>BSBN01000144.1:0-2620000 GCA_027924645.1 Cunninghamia lanceolata | reverse complement strand
TATCAGAGGAAATTCAGGGACGAGGGCAGAATTCACGCCCGCAGTACCAGGAACGTAATCCCCAACAATAGCAAAACTTCCGAAGGCCTCAAAACACAACACAGAGAGGAGGATATAATCCTTCATCATTACCTCCTAGGCCTCCACAGCAGCAGCAACATCAGCAAAAATCCAAATTTCAATAGAGGGGACAGGGAGGACAGAACCGTGGATGGCAGCAGCAGGGTCCACGCAGAGATCAGAGACAGCAGGGTTCATCGGCAGGACCCGCGAGGTCCCAGCAGTCTTACAGAGGCTCACAGGGATCCACCAGATGGACTGGGCAACAACAATCAGGCAGAACACAGTTAGGGTAGTTACAGGTTAGAGGACCATGTTATGTATGTGGTGGGGCAGGGCATCTGGCTAGAGAGTGCCCGCAGGGATTTACTGCAGGGGGACAGCCCCGATCAGGAGGATCAGAGCAGACCGTAGGTGACGTGGGCAGAACCCACCACATGTTTGCAGCGGTTGATAACCGCCAGGCCGATTTCCAGGCTTCTGTCATCGAGGCAGCAGGTACGATTGGAGACTTTTCCATTTCGATCCTTTTTGACTCAGGAGCTACTGACTCTTTTTTGTCTACATCGTTAGTGGAGCGTTGCAGGCTGGTGGCTTCTAGGCAAGACATTAGGTGGGAAGTTGAGTTGGCCTCAAGGGCCAGGATGTCAGTAGATTCCTTGGTTAGAGATTGTGAGATCACATTGGGGTCATTCACCACAACATGTGACCTTAGGATTATGCCATTAGGATCCTACGGAGTAGTTCTGGGTATGGATTGGCTTGCGGCACATAGAGCCAAGCTTGATTGTCGCCAGAGGACGATTAGCTGTTTAGACGATCATGGTTCGTCGGTTGAGATAGTGGGCATTCAAAAGCACACGGCTGTTCGTATGATATCCGCTCAGCAGCTGAAGCGCTGTATGCGGAAGGGATGTCAGATGTTTGCCATCACAGTCAGTGATAGAGCAGAGGATGAACCTGAGGCTACTTTAGATGATCACCCTGTCCTTAGAGAGTTTGCCGAGGTATTTCCGCCGGAATTACCAGGTATGCCTCCACGCAGAGAAGTGGACTTCCACATCGACTTGGTGCCGAGTGCAGAACCGATATCCCGTGCACCCTATAGGATGACTACACATGAACTCACTGAACTTAAACTGCAGTTAGAGGAATTACTTGAGAAGGGACACATCCGACCTAGCGTTTCACCATGGGGCGCACCGGTTATCTTCGTAAAGAAGAAGGATGGGTTTCTTCGATTATGCATGGACTACAGGCAGTTGAACAAGGTGACGGTGAAGAACCGTTATCCTCTGCCTAGGATTGACGACCTTTTTGATCAGATGCAGGGAGCCAGAGTGTTCTCGAAAATCGATCTAAAATCTGGGTATCACCAATTGCGCATCACGGAGGCGGATATTCATAAAACTGCTTTTCGAACCAGATATGGCCATTATGAATTCACAGTGGTACCTTTCAGGTTGACGAACGCTCCTGCTGTATTCATGAGTCTCATGAACGGGGTGTTCCGTACTTACCTAGATCGGTTCGTGATCATATTTCTAGATGACATTTTGATTTATTCACAGACTGAGGAGGAGCATGTAGAGCACTTGCGTCAAGTTTTGCAGTAATTACGAGGGCAGCAACTTTATGGCAACTTGGCGAAGTGTGCCTTCTTCAGGACAGAGGTGTAGTATTTGGGACACATTTTATCAGGCGATGGCATCTCCGTAGATCCATCTAAAATCAGAGCAATTCAGGAGTGGCCGGCACCCACTAACGTGACAGAGGTCAGAAGCTTTATGGGGTTAGCCGGGTATTATCATCGGTTTGTCGAAGGTTTCTCCAGGATAGCACATCCCATTACTTCCCTTCAGCGAAAAGGGAAGGGTTTCACTTGGACCGAGCAGTGTGAAAAGGCTTTTGGAGTCCTCAAGGAGCGTCTTACTAGTGCTCCTATTTTAGCAGTCCCAGATCCTACAGAGGAGTTTGTAGTTTGCACAGATGCATCATTAGAAGGTTTGGGAGCCGTGCTTATGCAGGATGGTCGAGCGATCGCATACGAATCACGGAAACTAAAGACACATGAGTTAAACTATCCTACGCACGACTTAGAGCTCGTAGCTGTTGTTCATGCCTTGGTTCGCTGGAGACACTTTCTCTTAGGTCGACGCTTTGAACTCCATTCGGATCATCATAGTTTGCAGTATATTTTTACACAGCCCAATTTGAACGCCCGCCAACGGCGTTGGATGGAATTCCTATGCGAATACGACTTCGATGTCCACTACATCAAAGGGAAGGAGAACGTGGTTGCTGATGCTTTGAGTCGAAGGTGTCACGAGAACCAAACCCTGACCTTGAGGATGGACTTGAAAGATCGCATCTTACAGCATCTACCAGAGGACGAATGGTTTCTTGAGGTGCAGCAGGCATTGCTAAATCAGAAGGCCCTTGAGGGCAAATTTACAGGATATACCCTTGAGTCTGACGGTATGCTTCGACATCGGCAGCGCATCTATGTACCCCATGCGGGTAATCTTCACACAATAATCCTATCAGAGGCTCATAGAGCACCCTATGCAGCACACCCAGGAGTGAAGAAGATGCATGCTGACTTACGACAACTTTATCATTGGGCTGGGATGAGGCGTGACATTGCCGAATTTGTTGCTCGTTGCCTGGAATGTCAGAGGGTCAAGGCCGAACATCAACATCCAGCGGGACTGTTGTACCCTCACGAAATACCTGAATGGAAATGGGACACCATTTCTATGGATTTTATCGTTGGTTTACCTATGTCATCACGTCGCCATGATGCTATTATGGTGACAGTTGACAAGCTGACCAAAGTGGCACATTTTTCACCAATATGCACAACATACAATGCACCATCAGTGGCAAAGGTGTTTCTTGATCAGATTGTTAGACTTCATGGGGTACCTCACCGCATTATATCTGACAGAGACTCCGTATTCACTTCATCGTTCTGGAAGGCCTTACATCAGGCGTTGGGCACACAGCTCAACTTCAGTTCCGCATATCATCCGGAAACCGATGGACAGACAGAGAGAGTTAACCAGGTGTTAGAAGACATGCTTCGCATGTATGTGATGGACCATCAGTCTAGATGGGAGGAGTAACTGTATCTCGTTGAGTTCACCTACAATAATGGGCATCATAGCTCGTTGGGTATGCCTCCTTTCCAGGCGTTATATGGCAGACCATGCAGAACACCTTTGAATTGGGATCGGATAGAGGACAGAATAGTCATCAGTCTAGAGATAGTTCAGAATATGGAACTGCAAGTCAAACAGATTAGACAAAGGCTCCAGGAAGCACAGGACAGGTAGAAAAAGTATGCCGATGCTAAGAGGACAGACCGAAGCTTCTCTGTGGGGGAAAGAGTATTTTTGAGAGTGCGGCCGCACAAGAGTCCAATCCGTTACGGAAAAGGCTCTAAGCTCGCACCTCGATTTGTAGGACCTTTCAAAATCTTGGAGCGGATAGGACCAGTAGCCTATCATCTAGCCTTGCCACCTAGCCTGTCACGTATCCACGATGTATTTCATATATCAGTTTTATGTCTATATATTTCTGACTTATCTCATGTGTTGGATTGGAGTGCTCTTCAGGTAGAGGCAGATGGACAACTGGCGTTGGATCCAATTCGCATATTGGCTCGTCAGACACTGGCCCTTCGAGGTCGAGAGCTGGACCAGGTTAGAGTCCAGTGGGACCTATACGACGAAGTCACTGCAACATGGGAAGATGCAGAGAGACTGAAGACCCTTTATCCTCACCTTTTTGACGACTTCCAGGAGGAAGTACCGTCTTAGGGGGAGAGGATGTGAGGACCGTCCTTTTTACTTCTGTTGTTATGACTACTTACATTACTATTATGGTTACTTATAATATTTGTGGATAGCAGTTCCCGGAATTGTCAAACTATTAAACTTTATTATGTTTTCGGAAAAACTAATTGGGTGATGTTTGGATAAGTTTACATTTCAGAAAAACATTAATTAGGTGATGATGGAAAATTGTAATATGATTTCATTTATGTTAATTAATACTATGTCATGATAATGCATGTTTTTTTAAAGTTGCTTCGGCTATGATGATTTTATGTGGTTACTGATCTTGTAATTTAGTGTGCAGGAATTACTAATCGAACCACAGAACTCAGAGATCATTCCGCACCTTGTTATTTGTTATTCCCTGTTAAGCCGATCTGGTTCCACGAGGAACCAAGATCTCTTTGTGTTTGATGTAATGATGTAATGTGTTCTTTCGTATGGTCGAGTGGGTTAAGTTACCCTCATGTAACATTATTTTATAATTTGTGTTGTAAAAAGGATTGAAATTGAATTTCCTTATTTAATTTAAATTTATGAGGCCTTTTCTTGTACTTTACCTTGACCAGGGGTGTCTTGTATGGGTTAAGGTTGACCCTGGGTTATACCCCATGGGTCCAGGGGCCCATTTGACATGGGTAACCCTTGAGTAACCTCCATCTAGTCATCTTAACTTCCCCCTGAAGTTAAGTGGCGAAAATTGGAGGTAGGAGGGGACATGATGGGTTGTACCAACACCCAAACCATCCCCTCTACATTTCCCAAGGTAAGAGATGCCATCCATTATTGAAGGATTGACTTAAAGTCACCCCTTCCATAGTGAGATTCCCCCATGTGCTGTGGGGACACCCATGTGAAGAAAGGAAGAAGGGGCATGGGTCACCTGTCTTCTTCCCCATTAACTCCTTTTATTTCTCCCATGCGTAAGAGGAATCACATGAGGAGAGGAATAAGGAGTACTCTTGGGAATGGAGAGTGACATAAGCCACCAGGACAGAATAGTGGTTTTGGGGGAGAGTGAGGAGATGACAAGTGTCACCTCCCCATTCCTCAAAACTGAAAAGAATTTGGTTATTTGTTTCCAATTTTGGGATGAGAGGGAGTTAGTTGAATTTTGGGGAAACTTTCATTTTTGCCTTACCAAATATAGAAAGGTTAGCTTGCAGGATAGAGAAGGGAGAGGGAGTTGGTGGCTAAGGTTGGAAGAGAACTCTGTGGACTCTGCAACAGTTTCATTCCAGGAGGGCTTTGCAAGGTTGGTTTGATTTTACCATTGTTTTGTATAGCTAGTTGTGTATGTAATGTGTGTGATTTTGTGTTAGATTTGTTTTCTGTGGGGTTTATTGTCGGGTTGTTTGACAGAGCTTCTCCCACTTCGGAGAAATGCTCATCAAGTTTGGGGTAGGGGAGGAGAGATCCTCCTCGGGTGCATACCTGTTTCCATCTTTTGGGATGTTGAAAGCCTTGAGGGCATGTATCTATGACTGTATCTTTGACTTGAGAGTCATATACAGATTTCTTAAAATTTGTGATCAAACTTGGTTTGAGACCAAGAGAAATTATATTGGTTAACTTATCTGTCAGGGTGACACTCTGGAGTCGAGTGTGTCCACTCTCCTGCCCTTTATGAAACTCACTGTAGTTGAGTTTCCGTGTTGTGTAAATTACCCACGGGTGTTTGTGTGCTTTGGGATTGTTGTTGTTACTGTTGTGAAGTGGAGTGTTTGAGTACCCAGGTGTGAGTATGGTCTCCCTAGCTCGGGGGTGACCCACTTGCGGGTCTACGGAAGGGAGGAGAGCTAGATGAGTGGTGTTTTCTTCTTTGTTTGTCTTTGATACGCAGGTTTTCTCTTGGAGCTTCTGGTTGGCTTGGGAGGAGTTATGTTTGTGAAGAAACAGTTATTCTTCTTTGTCATGAGAATTAGGCCTGGTTCAGTTTATAAGAGTTGTAGAGAGAGCACCTCTCTTGTTATTGGTGTAATTTATTGTTACTCTGGGTGTGAGGGAAATCACCTCCCTGATCTTGTTATTAATGGACTTTTTCTTGGTTGTCACAAGCTATCAGTTGTATATTGGTTGGGAGAGGGAAGTTCATAACTGGGAAGTTAGTGGTTTGTATCCATGGTTTAAATTCTGTAATATGAATGTACTTAAATTTTCAAGTTTGTTGCTTGTAAACCTTGTTAGGTAGCAATTTATTTGTGTTTCAAGTATTACTGAAAGGAAGAGTTCATTATTGATTTGCAATCTAATCTGAGTTTGTTTACATTTGAAAGTTTGGAATTGCTTAACTAGTTGAAATGTTAGTTTTTATGGTTCATTGTTCTAAAGGAAAAGACAATTTTAAATGTTTGAGTTTATTCTTCATACATAGTAGATTCAGTTAATTTGAAAAGATTAGAGGAAATCTAGCATGTATATTTTTCTATTTGTTAATTGAGAAACTTATATGTTTTATGAAAATGGAATATATATCGTTATATATTCATATATATATATATAAATATATAAATATAATGAGTTGATATATATTTACCATTTCTACCGAATAAGTGAAACTGGAATAAATATATATATCTATATATATATATATATATATATATATATATATATATATATATATATATATATATATATATATAATTGTTATGTAATTACCATTCTAACAGGGTGAATTTGAGAAAATGAATAAGGTAGTTAATTTGAGAAAATTAAGGATTCTATATATATACATATAAGAATATATATATATATAAATATATAGCTCTATATATATATATATATCACAGTTTTCTTATTAATTATCATTTTTGACAGAAACTATTTTTTTTAAGAGACTGAATTATAAATCTAAATATATAAATATATATATATATATATAAATATATATATATATATATAAATATATTAGTGTTGATAGATATCAACGAAAAGCACCATAAAGAGATGACTGTCAAAATTATAAACTCGCGGCATAAACACACAGTCGCGGTTTCATATGGGGCGGTGGGGAGAAATCCCCACCGCAGGCTCTAACAAATAAATGGAGGTGTGGGGTGGGGCGGAGCCCCACCCACAACCCACATCGTGGGATGTGGGTGGGGCTCCGCCCCACCCCACATCCCCCTTCCCCTTATAACTCCCGTGGCCTGCACAGGCCCTCCATTCTGTGCGCCGACCCTGCTTCCTCTGCAACTGCGGCCACCGCCGCCCATGTCTGCCGCTTGCTGTGGAAAAACAAAAAAAAACAAAAACAAACAAAAAATGTTAGGGCTTTGGCCCTAACATATGATTGGTCTATTTAGAAATGAATGCATTTTATTGCTATATATATAGGCATATATAGATACTATATATGTCTATGTATATATCAATAAATAATGAAATAATTTCTATATCTATATATATATATAGAAATATATATATATATACATATAGGTATATATATATATTGTTTAACAAAGTTAAGAGAACAATTTCGTCTTCTACATATACATTAATATATATATATATATATATATAGGAGTAGTCTTATGAACCATTTTATTGGGCCCTCGTTTAGAATCTTAATAATATAAGACACATGGATATACAAAATAAAATAACAAATTATATTTTCACAGTTAGTTTTTATTAAGTGTTGAACACAACAACCAAAGAAGTTATATTTCCATGAACAGGGTTTTATAAAGTGAAGGGCCTCCTACATGTATTAACAACGGTAAATGATTTACAATAAGAGTATTAATAATACTGATTAGTAATAATAACAACAGTAATTATAGATAAGAGAAAATAAAATTATAATTTAATGGGTGCATAAAGGAATATACTGTAATACTCCGGAAAGAGTTTCTCGGAAGTTTCCACTACCAACATAATGTCAATAACCAGGACAAAAAAAAGAAGGAAAATGAAGAGGAAAATTACACGTCACCTTGCTTAAAAGAACACTGGAAATAAACTTAAGAAGCCACCACAGACATTCCATGTGGCCATTTTAATCCCAACTGTAGTAAACGACCTCATAAGTAAACCTGTAAGAGAGTCCGAAGAAGAAAAACTAACATTGGAAAACACAGAGGAGAAAATGCGCGACATTTCCCACATGGGATAAGAGAACTAAGTTGATGGACCCTTCTGCTAAATCTGCTTAGGAACAAGTTTAATTAATACAAACGAAGAGGAGATACCGTGATCGGAGAAGACTAGGAGACCGAGTCCAGCGAAGTAGTAAACCAATCCTTGTGACCTAGTCCATCCTGAAGTTAGGTTTAATATCAACAATAGCTGTAGTGATAACCCTGATTGACGTAAATCATGAAGAAAGGACCGGATACACATAAAGAAAGCATAGAAAATGAAAGAGAGAGAGACCAAAATATAAACACACTAAATTAACAGAGAAATAGTTAAGGTGAGGGTGATAAAAATACAATCAAAATTAAGAACCAGTGAAAAGGGAAGAGAGAGAAAACAAACCGCCTTGTTGAGAATGCTAAGTCGTAGGAGGAGTATGTTTCAGGAAACAAGAGAGGAGACAGACAACCGTGCCTGGCTGAAAAATGACTAAATAGGGAGATCACTAGTCGGTTTAGTCGGAACAAGGCGTCGTGGGAAGTTGTTAGTCTATCAGCGAACCACGTGCATAAATGAGTGCAGCGTAATTCCCACTAGCGCCGTAAGGCGTTATGCTGCCAGAAATTGCCGAGGTTTAGATTTAGGAACTTTGGTAATCTCACTCTTGCAATGACGTTAGCGGCGTCGTAAAGACCCTCTTGTTGATCTGTATGCGTCTGGTTGCACGCAATTGTACTTATATCTCGCCGAAAATTGTAGTGTTTCACCATGAGAGAACACCGCTGAGCATGCTTACGCATGCGAAGGGGTTTTTTAGGACAGTGTGAGAAAAGTTTTTCATATCTCGTGTCATAACCACATGACAGATGTGGCTATGACACGTGCGATGTGTGTTGTGACCACATGGAAAATGTGGGCATGACACATCTTCAAACTCTTGACAAAGAGCAATGAAAGCTCTCCTATCCTCAGGTGAACAAATTTTACCTATTTTGAGAAGCCTACCCTTGAAAATTTCCAACTCCTCATAATGCTCTTCTTTTATTTGCATGATGGCTTTGCTCTTCTTCAACTGGTCATCCATACCAAAAATAGATTCCAAGGTTACCAATCCCTTGGGTAGCTTGTTTGTTCTCAACTGAACAATTTATCATTGCCATACTTTTGTTTGAGTTTATCTTGATTCATCATGGAAAACTCATCCTCTTCTAGCAGGAACCACACGATCTGCTCATCACTCTCAAAAACCTACCAATGAATGTCATTGTCAAGGATAGAAGGCATATCAACTATTTTCACATGAGGCTATACCTTTTCTCTTTGAATATCATTGGGGATATCAAACTGAGCCCCAATTGCAGCTAACCTATCTGCATGATAATTCTGATTTCTTGGAATAGAGATCAAATTGAAAGCATCAAACTCTTCAATCATGTCCCATATCCTATGCTTATAGCATTTCAAAGTATCATTCTTCGTTACATGCAATCCTCTTACCTAATTTACAATAAGTTCACTATCCCCAAACACCTGCAAATAGCCAATTTTCCTCTTTCTTGCCCACTACAAACCTTGGATCAATCCCTCATATTCATCAGTGTTATTTGTACATGAAAAGGCAAAACAAAAAGAAGAATAATATCTGTCACCTTAAGGAGACACAAGCATTGCACTACCACTAGATCCATTCCTATTCCTAGAGCCATCAAAGTACATTTTCCATACCTCATCTTGCTGCTCTATCTGCTATTCTGACCTCTTTACAAGGCTTGGAATCTCTGTTTCAGGTTCATGCAATATGTAAACTCCCATACCAGTTTATTGAATGTGTTCTTTAGGACCATCAACAGTATTTTCCAAGGCCCACTCCTTTAACAGCACTTCTAGCATACTTTCAGCTTGCAGTTGTTGAGCAGCAAGCTCAGGGTCATTAGAAATAATGTAATTTGCATTAACGACACTTGGGACATACAGCTCTATGTGATGTTTGGCAAGCAACTTAGATTTTATGGTCACCTTTGTGCCATATCAGGTCCTAAATAGCATGTGGGACCAATCTGAGGATAGATATCCTCCTATCTTGGCTATGAACTCCCTTGACAAACACATGGCAAAATGAGGGGGTAGATCTATGACGAACGCCTCTTGAGAAATAGACACATTTGGGCAGGTATGCAAAGTGAGACCTAGGTCTTTTATCACACCTGCAGTGTTAATAGCTGTGCCATCTAGCTAGAGCACACCCTTTGTTAGTGGTTGGTATTTCAATCCCAGTTGGTCTGCAATCTATTTTGGCATTACAGAACTACTTGCACCACTATCCACCATGCAATTATGTACTAACTTGTCTCCTATTATTAATGACACATAGAATGGAAGTAGTTTAGCACTCTTGCTTGGTTGTTTGCTGCTGTCCTGGGATGAATTGGTAAGGACAGCCCTACCTAGGTCAACAGTTGTATCATTTGACACTTTTAAACTAGACAAGGCAGATTGTAACATGTCCTTTTGACCCAAGATTGCTAAGGAATCCCATATAGACATCGTCACGTTCACTTTCTTCATATTTTCAATGACATTGAAAGGTACAGTAACACTTACCTTCTGACACAGCTTTGCAGCGGCAATATCAACCTGCAAATGAGGCTATTCTCTAGCAGTTGCTTGAGCATTCCTTTGCAACACATGGGGAAACTAGGATGTAGAAGGATCAGTGGGTCCTTTTTCTTTGCTTGCTGCCTGATCTATCTCATAACTCCTCTTTTTGGCTCTTGTTTTTGCTGCAACTGAAGTGTCATCTCTGTTCATGCCACAAAACTCATTTTCCTGCCAATTTAGGAAGGCAGTATCATTCTGAGGTTGCTCTATCTATTGTACCATCCCAGCATTAGGTGTGCTTGGCTATGAAACTACAACATTTTGCACCATCAGGGCTTGATTTATCGCTTCGTTTGGGTAGGTTGCTTGACTATGTGGTTGATTGCATGGAGAGCACCATTCATACTGTTGGTGTTTTTCCCAGACTAGATGCTTCTTCCCAGTTATCCCTACAAGGTAGCCATCATTGATCAATAAGATTTTCAGGCTAGGGGCCAACAATACAGGAGATAGACTCTATAAATATCTCCTCTTCTTTAGGCTCTGCAACACCAAGGGGGGTATTCCCTACTCAACACCCATGAAATATGACTGTGAACTGATTGGGATGTTGACACAAAGTAGATAAATCCTCTCTTATGAAGACCAAAACTGTGGAATAAGTGCAAAGGGGCTAGCTTTGGGCCTATATTCAGTTGTAGACAAAGGATTTTGGTCCTAAAAACTATTTCTAATATCCTAAAGGTTTGTATTTAAAGTTTGAGTTTGATTTTATGTTTGGATGCAAAACTAAGACTTTGGGTTGCAACCAAAATACAAGACTAGATTGGTGCCTATCGGGGGCTCGAAGTCAATAGATATATATATGTTAGTGTTTATCACAAACTTAAAACAATAATCAGATTTCAAGGGGAGTTATGCAATGTCTGCCTTACAGACAAAACCCAAGACAAAGTATTTAGTTATTTCTTCTTACAAACATCCTTACTGCAATGTATTCTTCTCAATACTTAACCCAAAACATTTAATCTGCTCCTTGAGCAGAAGTAAAGACTAAGCATTCAACATAGGAAACCCATATCCTAGAATCTCTCACACCCCTTACCTGTTTAGATTCAGAAGAAGAACACATTCAATTTGGAGACAAATAACAAAATACATGATATAAAGCATTACTCATTTAAATAAACATGAAACTGATAAATTTTGTATATAAGACATTCAACATATAATTCATAAACTCACAAAATACCCAGAATAGAGCCACCAATGAGATTGTATCTGATTACAGCACCAAAAGTTGTCCAGTTTTCAACAACCTCAATGACATAGTTTGCCACCCTTATAGCCAAACTATACATCTAGCAAATTAATTACATGACAAGTCAAAATTCCTGCTAGATACACTACACTAGAAAAATGGTGCTCAAAACATTAATGCAGCAGGCAAAAGGAGGGGCGAGGAGGAGTTGGACTCAAGCCCTATGCCGCCATTTGGGGACTTTCCTCATAAAACTGGTAGGTAGCCAGTCAACCATCGGTCCATGCCTCTATATGTTGCCATTAATGGCTCAGCTACCCGCAGCTCCCCTTAGAAAATGCAATAGCACGTCCATGGAGTTTTCCCACTCAAAACATGTCTGCTGATGCAAAGAAAACCATCGCTGGTAGGGAAATCAAAACTAGCCATTGATCTTCCTCCCATCGCTTGAGATCAATGGCGTCAAAATTGTAAATTCAAATCAAACTTATAATCTCTGATTTGGATATTTTCTTAAGGTTGGATATTTGTATTGCGGAGTTAATTTATTATTGTCTTTTGTTTTTCTTGATGTAATTTCTACTTCTCATACACTTCTGATTTTTGTGTTGATTCGTAGTATTGCTGGGCAAAGACATTGATATATATATGTTAGTGACTGTAGGAGTCACATCTCTGATAGACGTGACTCCTCAAGGAGTCATGCCTATCACAGGTGTGACTCCTACAGTCACCATTTCTAATGAAGTCATTTCACCGATGACAACAATTACTAATCATCGTTTAGAATGTAGACGATGTATATCTTTCGATCATGCTATTTGGTAATACATTATCTGATTGAAGCTACAAATAACTCAACACTCCCTCTTAGCTCGGGAAGATAACAATATCACAATAATCTCTGTGAATATCAATTATCTGATCTGTAATGAATTACTCAAAGTAATTTAATATCACATAACTCATGATATATATAGTATCACTTATCTCGTGATACGTAGCATCACCTACCTCGTGATACTAAAGGATATACTATACATGAGAACATTACATTCTCCTTATATATCCTAGTTATGGTATGTGCACTAACATTAATTCACATAATGTCTACCATAACTTAATCATGATAACTCCATGATTCATACCAATATCAAGTCACATGATATCAGTCTAATGAACATTATAAGATCGTCACCTTATAATGTTAGGTTCAAGTGTAGATTATCCAAAAGATCGTCACCTTTTAGAAATAAACACATAATGGGTAGGCCCATAATGTCATAGAGTCACACATATGACACAAGATGTTTACACATTAAACATCTTTAATATATTAGTACAAATCAATTAGAATTTTACATTTCAATCATACCAAGATTTTTCCTGAAGTATTCAACTTTTACCTTGAGGAGTGGTTTGGTAAGAATATCTGAAGTTTGATCTCCTATACTGATATACTCCAACTGAATCACATTTCTTTCCACCATATCACGCACATAGTGATGATGAATCTCAATATGTTTAGATCTATCATGGAATATTGGATTCAAGGATAGCTTAATACAACTTTGATTGTCGCAGTGGATGATAGTTAGTTTCAGAGGTTTACCAAATAATCCCACAAGCAGTTTTCTAAGCCATACTGCCTCTCTAGCAGCCATAGAAGCTGCAATATATTCAGCTTCTGTAGAACTCTGAGCAACTAAAGATTGTTTTCTGCTGATCCACGATATCATTACTGACCCTAAACAGAAACAACATCTAGAGGTGCTCTTCTGGTCAGTTACACTTCCAGCCCAATCTGAATCTGTGAATCCATGTAGATCTAAGTCAACCTTTTCATATTTTAAGCCATAATTTAGAGTACCTTGAAGGTATCTCATTATATGTTTCACAACCACAAGATGTATCTCCTTGGGTTCACACATAAACTGACTTAAGGCATTTACAACATAGCAAATATCAGGTCTGGTATTGACCAAATACATCAAGGATCCAATTATCTGTCTTTAAAGAGTGGGATCTGCCAACGGAGAATCTGCTACTGCTTCCTTCAATTTATGAAGATTTGTTTCCATGGGGGTAGACATAGGTCTACATTCCATCATACCAAACCTTTTTAATATATCAATTGTCTACTTCCCTTGGTTTAGAATAACACAGTCTGATTTCTGCCATACTTCTAGTCCAAGGAAGTAGTGTAATAGACCTAAGTCCTTCATGTCAAATTCTGAAGCTAGATCTTTCTTACACTGATCAATAAGGTGATCTTCTCCTGTAATCAATTAACCATCAACATATAATATCAATATTAACATATCACCTTTGCTTTGTTTGAAGTAGAGATTTGGATCTGTATCATTTTTTGAGAAGCCTAATCTCAAGAGGTAATTGTCAATTCTTTCGTACCAAGCTCTGGGGGCCTGTTTAAGTCCATATAGAGCTTTCTTTAATTTACATACATGGGATCCTACATTGTGAATCTCAAATCCTTCGGGTTTCTCTAAGGAAACCTCTTCTTCAATGGTTCCATTTAAGAAAGTAGTTTTTACGTCCATTTGATGCACTTTCCACCTTTTGGCTACTGCAATAGCTAGAACTGCCTTGACTGATGTATATCGAGCAACAGGAGTGAAGATTTCATCGTAATCAATTCCTTCCTTTTGTGAAAATCCTCTGGCTACAAATCTTGCTTTGTACTTCCCTATACTGCCATCTGCAGCATGTTTGATTTTAAATAGCCATTTTGAAGAAACAACAGATTTCCCTTTTGGTCTAGGTACTATATCCCACACATCATTCTTTAGGATGGATTGATACTCCTCTGTCATGGCATCCTTCCATGCTTGGTGCTTAAGAGCTTCTATAGCACTAGAAGGTTATGATTTAATGAATTCACTCATTAAAACTACATAACTAGAGAATCTCTTAGGTCTTATGCTTTCCCTAAAAGTCCCTGATGGAGCGGCATAATTTTTAGCTTCTTCCATTGTTTTGGTGGCCCAGAGTGGTCTTTTCTTGGGATTTTCTAGTGATGTGATTTGTTCATGGTTTACATCTTCCTCAGTATACTCCCTCTAAAACTCAGGTGTAAGATCCTCTTCTATGCCTAAGTTGGAAGTTTGAATTTCTGTCTCGATATAATTTCTGGCTCTTTTGAAAGCTATGTCTTCCTCAAAAATCACATCTCTACTTAGTTCAATTTGTCTTTGACCAGGTATATATATTCTATAAGCTTTTGATGTTTGACTATAGCCTACAAAGATGCCTTTTCTCCCAGAAGGTTCTAACTTAGTTCTTTTCTCTTTGGGCACATGAATGTAAACAGGACAACCAAATATCCTTAAATGACTAATGTCTAGTTTTGTGCTAGTGAAGGCTTCTTCAGGAGTTTTGTCATCAATATGAGAGTGAGGACATCTGTTCTATATATAGACAGCAATACTAGATGCTTTGACCCAAAGTGAAGTGTCTATATTCTGATCAAATAACATAGCCCTAGCAGCTTCTACAATGGTTCTATTTTTTCTTTCTGCAACTCCATTTTGTTGAGGATTATAAGGTACAGTGAACTCCCTCTTAATCCTAGTGTTTTTACAAAAGTCTTTAAAAATGTCTAAAGTGTATTCACTCCCATTATCTGTTCTTAAGGTTTTGATTTTTCTCCCGGAAGAGTTTTCAGTAACGGATTTGAATTCCTTAAATCTTTTAAGGACTTCTTGTGATTCTTTACATTTAAAAAAATAGATCCATGTCTTTCTGGAGAAGTCATCAACAAAGATTACATAGTATAAAAACCCACCTAAGGAGGGTACAGACATGGGTCCACATAAATCTGAGTGAACTAGTTCTAATACATTATTTGTTTTTCTAGAACTATTTTGAAAGGACCCCTTTGTATTTTTTCCTAAGGCACACCCCTTACATACCCTTGAATTATATTGTTTGAGTTTGGGTAACCTGTAACTAGTCTTTCCATGGAAGATAGGGCACGAAAATTTAGGTGTCCTAGTCTTCTATGCCATATTTCATTAGATTCTATAGTTTCATGAATTAGGGCTAGATTTGGTTTCGTACATAACTCGTACAAGTACCCTTGTCTATGACTTATGGTTTTGGCTTTCTTAATAGTAGAATTCTTTGGCCATGCCAATACATTGCTATCCATAAAGGTCACCCTATATCCATTATCTTCAAGTGCAGATGTGGAGACTAGATTTATTTTGATGCCTGGGACAAACAATACTCCAGTAAGTTGGATGGAGATGCCAATCTTTAATTTGAGGGTGCATGTGCCAACACCCTTGACTGGATGTACAGAGTTATCTCCAATTGTTACTTCTTCGTCAGTCTCTTCTACCATGGTGTCTAGTAGTTCCCTGAACCCTATGATGTGTCTTGATGAACCACTATCTATAACCCAGGTGTTGGATTTATTTGTTACTTGGTTTGAAAGTGCAGAGTAGAATACATATTTCTCAGATTCATGCTCCTTTATTTTGGCATAAGATGCTTGTTGCTTGGTTCTGTCAGGACATCTAACTGCATAGTGTCCATATTGGTCGCATCTAAAACATTGGATGTGAGAAATGTCTTTCTTGAATGAACCTTTCCCGTGATGATTTTTCCTCTTCTTGAAGTGTTTCTTCTTCTCTTTCTTGTGAGAGTTTGTATTTAGGACATGAAGATCATCTATATTTTTCTGTTTTGACCCTTTCTTTGTCTGTCTAGATTCTTCTTGAAGACAGTCTGATCTTAGGCAGTCAAATTTTGGAAATTTAGACCTTGCACTAATGCCCTGAACAAATGTCTCCCAGGAATTTGGGAGACCATCTAGGGTAATAAGTGTTAGTTCCTTTCTTTCAATTTGGTACCCAAGTGTTGATAGTTGATCCCTTAGTGCAGATATTCTCATAAAGTATGCATTGATAGATTCTCCTTTATTCATACTTATATGATTTATTTCTCTTTAGGGCTAAGGTTCTGCTGGAGTTATTAATTTCATAATTGCTTTTGACTTAAACATATGATATGCAATCTCATGTTTTGTTAGAATCGGCATGATATGATCTCTAACTCCATCAACTATGATTTTCATGGCTTTGTCATTTCCTTCAATCCATGTTGTTTTATCAGGATCATTCTCTGG
The DNA here is from genome assembly GCA_027924645.1 of Cunninghamia lanceolata. Taxonomy (NCBI): domain Eukaryota; kingdom Viridiplantae; phylum Streptophyta; class Pinopsida; order Cupressales; family Cupressaceae; genus Cunninghamia; species Cunninghamia lanceolata. The sequence goes on along the minus strand of BSBN01000144.1, from coordinate 2,603,007 downwards.
TTCCATTTTGTTTTCTCTCACAAATGAATCAACTTTATTTTCTTTTAGTATCATCATAATTCATAATTTCCATGATGAGAAGTTATTTCCTCCTTCCAATCTGTCTTTGAATCAGATTGCTACTGCCATTTGAGAAATGGGATGTATTAAATCTAAATTTCTCAAGTTTGATTTTCTGCCTGGATTCTGCTTAACTTGGCTCTCATACCATGTAAATTCAAATTGAACTTACAATCTTGTTGTGTGGTTACACAACACACCCTATTTTAACTTGGCAAAACAGGGACCCAACTTTTTGGCTTGGCTTGTGTTGTCTGCTTTCTGGCGGTTTGGTAAAAATGAGTCAGGTGCATCATCATCATGATATTCGATGAGGTTGGTCATCATCGTGAGGTCAGTTTGTCAAAGTTCATATTTTGTTTCTATGACCTCATATTTAGAAAGAGCTTGAAATTCCATGCAGGTTTCCCTTTTACATCACCTGAAAATTCGTCCATATGAGGGAGTTATGAGTAGTCAAAGTTTTGGTCAAACCTGATATTCGCAGGAGGATCATCATATTTATATCCTCAGTCATGTTGTCAAGGTCATCATGATCTTGGTTTATCACCCGATAAAAATCATGCAGTCCCAATATCCGGACATCAATTTTGGGTGATAGTGTGTTTTACCCGTCAAATGACCTTATGCGCATCGTGAGCATCATGTTTTGAGTGTAACCCGATATTTCATAACAACGAGCATCATGATATTTTTACATCACCTGATATTATAATATCATGCTGATATTGTAATATCACCCTGCTTAGAAAATCCACCATCTGCATAATTTGCATGCGCATGTCAAAGTCCTATCGGAGGGTCATCATCCTGATCTTTCAAGGGAGGGTCATATTTGCCGATATTCGCTAATATGATGATGACGTCATCATATCCAACTGATCTCCTTTTGCATGATCATGATGATCACCCTATCTTTTAAGGGGGGTGATACTCTCAGCAGCATGATCATATTTTAAATATCACCCTAGCGCTAACCTAATGATGACCTCAACTCATCCTCATGCTCCCAAGGCGGAATATGATGGTTACGTCATCATGATATTCGATGAGGAGGATCATCTTCCTAATGTCCTCCTGCCGAGAAATATGACCTTTTGCTAATATCCTGATGACGTCATCCCGATCTGATAAACGAAGAAGCAAATATCAGGATGACATCATCATCACATTTCTCCTTCGGCAGGATATTTTCCAAAGCATGATCCGGTTCACGAATATGATGATAACGTCATGTTCTAAGTTTAACAAAAGCCCCGAATATCCTGATGATCATCATCATCCTAATCTTTCGAGAGGGTTACCTTGGCCACAAAGGGGTCATATTTCATTCACCACCTGATCATGTTCATTAGGTGACCCGATATTACATTTATCCCCTGATCTTAACTAAACATGACGGTGACGTCATCTTTTGCATTTTAATTAAGCCCGGATATGACGATGACGTCACCATCATATTCCATTCCTCAGCAGCAGGATCATATTTCATATCCTCCTATTTTCCTTCGACATGATGATGATGATGATGTCATTCTTTTCCCCAATATATAGAAGCGAAACATGACGGTGACATCATCAGGACATTCAAGAAGGGGGAAGCATCATATTCACAATATCCTGCAGATAGGTAGAAAGCTCTAAGTTTCCCCATCGGTGTAGCTTGTGCTATCGGCCGTGTTATATTTGGTCTCACCGACTGAGGTAGTCTCACCGATGAAAGTTGATCGGCCTAGCTTTTACTGTCGGCCCAGCTTTATATTTTCACTCCGATATTAGAGATCTCACCGATATGGTTGCTCTTCGGCCTGACTTTTACTGTTGGCCAAGTTCGTTATTCTCACGCTGACTGAAGTAGTCTCCCTGATGTGTTTGTCCATCGGCCCAACGTTTGTCTATCGGCCAAGTCTGGATTTTTCTCGCCGATAGTTGTTGTCTTCCCGATGGGTGGACGTCATCATGATTTCTGGCGTCGGTGTATGTTTTACCATCGGCCAAGTCTAATTTTGTCACCCCGATCATATGTGGTCACACCGATGCGAATATGATGTGAACCCGATACACATGCCGAAATATACAGAGCCGGATTTGAAATAAATTGAAAAGTAGTTATTTCCTTGTATATTTTGAGATACATGATCATATTTGGAGCCCGATATACAAGAAAATGGGTGGGAAAATGAAGCGATGGAAATTTGAAGACCCGATTGCATTTTCCAGTCAACGATGGTTGACCCGATGGTGTTTTGATGCTGTTTATGCATTTAGTGCATAATTTTCATTGATTTGAAGCCTGATTGCCTGTAGCTGCACATTTTGAGGCATGTTTAATAAAATGTTTAAATTCCTGTTGTTTATCCACATGATGGTGAACTTAATGTTTGTCTGTTTATTGCAGGAAGTCCCGGAGATGCTGAAGCTGATAATTACAAAGGTGCACACGAAGGCAACATGAAACAGAAGTGAGGAGGATATTGTCAAATATGCTGTTTGCCAGCTGGAGACCGAATCAAATCAAAGATGCTGGAATATTCTGTGCCAGCTGTACATTTGCCAACTGGCGAAGCATGTGCTTTTCATCTAGACCATTGATTATTATGAGAGGATCCTGATCCTTGGATCATTGTAATTGTTTTCTGGCATTTGCTCTATATAAGAGCCAGAGCTTGTTAACAATATGGAGGAGATAGATAGATATATCTGCCAATAAGGCTAATAGAGAAGAGAAAAGGATACACAGACACATCTGATAATAAGGCCAATTACTATAGAATCAATTAGGAGATCGGATTACTGAGACTAATGAGGATAGAATTGTTGAAATGTCAAGGTTCTTTCTTTAGATCACTGTAAATGTACCTGTTCTTGAGCATACTAAATGGATATGAAGTTTCAGATTACATCCTGATTGTAAATTTTACGTAATCTTCATGTTGATTTCTGGATATGTACTGGTGAATGCTGTGTTCAACTAGAAGCGCTTTCATTTCATTACATGTTCTTGTCAACTTTTCCTTTGAAGATTTGCACTAGATCATGCGGATTTGTGGAATGTCCTGGTGAAGTATGATTCTAGTTTCCTTCTTTTCATTGCATGTATGGGAGCTTGTATGTGGATCAGTGATCTCAGTCAAGTAGTTTTGGGAATCTCATTCTTTAACCCTTTTCCTTTTTTTAATTTCATAAATTCATCACCATAACTGCAAGTCATGATAAATAACAAGCAGAACAGAGAAATATGCTGAAATCCCGTAGGTAACTGAAAATCATTAGCATATTTGAGTTAAATGCATGTAGTATTGAAAATATCATGCAAAGAATTGTAAATAATGGTAGAAATCATGCAAATATCAGTCTGTAAGCACATTATTTGACTAAATTCACAGTGTAGAGGTAGAATTATTGGAGATTTATGCAGGGCAGACATACAGAGCAGGATATTTGGAGGAATAATGATGAACTTTGCAGAAATACGTAAGGCCCCTGAATGGAAAATAGCAACACACATCAACCACTGAGTAACGTCAGTAGATTAAGACCTAATCAACGGAGACTTGGGATCATGAATTCTCTGAATTCATCATATCTTTCAAGATGAGTAAAGGTTGTTGTGTAACTTTTATTCTATGTTTGTGAATGACTAACATCATCACCAACATAAATTGGTGCTAGAAGGAGGGCCTGAGCTGTGAATTTCTGGATTTCTACAAATATTGCATAAATATTTCAGCATTTCAGTTAAATGTCTGCAAATATCTCTTATCTAAGATGTTTTGGTTGCACCTTTGCAAAGATCTAGCTTGAAACATCAAAGATTAGTTTGATTTTCTGAACTTTCAAGTTTTATTCTGAGATATGATAGATCTCATTAAAATTTCAAAATACTAAAAAAATTGAAAAATAGAGTCTCATTTTGATGGATGTATATGAAGGCAATTGTCAAATTAACATTCCTTTATTTCAGGAAACTTTGAGTAGGCAGCTTTACCCTCACAGTTTGTCTAACTTTGGTTTATCTACCTGTTGCAGGATACACCAGACTGCGGAACACAGTGAAATAAATTATTTAACTTTCCTTACAAGGTTGGATTTATATTTGAAAGGACTAATATTCTTCTCGGATGTGTTCAGGGCCGAAATTTGCCAGGAAAATGAAGAAGTCTGGCAGGAAAATAAAGAAATTCTGGAGCAACAAGCAGATGCAGCACCAGAAGTTATTAATTGTCCAGACACTGAAGTGGATCGTTCTGAAGATTTTGAATTATACTTGTCCAGAAATATACAGTGTAGTCAATTATTAGGTTTCCCATTGATGATGTCTTGATTGAAAGCTGGTGCAGATTACATGATGAAGAGCATTCAAAGAGAGATTGCTACCCTTGCTTGACCATGTTGAAAAAGACTCTAGAAAATACAATGGCTGAATCAGTTCCAGAAGGTAAAAAAGAGGAAACATCTTTCCTGGATTCATTCTATGGTGAGATTGATAGGAGTTCTCTACTTCCTAATACAAGTAAGGATCAGTTAGTATGCAGGTATGAATCTTGTGAAAATTTTAGAGAAGAAATCACTCATCAGGATAATATGTTTGATTCTGATCCTAATACTTTTGATAAAGAAGATGAAACATCTTTCCTGGAGTCATTCTATGGTAAAGAGAAGTGTAAACAGATAGTAGAACAATTTAAATGCACTCTTGCTGATGAAGTTCCTATGATAGTAACTCAGGGAGTCATAGAAAAGAAAATAAATGCTGATTTACTACCTAACTTCTTTGAATTGAATGGTCAAATGTAAGAATGTTGCAGGTTAATGGAACCAGGCACTTTACTGGATAGAAGATGTGAGCTATTTAATGAACAATTCCTGAAAGATGAAGATGTAGAAGACTTTGGAGTTGTTGTGCATAATCAGACATCACTCCAGAAATATTTTGAGAATGAAACAGGGGAGTGTCCTTATCAGTTGAATGCCAATTCTCTTTTACAGTCAAATGATTTAGAAATGATAAATTTCTGCATCTCAGGTTGTGATGATAAAGATACTTATTTAGATGCTGATGTGCAGGAAACTGAAGAAAATACTGAGAAGTTTCCTGAACTGGAAGATAAACTGAACATCCAGAATGAAGGGATAAAGTTGGATAAAGATGAAGAATTAATACATCAAGAGTCATACATCCTTCAATTTGAAGAGAGACTAGACACTGAGCCAAGCAATGAAAATATAGAATTAAATGGAAGACCAACTGCCAATGAAGAAGCATGTCCAACAAAATCAGAAATACACCAGGTTGTATTTCTCCTTTCCACAATGAATGATGTTGATTACTATTTTGATTATGGAAATTCAGAAGATAGGACATGCATATGGATTAATCATGAACATGATGAGCTGCCTCAGTTGCTGATCATCAAGAGTTGTTCTGTCGAATACAGTGAATTCAGAATATCAGAATATTTTTTAGAATATAAAGATAATATTGCTAGGTTGAGAACCATAACTGATACCCTAATGCTCCTACACAATCAAAAGAAGTATGCAAATACAGGTGTATTTGGGTCGTTTGCTGGTTTTTGTTTGCCTAGTAGTGGTTTGTATATAATTTTGTAGGTTAGTTGTTTGTACAGTTTGCTTATTTTGCTTTCTTGTTCTGTTTCTGTTGTTTCCTTTTGTAGGTTAGCTGTTTGTACAGGTTGCTTTGTGCTTTGCATTGTTGAGTCTTTGTTTTGGTTGGGCAAAACTGGTGCACCTTGTTACTTAAGAACACTACATAAATTGTTAGAATTCAAAAGTTGGATATAAGTTTTTACATAGGTTGTAACTCATGTCAGTATAGGTATTCTTGATCAGGTCTGTGGTATCATATTCATCAGTACTACTTTTCTTGAGTCAAGGTGATCATCACAATGACACACCTAATAGCCTTGGGTTTATTGAACATATCAGTGTAGGTGTTAAGTGAAAAATCTAAAGGTTGCCCTTGCTACCATTGCAATTCTCAACTTAATTTCAACAAGTGACCATTCCTTGTATCATGAAGCTACAACTGTTATATCTTAAGAATTAAATTCAAAATATAAAATAAAGTAAAATAATAAAATGGATTTTTTGAAATCCAGATTAAGTCATCTAAGTAACTCCAATGGGGCTATAGACGCCTGCTGGCAGTGGGGCTCTACTTAGGGGAATTGTAACGATAACCTTGCCGGGGCTATGGACACCTGCTGGCAACAAGGCTCTATCTGGTTGGCTATGAGGGATGAACCAAACTACGTAGCTTAACACCAGTCACTGACTTATTCAACTCACTTTCAAGATGAGTATATGAATCACATGCACACAATTGATCCCTTATCAATTCATTGTTACATTGATGAACATGATACCAGTTAGAAAGGAATAGGATGCTCATGCTTAATAGGAGTTGGAAATTTATGTTTTAATTTATCCTCACCTTTTGAATTATTTGAATTTTGTTATTTTCTTTGGTGGCAAGTTGTTGTGTGGTTACACAACACACCCCATTTTAACTTGGCAAAACAAGGACCCAACTTTTTGGCTTGGCTTGTGTTGTCTGCTTTCTGGCGGTTTGGTAAAAATGAGTCAGGTGCATCATCATCATGATATTCGATGAGGTTGGTCATCATCGTGAGGTCAGTTTGTCAAAGTTCATATTTTGTTTCTATGACCTCATATTTAGAAAGAGCTTGAAATTCCATGCAGGTTTCCCTTTTACATCACCTGAAAATTCGTCCATATGAGGGAGTTATGAGCAGTCAAAGTTTTGGTCAAACCTGATATTCGCAGGAGGATCATCATATTTATATCCTCAGTCATGTTGTCAAGGTCATCATGATCTTGGTTTATCACCCGATAAAAATCATGCAGTCCCAATATCCGGACATCAATTTTGGGTGATAGTGTGTTTTACCCGTCAAATGACCTTATGCGCATCGTGAGCATCATGTTTTGAGTGTAACCCGATATTTCATAACAACGAGCATCATGATATTTTTACATCACCTGATATTATAATATCATGCTGATATTGTAATATCACCCTGCTTAGAAAATCCACCATCTGCATAATTTGCATGCGCATGTCAAAGTCCTATCGGAGGGTCATCATCCTGATCTTTCAAGGGAGGGTCATATTTGCCGATATTCGCTAATATGATGATGATGTCATCATATCCTCCTGATCTCCTTTTGCATGATCATGATGATCACCCTATCTTTTAAGGGGGGTGATACTCTCTGCAGCATGATCATATTTTAAATATCACCCTAGCGCTAACCTGATGATGACCTCAACTCATCCTCATGCTCCGAAGGCGGAATATGATGGTTACGTCATCATGATATTCAATGAGGAGGATCATCTTCCTAATGTAACCTGATATTTCGTAATGTCCTCCTACCGAGAAATATGACCTTTTGCTAATATCTTGATGACGTCATCCCGATCTGATAAACGAAGAAGCAAATATCAGGATGACATCATCATCACATTTCTCCTTCGGCAGGATATTTTCCAAAGCATGATCCGGTTCACGAATATGATGATGACGTCATGTTCTAAGTTTAACAAAAGCCCCGAATATCCTGATGATCATCATCATCCTGATCTTTCGAGAGGGTTACCTTGGCCGCAAAGGGGTCATATTTCATTCACCACCTGATCATGTTCATTAGGTGACCCGATATTACATTTATCCCCTGATCTTAACTAAACATGACGGTGACATCATCTTTTGCATTTTAATGAAGCCCGGATATGACGATGACGTCACCATCATATTCCATTCCTCAGCAGTAGGATCATATTTCATATCCTCCTATTTTCCTTCGACATGATGATGATGATGATGTCATTCTTTTCCCCAATATACAGAAGCGAAACATGACGATGACATCATCAGGACATTCGAGAAGGGGGGAGCATCATATTCACAATATCCTACAGATAGGTAGAAAGCTCTAAGTTTCCCCATCGGTGTAGCTTGTGCTATCGGCCGTGTTATATTTGGTCTCGCCGACTGAGGTAGTCTCACCGATGAAAGTTGATCGGCCTAGCTTTTACTGTCGGCCCAGCTTTATATTTTCACTCCGATATTAGAGATCTCACCGATATGGTTGCTCTTCGGCTTGACTTTTACTGTCGGCCAAGTTCATTATTCTCCCACCAACTGAAGTAGTCTCCCCGATGTGTTTGTCCATCGGCCCAACGTTTGTCTATCGGCCAAGTCTGGATTTTTCTCGCCGATAGTTGTTGTCTTCCCGATGGGTGGACGTCATCATGATTTCTGGCGTCGGTGTATGTTTTACCATCGGCCAAGTCTAATTTTGTCACCCCGATCATATGTGGTCACACCGATGCGAATATGATGTGAACCCGATACACATGCCGAAATATACAGAGCCGGATTTGAAATAAATTGAAAAGTAGTTATTTCCTTGTATATTTTGAGATACATGATCATATTTGGAGCCCGATATACAAGAAAATGGGCGGGAAAATGAAGCGATGGAAATTTGAAGACCCGATTGCATTTTCCAGTCAACGATGGTTGACCCGATGGTGTTTTGATGTTGTTTATGCATTTAGTGCATAATTTTCATTGATTTGAAGCCCGATTGCCTGTAGCTGCACATTTTGAGGCATGTTTAATAAAATGTTTAAATTCCTGTTGTTTATCCACATGATGATGAACTTAATGTTTGTCTGTTTATTGCAGGAAGTCCCGGAGATGCTGAAGCTGATAATTACAAAGGTGCACACGAAGGCAACATGAACCAGAAGTGAGGAGGATATTGTCAAATATGCTGTTTGCCAGCTGGAGACCGAATCAAATCAAAGATGCTGGAATATTCTATGCCAGCTGTACATTTGCCAACTGGCGAAGCATGTGCTTTTCATCTGGACCATTGATTATTATGAGAGGATCCTGATCCTTGGATCATTGTAACTGTTTTCTGGCATTTGCTCTATATAAGAGCCAGAGCTTGTTAACAATATGGAGGAGATAGATAGATATATCTGGCAATAAGGCTAATAGAGAAGAGAAAAGGATACATAGACACATCTGGCAATAAGGCCAATTACTATAGAATCAATTAGGAGATCGGATTACTGAGACTAATGAGGATAGAATTGTTGAAATGTCAAGGTTCTTTCTTCAGATCACTGTAAATATACCTGTTCTTGGGCATACTGAATGGATATGAAGTTTCAGATTACATCCTGATTGTAAATTTTACGTAATCTTCATGTTGATTTCTGGATATGTACTGGTGAATGCTGTGTTCAACTAGAAGCGCTTTCATTTCATTACATGTTCTTGTCAACTTTTCCTTTGAAGATTTGCACTAGATCATGCGGATTTGTGGAATGTCCTGGTGAAGTATGATTCTAGTTTCCTTCTTTTCATTGCATGTATGGGAGCTTGTATGTGGATCAGTGATCTCAGTCAAGTAGTTTTGGGAATCTCATTCTTTAACCCTTTTCCTTTTTTTAATTTCATAAATTCATCACCATAACTGCAAGTCATGATAAATAACAAGCAGAACAGAGAAATATGCTGAAATCCCATAGGTAACTGAAAATCATTAGCATATTTGAGTTAAATGCATGTAGTATTGAAAATATCATGCAAAGAATTGTAAATAATGGTAGAAATCATGCAAATATCAGTCTGTAAGCACATTATTTGACTAAATTCACAGTGCAGAGGTAGAATTATTGGAGATTTATGCAGGGCAGACATACAGAGCAGGATATTTGGAGGAATAATGATGAACTTTGCAGAAATACGTAAGGCCCCTGAATGGAAAACAGCAACACACATCAACCACTGAGTAACGTCAGTAGATTAAGACCTAATCAACGGAGACTTGGGATCATGAATTCTCTGAATTCATCTTATCTTTCAAGATGAGTAAAGGTTGTTGTGTAACTTTTATTCTATGTTTGTGAATGACTAACATCATGACCAACAAATCTCTGATTTGGATATTTTCTTAAGGTTGGATATTTGTATTACAGAGTTAATTTATTACTGTCTTTTGTTTTTCTAGATGCAATTTCTACTTCTCATACACTTTCAATTTTTGTGTTGATTCGTAGTATTGCTAGGCAAAGACATTGATATATATATGTTAGTCACTATAGGAGTCACATCTGTGATAGACGTGACTCCTCAAGGAGTCACGCCTATCACAGGTGTGACTCCTACAGTCACCATTTCTAATGAAGTCATTTCACCGATGACAACAATTACTAATCACCGTTTAGACTGCAGACGATGTATATCATTCGATCATGCTATTTGGTAATACGTTATCTGATCGAAGCTACAAATAACTCAACAAAAATACACTTGAAAAGTCAACCACAAATGAAGTCTTGCCACGTCGGCACCCTATGCATCCATCGCGGACTTTTCCCGTTCTCATTTTGCCTCTTTTCACCCATTGTATATGCATGCTCAAATGCATATACAACCACCTTATATACAAGCCAGACCCCAAAGTCTTACAAAACAAATTAAAAAATGCATCAGGTTCTGCCTTGTACATTTCCTATTGCATATCTCCATTGTATATCGCATTGTATATCGGCATATACAATGCACGATATACATGCTGCAGACCTCAAATGACTATGAGGTGCTTTGAAATTCAAATTGGGTCTGGTTTGCATCTCTTACTTGTACATTTCCTTACATATCGCATCATACAAATATGATATACATACAACGAACCCCAGCGATTTATCCATCATATTTGAAAAACTTTCAAATCTGGGCCTTGTATCTCCTTTTGTTTGTATATCAGCATATACAATGCCATATACATGCATGTCACGGATGCTAGCCACCTTATCAATCAAATTCAGAAACCTTTCAAATTTGGCTTGCAATTTACTCTTGCATCTTTTGAATGTGTATCGGCATGTACAGACATACAAACAAAAAATTTACATACAAACTACGGACTTTATCTCTTGTCAACCGGATTGCATGTTTCATTAGATTCCCCTTTGCACATTTGGAATGTATATTTGATCATACAAACATAAATATACATTCTGTGGGTCCTAGCCTTATAACATGTCTTGTATGTGTCTTCTTGTATATCGCCGCCGATGCATCTTACCAACATACAGTCCGCCTTGTATGTCCGCGGGCCCCACCAAATGTATCTTTTCCCTACAAACCCGACCACAACTTTGCCCAATCTGAATCTTTTTTGACATCCACCGCTTGTATAAACCCATTGTATATCCAAATATACAATCAACAACATACAAACCCCTATATACAAGCGGGAATCTTTGACGGAATATACCTGCAATGTATAACTCGATATGCATACAAAATGCATATAACTAATTTTTTTACCAATTTTGAAAGCCGATGTGCATTTTTGAGCTTGCCAACATACATTTGCACTTGCACATACAAAAACTTAGCATTTTCATGAAGTGCGATGAAAAAATGGTAAAACATTACATGTGGGTCGAGGAATAAATTAACCTAAGGCACTAAAGGTTTGAAGGGATAAAAATAGAAACATGCAAACTCAATTTTAGAACCCTAACCCTAGGTGAGCACCACTAGTGGCTCCGACTGGGGACATGCAGATGCAAGACTGCAGCAAGAACCAAGCTACTCTGGGGCAGACCAAACAAAACACCAAACTCGACACATGACCGACTATACAAGGCATGTACAAAATATTTACATCTAGTTTACAGTGTGCACACAAGATAAGCATTTATGAGAAGTAGGGTTTTAGGAACTAACCATGCACAAGTAATTCCAATAATTCACCACTTAGGGCCTGGAGAAAATAGGAATCTTCTCCATGAGTGTCGCTGATTTGGTACAGACCTACCCATAAGGGCTCAAATTTACTGTGCTTGCCCTTATCCTGGTTCCTTGCATTCCATACAAGGACCAAATCACCTATCTAAAAATTTCTTTTTGTAGCCCTTTTATCAAACAAATATTTTACCTTTTGCTATTTTTTGATGTTTGTTTTATGTGCCTCCCTTCTCATTTCATCTAGTGCAACCAGCTGATTTATTCTTTCAGTCATTGAGTCATCAATCTCCTCCTCATTTTCTTGTATGAATTTATAAACTGGTAGGAGGTTGTTCACAGGCAATTTAGCTACCGCACCATACACTAGTTCAAAAGGTGACCTTCCAGTTGCTTTCTTCACTATTACTCTGTCAACCCACAATGCAATCTTCAGCTTTGAAACCCAAGCCCTTTTGTTTTTACCTATCATCCTTTTGACGATTTTCATGAGGCTTTTGTTGCTTGACTCTGCTTGACCATTTCCATGTGGATGATATGGTGATGCATGTAACAAATTTATTCCATAATTGTTGCAAAAATCAATAAATTCACCAGACCTGAAGCACATTGCATTATCTGTGACCACTTTGGCTGGTACTCCAAATCTGATAACAATATTTTCTAGAATGAAATCCATCACCACTTTGCTTGTAGCTTTTTTAGTTGGAATGGCCTCAATCCATTTAGTGAAATAATCAGTAGCAACCAAAATCCAACTGTGTCCTTCACTTGATTTTTCTAAGATTTCCCCTATAAAATCAATTCCCCATTGCTGAAACAGAGCTTCTACAGTTATAGTCCTAAGGGGAAATGCACCTTCATATTTTAGCTTTCCTGAGAACCTTTGGAAAGGATCACATTTTCTTACCATTCTTTGTGCATCTGAGAAAAGAGTTGGCCACCAGTAGCCTGCTCTAAGAATTTTGTGGGCTATAGTATGGGCTGTATAGTGTCCACCACACACTCCATTGTGCATGTCACTTAAAATATCCTTAGCCTGATTTTCATCTATACATCTGAGTAGCACACCATCAAGATTTTTCCAATACAACTCTCCTTGAACAATGATGTATTTAATAGCTTGTAGTTTCAAAGTCCTCTTTTGATTATCACTGAAATGGGAAGGACAATTCAAATTCTACAAATAATGTACTATGTCCTTATACCATTCAGATTCTGACATATTTATAACTTCATTATGCACTGCATTCACTTGGCATGCCTCTAGATTTGACTATCATCAATTTTGCCAAACCTTGTCCTCTTACCAATTTTGTGATCTATATTTCAATGTTGAACTCCTGTAATTTATTTATCCATCTACATCTTCTTCCAGTTACTTCTTGCAGTTATATTTGACTGCTGCATGAGGCACATATGCAATTATCTGAGAGCCCACTAAATATGGCTTGAAGCTCTTGACTGCTCTAACCAGTGCATATGCCTTCTTTTCAATGATGTCATACTTTAATTCAGCAGCCTACAATGACATGCTAAAGAAAGCTATAGGTTGTTCAAAACCTTCTTCATTCTTCTGCAACAAACATGCAGCAATAGTATGGAAAGAAGCAAATGAGAATAACTGAAATGGCTTAGAAAAATTAGGAGATTTTAGCATAGGAGCCATCTTTATGGCCTCTTTGATGTTCTGGAATAATAAGTTGCTTCATCTTCCCATTTGACAGTTGCACCTTTCTTCAACATCTTGGAGATATCTTTTGTGGTCTCTGCAAAATTAGGAACAAATCTCCTAACAAAATTAATTTGTCCAAAGAAGGACTGAATACCTTTCACTATTCTAGGGATCTAAATTTTGTCAATTGCAGCCACCCTTTTAGGATCAATCCTGACTCCATCCTTGGAAACAATGTGACCAAGCAATTTTTCTTCCACTACCCCAAAAGCACATTTCTTTGGGTTGAGTGAGATGCCATATTCCAATGCTCTAATAAAGATCTACTCTAAGTGCATGCAATGTTGCTCCTGCTTTTCTGAATAAGTTGTCAAATCATCCTGATACACAGCCAAGATTGAGTCAATTAATCCTGCAAAAGCAACATCCATAGCCCTCTAAAATGTGTCACCTGCATTTGTCAGCCCAAATGGCATTCTTACATATACATAGGTTCCCCATGGAGTGGTGAAAGCAGTCTTGAATTGTTCTGATTCTTTTACTTTCACTTGATTGTATTCTGAAAATTGATCCATCATGGATAAAAGTTCACAGCGAATCACCTTCTGCAACATGGCTTCCATGTTAGGCAATGGATAATTGTTCTTCAAAGAAGATACGTTGAGATTTCTAAAGTCCACACAAAGCCTTATGTCACCATTCTTCTTTCTAACTAGAACAAGGTTGCACACCCAAGTTGAATGTCTAATGGGCATAATTATTCCAGCCTCCATAAGCTTCATAAGCTCTTCCTGCATTTTTGGGGCTAAGGTTGGGTTGATAGGTCTTTTTTTTTGTCTAAATGGTTTAGCTCCAGGCTTCAAAGGGATTTCATGATGGAATAAATCCTCTCTATAAGCTTTCAGGTCCTCATATGACTAGGAAAAGACATGCTTATATTTTTTTAGTAATGCAATCAGCATAACTCTGATGTGTGGTTTGAGTTGTTTGCCAATATATACCTTTTTGGGGGTATGAGATGTCCCCAAGTTTATCTCCTCCAGATCATTCTTATTTGTTGGAGATGCCTTTGTAACAAATTGGTCCCTATGGTCAAAATCTCTCTCTAAAGTGACCAGCCCTCTAGGGATTTTATTTGTCTTGAGTTGAATTACCTCTTTCCCATCTACAACTTCTACAAAGTTTTGACAATCCATTTCTTGGTTCTCATATTCATCAATATAATGTAGAAATCTCAGCAAATCTCTGTCATCATCAAATACCTGCCAGCTGCATACGTTATCTGGTACTGCAGGTCTAAGTTTGACTTCAACATTTGTAACATCTGACAGAGTTATATCATCTGGCCTTATGGCTACATTAGCTAGAAAATCTGCCCTGACATTTTTTGATCTCTTAATCCAGTTTATTGAAAAAGCATCAAGCAATTCAATTGTATCCCAAACAGCATGATTATACTGTTTTAACCTCTTATTCTTTGATGCATACTTATCTCTGACTTGGGAAACAATTAACTCTGAATCCCCAAATATTTTTAGCATCTTGATCCCATGCTTCAAAGCAACATTCAATCCCAATAACAGAGCTTCATACTTTGCAATATTATTTGTACAAGAAAACTTCAGCAAGAAAGAGAATTTTAGAAGCTTACCAGTTGGAGATAGAAACACAATTCCAGCACTAGAGCCTTCCTTCAAACAAGCTCCATCAAAATACATGGTCCAGAGACCCTGTTGGTCAACCTCCTGAATGCACATGTCTCTCCCTTCACTTCCTTTTTCATCTGAGACAACTCTGAAATTTTCACAATCAGTAGCAACAAAACATATATGCTCCTCTGACTCCTAATCCTCAACTGTTTCTAGTGACCTTTCTTCTCTAATTAGTTTGGCATCCTTGCCATTCATTGGAATCACATCATATGACAGGTCTAATTGCATACTCCCACCAATCAACGCTGCCCATCTTCTTGACAACAACATGCCATATTGTGGCTTGATATCAACAACTGTTATATTCATTTTGTAGGTTTTTTCATGATATGCTGCCAGTCTGAAATCCACATCTTTCATAATTCCAATGAAAGGTACTTCCCTAGCATCCATGGCATAGCATTTCCCACATGCCTTATCTATCTTTAACCCAGCTTGCTGCATAATAGCCAGAGGCATGATATTTGTTGATGCCCCTGAATCAAGCATACAATTCTTAATCACTTTTCCATTGATGAAAAGGGAGACATAAAATGGTTCAACCTATGAAGGGCATTTTGTCATGGTCACCCCCAGATATACTTCAGGAGTCTCATCCTCATCAATACACATGGCTTGTTTCTTATCCTGAGTCTCAATATTCTGATTAGCTTGACAGGGTACTTCTGAAATCAGGGACAATGTTTTATTTCTGAACTCTTCAACTTTCATCAGCTCCATCAATGGAATAGAGACTTTTACCTAGGAAAAGACCTGAGTTATGTCAAAAAGAGCATAATTTCATATAACAGTTGTAGCCTGATCTACAGTTTTATTTTTATCCTAAAATGATCCAGCTTTAATTTGTATGGCTCCCTGACTGTCATTTTTAATCTAAAAATTTCTGTTTTGATTCTCAACTTGGGAAATTCTATTTTCTGGTCCTTGAGAATCATGACCTATTTTTTGCTTAAAATTTTGATTATTATTGCTCCATTGTTTCATTTGTGGTTCAGTCCCTTTATGACTGTGCACTGGTTGGTTCGCAAAAATATTCTCTGGTTGGTGTGAGTTACTTACCTGAGCCTTACCTCTTAGGTTGTAATTTCTTTTGACTGGAGCAACTGTCGCAACTGTGAAGGCCCTAATTTCTTCATCAGAAGGCCTCCTCAAATTATTCAAATAATTGTGTGAGTCCCGAGCATAAGCATAGTTGTCTTCATTATCCTCATCATAGGAAACTTGTTGACAGACCTGAATCTCATTATTTGCACTTGCATCAGCATCATGAGAAGGATATTCCCTACCTATGGACAGCATATTGACATTATCATCCTGCATATAATGCAGCTCATTTCATTCATTACAGGCAACAGCATTATCGTACAAAGATTGACCAATCATGCACTGTGACTGTGAGTGAGGCATTTGACATATGATGCATCATGGGGTGTCATCAACAATATTTATAGCCTTCTTCAAGGGGTCAGGTGTTTCTCTAACATTTTGAGTCTTTTGACTTGTGTTGCTATTTTGGAGTATGGGTTTACCATTATGCCAATTGGTATTATATGGCATGTCATGTAACAATGGTCTTCTTTCTTGCCTTTGGTAAACCTGTCTGTCAGGACCAATTGCCTTTTCATTTTTAGCCATTCTGTAATTGAGGTCCTTGACAATAGTTGTCAATTTATTTAATTTGTCCTCAGAAGTAGATGCATTGCCTTGAACACTTTGAAATTTAGTATTTGGATTTTACAGAATTTTTACATCATCTCTTCTGTTTGTCTTACCAGATGCTTTTCTGTTACTTTCAATATTTGTTGCTATCCTGAAAGCATCCCCGAGGCTATTTGGACCCTTATCTCTTAATCCATATGTTGTTTTGGCATCAAAAGCATTTATATATAACACTATGCACATTGGTTCATTAGGCTTCAGGTGATGCGGCAATTTGTTTAACACCTTAGTGAATCTAGCATTGAAATCAGCAACCTGCTCATTTGATCCTTTGGTGATACTAGTGAATTCATTTATGAAAAAACTTGGATCAGTTTTGTCACCATATTGTTCTTTGAAAATTCTTCTGAAGTCATCCCATGATGAAATACTCCTGTTAGGTAGACCCTTGTACCACTCTCTAGCCTCATCAACTAAGGATTGCATAAATAATTTCATAAAAACATCCTCATGCTCAACCTCAAAGTTATCCATGATATTCTAAAAAGATTTTAGATGATCTTCACCTGACATAGTGTTGTTTCCTAAAAATTTTGGCACTTGCGGCCTCACATGTTTGTCAATAGGATTAGGGTATCCAAGAATGCCATCAAAAACTAACTGCTTGAATCTATCTAGCTACATCGGCTGCCTATCAAACTAATTTACATTGGCATTTCTAATTGCATTATGATTTCTTACATTATTTAATGGTACCCTAGCATTATTTGTGTTCTGTCTCTGATCATTATGTTGATCATGAACTTCATGTCTATGCTAGTTTCTTAGCACATTTGTATTGTCAAGGGTAGGAACTAAATCATTTTGAGCAATTCTTAGAGCTTGTACTTTCTATCTCATGTCATCCCTAATTTTTACTGCCTACAAATATTCTAACTCTGCCCTCAGGCTCTTGATTTCTTCAGCTAATTCCTCCTCTCTAGGCATAGAAGAGGATGGTTTCATTATATTCTGATCATCATTATCATCCCTCGGGGATTCATCTTCTTCAAATCTGTCAGGGGAATCAAGGAAAGGGCATTCTTGAAACACCTCTGATCTCATTCTCAATCCACCACCCTGCAGTCTTTCATATACATTCTCGATTTCAGCCTCAATGTTTGAAAAATAAGGTATTGTCCGCTCTAAAGATCCTGGATTGTCCTGAATATTATCATTACTCCTGGGAGAACCCTCTTGACTGGCTTGAACAATCTTTTTTTTCCTATACATCATTTTTATGGATAACTCTTCAAACAGAGGATTACGTAGGGATCTTCTCCCTTGTATACAAATTTTTACCTTACCGGTTGGGAGATTTGTTCGGAGTCACCACCTATAATTAGGAATTAATTTCTTTTAAATGAGGGTTCTTACAATAAAATCCCCATTGGAGTCGCCAAATATGTTGGTGTTTTTCCCAGACTAGATGCTTCTTCCCAGTTATCCCTACAAGGTAGCCATAATTGATCAACAAAATTTCTGGGCTAGGGGCCAACAGTACAGGAGGTAGACTCTATAAATATCTCCTCCTCTTCTTTAGGCTCTGCAGAACCAAGGGGGGTATTCCCTACTCAACAGCCATGAAATATGACAGTGAACTAGCTGGGATGTTGACACAAAGCAGATAAATCCTCTCTTATGAAGACCAAAACTATGGAATAAATGCAAAGGGGCTAGCTTTGGGCCTGTATTTAGTTGTAGACAGAGGATTTTGGTCCTAAAAACTATTTCTAATATCCTAAAGGTTTGTATTTAAACTTTGAGTTTGATTTTATGTTTGAATGCAAAACTGAGACTTTGGGTTGCAACCAAAATACAAGACTAGATTGGTGCCTATCTAGGGCTCGGAGTCAATAGATATATATACATTAGTGTTTATCACATACTTAAAACAATAATCAGATTTCAAGGGGAGTTATGCAATGTCTGCCTTACAAACAATACCCAAGACAAAGTATTTAGTTATTTCTGCTTATAAACATCCTTACTGCAGTGTATTCTTCTCAATACTTAACCCAAAACATTTAATATACTCCTTGAGCAGAAGTAAAGACTAAGCATTCAACATAGGAAACCCATATCCTAGAATATCTCACACCCCTTAGCTGTTTAGATTCAGAAGAAGAACACATTCAATTTGGAGACAAATAACAAAATACATGCTATAAAGCATTACTCATTTAGATAAATATGAAACTGATAAATTTTGTATATAAGACATTTAACATACAATTCATAAACTCACAAAATACCTAGAACAGAGCCACCAATGAGATTGTATCCGATTACAGCACCAAAAGTTGTCTAGTTTTCAACAACCTGAATGACACAGTTTGCCACCCTTATAGCCAAACTGTACATACAGCAAATTAATTACATGACAAGTCAAAATTCTTGCCAGATACACTGCACCAGAAAAATGGCTCTCAAAACATTAATGCAGCAGGTAGAAGGAGGGGCGAGGAGGAGTTGGACTCAAGCCCTATGCCGCCATTTGGGGACTTTCCTCATAAAATTGGTAGGTAGCTAGTCAACCATTGGTCCATGCCTCTGTATGTTGCCATTAATGGCTCAGCTACCTGCAGCTCCCCTTAGAAAATGCAATAGCATGTCCATGGAGTTTTCCCTCTCAAAACATGGCTGCTGATGCAAAGAAAACCATCACTGGCAGGGAAATCAAAACTGGCCGTTGATCTTCCTCCCATCGCTTGAGATCAATGGCATCAAAATACGCTTGAAAAGTCAGCCACAAATGAAGTCTTGCCATGTCGACACCCTATGCATCCATCGCTGACTTTTCCCATTCTCATTTTGCCTCTTTTCACCCATTGTATATGCATGCTCAGAAGCATATACAACTGCCTTATATACAAGCCGGATCCCAAAGTGTTACAAAACAAATTAAAAAATGCATCGGATTCTGCCTTGTACATTTCCTATTGCACATCTCCATTGTATATCGCATTGTATATCAGCATATACAATGCACGATATACATGCTACGGACCTCAAATGACTACGAGGTGCTTTGAAATTCAAATCGGGTCCGGTTTGTATCTCCTTACTTGTACATTTCCTTGCATATCACATTATACAAATGTGATATACATACAACGGACCCCAGTGATTTATCCATTGTATTTGAAAAACTTTCAAATCTGGGCCTTGTATCTCCTTTTGTTTATATATCGGCATATACAATGCCATATACATGCATGTCACGAACGCTAGCCACCTTATCAATCAAATTCAGAAACCTTTCAAATTTGGCTTGCACTTTACTCTTGCATCTTTTGATTGTGTATCGGCATGTACAGACATACAAACAAAAAATTTACATACAAACTGCAGACTTTATCTCTTATCAACCGGATTGCATGTTTCATTAGATTCCCCTTTGCAAATTTGGAATGTATATTTGATCATACAAACGTAAATATACATTCTGTGGGTCCCAGCCTTATAGCATGTCTTATATGTGCCTTCTTGTATATCGCCGTTGATGCATCTTACCAACATACAGTCTGCCTTGTATGTCTGCGGGCCCCACCAAATGTATCTTTTCCCTGTGAACCTGACCACAACTTAGCCCGATCTAAATCTTTTTAGACATCCACCACTTGTATAAACCCATTGTATATCCAAATATGCAATCAACAACATACAAACCCCTATATACAACCGGGAATCTTCGACGGAATATACTTGCAATGTATAACTCGATATGCATACAAAATGCATATAACTAATTTTTTTACCAATTTTGAAAGTCGATGTGCATTTTTGAGCCCGCCAACATGCATTTGCACTTGCACATACAAAAACTTAGCGTTTTCATGAAGTGCGATGAAAAAACGGTAAAACATTGCATGTGGGTCGAGGAACAAATTAACCTAAGGCACTAAGGGTTTGAAGGGATAAAAACAGAAACCTGCGAACTCAATTTCAGAACCCTAACCCTAGGTGAGCACCACCACATACTCAGCTGCAAGGTTGTTCTGAATAGGGACGAGGTCACTAACGACACTGATGGGCATAGGATTGTAATGCTAGAAAGGCCTCTGGTTCTCATTCTACCTAGCCCCCTAGTAATGTTTTTGATAAGGTGGCCTATTAGTTTGGTATGGGTGTTTCTGTCCCTGATAAGACTGGTTTTTTTCCTTGGCTGTGGGGCTAATAAGGTTGTATGCTTTGGAACTGCTGCTTTTTGATATTTGTTAGCTCATTACCAAAAGATTGCAACAATCCTTTGATATCTTGTAACTCGAAAGACTAAGTTTGAGCAGCGCTTTCTGATTTATTGGGTTGTGGATTAGCTGCTGGTAACGCTAGTGCGACAGATATAATAGCTATGGGAGGCACATATGTTGGAAATGACGGCTGAATGGCAGGGAAAATTATCAGAGGAGGCTTAGGGGCAATTTTACCAGCCTGAATGAGGCTATTTTCAGCTCTTATAGCTATGGTATAAGCTTGTGGTAGGGAAATTCCTCCCATAGATTGAATCATGATAGAGATATCGCTGTTTAAAGCTCTCAAATAATACAAGAAAGCATGATCAACTGTAGGCCTTACTGTTGGTGGGATTCTATCCCACGTCTTTTGGAAATGGTGGTTGAAGTCTGACATAACTTCGTGAGGGGCCCTTTTAATTGTAGACAGCTGATCCACCAGTGACAGATGGTCTGATTTGTCTTCAAAGAAGCTGGACAACTCTTCTCCCAAGCAATCCCATGAATCTATGGAATTCACCGACAGTCTTTTGAACCACTACAAAGCCTTCCCTTTGAGGGAAGCTTCTAACAGCATAATTGTGACATTCTCTTCTGTCACATGATGGACAGCGCACAAGTTTGCAATGTCTTTGATATGCTCAGCTAGAGTAGTCTGATCTTCACCATTAAAAAATGGTAAACTTTTCAAGGCAGTGATAGGGATATCATCATGCTAAGCTAGATTCAGTGGGCTGCCTTGGTTGAATGCAACAAAAGGCTAATTTCTGACCGCAGGAATCGTCGTGATTGAGATTCTTGGGATAGTATGAGTTCCGACAGTAGGCAGAGTTGACCTGGCTCTCCTAGACTGGACGCGAGTCTTCTCAGGCTTCTCAGCTGCTATCCCTCTTCTCCTAGGTGGGGATAATTACAAGTATTCAAAAGGTGAAGAACTACTTCTGGTATGTATTCTTCTCATAAGAAAAAATACACTGATTCTACTAAACCAAAGCTTAGAGTTGCAAGATGTGCAGGTTTTAACCTCTTATAGGTCTGGAAAACACTAGCTACACATCAAAACTAGCAATAAGGTAGAATTTGAACCTATTATTTTAATTCTTAGGTCCCACCAGGTGTGCCAGAAACTGTTATCTCTCAGATTTGCACCCTTGCTGCAGTTGTGAAACTTTAGCAATCTAGAGATAAAATGGGAATGATCTCTAAGTGTGAGACCTTGCAAATTGAGATCAGACCTCGAGAGAAGGCTGGTTCCTCTTTCTAAGCCTATTACTTAGAGCAATGCATCTAAACCTAGTTCTAATATTTGCAGGGGAAAAGAGTTAGAAGGAAACTGAAATGGGAAGGAGTGATGCACTAGATTTAGTGAGTGATGGTGATCTTGGTGTAGGCACAACAATGATTTCAATGATGGAGGAGATTCACACAAAATTATGATTGATTGAGGCTTCGGTATGAAGGTTCAACCTACAGAGGAGCTGTTTTGTTCAAAGAACAGGTAGTAACTTCAATTAAAACAAAGAAATCAAGACAAGAAGTCATGCATATATTAATACAAAATGTTCAATAGCAGAAGAGATTTGACTACAAAAAATTCAACAGCATAATAGCCCCAAAATAAAACCATCCCCCATTTCAAAAGAGTTTTCATTGCATTTATAGGTCAGACTCTTGCCAGAAAAGCATGGAGTCGCTGCTCCATGGATTTGAGGTCATTAATGCCAAAACAATGGAGCATCGGCAAAAGCGTGGTGAAGGGACAGGAACCATGATGCTGCCAGGACCAAAACCATAGAAAACGGCTACCAGAAAGCAAGACAGGATAGGGCATTGAAGAAGAAACCCCTAAAGTCACCGCCCAACACACAAAGATTGGCCCTATAAGACATAGAGCCCATGTGCATTGATGAGAGAGGCCATATGTCATGAATGCACCTGCAAAATTGACCAACCAGAGCTACTATGGAAAAGGATAGCCTCTGTACACGCAAAAATGACTGTTGAGACATCTTATTGGCCGAGCATGCAAAGCTAGATCCAAACTTGAAAGTGAAAAAATCCCCCTCAAAAGCTCGCCAAATGAAAGAGGAGGCGAAAACAAGCATCTTTGCCTTTTGAAGCATGTCAAAATTCACCAGGATGCTGAAGATACAGGCAATCAAAGTTGCAGTCAACTATGTGTATATATCGCTTTGCATATCTACTTGTATCAGCCTCTGAAACCTCCTCTGAAACTGCCTTTGCATATGCAAAGCACTTTGTATATGACCTCTTGCATATCAGCTTTGTATATCTAATTGTATGTTTAAACATACAACTGCAAATATACAAACACATGTATATATAATGCGCATACCCCAACACTGAATTTGGTAAATTTGACTTTACAGTCAGGTCCACCTTGTATATTCCCTTCTTGTACATTTCATTTGTATATCGCAAGATACAATGCACTCAATATACAAGCTACGGACCTGAACCATTTTATCAACTGGATTGGAGAAATTTGAAATCTGGGCCTTATATCTTAAATCTCTTGTATATCGGGATATACAATGCCATATGCTTGCAAGCTGCGGAACTCAAACCATTATGAAGCATATTGCAATGACCATCGGGTCTGAGCCATGCATGCTCCTCTTTGTATATAACCAACTTATGTCGCATATACAATGCAAACATACAAGCAAAATATACATACAAACTGCGGAATTATGCCCTTTATCAACTGGAAGGTATGTTCATTTCAGATCCGTCTTGTATATAGGAATGCATATTTGGTTGTATGTGCAAACATACAATCACAAATATATGAGTGGTGGGCCCCCAGCTTTGAATCACTTTCCCTTACATGTTGACTTTGCACATTTCCCCTTGTATATTTCTTTGCATCTGTTGCTTGTATGTAGGTCTTGTATGTCCTTCCTTTGTACCACATATACAAACTGATTTGTATATGACCTTGTATGTTGTCAATATACAAAGGCTTTTGTATGCATTTCCTTGTATGTGCCCGATGCATGTTTTGCATGTACATTTGGTGGACCCCACCCTTTGCTTCTCCTCTTTGTATGTTTAACCCCTTGTATATATCGGCTTTGTATATGCAAACATACAGAGTGAAATATACAAGCCACTATTACAACTACCTTACTATATCACACCTACATATCTCCTTGGACCTTTGGCGAAAGTCCTTTGTATGTTCTGCCAATGAACATTGCAAATGTACATCGGCCTTGTATCTTTGCCCTTGCATGTGACCCTTTGTATATCACAAATGTATGTGCATATACAAACAACTGTAGCCGATGCATCTTGTTGGGTCTCTTGTGTATTTTTCATTGTATATACCCGTTGTATGTGCAAACATACAAACTTGATATACATTCTATCCTGACATAGAAGCACAGAATATTCTAGGAATCTGCAACAGATTCCCCAAATGCACATACAAACCCAATGTGCATACAAAGATGCATACAATCATTTTTCACTTTCTTGAAGCCTGATTTAACTCTTTTTGGCCCACCAATGTACATCAACACTTGTATGTCAACCTTGCATGCTTGTCAATTGCATCTAGGCCTTTGCATAATGCGAATGTATGTTCCAAACATACATTGGCGAATGCATATGCGAATATACATTCCAAAATGCATCTATCTTTTCCTTGTATGAAACTGAGAAACCCTACGATGGGAAGCACTTGAGGACAAAAGGTTTCTGGGTTTTTCTGGGTTTTTGTCAAAGATTCTCCAAGTGACATTTTTGGGAAATTTGGCAAGGTAGAGCATGAGTAATTGAAGAATTTGAGCTTTCTCTCCTTCCATTCAAGCTTTCTCTAATCGGATTTCTTCGATAGAAGGAGGGAAACAGGAATATTTTGGGGCTAGGCAAAATATGACAACAACTTTGGCAACCTCTCAGGGGTGTTTTCCTACTAAACAAATTATCAGTGGCCTTACATCCATTGGTCATGGAGTAAAAAAGAGACTAAAAATACCTTTGACATACATCTTGACTCAGTACCTCAGCATGACAGCAATGAAGAACACGAGAAGACCAAAGCCCAAACAAAAAGCCGAAAGCAACCCACAAACTATGTTAGGCAGCACTTAGGGAAAACAAAGAGGCATATAAACTATTGTGCGGCAACACTTATTGAAAGAAAGAAACCTAATCTACTCTCTGAATTTGACTGGTGCCAGCTTCTTCACTTTTCTTTGAATCTTCATTTCATCCCCATTAGGATCTTCCACCAGTCCTTCTGCCTTGACCTCTTCCCCTTTGCTTGCTATCAAATCTTTTGTTCAGTTTCTGCTCCACCTCCAGGGAAAACTAGTATGCATCTTTTATGGTGGTCATTTTGACCAGGCTCAACTCCTCTTGAATACTTGGCCTCAACCCATTAATGTAATGAGGTACGTTCTCCTTATTTAGCTCTGCATGACCTGTTATAATAGTAATCTTATAAAACTCTTCTGTATATTCCTTGACGGACTTGTTACCTTGCTTCAATCCTTGCAGTTTCTTCAATAGCTCCATCTCATAGTCCACAAGAATGAACTACTTCTTTAGTTTCTCCACCATCCAATCCCATCTGGTGATCTTTCCTTTTCCTCTTATGTATCTTTCTAACTAGACCTCCTTCCATCAAATATTTGCATGGCCCTTCAACTTTGTTTTTGCAAACTTGACCCAATCTGGGTCCTCCATGTCTTCATACTCAAAATACTCCTTCATGTCATTGATCCAATCAATGAGCTGTTTTGGATTCAAATCTCTAGAATATGTAGAAACTTTGATCCTAGGCCTCTTTCCAATCTTAGAAATGGCCCTCAACAACCTAACTTCTGTAGGATCTCCTTCAACTTCTTGTTCTTCCTCAAATAGCTCTTCTTTAGCTTCATCTTCACTTTCTTCTCTTGTTCTCGGATCAAACCCTCTTCGTTGCTCCTCTTGCAATGCATCAATTTGCCTTTGCAGGGCTCTAAAACTCTCTTCCATCAAAGCATTCCTCCCAATATGATTTCTTCATGGAGGCATCTTGATCTCCACAATAAACTGCCTCATGGTTGGCGATCTGTCTACACACTCAGGAACCCTTACTCTGATACCACTTGATGAAGGGGGTAAATCATAAAACACATAACAACAAAAATTACTCACAGAAAATAGAACTTTCTTTATTGATTTGGATGACTTATTACATTATAGAAGGTCAAATTCAATTAGAGGAATCAACCCTCCACATGCTGCTACACATTATAGCTTCCTATCCCCAGACTCTAGAATCATCTGCCTTCTGTAACCCCAAATCAGCTAGGGTTTCTATTTTCCCCACCTATTCTTGACTCTACACTTCCCCCCTTAACTCTACTACTGCCCAGGATTCCCAAAAATGGTTACTAATAGCCTTATTGGCGGCCAACAACTTAATTTCAAAATTTGCATCTCCCTCCAAAAATAGGTCAACTTCTGGGAGCCATAACTTTTGATCCATGTGTCCAATTGACAAACCGTTTTATGCGTCAAAAATCTTGTCAAGTGCTCTACATGCTAGGAACCTACTCTATTAGTTCTAGTCATTTTTGGGCCTGTACGGGGCCGTTTAGTGC
Source organism: Cunninghamia lanceolata (assembly GCA_027924645.1). Taxonomy (NCBI): domain Eukaryota; kingdom Viridiplantae; phylum Streptophyta; class Pinopsida; order Cupressales; family Cupressaceae; genus Cunninghamia; species Cunninghamia lanceolata. Next base: position 2,576,178 of record BSBN01000144.1, on the reverse strand, counting down.
CTCAAACCTGAGTTTGACTATTTTTCAAGTGTTTTTCAGGAAACAAAAAATTAATATCTTTTAGCTCGCAAATGATCTTTCCTTGATTCCTTTGCTAAAGGTCTTATATTTCTATTATGTAACTTCTTGTAAATTTTCACTTCAATCTATGCCCAAATGTAAACTTTCTAAAAAATAGCAAGTTACTATTTTTAGCAGTCTAGAAAAACTAAAAGTTCTACATCATTATTCAAGCAATTATGGAAATAGAACCACAAATTTTGAAAAGAAATGGAAAGAACATCAACAATTTTTAAACACATCTTTTTTTGGGTGATGCAAGATTACGCTTACACCACTCGATGCTCCTACATTAGATGGATTTTTCAATATGAGTCTCAGTCTTTTGTCTTTTGCTCACCTTTACACTTCCGAAGGGCTTGTCTTTGGCAACCCTTGATGATTTTGGTTTCTTTGACTTTATTTCTTTCACTACTTCATCCAATTCTATCTCCTCATCATCTTTTAGGCTCACATACATTCTGGAGGCTTTTGTCTTCTTTCTCTTTCCTTCTTTATTGGATGGTTTATCTTCTAGTTTCTCTATACAAGCAGACTTTGAGTGACCAGAGATAGTAGCAGAACTTCTTGTTCTTCTTTGTTGGCTAAGGGAGGCTTCTGAAGCATAGGCTTGTTCATTATCAGGCTTTTCTTCTTCAACTTGCTCAGCTCTCTTCTTGGATGAACTCTCACAGCTTCTTTGGTTATTCCAATAGTTTCCGCATACATTTCAACTTGCCTTTGGACCTTTCTCTTGATTTCAAGTGTCTAGAGCTCAACATGCAGTTTCAAATTAAGTTCACCACATGTACCAAATCTCTCAACTGAGGTATCTTTTGGTTTGCTCAAAAGGTGTTGAGCATACATTTCCAGTATTTGTTCATCAACTTCATGCCCCATGGGTATGATCCATACAGTCCTTGGTTCCACTACTTCCATCAAGCATTGATATATCTCCACCATGAAATAAATTGTATCCTTGTACTTTTCCACCATAGACTTAGGGATTCTTTCCCTTGGTTGCATCATATTCTAGAAATTCTTGAAATATCCCCAATGAGCAATCCTTTGGGCATTGGAGTCACCAATATTGTTCAAGTGCTCTCTTATTTGTATGGCAATAGGCTTGTCACAGGTCTAATACAGGCTTTTCATCCTGGGCAACTCATTCATGAAATAAAAGAACAAGCACAAGACCAACATACCATACTTGAATGTATTCTTCTTATCCTTCTTGATCTTGTTCAGATTCTTCATTAGCTAGTTTTGTAGTAGCTCACACAAATCATAATCAGCATTTTCTTTTAACATCTGATAAGCGGCATAAATGGTTGTACCAGACACTGAGTTTTCCCTGCTAGAGTGGTATATCTTAGACCCAATCACCATAGATGCAAATTTGACATCTGGATCAATTATGTCATTTATTGCAATTGCCCGCTTATCAAACTTTGAGCCAGTAGCTTCAGTTATAGTTTGATTCTTTACTGACTTTAGCATCGGCAGTCCACCGGATGAGTTCAATCCTATTACAGCCTTGATGGCATCCTTAGTGACCTTAAAGGGTTTCATCAACCACATAAATTTAGCATGCATCTGACTTAGTACATATTGGATCCACTCATCCTCATCGAAGGATGGGAACCCAATAACCTAAATGAAATGTTTGTCTTGCAAGGCCTTATACTCAGGTTTAAGACCATAAATCTCATCCCTCAAGTGATTCTTAAACAAATCAACTAACATTGAATCCCCAAGCTCATCTATGCTAGCATGAATGTAAGCCCTAATATCTTCTATGTGCAACGCACCATGCAGAACATTAGAAAGGGTACCTAATGGATCGATCTCTACAGATTTGTGTGGATGTTTTTTGAATTTAGGTTAGGGCCTTTTGGTGATGTCAACAACCAATGAAGTAGCCATATCAAAAAGATCACAAGTTCAAAGCTTCACAAAAAAATACCTTTTTCTCCACGGGTTTAGGGTTATCTGTCGAATTCACTTTTCACACTCCAAATCTTTGAGATCACAACTCAGGTGCTCTTCTCCTTGTTCTCTTTGAATGCAAAGTGATTTAAATGTTGAATGAATGACCTTTTATGCTCCGTAAAACCTAATTCACCATTGTAATAAATGCTTTTCCCTAATTCATCTAGTTACATTATTTCTAAATACAGTCAATCTTCAATTACTCTGCAAACAATCGTATTAGCTTCTTTTGTTCCAGAATTTTCTTCCAGATGATCTGCAATAGGTGATTCTATCTTCTCTCATCATGCTAGATTCAGGCACCCACTTACTAGTAGGGGGAATTAGATTTTCAATGCATCTCCCCGTGAACCAGAGCTCTTATTTCAATTCTTGAAGGAATTATCAACACCAGATTTCGGTGCGGACCCATCACAATCATTTATTACACTTTTCTTTACCTATGTTTTGTTAATTTCATTCTAGATCTCATTCACATCTACTTTGCCCTTGCCTTTATCTTGTCCCTGTATATTCTGGTTTCTATTTACTGGACCTTTTTTAATCATCATTCTTGCTTCTACAGAATCTTACAATATGACTGGATCTATTGCAATTAAAGCACACAACATTTCTTTGCTCATTTACTTGATTTCTTCTTGATCTGCACTGATTAGCCATGTGTCTAAATCTATTGCATCTAATACCACTTGTTGAAATTTCCTCAAGTTGTTAAACTTCTTCCATAACTATGATGATGAATAATTCTAACATTCTTTCAATCACCATAGATGCAAATTTCCTCAAGTTGTTAAACTTCTTCCAAGGAACCTTACTCTAATACCACTTGTTGAAATTAAGGAACACTAAGAGGGGGGTGAATCAGTGTTCTGTAAAACTTATTATTATATTCCTTTATTAATTTACCACATACATTCAAAAGAAAGAAGCATGAACTCAAGAATAGCAACAACAAGATCATCACATATGAACACCAGGATTTTTATGTGGAAACCCAGTTAAGGGAAAAACCATAGTGGGGGTTAACCCACAAAATTTTATACTCTATTAAAAGTATTACAAATGAGAAGGTACATGCCTTCAGGCATACTGCCTAGAGCTCACTACTCAAAGGAGGCTCACTGCCTACAAGATTAATTACAAAGAGTTTACTAAAATATTTGAACTGAAGAATATCATCTAACAATGCCAGATTATAGTTCTGATTAGGCTCGATAAACTGACTTCACACACTTCATCTCTCACTGCCCTATTTCACTATTCTGCCATGATCCAGAGCTTAGATCTCTTTGCTTCGCACTTGATACTACCACACTTTGCACTTATCACTTCATATTCGCACATCCATACACCAAAATGCTTGAACCCATTGATCATATATATTCGTAACATGAAGTTTCATCAACTACAGTCGGCCTCAAGTAAACTTAGAAACTTTTTCAAGATCACTGTTCTAGTTCTTGGTTAGAGTTATTCATCATCATACTTCTGCATTCATTAAATCTATGACCATACCTTTTACAATTGAAGCATTGACCAAAGAAGGATGGACCACTTTGATTCACTCTACTTCTGCACTAAATAGCTCTATGACCAAATTTATTGCAATTGAAACAATTTCCATTGAAAGATGGATACCTTTGAGCATTAGGTTGTCTTACCAGAGATCTTCTAGGATACCTTCTTTAATTTCTTGCTTCAGGATTTCTTTGACTGGATCAAGAGCTTTCACCTTTCTCTTATCCCAGACCATGCTCAGCATCTAGCTTCTTCTGACTATCAAGCAGCACCTCAAGTTTAGCTAAGCTTATCTTGAACTTCTCTTTGTATTCATTTGTAGTTTCTAGGTCATGTTTGAGAATGACAATTTTCCTTTCAAGTTGTTCCTCTTTATACCTAGTTTCTTATAGATCAGACTCTAGATGTCCAATTATTATGTCTAATCTACAACACTCTTTTGTTTTTTCTTTCAGAGACCGATTCAGGTTTTCTTCAGTCTTCTTCCTTTCCTCGATTTGCTTGGTTAGCCTCATCACCCTAGATTCCATCTCATGTTTTAGGACAACTTCTTCTGCCAGTTTCTCACATTCCTTTGTCTTCTCCTTTAGAACCTCATCCATGTCATTGTCTTCCTTTTCATCTACTAACTATTGAAGTAGCTCCTTCCTCTTTTCCATAGATTTGCTCAGTTGCCCTTTTAAAGTTTGAATGAAATCCTTAGCATCTTTAAGGTTCTCTTTCAGTTCTTTGACTTCTGCTATAGATTGATCAAGATCTTCTAAAGCAACTTGAAGTTGTTCATTGATGCCATCAAAATACCTAAATGAACCCATTGAAACACCTTCCCAGATCTTCCTCAAGTTGTTAAACTTCTTCCAAGGAACCTTGCTCTAATACCACTTGTTGAAATTAAGGAACACTAAGAGGGGGGGTGAATCAGTGTTCTGTAAAACTTATTATTATATTCCTTTATTAATTTACCGCATACATTCAAAAGAAAGAAGCATGAACTCAAGAACAGCAAAAACAAGATCATCACATATGAACACCAAGATTTTTATGTGGAAACCCAGTTAAGGGAAAAACCATGATGGGGGTTAACCCACAAGATTTTATACTCTGTTAAAAGTATTACAAATGGGAAGGCACATGCCTTTAGGCATACTACCCAGAACTCACTACTCAAAGGAGGCTCACTGCCTACAAGATTAATTACAAAGAGTTTACTAAAATATTTGAACTGAAGAATAACATCTAACAATGCAAGATTACAGTTCTGATTAGGCTCAATAACTTGACTTCACACACTTCATCTCTCACTGCCCTGTTTCACTATTCTACCATGATCCAGAGCTTAGATCTCTTTGCTTTGTACTTGATACTACCACACTTTGCACTTATCACTTCATATTCGCACATCCATACACCAAAATGCTTGAACCCATTGATCATATATATATCTGTAACATGAAGTTTCATCAACTGTAGTCAACCTCAAGTAAACTTAGAAACTTTTTCAAGATCACTGTTCTCTTAGCTGAATCCATGCACAAACATCAATGTGGACCAAAACCTATGTATTCAAGTCACCACACATGTCAGCCAATACCACTAGATCTCATAAATTACTCAACCAACCACTTCTCTTAATCCGCACAAGGATCAAACACCAAGTCAACCTGTTCTTCACCAGACTGAACTATCTATCCAAAACCCAATACTCAGATGCTTGTAACTTTCAATCCCTTCATCACCAGAGGATAAAAATTTGGATTTAGGTAGCCCTGACATCCCTTAACATTCCCTCATATCTGCAACATAATAAGATTACTTGTGGAGAAATGTGGACCAAAATACTAAACCTTGTCATATGCTCTGTTCCTATCTATCCGGACTTAGACAAATCTGCAATCTGACTTCTGGTATGATCAAATGATATAATGCGGATGTGTAAGATAGATTTAGTTTCCATCAATGACAACACCTAACATGCCTAGCAGTGTCTCTTGCCAACAAAAATAACAACACAATTCTGCTCTACAACACAATGAATGCCTTGAAATCCCTTAGCTCAATATCACAAGTTTGCACTATCCATCTAGGTGTAAAATGAAGACATAAACTCACTTATATATGCTTTCCCGCTAACATTCATAATTTAAATTGAAAAGGACAATAGAGGGAAGCCTTTTTTAAGGTCTTATGCTGACACTTAAATTTGGGTTCTAGTAAATCATCCTAGACATTGGCGTAGGTGCCCAAGTCCCAAGGCACATTTAGGTCCTAATAAAGCATTTAGAACTGGTCCCTAAGTCCTATTTGACATGGTTTTTGGGGGAATTTTCTCCAGGATAAGTATTAAGCATGTAAATTGTAAACATGGGGACCTAGGAGTGAAACTAGGAGGTAAAAAGGTATAGGGATATTTTTTCCCCATAACATCTAACCCCCACTTTAATGTATGTATGATCTTATGATTCCATACTTGCATTAAAGTATGGTCAAAGCACATTAAACACATTAAACAAGCCAAGCACATAGAGCTAAGACATACCCAAATGGTTGGAGGACTATTCCTAGCTCCCAATCTTAGGTAAGCACTAGAAAACATATGGAATACATGCAAGACACAATGAAGACAGTAAGAGGTGTGCAAAATATAGAGAATATAGTGGAAGCACACAATACACAAAGAAGACATGAGAATTGTCATGCAATACACAAAGTATACATGGAGAGAGGACATAATTATATATATATATATACACACACACACACACATTATATATACATATATATATGTATATATGTATATAGATGTATATACATTTATACATATATGTATATATACATATATACATATATATATATATGTATATATGTATATCTATATATAACTAAATGATGGGGAGGAATCTCATCGCTATGCACCACCATCGAAACCACACAAGACACATATAAAACATGTTAGGCACACTAGACATGCAAGGAAGACATGAAAAACACATAGAATACACGAGCGCCACATAGTATGTCATCGACATACTATATGTCTTATACACAACAAACATGAGTGATAAGGAGGAGCTCATCACTACTCCACTATCTAAAAAATGCCAAACACACCTAACGATTGAGCTATGCTACCACAACCTACAAAGACATGCTTAAGAGTGGATGACTCAAGATCTAGCCCCACTTCCATGGAGGACATTGTATAAAAGAATGTGCACTAGCTCAAGAGATACACCATCTCACCTTTTGCAAAAGGGCTTTGTATAAAAGGATACACACTAGCTCAAGGGATACATAATCCCACCTTGCAATGAGGGATTTCCTTCTTGCAATTTAAATAAGGATGTACACTATCTCAGAGATACACCACCCCACTTGATGGTGAGGGCTTTCAAAGACGCTTCGTTAGTGCCAAAATAATCAAACAGATACCATTATATGTGCCCCCACCTTAAGGTGGTTGATATTGCTTGCTGATATCAAGTGCATTAAGGTAGAGTGAAAACACATAAGGGAATAAGAGCTCTCACAAAGCCCATGCCCCAAAAAGTGACCTGTTCCACAATCATCAAATGTTCCCACAAACACATTGATATCAATTGCTAAGATAATCAACAAGAGATAAGGTTAGAAAATCTTACTCTAAGATAATAACCAAATGAAATCATAGAACCTATGCATAAATCAAATTACACAAAAGAACCAAGGGTACACTTGCGGGCTCGGAACCTAGTATAGTTGTTGGGCTTATACTACAGGTATCTCAGAATGAGGTGTAACAAAAAGGTGAGATACAAAACTATCCAAAGTGTACGGAGTTGATTGAGAGTATTGTGCAAAAGTTTGTTACAACATGATAGATCACATGAAGTGATTCTACTAGTCAAGCGTCAGATATATATATCAACCCCATCTTCATATATGGACTGGGTCCATTTTTGCTTACTTATTGAAGGGACACATGGTCCTTATTAGTATTTATTTGTTTTCATCATCGACCAACTAGGTAGAGCCACGAAAGAGTGGAAACAATAAAAATGAGAGAGGAGACAAAGTGCCGTAGGAACACCACATAGAAGGATGCCCCCAAAACACCCTCTGCAATGCTATGCCCCCAAGTAACAACACACAACAATAAAGAAGAGGAGATAAAGAAGAGGAGAGAGGAGTATAGAAAAATTGAGATACAAATAGAAGAATGTTACGACAGAGGTAGTTCCATTGTATCCTTGACCTTACAAGAGTATCAAGGGTCATCCAAAGAGACCTAAACAACATAGGGGAACACAACACAATGCTAACAACATATATATCTAGGAGGAGTCCACCCTTGAGAGTAACTAGAATAGATGCTACATCAAGTGTGGCTAAAGGAAGGAGAAATACTTATCTAATTCAATGGGATATTTCCTAGTGGACAATCCATGTTTATCATGTCAAGATATATTGTATTTTCTAATATTGTATTAACATTAAGTTTATGATGATGATAAGCTTTGGTGGGCTTCAAAGAATGATATTCAATACTGGTCGTGTAGTTAATTCTAGCAACTTGTAAAGGTATGTCTCTAATTCCTTGTTGATTTACACCACAACCATTGCCTACATAGTCACAATTTTTATACAAAATTTGAAATCCATGACCATAGAGAGAGCCCATCTCTTTATAAGATGCCTCATAAGTCTCATAGTCTATAGTATAAGTAAGAGTATTTTCTTGTTTTTTTACCAAGGAGACTTTGGATTTCTTAGGTGTTTCCAAAGATTAGTTGGATGAGACCTATGTGACTTTTGATGTGTCAGGATTAAGTTTATATTCCCCTAGAAAGAAAGGAGTAAAATCTAATGAACCCCAATCATCACCAAAAAGTGCATTTGATGGTTTAGAGTCTTGCACAACATTAGCCGTGGCAAGAGGTATTGATGAATCAACTCATAAATTGTTTAGACTCGTATGATTGTTAACTTGTTTTTGTGTTTCAATATGTAAACAATTATTAGGTTCAGAATCAGCTTCAATGGTGTGGAGCTTGTTTTCATAAATGAACTTCATTGATCAATGGAGGATAGATGGAACTGCCCCATGGCATGAATCCATAGTCTACTGAGAATCATATTTTATGAAAGTGAACTAGGCATGACATGAAAAGGGTAGATAATGCCACAGGTTCAACCTTTATGGGTAAATTTATGGTACATAGGGATTGTCTACCAACATTATCAAAGCCATGAATCCTAATCCTATCCGTTTTGATTAAAAAAGTGTTGACCTTGATTTTGTGAATCAAGTCAATACCACAAACATTAAGAGCCAATCCATTGTTAATCATAACTCTCTTTATCAACTTTTTATCTATTGTGACAAAAATTGTAAGAGGATCATGTTGGTTTTGAACTTTGATTAATGGTAATTCATGTAGTTGAAACAGAATATCCACTTTTGTTGCATGCATATAATTTAACAAAGCTGCTACATCATAAGGCTTAACAATAGGTGGTACTATCACCTTTAGTAAAGCTTCTTAGAGCATTCTGTGGTACGTAGGTGATCTTTGCATGAATTCCCAAAGAGAGATCATAGTAGCAGTAGCATGAAGCTGCTCAACAAGATCATAATCTTGGTCATCTTTTTTAGTAAAGTGAGGTGATTAAGGAAGCATAGGTTGAGAAGATGGAGGAGAGACAGGCACATGTGGTGTTTGCTTTCTTTGCTTGTTATTACGAGTATTGTATGTGTGAGCAATCTCATTGTAATGTGGTTGTTGCAACACATTTTGAACACCTTGATTCCATTAAGTGATTTGTCTTGCATAATTTAGAGTGTAATCCAAGGGTTGAGGTGGTTTTTGATCACCTTGAACTGTCATCACCGGTTTTAAGCAAGAAGATGCATTTGATGCGCCTTGCACAATCATCTTAGGAATATTACTAAAATTTTCTAATAACCCCTTAGTGGGTGGAAGAAACCTATTAAAAGTAATTGAATTAACATTGCTTTGATTTTGATTAAGCTCAACATTCATCCCTATAGAATTTAATGTGAGGGACCTTTTCTTTATCCACCAATGCTTCATCTTTTAAAGGGAGAGCATTGGAACACATAGAAAAGAAATTGTTGATGGTTTGATTTTTAGTGACGTCCAATGAAATAGAACTTGCAACCAAAGGAGAGCTACCCAAGGTCTTCTCATCCTTAAAGATATCCAAGGTTCCTAAACATTCATCCAAAAGAGGAAGAGAATAACTCATGGAATCATCATCATCATCATATATTTTAGATATTAGTTCCAAGGCATTAATAGAAGAACTTTCACACTCATCTTTCTCATGAGTCTTGATGGAGATGTATTCAGTTAGATCATCTAATACTGAAGGGTAAGTATTCATGAGAGCAATGAAATTGTCAAAATAATATACATAATCAAGAATTTCAAATGAAGAGCACTTAAATATATTCTTATGATACATGGATTGTATATGAGTGAGAACATGATGATTCATTAAGGAATTTGTAGAAATTTTCAAATTCTTTGATATATGAATGTAAAGATACCAAAGAAAAATGAGATGAAAACACCGTAATAGAATATCTTGGAATAGCAATGCACAATAAGATCTTTTCATTGAGCAAATATAACCAATATGAGAGACTTTTGTACACCACAACACTAGTTTGAGGAAATCGGGCTTTTAAAACTTGTTACCAAGAACAAAAACACACTAGTGTCCTTACAAATGTAGTGATTAAGATGTAAAGAGTGCTACACAAAAGGTAATATAGACCACTTTTAAGACTTCTTGAAAAGAAATGTTGGAGAGAGGTTAAAATGCTTATGTTGAAATACACATTGTGTAATTACAAACATGTGAAATTTTCAAAGTAAGGGATGAAATGATGCAAAATTTTGAGATGAGAAAAGATAATATGCTTTAAATCATTGCTAGAGCTCAATTGAAATATGTTTATGATAGAAAAAAAATCTGAAATGTGATTTTGACTACAAACCCTAGCTTTTGGAATTACTAGGTTATATGAAAAATGCAACTTTTTAAGCAAAACCCTAGCAAATGAGATCTTCAAATGCAAAATGTGATATGATGCAATCATGAGTGACTATAATATGGATCAAATCTGATGCAAATATCAGAAAATTAAATATTTTATGATATGCAACACAAAATATGCAAAACTATGTCTTAATGCAACCCTAAAATGCTTTTTTTTAAAAAAAATTCAAATGTATGCAAAATTTTTCAATGCAAGATGATACATAAGATATGTATGAATGAAAGGATTGGTTACAAAACTTAGCAAGATGCAAGTTTAGTAAAAACATGCATTCACCAAAATGTTATATGTGAAAAGTGGGAAGATGATGAATAGTATTAAGATCTATCAAATCAAACCCTCCTTTCACACTAACACTCAAGGACAACAACTCAGCCATGTCACTTCAGATGAAGAGGACTTAGCTACAGGTTGATGTACTCAGGACTGATATAGAAACATTGATTATATTGAAATATTTGCCAAACCCTAGATTCAATAAGCCTCAAACCCTAATTATAATGAAATCAGGTTTAGACGAATAAACTATTATAGATCACCGCACAGGAAGACACTCAAGAAGGAATAGAAACTCACCAGAAGTTAGATTTCTAGAGGTGAAGACTTTGCAGACTATGGGGTGGGTGCCTAAGTCTAATAGGGCAACTTTTTTGTAGATTTGAAATAGTGATCAATGTCAGACAATGTTCAGCTCCTGAGTTTGGGATGAATCCTATCAAGAGGAATACAAGGCAGGTGACCTAGTCTAGTAGGGAAGATTTATAGTAACTTTTCTCTAGATCCTGAATCCTTATCCTCTGAATTGCTTCTATGTACCTTCACTTCACCAAATCCCACATCTATAACCTATAATCACAAAGAAAGGGGTTTGGGGGTTGTGGTGTTTAGGAGCTTGCCTCGATTAAGCTATGGAATGACATTCAAGTCTTCCAACATTGTTGTTAGATAGAGTGTGTGCCCAATGGAGGGTAGAGGCCAAAGTAATGATGAAATAAAATTCTTGAAGCACAAATAAATGTCACCTTAGAGGTGAATCTCTTGTTGGTGCTCATTTTGACCTGGAGGTTGAGCTTGCTTGTTGGAGGGTTTCTTCTTTCAAACCCTAAGTGTTATTGTCCATCGCCAAGACTATTGCCTATCAGCAAAGGATATTGTGGTTCCACCGACGGTGTTGGTTTGCCGATGGGGGATGGTTTGTGTTCATCGGCGAGACTCGGTGTATCGGCGGGGAGACTTTTGGGTTGGCCAATGGTGTTGGTCACACCGACAGCGGAGTATGGAGTAGCGATCGGCGAGACAGTTGTCGTCGGCGAAGGTTTTTTGGGAGCTGCCGATATGTGGATGTTTGGCCGATGTGATGTTATCAGCGTGGGTCACACCGACGAAGGGATGTTTTGAAGGTTATCGGGGTGACTTATGTTATCGGCGGAGGGGCTTGGTGTTGCTCCGATGGCCTTTCTCTGGCCGATGGGGAAATGTGTTTCTTTTGGTCATCGGTGAGAGTTGGTCTGTCGGTGGAGGTCTGGAGGGCTAGCCCGATGGTCTATGTCTGGCTGACAGAAGGGAGCGTAGTGTTGTATCGGCCAGACTGATGAGGTCGGTGAAGGATTCGTGGGTTGGGCCGATGGTTTGTGTCACGGCGATGGGTTTTGATGAAGGCATGTGTGTCGAGCGTGGCAAAAGCGCTCGACACTTGGTATGCATGCGGCCATATTTTTAAAATACTAAAGTTGTCTCCGCGGCACCAATGTGGGATTATTCCCCTGTATGTTTTGAACCTGCGAGGAAGTATTTTGGCGGGAAGTTTCTTTTTTTACTGCAGCGATGGTTTTCAAGCGACCGCGGGTGGTTGAGGCCCTTAATGGTGACTGTAGCAGGAGTATGGGCGATGGTACAAGTGATCAGGCTGCCTGATTGAGAATGAAGACTTCCAAATAGTGGCGCGTGGCTCGAGGCCCCCCTTTGTCTGCTACATTAACATTTTCTGAGTGCCATTCCTTCTGAGGACTGTATCTGGCGGATTTTTTGTTATAATCATGTAATTAATTGCTCTGGTACACTTTCTGGCTGTTATAAGCAGACTGTGTTACCATTTTTTAGTTGTTGAAAGTTAAAGATTTTTGGCTCTGTAATTCAAAACAAGCTGATCTGGTTGCTCTGTACAGCTAAACCTGTGAGTTTATGTATCTCTTGTTGTATGTTTTGGCATGAACCCACTGATTTCATGATTAATCTTATATGAGAAATGCTATCTTAGCATGTGTTTTGTTAATTCTGTCTCCAGTATTGCATGTATTCTTCTTCTGAATCTGGATATTTGGGCAATATTTGAGACTCTAGAACATAGAATTCCTATGTTGAATGTCTGATCTTTTAACTTCTGCTCAAGGGGTAGATTAAACTGTTTTCAGGTTGAACATTGGGAAGGGTATACTGCAGTAGGGATGCCATAAGTAGAGATAACTTAACACTCTGTATTGGGAGATATCTATAAGGCAGGTATCATATATATCCCCCTAAAATCCAGTTTTAGCTGTTCATGCTGATCATTCACAGGTTTATGTCTACTGACTCCAGGCCCTGGATAGGCACCAATCTTGCTTCGTGTTTGTGTTACAACCATGTCCAGCTTTGCATCCAAACTCAAAATCATAATCAAACTCTAAAACAACCATTAGGACATTAGAATTAGTTTTAGGATCCTCAGTCCTCTGTCTACAACTGCAAATAGGCCCAAAGCTAGCCCCTTTGCTCTTATCTTTCAGTTTTAGTCTACTTACAGGAGGACTTATCTGCTTTCTGACAGCATCCCAATCGTTGTATGCGTATCTCATGGATGTTGAGTAGGGAATACCCCCCTAGGTCTTGCAGAGCCTGAAGAAGAAGAGGAGATAAAATATAGAGTCTATCTCCTACACTGTTGGCCCCTGGCCCAGAGATCCTGTTGATCACTGATGGCTACCTTGTAGGGAAATCTGGGAATAAGCATCCAGTCTGGGAAAAAACCAACACCTCTCATAAAGATGAAGATCCTTCAAATCATGAAGAGATGGATTGATGAAGCCAAATCTACAATAAACAAACACAATAACAACACAGTGAATGCTTTGAAATCCCTTAGCTCAATATCACAAGTTTGTATTATCCATCTAGGTGTAAAATGAATACATAAACTCACTTATATATGCTTTCCCACTAACGTTCATAATTCAAATTGAAAAGGCAGACAGAGGGAAACCTTTTTAAAGCTCCTATGCTAACACATTTAAATTTGGGTCCCGACAAATCAGCCTGAACTTGGGCACGGATGCCCAAGTACCAAGGCCAATTTTTTGTCTTGATTATAATTTACCATGGGCCCCTAAGTCCCATTTGACATGGGTTTTAGGGGAAATTACTCCAGGATAAGTATTAAGCATGTAAAGTATAAACATGGGGACCTAGGAGATAAACTAGGAGGTAAAAAGGCATAGTGATACTTTTTACTCCATAACATTTAGCCCCCATTTTAATGTGTGTATGATCTTACAATTCTATACATGCATTAAAGTATGGTCAGATCACAACAAACACATCAAACACACCAAGGACGTAGAGCTAAGGCATACACAAAGGTTAGAGGGCTATTTCTAGCCTGCAATCTCAAGCAAGCACTAGAAAACACATGGAAGACACACAAGACACAATGAAGATAGTAAGAAACACACAAAACATGGAGAATACAATGGAAGCATGTAATACATGAAGAAGTCGTGGGAGCAGTCACACAATAGATGAAGAAGACACAGAGAGAAGACATGATTAAGAAGATACGTATATCTCTAAATAAATGATGGAGAGGGAGCTCATCGCTACACACCATCATCAAAAACATGCAAGACACATAGAGAAGACATTTAGAAAATACATGGAATATACAAGTGTCGCATAGTATGTCATAGACATATTATACATCTTATACACAGCAAACACAAGTGATAGGGAGGAGCTCATAACTAATCCGCTATCTAAAACAAACCAAACACACCTGACGATTGAGCTACACTACCACAACTGCCAGAGACATACTTAAGGGTGGATGAATCAAGATCTATCCCTACCACTACATAGGATTTTGTATAAAAGGATGTGCACTAGCTCAAGAGATACACCATCCTATCGTCTGTGGAAGGGATTTGTATAAATGGATATGCACTACATCAAGAGATACGTAATCCTACCTCACAATGAGGGCTTTCTTTCTTGCAATTTAATAAGGATGTGAACTAACTCAAGAGATACACCATCCCACCTCATGGTGAGGGCTTTCAAACACACTTCGCTAGTGCAAAAATATTCAAACATATACCATTAAATATGCCTCCATCTTAAGGTGGTTGATAACCACTTTCTTGTATCAAGCACATTAAGGTAGAGTGAAAACATGCAAGGGAACAAGAGCTCTCATTAAGACCAGCCCCCAAAGGTGAGATGTGCCATCATTACCGAATGTTCCTAAAAACACATTGATATGATTGCTAAGATAATCGACAAGAGATAAGGTTAGAACATCTTACTCTAAGATAATAACCAAATTAAATCATAGAAGCTATGCATAAATCAGATTATATCAAAGAACCAAGGCTACACTTGTAGGCTCAGAACCGAGTGTAAAAACAAGGTGAGATACAAAACCATCAAAAGTGCATGGAGTAGATTAAGAGTATTGCAAAAGTTTGTTTCAACATGATAGATCACACTGAGTGATTCTACTAGTCAAGCATCGGATATATATTAACCCCATCTTCATATATGGAATGGGTCCATTTTTGCTTACTTACTGAAGGGACACATGGTCATTATCAATATTTGTTTGTCTTCATCATCCACCAACTAGGTAGAGCGACAAAAGAATGGAAATGATAAAAATGAAAGAGGAGACAAAATTCCTTAGGAACACCACATAGGAGGATACCCCCAAAACACCCTCAGTGACGTTATGCAACCAAGGCACAACACAAAACAATAAAGAAGGGGAGAGAGGAGTATAGAAGAATTGAGATACAAATAGAAGAATGTTATGACATAGGTGGTCCCATTGTATCCTTGACTTTAAAAGAGCATAAAGGGTCATCCAAAGAGACCTAGACAACACATAACACAAAACAAGAGAACACAACATAATGCTAACAACATATATATCTAGGAGGAGGCCACCCTTGAGAGAAACTAGGATATGTGCTATATCAAGTGTGGCTAAAGGAGGGAGAAATACTTACCTGATTCAATGGGATATTTCTGAGTGGACAATCCATGTCTATTAGCTCAGGATACATCGTATTTACTAATATTGTATTAACATTAATTTTAGAACAATAGTAGGATTTGATGGGCTTCAAAGAACGGTATCAAATATCGGTTGTGTAGTTAATTCTAGCAACTTGTAAAGGTACTCTGGTTCCTTGTTGATTCACACCACTACCATTGCCTACATAGTCACAATATTGTACAAAATTTAAAATCCATGCCCATAGAGAGAGTCCATCTCTTTAGAAGATGGTGAGGCCTTTTAAGTCTCATAATATGTAGAATAAGTAAGAGTATTGTCTTTTTTTCTACCAAGGAAACCTTAGATTTCTTAGGTGTTTGAAAAGATTGCTTGGATGACATCAATGTAACTTTTGATGTGTTAAGATTAAGTTTATATTCTCCAGTAAAGAAAGGAGTAAAATCTAATGAACCCAAATCATCACCAAAAAGTGCATTTGAGGGTATAGAGTCTTGCACAATGTTATCTGTGGCAAGAGGTATTAATGAATCAACTCATAAATTGTTTAGACTCGTATGATTGTTAACATGTTTTTGCATTTCAATGTGTAAACAATTATTTGGTTCAAGATCGGATTCAATGGAGTGGAGCTTGTTTTCATAAATAAACTTTATTGATCAATAAAGTGTAGACGGAACTTCCCCCATGGCATGAATCCACGGTCTACCAAGAATCATATTATATGAAAGCGAACTAGGCATGACATGAAAAAGGGTAGATAATGTCATGGGTCCAACCTTTATGGGTAAAGTTATGGTACCCAAGGATTGTCTACCAACATTACCAAAGCCACGAATGCTAATCCTATCCAGTTTGATGAAACAAGTGTTGATATTGATTTTGCGTAGCAAGTCAATGCCACAAACATTAAGAGTCATCCCATTGTCAATCATAACTCACTTTGTCAACTTTTTATCTATTGTGAAAAAGATTATAAGAGGATCATGTTGGTTTTAAACTTCGGTTGATGGTAATTCATGTGGTTGAAATGGAATATCCATTTTTGTTGCATGCATACAATCTAGCAGAGCTACTACATCATTTGGCTTAATAGCACGTGGTACTATCACCTTTTGTAAAGCTTCTTGGAGCATGTTGTGGTATGTAGGTGATGTTTTTATGAGTTCCCAAAGAGAAATTTTAGCAAGAGTAGTGTTGTGATGCTCACAACATGCCCCATTTTACTTCTTAGCAAAATGAGGACCCCTGTTGTAGCTAGCTTTTGGTTGCCTCTGTGTGTGGGTTTGCTTGGTGGTAAAGGGAAAAAGGTAACTAAAAGTACAAACCTTGGTCAAAATAGAGGAAAAATAACATTGAGTACCAGTGCATAATATGGGTGAATTCTTTGTGAAAAATGAATAGGGGTTGCTTTTGAACCAGTTCAAAATTCCCTGTATTTTGCAAGTTATAAGCATTTTTGGTAAATGTACAATCAGAGGGTTTGTGTTTTGTATATACAAAGTTCTTTGTATATACAAAGTCATTTCATATACAAATGCATTTGTATATCAGGTTGTTGCCTTAGTCATAAAAAGGAAGTAGTCAGGTTTTTGTATGTTGTTACACTTGTATACATATCTTGCTAATGCTTTATCTAAATATACAAGTCAGGCCCAAAAAGAGTCAAAGTTGAAATGAGTAAATGTTGGAATCCGCTATGTATATTTTGGCTTGTATATTTCACAAATGGAAAACATACAAAGAAAATATAAAACAAGTTATACATAGCGCGGAACTAAAAAGATATTAAAATTGGCATAGTCGTATATTTTGCACTTTGTCTATGTATATTCGGTTATATACATTGCATTTATATACAAAGTGGAATCAAAAGGATCGTGAAATAACGAATAATGATTGTTTATTTCATGTTTGTATATAAGGTATCGGGAGACATACATTGTGAAATATACAATGCGGAATCGAAAGAGGATTGAAATACAATATAAATGATGCATTTGGACTTAACATATACTTGGTGATGTAGTTTATATACATCACGGAACCGAAGAGTTATCAAAAGGAGTTAAGTAGATGTATATTGCGGTTTGTATATTTCTTATATACAACACCGATATACATTGCACTTTATACAAACTGGAACCAAAATCATTATGGAATAAAGTTAAACTGTTGTATGTTTTGGTCTTTGTATGTTGCGGAATGTACAAGGCGAAATATACAAGGTTTTATATACATTGTGGATGCGAAGGTAAATGCAATATGATTTATAATAGTTTGAAGTCTGAAAGTTCAATAGGAATCAAATGCATCGTGGAAAGGCACTATTGAGAGGTGGGGTAGACCCCACTGTATGTACATGTTTGCTTGTATAATAACCATGTATATTTTGTGATATACAAGCAGTTGTACATTTAAAAGATGCAAGGCGGAGATACAAGGCGGATTTGTCGTAGAAGTTAAAAACGGTTAATTCTTTGTATATTTCGGCTTTTGTATATTTATAGTATTAAATCCTGATATACAAAGAATCAGGGGCATCGCGTCAAAGAAAAGGTAAGGAGATGTTTGTATGTTGTGTTTGTGTGTGCACTTATACAACAAGATATACAAGACAAAATATACAAAGGTGTACGGAAAGGTGAAAAGGTAAGGAAGCGTTAGTTAGTTCTTTGCATAAAAGGGTTTGTATGTTTAAAGATACAATGGAAACATACAAAGAAAACATACAACGAAATATACAAAGAAAAGTGCATGCATGTTAAATTTAACTAACGGTAAAAAAGTTCAAAAAATTTAAACACTGAAAGAGAAAGCCGAAGGTTGTAGTGCATTAATTGTTGTAATTAATGCAAATTTAAAACTCAAACGAAGGGAGATTTAATGAGGGTTAGAGCAATTTCAATGATTAGTTCACTTTCAAAATATATTGTTAAAGAGTAAAAATTGCAGAAACGAGAGCTGTGGCAGTAATTGAACAAAATTTACCAGAACGATAGAGATACAGTAGCTGGACAAAGGCAAAAATAGTAAAAGTAAGTCAACAAGTAAACAGTTGTGGAAAATAGGTATTTACCCAAAACGCCGTTTATTTTCAATTGTTAAAATGAACTATTAATTTTAGTAATTTCGTTGTGAAACATATGCATTTTAAAAAATTATTGTTTTAATGGTTAATTAGTTAAGTAGGGCTTAACGAATTTAAAGGGTAAAATAGAAAAGAAAACAAGATAGGGTAAATGGTAAAAGTAGGTTTTCACAGTTAAAACCCTAAACATGAATTGAAACGAAAGTTAAAAGATGTATGCTTCTACAGGATGGCCCCTAAACCAAAGAAAGATACAGGGGAAGATGTGAAAAAGGAAAGAAAACCTCAGAAGGAGGTGGAGAAAGAAGAATTGCCGCTACACAAAGGTTGTCCATCCCTGATAAGCACAAGTGGGGTGGGCACGGATACTAATATAGGCAATTATGATGCAGAAGATGTATTAAAGAAGATCACTGCTGCGGATGCCTCACCGGATATGAAATGTATTTGGGATAGAGGATTATATAGAGCTGCAGGATTTCCTCTAGCAATGGAAGCTAGGGATTTATGTTTTGATTGTATAATTTTGTATGATCCCACTACCAGGAAAATCATGTTGCATGACAGATTAATTGCTGATCTAACTCTAGAAGGGATTGCTAAAACATTTGGTTTAGAGATTAAGCAAAAAATGAAGGATATTGACAGTGATCAATATAATGAGTATTTCTACACAAATGAAGGAGAATGTAAGGGTAAAATATTCCGTAACTGGTACAACCCAGAGAATAAACCCAAGGCTATGGCCAGGATACCTAAGAATCTGATGAGGATACATTTTAAGGAGGAGATTCATTTGATGATCACTATGCTGAGCAGATTAGTTGGATTAAGAGATGGCACTAAGTGTGAACCTTGGATGTTCACAGTCATTGAATTCATAAGAACAAGGGAAAAGAAACAAGGACAAATCCACTGGGCCAAGGCCATTAGTACAGCTATTTGGAGGCAGGCCATGCAGAGACAACAGAAGATGTTGCCATTTTATATGTCTTCTTATGTATTATATTTATGTGCTTCAGAAATCAGACCTCACATTCATGGAATAGAAAGGGTAGGTGTCCTGGGAAATGGTTCAAACCAGAAATTAGTATATGAACATTACCCTATCTTACAAGAGGAAAATACCTTAAAGAATTTTCCTTTGGTGAATGATGTTTTCTATACTTACATGATAAGAGTATTGAGGGAAGAACCAGACGGGAGATTATCTAAAGATGCAACAGATGCAATTGGATTGCATAGTTCATGGTTCATACAGTTTGAACATTTCACTTACATAAGGACTGAGGAATTTGAGGGGAAACTGTTTATGTTGCCAAGATATCCTTCTGACAAGTTGGTTGTGTTGGAGTTTTCAAGACAGAACTTGAATGTTTTTAGGATGTACAAAAGAAAGTTTAACAACAGAGGAAATGTAAAGTTGCCTTGGGCTATTCGAAGAAATTATTATTTTAGTGAGGAAGTTGCAAGTTGTTCGGAGCAAGAATTGAGGTATTATGGCTTCAAAGAGTTTGATTTAGTCAGAAAGTTTGATCCCTTCCACAGAATTCAGAATTTTGTAGATAAAAAATACAGGCATCAGGTACACATTGAAGATTTATGGGCAGATTGCCAAAATGACAAGGAGGTGAGGAAAAGAGCTCACGAAAGATTAACTGTTGAACAAATGAAATCTATTGGTAATATATGCGTTCCTCCAGAGGTTCGAGAAGATGATCAATTATTACATCATAGTTATGTAGAGGCAAGGCTAGCTCCTATTACAGAGCCTGATTGGTTAGAGCCTTGGAATACATCGTTGGATGTATTATCTAAACCAATAATATTGTTTTCAAAAACATGGCTTGAGGATAGAGTTGAGGAGCTAAAAGCTGAAGGAAAAGAAGTCACATATCCCAAGAAGGGAAGGAAAAGAAAAGCAGAGCCCAGTGAGGACTTGCAGTGTTTTTATGAAAAGAAGAGAAAGATTGTGGAAACTAAAATTGTGGAAAAGGATAAGAATGCTACATTGATGGATCCATATGCTTTAGGCATAACAAATGCAATGGCATCTGATACTTTTGTTGATGCAAGGTCAATAAGCCAAGAAGTAAGTGCAGAAGAAGCACAGGCTGCAAAAGAAGCAGTAGGACAAACAGTAAGAAGAGCAATTCCCATAAGTTTATCAAAAGGGGAAACTTCTAAACCAGTTGATGTGATTGGAGCATAAGAAGTAGGTGAAAAGCTGAAAAATATAGCTAGTGCTTCCACATCACCTGAGCAAAGGGAAACATTCATTAAAGTAAAAACTAAATTGGCTGGAGAAAAGCTGCAAGAGTCAAGAACATACAAAGCCAAACAAACTACTGTAGAAATTGTGCACATTGAGAGTAGTGAGAGTGAAGAAGGAACAATGTATAGAGGAAAGGCAATTGACATAGAAGAAGATTCAAGTGATTTCCTGAGTGAGGAGGATGAGCCAAGCAGTCAAGTTGAAATGGAAATGGAGCACAGCACAGAGCATGAAGAAAAATAAGTACATGAAGAAATAGGATCAATGGATCCATTTGGTACTTTGGTGCCACCTGAAATTATTAAGGATGTGCAGGAGGAAGCACAAAAAATGGAAGAAACTGAAAAAGAGGTTGCATTTGAAGAGATAGATACAGAAACATATGCTTTAGAAAAAGAAGAAACTAGGGAAAACATACCAGAGGTAGATGCCTTAGATATGCTGAACATGTATGGTGAACCAGAGGAGGAAGAGAAAAATACAAAGGACATGCAAGATCAAGGAAAGGAAGAAAAGGAAGATAGCACAAAGGAATATTCCCCTATACATATAGAGCAAGTACAAATAGAGGGAATAGGCAAAACACAAGATGAAATAAAAAGGCCTGAAAATAGAGAAGAAACAGAAAAAATAGCTGAAAATAAGGCTGATGAACATGCAGAAAATGTTAGCCTGCAAGATGAAGAGCAAATAAATGCAAGAGATGATTAAAAGCAAGAGTCATCAGCAGAAGAAGCTCCTGAAGAAGAAGATCAAGAGGGGGGAGATACTGAGTTAGAGGAGGAAGAAAATGAAATTGAGTCAAAAAAATAAGAGCCTCCACTACAACAGCAAAATCCAGAAGAAGAACCCCAATAGCAACAACAAAGATAGCAAGAACAAGTACCAGAGCAGCAGCAACAACAAGAAGGAGAAATAGATAGACCTCATGAAGAGGTGATTGATGAACTTAAGACTACTAAAGGCACAAAGGAAATCCCTGCATGGTTGGGAAGAGAAATAGGAAAGGAGAAGAAAGAGGTACAAGTAGTACCTATTGATATAAAAAGTTTGCTAGGAGAAAAGACTACTCCAAGGAAGGAGAAGAGGAAAACTAGAACCATGTCTTCTATTCAAAGAGGTCCAAGTGGATCTAGAACATTAAACCTAGCTATGCCACAGAAAGAAAAGGCAAAAGGTGAGATTACATTGGAGGAGTACAAGATATTAAATCTTGACTTTGGGCATTCGACAAGAGAACAACACATTGCTAAATGGGAGGACATACATCAAGTGACAGCAGAAATGCTAAAGAAGGATAAGGATAAACAGGAGAATTTAAAGGGACACATTGTCCAACTCCAACAATTTATCAAGGGGATATTTGATCCTAATGTCACAATCCCAAAATTGCCTACTGACATAACAATAGTGTCAAAAGAAGAAATAAGAGATATGGAAAATAAAAGGTTTAAAGCTAATATTTCTAATGAGTGGTTTAATGATTTTATACAAGAAGGAAAACAAACAATAAGGCAGGTTGTGAGAAGCTGGAAAATAGCTGCAGAGGAGAAGAATAAATGTATGGTACTTACACAGAAATGCTAAAATAGAAAAGAAGAATGCAGGTCTGAGATTGAATAGTTAACAGAAGTGGAAGAAAGAGCAGAAGAGCTAATCAATGAAGGAGCACTTACTATTACATTGGCAAATCAAGTGCCACAGGTAATATTAGAGTTAAAATTTGAAGATGATAACCTCAGGAAATGTACAAAAATTGTACAAGATTCAGAAAAGGAGGCCGGCGAGATGATTAAAATGCATAGGAAAATAACAGAAAGGCTCCTGCAGCATGAATGCATGGAGGTGCCAGAATATGACTTAGAAAGGGCATTGACAGAGTTTAATTCCATATTTGCACCTTGCATAGATAATCCTGATGCCAATCTCAGCAAGCAGATGATAGATATAGTGATGGAAGAGAGTGGTAAAATGAAGAAATACTAGAAAAGAAGAGATGGCTTAGAAAACAAAGAAAAGAAGTTGAAAGAGAGAATTATAATGCAAGAATATGTCTTGACAAAGAGTCCAGGAGGGGACTACACCTTTTTGGAAGGTGTCATTGGCAATTTCAAAAAATATTTGAAAAAGTAAGAAGTCAAATAAAGAGCCTTGGTGGGAAAAGGTCAACGAAGAGAAGGGGGAATCTTATTTTGTAAAGATTCCAACAGCATCCTTTGAACGAAGGAAAATATGCCAAATAGATATTTTTGGGCAGACGATTATGAGAAAAGATGCACCGTTGATCAAGAATGGAGAAAGCTCAGTCGTAGATGAAAGTTGTAACCGAAGCAATTCGAAAGTTCAAAATCTATATAAGGGACATAGCTATGTGTATATTATTTACATAGGGATTTGTAGAAACTAGCCAACATTTGTAATTTGTTCTAAAACTTTGAGTAGAAAGAGTATTTTAGTTTAGAGGAGGTCACTTGTGTCTGCACTAAGGAATGTGTGGAACATCCAACTTTCTTATTGTATATGTAGAACATTGTAAGTGTTTGTGAATTCAATTGATGAAGTTAAGAGTCATTCATACATTGTAAATCTTGCATGACTATATGTTTTAAATACAATTGAATCCATAATTCTACGTCTATTTTCTGAGTGTCTTCTGGCTCTTCTTTATATTTGAAATAGTTTCTCTTAAAGCTCGCAATCTTGAATGCATGTTTGTGAAAATACTCAAGACATTTGCATTTAACGATTTTGTCTGCTGATTTAATTGAATTTGCTATAATTCTTACTCTGTGTATGACAGAACATTTAGATCCTGTAGCAAGTGATGTTGAATTTGAAATTCTCTCTAACTTTTCCCAAACTTCGAAATAATTAGCTTAAACACAGAAATCTAAAGAAGATTGTCTAACATTTGGAAGAATTAAAAGCAATTGAGTTGATATTTGACAATCTTTATACATATGTGAAGAGAAAGCATGTTTTAAAGTAAAATCATACAAAGCTTCAAAATACAGTAACAGATTTTGTGCAAAGGAATGAATAATTTGTTGATATTTGCAACAATTTGCATAAATAGAGTCCAGTAAGCAATCAATCACCTTAAATCACGTAAGGCCCCTTGCATATTACAGCTTCATAGTAACCAACTGAAATGTCCAATAGGTCAAGACCTGACCATATAGAAAATTGGGATTAAGTAATCTTAATTGATTCTTCATATCTTTCAAGATAGTTAGATTCATTTTATGAATTTTAACTTTTGTTATGAATGTGTAAAAACAATCATCAACAGTTTTTGGTGCTAGTAGGAGGGCCTGATTGGAGTTAAGATTGAATTTGAGTAAAACTGGCTCATAACAGTAGTAGAGTGACCAGGTTTAGATCCAATTCTGAAGACAATTTATGCAATTACTTGACAGGAGACAGAGTAAAGGTCCTTTGGTTTGGAATCCTAAAATATCAAATATAGGAAGTTCATCTGGAACTCCTCCTGGATCACCTTATAACATCCATAGTATTCTTAGTCCTGACAGTTTCCTCATACAAATTTTTGAATCTTGGTTCAAGTCCTCCCAAAGATCCTAGTCCTCCCAGGGGTCCTAGTCCACCTAGAGGTCCCAGTCCTCCCAAAAATCCAAGTCCACCTAGAAATCAAGGTATTCCTGCAGGTCCAGGTCAAGCACAGGTACCTGCAATGGCTTATTTCAATGTCAACTCTCCTATTTATTTCGTCGATTATCATGAGATGCCAAAGAATTCTGAGAAAATATGTCCTAAATACCAGTTACATCAGGATCCAGAAGATCATATCAGGATATTTAAGGAAGCATGCTTTAGATCCTAGCTAGAACATGATGATGTTGTGTGTAGATTATTTCCTTACACTTTCAATGAACAAGCATCTAACTGGTATGTGAATTTACCTAATGGTTAGATTTCTTCTTGGACACTAATGGAGGAAGCATTTCTGTCTAGATTTAGGGGACCAGTAGATCCTTCCACTTTGTACCATCAATTGGTCACAATTAAGAGAGGAGAGGGAGAACTGATTGATAATTTCAATGACAAGTTTCAAAAGGCTTATTCTAGGATAGTGGCACCGTACATAGTAAATCTAGATACATTATTAGCTATGTACTATGTTGCTTTAGATCCATTAACTGCCATGTTTGTCAAGAGAAAACCTAACATAGATGTAGTATCCAAGGCCTACAAAGAGGCAGCCTCTGTAAACCAGGAAATGAGGCAGATAACCTGTAATCCATTCCTCAATGGAGGAAATCCTAGATTGCAACATTAGACATAACCTTGGAATGGAGTTCCTACACAGAATACTCCATTGCTAAATCCAGTCCCTACATACACAACTATGTATAATCCTGCTCCAATTCAGGCTATAGTACCTTACACTGGTAATACTACCAATCTTAATCAGAATAATGGCTAATCATTCTTCCAACCACCTTAGGATACATTTATAGCAAAATCACAAGAGGAAAGGGAAGATATCAAAGAGATTAATGCACATTTAAGAAGATTGACCACTGAGATGACACAATTGAGAAATGAGAATTTCTACGGTAGAAACAACTAGGGATACAATTAGAACTATAACCATAGTCAAAACCAAAATTACAACCCCAACCATAACCAAAATCAGAATTAGAGTTATAACTAGGGTCAAGGTTCTAATCAAGGTCAAAACCATAGTCAAAATCAGAGTCATCATCAAGAACAACAGATGCAAAATAGAGGACTAGCTATAGATAATAAAGCCTGGAGTAACAATAACAGAAATCAGAATCAACCTAGGCCACCTAAAACCTGGAACATAGGGCCAAATAATAGCACCCTGGCTTCTCCTTTTGAGAATGTGGACAATCAAGATACAAAGCAAACAGCTAGGATTCAAATGGCCAATGTAGCATTGAAGAATTGGTGTAGAATCCATAATACTAGTGCCCATGCTGAATTAGACTATCCTCAGTTTCATCTGGCAGCAAGTATTTTTAATGTGGATGTACAGGCTCCTACCTCTGAATTCTTGATTCCCAAAGGTAATGAGATAGTACTCTTAGGGTATGATACTGCTCTAGTGTTAGAGACTTTCACATTTAGAGAAGAGGAAGATGACCAATTGTTAGAGGATGAACCATATTTTTGTGAAAACCTATATCCTGAGATAGCCTTAGTACTGAATGTTTTTCAATTTCTATTTGAAATTGAAAATGAGGTATTGTATGAGATAGAGGAGGTGCAAGCCTTCCAATAGACGAGTAAGAATCATACTTACAACTTGAGAAATAATCCTAGGCCAGGAGGACCTTTCACCACTTCTACTCCTCCTAACAATTTCAATACTCCACCAGACCAAAATGCTAGCAACAACCCTGCTATACTGAAAGCCAATCATAATGCAAATAATGGAGCAGTTGCACAAAAGATCCAGACAAATAAAACAGAGACTGTGGAAACAATGAGACTAGTGAGTTATCTGTCAGAGGAAATAAAGAAAATTAAGGTCAGTATACCTTTGTTTGAATTGTTGAAAACTCCAGGGGTTAGAAATGCTTTTATTAAATCCTTGGATGCATCTATGATAGGAGAGGTTTCTACTAAGGTAAATGTTCCAAATAAGGATACACAATCCAAAGAAAAAAGTAAGAAAGTTGAGCAGCCTTCCAACACCAATGTTGTAATGTATGCTGATAAGAAAGATGCTCCTCCTTTCTTGCTAACCATTAGACTGTGTGGAAAGAATATTCACAATTGTATGGTAGATTCTAGTGCCTTAGCCAATGTAATGCCCTTAGGGATATGTAAAACTTTAGGGTTGACACCTACCAAATCTGCCAAAGTTGTTACACAATTAGACAAAACTGAAGTTAATGTGATTGGAGAATTAATGCATATGCAAATGCAGTTAGCTTCAGACCCCAGGGTAAGTCAGTTCATTGACATCCAAGTAGTGGATATACTTGTAAATTATGGGATGTTATTGAGTAGAGACTGGTCAAAGACTTTAAATGGATATATGGCCACCGATTTCTCACATATGTGGTTACCTTGGAGAGGTGTGCCAAATCAGATCATAATACAAGTTGAACCTAGGATGAAACATATGATCACAGAATACAATAGGACTAACGAAATATTGTATGCTTCTATAGAACCTGGTGTTTACAGGGTTACTAACAAAGGGGTACAGATTGAGGAAATCTTATTCCTAAATTTTGGAGAAAATCTTGTCAATAAGGAAACAGTCTTATTTATTGATTCTGATGGAAATTCTTATGATGAAGAAAGTAATGCATTAAATAATTTTAGTCATGTCATCAGGCAAGAAATAGAAAAGTGCATAGAACAAAACCTTCCAGTTTAATGCAAGTTATACAAAAATAAGTGTAGAGTTCATGATAAGCCACATTCTAAAGAGAATTGTTGAATGTGCAGAGATATTATTGAATATGAGTATATAAAATGCACAAAGGGGATAGAACCCCAAGAAGGAAAGGTTAATCACTGAGAGACTTACTTTCAGAACAACATAAATGGATCAACTCCAGATTTAGGAAAAGAGTCAAAAGGTAAGGGTGTCTGTCATTCTAATCTACAAACCGAAAAGACAAGTGTACAAGTAAGACAAAATGAATTGTCATTGAATGAACAAGATAGCACTGCACAAGTGATAGAAAAGGTAAAACATGCTAAAGAAAAATGTCAAAAGAATAGAGATGGCATGTGGACATTAAAATGTGATGGTTCCAAGTATAAATAGGGTGCAGGTGTTGGTGTAGAACTTATAGATCCTCATGGCAAATCATATTTAGCAGCATATAGGCTACAGTTTGCTTGTACTAACAATGTTACAGAGTATGAAGCTCTAATCTATGGACTGGTCATGGCTATAAAGACAAATATAAAAATGATCAAAGTCTTTTCAGATTCTGAACTAGTAGTCAGACAGGTAAGGAAGTTATATGCATGCAACTATAAGAAAATGGTTTGTTATAGGCATAGGGTATGGGATTTAATAGAGTCATTTGAAGCTTTCAATATAGAGCATATCCCTAGAGAATTGAACCATAGGCTAGATGCACTAGCAGTTGCTGCTAGCACTTTAGAACCTTTAACACTGTCAGGGTTGAAAAGATTTGCTGTAGAATTAGTGAATGTGCCTAGTGTGCCAGATAATGTAACTCATTTTTAGGTATTTGAGGGGGATCAGCAAATTGTAGATTTTGTAACTTGCAATGAGGTATTTGAGGCTCAGATTATTGATGAATAAGAGAGACCAGATGTGTCTTGGGATGAAGAAGACATAATTAACTTAAAGAGCAATTTCTTGCCCAAAGGGGTGATTGAGTTAGAACAAATCTTTGATTTTGATGGAGTAGTAAAATAGAAGGAATTACCTAAAATAGAGGGAGGTAAATGTGATCCCTATAACTTAGGAAGAGAGAAGAATCCCCAGAATGTACAAATTGGAAAGGCCTATTTTGAGAACATTAGAAAAGAGGTTATTGATGTTCTGAAAGATTATAAACATGTTAAAGCATGGACATGTGAGGATTTAAAGACATATGATATGTCCATCATCACTCATGTGATACCTTTAAAACTAGATATCAAACCATTCAGGCAAAAGCAAAGGCCTGTGAATGCACTTTTAGAACCTTTGATATTTGAGGAAGTGAAAAAATTGTTGTCTGCTAGAATAATTTTCCCTGTCAGACATTCAACCTGGGTAGCTAACTTAGTACCTGTTAGAAAGAAAAGTGGAGATATTAGGTTATGCGTAGATTTTAGGAATTTGAACAAAGCATCTAAGAAAGATAATTATCCTCTGCCTCCCATGGATGAAGTGCTGCAAGCAGTGAATGGGGCCAAGATGATGTCTTTTCTGGATGGATTTTCAGGGTATAACCAGGTCCTAGTTGATAAAGAGGATCGATTGAAAACCACTTTCACATGTAAATGGGGTAATTATGCTTACAGAAGAATGCCATTTGGACTAATCAATGCAGGTGCCACTTTTCAGAGAGCCATGGATATTGCATTTCGTGGACTGACAGGTAAGTGCATTGTAATTTATATGGATGATTTAACTGTGTATTCTAAAGATGTGTCCACCCATGTTGCGGATCTGAGAAGAGTCCTCAAGAGATGCGAAAGGTATGGAATCTCACTTAACCCTAAGAAATGTGTATTTGAAGTAACAGAAGGAAAATTATTAGGACATGTCATTTCTGAGAATGGTATATCTATTGATCCTAATAGAATAGAAGGGATAAAGAAATTACAATTACCAAATAGTAAAAAGGAATTAAAATCATTTTTTGGTAAAATTAATTTTGTTAGGAAGTTCATTATAGGGTTTGCAGAGATCGTGAGACCATTAAACACCATGTTGAAGAAGGATGCAGATATAGAATGGACACCAGTAGAAAAGGCTGCATTTGAAGATATCAAGGAAGCAATTTCTGAAGCTCCTGTATTGGCCAGTCCAGATTACACAACGCCATTCTATATTTATTCTTTTGCATCCACACATTTGATTGCAACTGCTTTGACACAGAAAGGAGAAAATGATGAAGAGAATCCAATAGCATTTATGAGTGCACCTCTGAAAGATGCACAGTTAAAATATCTTGATACAGAAAGCCAAGCGTTTGCACTGGTAAGGGCAGTAAAAAAATTTAGACATTATATCTTATGCAATTAAGTTAAGGCTATAGTACCAGATGCAGTAGTAAAGATGCTGCTGATGCAAAATGAACCTGGAGAGAAAAGAGCTAAGTGGATCACCACTTTGCAAGAATTTGATATGGAAGTCATTCTAATGAAGCTGGTCAGAGGACAAGCTCTAGTGCAAACCATAGCCAATATAGACCCAAATCTAGTGAAATAGTAATATGTGTTGAACACTACTGATGCATCAGGGTGGTACGATGATTTGAACACTTTTCTGATATCAGGAAAATACCCAAGCAAGATGAAATCTTCATAGAGAAGGGCTTTAAAGATCAAAGCACAAAAATACATGGTACAAGGAGGTCTTCTATTCAAGAAGAACCATGAAGGAATCTATTTAAGATGTTTGAATAGAGATGAAGCAGATAAGGTGTTGCTGGAATTGCATGATAAGTATGGAACTGCTCATAGTTCCCATTTAACCACAACACATAAGATACTGAGCGCAGGCTATTATTGGCCTACTATGTTTAAAGATATAGAGAGTCACATCATAAGTTGCCATACCTGTTAGACTACAGCAGACAAAGGGAGAAACCAGGCTAATCCATTGCAGTCGATCATTGAGTCTAGGCCATTTGCACAGTGGGGTCTAGATTTCATTGGAGTCATAAATCCTCCATTGTCTACAGGACACAAATTTATACTGACAGTGACTAATTACTATACACAATGGACTGAAGCCACATGTTACCAATTTTCTACTACTGAGGTAGTCATCAAATTTCTTGAAGAGAACATCATAACCAGGTTTGGAGCTCCTTATTCACTGGTATGTGACAATGGCCCTGTATTTTCTTCTTTAAAATTTTCCAAATGGGCATTTGAACATGGAATTGTTTTAAAGTTTTCTTCAAATTATTATCCTCAGGGGAATGGGTTAGCTGAGTCAACAAATAAGATTTTATTAGACATAATAAAAAAGCTCATTGAAAAGAACCCAAGAGAATGGAACACACTGTTGAAATATGCGTTGTGGGTAGATAGGACTAGGGTTAAATCAGATTTAGGCAATGCACCCTATCACTTAGTTTATGGGACTGATCCCATACTTCCAATTAATTTAAGAATACCAGTTTGGAAGTTTACTAAGGAATACTTAGGCTTTGATGATCACAGAGAAGCCAAAATAATCCAACTGTTGGAATTAGATGAGAAAAGAGATCAAGCCATTGAGAAGTTTGCTAAGCATCAGGCAGTGGTAAAGAGATGGTTTGACAAGAGGGCAAGAGTCAAAACATTTAGAATTTCAGACTTAGTGCTGTGCTGGGACAAAGCACATGAGAAAAAGGGAAGTCATGGAAAATTTGACAAGTTATGGTTAGCTCCATTACAAGTGTCAAAAATAATTGGAGATAACACTTTCAGGCTCAAAACCTTGACTGGAGAAGATGTGCCATTACCAGGTAATGGCCAGCACTTGAAACACTACTTTCAGGCTTGAGGTGAGGGTTGCTTGTCTATTGTATCATAAAGTGAATAATGTACAGTTTGTCTTGTTTTGTTGGTTTTGTTTTGTTTTGTTTTCTGTTGTTTTGGTTTGTTTTGTTTTTGTTGTGTGTGTTTTGCTTCAGTAGGGATGTTTGTTTTGTTTTAGAGTGTAAAGGAGCAAACTAACAACCATTGAAAACAATATAAAATTTAGAACATTCAGGTGAATTATTTGAAATTTGTGCATAATTTGTTGTGACTGTCATGAATGTAGAAAGTTAGTTAACTTGTGAAATTTTGTATTCAATAAGAATGGGTTGAGTATTCAAGGGAAGTTCTCACAATGACATACACTTAAAATCCTTGGGTTTGTTGAACGTACTAGTGTAGATATTAGGTGAAAAATCAGAGGTCACCCTTGCTACCATTACAATTCTCAGCTTAATTTTAGCAAGTGATTATTCCTTGCATCATGAAGTTACAACTAAAATATCTTATGAAATATCTGTCAAGTATAAAATATAAAAAAAAAAATGAATGAATAAAATGGATTTAATAGAATCTAGGTTAAGTCATCTAAGTAACTCTACCGAGGCTATAGACGCTTGTTGGTAGTGGAGCTCTACTTAGGAGAATTGTAACAATAACCTTGTCATGGCTATAGACACCCGTTGGCAACAAGGCTCTATCTGGTTGGCTATGAGGGAATGACATCAACTAGGTAGTCTAATGTCAGTCACTAGTTTGTTCAACTAATTTTCAAGATGAGGATAATTAATCACGTGCACCCACTTAAACTAAAAATAAAAATTCATGTACCTTATTGAATACATTAGGTCTCAAGTTAAATAATCATTTGTAGAAAAGGATAGTTAGAAATTATGAATTTATTTCATTTCAATTTTCTTTAATGGTTTTAATTTAATTGTTTTATTTCATTGCTAGTTGTTGTGATGCTCACAACACGCCCCATTTTACTTCTTAGCAAAATGAGGACCTCTGCTGTAGCTAGCTTTTGGTTGCTTCTGTGTGTGGGTTTGCTTGGTGGTAAAGGGAAAAAGGTAACTGAAAGTACAAACCTTGGTCAAAACAGAGGAAAAATAACATTGAGTACCAGTGCATAATATGGGTGAATTCTTTGTGAAAAATGAATAGGGGTTGCTTTTTGAACCAGTTCAAAATTCCCTGTATTTTGCAAGTTATAAGCATTTTTGGTAAATATACAATTAGAGGGTTTGTGTTTTGTATATACAAACTTCTTTGTATATACAAAGTCATTTCATATACAGATGCATTTGTATATCAGGTTGTTGCCTTAGTCGCTATTGGTAATCATTTATGTTTAGGGGTTTAGGCTTGAGCATTTATAGGTTTTCTCTTTCAAGCCCTAAATTTTCTGAGTCATGGGGTCTTGCATTGTTCTATCTATTCTGATTTTAGTCTTCTATGGTGGGTTCCTGGTTGTTAAGTCTCATCCTCATGATTTAGTGTTTGAAGGTTGACCAGCAACCCATGCAATGTTCCACTATTTTTTCTTGTCGCCCTAAGAAAAATGCTTAGTTTTGTATGTGCAGGTGCAGATTGTGTGTTCTCGGGCTTGTGAAATCTCTATCAGCCTCCAAAAAATGATAAAGAATTGAGTTATATGCATTTTAGATGCATATCAGGTTGCACATGCAAAGGGGGAATCTATCACAAATTCTCAGGTATATTCCGCTGTTGTATGCATTTCTAAGTGCATATCGGGCTTACAAGGAAAAAAATACAAGGCTGGAATATACATTGCAGATTCTCAGGAATATTTGCTACTTGTATATCGAGTTTGCAAGTATATTTGGTTTGTACATTCAGACATACAATGGTTAGGTGCATTGCGGGCATATTCCAGGAAAGATTCCTTGTTTGTATGTGAAAGGGTGAATGTATGTTCGGACATACAAAGGTCATATACAAGGAAAAATATACAAGGCAGCAGGGTATACATTTGGTGGGGTCCGCCTCACATGCAAAGGGCTTTGTATCTCATATACAAAAGTGAATGTATTTGTGTTATACATTTGAAAATGTGCAAGTGCCGATATACAAAAGGTTAGATACAAGCCGGATTTCAAAGCAATTTCAAAATTCTTCATAAAATGTTGAAATCTGCAATTTGTATGTATGAGGAGGTTGCATATGCATTCGCTTGTATGTCTGCACATACAAGCCAATATACAAAAGAAGATATACAACCCAGACGTGGAGGAGGTATCAAATGCAGTGAATAAATATTTGAGGTCCATGGGATATATAAAGCACTTGTACAAGCCGATATACAAGCTGATGTGCATTGAAAATGATACAAGCCGGACTTCAACATGAAGTACATTCTGATGCATAATTATATGAAGTCTACAGCTTGTGAGTATGTATGTGTTGTATATCATGGATATACAAAGGAAAGAGATGCAAGCTAGACCCGAGTAGTTTTTTCAATTTGTTCTAAACTGGCGTAGGGTCCACCTTGTATGTTAAGCTGTTGTATGTATATGCATTTTGCATAAACAAGGGATTTTGAAAGGTGAATAGTAGTGATTGTATATGCATTTGAGCGTGCATATAAAAGGATGGAAAGGGCAAAATGAGGAAGTAAAAGTTAGCAATAAAAGCGTGAAGTGCCTACATGGCACATTTTCACTGGTTGGCGACTTCCCAAAGGATTTTGAGCCACAAATTTCAGCGATGGGAGCATAATCGATAGTTGTCTTTCAAATTCATAGCAGCAAAGGGTTTCTATGCATGTGGCCGCATTTTGAGTGGGAAAGCTTCAGATGTGTTTGCTGCTGCATCCTGCGGGTAGGTGAGCCATTATTGGCTACTTGTAGAGGCATGATGGATTGAGTGATGGGCCAACTACCAGTTTTATGAGGAGTGTCCCCAAGCGGTGGCATGAGGCTCGAGTCCAACTCCTCCTCGCCTTTCTTTCTGCCTACTGCATTGATGTTTTGGGCGCCATTTCGTGGTGCACGGTGTCTTGCGGAATTTTTGACTTCTGCCTTGTAATTAATGTTGAGTACACATTCCTGCTGTATAAGCAGACTGTGTCACTCATTTGTTGTTGAAAGCTGGACAATTTTTGGTGCTGTGACATAATACAACTTTATTGGTTGCCCTGTTCTGGATGCCTTGTGAGTTTATAAGTCTCATGTTGTATGTTTCATGCATAAATTCACTGGTTTCATGTTGTTTTATATGAGAAATGCTCTGTTGCATGTGTAATCATTTGTCTCCAAGCTGTGGACATGTTTTCTTTTGAATCAGGATAGCTAAGGGTTGTTCAAGATTCAGGAATATAGTTTTTCTATATTGAATGCTTAATCTCTTACCTTTGTTCAAGGAACAAATTAAATGTTTCAGGTTAATCATTGATAAAGTATGTTGCAGCAAGGATACCACTAAGTATGAATGATTAAACACTTAGTTTTTGGGAAGTATCTGTAAGGCAGATGCTAAACAAACCCCCTTGAAATTTAGTCTTTGATATATGTCTATGTTGGCCATTCACATGTGTATGTCTATTGACTCCGAGCCCTGCATAGGCACCAATCCAATCTTGTATTGAGGTTACAGCCCAAGGTCTTAGTTTTGCATCTAAATACAAATCAAACTCAAACTTCATATACAAACCTTTAGGATATTAGAAGTAGTTTTAGTACCAAAATCCTCTGTCTACAACTGAATATATGCCCAAAGCTAGCCCCTTTGCACTTATCTCACTGTTTTGGTCTGCATAAGAGAGGATTTATCTGCTTTGTGTCAACATCCAAATAAGTTCATGTGCATATGTTATAGATGTTGAATAGGGAATACCCCCTTGGTTCTGCAGAGCCTAAAGAAGAAGAGGAGATATTTATAGAGTCTATCTCCTGTACTGTTGGCCCCTGGCCCAGGAATCCTGTTGATCAATGATGGCTACCTTGTAGGGATTACTGGGAACAAGCATCCAGTCTGGGAAAAAAACTAATAGATTTGGTGACTCTACTGGGGATGTTTATTATAAAAACCCTAATTTTAAAAGAAAATAATTCCTAGTTATAGGTGGTGACTCTGAACAAATCTCCCAACTGGTAAAGTGAAAATTTATATGCTAGGGAGAAGATCTCTGCATAATTCTCTGTCTGAAGAATTACCCAGAAAAATGATGTATAGAAAAAAGGGGACTGCTGAAGCCAGTCAAGAGGGTTCTCCTAGAAGTAATGATAATATTCAAGATAATCCTGGATCTTTAGAGTGAACAATACCTTATTTTTCAAACACTAAGGCTGAAATCCAGAACGTATATGAAAGATAGCAGGGTGCTAGTTTGAGAATAAGGTCAGAGGTTTTTCAAGAACGCCATTTCTTGGATCCTAGTGATAGATTTGAAGAGGTTGAGTCTCCAAGGGATGAAGATAATGATGACCAGAATGGAATGGGACCATCCTCTTCTATGCCCAAAGAGGAACAATTAGCTGAAGAAATCAAAAGCTTAAGGGCTGAATTAGAATATCTGCAGGCAATGAAAATCAGAGATGACATGAGACAGAAAGTGCAAGCTCTGAGAACTACTCAAAATGATTTAGTTCCCACCCTTCAAAATGCAAATATGTAGAGAAATTAGCACAGAAATGAAGTGCAGGATCAGCATGATGATCAGAGACAAAACGTAAATAATGTTAGAATACCATTAAACAATGTAAGAAATTAGAATGCAAATATAAATGCCAATGCTAATCAATTTGGTAGACAGCCTATGCAACTAGACAGATTCAGACAACTTATTTTTTATGGCATTCCTAGTTATCCAAACCCTATTGACAAACATGTGAGGCCGCAAGTGCCAAAGTTTTCAAGAAATAATATTGTGTTAGGGGAAGACCATTTAAAAACTTTTTAGAATATCATGGACAATTTTGAGGTTGAGCATGAGGATGTTTTCATGAAATTATTTATGCAATCCTTAGTTGATGAGGCAAGAGAATGGTACAAGGGTCTGCCTGACAGGAGCATTTCATCATGGGATGACTTCAGGAGAATCTTCAAAGAACAGTATGGTGATAAAACTGATCCTAGTTTCTTCATTAATGAATTCACTAGCATTACCAAAGGATCAAATGAATAGGTTGCTGATTTCAATGTTAGATTCATGAAGGTGTTGAACAAACTGCCACATCACCTGAGGCCTAATGAACCTATGTGCATAGTGTTATACATCAATGCTTTTGATGCCAAAACAGCTTATGGATTAAGAGACAAGGAACTCACAGCCTCAGGGATGATTTCAAAATTGCAACAAATATTGAAAATAATAGAAAAGTGTCTGGTAAGACAAATAGAAGAGATGATGTAAAAATTCTGCAAAATCCAAATTCTAAATCTCAAAATGTTCAAGGCAATGCATCTACTTCTGAGGATAAAATAGATAAATTGACGACTATTGTTAAGGACCTAAGCTATAGAATGGCTAAAAATGAAAAAGGGGTAGGTCCTGACAAATAGGTTTACCAAAGGCAAGAAAGGAGACCATCATTACATGACATGACATATAATACCAATTGGCATAATGGTAAACCCATCCTCCCACACAACAATACAAATCAAAGAGCTCAAAATGCAAAGGAAACACCCGATTCTTTGAAGAAGGCTATTAATATGGTTGATGACACCCCATGGTGTATAATATGTCAGATGCCTCACTCACAGTCACAATGTATGATTGCTCAGTCTCTATATAATAATGCCATGGCCTGTGATGAATGCAATGAGCCACATTGCATGGAAGATGATAATGTCAACATGCTATCTACAAACTGGGAATATCCTTTTCATGATGTTGATGCAAGCACAAATAATGAGATTCAGGTCTACCAGCACTTTCCCTGTGATGAAGATAATGAAGACAACTATGCTTGTGCCCAGGATTCACACATTTTTTTGAATAATTTGAGAAGGCCTTCTGATGAAGAAATTAGAGCCCTCACAGCTACAGCAGTAGCTCAAGTTAAAAGCAATTACAATCTCAGGGGTAAAGCCCAGGTAAGTAACCTACACCAACCAAAGAATACTTTTGAGAACCAACCTGTGCACAGTCATAAAGGGACTGAACCACAAAAGAAACAGTGGAACACTACTAAGCAAAATTATAAGCAAAAAATAGGTCACGATTCTCAAAGACCAGAAAATAGAATTCCCCAGGTTGAGGATCAAAACAAAAAAATTTAGATAAAAGATGACAGTCAAGGAGCCACAAAAATTAAAGCTGGACTATACCAAGATAAAAATAAAACCGTGGATCAGGCTACAACTATTATACAAAATTATGCTCCATTCGACATTGTTCAGGTTTTGTCCCAGGTAAAGGTCTTTGTTCCACTGATGGAGCTGATGAAAGTTGAGGAGTTCAGAAATAGAACATTGTCCCTGATTTTAGGAGTACCCTGTCAAGCAAATTAGAATATTGAGACTTAGGGTAGGAAACAAGCTATGTGTATTGATGAAGATGAGATTCCTAAAGTATATCTGAGAATGAACATGACAAAATGTCCTTCACTGGTTGAACCATTTTATGTTTCCCTTGTCATAAACGAAAAAGTGATTAAAAATTGTATGCTTCACTTAGGAGCGTCAACAAACATCATGCCTTTGGCTATTATGTATTAAGATGGATTAAAAATAGATAAGGCATGTGGGAAATGTTATGCCATGGATGCTAGGGAGGTACCTGTCATTGGAATTATGAAAGATGTAAATTTCAGACTGGCATCATATCCAGAAAAGATGTACAAAATGAACATAACAGTTGTTGATATCAAGCCACAGTATGGCATGTTGTTGTCAAGAAGATGGGCAGCATTGATTGGTGGGAGTATGCAATTAGACCTATCATATGCTATGATCCCAATGAATGGCAAGGATGTCAAATTGATTAGAGAAGAAAGATCATCAGAAATAGTTGAGGATCAAGAGTCAGAGGAGCATGTTTGTTTTGTGGACACTGACTGTGATAATTTCAGGGTTGTCTCAGATGATAAAGGAGATGAAGAGACATATGCATTCAAGAGCTTGACCAACAGGGTCTTTGGACCATGTATTTTGATGGAGCTTGTTCTAAGGAAGGCTCTAGAGCTGGAGTTGTATTTCTGTCCCTAGCTGGTAAGCTTCTAAAATTCTCTTCCTTGCTGAAGTTTTCTTGTACAAATAATATTGCAGAGTATGAAGCTCTGTTATTAGGATTGAATGTGGCTCTGAAGCATAGGATTAAAATGTTAAGAGTATTTGGAGATTCAGAGTTAATTATTTCCCAAGTCAGAGATAAGTATGCTTCAAAAAATAAAAGATTAAAATAGCATAAGCATGCTGTTTGGGATACAATTGAATTATTTGATGCATTTTCAATAAACTGGATTGAGAGATTAAAAAATGTCAGGGCAGATTTTCTAGCTAATGTAGCTATAAGGCCAGATGACATCACTCTGTCAGATGTCACAAAAGTTGAGGTCAAACTTAGACCTGCAGTGCCAGATAATGTATGCAGCTGGCAAGTGTTTGATGATGACAAGGATTTGCTGAGATTTCTACATTGTATTGATGAATATGAGAACCAAGAAATAGATTTTCAGAACTTTGTAGAGGTTGTAGATGGGAAAGAAACTCTTTTAGGGAAAGAGGTAATTCAACTCAAGACAAATAAAATCCCTAGAGGGATGGTTGCTTTAGAGAGAGCTTTTGACAATAGGGACCAATTTGTCACAAAGGCATCTCCAACAAATAAGGATGATTTGGAGGAGATAAACTTGGGGACGTCCCATGCTCCCAAAAAGGTGTACATCGGCAAACAGCTCAAGCCACATATTAGAACTATGTTGATTACATTATTGAGAAAATATAAGCATGTTTTTGCCTGGTCATATGAGGACCTGAAAGCTTATAGAGAGGATTTATTCCAGCATGAAATCCCTTTGAAGCCCGAAGCTAAACCATTTGGACAAAAACAAAGACCTATCAACCCAACTTTAGCTCCTAAAATGAAAGAAGAACTCATGAAGCTTAGGGAGGCCAGAATAATCATGCCCATCAAACACTCAACTTGGGTGTCTAACCTTGTTCCAGTTAGAAAGAAGAATGGTGACATAAGACTTTGTGTTGATTTTAGAAATCTGAATGTATCTTCTCTGAAGGATAATTATCTATTACCAAACATGGAGGCCATGTTACAGAAGGTGACTGGCTGTGAACTTTTATCCATGATGGATGGATTTTCAGGGTACAATCAAGTGAAAGTAAAGGAATTAGAACAGTACAAAACTTCTTTCACCACTCCATGGGGAACCTATGTATATGTGAGAATGCCATTTGGACTGACAAATGCAGGTGCCACATTTCAAAGGGCAATGGATGTTGCTTTTGTAGGATTAATTGACTCAATCTTGGCTGTGTATCAGGATGATTTGACAGCTTATTCAAAAAAGGAGGAGCAGCATTGCATGCACTTGGAGCAGATTTTTATTAGAGCATTGGAATATGGCATCTCACTCAACCCAAAGAAATGTGCTTTTGGGGTAGTGGAAGGAAAATTGCTTGGACACATTGTTTCCAAGGATGGAGTCAGGATTGATCCTGAAAGGGCTGCTGAAATTGATAAAATTTAGATCCCTAAAATAGTGAAAGGTGTTCAATCCTTCTTTGGACAAATTAATTTTGTTAGGAGATTTATGCCTAACTTTGTAGAGACTACAAAAGACATCTCCAAGATGTTGAAGAAAGGTGCAATTGTCAAATGGGAAGATGAAGCAACTAAATCATTTCAAAACATAAAAGAGGCTATAAAGATGGCTCCTGTGCTAAAATCTCCTAACTTTTCTAAGTCATTTCAGATGTTCTCATTTGCTTCTTTCCATACTATTGTTGCTTGCTTACTACAAAAAAATGAAGAAGGTTTTAAACAACCTATAGCTTTCTTTAGCAGGTCATTACAAGCTACTGAGTTGAAGTATGACATCATGGAGAAATAGGCATATGCACTGGTTAGAGCAGTCAAAAGTTTTAGGCCATATTTGGTAGGATCTCGGATAGTTGCATATGTGCCTCATGCAGCAATCAAAGATATTTTTACTCAACAGGAGGTAACTGGAAGATGCAGATGGATAAATAAATTGCAAGAGTTCAACATTGTAATACAGATCACAAAATTGGTAAGAGGACAAGGTTTGGCAAATTTGATGACACGGTCAAATCTAGAGGCATGCCAAGTGAATCTAGTGCATAATGAAATTATAAATATGTCAGAATCTGAATGGTATAAGGACATAATACATTATTTGCAGAATCTAAATTATCCTTCTCATCTCAGTGATGATCAGAAGAGGACCTTGAAGCTACATGCTATTAAATACATCATTGTTCAAGGAGAGCTGTATTAGAAAAATTCAGATGGTGTATTACTCAGATGTGTGAACAAAGATCAGGCTAGGAATATTCTAAGTGACACGCACAATGGAGTGTGTGGTGGGCACTATGCTGCCCATATAACAGCCCACAAAATCCTCAGAGTTGGCTACTGGTGGCCAACTCTCTTCTCAGATGCACAAAGAATGGTAAGAAAATGTGATCATTGCCAAAGATTCTCAAGAAAGCTAAAACATGGAGGTGCATTGCCCCTTAAGACTGTGACTGTAGAAGCTCCATTTCAGCAATGGGGAATTAATTTTATAAGGGAAATCTCAGAAAAATCTAGTGGACATAGTTGGATTCTTGTTGCCACTAATTACTTCACTAAATGGATTGAGGCCACTCTGACTAAGAAGGCTACAAGTAGGGTGGTGATGGATTTTATTCTAGAGAACATTATTATCAGATTTGGAGTACCAGCCAAAATAGTCACAAACAATGCAATGTCCTTCAGGTCTGGTGAGTTTATTGATTTATGCAACAATTATGGAATTGATTTGTCTCATACATCACCATACCATCCACAAGGAACTGGTCAAGCCGAGTCAAGCAACAGGAGTCTCATGAAAATCATCAAGAGGGTGATAGATAAAAATAAGAGAGCTTGGGATTCAAAGCTGAAGTTGACATTCTGGGTTAACAGGGTGATAGTAAAAAGAGCAATTGGAAGGTCACCTTTGAATTAGTATATGGTGCAGCAGCCAGGTTGCCTGTGAATAACCTCCTACTAGTTTATAAATTCATGCAAGAAAATGAGGAGGAGATTGAGGACCCAATGACTAAAAGAATAAATCAGCTGGTTGCACTAGATGAAATCAGAAGAGAAGCACAAAAAACAAACATCAAGAAATAGCAAAAAGTGAAATATCTATTTGATAAAAGGGCTGCAGTGAGAAGGTTTCAAATAGGTGACTTAGTGCTTATGTGGAATGCAAGAGGCTAGGATAAGGGCAAACACGGTAAATTTGAGTCCTTATGGACCAGCCATATCAAATTGGCAGTATCTATGAGAATGATTCTTATTTTCTCCAAGCCCTAAATGGTGAACTACTAGAATTGCCAGTGCACGGTAAATTCACATAAATGAATACTTTCTGTGCACACTGTAAACTAGATGTAAATATTTGTACATGCCTTGTATAGTCGCTCATGTTTTGAGTTTTGAGTTTTGTTTGGTCTGCCCCGGAGTAGTCTGGTCCTCGTTGCAGTCTTGCGCCTGCATGTCCCCAATCAGAGTCTATGTTGGTAATCATTTATGTTTAGGGTTTTAGGCTTGAATGTTTACAAGTTTTCTCTTTCAAGCCCTAAATTTTCTGAGTCATGAGGTCTTGCATTGTTCTGTCTGTTCTGATGTTAGCCTTCTGTGGTGGGTTCCTAGTTGTTAAGTCTCATCCTCATGATTTAGTGTTCGAAGGTTGACTAGCAACCCATGCAATGTTCCACTACTTTTTCCTGTCGCCCTGAGAAAAATGCTTAGTTTTGTATGTGCAAGTGCAAATTGTGTGTTCTCAGGCTTGTGAAATCTCTATCAGCCTCCAAAAAATGATAAAGAATTGAGTTATATGCATTTTAGATGTATATCGGGTTGCATATGCAAAGGGGGAATCTATCGCAGATTCCTGGGTATATTCTGTAGTTGTATGCATTTCCAAGTGCATATCGGGCTTACAAGGAAAAATATACAAGGCTGTAATATACATTGCAGATTCTTGAGAATATTCGCTACTTGTATATCGAGTTTGCAAGTATATTTGGTTTGTATATTCAGACATACAATGGTTAGGTACATTGCGATCATATTCCAGGAAAGATTCCTTGTTTGTATGTGAAAGGGTGAATGTATGTTCAGACATACAAAGGTCATATACAAGAAAAAATATACGAGGCAGTAGGGTATACATTTGGTGGGGTCCACCTCACATGCAAAGGGCTTTGTATTTCATATACAAATGTGAATGTATATGTGTTATACATTCAAAAATGTGCAAGTACCGGTATACAAAAGGTTAGATACAAGAAGGATTTCAAAGCAGTTTCAAAATGCTTCATAAAATGTTGAAATCCACGCTTTGTATGTATGAGGAGATTGCATATGCATTCACTTGTATGTCTGCACATACAAGCCAATATACAAAAGAAGATATACAACCCAGACGTGGAGGAGGTATCAAATGCAGTGAATAAATATTTGAGGTCCATGGGATATATAAAGCGCTTGTACAAGTTGATATACAAGCCGATGTGCATTGAAAAGGATACAAGCCAGACTTCAAGAGGAAGTACATTCTGATGCATAATTATATGAAGTCCGTAGCTTGTGTGTATGTATGTGTTGTATATCGCGGATATACAAAGGAAAGAGATGCAAGCCAGACC
Organism: Cunninghamia lanceolata; assembly: GCA_027924645.1. Taxonomy (NCBI): domain Eukaryota; kingdom Viridiplantae; phylum Streptophyta; class Pinopsida; order Cupressales; family Cupressaceae; genus Cunninghamia; species Cunninghamia lanceolata. The sequence goes on along the minus strand of BSBN01000144.1, from coordinate 2,532,905 downwards.
TGAGTAGTTTTTTCAATTTGTTCTAAACTAGCGTGGGGTCTGCCTTGTATGTTAAGCTATTGTATGTATATGCATTTTGCATATACAAGGGATTTTGAAAGGCCAATAGTGGTGATTATATATGCATTTAAGCATGCATATACAAGAATGGAAAGGGCAAAATGAGGAAGCAAAAGTTGGCAATAAAAGCGTGAAGTGCCTACGTGGCACATTTTCACTGGTTGGCGACTTCCCAAAGGATTTTGAGCCACAGATTTCAGCGATGGGAGCATAATCGACAGCTATCTTTCAAATTCATAGCAAGGAAGGGTTTCTATGCATGTGGCCACATTTTTGAGCAAGAAAGCTTCAGATGTGTTCGTTGCTGCATCCCACGGGTAGGTGAGCCATTATTGGCTACTTGCAGAGGCACGATGGATTGAGTGACGGGCCAACTACCAGTTTTATGAGGAGTGTCCCCAAGCGACGGCACAAGGCTCGAGTCCAACTCCTCCTCGCCTTTCTTTCTACCTGCTGCATTGATGTTTTGGGTGCCATTTCGTGGTGCACAGTGTCTTACAGAATTTTTGACTTCTGGCTTGTAATTAATACTGAGTACACATTCCTGTTGTATAAGAAGACTGTGTCACTCATTTGTTGTTGTTGAAAGCTAGACAATTTTTGGTGTTGTGACACAATACAATTTTATTGGTTACCTTGTTCTAGATGCCTTGTGAGTTTATGAGTCTCATGTTGTATGTTTCATGCATAAATTCACTCGTTTCATGTTGTTTTATATGAGAAATGCTCTATTGCATGTGTTTAATCATTTGTCTCCAAGATGTGGACATGTTTTCTCTTGAATCAAGATAGCTAAGGGTTGTTCAAGATTCAGGAATATAGTTTTTCTATATTGAATGCTTAATCTCTTACCTTTGTTCAAGGAACAAATTAAATGTTTCAGGTTAATCATTGATAAAGTATGTTGCAACAAGGATACCATTAAGTATGAATGATTAAACACTTAGTTTTTGGGAGGTATCTATAAGGCAGACGCTAAACAACCCCCCTTGAAATTCAGTCTTTGATATATGTCTATGTTGGCCATTCACATGTGTATGTCTATTAACTCCGAGCCCTGGATACGCACCGATCTAGTCTTGTATTGAGGTTACAGCCCAAGGTCCTAGTTTTGTATCCAAATACAAATCAAACTCAAACTTCATATACAAACCTTTAGGATATTAGAAGTAGTTTTAGGACCAAAATCCTCTATCTACAACTGAATATAGGCCCAAAGCTAGCCCCTTTGCACTTATCTCACAGTTTTGGTCTGCATAAGAGAGGATTTATCTGCTTTGTGTCAATATCCAAATAAGTTCATGTGCATATGTTATAGATGTTGAATAGGGAACACCCCCCTTGGTTCTGCAGAGCCTGAAGAAGAAGAGGAGATATTTATAGAGTCTATCTCCTGTACTATTCACCCCTGGCCCGGGAATCCTATTGATCAATGATGGCTACCTTGTAGGGATTACTGGGAACAAGCATCCAGTCTGGGAAAAAAACCAATAGTCGCAAAAAGGAAGTAGTCAGATTTTTGTATGTTGTTACACTTGTATTCATATCTTGCTAATGCTTTATCTAAATATACAAGTTGGGCCCGAAAAGAGTCAAAGTTGAAATGAGTAAATGTCAGAATCCGCTATGTATATTTTGGCTTGTATATTTGGCCAATGGAAAACATATAAAGAAAATATACAAGTTATACATAGCGCAGAAATGAAAAGATATTAAAATTGGCATGGTCATTGTATATTTTGCACTTTGTATATGTATGTTCAGTTATATACATTGCATTTATATACAAAGCGGAATCGAAAGGACCGTAAAATAACGAATAATGATTGTTTATTTCATGTTTGTATATAAGGTATCGGGAGACATACATTGTGAATTATACAACATGGAATTGAAAGAGGATTTAAATACAATATAAATGATGCATTTGGACTTAACGTATACTTGGTGATGCATTTTATATACATCGCAGAACCGAAGAGTTATCAAAAGGAGTTAAGTCGATGTATATTGCGCTTTGTATATTTCTTATATACAACGCTGATATACATTGCACTTTATACAAACCAGAACCAAAATCATTATGGAATAAAGTTAAACTGTTGTATGTTTTGGTCTTTGTATGTTGCGGAATGTACAAGGCGAAATATACAAGGCTTTATATACATTGTGGATGCGAAGGTAAATGCAATACGATTTATAACAGTTTGAAGTATGAAAGTTCAATAGGAATCAAATGCATTGCGAAAAGGCACTATTGAGAGGTGGGGTGGACCCCACTGTATGTACATGTTTTCTTGTATAATAACCATGTATATTTTGTGATATAAAAGCAGTTGTACATTTAAAAGATGCAAGGTTGATATACAAGGCAGATTTGTCACAGAAGTTTAAAATGGTTAATTCTTTGTATATTTCGGCATTTGTATATTTATAATAGACAATCCCGATATACAAAGAATCAGGGGCATCGCGGGAAAGAAAAGGTAAGGAGGTGTTTGTATGTTGTGTTTGTATGTGCGCTTATACAACAGGATATACAAGACAAAATATACAAAGGTGTATGGAAAGGTGAAAAGGTAAGGAAGCATTTGTTAGTTCTTTGCATAAAAGGGTTTGTATGTTTAAAGATACAACAGAAACATACAAAGAAAACATACAACGAAATATATAAAGAAAAGTGCATGCATGTTGAATTTAACTAATGGTAAAAAAGTTCAAAAAACTTAAAACACTAAAAGAGAAAGCCGGAGGTTGTAGTGCATTAATTATTCTAATTAATGCGAATTTAACACTCAAACAAAGGGAGATTTAACGACGGTTAGGGAAATTTCAATGATTAGTTTGCTTTCAAAATATATTGTTAAAGAGTAAAAATTGCAGAAAGGAGACTTGTGGTAGTAATTGAAGAAAATTTACCAGAACGACAGAGATATAGTAGCTAGACAAAGGCGAAAATGGTAAAAGTAAGTCAACGAGTAAACAGTCACAGAAAACAGGTATTTACCCAAAACGCCATTTATTTTTAACTGTTAAAATGAACTATTAATTTCAGTAATTTCATTGTGAAACATATGCATTTTAGTAAATTACTGTTTTAATGGTTAATTAGTTGAGTAGGGCTTAACGAATTTAAAGGGTAAAACAGAAAAGAAAGCAAGTTACAGTAAATGGTAAAAGTAGGTTTTCACAGTAAAAACCCTAAACATGAATTGAAACGAAAGTTAAAAGATGTATGCTTCTAGAGGATGGCCCCTAAAAAGAAGAAAGATACAAGGGAAGATGTGAAAAAGGAAACAAAACCTCAAAAGGAGGTGGACAAAGAAGAATTGCCGCTACACAGAGGTTCTCCGTCCCTGATAAGCACAAGTGGGGTGGGCATGGATACTAATATAGGCAATTATGATGCAGAAGATGGATTAAAGAAGATCACTACTGCGGATGCCTCACCGGATATGAAATGTATTTGGGATAGCAGATTATACAAAGATGTAGGATTTCCTCTAGCAATGGAAGCTAGGGATTTATGTTTGGATTGTATAATTTTGTATGATCCCACTACCAGGAAAATCATGTTGCATGACAGATTAATTTCTGATCTAACTCCAGAAGGGATTGCTAAAACATTTGGTTTAGACATTAAGGAAAAAATGAAGGATATTGATAGTGATCAATATAATGAGAATTTCTACACAAATGAAGGAGAATGTAAGGGTAAAATATTCTGTAATTGGTACAACCTAGAGAATAAGCCCAAGGTTGTGGCCAGGATACCTAAGAATCTGATGAGGATACATTTTAAGGAGGAGATTCATTTGATGATCACTATGCTGAGCAGATTAGTTGGATTAAGAGATGGCACTAAGTGTGAACCTTGGATGTTCACAGTCATTGAATTCATCAAAACAGGGGAAAAGAAACAAGGACAAATCCACTAAGCCAAGGCCATTAGTACAACTATTTGGAGGCAGGCCATGCAGAGACAACAGAAGATGTTGCCATTTTATATGTCTTCTTATGTATTATATTCATGTCCTTCAAAAATCAGACCTCACATTCATGGAATAGAAAGGGTAGGTGTCCTGGGAAATGGTTCAGACCAGAAATTAGTATATGAGCATTACCCTATCTTACAAGAGGAAAATGCCTTAAAGAATTTTTCTTTGGTGAATGATGTTTTCTATACTTACATGATAAGAGTATTGAGGGAAGAACTAGATGGGAGATTATCTAAAGATGCAACAGATGCAATTGGATTGCATAGTTCATGGTTCATACAGTTTGAACATCTCACTTACATAAGGACTGAGGGATTTGAGGGGAAACCATTTATGTTGCCAATATATCCTTCTGACAAGTTGATTGTGTTGGAGTTTTCAAGACAAAACTTGAATGTTTTCAGGATGTACAAAAGAAAGTTTAACAATAGAGGAAATGTAAAGTTGCCTTGGGCTATTGGAAGAAATTATTGTTTCAATGAGGAAGTTGCAAGTTGTTTGAAGCAAGAATTGAGGTATTATGGCTTCAAAGAGTTTGATTTAGTCAGAAAGTTTGATCCCCTCCACAGAATTCAAAATTTTGTAGATAAAAAATGCAGGCATCAGGTACACATTGAAGATTTCTAGGTAGATTGCCAAAATGATAGGGAGGTGAGGAAAAGAGCTCACAAAAGATTAACTGTCAAACAAATGAAATCTATTGGTAATATATATGTTCCTCCAGAGGTTTGAGAAGATGATCAATTATTACACCATAGTTATGCAGAGGCAAGGTTGGCTCCTATTACATAGCCTGATTGGTCAGAGCCTTCGAATACATCATTGGATGTATTATCTAAACCAATAATATTATTTTTAAAAACATGGCTAAAGGATAGAGTTGAGGAGCTAAAAGCTGAAGGCAAAGAAGTCACATATCCCAAGAAAGGAAGGAAAAGAAAAGTAGAGCCTAGTGAGGACTTGCAGTGTTTTTATGAAAAGAAGAGAAAGGTTGTGGAAGCTCAAATTGTGGAAAAGGATACGAATGCTACATTGATGGATCCATATGCTTTAGGCATAACAATTGCAGTGGCATCTAATACTTTTGTTGATACAAGGTCAATAAGCCATGAAGTAAGTGCAGAAGAAGCACAGGCTACAAAAGAAGCAGCAGGACAAACAGTAAGAAGAGCAATTCCCATAATTTTATCAAAAGGGGAAACTTCTAAACCAGTTGATGTGATTGGAGCACAGGAAGTAGGTGAAAACATAAAAAATATAGCTAGTGCTTCCACATCACCTGAGCAAAGGGAAACATTCATTAAAGTGAAAACTAAATTGGCTGGAGAAAAGCTACAAGAGTCAAGAACATACAAAGCCAAACAAACTACTATGGAAACTGTGCACATTGAGAGTAGTGATAGTGAAGAAGGAACAATGTATAGGGGAAAGGCAATTGACATAGAAGAAGATTCAAGTGATTTCCTGAGTGAGGAGAATGAGCCAAGCAGTCAAGTTGAAATGGAAATGGAGCACAGCACAGAGCATGAAGAAAAACAAGTACATGAAGAAATAGGATCAATTGATCCATTTGATACTTTGGTGCCACCTGAAATTATTAAGGATGTGTAGGAGGAAGCACAAAAAATTGAAGAAGCTGAAAAAGAGGTTGCATTTGAAGAGATAGATACAGAAACATATGCTTCAAAAAAAGAAGAAACTAAAGAAAATACACCAGAGGTAGATGCCTTAGATATGCTGAACATGTATGGTGAACTAGGGGAGGAAGAGAAAAATACAGAGGACATGCAAGATCAAGGAAAGGAAGAAAAGGAAGATAGCACAAAGGAAGATTCCCCTATACATACAGAGCAAGTACAAATAGAGGGAATAGGCAAAACACAAGATGAAATAGAAAGGCCTAAAAATAGAGAAGAAACAGAAAAAAAATAGCTCAAAATAAGGCTGATGAACATGCAGAAAATGTTAGCCTGCAAGATGAAGAGCAAATAAATGCAAGAGATGATCAAAAGGAAGAGTCATCAGCAGAAGAAGCTTCTGAAGAAGAAGATTGAGAGGGGGGAGATACTAAGTTAGAGGAGGAAGAAAATGAAATTGATTCAAAAAAACAAGAGCCTCCTCTACAACAGCAAAATCCAGAAGAAGAACCCCAACAGTAACAACAAAGATAGAAAGAACAGGTACCAGAGCAGTAGCAACAGGAGCAGCAACAGCAAGAAGAAGGAGAAACAGATAGACCTCATGAAGAGGTGATTGATGAACTTAAGATTACTAAAGGCACAAAGGAAATCCCTGCATGGTTGGGAAGAGAAATAGGAAAGGAGAAGAAAGAGGTACAAGTAGTACCTATTGATATAAAAAGTTTGCTAGGAGAAAAGACTACTCCAAGGAAGGAGAAGAGGAAAGATAGAACCATGTATGCTATTCAAAGAGGTCCAAGTGGATCTAGAACATTAAACCTAGCTATACCATAGAAAGAAAAGGTAAAAGGTGAGATTACATTGGAGGAGTACAAGATATTAAATCTTGACCTTGGGCATTCGATAAGAGAACAACACATTGCTGAATGGGAGGACATGCATCAAGTCATAGAAGAAATGCTAAAGAAGGATAAGGATAAATAGGAGCATTTAAAGGGACACATTGTCCAACTCCAACAATTTATCCAGGGGATATTTGATCCTAATGTCACAATCCCAGAATTGCCTACTGACATAACAATAGTGTCAAAAGAAGAAAGAAGAGATATGGAAAATAAAAGGTTTAAAGATAATATTTTTGATGAGTGGTTTAATGATTTTATACAAGGAAAACAAACAATAAAGCAGGCTGTGAGAAGCTGGAAAATAGATGTAGAGGAGAAGAATAAATGTATGCTACTTACACAGAAATGCCAAAATAGAAAAGAAGAATGCAGGTCTGAGATTGAATAGTTAACAAAAGTGGAAGAAAGAGCAGAAGAGCTGATCAATGAAGGAGCACTTACTGTTACATTGGCAAATCAAGTGCCACAAGTAATATTAGAGTTAAAATTTGAAGATGATAACCTCAGGAAATGTACAAAAATTGTACAAGATTCAGAAAAGGAGGCCGGTGAGATGATTAAAATGCATAGGAAAATAACAGAACAGCTCCTGCAGCATGAATGCATGGAGGTGCCAACATATGACTTAGAAAGGGCATTGACAGAGTTCAATGCCATATTTGCACCTTGCATAGATAATCCTGATGCCAATCTCAGCAAGCAGATGATAGATACAGTGATGGAAGAGAGTGGTAAAATGAAGAAATACCAGAAAAGAAGTTGAAAGAGAGAATTATAATGCAAGAATATGTTTTGACAAAGAGTCCAGGAGGGCACCACACCTTTGTGGAAGGTGTGATTGGCAATTTCAAAAAATATTTGAAAAAGTAAGAAGTCAAATAAAGAGCCTTGGCGGGAAAAGGTCAGCGAAGAGAAGGGGGGAATCTTATTTTGTAAAGATTCCAACGACATCCTTTGAGTGAAGGAAAAGATGCCAAATAGATATTTTTGGGCAGACGGTTATGAGAAAAGATGCACCGTTGATCAGGAATGGAGAAAGCTCAGCCGTAGATGAGAGTTGTAACCGAAGCAATTTGAAAGTTCAAAATCTATATAAGGGACATAGCTACTTGTATATTATTTACACAGGGATTTGTAGAAACTAGCCAACATTTGTAATTTGTTCTGAAACTTTGAGTAGAAAGAGTATTTTAGTTTAGAGGAGGTCACTTGTGTCTACACTAAGGAATACGTGGACCATCCAGCTTTCTTATTGTATCTGTAAAGCATTGTAAGTGTTTGTGAATTCAATTGATGAAGTTAAGAGTCATTCATACATTGTAAATCTTGCATGACTGTATGTTTTAAATACAATTGAATCTAGAATTCTGTGTCTATTTTCTGAGTGTCTTCTGGCTCTTCTTTATATTTGAAATAGTTTCTCTTAAAGCTCGCAATATTGAATGCATGTTTGTGAAAATACTCAGGACATTTGCATTAAACGATTTTGTCTGCTGATTTAATTGAATTTGCTGTAATTCTTACTCTGTGTATGGCAGAACATTTAGATCTTGTAGCAAGTGATGTTGAATTTGAAATTCTCTCTAACTTTTCCCAAACTTTGAAATAATTAGCTTAAACGCAGAAATCTAAAGAAGATTGTCTAACATTTGGAAGAATTAAAAGCAATTGAGTTGATATTTGACAATCTTTATACATATGTGAAGAGAAAGCATGTTTTAAAGTAAAATCATACAAATCTTCAAAATACAGTAACAAATTTTGTGCAAAGGAATGAATAATTTGTTGATATTTGCAACAATTTGTATAAATAGAGTCCAGTAAGCAATCAATCACCTTAAATCACATAAGGACCCTTGCATATTACAGCTTCATAGTAACCTACTGAACTGTCCAACAGGTCAAGACCTGACCATATGAAAACTTGGGATTAAGTAATCTTAATTGATTCTTCATATCTTTCAAGACTGTTAGGTTCATTTTATGAATTTTAACTTTTGTTATGAATGTGTAAAAACAATCATCAACAAGTAGCGTGAAGCTACTCAACAAGATCATAATCTTGGCCACCTTTTTGAGTAAGGCGAGGTGGTTGAGGAAGCATAGGTTTAGAAGACTGAAGAGAGACAGGCACATGTGGTGCTTTCTTTCTTTGCTTGTTATTATGGGTGTTGTATGTGTGAGCAATCACATTGTAATTTGGTTGTTGTGACATATTTTGAACACCTTGATTTCCTTGAGTGATTTGTCTTGCATAGTTTAGAATGTAATCTGGGGGTCAAGGTGGTTTTTGAACACCTTGAACTGCCATCACTGGTTTTAAGCAAGAAGGCGCATTTGATGCCCCATAAACAATCATCTTATGAATATTACTACACATTTCTAGTAACCCCTTAGTGGGTGGAAAAAACTTATTAAAGGTAATTGAATTAACATTGCTTTGATTTTGATTAAGCTCAACATTCATCCCTCTAGAATTTAATGTGAGGTATCTTTTCTTTATCCACAAATGCTTCATCTTTTAAAGGGAGAACATTGGAACAAAGAGAAAAGGAATTGTTGATGGTTTGATTTTTAGTGATGTCCAATGGAATAGAACTTGCAACCAAAGGAGAGTAACCCAAGGTCTTCTCTTCCTTAGAGATATCCAAGGTTCCTGAACATTCATCCAAAGGAGGAAGAGAATAACTCATGGAATCATCATCATCATCATCATCATATATTTTAGATATTAGTTCCAAGGCATTAATAGAAGAACTTTCACACTCATCTTTCTCATGAGTCTTCATGGAGATGTATTCGGTTAGTCCTAATACCAAAGGGTAAGTATTCATGAGAGAAATGAAATTGTCAAAATAATATACATAATCAAGGATTTCAAATGAAGAACACTTAAATATATCCTTATGAAATTATACATGGATTGTATATGAGTGAGAACATGAGGATTCCTATTAAGGAATTTGTAGAAATTTTCAAAGTCTTTGATATATGCATTTAAAGATACCAAAGAGCAATGAGATGAAGATTCCATAATAGAGTATCTTGGAATAGTAATGCATAATAAGATTTTTCATTGAGAAAATATAACCAATATGAGAGACTTTTGTACACCACAACACTAGTTTGAGGAAACCAGGTTTTTGAAACATGTTACCAAGAACAAAAACACACTAGTGTCCTTACAAATGGAGTGATTAAGATCTAAAGAGTGCTGCAAAAAGGCTAATATAGACCACTTTTAAGACTTCTTGCAAAGAAATTTTGGAGAGAGGTTAAAATGCTTATGTTGAAATACGCATTGTGTAATTACAAACATGTGAAATTTTCAAAGTAAAGTATAAAATGATGCAAAATTTTGAGATGAGAAAAGATAATATGCTTTAAATAATTGCTAGAGCTCAATTGAAAGATGTTTAAGATAGCAGAAAAATCTAAAATGAGATTTTGACTACAAACCCTAGCTTTTGGAATTACTTGGTTATATGAAAAATGCAACTTTTTAAGCAAAACCCTAGCAAATGAGATCTTCAAATACAAGATGTGATCTGATGCAATGATGAATGACTATAATATGGATCAGATCTGATGCAAATATCAGAAATTTAAATCTTTTTATGATATGCAACACAAAATATGAAAAACTATGTCTTAATGCAACCCTAAAATGCTTTTTTTTTAGTTTTTCAAATGTATGCAAAATTTTCCAATGTAAGATGATAAATAGGATATGAATGAATGAAAGGACTAATTACAACACTCAGCAAGATACAAGTTCAATATAAACATGGTCTCACCAAAATGTTATATGTGAAAAGTCAAAGATGATGAATAATGTTAAGATCTATCAAATCAAACCCTCCTTTCACACTAACACTCAAGGACAACAACTCAGCCAAGTCACTTCAGATGAAGAGGACTTAGCTATAGGTTGATGTAATCAGGAATGATATAGAAAGATTGATTAGTTTGAAATATTTGTCAAACCCTAGATTCAATAAGCCTCAAACCCTAATTATAATGAAATCAGTTATGGATGAATAAATTGTTAGAGATCACCGCATAGGAAGACACTTAGGAAGGAATAGAAACTCATCAGAATTTTGATTTCCAGAGGTGATGACTTTACGGACTATTGGGTGGGTGCCCAAATCTAATAGGGAAACTTTTTTGTAGATTTGAAATAGTGAGCAATGTCAGACAATGTTCAGCTTCTGAGTTTGGCATGAATCCTATCAGGAGGACTATGAGGTAGGTGCCCTAGTCCAGTAGGGAATATTTATAGAAAATTTTCTCAAGATCCCAAATCCTTATCCTCTAAATTGCTTCTCTGTACCTTCACTTTGCCAAATCCCACAACTATAACCTACAATCACAGAGAGGGGTTTGGGGGTTGTGGTGTTTAGGAGCTTGCCTCAGTCAAGCCCTGGAATGACATTCAAGTGTTCCAACATCATTGTTAGATAGAGTGTGTTCCCAATGGAGGGTAGAGGGCAAAGTAATGATGAAATAAAATCATTCAAGCACAAATATATGTAACCTTAGAGGTGAAGCCCTCACACAGATGAAGATCCTTCAAATCATGAGGAGATGGATTGATGAAGCCAAATCTGTAATAAACAAACACAATTATCCTCTGCAACACAATGAATGCTTTGAAATCCCTTAGCTCAATATCACAAGTTTGCATTATCAATCTAGGTGTAAAATGAAGACATAAACTCACTTATATAAGCTTTCCCACTTTCATAATTCAAATTGAAAAGGTGGACATAGGAAAACCTTTTTAAAGGCCCTATAATGACACATTTAAATTTATGTCTTGCCAAATCAGCCTAGACTTGGGAGCAGACACCCAATTCCCAAGGCTAGTTTTTGGTCTTGATTATTATTTACAATGGGCCCCTAAGTCCCATTTGACATGGGTTTCGAGGGAAATTGCTCCAGGATGAGTATTACACATGTAAAGTATAAACACAGGGACATAGGAGCTAAACTAGGAGGTAAAAAGGCATAGGGAGACTTTTTACTCCATAACATTTAGCCCCTATTTTAATGTATGTATGATCTTACAATTCCATACATGCATTAAAGTATGGTTGGAGCACATCAAACACATCAAACACACCAAGCACATAGAGCTAAGGCATACCCAAAGGTTGGAGAACTATTTATAACCCGCAATCTCAAGTAAGCACTAGAAAACACATGGAAGACACACAAGACACAATGAAGATAGTAAGAACACAAAACATGGAGAATACAGTGGAAGCATGCGATACATGAAGAAGATGTGGGAGTAGTCACACAATACACGAAGAAGACATAGAGAGAAGACATGATTGAAAAAATACGTATATATATCTCTAACTAAATGATGGAGAAGAAGATCATTGCTACGCACCACCATCAAAAACATGCAAGACACATATAAAACATGCCACGCACGCCAGACACATAGGGAAGACACACAGAATACACATGCATCACATAGTATGTCATAGACATACTATATGTCTTATACACAACAAACATGACCGATAGGGAGGAGCTCATCACTAATCCACTATCTAAAACATACCAAACACACCTGACAGTTGAGCTACATTACCACAACTGCCAAATAAATGCTTAAAGGTGGATGAATCAAGATCCAGCCCTGCCACTACATAGGACTTTGTATAAAAGGATGTGCACTAGCTCAAGAGATACACCATTTTGCCTGCTGCAGAAGGGCTTTGTATAATATGATACGCACTACCTCAAGAGATACATAATCCTACCTCACAATGAGGGCTTTCTTGCTTGTAATTTAATAAGGATGTGTACTAATTCAAGAGATACACCATCCAGCCTAATGGTGAGGGCTTTCAAACATGCTTTGTTAGTGCCAAAATAATCAAACATATACCATTATATATGCCTCCATCTTAAGGTAGTTGATAACCACTTTCTAGTATCAAGCACATTAAGTTAGAGTGAAAACATGCAAGGGAAAATGAGCTCTCATGAATCCCGTGCCCCCAAAGGTGACATGTGCCACGATCACCGAATGTTCCCAAAAATACATTGATATGATTGCTAAGATAACCAACAAGAGATAAGGTTAGAACATCTTACTCCAAGATAATAACCAAATGAAATCATAGAAGCTATGCATAAATCAGATTATATCAAAGAACCAAGGCTACACTTGCAGGCTCGGAACTGAGTGTAAAAACAAGGTGAGATACAAAACCATCCAAAGTGCATGGAGCAGATTGAGAGTATTGCAAAAGTTTGTTTCAACATGATAGATCACATGGAGTGATTCTACTAGTCAAGAATCAGATATATATATATACAAAGTGCATGGAGCAGAATGAGAGTATTGCAAAAGTTTGTTTCAACATGATAGATCACATGGAGTGATTCTACTAGTCAAGAATCAGATATATATATATATATATATATATATATATATATATATATATATATATATATATATATATATATATAAACCCCATCTTCATATATGGACTGGGTCCATTTTTGCTTACTTGTTGATGGGACACATGATCCTTAATAGTATTTGTTTTTTTTGTCATCCACCAACTAGGTAGAGCCACGAAAGAATGGAAATGATAAAAATGAAAGAGGAGACAAAATGCCTTAGGAACATCGCATAGGAGGATACCCCCAAAACACCCTTCGCAACATTATGCCCCCAAGGCACAACACACAACAATAAAGAAGAGGGGAGAGGAGTATAGAAGAATTGAGATACAAATAGAAGAATGTTACGATAGAGGTGGTCCCATTGTATCCTTGACCTTACAAGAGTATCAAGGGTCATCCAAAGAGACCTAGACAACACATAACACAAAATGAGGGAACACAACATAATGCTAACAAAATATATATCTAGGAGGAGGCCACCCTTGAGAGTAACTAGGATATGTACTTTATCAAGTGTGGTTATAGGAGGGAGAAATACTTACCTGATTCAATGGGATATTTCCAGGTGGACAATCCATGTCTATTAGCTCAGGATACATTATATTTCTTGATATTGTATTAATATTAAGTTTAGGACAATGGTAGGCTTTGGTGGGCTTCAAAGAATGGTTTCCAATACCGGTCGTGTAGTTAATTATAGCAACTTGTAAAGGTACTATGGTTACTTGTTGATTCACACCACAACCATTGCCTACATAGTCACAATTTTTGTACAAAATTTGAAATCCATGCCCATAGAGAGAGTCCATCTCTTTAGAAGATGGTGACACCTCATAAGTCTCATAATTTGTAGAATAAGTAAGAGTATTATCTTTTATTTCTACCAAGGAAACATTAAATTTTTGAGGTGTTTCCAAAGATTGCTTGGATGAGATCAATTCAACTTTTAATGTGTCAGCATTAGAGTTATTATGTTTATATTCCCTCGCAAAGGAAGGAGTAAAATCTAATGAACCCCAATCATCACCAAAAAGTACATTTCATGGTTTAGAGTCTTGCACAACATTATCTATGGCAAGATGTATTAATGAATCAACTCGTAAGTTGTTTAGACTCATATGATTGTTAACTTGTTTTTGTGTTTCAATGTGTAAACAATTATTTGGTTTAGGATCAGGTTCAATGGTGTGGATCTTGTTTTCATAAATAAACTTCATTGGTCAATGAAGTGTAGATGGAACTTCCCCCATGGCAAGAATCCACAGTCTACTAAGAATCATATTATACGAAAGAGAACTAGGCATGACATGAAAAAGGGTAGACAGTGTCATGGGTCCAACCTTTATGGGTAAAGTTATTATACCCAAGGATTGTCTACCAACATTATCAAAGCCATGAATGTTAATCCTATCTAGTTTGATTAAAGAAGTGTTGATCTTGATTTTGCATAGCAAGTCAATGCCACAAACATTAAGAGCCAACCCATTGTCAATCATAACTCATTTTATCAAATTTTTATATATTGTGACAAAGATTATAAGATGATCATGTTGGTTTTGAACTTTAGTTGATGGTAATTCATGCAGTTGAAACAAAATATCCATTTTTGTTACATGCATACAATCTAATAGAGTTACTACATCATTTGGCTTAATAGGAGGTGGTACTATCACCTTTTGTAAAGCTTCTTGGAACATTCTGTGGTATGTAGGTGATGTTTGTATGAGTTCCCAAAGAGAGATTTTAGAAAGAGTAGCACGAAGCTACTCAACAAGATCATAATCTTGGCTACATTTTTTAGTAAGGCAAGGTGATTGAGGAAGCATAGGTTTAGAAGATGGAGGAGAGACAGGCACATGTGGTACTTTCTTGCTTTTCTTGTTATTATGGGTATTGTATGTGTGAGCAATCACATTATAATGTGGTTGTTACAACACATTTTAAACACCTTGATTCCTTTTAGTGATTTGTCTTGCATAATTTAGAATGTGATCCAGGGGTTGAAGTGGTTTTTGATCACCTTGAACCATCATCACTGGTTTTAAGCATGAAGGCACATTTGATGCCCCTTGCACAATCATCTTAGGAATATTACTACACTTTTCTAGTAACCCCTTAGTGGGTGGAAGAAACCTATTAAAGGTAATTGAATTAACATTGCATTGATTTTTATTAATCTCGACATTCATCCATATAGAATTTAATGTGAGACCTTTCTTTATCCACCAATGCTTCATCTTTTAAAGTGAGAGAATGGGAAAAAAGATAAAAGGAATTGTTGATGGTTTGATCTTTAGTGACGTCCAATGGAATAGAACTTGCAACCAAAGGAGAGATACCCTATGTAACATATCAAATCTTCAACAAGACTAAAATCAAATATTTACCATGAGATAAAAACACATAAGATGAAAAGATTGAACTTTTTTTGAATTAAAATAATCTCAACGAATAAAGATTTGTCCCAAAATCATGATTTCCTTTCTGAATTATACATCATGTTATAATTTACAAAATTGACATCCTATCATTTCATTTACAATACATAACTACACTTGGCATAAAGAATAGTTTTACCTCATAAATTTAATTATCATAAGTCATAACATGGAATACACTACATATGGAATATTGATATCTATCTTCGCAAGCCTCGGCGAGTCATCTACTATAGAGGGAGAGAATCATCCGAGTGCTTTTCCTCCAACCACAGATCGGTGGTCCCCCGCACACCTTCCAAATGGAAGTGGCCCTACTCTTCACGAAGAGTATAGATATAAGGTAACCAATGGTTATTTACCATCCAAGTATTGGTGTTGTATCCTACATAACACTATCGATCATACAATCACCTAGATACCCTCTAGCTAAGTATGATCATTCCAATAGGTAATGCAATCTAGATACGGTGAACTGACAATGCACGCAGAGACATATGCATTGCTTATCTGTACTATAAATCCATTCTAGTCAATCTAACTTAGAACAAATCCTAAATCTAGGATATATTTGTAATATTAAGATTTGGGTATTTCTAACCTTTTTAAGAGTCCCTTATTGCATACTTGCAATTTTGAGGGTTTATGACTTCCTATCATTCTACTCTCTTATTCAAATGTCCAACATCTTTGATGCATTAAAACAAGTTTTGACATTATCATAGAATCACTTGAATTTGATAAAGTATTACAAAGACTCTTCCTGTCTTGCTCTATAGTTTTCTCGACCTTTCACTATCGACCTATATATATATATATATATACAATGTCATATCCAACAAAAGAGTTATAAGTTTTCTATATCCTCCTTGTTTTAATACTAGGGTTTAGCTTTTGTAACCCAATACATGAAAATATCAAACATCCTTGTTTTCCAAAGGTAATAGCATAAGTATAACAAAACATGAGAACAAATACTTCTAATATTTCTTAGACCACTTAGCATTACTTGAGTTCACATTTCATGTAACATGAATGAGCATATTATTCGAGGTATTTCCTCTCCAATATAATGTCTAAATGAGTACTATCATTTCATGTCAATTGTTTCGATCTAAGGACCAATCTTTCAACCCTAAAAGGATTGATTTATAAAAGATAATAATCTACTTTCAACCCCTTGGTCTACTTGAGTCTACTGACTTTCAACATAAGTCAGGTTATGAACTCATAGATAACATCCTTGTAAATATATGTCACATAAACCTTTATCAATCATAATAGTTTATCACAATCATGTGGGATTGAGTTACGAATCTCCCAACATGCCCAACCCTGGAATAAATCGCTCCAGTGATGCCCAACCTAGGGTTAACTTTGTCTTCTATGCACTTAGCACTAAAATAAGTTCTATTGAACAAAAACTATGAGATCTATATCTTTGCATTGCCTATTTTACTCCTCTTGAGATAACATAACATAAGAAATAGATGCTATCAAAGGCTATCTAGGGTTCCACATTCTTGGATCACCTATTTCCCTAAATATGTATTACAAAATTGACAAGAGGCATTATATTTCATATAAAGAAATCTTTATCCATGTTGCTTCCTCCCCATTTCATTATCATGATGATATTATCTCACCAAAAAGTCCCTTGAGAGAAATAAAGATCTCATCTATAGAACTATCATAGTCTTTAACATCAACTAAAGGATCTATTTCCATTTTCCTTAGTTTCCCATTACTAACTTAGAATCCAAGTTCAATAATATGATAATACAACATAAGTATAGTGCACTCTGGTTTTCTCTAAAACCTCTTAGGCGCTATACATATCATTGTTACTCATGGAATACAAGTGCACAAGGTATAATATAAATAGCCTTGACTTAGTCAATCTTTCTCCTAGTAAGATTAAGTCTACAATATAATTATCAATCTCCTTGGTCATCACAAGTCAACTGACTTTTCTAAAGAAGAGATAAGGACTAAAATTCCCATCCTATATTTATCTTGACAAGGCTTCTCATTGTGCTTGAATAAGTGATATTTTATCACTATTCAAAGTTATTCATAATGACAATAATATCATTCTAGTCATAAATAAACATCAATACCAAAACTTTGCTTACAAGGCATTAATCTTATCTCACTTTATGTATCTGAACACGAGATTTAATCCTGTTTTAGTTTTTTAATTATGGGTATCATCATCAAGACTAAAAATCTTCAATCTTCACTCTAGTTCATTCAAATTAATGGTTTCTAAGTCGTCTAACAATACATGTCATCATGAATAAGGATAAGGTGACTATAGTTCATCGACCGTACACCACCCAAAGAGTTTTACTAAATCTACAGGCCTCACAAGGAAGAGCTTAACCTTATAACACTAGACTTTATATATATATACAACCTTCTTAAACATAGAGAATTATTTATATTAGTTGGCCTCACATAAGCAGAGCCTCATTATATATCGACTGCATAACACTCAACTTTATCAAAAATATCATAGCTATTATGCTCAACAAACCATAGCTCAAACAGAAAATACTCAAGGCTGACGACCTTATTACAATATTTTTCTAGACCTAACAATCATAGAGTGTCACGCCTACATCTTCCGCGCAGATGTGACGCGCAAAACGCCCGTGTCACGACCACATTCGCCATGTGGTCATGACACGAGCTGTGAAATTTTTTTTCTCCCTAACCCTTAAAACCCCCTTGCACGCACTTGTGTACTCGATGGCAATATGCCTGAGGCGTAAACATGACAACATATTCGATGAGGTGTAGGCTATCTAGGGGTATATGACACGAAGTGTGTCGCTTCTAAGGTTAGACTGTTTTAAATCAGAACCCTAGTTTCCTAGGTGAGTAGGTGATTTTTGGCAGGTTCAAAAACAAACCCTAACTCAGGATTAAAAAGAAATTGAAATAATAAATAAGAAATAATGGCATGATGGATACATGATAAAGTGGAGTGATTAAATGGAAGTCGTAAAAATGCTATGAAAATAAACCCTAAAAGCTGGCAAAATTTCAGCAGCATAACGCATTAACGATCAACACAAAAATAACTATTACATAAATGCCAATAGGAAAATTAAATCAAATAAATGATTAAATATTAAATACTCTTAGAAACAAAATCAGCATTATAAATTAAAATAATAGATTTAATAAGAGCGACAAGACGTCAATCAAAATTCAACTGAGAAACTGAGTTTGTTATTAAATATAATTTGGTATTATATTTAATATCTCACTCGAGGAATGAATGGGTGAGGGAGGAGAGTTTAAATAACCCTCCCTATAAAATAACAATAATAAAATTGATTATAAATAACAACGTAAACATTAATGATAAAATAACTCAACAATTTAAAATGACAAGGAAAGAATTTCTCTCAAAACGCATAAAATAATTCCCTCCTCAAATAATAATAATTTCAAAATACAAATTAACAAAATCAGATAGTAACATTTAATCCCATGCAAACATTGGAATTAAAATTAATAATAAATAAAAAATAATAAAGTTTCCCCAAGTGATAATTTAAAACAAGAGGAATAGAGGTTCTTTCTTTTTTTTTAAAAACATAAAATTTAAACCCACTACCTCATTTAATCCTCCCAATTAAAGCATAAAATTCTAAATCTAAAAGCCCCAATTCTCAAATTTAAAATTGTAATCTATTTTCAAGTAGTTGCCCTAATTTGAAATAACACTAAGTTCTCAATTGAAAACCCTATTCATATTTCTAAGTTTTCTTGATTACCCTAATTTCTTCTATTCCACTATTCTCTTTTGTTAACCTAACTCATTTCCTCATTTCTTTTCTTTCTTTGTGTGTAGGTAGGGTTTTGAGAAAGCCATGGAGGCCATGTGAGGTGCCCGGAGGTTCACAAGATGGAGCCTCTGTTTGCATTTCTAAGTCACCCCTTTTCTTTTGTTTTACTGTAATCCCTTTTTTTTTTTTATGGTGGCCTACACCAATTAATGGAGTTTTTTTTTGTAGGGCTGCGGAATTAAGGAAGGTCTGGGGAGTGGGGAGTTCGTGGCATGGTGGAGAGAGGTTTGGGGCAGAGGGTCGGTGGAGTTTGGGGTGCTGAGGAGTGTGGCCACGTAGGAGGGCGCTCGGTGAAGGGGTGATGGTGGCGCGTTGGGAGCTCAGGAATTGTGGAGACCGTGGGGAGAGCGGCGCTGCGCGGGGGTCACAGCATTGTCTGGGGATGGGGAGGTGCTGTGTGTGTGGAGGGCATGCAACTGGTGGTTCGGGGGGGGGGGAGGAGGCTTAGCCTCCTTCCCCACACCCATACTTACTATAACACTGTGGGCGGCGCCACCGCCCACAGACCTATTTTTTTTCTAAATTTTTTTTTTTTGTTTTAAAAGGAAAATACATATAAAACTCTACTTTTTATTTTATTTTATTTTTTTTATATATAATAAACATAGTATTTATATATATAAGTATATATACACAGGTATAGACTTATATAAATCTTTATATATATATAATTTTTCCAGAAATATATTTATATATATTTATATATACATATATATATATAAATATATATATATATTTCTCCCTTTTTTTAACAGCATATACATTGTATATATCAACTTGAAATAGTAGTAACATTTTAACAGATCTTTTCAAGCAAATTTTGATAGAAAAATGATTCTTTGAACCCCTTTGCAACAACAGTAATCTAGTATAGACCCCTCCCCCCATTTTTTTTTAAACAATATACAATATAAGAATGCATTTTCTCCTAGCCAAACAATAATAAATGGTTAACTTCTATTGCACATTAAGAAAACTGGATTAACTCCCTTTTTGTATGTAATAATCTACTTTTACAACTAAGTGTTCTCTTTTTTTTCTTTTCTTCATCTATAATACTCTAACAGCCATAACAACTCATGTATAAACTTTTATTTTGTTTAAAGTTTAAAAATAGAAGTATATTTATGTTTTCACTTGCATTTCACAAAATTTAACTCACTAGAAAATAGGAAGTAGACATTATTTAAATATCATGACAGAATAACTTCATTGCACTGTATATTTTTTTTGAAAGGATGAAGACAACAATTTATTGTATCTATTCTCACATTCCACAAATACATACTCTCTTTGTGAGAATAACCACATTGATAAAACCAAATCAACACATGTTTCTCATTCAACATTAATAATTTAACCAAATGCTTACATTTCAAATTCTAACTCAGCCAACTCCATGGCAAGTATCATAGCAACCTTTACAAGGTTTTATCAAGCAACAAGGCCACTAAGGCCATAGCTAAATCAGCCCCTAAAATACTACAAATGACCACACACAATAGGGCTCCATACACTCCATCTCTCCACTTATCAACCTGTAACTAAACACAACAATGAAACAACAAGAAAAATAGCCACTTCTAAAGGAAAAGCTCTCCTCCCTGCCGTAGACCCGCAAGTGGGTCACCCCCGAGCTAGGGAGGTAGAGATTTCACATAGGGTTTCATTCCACAACAAAAGCATTCACAATAACACAAAAATAGAACAACCCCATAGGTTTTACACATAACTTAGCTCATAAAAATGAGTTTGGTGAGGGTAGGGAATAGACCTCTCAACTTAAAAGGGCTCCCAAATGATAATAAAACAAAAAATCTCAACACATGGCCTCAAGCCAAAATCTCCAAAACACACCATCCTCCAAATCACAAGTTCTCCATGGCACTCTTGCCATCCAATAAATCACAACCCATGGCCTCAGGCAAAAAATCTCCATAACACCAACCTCCACAAATATCACATAAAATCTCCATGGCACTCTTGCCATTCAATATTCTCCTCCACAAATAAAAGCCCTTAAGGCACAAATACAACTGTGGGAGAGCCCCCAAGGATTGTTCCTCTCCCCTACCCATACAATTTGAGCATTACCTCCATTGGAGGTTCTCTCACCATAACACCCAACCCAACATCACAATGCAACAAACGCACAACCAAAATCTAAAACATGGAACATCACATAAGCAAGGTAAGAAGCAAGTTAAGAGGCCTACCTTCAAGGCACTGACAATGAAAGTAGAATTGGTGAAGAGCTCCAAGCCTTCCCAAGCCTTCCTTTCTTCCCAAAATTTCCTCAACCTTCTCCTAACTCCTCCCAAAAATAAAGAGAAAACTAAAATTTGCAAGAACCATAAAATTGCAAGGAAAAGAGTTAGAAAAAGAACCCCCACTCCTCTACAAGAGGAGCTATTATAGGCCATCAACTTGGTCTTGAGGGAATGAGAAGGTGACACTTGTCACCCTCTCCTTCCCCCTCCAATTCCACTTGCAAGGGAGAGGGAGTATGAGGATGACAAGTGCCATCCTCTCATTCCACCCCCATCTCCAATTCCTCCACTAGTGCTCCCACACAAGTGGGAGGGGGACAAATGGTGAGTTGGATTCCCACTCACAACTCCAAGAAGACCAGGGTCTTGAATGGTGCTCCCACTCACTTGGGAGCCTTGGAGGCCTCTTGGAGACCTCCCAAGTTTACCTTGGGAATGATTCCCAAACCTTAGGATGTGAGATGTGTCCTTCCCAAGGAAAGGCCCATCCCCCATCTTCTCTTATTTCTAAATTCGTCACTTTTACTCAACCATGGTTTAGGGTGACCTAAGGTGAGTCAAAACTAGGGTTAGATGGTCCAAGTTGACCCTAGACTCATGGTTGACCACCTAGGGTAACTTTTGGGACCCTAGGGTTCATGAAAAGGGTTAAAAATCCACATTTAAATGGCCCAAAAAAAATAATATGAATACCAAGTGGCATAAATCAAATAAAATTATACAACACTTATTATTAATTAATTTAAAATAAAGAAGGGTACTAAGGCCAAAATAAATAAAATTACACCAAGCACAATAAATCGACACTCAAATTCAAACGTGATCCTTATCCCTCTTGGGAATGGATCGGTTTTATAGGGGATAACATGGTGTGAATCCTACCTCCAGTTTCCCATGGCTAGGGAATGCAAAACCTGCACATCTTAATCAAGTGTCAGTTTTGTCATGAAAAGTGATAGCCGAAGCAACTGGAATTAAATTCGCACAATCGAATACAACAATAAACATCAATACATAAATCCAAATTAAACTACATTATCCAATCACATGTCAATTAATCCATATCACATAAGCAACTAGAATCTCATCACAAAACATCATCAAATATAAACTCGTAAGTCAAATCACACAATTAGCATCACTATGATCAAATTGAATCACATATGTCAAATCAATGTCCTAACATAATCAGTGGATAAAAATCAAGTCTACATAATGAAACCATGGTCACTAAAATCTGATAATGTCATCAACTAAAATGCATATCGATCAAAATAAGGGAGGTAAAATAATCGGCCTCACATAGAGGCTCAGTGACATTTTAACATTTTAGTTATTAAAAAAACACAAGGTTGTGCTTATCTCCAGCAAAAATATTCAGAGCTTAACAAACTCAAAAAGACAATGATTACTCAAGTTTATTGACCACATAAAATTAGAGATAATCATAGACTATCAATCATTAGTTAATTTCACTATATACCAACCTATAACACAATTAATGAACTAATGAAAACTTGAAAATCTATTAAATATTTTAAAGCTTTCTTATCAAGAAGAAAACCTGTGGCAAATTCGGAGAGAAAGCACTTTGAATATCTTTCCTTTGCTAGGAAGAACTCCTCTTCCTTTGTCCACCATTGAAACCCTTATGTTGAGGTTTGAAACTACTGTACACTATGTCCTATGGACATTTTCTCTCCTCCCAAACTCCCTAATTTGAGAGTATAAATACTTCCCTTGTACATGAAGTTTCCTCTAACCCCCTCCCCCTACTTACCATGAGCGTCTTCTGAGTCCCCTTTTTCCTGGAGACCAAAAAGTTTGTTAAGAAAATAACTTCACAACCCTGAAAGCCCTCCTAACACTATACTTTTTCTTATGCCATAATGGCATGCGTAGTGGGTCGTGCAACTACCACAATGACCTCTTTCATTCCATTAAGACTCCACTCTCTCAAGTCATTAAGAAAACTTCCCACTAAGTCATGGGTCTCTCCACTTGATTAGCCTACAATATCTCTCCACAAAGGCATAAAATGATGAAGGTGGTGAAGATGGTCTAGAAAAGAGTCCTGATAATAAAGCTATGATGTTTTCTATTTGATAGGACTTCACCACTAGGTTGCTAAAAGATCCCCATATGCGTGGTTATCTCCACTTATCTGTTATAACTAACTCTTAGTTTTCTAATAGCTCATGCCTCCATTTAACATGCTTATTAATGCTCTTATCTTGAGCATGCAACGAGAGGGAATGTGGTTACTAAATACCACTACCTTACATGTACAATGACCCTTCAATTAGCATTGAATGCTATTGAATTGGTTAAGAATGTATGTTTTCTTCTAATTAAGGAGGTGGTTATCAAATAAGACCACTAGCAATCTTGAACTAAACACTCAAGATATTACATATGATAATTTAAAAACATAAATAATATTAATCAGTAAGGATACTAATAATGTAATGTAAACTTATGTACAAAATGTGAATGGGTCAAGATATTTTCCCCTTAATGTATAAGAGAAAAATGAGTCGTGTCGATTTGACAACATACGATAATCTCGACATTAAAACCTTAACCGAGAAACATACCTAATTTTCTTTCCCAACATCATTGCGAACATAAATGTCTTCTCTTTTATGATGCAAGAGGCATCGTTTTCATTGAAAAGTCACGTTAGTCAAAAAATGACTAACGCTCAATGTTAACAATGTTGATTACACTATAAATGACTAAACTGTCATTAAAAGACCCTAAATGACATCGACAACTTGTCGTGTCAAGAAAATAAACTTAAACCAAAAGGAGGGTTAAGTACCACATACCTGACTCAACTAGGTTCACTAATTTGCACCAACATGTTGGGACAGGTAAAATTTCCTACCATTTTTTGCAAAAAAATTTAGGTTCTCATGTGAAAAAAATTAATTTCAGCACCCAGAAATACACTTGAAAAATATGTCCCAGTGACCTACTTTGAAGAGTTATAATTTGAAGCCTACTCAATTTCATGCCAAATCACTTTGCAAGCATGTTTATCTACCACACCTGATTTCAGCCTCCCATGATCAGATTTGACTAGGTTTCAAAGTGCCAAGTTGAAGGGTTTTGAAAAGGTTTGTTGTTTGTGTTGATGCTCAGAATTGCGCAGTTTCCAACACCAACATGGGAAACTCTGAGACGTGGGAATGCTCCTCAGAGTAACCTCCAGATTTTAAAGAAGCTGGCTCTTCTCTATCTCAAAAGTGTTTGGGAAAAGGGATAGAATTAAACAGAATCACAAATGCAACTAAAAAGGAAACTAAACTACGGCGATGCACCTGAATGTGATTTTGTTTCTCAACACTAAGCACAGTGAAACTACTTTAGGATTTAGTTACATCAAAGAGCAAATAATGCATGATCAATGTAAAAGACAGAAAACACATAGGATCAAAGGCTCACAACTTAGAAGATTTTGCGATAACACAATAAATACCAGCAAAGGCACAGAACTCTGTCTTTATTAATTTTCCAGTCACATAAAAGGCACAGAATCATGCATAGTTATACAAACTCTCTGAATCAAGAAAACAGAACAAAGGCAAATGATATTACTGGCCACTACAAAAGATCTTCAAAAACTTCTCTAACAATCTATGATGCAGAAAATTCTCTATATCTCCAATGTTCTATATATCTTTAACTGTGATCTGAACCCATATTTATAGCATAGAACTGGCTCAAAGATTGCCTGCACAATCAAAACTCAACAGTCTAACCGAACTGGCACTTAACTAAAAGTGTCTAATAGAAGATCTCTTTCGAATCGGAGACAGTTAGCCACTCTGCAAGTTCATTGGCTGCAACAGATACATGTAACTCCACTTACTTGAATCAGGTAGGAACGCGTGGTAGTTTCTAACAGTCTTTGTGACTATAAACCCTTGGAACAGCTGGCATTTATACGCGCCTCTCTCTTGAAACTCCTTCATCCTTTTGGAACAATAAGAAACTAACACTTGGCATCCTCCACGTGACTTACTTGATAAATTGCTTCATTACTTAGGAGACACAAGAAATCGACACTTGGCAGCGTCTGCGGCCCCTGCAAAAGATACGTGGCGACGTCCACTTTACTTTGAGTCTTTACTGTGGCTTATATTAGGAGTGCTCGGGCTTTGCCATCTGTCACGATCCGCTGCACTGAAACTTAAGAAACATTAAAATTGGGACCCACCAACAGTCCGTGCCTGAGTAGCTTCAAAAAGAAAAAGGGGACAGGTGGCGCTTTCTGCAAAGCTGAGAAACATATACGTGGCAGCTTCCGCCGCACTTAGAGAGACTTTTGAAACATTTGCAGGGTCCCGCAGAAGATGACACTTGGCAATCTCCACTGCTACTTCAAAAAACTTTAGCACTTAAACAAAACCTCCGTGAATGTTGCCACTTGGCGCTCTCTGCGCAACTCTGAGAAACTTTGTAGAAACATTAGAGACTCATAAGAATCACGCGGATGGTAACACTTGTCGCACTCTGCTGAAACTATAGAAATATTAATGGGGCCCACCATACCTCTTTACTTAGCGATGAAACCAAAAAGGAACCCACGGAAGATGACACATGGAGCTCTCCGCTAAAACTATATGGGACACGCGGCACCTTCCGTGTAACTTTAAGAAACTCTAAAGTCACTCTCCACGTCTGCCACTTGGCGTCTTCCGTGCTCACTGAAGCTCTTAAAAGGGACCCGCTACATTATGAGAAACATTCAAAAAGAACGTTTCAAACTTAGAAGAAACTGAAACGGGTGCCGACACTTGGTAGCTTCTGTCTCAATGCAAAAAGATACGTGGCACTCTCTGCGGCCACTCTGAGAAACTTTAGAATGTGCCTCGGCTGTTGACACATGGCAGTTTTCGCTGCACTTAGGAACTTAGGCAAAAATTTACAAAAATGAAAACCTCGTGCGCCCGTGCTTTATGTCAAAACCCTACTGCCAAAACTGAAGTGCAGAGAACAAAACTGGAACTCGCACAACTGAAACTCAAAAATCAAAATGTAGAGTATTTTACTCTACAGTTTACACAGTGTGAAATATGCCCGAGAGGTCAACTTTAGAGGCCAATATCTAACAACTAGATAATGTTCATGATGAACTGATTGATGTTCCTAACTCACCCTATGAAAGTCTACTTCTATGCCTAGTTTCAAGGCTCCAGCATCTCATTTTCTATATTTTCAAAATTAAAAGAAAATGCAATTTATCCTGATTTCACAATTGCATTTACAGATAGATCAATTTTGACCCTAAATATTTGGTGAAGACAGACGATTGGTGAGAAATCCTCTTACATACATACTCATTGGACCTAGATGAGCCAATCCCCTAGGTTGTAGCTTCCCAGAATCAGATTTGATATTTGTCCAAAAAGGCAAGTTGGTGTGTTTCAGTTGAGTTTGACAAGAGCAGTTTGTATAAAAGACTAAGTAAGCAACTTTGAGCATTAATAGTTTTTGATCCCGATGACTTTATGCCAATCCATCTGACAGCCATACTCCCCTATCATAACTCAAAATGTTGGTGCATTTTCATGGCTTCGGGAGAAGATTTGATCAGTTTTACAAAGCGATTCCGGAGGCTACTTGGCCTGTTTTGACTAATGTGCAAGGTGCCTAAAAGTGGATTTTCATATTTACCCAGTTCATTTTCTCACCTCAGGAGCATATTAAGGCAATACAAGATCAACTCATAACAAAACTTGTTTCAAAACAAAAAAAAATAATTAGTTGGGCCCACTGGGGGACCTAACATGTGTTGCCCAGTTATTGTTTGATGAGGCTTAATTGTAATGTTTGTGAAGCCTATGTTTGTTCCAGCTAAGTTGACACTTGATGCAAGCGTAACAAGACCATCTCCTCTACTAAGTAAAGCTGACTTGTTAGGTTATATGGATTGTTGAATGTGCTTATTGAAAAGGAAAATGATTTCAATGATAATGGTAGAAGGTTTGTTGGGATTTTAGCTTCGTTTGTAAACCAAGTATTTGGACCTTTCTCCAAAAGAGCATATGTAGACACTTTTAGTTGATGTTAAATGATCTCACGAAGCAAATTCCAGAAATAGAGTTGATGAAGGATTTTATGAGTGGAAAAAAAAAATTGTAACGTCATAAGCATACTTATGTTAGGTATGACACCTGGATTGCAATGATTGTTGGATATGCCCAGCATGAACATGCCATAGAACAAGGCAGGCAGCTACATCCCCATGTCATCAAAAGTGGAAGTGAGAGGCATGTCTATGATTGAGAATGCCCTTGTTTCCTTGTACGGCAAATGTGAAAGTATTCAATCTGCACAGAAGGCATTTAAGGAAATACTTAAGCCAAATATGATCTCGGTAGCAAAAGACATTGACCCAACATAAAGTGGAGAAATGGATGCAAGAAAGATCTTGTATTGCAAAAGTGAATTATATTTCAAGAAAGATTTCTTATTCATAAATTTTAAAATATCAAATTTACAGGGTGTTATGATGATAATTGTGGCGCTCATGAATGCTACTATTCTCCACATGATTGAGACTGGCAAGCTCACCTCAGACAGATGGGACACCACAAAAGGGAAGTAGTCAAGGCCAGAGTGTCTGACACTATGAACACTTTGAAAAGTTTATGATGTGTCATTCTGGCAACTCCAAACTACATACTACTTCTATTATCCTCAATGCCACCTGAGACTTATAGATGACTACAAATGTAATAGTGGCAATCAGTGATGCCACTAACATGTGTAGATCAATGCTAAATATTTCTGTCCCTTGTTTTGAATCATTTCGTGGATGAGAAGTTGTATTGAATTTTAGTATGAGACTTGACACGATAGCTCCTACAGCTCTCAGTTTCTCTACGATGATGGTACAATTGGGTTGTGCTAAGCTGCTGCTAATGCTATGTTAACTACGCTCATGCCTTCATCGTTCAGGTTGTTCATGTCCACACCTAGAAATGGAAGAAAAAGATCCAGTAGCTACACTCACTACAAGACCATATACCACATTGCTTGTTGGATTTGCTCAAAATAAGCATTGTATGCAAGCTTTCAATCTATTTTGCAAAATGCATCAGTCAAGCATGGAAATAGACAATTTTATCTTTGCCACCATTCCTAGTGAATTTTCTATTATGGGAATTGTAGAAATGGGCATTCAATTACACACCCATGCCATCAAAGTTGGATTTGAGATATGCCTATTGAACGGGTCCACAACTATCAAAGATTTAGTCTCGAATGGCAGGTTTGCATTTCTAGAAAGCATTGTCTGAGTAAGATATTTATGTCTATGAAAGGCATTTATTACCAGGTAGAAGTAGAAGAATTTTACCAGACGCTGATGAGATTTGTGAATTTTAAACTTTATAGCTCCATTTCATTAAAATATCCATCAGTGCTAGATCCACAACTAAAAGCAACAACAACATAATCATATACATTGATGGAGAAAGTAACCCTAATATTCCCCATATCAGAATGTCGGAGTGAGTGGTTACCTGATCCCTTCAAAATTCTTGAAGGTATAAAATATTACAAAATATTTATTGAAAGATGAAAATATTATATCAATGAGAGATTATTGAAGTGGGCCCAAGATAAAAATTAATATGATAAAAGGACTTATAGGAGATTGGAGTGAGTGATATGGATGTCCCCCTAATATCCTGAAAAGATTAAAATATGTGTTTGAAAATTTCATTGGAGCATCTGTAGGACAATAATCAAGTCTCTTCGATATGGCGAATAAAATGAATAAAATTCATTTGTATAAAATATGATGATTTCATTAAGAGGCTTCGGGATGTCAAAGAGAGCATATTAAGGGTCTCTTCGAAAACTAGATGGAGAAATGAACAAAGAAGCATGAACATCATTAAAGGGAATATAAAAATTTACAAAAGGTGCAAATAAAATTAATAAAGTGTGATAAAAGTGCATTCCACATTTTCATCGAAGGAGTTATGAAGTGAACAATTATTGAGAATATTTTTCAAAAGTGAAATATTTTTCAGGAAGAGTTAAGAAGGTATGAAAATGTATATAATCATCTGTGAAAATATTTTCACCAAAGAAGTTAAGGAGGGGAGATTATTTTTACCCAAAATGTATCCTTTTGTCAAACAAAGGTGAAAATGCATACAAGTGAACCTAATGGAGAAATTTTCTAACAAAAGGATAAAGATTAAAGTATTATACTTTATTTTCTCACAAGAATGCTGACAAGTTAATTAATTATTCTATCGACAGAAAATAATTAATTAATGAAAAGTTGCACCAAATAGATGTTTGAAGGGTCATAACCCTAAACATGCAAAATATAAATGGAAGACAAAGGTAAGTTGGAAAAGGGGATCAATGAAGAAAAATAATAAGCAACATCAGAAGCAATTATTAAAATTAGGAAAACATATTAAAATGAAGACTTCCAAGCATATATTGTAAAATATTTTGAATGGAGAAGGAATATAATAAACTGATGTCCAACCTTTCTGGTATTCAATTATTTGTTAATGTTCATTCATATGTGCTATTTGTGTTGTCTCCAGAATGGTTTTTCTTTGTTGTTTAAATTAATATATCAAGGATATAATTAATTTATCAGGGCACATTTGCTGCTTCTGTGTGATCAATTTGACTGGTTTCTACAAGAAGTTGATTTAAGTCCTTCCAAGTGGTTTATGTTCGTTAGACTCTACCAGGTCTTAAAACCCTTTAAATAAATGATCTTGGTCAGGTTTCCTTCTCACCAGAATTAAAATTCGTTTCAGTTATTCACAGTAAATTGGGAAAATATCATTGGGATTGGGTAAGAAGAGCACAAATAACCTACAACCTTACACATTTATACAAGGTATAAACACCTAAAAGTGCCATATAATTAGAGTTAAATTAAGAGGGGGATACATCTATCATACACAGCCTGACTCCGCTATGCAAAATAGATAAAACATTGGTCATTTTAACAACATTTCAAAACCTTATTTACATTTTTGAATCTCAAACATTAGCATTAGAAATAAGATTCATCAAATATTACATCTACTTCACACCCATTTTCCATCGTGAAGGTCAAATTAAGTCTACACTAATCGTTAAGGTATACCCACCTAGGTCTAATAGAGCCTGAAGTGAAGGGGGTTTAGCCATATCTACCCCATGTCATTAGCCAAAAATGTTAAGAGAGATTAGCAACCTCTTAGGGTTAACAACCTATGTTTTTGTGACATTGCACAACACAAGACTTAGATGGCAACAAACTATTATTTTCCTTGTATCTATACTCTTCTCTTCGATGATGCTCTCCCTCCCTTTCTTAGAGGGGTGGAAACATGTTTCCTGAATACCACTTGCAATCACCAACCTGTGATTAGTGTATCAATAATCATTTCATAATCCTTATAAAATTATAACATCTTCACAACATATATAAACAGGTGAAATTATAATCAAATATACATAACTCATGAAAAAATTGATTTTTCCTGACATTTTTACTAAAAGTCAAATCTTTGAATCATACCAAATCATCTACTAATTACTTCAAAAGTAAAAAGTAAAATATAGTCAAAGTTATGGATGTAACCTGCAAAAGCATAAACAATTGAGAAAATCTTTGCTATAAAATCATGGTAAAATTTCCATGTCATATTACCCTCTGCATGTTGTCCCACCAGACCTTTCCATGAGTAATTTCTTTGTTTCACAAGTAGAGATTGTGATCCTCGAACATTTAGAAAGCTCGATCATGACCACTCCTGGGTCTTGTTCCTATAAAATATTCTAAGAATATAATTGTCATTTGTTATATACTTTTCAAATATAATCATAAAAGGCATTATGCCTCCTAGCAAAAGCTGACAATAAAATGATTCTATAATCAACCAAATTGATAACTTTGAGAACTTCAAAGATTCCTTCATATCTAGGGGTCCTGGTTTAGAATACTTTCTGACCTTTATGAATCTTTTCGATGATTTAACCCCCAAAGAACTTTTTCTCCAACTGAGAATTTACTTGGTGTATGCTGCCTATCAATTGCTTCTACCAATCCTTTCTGATCAACTTGATCTTTTCATCCATTTCTAAAAATATTTCTGGACTAATGCTAATCATATCTTCTAGCTTACCCAGCTTATAGGAGTTTGACATCTTCTTCTATCCAATGTTTCGAATGGAGTCACTATGATAGAAGATTTATAGAAATTGTTATAAACAACTCCATAATAGTTATATACTCTTTCCACTGGGATTGTTGTTCTATGCAAAACATTTGCAAGAAATCTTCTAAAATTTGAGTTACCTTCTCTGTCTGACCATCTATCTTAGAGTGATAAGCCAAGTTATAATAAGTTGAGTTCTTAGTGCTAAAGACAAAAGCTTGGTGTCATACATGCATCTCTTTTGAAGATTATCTTCTCAAGAACTCTAGACAATCTAAATACTTATTGCACAAACTTAGAAACTAAAGCTGGTACTCCATCCTTTAGATTCCCAGGTATAAAGTGAGTTGCCTTGGTGAGTTTTTTCACCAACACATACTAGCATCTAGCCTAATTCAAGACATAGGATGCCCTACTAGATGCTTATTCTCATCTTTGACTTTCTGGTGCTCTTGCTATAAATCTTGTAGTAGCACTCTTCATTCTCTTCCAGAAATAAAGAGATTTCACATTGGTTAGGAGTTTAGTTACTCTTGGATGGCTTGTTTTTGGTTCGGAATGAATTTCCTTCCCCACAAGGTTTCTTAATTCTAAAGAGTTAGGGACATTCTAAGTGCATTCTCTATAATTTACTCCCTTACATAATCTACCAGAGGTCCATTTAGGAAATGATAGAAGTAAACATATCATAAACATAGTGAACAACCAAAATGTTCTGGTATAGCCACCCTAATAATTTAAATCCATAATCAAAGTATAAGAAATTTCATTTTCAACAATAAATCAAAAGAATGAGCTCAATTCTCAACAATAAGTCAAATTTTGACCAACTGGTCATAAAATAAACAATCTTCAAAATTTGTTGGCTAGACAATTCCAAAATAAAGGAATAAAACATTGTTAATCCTTGCAAGTATTAAAAGGATTTTACCAAAAATTCAAAGAAGTGTCAAAATCCAAAGGAACACTTACAATACACTACGTGACTAACCAAGTCACTAACAAGAGAAAAGATTGTTGCACTAAACTTGGATTTTCCAAAAACTTATAGTGGGTTAGTGATCATGATACAAGCACACCAAATAAATAAGCCCTTAAGATTTCATCATGCTCAAAAATTTTGTAAATCATAGGGTTATAACACATCCACTCCTATTTTCTAGAGTATCTATTATTCATCACTCAGATGATGTTATTAGATGGTGTCATAATAACACACCGGAGCTACAATAGGAACACAAACTTCTTCCCTTCATTTTTCTTTACAAAACTCTATTCCCTACCTCATAGAATAGGTTACTTGTCTAAACTTTAAACAACTTAACTAAATATCATAGTGATAATTGTACCCACCATTGCAGTTGTACTTTTTAGCTCAACCAAGAGGCTAAGTACATAGTTTTCAACCATTTGACCAAAATACCATGAGATTAACCAATATCTTCTCCTTACAACTATTATTAATTACCTTGCAAACTTCATGATGATTTTCAACAAATTTTTTGAAGAATGAAACTAATCCCAATCTTTATTTATCCCAAAATTATCTGAGAGGATCCACTTTATCTACATCCTCTACCACACATTGACACATTTTCCAAAAGGATTCAAAAGGTAAAAAGGAACACTTATTCACCTCTACTTATGCATGATTCTTTGTATATGGAAATTGGTTTTCTCATGAATCTTGGAAAACAAAGAGATTTCCAAGTCCTGTACCATTTTTTCAGTAGTCTATGCCAATTTATCACTACTTGTCCTATAATGATCCTTTTTTATTCCACTTGGCCCATTCCAAGCCATCTAGGAGTTAGACAAGAACCCATTTTATCTACGTATCATTGATACAATTCTAGGATCCTTCCATCCTTAAGTTCCTGAGAAATAAGAGCGATCTTGAATTCATACAGACACTACTCTACTTGAGCTCTTAGTCTGATTAGCAATTGACCAAGGTTTTTACCTTTCTAGTCAAAGTATCAAAATCTTTCCATTATCCAACTTTAGTAGAATTGATTTGCTCTTGGAGTTTTAACTCCTCAGTTGGTTCTTTCTTAACCACTAACTTGGGTAACTACTAGAAAATAGTCTTCATGGCAATTTTGTTGATTATTCTATATGCCATTCTTGGCATAAAACTAGTTTCAAACATTACCGAAACTTTTGAATGTTAAAAAGTTTTCTTGTAATGAGCTCATAGGTCCATGTGTTGAACCTAATTTGCTTTGATATCATATGTAACATACCAAATCTTCAACAAGACTAAAATCAATTATTTACCATGAGATAAAAACACATAAGATTAAAAAGATTCAACTTCTTTTTTTTTGAATTAAAATAATCTCAATGAATCAAGATTTATCACAAAATCATGATTTCATTTCTGAATTCTACATCATGTTATAATTTACAAAATTGGCATCCCATCATTTCATTTACAATATATAATTGCACTTGGCATAAACAATAGTTTTACCTCATAAATTTGACTGTCATTAGTCATAACATGGAATACACTGCATCTAGAATATTGATATCTATCTTCACAAGCCTCAGTGAGTCATCTACTATAGAGGGAGGCATCATCTGAGTATTTTTCCTCCAACCATAGACCGGTGGTCTCCCACACACCTTCCAAATGGAAGTGGCCCTACCCTTCATGAAGAGCATAGATATAAGGTAACCAATGGTTATTTGCCATCCGATTATAGGTGTTGTATCCTACATAACACTATTGATCATACAATCCCCTAGATACCCTCTAGCTAAGTATGATCATTCCAATAGGTTATGCAATCCAGATACGATGAACCAATAATGCATGCAGAGACATATGCACTAATTTGGCTAAAGATTCAATATAAATAGATGTTAGCAATGAACGTAGTCATAATGTTTACCCACCCCAACTTGACTTGCAAACTATCTGATCCTACAGTTTGATTTTCTTTATTTAATAACTCCAGACACAAACTTGTCTGTACTATAAATCCATTCTAGTCAATCTAACTTAGAACAAATCCTTAATCTGGGATATATTTGCAATATTAATATGTGGGTATTTCTAACCTTTTTAAGAGTCCCTCATTGCATACTTGCAATTTCTAGGGTTTATGACTTCCTATCATTCTACTCTCTGATTCAAATATCAAACATATTTGATGGATTAAAACAAGTTTCAACATTATCATAGAATCACTTAAATTTGATAAAGTATTACAAAGGCTCTTCCTGTCTTGCTCTATGGTTTTCTCGACCTTTCACTCTCGACCAAATATGGTTTTCTTGACCTTTCACTATTGACTAATATATATACAATGTCATATCCGAAAAAAGAGTTATAGGTTTCCTATATCCTCCTTGTTTTAATATTAGGGTTTAGTTCTCTAAACCAATACATGGAAATATCAAACATCCTTGTTTTCCAAAGGTAATAGCATAAGTAAAACAAAACATGAGGACAAATACTTCTAATCTTTCCTAGACCATTTAGCATTGCTTGAGTTCACATTTCACATAACATGAAATAGCATAGTATTCGAGGTATTTCCTCACCAATATAATATCTAAATGAATACCATCATTTCATATCACTTGTTTTGATCTAAGTCAATCTTTCAACCCTAAAAGGTTTGATTTATAAAAGATAATAATCTACTTTTGACCACTTGGTCCACTTGAGTCTACTAACTTTTAACATAAGTCAGGTTATGAACTCATATATAACAGCCTTGCATATATGTGTCACATAAAACTTTATCAGTCATAAGAGTTTACCACAATCATGAGGGATTGAGTTATGAATCTTCCAACATGCCCAACCCTAGAATAAATCACTCCAGTGATGCCCAACCTAGGGTTAACTTTGGCTTCTGCACAATTAGCACTAAAATAAGTTATATTGAACAAAAACTATGAGATCTATATATTTGAATTGCCTAGTTTACTCTTTCTCTCAAGAGAAAATAACATAAGCAATAGATGATATCAAAGGCTATCTAAGGTTCCACATTCTTTGATCACCTATTTCCCTAAATATGTAAATTACAAAATTGATAAGAGTAATTCTATTTCATACAAAGAAATCTTTATCCATGTTGCTTCCCCCCCATTTCAATATCATGATGATATTATCTCACCAAAAAGTCCCTTGAGAGAAATAAAGGTCTCATCTATAGAACTATCATAATCTTTAACATCGACTAAAGGGTCTATTTCCATTTTCCTTAGTTTCCCATTACTAACCTAGAAACCAAGTTTGATAATATGATAATACAACATAAGTATAGTGCACTCTAGTTTTCTCTAAAACCTCTTAGGCGCCATATATATTAGGGTAAGTACAAGAAGATGGGGGGCCAAAATGGGGTCTTAAGTGGCCATTTTTTCTGAAATCAGGAAATGTTGGCCTTGGATGAGAAATTGAGCATAGTTACATTCAAAATTTTAAGATGCAACAAAAACAATGTTCATAGTGCTCTGATTCTACTTTCTAAACTACATTTTTTTATTAAAATGGTATAGATTAAGGGGTTCAAAAGAGGAAGCCACAAAAATTGGTGTTGTTTCTATCAAAAAAACATAACATAGCATGTTTTGTGGCTCCCTCAAAATATTAACCTTTTTTTGTTATTTTTAAAATTTCTTCGGTGAGAAATTAGCTAACATGTAGTTTATGCCCAATTTTTCTGATAATTTTTAATGAATATTTGATTTTTTACTAATTTTCAAAGTAGACACATCCTGAAAAATAGAATTTTGGTCATGCTACCCCTATAAGTTTTGAAAACTAATTGAAAATCATTTTTTTTTAATATGTGTAGAATGGAGTCTAGTTTCTAAAAATGTAATTTATTTGAAATTTCAATTAATGGTTAATTTACAATAAAAAAAAGACCAAACACTAGTTTTTGCCCAAAGATGGACACAAACAAAAGAAATTAAAGATGAAAGGCTTAACATTGTCAAAATGTGAAAAAAATTGTATCGTTAAATAGCTAAGAGAAAGACTAACATTACCCAGGTGTTTGATTTGTTCGACCTTGAAACACATGCAAATCTGAGGGTTAGCATGAACAAAATTATGTGAAATCCTATAGAATATGCAAAAACACGTCTTTGGATGTTGGGAAGGCACTCCAAGCCTTTGGGTTGGAAATCCAAAGGAAATCCCAAGCCTAAGGATTGGGATTGCCAAAGCAAAATATAACGTGAGCGCATTATAATGCGCTCGCATTATGTTTTGTTTTGCATTTTTTTCCTTTTCACAAAAGTTTGCCCAATGTTTGTCATGTTTGACATGACGTGAGTGCATTATAATGTGCTCGCATTATGTCTCCCTTGGAATGTTTTATATTCAAGGTTATTAAGCATGTATGTATGTATGCTTGTATGTATGTATGTATGTATGTATGTATGTATGCCTATATGTATGTATGTATGTATGTATGTATTGATGTATGTATGTATGTATACTTATATGTATGTATGTATGTATGTATCTATGCATGTATGTGTATATGTATGTATGTATGTATCTATGCATGTATGCTTGTATGTATGTTTGTATGTATGTATGTATGTATGGTTGTATGTATGCATGCTTGTATGTATGTATATATGTAAGCATGTTTGTATGTATGTATGTGTGTGGGTATGCCTGTATGTATGTATGTATGCAAGGATTTTGGGTTTAGGGCATATAAGGACCTAAGCCTGTAGAGTTTTTAGGGTTGAGGGTTGATGTTTTTGGGTTTAGGGTTTAAGGTATAGAGTTGAGGGTTGAGGGATTAGGGATTAGGTAATGGGTTGAGGGTAGAGCGTTGAGGTTTAAGGGTTGATGGTTGAGGCTTTAGGGATGAGGGTTAAGGGATTAGGGTTTAAGGTATAGTGTCAAGAGTAGAGGAGGGTAGAGATTGAGGTGAGGTAGATAGGGGAGGAGAGGGGTGGATAAAGGTTAAGAGTTTAAGGGTTGAGGGTTTAAGGGTCAAGAGTTTAGGGTTTAAGGGTTGAGGGTTTAAGATCAAGAGGGATTAGGGTTTAGGGTTGAGGGATTAGGGTTTAGGGTTGAGGGATTAAGGTTTAAGCTTGAGGATTGAGGGTTGAGGGTTGAGGGTTGAGGGTTTAGGGATAATGTTTAGAGTTTAGGGATAAGGGAGTAGGGTTTAAGACCTTGAGGTATTAGGGTTTAGGGTTGAGGCTTTAGGTCCATAGCATCTAGGGTTGAGGGATTAGGGTTGAGGGTCGAGGGATTAGGGTTAAGGTAGAGTGTTGAGAGTAGAAGGATTAGGGATAGGGTTTAGGGTTAAAGGTTTAGGGTTGAGGGATTAGGGTTTAGGGTTGAGGGTTTAGGGATAAGGGATTAAGGTTTAAGGTATAGTGTCGAGGGTTGAGGGTTTAGGAATAGGGATAGCATTTAGGGTTTAGGGTTGAGGGATTAGGGTTTAGGGTTTAGGGATAAGGAATTAGGGTTGATGGTTGAGGGATTAAGGTTTAGGGTTGAGGGATTAAGATTTAAGGTTGAGGGTTGAGGGTTTAGGGTTAAGGGTTTAGAGTTTAGGGATAAGGGATTAGGGTTTAGGACCTTGAGGAATTAGGGTTTACGGTTTAGGATTTAGGGATAGCGTTTAGGGTTGATAGATTAGAGTTAAGGGGTGAGGGTTTAGGGTTAAGGTAGAGTGTTGAGGGTAGAGGGATTAGGGATAGGGTTTAGGGTTGAAGGTTTAGGGTTGAGGGATAAGGGTTTAGGGTTGAGGGCTTAGGGATAAGGGATTAGGGTTTAAGGTATAGTGTCGAGGGTTGAGGGTTTAGGAATAGGGATAGTGTTTAGGGTTTAGGGTTGAGGGATGTAAGGGTTTAGGAATTAGGTTTGAGGGTTGAGGGAGTAAGGTTGAGGGTTGAGGGACTAAGGTTTAAGGTTTAGAGTTTAGGGTTTAGGGATAGGGTTTAGAGTTTAGGGATAAGGGATAAGGGTTTAGGACCTTGAGAGATTAGGGTTTAGGGTTGAGGGATTAGGGTTGATGTCGATAGATTAGGGTTAAGGTAGAGTGTTGAGGGTAGAGGGATTAGGGATAGGGTTTAGGGTTGAAGGTTTAGGGTTGAGGGATTAGATTTTAGGGTTGAGGTCTTAGGGATAAGGGATTAGAGTCTAGGGTATAGTGTCAAGGGTTGAAGGTTTAGGAATAAGGATAGTGTTTAGGATTTAGTGTTGAGGGATGTAAGGGTTTAGGGTTTAGGGATAACAAATTAGGGTTGAGGGTTAAAGGATTAAGGTTTAGGGTTGAGGGATTAATGTTTAAGGTTGAGGGTTGAGGGTTTAGGGATAGGGTTTAGAGTTTAGGGATAAGGGATAAGGGTTTATGACCTTTGAGGGATTAGAGTTTAGGGTTAAGGCTTTAGGGATAGCGTTTAGGATTGATGGATTAGGGTTGATGGTCGATAGAGTAGGGTTAAGGTAGAGTGTTGAGGGTAGAGGGATTAGGGATAGGGTTTAGGGTTGAAGGTTTAGGGTTGAGGGATTGGGGATTAGGGTTGAGGGCTTAGGGATAAGGGATTAGGGTTTAAGGTATAGTGTCGAGGGTTGAGGGTTTAGGAATACGGATAGCATTTAGGGTTTAGGGTTGAGGGATGTAAGGGTTTAGAGTTTAGGGATAAGGAATTAGGGTTGAGGGTCAAGGGATTAAGGTTTAGGGTTGAGGGATTAAGGTTTAAGGTTAAGGATTGAGGGTTTAGGGATAGGGTTTAGAGTTTAGGGATAAGGGATTAGGGTTTAGGACCTTGAGGGATTAGGGTTTAGGGTTGAGGCTTTAGGGATAGCATTTAGGGTTGATGGATTATTGTGTATGGTCAATGGATTAGAGTTAGGGTAGAGTGTTGAGGGTAGAGGGATTAGGGATAGGGTTTAGGGTTGAAGGTTTAGGGTTGTGGGATTACCTGGTTTAGGGTTGAGGACTTAGAGATAAGGGATTAGGGTTTAAGGTATCGTGTCAAGGGTTGAGGGTTTAGGAATAGGGATAGTGTTTAGGGTTTAGGGTTGAGGGATGTAAGGGTTTAGGGTTTAGGGATAAGGAATTAGGGTTGAGGGTTGAGGGATTAAGGTTTAGGGTTGAGGGATTAAGGTTTAAGGTTGAGGGTTGAGGGTTGAGGGTTTAGGGATAGGGTTTAGAGTTTAGGGATAAGGCATTAGGGTTTAGGACCTTGAGGAATTAGGGTTTAGGGTTGAGGGTTTAGGGATAGCATTTAGGGTTGAGGGATTAGGGTTGATGGTCGATGGATTAGGGCTAAGGTAGAGTGTTGAGGGTATAGGGATTAGGGATAGGGTTTAGGGTTGAAGGTTTAGGGTTGAGGGATTAGGGTTTAGGGTTGAGGGAATAGGGTTTAAGGTAAAGTGTTGAGGGTTTAGGGATAGGGTTTAGGATTTAAGGTTTAAGGGTTGAGGGTTGAGGCTTTAGGGTTTAGGGTTAAGTGAGAGACCTAGATGGCTAAGGATGGATGGAGAGGTAGACAAGGAGTGACTAAGAGACATAGAGAGGTGAGGGGGAGAGATAGGTGAGAGATAGAAGAAATACATGGAGAAATGAATAATATAGATTTTTCTATAGCAGGACAAAACACGCTCGTGTTATAACGCGAGCGCATTTTTTATTGCTATACAAATGGTACAAAGGCCTGGACCCCCATGATCCAAGCCCACATATTCTATTTTTTTCTATTTAAGCATGTGTTCTGACAAAAAAAAACATTTTCATGTTGTTGGGAAGTTCACATGCACATTTATTTTTCTATATTTTTTATTTTTCCTTCCTTTTTTTCTCTAATACATTTATTTTTAGGTTTCCTTTTTATCTTTATTTTAATTTAGTTATTGTTGCAAAGTTGATTAGATGGCGTAGAGTTTTAGCCCAAACCAGGGTAAAAAATTTTGCATAGAATTCACTAAAGATTCCTTCATATCTAGGGGTCCTGGTTTAGAATACTTTCTGACCTTTATGAATCTTTTCGATGATTTAACCCCCAAAGAACTTTTTCTCCAACTGAGAATTTACTTGGTGTATGCTGCCTATCAATTGCTTCTACCAATCCTTTCTGATCAACTTGATCTTTTCATCCATTTCTAAAAATATTTCTGGACTAATGCTAATCATATCTTCTAGCTTACCCAGCTTATAGGAGTTTGACATCTTCTTCTATCCAATGTTTCGAATGGAGTCACTATGATAGAAGATTTATAGAAATTGTTATAAACAACTCCATAATAGTTATATACTCTTTCCACTGGGATTGTTGTTCTATGCAAAACATTTGCAAGAAATCTTCTAAAATTTGAGTTACCTTCTCTGTCTGACCATCTATCTTAGAGTGATAAGCCAAGTTATAATAAGTTGAGTTCTTAGTGCTAAAGACAAAAGCTTGGTGTCATACATGCATCTCT
Source organism: Cunninghamia lanceolata (assembly GCA_027924645.1). Lineage (NCBI taxonomy): Eukaryota > Viridiplantae > Streptophyta > Pinopsida > Cupressales > Cupressaceae > Cunninghamia > Cunninghamia lanceolata. Next base: position 2,491,661 of record BSBN01000144.1, on the reverse strand, counting down.
TTTGAAGATTATCTTCTCAAGAACTCTAGACAATCTAAATACTTATTGCACAAACTTAGAAACTAAAGCTGGTACTCCATCCTTTAGATTCCCAGGTATAAAGTGAGTTGCCTTGGTGAGTTTTTTCACCAACACATACTAGCATCTAGCCTAATTCAAGACATAGGATGCCCTACTAGATGCTTATTCTCATCTTTGACTTTCTGGTGCTCTTGCTATAAATCTTGTAGTAGCACTCTTCATTCTCTTCCAGAAATAAAGAGATTTCACATTGGTTAGGAGTTTAGTTACTCTTGGATGGCTTGTTTTTGGTTCGGAATGAATTTCCTTCCCCACAAGGTTTCTTAATTCTAAAGAGTTAGGGACATTCTAAGTGCATTCTCTATAATTTACTCCCTTACATAATCTACCAGAGGTCCATTTAGGAAATGATAGAAGTAAACATATCATAAACATAGTGAACAACCAAAATGTTCTGGTATAGCCACCCTAATAATTTAAATCCATAATCAAAGTATAAGAAATTTCATTTTCAACAATAAATCAAAAGAATGAGCTCAATTCTCAACAATAAGTCAAATTTTGACCAACTGGTCATAAAATAAACAATCTTCAAAATTTGTTGGCTAGACAATTCCAAAATAAAGGAATAAAACATTGTTAATCCTTGCAAGTATTAAAAGGATTTTACCAAAAATTCAAAGAAGTGTCAAAATCCAAAGGAACACTTACAATACACTACGTGACTAACCAAGTCACTAACAAGAGAAAAGATTGTTGCACTAAACTTGGATTTTCCAAAAACTTATAGTGGGTTAGTGATCATGATACAAGCACACCAAATAAATAAGCCCTTAAGATTTCATCATGCTCAAAAATTTTGTAAATCATAGGGTTATAACACATCCACTCCTATTTTCTAGAGTATCTATTATTCATCACTCAGATGATGTTATTAGATGGTGTCATAATAACACACCGGAGCTACAATAGGAACACAAACTTCTTCCCTTCATTTTTCTTTACAAAACTCTATTCCCTACCTCATAGAATAGGTTACTTGTCTAAACTTTAAACAACTTAACTAAATATCATAGTGATAATTGTACCCACCATTGCAGTTGTACTTTTTAGCTCAACCAAGAGGCTAAGTACATAGTTTTCAACCATTTGACCAAAATACCATGAGATTAACCAATATCTTCTCCTTACAACTATTATTAATTACCTTGCAAACTTCATGATGATTTTCAACAAATTTTTTGAAGAATGAAACTAATCCCAATCTTTATTTATCCCAAAATTATCTGAGAGGATCCACTTTATCTACATCCTCTACCACACATTGACACATTTTCCAAAAGGATTCAAAAGGTAAAAAGGAACACTTATTCACCTCTACTTATGCATGATTCTTTGTATATGGAAATTGGTTTTCTCATGAATCTTGGAAAACAAAGAGATTTCCAAGTCCTGTACCATTTTTTCAGTAGTCTATGCCAATTTATCACTACTTGTCCTATAATGATCCTTTTTTATTCCACTTGGCCCATTCCAAGCCATCTAGGAGTTAGACAAGAACCCATTTTATCTACGTATCATTGATACAATTCTAGGATCCTTCCATCCTTAAGTTCCTGAGAAATAAGAGCGATCTTGAATTCATACAGACACTACTCTACTTGAGCTCTTAGTCTGATTAGCAATTGACCAAGGTTTTTACCTTTCTAGTCAAAGTATCAAAATCTTTCCATTATCCAACTTTAGTAGAATTGATTTGCTCTTGGAGTTTTAACTCCTCAGTTGGTTCTTTCTTAACCACTAACTTGGGTAACTACTAGAAAATAGTCTTCATGGCAATTTTGTTGATTATTCTATATGCCATTCTTGGCATAAAACTAGTTTCAAACATTACCGAAACTTTTGAATGTTAAAAAGTTTTCTTGTAATGAGCTCATAGGTCCATGTGTTGAACCTAATTTGCTTTGATATCATATGTAACATACCAAATCTTCAACAAGACTAAAATCAATTATTTACCATGAGATAAAAACACATAAGATTAAAAAGATTCAACTTCTTTTTTTTTGAATTAAAATAATCTCAATGAATCAAGATTTATCACAAAATCATGATTTCATTTCTGAATTCTACATCATGTTATAATTTACAAAATTGGCATCCCATCATTTCATTTACAATATATAATTGCACTTGGCATAAACAATAGTTTTACCTCATAAATTTGACTGTCATTAGTCATAACATGGAATACACTGCATCTAGAATATTGATATCTATCTTCACAAGCCTCAGTGAGTCATCTACTATAGAGGGAGGCATCATCTGAGTATTTTTCCTCCAACCATAGACCGGTGGTCTCCCACACACCTTCCAAATGGAAGTGGCCCTACCCTTCATGAAGAGCATAGATATAAGGTAACCAATGGTTATTTGCCATCCGATTATAGGTGTTGTATCCTACATAACACTATTGATCATACAATCCCCTAGATACCCTCTAGCTAAGTATGATCATTCCAATAGGTTATGCAATCCAGATACGATGAACCAATAATGCATGCAGAGACATATGCACTAATTTGGCTAAAGATTCAATATAAATAGATGTTAGCAATGAACGTAGTCATAATGTTTACCCACCCCAACTTGACTTGCAAACTATCTGATCCTACAGTTTGATTTTCTTTATTTAATAACTCCAGACACAAACTTGTCTGTACTATAAATCCATTCTAGTCAATCTAACTTAGAACAAATCCTTAATCTGGGATATATTTGCAATATTAATATGTGGGTATTTCTAACCTTTTTAAGAGTCCCTCATTGCATACTTGCAATTTCTAGGGTTTATGACTTCCTATCATTCTACTCTCTGATTCAAATATCAAACATATTTGATGGATTAAAACAAGTTTCAACATTATCATAGAATCACTTAAATTTGATAAAGTATTACAAAGGCTCTTCCTGTCTTGCTCTATGGTTTTCTCGACCTTTCACTCTCGACCAAATATGGTTTTCTTGACCTTTCACTATTGACTAATATATATACAATGTCATATCCGAAAAAAGAGTTATAGGTTTCCTATATCCTCCTTGTTTTAATATTAGGGTTTAGTTCTCTAAACCAATACATGGAAATATCAAACATCCTTGTTTTCCAAAGGTAATAGCATAAGTAAAACAAAACATGAGGACAAATACTTCTAATCTTTCCTAGACCATTTAGCATTGCTTGAGTTCACATTTCACATAACATGAAATAGCATAGTATTCGAGGTATTTCCTCACCAATATAATATCTAAATGAATACCATCATTTCATATCACTTGTTTTGATCTAAGTCAATCTTTCAACCCTAAAAGGTTTGATTTATAAAAGATAATAATCTACTTTTGACCACTTGGTCCACTTGAGTCTACTAACTTTTAACATAAGTCAGGTTATGAACTCATATATAACAGCCTTGCATATATGTGTCACATAAAACTTTATCAGTCATAAGAGTTTACCACAATCATGAGGGATTGAGTTATGAATCTTCCAACATGCCCAACCCTAGAATAAATCACTCCAGTGATGCCCAACCTAGGGTTAACTTTGGCTTCTGCACAATTAGCACTAAAATAAGTTATATTGAACAAAAACTATGAGATCTATATATTTGAATTGCCTAGTTTACTCTTTCTCTCAAGAGAAAATAACATAAGCAATAGATGATATCAAAGGCTATCTAAGGTTCCACATTCTTTGATCACCTATTTCCCTAAATATGTAAATTACAAAATTGATAAGAGTAATTCTATTTCATACAAAGAAATCTTTATCCATGTTGCTTCCCCCCCATTTCAATATCATGATGATATTATCTCACCAAAAAGTCCCTTGAGAGAAATAAAGGTCTCATCTATAGAACTATCATAATCTTTAACATCGACTAAAGGGTCTATTTCCATTTTCCTTAGTTTCCCATTACTAACCTAGAAACCAAGTTTGATAATATGATAATACAACATAAGTATAGTGCACTCTAGTTTTCTCTAAAACCTCTTAGGCGCCATATATATTAGGGTAAGTACAAGAAGATGGGGGGCCAAAATGGGGTCTTAAGTGGCCATTTTTTCTGAAATCAGGAAATGTTGGCCTTGGATGAGAAATTGAGCATAGTTACATTCAAAATTTTAAGATGCAACAAAAACAATGTTCATAGTGCTCTGATTCTACTTTCTAAACTACATTTTTTTTATTAAAATGGTATAGATTAAGGGGTTCAAAAGAGGAAGCCACAAAAATTGGTGTTGTTTCTATCAAAAAAACATAACATAGCATGTTTTGTGGCTCCCTCAAAATATTAACCTTTTTTTGTTATTTTTAAAATTTCTTCGGTGAGAAATTAGCTAACATGTAGTTTATGCCCAATTTTTCTGATAATTTTTAATGAATATTTGATTTTTTACTAATTTTCAAAGTAGACACATCCTGAAAAATAGAATTTTGGTCATGCTACCCCTATAAGTTTTGAAAACTAATTGAAAATCATTTTTTTTTAATATGTGTAGAATGGAGTCTAGTTTCTAAAAATGTAATTTATTTGAAATTTCAATTAATGGTTAATTTACAATAAAAAAAAGACCAAACACTAGTTTTTGCCCAAAGATGGACACAAACAAAAGAAATTAAAGATGAAAGGCTTAACATTGTCAAAATGTGAAAAAAATTGTATCGTTAAATAGCTAAGAGAAAGACTAACATTACCCAGGTGTTTGATTTGTTCGACCTTGAAACACATGCAAATCTGAGGGTTAGCATGAACAAAATTATGTGAAATCCTATAGAATATGCAAAAACACGTCTTTGGATGTTGGGAAGGCACTCCAAGCCTTTGGGTTGGAAATCCAAAGGAAATCCCAAGCCTAAGGATTGGGATTGCCAAAGCAAAATATAACGTGAGCGCATTATAATGCGCTCGCATTATGTTTTGTTTTGCATTTTTTTCCTTTTCACAAAAGTTTGCCCAATGTTTGTCATGTTTGACATGACGTGAGTGCATTATAATGTGCTCGCATTATGTCTCCCTTGGAATGTTTTATATTCAAGGTTATTAAGCATGTATGTATGTATGCTTGTATGTATGTATGTATGTATGTATGTATGTATGCCTATATGTATGTATGTATGTATGTATGTATTGATGTATGTATGTATGTATACTTATATGTATGTATGTATGTATGTATCTATGCATGTATGTGTATATGTATGTATGTATGTATCTATGCATGTATGCTTGTATGTATGTTTGTATGTATGTATGTATGTATGGTTGTATGTATGCATGCTTGTATGTATGTATATATGTAAGCATGTTTGTATGTATGTATGTGTGTGGGTATGCCTGTATGTATGTATGTATGCAAGGATTTTGGGTTTAGGGCATATAAGGACCTAAGCCTGTAGAGTTTTTAGGGTTGAGGGTTGATGTTTTTGGGTTTAGGGTTTAAGGTATAGAGTTGAGGGTTGAGGGATTAGGGATTAGGTAATGGGTTGAGGGTAGAGCGTTGAGGTTTAAGGGTTGATGGTTGAGGCTTTAGGGATGAGGGTTAAGGGATTAGGGTTTAAGGTATAGTGTCAAGAGTAGAGGAGGGTAGAGATTGAGGTGAGGTAGATAGGGGAGGAGAGGGGTGGATAAAGGTTAAGAGTTTAAGGGTTGAGGGTTTAAGGGTCAAGAGTTTAGGGTTTAAGGGTTGAGGGTTTAAGATCAAGAGGGATTGGGGTTTAGGGTTGAGGGATTAGGGTTTAGGGTTGAGGGATTAAGGTTTAAGCTTGAGGATTGAGGGTTGAGGGTTGAGGGTTGAGGGTTTAGGGATAATGTTTAGAGTTTAGGGATAAGGGAGTAGGGTTTAAGACCTTGAGGTATTAGGGTTTAGGGTTGAGGCTTTAGGTCCATAGCATCTAGGGTTGAGGGATTAGGGTTGAGGGTCGAGGGATTAGGGTTAAGGTAGAGTGTTGAGAGTAGAAGGATTAGGGATAGGGTTTAGGGTTAAAGGTTTAGGGTTGAGGGATTAGGGTTTAGGGTTGAGGGTTTAGGGATAAGGGATTAAGGTTTAAGGTATAGTGTCGAGGGTTGAGGGTTTAGGAATAGGGATAGCATTTAGGGTTTAGGGTTGAGGGATTAGGGTTTAGGGTTTAGGGATAAGGAATTAGGGTTGATGGTTGAGGGATTAAGGTTTAGGGTTGAGGGATTAAGATTTAAGGTTGAGGGTTGAGGGTTTAGGGTTAAGGGTTTAGAGTTTAGGGATAAGGGATTAGGGTTTAGGACCTTGAGGAATTAGGGTTTACGGTTTAGGATTTAGGGATAGCGTTTAGGGTTGATAGATTAGAGTTAAGGGGTGAGGGTTTAGGGTTAAGGTAGAGTGTTGAGGGTAGAGGGATTAGGGATAGGGTTTAGGGTTGAAGGTTTAGGGTTGAGGGATAAGGGTTTAGGGTTGAGGGCTTAGGGATAAGGGATTAGGGTTTAAGGTATAGTGTCGAGGGTTGAGGGTTTAGGAATAGGGATAGTGTTTAGGGTTTAGGGTTGAGGGATGTAAGGGTTTAGGAATTAGGTTTGAGGGTTGAGGGAGTAAGGTTGAGGGTTGAGGGACTAAGGTTTAAGGTTTAGAGTTTAGGGTTTAGGGATAGGGTTTAGAGTTTAGGGATAAGGGATAAGGGTTTAGGACCTTGAGAGATTAGGGTTTAGGGTTGAGGGATTAGGGTTGATGTCGATAGATTAGGGTTAAGGTAGAGTGTTGAGGGTAGAGGGATTAGGGATAGGGTTTAGGGTTGAAGGTTTAGGGTTGAGGGATTAGATTTTAGGGTTGAGGTCTTAGGGATAAGGGATTAGAGTCTAGGGTATAGTGTCAAGGGTTGAAGGTTTAGGAATAAGGATAGTGTTTAGGATTTAGTGTTGAGGGATGTAAGGGTTTAGGGTTTAGGGATAACAAATTAGGGTTGAGGGTTAAAGGATTAAGGTTTAGGGTTGAGGGATTAATGTTTAAGGTTGAGGGTTGAGGGTTTAGGGATAGGGTTTAGAGTTTAGGGATAAGGGATAAGGGTTTATGACCTTTGAGGGATTAGAGTTTAGGGTTAAGGCTTTAGGGATAGCGTTTAGGATTGATGGATTAGGGTTGATGGTCGATAGAGTAGGGTTAAGGTAGAGTGTTGAGGGTAGAGGGATTAGGGATAGGGTTTAGGGTTGAAGGTTTAGGGTTGAGGGATTGGGGATTAGGGTTGAGGGCTTAGGGATAAGGGATTAGGGTTTAAGGTATAGTGTCGAGGGTTGAGGGTTTAGGAATACGGATAGCATTTAGGGTTTAGGGTTGAGGGATGTAAGGGTTTAGAGTTTAGGGATAAGGAATTAGGGTTGAGGGTCAAGGGATTAAGGTTTAGGGTTGAGGGATTAAGGTTTAAGGTTAAGGATTGAGGGTTTAGGGATAGGGTTTAGAGTTTAGGGATAAGGGATTAGGGTTTAGGACCTTGAGGGATTAGGGTTTAGGGTTGAGGCTTTAGGGATAGCATTTAGGGTTGATGGATTATTGTGTATGGTCAATGGATTAGAGTTAGGGTAGAGTGTTGAGGGTAGAGGGATTAGGGATAGGGTTTAGGGTTGAAGGTTTAGGGTTGTGGGATTACCTGGTTTAGGGTTGAGGACTTAGAGATAAGGGATTAGGGTTTAAGGTATCGTGTCAAGGGTTGAGGGTTTAGGAATAGGGATAGTGTTTAGGGTTTAGGGTTGAGGGATGTAAGGGTTTAGGGTTTAGGGATAAGGAATTAGGGTTGAGGGTTGAGGGATTAAGGTTTAGGGTTGAGGGATTAAGGTTTAAGGTTGAGGGTTGAGGGTTGAGGGTTTAGGGATAGGGTTTAGAGTTTAGGGATAAGGCATTAGGGTTTAGGACCTTGAGGAATTAGGGTTTAGGGTTGAGGGTTTAGGGATAGCATTTAGGGTTGAGGGATTAGGGTTGATGGTCGATGGATTAGGGCTAAGGTAGAGTGTTGAGGGTATAGGGATTAGGGATAGGGTTTAGGGTTGAAGGTTTAGGGTTGAGGGATTAGGGTTTAGGGTTGAGGAAATAGGGTTTAAGGTAAAGTGTTGAGGGTTTAGGGATAGGGTTTAGGATTTAAGGTTTAAGGGTTGAGGGTTGAGGCTTTAGGGTTTAGGGTTAAGTGAGAGACCTAGATGGCTAAGGATGGATGGAGAGGTAGACAAGGAGTGACTAAGAGACATAGAGAGGTGAGGGGGAGAGATAGGTGAGAGATAGAAGAAATACATGGAGAAATGAATAATATAGATTTTTCTATAGCAGGACAAAACACGCTCGTGTTATAACGCGAGCGCATTTTTTATTGCTATACAAATGGTACAAAGGCCTGGACCCCCATGATCCAAGCCCACATATTCTATTTTTTTCTATTTAAGCATGTGTTCTGACAAAAAAAAACATTTTCATGTTGTTGGGAAGTTCACATGCACATTTATTTTTCTATATTTTTTATTTTTCCTTCCTTTTTTTCTCTAATACATTTATTTTTAGGTTTCCTTTTTATCTTTATTTTAATTTAGTTATTGTTGCAAAGTTGATTAGATGGCGTAGAGTTTTAGCCCAAACCAGGGTAAAAAATTTTGCATAGAATTCACTAAAGAATCTCAATATTACCGAGGTGATCAGATTACACTTGTGTGAGAGTTTGATTTGCATATTTTTATTTGAGATAGGCATAAAATCATCTACTCTTGAGGATGCCTCACACACATATAATTACATGCCTGTGAGTCATCATTAAGAGTTGATGATTTTATGCCTATCTCAAATAAAATTTATGCAAATCTAACTCTCACACAAGTGTAATCTGATCACCTCTATAATACTTGAGATTCTTCAGAGAATTTTGTGCAGGATTTTTTTACCCTGGTTTGGACTGAAGTTATGCGCCATCAAATCAACATTGCAGCAATAAATAAATTGAAATAAAGATAAAAAGGAAACCTAAAAATAGACATCTTAGAGAAATAAAGGAAGGAAAAATTAAAAAATATAGAAAAATAAATGTGCATGTGAACATCCCAAAAACATGAAAACACTTTTTTTTTGTCAGAACATGTGCATAAATAGAAGAAAACAAAGTATGTGGGCCTAGATCACGGGGGTCTAGGCCTTTGTAACATTTGTATGAAAATTTAAAATGTTCTTGCATTATAACGCGAGCGCGTTATGGCTTAGTCTTTCCAAGCCTTAGGCTCGGCATCACCAAACCATAACACTATAGGGTATAGGGTAGAGGTTTGAAGGTTCAAGGATAATGTTCAAGGTTGAGTGTCCAAGGTTAAGTGTATAGGGTATAGGGTTTAAGGGTATCTAGGGGTTGAGAGTTTAGGGTTTAAGGGTTGATGGTTTAAGCATTGAGGGGTTAGGGTTTAAGGCATAGTGTCAAGGGTAGAGGAATTAGGGATAGGGTTTAGGGTTGAAGGTTTAAGGGTTGAGGGTTGAGGCTTTAGGGTTGAGGGTTAAGGGGTTAGGTTTTAAGGTATAGTGTCAAGGGTAGAGGGTTTAAGGATAGGGTTTAGGGTTTAAGGTTTAAGGGTTAAGGGTTGAGACTTTAGGGATAAGGTTTAGGATTTAGGGTTAAGAGATTAGGGTTTAAGGTATAGTGTCGAGGGTTGAGGGTTTAGGGATAGGTTTTAGAATTTAAGGTTTAAGGGTTGAGGCTTTAGGGATAGGGTTTAGGGTTTAGGGATAAGGGATTAGGATTTAAGGTATAGTGTCGAGGCTTGAGGAATGTTTAGGGATAGGGTTTAGGATTTAGGTTTAAGGGTTAGGGTTGAGGATTTAGGGATAAGGGTTTAGGGTATAGGGATAAGGGATTAGGGTTTAAGGTATAGTGTCGAGGCTTGAGGTTTTAGGGATAGGGTTTAGGATTTAAGGTTTAAGGGTTGAGAGTTGAGGCTTTAGGGATAGGGTTTAGGGTTGAGGGATTAGGGTTTAGGGATAGGTTTTAGTATTTAAGGTTTAAGGGTTGAGGGTTGAGGCTTTAGGGATAGGGTTTAGGGTTTAGGGATAAGGGATTAGGGTTTAAGGTACAATGTCGAGGCTTGAGGGTTTAGGGATAGGGTTTAGGATTTAAGGTTTAAGGGTTGAGGGTTGAGGCTTTAGGGATAAGAGAGAGACCTAGATGGATAAGGGTTGAGAGATAGAGGAGAGATGGGGTGAGGCAGATAGCAGAGGAGAGGGGTGGATAAGGGTTGAGGGATTAGGGTTTAAGGTATAGTGTTGAGGGTTGAGGGTTTCGGGATAGGGTTTAGGATTTAAGGTTTAAGTGTTGAGGGTTGAGGCTTTAGGGATAGGGTTTATGGTTTAGGGATAAGGGATTAGGGTTTTGGGTTGAGTGATTAGGGTTTAGGGTTGAGGGATCATGGTTTAGGGTTGAGGGATTAGGGTTTGAGGTATAGTGTTGAGAGTTAAAGGTTTAGAGATAAGGTTTAGGATTTAAGGTTTAAGGGTTGAGGTTTGAGGCTTTAGGGATATGGTTTAGGGTTTAGGGATAAGGGATTAGGGTTTAGGGTTGAGGGATTAGGGTTTAGGGTTGAGGGATCAGGGTTTAAGTTTGAGGGATTAGGGTTTGACATATAGTGTTGAGGGTTGAGGGTTTAGAGATAGGGTTTAGGGTTTAAGAGTTGAGGGTTGAGGGTTTATGGATAGGGTTTAGGGTTTAGGGATAAGGGATTAGGGCTTAAGGTTTAGTGTTGAGGGTTGAGGGTTTAGAGATAAGGTTTAGGATTTAAAATTTAAGGTTTGAGGGTTGAGTGTTTAGGGATAAGGGATTAGGGTTTAAGGTTGAGGGATTAGGGTTTGAGGTATAGTTTAAGCTCTTCCCAAAAAAACTAAGGAAAGACATTATAATTACAATAGACAATAATACCTCGATTACAATGATTAACTAAACTATACCAAAACATGTTAGTGAATTATTCACAACTACAAACATAGTCTCAAAAAAAAACTAAGAACACATTTGTTTTAAATTTTGGGAACTAACAGTGACCAAAAATAAAAACAAAATTTTGCATACCTCAATTTGTTCTAAAATTTAGTAACAACAATGAACAAAAATCAAAATAAAACAAAATATTAGGCTCTATTCTGATAAAATAAAGAAACCAAAGGAAATGTCTAGGGCATATGAACATGGAGATAACATCATTTAAAGTGCATATGATCAAATATATAAAGGAATGTACAATAGAGGAAAATCACCATGGTTATTTAAAAAAATGATTGTAGGCTGTTGTCTTTTCTTCAGATCCATGTAATCGTACTTAACTCTGCATCTCCTTAATTTAAGTGCTACCAACTAATAAAATACTGAGTACCGTCAATCACTCACACCATGGCTCATTTCTTTCTCCTGTACTAATATTGTGTAAAATTTAGTCTCTATCAATTTTGTTTATTGTATTTGTAGGTGTAGATTAGGTGATCAATTCAAGGTGAAAACACAAACCAAATGCATAAATACACAAAGTTATACCTTAAACATAAAAACCCAATCTCATCAAGGGAAGAGGAAACTTGCACCCAAGAGCTCCTAAGACATGATAATCCCTAGATAATGATCTAAATGTGAAAAGCTATCCTAATTATGCAGCTCACAATTCTAGCTCAATGGACATTTGGACATGGTAACATTACTTGAAAATTGGATCCCCAAATGGCTTGGGAGAGGTTCTATTTATAGTTATTTTGGAGGGATTTTGATCCAAGGGTGGAGATTGGTTTGGAAGATCAATGGTGGATGATAAAAGTGATGTGGATGGCCTAGATTAGATCTTGGATGAATGGAGGGCTAGGAATAAAAGTAAATCTTTTATTCATTTTGGGAAAAGGGGTAATTAAATGAGTATGGGTGTGAGGGGTTATTTTTGAATTAAAGATTCATATGGGGAATGTATTTAAAATAAAAAATTGACTTATGTGGATATATATCAATTTTTTATTTGGAGGATGTGGGGAAGGGTGTTAAACTAGGTTTGACCACCCCAATGAGAAGTTAGGATTAATTAAACATAGGTTTTGTTTAATTAATCCTAGGGCTAGGATGAGGTAGGCTAAGGTAGGCAATTAAATAATAGCTATTTAATTGTCTAGCGTAGGGATAGGTCAATTACTAGGCTAAATTAATTAGTTAAACATGATTTAGCTAATTAATTAGATTTAGTGAGAAGAGGGAAATTGATTGAATAAATATTGCATATTTATTAAATCAATTGGCTAAGGTTTGAACTATTGAATTAAAAAAATTAATTCAATTGTTGGGGATAAAATGATGGAAAATTAAACGATGAAGGGATAATTAATTAAATAAAAATTTAATTAATTAAATAGAAGGGAAATTGATAGTTTGGGGATGTTGGGAGTCGGTTTGATGGCAAGAGACATTTTTAGGTGTCTACATTTGCCCCTCTTTGACATGGCGTGAGGACCTAGGAGGGAAGTGGTGTCAGGTCGAAGAAAAATATGCCCCAACTACCGAGAAGGAATGAGATGGGTGAGAGATGCCCCCTCGAGAGGTCAGTGGAAAAAAATAAATTTTTTAGGGTGACCTCTGGAAAAGATGCAACGGGAGTGAAAGTTGGATAGGGGACAAAAAAAGAAGATAACAGGAAGAAAAGCGGAGGAAAAAGGCTGAGATCTGCACCCTGGAGGGAAAAAGAGGGGGTGGAAGGATGACATGGCCCACTATATTAGGAGAAGTGGGCCCTAAGAGTGCCACATTTGTACACATTGACTTGGTGAGAAGAAGTAGAAGAGAGATGGTAGAGCGCAACCCCCAATTCCCTCGACTTCAACACATTTCTGAGTAGTTCCGATCATTTGGCTAGGCACCGGTGGTTGGACCCCAGGTAGGGCCTAACCCTAGCTTTATGATTTTTTTATTTATGTGCATTTTTGGGGTTCAAGAATAGGGGTTAGATCATGTAGCACCAAAAGTTAAGTGGATTAGTGCCATCCTCTAGATTGGCGCTATCCACTTGGGTAGCATAGAGGCAGTTTGTCGCCATCTGTCTGGCATTTTAGCACTATTTTCTAAAATAGCACAATGTTGGAAAGTGGTTAGGGTTTGGAATTTTAGTGCCAAATGCATGTTAGGGTAGCACTATGATATGAACTAGCACAATGTTGGGTAGTAGCGCTATATTTTCTTTTAGCGCTATATAGGGGATTAGCGCAATATATGGTATATGCGCTTTTGGTAGAATTGGTGCTATTCAATAAATTAGTGCCAAGTGACAGGGTGACTCCATTTGGTAAAATGGCGCTAAGTATGCTGCACAGTAGTGCAATGTGTGGGAGTAGTGCAAAGTGTCTTGCGCAGTGGCACTATTATCTATAATAGCGCCATTTGGAAGAAGTAGTAGCGCTATTTGTAAAAACGGTGTGAAGCATGGAATGTTTTGTCGCCAAGTGATTTGGGCATTCAACATTAGAAGAAAGGGGGTGATTTGGAAAAAAGATAGGTAGATTTCTGACCAGAATGTTGTGGATGCACGATAAGCATTCATTTATAGTGTACTCCCAGGAGCGACGCATGCCATCGGTGATGGCTTTATTCAATCAGTTTGATGATGCAATTCAGGCTCGACTGGCTAGGTTGGGGCTTCTGATAGTGGCGTCAATGACAGTGCTATGAGCCCATAGAGCTCTGATGACAATGATTGTGGAGTGGTACCATTTAGATACATGCACCTTTTTGTTATTGACTGGTGAGATCACTATCATGCTTAAGGATTTTTATCGCATCCTTAAGCTACCTATTCATGGCCGGTAGGTGAGGTATGACATGAGGAGGGGGCAGAGGGCCCTGATCAGAGTATTTGGTGAGGCTCACATTGTGTTATCATCTGATGGTTAGGAGATGAGCTATGAGGAGACACTGGCAATGGGTGCAGATCCCTTTGCCTTATTCTTGTGTGCTTTGATTGGTGGTGTGGTGATGCCGGATAGGAGGGGCAGGGGTTTTCCTGTTGGCTGGGGGGAGATGATTGAGGGAATGGTCAAGCATGAGACAGTGTATGCCTGGGGACCAGCGATGTTGGGGCAGTTGTATCATGAGATGCATATAGTTGTCTATCTTTATGATTCAACGTTGTCAATCGGGGTCACTTTATTACATGTGTGGATTTGGGAGCACATTACAGTTACACGGCTAACGTGTGGGTACTATCGACGTCCCTTTGAGGCTTTTGTGTTTTTATATCGGGATGCTGAGTACACCTATACTAGACAAGTGTGGTATTGGAGATGAATGCTGGATGATGTTATTCGAGTGACCTAGCGACCATATATCAGAGTGGAGTCATGGCTTGATGATGTTATTCACCTACCTTATACTTTTCTGTAGTGGTATCTGATGGGTCAAGGAGACCATACAATAGATATGTATCTACCATCGTGGGTCATATGGTAGTTTGGGTTGCGGCAGGACACTCCTCAACAGATGGCGATCTTTGCATGGACTCGCTGAGATGCGCGCTTTTAGCCTACAGCCATACAACCCCAGGTAGCTCTGGATGATTTTGCATCTTTACAGCCAGTGTCATGGGATTGGGGGAGTATAGTCAAGGATGCAGGCACTACTCCTGCATGTGACACATGGTGGCAGATGTGGTGGCCGACGCAGTTTACAGATCTGATAGAGGAGGTAGTCCCTGTAGAGGAGGCAGCAGGCTCAGGAGATGATGACTCAGAGGATGATGGGGATGATGATTCTAATGGCGATGATTTCCTAGAGGAGGGGGAGGAGATCATTGTTGATTACCTTGTGGAGGTTGGAGGGGATAGAGAGGAGGAGGAGGTTGGTGAGTCAATGGACGTGTTGGCGGCGGCAACAGCTGGACAGGTGCCCTAGTAGCAGGCTAGACAACAGGCCCTTGTATAGCAGGTGCCTGTTGAGCAGGTGCAGATTGGGGTGGGGTGGCGATAGAGGGGACCTTGTCAGCATGGGGGACAGCTAATGTTGGGTAGGAGTGGTCGTCCCCCACCACAGGTAGCGCAGCAGTAGGTTGTAGTGCAGCAGGCCGCAGGGCAACAGGCAGAGGCAGACCCTTCAGAGGTTCGAGGGCTCACACCTCGTCGGCGGCCTTGGGGTGAGGAGGAGGAGATTGAGACCCTACAAGCACAGGTGACCAGCCTATAGGAGGCCTTAGAGAGCCATGAGGTAGAGTTGGTTCAGCTACGGGGGACAATGGCCTTATTGGATGGGGCAGATGGACAGGTGGCTACATTACAGGCACAACTATCCTAGGCTCAAGGTGAGATAGTCACTTTGACAAGGGAGTGGAATGCAGCACTCGTGAGAGCATAGCAGGCAGAGGCCCAGGGTGACACAGCAGTTTTGACTAGAGAGCGAGATATGGCACTTGCTAGGGCACAGCAGGCAGAGGCTACGGTGGGCAGCTTGTAGGCTTCAGGGGCTGGTATGGCCCCTATTTTGACATTGATGCAGACACAGTTGTCCCAGGCACAGGCACAGCTGTTGGAGGCCAGAGGACGGATGGACTATTATTGGGCCCTATATCATGCGGCAATGCCTGCAGAGCAACGTGCACCGACTTATAGTCAGGTTAGTGGATCGTGGGCAACTAGATCACATAGATCTAGATTAGTTTAGTCTGTGCAAAAGACGATGCCACCTCCCTCGCATGTGCCCTAGTAGGTTCCACAGGTACAGGTACAGTCACAGCCACAGCCACCACTACAACCACCAGTAGGACCACAGGCACTACCAGGGTCAGGATCCCTGACTCCACCAGAGAGAGGCTCCTCTATGTGACATTGTATCATTGTAGCCCTTAGAGGCATTGTATCAGGACATTATATTTTTTGATGTGTATTCATGAGCGATGTACATTTTTTTTTGCAATGATGATATATGATGCTTTTTGATGGTCTATGTGTTTGTTTAAGGTGTTTTATTATGATTATGATGATGCCTATGTTGATGGATGCAGTATGCTTTATGGATTTATTTGCTATGGATGTGTTGTGTTTATGCAATTATGTTTTTGATGTTATGGATGTACCTATGATGGATGCAATGATGGTTTTTTTATTTTAATATATGTATGGTTTGTGATCTATGGACTATATGATGTATAATGAAAATAAATGTTTAGCGTAATAAACATTTATTATGGATGTAAAATGCAAATGCAATGGGAATGTATGTTTATCTTAATAAACACATGTTATGTATGGAAAATATGGATATGCAGCTAGATGATTTGTAAAATGAAGTTATATGATTATGATTGTGATGATATAATGTAACTAAATATTTATGAGATGATATATAGAATGCAAGGCGATGATACTAATTTTAAAATGCACCTATGTGATGACAAACGTAAATGAGTATGATATGATTTGCAATGTTAAATGATGTATAATGTGCAACTAAATGATTCTAAAATGAACCTAAATGAGATGATATGCAACTAAAAGATTCTAAAAATGAACCTAAATGATATGAGATGCAACTAAAAAGATTCTAAAATGAACCTAAATGATATGAGATGCAGCTTAAAAGATTCTAAAATGATATGAGATGCAACTACAAGATTTTTAAAATGAACCTAAATGAGATGATATGCAACTAAAAGATTCTAAAAATGAACCTAAATGATATGAGATGCAACTTAAAAGATTCTAAAATGAACCTAAATGATATGATATGCAACTAAAAGATTCTAAAAATGAACCTAAATGATATGAGATGCAAACTTAAAAGATTCTAAAATGATATGAGATGCAACTACAAGATTTTTAAAATGAACCTAAATGAGATGATATGCAACTAAAAGATTCTAAAAATGAACCTAAATGATATGAGATGCAACTTAAAAGATTCTACAATGAACCTAAATGATATGATATGCAACTAAAAGATTCTAAAAATGAACCTAAATGATATGAGATGCAAACTAGGTGATAGGTGAGATGCTAATTAGGTGATAGGTGAGATGCAGACTAGGTGATATGTGTGGTGCAAAACAGGTGATAGGTGAGATGGTTAAGTCTTGATACACATGATGTTCTTTGTTGGACCCTAGGTGGTGGGGCTTTGAGATAGAGGCATAGGTGGGGAGAGGATAAGGGTGGATGGATGGGGTATGGATAGGATTAGGAGCGGTGGGATTGCAGGGGAGTTGGAAATGAGGGAATTGATAGGTTATAAGACACCACGTCATTGAGGGGTGGGGGGGGATATGATTTGGTTTGGGATGTGTTGTCTGTGAATGAGTTAGAAGAGTGAGATTAGTGAGGGGATTTGGTAGGTTGGGGGGGGGGGTGGTTATGGTAGGTGATTATCAAATCTAGGCCCAAATGGTATAGTTGATGAAATGATTAGGATGATGATTTGAGCTAGAATAGTAGTTGCATAACATAGTGGAGAGCATTTCTTAGTTTATTATAGCAATGTAGGATACATTTCACAAAGGTATGAAATGACCTAGGTGATGATATATATCCCATGATTGCATGGACTAGACCCACAAACAATAGGTTGATTTCATGTGTACCCAAAGTAGTATAACCTTGCCTACCCTAGCAAGGGGACTCATAGTGATGAGTGCTAATAGTACATATAAGGTTGTTGATGCCTTTATATGCAAATGAGGCACATCATACTAGAACCGACCTAGGCTTCAAGATATGAATACTATTCTTGGAGTAATGAAACCAACCCACAAGCATAGCATACAGAATCAATGACCTTGTCTACTCCAGGTATTGTCTGCCACATACCATGATATAATGAGATCAAGGTAGTTTTGGAGGTGACCTAGAGTGAGACAAAAAGATAAAAATCAATAATCAAAAAGACCAACAAAAAGATATAAATAGCCTTTGTGTGCTCTTGCCAAGATACATGATGATAGAATGACAGATTCTTGTCCATTATGGGAAAGATGTATCCTAGGATGCAGATCAGTTGGGTTTGATTCGAGAATTTTTGAAAGGTGGGCAAAAGAACAGTCTGGCTAGGTGTAGGATTATAGTTGGTATGTTGATTGATGATTTTTGTGTTAGGGACGATGGTTCAAGTGTATACTTAGCGTGTGTATCATATACTGGGTCTAAAAATCTCAGTGAATGGGGTCCATCCAAACGGGTTGGATGGGTACATCTTATGTACCTAAGTACTGGAAACATCCTTTATATTCTAGAATGCCTACATACCCTATATCCATGGGATCAAGGTACTTTCAAGATGCGGGCGAAATGAATATGTAGTACTGGTATGACTTGATGATGTGGGAATGGTTTAGGATTGATGTGATGTTGATGATTGAGGGATGAGAGAGATCGATGTGTGAGGGTGATATTGTTGGATTCTAATGATTTTGTATTATTTTTGGATTTTTTGATTTTGTGATGTTTTTGGATTTTTTTATTTTGAGTTGTACAAAAGGAAGCTTACAAGGATCCTCGTTCCATGGATTGGGCTTGGGTGAGATAGTGTAGAATGGGTGATAGGACTTGATGTTTTGGAATTCCAAGCCATGGGATGTATGCTATATGGAGTGTTGCAATGGAAAGAGGACTTATTAGATGGTAGAATTGGCCACTACACATGGTGCTTGAAATAGGTTTTCACCATGGTACTTATCCAAGGCATCACCGAAGTGATTTTCACCATTGGAAGTTTTTATTGCACTCGGGTTTTTTCTTTGATTTTTTTTTTTTTAGTTTTTTTTATTTTTTATTTTTTTTTATTTTTTGATTGGGATACTCGATGGGTTATGCGTAGAATTTCTTTAGATGCAGAATTTCCATCGGTTCATCCAGAGGCTTCCCCTCAGGTGTTACAAGCTGGTATGCTCCTGATCCATAGCTAGCTGTGATGACATAGGGTCCTAGCCAATTAGGTTCGAACTTACCTTTCTTAGTGCGCTCTTGCAAGTTTTTCTAATTTTCCATAAGGACAAGATCACCTACTTCAAATTTTTGGGTTCTGATTCCCTTGTTATAGCTTCTCCTGAGGCGATTTTGATATGCCTATAGGTGGTTCAAGGCATTTAGATGTTTCTCATCCAGTAATTCTAGTTGATGCAACCTTACGACCCGGTATTCCTCATCAGTGATTATGTTTTGCAAGGATACTCTTAAGGATGGGAGCTTGACCTCAATAGGAAAAATGGCTTTGAATCCAAAGACTAGGGAAAATGGAGTGGCTCCTGTGGGGGTGCGGATGCTGGTGCGATAGGCCCATAGGGCAGGGTTGAGTTGGAGGTGCTAGTCATGGCCAGCTTCATTGACTGTCTTATTTAGAATGTAGAGGATGGTTTTATTTGAAGCCTCTGCTTGACCATTTCCTTGTGGGTAATATGGGGTGGAGAAGTGGTGTTTGATTTCAAATTTTTCGCACAAGGTGTGAACTTCTTGGTTCTTAAATGGCTTTCCATTGGCGGTGATGATGGAATGAGGGATACCATAGTGACAGATGATGTAATGGAGGATAAACTTGGAGATTTGGGTTCTAGTGGTGATGGTGAGTGGTATTGCTTCCACCCACTTGGTGAAGTATTCTGTAGCGGTGATTATGAATTTGTGGCCATTGGATTATGGCGGATGGATTTTCCCTATGAGGTCGAGTCCCCACTATGAGAAAGGACATGGCATCATGATTGGTTGCAGTTCTTGTGCTGGTGCATGGATGAGATCGCCATGTTGTTGACATGGTAGGCATTTCTTGATAAACCGGTAGGAGTCTCATTCCATTGTTGGCCAATAGTAACCGGTCCTTAGAATCTTTTTAGCAAGAGCGGGTCCACTTGAATATACCCCATAGATACCTGCGTGTACCAAGGCCACTTCAGCTTCCCCAGAGTCTAAACATCGTAAAAGCGTGCCCTCAAGACTCCTTTTATATAGGGTGTCTCCTACAAGGAGGAAGTAGGAAGCTCGGCGGATGAAAGATTTTCATTGTGAGGTGGATAGGTTAGGAGGGATGATGTCATCATAGAGGTATAGGTAGGTTTCTTGATACCACAGGGATAGGGGACCAATGACTTCACACACAAGCTCGGACTGAGGCACATCATATGAGGGGATAGGGACTTCTTCGATCAAGAATTCACACCTCTTGTTGTCTTTCTTCATGTCGACCAGGGATCCGATGGTAGCCATGGCATCTGCAACTTTGTTATTTAACCTTGGGATCTACTCAAAGTGGATGTCATCGAAATAGTCTTTGAAATCATCGACCATCTTTTTGTAAGGCAGGAGTTTATCATCCTTGGTCTTGTACTCATTGTTTACCTGCTAGATGACCAGTTGAGAGTCTCCATACACTGTCAACTTCTCAATTTTCCATTTGATTTCCATTATGAGACCTGTTATAAGGGCCTCATACTCTGCCATGTTGTTGGTACATGGGAATGTGATTTTGAATGACTTGGGGATTGTGTCACCTTGAGGGGCAACAAACAAGATGCCTGCCCCTGAGCCTCTGTGTGTATGATCCATCAAAGTACATTTTACATGTCTCTGTTGCTGGTGTTATGTTTAAGATAGCTTCATCAGGGAATTCTGCCAGTGTTAGATGTTCTGCAGGAATGGGTGCTTCAGCCAGCTGATCAGCAATAACCTGTCCTTTGATGGCCTTTCTTTCAGTGTATTCAATGTCAAATTCAGTGAGAATCATGACCCATTTTTCCATTCTCCCAGTAAGAGCAGCTCTATTTAGTAGATATTTCAAAGGATCGATCTTGGCGATGAGCTTGGTTTTATGATTGAGCATGTAGTGCCTTAGTTTTTGTGAGGTGAAGACCAGGGCTAGACATGCTCGTCCAATTGGTCTATATTTGAGTTCATAGGATATTAGAGTGCGGCTGATGTAATAGATGGCTCTTTCGTTTCCATGTTCATCATGCTGTGCTAATAAGGCTCTGATAGCTAGTTCTGTTGCGGAGATGTAGAGTAGGAGGAGTTCTCCTTGCCTTGGTGGAGTTAGAATAGGGGGATTAGCCATGTATTCTTTCAACTGATCAAAGGCATCTTGACACTAGGTGTTCCAGACAAAAGCTATATCTTTTCAGAGTAGATGCTGGAATGGTTGGCATTTATCGACAAGTTGAGCAATGAACCGACAGATGGACTGGAGTTTTCCTTGCAGACTTCTCAGTTGTTTCAGTGTTGTTGGAAGAGTTATTTTAGTGATGGCCTTGACTTTTACAGGATCTACTTCAATTCCTCTTTTGGAGACTATGTATCCCAAGAGTTTGCCAGAGGTTACCCTGAAGACACATTTCTTTGGATTTAGGCAAACATTGTATTGCTCTAATCGGTCAAAGATCTTGGCCAATACATTCAGGTGTTCTTCTCTTGTCTTTGATTTTCCTAGTAAGTTATCCACATAGTCTTCCATGATGTGGTGAAAAAGGTCATGGAAGATGACAATCATGGCTCTTTGATACGTGGCTCCAGCATTCTTTAGACCGAATGGCATTACCACCCAGCAGTATGTCCCCCATGGACATATAAAGGATGTCTTATGCTGGTCTTCTTCTGTGATCCAGATTTGGTTGTACCCTGAAAAGCCATCCATTAGAGATAGCATCTCATGTCCTACCGTGAGATCCACTATCATATCAATGTTAGGCAGCAGGAAGTCATCCTTTGGGTAAGCTTTGTTGAGATCTCTGAAGTCAGTGCAACAGTAGATTTGGCCATCAGGTTTGGCTACTAGTACTAGGTTGGAAACCCATTCAGGATAATCAATTGGGCGAATGAATCCAACATCCAGTAGTTTCTTTAGCTCTACTTTGACAAGGAGGGCCACTTGAGGATTCATTTTTCTGAGCTTCTGCACTACTGGTTTCGCATCAGGGCATACTACAAGGTGATGAATGACCAAAGCGGGATCAAGCCCTGGCATGTCTACATAGGTGTTAGATCTAGGGCACACAACTGAGAGGGGGGATGAATCAGTTGTGCAAAAACCTTGCTTCTATTTCAAACACTTGATTCTTCTTTGTTAGTTAGCAGCATATCAATTAATCATTCATGAAAGCAGAGAACATAAACACCGGAGCAGATAAACATCAACACATTAGACACCAAGATTTTTGATGTGGAAAACCTGGTTAAGGGAAAAACCACGGGGTGATTAACCCAATGATTATTCTCTATTAGAAGAATAAGAAAAAATGAATGGCACATGCCAATTAAGGCTCACTGCCCGAGCACACTGCTCACAAGGAGGCACACTACCTACAAAGAGAGACACTGTCTACAACATCATAAGTAACACAACCTCAAACTAGAGAATGACATCTTCACCAGGTCTAGATCAGTTCCATTTAAGCCTGTAACACTTCTGCTCTGCCTTTCGCTCTTTCGCTATACCACACTCATCTACTCCACAACACACACTTCGAAATGAACTCACAAACCTTTATTTATACAAGACATCAACTTAGGAATAATCATCTAAGTCAGTAATCAACCATAAGAACATTCGCAAGATGAATAACACATCCGGTCAGCCACCACAAGAACATTTGCAGGATGAACAACTCATCCGGTTGGCTAGTTTGAACAAGAACTTCATCCGGAAGAATACCTTCAATTCTGGGCTCTACCATCAATGCGGACCAATAACACAACCTCAACATGATCCAAGAACCTTCACAAGCCTACCTGAATGACCAAGTACATCCACGCTTCTTCTACTCACTGGAATCTCTTCTCTTCCTCATCTAGAACTACAAGAACACAGTCTATTGCCACTGTCATACAGCAAGAGGTGCTTTCGGACCTCCAAACCACATACCAATCGAGATGAGACATCACAAGGACATCCCAAACACTCTGTCCAATCTGCAGAATAGGACAATACACTTCTGGATCTCACCGGACCTTTTTGTAACACTCTATCACTCCGGAGCATCTCCCAGAACCGGTTCTACTTGATCGATCACAACTTCTTCACATCTTCATGCGGACCTCTGAAATCTTAACTGGATCATCCCAAGACTCATATCTACAAACCCTTTAATCTGCATCCTTTGAAACTCAACCTATTGAGTACTTTTGCCTTATTTCATCACTGTTCTTCACTGTTCCTGATTGAGATTAATTTTCTCAATATCCTCAGCACACAGCTCATCCAATCCTCCTTGTCAAAGCAATATGAGTATGTTGACATCAATGACAACACTGGTTCACCTCATACTTGCAACAATCTCCCCCTTTGTCATTGATGGCAACATATGATGTGAAAAACCATCAAGACAAGAGCTTTTCCTTTATATCATAGCTCCCCCTATCAACAACAACTCTTCACATGTCTTCTCTTCCTTTACGGCTCCCCCTTTGATCATCAACCACTTATTTTTCACATGTGTTCTCTCGCCCTTTAACATCAATGGCAAAGGGCTCATACTTGCAATTCTAACACATCAGAATCATACCAGCTACTCCCCCTTAGTAGCAGCTCCCCATCATCAATCTGGATCACAAGATATGACTGTGATATCCACTAGACTGATGCACATCAGTGCATCCTAGTTCATCTCCGGATGGGCCATGACCCCTAACTTCTCCCTGAGATACTCAAAAGAGTCCTTGGGAAGAGGTTTAGTAAAGATATCTGCAATCTGATCCTTGGAGGATACATACTCCAATCTGACTTCATCCTTGTTCACTTGTTCTCTCAGAAAGTGAAACTTGATAGATATGTGCTTGGTCTTAGAATGCAACACTGGATTCTTAGAAATATTTATTGCACTTGAATTATCATAGAAAATTGTGATAGGCTCCTCATATTCTACTTTAATGTCTTTTAGCATCTACTTCATCCATAAGATTTGAGTGCAACTACCTGCTGCAGCAATGTATTCTGCTTCAGTTGTAGATAGAGATATTGCATCTTGTTTCTTGCTTAGCCAAGAAACCAATCTCTTTCCCAAAAAGAATGTTCCACCACTGGTGCTCTTCTGGTCATCCACATCTCCTGCCCAATCTACATCTATGTAAGCATGAAGAGAGAAATCATAATCTCTAGGATACCACAAACCATACTCAACTGTCCCCTTTAGATATCTAAAGATTCTCTTAATTGCCATGACATGAGATTCTCTAGGATCTACCTGAAATCTTGCCACAAGACCAACAGCCTACATTATATCTGGTCTAGTCTGAGTGAGATACAACAATCCACCAATCATTGATCTATACTTTGTCTAATCTGCCTTAGGAGAGTCATCATCTTTGCTCAACTTACATCCAGTTGCCACAGGAGTGTTCATTGGCTTTGAATCTTCCATCCCAAATTTCTTCAATAATTCTTTCACATATTTGGTCTGAGAAATGAAGATCCCTTTTTTTGTTTGAGTAATTTGCAGACCCAAGAAGAAATTTATTTCACCAAGCATAGACATTTCAAACTCACTTTTCATCTGATTTGCAAAAGTTTTACACATACTATCTCTTCCTCCAAAAATGATATCTTCCACAAACACTTCAACAATCAAGATGTTTTCATGATCAATTTTGAAATATAAGTTACTATTAGCAGTACCTTTGTTGAATCCAATCTGTACAAGATGCTTATCCAACCTTTCATACCATGCTCTTGGGGCTTTCTTCAATCCATACAATACTTTCTTCAACTTGCAGACCATATCATCATTATCAGACAATTGAAATCCATCCGGTTGTTCAATGTAAACTTCTTCTTTCAGATCACCATTTAGGAAGGTAGACTTGACATCCATCTGATATACCTTGAAGTCTTTGAAGGTAGCAAATGCAAAAAATAATCTGACTGCTTCAATTCTTGCCACTAGAGCAAAGGTTTCTTCAAAATCAATTCCTTCTATTTGAGAGTGGCCTTTGCAGACCAATCTAGCTTTGTTTCTGATCACTTCACCAACTTCATTTAGTTTGTTTCGGAAGACCCATTTGGTTCCAATCACATTCTTGTTTCTAGGTCTGGGAACAAGATCCCAAGTATGATTTTTCTCAATTTGCATCAACTCTTCCTCCATTGCTTTGGTCCAGTTCTCATCATTGCAAGCTTCATTAATTGTCTTAGGTTCAATCTTTGAAATCAGACAACATTCATTTGAATCTTGAGCAATTCTTCTCCTTGTTTGTACCCCTTTGCTTTTGTCACCTATGATCTAATCTTCAGAATGATTTAGAGTTACATACCTTGGAACTTTGGGAGTTTCTTGCACTACTGTTTCTTGACCAGGCTCATTCAGACAAACCTCTTCTTCCTAATTTACTGGATCAGTCTGTATTTAAATTTCAGAGGAGGATTGAGCTCCTTGCATGAGAGAATCATTCTGAACATCTTCATCACATTCATAAAATCTTGTGGGCTTCTCAATTCCTTCATCAACCTTCACATTTGTACTTTCTATCATCTTTCTCAATCTCTTATTGTAACACTGGTATGCTTTGCTTTGAGTGGAGTAACCCAAGAAAATTCCTTCATCACTTCTAGCATCAAACTTTCCTAGATCTTCATCTCTTTTGATATAACACTTGCTACCAAATACTCTGAAATATCTCACAGTAGGAGTTACACCAAACCAAAGTTCATAAAGAGTCGTACTGGTATTGCTTCTGATTTGAACTCGATTGAGAGTATAGACTACAGTGCTGACAGCTTCTCTCCAAACATCTGGGGAACATTTACTTCCATCATTATTGTCCTGGATGCTTCCTGGATGGTCCGATTCTTTCTCTCAACTACTCCATTCTGCTGTGGAGTCCTAGGAGCAGACAACTGTCTCTTTATACCATGCTTCTCACAAAAGTCTATGAATTCACCAGATGTGAATTCTCCACCTCTATCAGACCTCAGACATTTCAGTTTCAAACAGGTTTGATTCTCTATCATAGCTTTGAGGATTTTGAACTTCTCAAGGGCTTCTGATTTCTCTTTTAGGAAGGTAACCCACATCATCTGGGAATGATCATCAATCAGTAACATGAAATATCTATTACCTTACATACTCTTGATTCTTGTCAGACCACATAGATCAGTATGGACTAATTCCAGTAATCCGGTAGTGGACTGATCCTTGCTTTTAAAAGAGACTCTGCTTTGTTTACCTAGCTAACATTCTTTGCACAAACTATTTGTAGGTTTCACCAATTTAGGAAGATCTCTTATAGCCTGAGTATTGCTTATCTTGATGATGTTATCAAAATTTACATGACACATCCTTCTATGCCATAACCAACTCTGATCAACTTGAACAAATAGAAAACTTTTATTAGAACCAACTAGATGGAAGATATTACCTTTGGTTTGAGTACCAGATGTAATCTTAGTTTCGAAGCTTTCAAAGATCCTGCATCTTCCATTCTTGAACCAGAGATCATAGCCTTTGTCCACCAACTAACCAACACTGAGAAGATTGTGTTTCAATCCTTCAGCATAAAGTACATTACCGATTTTGCTCTGTCCATCAAAAGAAATAGTTCCTCTACCTCTGATTCTGCTAGCAAAATTATCACCAAACTTTACCATTCCTCCTTCATACCTTTCCAAATCTAAGAACTTGTTCTTGTCACCTATCATATGGTGAGAATAACCACTGTCAATAACCCAATCATCCTTTTCTTCAACTTGGGCAGCCAAAGCTCTTTCTACAACCTTATGATTGACAAGTTCAGAGGATATTGAATCTTCTTCCTTGATGGCAATAAACACCCATTCATTTCTGGATTTGCTTCCCATTTCTGATTCATCATATGTTACTCCTTCATTATCATCTTCTTCATGAACATAATAGCAGTTCTTTTGAAACCTTTGTCTATTAGCATTTGACCTTGCAGATCTTTCCGGACATCTTGAAGCAAAATGACCAATCTTATTGTAGTTGAAGCACTTAAAGGGTAGTTTTCCTTCATACTTACCAGATCCTCTTGGCAATCTCTTTGTAATGAAGGCTTCAAGTTGAGTTGTTTCTGCTTCTTCTTCTTCCATGTCTTTCCTTGCTTGATCATACCATGACAGCTTCCTTGAAGAATTCTCTCCCAGATCAAATCTTTGTTTGCCTTTCACATAGGCACTGGCCTTGAATGCAGATTCAATGTTGGGGTGATCATTTCCAAACTCAGTCATTTCAAATGCAGCCAGTTTGCCAGCCAATTGCTCTCTTGTGACAGTTGTATGGGCTCTGAATTCATCAATGGCAGCAACCTTGATCTTGTAGGCAGCAAGAAGGGATCTGAGAATTTTGCAAACAATTTCATTTTCATCCAGAATTCCACCAGCATTCCTGATTCCACACACCAGCTCATTTACCCTTGGCATAAAGGTAGTGATATTTTCATCATCTCTCATCTTCAATCTTTCAAATTTCCCTTTCAGACTTTGCAACCTTGCACTCTTAACAAACTCATCTCCTTCATGCAGAAGTTCCAGTTTAACCCAGATCTCATATGCAGTTGGTAGGTCAATGACATTTGAGAGCTCTGAATCATTCAATGCGCTTAGAAGAGCTTCTTTGGTCCACAAATTGTTTTCAGCATATGTGATTTCATTCAGAGTTGACGGACCACCCTATGGAGGTACATATGGTTTTGAAACCATGGCCAAGTATGCTTTTCCGATGCACTCCAAGTGATATTTCATGCGACCTTTCTAGAGAGTGAAGTTGGTTCCATCGAACTTCAGACTATCCTTCTTGTATGACGACATCCTAGATCTCCTCAAGCAGTTAAGCTCCTTTCAGAGGAACTTAGCTCTGATACCAATTGTTAGATCTAGGGCACACAACTGAGAGGGGGGGTGAATCAGTTGTGCAAAAACCTTGCTTCTATTTCAAACACTTGATTCTTCTTTGTTAGTTAGCAGCATATCAATTAATCATTCATGAAAATAGAAAGCATAAACACCGAAGCAGATAAACATCAACACATTAGACACCAAGATTTTTGACATGGAAAACCTGATTAAGGGAAAAACCACAGGGTGATTAACCCAAGGATTATTCTTTGTTAGAAGAAGAAGAAAAAATGAATGGCACATGCCAATTAGGGCTCACTGCCCGAGCACACTGCTCACAAGGAGGCACACTACCTACAAAGAGACACACTGTCTACAAGATCATAAGTAACACAACCTTGAACTGGAGAATGACATCTTCACCATGTCTAGATCAGTTCCATTTAAGCCTGTAACACTTCTGCTCTGCCTTTCGCTCTTTCGCTATACCACACTCATCTGCTCCACAAGACACACTTCGAAATAAACTCACAAACCTTTATTTATACAAGACATTGGCTTAGGAACAATCATCTAAGTTGGCAATAAACCATAAGAACATTCACAAGATGAATAACACATCCGGTTGGCCACCACAAGAACATTCACAGGATGAACAACTCATCCGGTCGGCTAGTCTGAACAAGAACTTCATCTAGAAGAATACCTTCAATTTCGGGCTCTACCATCAATGCGGACCAACAACACAACCTCAACATGATCCAAGAACCTTCACAAGCCTACCTGAATGACTAGGTACATCCGTGCTTCTTCTACTCACTGGAATCTCTTCTCTTCCTCATCCAAAACTACAAGAACACAGTCTATCACCACTGTCATACAGCAAGAGGTGCTTCCAGACCTCCAAACCACATACCAATCGAGATGAGACATCACAAGGACATCCCAAACACTCTGTCCAATCCACAGAATAGGACAATGCACTTCCGGATCTCACCGGACCTTTTTGTAACTCTGTCACTCTGGAGCATCTCTTAGAACTGGTTCTACTTGATCGATCACAACTTCTTCACATCTTCATACGGACCTCTGAAATCTTAACTGGATCATCCCAAGACTCATATCTACAAACCCTTTAATCCGCATCCTCTGAATCTCAACCTATTGAGTACTTTTGCCTTCTTCTCATCACTGTTCTTCACTATTCCTGATTGAGACTAATTTTCTCAATATCCTCAGCACACAGCTCATCCAATCCTTCTTATCAAAGCAATATGCGTATGTTAACATCAATGACAACACTAGTTGACCTCATACTTGCAACAATAGGTCCATGCAAAATTGTAATTTATGTATTTGAAGAATGCTAGGAAGTTTTCTTGTTCTACGATGCTGAGAGATTCCGCCCTGAAAGTAATTTTTGGCTCTTCTTCTGTCCCAAGATTCATCTCTTGGGCTGGCTCTACCAGGACGGGTGACTTATCTTGATAAACCTTGTCTATCTCAAGAAAGCCCATGCTTCCATCTCCTAACACCTCATTGAGGTTTTCACCAGGATATACGTCTTTTATTTTTACTTTTTTAGGATCTGACACTGTCGCAGAATGGTTTTCACCATAAGATCCATGTTTGATTTTTATATTTTTATGAAAGCAGGGGTTGTCTCCCTAAAATAGGCATACGTATCCAATTCCATGATGTATCCGGCTCTGTGATCTCCCATGGGGAAGTGATCTCTAACCCCCATCATTTCGGCGATGGCCTCATCCTTAGGTGTTATGTCGAAGACAGGAGGTCCCCATTGGTCCCAGTCTATGAGGTCTGGGTATACAAGTGGTAGGTCATTGGAGGACGAGGCTAGGGTGGTGAGTATGTAGATGGTGCATATAGATGAGTTGAAGAAATTAGCAAAGTCCCTAAAGGAGTCTTGAAGGCCTGTTTCGTTGATGTTGTCAACTTCCAGGGAGACTGTAGTGACCTCAGCTAAGATACATTCACCGGTAGTGAGGATACGTTGTTGTTGACTGTATCCTAACCCTTGGGTATAGGGGTTTCTTGTCACTTGGACTGGTTCCACGATCCCCTATTCATGAAGGCCGATACCACCTTGTCCCTTATAGCCCATGCTTTTGACAATTTCATACCCTCTACCATAGATTTTTGTTGGGATGGTGGGGGCTTCTTGCTCAGGTTCTTTGTCCTTATATAGCTAGGATGAGATATCTTCAAGCACATCCTGATCGAGAAGATGTTTCTTTTCAAAGATGGGTGATGGTTTACACTTGATGACTACTGTGTTGGCTACTTCTTCTTTGGAATGTTAATTTTTTAGGATTGGGTAATGTGCCCACACAAAAGGTGCCGTGCAGGTCGTATTCCCCACATCCCATGTCACTGAGCTTGATCTTGACCCGGGTGGTGGAGGTGCTTGGGATGAAGTGGTGGCAATATTGGCGGGGTTGATATATGAGGTGGAAGCTGTTGGATTGGCTTTAGTGGTGGCTTTGTTTTATGGGCAGAAGGTATGGTCATGGCATTCAAGGAAACTACAGTATTGGAAGGGACAGGGGTCAACATAGATAGTGACTTCTGTGTCGTTGTGAGGGAATTTGAGGCATTGATGGAATGTGGATGGGACTGCTTGCATGGCATGGATCCATGGTCAACCGAGAAGAATGTTGTAGGGGAGGTCAAGAACAAGAACCTGACATTTTGTTTCTAGTATTTTCTTTCCCACTTGAATAGGGAGCTTGATGGTGCCTTCAGATAGTCGTTCAGTGTCATCATACCCTTTGATTGTGATGCACTCACTAGTGTCTACAACCACATCTAAGTATCCCAAGTATTTTAATAGTTCAAGAGTGCATATGTTTAGGCTGGAGCCACCATCTATTAAGACTCTTTTAATGATGTGTTTGTGGATACAGACTTCAATGTGTAGGGCATTGTTATGTAAGTGTTCAGAAGCGGGAAGATCTTTTTTCTGAAAATGTGAGATGGTGAGGTGTGGCGATATGTCCCACCATGGCTTGGAATTGGGTCACATTCAAGTTGGCAGGGACTTGAGTTTCTAAGAGGGCTTTATCGAGGACGTCTTTGTGCAGGGGGGATGTGCGGAGCAGCTCAAGTATGGATATTTGTGCGGGGGTCTTTCCTAGATGCTCTAGGAGGTTGTACTGATTGGTAGGTGATGGGCATGTGTTTGGATGAGGGCGGAGGGGATCTAATGTGGATGCGGGCGTTTATTTGGTGGTAGGGGCTGTGCAAATTAATACACGGCCATGATGAGTTGCAACAGCGCAATCGGGTGCTTGTGCCTGAATGGTGATTGTGTTGACATGGTGAGATGATGGCTCTATCCGTCCTACGATAGAGTCATAATACATGGGAGGTGGGGTGACATTGTATGCTTGATTGGATGAGGAGGCTTTATTATGGTTAGGCAATGGATCCTTGTAAGCTCTGAGATTGGCATTTGGTGATGGTTGGGTGGTTTGATCAAGGCTGACTTGATTTTGATCTATGAGATCTTGGATGCAATGCTTTAGTTGCATGCAGTTAGCGGTTTTATGACTCACAATGCGGTGGTATTTGCAATAATCATTTTCATTGTACCATACTGCTTTGAGCTCATTTTCTTGACGGGGTCTAATAGGTGGGAGTGTGATCAAACCTTTCTTGAGACATCTATCAAGGATGTCCTCGATGGGTTCCCCTCAAGGTGTAAATTTCCTTTGAGGTTTTCATGGTTTAGTTTGCCCCCTTGGGTTATTTATATTGGTTGCATATGTATGTGCAAGTGTTTGATTCTGTACATGTTAGACAGCTTTCACATCTGTGACGTCATCGTTTAAAGTGTTCTTGTTCTTCCCCCAATAGTATGGCTTGTCATTTGATTGTGTGTTGGTGTTGTTGTGGGGTTTGTTGTTATTGTTATTGTTGTTGGTTTTGTAGTCATACAATTTGATGGAGCCCTTGGTAATGAGGGCCTGTTCAATGGTAATACCTTTGTTGATGACCTCTTCAAAGGTAGACGCACAAAGGATTTGTAAATGGAATCCTAATTCCTGATTGAGGTTGGTCACAAACATGGTGACGAGTTGTTTTTCAGGAATTGGCCATGGGAGTCTACTTGCTAAGCTTCTCCACCTTTGTAAGAAAGAAGCGAAGGCTTCTCTGTTCCTTTGTTTGGTGTTGCAAAGGTCTTTCATAGACATTTCATGCTCAAAGTTGTAGGAGAAATGGTTTACAAATTTTTTTGCAAGCTCAAGGAAAGTCCTAATGCCTAGGGGAAGATGTGTGAACCATTCAGCAGCTTGACCGCCGAGGCTTCTTGGAAATAGTATCATTAGATAGGTATCGTTATTTGAGACTTCTAAGCAAGCGATGTAGAACTCTCTAAGATGATCGCTAGGGTCTCCCTTTCCCTTGTATTTGTCAAATTTAGGCATTTCAAAGTTCTTGGGGAAAGGGGGCATGTACAATGTGCGATCAAATGGATAAGGGCAAATATCCTCAAAGGAATGGTGTTTGCACTTGCCCCTAGTTTACATGTCGTCTACCTTTTAGATCAAGGCCTGTACAAGTGTTGTGAGATCGTGTGTTGGTTGCAGTTGGGGTGTGTAGGGTTGTTGATGGATGAGGTGTTGAAGATTGGGTGGTATTTGATGTTGGAGGTTTTGGGAGGTTGTGTTTTGATATTGTGGGGTGGTGTTTTGATTGTATTGTGTAAGATGTTGTTGGTGAGCGTAGAGTTGTTGGAGAATGTGTGGAGGTATTTGAGGGTTGGGGTTATGTTGTGTCGATGATGCAATGGATGGATTGACATTAGATGGGTTGGCATTTGATGGGTTGGTTGTATTGTAAGGTGGTTGTGAGAATAATTGTCTTAGGTAGGCTATAGTTTGAGGGTTGGGTGGAGGCACACTTGTGGAGGTACTTGCATGTGTGGTGTTGCCTTGTATGCCTAAGGTGATTTGTGGGACGAAAGAGGTTACGTTAGTGGTGATAGTGGATGTGGTGATAGGTTGGGATGTGGTAAGATTGGAGGTACTTGTGGGAATCGTAGATGTAGTAACAGTAGAGCTTGTGGAGGTGGTAGATACAGTGGGTGTTGTCATTTGAGAGATGATAGGTTGGGTGTTTGATGTAGATGGTTGGGAAGATGTAGTAGGAATGACGTTAGAGGTGGATGGTTGGGATGAGGTCATGTTATGGGGTAGTTGGGCACCTATTTTGAGGAGATAGTCAAGGTATCTATTTGGATCTGACCTTAGGACTTTGTCAAGCATGTCCATGTTATCGGCATCTTGTGTGAAGTTCAAGATATCTTGATCATCTTGGGACATGGTGGGTGGTGGTGGTGGTGGTGGTGGTTGCAAAAAATGGAAGGGGTTTTCATTGGGATTGTATGTTGGGATGTGGAAGATTGTTGGTGGGTTGTATGTTTGGTTGATGGGTATGTTGTTGTTGTTAGTGTTGGGCATTCCTATGTCGCCATATTGTCTGGATTCTACCATTTCTTGATTCTTTTTGTGTTGTGATCTAGTTATGGGCATGCACATGTATGGATTTGATTTTGAGGTGGAGTGAAATGGAGATGAAGACCTTAGAGAATTTGGATTAATTTGTTGGACCCAAAGATGGATGTGGTAGTGAGATGGAGTAGAGAAGAAGATGAAGGGGTGATTGTAGTGTGATAAAAGATTGATAGGTTTTCTCAAAAAGATGTTAACCTAGGGATGATAAAAATGGGTGGTAATGTGATTGTTTTGCACAAATTTGGACCAAAAGGTAGATGATGAATGATGTTTGCTTGAAAAAGATTTTGATGTTTGATATGGGAGATTAGGATGATGTTTTTCAAGAGGTTTTGATGGTCAACAAATTCAGCTTAGGTAAGATCTAGATTTGTGTTACACAAATGGATGTTTTTCTTTGTTTGGGGTAGACTAATGACCTTACGCAAAGAAGGATGATTATTTCACTTGGAAGGTAGACTAATGACTTTTCAAGCAAAATATGATGTGAATGATGAGATCTAGATCTAGCTTTTAGCTCAAAGGGATGACAAGATTGGTGATTTTTTATGGGTGTTTTTTATTTGAAAGGTTCTTTGGATATGTTTTTGGATTTTTTGGAATGATTTCTTATGACAAGGATATTTGTTTGGTCCAAAAGGTATGCAAAGATCAATGAGGACAAGTGGATATGAATTTTGAGTGGATTTGATATATCAAAGGGTCCAACAATGATAGTGATTAATCCTCTAAGGCCAAAATGAAGGTATGTTTTGGAAAATTTTGACGAGAAAATGGATGGGGTACTGATGGATTTTTGGAAGGTGAATATGGATTATTGCAGAGTAGATGGTGAAGATCACAACTGAATGGGTCTTAGTCTCAGGCAAGTCAATCTGAAAATAGTGCCAATCCGCAAGTGAAATGCCACTAAAATCATACAGAGATGACGCTAATATAGGGCAGTGTTGGTCGAGGTCCTAAAAAAGATAGATTTTGATGGCAATTTTGAATTTGTTTTGATTGGAATTTGATCAAATGATTCTCATTGTCTCCTGGCAAGTTGTTTGAAAACAATTTAAACACAATACACACACAATAACCAAGATTTTTGTTTGTGAAAAAGACATGTGATTTTGTTAAACAAGCACTTTGTACAACCTAAGGTGAAGATATGACAATATTTGTTGAATCCCCTAGCTGCACCTATTGAAAGTGGGTAGCTCTAGGATCTTGGTAGCACCGGCTCCTCCTTACAATTACACACACTTCTCACGCATACCAAGATCTAGGTTTCCTATAAGGCTTGTCCCTCACCAAACCTTTGGATTATCCCTGCTACCTCGACTAAGAACTACATGAATCGGGGCCACTTCAAAGTTTTCCCTTCTGTATCAACAAATAAAAGGTTTTTGGCTTGCTAAACAAAGGTTCGTAGTAAGTACTTTCGTTCAAGTGGTTATACATGTAGCAGCGCTACTCTCCATTATGGAGTCTCCCAGCCTCCAAGGGTTACCCCTTGGAGGGTTTTGGGGGAGGTTGGTTGTCGGTATAACACAACAACACCTGTTGCTTGTGACTTTCGTCCCAAACACCTTATTTTATATAGTGTCTTGAAAGAGCTTGGCTTTAGTTTGTTGCCACTTGGGTTGTTCCCACCTTTCGAAACAGGGTGGCAGGCCCTCTAAGGATTAACAAAAGCAATACAACCACAAAAATACTTTTAATCCCTAAGTTCATACAAAGATGCGAGGGGAGAGCATATGTATTCCTTGTGCTTGCATCACACTAAACATGGTTCATTTTAGTTCTTTGGATTATGTTGGGGGTAATTAATGCAAGTGTTGTGAGAAGCTTTTGATTCCCAAGGTCACCAAATGGTGCGAGGGAAGAGAATACACTTTTCACACTACAAACACAAACCACGAAAACACTTCACATAAATTAGATTGATTTTCTTGATTATATGAGTGAAGAATGCAGATTGTTGTTCTTTTTAATCCAATGATTTGATTGATGCAATTTGTGGTTCTTTTTAAAGCCCAATGTCGAAATGTTTTGATAGTTGTTGGCACACACACTTGTGAATTTTAGAACACCAAATTCAAATGTTTGGCACACACACAAAGATTTGTTTGTTGTTGATCAATTTTTATAACACCAAGTCAAAATATTGTGTAAACTAGCATGCAAAGGTTCATTTTAAATTTCTAGTTGAAGTGTTTCATAAACAAAAGATGAAAGAACCCTACAAAAATTTGTTAGTGTCCTCGAGATGATGTTGATGACCTGTAAACAAATTGTTAGTCCCTGCATAGACCGTCAAAAGTTAGTCTCAGAAATTACGCTAAAACAAAGATATAATCACGCCACTGCGATCAGAAAATGGCACTACTGATAGAAACAACCCTAAAAACTGACACCCTAAAACAATGGCACTGATATACAATATAGATAGCGCTGATTCACATATATGCACTAATAAATCCTACAGACTGCGACATAACAACATATAGCGCTAATACATTATATAGAAAGCACTAAAATATAGAATAGTGCTAATGTGACATATAGAAGGTGCTAAAAAACAAAATAGTGCTAATTTGACTCTGACAATGTGCCACTACGCGTGCAGTCGAAGGGTCTGGTCAACAGCGAAAATAGCATCGATCTGGGTGCCGATCATGCCAATACGCATCTAAACATGTTTGTCCTACAAAACAGAGGTTTTCCTGACCCAAATAGAGCATCAAACAGCAAAAAAACTGAGATACTATTAGCCTTGTTAGTCTATCAAATGGAAAGGAGGGCAAAATAATGCCAAAACAGGTGTTTGTTTCCTTAAGGAAATTTTGGCATAACTTCCCCTTCTTCTGTTCAAGATTCTTGCAAAATAGAGAGCCTATGACCCTATCAAACCACAGGAAAACAAAACATTTAGGCAAATTTGTGAGTGAGATTTGGAGAAGAAAAGGCTCTCCAAAATAGTGCTAAAACAGTCAATACTACCAAAACATGACAGAGATAGCGCCACTGCACAGGGTATATGATGTTGTACCTACAAAAACACGTCTGGAGCACAAAAACTCATAAAAAATTGGTTAGATTTGGACCTTGTGGGTCCCACCGGGCATGCCAATGTAGATTAGGTGATCAATTCAAGGTGAAAACACAAACCAAATGCATAAATACACAAAGTTATACCTTAAACATAAAAGCCCAATCTCAACAAGGGAAGAGGAAACTTGCACCCAAGAGCTCCTAAGACATGATAATCCCTAGATAATGATCTAAATGTGAAAAGCTATCCTAATTATGCAACTCACAATTCTAGCTCAATGGACATTTGGACATGGTAACATTACTTGAAAATTAGATCCCCAAATGGCTTGGGAGAGGTTCTATTTATAGAGATTTTAGAGAGATTTTGATCCAAGGGTGGAGATTGGTTTGGAAGATCAATGGTGGAGGATAAAAGTGATGTGGAGGGCCTAGATTAGATCTTGGATGAATGGAGGGCTAGGAATAAAAGTAAATCTTTTATTCATTTTGGGAAAAGGGGTAATTAAATGAGTATGGGTGTGAGGGGTTATTTTTAAATTAAAGATTCATATGGGGAATGTAAAATGAATTAAAAATTTATTTGGGGATAAGTGGAGATAAATAAGGTATGGGGGTGTAAGAGGAATTAATTGTGATGTGGGATGTATTTAAAATAAAAAATTGACTTATGTGGATATATTTCAATTTTGTATTTGGAGGATGTGGGGAAGGGTGTTAAACTAGGTTTGACCACCCAAATGAGAGGTTAGGATTAATTAAACATAGGTTTTGTTTAATTAATCCTAGGGCTAGGATGAGGTAGGCTAGGCTAGGCAATTAAATAATAGCTATTTAATTGTCTAGGGTAGGGATAGGTCAATTAATAGGCTGAATTAATTAGTTAAACATGATTTAACTAATTAATTGGATTTAGTGAGAGAGGGAACTTGATTGAATAAATATTGCATATTTATTAAATCAATTGGCTAAGGTTTGAACTATTGAATTAATAAAATTAATTCAATTGTTGGTGATAAAATGATGGAAAATTAGACAATGAAGGGATAATTAATTAAATAAAAATTTAATTAGTTGAATAGAAGGGAAATTGATAGTTTGGGGATGTCGGGAGTCGGTTTGATGGTAAGAGACATTTTTAGGTGTCTACAGTAGGTATATTTGTGCTTATAGATAATTCAAGATTATGTACAGTTCTTCTTGTTTGGGTTATTTTTACATAGGCTTTTGCATCTATGTCTACCATGGAGGATGAAGAACGGGGGAGCTTTTTATACCATGCAGAGTATGTAGTTACAAATGTTTTAAAAAACTTGGCAAATACCATGATAAAGAGTGCTTTAATGGGTGTGCCTCCTTGGTCAAAGTTATGCTTCGAGACTTTACACAAAAACTGGTAACTCTATAAAATATTTTTCAGTCTTTTATTTCCTGTACACTGTTAAGAACTTGTAAAATCTCATTGTATAATGTGTTTACCACAGCACATTCCTCCTGCATTTATTTCACAATTTATAAACAACACAGACGGACATATGGTGTTGCAAGGCCCAGGTGGGTAGGAGTGGGATGTACAATTAGGGGGTACCATAAATAAATTGGAATTTAGGCAAAGTTGGGAAAATTTTGTGAATCATCATGGGTTGGAGATTGGAGATTTTGTTGTGTTCAAGTACATATCCAAGTCATATTTTAAGGTTAAGATATTTCAAAGAACAGGTTGTGTGAAAAATATCAATGCTCTTCATCTTATGAATACCAACATTGATACAAATAAAAGATGCCCTTCTTCTAATAGAGTATGCAGTTCAAGTCAACCAATGGGCAATATGTTGCTGAATGAATTGGTTTCTAATGGGGAAAACAACAATGATGTTGAAGCAATGGAAGAAAATCAAAATTGTAAGTCTAGTTTAATTTATTTCAACTTTCAAAGCAGGCATTTGAATTGTAGCTTTACCAAGAGGATTGGTATAACAAAAACTTATTTCTATTGTAGGTCATTCTTAGAAGAACCTTGGACATTATGGACCCTCTCATTTGGAAAAGCACATGATAATGAACTCTGCCCCTTATTTCAAATTAGATAAACATTTTTATTCAATGAAAATGAAGTCACAAAATGTAAATCAACCAATATGCAAACTAGTAAGATCAAATTCTCTGCCTTCTATTCTCATTCCTCTTATTTTATTAAGAGAAGAGTGTCAAAAATGATGGGTTTAACAACCTAACCTAAGGCAAAGCAGTTTTGTTATTACATTTTTCTAAGGGATCTCTAATATTTGAATATAATTCAGTCTCTATAATATGAACATCTACATTTGTGTTAACAGCAATTTTTTTTAACAGCAGAGCATAACATGCTCATGTTATAACGTGCTCGCATTATGGCTTAAATTTTTTTTTTTTTAAGTTGGCCATCATCGTTACTCATGGAATATGAGTACACTAGGTATAATATAAATTTCCTTGACTTAGTCAATCTTTCTCCAGGTAAGATTAAGTCTACAATATAATTATCAATCTCCTTGGTCATCACAAGACAACTAACTTTGCTAAAGAAGAGATAAGGACTAAAAATTCCCATCCTATATTTAACTTGACAATGATTCTCATTGTGCTTGAATAAGTACGGGATATTTTATCACTATTCAAAGTTGTTCATAATGATAACAATATCATTCTAGTCATAAATGAACATCAATGCCAAAACTTTGCTCACAAGGCATTAATCTTATAGCTTTATCTTTCTTTATGTATCTGAAGATGAGATTTAATCCTCTTTTAGTTTTTTAATTATGGGTATCATCATCAAGACTAAAACTCTTCAATCTTCACTCTAGTTCATTCAACTTAATGGTTTCTAAGTTGTCTAACAATAGATGTCTTCATGAATAAGGATAAGGTGACTATAGTTCGTTGACATTGCACCACCCAAAGGGTTATACTAAATCTGTCGGCCTCACAAGGCAAAGCTTAACCTTATAACACTAGAGTTTATTTATATATAAATATAACCTTCTTAAACATAGAGAATTATTTATATTAGTTAGCCTCACATAAGTAGAGCCTCATTATATATATTGATTGCATAACACTTAACTTTATCAAAAATATCACAGCTATTACGCTCATCAAACCATAGCTCAAACAGAAAATACTCAAGGCTCACGACATCATTACAATATTTTTCTAGACCTAACAATCATAGAGGCTTAGTGGCATTCTAAAATTTTAGTTATTAAAAAAACCACAAGGTTGTGCTTATCTCCAACAAAAATATTTGGAGCTTAACAAACTCAAAAAGAGGACAATTACTCAAGTATATTGACCACATAAAATTAGAGATAATCATAGACTATTAGTCATTGGTTAATCTCACTGTATACCAGCCTATAACATAGTTAATGAACTAATGAAAACTTAAAAATATTTTTAATATTTTTAAATATTTCTTATCAAGAAGAAAATTTGTGGCAAATTCAGGAAGAAAGCACCTTGAATATCTTTCATTTGCTATGAAGAGCTCCTCTTCCTTTGTCCATCATTGAAACCCTTATGGTGAGTTTCAAAACTACTACACATTGTGTCCTATGGACATTTTCTCCTCTCCCAAACTCCTTGATTCGAGAGTATAAATACCTCCCTTGTACATGAAGTTTTCTCTAACCCCTCCCCCTACTTACTGTGAGCTCCCTCTGAGTCCCCTTTTTCCTAGAGACCAAAAAGTTTGTTAAGAAAATAACTTCACAACCCTGAAAGCCCTCCTAACGCTATGCTTTTTCTTATGCCATAATGGCATGCATATTGGGTTGTGTAACTACCACAATGACCACTTTCATTCCATTAAGACTCCACTCTCTCAAGTCGTTAAGCAAACTGCACACTAATCCATGGGTCTCTCCACTTGATTAGCCGGCAATACCTATCCATGAAGACATAAAATGATGAAGGTGGTGAAGATGGTCCAGCAAAGAGTCTTGATAATAAATCTATAATGTTTTCTATTTGATACAACTCCACCACTAGGTTGCTAAAAGATTCCCATATGTGCGGTTATCTCCACTTATCTATTATAACTGACACTCAGTTTTCTAATGGCCCATGCCTCCATTTAACATGCCTATTAATGTTCTTACCTTGAGCATGCAACGAGAGGGGACGTGGTTAGTAAATACCACTGCCTTACACGTACAATGACCCTTCAATTAGCATTCAATGCTATTGAACTGGCTAAGAAGGTATGTTTTCTTCTAATTAAGGAGGTTTTATCAAGTAAGACCACTAGCAATCTTGAACTAACCACTCAATATATTACATATGATAATTTAAAAACATAAATAATATTAATTAGTAAGGATACTAATAATGTAATGTAAACTTATGTACAAAATGTGACTAGGTCAAGATATTCTCCCCTTCATGTATAAGAGAAAAATGAGTCATGTTAATTTGACAACATACGAGAATCTCAACATTAAAACCTTAACCAAGAAACATACCTAATTTTTTTTCCCAACAACGTCATTGCGGACGTAAACATCTTCTCGTTTACGACGCAAGAGGCATCGTTTTCATCAAAAAGTCATGTTAGTAAAAAATGACTAACGCTCAACATTAACAATGTTGATTACACAATAAATGACTAAACTATCATTAAAAGACTCTAAACGACATCGACAACTTATCGAGTTGAGAAAATAAACTTAAACCAAAAGGGGGGGTTGAGTACTACATACCCAACTCAAAAAGGTTCACTAATTTGCACCAACACAAGACTTAAGATGGTGACAAACTATTATTTTCCTTGTATCTATAATCTTCTCTCTGATGATGCTCTCTCTCTCTTTATCAGAGAGGTTGAAACTTGTTTCTTGAATACCACTTGCAATCATCAACCCGTGATTAGTGTATCAATAATCATTTCATAATCATTATAAAATCATAACATCTTGACAACATATATAAAGACGTCAAATTATAATCAAATATACATAACTCATGAAAACATTGATATTGCTTAACATTTTTACTAAACGACAAATCTTTGAATCATGCCAAATCATCTACTAATTACTTCAAAAGTAAAAAGTAAAACATAGTCAAAGTTAGAAATGTAACACCCAAGGTCTTCGTATCCTTAGAGATATCCAAGGTTCTTGAGCATTCATCCAAAGGAGTAAGATCAAAGGTCTTCACTTCCTTAGATATGTCCAAGGTGTTTGAACATTGAACTAGAGGAATAGGATAACTCATGGAATCATCATTATCATCATATATTTTAGATATTAGTTCCAAGGCATTAATAGAAGAACTTTCACACTTATCTTTCTCATGAGTCTTCATGGAGATGTATTCGGTTAGATATTCTAATGCCAAGGGTAAGTATTCATGAGAGCTAGGAAACTATCAAAATCAGATACATAATCAAGGATTTCAAATGAAAAGCACTTAAATATAGCCTTGTGATACATGGATTTTATATGAGTGAGAACATGAGGATTCATATTAAGGAATTTGTAGAAACTTTCAAAATATTTGATATATGCATCTAAAGATACCAAAGAGAAATGAGATGAAGATTCCATAATAGAATATCTTGGAAATTCAATGCTCAATAAGATCTTTTCATTTATCAAATATAGCCAATATGAGAGACTTTTGTACACCACAACACTAGTTTGAGGAAACTGGGTTTTTGAAACTTGTTACCAAGAATAAAAACACACTAGTGTCATTATAAATGGAGTGATTAAGATCTAAATAGTGCTGCACAAAAAGTAATATAGACCACTTTTAAGTTTTCTTGCAAAGAAATATTGGAGAGAGGTTAAAATGCTTATGTTGAAATACACATTGTGTAATTACAAACATGTGAAATTTTCAAAGTATGAAATGATGCAAAATTTTGAGATGAGTAAAGAAAATATGCTTTAAATAATTGATAGATCTAATTTGAAAGATGTTTATGACAGCAGCAAAATCTAAAATAAGATTTTGACTATAAACCCTAGCTTTTGAAATTACTAGGTTATATGAAAAATTCAACTTTATAAGCAAAACCCTGGCAAATGAGATCTTCAAATGTAAGATGTGATATGATGCAATGATGAATGACTTTAATATGGATCAGATCTGATGCAAATATCATAAAATTAAATCTTTTTATTATATGCAACACAAAATATGCAAAACTATGTCTTAATGCAAGCCTAAAATGCTTGTTTTTCTGATTTTTTAAATGTATGCAAATTTTTCCAATGCAAGATGATAAATAGGATATGAATGAATGCAAAGGCTGATTACAACACTCAGCAAGATGAAAATTTAGTAAAAACATGGGTTTACTAAAATGTTATATGTGAAAAGTGGGAAGATGATGAATAGTGTTAAGATCTATCAAATCAAACCCTCCTTTC
This sequence comes from Cunninghamia lanceolata, assembly GCA_027924645.1. NCBI lineage: Eukaryota > Viridiplantae > Streptophyta > Pinopsida > Cupressales > Cupressaceae > Cunninghamia > Cunninghamia lanceolata. The sequence continues at coordinate 2,448,846 of BSBN01000144.1, read as the reverse complement.
ACAATAACACTCAAGGACAATAACCAAGCCATGTAACTACAGATGAAGAGGACTCAACTATAGGTTGATGTACTCAGGAATGATATGGAAAGATTGATTAGATTGAAAGATTTGTCAAACCTGAGATATAATAAGCCTCAAACCCTATTTATAATGAAATTGGGTATAGACGAATAAACTTCTACAGATCACCACACAGGAAGACACTAAGGAAGGAATAGAAACTCACCAGAAGTTAGATTTATGGAGGCAAAGACTTTGTGGACTACGGGGTGGGACCCCAAGTCTGATAGGGAAACTTTTTTGTAGATTTGGAATAGTGAGCAGTGTCGGATAATGTTTAGCTCTTGAGTTTGGGATGAATCCTATCGAGAGGACTATGAAGCAGGCTGTTGGAATAAGGTGACATTAACCTTGTAAATCCCAATATTGTATTTATTCTATTTATTATATGTCATTTGTAATTATCCATGAGGAGATGTACTAGTTTCACTGGCAGGGGTAATTTTGGAGTAACCAGAGGTAATTACGAAGTGACTTTTACTGTTAGAAAATGTAAAAACTCAAAGTAAATGAAAATAGGCATGCTCCCTTGAGGATTCTACTATTTTTGGCATGTATGAGAACTATCATAATGTTTGGTAAGTGAATCTATGACAGCTGCAAGTTGTCATAAGATTCTGAGATTCTATGACGCATATGACGGATATGTTAGTTGTATAATTGCTATATTTAGCCCAAGGTTCCTATCTTGGAAAGATACTCTTTTGTGGAATCTATGATGGTTATGACATGTCATAAGATGGTGTAAGAGGCCAAATTTAGTCTTGGGCACCCAACCTTTGCATGGCTATTTTTTGGACAAGTGTAAGATGCTTGTAAGATGCTAATTAATGTTTACAGGTTGGAGAATCTTAGGATAAGGAAGGTGAACGCCTAGGATGGAGTGGAAAACATTTCTATAAGTATTTTCCATGTATTTGTTGTTGAAATATAGATTTTAGGTACTCTGGTGTTGCTGGAATGCTGTCGGATTGAAGACTTGTGGAGAGAATTGTGTAGTTGATGTGTTGTACAATCTTGTTGAGATTAATACAAACTTGTACCTCTTTCTTGGTGGATTTTTTTACCCGCAAGGGTTTTCTCCACATAAACATTGTGTCATTGTGTTGAGTTCTTCATGTTTGACATCTTTTCTGTAGTGGGTTTTATGTTTTGTTACAATCTCCATTGTTAATGCACACTTAAGATTGCTAAAATTTATCTTGAATCAAATTCCCATTAAAGTAGTGTTGCTTTCATTTCTAACATTTGGTATCAGAGCCTAGCTAGCTTTGACTCTTGGGTGGTAGTGTGGAAGCTGTAGCTACAGTGGGAGATTTGGTTGTGTTTGTTTTATAGATCTTGTGTTGTTATTATGGCGGCATCCACCATTGCATCAACCTCTCGAATGGACATTGAGAAGTTCAACATAATGGGGTATGAGTTGTGGAAGATGAAAATGGACGATTTGTTGGAAGAAAGAAACCAATGGTTGGCTATTCAAAAAGAGAATAAACCTAACAATGTCTCTCAAGATGAGTGGGATAGACTGAACAAGAAGGCACAGGGAACCATCCGGTTGTGTCTTTCAGACTATGTCATGTTGAATGTCACAAAGGAGGAGACCACACACAAGTTGTGGAATCGGTTGGGTGAGATCTATCAAGCCAAGAGTATGGTAAATAAACTTTATTTAAAAAAAAAGTTGTTTTACATGAAAATGTGAGAAGGTGAATCAATTGCAGAGCATTTAAATTCTTTTAATTTGTTGTTGAGTCAACTTGATTTAGTAGATGTTGAAGTTAGTGAGGAAGATAAATGTATCTTACTTCTTTGTTCTTTACCTGAGTCTTAGGAGAATGTTATCCTTGCTATCACTACTAACCTCAAGGATCTGAAGTTGGATGCTCTTATTTTAGTGCTACTATCACAAGAATTGAGGAAGAAGAGTTCAGATAGTTCAGGGGATGCTCTTAGTGTTAGGGGAAGGTCTAAGGAAAGGGGACCTAAAAGAGATCAGAAAGGGGCTAAGGACAAGTCCAAGTGCCAGTCTAAGACTCCCGATAAAAGAATAGAGTTAAGTGTTGGAACTGCGGTAAAAGGGGACATGTGAAGGAGTGCAAAAATCCCAAGAAATAGTGGGAGAGTACTTCTAATAAGTCATTGAATGCAGGTGAAGATGTTTTACTTTCTGCATGCAATGTTGTTTCTAAAGAAAATTGGTTGGTTGACTTAGGATTCTCATTTCATATGACCCCGCATAAGGAATGGTTCTCCACATATGAAGAATATGATGGAGGTAATATCTACCTTGGTGACAACTCTTCATATCTAATTGTCAAGAAATGAAAGGTATTGATGTGTTTCAGTGATGGGAGGATTAAAACACTCCCTTGTGTTTTGCATGTTCTTGGATTAGCTAGAAATCTAATTACAGTTTTGAAGTTGAATGATTTGGGAATGCATGTGACATGTGACAAGCATGGTTGTAGATTGATGAGAGGGAACTTGGTGGTAACGAAAGGAAAGAGATTTAGGAACTTGTTTAAGACTGAAGCCACTACAGTTTGTAATGCCTCTTATGTTTCTGAGGCTTCTAAAAACACTTATATGTTGTGGCACCACAGATTGGGCCACACAAGTAATAATGTACTAAAAACTATTAAGAATAAAGAATTGTTGGACGGTTTCTCTCATTTTGATGAGCATTTTGATTTCTGTGAGCATTGTGTGTTTGGTAAACAAAACAGAAAATCATTTCCTTCAAGAAGCAATAGAGCAAAAGAGAAATTAGAGATTTTTCATACAGATGTGTTTGGACCTGTGGATAATGAATCTATTGGAAAATCTCATTATTTTGTCACCTTCATTGATGATGTATCTAGATATACATGGATTTATTTTATGAAACATAAATCTGAAGTTTTCACTAAGTTTAAGGAATTCAAAGTCTTAGTAGAGAACCAATCAAGTTTAAAGATAAAAATATTAAGATCTGACAATAGAGGGAAATATTGCTCTAAGGAATTTGATGAGTTTTGCAAGCATGCAGGTATAATCAGAAACAAGACAACTTTGTATACACTACAACAGAATGGTGTTGCAGAAAGGATGAATCGAACAATTCTAGAAAGAGCCATAAGTATGCTTAGTGATGCATAGTTGGATAAATGCTTTTGGGTAGAGGTTGTGTGTACTACTTGCTACTTGAGAAACAGATCTCCTTGTAAGGCTCTTGATTTGACACCTTATGAAGTGTGGACAAGTAAGAAACCTTTTGTTTCACATTTAAGGGTTTTTGGCTATGAGGCTTTTGTTCACGTTCCTAAGGAAAAGTGATCTAAGTTAGATCCAAAAGATAAAAAGTGTACATTTATTAGATATGGTGATAATGTGAAAGGTTATAAGCTTTGGAATCTACTAACCCGCAAGATTATCTTTTATAGAGATGTTATTTTCAGGGAACTTAGAGCTATTTCTGAACTTGGGCAGCAAAAAGAAAAAGATGAAAAGGTAAAGAGAGTACACTTTGAGTTAAAGAAGCAAGATGCACCTCAAGAGGAACAGAATGACGGATTGAGAGATGAAGAAGAAGAAGAAGAAGATTCGAGTAGTTTTGATGAAGATAAGTCTATTGTTACAGAAGAAGTTGTTGCAGATGATCATGCAAAAGAACGAGTAGAGTCTCTTACTCCACCCTTGAGGAGATCCACAAGACAATGGAATCTAGTTGACAGGTATAGCCCACCAAATTTCCATTGTGTATATGTTTTATTGAGTACTAACGATGAACCTAGATCTTACAGGGAAGCTATTTCTGTAGATGATAGTGAGTCTTGGCAATTAGCCATGCATGAGGAGATGATGGCTTTAGACTCTTATAACACTTGGGATCTTGTTCATTTTCCCAAAGGAAGAAAGGCCATAGGTTATAAGTGGGTCTTCAAGAAGAAGTTTGGAGCAGACAGATCATTGGAGAAGTACAAGGCTAGACTGGTAGCCAAGGGCTACTCCCAGAGAGTTGGAGTTGATTTTGGTGAGATATTCTCTCTTGTTGCTAAATTGACTTCTATTAGAATTATTTTATCCATTGTTGCATCTTATGATTGGGAGATTTAGCAAATGGATGTTAAGACTATGTTCTTGCATGGAGATCTTGAGGAAGAAATTGATATGCAACAACCTACAGGTTTTGAGGTAAAAGGAAAACAACATTGGGTTTGCAAGTTGAAGAGGTCTCTCTATGGTTTAAAACAATCCCCCAGAATATGGTATCAAAAGTTTGATTCATTTATTTTGAAATTGGGTTTTGTTAGAAGCAAGGACGATCATTGTGTTTACATTCATTGTATTGATGATTCTATACTGGTTATTGCTTTGTATGTTGATGACATGTTATTTTTCAGCAATACTAAGGGTATGATCAGTGAGCCTAAAGCTCAACTTTAAGGTGCATTTGATATGAAGGATCTTGGAGCTACCAAGTATATTCTGGGACTAGAGATCAAAAGGGATAGAGTTAACAGAAAGCTTTGGTTGTCACAAAGTAAGTATGTGAATACTATTTTGCAGAGGTTTAGTTTGCAAGACTGTAACCTAGTTAGAGTTCCTTTACCCATTGGTACTAAACTTTCATTAAATATGTGTCAAAAGACTGGGGATGATTTTGAGGATATGTCTAATGTGCCATATGCTAGTGTTGTAAGGAGTTTGATGTATGCAATAGTTTGCACTAGACCAAATATTCCCCAAGCAGTGGGAGTTTTAAGCAGATTTATGTCTAACCCTGGTAGACAACATTGGAATTATGTGAAGAGGATGTTTAATTATCTTGCAGGTACTCCTAATTATTGTTTGGTTTATTCTAGTACTGATAGTGCTGATAAATCTTTGGACATACAGGGTTTGTTGATGCAGATTAGGTAGGTGACTTGGATAGTCGAAGGTCCACTAGTGGCTATGTGTTTACTATGTTTGGAGGTGCAGTGAGTTGGATGAGTAAGAGGCAGCCCACAATTGCTTTGTCCACAACAAAAGAAAAGTATATGGCTGCTACTCATGTCTCTAAGGAGGAAGTTTGGTTGAGAAGACTGTGTATAGGTATTGGATTTGATTGCAGGATCAGTCAGATTGGTTGTGATAGCCAGAGTGTTATCTGTATGGCCAAGAATCCCATGTATCATTTTCGGACTAAGCATGTTCATGTTCAGTATCACTTTATTCAAGAGTTGATTGCAAATGGAGAGATTGAGTTGAAGAAGATAGACACTCAGGAGAATGTTGCAGATTCATTGACCAAGCCTGTGAGCACAGAAAAGTTTGTATGATGCAGAGAGACCATGGGCCTTGTTTCTAGTGCCTGATTATTTTTCATTTGATTTCCTATGAGTTGATTTACAATGTATAATGCCAAGTGGGAGAATGTTGGGATAAGGTGCCATTAACCTTGTAAATCCTAATATTGTATTTATTCCATTAATTATATGTAATTTGCAATTATCCATGAGGAGATGTACTAGTTTCACTGGCAGGGGTAATTTCAGTGTAACTAAAGGTAATTACGAAGTAACTTTTACTGTTGGCAAATGTAAAAACTCAAAATAAAATGAGGGTAGGCATGCTCCCTTGAGGATTCTACTATATTTGGCATGTATGACAATTGTCATAATCTTTAGTAAGTGAATCTATGACAGTTGCAAGTTGTCATAAGATTCTAAGATTCTATGATGCATATGACGAATATATTAGTTGTATATTTGCTATATTTAGCCCAAGGTTCCTATCTTGGAAATATACTCTTTTGTGGAATCTATGATGGTTATGACATGTCATAAGATGTTGTAAGAGGCCAGATTTAGTCTTGGGCACCCAACCTTTGCATGGTTGTTTTTTGAACAAGTGTAAGATGCTTGTAAGATGGTAATTAATGTTTACAGGTTGGAGAATCTTAGGAGAGAGAAGATGAATGCCTAGAATGGAGTGGAAAACATTTCTATAAGTATTTGCCATTTATTTGTTGCTGAAAGACAAATTTTAGGTACTCAGGTGCTGTCAGAATGCTATCAAATTGAAGACTTGTGGAGAGAGTTGTGTAGTTGATGTATTGTACAATCTTGTTGAGATTAATACAAACTTGTGCCTCTTTCCTGGTGGAGTTTTTTACCCGGAAGGGTTTTCTCCATGTAAACACTATGTCATTGTGTTGAGTTCTTCATGTTTGATATCTTTTCTATAGTGGGTTTTATGTTTTGTCACAATCTCCATTATTAATGCACACTTAAGATTGCTGAAATTTATCTTGAATCAGATTTCCATTAAAGTAGTGTTGCTTTCATTTCTAACATAGGCACCCTAGTCCAGTAGGGCAAATTTACAGAAAATTTTCTCTAGATCTTGAATCCTTATTCTCTAAATTACTTCTCTATACCTACACTTCACCAAATCACACACCTGTAGGCTACAATCACAAAGAGAGGGGTTTGGGGATTGTGGTGTTTAGGAGCTTGCCTTGGTCAAGCCCCGAAATGACATTCAAGTCTTCCAACACCGTTGTTAGATAGAGTGCATGCCCAATGGAGGGCAAAGGCCAAAGAAATGATGAAATAAAATGATTGAAGTACAAATAGATGTCACCTTAGAGGTGAAGCCCTCACAGAGATGAAAATCTTTCAAATCATGAGGAGATGGATTGATGAAGCCAAATATCCAATAAACAAACACAATAACAACACAATTCTCCTCTGCAACACAATGAATGCTTTGAAATCCCATAGCTCAATATCACAAGTTTGCATTATCCATCTAGGTGTAAAGTGAAGGCATAAACTCACTTATATATGCTTTCCCTCTCAATTTCATAATTCAAATTGAAAAGGTGGGCAAAGGGAAACCTTTTTAAAGGTCCTATGCCGACACATTTAAATTTGGGTCCTAAGAAATCATCCTAGACTTGGGCGCAAGCGCCCAAGTCCTAAGACCAATTTTTGGTCTTGATTATCATTTAGAATGGCCCCTAAGTCCCATTTGACATGGGCTTTAGGGGATATTGCTCTGGGATAAGTATTAAGCATGTAAAGTGTAAACATGGGGACCTGTTAGCACTCATTTTGACTTAGGGTTGATTTTCATGATCAGGGGGTTTCTTCATTTGAACCCTTTATCTTCTTGCCCATTTTTCCTAAGTATTGGACCTCCTCAACATTTTTCAGCTGCAGCATCATATTTTCCTGAGGAGGAGGTCATCATCATCATCTTGTCTTTGATGGTGGTCTGCATTAACATGTTTGCTTCGACTTGTTTTTCATCGTCATCATCATATTTCAATACCGAGTGATGTCTGGATATCATCCTGATCCTGCTGATGAGCTACAGTGCGCCCTGATTTGCTTGCGGGGGTGATTTTTCAAGTATCCGGTGATCTTCCAATTATCACCTTGCCCAAACATGATGATGATGTTGCCCCGATATTCTGAAGGGGTTATTCTTTGAGTTGTTCGACCTGACTTGTTTTTTCTTAAGGGTCGTCATCATCATCATCATATTTCCACTTATCACCGTGTTGCTTGCGGGGGTCATCATATTTTCTGCCTTCATGATATTTCGCCGGGGTGATATTTTTATCATCGGATGATCTTGGTTATGATCATCCTGATGATGTTGTTGAAGAGTTATAAGTGCGACCCGATATTCACTAGGGTCATCATATTTTGAACGTCAGGATGATCTTAGTCAATATCATCCTGATGATGTTGTATCACTTCTTGTTCGTTGTTTTGTCATCCTGATGATGCTGACGTCATCCTTATATCAGGGTGATATCTTTTTCTCTGCCTATCTGCATCATGATATTTCCGAAGGAGGGGGTGATATTTTCATTTTTGAATATCACCCGGATGTATGTTTGTTCCAGCGTCATGATGATGCTGATATCAAGGAGATATCCGCCTGCCGGCTTCGTGCATTATCTAGTGGGGGTGATCTTTTCAAGCATCATCATATTCAGTTATCGCCCCGATCTTATAGTGGAGCTACAGTGCAACCTGATATTTGTGCATCAGGATGATATTTCCAAATATCCGGTTGTCTTCCGAATATCATCCTGATGTGGATATGATGATGACGTCATCAAGGTCCGGGGGGGTCATATTTCTAACACTGATCATCTTGAGGAGATCTCCCGATATTTGCAAACATGATGATGACATCATCCGGATATGAGGAGGTGCGCAGTAGGCAGATATGATGATGACGTCAGCAGGATATGATGATGACGTCATCGGGATGTTCATCGGCCAGACTTTTGGTATAAGCTCAGCAGGAGGATGTTCCTCCGATGGATCAGGTTGTGCCGATTATCATGAAGGTTATATTGCAATATGATGCTGACGTCAAGGTGATATTTCAAGCGACAGGATATCATGCTGCTGGAGGATGATGATGATGAAGTCTTATACTAATGTCGTCAGGAGCAAAAGCACCGACATCATATATGCTCATGACCTAGTATATAAAGTGTTAATAAGATCATCGCGGGGTGCATGTGGGATAATTGATATCCTGCATTTTCAAATATCATGATGATGAATCTCGGCGGGAAATGGTTGCGATTGATTGTTAGATGTTTTTCCCAAGGCCGCGGGTTGGTGCGCCATTAATGGCGAAGGTTGCAGAGGTATGGGCGGATCTGGTACCCAATTGAAGGTGTACATCAGCGGACAGTGGCGCAGGGCTCGAGATATCTTCCTGTCTCCTCCCCTACCTGCTGCATTCATGTTTGGGCGCCAATCTGGTAGTGTTTGAGCGCCATTTTCCTGATACTATATATCTGGCGGGATTTTTGGTCAACCCTGTAATTAATTGCTATGGTACACTACCTGGCTGTTATAAGCAGGAAGTGTTACTCATTTGTGGTTGTTGAAAGTTGAAGATTTTTGGCTCTGTAATTCATAACAAGCTGATCTGGTTGCTCTGTACAGCTTACCTGTGAGTTTATGTATCTCTTGTTGTATGTTTTTGGCATGAACCCACTGATTTCATGATTAAACTTATATGAGAAATGCTATCTTAGCATGTGTTGTGTTAATTCTGTCCCCAGTATTGCATGTATTCTTCTTCTGAATCTAGATATTTGGGTAATGTTTAGATTCTAGAGCATAGAATTCCTATGTTGAATGTCTGATCTTTTAACTTCTGCTCAAGGGGTAGATTAAACTGTTTTCAGGTTGAACATTGGGAAGGGTATACTGCAGTAGGGATACCATAAGTAGAGATAACTTAACACTCTATATTGGGAGATATCTATAAGGCAGACATCACATATATCCCCTTGAAATCCAGTTCTAGCTGTTCATGCTGATCATTCACAGGTGTATGTCTACTGACTCCAGGCCCTGGATAGGCACCAATCTTGCTTTGTGTCTGTGTTACAACCATGTCCAGCTTTGCATCCAAACTTAAAACTCCAAATCAAAATCTAAAACAACCATTAGGACCTTAGAGTTAGTTTTAGGATCCTCAGTCCTCTGTCTACAACTACAAATAGGCCCAAAGCTAGCCCCTTTGCTCTTATCTTTCAGTTTTGGTCTACTTACAGGAGGACTTATCTGCTTTCTGTCAGCATCCCAGCCTTGTATGCATATCCTCATGGGTGTTGAGTAGGGAATACCCCCCTAGGTCTTGCAGAGCCTGAAGAAGAAGAGGAGATAAAATATAGAGTCTATCTCCTATACTGTTGGCCCCTGGCCCAGAGATCCTGTTGATCACTGATGGCTACCTTGTAGGGAAATCTGGGAATAAGCATCCAGTCTGGGAAAAAACCAACAGAAATTGGTGAGTCTACTGGGGAACCTTGTGAAAGAACCCTGGTTTTCAGAAGAAAACAGTTCCTAGTAATAGGTGGCGACTCCGAAGTAATCTCCCAACCGGTCAAAGTAAAATTTATATGCAGGGGAGAAGATCCCAACAAAATCCTTTATTTGAAGAGTTACCATTAACAAAAAGAATGATGTACAGAAGAAAGGGAACTGTCTCAGTTAGTCATGAGAGCTCCCCCAGAAAAGGTGATGATATACAAGATAACCCTAGGCCAGAGGTCAGAGGTGTTCCAAGAACGCCCTTTTCTAGACCCAAGTGAAAGGTTTGAAGAGGCAGAGTCTCTGAGGGATGATGAAGATGATGACCAGAATGGTATGAGACCATCTACCTCCAGACCTAAGGATGAACAATTGGCTGAAGAAATCAGAAGTCTAAGAGCAGAACTAGAATATCTACAAGCCATGAAAATCAGAGACGATATAAAGCAGAAAGTGCAAGCCTTAAGAACTGCCCAAAATGATTCAGTTCCTACCCTAGAGAATGCAAATGTGGAAAGACATCAGCAAAGATATGAAATGCAACATCAGCATCATGATGAGAGACAAAATGTGAATGATGCTAGGATACCACTGAACAATGCAGGAAACCAGAATGCAAACAGAAATGTTAATGTTAATCAGCCAAACAGACAGCCCATGCAGTTAGATAGATTCAGGCAGCTGGTGTTTGATGGTATTCCTGGGTATCCTAACCCCATTGACAAGCATCTGAGGCTGCAAGTGCCTAAATTTTTAGGAAATAACACAGTGTCAGGAGAAGATCATCTAAAGGCCTTTCAAAATGTCATGGATAATTTTGAGGTTGAGCATGAGGATGTTTTCATGAAGTCATTCATGCAATCCTTAATAGATGAGGCAAGAGAATGGTACAGGAATCTGCCTGACCGGAGTATTTCATCATGGGATGATTTTAAAAGGATATTCAAGGAGCAATATGGTGATAAAACTGACCCTAGCTTTTTTGTAAATGAGTTCACCAGTATCACTAAAGGGTCAAATGAGCAGGTTGCAGACTTTAATGCAAGATTTACTAAAGTGTTGAACAAATTGCCACATCACATGAGGCCAAATGAACCAATGTGCATAATTTTGTATATCAATGCCTTTGATGCAAAGACTGCATATGGACTAAGAGATAAAGGTCCTGCTACTCTCAGGGATGCTTTCAGAATTGCAGTGAATATTGAAAACAATAGGAAAGCATCGGGCAAGACAAATAGAAGGGATGATATAAAAATTCTGCAGAATCCAAATAAGCCTCAGAACACTCAAGGTAGTACATCTGCTCCTGAAGATAAGATAGACAAATTGGCAAATGTTGTTAAGGACCTAAGCTATAGATTAGCTAGAAGTGAAAAAGGGATGGGTCCTGATAGGCAAGTCTATCAAAGGCAGGAAAAGAGGCCATCATTACATGATATGCCTTATAACACCAATTGGCATGATGGTAAGCCTGTATTCCCACGTAACAACACAAATCAGAGGGCTCAACATGTCAAAGAAACTCCTGATCCCCTAAAGAAAGCTATAAATATTGCTGATGATGCTCCGTGGTGTATAATTTGTCAGATGCCACATTCACAGTCACAGTGTATGATTGCTCAATCTTTGTATGATAATGCTACATCTTGTAATGAATGCAATGAGCCACATCATGTGCAGGATGATGATGTTAATATGATGTCCATAGGCAATGGATACACTCTGTATGATGCTGATGAGAGTGCAGATCATCAAATTTAGGACTGCCAACAGCTCCCATATGATGAAGATAATGAGGATAACTATGTGTATGCTCAGAACTCACACAATTTTCTGAGTAACTTACAACGACCTTCTGATGAGGAAATTAGAGCCTTCACAGCTGCAGCAGTTGCTCAAGTCAAAAGCAACTACAATCTCAGAGGTAAAAATCAAGTAGGCAGCCCACATCAGCCAGAAGATATTTCTGCAGGTCAGCTGGTGCATGGTCATAAAGGAACTGAACCACAAAAAAGGCAGTGGGTAAATAATAAACAGAACTTTAAACATAGAACAGGTCATGAATTTCAAGGACCAGAAAACAAAACCCCTCAGGCTGAAGATCAAAGTAGAGGTTCCCAAGACAAGAATGATGATCAGGGAACTATGAAAGTGAAAGCTAAATCAGCTCAGGATAAAAACAAGATTGTGGAGCAAGCTACAACTGTTGTACAAAACTGTGCTCCATTTGATATAGCTCAGGTCCTCCGCAGGTAAAAGTCTCTGTTCCACTTATGGAACTCATGAAAGTGGAAGAGATCAAGAATAGGACAATATCCCTAATCTCAGGGGTACCTTTTCAAGCTAAACAAAATGTTCAGACCCAGGGTGAGAAACATGTCATGTGTAATGAAGAAGATGAGACTCCTGAAGTTTATTTAGGAGTGACTATGACAAAGTGTCCTTCACAGGTGGAACCATTTTATGTTTCCCTGGTTATAAATGGAAAAATAATTAGAAATTGTATGCTTGACTCTGGAGCATCCACAAATGTCATGCCTTTGGCCATCATGCAACAAACTGGATTAAAAATTGACAAGGCATGTGGAAAATGTTATGCAATGGATGCCAGAGAGGTACCAGTTATTGGAATCATGAAGGATGTAGATTTCAAACTGGCAGCATTTCCTGAAAAAAGATATAAAATGAATATAACAGTGGTTGACATCAAGCCACAATATGGTATGTTGTTGTCAAGGAGATGGGCAGCACTAATTGGTGGAAGTATGCAGCTGGACCTGTCATATGCCATGATTCCAATGAATGGCAGGGATGTCAAGCTAATCAGAGAGCAAAGATCATCAGAGACAGTGGAAGACCAAGAAGCAGAGGAACAAGTATGCTTTGTAGACACTGACTGTGATAACTTCAAGGTTGTCTCAGATGATACAGAAGATAAAAAGAAAAATGTCTGCATTGAAGAGCTGGATCAGCAAGGCTTATGGACCATGTTTTTTGATGGAGCTTGTGCAAAAGAAGGCTCTGGAGCTGGAGTTGTTTTCCTGTCTCCAACTGGTAAGCTCCTCAAATTCTCTTTCTTGCTGAGGTTTGATTGCACAAACAATATTGCAGAATATGAGGCTTTACTCTTAGGCCTAAATATTGCTTTCAAACATGGAATTAAGATGTTAAGAGTATTTGGGGATTCTGAGCTGATTGTATCCCAAATTAGAAATAAGTATGCTGCAAAAAATAAAAGACTGAAACAATACAAGCATGCTGTTTGGGATACCATTGAATTATTTGATGCATTTTCAATAGGCTGGGTAGAGAGGTCAAAAAATGTTATGGCTGATTTCTTAGCCAATGTTGCAATAAGGCCAGATGACATCACTCTGTCAGGTGTTACAAATGTAGAAGTTAAAATTAGGCCTGCAATACCAGAAAATATATGCAGTTGGCAAGTGTTTAATGATGATAGGGATTTGCTGAAATTTTTGCACTGCATAGATGAATATGAGAATCAACAAATTGATTTCCAAGCTTTTGTAGAGACTGTAGATGGAAAAGAAACTCTTGTGGGAAAAGAGATAATTCAATTGAAGACTAATAAAATCCCTAGAGGGTTGGTAGCTTTGGAAAGAGTTTTTGACAGTAGAGATAAAATGGTCACAAGGACATCTCCCACAAATAAGGAGGATTTAGAGGAGATAAATTTGGGGACATCTCAGGCCCCTCAGAAGGTATACATTGGTAAACAGCTCAAACCACACATTAGGAGTATGCTGACTGCATTACTGAAAAAGTATAAACATGTTTTTTCTTGGTCATATGAGGACCTAAAAGCTTATAGGGAAGATTTATTCCAGCATGAGATCCCATTGAAGCCTGGAGCTAAGCCATTTAGACAAAAGCAAAGACCTATTAATCCTACCTTAGCTCCCAAGATGCAAGAAGAACTCAAAAGGCTCAGGGAAGCTGGAATAATTGTGCCAATCAGACATTCAACTTGGGTGTCTAACCTTGTCCCAGTCAAAAAAAAGAATGGTGATATTAGGCTTTGTGTTGATTTCAGGAACTTGAATGTATCCTCTTTGAAGGATAACTATCCACTGCCTAATATGGAAGCTATGTTGCAGAGAGTGACTGGTTGTGAACTCCTATCCATGATGGATGGATTTTCAGGATATAATCAGGTAAAGGTAAAGGAATTAGAACAATATAAGACTGCCTTTACCACTCCATGGGGAACTTATGTGTATGTTAGAATGCCATTTGGACTAACAAATGCAGGTGCTACATTTCAAAGAGCAATGGATGTTGCTTTTGCAGGGTTGATTGATTCAATCCTGGCTGTATATCAGGATGACCTGACTGCTTACTCAAAGAAAGAAGAGCAGCATTGTTTGCATCTGGAGCAGATTTTCATAAGAGCACTAGAATATGGTATTTCTTTAAATCCAAAGAAGTGTGCCTTTGGGGTAGTTGAAGGAAAGCTTCTGGGACACATTGTTTCCAAGGATGGAGTCAGGATAGATCCAGAGAGAGTGGCTGCTATTGATAGGATTCAAATGCCAAAAACTGTGAAAGGAGTTCATTCCTTCTTTGGACAGATAAATTTTGTTAGAAGATTTGTTCCCAACTTTGCAGAAACCACAAGGAACATTTCCAAGATGATGAAGAAGGATGCAACTGTCAACTAGGAAAGGGAAGCAATAGAATCATTTCAGAATATCAAAGAGGCAATCAAGATGGCCCCTGTTCTTAAATCTCCTGATTTTTCTAGGCCATTCCAAGTATTTTCATTTGCTTCCTTTCATACTGTTGCTGCATGTTTGTTACAGAAAAACGAAGATGGTTTTGAACAGCCCATCGCTTTCTTCAGTATGTCCTTGCAGGCCTCTGAGTTGAAGTATGATATTATGGAAAAACAGGCATATGCACTAGTCAGAGCCATCAAAAGTTTCAGACCATACTTGGTAGGGTCATATGTAATTGCATATGTACCTCATGCAGCAGTCAAAGACATATTCACTCAGCAGGAGGTGACTGGAAGAAGGTGCAGATGGATAAACAAACTGCAAGAGTTCAACATAGACATACAAGTTACTAAGTTGATAAGAGGACAAGGATTAGCCAAGATGATGGCACAGTCAAACTTGGAAGCATGCCAAGTTAATGCAGTCCAAGATGAGAGTGTAAATGTATCAGGATCTGAATGGTACAAGGATATTATCTATTACTTGCAAAATCTGAATTGTCCTTCCCATTTCAGTGACAGTCAAAAGAGGACTTTAAAGTTACATGCAATCAGGTATGTTATTGTTCAAGGTGAGCTATACTGGAAAAACCCTGATGGTGTGCTGCTGAGATGTGTGGGTGAGGATATGGCTAACAATGTTTTGATTGACATGCATAAAGGATTGTGTGGTGGACATTATACTGCCCAAACAACAGCTCATAAAATTCTCAGGGTAGGATATTGGTGGCCTACTCTCTTTTCAGATGCACAAAGGTTAGTGAGAAAGTGTGACCCTTGCCAAAGATTCTCAGGAAAGCTGAAATATGATGGTGCTTTACCCCTCAGAACTGTACCTGTGGATGCTCCATTCCAGCAATGGGGAATTGACTTCATAGGGGAAATTACAGACAAATCAAGTGGGGGACACAGTTGGATTTTGGTGGCAACTGATTACTTTACCAAATGGATTGAGGCCATTCCAACTAAGAGAGCTACAAGTAAGGTGGTGACAGATTTCATACTAGAAAACATCATCATCAGGTTTGGAGTACCATTTAAGATAATCACTGATAATGCTATGTGCTTCAGATCAGGTGAATTTGTTGATTTTTGCAACAGGTATGGGATAAATCTGTCATATACATCACCGTATCACCCACAAGGAAATGGTCAAGCAGAATCAAGCAATAAGAGCATCATGAAAATTATCAAGAGGATACTGGACAAGAACAAGAGAGCTTGGGACTCAAAGTTGAACTTAGCAGTATGGGCTGACAGAGTGACAGTGAAAAGGGCTATTGGGAAGTCACCTTTTGAGCTAGTATATGGTGCATCAGCTAGACTGCCCATAAACAATCTCCTACCAGTTTACAGATTCATTCAGGAAAATGATGAGGAGATTGAAGATTCCATGACAGAAAGAGTGAACCAGCTGGTTGCATTGGATGAAGACAGAAGAAAAGCCCACCAGATCAATCTCAAAAGACAACAAGATGTGAAATATCAGTTTGACAGGAGAACTACAAAAAGGAAGTTTCAAGTCAATGATCTGGTGCTCATTTGGAATGCTAAAGGTCAGGAAAAGGGTAAACATGGTAAATTTCAACCCTTATGGATGGGCCCATATCAGGTTTGCAATACTCATGGGGAGGATTCTTATTTCCTCCAGGCCCTAGATGGTGAAGTTCTGGAATTGCCTGTGCATGGCCAATTCCTTAAGTTCTATTTTGCATGAATAACTGGTTGCTGTGCACATTTGTAAAAATATGTATGTAGTGTAAATGCCTTGTACAGCTCGCGTTTTTTGGCTTTTTGTCTGGTCTGCCCGGAGATCTGGTTCTCGCTGCAGGTTTTCACCTGCACGTCCCCATTCGGAGCCACTGTTAGCACTCATTTTGACTTAGGGTTGATTTTCATGATCAGGGGGTTTCTTCATTTGAACCCTTTATCTTCTTGCCCATTTTTCCTAAGTATTGGACCTCCTCAGCATTTTTCAGCTGCAGCATCATATTTTCCTGAGGAGGAGGTCATCATCATCATCTTGTCTTCGATGGTGGTCTGCATTAACATGTTTGCTTCGACTTGTTTTTCATCGTCATCATCATATTTCAATACCGGGTGATGTCTGGATATCATCCTGATCCTGCTGATGAGCTACAGTGCGCCCTGATTTGCTTGCGGGGGTGATTTTTCAAGTATCCGGTGATCTTCCAATTATCACCTTGCCCAAACATGATGATGATGTTGCCCCGATATTCTGAAGGGGTTATTCTTTGAGTTGTTCGACCTGACTTGTTTTTTCTTAAGGGTCGTCATCATCATCATCATATTTCCACTTATCACCGTGTTGCTTGCGGGGGTCATCATATTTTCTGCCTTCATGATATTTCGCCGGGGTGATATTTTTATCATCGGATGATCTTGGTTATGATCATCCTGATGATGTTGTTGAAGAGTTATAAGTGCGACCCGATATTCACTAGGGTCATCATATTTTGAACGTCAGGATGATCTTAGTCAATATCATCCTGATGATGTTGTATCACTTCTTGTTCGTTGTTTTGTCATCCTGATGATGCTGACGTCATCCTTATATCAGGGTGATATCTTTTTCTCTGCCTATCTGCATCATGATATTTCTGAAGGAGGGGGTGATATTTTCATTTTTGAATATCACCCGGATGTATGTTTGTTCCAGCGTCATGATGATGCTGATATCAAGGAGATATCCGCCTGCCGGCTTCGTGCATTATCTAGTGGGGGTGATCTTTTCAAGCATCATCATATTCAGTTATCGCCCCGATCTTATAGTGGAGCTACAGTGCAACCTGATATTTGTGCATCAGGATGATATTTCCAAATATCCAGTTGTCTTCCGAATATCATCCTGATGTGGATATGATGATGACGTCATCAAGGTCCGGGGGGGTCATATTTCTAACACTAATCATCTTGAGGAGATCTCCCGATATTTGCAAACATGATGATGACGTCATCCGGATATGAGGAGGTGCGCAGTAGGCAGATATGATGATGACGTCAGCAGGATATGATGATGACGTCATCGGGATGTTCATCGGCCAGACTTTTGGTATAAGCTCAGCAGGAGGATGTTCCTCCGATGGATCAGGTTGTGCCGATTATCATGTAGGTTATATTGCAATATGATGCTGACGTCAGGGTGATATTTCAAGCGACAGGATATCATGCTGCTGGAGGATGATGATGATGAAGTCTTATACTAATGTCGTCAGGAGCAAAAGCACCGACATCATATATGCTCATGACCTAGTATATAAAGTGTTAATAAGGTCATCGCGGGGTGCATGTGGGATAATTGATATCCTGCATTTTCAAATATCATGATGATGAATCTCGGTGGGAAATGGTTGCGATTGATTGTTAGATGTTTTTCCCAAGGCCGCGGGTTGGTGCGCCATTAATGGCGAAGGTTGCAGAGGTATGGGCGGATCTGGTACCCGATTGAAGGTGTACATCAGCGGACAGTGGCGCAGGGCTCGAGATATCTTCCTGTCTCCTCCCCTACCTGCTGCATTCATGTTTGGGCGCCAATCTGGTAGTGTTTGAGCGCCATTTTCCTGATACTATATATCTGGCGGGATTTTTGGTCAACCCTGTAATTAATTGCTATGGTACACTACCTGGCTGTTATAAGCAGGAAGTGTTACTCATTTGTGGTTGTTGAAAGTTGAAGATTTTTGGCTCTGTAATTCATAACAAGCTGATCTGGTTGCTCTGTACAGCTTACCTGTGAGTTTATGTATCTCTTGTTGTATGTTTTTGGCATGAACCCACTGATTTCATGATTAAACTTATATGAGAAATGCTATCTTAGCATGTGTTGTGTTAATTCTGTCTCCAGTATTGCATGTATTCTTCTTCTGAATCTGGATATTTGGGTAATGTTTAGATTCTAGAGCATAGAATTCCTATGTTGAATGTCTGATCTTTTAACTTCTGCTCAAGGGGTAGATTAAACTGTTTTCAGGTTGAACATTGGGAAGGGTATACTGCAGTAGGGATACCATAAGTAGAGATAACTTAACACTCTATATTGGGAGATATCTGTAAGGCAGACATCACATATATCCCCTTGAAATCCAGTTCTAGCTGTTCATGCTGATCATTCACAAGTGTATGTCTACTGACTCCAGGCCCTGGATAGGCACCAATCTTGCTTTGTGTCTGTGTTACAACCATGTCCAGCTTTGCATCCAAACTTAAAACTCCAAATCAAAATCTAAAACAACCATTAGGACCTTAGAGTTAGTTTTAGGATCCTCAGTCCTCTGTCTACAACTGCAAATAGGCCCAAAGCTAGCCCCTTTGCTCTTATCTTTCAGTTTTGGTCTACTTACAGGAGGACTTATCTGCTTTCTGTCAGCATCCCAGCCTTGTATGCATATCCTCATGGGTGTTGAGTATGGAATACCCCCCTAGGTATTGCAGAGCCTGAAGAAGAAGAGGAGATAAAATATAGAGTCTATCTCCTATACTGTTGGCCCCTGGCCCAGAGATCCTGTTGATCACTGATGGCTACCTTGTAGGGAAATCTGGAAATAAGCATCCAGTCTGGGAAAAAACCAACAGGACCTAGGAGCTAAACTAGGAGGTAAAAATGCATAGGGATAATTTTTACTCCATAACAAGTGTAAGGGTAAAATGTGGTTTAATCAAATGAATAATATCAAACCCAAACATCAATAGAATAACAAAATAAGAAAGATTGAATGAAATGAGCAATGAATAACACAATGCAAACCTTCCTTGTTTCAAAGCTTCTGTTGTTCACCTATTACAACCGTCATTTGCTGATGAAGTAGGCCCTCAGAGAGTGCACTCTTTTAGCTGTGTTGTAGGATGTCGGTAGTAAATGGCTGTGTTGATAAACGTGCAATGAAGAGGAGCTCCAAAGAAAATGTGTGATCTCAAGCAAATTGTATTGGGGGTGCCAAAGGCGCGCGGGTAGAATTCTGCAGAGTAACAATACGAATAGCTTGGATGAATAGAATGGAGGGATGAAGCTTCTTTTATAGACTCAGAGGAATGAGAATCCACAGTTGAGAAGAAGTATGATGATCAATGGCTAAGAATGGTTGAGGAATGTGCAACCAGTAGAAATATGACAAGTGTCTCAGCTCCATCATGAAAGAGGAGATTTGACAAAATTGATTGGAGAGTTAACTCCTTTAACTGATTAGTTAACAAACTTGATTAGTCAGTTGGAAGAATGAATTATGGAATTGACTGAATTGATTGAGGGATTAACTCAATTGACTAGTTAGTTAACACTTCTGATTGATTAGTTAACTAACTTTTGATTTGAGAAGAAATAAGACATGTGGGTGAGGGGGAAAATAGGTAATTAAATATTTTATATATTTAATTACATGTGCAACCTGATGAGGTGGACAAAGTGAGGTTGAAAGTGAGGTGTAAGGTGAGGTGGATTTTTGAAATTAGAACTTAGGATAGAGGAATTTGGATTAATTAAATAATTTAGGATTATTTAATTGTGTAGGACATTAGAAGAATTTAGGGAATTTAATTAAATAAATTAAATTTATTTAATTATGGAATAGTGAACCGCTTAGATAAATTTAGAATATTTATTTAATTGATAGAAGAATGAAATAAATATTTAGAATGATAAAAGGAATTTAGAAAGGAAATAAATATTTAGAATATTTATTTAGAATGAATTGTGTCATTTTTAGGCATATACATTTTGCCCCTCTTTGATGCAATGCAGTTTACAGCGTTGCCTCAAAGAATAAATAGTCTGATAGTGATACATGCCCCAGTTTGCCCCTGGTACAAGTTTGATGACAGGATGCCCCCTTGGGAGATTGGACGAGGAGAAGGCAGAAGGCATGAGATGGACAAACTCCTGATGAAGAAGGTTAGGTTTGAAAAAAATGGGATGAAGAAAAGAGTCGAATGATACGTGATGCAAGAAGAATGATGACACACACAAGCAAGCAAGCAAGTATGCACAAATGACACACGAACAAACAAGGTATTGCCCCTGTCAAGTGGTAAACCAATGATATACTAATAACAATATACAACAATGTTGTCATGGCGGGGAACGATAAATCCCTAGACCAACATGGCAGGCGTGTTGTCATGGCGAGGAATGATAGAGCCCTAGAGAAACATGAAGGATAGTGTCTAGTTTCAAGAAATGAAGCATGTCGTGTAAGACGCGTGTATTGGTCTAATTTCGACAATGCAACATCTGGTATAAGACAATTGATTGATTAACTGATCGAGTTGGTTTATGACCAGACAAAGATCAAGACCCCTGATTGTGATTGGATCATTTGTGCAAGATTGACTTGACTTGATTGGTATGGATTAAGGATGGACCTTGAATTTGGATCATTGCTCAGACTGACTGGACAAGGATGAAAGATATGATGATAGATAGAAATCTAATTGATAGAAGAAAGACTCGATAGAAGGACTCACAAGCTTTTATTTGTATTGATACTCTGCATTGTTGGATCTTTATTGCATGGGGTATGGTATGGATGTATAAATGGATATAGGATGGATGCTTTGCTATTGGAGTGCTTTATTTCATCATTGGGCCTTGTATTTTTGGTACATTTTCTGAAATGTTGTAAGTGAATACAAGCATCTAGGTATAATTGAACTAAGATGACCTGAGTACCACTTACATGGATTTTGATTTAGCAAGTTAATACAAGCATCTAGTCAAACTTGAATCTAGATGACCTGAGTGTTCCTTGCGTATCAACAAATAAGGATTGCCCCCATTCATGTGAGACCTTTGATGTCCTCGATGATCTTTTACCGATCATGTCCTTAGACAAGGCTTCACATTACTAAAGTTTAATCCACAAACAACAAACAAAGAAAGTAATCATGCCCCCATCATAGCATCTCTAGCTTTTGGCATCCTCGAGTAGCATAGGAAGGTATGATAGCAAAAAATCAAGACTCTATAACTTAACCCTGGTTCCAATCCACAAAACATTCTTGCCATTAGATGTGTTTATTTCTTGCTATAAGTTGAATAAAATCATTTAGAAGACCTTGGGTATTTGCTTTGCATTGGATAGGTTAAGATGCTCATAGTCAAGATTTCTGCTTGAGGTGCGGGATTTTTCTTGCATTTGCTTGTTTGGTGAGAAGATTGCACGATCCTTATTGGGGAGATGGACCTTAAGGGACTAACCTAGTGCATCGGGGGCTCACTGCTAAATGGCCTTGCCTACATGACGACGCAGAGGCAACGTAGTTTGGGGTAAACCCTAATGGACCATGAATGGGCTAGAAGAAAGATGACAAGAAAGGGGATGAATGGGACCGTGGGTGAAATGGAAGCCTCGGGGGTGCATTGGAATAATGGCCTTGCCTACGTGATGGCGCAGAGGCAACATAGTTCACAGACTTAGACCATGGACACTGACGAGGGACACTATGCCAGGCTCACACTGAGGAGATGGTATGGGACAAAACCTTGGTTGACAAGGCCACAAGGAGAGTATCAAGCCATGATAGGTAACTGTCAAGTGTTTATTGTGGGATAGATATGGGTCAAATGAGAAATGAGCGAAGGAAGAATGTACTCAGGGTGATTGGATTCCCAAAGATGGAGAAGGTGGTTTATCACAAGTAACGCCTGTTTACTAGGTTTTCATTACTTGCTTTTATTTGCACGAGAAGCTAAAAAGTAAACATGATGCATGTTTGCTAGGTTTTCATCATGATACCTATCCAAGGTGCCTGTTTTCCAGGTTTTCACCAAAGGACAATTTTTTTGTATGCTTTCTATTTTTTCTGATTTTTTTACATTTTCTCTTTTCAATTTTTTTGTTGATTTTTTTGATTTTTGAATTTTCGGTACCCTCTTACATTAGGGTTCTCCTAGGTATAGAACTGGCGAAGGTGCATGCTGTTGATTGGATCATCGAACAACTCACCCTCTGATGTGGCCAACTGATATGCCCCTGATCCGTAAGTAGCTACAATCACATAGGACCCAAGCCAGTTAGGTTCGAACTTGCCTTTCTTTTCTCTGTCTTGTTGATTGCGAGGATTCTCTTTGAGAACGAGGTCCCCAACCTTAAAGCATCTTGGGCGAACCTTGTGGTTATAGCTTCTTGACATCATCTGTTGATATGCTTTGAGATTATCAAAGGCTTTCTAGCGCCTTTCTTCTAGCAGCTCTAGTTCTTGTAACTTGGAGACTCTATATTCTTCGTCTGATATGAGACCTTTCAACGATACCCTAAGAGATGGTAGTTCGACCTCAATGGGGAGGATGGCTTCTGAACCATAGACAAGGGCGTAGGGTGTAGCACCTGTGGGAGTGCGTATACTGGTTCTCTAGGCCCACAGGGCGGGATTGAGTTGGACATGCCAATCACGGCCAGCATCGTTGACAGTCTTCTTTAGGATTTTCAGAATGGTTTTGTTCAATGCCTCAGCTTGGCCATTACCTTGGGGGTAGTATGGAGTGGAGAAATGATGTTGGATTTTGAAACGCTCACAGAGTTCTTGGACATCCTAATTTTTGAATGGTCTTCCATTATCCGTGATAATAGATGAAGGAATACCATATCTGCAGATAATATAATTCAGAATGAAAGATGAAATTTGCTTACCTATGACGGTGGTTAGGGGAGCAGCCTCAATCCACTTTGTGAAATACTCAGTGGCAGTTATGATGAATTTGTGGCCGTTGGAAGAGGGTGGATGAATCTTTCCCACAAGGTCAAGTCCCCACTGGCAAAAGGGCCAAGGTGTTGTTAAAGGTCTCAACTCTTAAGTAGGTGCATGGATCAGGTTCCCATGTATTGGGCACTGTTTGCACTTTTTAACAAACTGATATGAATCCATTTCCATGTTTGGCCAGTGATAACCCAAACGCATGAGTTTCTTGGCTAAGGAAGGACCGCTGGAGTGTGTTCCATAGATCCCTTCGTGTAGGTCTCGCAAGGCAGTTATGGATTCTTCTTGTTCTAAACAATGGAGCAAAGTACCATCTAGACCACGTCGGTAAAGGGTATCAGCTATGATGGTGTAGCGAGAGGTTTGTTGTATGAAAGTTTACTTTTGGCTGGAAGAGAGGTCAGGTGGGAGAATGTTGTCCTTGAGATAAGTGTAAGTCTTACCTTACCAAGGTGAATCAGATCCGACTAGAAGGCATATGGAATGGGTCTCAAGAAGATCATAAGCTGGTTGCCAGATAGTTTCCACTAAGAACTCATACCGTGACTCATTTTTAGGTAGTTCTAGAAGAAAGGCTATGGTAGCCATTGCATCTGCTGCTTTGTTCTCCATCCTAGGTATTTGCTCGAAGGAGATGGTCCCAAAGTGCTCTTTGAAGTCGTCAACCATTCTTTTGTAGGGGATGAGCTTTTCATCTTTGGTTTGATACTCATCGTTGAGCTGATTGATGATAAGCTGAGAATCACCATAGACATGTAGTTCTTGGATTTTCCACTCAGTTGCCATCTTAAGACCAATTACCAAGGCTTCATACTCCGCTATGTTATTGGTGAATGGAAATAACAAACGGTAAGACTTTGGACTTGTGTCACCTTGGGGAGTTATAAACAGGATGCCTGCCCCCGATCCATGGTTTGTGTAAGACCCATCGAAGTAGAGTATCCAAGAAGATGTTGATATAGTGAATAAAGACTCATCGGGAAACTCAAACTGCATGGGC
Organism: Cunninghamia lanceolata; assembly: GCA_027924645.1. NCBI lineage: Eukaryota > Viridiplantae > Streptophyta > Pinopsida > Cupressales > Cupressaceae > Cunninghamia > Cunninghamia lanceolata. Next base: position 2,424,503 of record BSBN01000144.1, on the reverse strand, counting down.
TTGTTGTCTTGTAATAGTGCATCTACTAGTTGGTCAGCTATGATTTGTCCCTTGATGGCTTTTCTGTCCACATATTCGATGTCATACTCACTGAGAAGCATTACCCATTTTGCTAGGCGACCTATGAGAGCAGCTTTGCTGAGAAGATACTTCAATGGGTCTATCTTTGCAATAAGCTTAACTAGATGTGCAAGCATGTAATGCCAGAGTTTTTGTGAAGCAAAAATTACTGTGAGACATGATCTTTCTACTTGTGAGTATTGCAACTCGTAGCCCACTAAGGTTCGACTAATGTAGTATACAGCTCTTTCTTTGTTCTCATAATCTTGCTGTGCTAGAAGAGCTCCAAGAGCAGTAGGTGTAGCCGATATGTAGAGAATTAGAGGCTTTCCTTGGATCGGAGGCATGAGAATGGGTGGATTCACAAGGTACTCCTTTAGCTTGTTGAATGCTTCTTCACACCTTTCATCCCACCTAAATGGAATGTTCTTATGCAGGAGATGGCTGAAAGGTTGGCACTTGTCTGCCAGCTGTGATATAAATCTGCGGATGGCCTACAACTTGCCCTATAAGGATCTCAACTGAGTGAGAGTTTTGGGTGGAGGCATGTCCATTATAGCTTTGACCTTGGCCGAGTCTACCTCTATTCTGTTTGCTGACACGATGAAGCCTAGCAGCTTGCCTGAAGTTACCCCAAACACACATTTCTTTGGGTTCAATTTGACGTGGAATTGGTCCAATCTCTGAAAGAATTTTTCTAATACATCTAGGTCTGAGTCCCTTGTGAGAGATTTTGCTAAGATATCGTCAACATAGTCTTCCATAGTTACATGCATCATGTCATGAAATATAGTTGTCATAGCTCGCTGATATGTAGCACCTTCATTTTTCAGCCCAAACGGCATGACATTCTAGCAAAAGGTACCCCATGGGCAAGTGAAAGCCATCTTGTGTTGGTCCTCTAGTGCTATTTTGATTTGATTATACCCTAAGAATCCATCCATGAGTGATAGCATTGTATGTCCTGTAGTTAGGTCGACTATGATATCGATGTTTGGCAATGGAAAGTCATCCTTGCGGCATGCTTTATTTAAGTCTCAAAAATCATTGCATAGTCAAACCCGGCCATCTGGTTTAGACACTGGCACAATATTGGATATCCATTCTGGGTAATCTATGGCTCTAATGAACCCCACATCTAGCAATTTCTTGAGTTCTTTGACCAAAAGGGCTATGTGAGGATGCATCTTTCTCAGCTTCTGCTTTACTGGTTTCACTCCTAGATCCAATGGCAGATGATGTAGAATCAAGTTTGGGTCTAGACCTGGCATGTCTGCATATGACCAAGAAAAGCTACCTCTCTTCTTCTTAAAGAATGGTACAAACCTAGTTTTCTCTGGTGGTGTAAGAGATTTGGCAAAGTGGATAATCTTGGGTTGTTCTTCTGTTCCAATATTCATGGGCTCTGTCGGTTCCACAACAATCTGTGACCGTTCCTGGTACATATCACTAGGGAGGGTGTCAAGCATTCCATCGTCAGGTGCCATAGTTGGGTTTTCACCTTCAGATGCATCCTTTCTTTTTACTGTTTTGTGATCTAACACTGCGGCAAGGTAGTTTTCACTGTCAGATCTATTTTTGATCTTGATATTTTTGTGACTAGAAGGCTTGGCACCCTCCCCGAAGTAAGCCACGTTATTCAGTTTGATAGAAAAACCAGCTTTATGATCTCCCTTCGGTAAGTGGTCCCTAAGTTCCATATAATCGATGTAAGCATCGTCGTTTTGGAACATATCTAGTTGGGGAGTGCCTTGCAGATCGTAGTCAATAAGCTCAGGGTGCAAGAGGGGAAGGGAGTTGGATGACAGACCTGATTCATTGATGGTGTGAATGGAAATGTTAGGAGCATTGGTGGGGGTAGTGTTCCAGGTGGTACTTTCCTCCAAGTTGTTTATTGCAATGGAATTTAAACTTTCCTCGAAAGCCATAATCTCAAGGATGGGCAAATCAGACTCCAGTGGTCTGTCCCGTTGTGTTTGTCCCTCACGGTAGGGGCTAAGAGTTTGGATGGTGTCGACCTCTTTATCGTCGTAGGAGTGTTCTGTTAGCTCGTCCCACTCATACTCATTTGAATCATCTGAATCTTTGTTGCTATCCACTTGGAGTGTTTGGATTGTTTCCACAAGGCAAGCATTTTCCTTAGCTTTACCCTTGCCTTTGTATCCTAGGCCACTTGTGTTTCTAGCCGAAGAGGATGAAGAAGGTTGTATAGGTTCAATGATTCCTTCTTTTCTGAGGCCAATGGGGCCTTGTCCTTTGTACCCCATCCTGTGCAAAATAGTCTCACCTCACCCATAGAGTTCTGTTGGGAGTCTAGGCAGATCTTGGGGTGTGCTTTCTTCTTCGGCATAAAGCCATTGTAAGAGATCTCGTTCCTTTGTTTCATCAGATAAGGTCCCCCATTTTACAAAGGGATTTGTGGGAGCTACAAGAGGTGCAGATGGCTTTGGAAAATGTTTGGGTTGTTGATTGGGTTGGCCAAAAGAGCGAGGAGACAAAGGCATCTTAGCAAGATTGAGGTTGTGCTCAATGGAGTATTCCCCCACTCCTCTTTCTTTTATGGTAATTTTCTGTGCTTTGGGTCTTGAGGAGGAAGCTTCAGCGATATGGTCCTGTTGCAGGGTAGGGGAAATGTATGCTCTATTGTTGGGTATGACACACTCAGGTTTTGCATGGAAAGAATTGCAGTGTTGGTAGGGATCAGGGTCGCCTTGAATGGTGACTTGCTTGCCATTATGTGGGAATTTAATGCATTGATGAAAGGTTGAAGGGATAGCCTTCATGGCATGAATCCACAGTCTCCTGAGTAGGATATTATAAGCAAGCTCCCGATCAAGGACTTGACACACCACATCTTTTATGACAGGTCCAACTTGAATGGGTAGGACAATTGTTCCCTTTGTGGTTCTTTCTTCCTCGTCATATGCTTTGATGGTAATTTTCCTCCGTGGATCAACTGCCTGTTCGGAGAACCCTAGTGCAAGGACTAACTTTAATGTGCAAATATTTAAACCACCACCTCCATCAATGAGAACCCTCTTGATGCGGTGTTTGTGTATGAAGGCGACAATGTGCAGAGGGGTGTTATGAGGTTGGGATACGGAGGGATCATCTTGCTCAGTAAACGATATGGAGTTGGAGGATGTCAGATTGCCTACCATGGTCTGAAACTTTTCTTGGGCCAAATTAGTGGGGACAGTGGTTTCCACTAGGGTTTTCTCAAGAATCTCCTTATGAGAAGGAGATAGACGCAATAGCTCCAATATAGAAATGTGAGCCAGAGTTTTCTATAACTGGTCGAGGACATTGTACTGACGGGAGTTGGATGGGGACTGTGATGACCTTAGAGGGGCGGTATTGAGCATGACTTTACCACTGTAGGTAATTATACTACAACCATTTCTTTTAGGTTCTGGTTGTTGGTTGGGTGAGATGACATTGACCTGTGGGATTTGCTCAGAAATACAATTTATGGTGTAGTCAAAAGGCACACTTGCATAGTTGGCATTACTAATCCCGTTGTTCTGATTTGGCCGGTTGCGATTATTGTTGTTGTTGTTACTATTGTTGCCGTTGTTGTTGTGGCTAGTAGTGTTGTTGTTGTTGTTGTTGTTATATGGCCTGTTGTGATTCAGAAGTGGATCCCTGTAGGCCACATGAGTTTCATTGGAGGTATGTTGTTGTGTCCCTCCCTGGTTCTAATCTAGTACATTTTGTATGACATTTTAGAGGTGGATGCAGTTGTTAGTTGTATGCCTCCTTCCTCGATGATATTCACAATAGTCTGTGTCCTTCCAGTAGGGAGGTTTGACTATAGGCTTGTAATCACTTGTTGGCGGTAGAGAAATTTCATTGTTTGCCAACAACTTCCTTAGTGCAGACTCTTGAGACTCACCCAATGGTGTGAATTTTCTCCTTGGATTTGAACTGAACCAAGGTTTGGGCTCCCAAGAAGGTGGTTTGTTGAGTGTACCATTGTTTGTTTGTCCCTTTAGAGTGAATATGGGTTGTTGTTTGGGAGCTGCCGCCTTGGCATCCACTACTCCATCGTTGACCACATTCTTGTTCTTGGTCCAAAACTTTGATTTATCCATTATGTAATTGGAAGTAGATGTGTCCTTGTAGATCTTGATAGCTCCTTTAGTGATCATAGCCTTTTCGATGAATAAGCCCATTTCAATGACTTTTGAGAATGATGTAGGGCATTATATCTGTATTTGATAGCTAAGATCAGTGTTTAGGTTGTGGACAAACATCTCCAATAGCTGCTTCTCAGGCATATCATAAGAACACTTACGAGCTAGTTGTCTCCATCGTTGTAAGAAGGTGGCGAATGATTCACCACTCTTTTATTTGGTGTTGCATAGATCTAGCATAGATACCTCGTGTTCTATGTTGTAAGAGAAGTGCGTTATAAATTTATTGACAAGTTCATCAAAAGTTTTGATTCCTGGTGGGAGACGCGAGAACCACTCCATAGCTTGACCACCTAAAGATCTTGGGAATAGTCTCATCAAGTAGGTCTCATTGTGAGCTACTTCTAAACATGCTGCATTGAATTCCCGGATATGATCTCTAGGATCCCCCTTCCCTTTATATTTGTCAAATTTCTGAACTCCAAACTGATAGGGGAATGGTTTCATGACCAAATTTTTGTCGAAGGGGTATGGTGCTATATCTTCCAAGGAGTAGTTCTTGGTACTCGTACCCATCTTAAGGTCTAATATTTCTTGTGTGAGGCTCTCGAGTCATTTTCTCATTTCTTCCATAGGAGCATTTTGATCTATGGGATTCTTTCCTCTATCATTGGCATGTAGGACTGTGTCATTTGTACCCCTCTCATTTGCATGCAGAACTGTGTCATTCGTGCCCCTCTCATGATCATCACACCTCCTCTCATGATCATTGTCTACATTTTCCATGATGGAGCTTATGTCAAAGTCTGCGAGGAGTTTGATTCTGAGACTAGCAAGATGATGGAAGTATTTATGGGGCTCTTCAAGGAGCACCTTCTCTCCTAGGCATTGGAATTTTCTATCTTGGATGTGCGCTACTAATTCTTCATGAGAAATTTCTTCATCACCATTACGTGGTGTGACAAGGTGATTGGATAAGCCAGCCATTTCAATTTGCTTGTTGTACTGGGATCGAGTAAGAACCATGCAAGGTGACGCGGGATGGAGGGGACTACGACTAGAAATTTTGGCAAGGTGCTAACGGAGACTGCAGTGGATAGGATATCTAGGATGAGACCCGAACAACGGATTTTCTCGCTCAATGACTTCAAGTAAGGCGGTTGACACAAGATGGTAGCCACTAGTAAGGGTAGTTGATACCCGTCTTACTATATATGGACTAGTCGTTCAACAAGACTACTAGCAAAGGTACTATGACCTACTAGGCCTACATGAATTCACTAATGACACGAAAAGGGACCTATGTCGAACCGGTATGGGATAAACTGACTTTGGGACAAGAGGAGTGCGGATAGAAAGTGAATGGAATGGTTGACGAAAGAGAGGGACTTGGGTGAAACGGATGAAGACTGATTGCAAGGTTGAATCTGATCTCAGAAAGTGAAGCTAGGCTGAAATGGGTGCTCCAAACAGGTGAAAATATTTTCTCAAAAATAGTGCAAATGCTCACTGACGTGTATGCACATAAACAAATGCGCCACATAAATGAATATATGCACCGTAAGTCACAGTATATGCGCAGCTCTGGTGAAGTATAAATACGCAACAACAGTATGTATATGCACAGCAATAGTGTATATGTGCAACAAGTCTATACGTATGCATGGCAAGTCGCTAAAAATGCGCAGCAGAAAAGAGTATATGCGCAGCTCTAATATTTTTGGCAAAATTTTGGATTTTTCTACTGTTTTTGGTATTTTTTGGCTGGAAAAAGGTCTTCTTGATCTGATTTTATGAATTAACAGCAAGAAAATACAGCAAGCACAAAGAATATTTTATAGTTTTTCATTATTTTTTTTGTGGTTTTTTCAACTCTATTTTGGACTAAACTGAACAAAAGCAAGCACAAAGATCCTAGATGAGAAATGGATTATAAGGGTTTTGGGCCACTAGAACAAGAGGTATTTAATGTGGGCAACCATTCAAGTGGTTACACATGCGGCGGCACTACTCTCCATTGTGGAGTCTCCGAGCCTCAAAGGGTTGCACCTGAGAGGGTTTTGGGGGAGGTTGGTCGTCGGTGTAACATAGCAGCACTTGTTGCAGGAAGTTTTCACCTCAAGCACAATTTATTTTAAGTGGCTTGGTATGGCTTGGCATTAGCCTGTTACCACTCAGGGTCATTCCCACTTGGACAAGCGTGCATCTAAGGGCAAGCCCCTCCTAAAGGTTAAATAAATAGAATGACAAGTCTGGCACTCTGATCACCCAGAAAAGGGGAGAGCATAAGCCTATTATCATTTGTCAAGCACAGAAAAGCACTGATTAATCCAACCTATTTAAAATTAGAAAAACTGAATGGGCTAATCTACTCAAGCACAGAACTTTGAAGTGATTTTAGCAAGATAGCATTGGTTCAGTTTTAATCCCAAAAATTAATGGTGAATTTAGTTTTAATCCTCGTAGCACGAAATAGTTAACTTTGAAGTTTTGGTCCAACGAGATAGCAGTAGTTCAATTTTAACCCCTAAATCAATGGTGAATTCAGTTTTAATCCTCATAGCACAGAATAGTTAACTTTGAAGTTTTGGTCCAACGAGATAGCAGTAGTTCAATTTTAACCCCAAAATCAATGGTGAGTTCAGTTTTAATCCCAAATAGCAATAACTTGGAAAGTGTTGCAATGTAAGAAATAAATGATCCAGTTACTTCTTTCCTAGTTAGAGCTAGGTGAGGATTTGAATGCACATCAGTTTTACTATCCCGTAGAAAGTGAAGTGTGAACTATTTAAATGCAACTATATGGAACTAAACCTGAGCCTATCCTGCAAAACAGCTCCAGCAAACACCTACAGAAAGGTTAGTGTTAGCAAATTTTCTTAGAAAAAGCACTGAAACCATAGCCTATTACAGAAGTGCAGCTTCAGTGATTAAATGCGCAGAAATAATCAACAGAAGCCCAGCGAGGATAGATGCGCTATAATAATAAGCGTATGCACAGCAGAAAGGAATGGATGCGCAAAATAGACAAATGTGTAGTAATAGTGGACAAATGCGCCATAAAAATGAACAAATGCACCAGAATTATGAATGCGTTGCAACAATAAACACAAGCGCAGCAATAATAAACATATGCGCAGTATTAACAAAAGCGTCATAACAGTGAGCAAAAGTGTAACAAGAATACATAGAAGCGTAGAATTAATAAAAGTGTCGTAACAGTGGGTATATGTGCCTTAGAAATGTTCAAATGCACCGAAGTAGCTTGTACCTGACCTGTACAGAACCTGCCTTCAAAAAAGCTCAGATTTTGATGAGATAAAGGGGCAAAGGCCCCAAGGTGGGTGCCAAAAATGTAAGGGTAAAATGTGGTTTAATCAAATGAATAATATCAAACCCAAACATCAACAGATTAATGAAATAAGAAAGATTGAATGAAATGAGCAATGAATAACACAATGCAAACCTTCCCTATTTCAAAGCTTCTGTTGTTCACCTATTACAACCGTCCTTTGCTGATGAAGTAGGCCCTTAGAGAGTGCACTCTTTTAGCTGTGTTGTAGGATGTCGGTAGTAAATGGCTATGTTGATAAACGTGCAATGAAGAGGAGCTCTAAAGCAAATGTGTGATCTCAAGAAAATTGTATTGAAGGTGCCAAAGGCGCGCGGGTAGAATTCTGCAGAGTAACAATACGAATAGCCTGGATGAATAGAATGGAGCGATGAAGCTTCTTTTATAGACTCAAAGGAATGAGAATCCACGGTTGAGAAGAAGTATGATGATCAATGGTTGAGAATGGTTGAGGAATGTGCAACCAGCAGAAATATGACAAGTGTCTCAGCTCCATCATGAAAGAGGGGATTTGACAAAATTGATTAGAGATTTAACTCCTTTAATTGATCAGTTAACAAACTTGATTAGTCAGTTGGACGAATGAATTATGGAATTGACTGAATTGATTGAGGGATTAACTGAATTGACTGGTTAGTTAACACTTCTAATTGATTAGTTAACTACTTTTGATTTGAGAAAAAATAGGACATGTGGGTGAGCGGGAAAATAGGTAATTAAATATTTAATATATTTAATTACATGTGCAACCCGATGAGTTGGACAAGGTGAGGTGGAAAGTGAGGTGTAAGGTGAGGTGGATTTTTGAAATTAGAACTTAGGACAGAGGAAGTTGGATTAATTAAATAATTTAGGATTATTTAATTGTGTAGGACATTAGAAGAATTTAGGGAATTTAATTAAATAAATTGAATTTATTTAATTATGGAATAGTGAACTGCTTAGATAAATTTAGAATATTTATTTAATTGATAGAAGAATGAAGTAAATATATAGAATGATAGAAGGAATTCAAAAAGGAAATAAATATTTAGAATGAATCGTGTCATTTTTAGGCGTATACAACAAGAACTATATATTGACAAGCAATGGAATAAATTCTCCAGTCAAAATGTTCAACCTAAAATCCTTTTCTTTGATGATTTTGTAAATATATAAGGGTCCCAACAATAGTTAATCAAATTTTTCATGTTTGCATCTCTTTTCAATGGCTTGATCCCATTATAAGACCATGTTAGAAATAGTGAAGGACTTGATTTTCATGCATTTTTTGAACCATTGTTTGACAATACTCTAGTGTCCACTAAATTATTGGAGAGTAGCATCTCTCTTTTCTTTTGGGGCCATTTTTTTTTATATTCTATCCTTGACCTTATCCGAAATTCCTAAGTACTCCATGAACTATAATGTTGGGATTTTAAGTTGGTGGGGAATATAAGATTTTGTCCATTTACTAGCACATATGGTGAAGTACCTAATGAAACTTTGACTCTAATGCAATCTAAGAATATGGTGTATTTTAATAATTTATTCTAGTCTTTGTGATTCTTATTTGTGGTTTTATTAATTACATTCAACAAGTTTTTGGTAGTTGATTTTGAGACTATTTCCTTATGGGTAGTAGTTAGATGAAAGCTTAAGAATTATTTTATGATCATATGCCCATTCAATGAATATAACAAAATAAAAAAGAGGGGTCATTATTGCATACCAGAGTGTAGGGCATGTCAAACTTTTTTATCAAATGATCTTCAATAAACTTGATGACTACCTTAATGGTGTAGTTCTTGTAGGTGTGAGCTTTAGTCTAATGCATGTAATAGTCATTAGTAGTCAAAATGAACTTGTGTCTAATAACGTAATTTAAATTGATGACACTAATGAATTCCATCCCTCATTGGTTGAATCACCTTGATTCAATCACATGTTTTAGTAGCATTGTAGGATTCATTTTGTGATTGAACTAAGTGTTAGTAGTATGCAGAGCATAGAGTAGAGCTGGTTGGAAGCTGGCGCATACACTATGTGGAGGCTATAGGATGATAGAAGATACTACAGGACACATCCCTTGACGTAATATATACAATATATACATATATATAGTATAAGATAAGTAGGATATGATATAGAACATAGAATATAGAAGCATGTGATAAGAATGTGAGATAGTCTAATATAGAGAAGATAAAGAAGTCTAATCAAGCATGTATATAGATGGATGAGGCAGAGACTTAGACATGCCAGAGGATGAATGTATGACATGTGATTGTTTTATATATATATGGAGATCTATGGGTTCCAGATAATTCTTTTGAGTTTTATTGTTATCTATCTATGATACTCTATTATATTCTTTGTGTTTTGCTATCAATCTCTAACTAGTTGACTGGGGTATAAACTAACTACATAGACTTGACTAAGGACCAGATCTCTAGACTGGTATCCCTCCCCATTTATTGCCAACATTTGGTTCTTTTACCAGGGCCCTAGAATAAAGTAGTTAAAGATTGAATGGGCAAAACATTCAAAGAGTAGCATAGAGTACCAAAAAGGAGAGAAGACAAGGTTGGCAGAGAAAATTTTTAATTTGAAGAGAAATTTAAGTCTCCTTAATTTCCTACCTCTGTTAGAGGGGACAGGCACTTAAGGGGATGGCAAGTGGAAATGGGGTAAGATCCACAAGGATCTTTTAAACAATGTGACTCTTCAAAAAAGTCTACCATGGGTTATAAAAGGAAGTTAATAGAACACCAAACCAAGAGAACCCATGGCAAAAGGGGAGAAGTGGAAGAAACAGAGATCGGCGAAGGCATCAGAACCAGAATAGAGAAAAGCAGAGAAGAGAGATTGAATCAAACCTAGGAATGACGGGAATGCTACCGTAGAACATTTGAAACATATGCAGAAGAAGTGACACTAGCCTACTAGATAGAGTCTCAATCTTGGTGTAGACAAGATAAGATGAAGGAAAACCTAGTATTGGAGAAGCTGAAATTGGAATTAGAGCAATTGAAGCTAAGATAAGAGATTTCAGCCAAGCTGGAGGAGAATACACAAAATCAAAGACCTAATATTTGGTGCTCACACTTTACAATAGAAGGTCACCTAAGAAATTAATGCCCTAGGATAAAAGGTTAAATGAAAGTTGTCGCAATTAAAGCAAACATCAAAGAAACAACAAAATGAGTAAATTCAATATATTGTAGACTATTTGGAGAATGGGATGACCATGAAACACTAGATTGTCCTTCACAAAGCTTCCAAATGAAAAGAGAATTTATTGATGAAGAAGATGAAACATGGTACAGTAAAAATAACACAAGCTCAACAAAGAGCAACAACATGTCATATGTAGAAATAAACTCATATGATCAAGGCTATAAGTAACCAAATTGGAGAAACTAGAGGAATGTCAATGCAATACAAGATTCAAGCTCTATTGGTCCATCCTATGGGAATAGTTACAATAATGATGACAGAGAGCAATTTGGAGGCTAAAGAGGAGGCAGAGGTCATGGAAGAGGTCAAAGGAGGGAGGATGCCACATGCTTCAAATACAATAAGGTATGACACTTTGCTAATGAATGTTGGGGCAAAAGGAAAACATAGTGTTCATTCTGTAATAGTATAGAGCATCAATGATAACATTAAGAAACCGCTCCTAAAAAATGATATAAAATCTTGGTGAATCTTCCATTTTTTTGGAAAAAAATATTAATTTCTATTGGCAAATCTTTCCTTTTTTGAAAAAAATATTTAATTTTATTGGTGAATTTTCTAAATCACTAGAAATTTGTTGAAAATCTTAGTGAATCTTGACAAAAATAGGAAAATATAATAATTACCATGGTGAATCCTTCCTAAAAAATAAATTAAATTCCTATGGAAAACTAAATGCCTAAGGTGGCAGTGATTGACTAGTTTAAGGTGTAGTGCTCATGTCTATAATTCCTTAATTCCATAATATTTTAAATTGGCCCTAAATTATTTTTCACCACCATTGATTTTATTTATAATATAATGGTGTGGGTTCTATTCCATGGACCAAAATGTACTCGTGGAGCTCCAATGCCCATGGGGCTCGAAATTGCATTTGGGACATTGATCTTAATGGAGATCAATGACCCAAATGCAATTTTGTGCCCCAAGGGCATTGGAGCTCCATGGGTACATTTTGGTCCAAGGAATTTAATCCTAGCTATTAAATTATAAATTGAGATCAAAGCCCCAAATACAATTTCAGAGTCAATGGGCATTGGAGCTCCATGGGTACACTTTAACCCATGGAATACAACCGCAACTATTATATTATAAATAAAATCAATGATGGTGATTACAAATTGGTGATATGGCCCTAAAGTAACCAATAATTATATAAACTTATAAAATTTAGGTCCATTGATTCTTTTTCAAAAGGTGATAAATGATAAAAAAAAAAAAAAAAAGTTCCCTTACCTTTATCACTTTGACAATTGATAAATTGTTAATTTTTTATTTTATTTTTCTAAAAAATGTCATAAATCATAAAAAATAAAAAAATTTCCTTTACCTTTATCACTTTGACAATTGATAAATTGTTAATTTTTTATTTTATTTTTCTACAAAATGTCATAAATGATAAAAAACAAAAATTACCTTTATCACTTTAACAATTGATAAACTGTTAATTTTTTATTTTATTTTATTTTATATTTTATTGCAATGATTTTTTTTTAATCTAGTGATTACCAATTAAAACAAAGTATTATTTTTCATTTTAGAACAAATTTTAATTTTTACTAGGTTTACATGAGAAAATTTTTGGGAAATATTATTTTGTTTAATAGGCAAGAATTTAGTTATTAAGCAAATAATATTTATTTTAATGTTAAACAAATAATATTTTTTCTTTAAATCTATGTAAATATTATAACAAAATTGTAATATTTATATTAATATAATATTCATATAAATATGATTATTTAATTTTGATTCATTTATATATATTATTTATAAATTTGATATTTTAAATATTAATGAAATAATATAATTAATTATTTATATATATTATTTATAAATTATTGATTATACAAATTAGTAGAATTATCATGTGATAGATATTATAAAAGTTCATATATCAAATACATACTTATAAAGATAATTATGAGCCATCTTAGTATGTATTTAATAAAAACATATAGTTATGCCTTATGTGCATAATATTAGATATAAGTTGTAGAAGATAAATCTATTGTACCTTCACATAATTATTTTTAAAATAATTATATGATTAAATATCCATTTATGGGGTATTATATAAAAATCAATAAGAGATTCAATTAATTTATTGCATTTACCCTTTGTTCATCTCAATATGTAATGTAAAAAGAAATTTATTAATATAAATGAAAGAAAAACAATAGTTAATGTGATGAAATTTCAATAAGAATTTAGTGGATTAAATAAATAACTATAAATTAATAGATAATAAAAAATATCTAACAAATTCTCTAATTTCTTCACAAAATTTTCAACCTACCCATTGAACCTATAGGTCCCATTGATAGTTATAGATAATTTTAAAAAGTTTTCAGCCTGCCCATTGAACCTATGGGTCCCATTGATAGTTATAGATAATTTAAAATTTATGTAAAACCATATGTATACTCAATTTTTTTTTTTTAAAAAGAAAGAGACTTGTACAACTGCATAAGACCATAAGTTAGGAAAGACTGCAACACACGCTTTCCTCCGTGGATCAATTGAAGCTCCAGTCTAGTGTTGAAGATGCACGAGCCCATATTTGGACTACAAATATATCTTTCCTACGTCACTGTTTTTGCTACATACACAGTAGATGCACTCGTCGAATATAAATCTACACAATCGGGGAAGACTGCAGCACATGCTCTGCTACAGTGATGACTTCAATCTCCACTATACTCTTCAAGATGCATGAGCCCACATTTGGACGACTGATATTTTTTCCACTGTAGTCTTCAAGATGCACGAGCCCACATTTGGACGACTAATATCTTGACTACGTCACTATTTTTGCTACAAATGGAGCCTTTGAAGATTTAGTTTACGAATCAAATGACTAACTATGAGGTGGACGACTAATATCTTGACTACGTCACTATTTTTGCTACAAATGGAGCCTTTGAAGATTTAGTTTACGAATCAAATGACTAACTATGAGGTGGTAATTTAGGGGAGAAAAGAGTGATGACATCGTCACTTTTTGTTTTTTTTTGGCTACGAATGGAGCCTTTGAAGATTTAGTTTACGAATCAAATGACTAACTATGAGGTGGTAATTTAGGGGAGAAAAAGAGTGATGACATCAATCCAAACTACTACTAATGTTAGCATATGCTAGTAATATAATATGCTCCTTACATATGGAATATTCCCTTCTTTAATTTATGAATCAAATCACTAATTATGAGGTGGTAATTTAGGGGAGAAAAGAGTGATGACATCAATCCAAACTACTACTAATGTTAGCATATGCTAGTAATATAATATGCTCCTTACATATGGAATATTCCCTTCTTTAATTTATGCATCAAATCACTGACTATGAGGTGGTAGTTTAAGGGAGAAAAGAGTGATGACATCAATCCAAACTATTACTAATGTTAGTATATGCTAGTAATATAATATGCTCCTTACAGATGGAACATTCCCTTTTTGATAACAAGATTATTGATTTTGAAAAAAAACGTATGACCATATAATTAGAACCACTATATATAGTTTGAAACTATAGATGGAGGGTAGAAAAACACTTACAAGGTGTAGAGGATGGTTTATGACATTAGTTTGTTATTTAAGGCAAGCGACCACTTGTTTACTATATGTGACGAGGCGCACACCATGTGGTGCCTACAAACACTTATGGGTGCCTTGCAACTAACTACATACGTCTGCATAATACCCTACATACCAAAAGCCCCCAAAAAAATTAAACTCATAATATGAGACATACTTTAATTTTTTAGAAGATTCGGAATCACCTACATAGGGTTCGTGCACAAGTGACCAAACCTACTACACAAAGAGAATATTCTATGGAATATTTCACAATGTGATCTATATAGCTAAGAAGGGTAAAATTTTCTCTAATGAGACCAAGAAAAGTGCTCCAATTTTAATGAAATGATAGTTGTTCTATAGGTTCTTATGCCTTTTGAATGTAATTGCAAGGTCAATTTGACCCAGAATGCTTCAAACGATCAGCTATCTACTAAATTTGGCATGCGCCTCCCAACTTCAAACTCTTGTAGATCTAGTCTCCAATGTCTGATTTAGACACATCAAAAGAAAAAAAATAACTTTCTCAAACACCGTGATCTTAACTGTGATCTCATATTTACTCTAAGAATCTTCTAAAGAAACCTACAATATAAAGCCATAGAGAATAACCCCCTCAAATCTATTATTTCTATAAAGTTTTTTGATTCCCATGGTCATCATTTAATGCAAAAGGAGAGCATACTCAATGTTTTAGGAGCAACCTAGATTTCTCAAAAGACTATAATGAAGCAATCCCATGAGCTCTAATGCCATGTAAGAGTTGGTATAGAATACTCTAATTTACCAAGTCAGATTTGTCTATAGAGATAGTCAACCAAGATCAAGTTGCTTCAATGAAAGCACAAGAGAGACCCAACATGAGAGAGTAATTTTATTATATTATAGGAAAAAAATATACAATATGATACATGATTTACAATGAGAAACTCTCATATATATAGGCAAGGGTGAGACATAGGACAACATGAGTTTATGGCAAGTATCTTAATCTTATAATTTGAGACATAAAAAGTAAATGCCCTAAGAATTTCCTAAATAAGATAAAGTCACTAGGTGTGAAAAGGACCCAAGAGGGAAACTAATAAGGTAATATACCTTATTCACACCAACAAATTTATATAGAATGCATTTTATTCCCTTACATATGTGGTGAACCTAGTTCATTTTCTTAAATGACCTATGGTTTCCCCTTAGGTTTTTCTTTTTTCTTTCTTCGATTTTAGATCTTTTTTTCCACTAAATTTTGCTCATATTTGATATTAGATTTACTTAAGGTTTGATTGCACTTTTGTGCATGATCATTAATTTATGTACTTCTATGGTTTTTTCTTACCACTAATTGATCTTATTCACCACCCTACGACCCTTGCATTGGCCTTTAGGGTTGTATTCCATACTTGTCTAAATCATATTATTGACTTTTTTTTGTTATGATCAACCCTTAGGTCATTTCCATTAATTATTTTATCTTTTAGGGTTTTGAGTGTTACTTTCATGCCAAAGTTTCTTCCACTCCATCTCCTCTTGTGAAGGAGTTAATACTTAAATCCTCACATGACTTAATCCATTGGGAATGGTCTTCCCAATGAAAATCTCATCAATGTAATTGTCCATCCAAATGATGAGCATGAAAATGAAGATATGATCAGGGGGAACATGTTGCTCAACATTACTTTGCGAAAGAACCTAATAGTCTAGATAATACTAATAATATTGCATAATTAGTGGATATGATTCATATCTTGTTCATTGAAAGTCATTCCAACCAGAAGTGGATTGTAGAGTAGTCAAGACATGGACAATCTAACAAGGGTTCAATCTTGATAGAATTTAATATATAAAAAATGAGAAGTATGGTTGTTTGAACATTATATCAAAGTCAAGATGCTTTATTATTATTTTAGAACCACTACACAAGTTGGACTATGTGTACTGTTGGAGTTTTTCCCAAACTGGATGTTTCCCAGTTATCCCTACAAGGTAGCCATTGTTGATCGACAAGATTTCCAGGCCAGGGGCCAACGGTATAGGAGATAGACTCTATAAATATCTCCTCTTCTTCTTTAGGCATTGCAGAACCAAGGGGGTATTCCCTATTCAACATCCATGAAATGCATCTATGAACTTGCTGGGATGTTGACACAAAGCAGATAACTCCTCTCTTATGTAGACTAAAACTGTAAAATAAGTGCAAAAGGGCTAGCTTTGGGCCTATGTTTAGTTGTGAGACAGAGGATTTTGGTCCTAAAACTACTTCTAATGTCCTAAGAGGTTTATATTTGAAGTTTAGATTTATATTTTGTATTTGGATGCAAAACTGGGACTTTGGGTTGTAACCTCAATACAAGATTAGACCGGTGCCTATCTCAAGGCTCGAAGTCAATAGACATAGACATGATTGATCATCATAAACTTAAAACAATAACTGGGTTCCAAGGGGATTTTTAGTGTCTGCCTTACAGATACTTCCCAAAACTGAGTATTTAGCTGTTCATACTTGATGGTATCCCTGCTGCAACATACCTTTCCCAATGATTAACCTAAAATATTTAATTTGCTCCTTGAACAAAGATAAGAGATTAAACATTTAACACAGAAAATCCATGTTCTTGAATCCCAAACAACCCTTAGCTATTGAGATTCAAAACAAAAGATGCCCACAACTTGGAGACAAACAACTAAAAATATGCAACAATGCATTTCTCATATAAAACAACATGAAACCAGCAAGATTATGCATAAAACATTCAACATATGATTCATAAACTCACAAGACACCAAAACAGAGCCACTAGCAAAACTGTATCTTATTACTCCACCCAAATTGGTCCAATTTTCAACAACCTTAAAATGAGTAACACAGTTCTAATATATACCAAGAACGTGTACTCAACAATCAAGTACAATGGTCATTTCAAAACTTTGCTAGATACACTGCACCATGGAATGGCGCCCAAAACATTCAATGTGGTAGGCAAAAGAAGAAGGAAGAGCAGGTGAAATTGGGACGTGAGCCACTGACTGAAGGTTTTCTCATCAAATATGGTAGTTGGCCCGTCCACTCGACCCATACCTCTCGCAAACTTCACCATTAATGGCCAACCCACATGCAGCCTCAAGAAATGCAACAGTTGCATGCTCTGGAACTCTCTCGATTTGAAATGCAACTGTAAAAACATACAACTCTTTTCTGTCAGAATTTTGAATGATGACCGTCGATCAAAATTCTCCTGCTGAGATCTACAGCCTCAAAACATGCTGAAAAGTCACCTGCTAATGAAATCGCGCCACGTAGGCTCCCCTTTTCCATCGCTGACTTTTCCCAGCGCAAACATATTCATTACCTTTTTGCCCATTTTGCCTTCAAATCCTTGTATATGCAAATGCATATACATACAAATTCTTTTGGACATGTGGCAGCTGTTGATTGGATCGCTATCACTACACATTTACCTCTCCATCAGCCGTTGGAAAGGCCCTAAACCTGACCGCCGATAAGCGAAGTCTCGCCGATGAGCCATTGTATCAACATGCATTTGTGGTTGCATACTTGAGATTGTATATACATACAATCACCTACATACAAAGGCGCGAACCCCAAATCTTCATAAAACAAATCACAAATACCATCGAATCCGGGCTTTGCATCTTCTCTTTGCATGTCAAAGTGTACATTGGATATATACAATACACAATATACATACAACCTGTGGATTCCATCACATTTATCAATCAGAATGTATAACCTTTGAAATCCGGCTTGTATCTACCTCATGTATCTCTGATTGTATATCGTACATACGATGTGCAACATATAACTGTGCGGGCCCACCATGCATTTGAACATCTTTTACTTTGACCGTGTCCTACTTGCACATTTCTTTGTATCTCTTCATTGTATGTCTGAATGTATATTGAGAACATGCAATCCCAATATACAACCCGCGGATTCCATCTTTTTCACAAACACAATTAACTCCTTGGTCGCATCCACCTTGCATCTATCTGCTTGTACATTTCACTTGTATATCAGAGATACATACATCGCAATATACAAGGAAATGCTTTGACTTTTCAACTCTGCTTTTGTATCCATCCCCGCCAGGCCCGATTTGATAAATTTTGACATCCGGGACTTGTATATTTTGCATTGTATGATCAATTGTATCTTGCTCTTGTATATGGCCTTTGCACATTCAAAACATACAATGCAATATACATACAACCCTTGTGATACAACCGCGGGCCCGACCACCATTTTAACCCGATTTGAAACTTTTTTGAGATCCGCAACTTGTATATACCCGTTGTATATCAAATATACAACAACATATACAACACAGCCTTACATACAAGCACAAAATCTGCAATGGAATATTCAATACACATACAACTCGATATGCATACAAAAATACATACAACAGTGGACCCCACCGCTTGGTTCATGACTTGGATGTATCCTTGTATCCCATTGGCCCGTCGGAAACACCTTGAACTTGGCTACCGATAGGCAAGGTCTCATCGACACACACTTTGTATCATCTATCTAGTTTATGCATCGGCCATCGACGGGACGTTAGACTTGGCTTCCGATAGGCCTTATTTCACCGATGACACTTTGGATCTTCATCGACGCGTCAGAGAAAGCATGAAAAGAGCCGCTGATGATCACCATCTTGGCGATATGACTTTAGCGACAAGAGAAAGTGGTGATACAATGCATGATTTCGAGGGAAAACAAAACCTAAGGGACTAAGGGTTTGAGGAAACAAAATATAGGCTATACAAACTCAACTCAAAACCCTAACCCTAGGTGAGCACCACCATTGGCTCTGACTGGGGACATGCGGGTGCAAGGCTACAGCGAGAACCAGACCACTTCGGGACAGACCAGGCAAAATGCAAAACACAAAATACCACCGACCATACAAAGTATGTACAGACTATTCACACCCAATTTACAATGTGCACTCAAGATATTCATTCATGAGAAATAAGGTTTTAGGAACTGACCGTGCACAGGCAATTCCAATAGTTCACCATTTAGGGCCTGGAGAAAGTAAGAATCTTCTCCATGAGTATTGCTGATTTGATATGGGCCCATCCATAAGGGCTCAAATTTACCATGCTTGCCCTTATCCTGACTTTTTGCATTCCAAACCAGGACCAAGTCACTTATCTAAAACTTCCTTTCTATAGCCCTTTTATCAAACAAATATTTCACCTTCTACTGTCTCTTTATATTTGTCTTCTGTGCTTCTCTTCTGGTTTCATCCAATGCGACTAGTTGATTTATTCTTTCATTCATTGAGTCCTCAATCTCTTTATCATTTTCTTGTATGAATCTATAAACTAGCAAGAGATTATTCACAAGTAATTTAGCTATTGTGCCATACACTAGTTCAAAAGGTGACCTTCCAATTGCTTTCTTCACTGTTATTTGGTCAGCCCATAGTGCCATCTTTAGCTTTGAATCCCATGCCCTTTTGTTTTTGTCTACCATCCTTTTGATGATTTTCATAAGGCTTTTGTTACTTGATTCTGCCTGACTGTTTCCTTGTGGATGATATGGTGATGCATATGACAAGTCAATCCCATAGTTATTGCAAAAATCAACAAACTTACCAGATCTGAAGCACATGGCATTGTCTGGGACCATTTTGAATGGCACTCCAAATCTGATAATAATGTGTTCTAAAATGAAATCCATCACCACCCTACTTGTAGCTTTCTTAGTTGGAATGGCTTTAATCCATTTAGTAAAATACTCAGTAGCAACCAAAATCCAACTATGTTCTCCACTTGATTTTTTTAGAATTTCCCCTATAAAATCAATTCCCCATTGCTGAAATGGAGCTTCCATAGTTACAGTTCTAAAGGGTAATGCATCTTCATACTTGAGTTTTCCTGAGAACCTTTGACAAGGATCACATTTTCTTACCATCTTTTGTGCATCTGAGAAAAGGGTGGGCCACCAATAGCCTACTCTAAGAATTTTGTGAGCTGTTGTATTGGCAGTGTAGTGTCCACCACACACTCCTTTGTGCATGTCATTTAAAATATTTGTATCTTGATTTTCATCCACACACCTAAGTAGTACACCATCAGGATTCTTCCAATATAATTCTCCTTGAATAATCATGTATTTGATAGGATGCAACTTTAAAGTCCTTTTTTGACTATCACTGAGATGGGAAGGACAATTCAAATTCTGCAAATAATACACAACATCCTTGTACCATTCAGATTCTGACATGTTAACAACTTCATCCTAAACCATATTTACTTGGCATGCCTCTAAATTTGATTGTGTCATCATCTTAGCCAAGCCCTATCCCTTTACCAATTTAGTGATTTGTATCTCAATGTTGAACTCTTGTAACTTGTTAATCCACCTACATCTTCTTCCTATCACTTCCTGCTGAGTGAAAATGTCCTTAACTGCTGCATGGGGCACATATGCAACTATCTGAGATCCTACTAGGTATGGCCTGAAGCTTTTGACTGCCCTAACCAATGCATATGCCTGTTTTTCCATGATATCATATTTCAACTCGGCTGCCTACAATGACATGCTTAAGAAAGAAATAGGTTGCTCAAAACCCTCTTCATTTTTCTGTAATAGACATGCAGCAATAGTGTGAAAAGAAGCAAATGAGAACAACTGAAGTGGCTTAGAAAAATCAGGAGATTTCAACACATGAGCCATCTTTATAGCCTCTTTGATGTTCTGAAATGATCTAATTGCTTCACTTTCCCATTTGATAGTTTCACCCTTCTTCAACATTTTAGAAATATCCTTTGTAATCTCTGCAAAGTTGGGAATGAATCTTCTAACAAAGTTAATCTGCCCAAAGAAAGACTGAATGCCTTTCACTGTTTTAGGAATTTGAATTCTGACAATTACAGCAACCCTTTCAGGATCAATCCTGACTCCATCCTTGGAAATAATGTGTCCCAATAATTTTCCTTCTATTACCCCAAAAGTACATTTCTTTGGGTTAAGTGAAATGCCATATTCCAATGCCCTAATAAAAATTTGTTCTAGATGCATGCAATGTTGCTCCTCCTTCCTTGAATAAGTAGTTAAATCATCTTGATATACAACCAAAATTGAGTCAATCAATCTTGCAAAAGCAACATCCATGGCCCTCTGAAATGTAGCACCTACATTTGTTAGTCCAAATGGCATTCTTACATATACATAAGTCCCCCATGGAGTGGTGAAGGTAGTCTTGTACTATTCAGATTCTTTTACCTTCACCTGATTATATCCTGAAAATCCATCCATCATGGATAAAAGCTCACAACCAGTTACCTTCTACAACATAGCCTCCATGTTAGGCAGTGGATAATTATCCTTTAAAGAAGATATATTCAAATTTTTGAAGTCCACACAAAGCCTTATATCACCATTTTTCTTTCTAATTGGGACAAGATGGACACCCATGTTGAGTGTCTAATAGGTACAATTATTCTAGCCTCCCTAAGCTTTACAAGCTCTTCTTGCATTTTTGGAGCCAAAGTTGGGTTAATAGGTCTTTGTTTCTATTTGAATGGCTTAGCCCCAGGCTTCAAAGGAATCTCATGCTGGAATAAATCTTCTCTATAAGATTTTAGGTCCTCATATGACCATGCAAAGACATGCTTATATTTTTTCAATAATGCAATTAACATACTCCTGATGTGTGGCTTGAGCTATTTGCCAATATATACCCTTTTGGGGGCATGGCATGTCCCCAAGTTTATCTCCTCCAAGTCATCCTTGTTTGTAGGAGATGCCTTCTTAACAAACTGGTCTCTATTGTCAAATGCTCTTTCTAAGGCAACAAGCCCTCTGGGAATTTTATTTGTCTTAAGTTGAATTACTTCTTTCCCCAAAAGAGTTTCTTTTCCATTCACAACTTCTACAAAGTTTTAAAAATCAATCTCCTGGTTCTCATACTCATATATCCAGTGTAGGAACTTCAACAAGTCTCTATCATCATCAAACACCTACCAACTGCATATATTATCTGGTACTACAGGTCTTATTTTAACTTCAACATTTGTAACATCAAACAGGGTGATATCATCCGGCCTTATGGCCACATTAGCTGAAAAGTTTGCCATGACATTCTTTGACCTTTCTATCCAATTTATTGAAAAAGCATCAAATAATTCAATTGTGTCCCATACAGCATGCTTATACTATTTTAACCTCTTATCTTTTGAAGCATATCTGTCTCTCACTTGGGAGACAATTAATTCTGACTCTCCAAACACTCTCAACATCTTAATCCCATGCTTCAAAGCAACATTTAGTCCTAGTAGCAGAGCTTCATACTCTGAAATATTATTTGTGCAGGAAAACTTTAACAGGAAAGAGAATTTCATAAGCTTACCTGCTGGAGACAAAAACACAACTGCAGCACCAGAACCTTCATTTGAACAAGCTCCATCAAAATACATAGTCTAGAGACCCTGTTGGTCAAGTTCTTGAATGCAAAGATCTCTCACTTCATTTCCTTGATCATCTGAGACAATTATAAAATTCTCACAGTCAGTATCCACAAAACAAATATTCTCTTCTAAATCTTGATCCTCAACTGTTTCTGGTGACCTCTCTTTTCTGAGCAGTTTGACATCTCTACCATTCATTGGGATCATGGCATATGATAGATCTAACTACATACTTCCTCCAATCAATCCTGCCCATCTTCTTGACAACAACATACCATATTATGGCTTTATGTCAACTACTGTTATGTTCATTCTGTATGTCTTTTCTGGATGTGTTGCTAGCATAAAATCCACATCCTTCATGATTTCTATAACTGGCACCTCCCTAGCATCCATTGCATAGCATTTTCCACATGCCTTATCTATTTTCAATCCATCTTGTTGCATGATAGCCAGAGGCATAATGTATGTTGATGCTCCTGAGTCAAGCATACAATTCTTGATTACTTTTCCATTGATAATAAGGGAGACATAAAAAGGTTCAACCTATGATGGGCATTTTGTCATTGTCACCCCTAGATAGACTTCAAGAACCTCATCCTCATCAACACACAAGGCTTGTTTCTTACCCTGAGTTTCAACATTCTGTTCAGCCTGACAAGCTACTCCTGAAATTAGAGATAATGCTTTATTCTTGAATTCTTCAATTTTCATCATCTCCATCAATGGAACAGAGACCTTTATCTGGGATAAAACCTAAGTTATGTCAAAGGGAACATAATTTTGTATAACAGTTGTAGCTTGAGCCATGGTTTTATTCTTATCTTGAGCTAATCTAGCCTTAATTTTAATGGCCTTCTGATTGTCATCCATGACTTGAGAATTCTTATTTTGATCCTCATTTTGGGGAACTTCATTTTCTGGTCTTTGAGAATCATGACTTGGTTTTTGCTTAGAAATTTTCTTATTATTATTCCATCTCATCTTGTGTGGTTCAGCCCCTTTATGATTATGCATTGGTTGATTCACAAAGGTGTCCTCCGGTTGACGTGGATCACTTACCTGAGCCTTACCTCTAAGGTTATAGTTGCTCTTAACCTGTGCCACTGTTGCAACTATGAGAGCTCTAATCTCTTCATCAGAAGGCCTTCTCAAGTTATTCAGAAAGATGCGTGAGTCCTGAGCATAAGCATAATTATCTTCATCATCCTCATCACAGGAAATTTGCTGGCAGACCTGAGTCCCATAATTCATTCTTTCATCAGCTTCATAAGAAGAATACTCCCTATTTGTGAACAACATATTGACATTATCATCCTCTATACAATGTGGCTCATTGCATTCATCACAGGCAACAGCATTATTATACAAAGATTGAGCAATCATACATTGTGATTGTGAGTGAGGCATTTGACAGATTATGCACCATGGGGTATCATCAACATTGTTAACAGCTTTCTTCAAAAGATCTGGAGTCTCCTTAACATTTTGAGCCCTTTGATTAGTGTTGCTATTTGGGAGAATTGGTTTACCATTGTGCCAATTAGTGTTATATGGCATATCATGCAATGATGGTCTCTTCTCTTGTCTTTGGTAAACCTGCCTTTCAGGACCTATCCCCTTTTCATTTTTAGCAAGTCTCTAACTTAGGTCCTTAACAATAGTTGTCAATTTATCCAATTTATCCTCAGAAGTAGATGCATTACCTTGAGTACTTTGAGACTTATTATTCAGATTTTGCAGAATCTTTACATCATCTCTTCTATTTGTTTTACCAGATGCTTTCCTGTTATTTTCAATATTAGTTGCAATTCTAAAAGCATCCCTGAGGCTAGTAGGACCTTTATCTCTTAACCCTTAAGTTGTTTTAGCATCAAAAACATTTATGTATAGTACCATGCACATTGGTTCATTAGGCCTCATGTGAAGTGGTAATTTGTTCAACAGCTTAATGAACCTAGCATTAAAATCTGCAACCTGCTCATTTGACCCCTTAGTAATACTAGTGAACTCATTTATAAAAAAACTTGGATCAGTCTTGTCACCATATTGTTCTTTAAAAATCTTTCTGAAATCATCCCATGTTGAGACACTCTGGTCAAGCAAACTTTTATACCACTCTCTAGCTTCATCAATTAAGGACTACATAAATAATTTCATAAAAATATCTTCATGTTCAACTTCAAAGTTGCCCATAACATTTTGAAAGGCTTTCAAATGATCTTCCCCTGACACAACATTATTTCCTGAAAACTTTGGTATCCGAAGCCTTACATGTTTATCAATGGGGTTAGGGTAACCAGGAATACCATTAAAAACCAGCTGCCTGAATATATCCAACTGCATAGGTTGTCTACCAAACTGATTAACATTTGCATTCCTATTAACATTTTGATTTCTCAGATTGTTCAATGGTACCCTAACATTGTTTGTATTATGTCTCTGATCATTTTGTCGATTCTGAACTTCATTTCTTTGTTGGTTTCTCAGCACATTTGCATTATCAAGAGTAGGAACTGAATCATGTTGAGCAATTTTCAAAGCTTGTACCTTTTGTCTCATATCATCTCTAATCTTCAAAACCTGTAAGTACTCTAATTCAGCCCTCAGGTTCTTGATTTCTTCAGCTAATTCTTCATCTCTAGGCATAGAAGAGGATGGTCCCTTTCCATTTTAGTCATCATCATCATCCCTTAGGGACTTAGTTTCTTCAAATCTGTCAGGGGGATCTAAGAAGGGGCATTCCTGAAACACCTCTGACATCATTCTCAATCTATCACCTTGTTGTCTTTCATATACATCTTGAATCTTAGCCTCTATGTTTGAAAAGTAGGGTGCCTGCTGCTCTGAAGACCTTGGGTCATCTTGGGTATTATTATTGCTTCTAGGACTGGGAGAACCCTCTTGACCGGCCTGAACGGTCCCTCTTTTCCTATACATCATTTTTCTAGGCAATTCTTCAAACAAAGGATTACGCAGGGATCTTCTCCCTTGCATACAAATTTTACCTTACCGGTTGGGAGATTTGTTCGGAGTCGCCACCTACAACTAGGAATTAAACCAGGGTTCTTACACAAAGCAAGTCCCCAATAGAGTCGCCAAATCTATTGGTTCTTTCTCTCCAAATCGGCAGAGGGTTTGCCAGTTCCAATGCACAGGCAGATTTGGCCAACAAATACAGGAGAGTGCGTGAGATGCCTCCCCTTCACTTCTGGTTCTGCTACACCAAGGGGGGTATTCATATAGCTAAAGATTTAACCTTGACTCGCCCAATGACAGAAAGATTTAGCTTTACAATAATAGGCAGAATACTCTCATTTTAGGACCAAGATTTGCATGATAAATCACAAGTTTGGCAGTGTTCTTGGACATATCTAACTGGTTGAGGATGAGAGTAGGTAGGGGTCCTATTTCTACTCCTACAACTAACAGGTTAGAATTATGAAAGGATTGGTTTTGATATTTTGGATGCAAGACAGGGGTTTTGGAAACATAACACAACACAGGGAGCAGACTGGTGCCTATCTCAGGGCAAGGAGTCAACTAGACATATACAAATGAATGATTTGCATTGGCATTCAAGTTTCAAGGGGCTAAGACTGGTGCTTGCCTTACAAACACCACCCAATACTGAGTATTTAACTGCCTCTACTTACGAATATCCCAACTGACATACAATTCTCTTCACACTTAACCTAAAACAGTTTAATCTACTCCTTGAATGGAAGTCACTGAGCAAGCATGCAATACAGAAAGTCTATATTCTAGAATCTGAGGAACCCTTAGCAACCGGATTCAAAAGAAGCTATGCATACAGCAAATGGAGACAAACAGCTAAAAACATGCAACAATGCATTTCTCATATAAAACAACATGAAACCAACAAAATTATGCTTAAAACATTCAACATATGATTCATAAACTCATAAGACACCAAAACAGAGCCACCAACAAAATTGTATCTTATTAGTCCACCCAAATTGGTCCAATTTTCAACAACCTTAAAATGAGTAACAAAGTTCTGATATATACCAAGAATGTGTACTCAACAATCAAGTACAATGGTCATTTCAAAACTCTGCTAGATACACTACATCATGGAATGGCACCCAAAACATTCAATGCAGTAGGCAGAAGAAGAAGGAAGAGCAAGTGAAATCAGGATGTGAGCCGCTGACTAAAGGTTTTCTCATCAAATATGGTAGTTGGCCCATCCACTCGACCCATACCTCTTGCAAACTTCACCATTAATGGCCAACCTACCCGTAGCCTCAAGAAATGCAACAGTTGTGTGCTCTGGAACTCTCTGGATTTGAAATGCAATTGTGAAAACATACAACTCTTTTCTATCAGAATTTTGAATGATGACCATCGATCAAAATTCTCCCGTTGAGATCTGCGACCTCAAAACATGCTGAAAAGTCACCTGCTAATGAAATTGCACCACGTAGGCTCCCCTTTTCCATCACTGACTTTTCCCAACGCAAACATATGCATTACCTTTTTGCCTATTTTGCCTTCAAATCCTTGTATATGCAAATGCATATACATACAAATGCTTTTGGACACGTGGCAGTTGTTGATTGGATCACTATCGCTGCACATTTACCTCTCCATCGGCTGTCGAAAAGGCCCTGAACCTGACCGCCGATAAGCAAAGTCTCATCGATGAGCCATTGTATCAACATGCATCTGTGGTTGCATACTTGATATTGTATATACATACAATCACCTACATACAATGTTGCGGACCCCAAATATTCATAAAACATATCACAAATACCATCGGGTCCAGGCTTTGCATCTTCTCTTTGCATGTCTAATTGTACATTGCATATATACAATACGCAATATACATACAACCTGTAGATTCCATCACATTTATCAATCAGAATGTATAACCTTTGAAATCTGGCTTGTATATACCTCATGTATCTCTAATTGTATATCGCACATACGATGTGCAACATAAACTGCGCAAGCCCACCATGCATTTGAACATCTTTGACTTTGACCACGACCTGCTTGCACATTTCTTTTTATCTCTTCATTGTATGTCTGAATGTATATTGAGAACATGTAATCCCAATATACAACGCGCGGATTCCATCTTTTTCACAAACACAATTAACTCCTTGGTCATGTCTGCCTTGCATATATCTGCTTGTACATTTCACTTGTATATCAGAGATACATACATCGCAACATATACGGAAATGCTTTGACTTTTCAACTCTGCTTTTGCATCCATCCCCGCCAGGCCCAATTTGATAAATTTTGACATCTGGGACTTGTATATTTTGCATTGTATGATCAATTGTATCTTGCTCTTGTATATGCCTTTTGCACATTCAAAGATACAATGCAATATACATACAACCCTTGTTATACAACCGCAGGCCCGACCACCATTTTAACTCGATTTGAAACTTTTTTGAGATCTGTGACTTGTATATACCCATTGTATATCAAATATACAACAACATATACAACACAGCCTTACATACAAGCACAGAATCTACAATGGAATATTCAATCCACATACAACCTGATATGCATATGAAAATGCATACAATAGTGGACCCCACTGCTTGGTTCATGACTTGGATGTATCTTTGTATCCCATCGGCCCGTTGAAAACACCTTAAACTTGGCTGTCGATAGGCAAGGTCTCATCGACACACACTTTGTATTATCTGTCTAGTATATGCATCGGCCATTGGCGGGACATTAGACTTGGCTGCCGATAGGCCTTGTTTCACCGATGACACTTTGGATCTTCATTGGTGTGTCGAAGAAAGCATGAAAAGAGTCACCGATGATCACCATCTTGGCGATATGACTTTAGCGATAGGAGAAAGTGGTAATACAATGCATGATTTCAAGGGAAAATAAAACCTAAGGGACTAAGGGTTTGAGGAAACAAAATATAGGCTATACAAACTCAACTCAAAACCCTAACCCTAGGTGAGCACCACCATGTACCAAATAGAAGTTACATTTTAGTAGACAAGATTGTGATTATAAAAGCCTAATTTATTGTTCATGTAACTTCATCTCCCTTTCACCAATTGTCCATCTCATAGGCAAGTATCTTTCTTATTCGATGCTACCTCAAACATGTTAAATTTACCATCAAAAACCAATTGACCTCAAGTAGTGCATCTACAACCCACCTCCAAAATAGAGTCCTTTTAATTATATTATTCAATTCATAGATATTATTAATGCCAATGATTTATTGTTGATGATTAAAAAGACCTACAAGGCCTTGTTAGAAGGTACATAACTATGCATAACATAGTGAGAGTGACACTTGGCATCTACTAAATTTACCACACCTCTAGGCCATCCTTTCTCTTGATTCATGTTGAAATAGATGCTACCTAGCCTATGGCACAATACAAAATTGACAACATAAAACCAACAACCTTGATCTCCTGAAGACAAATTATGTCTAGAGGATCAAATCTCTACAAAAGATCCTACACAATGAACTTGTAGTGTGGGTCTATTAGACCCCTAAAATTTCATGAGATTTAGTTTATGAAGAATGAGGGTATTATAAGGAAATTTCCTCAGTGTCCAACCCTTGTAATGTAAAGGTTGCATTGTATAAATTGACTTTAATTTTGTGGAGAAAATTCTTCAAGTTACATGTGTCACTTTTTAGTGATAAATTCCCCTTCTTAAACTTCTTGAGGAGGATTGTGTTATGGTGGAGAAACAATTTGAACTACTAAACCTATAGATGATAATGCACTTATGGGTAGTGCAATTGTAGAATAACAAAGATTACTAATCTCTTTGGAAGGTTTATTAGAAGGATAGTTCCAAGCTTTAGCTAATTTGTCACAACCTTCTTATTGTTGTTAGTAGCATTAGGCCAAGAAGGAACTACTATGTACAATAAATTATGATTATACTTGAGGAACTTATTCATTTTTCTCTTTATGACCACCCTAAGAAAAGCTATCCATCTCTTCTTTGATATGAACCTCACCATTGTGTCCATAGTTGTTACTCAAAAATGATAAAGATAAAATGGTCGAAGCCAAATTTTCT
The DNA here is from genome assembly GCA_027924645.1 of Cunninghamia lanceolata. NCBI lineage: Eukaryota > Viridiplantae > Streptophyta > Pinopsida > Cupressales > Cupressaceae > Cunninghamia > Cunninghamia lanceolata. The sequence continues at coordinate 2,394,648 of BSBN01000144.1, read as the reverse complement.
TATTTAATACTTCCTTCGGTCTCAAAGATATATTGTGATCCACTCATGTTGATTAATTGTGAAAAGGTTGGTTGAGTATTGATTCTCATGAGATGACGAGATGTTAGTTTTGCACAAATCCATTTCAATTGCCAACTTTGCATTATGACTGTCAAATAATTATCATTTCATAATGCAAACATCCTTAATTGTTATCCTAAAGAGATGACCTTATTTTATAGTAAGGATCTTCAACTTTGATTAGAGATTAAAAGTAATGTGGAATGAATTCCATGCCTTGGCTTTAATACTTATGATTATGTATTCTTTGTAGTCTATGGAAAAGTAGTCAAGGAGATTTGTTTATTTATTCACCTCTCTATGCACATGTTGGATGTAGTACATTGTGAAAGAGTCAAGTGGCCATATCTATTGTAGTATGTTGTTAATTTTCTAATTTGAGGAGCCTTTCCTCCTCATATCATTAACAATAACTACATATTCACCTTCAGGATCTAGATTGTATATATTCCACATACCTTGTAGATTTGTAGAACCTAAAAGTAAAGCATGGCCTTCTACCTTAAAATTGGTACCTACCTTAAGTTTTGTTTAAGATACATAGACGAGACCCCCCTTACTTCTTATACCTAATAGGGCCAAGATTTCCCCTAGTGTAACCCCATTAAAACTTAGTTTCCACCATCCTTCAATGGGTGCCTTCCACTTGATACCATCTCTTGGGTTAATGGAAGAATTAACATTATCTCCCCCATGAATAGGGGGATTCTTTTAATTGTTTTTATTTTATTATATAACTAATAATTTTAGTAGCTATCAAGCATTTGACATCATATTGTCTTCATCCTAAATGCAACATGGATTCCTTGGCTTCTTGGTGACGGGATGTTCTCCCACACCATTTCACCACTGATGTCCCTAATGCTACTCCCTTGATTTGTTCTAGCTATCCTTCTGAGGATGCTACAATTTCCCCTTCTAGAGTAGTCACTCTTGGCGTTGTAGTGGATAGGGTTTCTAACCTATTGCCTTCTCTTTTGTTGGAGTGTCAGAGGTAGGAAACATGGTTTCTCCTTCGATGATGATTTTGTACTTACATTTAGTGGATGTTCCTAGGGTGGTTGTGACTGTGACTACAATCCTAACAATAGCAATTGATCTTGTTGGGATGGCTTCTTCCCCTTCTAGGACTGATTATGTGGTTGACACTATCTCCTAGATAGTAGTTCAGAAAAGGAGGAAAGACCCTCCAAAATTTAGTGTAGATCCCCATTCCTAGAAGGGAGGGGGAGGTCTACTAGTTAAGGTTTAGGAACTATGTAGCTCTTTTGAGCAGCTCTGTAGGTTGGTTGGGTGATGGACTTCAAGTGTCGTTGGAAGTCTCTGGTCTTGTGGAGATGTTGATTTTTAACTTTTTATCAACTTTGTTTTAGCCTTATGTTATGTTTGTTGCCCTCTAGGTATTGTGATTTTGTAGAAGGGAGGGGCCCTTTTCAAAACCACATTTTTACCTCTTATCAAAACTAATAATTTTTAATATTTTATTTCATAAATTTAATATTTATATTTTCATAATTTTTTTCTTAAAAATATCATATTATTTTTAGTCTACCCTATGTACATTCATGTTTAATTGTTTTATCAATACAAATTTCATATTTTATCAACAATATTTTTAACAATCTACAATTTTAGGTAAAATGTAAATTGAAAGATTTAAACAACTAAACTATTATACAATTTTGATGTGGCAGGCAAGACTAACCACCAAATTCCAAATCTCCTAATGCATAATAAATAAATAATATTTCATGAAATAGAAGTGCAAGATGCCTTATTGATTTGAAAGCTTAATTTATAGTAGAAAGAGTTGGGTAAACCCTCTAAAATGCCCATAACTTGTATGACAAATGAAGCACGTGTATTAAATGTATAAGCTAGCAACCCTTGATTTTTGTCATGTGTAAACAAGCTTGACCAATAGCTAGCCTTTCATTTACACTACTAATAATTTTCAAAACCACCTTTTTACCCCTTAACAAAAACTAATAATTTTTAATATTTTATTTCATAAATTTAATATTTATATTTTCATAATTTTTTCTAAAAAAATATTATATTATTTTTAATCTACCTAATATGCATATTTATGTTTAATTTTTTTACCAATATAAATTTTATATTTTATCAACAACAATTTTTTAACAATCTACAATTTTTTTTTAGATTGTTGACATAGCCCCCCTATACCCTGTAGTGTGTCGGGTAAACATTTTAACGTGACCGGTGGCACTAGCATGACACGCCCTCTAGTACCATGTGGACGGAGGATTAGACCTCATCACCTCTTCTCTACAACAAGATGCTTTAGCCACTAGAGCCAGGGCCCGCCCGACAATTTAAATTTTAGATAAAATGTAAATTGAAAGATTTAAACAACTATACTATTATAAAATTTTGATATGGCAAGTTAGACTAACCATCAAATTCCAAGTCTCGTAGTGCATAATAAATAATAAATAATAATATTTCATGAAATAGAAGTGCAAGCCGCCTCATTTCTCTTAAAGCTTAATTTCTAGTGTAAAGAGTTGGGTCAAACCTCTAAAATGACCACAACTTGTATGACAAATGAAGCACGTGTATTAAATGTATAAACTAGCAACCCCTGATTTTTGTCATACGTAAACAAACTTGACCGATAGCCATTAACCGATAGCCAGCCTTTCATTTAGACTACTAAATTCCTCTTGTAAACAGCTCGTGCGTTGATTTCGGAAACAAGCTTTCACTGATAGCCAGCCTTTCATTTAGACTACTAAATTCCTCTTGTAAACAGCTCGTGCGTTGATTTCGGAAACAAGCTTTCACTGATAGCCAGCCTTTCATTTAGACTACTAAATTCCTCTTGTAAACAGCTCGTGCGTTGATTTCGGAAACAACCTTTCACTGATAGCCAGCCTTTCATTTAGACTACTAAATTCCTCTTGTAAACAGCTCGTGCGTTGATTTCGGAAACAACCTTTCACTGATAGCCAGCCTTTCATTTAGACTACTAAATTCCTCTTGTAAACAGCTCGTGCGTTGATTTCGGAAACAACCTTTCACTGATAGCCAGCCTTTCATTTAGACTACTAAATTCCTCTTGTAAACAGCTCGTGCGTTGATTAGAATGCCCACCAATTCTCCTCTCGACAAAACATCAACATACTCTGACACAATATAAATAAGGCATGGCCTGAGGGTCAGTACGGCATAGGAAACTAGTCGGCATTTTCAATATGTCTTTCCCAATGTTGCTTCAAAATTTATTTATCTGGGGAAATCAATCTCCAACTGTCACGGCTATCACGATTTTAGTGGTGTTATTGATTTCTTACAGATTTAGTACGCAAAAAAAAGGTGCAGCAAGATTACCCCCTGGCCCAGTCCCATGGCCTATTGTGGGAAACCTCCTGCAGATGGGAGAACTTGCCCACCGTTATTTTCATGATGTTGCCAAGATATATGGGCCGATTGTATCGTTGAGATTGGGTTCTGTTCCCGCAGTTGTGATTTCTTCTCCTGCCATGGCAAAAGAAGTTTTGAAAACTCAAGATTTAGTTTTTGCCAGCCGACCTGATACTGCTACATCAAAGTTCATGTTCTATGACGGCAAGGATGTGGCGTTCACTCGTTACGGACCTTATTGGAGACAGATGAAGAAACTATGCATGGTAGAATTGTTGAATGCCAAAAAAATCGAGTCTTTGAGACAAATAAGAGAGGAAGAGGTGTCTCAGGCCATCCGTTCAGTGTGGGAGAAGAGCCGAGAGGGCACAGTTGCCGTCAATGTTAGTCAGATAGTGTCATCTCTTCTACAGTCCAAAGTATTGAGAATCCTTTGTGGCACCAAATCTGACGATCCGCATTTGGATGGCACTGGCAACGAAGTTAAGGAAATGTTATTGGAGGCCACAACCACAGCGGGAACTTTCAACATTGGAGACTTCATTCCTTGGCTGGACTGGCTGGATATTCAAGGTGTAAAGCGTCGCATGAAGAAGGTACACAAATCTTTCGACGAAATGATGTCGAAGATAATAGAACAGCATAGGGAGAGGAGAAGCTCAAGCGGAGGGAAGCAGCACCTCAATTCCAATGATGTCATTGATACCTTGTTGGACATGCAGGCCGCCGATTCCATCACAATCACAAATGAACATATCAAGGCCATCGTATTTGTAAGTGTCGTGCCACTCTACTTAAATATCATCCACTTCAATGGTCAAACAATCAATAGTAATTTTACATTTCATTTGCAATAAAAGGTGCTAAATATTTGTCCTATTTTTATTGGCCAAATTTGTCCTTTGACTATTGACGTGGATGATATTCAAGAATAGCCATAGTAGATATGAGTTTTCCATAGTCCATAATAGTATTGAGAGTGCTTCTAGATTCAACTATGTATGTTTTTGTTTCAACATTTCCGATCATACTCGATGTTTCTCCTCTTCCTGATGATGGATCATTGAGTATGATCTGAAACGTTGAAACAAAAACATACACAGTTGAATCAAGAATAGCCGTGTCATGCCTCATAATCTAGTCCTTGGTACTTATTATAGATAAATTAATGAATTTCATTATAGGTATTAAAATGGATGATATTTAAATAGGGTGTATTAGTTTTTTTACAGGATATTTTTGCAGCTGGAGTGGAAACAACGACGGCAACGTTAGAATGGGCGATGAGTGCAATGATCCAAAACCCTAGCGTGGCGAAGAAAGTGCAGGAAGAAATCGAAGGCGTAGTAGGCCGAGAGAGGGCAGTAAAAGAGAGTGATCTGCAAGGCTTGGAATATCTTGGGTGTGTGATTAAAGAGACGCTAAGATTATATCCGGCGGCGCCTTTGCTGCTCCCCCATGAATCAACAGAAGCTGCCACTATTAACGGGTACTTAATTCCAAAAGGAAGCAGGATTTTTATCAGCGCCTGGGCTTTGGGAAGAGATCCCACCCTGTGGAAGGATCCGCTGGAATTCAGGCCAGAAAGATTTGTGGGTAGAGATATTGATTTCTTGAAAGGGAAGGAGTTTTTCGACATGATTCCCTTCGGGGCAGGAAGGAGGGGATGCCCCGGGGCTACCATGGCCCTTGCCATGTTGCATCTTACCCTGGCTCAGCTCATGCACTGCTTTGACTGGAGAGTGGAAGGGGAATTGGACATGGCTGAAAGCTTAGGAGCCTCCTTACCCAGAAAATATGATCTTCTCGCCTTTCCTAAGCTCAGGTTGCCTGCCTGCCCCTGATTTACTGTATCTGCTGAGCTTTTCATGCACAAGATGCCTGTTTAAGCTCTTGTGCAGAAGATAGTATACTAGTTAGTAGGACCGTTACAATAAGGGTTTGTGTGGTTGCCCGCACGTTGACTATGGTTGTTTAAGTTTTTATGTAGAAGCCGGTAACTAGTTAGTAGGAACACTACTTCAACTGATGCATATATGTAGTTATTTATATTATAATAAGGATTTCTATATAACAAGTGTCATGGAGTGGGGAGCACTACTTTTGAAGTATTGTAATAGCAGTATTTGTTTTGTAAGTAAAAAATTAAACTATCTATAAAATATGGAAACTACATACCTTATTTATTTTAATATTTACTTAAAAACTATTTTTATTCTTATTTTATCAAATTATCTACTTAAACTTTTATTTTAACATTTTAATTTTTCTATAGTAATAAAACAAATAATACAACACATGCAAACAATTATAATTCAAATACATTGATTTCAATATAATTTATTCTACTTATTAATTATTATTATTCCTTGTGCTACTCTTTGATTTGATTTTTTATTATTTAATAAGCCATTGAACTAATATTATGTTTATTATTAAATATTAATTATTTGGTATGTAAATGGCTGTCAAATTTAAGTTAAAGGGTTTTTGTGTACACAAGAATAACATGAGACTCCTTGATGTGTAGAATGCCTCTTGGAATTGATAATATTATAATTATGTTAAGTTTTAGTTTTTATTTTCAAACATCCAACTCTACGATATGCATATAAATAATTTGAGGAAGGTACACATATTAATAACTAGATAAGTAATTTGATTACAATAGTTAAAGGTACGTACTAATAATAGTAGTTTCTTAAGAAGATGGTTTCATAAGGTTGAGATTAAGTGGTTAAAGCATTCAGTTTTTATTGTAAAGATTTAAGTGCAAATCTTCAAAATGATATTTAAAGTGAATCTTTAAGTGGTGATTTTTTATTCTCTACTATTTAACTTTTAGTAATTATTTATAAATTGTTGCTCTTAAATAACTAAGTATTGATTTTTTTTAATGAGCTATAGAAGAAACACAGATTTAACTAGAAAATAGAAACAATACTCTCTTAAAAAAAGAAATAGTATGTAATACTTCCAATTATAGAAATGATCATTAGAAATGGTAAGAAAAAAGTTTTTTATTAAAAATTTCTATAAAAAATGGCCATAAACATAAAAAAATAGTTAAAGAAGATTTTATGATGAGAGGTACGGAGAAGCATCCCAAGTCGTGACAATTTTCAAAGTAAAAACCAAACATAAAAATTATTGAAATAATGAATGGTGGTTTTTCAAAAGTAAAATTAAAAGATACATGTAAAATTCTACTACCAAAGTAAGTCTTGAAATAAAAATAAAGTTAACAATGTAAATAAAATAATATAATTCTTCAATAAAAATTACAATATTCATGTGTCCATATATGTATGTAGTAAATAAAATAATTCTAACGTAAAACAAAAAACTCTAAAGTAAATAAAATAATCAAGAGCAGTTTTTGGTAATAAAATCATAATTATCATTAAATTATAATTTTTCACATTTTCATTGTTTGACATTTTTTAAATCAGTTTTTCTAATTTTTGCTTACACAATTTTTTTATAACTCTAATCCAATTTTTCTCAATTTTTAAAATTTAATTCCAATAAGTTAAAAGTTATCTTTTATCTTTTAATTTGTGAAATTTACTATGGTTTCAATGCTACATACACAACCTTTATTATTACTACTAAACACAATTGCTCTCAACATGTACTAGGTGAGTGTTAAGGGTATTTTTTTTACAACAAGGTGACTAGTCTTAACATATACTATGTAAAGGCCCCACATGAAGTTGCAAGTCCTATTACCATAAAACTATTTATAGAAATATTCACATGTCTCTCCACTCATTAATGGGTAATCTAATACTAAATTCACCTTGGGCTTGCTTATATAAAAACTATTAATTGTTAATCAAGACCAAGAGACTTTTTAGTCCCTAATTGATGCTATTCCTCCTAAGATGCTTCACAAAATTAGGGTTCAACCATCGTCCCGAAGGATTGGAAATGCTACCCAAACACACCATTTTAGAACTATATGTTCAACAAATGTTATTTATGGTTGTCTCCACACTTTCCTATGGTGGATTAGCTAAATCATCACTAGCAACTTCAATCCTCTCTTGGGACCTGGCACGACCAATTCCAGTATATCTGGTCAAATATTATGGAGCCTAAGTTGACTCATTTTTCTTGGTGAATTATTTATCAAGGCCTTCCTCTTGGTGCTTGTTTGTCTCATTATATGGGTATTATCAATCCCCATGGTTTACAAATGGAAAGATTTGGTTGAGTGGCCGCTAGGGGGTTACTGGCAGATTGGGAGGAGTTAGCTAAGATTCTTGATGGTAGAGTTTGTAGCTCTCTAGGGGAGAGAGATTCTCTTACCTGGAGTCCTAATCCAAAGGGTGTGTATTCAGTTGCCTCTAGATTCATGTGTTGGACAGGTGGAAGTTTGGTGTGATGAACTCTCTTTGGTGGAAGTTTGTGTGGAATAAATTTGGATGGCCAAAATGTAATTACTTCCTTTGGTTGGTTGCTCATAATCATTGTCTCATCTGGGATAACCTACAGAAAAGGGGTTTTCGGGGTCCTATTTCCTTCCTTTGCAATGGTGGGGAGGAGTGTTAGGCCCATTTGTTCTTTTAATGTCCTCTATCCCGTGAGATTTGGCATCTTTGGTGGGGTGCTTAGAAGCAGGCCTGTGTTGATGCTTCTTCTTTGGTTGATTTTTGGAGAAGTTTGGGTAGGCCCTGTAGACACCTAAAAATGTCTTCTACCATCAAACTGACTCTCGACAACCCTAAACACACCAATTTCACTTCTAACCAATTAATTAAATTTATTTAATTAATTACCCCTTTCATTTTCCAAATTCACACCATTTTATCCCTAAAATTGAATTAATTTCATTAATTCAATAGTCCAAACCTTAGCCAATTAATTTAATAAATATGCAACATTTATTAAATCAATTTTCCCTTTTTCACTAAATCTAATTAATTAGTTAAAACCATATTAACTAATTAATTTAGCCTATAATTAACCTATCCCTACCCTAGACAATTAAATAGCTATTATTTAATTGCCTACCCTAGCCTACCTCATCATAGCCCTAGGATTAATTAAATAAAACCTTTTTTTAATTAATCCTAACCCCTTCATTTGGGTGGTCAAACCTTGTTTAACACCCTTCCCCACATCCTCCAAATAAAAAATTGAATTAAATCCACATAAGTCAATTTTTTATTTAAAAACATCCCACATCACATTTATTTCTCCTTATAAACCCATATTCATTTATTTCCTCTCTTCCCCAAATAAATTTTTAATTCATTTACATTCCCCCATATGAATCTTTAATTCCAAAATAATCTTTCACCCCCATGCTCATTTAATAACTCATTTTCCTAAAATGAATAAAAAATTCACTTTTATTCCTAGCCCTCCATTCATTTAAGATTGAATCTAGGCCCTCCACATCACTTTTATCCTCCACCATTGATCTTCTAAATCAATCTCCACCCTTGGATCAAAATCCTTCTAAAAGTCTATAAATAGAACCTCTCATAATCCATTTTCATCATCCAAGTTTATGCAAAGTTACCATGTCAAAATCACTCTTGAGCTAGAATAGTGAGTTGCAAATTAGAATAGCATTTCATATTTCAATTCATTGTCTAGGGATTATCTTTATCTAGGAGCTTGTTTTTGGTGCAAAGGCTCCTTCCTCCCTTGATGGGATTGGGTTTGCATGTAAGGTATAACTTGGTGTTTATTGCATTTTGTTTAGTATTTCTTCCTTATTTGCATATCTAATTACATTGGCACGCTCGGTGGGATCCACTAGGTCTGAATCTAATCAATTGTTGTGAGTTTTTGTGTTCTAGACATGTTTTTATAGATGCAGCACCATTCACCCTGCGCAGTGGCGCTAAAACTGGTGTATTTTAGCACTATACTCTGTATTAGCATGATTTCTGATAGCACATTTTTATTTTCAAACACACTCACATGTTTCATTTCTAACGGTCTCCCTGCTATTTTCTATGCCTAATTACTCTCTGTTCTGTAGGAATAATAGGAAACACAAGGGGAGGTTATGACAAAAATTTTGCACAAAATCTAACATGCATCATAGTGTTTGTTTTGGTTTGTTTTTTGCTTGCTAATGACTAACAAGACTAACCAAGACTTCCACTTTGCTGTCTGACCCTTTGTGTTGATCAGAAAGAACCACTTTTTGCAGGTCAGATGTGTTCAGTGCCGTATCAGTGCTATCACCCAGATCGACACTATCTGTAGGATAAACAAACTCTCTAGAAAGTTGCACAATGGTGCTTTCATATACCTATATCAGTGCTATTATCTATTTTTACGCTTTCCACATGATATATTAGTGCTAAATAATTTATTAGCGCTTTAATTGTAATATTGTAGCACTATCATCTGTTTTGGCACTTTGAGGGTCTTTTATTAGCGCTATATTTTTAATTAGCGCCATCTGTTAAGTGTCGGGTTGTTCTACCCGCAATGGCGCTATTGTATCTCTGTTTCAGTGCTATTTAGAAAACTGACTTTGTTGTCTGTGAAGGTACTGACAAGTGTTTTTGCAGGTCTTTGTTGTCATTTCAGAGATACTAACTAACTTTTTACAGGGTGATTACATTTCTATTTTAACAAAAAACACTTCAATTTGCAACTTAAAATGGACCCTTTGCATGTTAGTTAGTCAAACACTTTGATTTGGTGCAATTAAAATTGAACAAACAAACAATCAAACAAACTTTTGTGTGTGTGTGTGTGCCCAAACATTTAATTTGGTGTTTTAAAATTTATAATTTGTGTGCCAACAACCAACAATCAGAACACTTCAATTTGGGCTTTAAAAAGAACCACAAATTGCATAAATCGAAAACATTTTGGTTAAAAAGAACAACAACTTGCATCTTTCACACATGTAATCAAGAAAACTAAAATTGTGTGAAGTGTTTTGTAATTTTTTTTGCTTGTGGTGTGAAAAAGCGTATGCTCTTCCCTCACACCATTTTTGGTGACCTTGGGAATCAAAAGCTTCTCACTAAACTTGCATTAATCACCCCCAATCTAAATCCAAAGAAATAAAATGAACCATGTTTAGTGTGATGCAAACACAGATAATATGTATGCTCTCCCCTCGTATCTTTGTATGAACTTGGGGATCAAAAGTATTTTTGTGTTTGTATCACTTTTGTTAATCCTTAGAGGGCCTGCCACCCCGCTTCGAAAGGTGGGAATGACCCAAGCGACATCAAGCTAAAGCCAAGCTCTTCAAAGCTGCTATATAAAATAAGGCATTTGGGACGAAAGTCTCAAGCGACAGGTGTTGTTGTGTTATACCGACAACCAACCTCCCCCAAAACCCTCCAAGGCATAACCCTTGGAGGCTGGGAGACTCCATAACAGAAAGTAGAGCTGCTGCACGTATAACCACCTGAACAGATGCCCTTACTACGAACCATTGTTTAGCAAGCCAAAATCCTTCTATTTGTTGGCGCAGAAGGGAAACCTTTGAAGCGTCCTCAATTCATGTGATTCTTAGCCGAGGTAGCAGGGATAATCTAAAGGTTTGGTGAGGGACAAGCCTTATAAGAAACTCAGATCTTGGTATGATTGAGAAGTGTGTGTAATTGTAAGGAGGAGCCGGTGCTACCAAGATCCTGGAGCTACCCGCTTTGAATAGGTGCAGCTAGGGGATTCAACAAATATTGTCACATTCTCACCGTAGGTTGTTCAAAGTGCTTGTTAAATAAAATCACACATCTTTTTACAAAACAAAGCAACATCTTGATTATTGTGTGATTATTGTGCTTGAAATTGATTGCAACAACATTGCCAAGAGACAAACCAAATCATTTGATCACATTCCAAATAAAGAAAATCCAAAAATTGCCATCCAAAATCTATCTTTTTAGGACCTTGACAAACACTGTCTTGTTTTAGCGCCATATCTGTCTGATTTTGGCGCCATTTCACTTGTGGATTGGCGCTATTTTCAGATTGACTTGCCTAAAATAGAGACCTATCCAATTGTGATATTCACCATCTACTCTGCCATAATCCACATTCACATCCCAAAAATCTGATAACAGTACATCCATTTTCTTCAAAATTTTCCAAAATCACACCTTCTCATTGACCTTAGAGGATTAATCACCACCATTGTTGGACCCTACCTCATTTTCATATCCACCTAATCTTTATTCACATGCCTTTTGGACCAAACCAAAATCCTTGTCATAAGAAAATCATTCCAAAAATCCCCAAAATCTCTAAAATCAAAACATCATCATAATCCGTCATCCTTTTGAGCTAAAGTTAGATCTAGATTTCATCCTTCACACCATATCTTGCTTGGAAAGTCAATAGTCTACCTTCCAAGTGAAATCATTATCCCTCTTTGCATAAGGTCATTAGTCTATCCCAAACAAAGAAAAACATCCATTCGTACAACCACAAATCTAGGTCCTACCTAAGCTCAATTTGTTGACTATCAAAATCATCCATATCAAAATCAAACATCAACAAAATCTCTTCAAAAACAAAAATCCATCACCTATCTCTTTGGTCCAAAATTTGTGCAAAAAAATCAATATCGCCCATCTGTATCACCCTTAGGTTAAAACCTTTAGAAATACATATCGATCTTCCACCACATCCTCTCCTCTACTCCATCTCACTACATCCATCTTTGGGTCCAACATTATCAATCAGATTCTCTAAGGTCTCCATCCCCATCTCACCCTACGTCTAGAAATCAACTCCATACACGTGCATGCCCACCACGAGATCACAACACAAAAAGAATCAAGAAATGATAGAACATTGGTAATTTAGCATGCCTAATACCGATAGCAACAACATACCCATCTATCAAACACACAACCCACCTACATACTCTTACCTCCCCCCATATGGTCCCAATGAAAATCCCTTCAGTTACTTATGACAAACACAACCATCACCACCCCCACCACCACCAACACGAAACATCCCCATCATTTCCCAAGATGATCTAGATGTCTTGAGCTTAACGCAAGATGCCGATAACATGGACCTACTTGATAAAATCCTAAGGTCAGACCCAAGTAGATATCTTGATCATCTTCTCAAAATTGGTGCTCAACTCCCCCCCATCACGACATCATCACAACCATCCACCTCTACAATCATCCCTACCCCATCAAATACCCAAGCATCTACGTCACATACCCAACCTACCATCTCTCAAATGTCAACACCTACCGTATCTACCACATCCACAAGCTCAACCGCTACCACATCTACAATTCCCACATGCACCGCCATCCCTACCATCTCCCAACCCGTCATCACTTCTACTACCACAACTACCATAAACCCTTCCACTTCACAAATCACCATGGGCATACGAGGCAACATCACGCAAGCAAGTACCTCCATGAGTGTGCCCCCACCCAACTCTCAAACCATTGCATACCTACAACAATTATTCTCACAAATGCCTCGCAACACATCTAACCAATCCAACGTCCACATACCCAACGTCAATCCATCTAATGTCATGTACCCACATAATCCCATAAATCAACATAATCCCAATCCCCAAATACCACCGCATGTTCTCCAACAACTCTACACGCATCAACAACATCAGGCACCAATCAACCCAAACACCAACCCACACTACCAACACCTTAATCAAACACATCCCCAACATCAAATCCCACCCCATCTCCAACATCTCACCAACCAACAGACGTACATACAACAACCACAAGATCTCACAACCATCCTACAAGGCTTAATCCAAAAGGTAGATGACCTACAAACTGGGGGTAAGAGAAAGTACTATTCCTTTGAGGACATTTGCCCCTACCCATTCGATCGCACATTGTATATGCGCCCTTTCCCCAAGAACTTCGAGACACCTAAATTTGACAAATACAAGGGAAAGGCAGACCCTAGGGACCACCTTAGGGAGTTCTACATCGCTTGCTTAGAAGTCTCTAATAATGACACCTTTCTAATGAGACTGTTCCCAAGAAGCCTCGGCGGTCAAGCCGCAAAGTGGTTCGCACATCTTCCCCCAGGCATTAGGACTTTCCCTGAGCTTGCGAAGAAATTTGTAAACCACTTCTCCTACAATTTTGAGCACAAAATGTCTATGACAGACCTTTGCAACACTAAACAAAAGAACAGAGAAGCCTTCACTTCCTTCTTGCAAAGGTGGCGAGGCTTAACAAGCAAACTCCCATGGCCCATTCCTAAGAAACAACTCATCACCATGTTCATGGCCAACCTCAATCAGGAATTAGGGTTTCATCTACAAATCCTTTGTGCATCTACCTTTGAAGAGGTCATCGACAAAGGCACCACTATTGAACGAGCCCTCATTGCCAAGGGCTCCATCAAACTATATGACCACAAAACTAACAACAACTACTACAAATCCAATAACAACACTCCCAATACAAACAACAATGCCAACATGCAATCAAATGACAAATCACGTCATTGGGGGAAGAACAAGAACAATCTGAACAACGGCGTCACAGATGTGAAAGCCATCCAACATATACAAAACCAAACACTTGCGCATACATATGCAACAAATGTAAATAACCAGAGGGGCCCAACTAAACCACGTAAACCACACAGACCATTCACACCCTTAGGGGAACCTGTCGAAGACATCCTTGACAGATGTCTCAAGCAAAATTTGATCACGCTCCCACCCATCAGACCTTGTCAAGAGAATGAACTAAAAGCCAAATGGTATAATGAGAATGACTACTGTGAATACCACCGCGTTGTGGGTCATAAAACAGCTGACTGCATGCAACTAAAACATTGCATCCAAGACCTTATAGAACAAAATCTAGTTAGTCTCAATCATGGCGCCCAACCATCACCAAACGCCAACCTAGGAGCTTACAAGGATCCCCTACCTAATCATAACAAAGCCTCCTCATCCAACCAAGCATATAATGTCACCCCACCACCCACGTCCTATGACTCTATCATAGGATGTATAGAATCATCATCCCATCATGTCAACACAATCACCATTCGGGAACAAGCACCTGATTGCGCTGTTACAACCCATCGTGGCCGTGTATCTATTCGCACAGCCCCCCCACCGAACAAACACCTGCATCCAGATCAGATCCCCTACCTTCTCATCCAACCACACGTCCATCACCTACCCACTAGTATAACCTCCTAGAACACCTAGGAAAGACACCTGCACAAATCTCCATCCTTGAATTGCTCCGCACATCACCACTTCACAAGGACGTCCTCGACAAAGCACTCTTGCAAACACAAGTCCCTGCCAACTTGAATGTAACTCAATTCCAAGCCATGGTAGGACACATCGCCGCACCCCACCATCTCACCTTCTCAGAAAAGGACCTACCCACCTCCGACCACATACATAATGACGCCCTACACATCGAAGTCTGCATCCACAAGCACACCATTAAAAGAGTCTTAATAGATGGTGGCTCCGGCCTCAACATATGCACTCTAAAACTGCTAAAACACTTGGGGTACTCCGATGTGGTTGTCGACACCAATGAGTGCATCACAATCAAAGGCTATGATGACACTAAACGGCTCTCTGAAGGCACTATCAAGATTCCCATAGAAGTGGGATAGAAAATATTGGAAACTAAATGTCAGGTTCTTGATCTTGACCTCCCCTATAACATCCTTCTCGACAGGCCATGGATTCATGCCATGCAAGCCGTACCATCCACCTTCCATCAATGCATCAAATTCCCTCATAACAGCACAGAAATCACAGTCTATGCCGACCCTTGCCCCTTCTAATACTGTAGTTTTCTGGAAGGCCACAACCAAACATTCTACCCATATAATAAAGCCACTGTTGAAGACAATCCAACAACATCAAACTCATATGTCGACCCCACAAACATTGCCTCCACTTCATCCCAAGCAACTCCAGCACCCGAGGTCCAGATCAAGCTATCCGACATGGGATGTGGGGAATATGACCTACACGGCACCTTTTGTGTGGGCACATTACCTAATCCTAAGACATTTGGCATCCCAAAAATAGAGGCAACCAATACAGTCATCATCAAGTGTAAACCCTCACCCATCTTTGAGAAGAAGCACCTCTTGGATCAAGATGTACTCGAAGATATTTCATCTTGGCTTTACAAAGATGAAGAGCCTGAGCAAGAAGCCCCCACAATCTCAACAGAAATCTACGGCAAAGGTTCTAAAATTCTCAAAAGCATGGGCTATAAAGGACAAGGCGGTATTGGCCTTCATGAACAGGGAATCGTGGAACCACTGCAAGCAACAAAGAATCCCTATACTCAAGGGTTAGGGTACGGTCAACCACAACGCATCCTCACTATCGACGAGTGTGTCTTAGCTGAGGTCGCTACGGTCTCCTTAGACGTTGACAATGTTAACAAAAAGGGCCTTTAAGACTCCTTTAGTGACTTCGTCGACTTCTTCGACTCATCCATTTGTACCATCTACTCAGTCACCACTCTCACTTCACCCTCCAATGACTTGCCACTAGTTTACCCCGACCTCATTGATTGGGACCAACAGGGACCTCCTGTCTTCGACATTGCACCTAACGATGAGGCCATCGCCGAAATGATGGGGTAAGAGATCACTTCCCTTTGGGAGATCATCAAGCAGGATACATAATGGAACTCAATCCGGATGCCTAATTCGGGGAGACAACCCCTACTTCCAGTCACAAAAACACAAAAATAAAAAATGGATCTGAAGGTGAAAATTGTTCTACGGTAGTATCAGATTCAAAAATAGTAAAAATAAAAGACGTATATCCTGGTGGAAACCTCCATGAGGCACCAAGAGATGGAAGCATGGGCCTCTCTAAGGTAGACAAAGTCTATCCAAATAGATCACCCATCTTGGTCAAACCAGCTCAGGAAATGAATCTTGGGATAGAGGAAGAGCAAAAAATCACATACAGAGTAGAATCTCTCAGCATACCAGAATAGGAGAACTTCTTGTCCTTCTTCACACGCAGAAATCATAATTTTGCGTGGACCTATGTGGACATGCCAAGGCTAGATCCCGCTTTGGTGGTTCATCACCTGGCAGTACGCCCTGATGCAGAACCAGTCAAACAGAAGCTCAGGAAAATGAATCCTCAGGTGGCTCTCCTCGTCAAAGCGGAGCTAAAGAAATTACTGGATGTTGGCTTCATTCACCCAATCAAATATCTTGAATGGGTTTCAAACCTGGTACTAGTTGGTAAACCGGATGGCCGAATCCATACCGATTTCAGGGATCTCAACAAGGCCTACCCAAAAGATGACTTCCCACTACCAAACATCGACATGATAGTGGATCTCACGGCAGGACATGAAATGTTATCCCTCATGGATGGTTTCTCAGGATATAACCAAATAAAAATTGCTGAAGAGGATCATAACAAAACAACCTTCATATGCCCATGGGGAACATACTGCTGGGTGGTAATGCCATTTGGCCTCAAAAATGCAGGAGCTACCTATCAAAGAGCTATGGCCGTCATCTTCCATGACCTCTTCCACCACATCATGGAAGACTATGTGGACGATTTGCTAGGTAAATCAAAGACCAAAGAAGAACACTTAGATGTGTTGGCCAAGATCTTCGATAGGTTAGAGCAATACAATATCTGTTTGAATCCAAAGAAATGCATCTTCGGTGTCACCTCAGGCAAACTTTTGGGATACATAGTCTCGAGAAGAGGAATCAAAGTTGATCCCGCAAAGGTCAAGGCCATCACCTAAATGCCACCTCTAAAAACACTGAAACAGCTGAGAAGCCTGCAGGGAAAACTCCAATCTATCTGATGATTCATTGCCCAACTTGTTGCTAAGTGCCAACCATTCCAACATCTGCTCTGAAAGGACATAGCTTTCGTCTGGAACACTCAGTGTCAGGATGCCTTTGACCAACTGAAAGAATACCTAGCTAATCCTCCTGTGCTAACGCCACCAAGGCAAGGCGAACCCCACCTGCTTTACATCTCTGCAATAGAGACAGCTATCAGAGCCTTACTAGCACAACTCGATGAGCAAGGGAAAGAAAGAGACATCTACTATATCAGCCGCACCTTGATCTCATATGAGCTCAACTACACACAAATTAAACGAGCATGTCTAACCCTTATCTTTATGTCACAAAAGTTAAGACATGATATGCTCAATCACAAAACCAAGCTCATCGCCAAGATCGACCCACTAAAGTACCTGTTAAACAAAACTACTCTTACTAGGAGAATGGCTAAATGGGTCATGATTCTCACAGAGTTTGATATAGAATACACTGAGAGAAAGGCCATCAAAGGGCAAGTTATAGCAGATCAGCTGGCTGAAGCACCTATCCCGGTAGAACATCCTACAATAGCAGAGTTTCCTGACGAAGCTATCTTGACAATCACACCTGCCACAGACACATGGAAGATGTATTTTGATGGATCATACACTCACAAAGGCTCGGGGGCAGGCGTCCTGTTTGTTACCCCTCAAAGCAACACAATTCCTAAATCCTTCAAGATCACATTTCCATGCACCAACAAAGTAGCAAAGTATGAGGCCCTTATCACAGGTCTCCGAATGGCCATCCAAAGGAAAATTGAAAGGCTAATTGTGTATGGCGACTCTCAACTGGTCATCAGGCAAGTCAATAATGAATACAAAACCAAGGATGACAAGCTCCTTCCCTATAAGAAGATGGTTGATGATTTCAAAGACTACTTTGAAGACATCCATTTCGAGCAAATCCCAAGACTCAATAACAAAGCAGCAGATGCCATGGCAACTATCGGATCTCTGGTAGACATGAAGAAGGACAACAAGAAATGTGAGTTCCTAATCGAAGAACTCCCCATCCCAACATACGATGTTCCTCAATCCGAACTAGTGTGTGAAGTCGTTAGTCCCTTATCCCTGTGGTACCAAGAAACATACTTATACCTCCACGACAACATTCTCCCCCCTAATCTGTCCACCTCACAAAGAAAATCATTCATCCATCGAGCATCCCATTTCATCCTTGTAGGTGACACCCTGTACAAAAGGAGTCTTAATGGCACGCTTCTACGATGTTTAGACTCTAGGGAAGCCAAAGTAGCCTTGGAAGAGGTACATGCAGGCATTTGTGGGGCACATTCAAGTGGACCCACTCTTTCTAAAAAGATCCTCAGGACCGGATATTATTGGCCAACAATGGAACAAGATTCCCACAGGTTTATCAAGAAATGCCTCCCATGTCAACAGCATGGCGATCTCATCCACGCACCAGCACAGGAGCTACAACCGATCACAACACCGTGGCCTTTCTCACAGTGGGGACTTGACCTTGTAGGGAAAATACATCCTCCATCCTCCAATGGCCATAAGTTCATTATTACTACTACTGAATACTTCACAAAGTGGGTGGAAGCAATACCACTCACCTTCACCACAGGCATCCAAATCTTGAAATTCATCCTCCACTATATCATCTGCCGATACGGTATCCCCCATTCCATCATCACCGACAATGGAAAGCCCTTCAAAAACCAAGAAGTTTGCACCCTGTGCAAAAAATTTGACATCAAACACCATTTCTCCACACCGTATTATCCTCAAGGAAACGGTCAAGCCGAGGCTTCTAATAAAACCATCCTCCGCATTCTCAAGAAGACAGTCAATGAAGCTAGTCGTGACTGGCACCTCCAACTCAACCCCGCCCTATGGGCCTACCGCACAAGCATCTGCACTCCTTCAGGAGCCACTCCATTCTCACTAGTATTCGAATCTGAAGCCATTTTACCTATAGAGGTCAAACTCCCATCTCTTCGAGTGTCCTTGCAAAACATCATCTCTGATGAGGAATACAGAGTCACAAGGTTGCATCAACTAGAACTACTAGATGAGAAATGCCTGAATGCGTTGAACCACCTACAGGCATATCAGAACTGCCTCCAAAAAATCTACAACAAGAGGATCAGAACCCAAAAATTTGAAGTAGGCAACCTCATCCTTATGGAAAATCAGAAGAACCTGCAAGAACATCCTAAGCAAGGCAAGTTTGAACCCAATTGGCTAGGACCTTATGTCATCACAGCTGACTATGGATCAGGAGCATATCAGCTTGCAACACCTGAGGGGTAGCCTCTAGATGAGCCAATGAACATCCTGCATCTCAAGAAATTCTATGCATAACCCATCTGGTACCCCAAGTCAAAAAATCAAAAAAAATAGAAAAATCAAAAATACCAAAAAAATAGAAAATCAAGAAAAACCCGAGTGCAATAAAAACTTCCAATGGTGAAAATAACTTCGGTGACGCCTTGGATAAGTACCATGCTGAAAACCTATTTCAGGCGCCATGCGTAGTGGCTGGTTCTACCATCTAATAAGTCCTCTTCCCGACACACCACTCCATATCTCACACATCCCATGGCTTGGAATTCTGAAACATCAAGTCCTACTGCATAACCCATCCTATCCCATCCCAAGGTCAACTCATGGAACGAGGATCCTTGTAAGCTCCCCTTTGTACATAAAAAATCAAAAAATCCAAAAACAATACAAAATCAAAAAATCCAAAAACATCACAAAATCAAAAAATCCAAAAAACTGTCATAAAAATCAAAAAATCCAAAAACATCGCAAAAATCATAAAGTACAAAAATAATAGAAAATATAGAAAATCCAAAAAACAACACATCTCATCGCAATCATCAATCTTCCTCACATCACACCCATCCCAAACTATTCCCACATCATCAAGTCATACCAAAACTATATATTCATTTCGCCCGCATCTTAAAAGTACCTTGATCCCATGGACATAGGGTATGTAGGCAATCTAGAATACGAAGGATGTTTCCAGTACTCAGGTATATAAGATGCACCCATCCAACCCGTATGGATGGTCCCCATTCACTAAGCTTTTGGGGATCTAATAAATGATACACACGCTACGTATACACTTGAAACATGCTCCCTAGCGAAAAAATAATCAATCAACATACCAACCATAATCCTACACATGGCCAGACTATTCTTTTGCCCATCTTCCAAAAAATTTTCAATCAAATACCAACTGATTTGCGTCCTAGGATATATCTTTCCTACAATGGACAAAAATCTATCATTCTATCATCACATCTCTTGGCAAGAGCACACAAAGGGCTATTTGTATCTTTTTTGTTGGTCTTTTTTATTATTGATTTTTATCTTTTTGTCTCACTCTAAGTCATCTCCAAAGCTACCTTGATCTCATTATATCATGGTAAGTAGCAGATAGCACCTGGAGCAGACATAGTCATTGTTTTTGTATGTTGTGCTTGTGGGTTGGTTTCATTACTCCAAGAATAGTATTCATATCTTGAAGTCCAGGTTGGTTCTAGCATGATATGTCCCATTTGCATATACAGGGATCAGAACCT
Organism: Cunninghamia lanceolata; assembly: GCA_027924645.1. Taxonomy (NCBI): domain Eukaryota; kingdom Viridiplantae; phylum Streptophyta; class Pinopsida; order Cupressales; family Cupressaceae; genus Cunninghamia; species Cunninghamia lanceolata. Next base: position 2,373,803 of record BSBN01000144.1, on the reverse strand, counting down.
TACATGCATTATTCGCACTTATCGCTATGAGTCCCCTTCCTAGGCTAAGACAAGATTATACTACCTTGGGCATGCATGAAATCAACCTATTGTTTGTGGGTCTAGTCCATGCAATCATAGGATATACATCATCACCTATGTCATTTCATACCTTTGTGAATTGTATCCTACATTGCTACAGTAAACTAAGAAATGCTCTCAATTAATCTTTTGCAACTACTGTTACTAGCTCAAAATCATCATCCTAATCACTCATTCCATCATCACATCTCAGCCTAGATTTAATAATCACTTCCCCCCCATCTAAAATTCCCTCACTAACCCCATTTTCCCACCATATCTCCACTCAACGCATCTTGAACCAAATCAAATCCCCCTCAATGACGTGGCATTTTATGACCTAAACAACCCTCTCGTCCCCCCACCACCATTCTCTAGACACTCCCAATCTTGCCCATACCCCATCCATACACCCCTATCATTTCTCCACCTAATCCCCTCTCCCACAGCCTCACCCCTCAGGGTCAAAACAAAGAACATCATGTGTATTAGGACTTAATCATCCAACCTATCACCTAGCATGCATCCCGCATATCACCTAACTACATATCATAATCAGTTAATCTCATTTAGATTCATTTAGACCACTTAAATTGCATATCAATTAGACTCATTTAATCCATCTTAATTACATATTAATTAGATTCATTTAGACCATTTAAAATTGCATATCAGTTAGATTCATTTTGCATGTCATTTAGATTCATTTAATTTGCATATCAATTAGGTTCATTTATCCATTTAAGTTGCATATCAATTAGGTTCATCCATTTGCATATCACTTAGGTCCATTATACATTACACACCACATTGAACATCACTCATTAACATTTAGTTATATTATATCATCACAAATCATCATCATCGAAATTGCATTCAAAACATCTAGCTGCATATGCATCTTTTCATACACAAACATACATTTCCATAATAAATGTTTCTGAAACATTCATTTGCATTAAACATCACATAATCCATAAGATCACAAACACCATGCATGTATCACAACAAATCCATCATAAATGCATCCATAAAATCACAAACATAATTGCATAAACATAACACATCCACAGCATATAAAAATCCATAAAGAAATATTGCATCCATCACATAGGCATCATCATAATAGAGCATCATAAACCACCAGAATGCATTGTATCATATAAAATCACCACAAAAAAATATACATCGCTCATATATACATCAAAAAATAAAGTGTCCTGATACAAAATGCCTCCAAGGGCTATCATGATATGGCTACCACATAGAGGATCCCCTCTCTGATGGAGTGGGAGACTCTGACCCTGGTCGAGCCTATGACCCTGTTGGCGGCTGCGGCTCTAGTTGTACCTGCACCTAAGAAACCTGTTGGGGCATGTATGAGGGAGGAGGCATTGTCTGATAAACTGACTGAATAGATCTCGATCTATGTGATCTCAATGCCCCCGATCTGCTGACCTGACTATAGCTCAGGGCACACTGCGCTACTGGCACGGCCGCATAGTACAGGCCCCGATAGTACTCCACCCGTGCTCTAGCTTCTGTCAAATCCTCCTGTACTTGCATCAGCTGCCCCTGTGCTTGACTCAACTGTGCCTGCAGCTGATATGACTGTGTCTGCACCTGAGACAACTGAGCCTGCATCCCTGTCAAAACTGGGGCAAGTCCACCACCTGAAGCCTATAGACTACCTAACGCAGTCTTTGCCTACTGTGCCCTGCCAAGTGCTATATCCCGCTCTCTAGTCAACACCTCTACCTCACCCTGAATCTGGGCTAACTGTGCCTGTAATGCTGCCACCTGTCCATCTGCCCCATCTAATAAGGACAGTGCCCCCCGCAACTGCACCAACTCTACATCCCAGCCCTCCAGTGCCTCCTGTAGGCTCGCCACCTGTGCTCTCAGGGTCTCCATCACCTCCTCCTCATCCCGTCACCTCCGACGAGGTGTAAGCCTCTCACCCTCGGCCTCTCCAGCTGTCCCTGAGGGACCTACCTGCTGCCGTGCTGCCTGCTGTCCTCCCCTAATAGCCTGCTGCTGAGCTACCTGTGGTGGAGGCAGATGTCCCCCATGCCACTGAGGTCCTCTAGGCTGTTGCCTCGCTCCAACCTGTACCTGCTCAACAGGAACCTACTGCACAGGTACCTGCTACCCCACCTACCCCTGTCCTGCTGCCACCACCGCCAGCACATCTATCGGCTGGCCATCCATACCAACCAACCTCTCCTCTCCATCCTCTCCAATCTCCATAAGGATATCCTCAATAATCTCCTCTCCCTCCCCCAAACAGTCATCCCCATCAGAGTCATCTCCATCATCACCTGAATCATCCCCCCTGAACCTACCGCCTCCTCGACTGGATCTGTCAACCAAGTAGGCCGATGCATATGCCACCATATATCATACGTAGCCATAGTCCCTACATCTCTAATGGTGCTCCTCCAATCCCACCGCACTGGCCATAAAGACGCAAAATCAGCTAAGGCAACCTGTGGCTGTATGGCTGAAGGCCAATAGGCTACATCTCAAGGTGTCCACGTGAATATCACCATCTGCTGCGGAGTGTCCTATACCAAACCAAACTATCGCATGACTTGCGAGGGTAGATACATATCTATAGTATGGCCTCCTCGACCCATAAGGTACCGCTGCTGAAACACAAAAGGGAGATGAATGTCATCATCTGGCCACGGCTCTACACCGATATATGGTCGCAGGGTCACACTAATCACATCATCTAGCATCCTCCTCCAATGTCGCACCTGTCCAGTATATGTATACTCTACATCTCGATATAAAAATACAAAGGCCTCAAAAGGCCGCCGATAATACCCACATGTCAGCCTGGTAACTAGGATGTGCTCCCAAATCCATACATGAAGCAGAGTGACTCTAGCTAACAACACTCTATCATGCAGGTAGGCAACTATGTGCATCTCATGGTACAACTGACTCAGCATCGCCGGTCCCTAGGCATAGACAATCTCATGCCTCACCATTCCCTCTATCACCCCCCCAGCGAATTGGAAAGCCCCTACCTTGCCTGTCAGGCATCATGACCCCTCCAATCAATGCACATAGGAACAAGGCAAAGGGATCTGCACCTACAGCCAGTGTCCCCTCATAGTCCATCTCTCTCCCGTCTGCAGAGAGAACCATGTGGTCTGCTCCGAACACTCTGATCAAGGCATTCCGCCCCATCCTCGTGTCATATCAAACCTGCCAACCTCGAATAGGTACCTTGAGGATGCGATAGACATCCTCAAGTGTAATGATTAGCTCACCAGTCGGCAATAGAAAGCTGCAGGTCTCAGAGCGATACCACTCCACAACCGCTATAATCAGAGCTCTATGAGCTCGCAGAACCAGCATCAACGACACCGACAGAAGCCCCAATCTTTCCAACCGCGCCCGCGTCGCATCATCAAAACCATCGAATAGTGCCATCACGGATGGAACTCATCGCTCACGTGACTGCAATATAAATCGCTCTGTATCCTGCATACGCAACATTATGGTTAGATGTCAACCTATCTATTTTTAAACCAACCTTTTTCTTCTAAATGTCTAAAAAGCCTGCATCATGTGGCATGAAAATAGACAACTCCTGGTGCCATTTTTTTAAAAAATGGCACTAAAATTTCCTCTAAATGGCGCTAATACAGAAATAGCACCACTGCGCATAACTCTTTGTGCCAATCCAAAAAATAGCGCTACTGCGCACTATAGATGGCACCATTTTTCCAAATGGCATCACTACACCTTTTGGCGTTAATTAGCACAATAGCGCCAATTACCCCAATTGCGCTAATCTATCCAATAGTGATAATTTGATAAATCATTCTAAAATTAACCATAGCGCTATTCCCCATGATGGCGCTATTCCAGAAAATAGCGCCACTTCCACCCCAATTTAGCACTAACATACCAAAATTCTATTCTTCTGTAAATTACGCTAATCCGGAGGATAGCGCTAAAAAACCTACCAAATGGCGACAAACTGCCCTACTTTACCCTGGCAGATAGCGCCAATCTAGAGGATGGCACTAATCCGCCTTGCCGTTGGTGCTACGCTCCAATCCCTAATCCCAAACCCCAAAAAAAGGCACGTAAAATGAAAAAATCACAAAGGCAGGGTTAGGCCCTACCGGGGGTCCAGCGCCTAGTGCCCGGCCAAACTCTCAGAACTACACGAAGATGTGTTGAAGTCGCGGGAATTGGGGGTTACGGTCAGCCATCTCTCCTTCGTCCTTTCTTCTCCAAAGTCAAAAGTGTGCAAATGTGGCATTCTAAGGGCCCACTTTGCCTAATATAGTGGGCCATGTCATCCTTCCACCTCCTCCTTTTCCCTCTAGGGTGCAGATCTCAGCCTTTTTCCTCCGTTTTTCTTCCCGTCATCCTCTTTTCCCATCCCTTATCCAACTTTCACTCCTGTCACATCCTTTTCGAGAACTCACCCGGAAAAAAAAAAAAATTTCCTGCCGACCTCTCGAGGGGGCATCCCTTATCCATCTCATACCTGCCCGGCAGCTGGGGCATATTTTTCTTCGACCTGATGCCACTTCCCTCCTAGGTCCAGACGCCATGTCAACAAGGGGCAAATGTAGACACCTAAAAATGTCTTCTACCATCAAACTGACTCCCGACAACCCTAAACACACCAATTTCCCTTCTAACCAACTAATTAAATTTTTATTTAATTAATTACTCCTTTCATTTTCTAAATTCACACTATTTTATCCCCAAAATTGAATTAATTTCATTAATTCAATAGTCTAAACCTTAGCCAATTAATTTAATAAATATGCAACATTTATTAAATCAATTTCCCCTTTTTCACTATATCCAATTAACTAGTTAAAACCATGTTAACTAATTAATTCAACCTATAATTAACCTATCCCTACCCTAGACAATTAAATAGCTATTATTTAATTACCTACCCTAGCCTACCTCATCATAGCCCTAGGATTAATTAAATAAAACCTCTGTTTAATTAATCCTAACCCCTTCATTTGGGTGGTCAAACCTTGTTTAACACCCTTCCCCACATCCTCCAAATAAAAAATTGAATTAAATCCACATAAATCAATTTTTTATTTAAAAACATTCCACATCACATTTATTTCTCCTTATAAACCCATACGCATTTATTTCCTCTCTTCCCCAAATAAATTTTTAATTCATTTACATTCCCCCATATGAATATTTAATTCCAAAATAATCTTTCACCCCCATTCTCATTTAATAACTCATTTTCCCAAAATAAATAAAAGATTCACTTTTATTCCTAGCCCTCCATTCATTCAAGATTGAATCTAGGCCCTCCACATCACTTTTATCCTCCACCATTGATCTTCCAAATCAATCTCCACCCTTGGATCAAAATCCCTTCCAAAAGTTTATAAATAGAACCTCTCACAATCCATTTTCATCATCCAAGTTTATGCAAAGTTACCATGTCAAAATCACTCTTCAGCTAGAATAGTGAGTTGCAAATTAGAATAGTATTTCACATTTCAATTCATTGTCTAGGGATTATCTTTGTCTAGGAGCTTGTTTTGGGTGCAAAGGCTCCTTCCTCCCTTGATGGGATTGGGTTTGCATGTAAGGTATAACTTGGTGTTTATTGCATTTTGTTTAGTATTTCTTCCTTATTTGCATATCTAATCTACAGGCCCCTAGCTAAAGCTTCTTTTTTGCAAATGGCTTGGAATATCAGTCCTTCTTTTATTCTGTGGCAGCTTTGGCTGGAAAGGAATCGAAGGATTTTTTAGGGGAGGAAGTTGGAGGTTCAACATGTGTGACAGAGGATTCTTAGTATGCTTCAAGAGACCTTAGCAACTAAGTGTGATCTCTCTACTAAGTTAGACATTGGGGAGTTGTAGGTGGCACAAAATTTGAGTTTAGATATTGAAGGCTCATGCTCTTCCTAGCCCAAGGAAAGGAGCCAATCTAAGAGTAAGGTTCAGAGAGATGGAAGGTGGTCCCCTCCACCTCTAGGTATTTTTAATATTAATACAGATGGCTCTTCTAGGGGGAATCTTGGTCATGCTAGGATTGGGGGATTAGGAAGGGATAGCTCTAGTGTTGTCCTTTTTTCTTCTCTATAAGGGGCAACAAACTAATAATTTTATGGAGGCTCTTGAGCTATTCTCTATGCTTTGAAAAAGGGTGTGCTTTGGGATGGCGCTGGGTTATCTGTGAGTCTGATTCCCAAATTATGATTCATCTACTAAATGAGCGAGTGGTGGTTGGTGTGCAATGACAGTTGGCATCAATGGTTCGACAGATTCTTCAGTAGAGTCACTTGATGGACTTTGTTTCTTTTGTCCATGTCCCTAGGGAATGGATTTGTGTGGCTGATTGCTTGTCTAAGTGGGCTTCGGAGTAGGTGGGGGATTGGAATGTTAGTGGTTGGGACCCGTTGTCCCAACATGGTGTTCAAAATTTGGAAAGGTTGATATCAAAGGATATGGATGGATAGTTGAGGTCACTGCTTGGGGATTTGGGGTTGGGGATGTTCCCCTAGTTCTAGTTTCGACGGTTGTGGTGATGGTACTTTTTTCTAGACTTCTGTTGTTTCTGGGGACAGTTGCCCTCCTAGTTTTGTACTTTTGGTTTCTTTATTAATAAATTTTCACCCCTCTTCTTATAAAAAAATAACTATAGTGCTTCTATAAAGATGTGTACATATATATATCATGATATATTATCATGTATATATATCACATGATATATATATTGTTGCAAGTTTATGCCTAATCAGTGTTGTCATTGATGTCAACTGTGCTCTTATTTTGTTGCTTGCTTGTAATGAGTTAGATGATTTGTATTTTCCTATGTAAGTGTTGGAAAGCCTCATATTAAGGATATTGAGAAAATTTGCTCCTCCGGTAGAAACAGTGTGTTGTAGAGTATATTTGTCTGCAAAAGAACAATCAAACAAATAGCTCCGCATTTCCTATAGATTAAATATCTTTGTCTGTAGACTGGAAGTTATTTTGAGGCTTGTCTGAAGATGCTATGTTCCAAGTTTGAGTCTCCGATATGAAGATTTGAGTTTAAGCTATGTTCACCAAAGTGAAAACTACTTTTTCTGTATGTTTGGTGGTGACAAGAAGAAGGTACTATGCTCTGCATTCCTTTGCATTGAAGTATTTTAGTCTGCGGTTCTAGAGTTAAGTCTAAGCTAATGTTATGTGTCATCAACTCTAATGGTTCATGATCTGGCAGTCCACAAGTGATCTTTTTCTTACGACAGTAGCTAGTAGTGGTGTTTATATGCTCCAGTTTGAAGAATCTTCTTGACATAATGGTTAGAAGTTGTACGGTTGTTCTTGATGATTTCAATGTGCTTGTAGATATCTCCTAATCGTGTTCCTACCCTTGGATTTGTCTGCAAAGAGAAATTTGGATCGTGGATGAAGAATGTTCTTAGTAGACCTAGTGTTCTCACCACTCTTGGCCGACCTGGTTGATTTAACTATTTGCAGAGATGCCTTGGAGATTGCAGAAGCGTATCGTGGCGTGAAGGATTTTGTTTGAGTTCTAGCTAAGGCATGGCGTGATCAGCATACATCTTTACATCTTTCCCTTAGCTAATTTTTGTATTAGGTCTAGACTTATTTCTATGTATGTTTTGTAATGTCAACCTTTAAGATTGTTCCAATGGTTGATGAATGTATTGCCGACCGTGTCAATGCATTTCAAGATTGATGACTTGTATAAAGACTTGTAATGTAATTGTGAAAAAGAGGGTGTGTGAAAAAATGAGAAGATAAGTGCAAAGAGTAAGAAGAGTAGAGCAGAGGAAGAATATTGCACTTCAATGGAACTAAACTCAGGCATAGAATAGATGCTATCAAATCAGTTCAAAACTCTTTGGCGCCTTGAAAATGAGCCTCGTAGGCAGTGAGCCTCTATTTTTTGGCATTGTTATAACTTATATATTTCTTTGGGCTAACACCCACCGTGTTTTTTCCCTTATAGGGTTTTCCATGTAAAAATCTGGTATCTCCTGTGTTGAATATGTGATTATGATTAAGTCTATGGTTTCTTGCTTTCATCTGATTATTAGTAATTAAGTAGTTGATGGTTTGATATTTATATGAGGTTAAGGTTTTGTGACAACCGATTCACCCCCCCTCTCAGTTGTCTTGTGTATTTCAATAATTGGTATCAGAGCCAAGTTCCTCGAAGAAATCCTAACATCTTGAGGAAGATCCAGGATATCTTTTAAAAAGGAGGCTCCACAATTTGATGGGACAAATTATGCTCTTTGGAAGGTACGAATGAAAATCCATCTCCTTTGTCTTGGTTATAAAGTGTGGAAAGCTGCAAAGTCAAAATATACCATGCCTCCAAATGGTTTGACAACTGAAGATGAAATCAAAGAATATGAGTTGAATATAAAAGCTAGAGATGCCCTGTTAAGTGCTTTGAATGACACTGAGTTGATAAAAGTCATGGATCTTGAATCTGCAAATGAAGTTTGGGAAAAGTTGAAAAAATTGTTTGAAGGAGATAATTTTGTAAAAGAAGCCAAGCTACATGGCCTAAAAGCAAAATATGAGGGTTTAAAGATGAATGAAGATGAAAACATAATAGCTTTTCTGCAAAGGGTTGATGAACTTGTCAATGGAATAAAAGGTATGGGAGGAACTATTGGTGATAAGGAAGTTGTGATGAAAATTCTTAGATCACTACCAAAGTCCTATAGTCACAAGGTAGCTGCAATTGAAGAAGTAATGACTGTAAAAATTGTCAATAGAGATCAATTACTTGGAAAGCTTACAGCCTTTGAGATGAGAGAGTTTGGTGATGCTCTACCAAAAGTTGAGACTGCTTTCAAAGCCAGTACTTCTGAAAAGATCTCTAGAGCTAAAAAATACAAAGTGGAGCCTATTGATGAATTTGATGAAATTGAAGCTAACTTTGTTGACAGATTGCAAAGAGGTTCCAGTAAGTTCAAAGGCAAATTACCTTTCAAATGTTTTTCATGTGGTAAAGTAGGTCATTATGCTTCCAGATGTCCTAAAAGAATTGAAAGGAATAGAAAAATATTTGAGAACAGGACTAGAACTCCAATGAAATGCTACTATGTTAGAGATCTTAATGATGAAGGTGTGACGGATGATGAATCTAATGATGCTAGTACTAGTGCAAATGAATGCTTGTTTATTTCTATTAAAGAAGAACCCATGTCTACTAATCCTGCTAGTTGTGTGAAGGAAGATATACCAATGGAAGAAAATGCTTCAAGGCTATTCAGGTTGATAAAGATAAGGATGAATTGATTATTGACAATGGATGCTCACATCACATTACTAGTGACAAAAGTAAGTTTGTTATTTTGGAAAAATATGATAGTGGACTGGTTAGGTTTGGAGATGATACAACTGGTAAGATTTGTGGAAAAGGATCTATCTCTTTTGATGGTAAGAACAATACTGATGATGTTCTGTACGTAAAGTGTTTAAAGCACAATCTTTTGAGTGTTGGTCAGATGTGTAGCAAAGGTTATGATCTGAGATTCAAGAACAATGAATGAAAGATCATGGAAAGCTCCAGAACAGTGATTGATACTGGTAAAAAGATCAGAGGTAACGTTTATCATTTGAAAGGAACTAATGATTATTGTTTATTGGCTCAGACTGATGAGAGTTGGCTATGGCATAGAAGGATGTGTCATATCAATTTTAACAACTTGGTAAAGATAAGTTCCGTTCAGGCTGAAAGAGATCTTGTGAAGCCTGCCAACATCATCTGCAAAGAATGTCAATTTGGGAAACAAACCAGAACAAGTTTCAAAAGTAAAGAACAATTCTCTACTAGATTGCCGAAACTGGTTCACACAGATCTGTGTGGTCCCACAAGAACAAGAAGTCTACAAGGAGACAGGTATTTCATGTTGCTTATTGATGATTATTCCAAGATGATTTGGGTGACTTTTCTAAAAGATAAATCAGATGCCCTAGACAAGTTCAAAGCCTTCAAGGCAATGGCTGAGAATGAATTAGAGTTGAAGATTAAATGCTTGAGATCTAATAGAGGAGGTGAGTTCACATCAAATGAATTCAAATTTTCTATGAAGAACAAGGGATAAAAAGACAATTGTCTATACCTAGAACTCCTTAGCAGAATGGAATTGTTGAAAGAAAAAATAGGATAGTTCAAGAGGCTGCTAGAACTATGTTGAAGGAAGCTAACCTACCAGAAGTATACTGGAGAGAAGTAATACACAGTGTTGTGTACATCCTAAACAAGATTCAAGTAAAAGGTAGTAGTGCCAAAACTCCTTATGAATTGTGGTGTGAAAGAGTTCCCATAGTAAGATATTTCAAAGTTTTTGGTAGTAAATGTTATATCAGAAGATAAGAAGATCTAGGTAAGTTTGATGCTAGGTTCAACATGATGAAGGAATCTTTCTTAGATACTCTACCAAGAGTAAGGCCTACTGGTGCTACAATAAGAGATTGAAGAAGATCATTGAAAGTGCTAATGTGAAGGTTGATGGAGACAGGGGAAGAATATCAGACCTGAGTGACTATGAATCAGATGAACCTGCTTTTATAACAAGTGAAGAAAAAGTTGAACAAGAAGATAGTCAAGATGAAGAAGAAAAGGCTCCAGAAAATGCTGCTAAGACTCCCAGGTATGTAAGAATTAATCATTCTGAAGATCAAATTATAGGAGACAAAAGCAAAGGGGTATTGACAAGAAAAAGAACTACAGAAAAATAAATGAATTACTGTTTACTTTCAAAAGTTGAACCTAAAACTATGAATGAAGCTTGCAATGATGAAAATTGGGTAAAAGCTATGGAAGAGGAGCTAACACAGATAGAAAAGAATCAAACTTGGGAACTGGTTCCTAGACCTGCTGATAAAAATGTGATTGGCACAAAATGGGTTTTTAGAAACAAGATGAATGAGAATGGAGAAGTAGTAAGGAACAAAGAAAGATTGGTATGCGAAGGATACTCTTACGTTGATGGATGTTAAGTTTGCATTCCTGAATGGTGAATTGGAAGAAGAGGTCTACATTGATCAACCGAAAGGATTTCAACTATCAAAACAAGATGATATGGTGTGCAAATTGAAGAAGGCCTTGTATGGACTGAAACAAGCCTCTAGAGCCTAGTATGCATGGTTAGACAAATATTTGTTGCAATTAGGGTTCAGTAAAGGCACTGCTGACAATAATATGTATTTCAAGATCAATGATAATCATATCCTAATTGTTGTAGTCTTTGTTGATGACATTATCTTTGGAGGAAATGAAGGTATACATGCATGAAGATTGTAGGAGAAATGCAAAATAAGTTTGAGATGTCTATGTTTGGTGAAATGAATTTCTTTCTAGGTCTACGAATTAATCAATCAGATAAAGGAATCTTAATTTCTCAGTCTAAGTATATGAAAGAGTTGTTAAAGAAGTTTGGGATGGAAGACTCTAAATCGGTATGTACTTCCATCGTGACTAGCTGCAAGTTGAGCAAAACTAATGAATCACCCAAGACTGATCAGAAAATGTATAGATCCATGATTGGAGGATTGCTTTATCTAACTCAAACCAGACCTAATATTATGCATGCAGTTTGTCTTGTTGCAAGATTTCAAGCAGATCCAAGAGAATAACATGTGATGGCAGTAAAGAGAATCTTGAGGTATTTAAAAGGCACACCGGATCATGGCTTATGTTATCCAAAGGATAATGATTTCACTCTCAGTGCTTATATAGATGTTGATTGGGCCTGAGATGTTGATGACAGGAAGAGTACAAGTGAAGGCGCTTTCTTTTTGGATAACAGATTGGTTTCATGGCTGAGCAAGAAACAAGATTCAATCTCTTTGTCAACTATAGAAGTAGAGTATATTGCAGCAACATGTTGTTGTACTCGAGTGTTATGGATGAAGCAAACTTTGAAGGACATAAAATTTGTGTATGAAGATCCAGTTGTAATCTTATGTGACAATACAAGTGCTATAAATATTCAAAGAATCCAGTGATGTGCTCAAGAACAAAGCATATATCTATAAGGTATCACTTTCTGAGAGAAAAGGTGACAAAGAATGAAGTAAAGTTGGAATATGTGTCCACAAAGGATCAGATTGTAGATATCTTCACCAAACCTCTGCCTAAGGATACTTTTGAGTATCTCAAAGAAAAGTTAGGGGGCATTACCTCTCCTGCCCTAAACTAAGTTATATGGGATTGCACCAGTCCAGTGGTGCCCAAAGTCTCATTCTTTGACCTGGATTGATGTTTTGTGAGCTACCTCTCAAGGGGAGTAGCTAGATGTTGCTGGTATGAGTTCATGATAAAGAAAGTATTGATAACAGAGAAAGTTTAGTTGGATCAGAACAACAGAATGCAAGTATGTGCCCTTTTCCATTGATGTCAAAGGAGGAGAGAAATCATGTGAAAAACTTAGGAAAGAAAGGGTGCAGATGTGTAAAGAGAAAGGGGGAGAATCTTGTCTTGATGGTCTTTAAATTTTTTCACATCATATGTTGCCATCAATGACAAAGGGGGAGATTGTTGCAAGTATGTGCCTAATCGGTATTGTCATTGATGTCAACATATCAGTGTTGCCATTGATCATGTCAACTGTGCTCTTGTTTTGTTGCTTTCTTGTAATGAGTTAAATGATTTGTATTTTCTTATGTAAGTGTTGGAAAGCCTGATATTGAGGATATTTAGAAAATTTTCTCCTCTGGTAGAAACAGTGTGCTACAGAGTATCTTTGTCTGCAAAAGAACAGTCAAACAAATAGCTCTGCATTTCCTATAGATTAAATATCTTTGTCTATAGACTGGAATTTATTTTGAGGATTGTCTAAAGATGCTATGTTCCAATTTTGAGCCACCGGTATGAAGATTTGAGTAAGCTATGTTCAGCAGAGTGAAAACTATTTTTTCTATATGTTTGGTGGTGACAGGAAGAAGGTATTATGCTTCGCATTCCTCCGCATTGAAGTATTTTAGTCTATGGTTCTAGAGTTAAGTCTAAGTTGATGTTATGTGCCGTCAACTCTAATGGTTCAGGTTCTGGCGGTTCGCAAGTGATCTTTTCCTTATGACCGTAGCTGGCAGTGGTTTTTATGTGCTCTAGTTTGAAGAATCTTCTTGACAGAATGGTTAGAAGTTGTGCGGTTGTTCCTAATGATTTCAATGTGCTTATGGATGTCTCCTGATTGTGTTCCTACCCTTGGATTGGTCTACAAAGAGAAATTTGGATCGTGGATGAAGAATGTTCTTAGTAGACCTAGTGTTCTCACCAGTCTTGGATGACTTGGTTGATTTCACTATTTGCAAAGATGCCTTGGAGATTATAGAAGCGTATTGTGGCGTGAAGGATTGCGTTTGAGTTCCAACTAAGGCATGGTGTCATTAACATACATCCTTACATCTTTCCCTTAGCTAATTTTTGTATTAGGTCTAGACCTATTTCTATGTATGTTTTGTAATGTTGACCTTGGAGATTGTTCCAACGGTTGATGAATGTATTGCCGACCTTGTTGTACATTCCAAGTTTGATGACTTGTAATGTAATTATGAAAAAGAGGGTGTGTGAAAAATGAGAAGATAAGTGCGAAGAGTAAGAAGAGTAGAGTAGAGGAAGAATATTGTGCTTTAATGGAACTGAACTCAAGCATAGAATAGATGCTATCAAATTAGTTCAAAAATCTTTGGCAGTGAGCCACCCCTTGGCAGTGAGCCGATCTTTGTAGTGAGCATTTTGGGCAGTGAGTCTCATAGGCAGTGAGCCTCTATTTTTCAGTATTGTTATAACTAATATATTTCTGTGGGCTAACACCCACCATGGTTTTTCCCTTATATGGTTTTCCATGTAAAAATATTGTATCTCATGTGTTGAATGTGTGATTGTGATTAAGTCTATGGTTTCTTGCTTTCATCTGATTATCAGCAATTAAGTAGTTGATGGTTTGATATTTATATGAGGTTAAGTTTTTGTGACAACTGATTTAACCCCCCCTCTTAGTTGTCCTGTGTATTTCAACATATATCATGTGATATATATACATGATGATATATATATCACATTTGATATATATATATATATATATATATATATATATCAAATGTGATATATATATATATCAATGTGATATATATAATGATATATATTATATATACGTGATGATATATATCATCATATGTATATATCATAATATCATGATGATATATATCATCATATGTATATATCATGATATATATATACATCATCATGTAATCAAGTATATAAATTTTGACAGTATATCATTCAATGTATATATATCACATGTTTACGCTACAATCAAGGTTTGCCCAAAATTAAATTTAGGGTAAATGTATTCCAGTTATTCATTTGTAAATTTCATGGATGTCCATGTAATCATTTAAAGATTCATGTGCTTCACAACACACTTCAACAAATTTGACTAAAACATGGTCCTATAAATTGAAGGAGAAACAAAGCTATTCGCGGTGCTTAAAAGTTTTGCTAAAAGATTTAGGGCAAATGCAGTCCGCCACCCTAAAAAGGGTGACGGACTTGCTTACCTCTAAACGGACTGTGCAAACTTCCAACGTATCCCCCCAGTTGATGGATGTTCAATACCTTCATTGGGACCTTCGCCTTCATAGATGAGTGCTCTAAACTTCATTTTTACTAAATGAGTTGACAATACGTGAAGTTGTTGGCTCATATACCACTTTGAAAAAACATTAAAATAATACCTTCGAATGAAGATTTTTCTTCATTCAAAGGTATTATTTTAATGTTTTTTAATAATCGAGAACCTTTGTTCGCAGGTCACCTTCATTCACAGGTCACCTTCATTCGCGGGTTACCTTCGTTGGAAGATTTTTCTTCGCTCGAAGATATTTCTGCGATAACCTTTTTTCGCAGGTACCTCTGTTCGAAGAAAAACCTTTGAATGAAGGTATTTGATCATTTTTGTCCCCCTCCCTCCCAATTTTTTTTGTCTCAAGTTTGGGACTCATTATTGTAGGATTACCCCCTTATCAAAAACTAATAATTTTTTAGTATTTTATTTCATAAATTTAATATTTATATTTTCATAATTTTTTTCTAAAAAATATCATATTATTTTTAATCTACCCTATGTACATTCATGTTTAATTGTTTTATCAATACAAATTTCATATTTTATCAACAATATTTTTAACAATATACAATTTTAGGTAAAATGTAAATTGAAAGATTTAAACAACTAAACTATTATACAATTTTGATATGGCAGGTAAGACTAACCATCAAATTCCAAATCTCCTAATGCATTATAAATAAATAATATTTCATGAAATAGAAGTGCAAGCTGCCTCATTGATTTGAAAGCTTAATTTATAGTGGAAAGAGTTGGGTAAACCCTCTAAAATGGCCATAACTTGTATGACAAATGGAGCGCGTGTATTAAATGTATAAGCTAGCAACCCTAAACAAGCTTGACCAATAGCTAGCCTTTCATTTACACTACTAATAATTTTCAAAACCACCTTTTTACCCCTTAACAAAAACTAATAATTTTTAATATTTTATTTCATAAATTTAATATTTATATTTTCATAATTTTTTTCTAAAAAATATGATATTATTTTTAATCTACCTAATATGCATATTCATGTTTAATTTTTTTACCAATATAAATCTCATATTTTATCAACAATAATTTTTTAACAATCTCCAATTTTTTTTTAGACTGTTGACATAGCCCCCTATAACCTGTAGTGCGTCGGGTAAACATTTTAACGTGACCAGTGACACTAGCACGACACGCCCTCCAGTACCATGTGGATGGAGGATTAGACCTTGTCACCTCTTGTCTGCAACAAGATGCTTTAGCCACTAGAGTCAGCGCCCGCCCAACAATTTAAATTTTAGGTAAAATGTAAATTGAAAGATTTAAACAACTATACTATTATAAAATTTTGATATGGCAAGTTAGACTAACCATCAAATTCCAAGTCTCGTAGTGCATAATAAATAATAATATTTCATGAAATAGAAGTGCATGCCGCCTCAGTTCTCTTAAAACTTAATTTATAGTAGAAAGAGTTGGGTCAAACCTCTAAAATGACCACAACTTGTATGACAAATGAAGCACGTGTATTAAATGTATAGACTAGCAACCCCTGATTTTTGTCATACGTAAACAACCTTGACCGATAGCCAGCCTTTCATTTAGACTACTAAATTCCTCTTGTAAACAGCTCGTGCGTTGATTAGAATGCCCAGCAATTCACCTCTCGACTAAACATCAACATACTCTGACACAATATAAGTAAGGCATGGCCTGAGGCTCAGTACGGCATAGGAAACTAGTCGGCATTTTCAATATGTCTTTCCCAATGTTGCTTCAAAATTTATTTATCTGGGCAAATCAATCTCCAACTATCACGGCTATTACAATTTTAGTGGTGTTATTGATTTCCTACAGATTTAGTACGCAAAAAAAAGGTGCAGCAAGATTACCCCCTGGCCCAGTCCCATGGCCTATTGTGGGAAACCTCCTGCAGATGGGAGAACTTGCCCACCGTTATTTTCATGATGTTGCCAAGATATATGGGCCGATTGTATCGTTGAAATTGGGTTCTGTTCCCACAGTTGTGATTTCTTCTCCTGCCATGGCAAAAGAAGTTTTGAAAACTCAAGATTTAGTTTTTGCCAGCCGACCTGATACTGCTACATCAAAGTTCATGTTCTATGACGGCAAGGATGTGGCGTTCACTCGTTACGGACCTTATTGGAGACAGATGAAGAAACTATGCAT
The DNA here is from genome assembly GCA_027924645.1 of Cunninghamia lanceolata. NCBI lineage: Eukaryota > Viridiplantae > Streptophyta > Pinopsida > Cupressales > Cupressaceae > Cunninghamia > Cunninghamia lanceolata. The sequence continues at coordinate 2,356,942 of BSBN01000144.1, read as the reverse complement.
GGTAGAATTGTTGAATGCCAAAAAAATCGAGTCTTTGAGACAAATAAGAGAGGAAGAGGTGTCTCAGGCCATCCGTTCAGTGTGGGAGAAGAGCCGAGAGGGCACAGTTGCCGTCAATGTTAGTCAGATTGTGTCATCTCTTCTGCAGTCCAAAGTATTGAGAATCCTTTGTGGCACCAAATCTGACGATCCGCATTTGGATGGCACTGGCAACGAAGTTAAGGAAATGTTATTGGAGGCCACAACCACAGCGGGAATTTTCAACATTGGAGACTTCATTCCTTGGCTGGACTGGCTGGATATTCAAGGTGTAAAGCGTCGCATGAAGAAGGTACACAAATCTTTCGACGAAATGATGTCGAAGATAATAGAACAGCATAGGGAGAGGAGAAGCTCAAGCGGAGGGAAGCAGCACCTCAATTCCAATGATGTCATTGATACCTTGTTGGACATGCAGGCCGCCGATTCCATCACAATTACAAATGAACACATCAAGGCCATCGTATTTGTAAGTGTCGTGCCACTCTACTTGAATATCATCCACTTCAATGGTCAAACAATCAATAGTAATTTTACATTTCATTTGCAATAAAAGGTGCTAAATATTTATCCTATTTTTATTGGCCAAATTTGTCCTTTGACTATTGACGTGGATGATATTCAAGAATAGCCATAGATATGAGTTTTCCATAGTCCATAATAGTATTGAGAGTGCTTCTGGATTCAACTATGTATGTTTTTGTTTCAACGTTTCCGATCATACTCAATGTTTCTCCTCTTCTTGATGATGGATCATTGAGTATGAACTGAAACGTTGAAACAAAAACATACACAGTTGAATCAAGAATAGCCATGTCATGCCTCATAATCTAGTCCTTGGTACTTACTATAGATAAATTAATGAATTTCATCATAAGTGTTAAAATGGATGATATTTAAGTAGAGTGTATTAGTTTTTTCACAGGATATTTTTGCGGCTGGAGTGGAAACGACGACGGCAACGTTAGAATGGGCGATGAGTGCAATGATCCAAAACCCTAGCGTGGCGAAGAAAGTGCAGGAAGAAATCGAAGGCGTAGTAGGCCGAGAGAGGGCAGTAAAAGAGAGTGATCTGCAAGGCTTGGAATATCTTGGGTGTGTGATTAAAGAGACGCTAAGATTATATCCGGCGGCGCCTTTGCTGCTCCCCCATGAATCAACAGAAGCTGCCACTATTAACGGGTACTTAATTCCAAAAGGAAGCAGGATTTTTATCAGCGCCTGGGCTTTGGGAAGAGATCCCACCCTGTGGAAGGATCCGCTGGAATTCAGGCCAGAAAGATTTCTGGGTAGAGACATTGATTTCTTGAAAGGGAAGGAGTTTTTCGACATGATTCCCTTCGGGGCAGGAAGGAGGGGATGCCCCGGGACTACCATGGCCCTTGCCATGTTGCATCTTACCCTGGCTCAGCTCATGCACTGCTTTGACTGGAGAGTCGAAGGGGAATTGAACATGGCTGAAAGCTTAGGAGCCTCCTTACCCAGAAAATATGATCTTCTCGCCTTTCCTAAGCTCAGGTTGCCTGCCTGCCCCTGATTTACTGTTTCTGTTGAGCTTTTCATGCACAAGACGCCTGTTTACGGTTGGGGCCGGCTGTTTAAGCTCTTGTGCAGAAGATAGTATACTAGTTAGTAGGACCGTTTCAATAAGGGTTTGTGTGGTTGCCCACACGTTGACCATGGCTATTTAAGTTCTTATGTAGAAGCCGATATATCTACTTCAACTGATGCATATATGCAGGTATTTATATTATAATAAGAATTTATATATAACGAGTGTCATGTAGTGGGAGTACTACTTTTGAAGTATTGTAATAGCACAGTATTGTAAGTGCATAAATGGCTATCAAATTTAATGGGTTTTTATGTCATGAGACTTCTTGATGCCATTGTAGAATGCCTCTTGACATTAATAATATAATAATTATGTTAAGTTTTAGTTTTAGTTTTCAAACTCTCAACTCTACATTATGCACATAAATAATTTGAGGAAGGTACACATATTAATAACTAGATAAGTAATTTGATTACAATAGTTAAAGGAAGGTACACATATTATTGTAGAGATTTAAGTGCAAATCTTCAAAATGATATTTAAAGTGAATTTTTAAGTTTTTATTTTTTTATCTTCTACTATTTAAAGTTTTTAGTAATAATTTCTAAATTGTTGCTCTTAAATAACTAAGTATTGATTTTTTTATAAACTATAGAAGAAACACACATTTAACTAGAAAATAGAAATAATACTCTTAAAAAATAGAAATAGTACTTTCTAGAAAATAGAAGCAATACTTCCAATTATAGAAATGATCATTAGAAATGGTAAGGAAAAAGTCTTTTATTAAAAATTTCTATAATCTTAAAAAAATAGTTAAAGGAGATTTTATGATGAGAGATGGGGAGAACTAGAAGAATCCCATGTCTTAACCATTTTCAAAATAAAAATAAAACATAAAAATTACTGAAATAATGGATGGTGGTTTTCCAAAAGTAAAATTAAAAGATACATGCAAAATTGTACTACCAAAAAGTAAGTCTTCAAATAAATGTAATGATGTAGCTATAGTCGCACACCCACTCGACTAAAGTCTTAATAGTATTAATAATAATGACATTACAATATAAATCCAGAGATTATTATTGAAAATAGCCATTGAAATTTGGAAATGCCCTGATCAAATAAATGGGAATAAGTGGTGGGATCATCTTGCCATGGTTGGATTGGCAAGAGGTACCATGGCGGTCCCCATCCCACACTATTGTTTTTCAAGTTCCCCTTCCAACCTACACCAAGGCAAAAAAATCAATTCCAAAACCAGCTAAACGATTTTGATAGTTAAGGTCTAACAACACAAATGTATTACCGAGAGCAGGATCATATTCTCTATGTTTAAGCTCTCTATACTCCTAGCACAGCCCATAACGATTGCAATAATAATGTATCCAACAATATGCATAACGAATCTCTTGACAATTACTCTCAAATATCAACAACAATGGATTAGACAATCTGCGTAAATTCAAAAGTAAAGGAGAATTATTTACCACTATTTCTCTCGTATGTATTGTAAGAATGTTCTTGTTCATATGATTCCCATTGACCATTGGATCGTTTAACCGCACTATGTTTTACTTCATCGATCTCATCCGACATGTTAAATTTTGCCCCACCCAAATCAAAGACAAAAGACAACCACGTAAAACAAACAACGCACACAAAAATAACATATCACAACACCAATAACATAGAAGACCAAATTTCCAAAGGCCACATAACCACCATATCATGCACCTATCCTGCAACATCCACAATCACAACCTATGCCTTAGGATATATCATTCTCACCATAGGCTAGGCCCAATGACATCCAATCTACACTCTTGGCATGAGATTCAATGGCTATTGGTCATCTGTCAGTTGGTCATTTGTTTTGATGTATCTTTTTATACCCTTATACACTTCTCCATATACCACCTTGATCTTCCATATCTTGGTGTGTCATTGGATGGTATAAAATGGGGCAAGAGTCATTTTGTTGATGTATACCGTGTTTGTTGGATGCTCTTATTACTTCAGCAAGTATTCATATCTTATGAGTGTTGGAATAACTTCTTGCATAACATATGTTCTTTGCATCTAAGGCTTATACCTTTTGCACACTAGGACTACTATGCTCTAAGTCTCTTCTTCCACGTGTTTAGACAAGGTTATACTATGTTCGGCATGCATAAGCACATCCTCTTATTTGAGTGCCAAGTCCATGCAAACATTGAATATAAATCATCACCTTGGTCTCCTATACCTTGGTGAACAATATCTTTTTTGCTATATAAAAACTTAGGATTTATCTAAAACATACCAGCATAACTCCCACCCTCATCTTACCACCCACATATGACTAGATCCGTATCCAAACTAATCCTTGGCTTTGCACTAATGAAGATGGTCATCCAACCATTCCTCCCATCCTAACAAATCCATTCCTAATCCTACTACTTTCCCCATCCTAACAAACAGATCCTAAACCACCCACAACCACCTCATCCTAACAAACAAATCCAATAATCCACTTTCCCCCAACCAACCCTGATCTCCCCTAGTAACCCCCAATTCACACCCACCCAGACCATACAAGTAGGATTCAGGAAATTATTTCAAGGGTTGGCAAAAAAGTTTCTCTTACTACCCACTACCTTGAATAGTATGGTCTACACCCTAGTTCTGACTTTGCATACCAACCATATCACATACCCCATTCTAAATTATCCCCCCAGACAAGTGTGTTCATGTTAATTTTTGTTTAAGGTGAAAATTTGATGAAGAGGATTTGTTAATGTTTAGGGTTAATTTGTATGAATGCTCCTTTCACCTCAAACATTCAAGGACTTCAACCAAGTAGGAAGTTTGCTATCAAGCTTTCAGTCACTTGGAATGTAGGGAAAATTGGAATTATGTGATTTAGTTGTTTAATTAAGCCCGATTATACTCAAAACCCTAATTATGCAAATTTGGAAGCAAACAGATAAATCATGGAAAATGCTCACACACAGAGGTATCAAATGACAATCAAATGCTTACCAGATTTTGAAGTTCAAGAAGCAGAATAGTCGGGGACTATTGAGTGGATACCTTAGTCTAGTTCCATGCTTTTTGTCGAGATCTGAGAATCTTGTCTGTAACATGTTCATGTTGTTCTAAAGATTCTTCAGTTGTGGGATCCAGAGGACTAATGAGTGGGCGCTTGAGTCTAGGTCCCTATTTTCTTCTCTAATCTTTAATTTCGACAGTCTTCACTGCTCTCCTACAACTCCACTTTTCTACTCATGCAACCTATAACCTGCAATCACAAAAAATGGGTTGGGATTGTGGTGTTTAGAGGCTTGCCTCAGTCAAGCCCCAAAGAGACATTCAAGTCTTTCGAACACCATTGTCAGATAAAGAGTGCATATCCCTGTGGGATAGAGGCAAAATCCAAATGATAAATGATTGAAAACACAATTGATATCACCTTGTAGTGAAGATCTCATGGAAGGAAGATGCTCTTCATTGCATGAGGAGATGGATGCCAAATCTGCAAATACAAACACAAGAACAATGCTCTGCTCTGCCACACAATAAATATTTTGAATGCTCCAAAATCATAAGAATGCTAAAATCATCTAATGTCCATCTAGTTTACAAATGAATTCCTAAACATGCTTATATATGCAACTACAAACGTTCCCGCTAAGAATTTCGTAATTGAAACTTACCATGTCAACATAGGACCTAAATAACAGTCATAAATTGACACTTCAAAATTGGTCAGGTGACCTAAAATAGGGTAGGACTAGGGCGCGAGTGCCCAAGTCATTCCCCCTTTTTTCAGGCAGGATTTATGTCAAGTGTAACCCCTAGGTCCAATTTTCCATGAAACTTTAGGGTTTTCTCATCAGGATGTCAAATTAACATGAAAGATGCTCTAAATGCATAAACAGGACCCAAGAGCCAAACCTTCAAAGGGAAAAGCCCCCAAGGAGACATTTTTTGATGTAACATTTAGCCCCCACTTTAATGTGTGTATAAACGCAAGGCCAATACATGCATTAAAGTACGGTCAACAAACACACCAAACAAACTAAGCACATAGAAGACATGCCAATCACAGAGAAGACAGTAACATGCATGCAAAACATGGAGAAGGCAGTTATAGTCACACAAGACATGAAGAATACAACATTGAAGACACGCAAAACATGGTGAAGACAGTGAATGCAGTGAAGACAGAGATGATTTTATTTTCTTTTTCTTTTTATATATGAAATGTAGATGCAAGTATAGGAAAGTAAACACACCACCCATGATGCAGGAGGGACTCATTGTCAGTGGTCTTTAAGACTACATATGGGGAAACACTTACACAAAACACGCCATACAAAGCAAGCATGCCATACAAATCCCAAAGCATAGGAGGGACTCATCGCCACTAGTCCTTAAGACTATGCTTGGGAACAAACACACAATACACACACACTTGGAAGACACAGAGAAAACACGATAGACAAGCGATAGAGTGTCCCTATTTCTAGGTTCAACACCATCTCAGGCACATTATAGGCACACATCGACGATTACGCTTCGCCACAACAATCGTCGAAGACACACTTAAGGGTTGAGTTAGTCACAAAACCGCTCCTCGCCTCGCAATGAGGACTTTTGAAAATGACAGGATGTGCACTCTCCACGAGAAATACACCATCCTTGCCTCGTGATGAGGGCTTAAGATAGAAAAGGAATGCGATATCCCTGCCTCCGCAGAGGGCTTAAATGATTGTAAGTTAATTTCAAACAAATCTCAAAGTGCAGGAGAGACTCATCACCACCAGTCTTTAAGACTGCACCTAAGGACAAGCACATTACTAACATCTACAACAGACATCTTACCTTATATATCAGGTGGTTGATATTAGGTATTGATATCAAGCAAGTTAAGGTAGGAAGAAAACACACAAGGGAACACGAGCTTTCGCAAAGCCCATGCCCCCCAGAGGTGACATGTACCTTACGATCACCAAATGTTCCCACAAACACATCCCTATAAGAAAAGTGTTAGTGTCCATAAAATCATGATTAATAACAATGCATATGATCAATCACACAAAGAGCCAAGGTTATACTACGAATTCAGAGATCAGGTATAATTATGGGGCTATACCACGAAAATCTCAAAACTGAGTGTACCCAAGGCGAGATTCAAAGATAACAAAGTGCACAGAGCAGCAGTATTGTTATGGTTTGGTAAGTGTGATATGACACAATCAAAATCACATAACAAAGTGCATGGAGTTATTCTACTAGCCAAGTGTCAGATAATAAACATCAACCCCATCGTCATATTAGGAACTAAGTCCAATTTTTGATTTCTTGCTAAAGGGACGCTAGGTCCGCATCAGTATAATATATGTTCCATCATCCGCCCGCTAGATAGAATCACTAGAGGAAGGGAAACAACAAATCAAGGGAGGAGGAAACAAGTGCCTTAGGGACAATCACATAAGAGGGTGCCCCCAAGTCACCATCTCGACGCTATGTCTGTAAGACACAACACACAATAGTGAAAAATAGAGGAGAAGCAATATAGAAGAATGATGATACAAATAGAAGGGTCAGAACAGAGGCTGTCTCCTGGTATCCTGGACCTTACAAGAGAATAAAGGGTCATCCCAGGAGGCCTAAACAACACATAGCACATCATGGCGAAAACACATCACGAGAGATATGTTGAAATACACTGAACAATTAAGAGGGGGGTGAATCAGTTGTCACAAAAACTTAGCTCCAAATGCATATCAAACCATCAACAATTTAATTATTCATAATCAAATTTAATCATGAAAGCATGTAATCATCATTAACTTAATCACAACTACACATTAAACACAGTAGATACCAGATTCTTACGTGGAAAACTCTAAAAGAGAAAAACCACGGTGGGTGTTAGCCCACAAAATATATAAGTTATAGCAATAACAAAAAATAGAGGCTCACTGCCCAAAATGCTCACTGCAAAGAATGGTTCACTGCCAAAGAATGGTTCACTGCTGAAGGGTGGCTCACTGCCAAGATGATGAACTGATTGAATAGCATCTACTCCATGCCAGGGTTCAATTCCATTGAAGCACAATATGACTCCTCTACTCTTCTCTTTCAAACTTTCACACTTATCTCTTCATATTCATAACACACAAACACTTTCACAACTTTATTACATACTTTTGTACAATTCATCAACCATGGAATGTATATCAAGGTCAGCATTACATTCATCAACCATTAGATCAATCTCCAAGGTCGGCATTACAAACATACACAAAAATAGGTCTGGACCTAATACAAATTTAGCTAAGGAAAAGATGTAATAATGTTTGTGGATCATGCCACGCCTTAGCTAGGACTCAAACACAATCCTCCATGCCATGACACACTTCTACAATCTTCGATGTATCTCCGCAAATAATGAATTCAACCAGGTTGGCCAAGACTGATGATAACACTGGGTCTGCAAGAACATTCTTCATTCATGATCCATTTTTTTCTTTGTGGACCAATCCAAGGTTAGGAACGTGATCAGGAGACATCCACAAGCACATTGTAATCACCAAAAACAACCGCACAATCTCTAACCACTTTGTCAAGAAGATTCTTGAAACAGAACACAAGAACAACACTGTCAGCCACTGTCATAAGTAAAAGATAGCTTGCAGACCACCAAATCATGAACCATTGCAATTGAAGGTACTTAACATCATCATAGACTTGATTCTAGAACTGCGGACCAAAATACTTCAATGCAGAGGAATGCAGAGCAAAACACTTTCTCCCAGTCACCACCAACCACACAGAAAAAGTAGTTTTCACACTAGTGAGCACAACTTACTCAAATCTTCATTCCAGGGGCTCAACCTTGGAATATAACATATTCAAACATACTTCTAAATAGCTTCTAATCTGTAGGCAAAGATATTCATTCTACAGGAAATGCAGAGCATTCTTTTGTACCATTTTTCTACACGTAATGCATTGTTTCTACTGCAATTTATTGTTTTTACTGGATGAACTAATTTTCTCAATATCCTCAACATCTACAAGCAAGTAATAGAATGAGGGCATAATTGACACCAATGACAACACATATATGTTGACATCAATGACAACATCGATTAGGCACATACTTGCAACAATCTCCCCCTTTGTCATTGATAGCAACATATGCTATGAAAAACCGAAAAGACCATCAAGACAAGATTCTCCCCCTTTCTCTTTACACATCCGCATTCTTTCTCCCCCTGAGTTTTTCACAAGATTTCTCTCCCCCTTTGGCATAAATGGCAAAGGGCACATACTTGCATGTTGTTGTTCTAATCCTCTTACTTTATCAAAAACATCTAGCTACTCCCCCTGAGAAGTAGCCTTCAAAACATCAATCCAGATCAAGGTATGTCACTTTGAGCTCCACTAGATTGATGCATTCTTATGCATCTTAGTTCAAGGAAGGAGGGGTAATGACCCCTAACTTTTCTATGAGATACTCAAAAGTATCTTTAGGCAGAGGCATAGTGGAGATGTTTGCAATCTGATCCTTTGTGGACACATATTCCAACTTTACTTCATTCTCTATCACCTTCTCTCTCAAAAAGTGATACCTTATTGATATGTGCTTTGTTCTTGAATGCATCACTAGATTTTTTGAAATGTTTATGGCACTTGTATTGTCACAAAAGATTGCAATTGGATCTGCATATACAACTCTTATATCTTTCAATGTCTGCTTCATTCATAACACTTGAGTGCAACAACATTATACTCTACTTCTGTAGTTGACAAAGAGACTGAGTCTTGTTTCTTGCTCAGCCATGAAACTAATCTATTACCCAAGAATAAAGCACCTCCACTTGTGCTCTTTCTGTCATCAACATCTCTGACCCAATCTGCATCTGTATAATTACTGAGGGTGAAGTCATTGTCCTTTGGATACCATAAGCCATGATCCGGAGTGCCTTTTAAATACCTCAGGATTTTATTGATTGCCATCACATGTGATTCTTTTGGATCATCTTGAAACCTTGCAACAAGATAGTTTGCATGCATAATATCAGGTCTAGTTTGAGTTAGATAAAGCAATCCTCCAATCATGGATCTGTATTTTTTCTGATCAGCCTTAGGTGATTCCTTAGTTTTACTCAATTTGTAGCCAGTCACCATGGGAGTACACACCAGTTTAGAGTCTTCCATCCCAAACTTCTTCAACAACTCTTTCACATACTTAGACTGAGATATGAAGATTCCTTTATCCGATTGATTTATTTGCAGATCTAGAAAAAAATCCATCTCACCAAACATGGACATCTCAAACTCTTTTTGCATTTCACCAACAAATTTCATACACATACCTTCATTGCCTTCAAAAATGATATCATCAACAAAGACTTCAACAATCAATATTTGATCTCCATTAATCTTGAAATAAAGATTACTATCAGTGGTACCTTTATTGAACCCTAACCGCAGTAAGTACTTATCCAACCTTGCATACCATGTTCTAGGGGCTTGTTGAGTCCATACAAGGCTTTCTTCAAACTACACACAACATCTCCTTGGTCTGATAACTTAAATCCTTCTGGTTTCTCAATGTAGACTTCCTCTTCCAACTCACCATTCAGGAATGCAGACTTTACATCCATCTGATACACTTTAAAATCTTTGTGGGCTACAAATGCTAGGAATATTCTAATTGCTTCTATCCAAGCTACAAGAGCAAAAGTCTCTTCAAAATCTATTCCTTCAATCTGAGAGTATCCTTTACATACAAGCCTTGCCTTATTCCTTAAAACCTTTCCATTCTCATTCATCTTATTCCTGAAAACCCATTTGGTTCCAATAATATTTTTGTCAACAGGCCTGGGAACTAATTCCCAAGTATTATTCTTTTCTATCTACTGTAGCTCTTCCTCCATGGCTTTTACCCAACTTTCATCATTACATGCTTAATTCACGGTCTTTGGTTCAACCTTTGAAAGCAAGCAGTAATTTACTTGTTCTTCTGCAACTCTTCTCCTTGTTAGCACCCCTTTGTTTTTGTCACCTATAATCTAGTCTTCAGAATGATTGATCCTTGCATACATGGGAGTCTTGACAACACTTTTCAGAGTCTCTTCTTTATCATGACTGTCTACTTGCTCATCATTTTATTCATTCATTATAGTCACGGGTTCATCTGGTTCATAGCAATTTAGGTCTAATATTTTTTCCTTGCCTTCATCTACCTTCACATTTGCACTCTCAACAATCTTTTTGAGCATTTTTTTGTAGCACCAGTAAGCTTTACTCTTTGTAGAGTATCTAAGGAAGATTCCTTCATCACACCTTGCATCAAACTTTCCTAGATTTTCATCTCTCTTGATATAACATTTCCTTCCAAAGACTTTGAAATATTTTACTATAGGAATTTTTCCTTACCATAATTCATAAGGAGTTTGAGTACCATTACCTTTCACTTGAACTCTGTTTTGGATGTAAACAGTAGTATGAATAGCCTCTTTCCAAAACTCTTCCAACAGATCTGCTTCCTTCATCATTGTCCTAGCAGCCTCTTGAACCATCCTATTTTTCCTTTCCACAACTCTATTCTACTGAGGAGTCCTAGGTGTAGACAGTTGTCTCTTTATCCCATGCTCTTCATAGAAAATGTTGAATTCATTTGATGTGAACATACTTCCTCTATCAGACCTCAAGCATTTGATCTTCAAATCTATTTCATTCTCAACCATTGCCTTGAAAGATTTGAATTTTTCTAGGGGTTCTAATTTTTCTCTTAGAAAAGTAACCCAAGTCATTCTAGAATAATCATCAACAAGCAACATGAAGTACATGTCACCTTGTAGACTTCTCACCCTTGTAGGACCATAGAGATATGTATGCACTAGATCCAACAAGATGACAGAAAATTGTTCTTTGCTCTTGAAACTTGTCCTAGTCTACTTTCCCAACTGACATTCCTTACAAATTTTAATGGAGGGTTTCACAAGTTCTAGTAAATCTCTCACAGTCTGACCTGAACTTATCTTTACCAGATTATCAAAGTGTATATGACACATCCTTCTACACCACAACCAATTTTCATCTACCTGGGCTAGTAAATAGTAATTATTAGTTCCTCTTAATTGATAGATGTTAGCTTTTGTCTTCTTACCGATAGAAATTACAGTTCCAGAGCTTTCCATGATCTTGCATCTATTGTCTTTGAATCTCAGATCATATCCTTTGTCACACATCTGACCAGCACTCAAAAGATTATGATTCAATCCCTTCACATATAGAACATTGTCAATATTATGCTTTCCGTCAAATGAAATAGATCCTTTTCCATGAATCTTACTAGCTACATTATCTCCAAACCTAAACAGTCCTCCATCATACTTTTCCAAACTTACAAACTTACTTTTGTCACCAGTCATGTGATGTGAGAATCCACTATCAATAATCCATTCATCCTTATCTTTCTGATCTTGAACAGCCAAATCACTTTCTTCCACTAGTTTTCTTCCTTCACACAGCTAGCAAAGTTAGTAGACACAGGATCTTCTTTAATAGCAATAAACAAACATTCATTTGCACTAGTACTAGCATCATTAGATTCAACATCAGTCACCCCTTCATCATCAAAATCTCTGACATAGTAGCATTTCTTTGGAACTCTAGGTCTGCTCTCATGTTTCTTCTTATTTCATTCAATTCTTTCAGGACATCTGGAAGCATAATGACCTACTTTACCACAAGAGAAACATTTAAAAGGTAATTTACCTTTGAACTTACTGGAACCTCTTTTCAACCTATCAAGAAAGTTAGCTTCAAGTTCATCAAAGTCATCATCCACCTTCTATTTCTCAACTCTGGAGATCTTTTCTAAAGTACTGGCTTTAAAAGTTGATTCAACTTTAGGCAGGGCATCACCAAATTCTCTCATCTCAAAGGTTGTAACCTTTCCAAGTAACTGATCTCTATCAATAATTTTCACAGTCATAAATTCTTCAATAACAACCACCTTGTGACTATATGACTTTGGTAGTGATCTGAGAATTTTCATCACTACTTCCTTTTCACCGAGAGTTCCTCCCATACCCTTTATTCTAGTGACAAGTTCATCAACTCTTTGCATAAAGGCTATTATGTTTTCATCTTCATTCATCTTCAAATCCTCATATTTCACTTTTAGGCTTTGTAGCTTGGCTTCTTTTATAAAATCATCTCCTTCATACAGATTTTTCAGCTTCACCCATATCTCATTTGCAGATTCAAGGTTCACAACTTTTATCAACACTAAGTCACTTAAGGAACATAACAAAGCATCCTTTGCTTTGACATCCAACTCATATTCTTTGATTTCATCTTTAGTCATTAAACCATTTTGAGGCATGGTATATTGTGTTTCTACAGCCTTCCATGCTTTATAACCAAGACAAAGAAGATGGATTTTTATTCGTATCTTCCAAAGAGCATAATTTGTCCCATCAAAATGCGAAGCTTCCTTCTTATAAGACATCCTGGATCTTCCTCAAGCTGTTAGGCTTTCTTCAGAGGAACCTTCTCTGATACCAATTGTTGAAATACACCAGGCAACTGAGAGGGGGGGTGAATCAGTTGTCAAAAAAACTTAGCTCAACATGCATATCAAACCATCAACAATTTAATTATTCATAAATAGATTTGATCATGAAAGCATGTAATCATTAACTTAATCACAACTACACATTCAACACAGTAGACACTAGATTTTTACGTGGAAAACCCTAAAAGAGAAAAACCACGGTGGGTGTTAGCCCATAAAAATATATAAGTTATAGCAATACCAAAAAATAAAGGCTCACTACCTACAGGGCTCACTGCAAAGAATGGCTCACTTCCTAAGAATGACTCACTACCAAAGGGTGGCTCACTGCCAAGATGATGAACTGATTGAATAGCATCTACTCCATACTAGGGTTCAATTCCATTGAAGCACAATATGACTCCTTTACTCTGCTCTTTCAAACTTTTGCACTTAGCTCTTCATATTTGCAACACACACACACTTTCACAACTTCATTACATACTTTTATACTATTCATCAACCTTGGAATGTACATCAAGGTCTACATTACATTCATCAACTGTTGGATCAATATCCAAGGTCGGCATTACAAACATACACAAAAATAGTTCTAGACCTAATACAAATTTAGCTAAGGAAAAGATGTCATAATGTTTGTGGATCACACCACGCCTTAGCTAGGACTCAAACACAATCCTCCATGCCATGACATGCTTCTACAATCTTCGATGTATCTCCACAAATAATGAATTCAACCACGTCGGCCAAGACTAATGATAACACTAGGTCTGCAAGAACATTCTTCATTCACGATCCAATTTTTTCTTTGCGGACCAATCCAAGGTTAAGAAAATAATCATGAGACATCCACAAGCACATTGTAATCACCAGAAACAATTGCACAATCTCTAACCACTTTGTCAAGAAGATTCTTCAAACGAAATACAAGAACAGCACTATCAGCCACTATCATAAGTAAAAGATAGCTTGCAGACCACCAAATCATGAACCATTGCAATTGAAGGAACTTAACATCATCACAAACTTGATTCCAGAACCACAGACCAAAATACTTCAATGCGGAGGAATGTGGAGTAAAACACTTTCTCCCAATCACCACCAACCACACAGAAAAAGTAGTTTTCATACTGGTGAGCAGAACTTACTCAAATCTTCATTTTGAAGGCTCAACCTTAGAATCTAACATCTTCAGACATACTTCTAAATATCTTTCAATCTATAGGAAAAGATATTCATTCTACATGAAATATGGAGTATTTAATGCACTGTTTCTACTGTAATTTACTATTTTTACCAGATGAACTTGTTGCAAGTATGTGCCTAATCGGTGTTGTCATTGATGTCAACATATCCTTGTTGTCATTAGTGTCAATTGTATCTTATTCTATTACAGGTTTAGAAGACCTGTATGTTGAGGATATTGAGAAAATTAACCTCTCCGAAAGAAACAAGTGAGTTACAGAGAAGTGCAATACAAAAAGTGAGTTGTATGCTGAAGAACAGTCTAGTAAACTGCTCCGCATTTATTTCTACTTGAAGATTGTGGTCTACAAATAGGAAGTAAGTTAGAGGTATGACTAAGGATGCTACATTCTAGGTTTGAGCCCTCCACATGAAGATCTGAGTGAGTGTGTTCACCAAAGTGAAACCTATTTTTTCTGTAAGTTCAGTTGGGACAAGAAGAAAGTATTCTACTCTGCATTCCTCTGTAATAAAGTATTTTTCTCTACAGTTCTAGAAGGAAGTCTGGGATGATGATAAGTTCCTACATTTACAATGGTTCGTGGTTTGGTGGTCTGCAAGCTATCTTTCCTTTATGACAGTTGAAGACAGTAAAGTTCATGTATTCCAGTGTGAAGATTCTTATGGGTAAAATGGTTAAAGATTGTGCGGTTGCTCTTGATGATTATAACGTGCTTGTGGATGTCTCCCAATCATGTTCCTATCTTGATATTGGTCTGTGTTAAGGATTTGAGATCGTGTTCAAAGATTGTTCCCAGATAGTGTAACATGTAACCAGTTTTGGCCGACCTGGTTAATCTCAGTGATTGCGGAGATCTCTTGAAGATTGTGAAAGCATCATGAAGCATGGAAGATCATGTTTGAGTCCCAGTTAAGGCATGGTGTGATCCACGTACACTTTTACTTCATCCCCTTTGCATAATGATGTAATAGGTCAAGACCTATTTTGTAAATGTTTGTAATACCGACCTTGGAGATTGTTCCAATGGTTAATGATTGTGATGCCGACCTTGATGATCATTCCAAGGTTGTTGAAGTTTATAAATACTTGTAGTTCAGTCATGGAAAAGTTGTCCTTGAACGAAGATGGGAAGATAATAAGAAAGGTCTGAAAAGTAGAGCAGAGAAGAGGTAGAGAAGAGTAGAGGCAGAACAAAATAGAGAACGTGTGGGTGTGATGTGAATATGCAAATAGCAAAGCAGTGACACAAATCAATGAGTATGAAGAGTTGGGATTCAGAATTCAACTATTAAATGACTGCACCTGGCATAGTGGTAGATACTTAAGCAATATTTAGTTTTCATGTGCAATCTGATTGGAAGCAAGCTTTCATCATCAAGGCAATGAGCCTTCAACAGGGTTTAACAACCCTTATTGTAATGTTGCTAGGTTTAGGGTTGAGGCAGTGAGCCTGCTAGACCTAGTTGTTCTTCATGCCAGTAAGCAAACATGTTCTAGGCCTGTGGAGTGACCAAGCTTGAACATTATTTTTGTAAAGATTGTAATATATATTTGAGAGCTAATCCTCTCTGTGGTTTTTCCCTTTTTGGGTTTTCCATGTAAAATCTTGGTGTTATGTGTCATGCTTTTGTGGATGCCATTCATTTCTATATTATGCTTCTCTTTAATTAATCCTTTGAAATGGTTAAAAGTAAAAGCGCAAGAAAAGGTTTATAGAACATTGATTCACCCCCCCTCTCAGTGTTCCTGACAATCAACAATTAGTATCAAAGGAAGGTTCCTTTGAAAAAATTTAACAACTTAAGGAAGATCTGGGATAGTATGATCATGGCAGCAAGAAGGTATGGAAATTATGAAAGATACAACCAACTAGAAGCAGCTCTTATGGATCTTGAAAATTCTGAAGTAGAAGTCAAGGATCTGAAAGAAAACTTGCAACAAGATGATGAATGCATCTTGAAGCTAAAAGAGCAAGTCAAGAAATTCAAAGACAAATACAAAGAAGTTAGTGATCAATTGTTATCAGCAAATGAAGCCCTGAATGATTTGGAAGCATAAGTTATAGAAAGAACAAGAGTAGAAGATGATCTAAATTTGATTATAAAGAACAGATCAAAAGATTGTACAAAACTTGAACAAGAAATTGCAAATCTAAAAACAGACTTGGAAAAGGCCAAAAGCTTTGAAGAAAAATTCAAGATGAGCAGTGCAAAGCTTGATTAAATGATTACTAGCCAGAAGAGAGCTGATGACAAGAAAGGTTTGGGATTTGAGAAAGGAGAAAGTTCAAACTTTGGTCAAATTAGCACTGAGTCAAGGCAAAACAAAGGATACATGTTCAAAAATCAAAGCAGAAGACCTCCGGCTAGATAACCAAATGCTCAAAGGTATCCATCTTTTCATGGTTATTGTAATTCATGTAATAATTTCATTCATAAGGCTACTCAATGTAGGAGTAGAATAAATCAAAAGGTTCCATCATTCTCTAGTCAGTGTTTCATTTGTCATAGAGCAAGTGAATGTAGAAATCAAATCAAGAAAAGTTTTAAGAATGTGAGAAATAAACAATCCTTCAAAGGAAGATGTTTTACTTGCAATAAAATTGGTCATAAAGTTGTTGTATGCATAAGTAAAGTGAGTCAAAATCCTATTAGGTGCAATGTATGCTATAAAATGGGACACATGGCAAATGAGTGTAGAAGTCAAGTGAGAAACGGCTATGGCAAGAATAGGACAATTGAATCCTTTAGTGGCTACTGTTATATATTCAATAAATTTGGGCATAAAGATAACCTATGTAGGTCAAGGACGAATGAAAGGAACAATGGTCAGAAAAATACTATGTGCTTTAATTGCAACAAGCCTGGACATATTGCAAGATTTTGTAGAAGTAAGAACATTAAGAAGGATAATCAAGAAGAATTGAAGAAATCAGTGGAAAAGGTTGATCCGGCAGAAGTCAAGAAGGAGATGAACAAGGTCTGGGTCAAGAAAGAAGTAAATGAAGTTAGAGATGAGTCTGCACCAAATTCTTGAGTAGATACTTCCTCCGAGAAGTAAACTAGGAAGTCTAGCTCAGGGGGAGCTATATTGAAAATTCTAAATACCCTAGCTAGATAGTCAGTACTGAGATTTATATAGCAGAATGCTTGAAAGGAACTTTGTAGATCAAGGCATAAAAGGATTCTGATCTGGAAGCCCAAAATGACTAAAGTATGAGCAGTATATAAAGTAAGTAACAGAGATTGGATCAGTATGCCTCCGCAGGTGAAGATCATTATATGTGGTTCAGGTATGTTATTCATAAATATCTGGTGAACATATTTTCTAGTGTTCAAGTTCTAACTTCCTCCAAAAGTCACATGGTGAATTCTCTAAGTCTGGATGAATAGGGTTAAGCCTGAAACAATGTAAAGCATCTAAGTATTTTTGTCTGCATTCTTCCATTATTGAGTATTTTGATGTATGGTTCTGAAGGTATGTTAAGAGGTCAATGATGATTGTTGGATATGAATTCTAGAGTCTCATATGGTCCATGATGTGACAGATGAATTGGTCAAGTATGTTCTTAAGGGACAAGCTAACAGGTCATGAATTTTGGCCAAGTATCTAACCAATAAAATCAAGTGACAGGGCTCTGGTATTTTGGTCCGCTTGGGTCCACCGTTGAAGATAATGTTCTGTAGTTTTGGCATATGGTTATTGATCATTGATTACATCTACATCCATAAGTTTGTCTGATCTTGATAATTGGCTTGAGAATAATGAGTAACAGAAGTTCATGATTATTTTTAGTACATAGTAGTTTACTTTGGAAATGGTTTGAAAATCTGCAGATGAACTCAGATTTGAATGATTATGAACTAGAAGAGCTTTCAAGGCAATGATTAGGAATCAACTGAGGATCTAATGCTTAAGGTCTAATAGTGGAGGTGAGTTCACATCGAATGAATTCAATATTTTCTATAAAGAACAAGGGATAAAGAGACAATTGTCTGCTAGGACTCCTCAGTAGAATGAAGTTGTTGAAAGGAAGTATAGGACAGTCCAAGAGGCTGCTAGATCAATGATGAAGGAAGCTGACCTACCAAATGTATACTGGAGAAAAGATATACATACTGCTATCTATATTCAAAATAGAGTTCAAGTCAAAAGCGCTACAATAAGAGTCAGGGAAAGATCATTGAGAGTGCTAATGTGAAGGTTGACGAAGTCAGAGAAAGAATATCAGATCTAAGTAGCTATGAATCAAATAGACAATCAAGTTGAAAAAGAAGAAGTTCTAGAAAGAATTCCTAAGATCCCTAGAGATTGTACAGAAGTACCACACTGAAGACTAGTTCTTTGGTAAAAGAGATAAGGTGTGTTGGCAAAGAAAAAGAATTGCAGATAAACAAGTAAATCTTGGTTGAATCTATGGATGAGGTATGCAAGGAAATGAAAAAGGAACTAATGCAAAATATGATGAATCAAACTTGGGAACTTGTCTCAAAATCAGAGATTAAATTGAATGAGAATAGAGAAGTGGTGAGGAATAAGGCAAGGCTATGTGTAAAAGGTACTCGCAAGTGGAAAATGCTGCTCTGATGGCACAAATGGATGCTATTAACTTGTTTCTAGCCTTTGTAGCACATAACGACTTCAAATCAGATGTTATGACTACCTACTTGAATGCCAGGTTGAAGAAAACATTGTTTCAACTAGGCTAATGATAAGGGAAGCCTGTAGAAGAAAACTTGCAGATAAAGTCAAGTCTGAAGCTTTAAGATAAGATATGTTACTCTGGAAGTGATAGCATGTGAAGGTTCTAATGTGAGCTAGATACGGTTTGATGTGTACTCCTAAGGGGGAATAGTCAAAGCAATAAAAGGAAAAAGGTGTAGTAGTGCAGGTAGTAATCAGAGATAGTTGTTGAAGTCAAGAGGATTATGAAGTTACCTCTCATGGGTAGCAGGTAGATGATGCTGATATGAGTTTCTGATAAAGAGCAGTGTTGCCAATAGAAGGAACAGTGCAGTAGCAGAAAGACCCTAAGGTGAGAATTGTCAAACCAAGAAGGAGAGAACCTCGCATGAAGAACCAAAGTTGCAGTTAAGGAAAGCATCAAGTAAGGGGGAGTAGTCAATTGAAGAAAGCTCAGAAGAGAGATTGGATCATAGTAGAAAAGTGCAAGTATGTGCACTTTGTCATTGATGTCAAAGGGGGAGAGAAGTCATGTGAAAAACTTAGATAGACAAAGACTACAGATGTGTAAAGAGAAAGGGGGAGAATCTTGTCTTGATGGTTGTTTTAGTTTTTCACATCATATGTTGCCATCAATGACAAAGGGGGAGATTGTTGCAAGTATGTGCCTAATCAGTATTGTCATTGATGTCAACATATCCTTGTTGTCATTGATGTCAACTCTATCTTATTCTATTACTTGTTTAGAAGACTTGTATGTTGAGGATATTGAGAAAATTAGCCTCTCTAGAAGAAACAAGTGAGTTACAGAGAAGTGTAGTACAGACAGTGAGTTGTACGCTGAAGCATAGTCCAGTAAACTGCTCTGCATTTATTTCTACTTGAAGATCATGGTCTATGGATTGGAAGTATGTTATAGGTATGACTAAGGATGCTACATTCTAGGTTTGATCCCTCCACATGAAGATCTAAGTGAGTTGTGTTCACCAGAGTGAAAGCTACCTTTTCTGTAAGTTCAGTTGGGACAGGAAGAAAGTATTCTTCTCCGCATTCCTCCACAATAAAGTATTTTGCTTTGTGGTTCTAGAAGGAGTCTGGGATGATGATAAGTGCCTACAGTTGCAATGGTTCGTGGTTTGGTGGTTCACAAGCTATCTTTCCTTTATGACAGTTGAAGACAGTAAAGGTCATGTGTTCCAATGTGAAGATTCTTATGGGTAAAATGGTTAAAGGTTGTGTGGTTGCTCCTGATGATTATAACGTGCTTGTGGATATCTCCTAATGATGTTTCTATCTTGATATTGGTCCGCGTTAAGGATTTGAGATCGTGTTTGAAGATTGTTCCCAGATAGTGTAATGTGTAACCAATTTTGGTTGACCTGGTTAATCCCAGTGATTGCAGAGATCTCTTGAAGATTGTGAAAGCATGATAAAGTATGGAAGATTATGTTTGAGTCCCAGCTAAGGCATGGTGTGATCCATGTACACTTTTACTTCATCCCCTTTGCATAATGATGTAATAGGTCAAGACCTATTTTGTAAATGTTTGTAATACCAACCTTGGAGATTGTTCCAATGGTTGATGATTGTGATGCTGACCTTGATGATCATTCCAAGGTTGTTAAAGTGTATAAATACTTGTAGTTGAGTCGTGGAAAAGTTTTCCTTGACTGAAAATAGGAAGATAATAAGAAATGTCTGAAAGGCAAAGTAGAGAAGAGGCAGAGAAGAGTAGAGGTAGAATAGATTAGAGAATGCATGGGTGTGATGCGAATATGCGAATAATAGAGCAATGACACAAATCAGTGAGTATGAAGAGTTGGGATTTAGAATTTAGCTATTAAATGACTACACCTGGCATAGTGGCAAATGCTTAAGTAATATTCAATTTTCATGTGCAATCTGATTGGAAGCAAGCTTTTGTCATCAAGGCAGTGAGCCGGTAGTGATCCTTCAACAAGGTTTAATAACCCTCAGGGTTTAACAGCCCTTATTGTAATCTTGCTAGGTTTAGGGTTGAGGCAGTGAGCCTAATAAACCTAGTTGTTCTTCATGGCAGTAAGCCAACATGTTCTAGGCCCATGGAGTGACCAGGCCTGGACATCATTTTTGTAAAGATTGCAATATATATTTGAGAGCTAATCCTCTCCGTGGTTTTTCCCTTTTTGGGTTTTCCACTTAAAATCTTGGTGTTATGTGTCGTGCTTTTGTGGATGTCGTTCATTTGTATATTATGCTTCTATTTGATTAATCCTTTGAAATGGTTAAAAGTAAAAGTGCAAGAAAAGGTTTATAGAACACTTATTCACCCCCCTCCCAGTGTTCCTAACAATCAATAGAACTAATTTTCTCAATATCCTCAACATCTACAAGCAAGTAATAGAATGAGGGAACAGTTGACACCAATGACAACACAGATATGTTGACATCAATGACAACACCAATTAGGCACATACTTGCAACAAGATAAAGGGTTAGAGATACTTACTTGGTAATGCCATCGTACTAAATTTTAGAGCCTACAAACCTCTTGGAGAGGTACTCAATCAAGTTTTGCATGAAGGTCGAGTGGTTCGTATGAGAGTCTTGCTTATTGTCAGAAAATCCATGTAATTCTTGTTTCTCAAATCCTTGTGTAAGTGAGACCTTTTGTTGCTTATGAGGAGGAGAACCACTATTATTTCCAATTGATTATTGACTTACTCTTTTCTGATTTTTAGTGAGTTTTCATTGTTGATTTCATCTACCATAGTAACAAGAATCATCTTGTACTATCTCACTCTTTTGTTTTGTTATAGTTGTTTGTATTGGTTGTTCTACTTGTTTTTCTGATGCATTTTGGTTATCTCCTGATCCTTGTAAAGATAATGGAGGAGGAACCTTAGCATAAATTCTATTTCGGCGTGGACGAGGTGGGTCATCCAACTTTTCCTTGTCCACTTCTATTATGCCCATGATGTTATCATATTTGAAATAATCATCATCGTCTACTTCCACTAAGCCTTGTTCCATCATATTTGTATCAGTATGCTTAGGGAAAGGATTAGTAAAGATTTGTAAATTCTAATTCGGTAGAGAAACTAACTTATTTCCATTCTCATTCACACATGATAGCTGTATCACATTCGAGTCAATGAGGTCTTGTATTTCATGTTTAAGATGCATACACCGTTTAGTATCATGTCCTTGTGTCTGATGATAATGACAAAAGGCATTGGCATCAAAGTAATGTCCTTGAGGTTTGTTAGGATCCAAAGGCTTAATCAGGGGAAGCTTCATAAGATTATTACTTACAGCTTGATTCATGATAGAATGGTAAGACTTAGATATCAGAGTAAACTTTCTTTGTTGATACGGTGCCTTCTTCGGACTAGTGATAGCAAACACTTGAGAAAAGTTATTTGAATTTGGTCCATTAATCTTGATGAAACTCCTATTATTATTCTTCTTAAAGTTATTTTGCGACAGTCCACCCATGGATTGACCAACTTGAGCCGATGAGTTTTGGTTTTCATACTGACTAGACGAAAGTTGATAATCACAAAGGGTGGTGCATAAATGTTGAATGGAGTTATATTTCATTAAAAGAATCTTATCATGAATGTTAGGTTGTAGATTTGTAATAAAAACCTTCTGAACATCCTCATCTTTCATCTAATATTGAATTTGTGCATAAAGAGATTGATACCGACTAATAAACTCAGTTAACTTCTCTTTCAGACCTTGATTGCAATGATCTAAATCAATCAAAGAAACTTGAGGTCCAATATTTTCTTGAAAATGTTGTAAAAAATGATCAACCAACTACAAAAAGGAGTGTATTGAATTCAGAGGTAAAGAGAAAACCACTCTAAAGTAGTATCTTTGAGAGATCGCGGGAAAAGTTTTGCTAACAAGTCCTCTTCAAACTAGAAATCACTACACATAGCTATGAATCATGCCACATGAGTATTAGGATCACCTTTTCCACCATATTTTTCAAAGTGAGGGGTTTCAAACCTTTCAGGCATAGGAGTTTTCAAAAATGTGTAGGATAGGGGACTACGGGCATGATAAGTTGGTATATTAGGTTGTGAAGAATTTGTCAAGTTTGTCACCTTTTGTTGTTGTTTAGTGGAAAATTGGATTTGTCAATGTTTTAATGTTTAAATGTTTAAATCTACCTCTCCACTATACATTGAATGATCTAGGGTCGAGTGGCGAGCACTATCATACCCTAGGTCACTTACAGATGTAGGGAAATTTGGATTAGGGAATTAACTATCATTTTTTCCTTCTCTTATGTCCAATTAACTATTAAAACCCTAATTATGCAAATACGACAAAAAATTGATGAAAGACACAAAGCTCTTGCAGACGGGAGTAAAATAACAAATCATGGAATACCTATTTTTGGGGTTTCGAGGCAGAATAGTCAGGGACTAAGGTGCGAGTGCCCAAGTCCAAGGTACCTACTTTTTCAGGGAATCTAGACCTCCTTCTGACACTAATCAGCCCTGTAACTTTTGTTTCCTGAAATCTCTTTGCGGAGGACACTGTTGTGGGTGCCCTAGTCCTAGAAGTGCTCCTTTGTCTGAGTTTTCTTCAGATCTTGAATCCTTGATGCCTGCCAAGCCTTCCTACAACTCCACTTTTTCCAGATGCAACACCTGTAACCTGCAATCACAAGACTTGGTTTAGGGGTTATGGTGTTTAGAGGCTTGCCTCAGTCAAGCGTTGGAGGATACTTAAGTCTCTGAACACCATTGTCAGACAAAGAGTGCATGCCCTTGTGAGGCACAGGAAAAAACCAAAGGAATCAATGATGAAAACACAATATTATGTCACCTTGTAGTGAAGCTTTCATGGAGGAAGATGCTCTTCATGCCATGAGGAAATTGATGCTCAAATCTGCAAATATCAACACACAAAACATACAAGTCTACTCTTGCAACACAATAGAAATCCTTGAATCACGTTGAGAACACTTGAACATCACAATTGCCATCTAGTTTACAAATGAATGCCTAAACATGTTTTTATATGCACCTACAAGCACTCCCGCCAAGATTTTAAAAATCAAACTTTACCATGTCAGCAAAAGAACCAACTAACGGTCATTAACCGACACTCAGAAATTAGAGCTGCCCTAAAATAGGGTAGGACTAGGGAATGGGCGCCCAAGTCCTCCCCCCCTATTTTAGGTAGGGTATAGCTCAAGGGGTCCTCCTAGGTCCAATTTTCCATGAAACCCAAGTCTCATTCCATCGGGATGTTAAAATATGAACTAAAATATCCTAAATGCATGCTAAAGACCTAGGAGCTAAACCTTATAAGGGAAAAGCCCCCAAGGGGACATTTTCCAATGTTACATTTAGTCCCCACTTTAATGTATGTATAAACGTGAGACCAATACATGCATTAAATTAAGGTCACAAACACAGCAAACACGCCAAGCACAGAGAAGACACGCCAATCACATAGAAGACAGTAACAAGCATGCAAAACACAGAGAAGACAATTACAGTCACACAGAACATGGAGCAGACAGTTAATGTATAGAAGACACATTAATGCATGGAAGATAGAAATGATATCTTTTCTTTTCTTTTTCTCATATATATGAAATGCAGATGCAAGTACTGGAAAGTAAACAAACCTCCCATAATACAGGATGCACTACTTTGGGGTGTAGGACTTTGTATATATGGGGCAACACACATGCAAAACCTCCCAAAATGCAAGAAGCACTACTCGAGGGCAGTGGTCTCTGCATATGGGGCAGCAAACACGCCACACAAAACAAGCACGCCAAAACACACACACTTGAAGACACGGGGGAAACATGGCAGACAAGCGATGGAGTGTACCTATTTCTAGGTCCAACACCATCTCAGGTACATTACAGGCACACATTGATGATTGGGTTTTACCACAACAATCGCCGAAGACACGCTTAAGGGTTGAGTTAGTCACATAATTGCTCCCCACCTCCGTAGAGGACTTTTAAAAATGTAACCCCACCTGCGTCATGGAAATGCCTTACAGTGAAAAGGAAGCATGGCATACCACCCCACTCACATCACAAGGATGCCTTACAGTGAAAAGGAGGTATGAGCTCAAAAGTATACAACCCTACCCGCATCACGGAGATGTCTTACGGTGAAAAGGAGGTATACACAATAGATAGATTGATTGATTGCAAACAAACTCAAGATGCAGGAAGTACTCATCGTACTAGCCTACATCTGAGGACAAGCACATTGCTAACATCTACAACAGACAACTTACCTTATATGCCCCCACCTTAAGGTGGTTGATATCATGCATCGATATCAAGCATGTTAAGGTAGGAAGAAAAGACACAAGGGAACATAGACTTTCGCAAAGCCCATGCCCCCTGGAGGTGACATGTACTTTACATTTGCCAAATGTTCCCACAAACACATCCCTACAAGAAACATGTTAGTGTCTACAACATCATGATAAACAACAACATCAATGCATATGATTAACCACACAAAGAGCTAAGGTTATACAATGAATCTAGAGTTCGAGGATAACTATGAGGCTATATCATGAAGCTCTCTGAATTGAGTACTGCCAAGGCTAGATTCAAACACAAACAAAGGTGCACAGAGAGGCAATAATGTTAAGGTTTGTAAATGAGACAGAAACATCATGAAATTCACTACGCGAAAAGATATACAACCTGTTGGAGTTTTCTCTCTGAATCGGCAGAGGGTTTGCCAGTTCCAATGCACAGGTAGATTCAGCCAACAAATACAGGAGGTTGCGTGAGCTGCCTCCCCTTCACTTCTAGTTCTACCGCACCAAGGGGGGTATCCCTATAGCTAAAGATTTTGCTTTGACTCGCCCAATGACAGAAAGATTTAGCTTTACAACAACAGGAAGAATACTCTCATGTATGGACCAAGGTTTTCATGATAAGTCACTAGGCTGACAATGTTCTTGGACATATCTAACTAGTTAGGGATGAGAGTATGCAAGGGTCCTATTTCTACTCTTACAAACTAATAGGTTGAAACTTTGAAAGGATTGGTTTTGATATTTTGGATGAAGACAGGGGTTTTGGAAACATAACACCACAGGGAGCAGACTGGTGCCTTTCTTAGGGCAAGGAGTCAACTAGACGTATACAAATGAATGATTTGCACTAGCATTCAAGTTTCAAGGGGCTAAGACTGGTATTTGCCTTACAAACACCACCCAAGACTGAGTATTTAGCTGCCTCTACTTACAAACATCCATGCTGACATACATTCTTCTTCATACTTAACCTAAAACAATTTAATCCACTCCTTGAATGGAAGTCACAGATCAAGCATGCAATACATAAAGTCTATATTCAAGAATCTAAGAAACCCTTAGTAACCTGATTCAAAAGAAGGGATGCATACAACAAATGGAGACAAATAGCTAAACACATGCAAGAATGCATTTTTCATATAAAACAACAATGAAACTGAACATATGTGCAACATACACCTCATATACAACTCATAAACTCCAAAAGAGATAGAACAACCTAGAAAGGCCTTGTTCCTCATTATTTTTCCAAAAAAATGCCCAAGTCTTCAACAACCAAAAAAATGAGTGACACAGTCCTCTTATATCCAAGATGTGTACTCATCAATTAATTACATGGCATATCAAAATGCCACCAGATACATTGCACCCTCAGAATGGCGCCCAAAATATTCAATGCTCCAGGAGACAAAGAGGAAAGAAGCAGGTGGAAATCAGGATGTGAGTCACCGACTGAAGATTTTCTCATCAAATTTGGTAGTTGGCCGGTCAATCAGACCCATACCTCTTGCAGTCCTGCCATTAATGGCTAACCTACCTGCAGCCTCTGGAAATGTAGCAGTTGCATGCTTTGCAATTCTTTTCCTGTCTGAGAAATGATGCAGATACAAAGAAAATCCTTCCTTCCTCAGGCATTCAAAACAAGGCCGTCGATCTCCTCCTCATCATCAAGATTAACAATCTCAAAACACACTGAAAAGTCCACAACCAATGAAATCGTGCCACGCAGGTGTCTTTTCCCTTTTGACTTTTCACATCACAAAATACATTTTACCTTTTCGCCCCTTTTCTGCCTTCAAATCCTTTGTATATGCAAATGCATATACATACAATTGCTTTTGGACACATGGAAGCCTACCATTGGATCGCCATCACTATGATTTACCCCTCCATCGGCCATCGGAAAGGCCCTGAACCTGGCCGCCGATGGGTGAAGTCTCACCAATGAGTCATTGTATCCATTCTTGCATCTATGATTATACATATGAGATTGTATATACATACAATCGCCAATATACAAAGGCGCAAACTCTAAATTATTATGAAACAAATGGAAACTAAAATCGGGTCTGGCTGCCATCCTCATTCTTTGTATGTCTCCTTGTATATTGCACATACAATGTGTAATGTACATCCTGCGGACCCCAACCACTTATCTACCAAAATACATTCTTTCTTCGCGTCCGGGTTGTATGTGTGCGCCTTTGTATATTGCATTGTATGTCTGAATGTATATTGGGAACATGCAATCCCAACATACAACCTACGGATTCCACCTCTTTCACAAATGCAGTTAACTCCTTGGTCGCGTCCGCCTTGCATCTATCCACTTGTATATTTCCTTTGTATGTAGCGAATGTATATCACATATACAATGTGACTTGTATATAAAGTGGACCCCACCAATTGTATCTCCCCCTTTGTATGTTTACATGCATCGGTCATCAGGGAGACTATGGGCGTGGCTGCCAATGAGCTTGTCCCGCCAATATGCATTTACCCTTTGCACATTTCATCGGCCATCGGAGGAACCTCAAGATAAGACGCCGATATGTATTGTCTCGACGATGACCCTCCTTGCATATTCTTTGCCTTGTATAACTGCCATGTATACTTCCTTTTCATCGACCCATCGAAGTGAACCTTGGCCCGGCTGCCGATGTGCATTGTTTCGCCAAAGACCACTTCACATATCCATCGACCATCGGAAGGAACTCTTGCTTGGCTGTCGATGTGGGAAGTCTGGCCGATGCGCCTTTGAAATTGCCTTGTATATTGCTGATGTCTCTTTTCTATTGTATGTTTGCCTTGTATGTTTGAACATACAAACAAAATATACATGCAAACCCTTACATACAAGCAAGGAATCTGCAATGGAATATGCCTGCAATGTACAACCCGATATGCATACAACTATTTTTTGCATCTTTTGAAGCTGATTTAACTCTTTTTTCAGGTCAACCAATGTACAACTACACTTGCACATTCAAATACATACAAACAGTGATGCATATATAAAGATATATGCATTTAACTCAAGAGACTGAGGGACTTACAAATTTTTGGTTTTTTTTCTAAAGGAGCCTATAGATGAATTTAAAAGGTGCAGGCACCAACACAACCCCATCATCATATTAGGAACTAAGTCCATTTTTTTTATTGTTCTCGAAATGGACACTAGGTCTGCATTAGTATAAATGTTTGTCGTCATCCGCCCGCTAGGTGGAAATACTAGAGGAAGGGAAACAATAAATAAGAGAGGCGAAAACAAGTGTCTTAGGGACAGTCACATCGGAGGGTACCCCCAAGTCACCAACCACGATGCTATGTCTGCAAGACACAACACACAACAATGAAATCAGAGAGAGAGGCAATATAGAAGAATGATGATACAAATAGAGGAAGGTCACAACAGAGGAAGTCTCCTGGTATCCCAAACCTTACGAGAGAATCTGAGGTCATCCCAGGATGCCTAAACAACACATAACACATCATGAGGGAAGCACATCACAAGAGAGATAAAGGGTTAGAAATACTTACCTGTAGGTTCTTCCGAGCTAAGTCTTATCATCAAGTAAATCATCGTCGTCATCTTCCCACTCCCTAATGGTACAAGAAAGTGGGATATAAGGTACCATAGCCCAATTCATGTCTTTCTCATCATGTTGTTCATTGTTAGAATCATGTTTGTTTGGTTCAATGTTAGGGTCAATGTTTTCTTGTTGAGATGCAAGGTAAGCTCGTCGCCTTGTCTTCCTCCTTTTTGCAAGTTTACGTTGTTGTATTTTATGACTTAGTTTTTGTAACATAGGGCTTTGGTTTATTATGGATTTTTGTGTTGTAGAGGAGGAAACACCAAGATCAAAGGTCCTTTGTCTAGGTGGAATGTTTTCTTGTTGAAGCTTACTATTGTACTTATTCTCTATCCTCTTAGTGATGTCCAAATGACTTGAATATTCAAACAAAGGGGGGACATTAAAGGTCTTCTCTTCCTTAGTGAAATCCAAGGTGTGCGAACAATATACTAAAGGAAGAAGATTGGTGGGAGGATCCACAGAGGTAGGAGTTTGATTATTGTTAAATAAATGCTTATTTTCTACCCCATGGAATATGCTTTGTTAAAGGGAGCTCTTCATTCACCATTGCTTCATCTTGGCCAGGGAGAGCAGTGGAATTACTAAAGCTATCCCTAGTCTTCTCATTTGAGTATTCATTTATGGGGGAAGTAAGATAACTTATGGGATCATCATCAGTTTTTTCCTTGCTACTCATGGAGAAGAACTCAGTTAAGCTTTCTAAAATCGTAGGATATTCACTCATGAGGGTTAAAAATTGGTCAAAATCAAGGTTTTTGATAAATGCATGCAAAGATACCATTTAAAAATGACATGAAGGTGCCATTTCAATGTAAGATTAGATTTTTAGAAGCTTTTCCAACTTTATGCAAAAGTCAAGTGCAAAACTATATGCAAAAATGATCTTAAAATGCTTGATTTTTGGTACTTTTTCAATGCAAATATATGAAAGAAAAGGTGTTGTAAGGATTTTTATCAAGGGAAGAAAATAATATGTCTAATATCAGTCTAATACATCAATAAGATCCTTTACAACATACTTTTGATGCAAACCTAAGATGATGGCAAGTCAAATTATAGTGAAAATATGTCAAAATGAGTACTTTTTCACCAAAATTCAAATGCAAAAGAGCATGACAAAGAGTGTTGTGAGGAAGATGATGATTGACAACAAATAATATCAGTAATAACAGCCACTTAGTGCCAAAATACCTAACACAACATGCTTTTAACGCCACTTAAGGTTAAACCCTAGTGAAAATATAGCAAAATATGCAATTTTTCATGGTTTTTCAATTCCAAGACCTAGCAAAAAGGGATTGTAAGGAATTTTAGGAGGTAAAAAAAAAATATCAATAATATCAGTCACCTCAATCCATAAAATTGATCACAACATGCTTGGAGTACAAACTTGGCCAAGCCCTAGGGCAAAAATAACCAAAATGTGTAGTTTTTTTTTTTTTTTTTGTAAAATTTTCACTACAAGAGCCCGATAAAAGGGTGTTGTGAAGATTTTTATGAGGGGTAGAAAATGATTACCCTAATAATATAAAATTAATGCAAAAATATCCTTCACAACACACCTATAGTGTAAGTTTAGAGAGTCGATAAGGCCAATTTTAGTGAAAATTGTTGTTTTCGAAGCCCTAGGTTTAAGATCTTGACGCAAAATGCTATGCAAATGTTTTGAAGTCTGATTTATGATAAAATTGCCTTACTCTCATATCTCAAAATAATTTTCAAGCCTTAACATGCAAAATGCCCATGCAAATTTACTGAAAATGCATCAAAATTGCTAGTTTTTTGTTAAAATTTTCTATGCAAAAATGTAAATATTTTAAATCTAAATGCAAACTCACACTAAAATGCAAGACTACAGCCAAATAAAAATTTGAATGAAACTATAAAATCAGTAGAAAAATTTGATAAAAGATTTTTCCTACAAACCCTAGATTTTGGAATTACTAGGTTATATAAAATTGTCAAAATTTCCACAAAACCCTAGCAATTAAATGATGAGAATGCAATGTAAATTTCTAATTTTTTGGATTTTTCTGTATTTTATATCATATCTATTGCAAAAATCATGAATTAAGAAAATTTAGGAAGAACCGATGCAATTTAGTAAGCCAAACAATGCAATTTTTTTTGTATTTTTCTAATTTTTCAAATTTTTTGAATTTTTCTCAATGCAATAAAGTAAATGACCAAATAAATGAATGAAATCACACCAAATCTAAAGACCAACACTTAGCAAGTTGTAATTTAAGTTGAAAAACATAGGTTCACTAAAATATTTAGTGGAAAATTAGATTTGTCAATGTTTTAATGTTTAAATGTTTAAATCCGCCTCTCCACTATACATTGAAGGATCTAGGGTCGAGTGGCGAGCACTATCATACCCTAGGTCACTTGCAGATGTAGGGAAACTTGGATTAGGGAATTAATTATCAAATTTTCCTTCTCTTATGTCTAATTAACCATTAAAACCCTAATTATGCAAATACAACAACAAATTGACGGAAGACGGAAAAAGCTCTTGCAGAAGGGAGTAAAATAACAAATCACAGAATACATATTTTCAGGGTTCCAAGGCATAATAGTTTGGGACTAAGGTGCAGGCACCCAAGTTCAACGTACCTACTTTTTCAGGGAATCTAGACCTCCTTCCGACACTAATCGGCCCTATAACTTTTGTTTCCCAAAATTTGTTTGCAAAGGACAATGTTGCGCCCTAGTCCTAGAAGTGCTGCTTTGTCCGAATTTTCTTCAAATCTTGAATCCTTGATGCCTACCAAGCCTTCCTGCAACTCTATTTTTTCCAGATGTGACACCTATAACCTGCAATCACAAGACTTGGTTTGGGGGTTGTGGTGTTTAGAGGCTTGCCTCAGTCAAGCCTCGAAGGACACTTAAGTCTCCGAACACCATTATCAAATAAAGAGTGCGTGACCTTGTGAGGTAGAGGCAAAAACTAAAGGAATCAATGATGAAAACACAATATTATGTCGCCTTGTAGTGAAGCTCTCATGGAGGAAGATGCTCTTCATGCCATGAGCAAATTGATGCTCAAATCTGCAAATATCAACACACAAAACATACATGTCTACTCTTGTAACACTATAGAAGGCCTTGAATCACCTTGAGAACACTTGAACATCACAATTAGCATCTAGTTTACAAATGAATGCCTAAACATGCTTTTATATGCACCTACAACCACTCCCGCTAAGATTTTAAAAATCAAACTTTACCGTGTTGGCAAAAGAACCAATTAACGGTCATTAACCGACACCCAAAAATTAGGGCCCCTAAAATAGGGCAGGACTAGGGTGCGGGTGGCCAAGTCCTCCCCCCCCCCCATTTTAGGTAGGGTACAACTCAAGGGGTCCTCCTAGGTCCCATTTGCCATGAAACCCAGGTCTCATTCCATCGGGATGCTAGAATATGAACTAAAATGCCCTAAATGCATGCTAAAGACTTGAGAGCTAAACCTTATGAGGGAAAAGCCCCCAAGGGGACATTTTCTGACGTTATAGTTATAAATTAGTCATGCCCTGTAGAAGTTGGTTTAAGATGGCATCATTGGGAGATGCGGTTTGCTGCGAGGAATTAGAACCAAAGTGAGGAGGTGATTGAGCCTGAGTTTTAATAGGTGGAGGCTATGAATAGGTCAATGGTGGTTGGACATAGTGATAGGTGGGAGGTGGTTGTGAATATTTGTATGTAATATTAGGTGGTTCAGAATAGGTGGGATGGATATAGGTGGTTGAGAATGATTATTCATAGAAGAGGTCCCCTTGGAAACCAAATTCTGATAATTAAATCCCACATCTTTGTAATTTTGCAAATTAGTTCCATTAGATACTCCAATACCAGTGGTAGCATTACTAAAAGCATTTGCATTGGTTGGTAAAATTGTGGATGTGAATGTAGATATTCCAGTGGTCGGTATAGGTGTTGATACTTGCGTATGAGACAGTGACGACATGTTGTTAATAACAGCATGACATTAGTTTGCACAATATGTGTTAAACCTCAAATAACATCAATACCATCTTGTCCTTCTTTTATCAATTCTCTTACATGGTGAATCACAGGTACAGATTCTTCCAAATTTATTTCTAATTCAACAAATGCTTGAAAATCGGCTAACTCTTTATCAAGTTTGTTTATTTTCTCATTACGTACATGTGCAACTACCTCAATAGTATTGATGACATCGTGAAAAACTTGGTCTTCCATAGTGGTTGTAGGAGGTATAATATCTTGCAAAATTTGTGTCTCTCATTTTGTAAAGAAGGTATTCAATGGATTTTTAGAGGTAGGGATGTCAACTTCGTCAAGAGCACTAGATCCCATGTGTCTTATGCTTCTACTTAAAGTGATATTTATATTAGGGTAGTGAGTTATAATACTCATACAGAGGCATGCAACACTCAATGTGCAGACTAATAGAACAAACCCTAAGAGATAGATATATTTAAGATCCAAAAGTGCTTGATTTTTCCAACTTTTTCAATGCAAACAAGTGAAAGCAAGGGTGTTGTAAGAAAATTGATCATGGGAAGTCAATAATATGTCTGATATCAGTCCAATAAAGCAACAATATCCTTCACAACACTCTTTTGATGCAACTATAAGATGATGACTAGTCAAAATCTAGTGAAAATACACTAAAATATGCAATTTTTCACAACTTTTCAACGCAAAGACCCAATAAAAGGGGTGTTGTAAAGAATTTTAGGAGGTGTAGAAGATTATATCAGTAATATCAGTCACCTAAATCCATAAAATCTTTCACAACACCTTTGGAGTGCAAATCTAGGTCAAATATAGTCAAAATATGCAAATTTTCACCAAATTTCAATGCAAAAGAGTATGACAAAGGATGTTGTGAGGAAAATGATGATGGAAAGAAAATTATAATAGTAATAATAGACACCTAATGCCAAAAAAATATGTCACAATATGCTTATAGTGCAACTCAAGGTCAAACCCTAGGGCAAATATAGCTAAAATATGTAATTTTTCACTAAATTTCCACTGTAAGAGGCCAATAAAAAGGTGTTGTAAAAAATTTGAGGAGAGGAAACATATAAAAACTATGATAAAATCCAATTAATGAATAAATATCCTTTACAACACACCTATGATGCAAATCTAGAGAGACGATAAGGCCAAATCTAGTGAAAAATCAAGGTTTTCAAACCCTAGGCATGAAATTTTGCAAGCAAACCACTATGATGCAATGCTATAGTTAGAAACCAGTCCTAATGAGTGTTTTAAAAGGGTAGTAAAATATGAAACAATATTTTGACTACAAACCCTAGCTTAGTAAAATATGAAACAATATTTTGACTACAAACCCTAGCTAATGCAAAACTAGGTTATAAGGAAAAATGCACAATTTCAAGCAATTTTTATCAATTTAAGCATGAAAATGCAATCTAAATGAATGATGAATGAAACATTTCTATATTTTAAATCAGATCTGATGATAATGACAGAAATTTATTGAAATTAAATGCCAATTAATTCAAATTATATGAAAATGCAAGCTAAAAATCCCAAATTTTGCAAAATTTTCAATTTTTTTGTAATTTTTCAAATGCAATAAGATGAAAAATGATATGAATGAATGGAATGAATGTAAATATGAAGCACAATACTCATCAAGGTGCAAAATTTATTAAAAACACAGGTTCACCAAAATGTTTAAGGTGAAAAATTGATGAAGATGATTTGTTAATGTTTAGGGTTAATTTGTATGAATCCTCCTTTCACCGCAAACATTCAAGGACTTCAATCGAGTAGGAAGTCTACTATCAGGATTTCCATCACTTGGAATGTAGGGAAAATTGGAATTGTGTGATTTAGTTGTTCAATTAAGCTTGATTATACTCAAAACCCTAATTATGCAAATTCAGAAGCAAATAGACAAATCACAGAAAATGCTCGCATACAAAGGTATAAAATGACAATCAAATGCATACTAGATTTTAGAGTTTGGGAAGCAAAATAGTTAGGGACTAATGAGCAGGCGCCCTAGTCTAGTGCCATCCTTCTTGTCAAGATCTGGGAATCTTGTCTACAACATGTTCCAGTTGTTCTGAAGATTCTTTAATTGTAGGATCCGGAGGACTAATGAGCGGGTGCCCAAGTCTAGGTCCCTATTTTCTTCTCTGATCTGTAATTCTGATAGTCTACACTACTCTCCTACAACTCCACTTTTTTTGCTCCTACAACCTGTAACCTGCAATCACAGAAAAATGGGTTGGTGGTTGTGGTGTTTAGAGGCTTGCCTCAGTTAAGCCCTGGAGAGAGATTCAAGTCTTTCAAACACCGTTGTCAGATAACGAGTGCATATCCCTGTGGGATAGAGGCAAAATCTAAATGATAAATGATTGAAAACACAATTGATATCACCTTGTAGTGAAGATCTCATGGAAGGAAGATGCTCTTCATGCCATGAGGAAATGGATGCCAAATCTGTAAATACAAACACAAGAACAATGCTCTGCTCTGCCACACAATGAATATTTTAAATGCTCCAAAATCATCTAATGTCCATCTAGTTTACAAATGAATGCCTAAACATGCTTATATATGCAACTACAAACATTCCTACTAAGAATTTCGTAATTGAAACTTACTGTGTCGGCATAGGACCTAAATAACCTCATAAACCAACACTTCAAAATTGGTCCTGGCCTAAAATAGGGCAAGACTAGGGCGCAAGCACCCAAGTCCTCCCCCTATTTTAGGTAGGACTTATGTCAAGTGCACCCGCTAGGTCCCATTTGCCATGAAACTTCAGGGTTTTCTCATCAGGATGTCAAATTAACATGAAAGACATGCTCTAAATGCATAAACAGGACCCAAGAGCTAAACCTTAAGTGGGAGAATCCCCCAAGGGGACATTTTTCAATGTAACACTTTCTTATCATCCCCCCGTGTTAACAAATTAACCCCCCTATGCAAGCTTGTTCATGTTGCTTTCCAATCATCCCCCATGCTAACAAATTAATCCCCCCAGGAAAGCTTGTTCATGTTGCTTTCCAATCATTCCCCCCAATACACCCCCATTCCCAAATCAATCCAACCCCATCCCCTCCCATAGGCACAAGGGCAATTTGTATCAGGATCAACAAAAAACAATGCATCCCTATCCATTGCAAACATTTGCATCCACACATGACACAACATCATAAGCACCCTACCGTAATAACCTAAACATACACACATCTACCACACATAGCCACCCAACATGCATTAGGTTGAGACTAGATTTGGCAATCACCTAACACACATCATAGCTACCCATAAATCATATCCAACATAAATCACATCATCACCCACTACATACTCCACCAACACCTACACACATGAATCATGCTATTTTTATAGAACTAATGTGACATTTTCCTACACTAACACCTAACCATACATCACATCATCCAAACTAGCACACAATCATCACAACCATCCATCTACATAAACTATCCACACAAAAAAAATCAAAAAAAATGTCATCATAACACCTCATCCACTACACATGTCAGATAAACGCAATGGAATTGATTTCTTGTAACTCCTCTCGACACTCGCAAGAGAGCAGGGTAACTATTTTGTTGCACATACCTCTTCAAACATTCCACCTCATAATATCTACATCACAAACCATTACACCAACATAGCATCATAACCTATACACACAACACATAATCATACCATGTTAACATTCACATCCAATCATGCCTATTCATTCATTTGCAACATAGAAAGTTATTAATGGTAATTATACTGGCTTCAAAACTTTAAATGGATTAGGTCTCGATTAACATTCATATCATAAAACATCCATGATCCATAACATAATCCACATCCTAATCCATTAACCATACAAGCATGATCCATCATATATGCATAAAACCATCCACAAAACACAAACGTACATAAACAATCACATCTAGCCACCCAACGCACATCATGTTGAGACAAGATTTGGTAGTCACATCCAAAGACAAGTTATCCTATCATACTTGCACCATTCTAATCTACATACAACCACCAATAAAATAAAAAACATACATAATCCATATCATAATCCATCCATAAACCATAAACATATATCTATCCCCTTCCACGATCACATAACATACTACATAAATCATATTCCATAACATCCATAAACATAACAAAAATCCATCCATGATCCATAATCCATGAAATCCATCATCTAACATCTATCCATAACATCATTATACATCCATCCATAGCATAACCATAAAACCACATAAATTGTTACATCCCTAATTTTGGCTTTGATTTTATTATTTACTTTTATGTGAATAGAAGTGAATTTATGGAAAAATGATTTGACGTTATCTTATAATGTCAGAGTAAATCATTGATTTTATTAAATATCAATTCATCTGATTAAGTGTAATACATGTGAATAAATGAGTCATTAATTTACGTTATGATAATTTGATTTGTTATTCATAAGATTTATGAATGGACTAACGATGCACTGATCATGATCTGGTAATTGCAAGTTGTATGCAAAAAAAAAAGTTTTGATTACTCTCAGAGAAAGAGAGAGAGTATCTTCTAAGGAGAGGAGAATAGACCTTTGGTTAGGTATCATTCATTTGTTGTCTGATTATTATGCACCTTCAGTTAGTAAACCCTTATCGATTGAGGTAAGTCATGTTTATTCAAGCAGTTTAACTTTGTTGGTCCTTTTGACAAGTTGACAATGTCGTTTAGAATCCTTTTGATGTCTTGTCTTGTCAATCTAGTCATTTTGTGAAATTATCGTTGTCAAGGTTGACCGATAGTCATTTTGTGACTAACGCAAGTTTCTGTCAATCACATCATTCCTTGCATCGTAAATAAGTTTACAATTGCGTCTTCAAAGGCAAAGTTACTAGAATTGTTAGCATGTTTCATGTTTATAGTTTTAATGTTGAATATTTCATTTGATGTCAAAATGAAATTGACATGATATGATTTTTTTACATGAAGGGGAGATGAACTCGACCCAATCACACTTTGTGCATAAATATTACGTCACATTATTGTTTATTCTTATTGATATTAATATCTATGCTTTATTTTAGATTATTATCATATTATTATTCTTGAGAAGTTGGTTAGAGGTTGTTAGTCAATTTTAAATAATAACAACCATTGTTATAGAAATAATATTCTCTCTTAACCAACTTGAGATCTTTGAATGACTTTTAAGTCATTGTTTGTTTAAGAAAGAGAGTGGTGTTTAATACCACGTACTCCTCTCATTTGCATGCTCAATCTGTGAGCAAATAGAGGCATGTATAATGGATATGCCCATGGCCTTAAGAAGGTAAAATAATTGTTTTAGAGGGAAGTCTTAATGATAGATAGTTGTGGCTTTTAAGGAGGAAAAAATGACTCATTAGTCGAGTCGAGTAGAGAGAAAGGAAGATTTTTGTGATAGCATAAATTAGAAGAGCTTGGTTTTTAGAAGAGATTAGAGAGAGTCAACGCACCACAGATAAGAAAATCATAGAATAGTGAAGGATAGTGATAATAGTTTTGTGTATCAAGTGAGAATAGTTTGCTTATTATTGAGAGCACGGCCTTGAGATATAATAGATTAGAGTGTTCTTAATCAGCAGAGAACTTATATTAGTTATCATAGTATAGTTGGTGTTGAGTCTCTTTACTCAACTAAGCTAGAGTCGATACAAGGAAAGAAAGTTAGTTGTCGTAGAAAGAAGATATAGCAAGTAGCAGAGGAAGGGAGAGAGATCCACGAGGATGATCTTTGACTATCAAAGAATCTTATCAGGTTCTTTCTTTATGTGAAGTCGTATTTGTTATATGAAATGCATGTAGTCTTATTCATTTCTTTGAATGACTTCTGAGTTGAAAATTCTATATCTTTTGAATAAGAGAACATATATATATATATATGCATGGGTGTATGATAAATATAGTCAGTGACTTTCTGAATGTGTGTGTCAACAAGTCTTTGAATTGTTACATAAACATAGGCTCATACAGAATATGTTATGTATGACACTGTCCATTTAGATTATTTATGTCTTTATGCTCTTTTAATGTCGTAGATTTTAGTGTGGAATAGTGCAAGCAAATAATATAGATATTGCAAGTCATAGGGTATTTTGATATTGCATTCTTATGTTCTTATAGAACCATGAGATTATTTATACTCATTATGTGATATAGTTTTCACATTGTTTTGAGTAAACATATTGTGAATAATGTTGTCAATCTAGTCGAACTTTATTATAGTCTTTTAGTTTCTCAAAGAGAATAGATAACATTGTTCCAATGACGACATTAGATATATATATTTGAGTAGAGAAACATTAGACATTAAACTTATGTCAATAGCAACTTGATATAGTCTTTTTACATCTTTTGGAATCAAATCAATCATAGCCGATGTTTAAACTTGATTGGAACCTTTTGGTCAGCTATAACTAAGGTTTACTTGTAATTGAAAATAGTCTTGTTTTGAAATATTTAAATGACCTCTTAGTCGAAAGAAGACTAGAGGATAATCATTTTCTTAAGACACTTTTCTTTCTAGAACTTGTATGTTTGTTATTCCATTGTGATAGAAAAGGGAAGACAAAAACTCTAGATTGATCTATTAGGGTAAAGTTATTTAATATACCTTTATGGTTACATCTTGTCTTAGCTATTTCTATTAGGATCAACAATGAAGGGTCAAGTACCCTATTTATTAATGTTTATATTTACTTGTCAAAAGGAGATATTTCCTAAACGATAATGTTTATCCTAGGTATAAAAACCTATTTGATTGATTACAAGTTGACTTAAGTTATAAGTGTCGACAAGTCATAGACCTCAGATTTAGAAAGGATACAAAGAGGTACGTATGAGTAGATAGTCATTCCATAAGGTCTATGGTGCAATGACAGTGTCTTGAGAATCCATCTAAGTTAGGAAGGCTAGATTTGAGTTAGATAAAACTCTATAGTTAAAACCTAGTTGACCAAGTCAAATTATAGGATGTGATAGTATCCAAGTCAAGTTAGAGGTGGATGGACATTATGAATACATTTATTTTAAATGTCTATTCATATAGAACCTTTGGCCAAAGTAATGCATACGTCTCTATGTGCATTAATCGATTCACCGTATCCAGATTGCATAACCTGTCAAAATGATCATACTTAGGTAGAGGATTGTCTAGGGTTGTGTGATCGATAGCGTTATATAGGATACAACACTAGTACTCAGATGGAAAATAACCATTGGTTACCTTATTTCTATACTCTTCATGAAGTGTAGGGCCACTTCTAGGAAGGAAGGTGTGCGGGGGACCGTCAGTTTGTGGTTGGAGGTAAAGCACTTGGAAGATGCTCTCTCTCCAGCAGAAGACTCATCGAGACTTGCAATATGGATGTCATAATTCTAGATGCAACTTCTCTAATGGATATGTGACTTGTGTTCATAAACTATGTAAATGTATATCTTTGCAAATAAAATGATAGGATGTCAATTTTGTAAAATTATAACATGTTGTATATTTCAAAAAGGAAATCATGTTTATATGATGTATCTTAATTCCTTGAGTTATTTTATTTCAAAAAAAAAGAAGTTCAATATTTTTCACCTTATGTGTTTTTATCTCATAGTAAATATTTAATTTTAGTCTTGTTGAAGAGTTGGGTTGTTACATATGGTATCAGAGCTACCAAGTTCAACACTAGGGCTTATGAGTTCACTATGATAACCTATTATCCAACATTATCAGTAGCTAATGTTTGGACTTCTTGTGCTAGGATGGTGTGACTCAAGATGACTTCCAAGAAGTCAGTTATCATAAATGACCGCTACCTGAAAGCCAAGAAAGAGCGAGAAGCCATAATTAAAACCAATAAAGGAACTAATTTTGATAATGTAATATGGCTTAGTGATACTGAAACTCTCAGTAATGCCATAACTCAAATTAAGCAAGTGAAGAAGGAAATTTTAAAGGCAACTAAGATCACAGCTAAAATCATAGCTTATTCACCCCCAGTTGACACACCTATGATTAGGAGATATCCTCGTATACCTTCATCTTCTGTGATTTTTGTACTTGTGTTTGATAGTGAATCAAAAGAATATACTCCTCTTAACCATGTATCTGATAGTGAATCAAAGGGATATACTCCCCTTGATTATCGCATTTGGGTCATTTTATGTATAAATAAGGATGTAGTTACCCCTGAATAAACTATAATAAAGATGAGGTTGTTTTATACCAATCTATTGTTTATTTTGAGTTAATTATGTTTTGATTTAATGAGTAGCATTAAATTCAGAAAACTAATAGATAACTTAATATTCTCAAGTGTGAGAAAAATGACAACATGGTTCGTACAAGAACAAACTAGGGTGAAAGTCAAGAAGAGAATAACCCTCCGTTTAATCCCATGGACAAGTTAGATCAAATCCTAGCTATGCTTAGAGAAACCAAGGAGAGACTTGGTACCTTAGAGAAAAAGGTAAGAGATCAAGGGAATCCTGAAGGAAGAAATGAGATCTCTCATGGATTGAGCAATGAGAATCACTAAAAGTGTAGTGCTAATAATGAGAATCCTGAAAACTGTAGACCCCAGAAGGAAGCAAAGGATAGGCTTGCCTTAAAACTTTCCAAAGATATGAAGAAAGTCATGCCAATAAAATTTGATGGAACAGTGATTGGAGATGCTGCTAAAGCTTGGTTAATGGATATGGAAAAGTATTTCGAGATAAGAAATTACTTGGAAATAACCAAAGCAATTTGGGAGGCCTATCAACTGGCAGGAGAAGCATCCACTTGGTGGATGAACAGGAAAATAGAATTAGGATTAAGTTCCTTAAGGGTAAATTGGGATGAGTTTGTGAAAGGTGGTTTGCAAAAGGTGGTTGCCACAACTTTTCTTTGACTAGAATTTGATAGATTTTCATAATATTCATCCAGGAGACATGTTAGTAGTTGAATATGAGGAGACGTTTATCCATTTTCTAAAATATGTACCTCAATATCAAAAA
This sequence comes from Cunninghamia lanceolata, assembly GCA_027924645.1. Classification (NCBI taxonomy): domain Eukaryota; kingdom Viridiplantae; phylum Streptophyta; class Pinopsida; order Cupressales; family Cupressaceae; genus Cunninghamia; species Cunninghamia lanceolata. The sequence goes on along the minus strand of BSBN01000144.1, from coordinate 2,314,916 downwards.
GGTGAAAGATTTTGAATTAGTAAATTCACCATGGATTTGAATGCTCAGATTGGTGGTGAAGTGGACATGCATGGTCCTATGACAATGGATCAAGTTTATAAGAAGGCCATCAAGCAAGAACAAAATTTGTTATCCATATCAGCTTATCACGATAGGAATCGCAAAAGGTTCAATAAGACTCCAACTACCCAACCATCCAAAAGGATAAATGATAAGAACTATGAGAATAGGAGAAATGGCAAAGGAACCCAAAATTATAAGAGTGAGTCTGGTAATGAGAAAAAGAATGGTAATTTCAAAAGGAATGAGGACAATACTAGAAAGTCAACAGAGAAGAGAGGATCCATTGGAGGATGCTTTACTTGTGGAGGTGATCATTATGCCAATCAATGTCCAACCAAGAACCAGAGTGGTTAACAAGAGGTAATGCTTTAAGTCTACCCAACAAGTAGCTTTCCAGCAAAAAATTCATGCAGCACTAGATAATCGCCAAGTGGAGTATTAGATCACTCCAATAGAGATGATAGGTACCTTATTTGGTGTCCCTATCTCTATTTTGATTGATACTAGAGAAAATGAAAATTTTATTTCTCCTAGAGTTTTGAATAAGTTTCCTAGAAGAGCTGGTTACATGGCTAAACCTTGGTCATTAGAATATGCTAACCAATCTAAGGCTCGGGTAGAGCAATGTTTGTTTGAAGCTAAGATTGATCTCTCTAGTTTTTCAACAAAGGCGAACCTATATGTAACTCCCTTAGGTTCATATGATGTTATCTTAGGAATGAGTTGGTTATGGAAACATAGAGCCAAGGTAGACTATTTTTCAAAAATTGTTGAGTGCTTAGATGATATGGGAAATAAGGTCTTTTTCCAAGGTATTCAAAGAGAGGTCAAGATTTGACTAATCTTTGCAAAGCAATTGAAAAAGGCTAGACAAAAATGGTGTCAACTCTTTGCAGTGAAAATGGAAAAAATTGAGGTAAGTCTTGGGAAGAAAAGTTTGTCTTTTGAAGAAAGGTATCCATTTCTTCGAGATTTCTAGGATGTTTTTCTAGAAGAACTTCTAGGTCTACCACCCAAAAGAGTCTTTGATTTTGCAATTGACATTAAACCAAGATCAGAACCAATATCAAAAGCACCTTATCGTATGGCTACTATGGAATTGATGGAATTAAAAGCCCAATTGCAAGAATTTTTGGATAAAGGTTTGATTAGACCAATGTTTCACCTTGGGGTGCACCAGTTATCTTTGTCAAAAAGAAGGATTGAACTTTGCGTCTATGTATTGATTATCGTATGCTCAATAAAGCAACGATAAAGAATAAGTATCCATTACCGCGTATATATGATCTTTTTGATCAAATGTGTGGAGCTTCTATGTTTTCAAAGATCAATTTGCGATTAGGATATCATCAGTTGAGATTGAAGGATGAAGATATCCACAAAACAACTTTTAGAACAAGATATGGGCACTATGAGTTTACAGTGTTACCATTTGGACTTACAAATGCCACTGCTACATTCATGAACCTGATGAACTGTGTGTTTAGAGATTTTTTGGACAAGTTTGTTCTAGTCTTTCTGGATGATATTCTTATTTATTCAAGGAATGAAGAAGAACATATCCATCATTTACAAATGGTGTTATAGCATTTGAGAGAGCATAAGTTGTATGGAAAACTTTCTAAGTGTTCTTTATTCCAAAAGGAAAATCAATATCTAGGACACATAATTTCTACTAAAGGAATTTATGTAGATTCAACAAAGATCAAAGATATCCTAGAATGGTCTATACCTAAGAATGTGCATGAAGTGGGTAGCTTCATGGGTTTGGTAGGATACTTCAGAAAGTTTGTTTTGAATTTCTCCAAAATTGCAAGTCCAATCACTTCCTTGCAAAGAAAAGGGAAACGTTTTGATTGGTCAGACAAATGTTGAGATGCATTTGATCAATTAAAAGAGAAATTGACAACAGCACCAATTCTAAAAGTCCCCAATCTTGAAGGTCAGTTTGAGGTAATAACTAATGCCTCAAAATATGTATTAGCAGGAGTGGTTATGCAGGATGGGTGAGTGATAGCCTATGAGTCTAGAAAGCTAAAAGCTTATGAGCAAAATTATGCTCTGCATGATTTAGAACTGGCTACAGTTATGCATGCTTTGCAAGTATGGTGTCACTATTTGTTAGGGAAAACCTTTGTGCTAAAGTTAGATCATCAAAGTCTTAAGTATATATTTTCTCAACCACATTTGAATGCTCGATAAAGGAGATGGTTAGAATTGATATCTGACTATAACTTTGAGATAAGTTATATCAAAGGAAAATAGAACAGAGTAGAAGATGCTTTGAGTCAACGGGGACATATTTCTTCAATTGTCTTTATTCATGCAAACTTTAAGGATTTAATGTTGCAAAATCTATTAGGTGATGAATATTATGAGTAGGTTAAGTCAGCTCTTATGGTAAATCCTTAAGATTCAAGGTATGATGGGTTTCATTTTGATTCTGATGGACTATTGAGATATAGAGGAAGAATGTATGTTCCTAATTCTGCTAAATTAAAGAATCTTGTGTGGAAAGAAGTTCATTCTTCACTGTACTTTGGACATCTAGGATTAACCAAACTTCTAGCGGATGTAAAACCTCTTTATTTCTAGAAAGGAATGAAAAAAGATGTTGCAAGATTTGTAGCAAGTTGCTTAGAATGTCAGAGAGTTAAGGCGGAACATCAACATTCCGTAGGACTTTTGTATCCACATGATATACCAGAATGGAAATGGCAAGTCATAAGTATGGATTTTGTACAAGGTCTTCCAATGTCTAGAAATAGACATGATGCAATCTTAGTTATGGCAGATAAACTCACAAAGGTAGCACATTTCATACCTGGAAATTTAATTGATGGAGCACCAGTTTTAGCTCACAAATTTGTTCAAGTGTTTAGATTGCACGGAATTCCTGAGAAGATTATCTCATATAGAGATGCCTGCGTGATGTCAAGATTTTGGTAAACCTTGTTCTCGGTGCTAGGAACCAAACTTAATGTGAGTTCAGCTTGTCATCCTGAAACAAATGGTCAAATTGAAAGAGTTAACCAGGTTTTAGAGGATTTGTTGTGAATGTATTGCACGGATTAGTAATATAAGTGGGAAGAGTACTTACCACTGGTAGAATCTTCTTATAACAATTCCTATCACTCTACTATTAAAATGGGACCATTTGAAGCATTATATGGAAGAAGATGTCAAACTCCTATAAGCTGGGATAAGCTAGAAGATAGGATTAGCATTGGTCCAAAAATGCTAGTAGAAATGCAATAAAATTTTAAGCTGATCAGAAAGAGATTGGTAGAAGCCAATGATAGACGGAAAAGTTACGTTGATACGAAGCGAGTACCAAGACAATTCTCTGTTGGAGAGAAAGTCCTTTTGAACATCAAACCTCAGAAAAGTTCTATAAATTTTGGGAAGTCTTCCAAATTAGCTCCTCATTATGTAGGACCTTTTGAAGTACTCTAAGTGATCAATCCAGTTGCCTACAAGATTGCTCTACCACCAACCTTATCTAGAATGCACAATGTTTTTCATGTTTCATATTTGAAAAAGTATAATGCAGGAGATAACTATATTCTAAATTGGAATGCATTATAGATATAGGACCCAGGAGTGGTCACGATCGAGCCTCTCAAAGTGCTCGAAACATGCAAGCTCCATATATGTAATAGAGAGGTTATGTAGTGCAAGGTCCAGTGGGAACAATATGTAGAAGATAGTGCTACATGAGAGGATTACCATGAGTTCTATCATAAATTTTCTAATTTATTTCATGCTTTTAGTAATTAAACAAAAACTTGTTTTAAATTTTTAATTGGTACATTGAATCATTGAGGACGATGAATCTTATGGGGAGAGATATGTTACATCCCTAATTTTGGCTCTAGATTTACTATTTACTTTTATGTGAATAGAAGTGAATTTATGGAAAATTTTGATTTGACATTATGTTATAATGTTAAAGTAAATCATTGCTTTTATTAAATATTAGTTCATGTGATTAAGTACAATGCATGTGAATGAATGATTCATTAATTTACATTATGAGAATTTGATTTTTTATTCATAAGATTTATGAATGGACTAACAATGCATTGATCACGATCTGGTAATTGCAAGTTGTATGCAGAAAAATAGGTTTTGATTGCTCTCAAAGAAAGAGAGAGAATATCTTGTGAGGAGAGGAGAATAGACCTTTGGTTATGAACCGTTCATTTGCCATCTGAGTATTGTGTACCTTCAGTTAGTAAACCCTTGTCAATTGAGGTAAGTCATGTTTATTCAAGCGGTTTAAGTTTGTTGGTCATTTTCACAAGTTGTCGATGTCGTTTAGAATCCTTTTGATATCTTGTCTTGTTAATCTAGACATTTTGTGAAATCAACATTGTCAAGGTTGAATGACAGTCCTTTTGCGACTAACACAATTTTCTATCAATCACATCATTCCTTGCAGTGTAAATAAGTTTACAATTGTGTCTTCAAAGGTGAAGTTGGTAGAATTGTTAGCATGGTTCATGTTTATAGTTTTAATGTCAAAATATTTCATTTGATGTCAAAACAAAATCGACGGATATGTTTTTTTTACGTGAAGGGGAGATGAACTCAACCTAATAACACTTTGTGCATAAATATTACATCGCATTATTGTTTATTCTTATTGATATTAATATATATTCTTTATTTCAGATTATTATCATATTATTACTCTTGAGAAGTTGGTTAGAGGTTGTTGATTTTAAATAATAACAACCATTGTTGTAGAAAGAATCTTAACCAACTCGAGAGCTTTGAATGACTTTTAAGTCATTGTTTGTTTAAGAAAGAGAGTGGTGTTTAATACTATGTACTCCTCTCATTTGCATGCTCGAGCTGTGAGCAAATAGAGGCATGTATAATGGAGATGCCCGTGGCCTTAAGGAGGTCAAATAATTGTTTTAGAGGGAAGTCTTAATGATAGACAGTCCTGGGTGTTAAGGAGGAAAAAAATGACTCATTAGTAGAGTCGGGAAGAGAGATAGGGAGCTTTCTATGATAGCATAGATTAGAAGATCTTGTTTTTTAGAAGAGATAAGAGAGCGTCAATGCAACACAAATAATAAAATCACATAATAGTGAAGGATAGTGATAATAGTTTTGTGTGTCAAGTGAGAATAGTTTGCTTATTATTGAGAGTACGACCTTGAGATTTGGTAGATTAGAGTGTTCTTAGTTAGCAAAGAACTTATATTAGTTATCACAGTATAGTTGGTGTTGAGTCTCTTTACTCGACTAAGCTAGAGTCGATACAAGGAAAGAAACTTAGCTGTCACAGAAAGAAGATATAGTGAGTACCAGAGGAAGGGAGAGAGCTCCACGAGGATGATCATTGACTACCAAATAATCTTATCAAGTTCTTTCTTTATGTGAAGTCGTATTTGTTATATGAAATGCACGTAGTATTATTCATTTCTTTGAATGACTTCTGAGTCAAAAACTTTGTATCTTTTGAGTAAGAGAACTTAGATATACATCTATGCATGGGTGTATGGTAAATATAGTTAGTGACTTTGTGAATGTGTGTGTCGACAAGTGTTTGAATTATTACATAAACATATGCTCATATAGAATATGTTACGTATGACACTATCCATTTAGATTATTTATGTCTTTATGCTCTTTTCATGCCGTAGATTTTAGTGTGGAATAGTGCAAGCAAATAATATAGATTTTGCAAGTCATATGGTATTTTTATATTGCATTCTTATGTTCTTATAGAACCACGAGATTATTTATACTCGTTATGTGATATAGTTTTCACATAGTTTTGAGTAAACATACTGTGAATAATGTTGTTAAGCTAGTGGAACTTTATTATAGTCTTTTAGTTGCTCAAAGAAAATAGATAACATTGTTCCAATGACGACATTGTATATATATATATATATATATATATATATATATATATATATATATATATATATATATATTTGAGTAGAGCAACATTAGACATTAAACTTATGTTAATAGCAACTTGATACAGTCTTTTTACATCTTTTGGAATCAAGTCGATCATAGTCGATGTTTAAACTTGATTGGAACCTTTTGGTCAGCTATAACTAAGGTTTACTGGTAATTGAAAATAGTCTTGTTTTGAAATATTTAAATGACCTCTTAGTCGAAAGAAGACTAGAGGATAATCATTTTCTTAAGACACTTTTCTTTCTAGAACTAGTATGTTTGTTATTCCATTGTGATAGAAAAGGGAAGACAAAAACTCTAGATTGACCTATTAGGGTAAAGTTATTTAATATACCTTTATGGTGACATCTTGTCTTAGCTATTTCTATTAGGATCAACAATGAAGGGTCAAATACCCTCTTTATTAATGTTTATATTTACTTGTCAAAAGGAGATATTTCTTAAACGATAATGTTTATCCTTGGTATAAAAACTTATTTGATTGATTACAAGTTTACTTAAGTTATAAGCGTCGACAAGTCATAGACCTCAGATTTAGCAAGGATGTAAAGAGGTACCTATGAGTAGATAGTCATTCCATAAAGTCTATGGTATAATGACAGTGTCTTGAGTATCCATCTAAGTTAGGAAGACTAGATTTGAGTTAGATAAAACTCTATAGTTAAAACCTAGTTGACCAAGTCAAATTGCAGGATGTGATAGTATCCAAGTCATGTTAGAGGTGGGTGGATATTACAACTACATTTATTTTAAATATCTATTCATATAGAACCTTTGGCCAAAGTAATACATATGTCTCTACATGCATTAGTCGTTTCACTGTATCCAGATTGCAGAACCTGTCATAATGATCATACTTAGCTAGAGGATTGTCTAGGGTTGTGTGATCGATAGCGTTATGTAGGATATAACACCAGTACTCAGATGGAAAATAATTGTTGGTTACCTGATGTCTATACTCTTCGTGAAGGGTAGGGCCACTTCTAGGAAGGAAGGTGTGCAGGTGACCGTCGATCTATGGTTGGAGGTAAAGCACTCAAAAGGTGCTCTCTCTCTCCAATAGAAGACTCGCCGAGACTTGCAATATGGATGTCAGAATTCCAGATGCAACTTATCTAATGGATATGTGACTTGTGTTCATAAACTATGTAAACATGTATATCTTTGTAAATGAAATAACAAGATGTCAATTTTGTAAAATTATATAACACATATATTTCAGAAAGGAAATTATGTTTATATGATGTATCTTAATTCCTTGAGTTATTTTATTTCAAAAAAAAAAGTTCAATCTTTTTCACCTTATGTGTTTTTATCTCATGGTAAATATTTGATTTTAGTCTTATTGAAGAGTTGGGTTGTTACATAAATGCATATCATTAAACATACATTTATAATCATACATGACATAGATCCCTACATAACACTTGAATGCATCACATATCCATAAAAATCATACATCACATAGAACCACATCATAAGATGCTCACAATATGTTCATCATATATATACACATCAAAAAATAGATCATGATACAAAATGTGCTCGAAGGCTCAGTATATAAATGTCTGGTATAAAATATACAAGATACCACTAAGTGGTACTATCTCCATACTTTGTCAGTGCCTCTATTCCTACTGACAAGGGCCCCGACGCCCCTATAGCCTGCCCACTTGTACCCTATACTCCTAACAGTGAAATCCTTGTACTCGGTGATGGCATCACTAGCACCTGTGCTGGTTGAGGAATCCCCTGATGTGGTGGCATCATTGGCCCTACCACAAAATGAGTCCTCGACCTCCCAGATCGGCTAGCCCAGATCTACTCTGAGCATTGTAAGTTGATTGCCTCTGATCCGCATGTACGACTGCATGATTTAAGGTCTGATAAGGTTGCGCCCTTGTATAAGACTCAGCTAACTCACCTTTAATCCATACAAGGTCTCGCCACATTCACCTGCTACTACCTATTGGGCAGTATACCTCTCTAGTCACATCTCTCTCTCTCTCCTATTGCTCAGCCTACTATTGCAAAACATGAGCTACATCCCTCTCTACTATGGCTATGTCCCACTCTTGGATAACACACACCAGCTCTAGAGGATCCACACCACCTCCCTGTGTTGTAGATAACTCTGCAATCTACCCCCAAGTTTCCCTGAGCTCTCTACATAGCTTATCCACCTTTGCATTTGAAACGGCCAGCCAAGCCTCTATCGTATCTCACTCTACCCTAGTTTAGGCCAACTCCCTTAGGAGACTCTATATCTCAGCTTGCAAAATCACTAGATCCACCTCCTCCTCTCCACCACCTCCTCGAGAGCAACCTACCACTGCCTCTACCCTTTGGCAAACTCGTCACCCACCGATCGCTAGCCCACCTCGGCCATCTCCACCATCTCCTCAATCACTCTCCCCCTCCTCCTCCCCGCTCTCCTAAACCTCCACTAGCTGACCCTCTAGAAGGGTCAACCTCACAGGCCACTACTTCTACCACCAGACATCATAATCTGGTGTAGTCCCAGCATCCACTACATCTACCCACCACTCCCACTGAAAAGGCACTAACCCATCAAATGTAGTTATAATAGTATGAGGGTCAATGGGAACTCCCCATCCCTTTGGTCCCTCCCTCATAACCTGAGGGAATACAACCTCTACCTATGGCTTATCTTGTCGCACCCCAAACTACCTCAACACTCGATCAAGCATATACAATCAATAATGTGCTCGATCTTCCTCATGAGATATCTACCCTATCAAGCATATGGAAGATGATCTATGTCCCCATGCCATCTCTTCCAAGATCACCATGGCCTCCATATCACTGACCCCACCTCATCGAAAACTCTCCTCCAGTATCTCACACCCCTATCGACGGTGTAGTAACACCCTTACATACAAATATACATAAGGTCGCCCTGCTATCCACACATATGCACATACTGTGGGATGGCTATGTGCCCCATGCCCACACATGGAGGAGAGTGACCCCACAACCAAGGCTCACCCCTATCTATAAACAACCAGGTGCATGTCATGATATAGATGGGCCAACACACATGGCTCCCATGTGTACACGGTCCCCTCTGTTGACGCTTGAAAAAAACCAATTCCTAACTTGCACCTTTTTACCCCAAATTCAATGAAAAACCCACTTTATGCCTTCAATATTGGACCTATAGTTTATAATTGATCTAAGATATCTTCCATAGGTTTTCATGTGTTTGCCTTTTAAGTATAAGGGAAAAGCCCAAAAAATGACTAAGTCCAAATCTTTCTAAGTGTTTCCTTGTATTTTTCACCTTTGTCAAAATTTCAGAGTTCGAAGATCATGTCTTCCATATTTCCTTCTCTATCGGCTCTGAAATCAGGCTCCAAAATTCATCTAAGTGTATTTAAGGTCGGAGTTTGGGGCCTTTAGCCTTCTATCTCCTTCAAGGCAGGTGCAATCGTGAAGGTTCAAGGTTCGAAGTCTGACGAGGTATACTTGTTTCAAATTCTTCTAAGTGTGAAGTGGATGGCTGAAATTAATGCTTTGAATGCAGTTCGTGGGGTTGTTGAGGGATTTCCTGCCCAATTCATTCTCAAACCTGCAAGTGAAGGATATAAAGGCAAGATCTAAACTCTTGTCAAGCGTTGGGCTTTTGACATTTTTTAGGTGACAAAGTGTAGAGCTCTCTAGGGTTTTAAAGAACAAAAAAGTTTTAGTTCTCTAGCAGATAAGACACAGGTTATGAAAGGTTTTCATTTTGATTTCAGCAATCAACATATGAACTTATCCTTCTTCTTATGTAATTTTTCAAGAAAATCCTATGTTTCAACTAGGGTTTCCTCCTGCCACACTTCATGGTATGACTGTACCCATTGATCAGATGCATATGATAGATTCTTAAAACATTACATGCTATGTGATGATCTATTCTATGGTTGTAGATAAATGATTGTATTTTGACAAAGGATTACTAAGTATATTCTTCATTGAACGTTATTTTTCTTGCATCTAGGTATCCAGAAAGTGTGTGTTTGATTTCTGTGTTGTCTTTCCTTCTATTGAACCGTGGACTCTGTAGCCCATCATAATAGGCACCGGTATCATATGTTTGATCACCTACACCTCTTTAAGAAACTAAAACAACTTATCAAGTGTGAAATAGATAGTTACTATTGCATAGGTTGTTGTGGTTCTATGTTGAAAAAAAGAAAATATTGTTAAACAGTCTTCAAAGTATCCATTCTAGCAGACCAAACAAGCATATCTACACTTTCCATTATTATTGGGAGTGCCTTCCATTAGCTATATAGGGTTCTTAGTGATAACCAATTGTTCTGGGTCCAGTGACAATCTTTGGGGCCTAGAAAAGGATTTGGGTTTGGTTGTCCTTTCATTTTTAGTTGTTCATTTGGCTTTGAAAACAATACCTGCTTAGGTATACCCCTTGGAATATCCCTCCAGAGTCTACGCTGAGCTCAAAGTGTAGAGGAGCCTACCCACTCCTGTAGGTTGTCAAAAATTGCCCAGAACTTGTTGATAAACCTCTTTTAATCACCTTGACAATGCCCCTAGCCTAGGTGTTTATAAAATCTTTTAGGGTTTTAGGTTGTAGTTATTTTGGGAGAGGACATTGTTGGTTCCATTGTTGGGGAGGACTTGAAAGGTCGAAGAAATTTGAAGGCTCTGGTGCTAGTCAATTTGTAGATTTGCATGTGTTTGGGTAAGTTGGTAGCCCGTCAACTTACGCCAACATTTTGGCACCATTGTCAGGGAATGAATTGTTTCTAGGTTGGAAAAGAATTTGAAGACTCTACTGGTTGGAGAACCCAGACTTATTTTGAACCCTTGAAGATTAGTCACACTTTAGGGATTTCCTCATTCAGTGAGGTGGCAACTTTGTTGTCGAAGAAAATGAAGTGTTCTTATTGTGTGCATGTTTCAAAGAGACTACAGCTAGTTAAGGTACATATGTTCTTTCTTCCAGCTTTGAACCATGGTTTCTTTTTCAATAAAGAAACGTATTATTTTCTCTCCTTTTTTCCTGCACAAGTGATTTGTAATTAGCTATGGTTAAGTGGAATGGACCAGTTTACCCTAGGGAAAATTTTCAAATGTATCATATAGTGAAAGTCCTAGATATTATGATACAGAGAATGTCCATGAGTATGATGAGTACGAAGGTCCCTGTTGTTCATACAACCCAAACTTGTATGCACCCTTGAATGATCAAAATAGGTCGACTAGGCTACAGTATGAAATTAAAAAAGAAAAGCAGTTGCTTGAGTCTCTGTTGCAACAAGAAAAAGAAATAAAAAATTAAATCAGCCAACGTCAGTCCAAGCCATAGTCCAATACCTTTCTTGTTGATTCCCATGGCTCATTGTTTCAGTCTCATTCCATTGCCAATGAAACCACATAAAAATAACTAGACCTCTCAAGGTTCGATTATGAAAATCAGTCCATGCCCACTAAAATATATTATCATATGCCTTTGTTTGATGGGTGTGAAGCTTATGATGGGAAGGTACATATTGAGGCATTTTCAAACTTCATGGATAAATTTCCTTTTGAAGATGAAGATATGTGGATGATATTTTTTGTTAGATCTATGTATCAGGTGGCATGGAAATGGCTTGTTAGTTTCCCTAACCATCACTTTGCCTCTTGGAATGACTTGTCGGCTGCATTTAAAGAGTTTGCAATTGGTTTGGACCTTGTTGTTCTTGTGCAAGAATTTGAGAGTATTAAATGGTAGGAAGGAGAGCACAGCATGAATCTCAACCACAGATTTATAGTAGCCATATCCCACATCCCATATGGTTTCAGACATGATCTTCTTGTTTGTATTGACATGTATCTCAGGGCTTATGTGTTACCTTAAGCCTAGATTCTATACAAGAGGAGTTCAATCTAGTGGGTATGCAGTAGGCATACTTGTTCATTGATTATGTTGAAAAAACTAAGAGGGATATGATTGCAAAATCTTAATCCCCAGATGCAGTAGTGGTTGGTAATGAATAGTGTGTTGTAGATCCAAGAACAATGTCAAGTGATGATTATGCATGCATGAGGGTAGAAGAAGGTACTAGTGCAATGTATGATAGTGGTTCAGATGAAAATAGTAGTGATTGCACATGCATTCAATTGGATCAATCATCATTGGATGATGAAGATGAGAAAATCAATGATGATTTCCAATCTGGTGAAGAGAGTTATGACCCTGCTGCTTGTTCTAGTATTGTGGACCACTAGGAAGGTATGTCTGCAAATAAAAAAATTGAATAACTCATCTTATGTAGTTGATTATATAGAGCATACATACATTGATGATGCAAATAATGATGAAGGTATGAACATAAGGCACAATGTCCTTTATGAATTGCATGCATGTCCATCAGGTAGTATAATCCTTGATTATCCTTGGTGCATGGATAATCCTCTTTTCGAAAGTGACTTGGTGTTTGATGGGTTTGAAGGGCTCACTCAATCATTTCTTCAGGCTGGTTATGATGAGTGTATGCATGTAAGTGATATTGAGAGTGAACAAGAGGTTGCTCTCTTGTTTACTGTATTGCCCTTTTTTATCCCTGATGATGACATTGAGGCCATTGGCATTTGTTTGCATAAGGAAGATGTAGATCTAGTTGCACTGGATGGTAGCATTACAAAGATAAATGATGGTGCAGCCAATGAGATTCCAATTGAAGGCCTTGCCTATTTGGGTTGCAAGGATGAGGAGCATGCAGGCATTCCTACAATTACCAGGGATGTGGATGTAATAGTTTTCAACTGTGAGGACTCTGTCACAAATTTTTTTTAGAGTTTTTCAGTCTGAGCGGTTATCTCTTATTGATGTGGATCATGTTAAGAGCACATTTTTTAGCTCATTGATTGGTCCTGATAATATTGAATCTAGGTATTCTTCTGTGGGTCAAGTTTTGGATCTGCAAGATGAGAATGAGGAAATCATGAGTGATTTTCTTAGCAGCAGTTTTTATGTAGCAGAGTGTGTTAAGGAGTACAAGATAGAGAAGCAACTTGAATATTGTGAGTCTTCACTTGAAGTGCCTCAAATTTATGAGCTATATGCTAATAATGTAAAAATGGATTTGAATCAAGTCTATGATTTAGTCACGGAGGAGCACAATAGCATTTGTGGTGTAGTTGGGTCACAAGAATTTGAACAGTCATGTGACATGGCCTAGCTTGAGGTCACACCTGAACTGGATGATTATCTGCTTGATAGTTTTACTCATGTTGATATTTATGTAGGTTTGGATATGCATCATGCTAACAAGGATCTTGATGGTGAGTATTGTTATGTGTGGCAGAATGATGATGAGCTTTATTATCTATGGTTTCTATGTCTTGATGATAATCATTTACAATTTCGGCATAATGGTATGAATAGTTGCAAATTGTATGTGCATGCATGCAAGGTGTTTTTATTCCTGATGTTGGGTGATTGGTGTAGGAAAGGGTTGAGGGAGATCATTCCTTCAATAGGTTTTTCTTTGACAGATGCAAGTAGCTTCACCATTTTTCTGCAGGGTTGGCCTGTAGTGTCTCAAAATTTTGGATATAGTGATTTTTCATTGTATGTTTCACTGTAAATACATTTGATGTGTTTTTCCCTTGTGTTTTTTGTTTTTTGGTCTACCTAGATATATTTTGGATCCTCATTGTGACATTGTTTGTCACACGTCCCCAACTAGAGCCACCGTTGACACTTGAAAAAAACCAGTTCCTAACTTGCACCTTTTTATCCTAAACTCAGTTAAAACCCCACTTTATGACTTCAATATTGGACCTATAGTTTATAACCGATCTAAGGTATCTTCCATAGGTTTGCATCTATTTTCCTTTTTAGTACAAGGGAAAAGTCCAAAAAATGACTAAGACCAAATCAGTCTAAGTATTTCCTTGTATTTTTCACCTTTGTCAGAGTTTTAGAGTTCAAGGTTCATGTCTTCCATCTTGCCTTATCTATGAGTTATGAAATCAGGCTCCAAGATTTGTCTAAGTATATTGGAGGTTAGAGTTTGGGCCTTTGGCCTTCGGTTTTCTTCAAGGCAGGTGAAACGGTGAAGGCCCGAGGTCCGAAGTATGACGAGGTATACTTGTTTCAAATTCTTCTAAGTGTGAAGTGGGTGGCTGAAATTAATGTTTTGAATGCAATTCGTGGGGTTGTTGAGGATTTTCCCACCTAGTTCATTCTCAGTCCTACATGTGTGAAGGCTATAAAGGCAAGATCTGAACTCTTTTCAAGCATTAGTCTTTTGGCATTTTTTAGGCGACAAAGTGCAAAGGTCTTTAAAGGGGTTCAAAGAACAAAAAAGTTCCAGTTCTCCAGTGGATAAGACACAAGTCATGAAAGTTTTTCATTTTGACTTAAGTGATCAGTGTATGAACTTCTCCTTCTTATGTAATTTTTCAAGGAAATCCTAAGTTTTAGCTAGGGTTTCCTCTTGCCACACTTCATGGTATGACTATAACCATTGATTAGATGAATATGACAGATTCTTAAAACATTACATTCTATGTGATGATCTCTTCTATGGTTGTAGATGAATGATTATATTTTGACAAAGGATTACTAAGTATATTTTTCATTGATCATTGTTTTTCTTGCATCTGGGTATCCAGAAAGTGTGTGTTTCATTTGTGTTGTCTTTCCTTTTGTTGAACCATGGACTTTGTAGCCCATCATAATAGACACTGGTCTAATATGTTTGATCACCCACACCTCTTTACAAAACTAAAACAACTTATCAAGTGTGAAATAAATAGTTATTATTGCGTGTGTTGTTGTGGTTCTATGTTGAAAATAAGAAATATTGCTAAACAGTCTTCAAAGTATCAATTTTGGCAGACCAAACAAGCATATCTGCACTTTCCATTATTATTGGGAGTGCCTTTCATTAGCTATATAGGGGTTCTTAGTGATAACCAGTTGTTCTGGGTCCAGTGACAGTCTTTGGTTCCTAGAAAATTATTTGGGTTTGGTTGTCCTTTCATTTTTAGTTGTTCATCTGGTTTTGAAAACAATACCTACTTAGGTATACCGCTTGGAATATCCTTCCATAGTCTAAGCTGAGCTCGAAGTGTAGAGGAGCCTACCCACTCCTGTAGGTTGTCAAAAATCACCCAAAACTTGTTGATAAACCTCTTTTAATCACCTTGATGATGCCCCTGGCCTAGGTGATTATAAAGTGTCTTAGGGTTTTGGGTTGTAGCTATTTTGGGAGACAACATTTTTGGCGTCGTTGCCAGGGAGGACTTGAAAGGTTGAAGAAATTTGAAAGCTCTGGTGCTAGTCAGTTTGTAGCTTTGCATGTGTTTGGGTAAGTTGGCAGCCCATCAAATTACGCCAATATTTTGGCGCCGTTGCCGGGGAATGAATTGTTTCTGGGTTGGAAATGAATTTGAAGACTCTACTAGTTGGAGAACCCAAATTTATTTTGCAACCTTGAAGATCAGTCACACTTCAAGGATTTCCTCATTTAGTGAGGTGGTGACTCTGTTGTCGAAGAAAATGAAGTGTTGTTGTTGTGTGCATGTTTCAAAGAGACTACAGTCTATTAAGGTATATGTTCTTTCTTCCACCTTTGAACCATGGTTTCTTTCTCAGTAAAGAAACATATTATTTGCTCTCCTTTTTCCTTGCACAGGTGATTTTTAATTAGATATGGCTGAGTGGAATATGCCAGTTCACGCTAGGGAAAAAATTTTAAATGTATCATATGGTGAGAGCCCTAGATATTATGATAGAGAGAGTGTCCATGAGTATGATGAGGATGAAGGTCCATGTTGTTCATACAACCCAAACCTATATGCACCCTTACATAATCAAAATGCGTCGACTAGGCTAGAATATGAAATTGAAAAACAAAAGCAGTTGCTTGAGTATCTATTGCAACAAGAAAAAGAATTAGAAAATCAAATTAGGCTACGTCAGTCCAAGCCGCAATCCAATACCTTTTCTATTATTTCCCATGGCTCATTGTTTCAGTCTCATCCCATGCCCAATGAAACCACATACAAAGAACTAGACTTCTCATGAGTCGATTATGAAAAGCAGTCCATGCATGGCACTAAAATATATTATTAGATGCCTTAGTTTGATGGGTATGAAGTTTATGATGGGAAGGCACATACTGAGGCATTTTCAGACTTCATGGATAAATTTTGTTTTGAAGATATAGATATGTGGATGAGATTTTTTGTTAGATCTCTGTGTGAGGTGGCACGGAAATGGTTTGTTGATTTCCCTGACCATCACCTTGCCTCTTGGAATGACTTGGTGGCTGCATTTGAAGAGTTTGCAACTGGTTTGGACCCTGTTGTTCTTGTGCAAGAACTTGAGAGTATTAAATGGTAGGAAGGATCTAGTCTAGCATGCAGCTCAACCACAGATTTGTAGTTGCCCTATCCCACATCCCAGAGGGTTTCAGACCTGATCTTCCTTTTTGTATTGACATGTATTTGAGGGCTTATGATGTTACCTTAAGCCCAGATTCTATATGAGAGGATTTCAATCTAGGGGGTATGCAATAGGCATACTTGTTCATTGATTATGTTGACAAAACTAAGAGGGATATGATTGCAAAATATTTATCCTCGAATGCAATATTGGTTGGTAATGAACAAGGTGTTGTAGATAGCAAGGATGTGGATTCTTCATATGATCCAAGCACAATGTCAAGTGATGATTGTGTGTGGAGGAGGATAGAAGAAGGTACTAGTGCAATGTATGATAGTGGTTCAAATGAAAATAATAGTGATTGCACCTGCATTCAATTGCATCAGTCATTAGTGGATAACAAAGATGAGAAAATCAATGATGATTTCCAATCTGGTGAAGAGAGTTATGACCCTGCTACTTGTTGTAGTATTGTGGACTGCTAGAAAGATATGTGTGGAAATAAAAATTTGAATAAATCAGCTTATGTAGTTGATTATATAGAGCATACATACATTGATGATGTAAATAATGATGAAGGTATGAACATAAGGCATAATGTCCTTTATGAAGTGCATGCACGTCCATCATGTAGTAGAATCCTTGATTATCCTTGGTGCATGGATAATCCTCTTTTTGAAAGTGACTTGGGGTTTGTTGGGTTTGAAGGGCTCACTCAGTCAGTTCTTCAGGCTGGTTATGTTGAGTGTATGCATGTAAGTGATATTGAGAGTGAACAAGAGGCTGGTCTCTTGTTTAATGTATTGCCCTTTTTTATCCTTGATGATGACATTGAGGCCATTAGCATTTGTTTGCATAAGGAAGATGTAGATCTAGTTGCACTATATGGTAGCATTGCAAAGATGAATGATGGTGTAGCTAGTGAGATTCCAAATAAAGGCCTTGCCTATGTGGGTTGTGAGGATGAGGATCATGCAGGCAATACTACAATTACCAGGGATGTTGAGGTAACAGTTTCCAACTATGAGGACTCTGTCACAAATGTTTTTTTAGACTTTTGTTTGGAGCAGTTATCTCTCTGTTGATGTGGATCATGTTTAGAGCACATTTTTGAGCTCATTGGTTGGGCCTGATAATATCGAAGCTAGGTGTTCTTGTGTGGGTCAAGTTTTGGATCTGCAGGATGAGAATGAGAAAATCATGAGTGATTTTCTTAGTAGTAGTTTTTACGCAACAGAGTGTGTCAAGGAGTACAAGATAGAGAGGCAACTTGAATATTATGAGTCTTCACTTGAAGTGCCTCAAATTTATGATCTATATGCTAATAATGCAGAAATGGATTTGAATCAAGTCTTTCATTCAATCATGGAGGAGCACAATAGCATTTGTGGTGTAGTTGGGTCACAAGAATTTGAACAGTCATGTGACATGGCCCATCTTGAGGTCACACCTGAACTGTATGATTATTAGCTTGATATTTTTGTTTATGTCGATATTTATGTAGGTTTGGATATGCATCATGCTAACAAGGATCTTGATGGTGAGTATCGTTATGTGTGTCAGCATGATGATAATCTTTATTATCTATGGTTGCGATGTCTTACTGATAATCATTTCTAGTTTCAACATAATGGTATGAATAGTTGCAATTTGTATGTGTATGCATGCAAGGTGTTTTTATTGCTGATGTTGGGTGATCAGTGCAACAAAGGGTTGAGGGAGATCAACTTGTTCAATAGGCTTGTCTTTGATAGAGGCAAGTAGCTTCACCAGTTTTCTAGAGGGTTGGCATGCAGTTTCTCAAAATTTTGGATACAATCATTTTTTACTGTATGTTTCCGTAAATATGTTTGGTGTGTTTTTGCCTTGTGTTTTTTGTTTTTTGGTATGCCTAGAGATATTTTGGATCCTCGTTGTGACATTTTTTGTCACATGTCCCCAACCAGAGCCAGTGTTGATAGTTGAAAAAAACTAGTTCCTAACTTGCACCTTTTTACCCCAAATTTAGTGAAAAACCCACTTTATGCCATCAATATTGGACCTATAGTTTATAACCAATCTGAGGTATCTTCTATAGGTTTTCATGTGTTTTCCTTTTAAGTACAAGGGAAAAGCCCAAACAATGACTAAGTCCAAATCTTTCTAAGTGGTTCCTTGTATTTTTCACCTTTGTCAGAGTTTTGGAGTTTGGGGTTCATGTCTTTCATCTTGCCTTATCTATTAGCTACAAAATCAAGCTCCAAGATTCGTCTAACTATATCAGAGGTCAAAGTTTAGGCCTTTGACCATTAGTCGAGGTCTAAAGTACGATGAGGTATACTTATTTCAAATTCTTCTAAGTGCGAAGTAGGTGGCCGAAATTAATGCTTTGAATGCAGTTTGTGGGGTTGTTGAGGGTTTTCCCACGTAGTTCATTCTCAAACCTACATGTGTGAAGGCTATAAAGGAAAGATCTAAACTCTTTTCAAGCGTTGGTATTTTGTCATTTTTTAGGCGACAAAGTGTAGAGCTCTTTAGGGTTTCAAATTATAAAAAAGTTCCAATTCTCTAGTAGATAAGACAAAGGTCATGAAAGTTTTTCATTTTGATTTCAGCGATCAGCATATGAACTTCTCCATCTTCTTATGTAAATTTTCAAGGAAATCCTAAGTTTCAAGTAGGGTTTCCTCTTTCCACACTTCATGGTATGATTATAAATCAGATGAATATGACAGATTCTTAAAACATTACATTCTATGTGATGATCTCTTCTATGGTTGTAGATGAATGATTGTATTTTACAAAGGATTACTAAGTATATTATTCATTGATCATTATTTTTCTTGTATCTAGGTATCCATAAAAAGTGTGTTTCATTTCTATGTTGGCTTTCCTTCTGTTGAACTGGGGACTCTGTAACCCATCATAATAGGCACTGGTCTGAGATGTTTGATCACCCACACCTCTTTAGGAAACTAAAATAACTTATCAAGTGTGAAATAAATAATTACTATTGCATGCGTTGTTGTGGTTTTGTGTTGAAAACATGAAATATTGTTAAAGAGTCTTCAAAGTATCAATTCTAGTAGACCAAACAAGCATATCTACACTTTCCATTATTATTGGGAGTGTCTTTCATTAGCTATATAGGGGTTCTTAGTGATAACTAGTCGTTCTAGGTCCAATGACAGTCTTTGGGGCCTTGAAAATGATTTGGGTTTGGTTGTCCTTTCATTTGTAGTTGTTCATCTGGTTTTGAAAATAATACTTGCTTAGGTATACCCCTTGGAATATCCCTCTAGAGTCTAAGCTGAGCTTGAAGTGCAAAGGAGCCTACCCACTCCTATAGGTTGTCAAAAATTGCCTAGAACTTGTTGATAAACCTCTTTTAATCACCTTAATGACGCCCCTGGCCTAGGTGATTATAAAATGTTTTAGGGTTTTGGGTTGTAGTTATTTTGGGAGACAACTTTTTTGGCACCGTTGCTAGGGAGGACTTGAAAGGTTGAAGAAATTTGAAGGCTCTGGTGCTAGTCGGCTTGCAGCTTTGCATGTGTTTGGGTAAGTTGGCAGCCTATCAACTTACGCCAACATTTTGGCATCATTGTAGGTGAATGAATTGTTTCTACGTTGGAAAATAATTTCAAGACTTTGCTGGTTGGAGAACCTAGACTTCTTTTTCAACCTTGAAGATCAGTCACACTTCAAGGATTTCCTTATTCATTGAGGTGGCGACTCTACTGTTGAAGAAAATGAAGTGTTGTTGTTGTGTGCATGTTTCAAAGAGACTATAGCCAGTTAAGGTATATGTTATTTCTTCTAGCTTTGAACCATGGTTTCTTTCTCAGTAAAGAAATGTATTATTTGCTCTCTTTTTCCCTGCACATGTGATTTGTAATCAGCTATGGCTGAGTGGAATGGATCAATTTACCCTAGTGGAATGTACCATATGGTGAGATCCCTAGATATTATGATAGAGAGTGTGTCCATGAGTATGATGAAGAAGAAGGTCTCTATTGTTCATACAACCCAAACCTGTATGCACCCTTGCATAATCAAAATGGATCGACTAGGCTGCAGTATGAAATTGAAAAACAAAAGTAGTTGCTTGAGTCTTTGTTACAACAGGAAAAAGAATTAGAAAATCAAATCAGGTTACGTTATTCCAAGATGCAGTCTAATACCTTTCATGTTGTTTCCCATGGCTCATTGTTTTGGTCTCGTCCCGTTGCCAATAAAACCACATACAAACAACTAGACTTCTCATGGGTCAATTATGAAAATCAGTCCATGCCCACTAAAATATATTATCAGATACCTTTGTTTGATGGGTGTGAAGTTTATAATGGGAAGGCACATATTGAGGCATTTTCAGACTTCATGGATAAATTTCCTTTTGAAGATCCAGATATGTGGATGAGATTTTTTGTTATATCTCTATGTGGGGTGGCATGGAAATGGCTTGTTGGTTTCCTTGACCATCACCTTGCCTCTTGGAATGACTTGGTGGCTGCATTTGAAGAGTTTGCAACTGGTTTGGACCTTGTTGTTCTTGTGCAAGAACTTGAGAGTATTAAATGGTAGGAATGAGAGTCCAACATGGAGCTCAACCACAGATTTATAGTTGCCCTATCCCACATCCTAGAGGGTTTCAAACCTGATCTTCTTGTTTGTATTGACATGTATCTGAGGGCTTATGATGTTACCTTAAGCCCAGATTCTATATGGGAGGATTTCAATCTAGGGGGTATGCAATAGGCATACTTTTTCATTGATTATGTTGACAAAACTAAGAGGGATATGATTGAAAAATCTTTATCCTTAGATGCAGTAGTGGTTGTTAATGAACATGGTGTTGTAGACAACAAGTACGTGGATGCTTCACATGATCTAGGCACAATGTCACGTAATGATTGTCTTCACTTGAAGTGCCTCAAATTTATGATCTATATGCTAATAATGCAGAAATGGATTTGAATCAAGTCTATGATTCAGTTACGGAGGAGCACAATAGCATTTTTGGTGTAGTTGGATCACAAGAATTTGAACAGTCATGCGACATGGCCCAGCTTGAGGTCACACCTAAATTGGATGATTATCAGCTTGATATTTTTCTTCATGCTGATATTTATGCAGGTTTGGATATTCATCATGCTAACAAGTATCTTGATGGTGAGTATTGTTATGTGTGTCGGCATGATGATGAGCTTTATTATCTATGGTTGCCATGTCTTGATGATAATCATTTCCAATTTCAACATAATGGTATGAATAGTTGCAATTTGTATGTGCATGCATGCAAGGTGTTTTTATTGCTGATGTTGGGTGATCAGTGCAGCAAAGGGTTGAGGGAGATTAACTCATTCAATAGGCTTTTCTTTGATAGAGGCAAGTAGCTTCACCAATTTTCTGCAAGGTTGGCCTGCAGTGTCTCAAACTTTTGGATACAGTCATTTTTGACTGTATGTTTCCTTGTAAATATGTTTGGTGTGTTTTTTGTTTTTTGGTCTGCCCGGAGATATTTTAGATCCTTGTTGTGACATTTTTTGTCACATGTCACCAACCAGAGCTAGTTTTGACACCTGAAAAAACTAGTTCCTAACTTGCACCTTTTTGCCCCAAATTCAGTGAAAACCCCACTTTATGCCTTCAATATTGGACCCATAGTTTATAACCGATCTGAGGTATCTTCCATAGGTTTTCATGTGTTTGCCTTTTAAGTACAAGGGAAAAGCCCAAAAAATAACTAAGTCCAAATCTTTCTAAGTGGTTCCTTGTATTTTTCACCTTTGTCAGAGTTTCAGAGTTTGGGGTTCAAGTCTTCCATCTTTCCTTATCTATCGGCTACAAAATCAGGCTCCAAGATTCATCTAACTATATTGGAGGTCAGAGTTCAGGCCTTTGACCTTCGGTCTTCTTCAAGGTAGATGAAACTGTGATGGCATGAGGTTTGATGTACGACGGGGTATACTTGTTTCAAATTCTTCTAAGTGTGAAGTGGTTGGCCGAAATTAATGCTTTGAATGCAGTTCATGGGGTTGTTGAGGGTTTTCCTATCGGGTCATCCCACAATAATGGGTTACACTTTTTGGCCAAACTTGACATTGAAATCAATATTTTGAACTAAATCTTCACTTTCTAACACCTATAGCCGCTAAACCATTAGGAATTTGAAGATGATGTGAACTAGTGATTTGTGAGATTTTGTCTATAGATTCTAAATATATATTTTTTTAAAAAATTGGAGTTAAATTATAATTTTTTTTTGCGTCTCCTTTGATAACTAGTTTTTAATAGTAAACAACATTTTTTTGAAGTGATGTGTATTCTATCGCACATAACTTTTTTTCTACAAAGGATAAAATTCTGATTCTTTTGAATTTAGATTGGTAACACTGATATCTAGAGGATGCATTTGGTTTCATAATATTTTGTTGAATTTTTTTTAATTAAGTTTTGAAGTCAAACCAATTATAATTTAGACATAGGCGTATTCTGTCCAACATGACCATTTTTGTATGTATCAGATTTCTTTTTTTTTGTTGGAATAAGGACATCAATACCTAGAGGACATGTATTTTTTAGAATTTTTTTCTCTATTTTGCTATTTTTTCGTATGTGTGAAACAAAGACCTTGATATTCATTGAAAACCTACATTCACAAGAAATAAAAAATAAATATAATAAACAAATTAAATAGATTTAAAATTATACTTTTGGGGGAGCTTATAATAAAGACTACATACTTACAAAGCATAAATTTTAAATGAATTCATTTGCTCCCCCAAAAAGTAAATCAAAAGTAGTTTTTTATCAGCATTTTGATAGGTGTAGAGGAGACTCCATTATAGGTATAGTTTAAAACTAGTGGGGTTTTATCCAAGGGGGTTTGAATCTAAGGGGTCTTGATTAGACCCTCTTCAATTAAAATCCTTTAAATGGAACCTTTCAAGGCTTAAATCATTATATTTTCTAAAAATATGTGATTTCAGTAAAAATCAGGATGTCCTAGAAAGTGTAACCCATTATTCTTGCAGCACCCCGCCTAGTTCATTCTCAGACCTACATGTGTAAAGGCTATAAAGGCAAGATCTGAACTCTTTTCAAGTGTTGGTCTTTTATCATTTTTCAGGTGATAAAGTGCAGAGCTCTTTAGGGTTTCAAAGAACAAAAAAGTTTCAGTTCTCAAGCGAATAAGACATAGATCATGAAAGTTTTTCATTTTGATTTCAGTAATCAGCATATGAACTTCTCCTTCTTATGTAATTTTTCATGGAAATCCTAAGTTTCAACTAGGGTTTCCTCTTGCCACACTTCATGGTATGACTATAACCATTGATCAAATGAATATGACAGATTCTTATAACATTACATTCTATGTGATGATCTCTTCTATGGTTGTAGATGAATGATTGTATTTTGACAAAGGATTACTAAGTATATTCTTCACTGATCATTGTTTTTCTTGCATCTGGGTATCCAGAAAGTGTGTGTTTCATTTCTATATTGTCTTTCCTTCTGTTGAACCATGGACTCTGTAGCCCATCATAATAGGCACTGGTCTGAGATGTATGATCACCCACACCTCTTTATGAAACTAAAACAACTTATCAAGTGTGAAATAAATAGTTACTATTGCATGCGTTGTTGTGGTTCTATGTTGAAAACAGGAAATATTGTTATATAGTCTTCAAAGCATCAATTCTAGTAGACCAAACAAGCATATCTACACTTTCCATTATTATTGGGAGTGCCTTTCATTATCTATATAGGGGTTCTTAGTGATAACCAATTGTTATGGGTCTAGTGACAGTCTTTGGGGCCTAGAAAATGATTTGGGTTTGGTTGTCTTTTTATTTTTAGTTGTTCATCTGGTTTTGAAAACAATACCTGCTTAGGTATACCCCTTGGAATATCCCTCCAGAGTCTAAGCTAAGGTCAAAGTGTAGAGGAGCCTACCCACTCCTGTAGGTTATCCAAAATCTCCCAGAACTTGGTGATAAACCTCTTTTAATCACCTTGACGACGCCCCTAGACTAAGTGATTATAAAATGTTTTATGGTTTTGGGTTGTAGTTATTTTGGGAGACAACACCCTCCTCAAACATCCACTCTAAAATAACTCCCCAACCAACTAAAAATCCACATGACCTCTAATCTAGCACAAGAATGCCTCCAATCAATCTAGCAATGAACAATGCCATGCCCTCTAAACTATCCATGGCATCTCGCCATAGTAGCTCCCAACCACTCCTATCCAATTAAAAGGATATCTAGAGAAAACACCCACCTCAATGTTGTAAAACCCGTATCTTGGTCATATATGGCCCTCTCTCTGTGTGTTGAGATCCTCAGGATCCTCTAGACATCCTCTAACATGATGGTAATCTCCCCTATTGAAAGAAGAAACACACACTGATCACTCTGCCATCACTCCATTAAGGCAATCATCATGGCCCTATGGGCCCAGATCTCTAGCATATATGCCAAATGACACAACCTGGTCTGCTCTAGTGCTAATATATCCCCCAGCCTGAACCGCACCAAGAAATACAAAGAAGGTGGCCTTTACTCGCTCGACTATAATACACCTAACCCCTCTTCCATGCATCACACCACTTAATTAGCCTTTTTACAAAAACTTGCACAAAAGTGCTAATCCCCCCAACAATGGCACCAACAATGGCACCAACAGGTGCATAGGTGCTCACAAAACCAATGTTCATGCTAATCCCTATGCTAGTACTAACAGACACCACGATTGCACTAATCCTCACGCAAGCACTAACAAAACTTGTGGAGGTGCTAAACCCCCACAGATGTGCTAAACAACCTTGCATTGCCGTGAAAGTGCTATCTCTTCCTACGCTGGCACCAATAGGTGTGATAGCACTACTTCCCTAAGAGAATGCGCTAAATGGCATGAACACACTAACCTACACCACACAAGCGCTAAATTACCCATCAAAGGTGCTAAACTACTAAACATAACTGGCCTTTTTGACGTAACAAATGTGCTACTCTACAATGGAGGTGCTAATTCAGAGTGAAATCACTAACTGCTCCTCCTTAGGTGCTAATCCCAACTTGAATGTGCTAAGTGAATCCTTTAGTGCATTCATTAACCCTAACCTACCCCACATTTAATGTGCCATAAATGCCTGAGACCCAATTCACAAAGGAGGGATAGACCACATACCAACTCGCTAGCCTCTAGAGGTCACATGTACTCCTGAACTCACTCCCCCTAATGCTTATGTCACAGAATTCTTGCCATACTTCCATGATCTATCACTCTAATCTCTCCTAATCACTCCCTAGGTGTGCAAATGAGTATTATGGGGCCTCTGTAGCCTATTTATAGCCTCCACCTAAGCCCTAACCCTAATTCTTCTAACCTAAGGGTAAATGCAAGAAGTTGTGTCCACTTAAGGTGGAAGTTTCGGAGTTAGAAAAAAATCTGAAATCGGGCAACTAAAAATGGGATCCCGTTTAAGATCGGAATCCCGAGCATAAAATCCAAAATGGGATCCCATTCTTAGTAGGATCCCGAACCTAGAACCAAATAATGGGATCATGTTTTATGAAATGGGATCCCATTTATAAACGCGATCCCATTTTTAAAAAGTATTAAATTTTAAAAAAAAGGTTGCGACCCCATTTTTCCCAGCGACAGGCAACAAGTGATAACGGGATGCCGAGTTGAAGAAGGATGATTTTCACCATCAAAAACATCAAGTAAGTGGATTTTTCCACTTCTACAATTTGGCAATGAATGTTTTGAAGTTTCCTTTTTTTTGGTGTAAAATACAATCAAAATTGAAATTGTAGAGTGTTATTTAGGGTTTCTGTTTATGAATTCAATAGCTATATTTTGACATTTTAGTTGTAAAATACAATTGAAATTTTGAAAGACTATATCATATAAAAGGATAGAATTTGAACAAACTGTCAAAATTTTGTTTAAATTTGAGAATTGAATAGCTGTATTTAGACATTTTAGCTATAAAATACAATTGAAATTTTGAAAACACTGTATCATATGAAAGGAGAGATTTTGAACAAACTGTCAAAATTTGATTTCAATTTGTGTTGAATAGTTGTATTTAGACATTCTAGCTGTAAAATACAATTGAAATTTTGAAACGACTGTATCATATGAAAGGAGAGATTTTGAACAAACTGTCAAAATTTATATAGCATTGGGATGATATATATATTTGGTTTTTATAAAATTTACTTATATCAATGTATGTCATTTTATTTTAAAGGCATTATTGAATTAACTGTCATGTAAAAAAATTATAACAAACCATAATAAAACCTTTATCACTTCCTTCATAATCAAACCTTTAGAGACAACCAACTAATCAAGAATTGAGAAGATTTCACAGTTTTTGTGATAGCCAACTAATCAAGAATTAAATCAAGCCAACAAATGTAACTTTAGAGACACTTGTAGCTGTCCTCACTAGCTAGGTTATGCCCTTGGGATGAACATCGTGATGTCAATTGTGATACGAGCCTAACCTCATTGGTAATGCTTCCCCTAATCTTAATGACATTGATGTAGGTCCCACTCATGATCCTTACGAAGATCTTGCCACCACTAACCTCTTTCATGATAGGTCACTATATCCTCACCATCTCCTTAGACCTATAATACCTTGAGCTTATCGATTGGGACCAACACGACCCTTTATGATTTGATGTTTTCCAAAATGATGAAGCCATCATCAAACTTATGAAACTGTGTCAAGACCACATCCCCATGGTAATCATAAGAAAGACTTTTCTGCCATACTTAACACCTATGCTTATTTTGAAGAGAAAGAAGAACCCTTTAGTCCAAAGGCACCCTAGTAGGTAGAATAGCAACAAGATATAAGAAGAAACTTGTGATCGATTAAAATGATACAATAAAAATGGACACTTCCCAAGAGCTCCTCAATAACAAACTTCACCTTCCATTAGATACCACTCAGATACAAGATGACTCCCGTCTCCTTGTTGAGGATGCTATAGACATCAACCTATGAATAGAAGAGGACCCTAAACTCTCTAAGATAGCAACTCCACTGGACCTTGACATCAAAGAAGGCATAACCATCACCCTTAAAGATTACGTTGATTTCTTCATGTGGTCTTATGGTGATATGCTTTGAGACTCCATCTTTAGTCATGCATCATCTTGTGGTTCACCTCAATGCCAAACCTATTCAATAAAAGCTACGTAAAATGCACCCCCAAGTAGCCTCTTGGTGAAAGAAGAATTGTATAAAATCTTGGATGTGGGGTTCATTCAGACTATTACTTATCCTAAATGGGTCTCTAATGTGATCTTAGTTAGCAAGAAAACTAAGGGAATTCATGTTTGCACTAACTTTTGAGACATCAAAAAAGGATACCCTAAAGATAACTTTTCTCTACCAAACATTGATATGACCATGGATCTCATAGCCACATATATAAAATGTTATCATTAATCTGGATGTAATATCCCTTGAAACATTTGAGTTAGACATGGAGACACCTAGATTATGGAGAGGTCTATGTAAGAAAACACCACCTGTAGACTCAACACAAACTTATCCCTCAACCCTCTAAATTGTGACTTACATCATTTGATTACCCTAGAACACACTATAGATAACTCTATACAAATTTGGCAAAAGATATTTTCTCCTAACAGAAACTTGTATATGTAGAAGTAGACTACTACATAGAGTTTTAAATTGTTCTTAAGGTTTGGGACAATCATAGTGTTAAGATAATGCAAATTTTAAGACTATTTAGACTAATTAAATGGGCTTAGTCTCAAGCTAAATAACACACATAAGAGTTGGGACTAACAACTAAATAGAAAACAATAATTTTGCAAATATGTATGAATAGGAAACAAAATCAAGCTAGAACCATCAACTAATATCTTTTTCTAGCTAGATTGAATCCCTACAATCACAAGTTAATCAAAGCATCAAATTCTTCATTAAATTTAAATCACAAATCATCATAATATATTCATCTTCATACTTAGATTAGCCCTAGGCAACTAGTAGTCAATCCTAGATCTCCATTATCAAATTTGGTTGCCATAGGCAACTTCACCAAATTTAGGTTTTCAGGTCATGTGGCATGCACAAGATATCCACCTCAAGGTACTTTTCCAAGTCTAGTTATAGTCTCAAGCAGATGTTCATTATGATTCTACCTAGGTGGTATGATAGTCCACTGGTTTCAATGACATCATTCAATAGCATAGATGCATCTGTTCTAATTAATTTCTTTTGTCCAAAATGGTTGTGACAATAAAAAAGAAGCTTATTGAACTCATAATCAATAGGAAACCCCCGGTCATAATAGGAGGTCTTGAATTTGGTACCAATGATTGTGAGGTCCTTGTAGAATATGATGAACCTTTTGAACAAGAGAACCTTGTAGACCATGATGCATATCTTGATAAACTTGAACATTATCGTCATGTGAATGCTTTTAGCCATCCTACAACCTCCTATCACCCTTCATCCTCTTATAGGGATATGCCACACAACCTCTCCAAGTTGACCATGCCAAACCTAAAGTCACAATCCTAAGAGGTCCCCAATTTCCTCCCAATGATCATGAGAACCTTGTAGATCATGATGCATATTTTGAACAATAAGATGAAATACAAAGACTTCAACATATGTGGAAATCCATCCCAACGAAAGAGAAAAAGATCCTAGCCCAACAACAATTTTGAGCATAACAACAAGCCCTCATTCAACAACTCTTAGCCACCCACCAATCCCAAACCCAACAAACACAACCACAACATCAACAAATTCCACCTCAATCCTATTTGTCACCTCCATCATCATACCAACCTAGTCCATCCACATATCACATGTCAATTCTACATCAACCTATCCCACTTATTTCAATATCAACCAATATCCATATCAATCCATACCCAAAGATCATCCAACTACTTATTCCAACATTTCAACTCATCATCAAATCCATTTACAAGAGTATCAAGTTCCTTCGCAATGAGAACATACAAGTACAAGTTACCCTTTTCACCAAGATCAAGTGTCCTTAAGTCCTTATGTTACCTTTGACAAGGGGAACACCACTCTAGATTATGCATCCTATGGGTATCCTTCATCATCATCCAATTGAATGCCTATCCAAGAGCCTACTAGTCCTATCCCAACACCACCATGTAATCCCAATCCTAATTCATTGGTCCATCCAACTTCTAATCCATCAATCCCTTCATTACCCTCACCACCATATAATCCTCCAACTTCACATCCTAAATTTAAATCACCTCTCTTAAATGACCTCTATAGATGTACTATGAACTATATTACAAAGACAAACCTATATGCCATCCCTCTCTAGTAAGTTTGATCACTCCCAATCCTAATCCATTTCCTCCTATTATCCATCCACATAATCCTAGGCATTCACCCTTCATTGATATATATTGATAGTAAAATAGAGTTTTAAATTGTTCTTAAGGTTTGGGACAATCATCTAGTGCTAAGATCTAGTGCAAATTAAGACTATTTAGACTTGTTACCTAAATTTCACTACTAGCTCAATCAGGTTACATTATGAGTGGAGGGAAATGTGGCTCCCATAAGGGTTGAGCCCAACTCATAGACCTTATAGAACATTTCAGACCACAGCTGTCTAGAGCAATAATAGTCAGTAGGAAGGAAACCACAAAGACATTGCATAATGAAGATAGCAGGACAACAGTCACATGTTTTCACTATATCTGGAAAAGTACGATCTGGGTTCTTGAGATATTTGGACAGAAATTAGAAAACAAGAAGAAGAAAAAACTTAATAAATGTCTCACAAACCCAATTTATAGATTTTGAGAACTTTTCACCAGTCCTAAGGCAATATTTTTCATTTTCAGATTAAAATCTCTATTAAGAGAGGGGACAACCAACAAAGCTAGAAGTGGCAGCGATACACAGTAAGGATAAAATTAGTCATAAGAGTAGTTAACAGTCCTTGAATGCCTAAAAGTAGTCATATTATCACTATCCAAATCAGTCCCAAAAAATCAATCATAAGAGTGACTGTTCCCAGCATCAAAACCAGTAAAATTCGTGACCACAAAGGACCAAAAATCTGTCAAGTTTGAACAACAAAAGGTTCGAAGGTTCGAAGGTTTGAAGGTTCAGAGGTTCAAAGGTTCAAAGAGTTCAAAGGACCAAAAAATCTGCCAAGTTTTGAACAGAAAAAGGTTCAAAAGGTTCAAAGGTTCAAAGGTTCAAAGATCTGTTCGCCGAACTTAGAAAAGGTTTAGAAGGTTCAAAGGTCCAGAGGTTCAAAGGTTTGAAGGTTTGAAGGTTCAAAGGTTCAAAGTTCAAAAGTTCAATTTTTGATCTATTGTCCATTTCCGCTGTGCGCTCCTCATCAGAATTAAATGTTGTCATAAATGTCATTATTTTCTACATGAATTTGTATAAATTTTGAATTGTAAAACATTAACTAAGGTGATGTAATTATGAATCACTTAGTCAATGTTGAATGAATGTAGAAAAATTATGTATTTATGTCATTTATTGGGAAAATATCAAACATTTATGATGCTGCAGGGTGGAGTTGACAAACAGGGGCAGGGGAGTTATTGCACAGATTTGACTTATTTTCATGGCCTTAAAGATCATTTAAAGGCATTCAAAGACATTTTTAGGTGCCTTTATGATAGTTGATGACATGCCTTGACCATTTCTGCATTGGGAACCCATTTTGGAGGACTTTAGGCAGATATTTTGGGATATTTATGAGATGGACGAAAATGGAGAGGGTTGATCTTTATTTGTTTACAGTTGTTTGGGAAGTATATAGTCTTCTTCCTTGTTCATTATTCAACAGTTCTTGCTATTCACTACTCTGTATATTGTAATTTTCTGAGTTCTTTTACAGAAGTGAATAGTCTTGTAACCCATTTTCAAAGATATACAGCATTGTAACACCTTTTTAGTAGTAATGAGCAGTTCATACCTTCCCATTTCTTATGATATTGTGTGTCCTTAGTGTTAGTACAGATCTTTGTGATGTTCTTTGTCCTTGGAGCTGTATTTTATGTTGGTGCCTTTATGCAAGGATTATGATTTGTTGGGTTGTGTAGGAGAGCCTTATTATTACTGGTTCTGTAGTGTGTCAGTTCTGTGTAGTCTCTAATGATCTTTTGGTGCATCACCTTAGACAATAGGTTTCATTTCCATGCAATCCTTCTTACCCTTTTCTCTACAAAGACTTTAGTATAAGCAGTATAGGTGGAGTACCAATAGGAAGTCGGCCTTCTTCAGAGGTTCTTTCCATCACAGGTGACCCACATACCTTGGAAAGATCCCATGTTTCTCCAGATTGCTAAAGTTTCACAACTGCAGCAAGGGTGCAAATCTAAGTGATAACAACTTTGGCACGCCCGGTGGGACTATGACTGATTCTTAGTCCATTTTTATACTTTTCACTATTGTTTGTTGTGTACAGCAGTTGATTTTAGCCTTTTGAGGTGTTTTTAAATACATACCTGGTGACTCTGAAGCTTTGGTTTAGTAAAAACCAGTGCAAAACATTTTATACATTGTTGATATTGGTGTGTATGTCAGCAAAACCTGCCTTGGGAGGAAAGGAAAACACACCCCTGGTGACTCTAGAAAGAAATATCTACTGGTTTCAAGAAGACAAGTGCTGGTATGTACTTATTTTACTAAAAATCAGACTTGATTTTTATTGTGAAAGTTTTTCAATGAGTTTTCAATGTATATAAATGCTGCAGTATGTCTTCTTTTCAAAGAAATGTGTCTTACTTTCCACCATTTCATGAAATTCCTATTCATACATCATTTTATGAGTCGTATCATAATGGTTATATAGCTAGTTTTAGTCCAAACAGCCCATTGACAGTTGATAACCAACCAGTCTGTCATGCTTACCATCCTCCCACCCATGCACAGACTCCATGGCAGCCACTATATGCCTATGACCAGCCTCAAGAATCTCATTTTATGCCAAGCCAACAATACTACTTTCCCAATCAGTTTCAAAATGATGAGAGACTAGAGATTACAAATACCAAAAACATATGGTTTGACTGGAACAAGCAGCTGGATGATTTAAACAGGTAGCAAGGATATTCTTTACAACAAGAGCCCATAAATGAGCAAAATCAGTCAAACCAATCCATTAATCCTCAATTTTAGTCATGTCAGGAATCTGAACCAAATCATCTTCCTGAACAGCCATGGCAACCTTCTTGGACTAGGCATCCTGGTTATAAGATGCCAAACCTCAGCAAAGTTATTCCTTCCATACCAGTCCAAGATCAAGAAGATTCAGTTTTCTTGTTTGATCAATTACTTGCTTTTGTCGAACAAGATGAAGAAAGCTTTCAGGTACCCAGCTTGCCAGCAATTCTAGACCAGCAAGAAGAGGTTCGACAATATGAGAAGTTGATGATTAGAACTAAGCAATCTGACAATGCAGTCTTGGATGAAGTAAAAGAAAGTGAAAGTAAACCTTTCTTGGAACCTGCACAGCTGGCTGAGAGCTGTTATGAAGCAGAAAACAACTCTCCTACATCAGAATTTCATGAAGAGTATGAGGAAGAGTCATTTTGGGATGACCTTGAAGTTTTTGTCTCTAAACTAGATGACAAAGGGTTAAACCTGCTAGAAGAAGTTGCAGATCATGCTAAATTAGGACAACAAGTTCATAGGTTTGAACAAGAGCAGGAGCAGTCTGTCGAGGAGATAGATAAACAAGAGAAACTTGGTGGACATGAGGCTGATGTGTTTTGGTATGACGGGCTACGTTCAGTTGCTGAACAAAATGGAGAAGATATGATTGTGATACCCAAGACTTGGAATAGCTACAGGTTGTTAAACAGTGTGATGAGTTGTTGGTTCATGAAAATCAATATGGGAGTGAAGCTTTGGCTCATGAGCTATTTTAATTTTGGGATGATCTAAAGTCTATTTTGACTCGGGAAGAAGCATCTTTTTGCCTAGTTTTGGATATTGAGCCAGCACTATTTGAAACAGAAGATAAAAGACAAGAAGAGAAACAACTACATATTTTGGAACAACAAGGAACTAGCATGGAGAGTTTTGAAAGCACTCTTTCTAGAGGATGCCCAATTAGACATCTAGCCAGAATGGAGGCCAACAAGGATATTCATATCATGCTTGCACCCAAGCATGAAGATACAGCTAGGAAAGAGCAGACTCAAGTCACTTTTCTACCTCATGACAGGAAATTTTACATTTCATGTGAAAAGATTAGTGAACTTGTGTATGTTCTTCAAGAGGTATTGCAGCTCTTTGTCAAATTTCTGTTCATTTTTCCTCTCTTTATAGCTATCCTCAAGCACGGAAAAAATTGCATACTATGCAGAAAAGGCAGCTACTTCACCCAAACAGTAAATGGTTTTGTTTGACTTAGTGTCTTTCTTGGTTAGGATAGAGTAGGTGCAGTAGTTTTCAATTCCCTAAGTACTGCCAGCACAATTAGATAGGTTGTTTTCTGCATTTTGCTTTTCTATTAGGTTTCAAGTGTTCTTTATTGTGGATATGCTGAGTTACTCAGGTCAAGATTGTTTGTCAAAGGTATTTTTAAGTCTCTATATGACCCTGTGCCCAATGGATATGCTTCAGGCAACTGGTCTGATGTTTAGCAAGCAAACATATAGCAGATGTCGCCAAAGATGTTACATAAATTTCACTACTAGCTCAATCATGTTACATTATGAGTGGAGGGAAATGTGGGTCCCACAAGGGTTGAGCCCAGCTCATAGACCTTATAGAACATTTCAGACCATAGCTGTCTAGAGCAACAACAGTTAGTAGAAGGCAACCATAGAGACATTGCACAATGAAGACAGCAGGACAGCAATCACGTGTTTTCACTATATCTTGAAAAGTACGATCTAGGTTCTTGAGATATTTGGAAAAAAATTAGAAAACAAGAAGAAGAAAAAACCTAATAAATTTCTCATGAACCCAGTTTATAGATTTTGAGAACTTTTCACCAGTCCTAAGGCAATATTTTCATTTTCATATTAAAATCTCTGTTAAGAGAGGGGACAACCAACAAAGCTAGAAGTGGCAGCGATACATAGTAAGGATAAAAATTAGTCATAAGAGTAGTTAACAATCCTTGAATGCCTGAAAGTAGTCATATTATCACTGTCCAAATCAGTCCCAAAAAATTAGTCATAAGAGTGACTGTTCCCAGCATCAAAACCAATAAAATTCGCGACCATAAAGGACCAAAATCTGCCAAGTTTGAATAGCAAAAGGTTTGAAGGTTCAAAGGTTCAGAGGTTCAAAGGTTCAAAGAGTTCAAAGGACCAAAAAATTTGCCAAGTTTTGAATAGCAAAAGGTTCAAAGGTTCGAAGGTTCAAAGGTTCAAAAGGTTCGAAGGTTCAAAGGTTCAAAGATCTGTTCGCTGAACTTATAAAAGGTTTAGAAGGTTCGAAGGTTCAAAGGTTCAAAGGTTCAAAGAGTTCAAAGGACCAAAAAATCTGCCAAGTTTCAAACAGTAAAAGGTTTGAAGGTTCAAAGGTTCAAAGAGTTCAAAGGACCAAAAAATCTGCCAAGTTTCAAACAGCAAAAGGTTCAAAGGTTCGAAGGTTCAAAGGTTCAAAGGTTCAAGGTTCAAAAGTTCAATTTTTGATCTATTGTCCATTTCCGCTATGCGCTCCTCATCAAAATTAAATGTTATGTCATAAATGTCATTATTTTCTGCATGAGTTTGTATAAATTTTGAATTGTAAAACATTAACTAAGGTGATGTAATTATGAATCACTTAGTCAATGCTGAATGAATGTAGAAAAATTATGTATTTATGTCATTTATTGGGAAAATATCAAACATTTATGATGATGTAGGGTGGAGTTGACAAATAGGGGCAGGGGAGTTATTGCACAGATTTGACTTATTTTCATGGCCTTAAAGATCATTTAAAGGCATTCAAAGACATTTTCAGGTGCCTTTATGATAGTTGATGACATGCCTTGACCATTTATGCATTGGGAACCCATTTTGGAGGACTTCGGGTAGATATTTTGGGGATATTTATGAGATGGACAGAAATGGAGAGGGCTGATCTTTATCTATTTATAGCTGTTTGGGAAGTATATAGTCTTCTTCCTTGTTCATTATTCAACAGTTCTTGCTATTCACTACTCTGTATATTGTAATTTTCTGAGTTCTTTTACAGAAGTGAACAGTCTTGTAACCCATTTTCAGAGATATACAACATTGTAACATCTTTTTAGCAGTAATGAGCAGTTCATACCTTCCCATTTCTTCTGATATTGTGTGTCCTTAGTGTTAGTATAGATCTTTGTGATGTTCTTTGTCCTTAGAGTTGTATTTCATGTTGGTGCCTTTATGCAAGGATTATGATTTGTTGGGTTGTGTAGGAGAGCCTTATTATTACTGGTTTTGTAGTGTGTTAGTTTTATGTAGTCTCTGATGATCTTTTGGTGCATCACCTTAGACAATAGGTTTCATTTCCATGCAATCCTTCTTACTCTTTTCTCTGCAAAGACTTTAGTATAAGCAGTATAGGTGGAGTACCAATAGGAAGCCGGCCTTCTCCGGAGGTTCTTTCCATCACAGGTGACCCATTGACCTTGGAAAGATCTCATGTTTCTCTAGATTGCTAAAGTTTCACAACTGCAGTAAGGGTGCAAATCTAGGTGATAAGGGCTTAGTCTAAAGCTAAATAACACACATAAGAGTCAAGTGACTAACAACTAAATAGAAAACAACAATTGCAAGTAGGAAATAGGAAACAAAATCAAGCTAGTTCACCATCAACTAATATCTTTTTTCTAGCTAGATCATCCCTACAATCACAAGTTAAACAAAGCATCCTAACCTTCTTACGTCATCATCTATCTTAAAAGTGGAAGATTTAATCATTACCACATGGTTATGTCTCTTTGATTATCTAGATAATGCAATTGAATCTCTAGAGGAGTCTTACATCTTAACAACAATTTCATTGTCCCTTTGTAGTTCATTGTCCCTCATGACAAGTCTGTTATTGGTTTAAGGCTATCTTAAAGGTCCATATAACAATCTAGGAATTTAATAACAATTAATGTTCAGTCCTTAATGGTCATGACAACATTATACAAGATACTAAAGTTCACATTCAATGATTTCCTCTTTCCTATCAAATGGTAAGGATTCACTCAAATTTTCACATACTCTTGAACACATATCCAAATTATGAATTCATGATTGATCCAATACTCAAACCAATGCAAGCATGACTATTGTTTGTTGACCAAGCTTATTAGTCATATTTAGTTAGAGAAATTCATCCAAAACCATTACAAACTATTTGTAGCTTTGCCATAGGAAATGTTGGATCTCCTAGAATGAGTACTTAACATCAAACCAATAGCCAACTCCATAGAAAAATTAACAAAATTGAAACCTTGGACCTAACATATGATAACAACCTTGAGAACAAATTCATTATGGTAGTCCTAATAGCCCTACTATTAAATTGATCTGTATGGTATTAAATTGACCTTTCTTGTCTCCCTCACTATAAGAATCAAAATTTAGCTCTCGAATGAAAATCCCTTGATTTCAATTTGAAAATTACATCTAGTTCACTATATAATAGCTCTCTTACATTTTGAAATTTGTACATGCATGTATGTATCTGTATGTTTAATTTAAATTTATTTCAAGTGTAATTTCTTGAAACATACATATAATTTATAATTTTTGAACATGTACATTATATGTTTATTTATAATATATATATATATATATATATATTCTTGATTTAATTTTAAATTTGTACTCAAGTTTGTATGTTTATATGTATATATGCAAGTTCATATCTATTTTTATATATATCATGAATCTGGATGATATTCACTTTGATGTTGAGGACTTGCTCAATGCACAAGATGATCTGGCCCCACCCCCACCCCAGATGCCCCATCTCCATCCCCACCTCCACCCCCACCTGGAACTGATTAGGCTCGCTTACAAGCCATAATTAATGAAAATGTGGATTCCATACAAGAAAAATTGAATTCCATTCGCAATGAACAATTCATGCCACCTCACGTGGTACGTTTTGCAGCTTTGATCCAAAACATTATACATTCTTTGAGGTCTATTGACTCAGACTTTGATGGATTCCAGAAATGGAGAGAGGAGAGGCACCAATTTTATGTTGATGGCCTCTCCTATAAGACTATTTTGGATCTTAAAATCACAAAAACTTATTTAGCGCAATATTTTAGACATCCCTTTACAAATGAACCTATTCCTGCAAATAAGAAAAGAATATCAATCAGGTGGTGTAGGCATGAAGGAATGTCTACCAATTTTTGGGACAGATGGTGGATGGTGTTTGATTATCCACCTCATGCTAATTGTGAGGTTCCTTTATATTTTTTAAGAAAATTATATGCAGAGTTTGTTCTGAATAAAACCCAACTACTTTGATTTTAGATCATTCTAGGGTATTGGTGGTGGCATGCCACAACAGAGGTTGGGGGCACGGGTTGATCCCCAACGACCCATGCCTATTCAACCTCTTATTGACCCTCCTATTGCTGCCATTCCTTCGCCCTTCCAACATCGTGCAGTGGTATCTACACTAGGCACATTGAGTGCAGTCTCAGGTAGCCTACATGAGCAGACTTCTATGATGGTAGCTTGGGTTAGAGACCATAGAGGAATTGATGATGGAATTGGTCCTAGTACCACTCCACATGTGTCGATGCCTCATACATGTACGGTTGCAATCAGTTGTGTTATGGACCTTATCAGGCAGTTGCACCCACTTCAGCTACATATGCATCATCTGATAATGTGGGTGAATCATTTGTTGATTATCTATTTGCAGAGGATCATCCCACTGATCATTCGACATAGGTATATATAGGTTATGTACACATGTTGAATTTATAACAATTTTTTAAGCACGTGTTTTTAATCAACATATAGATCGATTAAATTGTAATATTTTAACAATTGAATTGTTTGGTGTAGATGATGGCAACAGGGACCATTGATCGAATTAATTTTTCATCGACACCTGTTCATCTCGAGCACCCATTTGGGGTACATTTTGAATGATTTATATTTTAAATATTAATTTTATTTACTTGATTTTAAGTTGTAATTCAGTCTTGAACATGTGTGTACATTAAATATTTATGAACTAGTTCAGGGTTCTTCCACATTGAATCCTCCATCTGAGGGTGTCTCGAGCGCTCCTCCATCATTGGGCATCTCACATAACACTTTTACAGTATGTATATTATTTTAAAAAACTATATATACTTAGATTTTTCTATTTTGATATCACTATATCTAAAAATGTGCATGTACTATTTAATATATATTAAAAATATATGTCTATGCAAGTTGACACAACAATGAGGATGGGCATTGCAGCACACTTGGATAATCCAAGTTTATATCAGGAGTCGACTGCATTTCAGGTTGTTCAAAAACGTATATCTATGTCCACGTGTAATATATGTACAAGTCTTTTAAATAGATTAAAACAAAAATTGAGTACCTATAACATGTACACAAGTCAATTATATATAACATTTTAAAACCTATTTTGTAAACACATGTGCTAACTTATAAATGACATTGTAGGAGCTTGTTAGTGACACGTTTCATCAACACACAACACATGCAGAGCAGGAGGACAGAGGAGATGGGCAGCCTGATACGGTATAATTTAAAATTTAGATTATATTTAAAGTCAATTAAAATATACATTGTGAACTTAAAGTAAATTTCTTGATAGATATATCTGTTGACATGTGTTCAAAATTCTTTTTCTTTTATAGCTTGAGACATTTCATGTAGCTAAGCCTGTAGAGACAGGTCCTAGAATAGAGGATGCACAACAAGTTCCTCTTACGGTATAATAATTTAAATATGATAAATTATAAATTAAATTGAATTAAATCATTTTAAAAATCATCTTACATCTAATTTCAACTTGAACTTTCTCTTGTATTAAATAGATTGATTCAGAGCATGTAGAGACAGGTCTAGGTGCACCAGAGCATGCCTCTCAGCCTCACACAGTAATTTAATTTTATGTTATATTATAAATTTAAAAATTGTCATTAAATCATTTTTAATCATCTTACATCTGATTTCATCTAAATCTTTCTCTTCTACAGAGTGATTCAGGTCATCTGAGTAGTTTGCATGGTGTGAAGAGGACTCTTGATTATAGAGATAGTATGTGATAGGTTATTTCATGGGCTACATAATTTGACTATTTCATGGACTATGTTATATATTGTTTGTCATGGACTTTATATATATATATGCGTGTGTGTGTGTGTATGTATGTATGTGTATGTGTATGTGTATGTATATGTATATATATGTATATATATATGTATATGTATATGTATATATATGTATATGTATATATATGTATATGTATATATATGTATATATATATATTGTTGAACATGGACTTTATATTTTGAATGTATGGGACTTTGTATATTTTTTGAACATGGACCTAGAGTTTATACAACCTGACCTTCCTCTATTTGTTCTTGTGTGGGTTATTTGGATAAACAATTGAATAAAAATATAAGAAACCTTATTGACAATCATCTATGGCATCTTCTTGCTTAATGATAAGAATTATAATGCAACTTTTCTTCTTGGATACTTGTGTGACCTTGTCTCCTTTAAAGAACATAAGACATACTTCTGTAACATTAGGATCTTCCATTGAAACAATCCTTTCTTGATCTCAAAGAATTTGAGCAAAGTAGGCATTATTTTCTTCTTGTGGATATTGTTGTTTTATTTATAGTTTATAATTATGTGAACACATGACATCATTCAATGTATTATGCATGAACACATGACATCAACTAGTGCTTGTAGTGGTTATTCAAGTTTAAAGTTGAAAGAAATTC
This sequence comes from Cunninghamia lanceolata, assembly GCA_027924645.1. Classification (NCBI taxonomy): domain Eukaryota; kingdom Viridiplantae; phylum Streptophyta; class Pinopsida; order Cupressales; family Cupressaceae; genus Cunninghamia; species Cunninghamia lanceolata. The sequence goes on along the minus strand of BSBN01000144.1, from coordinate 2,274,530 downwards.
AACAAGTTTTGATACAATTACTGAAGAACATTTTTTGAATGAAAATGATCAATATCTGCTTTACTTGCCATCGAGTGTAGATTTCCCTATAATTGGTCATCAATTACCATTTTTGAGTAGTCACGAAAATTGTTAGTATTTTAATTCACACCTTTTTAATACAACACAATAAAATAGTGTGTATGATAAAATTGCTCTTTAAATTAGAAGGGGAAGCTCCATACAAAAAAACTAACATAAGCCCTAACTTAAACTATACATACTTTCTATTTGTGATTTATACATGTGTGTTTTCTAGGGTGGTTCTCTATAGTATGCAAGACAAACAAACTTAAAATATTAAACCCTACAATGACTACCACACTTATGTTGTTCAACTAAAAGCATAGATTGAAGAGATTCCTTGTGTTAGAAGGAGCAATCTTGAGATTGGGGATTTTGTAAGGTTATATATTTGTAATCTTCCCCTTGTGACTTTATATAAAGGAAGTTGTAAATGAATAATTTATGTACATTTTAAGAAATGGTGAAATTAGCATGTTATTTTCAAAAATATTGTTTACAAATTTTGAAAATTGAATCTTATTGTTGGGTTAATTTGTGTTCCAATGGACTGTATCATAGGTTTATAATCATTCCTAGCCAAAAGGTATGGTCTCTAAGTTTTAGTTTGGTAGTATCCTTGCAAAAAATCCTTTCATTAGGTGGTAGGACCAATTGTGCGTTCCTCTGCATTAATAGTGGTTCTTTAACAATGCAGAGAGGTTGTAAAGGTAAAATTTAGATATGGAGGGTTAGTATGTAATGGTAGAAAACATATGCAAAAGTCTCATCTTTCTTTATAGTTTAGGAGAAATTATAGAATTATAGTGGTATCTTGGGTTTTGTGTTAGATTCATGGGTTTTGTGGTGGCATCTACTCCCCTATGGTAGGATCCTCATGTTGACTTTTCTAGAACCCTTTGGGGGTCTGGTAGTTTCCTCTGTACTCTTTTGTTTGGTTGAAAAGTATTTCATTTTAACAAATTTATGAGTAGTTCTTTCCAAAACTTGTATATGCAAAAAAAACCACTTGAAAAAACATGTTTTGAAGGTCTTATTTGATTTGAATCCTAGGAGGATTAGAGGATGTCCAAACTTGTAATTTAGTGTGTTATGTTATATAATTTGTTGAATATCCATAAAAAACTCTAGATTAGTATGCAAATACACATTCAAGATGAGCATAAGACTTTTGTAATATAATTGTATTGGATGAAAGAAGAATTGTATAGTGTTATACATGCCACAATTTAATGGTATGAACTTCTCTATCTATACATTATATAGCACATGTGTATTTATACAAGTGATTGTCTAGCTAGGCCTTCAAGAATATGCTAACATATGTTATGCATATACGTGTGATTCACAAGTAGACATGAGTGCAAGAGGTTTCAAACCTTGAAGGCCAAAGTAATGGTGGTTAGAGTGGGTAAAAGACTAGATATATCAATGATCCGTGAGAACCTAAATAAAGATATAACTATATAGTACAATAGAATAGAGCATATAAACCCTAACAAGATATCCAAATATGATAAACTAATTAGAAATTATTGATCTAAAAAACCCTAATGAAAGAGAAACCCTAAGGGGGAACCTTAAGTCATGTAAGCAATGTTGGGTTCACTAATAAATGTAAATAAATAAATGATTTACATAAATTATCTAGGCTAATTAATCTAATGCAAATAATCAAGCATTATTAAACCAGATAAAATCTAGAGTCAGGTTGATAAATTGATAGTAAAAATATGATAATTAAATGAGGAATTAATTACTTAGTTCTAATATCAACAATAGAAGAATAATGTTGATGATGTGCAAAATTTATTCACCACTTGTTGATGCATATTTTGACACAATAATATATGAAACTAGTTGTTCCCTACTTGAAAGGGAACTTCTTCCCCCAAGGTTCTTTATCAGAAAATTTGGTTTGTGTGAATAACATAGTGGTAGATGTCGATTGTCCCATATGAGGGGCTCCAATGAAATCAAAGGAATGAAACACAAGGCATTGCTTGCAATTATTCTTGTTACTTAGCAAGAAAGATAAAGCAAACATGTACATGTTCAGTTTTAGACATTCATTAATAATTTCATACATGAATACATACAAGTCCTACCAAGGAATTTTAACAATTTCAAACATGGTAAAAATTTAACATCTTAGACTAGATACTAATCTAGAATACTAAGTTTAATCCCAATCTAATAGAAAGAAAATTGCAAAATAAAGGTGAGAAGGAGAAGGGTGAGAATGATCTTGTTTTATATTGTCCTTCAATTTGAATCTTTGAGTAGACAAATCTAATCAAAGCCACTCTTACTTAGCAATTGAAACCAATTGAGGACCAATACTAATCAATTACATCATTCTAGATATATGATGTATATTTTTAGACTTGATGAAGGTATATTAGGTGATATCCATGTAGTTTTGAGTCCCTCTCTTAGATGTAGTGACATATGTTAATTTCATATCATTGCTAACATAGACAGGACATATACATGCATGATTCACAACATGGACATATAATAGTTCATCTTCATTATTGAGCATGTCAAATAAAGAAGAAATTTTAAGGATAGAATAAAGATGATAGTGTAATGGTTGGATTGAGAGATATATGGTTATTGAAACATAGAAGTAAAATAACTGCACGTAGGATGTACTGTGGTCCATTAACAACTTCAACTTGGTCATGTTAATTAACCTACAAAGATGCTAACTTTTTGGATGTCTTAAGGGGTCCTAATTTATGATGTCTTAAGGGGACGTCTTAAGTTCTCAAAATTCGGTGAAGTTGCCCAAGGCAACCAAATTTAATAATACAATAAAATTAAATTTAAAGTAAATTCAAAGTAGAAAAATATGCGCATTTAACAAATAAAATATATAGAATAATAATTTTGATATATAAAAGTGTAGAGTATAAAATTGTGTACATACACATGTATACAAATTTGTGTACAAAATGTGTAATAATGTAATTGTGTATGTACATATATGCCAACTCAAAATAATGTTTACAAAATGTGGTTATGCCATCTCAAGAAAATCCAAAACTTGTGGGGAATGTAGTAGGTCTTCACGCCACCTGAAATAAAAATAATACAAGCAATTTATCAATATATCATCACAACATGTATTTTAATTTAAATAAAACTATCTAAATATACATAATTTGTACCTGTATTTACAAGTGCCTCACACATGTGTAGATATAGGTTTAATCTGCATCCTCTCAAGTTTTTGTTTCAAAGTATGTGATGAATTTGTGATGATGGCCTAAGGATATAAAAAGATAATTTAAATCAATTTCAACTAATAACACACAAGAAATATCAAAACATGTATTTAATGTATTTAAAAGAATAATATAAATCTATTTAACTATATTTACCAGTATTTACTTATTCCATTGTACCATCTCTATCCTCTCTTTTTTCCAACGCATGGATGATTGTCTCATGGTCTTCCATAGAAATTATCCATAGCTCTTTATTTGCAGGTTTTCCACGATACCTTTCCAGTTTTATATTTGTTGCTAACACCAAATGTGAGTAGTGTATAATCTTCTTATATGTTTCATAATCTTCGAATGCAAGCAAACCATTCTTCCTTATTAGGTATTTTTCGTAGCCAAGTGCCAACAACCACCATCGAACCTATTGGATAATGATAGCCATCATAAAAAAAATTCTTAAAATTTGCTTAAGGGGATCAAAGAAGTTCTTAAGATTTGCTTAAGGGGATCAAAGACTTGTTATCAAAATTTGCTTAAGAGAATGTCTTAAGGGGATCACCAAACCTATTGGATAAGGAAAGCCATCATCATCTTCTCAAGGTGCTATTAACTTATGTTTAGTCTCCACACAACAAGCCAACCAATATTTTGTTTCCTCTTCATTCTTCTTTGGTGCAACAACAGCATACACATGTCCTACAAAAAAAAATTGATTCAATAATTTGCACATGTCCATAAAATTTGACCAATCAACATACATGCATTCATATGTACACATATAAATAAATAAAAGCACTACAAATTAGTAATGAAGTGAAATAAAATAAAATAATTTGAATTAAATTACCTTCTTGTACAAGGTCTGAAATACGGTCATAATCGTCTGATGCAAACAGTTGACCATTGTCTTCAATTGTTGTTTCACTTTGATCATGTGCTTGTGCAAGTGTCAATGGTCTTTGCTTCCACTCTTCAACCCATTCCGTATTCTCACATGCTTCCCAATCTCTTGAAATACAAAACTAACAAAAACATGCAAGCTCCCTTGTCCAGATAGTCCATGTACTTGCATTCAAACTCCTAAATGAATGCCATTTAGTAGATCCACTGATTGTTTGGCAATCAAGTCTAGGTAGAATATTTTCTTCTTCAACCAACCAAAAGAATCAATGAACTATAGAATACTCACTTGATCCAGGTGTACATAATCTTGTATTGCACCAATCTACAATCCTATGTGCATCTTTAAATTTTACTGCATCCTCAAATTTCAATTGTTGTCTAGCAAGAATTCTTTTAACACACGCACCAGCTCCATCATGTTCTCCTTTACCATGTTTAGTTTCAAAAAAATTCCACATATGTTGGACATTATTCTCCTTATGAACCCTACTTAACCAAAAGAACATTCGAGCATTCTTGAACTACCCCATACAATTATCTAACCATATAAGATGTTCAGTCATCCAGATTTCTCTTTCTCTTAAATTTGTATAAAATATATTGAAACAATATTGAACAAACTCTGATGAGTGTAACCGGTTGTCACTCAAATAGAAATGATACTCCCTCAAAACTTTTCTATCATTCTTTATGCTATCATCTACATGTCTATAAATAATATGAACAAACATAGCAACCTGCACTGAATTGTAATATTGTGATTGAATTTCCTCTTGCATAGCTAAAGTATAGCTTTTCACAAAATCAACCACTGATAGTATAGTACCAACTAGAAATGTGTTTCTACATTCATGAAATTGTCCATCACACCATCGAGCTTGTTGAGAGTGCTTGACATATTTTGGTACAATTTTACTCTTAAATTCTGATATGAATACATGCACACTAATCTTTTCTATAATTAAATCACAATGCTTTTCAAATTTTCTATCTTTTAAAGAATATTCAACATTCTTAAATCTTTTAACATCTACTAATTGTTGTCCAAAATCATTTTCAACACTTTCATGCATACAAACTCTTAACAAAGAAAAATTGCCACAACTAGTGCATTGTCCAGAAATACATGAGCTTAAATAAAATAATTTTTCATTAGATCTTTCATAGAACAAACTTGATATAAACTCTTTTATTGCTTCAGCTGGCATATTGATATCACATTCATATATAATCATGTTACTATGTAAAGTACATCGTATATATTGAAACACATCATAATAATAACGAAATTGAATATGCGTTTTACAACAACAAGATATTCGTTGCTTATTAATCTTTACATGCCATGGTTTACATTTTTTAAAAGATCTTGGGCTTATTTTAATATTACCAGGTAACACTAATTCATCACAAATTATTTTATAAAATTCAGTTTGTGTTGTATCTAATAGGTGTTTTGGATGAGGATCGCGAACTTTGGACCCCTCTTAATTTTAAAACATCTCTAGCATTAGATGATACCCTAGTATTATCATGCCAATATTTTTTGATCAAAGATCTGATTTCAACATTCAGTTTTATGTCAGATCTTAGGAGTCAACCATTAAAATTCTAACATTGGTTAATTGGATCATTTTCTATCCTTTCTCTTCTTTTTATCGCTCTTACTAATGTTTTAGGGTGTATTTTTAGAATTCCACTAATATTGCTTACCATTCTTCTATTCAAAGTTATTTTATTCACTATAGCAGTTTTTATAACTCATCTTGCTACATTCTTATCTTTGGATTGACTATTACTTCCAATAGACTCAATGGCACTAGCAACAGTAGACATCATGTTTTAGTGATTGATCTTTTCTTCTTGGTTTAACAAAAATGCCTAACATTTTCATTATTTTTCTCATTTTCCACATTCTCATTAATTGCATCATTAGTTGACATTGAAATGATAGTTTTTTATGATAAAAAAATTTCTTGTACAATCTATTGGCATGTGTTCTTATTTGTCTCCAAGAAATTTTATCAGAAAGATTATCCAAAACATCTCTTTCAATTTTGAAAAAAAAAATCTCATTTTCAACATCACATCCTGGATTTTCATTTTTATTTTCAACTTCAAAATGATTTTCATTTTCAACAATCAAACGGTTTTCATTTTCATTTTCAACAAAAGGATTTTCATTTTTATTTTCAACAGCAAAATGGTTTTCATTTTTATTTTCAACAAAAAGATTTTTATTTTCAATTTCAACAACAAAATAATTTTTGTTTTCATTTTCAACAACAAAACAGTTTTTATTTTTATTTTCAACAAAAAGATTTTCATTTTTATTTTCAACAACAATTTGTTTCAAATTTTGATCTCTACGAATATTATCAATCTCAACATTGTTATATCCAGCTTGTTTTAAATCTCCTATCAACACTATTTCCATTTCATTCAAAGGTGGATTTGAAGTACCTGGATTTGTGCCTATTGAAACATTCTCCATAGTATTGACAGAGGGATTTGAAGACATACCAGGAGTAGTTTGTATAATTATATTAGTTTCCACATTCACCTCTTGCAAATTTGCATCGTCTACATCCAAGGTCTCCTCAATGTTTTTATCTTCAATAGTTGTGGAATTGGATGCTTCAACATTATTCATTGATTGAATATTTATTCTTCTATCTCTTTGTCTTTTTGCCTCCTTCTCTCTCTTTGTTTCAATTTCTTCAGGGGTTAATAGCTTCCTATCTTTCCTCTTATTACGACTTTGTGATCTCATGATTAAAAAATTTATGAAGCATATACAAATGAATGTCAAAAACTTGAAATCCTTTCTTCTTTGTTCAAGTCCTTCAAACAAGTACCAATTCAACAAAATTTCACTCAAACAGTGTCTCAATAATGGCTTCTATCAAAATTCAAACAATATTCTAAGTTGATGGACCTGAAAAAAAAAAAAAGATGGTAGAGAATGCTGCAAATGTCGTTGTCGGCCATACTGTAGAGCAAGTTGCAGGGCTGACAGTCATAGTACAGTCTTATTAAAAAAACAAACAAATAATAAACGGGATCCCGTTTTATTTTGCACCGGTGGAGTAAGAAATGGATCCCGTTATTTAAAATTTGAATTTTAAGCTCGAGTTTTGCTTTGTAACCCAGTTCGGGAAATGCTTTGGGGACCCGAACCTGATCTTTGGATCTGGTTTGACCTGCAACTTGAAGGTCCTTAAAGGTCATGTCAATGTCATAACAAAATAGTGACTTTGGGCATATATTTGAAGGTCTATTTTATAGAATAATTTGACGAAATTAAAACCCATTATAGATGAAATAGTGTAGATTCTAAATATGTAATTTTTTTACAATTGGATTAGTTTTTTAATTTTTTAATCAATTTCTGATGAAATAGGTCCATAAACTTAAATTATCAGGGTTTTTTAGTATTTTAATAACTTTTTATTAAAATATTTTTTTGTAAAAAAAATTGTACGAAAACATACTTTAAATAATTATTTTCAATTTAAAAAAAAAATGTTAAGTTTAGGTCATCTTATGCGTGATGTACACGATGATTTTTTAATCAAAAATAGCCAATAAAAAATTAATAAAAAAAATATTCAATAAAAAATTACAAAAAAAATGGAAAACATGCTTAAGTGAGTTACAAATCTTTTCACAAAAGGATTTTGAAAAATATGATTATTTAGGTCAAAATATGGATGACGTACATGTACATGGTATAGGTAAAAAAAAGTGACTTTTAAATAGTGGTTTTAGAAACGCCTATTCAAAATCAATTTCTATCATCTGGGTATTGAAAAAAATTACATATTTGGAAACTAGACTCCGAGTACTACATTTCATACTTAGTGACTTTTTCCAAGATTCCACCTTTAAGTGCTTCAAATTTTTAGGTCAAATGTGACAAATTCTGAAAATAAGAGAAAACACTTCCACTTTTTGGCCAAACAGTGGACACAACTTCTTGCACACACCCCTAACCCTAATCTTTCACCCATAGCCTCATACCATATCTATTTTTGCCCACCGTTTTCTTCTTCTTCTTGAGAGTTCATCCAAAAAATTTATTTTTTCTGCCTAATCTCTTGAGGGAGCATATCCCACTCGTTCCCCCTTCCTTTTTGATTAGCTGGGCCAAAATTTTCTTTAATATGACATCACTCATACAATCACGTCACATCAAAGAGGGGCAAAATGTAGACCCCTAAAAATGACAAACCCTAGATAGTCATTTTCTGGCATCTCTTGTCACGCCAACTCATCCCCCTTCCCATAATTAATTAAATAAATTTAATTTAATTAATTACTCCCCCTTAACTATTATCCATAATTGATTAAATAAATATTACAATTTATTTAAATTAATTTCCTATCCTTTGCCACTAACATAAATTAATTAAATAAAGTCAATTTATTTAAGTAATCCACCTAGGTTATGACTAAACCTAGACTAATTAAATAAATATCATATATTTAATTAGCTACCATACTCTATCTAGCCTCTAGACACAAATTAATTAAGTAAACCCTTGCTTAATTAATTTAATCCACTAATTAACCCATCTCTTAATTTCTACCAACCATATTAATTAAGTTAATCACTTAATTAATTAACTTAAACCCTCATTATCCCATCTCCCCACACTTGATTAAATAATTAATATTATTTAATTAAAGGGAGGACCATATGTGTCTCCACCTCATATTTCCTAATTAATGAAAGAGCATTATTTAATTGGTAAAGCTCACACATGTCTCCACCTCATCTTTCTAAATCCATGCATTTGTCACTTCTCATCCCAATCACCCATCAAAATGAATTTTTACTTCATTATCATGCATTTATCTTCATTAATGCAAAGTCTTCCCAAGGTTGAATTTAAAATTCCAAAATTATGAGAGCCCTCCATCTTTGTTGATAAATCATAGCCCTTGATTTCATTATGAAATCTCCACCCTTGGATCTCATTTTCAAACACTCACCATTGATCTAAAAATCCTTAAAAATCTATAAAGAAGAGCCTCTCCCAAGCCATTACAACACAACTTAAGCTTATTATACCATCACTATTTTTCAAAATTCCTCATATCCATATCTTAACATTCCTTTGAATATCCTATCTTTTGTAAAATTAGGTATTCTAAGTATTTATCACATCGATTCATCCTAATCCTCTTAACATTCCCTTGAATTTTCTATCGACACATCCCCTACCTCCCTTTTTGTAAAATTAGGTATTCTAAGTATTTATCACATCGATTCATCCTAATCCTCTTAACATTCCCTTGAATTTTCTATCGACACATCCCCTACCTCCCTTGAAGTTGCAAGTGCTTATCATTACTTTCTTATGGAGGAAACTCTTGCACCTTTTAAAGATGTTATTGAAAAAATTAACTACTGGCATGACACGCCCTCCGATACCAACAGGCGGATTGGACCTTGTGACCTCTTGACTGGATGCTTTAGCCAATCATGCCCCCACCCATTTGTATACCATATTTTAAGTAATATATTTGAAACCAATTTTCCTTTGTGTCTCAAAACATCACATTATGGAGATATTTCCTCTTTAAAATGGCACATCAAGTGCTATTGCTACTTAATATTAACTAGTACTTGCATTTTTTAAAAGTGCAAGGGTTTCATTTATAGGAAATAATGATATTAATAACTTAGATCCATTAATTATTATTAAATACATTATTTATGATTTATTTTTTACACCCTCAAGATTGATTTATGGAAACATTTGATTTGTTGTAAGATTTTATTTTTCACATTATTGATTTTCCAAAAATAATTTAATTACTAATTAAAGAGAGACAAATTTCTACTACAAAAATAACAATAGTATATATAGCCGACTAATTAAAAGTGTAAGGCGAACAAATTCAAAATGACAATATAGATAGTGCGATAAGTGGAAACTGTGGAAGTAAGTGGATCATGACATGTATTGATATACACACATGTTCTTTTTAACCTTATTAATTGTCCACGACTTCATATTTAGATAGCCCGATGTTCTGTTCAACTATGAATGTAATTTTTAAAGTATTTATTATTAGTTAGATTTAGAAAGATTCGAGGTTCGTGCTGAATTGATGTTCAGTAAATCCAATTAAAACGCCTTAAATTTCCTCGTCAGAATTTACTTAAAAGCATTAAATCTTAAATAGAAGCCGCGCCGTCAATCTGGAGGCTTGAATAGGAAGGTACGTTGCCCCAATTAAGTGGACGATTTCATTGTTGGATTTTGGGGATTTGCAGACGTCTATTTAAATCGCTTTGCTCAATTCCGAACTTCGAAGAAGAACTGTCCAGACTATTTCTAGGCTTATGTGCGCAGTTCATGCTGTTCAACCATTCCTTAGATCTTCACTCACAACTTTCCAGTCATTCCCATGAGTAGGAGAGTAGTAGGGTATTAAATTGTAATTACTATGTACGAAAGGTCAGGAGTATACATTAAAACATGGTCCGTTGTAGAAAGAAGCAAAAACGACTGGTTATTTTGCTGGATAACCTTCCCTAAGCTGTAATGGCACGCGGCGAAGGGAGTAGCTCTATTTACAGATGTATCTCAAGTGGGTCTACTCTACATTTTAGTTTAGCGAGTGAAGATGGGTTTGCAGTTTCTGATTCATATTGCTCTTGTTGTTATCGATTTGTGCCTCGTAAATACTGCGAAGATTGTTATACTTGCCTTTTATACGAACTTCGCGGGGTCAAGGAGGAAAATGATATACTCCGTGCGGAGAGTAAGAAACAATTGGGAATTACTGAGAGCCTGCGAGAAGAGATGAGATTATTGCGCGAAGAGGGAGCAAACCAATTTGAAGAAATTATCCGCGGCCTGAAGCAACAAATTTCATCATTGCGTGCTGAGAGCGCGAAACAATTGGAAATAATTCAAAGAATGCAACAGGAGATTGAGATCTTGCGTGCAGAGGGAACGAAACAACATGGAAATGTGGAATGTGCAGAAGACGAGATTGGGTTTCCGCGAAAAATCTCAGGCGAAGCAATGGCTACTCCAGATGTCATGTTTTGTGCTTCCGATGGTTCAAAATTTTACGCCCACTCTCTCATTCTCGTGAGTGTTCTTCTTTCTGTATAGAAGCCCTTCTTAATTATCTAGCTAATATTGAACATTTTTTAGTCATGTTTTTACTGCATTGCCAGGTGAACCAGTCGGATGTGTTTCGGGCCATGTTTGAAAGGGATCTGATGGAAGAAAAAAGAGGACTAATTGTGATAAAGGAGGTGGGAGATAAAATTATTATGTTCCAAGTGCTGACTAATGAGATGGAAAAACGAAAAATATTGATGAAGGAGGTGGGAGGAGAAAGTATCGTGTTTCAGGTTGCAGGTTCTACGGCGAGGAGAAAAGCAGAAGTGATAGTAAAGGAGGTAGATGGAGATAGCCTAAAAGTGTTTCTGAATTTTCTTTACACTAGAAAAGTGGCTGACAATGAAATCTTTGCCAATTATAAACAACTTGTGAAGCTTGCAGCCATTTTCCAGATAAAGTTGCTCTTTGCCAGGTTGAATCTGTTTGTTGAAGCATTCTTATGGGATAGGCATTAAATAGGACACGACATAGAGAATGAAGGGAAGCAAACAAACCCTTGGGCGTGTAATGAATGTAGACTTTTCTGCAGTTAATGAATTTTTTGCTTATAACTACTCTCTGCAAGTATTTGCGGGTTGTGCTACATTGGTAAACGCAGACTGCCCGTATAATAAACAGGGAGCAGATCTGATGCATTCCTTCCTCTGTGTTTTAAGCCAGATGTTATTAAATTACCTAAAATCTTTATATTATTACATCCATTTAAAAATTCAGTAGTGTAAAATATGTATATCATTTAAATTTTGTTGTTATTAGTTTGTAATTTTTTTATGGTTGTGTGATAATTTTAGAAATTTGCAGTGACTGAAAAAGAAACTTCAAAATCCATAATATTTTTTATTTTTTTGGTTCAAATGTAAGTGGAAAATATCAGGAGTGATTTGGTGGTATGTTTGTGTTGTGTCTGAAAGATTATAAATATTGTGTTCTATTAAATAGAAATTTCAAAATCCAATATATTTTTTATTTTTTATTGTTCAAATGTAAGTGGAAAATATGAGGAGTTATTTAGTGGTATGTTTGTGTTGTGTGTGAAAGATTATAAATAGTTGTGTTCTATTAAATATCATTTTGTTTCTTGTATTTTCATTGTTTTTATCTTAAATTTATTGTAATAAAGCATGGTATTAGTAATGACAGATTTACTTAATAATTAAATATAAATGTAAGGGAGAGGGGCCAGTTGCCGCCCACGCCCCAATAACTGCTATGTTTTTAATCACTTGACCCTTCAATTAATTTTTTAAAAAGAACCAATACATGTAAAATACCAACCAAATAAATTAACACAAATGCACCAATACATGTTCACAACATTTGTACATGTTCACAAATGCACCAATACATTTGTAAATTAACCAATGAAACTAAGACAAGTGTACAAATGTGATGGCGATCGGTTATCGGCACATCGGTGCGGATGTATGAGGCGACATGTTGAAATGACCATTTTTCGACCCATGTGCACATAACGCATCTTACAGGGAAATGTATAAGTGCCCAGAAGTTGAAAGAATAGCTTTAAGCTCTTCAGTTGCATACGGAAAAACCCAAAAAAAATTGTCAAAATTTGATATGTCTAACTATGTGCTTGACTTGTGCGAAATTAGGGTGGGCGGCTACTGGCCTCTCTCCCTTAATTAGTTTAAGAAAATATAGATAAATTGTTTGTTCAAATTTAGATAATATTTTTAATGTTAAAATTAACACTAGATATTTAAAATTTTCAAAAAAATGTTAATCTAGTTGATTCATATTTACCTAATAAAATTATATGTAAATGATACATCAAACTTTGTTTATTTTGTCAATATCTATCATATAGTTTCTATTATTAACTATAAAGGATATTTTTTTTAATAAATTATTATATAAATAAAAAATATATATAAAATTCTCATTTCCACAAAACATTCTAAGGGTTTTTCAATCGAGTGCTTCCCCTTTCAAGAGGAGAGTCATCTATTAGATTGGGTTGCCACTTGATTTTTTGCTAGGAAATTTAGAAGTTATCACACAATGTTGCTAATTAATGTTTTAATGCTCTTGAAACCCTAATTTAAGCAAAACAGTAATTGAATTTACAAATTACGACAAATAATATTAGAATTAGGCAAAGGGCAGAGAATCTTAACTCATTGTTTTTCGCAGTTCGGAAGATGGAAATGTCGGGGACAATGGTGATCTGGCACCCTAGTACAAAGTACAGGTTTTTTTGTGGATTCTCGATCTTCTTCTGGCACTGATCTCTGCAATGTCTTCTATTTTCGGTGATCTAATAGTAGAGGACAATGGTGATGGCACCCTTCTCTCGAAATCTCGTACAGTGTCCACTTCTTTTCGGATCCTGAATCTTCAATGTTTCCTTATCTTCTTTGGAACTCCACTTTTTCCAGATCCGATACTTGTAACCTGCAATCACAAGGAGTGTGGGAGGGGGTTGTGGTGTTTAGAGGCTTGCCTTAGTTAAGCCCTGAAGAGACATTCAAGTCTTCTGAACACCGTTGTCAGAGAGTGCGTATCCTTGCGGGATAGAGGCAAAAATCCAAATGATAATAATGATAAAACACAATAAATGTCACCTTGATGATGAAGCTCTCATGAAAGGAAGAAGCTCTTCAATGTCATGAGGAGAAGATGTAATCCAACTTGTAAAAACAAACACAATAATAATGCTATGCTCTGCAACACAATGTTAAAAGGGATGCAAATTCTTTTAAAGCACGGGTTCACCAAAATGTTTGGTGTAAAATGTAGGATTATGATAGTTTATCTAAACCAAATCAAACCCCACACTTTACATATGCTAAACATTAGTGGAGTGGAATCGAGCTTGTTCTTTATGCAAGATCAAGCTACAAATTTTCTAAATCCCTTTTTGTGTTAGATATGACTAAGTAGATGATTTGATTAGGCCTTCACAAGTTTGTAACATCCACAAAGCAATAAACTAGACTAATTTATCACTTACACTGTAATAAACTAATTTCAGACACAGATCAGGGAAAGCATACTGTAGAAAGACAGATTATAAGGTACAGAGAATGTGCACCTAGAAAATGAGGCCCTGAAGGGCTAGGGCGCCCGCTCCTTTTCCCTGTAAGTTTTCGGCATGGGAAATCTTCTGCATCAGGCTTCAAAGTACTTCAAGTGGTTCTTAGATCTTGAATAAAAAAGCACAGTAGGGCTAAGGCGCCCACTCTTTTGACCTGAAAGTTTTGTGATGTTGAAATCAAAAGTTCTGTGACGAAGGTATCCACAATATCCATCTTTCTTCTGCTCCTTTCCGTCAGGTCTTATTAAATGTAACCTGCACATGCAAAAGGAAGAGAAAGATGGTTGTGTCTATATAGGAGCTTGCATTAGTCAAGCCTCGTTTTTGGTATTCCTACCTCAAGAATAGCCAATGATAAAGATTTGCAAATGTGTGTTCATGTAACAAATGTGTATGCAGAAATATCAAACCCTAGATGACTCAAGCATCAAGGAAAGATCAAAACTTTGTTTCACTCAAGGAAACATCACCTCAAGGAGATGAGAGCAATGAAGACTCGTAAAACAAGAAGGCGAGGTAGTCATATCCATGGAGGATTTTAGGTGGAAGCTCAAGTTGAAGGCTTCAACCCTTCTCTTGATCATAAAAAAATGTTGTGCAAACCCTAGGAAAAGCAAGATAATCTCAAGATCTTAATTCCTAATCTCCATTGAATATCTCCATGATAGCAATCTTTAATATCTTCAAAAAGCTTCAACAAGTTGCTAATATTCAATGGCAAAAATGGCAAAGTTTTGGCATAGAAAGCTCACATATAGATTGTGTGTGATAAAATGATTTTCAAATATCTTTAAATAACTAACCTTAGAAATTCAAATATTTGGAATAACGTGTCAACATCACGCAAAAATAAAAATTTGAAATTGGAATCCCAAGGTGCACGAAGGGAACCAACAACCTGACAAAATTCAAAACCCCGAAAAATAGGGTATTGCCATGATTTTTCCATCGGGTTTGTATTAAGGAGGTCCAGGATGTCCAAAATCCAAAATTTTTTTCTGGGTTTAGTCAACAATTACTTCAAAATACGACATTTCTTTAGTTAGTTATAGGTCACTCAGAGTTTAGGTAGGTCAGAAATAAATAGGTTGAAAGGACACCAAAGGAGAGGAGCTAAACCATGAAAAATTGTACCATTCCATGTAGGAGGACAATTTCCGACATAACAATCAACTAATTAATCTTTTGCACATTCCTCGACCAACCTTGCACAAGGCTCCAAAAGGTACATTTTCAATCCTCACCCTCCATCAAAATAAAAAAAATCTCCACCTTCCATCTCTTTCCAATCTTTTCCCTAATCATGTACACCAATCACAAGATGCCACTTGTAAGCTTCTCATTCTCTCTTACAAATAAATCAACCCCCTTCCTCCATTACACAAGATCAAATCCTCACCATCTATCATCCTCATCCAAAATCTATAAATTCGTCATTTCTGAAGCCATTTTCAAGAGATGGAATTGGATGCAAGGAAAGGTCGTGTTGCTAGAATGAGCAACTACATCAACTCTTAACAACATCAATCATCTTGAGCATATCCCATAGGCATCAAGGTTTGTGTTGGTGAGAATATTGTTTCCCTCTCACCATTTGTTTGCATCCCTTAGCTCAATTAGAGGTGTTCTAAGTTTAAAACTTGGTTCTATTGTTTGCATTGCTTTAGTCCCTTTTTGTTTGTAATCTTAGCATACACACCATGTCTATACTTATTTAGGATAGCCTTAAGTATGAAGGAGCTTTCCACTCCTATTAATTGGTCTCTTAACTATCATGGTCCAATGATGAGTCATATCACTTGGTCTAGGTTGTCATGCATCCCCTAACTTGGATATTGAGTGTCTATTCTAGGAATATGGATAAGTTTTTGATCATCAATAATGCTACAAACTCAATAGGGTAGTATGCTTTGTAGTCCTAACTCTACAAGAGGACACATCACACAATAGGATAGGTGGTGGGTGAATTCCTTATAGGATAGGTGGTGGGTGAATTCCTTATGTGTCTCACTAACAAGAAGACACTGCAACACATAATTTTGGAAGGTGGCGAGCTCGTGTTTGTTTATCCACTAAATATTGATTAATGATTAAGATTGATGTTGGGAGATCCTTGTGCTCAGGATCAATAAACCAGGTGAAATGGGTAAAGGTAAGTTGAGCAATATTTGTTTTACTATATTTTATTACAAGCCACTTACATTGCTTCGCGTAGTCTCTTAAAAAAATGTCCTTAGCACTCTAAAATGGGCTAGCAAGGAGAGCTAGAGAGGCTAAGTATGTGTACGAGCCTTCAAGAATGGGACACATGGAACTAAAACATATATTACTTTCCCACTTAGATGAATTCAATGGTGCTTGACTTGGATGTGTCATTTTACGACAATGTTGCACCACTTGATTAGTCGTCTTATAAAGCATGTCCACATGACCACTTATGCTAATTACCCAAGCTGATAAGATAGTGACTCCTTGGTCAATGTCAACTTAAAAACTAGCAATCGCACCTTAGTGTGCAATGGATACGCCGAGATAACATGTAGATGAAATTAATTAGTGGTAGAAGACATGAAGTGAGAGCATTTTAGAGAAAATGGGGAAAATAAAGGGTCAGTGCAAGAAGTTGGGTCCACTTTTTGGCCAAAAAGTGGAAGTGTTTTCCCTGATTTTTAGAATTTGTCACATTTGACCTTAAAATTTGAAGCACTTAGAGATGGAATTTTTAAAAAAGTCATTAAATATAAAATGTAGTACTCGGAGTTTAGTTTCGAAATATGTAATTTTTTTCAATACCCAGATGATACAAATTGAATTTCAATAGGCATTTCTAAAAACCACTATTTAAAAGTCACTTTTTTTAAACTATACCATGCACGTGTACAACCAACATAATTTGACCTAAATAAAATTATTTTTCAAAATCCTTTTGGGAAAAAATGTGTAGTACAGTGAAGTTTGATGAGGATATTTTTTTTATAATTTTTTTCCAAATAATTTTTTTATTAGGCCTAATTGCTACTTTTGAAAACCCCTCGTGTACGACCAACATAATTTGGGCAAAAAAAACCATAAAATTAATTTTTTTTCATTGTGTAAAGAATGATGTGTAGATTGATGACATATAATTTGTTTTTTAAAAAAATAAAAATTAAAAGTTATTAAAAAAATACAAACACCTATCATTTCAAGTTTTTGGACTAGTTTGTTCATAAATTCAATAATAAATAGAAAAACATGTCTAATAACAAAAAAAAATACATATTTGAAAACTAGACACTGTCATCTGTAATGGGTTTTTATTTCGTAAAAAAATTCAGAAAAAAAATCATCAGCCATATAGGTAAACTTAGTCTTTCCTCTTGTTCTGTACTTAGAAAAAAACTTGCAGGTCCAAGGCTCAAGGTTGGCTAACCATGCCTATCCTGAGCCTAAAACCCAAGCAAAGGGAAGGGAAAAGACGGTCGGTGATTTCAAAATTCATAGAATGGGTACCTGTTTATAAACAAAATGGGTACCCATTATATAACGAGTACCCGTTATGTTTAAGAACAGGTACCCATTTCTATTATATCTATTATTTAATGGGTACCCGTTTAGGCTCGAGTACCCATTACTAAACAGGTACCTGTTTAGCTTCGGGTACCCGTTCCTAAACGGGTACCCATTTCTTTGAAAACAAGAAACCGTTCTTGTCGGGAATTTTTTTGCCCGCGCGATTTCCCCTACATGTGGACCGAGTTTCTTGCTTTTACCCTAAAATGGATGGGTAATGATTGAGAAATCAGAATGGACACAAAAACAATTACAAATATATGCTCTTATCCACCTTACATTATATACTTCAGCTTATGTGAATGAATAAGGTTTTTTGTTTTCTTTTTTCCTCAAAGAACTCTAGAGGGAGAAGTGAAAAGTGACAAAGAGAGAGAAAATAGAAAATGGGGGGAATATTTATAAAGTGGGAGGGACACACACACACACAGAGAGAGAGAGAGAGAGAGAGAGAAATTTAAATAGACACAGAATTAGATAGATGGGGAGAGATAGAAAAATATAGAGAGAAGGGACAAAGATCTAGTGCAAGTATTGAATATTATGGACATTATTATTATTTTGATTCTATGAAAGAGATATAGAGAGAGATATTGATATAGATAAACACCATCCATGAGAAAAAGACAAAAAATAGTGTTGATTTCGAGGAAGTTTGTATGGATTGAAACTCCATACTCGGTGTGTGTGGGTTATATGGAGGATATACTAGAGAGAGAGGGGGGTGAAGAGTGAAATAAATATAGAGGAAGAGAAAAGGGGATAGAGAAAGAAAAAGAGAGGATAAATGGAGAGAGGTAGAGAGGGAGACAGAGATATATATAGGCATAGTGATAGAGATATAGAGAGGGAGATATAGATAAAGAGGGAGAGATAGAGATATATAGAGAGGGAGATTAATAGAGGAATAAAGGGAGTTAAAGCAAGAGAGAGATAGAGATAAGAGATATAGAGGGAAATGTGCATAGAGAAAAGAGAGACTAACTTTTGATCAATCATTCCATGCTAACAATCCAAATAGAGCACGTATCCATGGGGAGCTACACTTAAGGCAACATGTCATTTGCATGGGAGAGGGAGCCAAAGAGATATATAGAGATAGAGAGATATAGAGGAAAAGAGATGAGAGTGATTTTGAAGACATGGTTTTAGAGAGAGAGAGAGATAGATATAAATATAGAGAGAAAGAGACATAGAGAGAGGAATAGAGAGAAAAATAAAGTAGGAGAGAGATAGAGATAGGAGATAGAGAGAAGGGGGATAGAGAGAAAGAGAGATAGATAGATAGCTAAAGAGAAGGGGGAGATAGAGAGATATGGAGAGAGGGAGAGAGAGGTAGAGAGACAAAGGGGTAGAAAGAGGGAGACAGATAAACAGAAATAAAGAGATAGAAAGGAAGACAAAGAGATATAGAGAGAAAGATAGAGATAGACTTATAAAGAGAAAGATGGAGGTTGATAGAGAGGAATAGAGAAAGAGAGATAGAGTCGGAGGGATAGAGTATGTGTGTGTGTGTGTGTGTGTGTGTGTGAGAGAGAGAGAGAGAGAGAGAGAGAGAGAGAGAGAGAGAGAGAGAGAGAGGGCAGATAAGAGGAGAGATAGAAAGGAGATAAAGAGATATGGAGAGAGGTAGAGTGATACAAAGATAAAGAGGGAGAGTGAAAGGGAGAGATAGAGATATAAAGATAGGGATATTGGTAGAGAGGAATAGAGCAAGAGAGATATGGATAAGAGATAAAAGGCAGAGAGAGATAGACATAAAGAGAGATAGAGAGGGAGATTCATGGAGGGGAATAGAGATAATTGATATAGAGGGAAAGAGTGATATAGAGATAGAGAGTGAGAGAGATAGGGAGAGAGGGATAGATAGGGAAAGAGTTAGAGAGAGGGAGACTGATGGAGAGAGGAATAGAGATAAGTTATATAAAGGGGAAGACAGATTGAGAAAAGAGAGAAAGAGAGAGGAAGAGAGCATGAGAGACACATCGAGGACCGTAGGGGAGAGAAATGGAGAGGGATGGATATTTACAGAGAAAGGAATAGAAAAAAAGAGATATTGAGCAGGAGAGAAAGATAGAGATCAGATATATAGAGGGAAAGTGAGATGGATAAATGAGAGAGAGAGAGAGATATAAAGAGAGGTAAAGTGATGTCAAAATTTTATAAATATAACCCTTGGCATAGTGTTTTGATATCATTTGGATTGTATTTTAGGGATTTGTAGGATTTTAGTTTAGGTCTAAGTATCAACATGCTACTAAAGGGTTAACACATGGGGTACAACATTAGTGAAGTTTCTGAATCTGTTGTAAGCTTATTTTGAAGGAAGCTATTAAGGTTTACTTTTTGTGTTGGGTTTTGAGTAGGAGAGAAAGATAGAGATAAGATATATAGAGGGAAAGACAGATGGAGAAAATGAGAGAGAGAGAGAGAGAGAGAGAGAGAGAGAGAGAGAGAGAGAGAGAGAGAGAGAGAGAGAGAGAGAGATGGTGCATAATTTGGAGGTCAAATGGCTTAAAATTAAATTTAGACATGCTATAATTTTAGATTGATTTTTGTCAACCATTTAAAATTATTAAATTTGAAGGGATTTTTTTTTATTTGTTTGGATTTGAAGATGATATGGGTGATTTGGAGACCTAAAAAATGGTGTGCATTCTATGTCGCGGGAGCCCGTTGTGTTCAATATCACTCTGGAAAAGAAATTGTAAAGGAACATGACATTGATTGCACATCATGAAGTAAGTTACTTTGAACTTCACACAAATTTACGTAATTATCTTTAAAAGTATTTTTACTCAATATTGCTGCTACCTTCGTGCATATATACATTCACAAGAAAATCTGACTTATTTTTCCATATTTTAGATCAAGTGAGTATGCAGTGAAAGGAACGAGCTACCATGCACTAAACGTTGCTTATATATGAGAAATGAATATGTGTGTGTGTGTGTGTGTGTGTGTGTGTGTGTGTGTTTGGATCTCTCCCCTTCCCTAGAAATGAATTTGACAAAAAAAAGACTTGATGAAATGATTAATTCAATTGGAGGTTTTGATCTGATAATAGGTGGAAACCCCTATAATAATCTAACAAACAACAATGAGAACATAACGGATGGGCTAGAGGGGAAGCATTCCACTATTTTATATGATTTTCATGGATTATGAATTGTGTAAGGCATGCAATACATTGAAGTGTAACTTGACAAAATAATGAAACCTTCATTTTGTACTAATTTGGAATTCAATAGATTATAAATTCATTTTTTTCATAGCCAAGTACCTATCCAAATAGAAGAGGCTACTAAAAAAAGTATTGAAAACTAAGGACAAATGAGTATTATTTTGATTATATGTAGCAAATCTATTTGTACAATCAACATGGGACTAATTTTAGTCTTGGATGTTGCCAACTACAATCCTAAGGTTATTAGTTTGATTAGTCATGCTAAGCATGGTTTCCTTTTAAAAGGATTGAATGAAAGGATAGATGATGTGCAAAAAATCAAATTTGATAAAAGAGAACACTTAGATGTAGAAAATGATTACTATGAAACCCATTAGAAGAAAGACATAGAGAGAAGGGGGAGATAGAGGGAGATAAAGATAAATAGAGGGAGGGAGAAAAATATAGATAAGAGAGATAAAGTGATAGAGGAAGAGAAATTAATAGAGAGGAAGATTTATATAGAGAGGGGAAGAGAGATAAAGAAGAGAAAGAGAGAGATAGAGATCTACAAACAAAGAGCTCAAATGGAGAGAAGGAGAAAGAGAGAAATAGGAAGATAGAGAAACATATACATATATAAAGAGACAACGAGAGGAGGAGGAGAGGGGAGAGAGGGAGGGTGGGAGAGGGGGGGCGAGGTTGATAGAGGAATAGAGAAATATTATATATATAGGGAGAGAGAGAGGGGGAAGAGAGGTAGAAAGATAGAGATAGAGAGCTCAAATGGAGAAAGAGAGAATAAGGAAGAGAGATAGAAAGAGATATATTAAGAGACAAAGATTGATATAGAGGGAGGGAGAGAGAGATATCCCTCCCTCTATGTCTCTTTCTCTATTCCTCTCTGTGTCAATATCCCTCCCTTTCTATATTTGTATCCATCCATCTATATTTATCTTTCCTACACTCATTGTCTTTCGCTCTATCTCTACCTATATCATTTATCTCTCTCTCCTACTCTATATCTCTTTCTCTATTCCTCTATCAATCTCTCTCCCCCTCTATATATCTCAAGCTCTGTCTCCCCTTCTCTCTCTCTCTATATATATATATATCTCTTATAATATCTCTTTCTTTCTCTCCCTCTTTATCTCTCTATATCTTTATCTATATTTCTCTTCATCTCTATCTTTCCATCTCTCTTTATCTGTGCATTTCTCTTTATCTCTCTCAGTAATATCCTGAATGGAATATTATATGATATTTGATCAAATTTAATTCACTTTAGCAAATTTCAACAGTTAACTCCACAAACCAGAAAATTCAAAATTGGATATTATTTTTGCTCTACAAGAATTATGTGTGCAAAAGTTATGGATATGAGAGCTACTGTAATGTATAAAAAAATGCTAGGTCTTGGTCCTACAAGAGCATAATGTACGTTTGAGATTGATACTAATATGATTTTTGTGATTGTAGAATTGAGACGTTCTGTACTAAGATAAAATGTTCATAGTTTTTAGCATGCTTAATTCTAGTTTATTGGTGACTTGACAAATTGTATTGGAAGAAGTATTATTTGTTTAGGATATACATAATTTGCATATATTACAAATTATTGATAAAAAAGTAAGAGATACAAGCCACTTTTCTTTTGAAGAGATGTTGTCTCTCCTTATATGCATTTACCTTTATGTCTCTTTTGAATATTAGGTGTTTGATGTTGGTATTTTAAAAGAGAGGAAAAGAGTGATATAGAGTGAGAGAAAGAGAGAGAGGAAGAAAGAAAGGAGAGGGAGATATAGAGACATGAAGTGGGAGAGAGAACTTTCACTATCAACAATTGACATTGTCATAGAACAATGCGAGATCTGATCAAGGTAATCTTAGGTGGACATGTTTTTAACTTCCAGTTTCTTGGTCGTCTATGTGAACGTTGTGAATCTTGTTGTCCATATGGCCCAATTTTGTTTCGGTCCAAGACTCTTCAACAACAATTTTCATAAACAAAATGAAATTTTTTGTCCTCCTCTCTTTGTAGGTAAGTTTGAATTTATAAAAATTGGACTGAGTTGCCATGTAGCAAGAATCTTAGTGTGTATTGGGTATGTCGAGATAACATGTAGATAAAAATAATTAGTGGTTCCTTTATAATTAGACATTGGACATAGAAATCCCAAAGTATCTGGCGAGGGACAGTTAAATAACATGAGACTTTTTCTGACACATTTTTTTCCCAACGTGAGAACAATCGATGAGTGGAAGAGTGTAATCATGAATTTGGTAACAACTATTCATATACTAGGGAATATGAGTTAACATAAAGATGTGGAAAATAAATGACAGAACAACCATCTTCAGATCAAACATGCTACCACCATAGCAGAACCAGAAGTCCCCGCAATTCCAATTCTGTTAATCTAATTTTAAAGCATAGAGCAATAAGCAATAGTTTGAAGGACTTAAAGATTCTTGTCTTCTACATTGGGAAAAGTATCCAAATTCACAGGACCCTTAGTGTGCAATGGGTATGTCGAGATAACATGTAGATAAAAGTAATTAGTGGTTCCTTTATAATTGGACATTGGACATATAAATCCCAAAGTATCTCATGGGGGACATTTGAATGACATGAGACTTTTTCTGACACATTTTTTTCCTAGCATGAGAGCAACCGAAGAGTGGAAAAGTGTAATCATGAATTGGATAACAACTAATCATATATAGGGAATATGAATAACATAAAGATTTGGAAAATAAATGATAGAACAACCATCTTTAGATCAAACTTGCTACCACCATAGCAAAACCAGAGGTCCCCACAATTCCAGTTCTGTTAATCTAATTTCCAAGCATAGAGCATTAGGCAATAGTCTAAAGGACTCGGATTCTTGTCTTCTACACTAGGAAAAGTATCCAAATTCATTGATGTGTTGCTACTTGAATCCTGTAATATAAAATTTGATTTCTCAGGAGTAGAAGAAATGAACAACCAATCATGGACATCCCAAAAACCCTGAACATGAACACCACTTACACATATAGTTTGATTGCCTCAAAACTTTAAGAGCAATCACTTCACATTCACAACAACATGACCATCAATCTCAATGCTTATTTCTAGGTTTGTGGGTCTAGTTGTATTTCATTCGATATTGATTTCATTGGGTTGCTATAATGTCTCGTCCATTCGGTCTAGCCTTGGTCTTCTTGAATGCTTCTTTCTTCATGTCCTCCAAAAGCAAGATGACCTCCTCTTCACAGACAACTATGACATAGTAGTCTTCTTGTGGTTCACACCCATAAATGAATTTGGCAGAGGTGAGATCCCAACAAACATAAACCTTGGTTCTATTGATCTCAAAGCCCTTATGGCCCCTATTTCCTCCAAAAGTACCATGGCTTAGGGTTAATCTTGCACATTGATTGGTCTGATGGCTCATCCATTGATACACAAAAGCCTTGTCTCATGCTATTCTTGCACTAGGTCATAGTCACCATTCTACAATTACCTCTTGGTCTGGTATATGGAGGTTACAAGATTTTGGGTATCCCATGTCTTTATATTTTCTGAACATGAAATAGAATGCACATCATGAAATATGTTACTTCAAACTTCACACAAATTTACACAATTCTCCTTAAAAGTCTTTTTACTCAATATTGTTACTCAGTGCATAAATATAAGTATAATATAAATTATATCTATAAAATTAATATATAATAAAATAACAAATATGTTTTACAATATACTCTACAATAATAAGTATTATTATGCTACATATTATATATAATATATAAAATAAATACAATTAAACTGTAAATATAGGATTGTATAATTTTAAAATATATTAAATAATTTACATCATATAAAATATTCTATATAAACAATCAATATAATTATATTAAATATTATATATAAAATAAATAAAAAATATTAAATATATAATATGATTAATCTAAATATACAATTTAATAATATTATATTAATAATTATTTTTAATATTATGTATAAAGTAAATATAAAGAAAAATAAATATATTATACTATAATATAATATTTAAAATTTATAATTATAATTATTTTATATTTATAATACTGTATTTTAAGTTGTTTGATTATTTCTATATATAGGAGAGACCTAGTAGTGGTGCACCCTAACTTCACGCCTCTCAAAATCATACGTGGCAATTTCAAATCACTCCAAAAATTTTACAGTGGCTTACTTGGCAATGCCCCTGCTTATAACTGAGATTTCAGGGCCACATCATCAAATATGATGCCACGTCAGCATGTTTTTTTTTGAGGTGTCAAATAGTTCCCCCAAAAAGAGTGTGGACCAATAGGTGTGCATTAAGACTCCTTTGTTGGTGCGTTAATGTGGCATCACATGATTGGTTGCTTTTTAAATCTAAAGGGCACATTTCATTCAATTATTAGTACTTATAGTAACACTAACAACCTTAAAGTCACAACTACATATTAGGCCTTAAATGCACATATACTATCTCACCTATTGAGTCTTTTCCCCTATATTAAATATTAAATAATATTAAATGCTAAGTTATATCTATTAATATTAAATATTGAAAAGTTATAAAAATATTAATAATTTAAAACAAAAATTAAAACTTTAAAAACACCCCCTCTTTATAATAATGAAAAACAATTATGTAATTCTAAAAATTTAAAATTAAAATGCACCACTCTTTGTGCATACCCATACAAAGGGGCGCATATTAGAAAGAGGGTATCCGGCGGGGGACATTTAAACCACACTGAGTTTAGAAAGCCACGACGAACGGAAGGAAAAAGAACAGCAACCACGATTGCCGGACAGGTGAAAATGACGGACAGCAAGGATGATTTCAATCATCTTGCCTGCTGCTCGTACACCCTGCACCGTAGATTTTCTGCCCCAGGGCTCTCTTTGCCAAAGGGAACGCCTTCGGCGTAATTCATTTTGACACTTTTTGGCTGCAAGACCCAATCATTAGGGAAATGCATAATCTAATGACTTGACATAATTGGGTAGACTAGATCGTTGAGGATTGAATGCAGGAGGGACACTGTGCACGATTTACCAAGGTCGTTTTAGCCATGGAGGGACATATGTACTCTCAAGTAATGCCATGCCCAAAGCTTTATTTTCCTTAATGACTTGGATTAAACATGTTTAACATTAACTAAGAGGTTTATTAAGGAATAAAGCCAACGCTTATGAGCTCGTTATGAAATGGAATCATGACACATAGCAAGCCGAAACAACAGTGCAAAAAGATAAGACGATTCGGTCGTTAGCAAGGTCAAGGGAGATTGGCTAAACCCAATGCTCAAAGTGTCGAGGAATGGTTAATGCTCACACTTGTGTTGTGGGAAATAACTTAAGCACTATATAGACCAGAACCCATAAGTCCACGTCAAAATACAATGTAAAACATAGGTGTATAAAGCAAAGCCTGCTTAATTGTAACTTTATTTGACAACGGGGGATAAACATATGTAAATCAACATACATGGATGAACTGCACAAGGTAAGTTGCTCACCACATTGTTTAGCCATTTCGACGACACATGGACTTCTTGCCAAAATTCAAAAATGCGTAAGGAACTAAGTTAAACTGATTACCATTGAATCAAGACTTTAAATAGGGGACATCCACCATGAAACATAGAACAAGCTTTTAGACTTGGACAAACAACAAATATGAAATACGAAGAGAACATTGAGTGTATGCGTAGGGAATCTATTTGTATATATATTTTAGCTAATAAATATGAACCGAATTTTTAATGTTTCTCATCATCATCAACATCATCCTCTACATGTTCAACATGGAGATAGTGCTATTGATAATTAATATTAAGTAGCATTTGTATCTTTTAAGAGGTGCAAGGTTTTCTCCCTAGGAAAATAATGATATTAGTAATTTAGATGTATTAATTATGATCTGTTATTTTTAGGGGAAAGGACCCAATAGGTGGGACAGTTCCAATCGTTGAGACAGCAAATGTGTTTTTAAGGCCTAATATTTTTTAAATTAAGGCCCAATACTTTTAAAGTTTAGTACTAGTAGTTGTGAGTTTAAGGTTGTTAGTGTTATTATAAGTACTAATAATTGAATGAAATGTGCCCTTTAGATTTAAAAAGCAACCAATCACGTGATGCCAAATCAACGCACCATCAAAGGGGGTCTTAATTCACACCTATTGGTCCACACTTTTTTTTTGGGCACTATTTGACACCTCAACAAAAAGCATGCTGATGTGGCATCTATTTGATGATGTGGCCCTGAAACCTTAGTTATAAGCAGGGGCATTGCCAAGTAAGCTACTGTAAAATTTTTGAAGTGATTCGAAATTGCCACGTATGATTTTGAAAGGCGTGAAGTTAGGGTGCACAACTACTGGGTCCTCTCCCCTATATCACAAATCTGAGAAGATTTGATTTGTTGGAAGTTTTGATTTTTCACATTATTGATTTAAAGATTTGATTTTTCACATTATCGATTTCCCTCACATGACCACACACATATTTGATTTGTTGGAAGACTTCATTTTTAATGACTAAGGGAGAGGGGTCAGTAGCCGCCCACCCTAACTTTGCGCACATCAAGCACATAGTTAGACATATCGAATTTTGACGATTTTTTTTGGGTTTTCCGTATGTGACCGAAGAGCTTAAAGCAATTCTTATACATTTCCTTGTAGGATGCGTTATTTGCACATGGGTCGAAAAATGGTTATTTCAACATGTCGCCCCATACATCCGCACCGATGCCGGTAACTGCTTGCCATCACATTTGTACACTTGTCTTAATTTCATTGGTTAATTTACAAATGTATTGGTGCATTTGTGTTAATTTATTTGGTTGGTATTTTACATGTATTCTTTTTAAAAATTTAATTGGGGGGTCAACTGATTAAAAACATAGGGGTTGGAACAAATTTCCAAGAAGACTAACAATAATATAACCTATCAACTAATTTAAAAAAACTAATGCGAACAAACTCAAAATGACAATATAGATAGGTCTATAAGTGGAAGAAATTGGATCATGACAAGTACACATATGTTTTTTTAACCTTATTAATTGTCTACAACTTTATATTTAGGTAGCCTCGTGTTTAGCTCGGTACAATTTGGGCAACTATGAATGTTATTTTTAAAGTATTTCTTATTAGTTAGATTTATAAAGATTTGAGGTTCGTGCTGAAATGATGTTTTGTAAATCCAATTAAAACCCCTTAAATTTCCTTGTCAGAAATTACTTAAAAGCATTAAATGTTAAATAGAAGCCGCACCGTCAATATGGAGGCTTCAATGGGAAGGTACGTTTATTTAAATCGCTTTGCTCAATTCCGAACTTCGAAGTAGAACTGCCCAGACTATTTCTAGGCTTATGTGCGCAGTTTATGCTGTCCATCCATTCCTCCGGCAGGCTTGATTTCTGATCCTTTTAGATCTTTGGGGAATGTCAACGTGCTTCGCTCACAACTTTGAAGCCATTCCAATTTCCTATGAGTGGGAGAGCAGGAGGGTATTAAATTGTACCTACTATGTACGAAAAGGTAAAAGAAGCAATGACTGGTTATTTTGCTGGACAAGTTTCCTTAAGCTGCAATGGCACGCGGCGAAGGGAATAGCTCTATTTACAGATGTATCTCAAGTGGACCTACTTTACATTTTGGTTTAGCGAGTGAAGATGGGTTTGCAGTTTCTGATTCATATTGCTCATATTGTTATCGATTTTGTGCCTCGTAAATACTGCAAAGATTGTAATACTTGCCTTCTCTATGAACTTCGCGGGGTCAAGGAGGAAAATGATATACTCCGTGCGGAGAGTAAGAAACAATTGGGAATTACTGAGAGCCTGCGAGAAGAGATGAGATTATTGCGCGAAGAGGAAGAAAACCAACTGGCAGAAATTATCCGCGGCCTGAAACAACAAATTTCATCATTGCGTGCTGAGAGCGCGAAACAATTGGAAATAATTCAAAGAATGCAACAGGAGATTGAAATATTGAGTGCAGATGGAACGAAACAACATGGAAATGTTGAATGTGCAGAAGAAGAGTTTGGATTTCCGCAAAAAATCTCAGGCGAAGCAATGGCTACTCCAGATGTCATGCTTTGTGCTTCCGATGGTTCCAAATTTTACGCGCACTCTCTCATTCTCGTGAGTGCTCTTCTTTCTGTTGAGAAGCCTTTTTTTTTTGGTATTATCTAACTAATATTGAACATTTATTGTGATGTTTTTACTGCTTGGCCAGGTGAACCAATCGGATGTGTTTGGGGCCATGTTTGAAAGGGATCTGATGGAAGAAAAAAGAGGACTAATTGTGATAAAGGAGGTGGGAGATAAAATTATTATGTTCCAAGTGCTGACTAATGAGATGGAAAAACGAAAAATATTGATGAAGGAGGTGGGAGAAGAAAGTATTGTGTTTCAGGTTGCAGGTTCTATGGCGAGGAGAAGAGCAGAAGTGATATTAAAGGAGGTAGATGGAGATAGCCTAAAAGTGTTTCTGAATTTTCTTTACACTAGAAAAGTGGCTGACAATGAAATCTCTGCCAATTATAAACAACTTGTGAAGCTTGCAGCCATTTTCCAGATAAAGTTGCTCTTTACCAGGTTGAATCTGTTTGTTGAAGCATTCTTATGGGATAGGCATTAAATAGGACACCACATAGAGAATGAAAGGAAGCAAAAAAACCCTTGGGCGTGTAATGAATGTAAATTTTTCTGCAGAAGAAAAGGCACTATGATTTACTTAATGAATTTTTTGCTTATAACTACTCTGTGTAAGTATTTGCGGAGTGTGTTCCAAGGCAAACGCACACTGCCCGTACAATAAATAGGGAGCAGATCAGATGCATTCCTTCCTCTGTGTTTTAAGTCGGATGTTATTAAATTATCTAAAATCTTTTATATTATTACATCCAATTTTAAATCCAGTAGTTCAACATTTTTTTAATGATTGATAAGTAAATGTGATTATATATATGTATATTGGCCATTTAAATTTTGTTGTTATTAGTTTTTAATTTTTCATGGTTGTGTGATAATTGTAGAAATTTTCAATGATTATAAAGAAGTGATTTTGGAGGTATTAAAATCTAATATATTTTTCATAGAACCAAAACATGAGAACCTCAATAAGTATAAAAAACCTCATAACTGAAGGAGCTGAGTTACAACTGAATCGGTCTGTTTGCTTTCTATGCTGGGATGTATCAAGGCTTCTGATTGTTGTTCCTTGCAGCTTCTTTTCCAAGAGCTCCTCATTATTATGTAAATTGTATTTATTCAATATAAAATATGAAAAAAATCTAATATATTTTTTACTTTTTATTGTTCAAATGTAGGTGGAAAATATGAGAGGAGTTATTTGGTAGTGTGTTTGTGTTATGTTTGAAGGATTATAAATATTTGTGCTTTATTAAATAACATTTTGTTATTTCTAGTTTTATTGTTTTTATCTTGAATTTATTTTAATAAAATATGGTATTGATAACGATAGATTTACTTAATAATTAAATATAAATGTAATTAGTTTAAGAAAAATTAGATAAATTGTTTGTTCAAATTAGAATAATATTTTTTATGGTAAAAATAAACACTAGATATTTATCATTTTCAAAGATTTACTAATAATTAAATACAAATGTAATTGGTTTAAGAAAAATTAGATAAATTTTTTGTTCAAATTAGAATAATATTTTTTATAGTAAAAATAAACACTAGATATTTATCATTTTCAAAGATTTATTAATCTAGTTGATGGATCATTTTCAAAGATTTATTTATCATTTTTCTTTCTCTTCTTTAGTCCTGATGATGGATCATTGAGTATGATCCGAAACGTTGACTGTAAAAAAGCAATACACAGTGATTCCAGAAGCTCTGCATTTAATCTAGTTGATTCATAAACCTAATAAAACTAGTATATTTATATTTAAAAAAATATATCTATAGTACGCCGAGAGATATCTTCCAATTTATTGCATTTATAAATTACTTGCAGTTAGAATATTTGATATGCTCTCGAGTTAATTAAAGAATTTTCATATTCTTCAAACGTAATAAGCTCACATGAGTTAAAACGTAATAAAAATTTCACTCCTATTTTTCTATCCATTTGGCTCCCACGAATTTATTTATTTTTTGTTTACCTGATAGAGATTTCACTCCATAATTGCCCAAATTTTTTTATTTTTTTATCCATTTGGCTTCCACGAATTTATTTATTTACACATTTTATAAATTTTGTTTATTGGGAATCTGAATCTTAATTGTTTATGGGATTTTATAAATTTTGTTTACTTGGGAATCTGAATCTTAATTGTTTATGGGATTTTATAAATTTTGTTTAGTTGGGAATCTAAATCTTAATTATTTATGGGAATCTGAATCTTTCAACGCTTGTTATGAATGTAGAACGCCTCTTAGTGTAATTATATGTAAATGGTGCATCAAACTTTGTTTACTTTGTCAATACCTATCATATAGTAATTTTCTTATAAATTACAATAAAAATAAATAATATATAAAAAAAATTAGGTGGACCTTGCATAAAGCCCCACCATGCCTTGATTTCTTAGTTAAAATATATAAAAATTAATATATTTAATATAAATGATAAAATAACAAGGCAGTTGTAATCTCTACCTAAGAAAGGTTTGCAATCATGCACATGTCGTAATTGTTGTTGCCCCAATTTTTTTTTTTTAATAGATACCATAGTTATAGGTTCAAGGAGAGTAAATACTGGTGTTTCCATTAGATTTCCAAAATCAACCACCCATAATGAACTGGGTTTCATGTATTGCTGGCTAATTAAGTTGCTTATATACACATGCATTGCACAACACTTTCGTGATTGTTGTGGTCGGAAAGAAAAGCTAGAAAACATTTTAGGCATAAATATATTAACTAGCCTAGCAAATACTAAATGAATGAAAAATGTGAGAAGCAACAAAGCAAAGTTAATCGGCGAGTATAGAGAATTTTTTTTTTTTTTAATTGAAAAAAAGCCAGTATACAAATGAGAGACAGTCCAGAGAGACTGTCAAAAAGGCACCAGACAGTGCCCAGAAAAAACATGACAGCGAATAGAAATAAAACAGAATGCCACCAAGCTAATGTAGAAGCGCATACAATAAACTGCTATCGCTATTTACAGACATGAGACAAATAAAACTCCAAACAAACAATAGCTAAAGCATCCTTGCGATTAGATTGCATAAAATCTGTTAACTGGGTCTCTTAGTTGCCATTCCCTTTTACCGCAGTCCATATGCTAAACACCATGCATGTAACCAGCTCCATAATCTTCTTTCAAAAAACTAATGATCAACCACTATTCAATGAGACAAATAAAAAAAAAAATCCGAACACATCCTCAGCCACAAGTTCTATATGCTTCCCTCATATCCGTGTTATCTATAAACAATAGTTAGCCATAACTCAAGCATCCCTGCGATCAGATTGCATAAATGACTAGATCTCTAAGTAGTCATTCTCTGTTGTCGCGCGGTCCATATGGCAATTGGGGGTATTAAAAACTTTGTATGAGTATCAAGCAAGTAACAGCCCCAGAATCTTCCTCTCCAACTATTGATCATGCTTCCACTGTTGAGTTCTAAAGAACTGTAAGGCATTGCTATCCACAACATTAAGTACAAGAGAGCGACTGAAAACCCCAACCCAAAAGTGATGCAGAAGAAAAATCAACAACTGGGCCCTGATCCTTTGTTAGCGTAAATTTCTCTCCTTAACAATAAGCTCACCAAGCATACAACAGTCAGTTACAGTGATCTTCTGCGATTCATGCATAGAGCAGCTCTCTCTGTTTTCACTGCCTCTTCCACTGTAATTTCCTCCCGGGTTCCCCGGACTCATCTCCTATGGAGGCTTTTTATATGTGTAAATTTATGCATTTGTTATTATGAACAATGAAGTCGATTTGATGCAAATCTGTTTTATCTGTGCTTGATTTAAATCTCTGTAGATCTCAGGAATTTCACATGGTATCAGAGGGGGAGGAGATGAAATCAAATCTGTAAGTTTGTTTTTGCATTGAAATCATCCATGTTTCTATATGCATTGGAGTGCTTGAAGGCTCTCATTCGAGGCAAGTAATATTAAAGGCCCGCAGCTCCCTCAGCCGGCTCTTCCATCAGTCTGAACATCTGTTGCAAAGGCCGATGGCCTCTTTGACAACGCCCAGCTGCCACGTTTGGCGCTCAGCTCGAGGAAACGCTCAGCCTCGTCCCTACGCTGGGGCTCTCCTTTGATCTGCCCATATCTGCAAAATAGAAGGCGCCATAAGTCTCCAAGAAGGGTCGTTTCTATTTACCTTTCATTCTTGATTGTTTTGTTTATGCAAGGCATTTCTGACTTGTAAGCAGGGCGTTTTGATTTGCATAAAGGCATATGCTAAGCCTGCATCTATGGAAAATGGTTAAATCAACTTGAGGTCAGCCTAGAAAGGAAGCATTTTGACACTGAAGCAGCCCAAAAAAAAAGAAAAAAAAAAACCAACATATGCAGGCCGATTTTTTTCCTGTGGAGGAGGCTGCACATTTTGCTGAGATCACGCATTGTGACGGCCACTATTTCCCCTATTTTTTTGGGGCATTTTGCCCTAAATCTGCCCATGCCCTAATTAGGGCTTTGTATTTTTGGGCATTCATATTATTTTTTTTGGTATTTCTTTATTTTTGCCAAAGGCTTTTTCAAAGATAGGTAAAAATAAAACTAAAAAGAAGGTGGGTAATTAAATCTAGGGTGGGGCAAAATGGTTTGGAAGAAATTTAAGGTTCTTTTAAAATATTAGTGTTATAATAGACATTTTAATTGTCTACAAATTATTAAAAAGAGCTATAAATTGGGGAAAATCATGCAAAAGGGGTAGACAAGCACTCAACTTATAAAGTGCCATTTCATAGGTTAATCATGTCTTTTAAATATTAGTTTCATCATTCTATTGTTAGGCTAGATTAGTAAGTAGGATCTACTGCCTTATCTCCTCGGACTGGTTCATGAGCCAAGTGACTATGATGAAAAGAATGCATGGTTTAATAATAATGACATGGTCTATGGACTAATATGTCTTACTATTTCTGAGGATACTCTACATCACATAGAGCACACTGAGTGCCCTTCTACTGTTTGGATCATCATCCAACAGTTGTATGGAGACATTGAATCTCCATCTAAAAGTGATGTTTTCTTGGAGAACCAAGCTATTGATGATATTGAGACTTATGCTGCCTCATGTAATGTGGACACATCTTGTATGGATGATCAGTGGAATTAGAAAAAATTGTGATACATCTTATTTTTCAGATATGTATAAGAATAACTTGATATGCATAAAAATAACTTGTCTAATAGAATTAGCAATCACATTATGAAAACCCATGCCCAACAGAGCTTCCTTCTAGTTCAATTGATGCTCAAAAATAGCAGGTAAGTCATTAAAGATGGCCTTCCATTATTTTCTGGAAACTGAGCAGTCTCAAAAAATATGTTCCATACTTTCATTAGATTGGCAAATTGACATTTTGGTGGTTGAATCATCATACATTTCAACCTGTCATCAATAAGTAGTTTGTAATGCAGAATTTTCCAAGTCATAACGTAAGAATCCATGTCAGATTTAGACTTCCAAATATATGCACTCAACTTGGTCCAAAATTTCTCACTAAATCTACATTTACACTTGAGATTCAAACGAGGATTTAAACATAAACAAGGAAGAAGCCTACAATAGATTTTCTTCAAGGGAAATATAGTGAAGTGATGCGCTTAAAGCCATAGCCAGTCTTTAAGGAAGTTACAAGGGGCAGTGGTACATATTTTCATTGATAATTTTGAAGGAACCAACGATTGAACAAAGATAAGAAATTGTATGTACTTCTTACTCAGTCCAAAACGAATTTTGACAACATGCCAAGATGCCCAATTTAGAACAATGAAGTCCCAAATATCACCAAACTGACGAACCCCTTTCTTAAACAAATGGTAAGCTTGTTTGGGAAAGCTCACGGCAAGAGGTTGACTATGATATTGAATATGTCTACTCCACCAAATAGATGAGGATGCAAAATTGATCCATGTTGAAGAGATGATTCCCTCCACTCAACGAAATGGCATACTCATTGTTGGGCACTCTAAATAGTTTGTAAAGGAAGTGAAGCTCTAATTTTGAAAAAAGGGGCAAGGAGAGTTTTATCCCACCAATCAACAGGTTGCCATTTGCCTTTAGCAGATGCAAAATTAATTTGGTGTCAAACTAGGATTTTCCAAGGTTCATCCCCTTGAATAGCCCTGATAATCCATTTAACGGATAAACAAATTCCTTGAGTTTTTGGATCAACAAGTCTAAGACCTCCTTTGCATTTGGGTTCGATACATTGTTCCCAAGAAGTGGATTTGAACCCATCCTTACCATCCCATTTAGACCACAAGAATTGACGAATGATTTTTTTCAAATCTTCATAACCCTTGTTTGGAAAGCATCCAGCAAGACGAATAGTAAACATGAGTGGCTATAAAATTTTATTTGCAACATGGATCTTACCAACCAAAGATAAAAACTTATTTTCCTAGTTAAAAAATTATTCTTGATTCTATCAGTGAACCACTTTCACATATCAAACAAGGAAACACCTAGTCCAAAAGATATTCTTAGATACCTAGTGATCTCTCCATGTTTGATTTGTTTACATTCCCTAGGAATCCATTGAGGAATGGGCCCAGATTGAACCATCAAAAATTTAGTTTTGTTATAAGCAAGCTGCGAATCGAATATAGAAGAATACAAATCCAAATTTTCCATGGTATTATTGATTTGTTCTTTGGAATTTTGTAAAAACAACATGCTATCATCAACAAATTTTGAGTTGATAACAACACCATTTTGGGGTATTGATATTCCTAATATAAGTTTCAGTTGTTTAGCATTATGTAGCAAGTAGCCCAAAGCATCAGCTGTGAGAAGATATAGGAATGGTGATAACATGCATCCCTGTCTGATGGAGTGTTGCAATGGGAATGAATCAGTCATGGAATTATTAATCAAAATTTGAGCATTGACATCATTAAATAATATTTGAACATGTGCCCAGATTTTGGGCCCAAAACCAAGCCATTGTAACATTTTTAGAATAAAATTCCACCAAATATTATCATAGGCTTTGTCAAAATCAAGCTTGATTAGTAAAGCATTTTGTCCAATTTGTTGTGCCCATTTAGTAGTTTCCCAAGCCAAAATAAGGTTATCAAGAATGTGTCTTCCACCAAGGAAACCAGTTTGTTCAATTCTAATAATTCCTTAAACCATAGGTTTAATTCAGATGACTAATGCCTTGGCAATTATTTTATAAGAGGTATTGAGAAGAGTGATAGGTTTGACCAGAAACTGTATCATTTTCTTGTGGCAGCACATTGAAACTGTTGACTAGATTGACTAGTTGATTGTTGTTCATTCGGTTTGAAGAGGTTAAGGATGGAGATCTAGATTTTTGTCGTGAAAAGGGTGGAGGTGAAATGGAACCTCATACATGATGAATTGGAGATTTGTGAGATGGGGAAGGTGAGTGATCTTGAGGAGGAAAAGAATGGGGAGATGAACCAGATTGTTCCTTCCTTTTCTTAACCGGTCTCCAACCGTCCGTTATAATTGCATCCCTATAGGATGGGGATTGTACAAGAAGTGCATCAATTGTGATATCAGAAACTAAGTGAGGAGGGGGTGGAATAAGAGATGATGAGGATGAAGTGGAAGAGGGAGAGATGTTTTGAGGAAGGACGAGATGAGTGGAAAGACAGTTTAACTTGGTTAGATGGGGGTGTTATAGAAAATTGAATTGCTAGCTAATATCTCTATCATATTGAGGAGTATAAAATTTTTAACAAATGTGATGAATCTTAATTTTGATTGTAACTAAAATAGTAAAATCTTATTATAAAAGATGTTTTTGAATAGAGATCATTTATATCAAACTTCTAGTTTTTACTAATGTAAAAAAAATTTGTGTTACATTTAATCTATTTGCAAAGTAAATGTATCAATACCTAAACAAGACTAAGCATGCATGTAAATTTTGGAAGAATGAGTGAGCATATGAAATGTTTTGATTATGGTAATTTGGTTTTGAAGGGACCATAAACCATTTACAAAATACAACCAAAACACACCAACACTGTTGTAACCAAGACCAAAAAGTTGGTTTTAAAGGGACCAAAACCCCTATACAACCTCAAGTTTTGACAGGACCTAAAACCTTACAAAGTTGTAGCCAAGTTGCCCATGGGAAGCAAGCATATGAAATGTTATTCTAGTTGTTTCAGTTAAAAATATGTATAAAATTGCCATAGACAATTACATGCCACAATGAATGATTTTTTTAGTGAAAATTTTTTATCAATTGGTGAATAGTTCATATCGGTCAATTCAAATTTGGTAAATATATTACAACTATCTGCAGGTCAAATCATCAAGATTTGATTATATATCAGTCAAATGGATGTTAAATTGCCACCAATTTATTTATTAGGCATTTATAATTAATATTTTTCCATAGTAACCTATGTGTTTGTAATAGGGAATCGCCTAGAATTACGAAGGCATGTTTTAGTTAACCAGCATATTCACTAATAGAATTAAAGTTCACTATCTATATGGACCAGTTTTGTCAATACCATTATAATGTCATGTTAATTAGAGGGCCATAATCACCTTAAAATTACAACATATATTTTTTTTATCGTGGTTTGATTTGACCAACATTTATATGGACCACTTTATAATCACATGGATTTTGAACACCAAATTTGTACTCCATTGTTTTATAAACATACAAGATTCACCAACTATGAATTCATATAAATATAACTGAAACTCTAATATTTTACATATTTTGTTTTACTCTTGATTTAGAGAACAAACAAATAACAACTGTATATGCCTAAAATTGACACGACTTAGTCTAAATAAATATTCTTAATATTTATTTCATTCTAATTCCTCTATCAATAAATAAATTATTTATTTATTTATTTGATTCATATTCCTCTAAGTTAATTAAATATTAAATATTTAATCACCTCTTCTAAAGTCAAAATTAAATAAAATATTTTATTTAATTAAATCATTTCTTCTTCCAAATTTAAATAAATCAATCAAATTTATTTAAATTCTCTCAATCTCTAAAAATAAAATATAATAAAATATTTTATTTATTCTTCTATCATGCACAAACAATTAAATAAATTTATTTATTTAATTTGCTTTCTTATCTTCTAATTCCTCAAAAAATCTTCCAAATCTTCTAAAAATAAATCTTCTTCTTCATACACACAAAATTAAATAATTTATTATTTAATTCCTCTTAAATCATGCAAAAACAAATCACAAGTTGAGTTAATGGATATAATCTATCTTGTTTTTATCAACAACTCTTAAATTAGAAAAAAAATTCTAATTTATGAAAACAAATCTTGTCTTTATAAAAGAAAGCAATTAACTCAAACAAAACAGTTTTTGTGTGACACTTGTCTTCTTTCTATTCACGCACATCCTCTCAAGGTTTCTATACCATTGATCTTCTCATTCTTTCTATATCGTTGATCTTCTCTCTCACAAGTCTATAAATTCAACTCTTTTCCTCCATTTCAATCATCCAAGCTTTTAGTACCCTTACTCTGCAGGAATTACAGCACGCCTTTGGCACACACGTCATTCCATTTGCTTGCGATCAACTTGTTACCATACCATTACCATTGTTGTGAAGCTCATCTTCATTGCAATAAACTATCACAGCCATTCCCACTTGACATCTTGGAATAGCAAGGAATTGCACCTTTTAATGGCCATATTCATACACAAGATCATTTGAGATAAGCAATCAATGGAAGCCACGAAGTGAAGAGGTTTGCAAGGTTTCAAGTTCTTTGTTTATTCAATTTTCTTTATTTCTTATTTCATTGAGTTATTGGGTATTGTTGATATACATTGATTATTCATTTACACCAATTTTCCCATAACATTTTTGGCACCCACCGTGGGGTGATTTAACCCAAAAACTAAATTTTTTGTGCTAAGGTTCTGTATACATGAGGATTTGGTGCATCTAATCAATTCTAACACGTATTTGAGCTCTATTCCGGCACATTTACCTCTTGAAGCTACGCATCTATGTTCTGATATGACACATTTATTGAAACTGCGCATATACTCTCTTTTTCCGTGCTTTTGACCTTTGTCTTAGCACTTTCGTAATAGCTGCGCATATGACCTCTGTCTCTATGCATCTAATCTCTGTACCTACGCATATGATTCTAATAGTGACTTTTTGAGTTTTCTTGTGATTTTGCTAACGTTGGCACTTATTGCAGGAATTTTCTCTGATCTACTTGCAGGTTAGGGGCTGGTTTAGACATTCTAGCTGCATTATTAACACACATCATAGATTTAATTAGCAAGGATAGTAATCAGATGTTCATACAAAATCACATCTAGATCTAACTAGGAAGGATTGTTATTTGATATTGTTGCATCAACAACTTGAATTTAGTCCCAATGCTAGCAGGATAAAATTGAACCATTGCTATCTTGCTTTCAAAGTTAACAACTCGTGTGTGTGTGCCCAAGTAGCTTAACACATTTAGTTCTTTTCATTTTAAACTAGGGGAAAAGAACCACTATCTTTTGTATTTTTGGAATGATACTAGGCCTATGCTCTCCCCTATCTTGAGTGACCAAAATGCTAGACATATCATTTCGCATGTGTTAAAACCTTAGAGAGGCCTACCCTTGGATATCCTTCCGTCCAAGTGGAAACGACCTAAAGTGGTAACAAGATAAAGCCAAGCTTTGCCAAGCCACTATAAATAAATTGTGTTTGGAGTGAAAGCTTCAAACAACGAGTGAAGTTGTGTTATATTGATAGCCAACCTCCCCAAAACCCTCCAAGGCGCAACCCTTGAAGGTTGGGAGACTCCATAACAGAGAGTAGTGTTGCCACACGTATAACCACTAGAACAGTTGCACGTACTAATCACCCTTTATTTTTAGTAGCTAAAAAACCCTATAAGCTGGTGTAGGGAAGGGCGATTATCACCTCTTGAAGATGCCTCATCTAGAAATAGTGAGAATTTAATTTATATTGTCCCAGCCAGCCTAGGATTTGTACTTGCTTTTGAGTAAAAAAAAGTCCAAAAAATTACAAAAAGATTAAAAAACCATGAAAATATTCTTTGTGTTTGCTATGTCTTCTTGCCATAATTAAAAAATCAGATAAAAAAGACCATCTTGCAACCAAGAAACTAAAAACATCAAAAATGTGCCAAGAAAATTGCAAAAATAGTCAAGAAAACCAGCGCTGCGCATATACTTTTTGAAGTTGTGCATCTGTGTCGACTTGCAGCGCATTTGCATCAACTTTCTACGCATTTATCATCTGTTACTGCATGTTTATCATTTACCAGAGCTGAGCGTTTGCATCAACCTACCGCACATTTATCCTTTGTTTCAGTGCATCTGTAGTTGCGCATCCAAGACAGTGAGCTTTTCCACATCTGTTGAGAGAGTTTTCTACCTTTCTGAGTACCCGTTTCAGTCTTGTGTTAGTTTCTGTGGAGATGACAAACCAATTAGAAGCAATTGCTCAAGAACTCCAAGCCATACAATAGCAAATGGCAATCTTACAAACTAAATCTTCCAAAATATAGTATTCGCCACAGGGCATATCTCCTTATTCGTCTAATAAAAGCTTGGCTAAGATACCTTTTTCTTATAGTTTTGATGAGCCCAAATTTGACAAGTATAGGGAAATAGATTATCCACGTATACCAAATCCCTCCCAACATGAGCATGTCAGTACTAGCTATGCCTTGCACTAAGATCATACATTCTTTTCCCGTCTTAATGACAATCTTGACAAGGCAAGCACCACCTCCAGTTCTGAATCGTATACCACTCCTTCTACTAGTCCTCCTTCACCATCCTCTAGAGGGCATAGCCCA
The DNA here is from genome assembly GCA_027924645.1 of Cunninghamia lanceolata. Classification (NCBI taxonomy): domain Eukaryota; kingdom Viridiplantae; phylum Streptophyta; class Pinopsida; order Cupressales; family Cupressaceae; genus Cunninghamia; species Cunninghamia lanceolata. The sequence goes on along the minus strand of BSBN01000144.1, from coordinate 2,233,365 downwards.
AAGCATACTAGTCCTCCACCAACACCAACATCAAGTCCCCCAAGCTCTAATCCGACATTCAAAGAATCCTCGAATGATTTTTTCCAAAGACTTTTTCTAAATATATACAACAAAAGAAAAGATACAGAGAAATCCAAATCCACTCATCCATTGCCTCATTCATCTACCCATGTACCTATGAAGGATGTGATCCAAGGGCTACTAGCAGAGAGTAAACCTTGTCCCCAAATTCTGGTCCTTGACCTTACCAACGATCCTTCCAATAACATGTCCTCTCCTCCAACCCCATCGTGTAATCCACAACCCATCGAGCTTATTGAAGAGTTTCCCACCATGAACCAAAATCAAGGTCTGTCGTACCTTCATGTTGTTGACCAAGAGTCCTCTACCTCCACTTCAATTCAAGCACATCAAGAGTTATGTCAAGAACACACTTTAGAACATGTGGAAACATCAAACCTTTGTCTAAATCAAGATCAAAGCAGCCCCATCCAACCCATCCATTACCTTTATCTTTTATGTGATCCTATACATAAGAAAGAGATCCAAATCCAACCCATCTAGAACATTTATCTTTTCTACGACCAAGATATTACCTCTGAAGAAGCTATCCATGAGCAACTTGGTCCTATACATGAGAAAGATATCCAATTCCAATCCATCCATAACCTTTATCTTTTCTATGATCAAGATATTATTGTTGATGAAGAACCTATGCATGAGCACATTGATCCCATCATGCTTAATCCTATCTATGATCAAGATCCCATCTATGATCAAGAGCCTATCTATGAGATCAAGCAGACCATGATGATCCTCTTAGCCAACTTTATGCATTCCATGGTCATGAGGTTAGCACCCCATCTATCCATCATCCATCTAGTCCTATCATTGATCCAACAACTTCCACTTCCCTTGATGAGACATAGGCCTCCCAAGCAAGCATAGAAGATCAAACCAATAACGATCCTTCACCGTCCATTATCGACCATATTGCAAATCCGTTATCCTATCCCCTTGGTTTCACTATCTTCATCCATGAATGTTCTTCCTTAAAACACCAACAACCATTATCCTCTATCTCACCTTCCTCATCCAATAAGGAGATCGATGCTAGTGTCCAACACATACATAATCCCACTGTCCATCGCATTCCACCGCATACTCCAGCATATGAACTATCAAGGTAAAGGCTTAGGCCTTCATGAACAAGGTATTTTGGAGCCCGTCCATGTCAATGTCCCTCCTCACTCCTATGGCCTTGGATACACATCCCAAAGTGAACAATCTCAAGATGTTGGTACTTCCTCCATACCCTCTAAATCCACCACTTCCCATCCTACATTCTATCATATCCCCAAAACATATATCGCCATTCCACCTCCCTTATCGTATACCTCCCAAAAGCATGTGACCATACACCTTCCACCATGCAACCTACCTCCGCTACTTCCAACTCCTAACATCCCTCCATGCATTTTACCACCACTTCTTCCAACACCTTATCCATCCATCTATAAAACCTCTAAAAATCCCAATCATGGCCAACAAATGTACATGTTGTCTAAACAAAGAGCTTCCACCAACTCCACTTCCACCATCTCAAGGGAATTCAACATCAAAAATTTGGATGCCTCTACCTATAAAGTCAAAAATCCTAAAGGTCCTCATGCCTGTGGATACAAAAGCCAAGAATCAAAGAGTTATCCATCTCAAAAATTGCATACACCCACACACCTCAATGCCAATTGAAAAAGGTGTGGGTCCCCAAGCAACAAGTAATTATCTTTGAAGCTACACAAAAGCCGCATATACCCAATCCCATACCTTCACAAGTGAAATCTAAAAGCAAAATGGTTCGGATGCCTAAGCAAAAATCCATCAAGTTAAATGAGGCATCCACCTCTCAAGAAACCCGACCATCCCCTTTCTCCTTTTTCATCCAAAAGTCTCAAATGCTTCCATCCCACATGATAAGCAAAAATCAGAAGTATACTAAATCTATGTGGGTCCCTAAATGCCTATATCATTCATCCACCAAGCAAAAATCTCCATTGCTTCCTACACCACCTTCCCATCATAAGCTTCAATGTTTATCACAGTATGTGCAACCGTTGGTCATGGTTCCCTTTCATCCCACAACATTTCCATATACCTCCATCTCCCCTTCCTTCCACTATTATCCTACATATCTTCCCCATCCTATTCCTATGGTCCATGATTTTGCGTAAGCCTTCCCTCCATCCTTACATAACTCTTACACAATCTGCACCATAATCCACTATCGCACCTTCCATTATCCGCTATCTACCTACTCCATCTCACTTTTGTGCAATCCTTACCAACATCTATAAGCATAGCGACATTTGGTATGATCCATGCAGCAACATGCATTCTAGTGGGACACTATCACCTTTCATGGAGCTAGATGCTTGAGTTTCTCTCGTCCAACTTCTCCCATTCAAATGTTTCAAAAAAAAAATCAAAGAGAAATCCCTTCATCCAATGGTGAAAATTTGGCAAACATGCGCCTTGGATAAGTACCATGATGAAAACTTGGCAAATAGGCGTCGTGTGTAAGTTGATCTTCTACGTCACCTACACTTGGAGGCACCTTGTCTCATTGGCATATCACTCTTCTCCTATCAGTTTCCTTCCGTACCATTTCCTATCCTATCCTTCTATCCATTTGCATGCCTATACTGTATAGTCCGTCCATCCTATCTTACCGCACCCTCCTATCATCTGTACCCTGCATATACCTATCATATTGAGTCCTTTCATCCTCCATTCCTCTTTTGATCTTGATACAGATATGGGGGCAAAATGTCGAAACATGCTTTGGAAAAACTCTTGATATACCTTGTCTTTTTCAAAACAATCCAATCCTCTCATCCTCCTATCATCATAAGCATTGTCATGAAAAATCCTAAGTATCCTACCTACAATGGGGCATGTTATTCCTATACGACTTAGTCCTTGGCGATCACATCCTTGCCTTCTTCCGCATGCATTGCTTCCATCCACTATTGTCCGTCCTCATACCTACTCGTTCCATACCCTGTCACCCATCCATCTACCTATCCGTGAGGTTCCCTTGTCATCAGTATCTATCACTAAGGCTATTCAAAAAATCCCAGGAGCATTAAAAGTTGGCAGCGTCTATTGTCAAAATCTTATCCTCCAAAACTATGTCGCCTCTGCGTTGTCACATAGGCAAGGCCATTATCAATGCACCCCCGAGGCTCTTGCACTCCGCTACCCATCTGTTCCATATCTTGTCATTCTATCCGCGTCTGCACCATTTCACTAGGCAAACATGCAAGCGAAACAAAGCCCGCTTTCAAACAGAAGTTTAACGCAAGACATCAACCTATCCAAAACAAAGCAAACAAATACCTAAAGCACTCAAAATGATTCGATCTAAATTATGGCAAGAAGATACATCTAATGCAACAATTTTTTGTGTTCGTGAGCAAGTTAACTTACAAAGTCTTGATTTTTGTTATTATGTCTTTCTATGCTACTTGAGGATGTCAAAAAAACTAGAGATGCTATGATGGGGGCATAATCATTTTCTTTGTTTGTTGTTTGTGGATTAATCTTTAGTAATGTGACGACTTTAGTCTAACGACATGATCAACAAACAATCATCGAGGACTTCAGAGGTCTAAACATGAAAAGGGGCAATCCTTATCTATAGAAATGCAAGAAATACTTAGGTCATTACGGTTAAATTATACCTAAATGCTTGTATTTTTTTACAACATTTTAAAAGCCCAATGATCAAACAAAGCACTTCAAAATACTTGCAATATCTAGATGACAAATATCCATATCCATAATGTATCTAATTGCATATCCATATCCATATCCATACCGTATCCAATTGTGTCTCATATCTGTATCCATATCCAATTACATTTTGTATACCATCCAGGCAATAAAGATTCTATGCAGAGTATAAATGTTTACCATTACAAGCTTGTGATTCCTTCATTCACGTTTCTTCTACCAATCAATCTTCTATCTCTCATCGTATCTTTCATCCTTATCCATTCAATCTGAGCAGTGATCCAAATGCAAGGCGATCCCTAAACCATACCAATCGAGTCAAGTCAATCCTCTCAAATGATCCAATCGCACTTAATGGTCTTGATCCTTGTCTGGTCGTAAACCAACTCAATCAGTCATAATTATTAGTGGGATGTATCTTTCCCATGCCTATCGTGTTGCTCTAGGGATCTATCGTTCCCCGCCATGACAACACTATCCATTGTGTTGCTCTAGGGATCTATCATTCCCCGCCATGACAACACGCCTGTCGTGTTGATCTAGGGATCTATCGTTCCCTGCCATGACAACACTATCGTATATTGTTATCAGTTAATCTTTGGTTTACTACTTGACAGGGGCAATACCTTGTTTGTTCTTGTATCATTTGTGCATACTTGCTTTCTTGTGTGTGTTATCATTCTATCTTGCATCGCGTATCATTCGACTCTTTCTTCAACCAATTTCTTCACCATAACCTTGTTCTTCCACCTTCATCGTGAGATTGTCCGTCTCGTGCCCTTGAAGCTCTCTCCCCATCCAATCTCCTGAGGGGGCATCGTCATCATATCTTTTCATTACCATCTTTTTCTTCTATCCATACCTTAGCTTCTTTGAAATGATGTTACTCAACACAAATCTCATCATCTCGAACATCACATCAAAGAGGGGAAAAATGTATACACCTAAAATTGACACGACTTAGTCCAAATAAATATTCTTAATATTTATTTCATTCTAATTCCTCTATCAATAAATAAATAAACAAATTTATTTATTTGATTCATATTCCTCTAAGTTAATTAAATATTTAATACTTAATTACCTCTTCTAAAGTCAAAATTAAATAAAATCCTTTATTTAATTTAAATTCTTCTAAAACAATTAAATAATTCTTAATTATTTAATTAAATCATTTCTTCTTCCAAATTTAAATAAATCAATCAAATTTATTTAAATTCTCTTGATCTCTAAAAATAAAATATAATAAAATATTTTATTTATTCTTCTATCATGCACAAACAATTAAATAAATTTATTTATTTTATTTGCTTTCTTATCTTCTAATTTCTCAAAAAATCTTCCAAATCTTCTAAAAATAAATCATCTTCTTCATGCACACAAAATTAAATAATTTATTATTTAATTCCTCTCAAATCATGCAAAAGCAAATCACAAGTTGAGTTAATTGATTTAATCTATCTTGTGTTTATAAACAACTCTTAAATTAGAAAAAAGCTTTCTAATTTATGAAAGCAAATCTTATCTTTATTAAAGAAAATAGTTAACTCAAACAAAACAACTTTTGTGTGAGACTTGTCTTCTTTCTATTCGCACACATCCTCTCAAGGTTTCTATACCGTTGATCTTCTCATTCTTTCTATACCGTTGATCTTCTCTCTCACAAGTCTATAAATTCAACTCTCTTCCTCCATTTCAATCATCCAATCTTTTAGTACCCTTACTCTGCAGGAATTATAGTGCACCTTTGGCACCCACGCCATTCCATTTTCTTGCGATCAACTTGTTACCATACCATTACCATTGTTGTGAAGCTCATCTTCATTGCAATAAACTATCATAGCCATTCCCACTTGACATCTTGGAATAGCAAGGAAGTGCACCTTCTGATGGCCATATTCATACACAAGATCATTTGAGATAGGCAACCAATGGAAGCCACAAAGTGAAGAGGTTTGCAAGGTTTGAAGTTCTTTGTTTATTCAATCTTCTTTGTTTCTTATTTCATTGAGTTATTGGGTATTGTTGATATACATTGATTATTAATTTACACCAATTTTCCCATAACAACAACTACAAGAATTAACAAGTCAATGAAAGGTAAGAGATGTTTTCTTTATTATTTTAAAATATAAGATTCCTCCTATTTATTTATCTATTTGATAGTTTTTGGTTTCACTACTATAGATGATATTGAGTAGGGATACGACTAGGCCACATGAATTTATGTTATATGATTTCCTCTTATTGATTTTGTCTGTTTATTGTTTAGTTTCATTGTTACATAATACAGACCATATCAAAAACTATCAATGTTGAACCTTTAACGATGAGTTGTGAGCTTAAACACAAGGACATTTTTTTACATCTTTTAATTTGTGAGAGATGTCAAGGAGTCAATTTACTGAAAGTGGTAAAGGGATCTCACTAAAATGTAGACACAATCTCATATTTTGGCCATGTTTGTTGTCCATCAAATCAAGCTACAACATCAAGATTTGTACCATCTATTAAAAAACAAAAGAATACCTTATAAGGAGAATGTGATGAGTTGGATGGCAATGCTAAAGATGATGTTCTAGAGGAGTCTCAACATAGTGGGAATGATAATATTAATAAATCAACCTCAACAAGTGATAACAAAAATATAGATCTTGCATGGAAGGGGAAAAGAAAAGCCAAATAACATATGGGGTCATGAGTGGGATCTATCAAGAAATTTTCAGATTGATTGGGTGTTAAAGTACCCATTTATTGAACCAACGGAGAATGTAAAAAAAGATGAACCTCCTATATAATGTAGGTGTAAGATTTGCAGTTAGAAATATAGTAGGGACAAGAAGTTGTATCTAAAATTTGACATCATAGAAAAATATGTTGGTAAAATTTATGAAAAATAAATCATAGATGGAAAGGAAAATTTAGTGATAAGATAGAAAACAAAGGAAGAATGTCTGCATGTTAAGCCCTTGAATATGATAAATTTATTGAAAGAAAGATGAAACTTTCTACATGTGGAGGTTCAATTGAAGTTTAATTTAGAAAGATGATGGGAGAAGCACAAATGAAAAAACTATTCAGTTGAGTGTTACTTTTCATATTTTGACTAGAGGGCATCCTATGATAGATTACCCAAAATATATATCATTTATAATTTATTCAAATCATATTTAAATGATGATTTTATCTAATATTTCATCTGAACAATTAATATCAAATTTAGAGTTAGTCATAATAGATAATCACACCTTTCTCATATATCCTAAAATAATTATACAAAGTAATATCAACTATCTAATGACATGTGCATCTGGATAATATCATAAGTTCACATCTCTACTAGTATTTATATATAAAAATAATAGATGAGAATCTATGCATCTAACCAATATTAACATATGAATCCATCTAGTGGTTAGATATCAAACATATATCATAGTAGAATGAGTGCAACTGTGGTCACAAAATAGATGGGCCTTAAAAAAACATGGTGGAGAGGATTGTCTACTAGAATTCCTCCAATGACTATTGTTTGTTGTATGTTAAGTTGTGATGGGAATGATGTAAGGAAAACTGGAGTAATTTTGTATTCTTGCAAATAATTTTTTAAACAAATATCCATACATGTTCAAATTCAAAAACTTTCCCTTGCAATTTTGGTATGGTTTTAGGCTTCTTGACCACTTTATATTGCATATTGTGTTTACAAAATTAATTGGGTTTGTATATGAGAATTCATAGTTTTTAATAGATATTTTTTTCAAACTTTAAAAATATTTTTAATTATTTATTAATTTTCAAACACACAGTCTCATAAACATGAATGGATATATATTTTTTGTTTTTTAATAACTTGTCATTTGAAATCGATTTTTAAAAATTATATGAGCCCAAGCTAAAAACAATTCTGTACACACTAAAAAATTATGTTATGATTATTAATGTCAAGGTGATTGTACACAACCTAGGTTTAAGATTTCTACCTTAATCCTATTAAAAAATTAATAAAAAATATATGATAAAAATTATAAAAAATATTCACCCCAAGCCTCAACATTAATTACATTTGTTCATAAAAGTATTTTAAAAATACTTTCATTTACTAGTCCTTAGATTTACATTTATCATATGGGTATTAGAATAAGTTACATTTTTTTTTAACTAGAAACAAAATTTGATATTTCATATTTTTACACCATGTTAATATTCTATCTATATGTGCTTCGAATCTATATCCCAAGTACAACTAATTTTTATTTTTAAGGTGAAAATTTGCCCCTTTTTGGTCATTTTTGTCCCTCATTAGCTTCCACTCACCATGGAGAAGGAGATTTAATGGTATCTTCCATAGATAATTTGGCTCCTAATGTATAAGAGGAGTTAGAAAGTGATGCAATTTTAGAAAAGGAGGTTATAAGAATGAGAAGGGATGAGCATGAAATGTGGTGGTGGGGTTAAAAGGATAATTGTTGTATAAAGAAAACGGTATCACAAGGATCATGTGGGGAAGAAGTTCACACATTTTGTTTAGTTCTTGAGCTTTTGGAAACCAAAAGTCTCCTTTGCGATGATGTAGGATTCTAGAAATTAGATCAAAGTTATTGGACCATAGGGTTAAACTTGCTGATTTTATTCAAGAAGATGCCTAGAAGCTTTAGAGACACGAGTTTAGTTGAATCATCATAATGCTTATATTTTAGTGAGAAGCATGTTTGAAATGATCTAGAGTATTGCATGGGTGACTTGAAATAGAGGTACAAGTCTTAAAAGTTGGTAAAAAAATAAGATAATGAAATTGCCAGTTTTTTTGTAGGTAGTGAAATCATTTTGAATGTGGCTATTTCAATTTTCTTCCTTGGTAAAAGAAGCACATTCATCTTAACTATAGTGAATTTAAAATTGTTTCTTGGTGAAAGTGGTAGAATTGTCAAATGTTGTGTAGACAAAGCATGGAATATTAAGGGGTTTCTACATTTCAACTTTTGTTTTATATTTGATCTTCTATGTGACACCTTGGGAGTGCATGGAAAAGGAATATATGAATTATAATACATGTTTGAGGGGTTTTATATCATGATAATATCCATTCTATGTTCATTTTTGTTGTAAGTGTTAGAACAAGGGTTTTTAAGGTTCAAAGGCATATTACAAGTGTGAGGAGTTGTTTAAATACTTTTCCAAGGCTTTGCTTCACCCTAAGGGAATTATAACATATATAATTAGACTATGTATAGTGGAATTAGGATCAAAATTCTCACTCTTGCTTGAGTTCTTTCTCTTTTGAAAGGTTCTTCCAAGGTAACTTTATTGTCTCAATCTTTGTGTGTGATTCTTTTACATCATTTACTCTTGTTTTATGTTCCTAAAAGTGTGTTACATTTGTTATGAACATAGATGACTCTAGTAATATTAATTAGAAGTTGAAAATATAGTTTTGTGAAGGTTAAATTATAGGGTTTACACGCACTTGAAATTTATAAGTTGATGAGTGTTAGGAGAGAATCTCCATCAGATTTTCTCTAGGGTAAATTTTGTGTCTTAGTAAATGTGTATGCTTCTTTTGTATGATTTATTCTAATTCTATGTTCCTACATGTGTGTTGCACATCTATATTAATGTGTATGACTAGTAAGATGTATATTAAAAGTGGAAAATATTGTTTTGTGATGGTTTCATAAGGTTAAATTTTTATTTAAGAAAATTTTAATTTGATGAGTGTTAGGAGAATATCTCCATAATTTTACATATTATAGCACATGAGTTATTTTATTCAATGCACTCTCTGACCCCATAGTCTATTTATCACTAAAAAATGTTACCTTACCTCTATTCAAATAATTCTTGGCTCTTCAATTAGTGTTTTCATTTCCAAGGTTAGGACTACCCTAGAAGATTTGAACTAGTATAGGACCACATATGCACCATTGACCTTCTCAATCGAAATTCAAATTATATTGTGGCTCCAAGCCAACTTAGCCCAATATTATCATTATTTGCTGATGTGCACACTAAAAAGTTCAAATTGTGCATCTAGGAAATGTATAAAGGACATATCCCCTATGTCATTTCAATTTCCCTTGATCATCTAGACAATCCATCACTAACCACTATCATTTTGGAAAAGGATCACTCAATAATCATATCTCTATTAGAACTCTATGTTTATATCAATCAACTCTTGCATCAATAAATGTCAAGACCGTCATCCTTACACTCAATCTACCACTTTGACATTCATTGCACTCTATCCATTATATCAAATCTCAAGCACTCATTATCATTGTATCCCATCATTGTTAACTAATTGCACATCCATTGCATAGACTAGTTGGTGTGTCTTTCAACTTGTTACAAAATATTTAAATCAATCAACAAGGATTAACTATAATCATGAAAGCCTCAAGGATTCCTCATTGTTGGGAATTAAAGTGTCTCAACCTTTGCAAATTCCTAGCATTGTTTATTTAATTGTATATTTATTTATTGCCTAATATTGTATTTACTTGTACATTCAGTTTGGTCACTTAGTTGAGGTGGCATGGTGACATGTCATCTTACTTGGAATGTGACTTGGATGGTAAAGTCAAAATTACATGGATTTGGGCGTCCCATTTGAGGTGGCACTATTATGTCATATGTCAGCATCTTGTGGTATGTGGAAGAGGATATTTCATATGGCATAATCTATGATGCATAAGAGTCAAGTTTGGAGATTCCTATGACAAGTGATGACAAGTGTCGGTGAGTATCTTTGCATGAGGGAAAGGCATCTTTGGACACCCAAGTTGGGCTATGACATGTTGTAAGAGGAATATGCTATATTTATCATTGTATGACGGATTCTCTTACAACATTTAAGGTTGTTATGTTGGGAAAATCCATGACAGTTGTAAGATGTGTAAGAGCATTTGTCATAGTCTATTTTTAGCCTTAGAGCGCTCCATATTGGGAAAGTCAAATCTGCCATGTATGACAGATGTAAGGGATATATTTGCAGCAAGGACAAGTGTCCTTTGATGTGGCATAATGGCCATGTGACCAAGGTGGACGCCTATCCCAAGATACTTCCAGAATATGCCTTGTAATCTCTATATATTGTATAGTTTGGAGTTGTAGTGATATAGTATTTTTACAGGTACTGTTATGCTGCCAGAATAACTTCAAAATTGACATTTGAAGACTCTTGGAAGAACTTGCATTGCAAGTGTATTGTAAACTGTAACTGTTTCATATAATTATACAATGTGCAGGTTTTAGAGTGCGGGGTTTTTCACCTGAAAAGGTTTTCCCCACGATACATCTTGTGTCTACTTCTCTCTGTCTACATTCTTGTATTGTGTTTGCTATTGTAATATCTCTAATATATGTTTCATATTGCTGCAATTGTAAGGGTTAAAATAAATTTGCATACCTCTCCCCTCATTAGATTAGTTTAGGAAGTGATTTTCGCACACCTAGCTTCCTTTCAGTTGGTATCAGAGCCTAGCTAGTTTTGGTCCTAGCTGCTGGGTAGAGGTTTTTTGTACTGATTTTAGATTGAGTGGGAGTCTGTGTAGAGTATTCTATAATCTTGTTGCAGGAAGGAGATGTTGAAAAGTTTAATGGCAGCAATTTTGAGTTGTAGAAACTCAAAATGGAAGACATGCTCATTGATATAGACCTATGGGAAGCAATTTCTGGTGTAAAACTAGTGGCAATGTTGCAAGATGATTGGGATTTCAAAGATCGTAAAGCCAAGGGTCTTGTGAGACTATGTTTGGCTAATTCCGTCATGTTAAATATTCATGAAGAGAAAACAACAAAGGAACTGTGGAAGAAACTTGGTGATCTTTATTAGGCTAAGTCCCTAGTAAACAAGTTATTCCTACGGAAGAAGCTATATTCTCTGAGGATGGAAGATGGAGGATCTGTTGCTGATCACATGAATGTCTTTAATATGTTAGTTGCACAATTGACATATGTTGGTGTGAAGATGGAGAAATGCAGAGAAAGTCATCCGAGTCGGCCAAAGAGGCTCTTGCGGTTTGTGGAAGACCCAAGGAGAAAGGGAAAAAGGAAGAAAAGAAAGATGATAAGGGTAGATCCAAATCTCCTGGAAAGTCCAAGGCACTATGTTGGAACTGTGGGAAAACTAGGCATTTCTGAAAGGAATGCAAAGAGGAGAAAAAGAAGAAAAAGAAGAATGTCCTAGATTCAGATTCTGACAAGTCACAAGATGATGGTGATCCCTTCATTGTAGCCTTGGCCAGCCATGCATCTAATGATGTGTGGTTGATTGATTATGGTGCCTCTTTCCACATGACCTTGCATCGAGACTAGTTTACAAAGTATGAAGAGTTCAATGGTGGAAGAGTGTACCTGGGTGACGATTCTCACCTGAAGATATTTGGCCATGGAAGAGTCACAATCTGATTCCTTGATGGACAAGTGAAGGGGATCTCTGGGGTTATGCATATCCTAGGCTTGGCATGGAACCTACTTTCTGTAAGTAAATTGAATGATGCAGGTGTGCAGGTTGTCTTCTCGAAAGAAGGATGCAAGATGACTAGAGGAGCTATGGTGCTTGCGAAGGGTACTCAGAGAGGTACTCTGTTTTCACTGGAGGCATGCATTTCACAATAGAATAGTTCTTCCGACTTAAAGAGAAGAGTTGCAGTCACTTCATCCCCACCATTGGAACCGATAGTGAAAAGATCTCTTGTATCAAATTCTGATGGTAGTGCATTTTGGGTACCTAAGGGTGCTCATGCTTTGGAAGTTAAGATTCATGCTGAGAAGACAATGTTATGGCATAAGAGATTTGGCCACATTGGTGAGAAGGGTCTTAGAACCTTGAAAAATAAAAACCTCGTTGAGGGGTTAGATGATTATAATCTCGATTTCGACTTTTGTGAACATTGTATATATGGAAAGCAAAACCGCGTTTAATTTTACTCAAGTTCTCATAAGTCTTCTGGTGTATTGGATCTTATTCATTCTGATGTGTTTGGTCCAGTTAATATTCCTTCGATCTCTAAATCTGTATATTTTGTATCTTTCATAGATGATTATAGTAGGAAATGGATTTATTTTCTTAGAATAAAATCTAAAGTCTTTAGTCGGTTCAAAGAGTTTAAATCTTTTGTTGAGAATCAGACTAGTAAAAAGATTAAGTGTTTGAGAACTGACAATGGTGGTGAGTTCTGTTCCACAGAATTTGATAAGTTCTATAAAGAACATGGGATTGAAAGACATAAGACAACTCCATACACCCCGCAACAAAATGGAGTTGCAGAGAGGATGAACATAACACTGATGGAGAAGGCTAGGAGTATGCTTAGTGGAGCTAGCCTAGAACAGAAGTTTTGGGCTGGCCACTCTTTGCTACCTAGTAAACATGTCTCCTACATCAACTCTTGTTGGTAAGACACCCATGGAGGTGTGGTCTGCCAAGAAGCCTTCAATCAGACATCTTTGTGTTTTTGGTTGTGAGGCATATGCTCATGTTCCTAGGGAGAAGAGGTCAAAATTGGAGAACAAGGCTGTTAAGTGTATCTTCATTAGATATGGTGTCAGTGTGAAATGATACAAGCTTTGGGATCCTGTGGCTAAAAAAGTGTTGTATAGTAGAAGTGTTATCTTCATAGAGCTAACACCTTCTTCCATTGTTCTACAGCTAGAAGAGAAAGAAAAGAAAAAGGATGTGGTTCAATTTCTTTCTACCCCTGAGAAGACTGAACCGATAGACCCTCTAAGACCTGATAATGAGGAGAGCTCTAGCAGCTCTGAAAGTTCAGAAGAAGAAGCAGAACCTCAACCTCAGCTTTTGAGGAGGTCTACATGAAATGAAAAGCAACCTAAGAGGTTTGGTTATACATTGCTTGATTCTAGTTGTTCTTTTGCTTTGCTTACTAATGCTAATGAGCCTAGAACTGTGACATAGGCTATGGGCCATGAAAGATGCAGGTTCCTAAAAGGAGGCCATGGAAGATGAGATGGCTTCTTTGGAAGAGAATGAAACTTGGGACTTGGTGCCTTTCCCTGATGGACGGAAACTTATTGGATGTAAATGGGTGAAGAAGAACTTTGGTGCAGATGGTAGTGTTGAGAAGTATAAGGCCAAATTGGTTGTGAAAGGGTACTCACAAGTGGAGGGAATTGATTATGGTGAAATTTTCTCTCCCATTGCAAAGTTGACATCTATTAAATTCCTATTATCTCTTGCAACTGCTTATGATTTAGAAGTGGAACAAATCGATGTGAAGACAACTTTTCTTCATTGTGACTTGGAGGAAGAGATTTATATGTCACAACCAGAACATTGTTGGGAATTAAGGTGTCTCAACCTTGGTAATTCCTTGCATTTATTTATTGTAATGTATTTATTTATTTAGCCTATGTTGTAATTTTGTTGCACATCCTATTTTGTCGTTTAGTGTGAAGTGGCACGATGAGTTGTCACTCCACTTGTAAGATGACTAGGATGGTCAACTCACTCCATGTGGAGATAGGCATCCCCTTTGTGGTAGAGTTTTTCTGCCATGTGTCAGAATCTTGACTAGTGTGTAAGTGAATCTTGACCGAAATGGATATGACAGATTCCTATGATAGAATCTATGATGTGTAACAGTCAGAAATAGAAGGTTCTATGACAGGTGAAGACAAGTGTCGAAGAGCATCTTTGAGAAAGGCATCTTTGGGTGCCCAAGGTGGGTTATGACATGTTGCAAGAGGAATATGCTATTTTTAGTTAGTGTATGATAGATTCTCTTACAACTGTAAGTGCTGTCAGTTATGACAGATTCTATGACAATTGTAAGGTGTGTAAGAGCATCTGTCATAGTCTATCTTGGGATGGAACACCTCATCTTGGAAAGGACAAAGGTGACATGTGTCATGGGTGTAAGAGTGACTTCTATGTGTAGGACAAGTGTCCAAGAATGGGTATTGAGGCCATGTGGCCAAGATGGACGCCCATTCCTAGAAGCTTCCTCCTTTGTGCCTTGTAACTCTATAAAATAGGTGCTTGGATTTGTAGTATACATTGTGTATTGATAGGTATTGTTATTCTGCCAAAGGAACTCCAAATATGACCATCAAAGACTACTGAGAGCTTGCATTGCAAGTGTATTGTAAACCATTTTAGTTTTCATATTACATTGTGTAGGTTTTGGAGTGTGGGGTTTTTCTCCCGTAAGGGTTTTTCCCACATATATCTTGTGTCTCTCTCTCTTCTATCTCACTCTGTGTGTGTATTTCTGCAATATCTCTGTTATTATGTCTATAACACTGTAATTTTAAAGGTTAAAAAGAATTTGCATACTTCTCTCCTCTTTAGATTAGCGTAGGAAGTGATTTCTGCACACCTAGCTTCCTTTTAGTTGGTATCACAGCCTGGCCTGTTTTGGTTCTAGCTGCTGGGTAGGGGTTTTTTGAGCTAATCTTAGGTTGAGTGGGAGTCTATGCAGAGTATTTTGTATCTTGTTGCAAGAAGGAGATGGCAGGCACATCCAGAAGAGTAGAGGTGGAGAAGTTTAACGACACCAATTTTGAGTTGTGAAAACTTAAGATGGAAGATATGCTTGTTGATCATGACCTATGGGAAACTGTTGATGGCACAAAACCTATGGCAATGCCACAAGCTGATTGGGACCTTAAAGATCATAAGGCTAAAGGTCTCATAAGACTTTGTCTAGCTGACTCTGTCCTATTGAATGTCCATGAGGAGAAGACCGTGAAAGAACTTTGGAAGAAGCTGGGAGATGTTTATCAGGCCAAGTCCTTGGTGAACAAGTTTTTTCTGAAAAAATAAGTTGTTTTCTCTAAAGATGGAAGATGGAAGATCTGTTACAGACCATATGAATGCTTTTAACATGATTTTTGCTTAGTTGACATCCATGGGTGTGAAAATGGATTCGTGGGATCATCTTGTCATGGCCATCAGAAGGACTACAACCACCTTCAAGATGGATGAGCTAGTGTCTTTGATGTTATCTGAAGAAATGCGGAGAAAGACAACCGGGTCAGTCAAGGAGGCTCTTGTTGTTCATGGAAGACCCAAGGAGAAAGGGAAAAAGAAGTAAAAGAAAGGTGAAAATGGTAGATCCAAATCCCATGGGAGATCCAAATCTTCTGGAAAGTCCAAGGTTCTCTGTTGGAACTAGGGTAAAACTGTGCATTTTCGAAAGGAATGCAAAGAGGAAAAGAAAAGGAAGAAGAATAATGTCCCAGATTTAGATTTTGACAAGTCACAAGATAATGGTGATGCCTTCATCATAGCCCTGGCCACCCATGCATCTAATGATGAGTGGTTGATTGATTTTGGTGCATCATTCCACATGACCTCGCATCGAAGCTGGTTCGCAAAGTATGAAGAGTTCGATGGTGGAAGAGTGTACCTAGGTGACGATTCTCATCTAAAGATTCTTGGTCGTGGAAGAGTCTTAATCTGATTCCCTGATGGATGAGTGAAGGGGATCACTGGGGTCATGCACATCCTAGGTTTGGCATGGAACCTGCTCTCTGTAAGTAAGTTGAATGATGCAGGTGTGCAGGTTGTCTTTTCGAAGGACGGATTCAAGATGACTAGAGGATCTATGGTGCTTGGGAAGGGTACTCAGAGATGTACATTGTTTTAGTTAGAGGCATGCAATTCACAGTGTAATAGTTCTTTTGACTCAAAGAAAAGAGATGCAATCACTTCATCCCCACCATTGGAACTGGCAGTGAAAAAGTATGTTGTGTCAAATTCTGATGGTAGTGCATTTTGGGTACCCAATGGTGCTTATGCTTTTGAAGTTAAGCTTCTTGCTGAAAACATAATGTTATGGCATAAGAGATTCGGCCACATTGGTGAGAAGGGTCTTAGAACCCTTAAAAATAAAAACCTCGTTGAGGAGTTAAATGATTGTAATCTTGAGTTTGACTTTTGCAAACATTGTATATATGGAAAGCAAAACCATGTTAAGTTTTACTCTAGTTCTCACAAGTCTTCTGGTGTTTTGGACCTTATTCATTCTGATGTGTTTGGTCCTGTTAGTGTTCCTTCGATTTCTAAATCTGTATACTTTGTATCTTTCATAGATGATTACAGTCGAAGGACATGGATGTATTTTCTCAGAAGCAAGTTTGAAGTCTTTAGTCAGTTCAAAGAGTTTAAAGATTTTGTTGAGAATTAGACTATTAAAAATATTAAGCTTTTGAGAACTGACAACGGTGGTGAGTTTTGTTCGGAAGAGTTTGATAAGTTCTGTAAAGAGCAAGGGATTGAAAGACATAAGACAACCCCATACACCTCGCAGCAAAACAGAGTTGCAGAGAGGATGAACAGGACACTAATGGAGAAGGCTAGGAGTATGCTTAGTGGAGCAAGCCTCGAACAAAAGTTTTGGACTGAAGCTGTAACCACTGCTTGCTACCTAGTAAACAAGTCTCCTACATCAGCTGTTGTTGGTAAGACACCTATGGAGGTGTGGTTTGGTAAGAAGCCTTCAGTTAGACATCTTCGTGTTTTTTGTTGTGAGGCATATGCACATGTGCCTAGGGAGAAATGGTCTAAATTGGTGAACAAAGTTGTTAAGTATATTTTCATTGGCTATGGTGTTGGTGTGAAAGGATACAAGCTTTGGGATCCTATGGCTAAAAATCTGTTGTATAGAAGAAGTGTTATCTTTAGAGAGATAACACCTTCTTCTATTGTTCTATAGCCAGAACACACAAAAAAGAAAGAAGATGTGGTTCAGTTTCCTTCTATCCCTGAGAAGACTGAATCGATAGACCCTGTGAGACCTGATGATGAGGAGAGCTCTAACAGCTTTGAAAGCTCAGAAGAAGCAAAACCTCAACCTCATCCATTAAGGAGGTCTACACGAATAAGGAAGTAAGTTGATAGGTTTGGTTATTCATTGCTTGATTCTAGTTGTGCTTTTGCCTCAAGCTTACTAACACTGATGAGCCTAGAACTGTGACAGAGGCTATGGGCACGAAAGATGCAGGTTACTGGAAGGAGGCCGCGAAAGATGAAATAGCTTCTTTGGAGAGGAATAAAACATGGGACTTGGTGCCTTTGCCTGAAGGATGAAAACCTGTTGGATGCAAATGGGTGTTCAAGAAGAAATTTGGTTTAGATGGCAGTGTTGAAAAGTACAAGGCTAGATTGGTTGCGAAGGGGTACTCACAAGTGGAGGGAATTGATTATGGTGAAATTTTCTCTCCCGTTACAAAGCTGACATCCATTCGGTTTTGTTATCTCTTGCAGCTGCTTATGACTTAAAGGTGGAACAGATGGATGTGAAGACAACATTCCTTCATGGTGATTTGGCGGAAGAGATTTACATGTCACAACTAGAGCATTACATAGAGAAAGGTAAAGAAAATTTAGTTTGCTAGCTGAAAAAATCTGTATGGTTTGAAGCAGTCTCCTAGGATGTGGTATATGAAATTTGACGCCTTTGTGTTGTCGATTGGATTTCTAAGGTCAAAATTAGATCATTGTGTTTATTACAAGTTTGACAATCATCACATTCTCATTATTGCATTGTATATTGACAATATGTTGTTAATTGGGAATGGTAAGAATATGATTTCTGATTTGAAGTCTCAGTTGTCAGCACAGTTTCAAACGAAAAATCTAGGGGTAGTGAGGTACATTATGGGAATGGAAATCAGAAGAGACAGAGCTACAAGAAAACTTTGGTTAAGCCAGAGTAAGTATGTGAAGACTGTGTTGGATAGGTTTAGCATTGTAGATTGTAGACCATTGTGTGTTCCTATTTCATTGGGGACAAAGTTATCTATTCATGATTGTCCAAAATCTCCTTTTGAGGTGGAGGACATGAGCAGAGTACCTTATCCTAGTGTTGTTGGCAATTTGATGTATGCTATGGTCTACACAAGACCAGACATTGCCCAAGCAGTGGGAGTCCTTAGTCGATTTATGGCTAATACTGGACGAGTACATTGGGATGCAGTTAAGCAAGTGTTCAGATATTTGAGGGGTACTTCCAAGTATTCCATATGCTATCATGGTAACCCTATAGGACCTCTGCATTCTATTTGTATTCATGGATTCGTGGATTCTAATTGGGCAGGTGACATTGACAGCAGGAGATCCACCAGTGCTTACGTGTTTACTATGTTTGGTGGTGCAAATAGTTGGATGAATAAGCAGAAACCCTTGGTCGCTTTATCCACAACAGAAGCTTAGTATATAGCAGTAACTCATGCTTGCAAGGAAGCCATTTGTCATAAGAGATTGTGTTTAGAGATTGGTGTTGATGCAGGATAGATTACAATTTGTTGTGATAGTCAGAGTGTGATTTGCCTAGCAAAGAATCCAACTTTCCATGCCATAACAAAGCATAGTGGTGTACAGTTTCACTTTGTACGAGACATGGTAGAGGATGGGAAGGTGAATTTAGAGAAGGTAGACACTTTGAAGAATGTTGCAGATGCATTGACGAAACTAGTGGGCACAGAGAAGTTTAGATGGTGTTCAGAGTCTATGGGCCTCTTGGTCTATAGCAATTAAATCTTGTTATTTTTATTGGCTCTTACAAGGTGTTCGACAAGTGGGAGAATGTTGGGAATTAAGGTGTCTCAACCTTGGTAATTCCTTGCATTTATTTATTATAATGTATTTATTTATTTAGCCTATGTTGTAATTTTGTTGCACATCCTATTTTGTCATTTAGTGTGAAGTGGTACAATGAGTTGTCACTCCACTTGTAGGATGACTAGGATGGTCAACTCACTCCATGTCGAGATAGGCGTTCCCTTTGTATGGTAGAGGTTTTCTGCCATGTGTCGGCATCTTGACTAGTGTGTAAGTGAATCTTGGCCGAAACGGTTATGATAGATTCGTATGACAGAATCTATGATGCGTAAGAGTCAGAAATATAAGGTTCTATGACAGGTGAAGACAAGTGTCGAAGAGCATCTTTGAGAAAGGTATCTTTGGGCGCCCAAGGTGGGTTATGACATGTTGTAAGAGGAATGTGCTATTTTTAGTCAGTGTATGAAAGATTCTCTTACAGCTGTAAGTGCTATCAGTTATGATGTATTCTATGACAATTATAAGGTGTGTAAGAGCATCTGTCATAGTCTATCTTGGGATGGAATGCCCCATCATGTAAAGGACAAATGTGACATGTGTCATGGGTGTAAGAGAGGCTTTTGTGTGCAGGACAAGTGTCCAAGAATGGGTATTGAGGCCATGTGGCCAAGATGGACGTCCATCTCTAGAAGCTTCCTACTTTGTGCTTTGTAACTCTATAAAATAGGTGCTTGGAGTTGTAGTATGCATTGTGTATTGACAAGTATTGTTATGTTGTTGAAATAACTCCAGATATGACCGTCGAAGACTCCTAAGAGCTTGCATTGCAAGTGTATTGTAAACCATTTCAGTTTTGATAATACATTGTGCAGGTTTTGGAGTGTGGGGTTTTTCTCCCATAAGGATTTTCCCCACGTATATCTCTTGTCTCTCTCTCTTCTGTCTCACTCTGTGTGTATGTGTATTGTTGCAATATCTCTATTATTGTGTCTATAACACTGTAACTATAAAGGTTAAAAAGAATTTGCATACTTCTCTCCTCTTTAGATTGGCATAGGAAGTGATTTCCGCACCCCTAGCTTCCTTTCAAGCATTACAAGGAAAAAGGTAAAGAAAATTTGGTTTGCAAGTTGAAGAAGTCTTTGTATGGTTTGAAGCAATCTCCTAGGATGTGGTATATGAAATTTGATGCCTTTGTGTTGTCCATTGCATTTCTGAGATCAAAATTTGATCATTGTGTGTATTACAAATTTGACAATGATCACATTCTCATTATTGCATTGTATGTTGATAATATGTTGTTAATTGGGATTGGTAAGAATATGATTTCTGATTTGAAGTCTCAGTTGTCAGCATAGTTTGAGATGAAAAACTTAGGGGTAGCCAGGTACATTCTAGGAATGGAAATCAGAAGAGACTGAGCAAACAAAAAACTTTGGTTAAGCCAGAGTAAGTATGTGAAGACCGTGTTGGATAGATTCAGCTTTGCAGATTGTAGACCATTAACTGTTCCTGTTTCATTGGGGACAGTTATCTGTTAGTGATTGTCCAAAGTCTCCTTTTGAGACGGAGGATATGAACAGAGTACCATATGCTAGTGTTGTTGGCAGCTTAATGTAGGATATGGTCTGTACAAGACCAAACATTGCCCAAGTAGTGGGAGTCTTTAGTCAGTTTATGGCTAATCTTGGACAGGTACATTGGGATGCAGTAAAGTGAGTGTTTAGATGTTTGCGGGGTACTTCTGAGTATTCCCTATGTTATCATCATCATCCTGCAGGACCACTGCATTCGGTATGTATTCATGGATTTGTGGATTCTATTGGGCAGGTGACATTAACAGCAGGAGATCCACTAGTGCTTATGTGTTTACTATGTTTGGTGGTGCTATTAGTTGGATGAGTAAGAGACAACCTGTGGTCACTTTGTCCACGACAGAAGTAGAGTATATGGCAGCAACTCATGCTTGTAAGAAATCCATTTAGCTTAAGAGGTTGTATTCATATATTGGTTCTGATGCAGGACAAATTACTATATGTTATGACAGTCAGAGTGCGATTTGCTTAGCAAAGAATCTGACTTTCCATACTAGAACAAAGCATATTGATGTACAGTTTCATTTTGTGTGAGACATGGTAGAGGATGGGAAAGTGATATTGGAGAAAGTAGACACTTTGAAGAATGTTGCAGATGCATTGATGAAATCAATGGGCACAGAGAAGTTCAGATGGTGTTTGAAGTCTATGGGCCTCTTGGCCTCTAGTAGTTAAATCTTGTCATTTCTTTTGGCTCTTACAAGGTGTTCGACAAGTGGGAGAATGTTGGGAATTAAGGTGTCTCAACCTTTGCAAATTTCTAGCATTGTTTATTTAATTGTATATTTATTTATTGCCTAATATTGTATTTACTTGCACATTCAGTTTGGTCACTTAATTGAGGTGGCACGGTGACATGTCATCTTACTTAGAATGTAACTTGGATGGTCAAGTCAAAACTACATGGATTTGGGCATCCTATTTGAGGTGGCACTATTATGCCATATGTCTGCATCTTGTGGTATGTGGAAGAGGATATTTCATATGAAAGAATCTATGATGCATAAGAGCCAAGTTTGGAGATTCCTATGACAAGTGATGACAAGTGTCGGTGAGTATCTTTGCATGAGGGAAAGGCATCTTTGGGTGCCCAAGTTGGGCTATGACATGTTGTAAGAGGAATATGCTATATTTATCATTGTATGATGGATCCTCTTACAACATTTAAGGTTTTTATGTTGGGAAAATCTATGACAGTTGTAAGATGCGTAAGAGTATCTGTCATAGTCTATTTTTAGCCTTGGAGCGCTCCATATTGGGAAAGTCAAATCTGCCATGTATGACAAATGTAAGGGATGTATTTGCAGAAAGGACAAGTGTCCTTTGATGTAGGATAATGGCCATGTGGCCAAGGTGGACACCTATCCCAAGATACTTCTAGAATATGCCTTGTAATCTCTATATATTACATAGTTTGGAGTTGTAGTGATATAGTGTTTTTACAGGTACTATTATGTTGCCAGAATAACTCTAAAATCGACATTTGAAGACTCTTGGAAGAACTTGCATTGCAAGTGTATTGTAAACTGTAATTGTTTCAGATAATACATTGTGTAGGTTTTAGAGTGTGGGGTTTTTCACCTTAAAAGGTTTTCCCCACGATACATTTTGTGTCTACTTCTCTTTGTCTACATTCTTGTATTGTGTTTTCTATTGTAATATCTCTAATATATGTTTCATGTTACTGCAATTGTAAGGGTTAAAACAAATTTGCATACCTCTCCCCTCATTAGATTAGTTTAGGAAGCGATTTCCACACACCTAGCTTCCTTTCAGTTGGTATCAGAGCCTGGCCAGTTTTGGTCCTAACTGCTAGGTAGGGATTTTTTGTACTAATTTTAGATTGAGTGTGAGTCTATGCAGAGTATTCTGTAATCTTGTTGCAGGAAGGAGATGGTAGTCACATCTAGAAGAATAGAGGTTGAAAAGTTTAATGGCAGCAATTTCAAGTTGTGGAAACTCAAAATGGAAGACATACTCATTGATAGAGACCTATGGGAAGCAATTTCTGATGTAAAACTAGCGGCAATGTCGCAAGATGATTGGGATCTCAAAGATCATAAAGCCAAGGGTCTTGTGAGACTATGTTTGGCTGATTCTATCATCTTAAATGTTCATGAAGAGAAAACCGCGAAGGAGCTATGGAAGAAACTTGGTGATGTTTATCAGACTAAGTCCTTAGTAAACAAGTTATTCCTATGGAAGAAGCTATATTCTCTGAGGATGGAAGATGGAGGATTTGTTGCTGATCACATTTATACCTTTAATATGTTAGTTGCACAATTGACATCCTTTGGTGTGAAGATGGAGGAGGAGGATCAGTGTATGACCCTGCTTTGTTCTTTACCAGATTCATGGGATCATCTTGTCATGGCCATTGGGATTACCACATCCACTTTCAAAATGGATGAAGTGGTGTCTTCACTATTATCTAAAGAAATGTGAAGAAAGTCATCTGATTCATCCAAAGAGGCTCTTGTGGTTTATGGAAGACCCAAGGAGGAAGGGAAAGAGAAAGACAACAAAGTTGAGAAGGGTAAATCCAAATCTGGTGGGAGATCCAAATCTTTTGGAAAGTCCAAGGCACTGTGTTGGAACTATGGGAAAACTGGGCATTTCTGAAAGAAATGCAAAGAGGAGAAAAATAAGAAAAAGAAGAATGTCCCAAATTCAAATTCTAACAAGTCATAAGATGATAGTGATGCCTTCATTGCAGCCTTGGCCACCCATGCAGCTGATGATGTGTGGCTAATTGATTATGGTGCCTCTTTCCACATGACCTCGCATCAAGACTGGTTTACAAAGTATGAAGAGTTCAATGGTGGAAGAGTGTACCTAGGTGATGATTCTCATCTGAAGATAGTTGGCTATGGAAGAGTCACAATCCGATTCCCTAAAGGACGAGTGAAGGGGATCTCTGGTGTTATGCACATCCCAGGCTTGGCATGGAACCTACATTCTGTAAGTAAATTGAATGATGCAGGTGTGCAGGTTGTCTTCTCGAAAGAAGGATGCAAGATGACTAGAGGAGCTATGGTGCTTGCAAAGGGTACTCAAAGAGGTACTCTATTTTAGCTGGAGGCATGCATTTCACAATGTAATAGTTCTTCTGACTCAAAGAGAAGAGTTACAGTCACTTCATCCCCACCATTGGAACTAGCAGTGAAAAGATCTCTTGTATCAAATTCTGATGGTAGTGCATTTTGGGTACCTAAGGGTGCTCATGCTTTGGAAGTTAAGATTCCTGCTGAGAAGACAATGTTGTGGCATAAGAGACTTGACCAAATTGGTGACAAGGGTCTTAGAACCCTGAAAAATAAAAACCTCATTGAGGGGTTAGATGATTAGAATCTCAATTTCAACTTTTGTGAACATTGTATATATGGAAAGCAAAACCATGTTCAGTTTTACTCAAGTTCTCATAAGTCTTCTGGTGTATTGGATCTTATTCATTCTAACGTGTTTGGTCCAGTTAATGTTCCTTTGATCTCTAAATCTGTATATTTTGTATCTTTCATAGATGATTATAGTAGGACATGGATTTATTTTCTCAGAAGCAAATCTGATGTCTTTAGTCGGTTCAAAGAGTTTAAATCTTTTGTTGAGAATCAGACTATTAAAAAGATTAAGTGTTTGAAAATTGACAACGGTGATGAGTTCTATTCCACAGAATTTGATAAGTTCTATAAAGAACATGGGATTGAAAGACATAAGACAACTCCATAAACCACGCAGCAAAATGGAGTTGCAGAGAGGATGAACATAACACTGATGGAGATGGCTAGGAGTATGCTTAGTGGAGTTGGCCTAGAACAGAAGATTTGGGCTGGCCACTGCTTGCTACCTAGTAAACATGTCTCCTACGTCAGCTCTTGTTGGTAAGACACCCATGGAGGTGTGGTCTGGTAAGAAGGCTTCAATCAGACATCTTCATATTTTTTGTTGAGGCATATGCTTATGTTCCTAGGGAGAAGAGGTCAAAATTTGAGAACAAGGTTGTTAAGTGTATCTTCATTGGCTATGGTGTCAGTGTGAAAGGATACAAGCTTTGGGATCCTGTGGCTGAAAAAGTGTTGTGCAGCAGAAGTGTTATTTTTAGAGAGCTAACACCTTCTTCCATTGTTCTACAACCAAAAGAGAAAGAAAAGAAAGAGGATGTGGTTCGGTTTCCTTCTACCCCTAAGAAGATTGAACTGACAGACCCTGTGAGACCTGATGATGAGGATAGCTCTAGTAGCTCTGAAAGTTTAGAAGAAGAAGCAGAAC
The DNA here is from genome assembly GCA_027924645.1 of Cunninghamia lanceolata. Taxonomy (NCBI): domain Eukaryota; kingdom Viridiplantae; phylum Streptophyta; class Pinopsida; order Cupressales; family Cupressaceae; genus Cunninghamia; species Cunninghamia lanceolata. The sequence continues at coordinate 2,208,177 of BSBN01000144.1, read as the reverse complement.
CTCAACCTCAACTTTTGAGGAGGTCTACACAAAACAGAAACAAACCTGAGAGGTTTGGTTATACATTGCTTGATTCTAGTTGTGCTTTGCTTTGCTTACTAACACTAATGAGCCTAGAACTATGACATAGTCTATAGGCATGAAAGATGCAGGTTCCTGGAAGGAGGCCATGGAAGATGAGATGGCTTCTTTGGAAAAGAATAAAACTTGGGACTTGGTGCCTTTGCCTGATGGATAGAAACTTATTAGATGCAAATGGGTGTTCAAGAAGAACTTTGGTGCAGATGGCAGTGTTGAGAAGTATAAGGCCAGATTGGTTGCGAAAGGGTACTCACAAGTGGATGGAATTGATTATCTTGAAATTTTCTCTCCCATTGCAAAGCTGACATCTATTTAGTTCCTATTATCTCTTGCAGCTGCTTATGATTTAGAAGTGGAACAAATGGATGTGAAGACAACTTTTCTTCATGGTGACTTGGAGGAAGAGATTTATATGTCACAACCAGAACATTGTTAGGAATTAAGGTGTCTCAACCTTGGTAATTCCTTACATTTATTTATTGTAATGTATTTATTTATTTAGCCTATGTTGTAATTCTGTTGCACATCCTATTTTGTCATTTAGTGTGAAGTGGCACGATGAGTTGTCACTCCACTTGTAATATGACTAGGATGGTCAACTCACTCCATGTGGAGATAGGCGACCCCTTTGTGGTAGAGGTTTTCTACCATGTGTCTGCATCTTGATTAGTGTGTAAGTGAATCTTGACCGAAACGGATATGACAAATTCCTATGACAGAATCTGTGACATGTAAGAGTCAGAAATAGAAGGTTCTATGATAGGTGAAGACAAGTGTCGAAGAGCATCTTTGGGCGCCCAAGGTGGGTTATAACATGTTGTAAGAGAAATATGCTATTTTTAGTTAGTGTATGACAGATTCTCTTACAGTTGTAAGTGCTGTTAGTTATGACAGATTCTATGACCGCTGTAAGGTGTGTAAGAGCATCTGTCATAGTCTATCTTGGGATGGAACGCCCCATCTTGGAAAGGACAAATGTGACATGTGTCATGGGTGTAAGAGAGCCTTTTGTGTGTAGGACAAGTGTCCAAGAATGGGTATTGAGGCCATGTGGCCAAGATGGACGCCCATCTCTAGAAGCTTCCTCCTTTGTGCCTTGTAACTCTATAAGATAGGTGGTTAGAGTTGTAGTATGCATTGTGTATTGACAGGTATTGTTATGCTTCCAAAATAACTCCAGATATGACCATCGAAGACTCCTGAGAGCTTGCATTGCAAGTGTATTGTAAACCATTTCAGTTTTGATAATACATTGTGCAGGTTTTGGAGTGTGGGGTTTTTCTCCCGTAAGGGTTTTCCCCACGTATATCTTGTGTGTCTCTCTTCTATCTCACTCTGTGTGTATGTGTATTCTGCAATATCTCTATTATTGTGTCTATGACACTGTAACTGTAAAGGTTGAAAAGAATTTGCATACTTCTCTCCTATTTAGATTAGCGTAGGAAGCAATTTCCACACACCTAGCTTCCTTTCAATTGGTATCACAGCGTGGCCAGTTTTGGTTCTCACTGCTGGGTAGGGGTTTTTTCAGATAATCTTAGGTTGAGTGGGAGTCTGTGTAGAGTATTTTATATCTTGTAGGAAGGAGATGGAAGGCACATTCGAAAGAGTAGAGGTGGAGAAGTTTAACGGCACCAATTTTGAGTTGTAGAAACTTAAGATGGAAGATATGCTTGTTGTTCGTGACCTATGGGAAACTGTTGATGGCACAAAACCTATGGAAATGTCACAAGCTAATTGGGACCTTAAAGATCATAAGGCTAAGGTCTCATAAGACTCTATCTAGCTGACTATTTCCTATTGAATGTCCATGAGGAGAAGACCGCGAAAGAACATTGGAAGAAGCTGGGAGATGTTTATCAGGCTAAGTCCTTGGTGAACAAGCTTTTTATGAAAAAGAAGTTGTTTGCTCTAAAGATGGAAGACGGAGGATCTGTTACAGACCATATGAATGCTTTTAACATGATTGTTTCTCAGTTGACATCCGTGGGTGTGAAAATGGAGGAGGATCAAAGTATGAACCTGCTTTGTTCCTTGCCAGATTCATGGGATCATCTTGTCATGGCCATCAGAAGCGCTACAACCACTTTCAATATGTATGAGGTAGTGTCTTCGATGTTATCTAAAGAAATGTGAAGAAAGACAACTGAGTCGGCCAAAGAGGCTCTTGCAGTTCGTGGAAGAGCCAAGGAGAAAGGGAAAAACAAGGATAAGAAAGGTGAAAAGGGTAGATCCAAATCTCGTGGGAGATCCAAATCTCCTAGAAAGTCCAAGGCTCTCTATTGGAACTATGGTAAAACTGGGCATTTTTGAAAGGAATGCAAAGAGGAAAAGAAAAGGAAGAAGAATAATGTTCCATATTTAGATTCTGACAAGTCACAAGATGATGGTGATGCCTCCATCGCAACCCTAGCCACCCATGCACCTGATGATGTGTGGTTGATTGATTCTGGTGCATCATTCCACATGACCTCGCATCAAAGCTGGTTCACAAAGTATGAAGAGTTCGATGGTGGAAGAGTGTACCTGGGTGATGATTCTCATCTGAAGATTGTTGGTCATGGAAGAGTCTTAATCTGATTCCTTGATAGATGAGTGAAGGGGATCACTTTGGTCATGCACATCCCAGGCTTGGCACAGAACCTGCTCTCTGTAAGTAAGTTTAATGATGCAGGTGTGCAGGTTGTCTTTTCGAAGGACGGATGCAAGATGACTAGAGGATCTATGGTGCTTGCAAAGGGTACTCAAAGAGGTACTTTGTTTCAGCTAGAGGCATGCACTTCACAGTGCAATAGTTCTTCTAACTCAAAGAAAAGAGATATAGTCACTTCATCCCCACCATTGGAACCAGTAGTGAAAAAGTCTGTTGTATCAAATTCTGATGGTAGTGCATTTTGGGTACCCATGGGTGCTCATGCTTTGGAAGTTAAGCTTCCTGGTGAAAAGACAATGCTATGGCATAAGAGATTCAGCCACATTGGTGAGAAGGGTCTTAGAACCCTGAAAAATAAAAACCTCATTGAGGAGTTAAATGATTATAATCTCGAGTTTGACTTTTGTGAACATTGTATATATGGAAAGAAAAACTGTGTTCAATTTTACTCTAGTTCTCACAAGTCGTCTAGTCTGTTGGACCTTATTCATTCTGATGTGTTTGGTCCTGTTAGTGTTCCTTCAATTTCTAAATCTGTATAGTTTGTATCTTTCATAAATGATTACAGTAGAAGGACATGGATTTATTTTCTTAGAAGCAAGTCTGAAGTCTTTAGTCAGTTCAAAGAGTTTAAATCTTTTGTTGAGAATTAGACTGTTAAAAATATTAACTGTTTGAGAACTAACAATGGTGGTGAGTTTTGTTCAGTAGAGTTCGATAAGTTCTGTAAAGAGCAAGGGATTGAAAGACAAAAGAACAAATCCATGCACTCCGCGGCAAAATAGAGTTGCAGAGAGGATGAATAGGACACTGATGGAGAAGGCTAGGAGTATTCTTAGTGGAGCAAGCCTCGAACAAAAGTTTTTGGCTGAAGCTATAGCCACTGCTTGCTACCTGGTAAACAGGTCTCCTACATCAACTCTTGTTAGTAAGACACCTTTGGAGGTGCGGTCTGGTAAGAAGCCTTCAGTTAGACATCTTCGTGTTTTTGGTTGTGACGCATATGCACATATGCCTCAGGAGAAACGGTCTAAATTGGAGAACAAAGTTGTTAAGTGTATTTTCATTGGCTATGGTGTCGGTGTGAAAGGATACAAGCTTTGGGATCCTATGGCTAAAAATAGCATAAGTGTTATCTTTAGAGAGCTAACACCTTCTTCTGTTGTTCTACAACCAAAACACACAGAAAAGAAAAAAGATGTGGTTTGGTTTCCTTCTACCCTTGAGAAGACTAAACTGACAGACCCTATGAGACCTGATGACGAGGAGAGCTCTAACAGCTTTGAAAGCTTAGAAGAAGAACCAGAACCTCAACCTCAGCCATTGAGGAGGTCTACACAAATAAGGAAGTAACTTGATAGGTTTGGTTATTCATTGCTTGATTCTAGTTGTGCTTTTGCCTTGCTTACTAACACTGATGAGCCTAGAACTGTGACAGAGGCTATGGGCATGAAAGATGTAGGTTCCTGGAAGGAGGCCACAAAAGATGAAATGGCTTCTTTGGAGAAGAATAAAACATGGGACTTGATGCCTTTGCCTGAAGGACGGAAACCTGTTGGATGGAAATGGGTGTTCAAGAAGAAATTTGGTGTAGATGGCAGTGTTGAAAAGTACAAGGCTAGATTGGTTGCGAAGGGGTACTCACAAGTGGAGGGAATTGATTATGGTGAAATTTTCTCTCCTGTTGCAAAGCTGACATCCATTCGGTTCTTGTTATCTCTTGCAGCTACTTATGACTTAGAGGTGGAGCAAATGGATGTGAAGACAACATTCCTTCATGGTGATCTGGAGGAAGAGATTCACATGTCACAGCCAGAGCATTACATAGAGAAAGGTAAAGAAAATTTGGTTTGCAAGTTGAAAAAGTCTTTGTATCGTTTGAAGTAGTCTCCTAGGTTGTGGTATATGAAATTTGATGCCTTTGTGTTGTCGATTGGATTTCTGAGGTCAAAATTAGATCATTGTGTTTATTACAAGTTTGACAATGATCGCATTCTCATTATTGCATTGTATGTTGACTCTATGTTGTTAATTGGGAATGGTAAGAATATGATTTTTGATTTGAAGTCTCAATTGTCAGCATAGTTTGAGATGAAAAATCTAGGGGCATCTAGGTACATTCTGGGGATGGAAATCATAAGAGACAGAACTAACGGAAAACTTTGGTTAAACCAGAGTAAGTATGTGAAGACTGTGTTGGATAGGTTTGGCATGGCAGATTGTAGACCATTGTGTGTTCTTGTTTCATTGGGGACAAAGTTATCTACTAATGATTGTCCAAAATCTCCTTCTGAGGTGGAGGACATGAGCAAAGTACCTTATGCTAGTGTTCTTGACAGTTTGATGTGTGCTATGGTCTGCACAAGACTAGACATTGCCCAAATAGTGGGAGTCCTTAGTCGATTTATGGCTAATCCTGGATCAGTACATTGGGATGCAGTTAAGCAAGTGCTCAGATATTTGAGGGGTACTTCTGAGTATTCCATATGCTATCATGGTAATCCTACAGGACCTCTGCATTATGTTTGTATTCGTGGATTCATGGATTTTGATTGGGCGGGTGATATTGATAGCAGGAGATCCACCAGTGCTTACGTGTTTACTATGTTTGGTGGTGCAATTAGTTGGATGAGTAAGCGGCAACCTGTGGTCGCTTTGTCCATGACAGAAGCTAAGTATATGGTAGAAACTCATGCTTGCAAGGAAGCCATTTGTCTTAAGAGATTGTGTTCAGATATTGGTGTTGATGCAAGATAAATTATGATTTGTTGTGACAATCAGAGTGTGATTTGCCTAGCAAAGAATCCAACTTTCCATGCCAGAACAAAGCATATTGATGTGCAGTTTCACTTTGTGTGAGACATGGTAGAGGATGGGAAGGTGAATTTGGAGAAGCTAGACACTTTGAAGAATGTTGCAGATGCATTGACAAAGCCAGTGGGCATAGAGAAGTTCAGATGGTGTTCGGAGTCTATGGGCCTCTCAGCCTGTAGCAATTAAATCATGTTATTTCTATTGGCTCTTACAAGGTGTTCGACAAGTGGGAGAATGTTGGGAATTAAGGTGTATCAACCTTGGTAATTCCTTGCATTTATTTATTGTAATGTATTTATTTATTTAGCCTATGTTGTAATTTTGTTGCACATCCTATTTTGTCATTTAGTGTGATGTGGCATGATGAGTTTTCACTCCACTTGTAAGATGACTAGGATGGTCAACTCACTCCATGTGGAGATAGGCATTCCCTTTGTGTGGTAGAGGTTTTCTACCATGTGTCGGCATCTTGACTAGTGTGTAAGTGAATCTTGATCGAAATGGTTATGACAAATTTCTATGATAGAATTTATGATGCGTAAGAGTTAGAAATAGAAGGTTCTATGACAGGTGAAGACATGTGACGAAGAGCATCTTTGAGAAAGGCATCTTTGGACACCCAAGTTGGGTTATGACATGTTGTAAGAGGAATATGTTATTTTTAGTCAATGTATGACAGATTCTCTTACAGCTGTAAGTGTTGTCAGTTATGATGGATTCTATGACAGCTGTAAGGTGCATAAGAGCATCTGTCATAGTCTATCTTGGGATGGAATGCACCATCTTGGAAAGGACAAATGTGACATGTGTCATCGGTATAAGAGAGGCTTTTGTGTGTAGGACAAGTGTCCAAGATGGACGCCCATCTCTAGAAGCTTCCTTCTTTGTGCTTTGTAACTCTATAAAATAGGTGCTTGGAGTTGTAGTATGCATTGTGTATTGACAGGTTTTTGTTATGCTTCCAGAATAACTCTAGATATGACCGTCAAAGACTCCTGAGAGCTTGCATTGCAAGTGTATTGTAAACCATTTCAGTTTTGATAATACATTGTGCAGGTTTTGGAGTGTGGGGTTTTTCTCCCGTAAGGGTTTTCCACACGTATATCTTGTGTCTCTCTCTCTTCTGTCTCACTGTGTGTGTGTGTATTGTTGCAATATCTCTGTTATTGTGTCTATAACACTATAACTATAAAGGTTAAAAATAATTTGCATACTTCTCTCCTCTTAGATTAGCATATGAAGTGATTTCCGCACACCTAGCTTCCTTTCAAGCATTACATAGAAAAAGGTAAAGAAAATTTGGTTTGCAAGTTGAACAAGTCTTTGTATGGTTTGAAGCAATCTCCTAGGATGTGGTATATGAAGTTTGATGCCTTTGTGTTGTCCATTACATTTCTGAGATCAAAATTAGATCATTGTGTGTATTACAAATTTGACAATGATCGCATTCTCATTATTGCATTGTATGTTGATGATATGTTGTTAATTGAGAATGATAAGAATATGATTTCTAATTTGAAGTCTTAGTTGTCAGCATAGTTTGAGATGAAAAACTTAGGGGCAACCAAGTGTACATTCTAGGAATGGAAATTAGAAGAGACAGAGAAAACAAAAAACTTTGGTTAAGCTAGAGTAAGTATGTGAAGACCATGTTGGATAGATTTAGCATGGCAGATTGTAGACCATTGACTATTCCTATTTCATTGGGGATAAAGTTATCTATTAATGATTGTCCAAAGTCTCCTTCTGAGATAGAGGATATGAGCAGAGTACCTTATGCTAGTGTTGTTGGCAGCTTAATGTATGACAAGACCATGTTGGCAAGAGACACTGCTAGGCATGATAGGTGTTGTCATTGATTGTAACCAAGATCATCCCAATCATCCACATTACACAATTTGTTCACATCGGAAGTCAGAATCAGAATTTGTCTAAGTCTAGGCAGTTAGGAATAGAGTAGGTGACAGGGTCCGGTATCTTGGTTCGGATCTATATGGTGGAAAGGCATGGTTTGTTGCGGATCTGAGGTAATTGTAAGCATTGTCAAGACACTCTAAATCCATAGTTTCATCCTCTAGAGATGGACTCAAAAGATATTAGCTTCTGAGTATTGGGTTTTAGTTTGATAGAACAAACAGAAGAAGAATAGGCTGACCTTGTGAATGATCCTATTTCTGAATGTATAGAAGTTGTCTATTGGGTAATTGGTGATGATAAGTAGTGATAGCTGACATGATTGATGATTTACAAGTGCAAGTTTTAATCCGCATCCCATATTATGTATGGATCTAGCTGACAAAACAGAGTACTCTACAAAGTTTTAAATGTTCTTGAAGTCGACTGGTAAAATGACTATAGATCATGTTGCAGATATAGATATCTAATGGAATAGGATGATTTTGGTGTGTGTGTTGCGACTATGAAGTAATTGCGAAAAGAAGCAGAGATCAAAGTTTAGATGCTAGTAGAGCAGTAAGAGGAGAGTAAGGATGAAGTGTATCAAGTCAGTTTTCCATGCTTAACTGGAACTGAACTCTAGCATTGATAGATGCCAAATATCAGTTCAAATGTATTGTAACTCTTCTTTCTTGTAGGCAGTGAGCCTTCGTTTGAGCAGTGATCTCTGGGCAATGAGCCCAAATGCATGTGCATTCCCCATTGTAATACTTTTTATAGAGTATAATCTTTGTGGGTTAACCCCCACCATGGTTTTTCCCTTAACTAGGTTTCCACATCAAAATTCTTGGTGTCAAGTGTACTATTTATGTTTCTGCTCATGTGTTATTGATTAATGCTGAAATGTTTACATCATTGATTTGATTATAAGTTGTAAATGAACATTAAGAGAAAGAAATTGTTAAATTGTGTGACAACTAATTCACCCCCCCTCTCAATTGTCTGGACCTAATTCAACAATTGGAATTAGAGCGAGGTTCCTTAAAAGAAGCTTAACAGCTTGAGGAAGGATCTTGGAAGGAGTTTTCAATGGGTTCACTCAAAGATCTTGATTAGTCCAAAGCAGAAATATCTAATCTAAAAGATGAAATCAAGGATGTTGATGATACTATTGAAATGTTGAAAGATAAATTAAAGAAGTCTTTGGGAAGGAATAAGGAGCTACTTCTGTAATTATCTAGTTTAACTGAAGAAAATGGCATGAATGAAGCCTTGGAAGAAAAGACAAAGGAGTGTGAGAAGTTGTCAAAAGAAGTTGCTATTCTAAAAGTGGAGATGGAATCTGGGGCACTAAAGTTTATCAAAGAAATTGAGCAAAGGAAGAAGACTGAAAAAGATTTGAATCAAACTCTAAGAGAATGAACTAATGAATGCTACATATTGGATAGTATTACTGGTCATCTAAAGTCTGATCTACAAGAAAGCAAAGACAATGAAAGAGATCTTGAAAGACAAATTGTCATTCTCAGACATGATCTAGAAGTTGCAAATGAATACAAGAAGTTCAAGATAAGTTTAGCTAAACTTGAAGCAATACTTGAGGGTTAGAAAAAGGCTGAAGACAAGCATGGTCTTGGATATGAGAAAGGTGAAAGCTCCGGATATGGACAAAGAAACTTTCAACCAAGGAACGGGAGAAACAGACCTAGAAGACCTCCGATAAGACAACCTAATGCCCAAAGGTATCCATCTTTCAATGGAAATTATTTCAAGTGCAATAAATTTGGTCATAAAGCCACTCAATGCAGAAGTAGAGTAAATCAAAATAATTCATCCTTCTCTGGATAATGCTTCAATTGTAAGAGGTATGGTCATAAATCTAATGAATGTAGAAGTATGATAATGAATAACTCATCAAATAGAGGAAATAGGAATTCTGTCAATGGCAAATGCTTTGCATGCAATAAATTTGGACATATGGCCAATCAATGCAGATCAAGACGAAATCAATCAAATGAGTGAAGAAATGTTGTGTGCTTCCATTGTAACCAATCCGCTCATTTTGCAAGATTCCGCAGAAGTAGGACTATTGAAAGAAGCGGTCTGGTAAACAGAAAACTGGATGAGCAGAGACAAGACAAAGGCAAAAGAAAAATTGAAGAGAATGAGATCTAGAATGAAACAAGTGAGACATGGGTCAAGAAAGCAATTGTGAACCATAGTGATGGGTCTGCACCAAAATCTAGTGCAAATAATTCCTCAGGGAATTAAATTAGGAGCTCTGGCTCAGGGCGAGTTGCAATAAAAATAAAAATCCCCCAGCCAGTAAGTAAGTGCTTGAATCTAGCATAGTGAGAAAAGAGATCTTGGATTGTTTCAAATCATTTGGAAGGATTTCTGAAAAAAAAGGTGGATATGGCAAATTGCAGAATAATTCATGCGAAACTGTTCAACAAACAGAGTAACTAGATGTACTAGGGCAGAGTATTTATTACAAAGACAAATTAAGCACTGTAGAGCATAAAAGGGTCATTCATTCCCAAGATAGATCACTTTGCATCAGAAGAAATCAATAAGTGAAGGAGTGAACGAGATCTAAGCTAAGAATTCTCAAGTATTGAAGCGTGAAGAGGATCCTCAAGCAAAATGCTAACTTGCGGAACAAGGTATTTCTATCTTCTGTGAAACCTCTTGATTTCTCAATCTCTACAAATGGCTACACCTTGAGTTGTTGATGTCACTGAAAGGCCCCGTCCTGAATTTAAGAAGCATCCTTACAAATCTTTTGAAGTCGAACTGCTAGGTGCTTTTTCAGGTGTTCCATATGGGGTTTTACATGTTGAAGATATTAGGGCATACATCCACTGTAACATGGATGAATTTGGAAACCTAAAACTCTTGGATTTGCTCAACAACTACTTAACTAATGATAGCCATAAATTGAAACCGGAATACAAAGCCCTAGAAAGCAAACACTTTCTGCAAGTCATTATGTTTATGATATTTGATGAAAATGAATGGGTTCAGTATGTATTGAGATGAATACATAATGAGTTCATGTGGCTATTGAAACCATTTAAGATTACAAAGGATGTTATCAAGACTGTAACTGGGTTAAATTCCTTTGGCGGATTACCCATGCTGAAAGCCGTGAAAAACTAGATAGTGACTGAAGCTACCGGTGCCAAGTTTGACAAAAGGGCAATGACCATTAATGATATCATAGAACCTGATGTTAAATTTGCCTCCATGGTGATTGGGTACAAGATTTACCATTCTAGCAGGGAAAATTCCATCTCTGGAACTACAATATATACATCCTATCAAATAGTAAAGGAGAATGTTGATTATGATATTTGCAAACTATTACAGAATCAGTTGATTGAGAATCTGAGCAAAATAAAGAAAGATAGGAAAAATACCTTCAAATATGGTTCCTTAATTATATGTTTGTTCTTCTATTTTATGAAAGAGGTACCTGGAATTCAAGGTGTTCATTGGACAACTGACAGGCCTGTAGCATGGAAAATAAGAGATCGCCTTCTTAGTCTTGGTGACTCCCAAACCCAAAAGACTGCCATTTGGGGCTACTTCAAAAACTTCCAAAGTTTAATGCAAGCAAGGGAGAGAATCCCTAAAACAATTGTGGAGAAGTATGAAAATGACATATGTTTCATGGTTGACATAGATTAGTGCTTGATGGAAGTTGTAGAACCAAGGACAATTTGGATAATGCCTATGGGTTATGAGGTGGATGAAAGATTTTTAGATATGTATGCTCAACATCTTCTGAGCACACCTAAAGATACGTCTGTGGAAAGGTTTGGAACTTACAAGGAACTAAGTCTAAAATTGCATGTGGAACTTAGACAGCTAGAGACTAAGAGGAAAGTGCAAAGGCAAGTTGAAAAGTATGCTAAGAGCATTGGCCTAACCAAGGAAGTAGTGAAACAGAACAAAGAAAAAATTGAGAAGGCTAAAAAAGAAAAACAAGACAAGAAACAAGAAGGTGCTCCAGTGGAACCATCCTTCACTTCAAGGACTACTAGAAGCTCTACTGCTGCTTCTATTCCTTCTAAAACTGCAAAACCAGAAGTTAGACCATCCGGTGAAGCAAGTAAGAGAAAGCAAACAAAATCCATAAGAATGAGTGTGGGCACAAAAGATGATGAGGAGACAGAGACGGATGAAGAAGTCAAAGAAATAAAATTCAAGAAAGCCAGAACTTCGAAGACTTCTGAAGACCAGCCTTCCGGAAGCATTAAGACTGGTAAAAAGCAAGTAACTGGTAAGGTCGCTATGACTATTGATGAAATTGTAAAAACAATCACTGTTCATGGAAACTTAAAGCCTATTAGAGTTTACTATGATAATTTTGATCAAGAAAATAATAAAATTTTGGAAGATGCCATTATCATATATTTGACCAAATTCAATAGAGCCCTATTGGAAATTTTACAAGAACTTTCTAAGGGTTTAAGGAAAGTACTAGAAATGAGGAAAGAAACAGCCAAGGCTAAAGATCTAGAACTCAGAGAGTATGTCCTTTCTACTTTGTGTCCTGTAATGACTAGAAAAGAAGCAGATAAAATCCTCAGAGAAGTTAAAGAAAAATTCAAAAGCAAGGTTTGAATGAACAAGCTGATGCTTGGTAAAACTAAGGAAATTGCAAAAGAAACAGAGGAAATTTTGAGAAAGGCCCTAGACAAGGATAAATATTATATTATTTCAGAGAAACAAGTTGAAGAAGACAATTCTCTAGTTCCGAAACTGGAAGCTCTAGAAGAAGAGATTAACAAGGGAATTGATGACCAAGGTGTTAATTTAGATCCTCTGGAGTTAATCCATGAAGAGACTAATGTTGGATTTGATTCATCAAATCTAAATGCTGGAGAAGTTTAGGAAAAGAACATCATTAAGTAGCAATCTGAGATTGGTGAAGCCTCTGTTCCGAAAGAGGAACAAGTAAGTCAAGAGGACATAGAAATGACAGACAAAATAATTGATGTAGAAGAAACTCTTCTACCTGATCTTTCCAGAAAAGAAGAGGATATTGCTGCAATACAGACCCCTTCGGATTAGGTAGTGAGTGGTGAAGACAGAGAAAAGATTTCACCTACAAGTGATACAAGAAATGATAAAGCAGAGGAAGAGAAGGAAGAAAACCAAGAAGACAAAGCAAAAGGAGATGGTGCAAATGTTGAAGCACCTAAAATAGATGCTAAAAATTTTGATGAACAAATGGATGATTCAGAAAATGTTGCAAGAGATACTGCAGATGGAGTGAAAAGTCTTCTTGAAAAAGAGATGATTGACCTTGATAAGCCTGATCTACTCCAAAGTCTAGCCAATCTAGATGCTCTCTCTCCTAGTCAATTGATGAAAATAGCATCATTCACCCAAGTAAAGGCTAGAGAAAAGTTGCTAAAGTCCCACATGGAGGATAATGAGCTACTGGGGCTTGCATCTAGGATTTTGGAAAAGTTAATGCCTTCCTACAAGAAGATTCCTTTTGATTCCCCCTCCAGAGATCTAAAAAATCTTGTAAGTTTTATAAATACTCATTTTGAATCCTTTGAAATATTTGCAGAGGCAAAGGTCCAGAAAGAGTTTCTAGATATGAAATTTAGTGAAGTACATAATCTAATAGGAAATGATATGATGATACTCGACATTAGCATAAGGAGTATTCAGAATGCTTTAAATGATTGAAGAGATATGTACAAATGCTGTCTATCATGGCCCAAAATTAGTGAGAATATTAAGAAGAAGATAAAGGAGCAAGAACAGAAATTGTCAAATCTCTCTCAAACTTCTGATCCTCTAATAGTTTCACCTATAAGTCAAGAATGTCAAGTAATTAGCTTGACAGATGAGATAAAGAGGCTCAGTAAATAAAAAAGTAACATTATGAAGAGAATGTGTGAGCTCCGAGAATTGATTGCCCCCAAGTTAGAAACCATGTTTAATGCCTTATCAGAAGCTTAGACTACACTTTAGACAAGTAATCCTTCAGATTTGACAAAGGCAAAACCATATGCATTTTTGCTAAGTGGACACATCTCAATTTTGGATGGAATAAAGGTAACCTGGGCCTCTGAACTTGTGCAATTGAAAAAAAACTTTGCAAACATTCTCAAGTTCATGTAAATAAACTTAATGATTAGTTGTACATATGCGGTCCTAAATACAAATTTTTGAAAATTTTTGGCTAGCAGACCCCACCCTTTTCCATTGATGTCAAAGGGGGAGTGAAGATCAGTGAAAAATGAGGAATCTAACTAAGGGGGAGTACCGGAAAGTAGTGTGAACAATAGTATGGAGCACAAGCTAAGGGGGAGCTATTCCAACACTTAGTCATTTTTCACTAAGTGTTGCCATCAATGCCAAAGGGGGAGATTGTTGGCAAGAGATAGTGCTAGGCATGATAGGTGTTGCATTGATGGCAACCAAGATCATCCCAATCATCTAGATAACACAATTTGTTCACACCAGAAGTCAAAATCAGAATTTGTCTAAGTCCGGGCAGTCAGGAACAAAGCAGGTGATAGGGTCCGGTATGTTGGTCCGGATCTATCTGGTGAAAAGGCATGGTTTGCTGCAGATTTGAGGTAGTTGTAAGCATTGTCAAGACACTCTAAATCCATAGTTTCATCCTCCGGAGATGAAGGACTCAAAAGATATTAGCTTCTGAGTATCAGGTTTCAGTTTGACAGAACAAACAGAAGAAGAATAGGCTGACCTTGTGAATGATCCTATTTCTGGATGTATAGAAGTTGTATATTGGGCAATTGGTGATGATAAGTAGTGATATCTGACATGATTGATGATTTACAAGTGCAAGTTTTAATCCGCGTCCCATATTATGTATGGATCTAGCCAACAGAGTAGAGTACTCTACGAAGTTCTAAATGTTCTTGAAGCTGACTGGTAAAATGATTGTAGATCATGTTGCAGATATATATATCCGATGGAATTGGATGATTTTGGTGTGTATGTGTGTTGCGACTATGAAGTAATTGCGAAAAGAAGTAGAGATCAAAGTTCAGATGCTAGCAAAGCAGTAAGAGGAGAGTAAGGATGAAGTGTATCAAGTTAGTTTTCTATGCTTAACTGGAACTAAACTCCAGCATTGATAGATTCCAAATATTAGTTCAAATTTATTGTAACTCTTCTTTCTTGTAGGTAGTGAGTCTTCTTTTGAGTAGTGAGCTCTGGGCAATGAGCCTGATTGCATATGCATTCCCCATTGTAATACTTTTAACAGAGTATAATCTTTGTGGGTTAACCCCCACCGTGGTTTTTCCCTTAACTGGTTTTCCACGTCAAAATTCTTGGTGTCAAGTGTACTATTTATGTTTCTACTCATGTGTTATTGATTAATGCTGAAATGTTTACATCATTGATTTGATTATAAGTTGTAAAGGAAGATTAAGAGAAAGAAATTGTTAAATTGTGTGACAACTGATTCACCCCCCCTCTCAGTTGTCTAAACCTAATTCAACAAACAAGACATTGCCCAAGCAGTGGGAGTCCTTAGTTAGTTTATGGCTAATCCTAGACGGGTACATTGGGATGAAGTAAAGTGAGTGTTTAGATATTTGCGGGGTACTTCTGAGTATTCCCTATGTTATCATGGTTATCCTACAAGACCTGTGCATTCAATATGTATTCGTGGATTCTGATTGGGCAGGTGACATTGACAGCAGGAGATCCACCAGTGCTTATGTGTTTACTATGTTTGGTGGTGCTATTAGTTGGATGAGTAAGCGACAACCTGTGGTCACTTTGTCCACGACAGAAGCAGAGTATATGGCAACAACTCATGCTTGTAAGGAAGCCATTTGGATTAAGAGGTTTTGTTCATATATTGGTGTTGATGCAGGACATATTACTATTTGTTGTGACAGTCAGAGTGTGATTTGCTTAGCAAAGAGTTTGACTTTCCATGCTAAAACAAAGCATATTGATGTACAGTTTCATTTTGTATGAGACATGGTAGAGGATGGGAAGGTGATATTGGAGAAAGTAGACACTTTGAAGAATGTTGTAGATGCATTGACGAAATCAGTGGGCACAGGAGGTTTAGATGGTGTTTGGAGTCTATGGGCCTCTTGGCCCCTAGCAGTTAAATCTTGTCATTTCTTTTGGCTCTTGCAAGGTGTTTGACAAGTGGGAGAATGTTGGGAATTAAGGTGTCACAACCTTTGCAAATTCCTAGCATTGTTTATTTAATTATATACTTATTTATTGCCTAATATTGTATTTACTTGCACATTCAGTTTGGTCACTTAGTTGAGGTGGCACGGTGACCTGTCATCTTACTTGGAATGTGACTTGGATGGTCAAGTCAAACCTACATGGATTTGGGAATCCCATTTGAGGTGGCACTATTGTGCCATGTGTCGGCATCTTGTGGTATGTGGAAGAGGATATTCCATATGACAGAATCTATGATGCATAAGAGCCAAGTTTGGAGATTCCTATGACAAGTGTCGGTTAGTATTTTGCATGAGGGAAAGGCATCTTTGGGCGCCCAAGTTGGGCTATGACATGTTGTAAGAGGAATATGCTATATTTAGCATTGTATGACAGATTCTCTTACAACAGTTAAGGTTGTTATGTTGGGAAAACCTATGATAGCTGTAAGATGCGTAAGAGCATCTGTCATAGTCTATTTTTAGCCTTGGAGCACTCCATATTGGAAAAGTCAAATCTGCCATGTATGATAGATGTAAGGGATGTATTTATAACAAGGACAAGTGTCCTTTGATGTGGGATAATGGCCATGTGGCCAAGGTGGACGCCTATCCCAAGATACTTCCAGAATATGCCTTGTAATCTCTATATATTGCATAGTTTGGAGTTGTAGTGATATAGTGTTTTTACAGGTACTATTATGCTACTGGAATAACTCCAAAATTGACATTTGAAGACTCTTGGAAGAGCTTGCATTGCAAGTGTATTGTAAATTGTAACCGTTTCAGATAATACATTGTGCAGGTTTTAGAGTGTGAGGTTTTTCACCTGAAAAAGTTTTCCCCACGATACATCTTGTGTCTACTTCTCTCCATCTACATTTTTGTATTATGTTTGTTGTTGTAATATCTCTGATATATGTTTCATATTGCTGCAATTGTAAGGGTTAAAACGAATTTGCATACCTCTCCCCTCATTAGATTAGTTTAGGAAGTGATTTCTGCACACCTAGCTTCCTTTCACTCATTACCATTACAAGTTCTAATAGTGCATTTGAACACCACCAAGTTTTTCATTTTTAGATGCTAACACAAGAAAATTACTTTTGTAGGTATTGAAAACCTAAATTGTCAAATGTTAGGGATACATAAAAGGTTCAAGGATGTCATTTCAAGGTTAGGGCTTCCCTCATGATATTTAGGGTTGTGCCTACATGACATTGATCTAATTCTTATGTAGTTCTAGATTTCACATAATGCATTTTTCACAATTATCTATTTTATAATATAGTCCTAGATCCTAGGTATCATATGTTTGTCATATTAAAATCAATCTCCCACTCTATAACTTCAAGGTATAGATTTAGTTATTTATTTATGGTTTAATTTCATATTTAGGTATGTTTATACAATTAACTCATTTATCTAGGTGAGTTGCACATAATATTGATTGTTTTAATTAATTGATTAGCCTAGATATCTTGAAGAGGGTTTGTTTTTATCCTTTACTATAACAAATGTATATTGATATTCACAAGTTGTCATGCTAGATTTGATATTAAGATACTATGGAAGTGAGTCATCAAAAAATGGCTATTAAAATCTTAGACACACATGAAAATGTTTAGATATGAGTTTCTATAGCAAGAAAATAAATTTCCACATGATATAACATATTAGTTTCTTATTGAAAAGAAATAAAATGATTTCTTTTAATTTATCTATGTTAGAACTAGGATCGATTGAGAGAATGATGATCACAAAATGGAGCAAACAAGAACAAATGACATGAAAGATGATTAATTATATAATCACATAATCAGTGTGTTCTATGAACAATAAGGTGTACATAAATAGGTGAAGAGGTTGAGTCAAATTCAACACTCAACTAGAGGTGGCTAGAATGTTTCCACCAAGTGGCTAATGAGTGTCGACCTATAGCTTGGATGAGTTTGATGGACTTTCCAAGTCAACATATAACCACCTAAGGTGGTTTAAAGCCATGTGTGAAATATATGTATAATTACTTATTAAATAATAAGTAATAACATTAGTATTTCTACACTAACAATCTAGGGTATATAGATGCAATGAAAATTAACAATCAGATAACCCTAGATAAAAAAGCTAACATAGTAACAATACACAAACATGTTTTGAAAATGATGAATATGGTAAAAGTACTTAGTTTTGGATGCAATAATTAAGCATTTTTTCTATAATTTGTGCTTAGTGACCTAATTCAATGTTCTATGATCAAATATGAGATTGTTAAGCTATGATAGGTTGCAAGATGATCCATTCTCTACTTTGGTTCAATTATCTAATTACAAAAGTGTTCCCTACATGTGACTTTGAATTGAATCTACATATTTGACCTTTTTTATAGATCTAACCCATGCACTTGTGACCTACTTAAACTTGTTTGTTTTTGATATCTTAACTTCAAGGTGGTTTTTAAAGATAGAGTTAGAGCTTGTTGTTCTAGGAGTTTTTCCTTAGTTAAACCGCTAGAATCAATTTAACAATTTGAACAAGATTGAAGACAAACCAAGCAACCATATAAGTTGCTTATAAGATGCCTAATTTGTCACTACTAATGAAGATGATAACTAATTTTTTGATGATACAATACTCCCCAATTGATAATGTGATGATTAAATAAAGGGATTGACCTTCATTATTGATAAAATGAATTAGGGGTTGTCCTTTTATACATCACCCTACTCTGCAAATTGAACATTTCACACTCAAGTTGACAAGTAATGAGTAGTTGAAAAGAGGTTAGGTTGGGTCCATAATTAAATTTGAATTTGAATGTTTAGGGTCCATAATTAAATTTGAATTTGAATGTTTAGGGGCTTATATCCGTAGTTGTGGATCTAACTAGGTTCAAATCCGCAACTATAGATATGACCTAGATCAGGGAGTGTGGAATATGTAGATTAGATTTGAATCATTAGTGTAGACACCTAAAATTGGCTTGCTTCGCAAAACAATTTCCCATCTCTCGACACCAATTTATCCTTCCTATTAATTAAATAAATTCACTTTATTTAATTAAGTTATCCCTAACCATCTGTCTATCTCTTGTGATCAATTAACTCACTTAATTTATCACTAGACCTTACAACACTATCCCTCATTAATCAAATAAATATTCCCAATATTTATTTAGTTCAATTCTCCTTTTCCCTAATCCTCATTAATTAGATACATCATGCTTATCTAATTAATCTAGCCTACTAATTGACCTACCCTACCCTACCCTACCCTACCTCATCCTAGCCCTAGGATCAATTAAACAAAACCTCTATTTAATTAATCCTAACCTCTCATTTGGGTGGTCAAACCTTGTTTAACACCCTTCCCCACATCCTCCAAATATAAAATTAAAACATATCACACATCACATTTACTTCTCTTACAAACCCCTTACCTCACCCATCCTCATTCATTACCTCTTATCCCCAAATAAATTCTTAATTCATTTCCCATTCTCCAAATGAATTTTTAATTCATTTCCCATTCTTTCACACCCATACCTCATTTATCACCCCTTTTCCCAAAATGAATAAAAGATTTAATTTTATTCCTAGCCCTTGATCTCATATTTTGATCCTCACCCTCCATCCTCATTTCTAAAACTCTATAAATAAGACCCCTCTCTAAGCCATTAGGAGGGACTTCATACATCAAACCTCTACCAAAATCTCTCCACAATCTCCTTCATCATACTATCATAATGTGAAAATTATCCCTCATCTCCATCTCAATCTCTATTTGAATCCACTTGTCTTTCATCCTATTGTGTTGAAAAGCATTGAGCAATCCACATATATTCTAGTCTTACGTAAAATCTGAGGAGCTCATGGGTGCAACTCCTTCCCTCTTGGATTTGTGAGTCAAAAGTAAGGTATAATCATTTGTTTTGCATTTGATTTACATTTAATCTTCATTTTGTTCTCATCAATCACATTGGCATGCCTAGTCTTGGAAATTTTCAGGTGACTGTACTTTTTTCCAGCCTTTTTTTTATCAGTCAAAGTCAAACATGCTTCAAAATTTCAAATACTCATATCTATTGCAAATTTGATCCTTTTTCAGTGAATTTTTTTTTTCAAATCACATAGAATTTCGTATACAATTTGTTTATGCACTTCTTTTCTCTGTATCAATTTAGTTTGGATCAGATTTTATCAGATTCTTGATTTTTGTATAACGACTTTCTTGGCTAGTCTACTTGTTCCATTTTCGTTTTAGTGACTTGTAGGTGATCATACAAGGGTGCAACAACATCAGGATTAGAAAATACAACAATTTGGACAGCAAAACAATCAGGTGCATTCATTCTATCTTTCTTTTCTTCATAATCTTGTTTGCAAACACCCTTCAATTTGGGACATAAAATGAATCATTATTTGCATACACATTTCGATTTGGGCTTCTAAAACGAACATTGTTTGATCACACATCATTGAATATTGGGCTTAAAACAAATCAATGTCTTCAGTCACATTGTGAAATCGGGCTAAAAAGAATCATTGCTTGACATGTCTTTCTCACATTTTAATTTTCTAAGGGTCAATTAACCAAGTGCGAATGTGAGTCAAGTGTGCGTGTGTATGCTCTCTCCTCGCACCACAAGGTGACCTTGGAGATCAAAAACACCTCACTTGATTCGCTTTTGTTTACCCTTTCCTAGGAGGCCTGGTAGGGGATTTCATCACCCCTAGGGACGACCTCATTCGAGGCTGAATCGAAAGACACCCTTATTGAAATCAGAATCTTGTCACTCTTGGCTAAGCCCCAAAGAACTTTCTACCTTCGGGAAGTGAAGGTGAAGGGTGGGTTACCCCCTTCTCCCGGCTGTGTGACAGGATTTTACTTTCAATTCTTAGTCAACCTTGTATAAACATTACCCAAACCTAACTGGCCATACCCCATCAAACTAGACGTTAGGGCTTGTTGAGGTGTCTTCCACATGTGCTTGTCTAATCATTATCATATTCTTCAAATTCAAAATTCAAAATTGCTTGTGTCTTGTGTGAGTGATTCATGATTGTACATGTGTGATCATTTCATTAAACATTGCCAAATCAAGCTAAACACCAAACACATAAGACAAGTCATTCAACTCATTCTTTCAACACATTCAAAATCTAATCACATTCATCCTAATCACTCATTTTCTCCCACTTCATTCCTAATCAAATCCAAGTCATCTTAAATCAATCATAATCACATCCTTGTCACTCTACATCATCAAATTATCATCATTCTATCTAAATCATTATCCAAACAATATCATTCCAAATCATTACCCAATCAACATCATTATTCCATTCTTATCAAATCAACCTTAATCCCAATCATCCCTAAGCACACCCTAATCACATCTCCATCCTTCATCCTCATCCTATCATCATTATCTTAATCATCCCTAATAATTCCATACCAAACCCTAATCATATCCAAGTCATCATCACATCATATCAACATTGATCCCAATCATTATCCAAATCCCCCAACATCATTATCAAACTCCAAATTCAAATCAACCCAATCAAAACAATCAAGACATTAATTGGTCATCCAATCAAATCAAACCAAATCAATTCTATTACTTAAGTGTCATTAGTCCACCTTAAGTATAGACAATCATCCATCCTTTGAAGCACATCAAATCATCCTAAGGTCTTGAAATTTGATCCCCAACACCACAATCATCCATCATCCCCCATCATATCATATCTCTCCAACAAAATGGATCCTTATGAAGCAATGCAACACTTACAAAGACTTAGAAAAGTCTATGAGAACATGGATCCTAATGCTAAGGAAAAATGCAAAAATGACATTATAGATATGCCCTTAGCATGCCTCATCATTAGAGAATCCCAAGCCCCTACCCAACCTTCATCACATCAACAAACATCCTACATATCATCCCCATCCACATCATATCAATCTTCATTCTTTCAAACTTCATACCAACCTACATCCTACATATCCACTCCATCAGTTGCCTCATATCAACCTTCAACCTCATACCAACTTCCATCATATCAACATTCATCATATCAACCTTTACCCTCATATCAATCACCATCCCCTTACACATCCATGCCATCATACCTATCCAACCAATCAATACCTCCACCTTATCAATCCCCCAACCTTTGTCATGCTAACTTTGATCAAGGGAACACCAATCTAGCACACCTTATATCCGAAATCCAAACCTTATATCAACAACCAAATCCCCCATCTCCTAATTCCCATCCTCCAATCCCCCCATCACAATATCCCTCCAACCTTATCAACCTTAATCCATCACCTTATGTATATCCCAATCCACCAACCCCTATCACCCATACACCATCTAATCCACCATCAAATCTTCCAAATCCTAATACTATCACATCCAAAGAATCCTTGTGGGATTTCCTCCAAAGAACATCACCAAGAAAAGCAATGGAATCCCCCAAATCCTCCACCCCTCCAACACCACCATCTAGTCCAACACCTATCCTTGAACCCATCCATGAACCATCATTACCTAATCCTATCACCCACCTATCCAATCCCAATCCTAATCCCACACCAACCACCCTTACTCTCCATCCATTATATTGTTCTTCAACCCATACACTCATGAAGGATACCATCCATTGGCTAGTAGCAAGGAATCAAACACCCTCATGCAACCCAACATCCACCAAACCTCTTGAAAAATCCCCTATCATAACTCAAGAACCATCATGCAACCATATTCAAGCACCTATCACATCCATCCAAACACCTATCACATCCATCCAAGCACCCACCACATCTATCCAAATCACTTCCACTTCTATCCAAGCACATGAGCTATGTCAAGAATCAAATCCAAAGCATGTTGAAACATCAACCTCTTCTCTTAATCAAGATCTCACCATCCCATCTAATCCCATCCCCGATCCCCTACCATCTATTGATCAACTTATTGATCTCACACCATCTTCTACCACCCCTTTACCATCCCACATGAATCCTTCATCTCCATCAACCAATCCCATCTCAAATCCATCCCCTTATCCACTTGGACAAAACACTTTCATCTGTGGTGACTCCCTTATAAGAGGTGAACAACTTCCATACACCACCTATCTAGCTCCAATAAATAATGGACTCGCATCTTGTTTCCAAAGCACCAAACATCCCATTGCATGTTGCATGCTCCAACATATGAACTATCAAGGCAAAGGCTTAGGCCTTCACGAACAAGGCATCTTGGAGCCCATCCACACCACATTCCATCCATCCTCGCATGGCCTTGGCTATACACCCCAAGAAAAACAAAATGAACATGTTGGTACCACCCACACACCTTCTATAATCCATTCATCCAATCCCAAACATGGTGCATCACATAGCACTCCAAAAACATATGTCGCCATCCCTCCTCCATCATCCTATCATTTGTAAAAGCATGTGACCATCCATCTCCCTCCATCAAATTTACCTCCACTACTTCCAACTCCAAATATTCCTATTAAGTCCACTTTACCTCCTATCCTACCAACTCCTAATATCCCCATCCTCAAATCTTCTCATCCATTTATCCTTAAATCCACTAAAATTCCCAATCAAGACCAACACAAGCACACACCTTTCAAACATGAAGCTTCCCCCAATTCCATGGGATTCAAAAATTTGAATGCCTCAACTCATAAAGCACAAAAGCCTAAAGAGGTTATCCCTTCCAAGCAAAATCAAAAATCCAAAAGGCTATTAAATCCCACACTATCACAAGAAAAAGCAAAAACAAAAATGGTGTGGGTCCCTAAGCAAAGATCAATCAAAACAAATGAGGCATCCACATCTCAATCTACCCCACAATCCCAAACATCCCCCTCCCCATCTAAAAATCCCCCAAATCCTAGGTCTATTTGGGTCCCTAAAACCCCAAATCGACCATCCAAAAATCCCCCATCCTGATCCCCATTACTCTCAACTCCACATCCAAAGTACAAGCTTCCAAATACATCATAGTGTGTGCAATCGTTGGTCTTGGTTCCCCTCCACCACTTAACATTCCCACATACCCCCATCTCTCCATCTTTCGTTCACTATCCTACATATCTTCCCCATCACATTCCTATGGTCCATGCTTTTACATAATCCACATCATAATCCATTATCCACCATCCATTCCATCTTCTCCTATCTACCAAAAATCCATGCAATCATAATCCAAAATTCTATCCAACATGGGACCATCTTCTCCGTGCTATGGAAACAGACGCTAGACCATTCCATAAAATAAATAAATAAATAAATAAAATAAAAATAAAAAAATAGTAAAGAGAAAAAATCCGTCCAATGGTGAAAACCACTCCTTGTGGCATCTTGGGCAAGTACCATGATGAAAACCCCTTCTGGGCATCATGCGTAATCCCTTCTCCATCCATTTTGTATCCCTACACTTGGGGGCAAACCCATATCCTTCATCCACATCCATAATATCATTTGCACATCTTATCCACTCCTATCCACCATCCCCTATTTATCCTATCATTTCCCATCCATCCTATCCATTATATCTTGCTTTTACCATCTCCCACCTTAGATCTTGATAAAGACAAGGGGGAAAATATCAACAACATGCTTTGGAGACCTCTTGGCATACTCCCTTTGTAGGTATATCCTCCATCCATCTGCTGCAAAGTCCATCTATTCAAACATGAACCCATCATGCAAAATTCTAAGCATTGGGGCATATGATTCATTGCAACTTAGCCCTTGGAGTAAATCCTTACCCCCATCTCTCTTCCATCTATCTAGCATGCATCCCTATTGCTTATCCATTCATCTACCACAAATCTCCTATCCATTATCCTTTCATCGCCAATCCCCCTATCCAACCCCATCACCTTCACCTCTAGACTTGGTGTTCCCTTGTCATTGGTATCTAGCATAAAGGTTATCCACACGAAATCCAATGCAACCATTGTAATAAACCATCCCTTTTCCAAAAATCATGATAATCCAAAAACATCACAAAATAAAAAAATCAAAAAACATCACATAATCAAAAAATCTAAAAACATCACAAAATCAAAAAATCTAAAAACATCACAAAAATAAAAAAATAACAAAACAATAGAAAACGCACAAAATCCCAAAAAACAATTATCCATCACAAAATGAACACTACTCCATCAACATCACATCATCTTCCAACATCATCACATCTATCCTCGACCATCCCACATCATCATCACAAATCAGAACTACATATCATCATCACCTACATCTCACTGTGCTTTGATCTCATGGATACAGGGTATGTAGGCAGTTTAGAATACGCAGGACATTCCCAGTACTCAGGTCCATAAGATGTACCCATCCAACCCGCTAAGCTTACATTAGATCCAAGCATCGCATCACCTATCAAAGCATCATCCCTTATCAAAAATCAACTATCAAATCAGCATCAACCACAACTTGTCACCATCACATCTTGAGCCAATTTTACAACATCAACTAAGCATGATCCAATCATCTATCAATTCCTGCCTTAGGATATATCTTTCCTACAATAGGCAGAATCTATCAAATCATTATCCATTTTGGCATGAGATACAATGGTTACTTGTTTGGTTTGTTGGTCTTTTTGTTTTTGATTTTTATCTTTTGTCCTATTCGAAGATCACATCAAAGCTACCTTGATCTCACTATATCATGGTATGTGGTGAAAACATCTAGATGGGGGCATAGTCTTGCTTTTCTGTATGCTGTGCTTGTGGGTTGGTCTCATTACTCTAAGCTAGTATTCATATCTTGTTGATCACAGGGTCGGTTCTAGCATATTGATCTCCTTATGCATCTAAGGTTCATCATACCTTTTGTGTACTAAGGACTTATGCTATGAGTCCCCTTCCCTTGTCAAGACAAGGTTGTACTATCTTGGGTATGCATGGGATCATCCCTTTGTTTGCGTGTCTAGTCCATGCAAATGTTGGATAAACAGCATCACCCTGGTCTTCTATACCTTGGTGAACATATCCACTTTGCTATATCAAACCTAGGATTGCTCTAAATCATTTTCAGCACAATGATCATCCACCAATCAATCTTCCACCACCATCATTCTTTCATCTCACCCCTTATCCTCCAACCAATTCTACCAATATGTTCCAACCATTTCAAGAGCACAACCGTGTTCTCGCAACCTGCCTCTCCTCTCGAGGGGGCACCCTTACCAATTATCCCAAACCTTACCCTATTCTTTTAAGCCAAAATCTTTTTTCTATCCAATCTAACTCTATATTTTAACTTCTTTGAAATGATGTTACTTAGCCACAACACCATCTCAAAGAGGGGCAAATGTAGACACCTAAAATGGGCTTGCTTCACAAAATAATTTCCCATGTCTTGACACTAATTTATCCCTCCTATTAATTAAATAAATTCACTTTGTTTAATTAAGTTATCTCTAACCACCTGTCTATCCCTTGTGATCAATTAACTCAATTTATCACTAGACCTTACAACACTATCCCTCATTAATCAAATAAATATTCCTAATATTTATTTAGTTCAATTCTCTTTTTCCCTAATCCTCATTAATTAGATACATCATGCTTATCTAATTAATCTAGCCTACTAATTGACCTACCCTACCCCACCCTACCCTACCTCATCCTAGCCCTAGAATCAATTAAACAAAACCTCTGTTTAATTAATCCTAACCTCTCATTTAGGTGGTGAAACCTAGTTTAACACCCTTCCCCACATCCTCCAAATATAAAATTAAAACATATCACACATCACATTTACTTCTCTGACAAACCCCTTACCTCACTCATCCTCATTCATTACCTATTATCTCCAAGTGAATTCTTAATTCATTTCCCATTCCCCAAATAAATTTTTAATTCATTTTCCATTCCCCAAATAAATTTTTAATTCCCATTCTTTCACACCCATTTCTCATTTATCACCCCTTTTCCCAAAATGAATAAAAGATTTACTTTTATTCCTAGCCCTTGATCTCATCTTTTGATTCTCACCCTCCATTCTCATTTTCAAAACTCTATGAATAAAACCCCTCTCTAAGCCATTAGGAGGGACTTCATGCATCAAACCTCTGCCAAAATCTCTCCACACTCTCCTTCATCTTACTATTATAATGTCAAAATTATCCCTCATCCCCATCTCAATTTCTATCTGAATCCACTTGTCTCCCATCCTATTGTGTTGAAAAGCATTGAGCAGTCCACATACATTTTAGTCTTGGGTAAAATTTGAGGAGCTCGTGGGTGCAACTCCTTCCCTCTTAGATTTGTGAGTCAAAAGAAAGGTATAATCGTTTGTTTTGCATTTGATTTACATTTAATCTTCATTTTGTTCTCATCAATCACAATTAAGATGTGAAGACTCAGATTCAGTCAAGGCTTTGAGTAATTGCCAACTTTTATGGAGAAGCATGCCACTTGTACACTAGTCATTGCATATAAGACAAAAGAATCAAAGTGACTCCAAAAATAGAGGGGAAAAATACATGTAATTCATAGATAGCGTGTCTTAAGGGAGGTTTAAACCTCAATCTCCATCATGATAACCAAGTAGCCTTAGCCACTTGACCACACCCCATATACAAAACTCTTGATACTCAATCTTGAATGGGAGGTATATATATGAAATTTTATGATTTTTATATACTTATACATATAAATAAAATCGATAATTAGTACAATAACCTAGTAATTAAATTTCAATGGCTAGATTTTATCCTCATGTTTTTTTTTAATTTTAATTTTTATTTATTTTTTATGAAAATACAGATAATCTATATATTTATTAAAAAAATAGTATTTTTATGGTTTTGTTTTAAGGATTATATTCCTAGCACCTGGAATTCCAGGTTATAAAGTACTAGAATTAATTTGTACCACAATCTTTGAAATTTTTAAAAATGTTGTACGTATGAGGTAAGATCCCAACTTTATTTAGTCATAAAATCAAGTAACACATTAATGCACCACTGAACTTGAGTATGATCCTACTGGAACAATCAAGTTTAATTTGACGGCGGCCACTGCCTCTCAAGTAAATTTTTAATTGTATCTGCTAAACTCTGCCATTCAAATGCCGTGTTAAAATGTACACAGGACGGTTGTGTTTAGTGCACATCTAATTGCTAGAAATGGTGATTCCAGCCTCATCCTACAAGTACAAGGAAGCAATCAATCATTATTATACATTTAAGTTTTGTAGCTATCAAATCTTAACGTTTACCGAGGGTGGCATTAGCTGGACAAGTTTTACAGCGCCGCCAAAAGAGAGGGCAAACTACATCCTGATCCGAGCGATCTGTGAGTGTGACTTTATATATGGGGAATCCCCATAATGATCGGACAGTAATTGTTCCGCCGACGTCAAGATTATATGGCACATGGGTACAATTTTCTTTATAAATGGAAGCAAAATCTCATCGGGTAATGTCAGATGCTGATCTAAGCCTAATAAAAGCCGATAGGCTATTCTATAGGAGATCAATTGTGGGCCAAAGATACAATTCCAGATTTGGTAACCTCAACCTCCAATGAATGCTTCGGGTTCATTAATTTCCATGTTTGTTCAGACACCTTGGAAATATTGAAACTGTGAAGATGGCAGGCAATAAGTTGTGGGACAAATCAAGAAATAAAAATGAAAAAAATATCCAGGGCTAATTTGTTATCTATATAAATTATAATCTCTACATCAAGTTGTGTTCAAAAAGTTTTGAATGGGATTAATGAAATCTTAAAAAAGATTGCTTATGTCACCCATATAATTTTAATTAAAATATTATAATAAAAACTATGCCATAAATTTGTTATTAAAATATTATAATAATAACAACTATATAAATATAATTCTTAATTAAATAATTATAATAAAAACTATACTTGAATATATTTGTTATTAAAATATTATAACTATGTCCATTATATTTGTTAATTAAAATATTATAATAAAAATTACATCGATATATTGGTTAAAATTTTAAAAAGTGTTAAATGTTTATTTCCTTTTATCCTCAATCTGATGTATAAAAAAAAATTTCCCAATATTCGCTGTGTCATGAATCAATTCTCAATTAATTAATTTATTATGGCAATAACAATTATATCAGAGTAAAGGCATAGTTTACTTTTTTTTTGTAAAGAGCAATGCTGCTTAGGATTTATAATTTCATTTATTTTTTCTTATACTAACCCCTTTACTTTCAATAAATTAATCAAGCCTAATTTGATGGTTTTGATTTAAGATTTTATAAACTTATTGGTGATTTTAATATTGCTATCATCATTAAAAAGTTAAAAGAATGCTATCTTTCCTATATCTTTTTAATATAATTTAGTGTGTTGTCATAATCTTATGGGCAACAGTTGCAAATAAAAAACTGTGTAACTGTGCAACTACTAGTAATTAGGCGATAGGCTATCCATAGGCACTCTACTTAAATATCATCCACTTCAATGATCAAACACTCAATAACAATTTTAAGAATAACAAAGTGGTCGACATTTAAGAATAGCCATCCATAGGGGAGTACAAATTGGTCCAAAATTTCAAAGCACTGTTTTTCCTTCTGCCGTTCACATCGAGAGAGACTTCACACATACGCGTTTTTCGTTTTGGCGTCGTTTGATTTTAATGAACTCTTCGCTGTATTATATTTTATTTTTTGAACTCGCGATTAGAGCATAAACTGCGAATCAGGCTATCAAATGGTGAAATCCTTCCTTTTTAAAACAGTCATGTCTCACAATTTGTTAATTTTATTACACCGAGAGGCGTTCTACAATGGTAGGAAGGGGTTGTAAGATTTAGAGACTATAAATATGTAAACAAAATTCAAAAAATTCAAAAAACAAAATCTTTATTAAAAAAAAACTTACAAATTAGAAGTGGGGAAGGTGAAAGGAGATTTCATGGCTGGGATGGAAATTAAAAACAATTCTTGTAATGGAGAGTTACATAACGGTGCAAATTAAAAAATATAGAACAAACATATCAAATTGTACAATTTGAGGTGAATGCAGTAAATTGATAAAAAATAGGAGAAGATATCTCCAAGTACTTTAGATATATTTTTTTAAATATAAATATACTAGTTTATGGCCACGTGACAAAAAAGAAAAGTAAAGTTTTATTAATCATACATTGTATATATACTTTTACAATGTAGAGATATAAAATTATAATATATATATATATATATATATATATATATATATATATATATATAGTAATTATATGGGATGTTAAGTATATTATAATTATAATTATATAATAATATATTATATAATTATAAATTTTTATTATCTTATATTATCTCTATGTTATTTACTAATTTCATATATTATATTATCTATATGTTATTTTAATATAATTTAATATTTTTATTTGAACTTATAAAAATAATTAATATAATGTAATAAAGAGTAATTATGATTATTAATATTTATTTATAATTTAATTGTACTTATTTGATATATAATATATAATATATAATATCTAATGTTTTATTATTATTTTTGTTTAATGTTAGGTAGTTTTTAATAAATTATTTTATAAATTTACAATTTTGAAATTATATAATAATTTTAAAAGGCATTCTTTTGATCCAAGTTAGCTTAATTTTTTCAATTTAAAGTTATATTAATTGTTTCGTTGTTTTATTAATGTTTTTGTTTAATGTTATCCTCATTAAGTCAGGTAGTTTTAAGCAATGTATTTTATAGATTTACAATTCCAAAATGATATAATAATTTTAAATGGCATTCTTTTGATCCAAGTTAGCTGAATTTTTTAAATTTAAAGTATGAATTAATTTATTATGGCAATAACAATTATAGTTGCTGCTTACCATCTATAATTTCATTTATTTTTTCTTACCTTTACTTTGAATATATTCTCCAAAAAGCCTCATTTGATGGTCTTGATTTAAGATTTTATAAATTTGTTGGTTATTGCAATATTGATATCATCATTAAAAAGTTAAAATGATGCTTATTTTTTCTTCATCATTAAAAAGTTAAAATGATGCTCTTTTCTACCTATGTTATTACAGATCGTGCTTGCATTATAAGCTTATGTACGAAGTTTGCATAGGGGAGAGGACCCAGTAGTGGTGCACCCTAACTTCACGCATCTCAAAATTATACGTGGCAATTTGAATCACTCCAAAATTTTTACAGTAGCTTACTTGGCAACGCCCCTGCTTAAAACTAAGGTTTTAGGGCCACATCATCAAATATGATGCCACATCAGCATGCTTTTTGTTGAGGTGTCAAATAGTTCCCAAAAAAAGTGTGGACCAATAGGTGTGCATTAAGACCTCCTTTGATGGTGCGCTGATGTGGCATCACATGATTGGTTGCTTTTTAAATCTAAAGGGCACATTTCATTCAATTATTAGTACTTATAATAACACTAACAACCTTAAACTCACAACTACTAGTACTAAACTTTAAAAATATTGGGCCTTAAATGTACATATACTAGTACTAAACTTAAAAAATATTGGACCTTAAATGCACATATACTATCTCAGCCATTGGATCTATCCCACCAACTGGGTCTTTTCCCCTAGTAGTGAGCTTCCATGTTCGTACAAAAAGGGTTTAACTTTTAAGTTATATAATAACATTAAATGTTTTAATAATTATTAAAAGTATAATATAATATATTATTAGTTATTATATAATTATATTATATTTAAATTATTAATTAAGATTAATACTATTTAAATTATATTTAATATTATTTAATTAAACATTAATTTATAATTAAATTGATAATGTGTTGTTTCTTGTTTTTTAGGGGTCAAGTTTATGTAATATGGTCTCTTAAGTCTAAGTCGTGCGCTTACATAGGGCCACTTGAGGGAAGGGGGGTTAGATGTTGAGTGGTGAGACCTTCAACTCCTACCTTCAAATCAGTCCCAACATCATGTTTGGTTCAAGTGGTGCATGCTTATTGACAACTTAAGCTTTTGGCATAACAGTGGCCATTTGCGACAAACCCCTACCAACAAAAGTGGTTTGGTAGTCCAATTTGTGAGCTTAAATTCTCTATTCTATCAATCACATGTTACCACACCTTAGATTGACAAGATTGAAATAGAAAGGGAATGCCCAAAAATTTAATGATTTCCCCATGGTCAATTGGTTTCTAACAAAAGTTAGACCATCTAGGAGGCTAGGAAAAGGACCACTTGTAGTATTGTGTCTTATTCCATTAAATATTGGACTCTGAAGCTAAATAGAAAGTACATCAAGACACTTGAAAGCTTATTTAATGTTGTCTTCACCTTCAAGGAGTGTAAGGCATGAATCATTCACAAAGTGTCCATTAACCAATTGATGAGAAGTGTTAGAAAAGGTGTCTCAACCTAACAACCCATGCAATTAACTCATTTAATTTTTCATATTTACTTCTTGCATTAGTTTATAAGTGTTTTCTTCTCCACCTTTTTTAGTTGGTGTGTTTGGTTTTGTGGACAAGAATCATTGGTCTCTTCAAAGTTTTGGTGATGGCAAGCAAGTAGAAAGATGGAGCTCTCAAAGATAGACATATGGAGGCACGATCATTAACTATCATTTATGGAAAATTTAAGTGATTGAATCCATCTATTGTGCCTTGTACACACACCCCACTTTGCACCAACAAAATGGGGACCCCCTCTTTTCATTTGAGTGTTTATCTAATTTGTAGTCATTCTTAGTTTTTAGTTTGTCTAGCTAGTTCATGTTCTGGTGAGTTAATTTGGTTTGGTTATCCTAAGCTCTAATTGGTTTGCCTGCTCTAGATGCATTCATTTGTCTTGAGAGGTTCAATTTGAGGGAGCTTGATGGTCTATCTATCTTTTGATAGTTATGAGGCTAAAAAAATAAGCATTGTCTAGTCACATTCGGTGTAAGAATTGAGATTCCTTTTTTTTTAAAGACCTTAATCAAGCCATAAGATCTTTCTAAATGTTTTAAAACCCTCTCAAAGCCTTTTAAATAAGGGTTGTGCTGCAGCAACAGTCCCTGCCTAAAAGCTATAAGAAATTAGCTTGCCAGGCAAATCCCAGAATTTTAATTCAAAATAGACATTGAAACTAATTTCCATGCTTGGAAAATCACTGAATAGACAAAGATAATTGTTATTAAATAAAATTTGGAAAAGCCATTGTTTATGGGTGTATTTTTTTGTAACAATTACATGAGTAAACAAAAAAAAGGGCCTATGGGTAAGTGCAAAAAGATGGGGGGCCAAAAAGTGGTCAAATTGTTTTCAAAAAAAAAATATAAAACGCGAGCGTGTTATAACGCACTTGTGTTATGGTTTGGTAATGACGAGCCTAAGGCTCGTCAAAACCAAACCATAACACGCTCGCGTTATAATGTGAGTGTGTTATGACTTATTATAAATAAATAAAAAAGTTTATCATCTCATTTCATTTCTTTTTTCTCCTCTATACCTGCGGCCTAGAAACCTTAGGAAGCGTGCTCGCGTTTTGGAAAAGTCAATTCAACACAAAATCTTATTGATTCGTCGCCAAAATGCTGCCATGACGTTGAGCATGCCAAAGGAGTGAGTTTTATTTGTTTTTTTGTTTGAATTTGTTTCTAAATAGGTAGCTTTGAGTTGATTTTTGATGTATATTTCGTTAATTGTCAGAAAATGTTAATGCACCTCCTCCTCCTCCTCAAAATCCACAAAATCCTGAGGAGGAAATACATGCGGAACAACAACCTCCTCCATCCATTCCTCGACATGCCCCTGGAACACAAGAAAATATATTGGGGCAAATTAAAAACAACAAAAAAGAAATTGAAGATATAATTGCAAGGTTGAAAAATCCTTCCACTTCAACCTTGCATAGGTCCACACTTGTTGAATCTCTTGAATCTATGTTATCAAATGTAGATTCAATTAGAAAGCAAATAACTAGTTGGACAGATAAGAGGAAAGAGTTTAGAGACTATTATGCAGACAAGTTGTCATACCAATATGTGAAAAAATTACAAATTACAAAATTAGACTTGTGTTCGATTTTCACAAACCCACAAACAAATCAACCTCCACCCATTACATGCAAGAGGTTCCCTATCCATTGGTGCAACAACCAAGCGATAAGGGGCAATTTTGGGTAGAGGCGGTGGATAGTTTTTGATCATCCTCCATGCAATAATAATGAGGTCCTGCAATACTTTTTGAGGAAACTCTACTGCGAGTTTTTCCTCAATAAAGTGCCAAACTATTTTGATATGTGGGACTTCTAGGGTAGAGGTGGGGGTCAGCACAAGATAGACCAGGGGCACGTGTTGACCCACAGCGGGTAGTGAGATAAGTAATCAGCAGACCAGCCCATGAGCATGTTTCTATCCCTTCCATTGTGAAGGAGAGTGGTGAGGTCGATATACTTCAGTCCATTAGTGCCTTGACCCAGAGCATCATAGAGCATGCCAGTCCTGCAGCACAGAGTAGGTTGGGAGATAGTGCGAGGAGTAGGGTCCCACCCCATGCTTGTCAGACTTACGGGTCAGCCTGTGGTTATGACCCCATGGATAGTCAGGATGCAGGTGCCTAGGCTACATCTGCAGCTGAACAGATGGTGATGATAGATACCCTCCTGAGTGAGACTTTTAGCCTTGATTCTTAGGTAAATATTAGCAAGTTTATTGAATTTAATTTATTAAATTTCATTTTTGAAATGCAAGATTAACTAATTTAGTTTGATGATTTTAATAAAATTTTAGGGTCATAGCATTGATGCAGTTTTCAGTGGTTCTCCACCTGCATATTACACTAGATCATCTACTGTCGAGGTATGTAACTAGTAAACAATTATAAATATTACATGTGAATAGCATCGTTATATGAATGGTATTCTAATATCTAATTTTAGATGTTGAATAGGTTAATATTGAAGATTTCACAGCAACACCTGCCAGCGGTGGTGGACTTCAAAGCTTCACGGAGGTAATAAAATAAATAGTTTAATGAATGAATTGTACTTACTAGATTTTTGTATGTGACTTGTGTGCTTTATTGTGTGTACTTCCATGTTTAGATGAACGTGTGTGTATGTTAGGAGCCATGATTTGCATCACTATTATAGTTTTCGTAATTGAATAATGTTGTTTTATTTCCAGGTGATGCAGGTTGCGGAGACACCTCCCGATGTTCAGAGGGCAATGGACATGGTGTGACCTCTGTGATTCATAGCTCCATGGCATTGACAGGGGTATGAGGCAGATTAGTAAATTTCAATTTACATTCATTGTTATAGTTGTTTATTTTTAAAAAATCAAAAGATTATTGATTTGAAGTTTAATTTCTATCTGGATGGTTTCTATAGGACATGACATCACCATGGCCTATTCCTGCTACTGAGACAAGTGAGGAGACAGATTATATGGTAGCGGTAAGTGATTATTTTGTTAAATGTCTCATTTTTTATAACATGTAATTTCTATATATTAATATCTATACTTTTTATTGTAACAACTAAAGATGTAGGAAGAACTAAATAGGAGGAGTAGCCCTTGGGTTCGTAGTAGACCACCCACATATGCGTCTCCATCCCCTAGAAGATCAAAGGCTGCCTGTGATCTATTCTCTTCACAAGCCAGAGGGGAATGACTTTTTATTATGTTCCTTTGTTGTATGCCTATATGGCATTTGTGGACATATATTTTGTATTGCATATAGTTGATATTGTATGCCTATATGGCATTCTTGTAAGCCTATATGGCATTCTTGTAAGCTTATATGGCTATTTTGTATATATGTTATACTTATATCGACAGATATTGATGTATGCCTATATGGATATTTGGTTAATACAAATCTTTTTTATTGATGGCATCCATACTTGCATTATATATCCACGTTTGAATGGATATTTGTAGATGACTAATTCAAATATTTAAAGTCTAATTGTATTAAACGTAGGATGTTTGTTGATCCAATAAGCTAGCTATTGTTATTCAAGTATCACCTAAACCTTATTTTGGAACTAAAAGATAAAAGTTGTATTTAAAAAAAATGAATCATCATGTTGAACATAAAATATTAATATTCTTTATGAGTTGCTCAATTGAAAAAATTCAAATAAGTATGCTGATCCATATTCTTTATGAGTTGGTCAATTGAAAATATTTCTTAATTTCTTGTTATTATACCATATTGGGATACAAAGAGTATGTTTGTTGTTTTGAATAAGATAGTCAAAATCATATGCTTATGAGCACCTAATGACCATTGTGGTTATTAAATGTAATTCCTCTTGCATATAAGGTGAGGTTATGAGATACATTGAGTCTTACCTAATTTTAGTATGCAACATAACATTGGGGCTATAGGCTTCCATAAGTCATACCTTGGGGATTTTCAGTTTTAGGCACAAATTTGCTTTAGGACCTTAGGCACATTTCTCTACTTGCACAACCTCAAAACTCTGCCTAGAACTCAAGGCACCTTTCATCATCCAAACAACCTCAAAATTGTGCCTTGATATTGAAAGGATGTTTCAAAGTATAAAGGAGGGCACCTTAAGGCAGGCAATTCATCTTGATTACCAAAGTTGATCAAACACCTCAAACTGAGCATCATACCTCTAGGTGCATTTTTGCCTCTCTAAACTATCCATTTTGGCACCTTGATGTAAAGTGAAGTCTAAATTTAGTGAAAATTGCGCCTAGAAAGATATCACCTTGGATATGCGCCTAGAGTCATCCTAGATCATCCATTTGTGCCTAAGGGTCAATATAACATAATATAACTTAGGAAGACTTTGAAAATCATCAAAAGAAGCCTAGGCACCTTTTCTTGTCTCCACCATCCATTTTGGGTGCCTAGAGGAAGATGAACTTCAAATCACTTCCAACTGTAGCACCTAGTGTTAGAACCTTCAAAATGACTAAATATTACCAAAGGAAGTCTAGGCACCTATTGTCACTTGGATCATCATGAATGAGCACCTAAGTGGAAGGAGAATAAGCATCTTGTATGGAGGCGCACTTTTGTGTCTAAATAACCTCATTTTGGCGCCTTGAAGGAAGATGTTCTAAATCCTAAGATCTAGCGCCTAAGTGTAAAATGGTCTCCTATAGGTTTGAACAAGTGATTGAAGCCATCAAATTGCCAAGAAATGAGCTAAGTATACTAAGGCACCTTTTCTTGTCTAAACTATCCATTTTGGCGCCTAGGAGGAAGGAGATTCAACATCATGAATCAAGGTGCCCTTTGCCATCAAAACAACCTCACATTAGTGCCTTGGAGGAAATCAACTTAAAACTTATGCCGAGGAGCAGGACGAAAGTTACACCCCTTTGCAACTTTACACTACCTCCTTTTGACGATTTTTGGGGCAGTAGAAAACCTTTCACCATGGACAAATGCCTCAGAGATATAAAAAACTGAGAGAAGTTATTGTAGAGGCACTCTATGTGATCATGTTGCTTTAGATGAAATATTTCTAAGTGACACAGTTTTTGAGTAACATCTTGTCAAAGCTTGCTACCTTTTCGCACTTTGGACTCTTCAGGGATATCATCGGTACAATGTAGCTCAGACTGTTTCGACATGTTTAGGTGAAAAATAGAACCATGCCTAACACAAAAGTACCCATCCGGATGCATTGGAATAGTCAGTTTGGTCGCACCAAGAGCAGAACAAAAGTTACACCCCTTTGCAACTTTACACTGCCTCCTTCTGACGATTTTGGGGGCAGCAGAAAACCTTTCACCACGGTCAAATGCCTCAGAGATATAAACAATAGAGAGAGGTTATTGTAGAGGCACTCTACGTGGTCAGGTTGCCTAAAACAAAATATTTCTAAGTGACAGTTTTTGAGTAACATCTCATCAAAGATTGCTACCTTTTTGCACTTTGGACTCTTCAGGGATATCGTCGGTACAATGTAGCTCGGACTGTTTTGACATGTTTGGGTGAAAAAAAGGACCATGCCTAGCATAAATGTACCCATCCGGACGCGTTAGAATAGTCAGTTTGGTCACATCAAGAGCAAGATGAAAGTTACACCCCTTTGCAACTTTACACTGCCTCCTTCTGACAATTTTTAGGGCAGCAGAAAACCTTTCACCACAGGCAAATACCTCAAAGATATAAAAAACTGAGAGAGGTTATTGTAGATACACTCTACATGATCATTTTTCCTTAGACAGAATGTTTCTAAGTGACACAATTTTTGAGTAACATCTCGTCAAAGATTGCTACATTTTTGCACTTTCGACTCTTCAGGGATATCGTCGGTACAATGTAGCTCGGACTGTTTCGACATGTTTGGGTGACAAATAGGACCATGCCTAGTGTAAATGTATCCATCCAGATGCATTAAAAAAGTCAGTTTGGTCGCATTAGGAGCAAGACAAAAGTTACACCCCTTTGCAACTTTATACTGCCTCATTCTGACGATTTTTGGGGCAGCAGAAAATCTTTCACCACGGGCAAGGCTTCAGAGATATAAAAAACTGAGAGAGGTTATTGTAGAGGCACTCTACTTGATCGTGTTTCCTCAGACAAAATATTTCTAAGTGACACGTTTTCGAGTAACATCTCATCAAAGATTGTTGCCTTTTTGCACTTTGGACTCTTCAGGGATATCATCGGTACAATGTAGCTCAGACTGTTTTGACATGTTTGGATGAAAAAAAGAACCATGCCTAGCCTAAACGTACCCATCCAGATGTGTTGGAACTATCAGTTTGGTCGCATCAGGAGCAGGACACCAAAAATGTAAAAGTTGCTTTGTGCAACTTGACAACATTGACATTTTTTTGCAACATGACTCAAAGACTCAAACTGACCCCAAATGACTCAAAGTGACTTAAAAAGAAATGAAATGGTCTTAGAAAACCTTATTACATACAATTGACTCAATCAAAACAAAATTTTATTTTTTGACCCCTCTTGGAGGCATGACAACCTAGGTGCCCCTGTACCATTAGTGCAACTGAAGGACTATGGTGGTGGCATGAAACTAGAGTGAGTTGACATTCATTTGCATCTAGTTTGGCATCTTGAAACAATTTTAGAGTAGATTAAGACTCATTTTCCTAAAAATAGTTTAAGAAACCCTTGTCTAGGGTTTTGGTAAGAATCATGCATTTTTTGGCCATTCCACTGATTTGATTCACTTTTGATTAGTGGAATGGGTTGTAGTAGGTCTGTTCTAGTATGCTATGATGAGTTTTTGGTAGGAAATATGAGGAGAAGAAGTTTTCTTTGATGAAACCTAACAAAACCATGTGTTAGGTGATGTTTAGAGACATAGAGAAGGAACCATAGAGGCATTTTTGGGAACAACAGATTGTAGGAGGACAAAACCCACAAAATTCATAGTTTTGGCATGAATACTAAGTGCTCAAGTCATTGGTTGAGTTCTATGTGTGAATTTAAGGGGGGTCTCTTTGTATTTAAGGCCTAATTGGGGCTCTAGGTTATTGAGAGGAGTTATAGGTTATGGTATATCGTCCAAAACAACTTATACCCAGTTTTGGATATGTGATAGGGAATCCAAATGGATATCTACTAATTGTCCAAGTTCTATGTTTAATTTATTAGGAATATTTTTTTTTTTTAGGGCTACAAGCCATTTCGTGGGTTTGTGAAGGAAGTGTTAATCCTGAGTTTGGTCTACCTTTGGCAATGATTGGAATGGGTCCCATAGCATCTAAAATCACCTTTTCTATGAAGAATTTAGAGTCTCTAACTGTTGTTCCCACTTTTGTATAATGATCATAAAATTTGGGCTTTAGAGCATAAGGAAACCTTGTCTAGTTTGCCATCCTCCAACTATACCATTGCCTCTACATCACAATTAGAGACACCTATTATCTAGTTAGAAACCAAGACACCTAGAGACGCCTATATTTTATACATTACCTAGATTTTATACTCTATTCTAATGATCAACTTCATCCATCACTTAGGTCTAACCGCATGAAGCATAATATGATGATGTAAAAATGTGTATATGTGTAAAAGTACAACAAGAAATAAAAAAAGACAAACCTTACAAATTAATGTACATACTTACAACTCAATGTAACATGACTTTACACAATTAATGTGAATATTTACAAATTAATCCAATGAACCATCCGGGTTTGCTCTACTCTTTATTGTGTCAAGTATTGCTTCATGGTCAGACTCACACACCTTCCACAAGATTTTGTTCAAAGGTCTACCCCGATACTATATCAAATGAACATTGGATGCCATGACAAGGTTCGAGTAATGAAGAATCTTCCGATACATGTCAAAGTCCCAAAACAACCAAACATTAACACTCTTATGTGGGTACCTTCTAAGCCATGTTCCAATAATAACCACTGAGCCTGTAGGGTATTCGATGTTTTCTCCATCTGTAACTGGGGCCTCCAATTTATTTTTTGCCTCAACACAATGACATAAGTAATAATCTATTCCCTCTTCATTATCTTCATCTACAATAACTGCATATACGTGCCCTACATTGATATAGCTAGCAAATTAGATGAAATTAGTCAACATTACAAAAACACTACAAAGTAAGATGACATTAGGAATTTCAAAAACTATGCAAATAGATATATTACCTAGTTGAACTAGATATGATATGTGGTCAAAGTTAACTGATGATTCCATCTGTGTTAGTTCCAGTGCCCTCGGGGGTCGATACATGTCAAGTGGGCTAAGATAACTTAACTGTCATTAGTCAACCCACTCCTTTGACTCGCACTCATCCCAAGCTTGAATTGTACAGGAAGAACAAAAGCATGACATCTTTTGCGTATGGATACTCCATGAACCTACAATTGAGCTTCTGAAAGAGTGCATCTCATTTGATCCTATTAGTGTACAACAGTCCTCATATGGTGCAATGTTAGTATCATCTATCAACCAAAAAAATCTACGAATTGAAGACTTACCTTCATTACCTGGACCCATTGAAGCATTACACCACTCGACAATCATTTTTGCATATGTCAACTTTGCATTATCTTTATACTTTAACTCTTCTCGTGCTATGGCTCTTTTGATACATGCTCCTACACCATCATGCTCCCTCTTTCCATGCCCGGCCTCACAAAAGTTCCACATATGCTGAATACCTGTAAATTATACTTCCTACTCAGCCAATAGAAATTCTACGAGTTCTTGAATTGTGACACACAGTTATCTGACCATATGATATGCTGATTGAACGATATGCCCCTTCTAGCCAAATCATTGTAGAACACCTGAAAGCAACCTTGCATGAACTTTGTAGAATGCATACGATAATCACTAATATAGAAATTATACTCCCTTATGATATTTCCACCATCCTCTGTACTATCATTCACATGGATGAATACAATATGCACAAATATAGAAACCTGTGTGAAGTTGTAATATCATGATTGCACCTCACACTGTGGCTGTAGACTGTAGTTCTCTGCAAATTTGATGACTGAAACAATGCTACCAACCAAAAATGTGTCCTTGCATAACTTGAATTGCAAGACCAACCATCGAGCTCTATGGGCATGTCTTGCATACTCACACACTATGCTATCATGAAATATAGGCATAAACTGATACATTGGAATCTTTTCAATAACCAATTCAAACCTCTTTGCTTCTTTACCATCTTTTGTATTGTATGCCACTATTTTATACTTGCCAAACTCTACTAGTTCATTTCCAACTGCATGTGTTCTTTCCATGAGTTCACATATTGGAAAATGTTGCAAGCCACCGCAACGATGACATGTGCGATCCAAGCATAATTTCTTGTAGAATATTTGACCTTCCTCTCTTTCACATAAAATTCTTGATATGAAGTCTCTTAAAAATGTTGGTGGGGCATGTATGGCACAACCCTGCAAAACATTGTTAGTATGCATATCTAAACATATAGACCTATAAACATCAAAATGGTTAGAAAATTCAATATGTAATCTACAACAACAAGTAGTGCGTGTGTGATTTATCTTGACATAGAAATGTTTTAGCATTTCAAAATATCTTTGACAAATTTTAATTTGAGGATACTTCTCTAGAAATTTACCATAAAACTGTGTTTGAGTCTCATCCAAAAAATGCTTTGGATGTGGCTCACAGTTCTAACTACCGATTCTTCTTCTTACCACATCCCTTTGATTGGGAGATACCCTTATGTTCTTCTTCCAAAAGTCTTCAATTAGTGATCTCAATGCTTCAACAATTGGTTTATCTTTTTGTGGTAGTTTCCCCGAGAACACCCATAATTCCTTGGCATTAGTGTCCTCAATTCTTTGGCATTTTCCAATGGCTCTTGATAAAGTTTTCCTATTAATTCTCAATTCTTGACTCATCTTTCTAATGAAACAAGCTTTCCTCATTTGACTACTTACTATAGTCGATGTAATCACATGCCATGTTGCATTACTATCTTTTGTGCATGAGGTGTTACCCACACTCTCATACACACTCATTAGATTCTTGACAATATATTTTTCACTTGAAGCCTCTGATGTTCTCAACCCAAGAATCTTCATGATGGACCTATACTTTATACTTTGCATCATTTAAAGGAATAGTTGACATCTTGCAGTCTCATTTAACTTTTCAAAGAACAATCTCCAAATCTTATGAGCATATCTTCTACAAGTGCATTTTGGAATCTTACCTTCCATTGGCTGCAAAATATTCTCATCAATATCAATCAAATACTTTGGCTTTCTATGTAAAATTTTAGGTGGTGTTAAGTTAGATAATTTCATCTCAACAATAGAAATTTCATCAATATTTAAATAAGATTGACTATATGGCATACCTTCGATCAAAGATGGAATAGATGGCGTACCTTGAGGTTGAGGTGGGAACGATGGTGTACCTCCTTCATCACATGTGAGTGATGAAGTAATCTCAACTTGAGATGTGGTAGATGGTGTCCCTACATGTTGACTTGCGGAAGAGGACATGTCTCCAACTATGGTATTCAAATCTCTCGTAGCATGAAGTTTTTGCATTCGTTCTCTTTGTGCCGCCAATACCATATCTCTTTGTGATGGTTGTGGTTCCTCTTCAATTGGCATGTCTTCATTTATCGTGTCCAATTTCCTCTTCTCACGAAGTTCTCTCATAGCCACTACTTTGTTTGCATTCTTAGCTTCTATCTCTTCCTGTGTTGGTTTAATTCTTGATCATTTCCTTGGCATGACAGAGAATTTGTCTGTAGCATGATAAAGAGACCAATATTAGTTCCTAAGAAATGAATCCATACAAATAACTAAAATATATGTCATTCAACCCTTCATAGTAAATGTACATACAATCATCATGTAAAAGAGTAAATGTCACTCAACCAAGATAGATACAAAGCATACAAAGAAAATTATTGTAGCCATGAAAAGAGTACATGGGACTTCATGCTTGAAAAGGTTGAGGCAGACCCAATTTGACATGTTTGTTGTTACTAGGGCTACTAGGATTTGGAATTTAGAAGGTGTTTTGTTGGTACTAGGGATACTAGGATTTGGGTGGCTTGTGAAGGAATAGACAACAATTGTTGTGTCATACTATACCTTAAACCCTAATCCCTTATCCCTAAACCCTCCAACCCTATCCCTAATCCTTATACCCTTGACACTCTACTTTAACCCTAATCCCTCAACCCTCAAACCTCAATTACTCAACCCTCAACATCAAACCCTAATCCCTCGACCCTCAACCCTATCCCTAAACCCTAAACCCTAAACCCTAAAGCCTCAACCCTCAACCCTCAACATCAAATTTTAATCCCTCAACTCTTAACTCTAATCCCTCAACCCTAAACCCTATCCCTAAACCATAAACACTATCCCTATTCCTAAACCCTCAACGGGCTCGATATTATACCTTAAACCCTAATCCCTTATCCCTAAACCCTCCAACCCTATCCCTAATCCTTATACCCTTGACACTCTACTTTAACCCTAATCCCTCGACCCTCAACCCTATCCCTAAACCCTCGACCCTCGAACCTCAACCCTTAACCCTCAACGTCAAACCATAATCCCTCAACCCTTAACTCTAATCCCTCAACCCTCAACCCTATCCCTAAACCCTAAACCCTAAAGCCTTAACCCTTAACCCTCAACCTGAAATCCTAATCCCTCAACCCTTCACTCTAATCCCTCAACCCTAAACCCTATCCCTAAACCTCAACCCACAACCCTAAACCTTATCCCTAAACCTTAATCCCTCAACCCTTAACCCTCAACCCTAATCCATCATCCTTCAACTCTAATCTCTTATCCCTAAACCCTAAATGCTATCCCTATTCCTAAACTCTCAACGAGCTTGATACTATACCTTAAACCCTAATCCCTTATTCCTAAACCCTCCAATCATATCCCTAATCCTTATACCCTTGACGTCAAACCCTAATCCCTCAACCCTTAACTCTGATCCCTCAACCCTTAACCCTAAAATCTTGAACCCTAAAACCTGTCCCTACATGCTCGACACTCGACACTATATCTTAAATCCTAATCCTTTAACCCTCATCCCTAAAGCCTCAACCCTAAATCCTTAAACCTTTAACCCTAAACCCTATCCCTAATCCCTCTACCCTCGACACTCTTCTTTAACCCTAATCCCTTGACCATCAACCCTATCCCTAAACCCTCAACCCTCAGCTCTCAACATTAAACCCTAATTCATCAAACCTAAACCCTAATCCCTCAAACCTAAACCCTATCCCTAAACCATCAACCCTCAACACTATACCTTAAACCCTAATCCTTATTTCTCAACCCTTAACCCTTAAAACTTAAACCCTATCCCTGCACCCTCAACACTTGACACTATATCTTAAGCCTTAAACCCTCATCCCTAAAGCCTCAACCCTCAATCCTTAAACCTTCAACCCTAAACCCTATCCCTATTCCTAAACCCTCAATGGGCTCAATACTATACCTTAAACCCTAAACCCTCCAACCCTATCCCTAATCCTTATACCCTCGACACTCTACTTTAACCCTAATCCCTCAACCCTCAACCCTATCCCTAAACCCTCGACCCTCAACCCTATTTCTAAACCCTCAATCCTCAAACCTCAACCCTTAACCCTCAATGTCAAACCCTAATCCCTCAACCCTTAACTCTAATCCCTCGACCCTCAACCCTATCCCTAAACCCTAAACCCTAAAGCCTTAACCCTCAACCCTCAACGTCAAATCTTAATCCCTCAACCCTTCACTCTAATCCCTCAACCCTAAATCCTATCCCTAAACCCTCAACACTATACCTTAAACCCTAATCGCTCAACCCTCAACCCTCAACCTTATCCCT
This sequence comes from Cunninghamia lanceolata, assembly GCA_027924645.1. Taxonomy (NCBI): domain Eukaryota; kingdom Viridiplantae; phylum Streptophyta; class Pinopsida; order Cupressales; family Cupressaceae; genus Cunninghamia; species Cunninghamia lanceolata. The sequence continues at coordinate 2,163,189 of BSBN01000144.1, read as the reverse complement.
CAACCCTCAACCCTTAACCCTCAACCCTAATTTGTCATCCCTCAACTCTAATCTCTTATCCCTAAACCATAAATGCTATCCCTATTCCTAAACCCTTAACAAGCTTGATACTATACCTTAAACCCTAATCTCTTATCCCTAAACCCTCCAACCCTATCCCTAATCCTTATACCCTCAACGTCAAACCCTAATCCCTCAATCCTTAACTCTGATCCCTTGACCCTTGACCCTTAACCCTTAAAACTTGAACCCTAAAACCTATCCCTACACACTCGACACTCGACACTCTATCTTAACCCTCATCCCTAAAGCCTCAACCCTAAATCCTTAAACCTTCAACCCTAAATCCTTAAACCTTCAACCCTAAACCCTATCCCTAATCCCTCTACCCTTGACACTCTTCTTTAACCCTAATCCCTTGACCATCAACCCTATCCCTAAACCCTCAACCCTCAGTCCTCAACACTCAACCCTCAACTCTCAACATTAAACCCTAATTCATCAACCCTAAACTCTAATCCCTCAAACCTAAACCCTATCCCTAAACCATCAACCCTCAACACTATACCTTAAACCTTAATCCCTATCCCTCAACCCTTAAAACTTAAACCCTATCCCTGCACCCTCAACACTTAACACTATATCTTAAGCCTTAAACCCTCATCCTTAAAGCCTCAAGCCTCAATCCTTAAACCTTCAACCCTAAACCTTATCCCTAATCCCTCTACCCTCGACACTCTAACCCTAACCTTAACATTAAATGCTAATCTGTTAACCCTAAACCCTAATCCGTCAACCCTAAACCCTATCCCTAAAACCTCAACCCTCAACACTATACCTTAAACCCTAATCCATCAACCCTAAAACCTAATCCCTCAACCCTCAACCCTAAACACTATCAATAAACCCTCAACCCTCGACACTATACCTTAAATCCTAATCCCTCAACCCTCAACCCTAATCCCTCATCCCTAAACCATGAACGCTATCCCTATTCCTAAACCCTCAACCCTCGACACTATACCTTAAAACCTAATCCCTTATCCCTAAACCCTAAACCCTATCCCTCAACTCTTAACCCTTAAAAATTAAACCATAAAACCTATCCATAAACCCTTGACGCTCAACACTATATTTTATACCCCAATCCCTTAACCCTCAGCCCTAAAGCCTCAACCCTCAATCGTTAAACCTTCAACCCTAAACCCTATCCCTAATCCCTCTACCCTCAACACTCTACTTTAACCCTAATCCTATGACCATCAACCCTATCCCTAAACCGTCAACCCTCAACCCTCAACCCTCAACTCTCAACATTAAACCCTAATCCGTCAACCCTAAACCCTAATCCCTCAACCCTAAACCCTATCCCTAAACCCTCAACCCTCAACACTATGCCTTAAACCATAATCCCTCAACCCTAAACCCAAATCCCTCAACCCTAAACCCTAAACCCTATCCCTAAACCCAACAAAACTACTTTGCCTTATGTTAGGTTGTTAAACCCATCATTTTTGACACTCTTCTCTTAAAGATATCTGAGTTGCAAGAGTATGTCAGAAAAATGGTTATGAACTTTTTTAATGTTAGTAATGTTATATGGCATGTTTTTTCTCTACAATTACCAAGAGAAAAAAGTTTAGTAGTTCTTGTGGATAGAGCCAGTAAACAATGGGAGATTATTTGCCTATTTCATAACAATATACCTCCCCTAAGTGCGAGGTGGACAGCAAGAAACATAGATGTACCCCAATGCAAAGCTTTTCTCATAATGATCATTCTTCTGATTTCAACTATTAATTACTCACTGTGGATGTACCATACACAAAGATTTTCTCATAGTGTTTGGCATAATGAACCCCAGATGGGTTAGAAAAACATGCCATATAACATTACTAACATTAAAAAAGTTCATAACCATTTTTCTGACATACTCTTGCAACTCAGATATCTTTAAGAGAAGAGTGTCAAAAATGATGGGTTTAACAACCTAACATAAGGCAAAGTAGTTTTGTTGGGTTTAGGGATAGGGTTTAGGGTTTAGGGTTGAGGGATTTGGGTTTAGGGTTGAGGGATTATGGTTTAAGGTATAGTGTTGAGGGTTGAGGGTTTAGGGTTGAGGGATTAGGGTTTAGGGTTGACGGATTAGGGTTTAATGTTGAGAGTTGAGGGTTGAGGGTTGACGGTTGACGGTTTAGGGATAGGGTTGATGGTCATAGGATTAGGGTTAAAGTAGAGTGTTGAGGGTAGAGGGATTAGGGATAGGGTTTAGGGTTGAAGGCTTAACGATTGAGGGTTGAGGCTTTAGGGCTGAGGGTTAAGGGATTGGGGTATAAAATATAGTGTTGAGCGTCAAGGGTTTATGGATAGGTAAATAATCTCCCATTGTTTACTGGCTCTATCCACAAGAACTACTAAACTTTTTTCACTTCCTTATCGCCTTTCGCCTTTCACCTATCAGCAGCATCATGATATTCGGCTATCAGCATCATCATCACATTCGGCAAGCGCAAACATCCTCCTGATGTTCACTATTCATCTTACCGCCAAACTCTATCTTCATCATCATGATGTTCAACATCACCTTCATCAGCAGGATATAAAATATCCGGTTGCTCCCATATATCCTGATGACGACAACTTCAAGCACCTTTCCTTCGATGCTTACGTCACCCCGATATCCGACTACTTAAACAACAGCATCAGGATATGACTTATTCGGTCATATTGAAACATCCTGATGATGATACTCAACTTTATACCGATGACTTATGCCGATGCCAAAACACTTAGCGACAGCAGGATAAACTTGCATAGGGTGATATTCGCAATATCCTGATGACGATGACGTCACTTGCACCCGATGATGATGTCAACAGGATATAAGACACTTATATCCTCCGCAACATGATAATGAATATCCGGTGATCTTTTCAATATCCTGATGATGACCCTTCCGGTCCTTTGCCAAAAAGTGAACTTTCACTCCTGATGATGACCCTTCCGGTCCTTAGCCAAAAAGTGAGCTTTCACTCCTGCATGCGATAGCGATATGCAGACGATGGATACACACGAAAGATGATCCTGACGATGATATACACACTGAGTATATATCCAACCTATATCATCCTGATGCACTTGAAACATACAGTCTTCGTCAGCTTCATAACCCGATCCGGATAGCGATATACTCACAGATGTCGATGCGATTCACTCCGTCTGGAAAAGCACATGTAGATCCCAGTATATCCGTCAGCTGCATGCAAACTCACAGAACCGCACAATTTTACAAAGAAAATATGATGATCGGGCTGGATCACCTTCAGATCAAAACATAACAATTTATCTTCCTGAACCCTAGCACATGAGGATGCTAGGTTTATTCATAGCATGCTACCAACCGATCTCCCACACAATGAAATACATAAACAGAAAACTAAAATACAATCTAAACTAACATGCATGACCATTCCACTGATTCACAGAATCAACCGATGGAAGGGTTGAAAGAATCCATTAACCTGTAATCAGAACAGAAATCAAAACATAAACAGCTGATAAACCAGATAATGCAATTGATGAGATCTTATTTAGATGAAACACAAATGTCCTGTTTCTACAATACTATTGAACAACAATGTTTCACAATGTCTGGACTGATCTCTGGATCTCACTCAATCACCAGTACCACATAACATAACTACTACTCTCTTCAACTCTCTCATATGATCTCAAACCCTAACTGATCTGAGTTATTTATAGCAATATCCTACGAGTACTACCAACTCGATTCCTAGCGGCTGGGAGCTTCCAAACGGCTGGGGGAGGACAGTTCATACTACCTGATCACGAGCTCTAACTGCCTGCACACTCTCCTAGGCTGATCTAATACATATGCATTGGTCCAATTACATTATGAAGTCAAACATGCTAAAAATAGACTAATGTCCTATCATGCGGACAATGAACCTATATCCTGTCTTGTAGGGGTGCTCCTGCACCATACTCCCCAGAAGAAGAAATCTCAAGTCCACTTGAGATGAGAGTATGAAGATTTGCACCATGTTTCTGGATCTGCTCTTCAGTCATCCATACTGCTTCAGAATTAGGTTTTCCCTTCCAAGAGACTAGATACTCCAAGTACTGTTTGTTCCGGGTCTGTTTGACCACTCTGGTGTCCAAAACCTTCTGCAACTGTGGAGGATCATGCTTGGGAATGTTATCATGGACTGTATCCTGTAGGAGTTCCTGATCTGCATCTGGATAAGACTTGTATGGAGTTAAATCACATACATTGAATATAGGGGACAAACCAAGATCAGGGGGGAGTTGGATCTCATAAGCATTCTGTCCAGGCTTGTGCAAGATCTGACATGGTCCAACTTTTCTCTGCATGAGTTTAGTATATTTTCCCTTAGGAAGTCTGTCCTTCTTCAAATGAACCCATACCAAGTCGCCAACATCAAACTGAACATCCTTCTTCTTTTTATCAGCATATTCCTTATACTTCAAGGTGGTTTGCTGCAGTTGGGTCTTGACTTGATCATGAACCTCTTTTATGGCTTCTGCAAAACTTTCTAACTGAATCTGGTTGACTATTAGAACTCTCCTGCTCAAAGCATCTGCAACTTTATTCTTGACTCCTTTCTTATGTTTCAATGTAAAATTAAACGCTTGTAAGGTTTCTACCCATTTCATGCGTCTGTGGTTCAGCTTGTCCTGGCTGTTTATGAAACTCAGAGCCTGGTTATCTGTGAATACTATGAATTCCTTTGGCATCAAGTAATGCCTCCATTTCTTGAGTGACTGGACTAAAGCATACATTTCCAAATCATATGAGGAATACCTCTTCTTAGCATCATTGAGCTTCTCACTGAAAAATGCAATAGGTCTACCTTCTTGGCTGAGTACTGCTCCAATGGCCATGTGACTGGCATCACATTCCACCTGAAAGATTTTGTCAAAGTCTAGAAGTGCAAGGACTGGCTGCTATGCCACCTTCTTCTTCAATGTTTCAAAAGAATCATCTGCTCTTTGAGTCCAAACAAATCTGTACTTCTATCCTCCTTTGATGGTATCAAGCATGGGTGCACAAATATGACTAAACCCTCTTATAAACTTCCTATAGAAGGTTGCTAACCCATGGAAACTTCTGACATCATTCATAGTCTTTGGGGTTGGCCAAGACAATATGGCACTGACCTTCTCCTTATCCATTTGTAACTTTCCTTGTGAAATGACAAAACCCAAATATGTGATCTCCTCTTGCATGAACAAACACTTGTCTAAATTTATCATCAGCTGCTCTTCATGTAACCTCTTAAGAACCAAATCTATGTGTCTGAGATGTTCTTCTTTTGTGTTGCTGAAAATCAGAATGTCATCTAGATATACTATGACAAACTTACCAATGAACTCTTTCAAAACCTCATTCATCAACCTCATAAAAGTACTAGGTGCATTAGATAAACCAAAAGGCATAACCTTCCACTCATATAACCCTTCATTAGTTTTGAATGCTGTTTTCCATTCATCTCCTGGTCTAATCCTGATCTGATGATATCCACTCTTCAAATCTATTTTTGTAAAATACTTAGCACCTCCCAAACAGTCAAGTAAATCCTCTATCCTAGGGATTGGAAACCTATACCTGATTGTGATCTTGTTAATAGCTCTGGAATCTGTGCAAAGCCTCCAAGTACCTTCCTTCTTTGGTGCTAGTACAGCTGGTACTGCACATGGACTTAAACTTTTCCCAATCAGACCTGAATCCAATAATTCTTCAATTTCTCTAGCTACTTCTGCATTCTGTTCTGGAGTTAGCTTATAGGCTGCTTTGTTTGGAAGTGTTGACCCTGGAATTAAGTCTATGCAGTGACTAATATCCCTGACAGGTGGTAGGGATCTTGGCATTCCTTCTGAGATGATACCTTTGTATTTATCCAATAGCTCTTGGATAGCTGGGTCTATGAACCTTTGCTTCTTCTCTTCCTTGACTTCTTGCTGCTGTTCTTTATTCACCCTCATACATGGGATTAGGGCATATGCAACTGCACCTTCTGCTACTACTTCTTTCATGAACTGTTTACCTTCCATCAGCATTACCTTCACCTCTTTTCCTTTAGATTTCTCCTCCTTCTCCGTCAATGGTAGTAACTTGATAACCTTACCATCTTTAGTGATTATATAGGTGTTCCTAACACCATCATGTTGTGCCTTAAAATCATACTACCATGGTCTACCAAATAAAAGATTGCAAGCATCCATCGTGGTAATGTCAAACAACAACTTATCCTTATATGCTCCAATCTAAAATTCTACCCAAGCCTGCTCTTCTACAATTGTCTGTTGACCTTGGTTAAGCCATGAGACTTTATATGGGGATGGGTGAGGCAATCTCCTAAGCTTAAGCTTTGTCACCATTTCTTCAGACACAAAATTTTCAGTAGAACCAGAATCAATCAAAACTTTACATGCCTTACCTCCTGCTTTGCAAATAGTCCTGAAAAGAGACTTTCTTTGAGGGGATTCTTTGTCAGGTACCTTCATGGTAGTCACTGTTCTTCTCATCATTAGAGACTCTCCACTTTCTGGGTATCCATAATTATCAGGAGCATTCACACTCTGAAAATCATTAGAGCCTGTCATACTTTGATTATCAGGTTCTTGGATCAGATTTGTTCTCCTTTCTCCTGTTGAGCTTGTGGCCTTTTCTGGACATCTACTAGCTATATGGCCTTCTTTGTTACAGTTATAACATCTGATGGATCCTCTGCCCTGGGATCTTCCTCTGAAAGGTCTTCTACCTCTGAAGTTTCCTTGCTGACTATAATTTTCCCCCTGGTTCTGACTATTGTTTTCCTTACTATTGTCATGACTGGATTCTCCTTGATATCCATGTCCATGTCCTCTACCTCTAAAAGGACCTCTTCCACCCCTTTGTTATCTTCCTCTTCCTCTATTGTGTTGTTCTTGTTTTCTCTTTAACTTCTCTTCCACTTTCAATGCCAACTGAAAGCATTTCTGAACTGTATCTGGATTATGCAGACTTAAATCTTCCTGAATGTTGAACCTCAATCCATTAAGGTATCTGGCTACCTTCTCTTCTTCACTTTCCTTTACCTTTGTTTTCACACAAAGTTTCATGAATTCTTCTGTATATGAGCTGACATCTAGCTCCTTCTGCTTCAGGTTTTGCTTCCTCTTGTGTAATTGGATACTATAATCCAATGGGACATAAGCTTCCTTTACTAATGCCATCATTTTCTTCCATGTAGTGACTCTACGCTTTCCTTCCTGTACTCTATCATCTTGGACAAAATTCCACCATGTCAAGGCAGCTTCTTTCATTTTTGACTGGGCTATTTTCACCCTCTGTTGTTCTGGTATCTCTTCTGTTTCAAAGAAATTGTTCAAGGAGTCTATCCACTCCATCACTGAATCAGGTTCCATCTTTCCTGTAAACACTGGCAAATCCAATTTCACATCCATGGTTCTCCTCTCCATGGCCTTGAGGGCATTCAACAGTGGTCTCTGGTTTGCAGGAACGACCTCCTCGTTCCAACTAGGGATCTCTTCTTCTTCCCTATCTTCTTCTCTACCAGAACCTACTCTGTTCCTCAACTTCTCTAACTCATCCTTCAATTCCTGATTCTGAGCCTTCACGGCCTTGCTCTCTGCAATCTGTCTCTTTACCAGAACTGCCAACTCAACGTTGGTCATCCTTGCCGGAATCTCAGATGTTCCTTCTTCATCTGACATCCTGCTATATCCTTATCTTTTCCAGAAGATCCTTCCTTTGCTCTGATACCACTATGATGCAGAGGAAACGCAACAGAAGCTTACAAATGGGAAGGAGGAGTCATAAACACAACCAGCATGTTAAAATCCGGGACATGCAGTATGTAATACCTATCGGCTTATCATCATCATCATATTTCTGGCTAACACAGACAGCATCATCATCATATTTCGAAGAGGCATGAAATATCCTCCTGCTAACTACTGTTCACTTCCTTATCGCCTTTCGCCTTTCGCCTGTCAGCAGCATCATGATATTCGGCTATCAGCATCATCATCACATTCGGCAAGCGCAAACATCCTCCTGATGTTCACTATTCATCTTACCGCCAAACTCTATCTTCATCATCATGATGTTCAACATCACCTTCATCAGCAGGATATAAAATATCCGGTTGCTCCCATATATCCTGATGACGACAACTTCAAGCACCTTTCCTTCGATGCTTACGTCACCCCGATATCTGACTACTTAAACAACAGCATCAGGATATGACTTATCCGGTCATATTGAAACATCCTGATGATGATACTCAACTTTATACCGATGACTTACGCCGATGCCAAAACACTTAGCGACAGCAGGATAAACTTGCATAGGGTGATATTCGCAATATCCTGATGACGATGACGTCACTTGCACCCGATGATGATGTCAACAGGATATAAGACACTTATATCCTCCGCAACATGATAATGAATATCCGGTGATCTTTTCAATATCCTGATGATCACCCTTCCGGTCCTTAGCCAAAAAGTGAACTTTCACTCCTGATGATGACCCTTCCGGTCCTTAGCCAAAAAGTGAACTTTCACTCCTGCATGCGATAGCGATATGCGGACGATGGATACACACGAAAGATGATCCTGACGATGATATACACACTGAGTATATATCCAACCTATATCATCCTGATGCACTTGAAACATACAGTCTTCGTCAGCTTCATAACCCGATCCGGATAGCGATATACTCACAGATGTCAATGCGATTCACTCCATCTGGAAAAGCACATGCAGATCCCAGTATATCCGTCAGCTGCATGCAAACTCACAGAACCGCACAATTTTACAAAGAAAATATGATGATCGGGCCGAATCACCTTCAGATCAAAACATAACAATTTATCTTCCTGAACCCTAGCACATGAGGATGCTAGGTTGATTCATAGCATGCTACCAACCGATCTCCCACACAATGAAATGCATAAACAGAAAACTAAAATACAATCTAAACTAACATGCATGACCATTCCACCGATTCACAGAATCAACCGGTGGAAGGGTTGAAAGAATCCATTAACCTGTAATCAGAACAGAAATCAAAACATAAACAGCTGATAAACCAGATAATGCAATTGATGAGATCTTATTTAGATGAAACACAAATGTCCTGTTTCTACAATACTATTAAACAACAATGTTTCAGAATGTCTGGACTGATCTCTGGATCTCACTCAATCACCAGTACCACATAACATAACTACTACTCTCTTCAACTCTCTCATCTGATCTCAAACCCTAACTGATCTGAGTTATTTATAGCAATATCCTACGAGTACTACCAACTTGATTCCCAGCGGCTGGGAGCTTCCAAACGGCTGGGGGAGGACAGTTCATACTACCTGATCACGAGCTCTAACTGCCTGCACACTCTCCTAGGGTGATCTAATACATATGCATTGGTCCAATTACATTATGAAGTCAAACATGCTAAAAATAGACTAATGTCCTGTCATGCGGACAATGAACCTATATCCTGTCTTGTAGGGGTGCTCCTGCACCAAGGACATTCACCTATTTTTGGCAACTCCTGCATTCCCAAACCATTACAAAAACTAATTTATTTTAACCCAATAAATAGTTGATTGCATTGATTTAATACTCTATATTAAAGCTTAGCATTCACACAAATGCAGATGTTCATATTATAGAAGACTGCATTATATTAGACTATTAGAGATCCCTCAGAAAAATGTAATAACAAAATTGCTTTGCCTTATGTTAGCTTATAATTAAACCCATTCTTTTTGACACTTTTCTCTTAATAAAGTAAGAGTAATAAGAATAGAAGGTAGAGAATTTGATCTTACTAGTATGCATGGTCGGTTTACATTCCGTGACTTCATTTTCATTGAATAAAAAGATAAATATCTGATTTGAAAGGTGGGGTAGAGTTCACTGTCATGTGCTTTTCTAGATGATAGGGTCCATAATGTCCAGGGTTCTTCAAAGAAAGGCTTGTAACATAATTAAGTTTTTGTTATACCAATCCTCTAGGTAAAGCTACAATTCAAATGCCTGCTTTAAAAGTTGAAATAAATTAAATTAGACTTACAATTTTGATTTTCTTCCATTGCTTCAACAACATCATTATTTTCTTCATCAGAAACCAATTCAAGATTAGCAACTTGCTGCCCATTGGTTGACTTGAATTGCATCCTCTGTTAGAAGAAGGGCATTTTTTATCTGTATCAATGTTGGTATTCATAAGCTGAAGAGCATTGATATTTTTCACACACCCTATTCTTTGAAATATCTTAACCTTAAAATATGACTTGGATATGTACTTGAACACAACAAAATCTCCAATCTCTAGCCCATGATGATTCACAAAATTTTCCCAACCCTGCCTAAATTCTAGTTTATTTATGGTACCCCTTAATTGTACATCCCACTCCTACCCACTTGGGCCTTGAAGAAGGAGGCATGCCCATTAAACCAACTCATTCGACAACTTGCTGCCCATCAGTTCACTTGAACTGCATACTCTGTTAGAAGAAGGGCATCTTTTATTTGTATCAATGTTGGTATTCATAAGCCGAAGAGCATTGATGTTTTTCACACACCCTATTCTTTGAAATATCTTAACCTTAAATTATGACTCTGATATGTACTTGAACACAACAAAATCTCTAATCTCTAGCCCATGATGATTCACAAAATTTTTCCAACCCTTCCTAAATTCCAGTCTATTTATGGTACGCCTTAATTGTACATACCTAAACCCTAAACCCTAATCCCTTAACCCTAAACCCTAAACCCTAATCCCTAGTCCCTAAACCATAAACCCTAATCCCTAATTATAATTTATGGTACCCTAATCCCTAAACCCTAAACCCTAATCCCTTATCCCTAAACCATAAACTCTATCCCTAAATCCTTAACCCTCAACACTTAAACCTTAAATCCTAAACCCTATCCCTAAACCCTCAACCCTTAAAACTATACCTTAAACCCTAAACTTTCAACCCTAAACCCTATCCCTAATCCCTCTACCCTCAACACTCTACCTTAACCCTAATCCCTCGACCCCTAACCCTAAACGCTATCTCTAAAACCTCAACCCTAAACCCTAATCCCTTAAGGTCGTAAACTCTAATCCCTTATCCCTAAACTCTAAATCTTATCCCTAAACCCTCAACCCTCAACCTTAAACCTTAATCACTCAATCCTTATCCACCCCTCTCGTCCTCTATCTGGCTCACTCCCATCTCTACCCTCCTCTACCTTCGACACTATACATACATACATATAGGCATACATAGATGCATACATACATACATACATACATGATTAATAACCTTGAACATAAAAAAATTCAAGGGGAACATAACGCGAGCGTGTTATAACGCGCTCGCATTATTTAAAACATGACAAACAACACAAACTTTTGTGGAGAAGGGAAAATGCAAAGCAAATAAAAATGCGAGCGCGTATAATGCGCTCGCGTTATGTTTTGCTTTGGGAATCCCAAGCCTTGGGCTTGGGTTTTGCTTTGGATTTCTAACCCAAAGGCTTGGAGTGCCTTTTCAACATCCACAGACGTGTTTTTCCATATTCTTCAAGATTTCACATAATTTCGTTCGTGCTAACCCTCAGATTTGCACATGTTTCAAGGTCAAACAAATCAAACACTTGGGTAATGTTTGGATTTCTCTTAGCTATTTGACGATGTGATTTTTTTCACATTTTAACAATGTTAAGCCTTTCATCTTTAATTTCTTTTGTTTGTGTGTCCGTTTTTGGGCAAAAACCACTTAAATTAACTATTTATTGAAATTTAAAAAAAATACATATTTAGAAACTAGACTCCATTCTACACATATTAAAAAAAGAAAACAATGATTTTCAATTAGTTTTCAAAACTTATAGGGGTAGCACGGCCAAAATTCTATTTTTTAGGATGTGTCCACTTTGAAAATTAGTAAAAAATCAAATATTCATCAAAAAATTATCAAAAAAATCAGGCATAAACTACATGCTATTAGCTAATTTCTCACCAAAGCAATTTTAAAAATACCAAAAAAAAGTTGACCTTTTGAGGGAGCCACAAAACATGCTATGTTATGTTTTTTTGACAGAAACAACACCAATTTCTGTGTCTCCCTCTTTTGAATCCCTTAATCTATGTCATTTTCAAAAAAAATAGTAGTTTAGAAAGTAGAATCAGAGCACTACGAACATTGTTTTGGTTACATCTCCAAATTTTGAGTGTAACTATGCTCAATTTCTCATCCAAGGCTAGCATTTCCTGATTTCAGAAAAAAAAAAAAAAGTGGCCACTTAAGACCCCTTTTTGGTCCTCCATCTTCTTGCACTTACCTCTATCATGGTTGTAGTAATTGTAGAAGCAATAACTACAAATTTGGCCCAGCTCCCACCCTCATGCTACATTCACAATAAATTTATATAACAATAAACTGAAGCCAAATTTATGACTACTCAACATTTGAATTTTATCATACATAAGGCAAAGGTAATGATTAAATTCTAATTCAATGGAGCAATGAAATGGAAGGGGTTTATTCTAAAGTCCATTCTAGTATTTACTAGAAGTCACCATTAAAATAATGGTTATGTTAGAATTCAAATATAGAAAGAAAATATGGAGATTATTTATTAGTTAGAAACTTTAGAAGTAGCTATTTAGATTACTGGTCTAGTTAGTCATTATATCTGGTTGCCCTTTGTGGAACCAAGTCTTTGAAAAAAAAATTGAACCACTTGAAATTCTACAAGAATTTATTATAAAAATGGGATGTAAAGGATGATCATTTCCACAAGAAAGATGGAAACAAGTAGACTAAGATAAGTATGCCATGTTTATAACTTCTGCAAAAAAGTGATACAAACAAAGTCTACTATTAACTCAACTGAAGTAGAATTTGTGACTACTCAACATTCAAATTTTATCATACATAAGACAAAGGTAATGATTAAATTCTGATTCAATGGAGCAATGAATTGGAAGGGGTTTTTTTAGGAAAGGGAAAACCAAAAAAAACTAACCTAGTTGACCATTCCCAGGTACATTTGCCTGGAAGAGCTTAGTATGATGATTCTTTTGGGCAATTATCAATGTAACTTTAAGCCTATAACCATTCTCAATATGATTGCATGCCTGATGGTTTCACCCAAAAAAAGTAACTTAATACATAGCAAACTAAGATGAAAAAAATCAATCTCAATAACATAACAAATTCCTTTAGATAAAGTAGAATGACCTTTAGTATAGCTTGTAACTCAATGTTCAAGACCTAATCAAATTATGACTAACTAACTCCATCTTTGTAAATATCCACAGAATGACACAATCCTTAAGAACCAATATAGATCAGACACATGTATCTAAATCACATCCTTAAAAAAACCAATCATTCATTTAGTTTGAGATCCCCATTGACTCATTTACCAATTATGGTAACCAATAGATTTTTCTTTCGGTCCCTACATGGTCCTAATAATGAGCCTAATTTTCTTTCAAGAAACGCAGTAGGGTCCTTAATATTATGATAATGAAGAATCACACAAAAATAAATATATAAAGGAAACCTATGACAATATGAACCAAGGTCAAATTTGCTCATAAATTCAAAATGTACAAATAGAACTAAAACAAGCATACCGTATTGAAACATAAAAGTTACTTAGAATCTACAGCCTTGATAAAAAAGGCCTAAACAATTGTGTCAATACCCACATTTCAAACATTAGGGGTCCTTCATCTTTTGATCATGAAAAATTAGTCAAAACATTATATCTTAAGAAAAGCTATTGTAACATGAACCATGGTAAAAATTTCTCACCCAATCACATCTTCATTGATCATACAACTCAAAATTGGACAATTTCATAAAAAATAAAATGCAATAAAGCACCCATACCTGAAAATTATCATTTGTTGTGGCTTCTGTCCAAAACTTGATGGTTTGCATGTTTTATAAAAATCTATCAACAACTCACTATAAAGACAAGATAAATGAAAAGGATATTATTAATGGTAACTTTTCAATCACATTGCAAATATGATTAACAATACAGAAAAAATAACATTGTTAAGATGATAAAATGATGAGAATGATTAATATCTAGAATGGGCAATAATTGATCATGTGAGCATCAATAATTTTGCCATCTTGTTTTGAAGGCCTCGGTTTGTATAGAGCTTCAATCATCTCAACCTTTCAAGATTGGGTCCTCACTGAGGCTCTATACTTTGAAATCATAGACTATTCTCTAGAAGAAATGACTTGTCAACAAAATTGTTTCTGAAACAGATTACATAAAGCATTCAAAAATTGAGTACAAAGATAGACAACAACTTAAAGATTATGTATGTCTTCCAACAAATATAATTAAAAAAAATACAAATGTAATAACAGACAATGTTGGCCAATTCCTTACATTTTCATAATTACCACCTAATTACAACAAACTACTTTTGAGGCCCTAACAATTTGTTTCCCTAATTCTTTGTCACATAAATTAATTTTAAAGTATGTGCGGACCCACCATTCACCAAATTGGGCCTATTAATAAAGCACTTTGTAAAAGAATTTATTAGTATTATTCATTAGCATGCTTTAGTGTTTTAGTTTCGCAAAATTCTTATGAAGGTGCTTACAAAAAGCCCCAATAATTGTAAACAAAGATAGTAGGTTCAAAAGCATACCATGTTGGGTACAGATTGGTTGCAATGAATAACTAGTACCCTGAAGTCCCAAGAACAAGTGAATTCTTTGAACTGGGCCTTCTAACTATAGGGGTTGCTATAAATGAGCATATAGCTGTGAATAATGTATAAGGAATGGCCAATGATGTGGTTCCTAAATTCCCATCATGCCATCCAAAACAATGAAGTTCTAAAACAAAATAACAATAACAGATCAAATTATCACCAAAAAGTAATAGCCCACTAATTTTCTTTCTGACAAAGGGAAACCTATTAATTTTTATGATTAGATTATCATGAACAAATAGTAACTCACTACTTTTTTCTACGTCCAAAATGATAATATGATCATATTACCATGGGTAAGAGTGGTAAATATAAAGAAACTTTGCAAAGCTAACCAGTGCAAGCAGTGAAAGTGGGAGAGCATAATAGGGACTTACCAAATTAAATAAAGAAAGCATTTCTCAAACTACATGTCCCATAATCACATTTTTCAAGGTGGCGACCAGTCTAAGGCAGCACATATAAAATCACCATCTATCTTAGCTATGGCATCATCTTCATTGATTGAAGAAAAAACAAACCATGAATTAGAGAAATTTACACCACAAAAAGATCTAAAATGAAACTCTTATATTCAAACTGCAAATATAAACAACTCATAATTAAGCTAAGATTGTAAACAATTATGACAATTTTTATTGAAATGAGCATTATCTACAATGTGATAATGGCATTAGGAGAAAATAAAACTATAAAAGTATCCATTCCTTCTACCATTATAAAATGAAATCCCCTCCTACCAAAATGACAAATACAACCCAGCTTCCCCCTCCATATTTTTTCCCTTCTTGCACAAGATCAAAGATTGCTACCAACATAACCCCCACTGCTATCCTGTCACATATTTCAATCCACTATGCCTCTAAATCCATAGAGAAAAGGGGCACAACTTCTACGCATGTTGTAGTTGCAGCTACACATATTTGCACTTAGCCCTTAGTACACTCTAAACGTCAACCACCTATTCACAAACATGCCAAGAAATATGAAATTAAAAATAATTGTTGACAGATGTTAAAGAATTAAATCATCACTTGGAATTTTTGCCAGATATTATAGTTGCATCTTGAATATTTTGAAAGTTCTTTATCCAATCTAAAAAATATAATTAAATCCATTTGCAGCAAAGAACACAAAAGAACTCCATACAACACTCCTCACAATTGAGCTATAGACAAATATTATACAATACAAAACATAACACTAAATTGGCCTCTTTTCATTATTGGATTACCATACAACAGTCTCAAATCATTTCTTTATAGAGATTAAAATTGTTCTAAATATAATAGAGAAGAGCATCCAAAAAAACTACTATCCATGCAGCACTTAAATTAAATGATATGCAATAGCAGTTTCTAAAATTAATCTGTTCTTTTCCCTATTTTTCCCATGCATCATGCATGAAATAACAACTCCTCTAAATATAAAATTGCTAAATATAGCTTGTTCTATATTCCTCCATGCGAAGCATCAATTATCAACATACTCCCATTTGATGTTGAGCCAACTAGCTAATCATGGAACTTCACCATCTAGTCTTGTAGACCCTCTTAGTACTTATTCATTTCTTTTCACATGGAAGCTTTGTAAACTCCCAAATATCATCCCTATCAATGAAATCCATTTCTTCTTTCATTGCTTGGAACCAAACTTTATCTTCAACCTGATCTACAATTCAAAATTTCTAGAAAATCTCTTCCTTGTCTTCCTCATGCTTCTGTACTATGCTAAAACAATTCAATTTCTTCAATCTCTTTACTATTCTCTGCACTTGGCTGTTCACTGTATTTGGTGTTTCTGTTGTTCAATTCCTTTCCCTTTTTCTCAACATGAGAAGACTTATGTCTATAAAAAATTCTGAACATAGCCAATCAAAAACATTTATCCAACCACAATTCATTTTCAAACAACCTATCATAGATTTATTTTTCAACTCTCTATTCCAACATGTCTTTTCACAATAATTTTTCAAACCACAAATTTTGCAAGGATGTAAATCCCAACAATTTTTTTCTATGTCCTTCTCTATCACAATGGGAACAATGTAAAATCTCCTTTTCTTGAAATGACTTCTTAGTACTTGCAAAAATATTTGTCTTGTATTTTCCTTTACCTCTATGCCCGAGACCTTCATACTTAGTCCTCACAACTGACTCAATGGGTTCTTTGATTCCTTGCCCATGCTTAACCAAACCTTCACCTTTATAACCAATTTTCTTCATGATTTTCAAACCAACATTATCATCAAAACAACCAGCTATGTTAGCAGATTCATCATCATTTTCATCCTTACATTCTTCGGCAAAAGCAACTTCAACAAACCTACCAAATGATTGATCAAAAGAACACAAATCATTTGTGTCACATGAGACTTCACAAACTGAAGGCTTTGATTTCAAACATTCATTTTATTTTTGGCATGTTGCAAACAATTGTTTTAACTCATCACTTTGATCTTTCAATTTTAAATTTTCTTCTTCTAGTTTCTTCAACTTTTCTTGCAAATCTTCATTTTAACCTTATCAAACAACTTCAACTTTCCTTCCAATTCTTCACTTTTCTTTTTAACTTTCTTTAGTTCATCTTTTAATACATCCTTTTCACATACTAAATTTGTATTTTCTTTCTTTTCTCTTTTACCAATCTTTCCCATTGCTTTTAACCACACAGAAGAACCACTTAAATATGTACCTTCAAATATCTTTCAAAGACTACATTTTGAGAAACCTTACCTCAACTAATTTCTTCCATTGGGTTCACACATGCCAAGCTTTGCTTGAATTTCAATACTCGTTATAGATGCTGCAAAAACTTTTACCATAACATCCCAATGAATCCATTCAAGATTACATTACCACAACAACAACAACATGCTCCTTAAGAAATCAATTGTTAGAGAGATTTCAAAACCAAAATCAATAACCCACTCTGATATGAAATGAAGATTTTGAAAGGTCTTTATCCAATCTGAAAAATATAATTAAATCCATTTGCAGCAAAGAACACAAAAGAACTCCATACAAGACTCCTCAAAATTGAGCTATAGATAAATACTATACAATGCAAAACATAAAACTAAATTTCCCTTTTTTCATTATTGGATTACCTTACAACAGTCTCAAATCATCTCTTTATAGAGATTACAATGGTTCTAAATATAACAGAGAAGAGCATCCAAAAAAACTACACAACTACCCTAGTATGCATGCATGCAAAATGTGGAAGCATAGGCAAGGCACGTAAAGTTTTTACAAAATGCCACTCAGCCAACTGCAAGAACACGCCCCTGTGTGCCAAAGCATTAGAAGAAAATATTAAAAACTAGTCAAATGTTTAACTAGCAAAAATTGCAAATAATCAATAAGAAAAAAAGCTTACCAAAAAAACCATTGGGCTAAAATAACAATGTATAAATGACAAAATCTAGCTCTGTCAATCTCATCTGTGAAAAAAACGTGTGGAAAAACTCTAAATGGCCCTCCATCAACACCTATCCTTGCAGAAGAGGCAAAACAAAAAAAAAATCCCCATTTTAAGAATAAGAAAAATAGATACCAATGGGCTCAAAAATCAACCGGCCAATCAAAAAAAAACTTTACCTAATATCTTACTCTCAAAATTTAACAAAAATATCTAATTTGAAAATGAGTACCTGTCAACACTGACTTGGTTTGACCAATATATTATAACAAGACTAGTAAGGAAAGAATGATCCACATTACTCTCTTATCAAATTTATCTTTTCTATCACAAATGATCTCTTAACCATCTAATTATGACTTCCTAAAATAATCATGGATACAATTCTCAATTCAAGGTATTTTGATTGACTATCCAAACCCAAATTACAAATAATATTTTCAAATGCAATATTTCAAAAAAAATGGGTTACCAATATTTCCATGTTGGATGGTTGAGAGCATGGTTCAATTGCAAGCCTTAGGCAATTAACTTTGTCTTGCGATAAAATTATTTTGACTATCATTCTTTAAAGATGCCAATTTATGCAATAAAGTATGTACTTAAACTATGTTGACTTGTGTTGTCTATAATTGTGAATGTGACATGTCTTGATTGTGCAATTAAATGCAAGTCACATTGAAGTAAGAAGATTTTTACTAAGGAATCATGATTCAAATTGTTACATTGCAACAACTTTAATTTAATTTCTCTTATGCCTGCATGCCTTATACGTAGATTGAATTTCTCTAATGTTGGTGACTAACAAATTACACATAGACCATTATAACCATCTTTTTGCTATGATTGAATCAATATTAATCTAGCAATTTGGGTTTATGCGACTAGTGTGACTGCTAAAACTTTTAATAACCAACAAACATGAATGCTCTCACATAACACGTGCTCTTACAAATCATGTCCTTTGTAAAGTCGAAGTCTTATTGATAGATATTTTTCATCAATGTGGATGGTACAAGCAAATATTATGTATATGAACATATTTTAGACAAACCTAGTCTAAAAGTACTGATTCAAATTAGTCATACTTAATTGGTTGATGTTTTAATCCTAAAGATTTTGGTCCATATAATTCAATGATATCAAATTCCAACTTAACAATTATAAGTCACTGGATATCTCATGATTCTAACATTACAAGCATCGAATGATTTCATAGTTTTCTGTGTTTAAAAAAAAGTCTTGTGTACAAAACTAAAGGAAAGTTTTTGTGTGTATAATGCCATTAAAGAACAAGTTCAAACTAGAAGAATTATGATCATATAAATTATTGTATCATCATGCAAAATGTGGTTCAGCATAGACAAATCGTGCCTGCACACAGTTTGACAGGTTGGCTCAAAGAAATGTGGTCTCATGGAATGCCATGATTGAAGGATATGCACAACATGGATTTGATGAAAAGGCTTTAGAAACTTTCAAGAAAATGTAATTGGCGGGTGTAAAGCCAATTTTCACAACCTTTTCTAGCATCCTCCATGGATGTGTGAAAATGGAAGCTTTGGAACAAGGTATGGACATCAATCGAAGCATAAAGGATAGAGGAATTTTGTCAGATGTTGTAGTTGAAACTGCCCTGGTTGACATGTATGCAAAATGTTGAAGCTTAGACAGCGGTGAGGAAATGTGGTCTCATGGCAAACTGCTCTGGTTGACATGTATGCGAAACGTTGAAGCTTAGACAGTGGCGAGGAAATGTGGTCTCATGGAATGCCACGATTGAAGGATATGCACAACATTGATTTGATGAAAAGGCTTTAGGAACTGTTGAAAGAAAATGGAATTGGCGGGTGTAAAACCAAATTTCACAACCTTTTCCAGCATCCTCCCTGGCTGTGCGAAAATGGGAGCTTTGGAACAAGGTATGGACATCAATCAAAGCATAAAGGATCGAGGAATTTTGTCAGATTTTGTAGTTGAAACTACCTTAGGTGACATGTATGCAAAATGTGGAAGCATATACAAATCGACTGCCCTAGTTGACATGTATGCAAAATGTGGAAGCATATACAAATCGATGACGAGAAACTGAGAAAGTGAGGAGGTAAAATGCATACCTGGATGGCTGGAGGGTGATGTGGATGGCGTTTTTTTGTCTCCTGGGGTTCAGCTGGTCGCTTTCCTGGGGTCCTGGGGTACGCCAGTCGTTCTCCTAGGGGGTTCGACATTAAAACTATCATTTTTGACAGTTAAAAATGCTTTATAGAAAAGCCCACTCATTATTTTTATTATTAAAAAATTAGTCGGCCGTGGGTTCAAACGAACCCTCGAATGACATTGGGTTTGCTCAAATGGGGGTGTTCGAAAAAACCCATTTATGTGTTCTAGTGAACACCCCCGTTCGAGTGAACCCGTCCAAAAAAAATTTCATCCACAGGGAATTTTTCTTCCTCAATGTAGTTGTAACCCACTATTGTGGGATCACCCTTAGCCATGTGGAGAGAAATTAGGAAGTGTTGTAGGGTTCTTATGGATTGCAAGCATAGAGAGTAAACAAGGGAGCTTGTATTACTATTGTACAAACCTATTAAACCATTTTAATATAAGAGTTTCCATGTAATAACACTTATTAGTGAGTCAGATGCAATAAGCATACTCTTCCTAGAGTTTTTTACCATTGCAAGTTTTCTCTAGATAAACTATCGTGCTATGTCACTGTGTATTATGCTTGTGCCCTATTTAATTGGTTGTTCTATCTATTTCATTGATGTTTTATGCACATTAAATATCATTATAAGTGTGATAGAAGCCTATAGGGTAGTTTATTGAGACTATAGAGATAGTGCTAACATAGAAATCCACTAATGATGCATCACTAGGATTATTAATATGGTGATTTATTAATTAGCTTAATAGCATTCTCCTTCCCTTGCTAAAAACAAAATCCTCCATAGTCCACTAAGAAGCCTCACCATCAATGTTCAAAGCTTCCATTTACACAACCTTTCAATTTCTATCTTTCGTCCTCTAAATTTTTGAATCAATCCACAATTCACCTTAGTCATTATTGAGATTGTGAGAATTTTAGTGGAAACCAAAAAATCTTTTTCATCCTTAAGAGAGAAGCCTCATATTCCAAGTTTAGAAAATCTCCAAAATGTGGTTGCTTGGATACCTTAGCCACCTCCAAAGGACTAGCATCATTATCCATAAGAGATGAGCCCTCATTCGTAATAGAAAAGAAGGGGGATGAGGACCTACCATGACACACAACCCCCTTGTCACAATGTTCAACTAGAGGGGTAACAAGGAAACTCCCAAAATTTCTTCTCACAAAATCCACATTTGGATGTTCCACTTCTCAAATTCATTTTTATAAATAAAAAATACCAAAGTCCAAGGGAAACTTCAGAAAACACTCCTCCAATTTGTGTCCCATTTGGTAGAACCAAAATTAAAATTAATAATCTGAAGTTTGAAGCCAAGGGAAAGAAAAAAATTTAATGGTGTGGAAAATAACTTTAGATATGTCCACCATTACCCAAATTTTGAGAAGCAAACAAATTCTTATTATGTCTAATAAATGCACCCACTTTTCAACCAACTTGTCGATCAAACCCAAATTTCTTTTACAAATGAATCTGTAGAGGGGACTTAGTTATAGTGGTTGTAGCTAGGTCAAGGAAAAGGGTCCAAGAGAAAATAACATGTTTTCCAAAAAACCTAGGGACAATTAATCCACACATAATCACGATCCTCAATACTCTAAGATTTAACCAAAGAAGAAGTTGTCATCTAGCAAAGAAATGATCAATACTTTGATAATTACCTTGTTGGGACTCCTATTTTTGATTCCCCAAAACTTACAAAATCCTCCCAAATCCATCAAATTCCTACTTTGTGCCTTTGTTATTGAACCCATCATTTATATCTGATCTAAGACTATTTTGAATGGGTTCCCTCAAAAAGTTTCTAAGTGTTTTCCTTTTGAAGTGCAAGGAAGATAACCCTAAAAATTTAGCTAAGTCCAAGAGATTCCTATTTTTTTCCTTGTGTTTTTTGTCTTTTTCGAAGCTTCAGAGTTTTGGGGTTCTCTCTTCCATTGTATCATTCTTATCGGCACTGAATTCTCCCTTGTAATTTATAAAATTGCCTAATTGTTTTGGATCTCAAAGGTCAGAGTGGTGGTCTTTTGTCTTCTTCCGAGCATGCGTTAGTGAGAAGGCCTGATTGCCGAAGTGTGCCAAGGCTTTAAAATTTTCTAAGTCTTTCGAGCGGTGGCTAGTGGGAGATTTCTTTTCTTCCTTCCTTTTTGCAGGCTATTGGTAGAAGGCCCAATTGTCAAGGTCCGACAAGGTTTCAAAAGAGTTTCTAAGTGTTACAGATGTCGGCGACTGAGGGGGTTTCTCTTCCTCTTTTCTTTTTGAAGACAGAAGGTGAAAGGTCTGATCGCTGAAGTCTGGTGAGCTTCAAAAAATTTCTAAGTGTTTCAAGATCGGGCGATTCTTGTTTTCTCTTCCAAAATGAACGATGTATGGTGAAGGCCCGATCCCCAAAGCATGATGATTTTCCTTTGTTCCTTTACGACTTTGGAGATCAGGAATTCCTTCTTCACCTTTTCAAGGGTTAATTTCTTGGAGGAAGTCTGATTGGTCAGGGCTCGATTGTTTTGCCTTCCTTGCTCCTTCCACTATTCAAAAACACAGGGAAACGTACCAACAACTTCCAGGATTACCATTAATGTGAAATGGGTAGCTAAAATTAATGTTTTTATTATAGTTGGTGGGTTTGTTGGGGGTTTTCCCACCCATTCCATCCTCAGATCTGAGTTGTGAAGGCTATAAAAGCAAGACTGAAACTCATTCTAGAGGTTGGTTGTTGAACTAATTATCTGGTCTACAAGTGCCTCAAGTTGATTTTAGGGCCTCAAATCACGTCGGTATGGTCTGCAAGTGAAGGGATGTATTCACCATGGTGTAGGAAGGGTGTTTAAAGAAAATATACATGTACTGGTATGTCTCCATAGGAGTTTGTAATGATTTTGGCAAATATATAATCACAGTTATATATTTTCTCTTGCCACATATGTTGGCATGATTGTAATTAGGGTTTAGAGGTGTGTGACAACATTTAGGTTAATACAAGACTTTGTATTTGTCATTCCATTTGTTGCATATGAGTCATTGCAGTTCTTTCTTGGATTATTAAGTATGTCCATCGTGTGAAAGTCTATTTATGATATGTATGTGAATATATGTTTGGTTCCATTGATCCTTTGCTGCATATTTTCTTTCCTCCTTGCACTCTATGACTCAGTTGCCCAATGGAGTAGGCACCAGTCCATATTGGGGATGGATCAATCACCAATTTAATCAAATCCTCATCCTTTTAGCTGTAGGAGTAGGAATAGGTTTAGTTTAGGGTTTCTCATGTTGTTCATGATTCAGTGCAATAACCAGGGATCGATCATAAGTAATGCAAAAATTTTTTAATCAATGGTGAATCTTGTACATGTATGCTTGACTTATGTATCTTGTGCATGTGAAGTTAAGAAGAGTCATTTTAAGGAATGTGAAGTAGTTATGTTTGGGTACAGATGCATAGTGCAGTAATCAGCTTAATATAGAGGCATGTGCAACTAGATTGTCTTGACCTAGTGATAGCTTTGGGGGTCAAGTGTACATTGGGTATGGTTGTGTTTGTTTGTTTGTGTTCTATTTCATGCCTCTAGGAATATCCCTCCTAGGTCTAGTTGAGCCTGAAGTGCAGAGGAGTATACACACTCCTGTCAATTGGCCAAAATCATCCTTGACATGTTGATAAACCTCTTTCAATCACCTTGACGACACCCCTAGCCTTGGTGATTGTGAAATATTTTAGGGTTTTGGGTTATAGCTATTTTGGGACTAGGGATTTTTTAGTGGTGAATCTTCACCAATTGGCGAATAGTTCATATCTGGGAATTGGGAATTAACGAATACATTCCCACTGGTGGGGGGCCAAATCACCTAATTTTTTTGGATTTTTGGTCCAATGCATTTCAATTCACCAACCTATTAATTTTTGAGTCGTTTATAGTTAGTATTTTCACCACAGTATTCTATGTGGTTTTAATGATGATTCGCTAGGAATTTCAGAGGCATGTTTTAATTCACCCACATATTCGTTAATATCATTAAACGGTTGACACACATGAGGACCCATTTCGCTAACATCATTAAACAGTTGACATGCACGAGGACCAATTTCGCCAGTATAATTAAACGGTTCACATGTATGAGGACCAATTTCACCAATACCATTATAACTCCATGCTAATCCGAGGGCCTTATTCGCCTAGAAAATTACAACATATGTGTTTGATGGATGTCCATTTTGCCTAACATTTACAAGTGTCCTATTAATAGTACGTGTGATTCACCAAAATATTACACTACCATTTCAAAATCCCGTGGTATTCACCAAATATGCATTGATATAAATGCATTTGAAACTCTAATTAATCCTTTAGACATTTTGTTCAGCTTTGAGCTCTCAAATCCTTGATTCATTTCGGATCTTAGAGAAGTTATAGCTACAGGCATTGGTGAGTCACAGAAAAGGTAAGTGATCATTTCTTTACTATGTAATAATATAAGATTCATGTTGATTATTTATGTCTTTGTTTGGTTTCATTGTAATTTGTTACAGATGATATTGATTGAGTAGTAGTTAGGAGTCTAGGACTAGGGAGATATCTTAATCTAGGACCCAGGGAATCAATGATCTATATTCTATCATCTATGATTTCTTCTTGAACAAAATGACATTTTTTCTGTAGCTTTTAATTCGTGAGAGATGTCGAGAAAGAAGAAGTTGTCTAAGGGTGGTGAAGGGAGGTCAAGGTCATTAAAATAGAGAAACATAAAGTCATACTTTGGCAATGTTGGCGGTCCATCTAATGGAGCTACAACATCATAACCTGTACCATCTATTGACTTGGATGGCAATGCCACGGATGATATTCCATGGAATACCCAAGGCAACAGGAATGACGACAATGCCACAGATGATGCTCCAAGGGCAAAGAATACCCAATGTACCAGGAATGATGAGAATGCCACAGATGATGTTCGATGGAATACCCAAGGTAGCAGGAATGATGACAATGCGACAGATGATATTGATGTTCCAGGGAATACCCAAGGTAGCATGAATGATAATATGAATAAATCAAACTCAACAAATGATAATGAAGTTAATGAAGTTATAGAAATCAATGAAAATGAAGATCTTGCAAGTGCACACAAGGGGAAAAGAAAAGCCAAATCAAAAAAGGGGCGTGAGTGGGAAATGTCAAGGAGTTTTCATATTGATTAGGTGTCAAAATTCCCATTCATTAAACCGGTGGAGAATGAAAACAAAGATGAACCTCCCACAGAATGCAAGTGTAAGATTTGCAGTTGGAAATATCGTAGGGACAAGAGGTTGTAGCTAAAACTCGACACCATAGATTTAAACATATTGGCAAATTTTATGAAAAACAAATCATAGATGGACAAGAAAAATCAGTGATAAGATGGAAAATGAAGGACGAATGTCTTCATGTAAAGAATGCCCTCGAATATGATGCACATATGCAAAGAAAGGAGAAGATTCATGCAGGTAGAGGTTCAATTGAAGCTGAATTTGGAAAGATGATGGGAGAAGCACAAATGGCAAAAACTATTCAGTTGGGTGTTGTTTTTCATATTTTGACCAGAGGGTGTCCTATGACAGACTACCCAGAATATAAAGTTTTTTATCTTTTATGGGCGTTCCTAATTTTCCTAACACACATTGGTTAATAAACAGTGGATGGGAATGGGCAAGTTGTCTTGCTGACGTGGAAAAATATGATTTACAGGAAAAATTAAAAGAGTCAACTTTTATTGCATTATCTCTAGATGAAGTTACAGCAATAGATAATACTTCTTGGGTATGTATGCATGTGTATACTATGACAAATCATGTCCACCAACCTCATCTACTCTCTGTTTATAAAATGAAGGAGAATACAACAACACAAAATCCATTTGATATAGTTAAGAAATCTTTGATTGAAATTGGAGGTATGGATGACTGCACAATTGCCAGAAGGTTGGTGTGTGTAGGGGGCGGATGGAGCTTCAGTAATGCAAGGTCATAGGAATGGTCTATGTGTAAAGATACAAACTTCTATTTCACCATACATGATTGGCATCCACTGCATGGCCCACAAAATGAATTTAGCATTTAAAATGGTGAGTAAGTTTCATGCAGTATCAAAAGTTGAAGATCTAGTTTGCGAGCTCTACTCATACTTCTGCCGAAGTCCCAAATGATTTTTGGAATTTCAACATTTTGCTGAGGGAGTAACTGTAGGAAACAAGCTTCTTAAGGATGTTGATACCAGATGGATCTCCTTGTATGAACCAACGAAAAGAGTTTTTTATAGAATATCAATCCTTGATTGGTGTAATGTACGACCATCACTTCTTAGTTGACAAGGCTCCTAACCTCTTACATAGGTTAAGTGACATAGAGACACTGCTCATTTTAGCTGGTATTCTTCCCATGCTAGAGGAAATGAACATGCTTATGAAAAAAGCCCAAGAAAGAACTTGTTGGTTTTTTCCCAGACTGGATGCTTATTCCCAGATTTCCCTACAAGGTAGCCATCAATGATCAACAGGATCTCTGGGCCAGGGGCCAACAGTGTAGGAGATAGACTCTATATTTTATCTCCTCTTCTTCTTCAGGCTCTGCAAAACCTAGGGGGTGTTCCCTACTCAACATCCATGGGGATATGCATACAAAGGCTGGGATGGTGACAGAAAGCAGATAAATCCTCCTGTAAGTAGACCAAAACTACAAGATAAGAGCAAAGGGGCTGGCTTTGGGCCTATTTTCAGTTGTAGACAGAGGACTTGGATCCTAAAACTAATTCTAATGTCCTAAAGGTTGTTTTAGAGTTTGACTTTGATTTATATTTTGGATGCAAAGCTGGACATGGTTGTAACACAAAAACAAAGCAAGATTGGTGCCTATCCAGGGCCTGGAGTCAGTAGACATACACCTGTGAATGATATGCATGAACAACTAAAACTGGATTTCAGGGGGATGCATCTAATAACTGCCTTACAGATATCTCCCAATATAGAGTGTTAAGCTATCTATACTTATGGCATCCCTATTACAGTATATCCTTCCCAATGTTCAATCTAAAAACAGTTTAATCTACCCCTTGAGCAGAAGTTAAGAAATCAGACATTCAACACAGGAATTCTATGTTCTAGAGCCTCAAACATTCCTTAAATATCCAGACTCAGAAGAAAGATATATGCAATACTGGAGACAGAATTAACAAAACACATGCTAACATAGCATTTCTCATATAAAATTAACCACGAAATCAGTGGATTCATGCAAAAAACATACAACTGGAGATACATAAACTCACAGGTTTAGCTGTACATGGCAACCAAATCAGCTGTATTGCATTACAGAGCCAAAGTGTTCAACTTTCAACAACCTAGAAATGAGTAACACTTCCTGCTTATAATAGCCAGGTAGTGTACCATAAGCAATTAATTACATGGCTTTGACAAAAATCTGCCAGATACAGCCCTCAGAAGGAATGGCGCTCAGAAAATGTAAATGCAGCAGACAAAGAGGAGCCTTGAGCCATGCGCCATTATCTGGAGCCTCCGCTCAAAAATTGGGCAACCTGATCGCCTGTACCATCGCCCATAACTCTATAATGTCACCATTAAGGGCCTCAACCACCCGCGACCACTTGGAAACTGTCGCAACACTTCAAACAGAAGTTCCCACCAAAAGTGCTTCGCTCAAAGTTTGAAAATACACAGGGGAATAATCCCACATGCATGGTGAGGAGTTCACATCAGTAGTTTATAAACATGGTCGCACACACGATATGTGTCGAGCATTTTGCCACGCTTGACACACAACCCTTCGCCAAGAACCCATCGCTGTGACATATACCATCGGCCCAGCTCAAAACTCCCTCGTCGATATAACAACTCATGCCGATGAACTATGGCCTCATCCCTCTGTCGGCCAAACACATGCCGATGAAACCTCATCGGCCAAACATTACCCATCGGCGGGCCCTCCAACTGCTAGCCCGATCTCAAAAGTCTCGCCGATCGCCAAATCCTACATACTCCACCGTTGGCCAAACTGAACACAAAGTCATCCCGATGGCATTCCCCATCGGGGTGACTTCCTTCTATCGGCGGACCACAAAACACATTGGCCGATCATAGTAGTCTTACCAATGCCAAACGTCAACCCCACTTTCTTCGATAAGACACACGCCGATGAATCATCATCGGCCAAACACTACATTGTCGGCCCAACATCTGACCGCTCACCCGATAGCTCCCACTCCTGCCGATGAATACATGACTTACCCCTGTCGGCAAGACCAACACCATCGGTAGAACAACAATCTCATTCGCCGACATCACATGTTACGCCGATACAGTTCCATCAGCCAAACACCTCTGTCGGCCCAACTGAGAAATCCTACACCTATGCATATACAACTATTTGATATACAAGGCGGACCCCAAACCTTCATGAAGCAGATTGGAAACATATTCGGGTCCGGCTTGTATCTTGACCTATGTACCTTTGCATGTATATACAACTGGAGGGCCCCATCACTTGTATATCGGCCATTGTATATTTTGTTCCTTTGCATATCCGCGGGCCCCAGCACATGCATCTCCTCCGCGGCACTGTAGCGAATGTATATTTGCACCTTTGTATGTTTTCCTTGCATCCGCAAATATACAAACCTCCAATATACAACTGCAGCATCTTCAATAGAATATTCGATGAATGTATCTTCCGCTCGCCACTGTAGCAATTGTATATGCGCA
Organism: Cunninghamia lanceolata; assembly: GCA_027924645.1. NCBI lineage: Eukaryota > Viridiplantae > Streptophyta > Pinopsida > Cupressales > Cupressaceae > Cunninghamia > Cunninghamia lanceolata. Next base: position 2,134,035 of record BSBN01000144.1, on the reverse strand, counting down.
CCTCCTTTGTACATTTCGCTTGTGCATGACCCGATATACAAAGCGGGAATATTCTTGGGAATATACCCGCAATGTATCTTTTCTTTGTATGTTTGAAATGCATGTTGGCAGCTTTGTATGTAGCTCGATATACAAGATCACTTGTACATCGCACTGTAGCAGAAGCATGTTCGCCGCCCTTATACATTTCAGGATGACGTCATTGTCATATTCGCAACATCGGGGGATCTCCATAAAATGACTTAGTGTTAGCAATGTGACCCTCCAGACCTTGATGACGTCACCCCCATATCGGCATCAGGATGATATTCAGAAGATTAACCAGATATTTGGAAATATCATCCTGACGCGCAAATATCACACTACACTGTAGCTTCACTGCAGGATCGGGATGATATCCAAACATCACCCGATATTGAAACATGATGACCCTGATAAAACATCCGGTCAATAGAAAATGATAATGATGATGACCCCCCCTTAGAATATCATGATGATGATGATCTTCTCTCCTTAAGAAAATATGATGCTGCAGCTGAAAAATGCTGAGGAGGTCCAACACTTAGGAAAATGGGCAAGAAGATATAGGGTTCAAATGAAGAAACCCCCTAAACATGAAAAATCAACCTCCAGGTCAAAATGAGTACCAACACTGGCTCCGAATGGGGACGTACAGGTGAAAACCTGTAGCGAGAACCAAATCTCCGGGCAGACCAGGCAAAAACCAAAAAGCACGAACTGTACAAGGCACTTACAATATATACATATTTTTACAAATGTGCACAGAGACAAGCCATCTATGCAAAATAGAACTTAAGGAATTGGCCATGCACAGGCAATTCCAGAATTCACCACCTAAGGCCTGGAGGAAATAAGAGTCCTCCCCATGAGTAATGCAGATCTGATATGGGCCCATCCATAAGGGTTCGAATTTACCATGTTTACCCTTGTCCTGATCTTTTGCATTCCATACAAGCACCAGATCGTTGACCTGAAATTTTCTTTTTGTAGCTCTCCTATCAAACAGATATTTCACATCTTGTTGTCTCTTGAGATTGATCTGGTATGCTTTCCTTCTGCTTTCATCTAGTGCAACCAGCTGGTTCACTCTTTCTGTCGTGGAGTCTCCAATCTCCTCATCATTATCCTGGATGAATCTGTAAACTGGTAGGAGATTGTTTATGGGCAATCTGGCTGATGCACCATATACCAGCTCAAAGGGTGACATCCCAGTAGCCTTTTTTACTGTCACCCTGTCAGCCCATATTGCCAACTTTAATTTTGAGTCCCAAGCTCTCTTGTTCTTGTCCAATATCCTTTTGATAATTTTCATGATGCTTTTATTGCTTGATTCTGCTTGACCATTTCCTTGTGGGTGGTATGGTGATGCATATGATAGATTGATCCCATACTTGTTGCAAAAATCAACAAATTCACCTGATCTGAAGCACATAGCATTATCAGTAACCATCTTGAGTGGCACTCCAAACCTGATGATAACATTCTCCAGTATAAAATCTGTCACCACTTTACTAGTAGCTCTCTTAGTCGGAATGGCCTCAATCCATTTGGTAAAATAATCAGTTGCCACCAGAATCCAACTGTGTCCCCCACTTGACTTGTCTGCAATTTCCCCTATGAAGTCAATTCCCCATTGCTGGAATGGAGCATCCACAGTTACAGTTCTGAGGGGTAAAGCACCATCATATCTCAATTTTCCTGAGAATCTTTGGCAAGGGTCACACTTCCTCACTAACCTTTGTGCATCTGAAAAGAGAGTGGGCCACCAATATCCTGCTCTGAGAATTTTATGGGCTGTTGTTTGGGCAGTATAATGTCCACCACACAATCCCTTATGCATGTCAATTAAAACATTATTAGCCACATCTTCATCCACACATCTCAGCAGCACACCATCAGGGTTTTTCTAGTATAGCTCACTTTGAACAATGACATACCTGATTGCATGTAACTTTAAAGTCCTCTTTTAGCTGTCACTGAAATGGGAAGGACAATTCAGATTTTGCAAGTAGTATATAATGTCCTTATACCATTCAGATCTTGATACATTTACATTCTCATTTTGGACTACATTAACTTGGCATGCTTCCAAGTTTGAATGTGCCATCATCTTGGCTAATCCTTGTCCTCTTACCAACTTGGTAATTTGTATTTCTATGTTGAACTCCTGCAGTTTGTTTATCCATCTACACCTTCTCCCAGTCACCTCCTGTTGAGTGAATATGTCTTTGACTGCTGCATGGGGTACATATGCAATTACATGTGATCCTACCAGGTAAGGTCTGAAACTTTTAATGGCTCTGACTAGTGCATATGCCTGTTTTTCCATAATATCATATTTCAACTCAGAAGCCTGCAAGGGCATACTGAAGAAAGCTATGGGCTGTTCAAAACCATCTTCATTTTTCTGTAGCAAACATGCAGCAACAGTGTGAAAGGAAGCAAATGAAAACAATTGGAATGGCCTAGAAAAATCAGGAGATTTAAGAACAGGGGCCATCTTGATTGCCTCTTTGATACTCTGAAATGATTCAATTGCTTCACTTTCCCAGTGGATAGTTGCATCCTTCCTCATCATTTTGGAAATGTTCCTTGTGGTTTCTGCAAAGTTGGGAACAAACCTCCTAACAAAATTTATCTGTCCAAAGAAGGACTGAACTCCTTTTACAGTTTTTGGCATTTGAATTCTGTCAATAGCAGCCACTCTCTCTGGATCTATCCTAACTCCATCCTTGGAAACAAGGTGCCCTAGGAGTTTTCCTTCAACTACCCCAAAAGCACACTTCTTTGGGTTGAGAGAAATGCCATATTCTAGTGCTCTAATGAAAATCTGCTCCAAGTGCATACAATGCTGCTCCTCCTTCTTTGAATATGCAGTCAGATCATCTTGATACACAGCCAGGATTGAATCAATCAACCCTGCAAAAGCAACATCCATTGCCCTTTGAAATGTAGCACCTGCATTTGTTAACCCAAACGGCATTCTAACATATACATAAGTTCCCCATGGGGTGGTGAAGGCAGTCTTATACTGTTCTGATTCCTTTACCTTCACCTGATTATAACCTGAAAATCCATCCATCATGGATAAGAGTTCACAACCAGTCACTCTCTGCAACATAGCTTCCATATTAGGCAGTGGATAGTTATCCTTTAAAGAGGATACATTTATGTTCCTGAAGTCAACACACAGCCTAATATCACCATTCTTTTTTCTGACTGGGACAAGGTTAGACACCCAAGTTGAATGTCTGATTGGCACAATTATTCCATCTTCCCTAAGCTTTTTGAGTTCTTCTTGCATCTTTGGAGCTAAGGTAGGATTAATAGGTCTTTGCCTCTGTCTGAATGGCTTAGCTCCCGGCTTCAATGGGATCTCATGCTGGAATAAATCTTCCCTATAGGCCTTTAGGTCCTCATATGACCAAGCAAAAACATGTTTGTACCTTTTCAGTAATGCAATCAGCATACTCCTGATGTGTGGTTTGAGCTGCTTACCAATATATACCTTCCTAGGGGTCTAAGATGTTCCCAAATTTATCTCTTCTAAATCTTCCTTGTTTGTGGGAGATGTCTTTGTGACCAATTAGTCTCTACTGTCAAAAGCTCTTTCCAAAGCTACCAACCCTCTAGGGATTTTATTAGTCTTCAACTGAATTATCTCCTTTCCCACAAGAGTTTCTTTTCCATCTATGGTTTCTACAAAATCTTGGAAATCAATTTCTTGATTCTCATATTCATCTATGCAGTGCAAAAATTTTAACAAGTCCCTATCATCATTAAACACTTGCCAACTGCATATGTTCTCTGGTACTGCAGGCCTGATTTTAACTTCTACATTTATAACATCTGACAGAGTGATGTTATCTGGCCTTATTGCAACATTAGCCAAGAAATCAGCCATAACATTCTTGGATCTCTCTACCCAGCCTATTGAAAATGCATCAAAAAGTTCAATGGTATCCCAAACAACATGCTTATATTGTTTTAATCTTTTGTTTTTTGAAGCATACCTATCTCTAATTTGGGATACAATCAGCTCAGAATCCCCAAATACTCTTAGCATTTTGATTCCATGTTTGAGAGCTATATTTAGGCCTAAGAGTAAAGCCTCATATTCTGCAATGTTGTTTGTGCAAACAAACCTCAGCAAGAAAGAGAATTTGAGGAGTTTACCAGTTGGGGATAGAAAAACAACTCCAGCTCCAGAGCCTTCTTTTGCACAAGCTCCATCAAAATACATGGTCCACAAACCTTGCTGGTCCAGCTCTTCAATGTAGACATTTTTCTCTTTATCTTCCTTATCATCTGAGACAACCTTGAAGTTATCACAGTCAGTGTTTACAAAGCATATATGTTCCTCAGCTTCTTGGTCTTCCACTGTCTCTGATGATCTTTGTTCTCTGATTAGCTTAACATCCTTTCCATTCATTGGAATCATGGCATATGATAGGTCCAGCTGCATACTTCCACCAATTAGTGCTGCCCATCTTCTTGACAGCAACATACCATACTGTGGCTTGATGTCAACCACTGTTATATTCATTTTATATCTTTTCTCAGGAAATGCTGCCAATTTGAAATCTACATCCTTCATGATTCCAATAACTGGTACCTCTCTGGCATCCATAGCATAGCATTTTCCACATGCCTTGTCAATTTTCAACCCAGCTTGTTGCATGATGGCCAAAGGCATGACATTTGTAGATGCTCCAGAATCAAGCATACAATTTCTGATTATTTTTCCATTTATAACCAGGGATACATAAAATGGTTCCACTTGTGAAGGACACTTTGTCATAGTCACTCCTAAATAAACCTCAGGAGCCTCATCTTCTTCATTACATATGACATGTTTGTCACCCTGGATCTGAACATTTTGTTTAGCTTGAAAAGGTACCCCTGAAATTAGGGATATTGTCCTATTCTTAATTTCTTCCACTTTCATCAGTTCCATAAGTGGAACAAAGACTTTTACTTGGGAGAGGACTTGAGCTATATCAAATGGAGCATAATTTTGTATAACAGTTGTAGCTTGCTCCACAATCTTGTTTTCATCTTGAACTGATTTAGCTTTTACTTTAATAGTTCCTTGATCATCATTCTTGTCTTGGAAATCTTTGCTTTGATCTTCAGCTTGGGGGATTCTATTGTCTGGTCCTTGAGATTCATGACCTGTTCTATGTCTAAAATTCTGTTTATTATTAACCCACTGCCTCTTTTGTGATTCAATTCCCTTATGACCATGCCACGGCTGACCTGCAGAAATACCTTATGGCTGATGTGGGCTGCTTACTTGATTTTTACCTCTGAGATTGTAGTTGCTTTTGACTTGAGCAACTGCTGCAGCTGTGAAGGCCCTAATTTCCTCATCAGAAGGTCATTGTAAGTTACTCAGAAAATTGTGTGAGCTCTGAGCATACACATAGCTTTCTTCATTACGTTCATCATAAGAGTCCTGTTGACAGGCCTGAATTCCATCATCTATACTCTCATCAGCACTATAAATGGGGTATCCATTATTTATGGACACCATATTAACATCATCATCGTGCACATAGTGTGGCTCATTGCATTCATTACAAGATGTGGCATTATCACACAAGGATTGGGCAATCATACACTGTGACTGTGAATGTGGCATCTGACAAATTATACACCATGGAGTATCATCAACAATATTTATAGCTTTCTTTAGAGGATCAGGAGTTTCTTTGACATGTTGAGCTTTCTGATTTGTGTTGTTGTGTGGGAACATAGGCTTACCATTATGCCAATTGGTATTATACGGCATGTCATGCAATGATGGCTTCTTTTCCTGCCTTTGATAGACTTGCCTATCAGGACCTATCCCTTTTTCACTTCTAGCTAGTCTATAACTCAGGTCCTTAACAACATTTGCCAATTTGTCTATCTTATCTTCAGGGGCAAACATATTACCTTGAGTGTTCTGAGGCTTGTTTGGATTCTGCAGAATTTTCACATCATCCCTTCTGTTAGTCTTGCCTAATGCTTTCCTGTTGTTCTCAATATTTACTGCAATTCTGAAAGCATCCCTGAGAGTAGCAGGGCTTTTATCTCTTAATTCATATGCAGTTTTTGCATCAAAGGCATTGATATACAATATTATGCACATTGGTTCATTTGGCCTCATGTGATGTGGCAATTTGTTTAACACTTTAGTAAATCTTGCATTAAAATCTACAACCTGCTCATTTGACCCTTTAGTGATACTGGTAAACTCATTTACAAAAAAGCTAGGGTCAGTTTTCTCACCATATTGCTCCTTGAACATCCTTTTAAAATCATCCCATGATGAAATACTCCGGTCAGGCAGATTCTTATACCATTCCTTGGCCTCATCAACCAAAGATTGCATGAATGACTTCATGAAAACATCCTCATGTTCTACCTCAAAGTTATCCATGACATTTTGAAAAGCCTTTAGATGATCTTCTCCTGACACTGTGTTGTTTCCTGAAAATTTAGGCACTTGCAGCCTCAGATGCTTGTCAATGGGGTTAGGATACCCAGGAATACCATCAAACACCAATTGTCAGAATCTATCTAGCTGCATGGGCTGTCTGTCAAACTGATTAACGTTGATATTTCTGTTTACATTCTAGTTTCTTACATTGTTCAGTGGTATCCTAGCATCATTCACATTTCATCTTTCATCATTATGCTGATGCTGCACTTCATTTCTTTGCTGATGTCTCTGCACATTTGCATTCTCAAGGGTAGGAATTGAATTATTTTGGGCAGTCCTCAAAGCTTGCACTTTCTGCCTCATGTCATCTCTAATTTTCATGGCTTGCAGATACTCTAATTCTGCTCTCAGATTTCCGATTTCTTCAGCTAACTGTTCTTCCTTAGGCATGGAGGTAGACGGTCTCATACCATTCTGGTCATCATCTTCATCATCCCTCAAAGACTCTGCCTCTTCAAATCTGTCACTAGGGTCTAGAAATGGGCGTTCTTGGAACACTTCTGACCTTATTCTCAAACCATTACCCTGCTGTCTTTCATACACACTCTGGATTTCAGCCTCATTGTTTGAAAAATAAGGTACTGTCTTGTCTGAAGACCTTGGATTGTCTTGCATATCATCATTTTTTCTGGGGGAACCCTCACGACTGACTGAGACAGCTCCCTTTCTTCTGTACATCATTCTTCTTGTTACTGGTAACCCTTCAAATAAACGATTTTGTTGGGATCTTCTCCCCTGCATATAAATTTTACTTTGACCGGTTGGGAGATTACTTTGGAGTTGCCACCTATTACTAGGAACTGTTTTCTTTTTGTAAATCAGGGTTCTTTCACAATTCCCCAGTAGAGTCGCCAATTTCTGTTGGTTTTTTCCCAGACTGGATGCTTATTCCCAGATTTCCCTACAAGGTAGCCATCAATGATCAACAGGATCTCTGGGCCAGGGGCCAACAGTGTAGGAGATAGACTCTATATTTTATCTCCTCTTCTTCTTCAGGCTCTGCAAAACCTAGGGGGGTGTTCCCTACTCAACATCCATGGGGATATGCATACAAAGGCTGGGATGCTGACAAAAAGCAGATAAGTCCTCCTGTAAGTAGACCAAAACTGCAAGATAAGAGCAAAGGGGCTGGCTTTGGGCCTATTTTCAGTTGTAGACAGAGGACTTGGATCCTAAAACTAATTCTAATGTCCTAAAGGTTGTTTTAGAGTTTGACTTTGATTTATATTTTGGATGCAAAGCTGGACATGGTTGTAACACAAAAACAAAGCAAGATTGGTGCCTATCCAGGGCCTGGAGTCAGTAGACATACACCTGTGAATGATATGCATGAACAACTAAAACTGGATTTCAGGGGGATGCATCTAATAACTGTCTTACAGATATCTCCCAATATAGAGTGTTAAGCTATCTATACTTATGGCATCCCTATTATAGTATATCCTTCCCAATGTTCAATCTAAAAATAGTTTAATCTACCCCTTGAGCAGAAGTTAAGAAATCAGACATTCAACACAGGAATTCTATGTTCTAGAGCCTCAAACATTCCTTAAATATCCAGACTCAGAAGAAAGATATATGCAATACTGGAGATAGAATTAACAAAACACATGCTAACATAGCATTTCTCATATAAAATTAACCACGAAATCAGTGGATTCATGCAAAAAACATACAACTGGAGATACATAAACTCATAGGTTTAGCTGTACAGGGCAACCAAATCAGTTGTATTGCATTACAGAGCCAAAGTGTTCAACTTTCAACAACCTAGAAATGAGTAACACTTCCTGCTTATAATAGCCAGGTAGTGTACCATAAGCAATTAATTACATGGCTTTGACAAAAATCTGCCAGATACAGCCCTCAGAAGGAATGGCGCTCAGAAAATGTAAATGCAGCAGACAAAGAGGAGCCTTGAGCCATGCGCCATTATCTGGAGCCTCCACTCAAAAATTGGGCAACCTGATCGCCTGTACCATCGCCCATAACTCTATAATGTCACCATTAAGGGCCTCAACCACCCGCGACCACTTGGAAACTGTCGCAACACTTCAAACAGAAGTTCCCACCAAAAGTGCTTCGCTCAAAGTTCGAAAATACACAGGGGAATAATCCCACATGCATGGTGAGGAGTTCACATCAGTAGTTTATAAACATGGTCGCACACACGATAGGTGTCGAGCGTTTTGCCATGCTTGACACACAACCCTTCGCCAAGAACCCATCGCTGTGACATATACCATCGGCCCAGCTCAAAACTCCCTCGCCGATATAACAACTCATGCCGATGAACTATGGCCTCATCCCTCCGTCGGCCAAACACATGCCGATGAAACCTCATCGGCCAAACATTACCCATCGGCGGGCCCTCCAACTGCTAGCCCGATCTCAAAAGTCTCGCCGATCACCAAATCCTACATACTCCACTGTTGGCCAAACTGAACACAAAGTCATCCTGATGGCATTCCCCATCGGGGTGACTTCCTTCTATCGGCGGACCACAAAACACATTGGCCGATCACAGTAGTCTTACCGATGCCAAACGTCAACCCCACTTTCTTCGGTAAGACACACGCCGATGAATCATCATCAGCCAAACACTACATTGTCGGCCCAACATCTGACCGCTCACCTGATAGCTCCCACTCCTGCCGATGAATACATGACTTACCCCTGTCGACAAGACCAACACCATCGGTAGAACAACAATCTCATTCGCCGACATCACATGTTACGCTGATACAGTTCCATCAGCCAAACACCTCTGTCGGCCCAACTGAGAAATCCTACACCTATGCATATACAACTGTTTGATATACAAGGCGGACCCCAAACCTTCATGAAGCAGATTGGAAACATATTCGGGTCCGGCTTGTATCTTGACCTATGTACCTTTGCATGTATATACAACTGGAGGGCCCCATCACTTGTATATCAGCCATTGTATATTTTGTTCCTTTGCATATCCGCGGGCCCCAGCACATGCATCTCCTCCGCGGCACTGTAGCGAATGTATATTTGCACCTTTGTATGTTTTCCTTGCATCCACAAATATACAAACCTCCAATATACAACTGCAGCATCTTCAACAGAATATTCGATGAATGTATCTTCCGCTCGCCACTGTAGCAATTGTATATGCGCACCTCCTTTGTACATTTCGCTTGTGCATGACCCGATATACAAAGCGGGAATATTCCTGGGAATATACCCGCAATGTATCTTTTCTTTGTATGTTTGAAATGCATGTTGGCAGCTTTGTATGTAGCTCGATATACAAGACCACTTGTACATCGCACTGTAGCAGAAGCATGTTCGCCGCCCTTATACATTTCAGGATGACGTCATTGTCATATTCGCAACATCGGGGGATCTCCATAAAATGACTTAGTGTTAGCAATGTGACCCTCCAGACCTTGATGACGTCACCCCCATATCGGCATCAGGATGATATTCGGAAGATTAACCAGATATTTGGAAATATCATCCTGACGCGCAAATATCACGCTGCACTGTAGCTTCACTGCAGGATCGGGATGATATCCAAACATCACCTGATATTGAAACATGATGACCCTGATGAAACATCCGGTCAATAGAAAATGATAATGATGATGACCCCCCCCCTTAGAATATCATGATGATGATGATCTTCTCTCCTTAAGAAAATATGATGCTGCAGCTGAAAAATGCTGAGGAGGTCCAACACTTAGGAAAATGGGCAAGAAGATATAGGGTTCAAATGAAGAAACCCCCTAAACATGAAAAATCAACCTCCAGGTCAAAATGAGTACCAACAGAACTATGTATATTTCTGAATATACTAAACTGCGTCGAATGATATGCATGACCCTCAATAATCTATATCTATCAGACAAGTCCTTCATAAGTCCAAAATGCACTTGATAACAAATGTGACCAATCCTACTAATTTTTTACAGTTTAATTCTAGCGGGGAGTTATGTGTCTCTATAAAGGGATTTGACATACCAATGCACTATTCTGACAAGGTCAAGTGTACTATCAGAGAAGAACCTATTTCAAGGGAAGCTTTTGACAAGATCGTTATTTCTATAAGTACTACTTTAAATTATATTGCAAAATCACTCTCCTTGGAGATTAGAGATCGATTCCTCGTGATGAACTTCTTGAAGCCATGTCTATAATGTATCCTCAATATTGGGTCAACTATGAACCAAGTGATTATAAAAACAAGATAAAGACCTTAACAGATCATTTTTGTAGAAGTACAGAACTCGATGGACAACAAATCTAGAAGGAATTTTAAATCTAACTAAGATTAGAGAGCAATCAGGTCGATTTGCAACTTCAATGGTGGAATAGTTTAAATTCATGGAGGCTCCCCACCAAGAGGGATCGATAACAAAGCTTTGGGCAACCTTAAGTCAAAGCGAAATATTGCGTGATGCATTATCAAAAATTTTCAAAATTGGTGATTTATGTCAAACCATGATATTGGGGTTGGTGGAGGATGAGAGAGTTTTCAGTGCATTGGGGTTCTTGAAATCAAAGATAAGAAATAAACTTGACAAGAATTTAGAAAATTGCTTGAGATGTATACAACCAGACATGATATCTAGAGTTTCCTTTTGATAGGGCACTCACAATCTGGAGGTCCTTATGTGAAAGAAGAGGGTTGTGCAACACTTCAAATAATAATAGCACAAATGACAGTGACACAATGAATACCAGAACCACATGTAGTGGTAATGGTGTTGATGAGACACTCTTAAGTGGAGATATGGAGATAGAAGAAAATGAAGAACATGATCAGGATGACACTGGATATCATGGTCAAAGGAAGGAGAATGAGGATGACAAGATGATTTGGCAATTTGTAGGGAATTAGCAGTTATTAGGTATTTATATTGTATTTGTCTATCAGTGATGTACATTGTTCATTTTTTATATAAAAAATTAATATTTTCATATTATTATTCGTGATACTAATAAGTTTTACAAGCATTCAACTAAATCCAAAGTATTTTTTCTTCTCTATAACCATAGTAGTTTTTCATTTGTTTTCCTTTATTGCATTGCATAGTAATCAACAATAGTAGCATATTAATATATAACATTAGCAAATTTTTAATGTGTATGTAGAAACCAAAGTTTTCCTGAAGTAGGAAATTAAAAAGTACAGATAATTTGAACAATGAACACATAAATGGATTTCAGTGTTATATAGATTTTCAAATCAAGGTCCGAAGGAATACATTGAAGTATTACATTTACAATGTACAATAACTTGCTCAAAACCAACTCTACATAATGCTCTGTTGGAAACACATATTACTTGATCATTTTATCAGCTTTTGTAGAGTGCTCCACTCTTCATTTGATGGAGGTGTAACTTTTCTTAACCTAATTTGAGTGAGTTGTAAGTGTGATAAAAGTTTATAATTATAATTCATATATTTACATAGCTTCAATATTTCACTAAAAGTTCCATTCAAGGTTATCGGCGGTGAGATAGAATCCAAAAAGTTTGCCTCATCAGGATTTTGAGGAAACTGGTCCTTATCCAACTTCATTTTATCCTCCATATTCTTTTTGAAAGCAACCTTTCTAATGTATTGGCATGATGGGTCAAAAGCCCCTGACAAACCAAGCTTTCTAAAGTATTCTTCCTTTGTTTGCATCCTCTTTGTCAATACTGCAGCTTGTTGCAAAAGATGTTGTGCTTCTTCCAGCTTCTCACATTTTTCAATGATAGATGAGGCCTTTAGTATGACATCAATACGGTTCTCAATTCCTTTCAATTTTAATTCTTCACCAGTAGCATTGTAGATTGATTCCAAAATGTTGTTTGCATCTTACAGTTTTGAAGTTGCCATGTATCCATTTTCAGCAATGTATTCTTTGAGTGTATTACTACATACTAGTAGATCATTAGTGAATTCAAACATTTTAGACATATCATCAATCCTCTTCATAATTTTCTCCCACATGTTAGGTTTTATATAAACCATCGTGTTTCTATAAAATTTGAATATACTTTATTTTTGGAGGATTTTATTTCATTTTCTTCATTCTTCAGTTTTATCTGCAAATTTTCAGAGTTTTTTCTCTCTTTCTCCACATTTTCTTCCCACATATGTCCTACTTTTTCTACTGCCTGTAGTTTGTCTTTGGCTTGATTCAAGGATTGCTCTAATTTTTTAGAATTGACTTTTTCAATATCATATTTTTTTTTACTTTCACTTAACATTTTCTATAGTTTATTCACTTCCACCTCTGTCTATTTATTCACTTCACTTGTAGATGTAAAGTCAGAGTTTTTAATCCTTTTCTCTAATTCTTTGGTCTTGTTCTCTGCTACTTTCCTCTTGGCTTTTTCATTTGCTATGTCTCCCTGTAACTTTTCTATTAGAGTCTGTAACGTGTTACATAAATCACAAAGTCAAATGAAAATGAGCAATTTGAATGGAATTAACATCACTGAATATATTTTACTTCTGTTGTAACTCAATTACTAGAACTTGTGACTTGTCTATATTACAACTTTGATTTTTAAACACTATATTCAACAAAGTTACCAGGAAATTAAAAAACAACCATACATTTTTTAGTCTCTCTCTTGCTTTAGCAATGATGTGTACACCACTTTGTTGTTCTTTTTTGATACATTAATTTTGTCAGAATTTTTCATTCCAGAAAAATCCACTTGGATGGTGCTCACCTCATAGTCAGAGCGTTGCATCTAGTCCTATGGTTTATTTTGAACTTTGGGCACAATAATCATATAATCCATTTTTTTATTTCTAGGTCAAATGTAGTCAATACCCTTGTTGTTGCAGGCTCTAAAGTTGCAGTAGTCTCTATCTCTAGCACCTATTATTGTCATCTTTAATATAATATATTAATATGGGTTATAGATATAGATTACAATTATTGACAACATTTTAGATAATAACATAATTCTGGAACTTTTAAGTGTTATTATTTTATGGTTAGATCGATTGGTTGATTCTGGAAGTATTAAAATTTAGAATATATGTAAAAAATAAGTTTAATCAAAATCATTCCTTGAATCCTTTAGAAAAGAGATTAAAAATGTGTGTAATTAATGAAATTAACAAATTATAATTAGAATCATCTCTCATTTTATTAAGTCAAAAAACTTTAATAGCTATTACAGAAAGATGACAACACAAAGATGACATCCCTTTATAATTAATGTTACATGGCAAAAGAAGAAGCCCTCGGCCCCTCATTGGATAAATATTTCCAGTTAACAGAGAACTGAACACTATATATTTCCCTCGTAATTTCCTTACAACACAATGAAGAAGAAACCTTTGCTTGAGCCCTGGCCGCTACACTGGGAAGAATATGTGAATGAAATCAAGCATAAAACTAGGACTTTCGTCCAAATTTAAGAAGAAAAGATAACATGGTGAAAGAAGAAGCCTTATGTAGTTTGGACTATCTGGAAGGAAGCCAGAAGAAACATCATACTAAGCTAGCTGCTAGACACATGAACCAATGGATTGGGAGAGACCACTATCCACAATCCATCACTAAGCTACCAGAAAGATGCAGCAATGGATTGGGAGAGAACACTAACCACAACCCATCAGATAGATGCAAGACCATCTAGCATACAATGTTGCCAGATGCATTTTCCTGAGAAGCCAAGGCACTTTCCAGCTGCACTCAAAGAAGAATGATGTCAGAAGGCACCGTTCTCCTTCCTCTTTATTTCCTACGTAGCTAGTTGTTATCTTTCTAGATCCTCCCATCTCATACATGGAGTTCCGATGACTCATTTTTTTCATCTTACAAGAAGTAGGTCCTTCAAGGTAACGATAAAAACCCAACTATGTAACCATTCTAACCCTTTCCTCTACCAAAAAAGACTATATTCTAACTAAATAATTCCCAAAATTAGCTAACAAGGAACAACCAAAAGCTGAAATTGATTATTGAAAGCAACTTTCTCTATCCCTTTATAGCCATGATTGCTAGGATACTGGGAATTAAAAAAATCATTACCTATCCATCAGTCTATCTTACTAACCCTGCAAATAAATCTCCAGACGCCAAAATGTCACTTCAGAATCATATCATGCTCTGAGAGCATTTGGGCATCCAATTCAAGAAATCCTCTTATGGACTTGTCATCTTACATGTATGGACTTGACATCTTGCATCAAAAAGTACATTGGTTCCCTTTACAAAGCTTGAATTTTACATCCACTTGATCACCTTGGGTGATTGATGTGACCACCAAAATGTCATCCATCAGAGCAAATTGTTCCACTTGTAACTTGTTTTGTTGTTTGATAAACAAATGATGAATGGTTGTAGTTCAATTCCAGAAGGTAGATCTCCAATGCTACACATTGCCAATAAAATCCTCTGGAATCAACCACCTGATCTGTTAGATATTATTAGATCAATGGTTGAGATATATATAAAAATAAAATATAAATATATTTATATTGATTATTGTATATAGGTCAAGGTGGCAGTAGAGCACAAGCCCTCAACTGTGAAGATGGGCCTACCTCTTAATTTTGAGATGTACATGAAACATCACGATGCAATCATGATGTGCCACATGGAATACAACACATTCCACTTGTCTCTATTTTGGAGACTTTATGTAGAATTTTGGGTGTGTCAATACTTTGGCCCAAAATAAAACTTGTGCCATTGATCTGCGATCATCTGATGATCAAAAACTATTAGAAATTTAGAAACAATTATTTTTTCATGAGTCTAGACTGTTTGTTTACACCAAATCTTTTGGAGATTTATTTGGCACCCTTAGCAGTTATACAAGCTTTTGTTTACTAGTTTCTCAAACAAGTTGTTGGTTTTTTCTTCTGAATCAGCATTAGGGTTTGCACTTCTAATGCACAGGCAGATTCAGCCAACTAATACAGGAGGTTGCGTGAGCTCCTCCCCTTCACTTCTGGTTCTGCCGCACCAAGGGGGGTATCCCTATAACTCAAGATGTAACCTTGATTAGCTCAAAGATAGAAAGATCTAACTTGACAACAACAGGCAGAATACTCTCATGTATGGACCAAGATCTGTATGATAGATCACAAGGTGGGCAATGTTCTTGGACATATATGTCTGGTTAGGGATGAGAGTATGCAAGGGTTTCCTACTCCTAATCCTACAACTAACAGATGGAAGGAAGAGATGGTTTAGTTTGAATTTTGGATGCAAAGCTGGACATGGTGTATAACCTCAACACAGAGCTAGATTGGTGCCTATCCAGGGCTTGGAGTCGGTAGACATACACCTGTGAATGATCAGCATGAATAGCTAAAACTGGATTTTAGGGGGATACACATGATATCTGCCTTACAGATATCTCCCAATAAAGAGTGTTAAGCTGTCTATACTTATGGCATCCCTATTGCAGTAAGAAAGATACATGCAAAACTGGAGACAGAATCAGCATAACACATGCAAACACAGCATTATTCATATAAGATTAACCATAAAATCAGTGGATTCATGCCAAATCGCACAACAGGAGATACATAAACTCACAAGTTTTGCTGCACAGAGCAACCAAAACCAGTTGTATCTTATTACAGAGCCAAAATGTCCAGTTTTCAACAACCTGAAAAATGGTAACACAGTCTGCTTATAACAGCCAGAAAGTGTACCACAGCAATTAATTACATGGCCTTCAAAAATTCGCCAGATACATAGTATCAGAAAAATGGCGCTCAATGCATTACCAGATTGGCGCCCAAACATGAATGCAGTAGGTAGGGGAGGAGACAGGAAGAAACCTCGAGCCCTGCACCACTGTCCGTTGATGTACACCTTCAATCAGGTACCAGATCCGTCCATACCTCTGCAACCTTCGCCATTAATGGCGCACCAACCCGCGGCCTCGGAAAAATGTCAAACAGTCGATCGCAACCATTTCCTACCAAAACACCTCGTCATGATATTTGAAAATATGCAGGATATCAATTATCCCACATGCACCCCGCGGCGACCTTTTCAACACTTTATATACTAGGCCACGAGCATATATAATGTCGGTGCTTTTGCTCTTGACGACACTAGTATAAGACTTTATCATCATTATCCTTCAGCAGCATGATATCCTGTCGCTTGAAATATCACCCTGACGTCAGCATCACATCGCAATATAACCTGCATGATAATAGCCTTCATCAGCACAACCTGATCCATCGGAGGAAGATCCTCCTGCTTAACCAATATCAAAAGTCTGGCCGATGAAAAATCCTGATGACATCACCGTCATATCCTGCTGATGTCATAAGCATATCTGCCTACTGCGTACCTCCTCATATCCGGATGACGTCATCATCATGTTTGCAAATATCGGGGGATCTCCACAAGATGATTAGTGTTAGAAATATGACCCCCCCAGACCTTGATGACGTCATCATCATATCGACATCAGGATGATATTCGGAAGATAACCAGATATTTGGAAATATCATCCTGATGCACAAATATCATGCTGCACTGTAGCTCCACTATAAGATCGAGGTGATAGATGAATATGCCAGATATTTGAAAAGATCACCCCCCACTAGATAATGCACGAAGTCGACAGGCGGATATCTCCCTTCGGAAATATCATGATGCAGACAGGCAGAAAAGCGGATATCACCCTGACGTAAGAATGACGTCAGCATCATCAGGATGATAAAACAACGAACATGAAGTGATACAACAACATCAGGATGATATTGACTAAGATCATCCTGACGTTCAAAATATGATGACCACGATGAATATCAGGTCACACTTAGAACTTTACAGCAACATCATCAGGATGATCTTAAGTAAGATCACCCGATGTTAGAATATCACCCCAGCGAAAGATCATGCTGACAGAAAATATGATGACCCTCGTAAGCAACATCAGGGTGATGTCTGGAAACATGATGATGATGACCTCCTCCAAAGAAAATATGATGCTGATGTTAAAACATGCTGAGGAGGCCCAAAGACTTAGAACTTTTTTGGATTTTTTGGGAAGGTGCCTACATGAAAATTGCTCAAAAACTGACAGTGAAATCAGGCACCAACAGTGGCTCTGTCTGGGGACGTGCAGGTGAAAGACTGCAGCGAGAACCCCAGATCTCTGGGATGCAGACCAGTCCCTTATCCATTGGGCACAGAGTCAAATACTGCACTGACCTGCATCACCAAACACACTTGATGGCCTAAGGCCACCAAGAAAAGAAAAACATGTATCTCCCTTTGTCAAACACTTTGTTTTCATCTACATTTACTGGATCAAGCCTGGAGATACTGCCATGATCTGACCCCAAACAAACATGGTCATCTGCACATTCATCCCTCTGATTTAGCTTGTCACTGTCATCCCTGTGCAGATAACCCTTAGCATCCGGCAACAAGTGGATGCAGAATGTATCAGGCAATGCATACTCAAAGGGAATATAACACATGTTATCATTTGTATTAGCATTATGCATTGCAAAATGATTTCCTAGCTGGACTGAAAATTGAAAGCACTCGAAGTCCACCACACAACTAGGAAAGTCAGAGCTCATTTCATTATATGCTGGCACATCAAAAGAAAAGCTTTCAAAATCACAATTGTGCACATCATGTACACAACAACCAGCAGCACCAGGCTGGAAAAGATCAGGCTCTGGCATCTCTTTCAAATCAGGCACATTTTCACAGTCACTTACCTGATGCATGTTGTTTCCTCTTTCATCAGGATGAGAAACAGAATCCAAGCCAAAAATAGTGTCTAGATCTTCACCATACTCAGACAGATCCTCATCGCCATATGTGTCATAAATGGGTGACCCAAGTGCATCAATTTCATCATAGTATGCCATTTGTTCATGAGCAGCAGAGCATGCATCTTCATCACCAATGGATTCCCTCTGTGGAGGAGTATCAACCTGTATGCTTATTTCTTCTCTATCTTGAGCACAATACTCATAATTATCTCCACAGGTCCATTCCAAAAATTGTTCATTGCTGTCCACAACCTCATTGTTGTTTTCATGGTCAGATGCCTCATCATTGCAATGGGAATCCTCATTAGTCCTTTCACTGGCATCCTCAACATTCATCTTTTCATCTTCACATGATGCCTTAATTATTTGGTCATTTGCAGCTTTACAACTATTATTCACACCAAGGCCTGGGGACAGGGGTTTCAGTAGGTGCACATTTCTGATTTTTTCTATCTTTTCTATGAACCTGTATGCCATCTGCATACTTGTCACCTTGAAATCCCTCAGTATTGCACTAAAGCCCTCCTCAAAAGCTTCAAAGAATATGCCAACACAGGCTGAAATATCAGGTCTGAAACTTTTAGGGACATGTGAAAGGGCTACTGCAAACCTATGACTGAAATCAACACATGGCTCTTCATCTTGTTTTCTGATGTTCATCAATTCTGCAACAAGATCAGCAGGTTCTCTTGCGAATTCTTCCTTGAAACAGTCAGCAAGCTCATCCCAACAGGCAAAGGATCCTTTTGAAAAGCTCAAATACCAGTCTTTTGCTTTTGCATCAAAGGACCTAACAAAAAACCTCATCCACATATCCTCATCTCTAAATGAATGTTTTCCCATGAACTCATGAAAATTTTGGATATGTGCATTCCCATCACATACACTGTGACCACTAAATCTGGGCATCTGACAGTATATCCTAGCAGGCATAGTTTCTACTTTATAATCAACCCATGACAAATCCAGTTGGTCATACAAAGGATCAAAAGGGCTGAGAAGAGGTTTAGCCTTCTGACTAGCAGACACAACAGGGTTATTGCTTTTTAACCGGGCCTGCTCAGCCTCTAAGAATATCAACCTATTTCTTATCTCTTCTATTCTTTTATCCAACATTTCACCACTGAGTACGGGATAATTCATACTTGGATTCATAAAAAACTTACTCTTAGACATCCTTTGTCTGCCTAAGACCTAAGGCTTCCTCTGGCATCTAACTTATGCAACAAAATAGCAAATATAAAGGGGAAGGAACAAGATACCTTTTCTCATACAGATGCTGAAATATGAACAGCACATTTTTGTCACATCACATACATCCATCTTTCATGTGCATTTAGATCTTTTTTGCAGAGTCGCCACCTCTCCAGAGAGGACAAAATTTTTAATAGCTGAAAGCTACTTTTCCAGGTTCATTCCACCAGCAGAGCATCATTTTTCACATGAAAGACTCCCCAGCGGAGTCGCCATTCTTGTTGGTTTTTTCTTCTGAATCAGCATTAGGGTTTGCCACTTCTAATGCACAGGTAGATTCAGCCAACTAATACAGGAGGTTGCGTGAGCTCCTCCCCTTCACTTCTGGTTCTGCCGCACCAAGGGGGGTATCCCTATAACTCAAGATGTAACCTTGACTAGCTCAAAGATAGAAAGATCTAACTTGACAACAACAGGCAGAATACTCTCATGTATGGACCAAGATCTGTATGATAGATCACAAGGTGGGCAACGTTCTTGGACATATATGTCTGGTTAGGGATGAGAGTATGCAAGGGTTTCCTACTCCTAATCCTACAACTAACAGATGGAAGGAAGAGATGGTTTAGTTTGAATTTTGGATGCAAAGCTGGACATGGTGTATAACCTCAACACAGAGCTAGATTGGTGCCTATCCAGGGCTTGGAGTCGGTAGACATACACCTGTGAATGATCAGCATGAATAGCTAAAACTAGATTTCAGGGGGATACACATGATATCTACCTTATAGATATCTCCCAATAAAGAGTGTTAAGCTGTCTATACTTATGGCATCCCTATTGCAGTAAGAAAGATACATGCAAAACTGGAGACAGAATCAGCATAACACATGCAAACACAGCATTATTCATATAAGATTAACCATGAAATCAGTGGATTCATGCCAAATCGCACAACAGGAGATACATAAACTCACAAGTTTTGCTGCACAGAGCAACCAAAACCAGTTGTATCTTATTACAGAGCCAAAATGTCCAATTTTCAACAACCTAAAAAATGGTAACACAGTCTGCTTATAACAGCCAGAAAGTGTACCACAGCAATTAATTACATGGCCTTCAAAAATTTGCCAGATACACAGTATCAGAAAAATTGCGCTCAACGCATTACCAGATTGGCACCCAAACATGAACGCAGTAGGTAGGGGAGGAGACAGGAAGAAACCTCGAGCCCTGCGCCACTGTCCGTTGATGTACACCTTCAATCGGGTACCAGATCCGTCCATACCTCTGCAACCTTCGCCATTAATGGCGCACCAACCTGCGGCCTCGAGAAAACGTCAAACAGTCGATCGCAACCATTTCCTGCCAAAACACCTTGTCATGATATTTGAAAATATGCAGGATATCAATTATCCCACATGCACCCCGCGGCGACCTTTTCAACACTTTATATACTAGGCCACGAGCATATATAATGTCGGTGATTTTGCTCCTGACGACACTAGTATAAGACTTCATCATCATTATCCTTCAGCAGCATGATATCCTGTCGCTTGAAATATCACCCTGACGTCAGCATCATATCGCAATATAACCTGCATGATAATCGCCTTCATCGGCACAACCTGATCCATCGGAGGAAGATCCTCCTGCTTAACCAATATCAAAAGTCTGGCCGATGAAAAATCCTGATGACATCACCGTCATATCCTGCTGATGTCATAAGCATATCTGCCTACTGCGTACCTCCTCATATCCGGATGACGTCATCATCATGTTTGCAAATATCGGGGGATCTCCACAAGATGATTAGTGTTAGAAATATGACCCCCCTGGACCTTGATGACGTCATCATCATATCGACATCAGGATGATATTCGGAAGATAACCGGATATTTGGAAATATCATCCTGATGCACAAATATCATGCTGCACTGTAGCTCCACTATAAGATCGGGGTGATAGATGAATATGCCAGATATTTGAAAAGATCACCCCCCACTAGATAATGCACGAAGCCGACAGGCGGATATCTCCCTTCGGAAATATCATGATGTAGATAGGCAGAAAAGCGGATATCACCCTGACGTAAGAATGACGTCAGCATCATCAGGATGATAAAACAACGAACATGAAGTGATACAACAACATCAGGATGATATTGACTAAGATCATCCTGACGTTCAAAATATGATGACCACGATGAATATCGGGTCACACTTAGAACTTTACAGCAACATCATCAGGATGATCTTAAGTAAGATCACCCGATGTTAGAATATCACCCCAGCGAAAGATCATGCTGATAGAAAATATGATGACCCTCGTAAGCAACATCAGGGTGATGTCTGGAAACATGATGATGATGACCTCCTCCAAAGAAAATATGATGCTGATGTTAAAACATGCTGAGGAGGCCCAAAGACTTAGAACTTTTTTGGATTTTTTGGGAAGGTGCCTGCATGAAAATTGCTCAAAAACTGACAGTGAAATCAGGCACCAACACAAGTAAAGATGAAGCTTTTGTTTATTGAGAATAGTTTATCTAAGGTGAAAGATACTGAGCTAAGATATATAGATTTGGACTTGGAGGATTTCTGGAAGCACTCTAGAGTGGAAGAGGTCTATGTTAGGGGATTTTAGTGGACAAAAGAAGAATTTTGAATCAATGTCACACTGACATGGTTGATCTTAAAAACAATTGTACCATATTAGATGTAGAGATTTCAGATGAAAGCGGAGAGAACTTCAACTTGCTTGATATCAAGGAAGTAAAGCAAAAATTTAAGAAGATGCTTACTGAAGAGCTTGTTGGTGTTGGCCTAGTTAATGGTGAATCACTAGGGAAGCTTGGACAAATAGCAATGTATCGCAGACCTTTCAAGCATAAAATTGATGATGTCTATAAAAAACTAATAGATGAAGAGGGTAAATGCAAGGAGATGGGAGACCAAAAAGTTACCACCATCTCCAAAATTAAAGAAAAATGCAAATGTGTTATAACGTGCTCATGTTTTTCTTTGCATAAAAGCAAAAAAAACCATTTCTGATCATTCATGCCATGACTATTTTTCCTCATAGCAGCAAAGAAAACAAGCAAAAACACGATCGCATTGAAGAAGAGGCCATTGAATCAAGTGTAATAGAGAAAACAAGAAATTCACACTGCCACCTCACTGTTGTTCATCCTCAACAAGATTTTGAATTATTTTGACATTCATGAGTTCCAAGGTAGAGGTGGTGGCTCTGCCCAAGATAGACCTATGGCTCAGTAAGATGAAGACCATGTGCCTATACCCCGAGTGAGGCCAGAACATAGGTCACTCCCTTTGGCTTTGAAGGAGAGTGTTGAGCTGGAGACTTTACATTCATTGACTACTCTCACCCAATCTCTATCACAACATGCCGATGATTTTACCTAGGCCGATGAGGGTGAGAGTAATAGGCGTCATGTGTCCCCTCATTTGTGCAGTACATTTGTTAGTTTGAGAACAATTTTTGAGTTTTGCAATGTTTGATTTATTTTTATATTGCATTTACAGTTATTGGAGAAGGAGAAAACCTAAATCCAGCTGAGGAGGGTGAAAACAACCCCCAAAATCCTCCAAACCCTCCAAACCCTCAAAACCCACCTTCACCTCCTTTTCATGTAAGGGATAATCAAGAACACTACCTAGGGATAATAGAACAAAACAAGAAACATCTTGAAACTATTATTCAAACCCTAAACAATCCAAGTGGAACCATTGATTGTAGGAGGGAACTTGCAATATCACTATAGGAGATTGTTTCCCACACGGATTTGGTGACAAAACAAATCATCAAATTCCAAGACTATAGGGAGAAGAGTCGGCAATATTATGCTGACAAGTTGTCATATGAACAAGTCAAGAATGAAAAAATTATAAAATCTCAATTATGTGCACACTTTATTAATCCCAAAACCGGCCAAAGATTAGAAGAAAGTTGCAAACAGTTTCCTATACATTGGTGTAGGAATGAAGAAATATCCTGAAACTTTTGGGATAGATGGTACATGGTCTTCGATGAGTGTCCATGCAACAATGATGAAGTACCACAATATTTCTTGAGGAAACTCTATTGTGAGTTCGTCCTCAACAAGATTTTGAATTATTTTGACATTCGTGAGTTCCAGGGTAGAGGTGGTGGCTCTACCCAAGATAGACCTGGGGCTTAGTGAGATGAAGACCATGTGCCTATATCCCGAGCGAGGCCAGAACATAGGTCACTCCCTTTGGCTTTGAAGGAGAGTGTTGAGCTGGAGACTTTACATTCATTGACTACTCTAACCCAAACTCTATCACAACATGCCGATGATTTTACCTAGGCCAATGAAGGTGAGAGTAGTAGGCGTCATGTGTCCCCACATTTGTGCAGTACATGTGAGAACCTATGTGATTATGGGATGCAAGAGGCATGATAGGACTCTGCGACACAGGGGCAGGACATATTGGATGATCTTATTCTCAGTGACGATCTCTTATAGCATACATTTGGTATTGACTCTCAAGTAATTTGTTAAAAGTTTCATCTTGATTTAGTATATTGTTTTTTGAAAGTTGTAATTAATTTTATATGATTATCTATATTATAAGTCAAAAATAATGTATGTAATTGTTTGCGCAATGAAATTCTAGGGTCAGAGTCTTCATCCTGCCTCCATTAGCCATTCATTAGCAGGTTATGAGAGGAGTTCAAGTCAGCAGGTATGTAATTTATCACATAATCATAATTATTGTAGATATGTCAATGGTAATATTATTTTGTAACAATTTGATGATTTCAACAGTCAACGGCACCTCCATGGTTTCCCTGGTCCCCTGGACGCCAAACCACCACTTTTACAAAGGTAAATTTAACCATTTCTAATCATTATGCATTTTTAAAACAATGTTATGTATTTATTGTTGTCACATGAAATTGCACCTTGCTTGGAAGGATTCCAAGCGTTCCAATGACAAAATGGGAATGATCTCTAAGTGTGGGACTTTGCTAAATGAGATCAAACCTCCAGAGAAGGCCGACTTCCTTGCCTGATTATCACCTAAAACTACTAGATTTTGGGGGAAAAGGGAGAGGGAATGCTTTAAAAATGAAGATGAAAATTTGAAAAAACAAAGGGTGATGCACCAGACAAATTTAAAGAAACTTTCACAGAACTGAAAAATACACAACACAACTAGATATAGCAAGTATGTATACACAGGTTAGATGATTCTAGCAGAGGTAAGAAGCAATATGATTGAGAGGAACAGAACGTTCACAGAAAACCACATGCAGATTTACATAGAACTTAAGAAATCAGTAAAAGAGGTATGATAACTTGCATATATTCAGTAGGAAGGCAAAGGTACAGTAACAAAAAAGCTCTGTTTGGAAATAGAAAAGACTAGAATGCCAAAAAATTTCCAACCCTATTTACATCATACGAATGCATATATATAGCATTCCAAACTAACCTAGGGTGGCTACAAAATTCGCTCTAAGAGCTGTCTCATAAAATATCTACATTTATGACTATCCAGCCACAGGAATTATGGCGCCAAATATCTGGCACTAGGCAGATAAAAGATATTTTAAGTCTTCAATGCAAGCTGCTGCATCATCGATCGTCAGCAATGCATACCTTAAAATATCTGAAACAGGACGGTGGAGAAATATCTTTTACCATCAATGCGAGCAACTTTCGTTACCTGCAGAAATAAATGTGAAAAATATCTGCATCCTGCCCTAAAAAGTCGCTGAAACGTCCACCGCTCAAAACATGTGACTCCAGATCTGAAATTGAAAAGTGATAAAACTTCTGAAAACCTTGCCAAATGAAAGAGGGGACAAAAATATGCATCTTTGTCTCTTACAGCATGTCAAAATTTGCCAGGACAGAGGAGATACAGGCGGTCAAAGTTTTGGTCAACCGCCTGTATATATCGCTTTGCATTTGTGTATATATTGCTTGAATTTGCCGCCAGAATCGACATCCAAAACCTTCTCTGCAATTCCTTTGTATATGCGTGATGCCTTGTATATCAGACTTGAATTTGCCCTTTGAATTTTGAAATTGTAAATGCATACAATTTCGCTTTGTATATGTGGGCCCCACCATTTGTATGTTAACTTGCATGTATGTCTACCGCCACGTGGCACCGCCTGATTCGTTACTGAGCTGGTTCAAGGAGCATCACTAAAAACTATATCTGCCCTTTACATATTGCAATATACAAGCACAATTGTACATGCAAGCCGCAGACTTTAGATTTTATGAAATAGCCTGAAAAGACGTTGAAATCTGGCTTGTATACTTCCTTTGTGTGTTTGCTTGTATATCGCAATATACAAGCGCCAAATATACAAGCCACGGACCCCAAAAATTTATCAACTGCTTTGACTGCTGGGTCGGATTTGGCTTGTATCACTTTCTTTGTATATTTCCCTGCATGTTCAAATATAAAAAAATGCTTATACATTTACAAGGCGGACCCAAGACCTAAAATGCTGAATTTGATCTTCGATTCAAGTCCGCCTTGCATACAACCCTTGTATCTTTGACTTGTATATCACAATATACAATCATCCATATACAAGGCGGACCCCAAGACTTTATAAAACAAGTTAATTATGCAATCGGGTCCGGCTTGTATGTAAACCTTTGTATGTGCAAACATACAAGCGAAATATACATTCTACTGTTCATGCTCACTTGTATCTTCTAACATACAATCGGCCTTGTATGTGTGCAGGCCCCACCTCTTGTACATTCGACCTTGTATGTTTCTTTGTATGTTTCGCTTGTATGTGCAAAACATACAAGCAAAATATACAAAGAAACATACAAGGCCGAATGTACATTCCACTGTAGCGGATGCACTTGTATGTCAAACCTTGTATCTTTTCATTGCATGTGCAAACATACAACATAATATGCATTTGAAACCCGATATGCATTGAGGGAATATTCCTATAATGTATCTCCTGCTTTGTATAATTTTCCTTGTATGTTTCTCCTTGCAGCCAGATATACAAACCGGGAATATCTCAGGAATCTGCTAAAGATTCCTCCTTGTACATGCACCTTCCTAAGCCTGATATACATTCAGAAATGCATAAAACTCACCTTTTTCATCATTTTCTAAGGCTGATAGAGATTTGCAAGCCTGCCAAATGTACATTTGAATTGTATGTTGACCAAAACTTTGACCATGAATAATTTCTTTATTTGGCCAAATCTCAGGGTGGTGTAAAAAGAAAACCTACCTATTTTTTCAAGCTCTTTCCAATGGTAAGGTTTTTTAGGCAAGGCTTTTTAAGAAATTTGGCACTTTAAGCTTTATAGGAACATTTTCCAAAGGATTTTCAAGGAAAAGTACCAGGTGAACTGTTTAACTCTGGACAGGGGAAATTGGGTCTACAATTTGGCAACTTCTATGGGATGTTTGCCCACTAAACATAAGATCAGTAGCCTTATGCATCAATTGGGCATGGAGTCAAGTCTAAAACATACAGGGAAACTAGAACCTGCCTTCAAAACACAAAAAGGGGAAGAGGCCTGCATTCTCTGAATGACAATGCAGCCTGTGCAGAAGCACTTAGGGAAAGGGAAAACTAAAACAGAAATGAAACCTACTCTAATTCTAAACTAATCAGTTAGACATGACTTTAAACAAAGCCATTAACTTGTTCTTGAAAGTAACTGCCCTTCCTTAACAATTTACAATGTTTCCCATGCATGTGGGTAGATAAAAAGAGGTAAAGGGGGAATGCCCATATGAAAATTTGATAAAACACTGCCCATAAAATTGAGATGAACTCACCTATCCACCTTGACTGATTGCTAATGTTGCTAACTTATGGTGAATAATGGGCTGATCCCACTCATTTTGATGCTCAACTTCATGCTTAGAGGTAAGTATGACAAGTGGTGACTCCTCTTGACGTGTCTCCAGCTGGGCTAGATGCCTAATTGGGCATCCCCTTGAAGGTTTTGGATTGGTTGCTTCTTGTTCTTCATTTGGTATGATGGTGTCCTCCATTTGACTCTCATGTTGCTCTTGTGTGTGGAACAACTGACTTGGGACTTCATGGTTTTCTCCTTCTTCCTTCAAAGAACCCAAGAAGGTTGATATAATGTCATCATGGCCGCATTCTTCAAACCATTCTACTTTTTGATTATGGTTGTCATGTTTCATGGCTAAGTTTGGACTAGAGAGAAGATAATCTGAATGCTTAGAAATAACATCATTACCTTCACCTTGCATGATAGCTTTCCATGTTGACTCCTCCTCTATGGTCAATGGACCATCCTTTTTCATTAGGAGAGCTAGTAGCTCATCAAAGCTATCAGCTCTTAGAAGACTTTTACAAACAGTTGGCCCAAGCTCAAAATTCCCATTATCACTCAAAGAAGTGCCCTCCAAATCAAGTTTTTCTTCTTCAATAAAGGAAGGCAAATGTTCAAACAATGAGGTAGCCTCTTCCAACAAACTTTCATTTGTTATATCAGCCTCAAACTCTTCTGAACAACAGAAAGGAAGCTCCTCCAACCAGTTGAGAGCTTGCAAATCAATCTCATGAAAGGTTTCTTGACTTGAGAGAATGGACTCCTCCTCATCAAGACCATATTTTTCCTTTTCTAACTCACATGACGGTTCTTGAATAGCATTTAGCTCTTCTTTTTCTTCAAAAGACTCTTTCTCTTGTCTATCAAACTGCTGTCCCAGCTGAACATGTTCATCATTCTCTTGCAACAAGTCTAATTTTTCTGATTTAATGTCACGAAATAGGCTGCAAATAGTTATTCCTTCATCATATTCACTAGAAACATTCTCTTCTTCACCTACATAGCCTTCATTTGCTCTCCAAAGAACGGGTCATCCTTTGAAAAGGGAGATGATGGGAGGGCAAAATCTTTCAGCTGATGAAGTAGGGTAAACATGCTCATTGCTAAACTGATTATGTGGCATTATGGGCTGCTCTTGGTTATGAATTGGTTGTTGGATCTAAAAAGCACTCCTAAAACTTGGAATTATGATAGGCTTGGATTCTACAAGTTTTTCCTCTTCCTAATTTTGAACTGGTATGAGAGGATTGGCCTTTACAAGGTTTGGTATTTTGTAACCCGGATGCTTGGTCCAAGAAGGCTGCCATGGTAGAGAAGTTTGAGGCTCTTTCATAGATTCAGTTTGGTTTGAAGGATGGATTTGTTTGAAGCTAGGAATAGGAGAGGAATGTTTTATTTTGAGCTCTTACATTTGAGCAAACAAAAGCTTCATTTGCTCCTTTTTAGCAGCTATCTCTACTTCAAGATTTATTTCAAACTGTATTCTTTTTGTCACCCACTCTTGATTATAAATAGCAGATTGCTCAGCCAACTCTTGCTGCTGTAAGGTAATCTCTTTTTGCTTCTCAATTTCAACCAACATCAATACATGTGTGAGAACTCCTTACTAATATCACTGATCTTCATCTGTTCAAGCTTTTGGCTCAAATCCCTCAAAAAATAGTCAAACTTTTGGATCAGATCCAATACATTCTGGTAAGGGTGCTCTTGAGGCTGACTGTGTGAATAATCATGTTGTTTGGCATCAAAAAACTCTTCTTGGGGTTGAACTTGATCATATATTAGTTGATATTGAGGTTGAACGGGGATGGGAGGGTGAAAAACATGATAGGACAGCTGGTAATCAGATGTTACAGGGTCATTTAGAATAAAACTAGCAAGTTGTTCTAAGTGATATGATTGATAAGAGGGTATACATGTATGGTCTTCATGGAATGGAGGTGAAAAACCATCATAGTACTGATAACTAGACATTGCAAGAGTAAAGCATAAAACATAGGCAAGTCTAGATAACTGATTTGGAGTGTATATAGACAACAGGATCTTGAAACACTAAGAAATGAGTTATAACACCAAATAGAGTCGCCAGGTGCTGAAAAAATACTTTCAAATGGTAGAAAACTAACAATTAGCACCAACCTCATTAGTTGCATGTAATCTGGACTGCTGAAACCAACTGATATGTGATTAGAGTCACCATGGTGTTGTTTGTATTGCCTCCAAAGGTTGATAATACTAGGAGAAACACCAAAACTCTTAGTACTTTGATGAGAAGTTCATCGAACTCGTCCCACCGGGCGTGCCAAAAACTGTTGTCACATGAAATTACACCCTTCTTGGAAGGATTCCAAGCATTCCAATGACAAAGTGGGAATGATCTCTAAGTGTGGGGCTTTGCTAAATGAGATCAGACCTCCGGAGAAGGCCAGTTTCCTTGCCTGATTATCACCTAAAACTACTAGATTTTAGGGGAAAAGGGAGAGGGAATGCTTTAAAAATGAAGATGAAAACTTGAAAAAACAAAGGGTGATGCACCAGACAAATTTAAAGAAACTTTCACAGAACTGAAAAATACACAACACAACTAGATATAGTAAGTATGTATACACAGGTTAGATGATTCTAGCAGAGGTAAGAATCAATATGATTGAGAGGAACAAAATGTTCATAGAAAACCACATGCAGATTTACACATAACTTAAGAAATCAGTAAAAGAGGTATGATAACTTGCATATATTCAGTAGGAAGGCAAAGGTACAATAACAGAAAAGCTCTGTTTGGAAATAGAAAAGACCAGAATGCCAAAAAATTTCCAACCCTATTTCCATCATATGAATGCATATATATAGCATTCTAAACTAACCTAGGGTGGTTACAAAATTCACTCTAAGAGTTGTCTCAGAAAATATCTACATTTATGACTGTCCAGCCGCAGGAATTATGGCACCAAATATCTGGAATTGGGCAGATAAAAGATATTTCAAGTCTTCAATGCAAGCTGCTGCATCATCGATCCTCAGCAATGCATACCTTAAAATATCTGAAATAGGATAGTGGAGAAATATCTTTTACCATCAATGCGAGCAGCTTCCATTACCTACAGAAATAAATGAGAAAAATATCTGCATCTTGCTCCAAAAAGTCGCTAAAACGTCCACTGCTCAAAACATGCGACTCCAAATCTGAAATTGAAAAGTGATAAAAACTCTTGAAAACCTTGCCAAATGAAAGAGGGGACAAAAATATGCATCTTTGTCTCTTACAACATGTCAAAATTCGCCAGGACAGAGGAGATACAGGTGGTCAAAGTTTTGGTCAACCGCCTGTATATATCGCTTTGCATCTGTGTATATATTACTTGAATTTGCCGCCTGAATCGACATCCAAAACCTTCTCTGTAACTCCTTTGTATATGCGTGACGCCTTGTATATCGGACTTGAATTTGCCCTTTGAATTTCAAAATTGTATATGCATACAATTTCCCTTTGTATATGTGGGCCCCACCATTTGTATGTTAACTTGCATGTATGTTTGCCGCCACGTGGCCCCACTGATTCGTTACTGAGCTGGTTCAAGGAGCATCACTGAAAACTATATCTGCCCTTTGCATATTGCAATATACAAACACAATTGTACATGCAAGCCGCGGACTTCAAATTTTATGAAATAGCCTAAAAAGAAGTTGAAATCTGGCTTGTGTACTTCCTTTGTCTATTTGCTTGTATATCGCAATATACAAGTGCCAAATATACAAGCCACGGACCCCAAAAATTTATCAACTGCTTTGACTGCTGGGTCGGATCCGACTTGTATCACTTTCTTTGTTTATTTCCTTACATGTTCAAATATACAAAACACTTATACATATACAAGGCGGACCCGAGACCTGAAATGCTGAATTTGATCTTCGATTCAAGTCTGCCTTACATACAACCCTTGTATCTCTGACTTGTATATCGCAATATACAATCGCCCATATACAAGGCGGACCCCAAGACTTTATAAAACAAGTTAAAAATGCAATCAGGTCCGGCTTTTATGTAAACCTTTGTATATCAGCTTTTTATGTGCAAACATACAAGCAAAATATACATTCTACTGTTCATGCTCACTTGTATCTTCTAACATACAATTGGCCTTGTATGTGCGCAGGCCCACCTCTTGTACGTTCGGCCTTGTATGTTTCTTTGTATGTTTCGTTTGTATGTGCAAAACATACAAGCGAAATATACAAAGAAACATACAAGGCCGAATGTACATTCCACTGTAGCAGATGCACTTGTATGTCAAACCTTGTATCTTTTCATTGCATATGCAAACATACAACATAATATGCATTTGAAACCTGATATGCATTGAAGGAATATTCCTGTAATGTATCTCCTGCTTTGTATAATTTTCCTTGTATGTTTCTCCTTACAACCAGATATACAAACCGGGAATATTCTGGGAATCTGTGAAAGATTCCTCCTTGTACATGCACCTTCCTAACCCTGATATACATTCAGAAATGCATAAAACTCACCGTTTTCGTCATTTTCTAAGGCCGATAGAAATTTGCAAGCCCGCCAAATGTACATTTGAACTGTATGTTGACCAAAACTTTGACCATGAATAATTTCTTTATTTGGTCGAATCTCAGGGTGGTGTAAAAAGTAAACCTGCCTATTTTTTCAAGCTCTTTCCAATGGTGAGGTTTTTTTAGGCAAGGCTTTTTAGGAAATTTGGCACTTTAAGCTTTATAGGAATATTTTCCAAAGGATTTTCAAGGAAAAGTACCAGGTGAACTGTTTATCTCTGGACAGGGGAAAATGGGTCAACATTTATTTTGTTTGAATAATCTTGAACTTGATTTTCAGATGCTGAATACAGTGGAGACTCCTCCTGATCTTCTTGAGTCAGTGCAGATAGGCATTGATGCAACCATGATGTCTGCAAATCCTTTGACTGAGGTATGAGCCAATAACATGAAAATATCATAATTTTGTATTTCTTATTTTTTCTCATGTCATTTGATGTACATAAATGATATTTATGTTTAGTCAATTTTGCTTCTTGATGCTTCTCACAGGAGGTCACAACTCCAGTCCATCCAACTATGGACGAAGAGAGAGACAAGATGATGGAGAGTGATCATCAGTTGGCAGTAAGTGATCAATTACATATGTGATATATATTTCATACATTTTCTATACTAATGTGCATATTATTTGTTTGTATTAATAGGTGTAGCTAGATGAACTTTATTTGAAGCTTCACAGTCAAAGAAGGGCCACCGATTATTTCCTAAAAGTCCATAGGAAACTAGTTTTTGGGACATTTTTTGTATGCCTAGATGGCTTTGTATACATACTTTTGTATGTTAATCTGATGTATATTTTTGTATATTTGCCTATATGGCTTTTTATATAAACTAGATGTTATGTTCATGACATTATGTATATGACAGTTTATATTAAATATTTAACATGATAATCAATTATTGTTACAGGAATTTGGTTTTACAAGTGTCAATTGCATTTTCTTGAAAGTTTATAAATCATTTTCAAATAATCCATTTTTTGCATATCTTGCAATCATTGAATTCTGTGGGACTGTGCATTTCTTTGAGGCATCATTTCAAATAGTTCACGTGCCTTGTCTATGCTTCCATACTTTCCATACATGTCTACAAGGGCAACTTTGCAAATACGATACATGTGACAAAATTCCTATATCATGTATGCTTTGATGGTTGTCCACACCATGTTCTCTAGATCCCATTATAGCATAGGCAAGGAGGAAGTTGGTTAAGGTTGTGCAATTTGGATTTAGATGTGCCAAAATTTGCGTAAATGGTTGAAATTTATTTTTGTGCATTTGCTTGAGAATTTTTAAAGCCTTATGAAAAATTTATTTCGTGCATATCTTTCAATCATTGCATTCCATGAGATAACATTTCTTTGAGGCATCATGTCAAATAGTTCATATTCATTGTATATGCTTCCACACAAGTTGCATACATGTCTTGCAGGGTACTTACAACTACAACATTTGACAAAATTCCTATATCCTTTTTGCTTTGATGGATGTCTATACCATACTCCAAACATACCATTTCTAAGGTTTTGGAATTTGGATTTACACTTGCCAATTGCATTTTCTTGGAACTTTCTAAAGGCTTATCAGAAAATCCATTTTGTTCATATCTTGCAATCATTGTATTCCATGAGGTGACACTTCTTTGAGGCATCATGCCAAATAGTTCACGTGCCTTGTCTATGCTGCCACACTTTGCATACATGTCTCTGAGGGCAGTTGCAACTACAACATTTAACAAAATTCCCATATATTTTATCCTTTTGATGGATGTCCATTTTGGCATAGGCAAGGAGGATACTGGCTAAGGTTGTGGAATTTTGCTTTACACCTACCAATCACATTTGCTTGAAAGTTTCTAATGCCTTATCAAAAAATCCATTTTGTTCATATCTTGCAATCATTGCATTCGATGAGGTGACATTTCTTTGGGGCATCATGTCAAACAATTCACGTGCCTTGTCTATGCTTCCACACT
The DNA here is from genome assembly GCA_027924645.1 of Cunninghamia lanceolata. NCBI lineage: Eukaryota > Viridiplantae > Streptophyta > Pinopsida > Cupressales > Cupressaceae > Cunninghamia > Cunninghamia lanceolata. The sequence goes on along the minus strand of BSBN01000144.1, from coordinate 2,100,155 downwards.
TTGCATATATGTCTCTGAGGGTAGTTGCAACTACAACATCTAACAAAATTCCCATATGTTTTAACCTTTTGATGGATGTCCATTTTGGCATAGGCAAGCAGGATACTGGCTAAGGTTGTGGAATTTTGCTTTACACCCGCCAATCACATTTGCTTGAAAGTTTCTAATGCCTTATCAAAAAATCCATTTTATTCATATCTTGCAATCATTACATTCAATGAGGTGACATTTCTTTGGGGCATCATGCCAAACAGTTCACGTGCCTTGTTTATGCTTCCACACTTTGCATACATGTCTACAAGGGTAGCTGCAATTACAACATGCGAGAAATTTCCTATATCCTTTATGCTTTGATGGATGTTAATAAGTCATTCCAAACATTCTATATTGGTGTACAGATAGGGAGGATGTTGGCAAAGGTTGTGGAATTTGGCTTTACATATGCCAACTGCATTTACTTGAAAGTTTCTAAAGTCTTTTCAACAAATCCATTTCGTGCATATCTTACAATCATTGCATTCCATGAGACAACATTTCTTTGAGGCATCATGTCAAACAGTTCATGTTCATCAAGTATATGCTTCCACACTTTGTATACATGTCTTGCAGGGTACTTACAACTACAACATTTAACAAAATTCCTATATGCTTTATGCTTTAATGGATGTCTATACCGTGTTCCAAAGATACCATTTCAAAGGTTTTGGAATTTGGCTTTACACCCACCAATTTCATTTGCTTGAAAGTTTCCAAAGCCTTACTAAAAAATCCATTTTGTTCATATCTTGCAATCATTGCATTTAATGAAGTGACATTTCTTTGGGGCATCATATCAAACAATTCACGTGCCTTGTATATGCTTCTACACTTTGTATACATGTCTACAAGGGCAGCTACAATTACAAAATTCCTTATAAATGATGATGATGAGCCTCATCATGATTATTCTATTGCTTCACATCCAAATGCACAAATATCATGCACCTCCCCTTGTTGTGAAAGACTAGCTTGATTTATACCCATTTTCTTAACCAAATCTGCAACTTGTTCTTCATGTTCATGGCTGTTGTAGGTTTGATAAAACTCATTTTTATGATGCCCAGGTTGTCCTAGACATGCATAAGGTTCATAACTTCTGAAAAATCAATCTGTAGTTTATTTTCTTGACCCATGGAAAAAGTTATAACCGTTGTCCCAAAGTCTAGAGGAAGACATGTGAAGACAACAATCATGACTTGAATGAAGCCCTTTGCAAGTAGTTTCAAATTGGGCATGGAGTTTACCTTCTTGGACCATGGTAGATGTTGTGATGACTATTTTTAAGCTTCAAACCCCCATGATGACAATCCCCCATATAGTCGATCAAGGTAATCACCATCATGTAGTAACAAAGGACAATTAGGAAATTTTGAAATATTGTTGTGTCATGCATACAAATCATCATGAATAGGTGCATAAGGAATGTCCTAGCCAAAGACACTAAAGAGGACTATTAAAATGATGAAAGACCATGTTGATACAGTCATGATGTCAAGGCATGAAGAGATGAAACAAGGTGGAAACATGATGAATTTGGAGTCTCTTTGATTGAACTAACTGATATACCTACACATGCATGGATACAATGGTCAATGATGTTAGAAAAATATGTTAAAACTAAAAATAGATGATCACATGGATCTTTTACCTAATTTCTTAGCCTTATATGTTACTGCTACACCATTTTCAAGGTCCTGGTTGGTTGGATTAGTAAGAGGAAACCATGGAAAGGCCTTGAAAATATTTGAGTGATGCAAGAAATAGAAGCTATGATGTAGAATAATGGATGTACAAATCTCTACCAACTCAAGATTAGCCTTGTTACAACATCATATTATTGTTTTATGCATGAGGAAGGATAAAATGGGTGTAGCCCTTAAGATCCCTACGACGAAAAAATTGCCAAACTTTGACAGAGCAGTTCTTGGAATTCGTGGCAGCTAGGAACATTGTGTTTGGACCTACAGGTGCATATGGGGTCCGTCCACAATAATCTCTCTCGGTTTCGTTCAACTCTGGTATATTTGACTGTGTCAGAATCAAACACATTCTTGCAAAATGCTCTAGTTTCATGCAGTGGAAAGGTGCTAGGAGTGACATTTTGCATTCCATAGCTCATGGGGCCAAACAGACTTTACCAATGCATCAGGGTGGGTGATTAAATGCTAGGGAGGTCTTTTTTCATGTGCCAAGCACCCCAGTCATTCGGGGCAACAAGCTACTGGCAAAGTCCCTTAAGATCCCTAAGATGAAAAAATTACCAAACTTTGATGGAGTTGTTCTCAAAATTCGTGGCAGCTAGGAACATTCTATTTGGACCTATAGGTGCATGTGGGATTCATCTATAATAACCTCTCTCAATTTCGTTCAAATCTTATCCATTTGACCATGCCAGAATCAAACACATTCTTGCAAAATGCTTCAGTTTCATGTAGTGGAAAGGTTGCCAGGTGCCACATTTTTTGATCTGCTCATCGTGGGGGTGAACCGACTATGCCAACATGTTAGGGTGGGTGGGTAAATGCTATGGGAGGTCTCATTTTGTGCACCAAGTGTCTCAGTCATTTCGGGCTGCAAGCTACCGACAAACTTAAAAGGTGCTAGGTGTCGGTAGCTTGCAAGCCAAAATAACTGGGATACTTGGCACACAAAACGAGACCTTCCCTACCATTTACCCACCCACCCCGATGTGTTGGCATAATCCATTCAGCCCCACGATGAGCAGAACAAAAAATATGGCACTTGGCAACCTTTCCATTGCATGAAACTAAAGCATTTTGCAAGAATGTGTTTGATTCCAGCATGGTCAAATGGACAGGAGTTAAATGAAACCAAGAGAGGTTATTGTAGATGGACTGCACATGCATCTATAGGTCCAAATAGAATGTTTTCATCTGCTACGAATTCCAAGAACTACCCCGTCAAATTTTGGCAGTTTTTTCATCTTAGGGATCTTAAGGGACTTTGCTGGTAGCCTGCTACCCCGAATGACTGGGATGCTTGGCACATGAAACAAGAGTTCCCCTGGCATTTACCTACCCACCCCAATGTGTTGGCGAAGTCCATTCAGGCCCACAAGCTATGGAATGCAAAATGTCACTCCTAGCACCTTTCCACTACATGAAATTGAAGCATTTTTTAAGAATGCATTTGATTTCGACACAGTCAAACATACTAGAGTTGACTAAAACTGAGAGAGGTTATTGTGGATGGACCCCACATACACCTGTAGGTCCAAACAAAATATTCCCAGATGCCACGAATTCTAAGAACTACTCCGTCAAATTTTGGCAATTTTTTCATCTTAGGTATCTTAAGGGACTTTACCGGTAGCTTGTTGCCCCGAATGACTGGGGTGCTTGGCACACGAAACAAGACCTCCCCTGGCATTTACCCACCCACCTCAACATGTTGGCAAAGTCCATTCAGCCCCACGAGCTATGGAATGCAAAATGTCACTCCTAGCACCTTTCCACTACATGAAATTGAAGCATTTTGCAAGAATGCATTTGATTCTGACATGGTCAAATATACTAGATTTGAATGAAACTGAGAGAGATTATTGTGGATGGACCCCATATGCACCTACAGGTCCAAACAGAACATTCCCAGCTGCTACAAATTCTAAGAACTACTCTGTCAAAGTTTGGCAATTTTTTCGTCTTAGGGATCTTAAGGGACTTTGCCGGTAGCCTGTTGCCCCAAATGACTGCGATGCTTGGTACACAAAATGAGACCTCCCCTAGAATTTACCTACCCACCCTGACACATTGGTGAAGTCCATTCAGCCCCATGAGCTATGGAATGCAAAATGTCACTCCTAGCACCTTTCTATTGCATGAAACTGAAGTATTTTGCAAGAATGCATTTGATTTCGACACGGTCAAATGGACCAGAGTTAACCAAAACTGAGAGAGCTTATTGTGGATGGATCCCACGTGCACCTGCAAGCCCAAACTAAATGTTCCCATCTACCATGAATTTTGAGAAAACCTCTGTCAAAGTTTGGCAGTTTTTCTATCTTAGGGATCTTAAGGGACTTTGCCAGTAGCCTGTTGCCCCGAATGATTGAGGTGCAACACCATATTTTGTGATCAACATCAACATCATGAGGACACTGAGAACACTGAAGACATGGAGGACAAAGAAGTGTGAAGACATGAACAAATTCCTGTCATGAGGAAGAACCACAACCCAATCCAACTCCTGAAAGCATGACATGTTATGATGAAGAACCACAACCAAATCCAATGATCCAATGGCATGAACCAATGACATAAGCAACTATGTCCTACTATTGTAACATGATAAACATGAATGTTATGAACTAACATCCAAACCTTGTGACATCAATCTTGATATGACATGAGTGAAACACAAGTGAACAGGATTAAGACCAATTAGTATCAACTTCATCCATTACTTAGATCAAACCCCATGAAGCATAACATGATGATGATGGAAACATCAAATGTATACCATAGAAAACAAATCAAATGAAACATGAGGCCTTCACTTCTCAAGTTCATACAACTGCTTGAGTGAGATCTTCACTATTCAAGTTCATGCCTTGTCTTGAAGCACTACAACTCTGTGCATCACATCACATACTCTATGAAGAAGCATAATGGTATCATCAAGTAATAGACAACCAATAGACCTACACAATTATGCATTCCTTACTTTCAAAAAAATGTAATTGACATGTATAAAACCAAATTCATGTAAGGATAATTTATCAACATATTAAATATTTAATATAAACTGTTGTATACATAATGTCATGAACATAACATCTAGTTTACATACAAAGCCATATAGGCATGTCCAAACAAAGCCATACAGGTATATATACAAAAATATACATTGGTAACATACAAAAGTATGTCCAAAAACTAGTTTCCTATGGACTTTTATGAAATAATTGGCGGCCCTTGCTTGACCATGAAGATTGAGAGCCAATCCATGACTCATCCTCTCTCTGTCATTGAGTAGACCTCTTCAATAGTTCAAGCTCATGCAGCTCCACCTGTTAATACAATCAAACAATATGCACATTACTATAACAAAATGTACGTGAAATATATAACATCACATATGTAATCGATCACTTATCGCCATTTGATGATCACTCTCCATCATCTTTTCTCTAGATTCTTTGTCTATAGTTGGATAGACTGGAGTTGTGACATCCTGTGAGAAGCATCGAAAAGAAAAATTGACTAAACATAAATATACTAAAGGGAAGCAATTCATACTACTGTTTATATACAAAACAAAGTACACGTAACCATCTAGGAAAGTTTTATGCATACTTACAAATTAATCCAACGAACCATTTGGGTCTTCTCTACTCTTTATTGTGTCAAGTAGTGCCTCATGGTCATACTCACTGTTGGTGCCTGCATGAGCAGTCAGTTTTCAAGCATATAAACATGCAGGCACCTTCCCAAAAAATCCAAAAATTTCTAAGTTTTGGGCCCCCTCAGTGTTTTTCAGCGTCTGCATCTTAGTTCAACGGAGGTGGTCTTCGTCTTTTCTCCATCGGCATGGGTTCGTTTTTGTGTCTTCGACATTTCGGTTTGAACTTGAAGCATTTTGAGATTGGCCGACAGGGGATCACGGTGGCTTCATCGGTGTAACTGATGAGATCGGTGAAGGTTTGGAAGGTCGGCCCGATGAAGGGGAGCGTAGTGTTGTATCGACCAAACTTTTGAGCTCGGTGAGAAATTTTTGGGGCGGGCCGATGGTATGTGTCATGGCGATGGGCTTTAGATGAAGGCATGTGTGTCGAGCACGGAAAAAGCGCTTGACACTTAGTATGTTAGTGGCCATGTTTATAAACTACTGAAGGGGTCTCCGCACCTTGCATGTGGGACTATTCTTCCTGCACATTTGAAACTTCAGTAAAGTACATTTTGGTGGGAACTTCTTTTTGAACGCAGCGACGGTTTCCAGGTAAAACGCGGGTGGTTGAGCCATCAATGGTGACTGTAACAAGGGTATGGGCGATGGTACAAATGATCAAACTGCCTGATTGAGAATGAAGACTTCCAGATGGCAGCACAGGGCTCGAGGCCACCCTTGTCTACTTTTTATTTGCTGCAGCAATAACTTCTGAGCGCCATTCCTTATGAGGACTGTATCTGGCAGATTTTTGTCAAAGCCATGTAATTAATTGCTTGTGGTACACTTTCTGGCCGATATAGGCAGACTGTGTTACCATTTTTGTGGTTGTTGAAAACTGGACATTTTGGCTCTGTAATAAGATACAACTAGTTTTGGTTGCTCTGTGTAGCAAAACTTGCGAGTTTATGTATCTCCTGTTGTACGTTTGTGCATGAATCCACTGATTTCATGGTCAATTTTATATGAATAATGCTATGTTTGCATGTGTTATGCTGATTCTGTCTCTAGTTTTGCATGTATCTTTCTTCTGAGTCCAGGCATTCAAGGAATGTCTGAGATTCTAGAACATAGAATTCCTATGTTGAATGTTTAATCTTTTAACTTCTGCTCAAGGGGTAGATTAAACTGTTTTCAGATTGAATATTGGGAAGGGTATACTGCAATAGGGATGCCATAAGTATAGACAGCTTAACACTCTGTATTGGGAGATATCTGTAAGGCAGATATCATGTATATCCCCCTGAAATCCAGTTTTAGTTGTTCATGCTGATCATTCACAGGTGTATGTCTACCGACTCTAAGCCCTAGATAGGCACCAATCTAGCTCTGTGTTGAGGTTATATACCATGTCCAGCTTTGCATCCAAAAATCAAATCAAACCATTTCATCCTTCCACCTGTTAGTTGTAGGAGTAGGATTAGGATCCCTGCATGCTCTCATACCCAACCAGACATCATGTCCAAGAATGTTGCCAACCTTGTGATTTGTTACACAAATCTTGGTCCATACATGAGAGTATTCTGCCTGTTGCTGTCAAGTTAAATCCTTCTGTCATTGAGCTAGTCAAGGTTATACTTTTATCAAATAGGGACACCCCCTTGGTGTGGCAGAACCAGAAGTGAAGGGGAGGAGCTCACGCAACCTCCTGTATTCAGTTGGCTGAATATGCCTGTGCATTAGAAGTGGCAAACCCTAATGCTGATTCAAAAGAAAAACCAACAAAAATGGTGACTCCACTGGGGAGAGAGAGAGTCAAGTAACCTGAGCGCTGGAAAATCTAGTTTCCAGTGAAGTTGTTGCAGCAAAAAGGAACCATGTGGTGCTCTGCTGGGGTGATGAATCCAAAAAACAAAAGTGCCTTGCTGACATTTTGTCCTCTCTCTGAGAGGTGGCGACTCTGTTGAAAGAACCTATCAGTGCTGCAATATATATCCAGGTATTCATCTTTGATTCAAAATGTTGAGTTTAGAACAGCAAGCCTGGTCGTGCTCTCAAAGAAGACCATTCTTTATTGAAAGATATAAAGCCCTAAATTTCACAGGGATATATGGTTACCCAAATATTATTCCCAATAAAATTAGAAGATGTTTGCCAAAATATAGTGGATCAGATTCTGAATCAGCAAACAAACATCTGCAAAGATTTTGTAATTTAATAGAAGATTATGAGGTAGAGGATGAAGATGTAGTAATGAGACTCTTTGTTCAGTCATTGGAAGATGATGCTAGGATATGGTTTTCAGACCTGCCTGTTTGTTCAGTTTCTTCATGGATAGATTTAGAAGTTGCATTCCTAGGGCAGTTTGGTGAAAGGTTAGATGTGGCCTCAGTAATCATACATTTTATGAATATCCAAAGGGAAGATGAGGAGCTGGTTCCAACCTTTAATCTTAGGTTTATTAAATTGCTCAGGCAGATCCCTGAATATATGAGACCTAATAATGCATTGTGCTTGACAATTTATTTGGCTGCATTTGATGAAGAAATGAGTTATCTGTTGAGAGATAAAGAACCAGTCACACTTCACCAGGCTTTCCAATTTGCTATGGACATAGAAAACAATGAGAAATATGGAATGCCAGTAGGTTTCATGGCTGCAAGTTGTCAAAGCAGTTATCAAAGTGAATATATTTCAGCTCTCCCAGTATGTGCATTGAGAAATGATTGTATAGAGGGAAATATATTTCAGAATAATGTGTGTAGCCATGATGTGATGCATGAAGAAAATGTTGTAGAAAATGTAAGCATATCTTGTAATAATGAAAACAAAGATTGTTATTAGCCTTTAGAAGACAAGCCTGCAGACACAAGGTGCCCTCCAATTGATCAAATGAGAGACATACATGAAGTTGTGTCTTGCAGCAGTGTGCATATCCCAGTTATGCCTGATTATTTATATGAAGTGGATATGCAGAGCTTCACTCTGAATATAGAAAACATTGATTCAAGGGATGGCAGTGAATATGCTAGTGATTGCCAGCATTCAGATGCATATGTGAGCCTTTCAGATAATGAAATATATTTGGATGCTGATTATGAATGTTTCCTTGAAGATTTTGGCCACCTTCATAGTGTAGAGGTTGAAAACTTTGCTTTTGATTATCAGGGCACTGGTGAAGATAAAAAACAAGGTTACTATTTAGAGGTAGATGGGAAAATTACAGATGTGTGTGCTCATACAGTTGGGGATAGTGTTGATTGCAGGGGTGACTATGAAGCTTTCAGTGTAGGGCTACATTCTAAGTTATTTCTGCCTTCTCTTGAGACATTTCAAGTGGACATTAATGACAAAACTGCCATGCATGATAATGATGGATATCTATATGTTCATCAAGATAAATTTGATTATGAGATGTTGCTTGTGCTTGAATATTGCATGTTTGATACAGAGGAGCTCTTATTTTTTGAGGAAGGGCAAAATTCTGATGTGGATTCATTTGTTTCATGCGAGTCTGTTATTTTTCCAAGCAACATTAGTGATTCACATGATGATGACATTCTACAACTGATAATTATATATGCTGATGAAGCTAGCTGTAGATTTGTTGAAGAAAAAGAAATGAGCAGCAGCACAAATAATTGCCAAGGGGCTTGCTGCAGACAGTTAAATGCTTTTAGGCTTCATTTGAAGAAATCAAAAGAAAATCAGGTGTTTGACAAAGGAAAAGTCTGGTTTTTCCTTTTTGGTGGCCCTGGGCCACCATGTTTATTTTAAAATAATGTGTTTGGTGATGCAGATTGGTGCAAGTTTGACTCTGTGCCCAATGGATAGGGGACTAGTCTGCATCCCAGAGATTTGGGGTTCTCGCTGCAGTCTTACACCTGCACATCCCCAGACAGAGCCACTGTTGGTGCCTGCATGAGCAGTCAGTTTTCAAGCATATAAACATGCAAGCACCTTCCCAAAAAATCCAAATTTTTTTAAGTTTTTGGCCCCCTCAGTGTTTTTCAGCGTCTGCATCTTAGTTCAACGGAGGTAGTCTTCGTCTTTTCTCCATCGGCATGAGTTCGTTTTTGTGTCTTCGACATTTCAGTTTGAACTTGAACCTTTTTTCTCTAAGTTCAGTGGTTCAACGGTTCAGGGTTCAATTTTCTTCTAACGGGTTGCATTATGCATCTGCCTTGCACAAATATTGCATTGTTGAACCTCCCGCTTGAACCTTTTTGTTTTGGTTCAAGGTTCAATGGTTCAAAGCTTTGTTGCCTATGGAGTATTATTTTTGATGTTTGAACCACTGCTTTGAACCTCCCGTTTGAACCGGTTCAATGGTTCAAAGCTTCATGTTTTTGATATCGGAGTGAGATTGAGTATCGACATAGGCATTTTGAGATTGGCCGACAGGGGATCGCGGTGGCTTCATCGGTGTAACTGATGAGATCGGCGAAGGTTTGGAAGGTCGGCCCGATGAAGGGGAGCGTAGTGTTGTATCAGCCAGACTTTTAAGCTCGGTGAGAAATTTTTGGGGTGGGCCGATGGTATGTGTCATGGCGATGGGCTTTAGACGAAGGCATGTGTGTCGAGCGTGGCAAAAGCACTCGACACTTAGTATGTTAGTGGCCATGTTTATAAACTACTGAAGGGGTCTCCGCACCTTACATGTGGGACTATTCTTCCTGCACATTTGAAACTTTAGTAAATTACATTTTGGCGGGAACTTCTTTTTGAACGCAACGACGGTTTCCAGGTAAAACGCGGGTGGTTGAGCCATCAATGGCAACTGTAACAAGGGTATGGGCGATGGTACAAATGATCAAACTGCCTGATTGAGAATGAAGACTTCCAGATGGCAGCACAGGGCTTGAGGCCACCCTTGTCTACTTTCTGTCTGCTGCAGCAATAACTTCTGAGTGCCATTCCTTATGAGGACTGTATCTAGCAGATTTTTGTCAAAGCCATGTAATTAATTGCTTGTGGTACACTTTCTGGCCGATATAGGCAGACTGTGTTACCATTTTTGTGGTTGTTGAAAACTGGACATTTTGGCTCTGTAATAAGATACAACTGGTTTTGGTTGCTCTGTGCAGCAAAACTTGCGAGTTTATGTATCTCCTGTTGTACGTTTGTGCATGAATCCACTGATTTCATGGTCAATTTTATATGAATAATGCTATGTTTGCATGTGTTATGCTGATTCTGTCTCTAGTTTTGCATGTATCTTTCTTCTGAGTCCAGGCATTCAAGGAATGTCTGATATTCTAGAACATAGAATTCTTGTGTTGAATGTTTAATCTTTTAACTTCTGCTCAAGGGGTAGATTAAACTATTTTCAGATTGAATATTGGGAAGGGTATACTGCAATAGGGATGCCATAAGTATAGACAGCTTAACACTCTGTATTGGGAGGTATCTGTAAGGCAGATATCATGTATATCCCCCTAAAATCTAGTTTTAGTTGTTCATGTTGATCATTCACAGGTGTATGTCTACCGACTCCAAGCCCTGGATAGGCACCAATCTAGCTCTGTGTTGAGGTTATTTACCATGTCCAGCTTTGCATCCAAAAATCAAATCAAACCATTTCATCCTTCCACCTGTTAGTTGTAGGAGTAGGATTAGGATCCCTGCATGCTCTCATACCCAACCAGACATCATGTCCAAGAATGTTTCCAACCTTGTGATTTGTTACACAAATCTTGGTCCATACATGAGAGTATTCTGCCTGTTGCTGTCAAGTTAAATCCTTCTGTCATTGAGCTAGTCAAGGTTATACTTTTATCAAATAGGGACAACCCCTTGGTGCGGCAGAACCAGAAGTGAAGGAGAGGAGCTCACGCAACCTCCTGTATTTAGTTGGCTGAATCTGCCTGTGCATTAGAAGTGGCAAACCCTAATGCTGATTCAGAAGAAAAACCAACACTCCCACACCTTCCACAAAGTCTTGTTCAAAGTTCTACCTCGATATTGTATCAATTGAACATTGGTTGCCATGACAAGGTTGGAGTAATGAAGAATCTTTCGATGCGTGTCAAAGTCCTCAAACAACCAAACATTAACACTCTTATGTGGGTACCTTCTAATTCATGTTCCAGTAACAACCACTGAGCCTGTAGGGTATTCTATGTTTTCTCCATCTGTAATTTGGGCCTCCAATTTCTTTTTAGCCTCAACACAATAACACAAGTAATAATTTGTTCCCTCTTCATTATCTTCATCTGCAATAACTGCATAAACATGCCCTACAATAATATGTGCAACAAATTAGATGAAATTAGTCAACATTACAAAAATACTACAAAGTTTAAGATAACGTTAGGAATTTAAAATTTAACTATGCAAGTAGATATATTACCTGGTTGAACTAGATCTGATATGCGGTCAAAGTCAACTAAGGATTCCATTTGTGTCAGTTCCAGTGCCGTCAAGGGTTGATATGTGTCAAGTGGGCTAAGATAACATAACTGCCATTCATCAACCCACTCCTTTGGCTTGCACTCATTCCAAGATTGAATTGTACATGAAGAACAAAAGCACGCCATCTTCTACGTATGGATACTCCATGAACCTGCAATTGAGCTTCTGAAAGAGTGTAGCTCACTTGATCCTATCAGTGTACAATAGTCCTCATATGGTGCAATGTTAGTATCATCCATCAACTAAAAAAATCTACGAACTGAAGACTTACCTTCATTACGTGGACCCATCGAAGCATTACACCACTTGACAATTAATTTTGTATCTGTAAACTTTACATTGTCTTTATACTTTAACTCTTCTCGTGCTATGGCTCTTTTGATACAGGCTCCTGCACCATCATGCTCCACCTTTCCATGCCCAGCCTCACAAAAGTTCCACATATGTTGAACACCTTTAATATTATGCCTCCTGCTTAGCCAATAGAAATTCTGCAAGTTCTTGAATTGTGATGCACAGTTATCCGACCATATGATATGTTGATTGAACGATATGCCTCTTCTAGCCAAATCATTGTAGAACACTTGAAAGCAACCTTGCACAAACTCCATGGAATGTGTACAATCATCACTTATATAAAAATGATACTCCCTTATGATCTTTCTATCATCCTCTGTACTATCATTCGCATGAATGAATGCAATGTGCACAAATATAGAAACCTATGTCAAGTTGTAATATTGGGATTACACCTCACACTGTGGCTGTAGACTATAGTTCTCTGCAAAGTTGACAGCTAAAACAATGCTCCCAACTAGAAATGTGTCCTTTCATAACTTGAATTGCAAGTCCAACCATCAAGCTCTATGGGCATGTCTTACATACTCATACACTATACTGTCACTAAATATAGACATAAACTGATACACTGGAATCTTCTGAATAATATATTCACACCTCTTTGCTTCTTTACCATCTCTTGTATTGTATGCCACTATTTTATACTTGCCGAACTCTACTAGTTCATTTCCAACTGCATGTGTTATTTCCATATGTTCACATATTGGCATACGTTGCAAGCCACCGCAATGCTGACATGTGCCATCCAAGCATAATTTCCTATAGAATATTTGACCTTCCTCTCTATCACATAAAATTATTGATATGAAGTCTCTTGAGGTAACTGGTAGGGCATGTATGCCACAATCCTGCAAAACATTGTTAGTATGCAAATCTAAACATATAGACCGATAAACATCAAAATGGTCAGAAAAGTTAATATGTAATCTACAACAACAAGTAGTGCATGTGTGATTTATTTTGACAAAGAAAGGTTTTAGCATTTCAAAATATCTTTGAGAAATTTTAATTTGAGGATACATCTCTAGAAATTTACCAAAAAACTGTGTTTGAGTCATATCCAAAAAATGCTTTGGATGTGGCTCACAGTTTTGACTACTGATTCTCCTTCTTACCACATCCCTTTGATTTAGAGATATCCTTATGTAATTCTTCCAAAAGTCTTCAATTAGTGATCTCAAAGCTTCGACAACAACTTTGTCTTTCCATGGGAGTCTCCCAGAGAATGCCCACAATTCATTAGTGTTTGGATCCTCAACTCTTTGATGTTTTCCAATGGCTCTCATTAGATTTTTTCTATTTATTTTCAATGCTTGACTTGTCTTTCTAATGAGGCGAGATTTTTTGTTTGTTGGCTTACAATTGTCAATGTAATGACACGTCATTTGACATTACTATCCTTGGTGCGTGAAGTGGAAGCCACACTCTCATACACACTCATTAGATTCTTGACAATTGATTTTCTACTTGAGGTATTCAATGTTCTTAGGCCAAGAATCTCATAGTGGGCCTAAACTTTAGATTTCTCATTAGTTCAACAAAGAGTTGACATCTTTCGATTTCATTTAAATTCTCAAAGAATAATTTCCATATCTTATTCACATATCTTTGGTAAGTGTGCATGGGAATCTTATCCTGCATGGCCTCCAATACATTCTCATCAATATCAATTAGAAACTTAGGCTTCCTATGCAAAATTCTAGGAGGCATTTTAATTGGTAAAGTAGACTCAACATTAGGAATTTCTTCAATATTTACTTGAGATGGGATAGATGACGTACCTTCGATTAGAGGTGATAAGGATGAAAATGATGTACCTTCAACTTGAGGTGTGAATGGTGGCATGCCACCAAGTTGAGAAGAAAATGCAGATGTACCTTCTACTTCACATGTGAAAGATGGAGTGTCTCCAATTCAAGAATATAATGCTGGTGTTCCTTCAACTTGACCTGTGGACGATGGAGTGCCTCCAACTTGGAGATTCACTTTCCTCATTACACGAAGGTTTTACATTCATTCCCTTTGTGCCACTAATTCCATCTCTCTCGTAGCTTCATTAGACATGTCATGTTCCTCTTCAATTGGCAATGGTGGAATGTCTTCTTGTATGGTTGAAAATTTCCTACTTTCCTGAATTCACCTCATTCTTTCTCTTTTCCTCTCATTTTCATCTTCACACTCTTCTGGTGTTAGAGTCTTTACTCATTTTCTTGGCATGATGATGATTTCTACAAGAATGATGAATAAGACAATGATAATTAGAAATTTTATAATGACAATGAATAACACAGTTAGAATGAATAACAAGGTTCTACAAACTTTTGAATAAGACACCTCATATCAAGATAACTTGAACATACATAAGTCATGGAGTATGCATTTGAACACACATATAAGTCATGTAGTATACACTTGAACATACAAAGTCATGGAGTATACACTCAAATACACGAAGTCATAAATGATGCACAAACAACACTTTTAGACTTAGATTTGATGAACTTCCAATTTCTGCCCCAACACTTTCATTCACAATCATTTAGGACAGTCATCACACTTTGTCAAATAATGGCCAAGAAAGCTTCAAAACTCCTTGAGCAGGTCTAAAAGACCTTCATATAGATTCTTCACACCTTTTTCCCAATCACAAAACACACCAAGTATAGAATGGATTACATAAAGTCATTGAGTATACACTTGAACATACAAATTCATGGACTATACACTCAAATACATGAAGTCATAAATGATGCAGAGGAAGGGTGGAGTTCATGAAAATATACCCAAAAGACAAATTGTTCTTGCATGTTCTCCATTGTTGCTCCTATGTACACCTTCCTATATGACTTCAATGAACCAAGGCAAATCCACTTGGAATGATTTAAAAAACATCCATACAGATTTGGGATCCCATTCAAAACATTCTAAAGGTGATTCCAATAGGTATTAAACACCTAGACTCAAAAGCAAACCCTAACTAGCTTGGGTGCCAACACTTACTTAATGATTGTAAAACTAGTCCTCTTGGGATAGTCATAATAAAACTTGTCTAACCCTTGAAGAATGCTCTAAAATCCTTTGTTCATGTCTATAGGACCTTCTACGACCCCTTCCCAACATGGAATATGCACAACCAACACTTTTAGACTTAGATTTGATGAACTTCCAATTGCTGCCCCAACACTGTCATGCACAATCATTTAGGACAGTCATCACACTTTGTCAAATAATGGCCAAGAAAAATTCAAAACTCCTTGACCAAATCTGAATTTCATGATATACACTTGAATACAGGTCATAGAGTATACACTTGAATACAAATACAAAGTCATAGAGTATACACTTGAATACCTAATCATGAAGTATACACCTAGATGGAAAGAGGACATTTAGGGCAGAAATTTAATACACTTGAATTATGTGATGTCAAACAAGGTATACTAATCACCAACTTCCAAACAAATCAACTTGCAAGTCCTAAGAACTTTATGATCATTGATGTCCTTCAACAACTCCTTTATGCCTACTAGCCCTCTAAAAGGGGTATTTTGAACATAACTTTCAAACAAGGACTCAAACCTAGAACTTTTTCACCATTTTGAATATTCATTAAGGATTTATTTAACATATCTCACTTCCACATAGGGTTGTTTTAGAACTTCATGTCCCAAAATTGATTGTTCCTGCTACTACAAAGGGGCAATTAGCCCTATTTTCCAAAGCAAGTACTCAAAATCCTTCATCCAAACTTCCCACACCTACTCTATCACCCTTGTTAGGATTCCAATAGACAAAATCAATAATTTTTGGTTAAATATAGGCCTTCTACATCACCTAACCACCATACCCTTACTCTAGGCCTGTTTTAAGCTAGTTTCCATGAGGGTTTATTGAAAATCTATCTTCTACACCTTGCCACACCTTACCAATGGTTCAAACACCTTAGGTTAGACCTGGACATGCTTCCCAAACTCTCTGTTATCCCTTGTCAACACTATTTCATCAAACTCTCACTCAAAACCACCATTCTCAAGCCAAATCTCACACAAAACCCTTGGGCTAGCCTCCAAAACCCCACCAAATCACCTTCTCTTCTCCTAAAACCCAATACTACATCTAAGACCATCTAATTGGACCCATCCCACCAAGTAATAGGAGCCATAGTAAGTTGAATGGTTCATTATAACATTCTATGTAATCAAATTCCTCAAAAATAGTTTTCCCGGGCTGCTACAAAAAAATGACTCAAACTGCTACCAAATTCAATGTGAAAAGCTCAAACCAGGTTTAAATTAATGTTAACTCAGTCCTCTACCAAATTCATAAGTTTTTAGAACATTTAGCCCCTGTACGAAACCGTACCAGGTCTGGGAACAATCAATTTGCAAAGAAAAATACAGAAAACAGGGGTCTTTGTTATTGATATTCACTTCAAAACATTCTTCCTCCCTTACAACGATTTCTTCCACATATATATGTGTTTTCCCTCCAAATACCAACCACCTAAACTAACTAAAACAACCTTTTGAGACTAATTTAACCTTGGTATTCCATAGTATGTCTTTGTACTTCTTACATAGCATTTTTGACAACATTACGAATATGACACTTTCTTTGTAATAATAAAACCCCATGACTCAAATTACATTTGAAGTGGTCTATTATGAACTTATTCAATGACAAAAGACTCAAACTCTCCTAGAACCTAACACTTGACCAACATTAAGACCTTATTTACAAACTTTGCACAAGATAAACTTGGTGCCCCTGCACCATTATGGACTATGAATCTTATGAAGGAGAAAGTTGGGAAGGTTTCCAAAAGACTTTAATACTACGATAGTCATGGTCGACTTATGTACATAAATAGTTTTGTTCCTTCAAGACTATCATGATTATTTCCATAAAGTAAAATAGCGCTGCCAAGATACTTCAAAACTATTTGAAACTATAAGGTGTTGAGAGATCACTATTTAAAGGTATATCTCTAATACTAAGGCTTGCTTTGACCCTATCAACTCTTAAGAACATCACCTTGACTGCTCTTGACTATCTTGCCCCTTGAAGGCCATTGTTTGGACTCTTATATGAGTATTAAATCATTATTTTAGGTTTGGAAATCATGAATTGTATGGTTAATTTTTTACATATATGAGATGTATGGAGGTGATTTTAAAGGATGACAAAATGAATGCCATCAAAGGGGACTATTAATCAACATAAATTGGTTGTTCTAATAGTCTTAAACTAGTCCAAAAACTTTGTGATAGTCAAAAGAACATTAACCCTTGAAGATAACCTTCTGGATACTCGTGACAAAAGATCAAAGACATCTTAAGTAATGCATAAATTAAAAACAACTTCATGATGGTCATGACTATGATAGTGGACTGTTATATAGACTTGTGACTATCCTACACTCATGAAAACCTCCTTTTTAGTGTTTTATCTCCTTATAACTCCCTTTGTATCATCTTGTGTCATGATGCTTGTATGTCCATATATTTGTAGATTACTCTCTTCTCTAAAATTTTGTTATGTTGATGAAGTATGATACATAATCTCCATCATATTTTTTATGGATTGAGTGGTATCAAAGTGAGTTGTAACAATTTGTCAAATAGGTTGTGGTGCTCATTTCCTCCATTTTTGTAAGAAAAATATCATTTCATGCTTTGGTGAGATGTTAAGCCTTGTGCAAAGTGTTGTTTTTAGTATAGGGGAGGGCTACATATAGGGTATTTGTAAAGTTGCCAATGGCAACAAATTTACCACCTAGCCGTCCTTAACTAATCCATGATTGCAAATGGATGTATTTTGGCTTCTATTGACTAAAAGTTCAACTTATTTATGAATTGATGCATAAGGAATGTCCTAGCCCAAGACACTAAAGAGGTCTCCACATCCTCCAACCTTCTCCAAGAGAATTCATACTATGAAACATGCATGGAGAAGTTATCAAAAGGACACCTAACAATCATGTCTAAATGATCAATAGAGACAAGTAGGATTGTCATAATAGGGGGCATAGGATAGTCTAAGATTCAAGCCATTGCATGGTTCTATTAAATGAATTGAATTATGCATGTATTAAGGAATAAGTCCTTCATCATCCTAGGGCAAAAATTAAGAGTCTTCCAAAATCAATTTTGGCTCCATTGATTATGAATACGAGTATGACAAACAATTGTTCACTAAAATTATTTTATGAAGTATTTGATTTTTTCTCTTGTATAGCTGAAAATAGGTGAAATGAAGGCATGAAGGGCCGAAACAAGGTGGAAACATGAGGAATTTGGAGTCTCTTTGACTGAACTAACTGATATACCTAGACACACATATATATCTTAGAGCATAAAGAACATAAAAACATAAGGACATAAAGACATTTAAAGACATAAAGAACATAAGAACATATATATGTGAATTAAAGTGTACATAAATTAAACATACCTTAGAATTTGATATTGCAGTTGACCAATTCTCCAAAAGATGGCTTCAAAATCCTCAAATTCTTCTTTTTTGCAAGTTTGATTATGAATTCTATATAATTCTAGAATAGGATTAGTGAAATTTATGGAAAAAACAAACATATATCATCAAATTCAATCTATATATCAATGGTAATTAGCTTTGAAACAATATCACACATGAAACATGAAACTTTTAGTTTAAATAATCAAATTTTCTCCAAAAACATGCAAAATCAGTTCTTCTACATTGAAAAAACAAAAAAAAGTGGTGGATTGATATAAAAATGATTCTGCCAATAAGGGCGTGGTTCGGTGGTTAAGTCACTCAGTTGTAGTGGCGGCCACCAAAGTTCAAACCCCCACTGGGCCAATGAGCTTGCAGGCTTTATGCCTTCACTGGGCCAATGAGCTCACAGGTTTGAAGTGTTCTTTCTTGGGGATGAGTTCCCCCGTATTGTGGCCTCACCGGTTCTTTGCTCCAGGCAAAAGCATTCATGTGGAGCTGGAGGGCGTGTCACATTAGCATTGCTGGTCACATTAAAAAGTTTACCAAGCGCATTTATATATATATATAAATGATTCTCAATTAGTCAAACAACATAAAAAGCATTTTCTTGTCTGATATACTCGTGAAAAGCAGGAATACCAGTCATGTGGGGTCTGAAACACGTATCCCACATTTTTTTACCATTTTCCATGCTTCCAAAAATGTACTTGCATTATAATGTGAGCACATTTTGGGAAGCATCAAAACATAAAGGTTCATGCATGCAAAAATCATAAACTTCTAAATGTTGGTGCCAAAATCATGGTCTAGGATGTCATGCTCTTGTTGCAAGTATGAGGATAACCAGTGTTGTCATTGATGTCAACATACTCATATTGCATTAATGAGAAGGATTGGATGAGCTGTGTGCTGAAGATATTGAGAAAATTAGCCTCAATCAGAAACAGTGAAGAACAGTGATGACATTAAGGTAAAAGTCCAAGATAAGATGAAGATCAGAGGATGCAGTTTAAAGGGTTTTTAGATATGAGTCTTGAGATGCCCAGTAAAGATTTCAGAGGTCCGCATAAAGATATGAAGAAGTTATGGTCACTCTAGTAGAACCGGTTCTAGCAGATGTCAGTGGTGACAGAGTGTCACAGATTGGTCTGGTGAGCTCTGGAATTGCATTATCTCATTCTGTGGATTGGAGGGAGAATTGCAGAAAGTAGTGTGAAGTGACAACTAGATTTGTTCATGGTTTGGAGGTCCGGAAGCACCTTTTTTAGTATGACAGTGGTGATAGACTGTGTTCTTGAAGTTCTAGATGAAGAAGAAAAGAATTCCAGCAAGCTGATAAAGTGCGGATGTTCTTGGTGACTCAGGAAAGGTTTTGGTGATCTTTGGATTGTGTACAATTATTATTGGCGGTCCGATTAAAGTTGGAGTTTACATTTGAAGAATCACCACTGGGTATTGGCGTTCTTCTTGTGACTGGTCGACCAGATGTGTTACACATCTTGCGAATGATCTTGTAGGTATTTGCCGACTTAGATGATTATTCCTAAGTCGATGCCTTGTATAAATAAGGGATTGTGAATTCATTTTGAAGTGTGTCTTGGTGCAGATAAGTGTGGGGTAGCGAAGAGAAGTGTGAAAGGTAGAGCATGAGTTTTTGGGCTTAAATGGAATTGATCCAGGCATGGTAAGGATGTCAATCTCCAGTTCAAGTTTGTAATACTTGTTACTTTGTAGATAGTGTGTCTCTTGTAGGCAATGTGCCTCTTGTGAGCAGTGTGCTCTGGCAGTGAGCCCTACTTGGCATGTGCCATCTATTTTTCTTATTCTTCTAACAGAGAATAATCCTTGGGTTAATCACCCCGTGGTTTTTCCCTTGACCGGGTTTTCCACGTCAAAATCTTGGTGTCTCATGTGTTGATGTGTATCTGCTCTGGTGTTTATGCTTTATGCTTTCATAAATGATTAATTGATATGCTATCACATAACAAAGAGGATTTAAGTGTTTAAATTAGAAGCAAGTTTTGGACAACTGATTCACCCCCCCTCTCAGTTGTCTGCCTGGAATCCAACAATTGGTATCAGAGCCAAGTTCCTCTAAAAGGAGCTTAATCGCTTGAGGAGATCCAGGATGTCGTCATACAAGAAGGATAGTCTGAAGATTGATGGAACCAACTTCTTTTTTTGGAAAGGTCGCATGAAATGTCACTTGGAGTGTATGAGAAAGGCGTACTTATCCATGGTCACAAAAGCATATGTGCCTCCACAGGGTGGTCCGACAACTCTAAATGAAATCACAGATGCTGAAAACAATCTACGGACCAAAGAGGCTCTTCTAAGTGCATTGACTGACTCAGAACTCTCAAATGTCATTGATCTACCAACTGCCTATGAGATCTAGGTTAAACTAGAACTTCTGCATGAAGGAGACGAGTATGTTAAGAGTGCAAGGTTGCAGAGTCTCAAAGGGAAATTTGAAAGACTGAAAATGAGAGACGATGAAAATATTACTACCTTTATGCCAAGAGTAAATGAGCTGGTGTGTGGAATTAGGAATCTTAGTGGAGTTTTGGATGAAAATGAGATTGTTGGCAAAATTCTCAGATCCCTTCCTGCTGTCTACAAAATCAAGGTTGATGCCATTGATGAATTCAGAGCCCATACAACTATCACAAGAGACCAATTGGCTAGCAAACTAGCTGCATTTGAAATGACCAAGTTTGGAGATGTCCCCCCAAGACTGAATCTGCATTCAAAGCCAGTGCCTTTGTGAAAGGCAAACAAAGATTTGATTCAAGAGAAAACTCTTCAATGAAGCTATCATGGTATGATCAAGCAAGAAGAGACATGGAAGAGGAAGAAACAGAAACAACTCAACTTGAAGCCCTCATTGCAAAGAGACTGCCAAGAGGATCCGGTAAGTATGAAGGAAAATTACCCTTTAAATTATTCAACTGCAATAAGATTGGTCATTTTGCTTCAAGATGTCCAGAAAGATCTGCAAGGTCAAATTCTAACAGATAAAGGTTCCAAAAGAACTGTTATTATGTTCATGAAGAAGATGATAATGAAGGAGTAACAGATGATGAATCAGAAATAGGAAACAAATCCAGAAATGAATGGGTGTTTATTGCCATCAAGGAAGAAGATCCAATATCCTCTGAATCTGTCAATCTTAAGGTTGTAGAAAGAGCTTTGGCTGCCCAAGTTGAAGAAAAGGATGATTGGGTTATTGACAGTGGATGCTCTCACCATATGACAAGTGACAAAGACAAGTTCCTAGACTTGGAAAGGTATGAAGGAGGAATGGTAAAATTTGGTGATAATTCTGCTGGTAGAATCAGAGGTAGGGGAACTATTTCTTTTGATGGAAAGAGCAAAACTAGTAATGTACTGTATGTTGAAGGATTGAAGCACAATCTTCTCAGTGTTGGACAGTGGGTAGACAAAGGTTATGATCTTCGGTTCAAAAATGGAAGATGCAAGATCTTTGAAAGCTCCGGAATTGAGATTGCATCCGGTACTCAAACAAAAGGTAATATCTTTGATCTAGTTGGTTCTAATAAAAGTTGTTTGTTTGTCCAAGTTGATCAGAGTTGGTTATGGCATAGAAGGATGTGTCATGTAAATTTTGATAACATCATCAAGATAAGCAATACTCAGGCTGTAAGAGATCTTCCAAAATTGGTGAAACCTACAAATAGCTTGTGCAAAGAATGTCAATTGGGTAAACAGAGTAGAGTCTCATTCAAAAGCAAGGATCAGTCCTCTACCGAATTATTGGAATTAATTCATACTGATCTATGTGGTTCGACAAGAATCAAGAGTATGCAAGGTGATAGATATTTTATGTTACTGACTGATGACCATTCCCGGATGATGTGGGTTACCTTTCTGAAAGAGAAATCATAAGCTTTTGAGAAGTTCAAAATCTTCAAGGCTATGGTAGAAAATCAAACCGGACTGAAACTGAAATGTCTAAGGTCTGATAGAGGTGGTGAATTCACATCTGGTGAATTCATAGATTTTTGTGAGAAGCATGGTATAAAGAAATAGTTATCTGTGCCTAGGACTCCACAACAGAATGGAGTAGTAGAAATAAAGAACCGGACCATCCAGGAAGCATCCAGGACAATGATGATGGAAGCCAATGTTCCCCAGATGTTTTGGAGAGAAGCTGTCAGCACTGCAGTCTATACTCTCAATCGAGTTCAAATCAGAAGCAATACCAGTAAGACTCCTTATGAACTTTGGTTTGCTATCACTCCTACTGTGAGATATTTTAGAGTATTTGGTAGCAAATGTTACATTAAAAGAGATGAAGATTTAGGAAAGTTTGATGCTAGAAGTGATGAAGGAATTTTCTTGGGTTACTCCACTCAAAGCAAAACATACCAGTGTTACAATAAGAGACTGAGAAAGATAATAGAAAGTACAAATGTGAAGGTTGATGAAGGAATTGAGAAGCCCTCAAGGTTTTATGAATATGATGAAGATGATCAGAATGGTTCTCTGGTTCAAGAAGCTCAATCCTCCTCTAAAAGTCAAATTCAGACTGATCCGGTAAATCAGGAAGAAGAGGTTTGTCTGAATGAGCCTGATCAAGAAACAGTAGTTTAAGAAACTCCCAAAATTCCAAGGTATGTAACTCTAAACCACTCTGAAGATTAGATCATAGGTGACAAAAGAAAAGGGGTACAAACAAGAAGGAGAATTGCTCAAGATTCAAATGAATATTGTCTGATTTCAAAGATTGAACCTAAGACAATAAATGAAGCCTGCAATGATGAAAACTGGACCAAAGCGATGGAGGAAGAGTTGATGCAAATTGAGAAAAATAACACTTGGGATCTTGTTCCCAGACCTAGAAACAAGAATGTGATTGGAACCAAATGGGTCTTCTGGAACAAACTAAATCAAGTTGGTGAAGTAATCATAAACAAAGCCAGATTGGTCTGCAAAAGCTACTCTCAAATAGAAGGAATTGATTTTGAAGAAACCTTTGCTCCGGTGGCAAGAATTGAAGCAGTCAGATTATTTCTTGCATTTGTTGCCTTTAAAGACTTCAAGGTATATCAGATGGATGTCAAGTCTGCCTTCCTAAATAGTGATTTGGAAGAAGAAGTATGCATTGAGCAATCGGATGGATTTCAATTGTCTGATCATAGTGATATGGTCTGCAAGTTGAAGAAAGCACTGTATGGATTGAAGCAAGCCCCAAGGGCTTGGTATGAAAGGTTGGATAAGCATCTTGTGCAGATTGGTTTCAACAAAGGTACTGCTGATAGTAACTTATATTTTAAAATTGATCATGAAAACATCTTGATTGTTGAAGTATTTGTTGATGATATCATCTTTGGAGGAAAAGATAGCATGTGTAAAACTTTTTTAAATCAAATGAAAAGTGAGTTTGAGATGTCCATGCTTGGTGAAATGAATTTCTTCTTGGGTCTGCAAATTACTCAAACAAAGAAATGGATCTTCATTTCTCAGACCAAATATGTGAAAGAATTGTTGAGGAAATTTTGAATGGATGATTCAAAGCCAATGGATACTCCCATGGCAACCAGATGCAAGTTGAGCAAAGATGATGACTCTCCCAAGGTAGATCAGACAAAATATAGGTCAATGATTGGAGGACTATTGTATCTCACTCAAACTAGACCAGATATTATGCAGGCTGTTGGTCTTATTGCTAGATTCCAAGCTGATCCTAGAGAATCTCATGTTATGGAAATCAAGAGGATTTTTAGATATCTAAAAGGGACAGTTGAGTATGGTCTATGGTACCCTAGAGATCATGATTTCTCTCTTCATGCATATACAGATGCAGATTGGGCAAGAGATGTGGATGACCGGAAGAGCACCAATGGTGGAGCTTTCTTTTTGGGAAAAAGATTAGTTTCTTGGCTGAGCAAGAAACAAGAGGCAATATCTCTATCTACAACTAAAGCAGAATACATTGCAGCAGCAGGTAGTTGCACTCAAGTCTTATGGATGAAGCAGATGCTAAGAGACATTAAAGTAGAATATGAGGAGCCTCTCACAATTTTCTGTGATAATTCAAGTGAAATAAATATTTCTAAGAATCCGGTGTTGCATTCTAAGACCAAGCACACATCTATCAAGTTTCACTTTCTAAGAGAACAAGTGAACAAGGACGAAGTCAGATTGGAGTATGTGCCCTCTAAAGATCAGATTGTAGATTTTTTACTAAACCTCTTCCCAAGGACTCTTTTGAGTATCTCAGGGAGAAGTTAGGGGTCATTGCCCCTCCAGTGATGAACTAGGATGCACTGATGTGCATCAGTCCAGTGGATATCACAGTCATATCTTGTGATCCGGATTGGTGATGGGGAGCTGCTACTCAGGGGGAGCAGCTGGTATGATTCTGATATGTTAAAATTGCGAGTATGAGCCCTTTACCATTGATGTTAAAGGGGGAGAGAAGACATGTGAAAAACAAGTGGTTGTTGATCAAAGGGGGAGCAGTAAAGAAAGAGAAGACATGTGAAGAGTTGTTGCTGATAGGGGGAGTTGTGATAGAAAGGAGAAGTTCTTGTCTTGATGGTTTTTCACATCATATGTTGCCATCAATGACAAAGGGGGAGATTGTTGCAAGTATGAGGATAACCAGTGTTTTCATTGATGTAAACATACTCATATTGCATTAATGAGAAGGATTGGATGAGCTGTGTGCTGAGGATATTGAGAAAATTAGCCTCAATCAGGAACAGTGAAGAACAGTGATGACATTAAGGTAAAAGTCCAAAATAAGATGAAGATCAGAGGATACGGTTTAAAGGGTTTTCAGATATGAGTCTTGAGATGCTCCAGTAAAGATTTCAGAGGTCCATATGAAGATATGAACAAGTTATGGTCACTCTAGTAGAACCGGTTTCGGTAGATGTTCAGTGGTGATAGAGTGTCACAGATTGGTCTAATGAGCTCCGGAATTGCATTATCTCATTCTGTGGATTGGAGGGAGTGTTGCAAAAAGTAGTGTGAAGTGACAACTAGATTTGTTCATGGTTTGGAGGTCTGGAAGCACCTTTTTTAGTATGACAGAGGTGATAGACTGTGTTCTTGAAGTTCCAGATGAAGAAGAAAAGAATTCCAGCAAGCTGATAAAGTGCAGATGTTCTTGGTGACTCAGGAAAGGTTTTGGTGATCTTTGGATCGTGTACAATTATTATTGGTGGTCCGCATTGAAGTTGGAGTTTGCATTTGAAGAATCACCACCATGTATTGGTGTTCTTCTTGTGACTGGCCGACCGGATGTGTTACACGTCTTGCGAATGATCTTGTAGGTATTTGCCGACTTAGATGATTATTCCTAAGTCGATGCCTTGTATAAATAAGGGATTGTGAATTCATTTTGAAGTGTGTCTTGGTGCGGATAAGTGTGGGGTAGTGAAGAGAAGTGCGAAAGGTAGAGCAGGAGTTTTTGGGCTTAAATGGAACTAATCCAGGCATGGTAAAGATGTCAATCTCCAGTTCAAGTTTGTAATACTTGTTACTTTGTAGACAGTGTGTCTCTTGTAGGTAGTGTGCCTCTTGTGAGTAGTGTGCTCGGGCAGTGAGCCCTAATTGGCATGTGCCATCTATTTTTCTTATTCTTCTAACAGAGAATAATCCTTGGGTTAATCACCCCATGGTTTTTCCCTTGACCAGGTTTTCCACGTCAAAATCTTGGTGTCTCATGTGTTGATGTGTATCTGCTCTGGTGTTTATGTTTTATGCTTTCATAAATTATTAATTGATATGCTATCACATAACAAAGAGAATTTAAGTGTTTAAATTAGAAGCAAGTTCTGGACAACTGATTCACCCCCCCTCTCAGTTGTCTGTCCGAAATCCAATAGCTCTCACATAAAATGTATTTTAACTATGCATGTAGTGCATCAAATAGGTAATCAAGTGATGGTCCAGGAGTATCCCTAGACTCAAATATCCATGTGGTTCATGAAATAGAACTTTTTATAACAAGGAGGGACAAATGTAACCTTGTATCTACAAGGGAAAGTCTCTCTCTCTCTCTCTTCATTTCTCTATCCTATATATAGAGATGGATCGGGAGACATGGAGAGATAGAGAGGGACATGGAGATAGAGAGGATAGGTGGAGATAGAGATGGGGAGAGGGAGAGATGGGGATTGAGATAGAGAAAGGGGTCTATAGAGGGAGAAAGATAGAGATACATATATAGAGAGAGGGGAGATATATGGAGATAGATCTAGCAAGGGAGAGATAGATAGGGAAATACAGAGAGAGAGGTAGAGAGGGTTATATTAAGAGATGGGGTTATAAGGATAGATAGCTCGATAGGGAAAGAGATCAAGAGATGTCTAGAGACATAGGGAGAGAGATTTCAAGAGGTAGAGGGATGGGGAGAGAGATAGAGAGGAGGAGAGAGGTAGCGAGGGATAGATTAAGAGATAGGGATCCATATGTCTAGAGAGATAGAGATAGGGATCCCTATTCTCCCCTCTACCTAAACCTCTAAACCATAAACCCTAAACCCTAAATAATGCCCCTAAACCCTAACCCCTAACCCATAAACCCTAAAATCGAGGAACCCTAAACCCCTAACCCCTAAACCATAAAACCTAGAAGCAACCCTAAACCTCTATCTCCCTATCTCTCCCAATCTCTATTGGTCCCCTTGCTCTATCTCTCTCTAAACCCTAAACCCTAACCCCTAAACTCAAGCAACCCTAAACCCCTAACCCCTAAACCTAAACCCTAAACCCTATTTACTTGAGCAACCCTAAACTCATGTAAACCTCAAATAGTGAGGGAGGGAGAGATAGAAAGGTAGAGTCAGAGAGAGGGGATCAAAAGAGATCTAGCAAGATAGATAGACAGGGAGATAGAGAGATAGAGAGGTAGGTATAGTTAGAGAGAGGTGTTGGTGCCTGTACATGAAGTCAAGATTTGAAGCAAAAATTGTGTTAAGGAAAAGTTTCAATATCACCCTGATATTTTTGCGGGGGGGTGATATTTTGAATATCCATCATCTTAGTCAAGATCACCCCGATGTTGTTTTATCACCCCGATGTTGCAGACGTCAGTTTTATATGGGGGTGATATCTACTTGTCCATCACCCTGATATTTTTGCGGGAGGGTGATATTTCGAATATCAGGTGATCTTATGAATATCACCTTGATATTGTAACATGATGGTGACCTCATCAGGATCCGGTGGGGTACATCATGTGGTCTCCAGCATGTTATTATCAGCAGGTATGTGGGGGTCCCACCGATCGCCTATGAGGACATGAGCAAGTACAGAAGGGTCATCGGTGAGGTATTTGGTATGAATATGATGAAGAGGATTTTTCTCCAATGCATCAAGATGCACTGATGAGGATGATCATTAGGCTAATTTTGAATATCGGGTAGGCTCAGCATGAGGTTCGCTATTATTAGGGTGATATTTCGATGAGGGTGATATTTCATATCAAGCTGATATGAAATATCGAGGTGATATTGCATATCAGGATATCATGCAGGAGGTTCATTGTTGGCGCGGGTCATGATGATGGGGTCTTACTTGATGGTTCCTTGGTCACGCAAAGTAAAATTGTGCGACATCATATGTGCTCATGACTTTGCTTATAAAGTATTCAGGAGGTTGTTGCGGAGTGAATGTGGGATAATTAGTTCCCACATGATTTGAAAAGGTTAGGTCATGCATCTTGGTGGGAAAATTTCAAAGTGCGCAATCTACTGCATTTCCTAAGGCCACGGGTTGGTATGCCTTTAATGGCGGATGTTACAGGGTATGGGTGAAGGCATGCACGGATCAACCACCAGATTGAAGATGTAAATTCCCAGGTGGCGGTGTAAGGCCCGAGTCCAACCTCCCTGCCTCCTCTCCCACCTGTTGCATTCAATGTTTGAGCATCATTTCTCATGATGCACTGTATCTGGCAAATTTTTGAATTGCCATGTGATTAATGTTGAGTATACCTTCTTGCTGTATATAGCAGATGGTGTTACTCATTTGTTGTTATTGAAAGCTGGACGAATTGTGGTGCTGTGATAAGATACAACTTCATTGGTGGCCTTGTTCTGGATGTCTTGTGAGTTTATGAGTCTCATGTTGTATGTCTCATGCATAAATTTACTGATTTCATGTTGATTTAAATGAGTAATGCCGTATTGCATGTGTTCTATTATCTGTCTCCAAATTGAGTGTGTTCTTTTTCTGAATCTAAGCATCTAAGGGGTGTTTATGGTTCTAGAATATAGGTTTATTGTAT
Organism: Cunninghamia lanceolata; assembly: GCA_027924645.1. Lineage (NCBI taxonomy): Eukaryota > Viridiplantae > Streptophyta > Pinopsida > Cupressales > Cupressaceae > Cunninghamia > Cunninghamia lanceolata. Next base: position 2,071,250 of record BSBN01000144.1, on the reverse strand, counting down.
TGAATGCTTGATTTCTTACTTCTGCTCAAGGAGTAGATTAAATGTTTCAGATCAAGTGTTGGGAGGAATGTACTGCAGTAAGGATGTTTGTAAGCAGAGATAACTAAATACTCAGTCTTGGGAAGTATCTGTAAGGCAGGTGCTAAACAAATCCCCTTGAAATCTAGTCTTTGGAATATGTTTGTACTGATCATTCACATGTGTATTTCTATTGACTCCAAGCCTTGGATAAGCACCAGTCTAGTCTTGTATAGAGGTTACACCCCAGGTCCTAGCTTTGCATCCAAATATTAAATCAAACTTAAAACTTCAAAACCAAACCTTTAGGACCTTAGAAGTAGTTTTAGGATCAAAATCCTCTGTCTCACAATTGAACATAGGCCCAAAGCTAGCCCCTTTGCACTTATTTGATAGTTTTTGGTCTACATAAAGGAGGATTTATCTTCCTTGTGTCAACATCCCCTATTTCACAAGCATACCTTATGGATGTTGAATAGGGAATACCCCCTAGGTTTTGCAGAGCCTGAAGAAGAAGAGGAGATTTCTATAGAGTCTATCTCCTGTACTATTGGCCCCTGGCCCAGGGATCCTATTGATCATTGATGACTACCTTGTAGGGATAACTAGGAGCAAGCATCCAATCTGGGAAAAAACCAACAAGAGGGATAGAGGAAACAGAGATATCTCTCCTAGGTTCGTTCTCCTCTATATCTCCCTATCTGCCTCTGTACCTAAACCATAAACCTAAACCTCTAAACCTTAACCCCTAACTGATAAACCATAAACCATAAATAATGCCCCTAAACCCTAACCCCTAAACCCTAAAAACGAGCAACCCTAAACCCCTAACCCCTAAACCATAAAACCTGGAAGCAACCCTAAACCTCTATCTCCCTATCTCTCCCAATCTCTATTGGTCCCCTTGCTCTATCTCTCTCTAAACCCTAACCCCTAAAATCAAGCAACCCTAAACCCCTAACCCCTAAACCCTAAATCCTAAACTCGAGCATCCCTAAACCCCTAAAGCCTAAATAATTCCCCTAAATCCTAAATAATTCCCCTAAACCTTATTTACTTGAGCAACCATAAACTCATGTAAACCTCAAATAGTGAGGGAGGGAGATATAGAAAGGTAGAGTTAGAGAGAGGGGATCGAAAGAGATCTAACCAGATAGAGAGACAGGGAGAGAGAGATGGAGAGGTAGGTATAGTTAGAGAGAGGGATAGAGGAGACAGAGATATCTCTCCCAGGCTCGATCTCCTCTATATCTCCCTTTTTGCCTCTTTACCTAAACCATAAACCTAAACCTCTAAACCTTAACCCCTAACCCCTAAACCATAAAGCCTAAACCATAAATAATGCTCCTAACCCCTAACCCCTAAAACCTAAAAATGAGCAACCCTAAACCCCTAAACCCCTAACCCCTAAACAATAAAACCTGGAAGCAGCCCTAAAACTGGAAGATATTTGTTTGATTGTCTATGTTTTCTTGGGGACCAAGTGTCTCATCATGGGATATTGATGGATAATGAATAGGACTAGCATGGGATGATGGATAGGGCTAATGGGATGATGGATAGGAGTGATGTGGGAACTCACTTGCTCATGGATAAGATGTCAAGATCATAGATAATATCTTGATCACAAGGAGGATAATCATGGATAGTGCGATATTAGATATGGATAGGATAAGTTGGGATGCATTGATATTCATTGGATTGGGGAGTAAGAGGTGGTGATGGGGGCTCACTAGGAGATGTTGGAGGATTAATGATGGGATCGATGTACGGAGGGGTTGACCATGAGATGGTAAGGGAACCACGATGGGATTAGATGGGATGTTTGGGTTTAGATTAGGATGGGTGGTTGGTGTTTCCACATTCTTTGGACTAGTCTAGATTAAAGTATAGCTATTGGGTTTCTTAGATGGATGTGATGGGTTCTTGGATCCAGGATCAATAATCTTTGGATGTTTGACAACATGGCTACATGATGGGGTTTGACTTGGACTTATGGTAGGAGCCTCTTCAATGAAATGGATAGACATCGGAGTGGATGATGGTGTTGGAGTGGTATACATGTTATTAGGAGGTTCTTTGTTGGGCTCAAGGATAGGAATTTGAGTACATGATGTTCTTAGATTCCTTGCTAATAGTCCTTAGGTTACATCCTTCATGGCTTCATGGGTTGATGGACTAGGATATGCATATAATTGATGGATAATGATGGAAGATGTTGTGGGGTTACGACTAGGATCGAGTGAATGGATATAGGAGGCCCAGATGGATTAGGATTGGGAGTGTTAGAGGGGGATGAAATTGGATCAGTGGATTTGGATGGCTCCATATCTTTGCTTTTATTTTTGGATTTTGTAAAAGACTCTTCAAGGAGAAAAATTTTCAAGCATTCATGGGTTGATGGATTAGAGATTAGAACGTTTGATGGTGGATTAGATAGTGAGTTATATGGTGGATGGATGATAGGGATTGATGGATTAGGAGATGGGTGGACTAATGCATTAGTATTACGAGGATTGGAGGGAAATTATAAAATAATTCCCCTTTAACACTAACCCCTAAACCCTAAACTTAAGCAACCCTAGAAACTCATAAACCCTACATAATTTACCCCTAAAGGTCTAAGTAACCCTAAACTCATAAACCCTAAATATGCCCCTAAACCCAAGAGCAACCCTAAACCTCTCTCTCTCTCCCAAAATCCCAAAACCCTAAATAATACCCCTAAAATCTAACCCCTAAACCATAAACCCAAGCAACCGTAAACCCCTAAACTCATAAACCCATCCAACCCTCTCTCTCTCTCTCCAAAACAAGAAAACTAGGACTCTCTCTCTCCCCTTATCACCCTATCTCTCCCCTCTCTCTCCCATCCATCTCCATCCTCTCTCCCTCTTCCTCCCTCTCCTCTCACGTGTCGATAAAGAATATGGAAACAAGAAAACTAGGACATGCAAAGAGGGACGAGGATATAAATTGGGGTGATGAAATGGAAACAAGATAATTTATAAAATTTCATTGGATGGGAAGAGTGACAAGGAGAGGTAGAGAGGGGAGGGAAGTAGAGAGTGAAAGAGAGGATAGGAGGTAGAGACAAGAGGAAAGAAGAGAGTGGGAGAGGACCATAGGAAGTAGACAAGGAAAGGAAGAAGAGAGAGAGGGTAGGAGGTAGACAAGGGAGGGAAGTAGAGACTGAGAGAGAGGGTAGGAGGTAGATAGGGGAGGGAAGTAGAAAGTGAGTGAGAGGATAAGAGATAGAGAGGGAGGGGGGAGAAGAGAGTGAGAGAGAAGGTAGGAGGTAGAGATGCGAAGGATGCAAAGATTCAAAGAGGGTAGGAGGTAGATAGGGGAGGGAAGTAGAGAGTGAGAGAGATTGTAGAAGGTAGATAGGGGAGGAAAGAAGAGAGTGAGAGAGAAGGTAGGAGGTAGAGAGGGGAGGGAAGCAAAGACTCAGAGAAAGGGTAGGATGTAGAGAGGGGAGAGAAGTAGAGAGTGAGAGAGACAATAGGAAGTGCAGCTGCCCTTGTAGACATGTATGTAAAGTGTGGAAGCATAGACAAGGCATGTCAATTGTATGATGTAACACCTCAAAGAGATGTTCTATAATGGAATGCAATGATTGCAAGATATGTAAAAAATGGATTTGTTGAAAAGGCTTTAGAAACTTTCAAGCAAATGCAATTGGCATATGTATTGCCAATTATGCTCATCATAACATGAGCGCGTTATAACACGCTCGCATTATACTTAGCTTTGTTTGACATGTTTTTATCAGTTTTTAGCAAAATCTAGAGATAATCTAGAGCATGCTGCCCATCAGGATGGCACTTTTTTCAATGAAAACTCAAAAAAAATACCACCATAATCTTAAGCTCTATGTTAGCTATCTAACCATATAATTTTTTTCACATTTTAAGTACATTTAGTGTTTCATCTTGAATTTATTTTGTTAGTGTGTCCAGTTTTTGTCAAAAACCAATGTCTAGTATTTTTGACTTTTTTTTAAACCATTCATCAAAAATTGAAATAAGTTATATTTTTAGAAACTAGACCCCATTCTACACAAATTCAAAAAAAATTGATTTTTGATTAGTTTTTAAAGATTTTAGGGGGGAGTACACTCAAATTTCTATTTTTTAGGATGTGTCCACTTTAAAAATTACTAAAAAATCAATTATTCATTAAAAAATTATTAGAAAGATTAGGGATAAACTACATGGTGTTACCTAATTTCTCACTGGAGTGATTATTGAAATACTAAAAAAAAGTTAATATTTAAGGGGGAGCACACCAGACGCTATGTTATGTTTTTTTGAGAAAAATAGGACCAATTTGTGTGCTCCCCCTTTTTGAACCCCTTAATCTCAACCATTTTTGGAAAAAATTAGTAGTTTAGAAACTAGATTCAGAGCACTACAACTCTTGCTTTCATTCCATCTTCAATTTTTGAGTGTAGCTATCTTCAATTTCTCATCCAACATCAATGTTTCCTGATTTCAAAAAAAAAAGTGGCAACTTAAGACCCCATTTTGGTCCCTCATCTTTGTGCACTTACCCCAGACAAAATGATAAGTAAGTGGAAACTTCAGGCAAACATTACCTGTTGACCAAGTGACAAGATTTTAAATCCCATCATTACTAGGTACATGAGGTACAAGGCGAAACTTAGAGCATCAACTCAGGTGGGCTTGACTGTTGCTTGGGACGAAGACCAAACTGTTGCCACGTGATGGCATTTTTTATTTTTATGTTACTTCTTTAAACATTCTCTTGATACTCTTGTGGAAAAAGACTTATTATTATTTTATGTTTTAAATTGGTTGTCCCCAAGAAGCTGTTATTATTTCAAAGATAGTTATTTTATGAAAAGGCTATATATACTAAGCATGTCGATGCATTTAGTATCTTTTGGCAAACTTTGTGTTGTTGACAGGGCAATTTTGTGTTACTCTATATTTCAATTATTTTCAATATATGAATTGTTCCTTCGTTGACACTTGTCTCTGTTTTGGAGACTTTATGGAGAAAGATGGGTGTGTCAGAACTGGAACCCAGAATAGAACTGATGTCGTTGATCTCTGATATTGACTATCCATCGATCTAAATGTAAATATTTTTTTAATCTATAAATTCGCCAAGTAAATTAGTCATTATAATTTGGCATTTGATATTTTCGCTAGCCACATGATTTTTCAAAAAAATTGCCAGCACATTCGCCAAATAATTTATTTTACATTTTTTAATATCTATACGATTCGCCACCTAATTTATTTTATTTTTTGGAATACAACTATAATTCGCCACCTAATTTATTTATTTTTTTAGAATACAACTATAATTCGCCAAGGAATTTTTTTTTTCAAATCTATATATAATTCGCCAACAAAAAAACCACTGTCGACAAATTTGAAAAAAATCGCCAATGAAATTAATTTTTTCAAAAATAGGCATAGATTCGCCAAAATTTTTATGGCCTCAGGCTAGGATTCGCCAGGATTTTATAGGTTTTTTTAGGGGGGTTCCTTAAAGTTATCCATGTTTGGGGCCCAATAGAATGGTGTCGTTTTTGGGGACAAATTTTACTTTAGCTGTTATCGGGTCTAGGCAACTGGAAATATATTCAACACCCCTGTAATAGTGATTTGCAGTTGTGCATTTTGTTTGGGTAAGTTTGGAATCCCACCAACTTATGCCAATAGAATGACATTGTTATTGGGGAGAATTTAAGGGTTTAAAGAAATTGAAGACTCTGCTGGTGACCTGAACCTATAACAGTTATTTCCCTTGAAGATCAATCATCTTTCAAGGAATTTCTCTTTGGAAGAGGTGGCAACTCTGATATCATAAAAAAATAAAGTTTGTTACTACTACCCCTTGGTTGTTGTTGGTGAATCAAAGACCCCATTTTAAGGTGCAGCAGCTAGTGAAATAAAGGTACACATGGTTCTCTTCCTAACCTTTAAGGATTATTGTTCTTGTCATGTTGAAGGAACAAATTTCTATGCCTCTTGCTTCTCTACCCTACATTGTAGATTGCTTTAGTCATGGCCAATTGGCATAAACAGGGATACCCTAGGCGTACTCCTTCCTATGCATCTTCCTACATTGCAGACCCTAGGAACTATATTGGAGTGGATTACTGTGACCATTTTGGCAATGCATATTCCAATCATGGCTCTACATGTTATACCAACCCAAACCTATATGCACCCATGCAAAATCAAGGTGACCTAGCAATGTAGAGATGTGAAATTGATAAGACTAAATAGTTGTTGGAGTCAATGTTGCAGGTAGAAAAAGAAACAAAAAATCAGATTAGGTTGCTAGAGTCTAGGGTGCAGTCCAATGTATTCCCTACTGTCCCAAGAAATTAGTTTGCTCAGTCCCCTATTTCTCCCTTGGATCCAGTATATAATCAGCTAGACCTCTCGTGGGTTGACTACAAAACATGAGACATGCCAACCAAGGTCTATATCCAGTTGCCCAAGTTTGATGGGTACAACATATGGGAAGGGGACGCACATGTTGATGTATTCTTAGAATTCATGGAAGAACATCAATTTGAGGATGAGTACATGTGGATGAGGTTCTTTGTTAGGTCCTTGCATGGAAAGGCAAGAGAATGGATCCAAACTTTTCCCAAGCAGTTTTGTGCCTCATGGAATGTACTTGTGGCAATGTTTTAAAATGAATTTGCCAAAGGTCTTGTCCCTACTGATCTTGTCATATATCTAGAAAAAATTAAAAGACAAGAGACAGAGTCAAGCAAGGATTTTGGTCACAAGTTTGTTGTTTCTCTTTCCCATATTCTTGAAGGTTTCAGACCTAACATTCCCACTTGCATTGATTTATTTTTGAAGCATATGAAACTAGACTAAGTTATGTGCGGGAAGATTTCAAAATAACAAGTATGCAACATACATATTTGTCTCTAGACTCCATGGAGAAAATGAGAAATGACTACATAAAGGGTTTGTTATCCACAAGTGCATGTGTTGCTCGTAATCAACATGCTAATTTGAATAGAACCAATGTGGATATAGGCAATCAAGTGAATACAACATCAGATGATGATGATTATGTAATTAGGAGGGTAGAAAGTGAAGGTGGTGCATTATATAATAATAATGCAAATGATGAGGATAGTATATGCACCTACCTCTAGTTGGACAACTCATCAGTTGAAAATGATAGTGATAGATCTAATGATGAATTCCAACCTAATTTGAGGTATGTGGCTCAGTGAACAAGGAGGATGATATGTACAGGGATGAATAGTCAGTAGGATCAGCTTGTAAGGTTGATCATGTTGAGTGTACACAGGTATGTGAAATAGGGGATGAACAAGAATTTATTTATTGTTTGATATATTACCCTCCTTTGTTCCTATGTGTGATGAGGAAGTAGTTGGTATTTATTTGCATAAGGATCACATGGAGGTGACTACATTTGATGATAGCTGATCAGAGATAAATGTTGGTGCAGCCATGGAGTTCCAGTGTGAAGAGCTTGCCCTGGATTGTGAAGATGGTGATCATGTGGACACAAATGAGAACTCGTTTCTTTGGTGCAAGGTATGTTATCTTCCTCATGCAAAGTGTGCTTCATCTAAGCCACAAGGAGATGAAATAGAAATGGAGGAAGAAGATTTGTGTTAGCAGTCTATTTGCAATAGTGAGTATGACACAACAGATTGCCAGAGTGGACTTGAAACAAAGAGATAATTTGAACATGGTTTTTCACATGAGGTGTCTCATGGTATTTATTTGTGTGCTAATGGTTTGGATTATAGCCTAATTCATGCTTATGATTCATAAATTGAAAGTTATAGCAACACATGTGAAAGTTGTGTTCAAGAGCTTGTGGAAATGCAAATGAATATGAGTCTTTCCACTTTGATGTGGAATGTTTATCAGTTCTTGAATGTGTTGGTGTTGCAGTAGAGGTTGAGTCCTTTGTATGGGACATTGATATGAATGAATAGCAAGGCATGTGTATGCCCGAACTTCAACAAATGGCAGCCCAACTTGAAGGTATACTTGAGATGGATTCTTTCCATTCTTATTTGCAAGAGGAGATGTCTTCTTTTGTGGATCAACAATACATTTAGGCACAATTCTCCTTGCCATGTAAATTGGAGGTGTTCTCCTTTTCCCTCAATTGTCATGAAGAGATCAGTAGGTATGACAATGTGGCAGTTGATGATGGAATCTTCCTTCCATCTGTCTCTTTTGGTGCTGACCTGGTTCTATATTCATCACCCCTTACTGCTGGAAACAAACATGATATAGTATGGAATAGGTTGAACACCTATTATTTCTGACTGCCCTATAGCAGTGTTTTCAATACTAAAGTTTGTCATCACGTCATGTACAGTGATAGATTGATACATGCAGATGGTAGACTTCAGTTGTTCCCGTTGGGTAAAAAGTACATATTTGGTTTGAGGGAGATCAACTCCTTCATTCAACTTGTCTTTGACAGAGGCAAGTAGTCTTAGTCATCTTGTGCAGGTTTGACCTAGAAGTGACTGTAAATTTTGATTATAGTCAACTTTACTTTTGTGCCCTTATGTTTATGACTGTATGTTGTCTTGTATATACGTTTTTTTTTGTAAATACATCTTTCGTTGTTTCCCCCATTTGTTTTTTGCCTTTTGGTCTACCCAGAGATAGTTGGTTCTCGATGTGCCACTGCTTGGCACACATCCCCAATTAGAGCCATTATTGGGACTCCTATTTTCCATGCCCCAAAACTTGCAAAATCTTTTCAAATCCATTAGATTCCTACTTTGTGCCTTTGTTGTTGAACCCATCATTTATATCTGATCTAAGACTATTTTGAATAGGTTCCCTCCAAAGTTTCTAAGTGTTTTCCTTTTGAAGTGTAAGGAAGAAAACCCTAAAAATTTAGCTAAGTCTAAGGGATTCCTAGTTTTTTCCTTGTGTTTTTTGCCTTTTTCAGAGCTTCAGAGTTTCAAGGTTCTCTCTTCCATCATGCCATTCCTATCATCTCCAAATTCCTCCTTGTAATTTATAAACATGGCGGTCTTTTGTCTTCTTCCAAACATGCATTAGTGGGAAAGCCTGATCGTCGAAGGACGCCAAGACTCTAAAATTTTCTAAGTCTTTCAAGTGGCGGATGGTGGGAGCTTTCTTTTCTTCCTTATTTTTTGCAGGCTATTAGTGGAAGGCCTGATCACCGAGGTCTGACAAAGTTTCAAAGGAGTTTCTAAGTGTTGTGAACGTCGATGACCGGGGGGTTTCTCTTCCTCCTTTCTTTTCAAAGATGGAAGGAAGAAGGTCTAATTGTTGAACTCTGGCAAACTTCAAAATTTTTTGAAGTGTTTCAAGATCGAGCAGTTCATTTCTTCTCTTCCAAAATGAATGATGTATGATAAAGGCCCGATCCCCAAAGGCCGATGGTTTCCCTTTGTTCCTTTCAAACTTTGGAGATCAAGGCTTCCTTCTTCACCTTTTCAAGGGTCGATTGCCTGGAGGAAGTTGGATTGGTTGGGGCCTGACTATCTTACCTTCCATGCTCCTTCCAAGTTATTCAGAAACACGGGGAAACATGCCAACAACTTCCAAGATTTCCATTAATGCAAAATGGGTAGCTGAAATTAATGTTTTTATTACAGTTGGTGGGGTTGTTGGGGGTTGTCCCACCCATTTCATCCTCAGATCCAAGTTGTGAGGGCTATAAAAATAGGATTGAAACTCATTCTAGAGGTTGGTTGTTGAACCAATTGTCTGGTTTGCAAGTGCCTCAGGTTGACTTTTAGGCTCATGTTGGTCTAGTCTGCAAGTGAAAGGATGTATTCAACATGGTGTAGGAAGGGCACGTGTAAAGTAGATCTGCATGTAATGGTATGTCTCCATAGGAGTTTGTAATGATTTTGGCAAATATATAATTGCAATTATATGTTTTCTCTTGCCACATTCGCTGACACGATTGTAACCAAGGTTTGGAGGTGTGTGACAACATTCAATCTAATACAAGGCTTTGTATTTGTCATTCCTTTTGTTGCATATGAATCATTGCAGTTCTTTCTTGGATTATTAAGTATGTCCATCATGTGAAGGTCTATTTATGATATGTATGTGAATATATTTTTGGTTCCATTGATCCGCTGTTGCATATTTTCTTTCCTCCTTGCACTTTATGACACAGTTGCCCAATGGAGTAAGCACCGATCCATATTCGGGATAGATTAATCACTATTTTAATCAAACCCTCATCCTTTTCACTGTAGGAGTAGGAATAGGTTTAGTTTAAGGTTTCTCATGATGTTCATGATTCAGTGCAATAACTAGGGATCGATCTGATGTGATGCAAAACTATTTTAATCAATGGTGAATCATGTACATGTATGCTTGCACTGTTGATCTTGTGTATGTAAATTTAAGTGAAGTCGTCTTAAGGAATACGAAGTAGTTATGTTTGGATACAAATGCATAGTGCAGTAATCAATAATATAGAGGCATGTGCAGCCAGTTTGTCTTGACCTAGTGATAGCTTTGGGGGTCAAGTGTACATTGGGTATGGCTGTGTTTGTTTGTTTGTGTTCTATTTCATGCCTCTAGGAATCTCTCCTAGCTATAGATGAGCATGAAGTGCAGAGAAGTATACCCACTCATGTTAGTTGACCAAAATCGCCCTTGACCTATTAATAAACCTCTTTCAATCACCTTGATGACACCCCTAGCCTTGGTGATCGTCAAATGTTTTAGTTTTTTGGGTTAGAGCTATTTTGGGACCCAACATAACCAAGAAGAAGACGTTATCTAGCAGAGAAATGAAAGGATCGACAATATTGCTACAAACCAATTTCATTTGGAGAGAAAAACTTAATAAGAATGTCTCATCCCCGCGCATCTACACATGGATTTATTGCTAGTCTCCACCCCTATTTTTTCTAAGTTCAATCATCTTCTATGAACAATTTAAGAACCTCTCGAGTTAGAGACAAGCGAACATTCCTCAAAGAAAGCAAGCCAGAGTCACCTTGCTCCTTTGCATCCATGTCAAACCCCAACTCAGGGTTGAGCCAGAAGGGAAATTCTTTGATCCCTGCCTTACTCTTCATGCACAATTACAAAGGGAGAAAATGTGACCGTCACTCAATTAGGAGAGGACAGAGTTTAGGTTTTTGTAATAAGAGTTGGTTGCAGAAATCACCGCATATATGGAAATGCTTTAAAGAATTTTGGCACTCCTTATACACCCTAATGCCTGTAGATTCATTATCAAATCAAGCAAGTTCCTTTATCTTCAAAAATAATTATCTCACGTGTAAATTAAAAAATGATCAAAAGCTTGATAATATTGCATCCTTACATGAACAAAGAAGAATTTATGAATGTCACATAGAAAGAATAAATGCATTCATTAACAAGTGTTATAAATACCTTTTTGCTTTATATAAAATATCATAACTATACACTATAAATGTATCATTTATATAATAAAGTGCTCATCTAAACAAGTATTATTGTTATGTGTGTGGACAAATAATATTATTATGTGTACAACTTGTGCCATGGCAATGTACATGCATTAGAATATTTCATATTATATGTTTGTCCTATGACAAATCTAAAAGGTGAGTACAATAAATACCTTGTATCTTGTCATGGAATGTCAAAAAATTTTATGATCAGTTGAATATAAGTTGTATTTTAAATAAGAATGTGTTGTTTTTATAACAATAAATAGTATTTTTTGTTCAAGCATTGGGTCATTTGTGTTAGATATAAAGGTTGAAGATAACAAAATTCATGGTTACCAAAAGGTATTGAAATTATTTAGGTTGCATTTAAGTTATATTTTAAATAAGAATATGTTGTTCTAACCACAAATGATATTTTTTTGTTTGGAATTCTTTGATAAAGTTTTGGTCAAATCTTTAAAAATTCATTTTAAGGACACTTCTCACTAGATGTGTTGATGTGGCCAGTTGCATGATGAGTCACACCTCCAAACTTTAGTTATAGATAGATAAGAGTCGATATCACCTTTTTATAAAAAATAGAGGTCCATATAACTGCTACATGATGGCAAAATTAACCCTAATTTATGATGTTTAGTTTAATTTATTTCTACGTATGTCAATTATATTTAAGAGGGCCAAGTAATGAACAAAATAAACTCCAAAAACAAAACAAAAAACATCTTTTAAGAAAGATAAAATAATCAGCTTTAAGAAAAAATAGAATAACACACCATTTCGAAACATATAAATGCTGCTTCCAAATGCTTTGTTCTCTTAACCTACTGCGGCACCACAGAAGCTTGTTAACTTGTTACAATAAAAAAAACTATTACAGCACTGATAATGCATAATTTATGAATGCATTATATGTCCCCTCCTCCTCACTTTGGCGGCAACCCTAAAACACAATTTAATTATGTAGTGTGCCAGATCTAGGAAATATACGAGCGTTTCCTGCGCCAATCCGCAAGCAAATGCTGAGCGGCATCTCCAGTTCTCTCTAATTTATATGCATCTGCCATCTTCAACAGCTCATTTGCTGTCTCTATCGTCAACACATTCTCCACAATAAACACATCCAACCTGGCAAGAAGCAACTTCATTCTGTAAACATGGGAAAGCCTTACAAGATCTTTATAATTGTCATGCATATATTGGGTAGCGACATGCGCCGTGTACAGAAAGTTCAGAAACAGTTCAACACATTTGCCTCCTCCGACTTCCTTTATTTCTATTTCTCCTGATGGATTTCTCCTCCTATGTACCTCAAACATGATCCTAAAAACACTGGACCGATTAGCCTGCACAAACAGGTACAAATCTTGAAGCAGCCAAATACCTAATCATATTCACTGAAAAAGGGAAAAAAATAAAAGAGCTCAACAGAATGAAAGTATGTGCAGGAAAACGTAGTCCATCTGAAGTGCAAATCACAACATCTGGAGTTCCAAATACTTCCCATATCCCCAGAAATGCAATCTCTTCTTGTAAACTCCGAATTATTTTCAATTGTCTGTCCACCTCTGCCCGCAATACTTTGGTTTCATTCCATTGTTGGTTTTGATTGATGCTCAGTGCTGGAAATTCATGAGAGACGGATGTATGACAAGGTGGACAATATGAATTAAAAGATGTATGAGCTACTGTGCATAACCACTCATTCCAACAACGCCCTCCTAAGGATCTATCCAGCCCACTTTTAATTGAGAGCCTTTCCGTCGTGAATTCCATGCCAACCTTTCAGATAGTACGGTGAGTACGTTACAGAAAACACTGTAATAGTTGCAGATGGTATACCTAGCAGAAGCTTTTCATTGAGTGGCTTTTAAGGAATAGTGCCAGAGCCCCAGAAGCCTCCCCCACTTATTCTTCTCGCAATCTACCACACGTACATATTATTTAACATCTATTTACCATTTTAGTCATCTTTAATGCCTAGTAATCATGTAAGCAGCACAATTTATTGTTTTCTCCCTTGCAATATCTTGTCAATTGACATCACATATTTTTTAACAGCTACCTATATAACCTATTAGTCTATACCATTATGAGCTTTAATGGTTTCTTGTCAATTGACATTTTTCTTCAAAATGCTTCATGAACATTTATAATCAATTTATTGTAAGCAATGACCACTGTCCTGTAATTTCGTTGTTGAATATATTGAAAATTATAGTTGATAATAATTAGTATAGGGGAGAGGACCCAATTGCCGAGTATGTTCCAATAGATTTGTGTATTAAAGGTCCAGTATTTTTAAAAGTTTAGCACTAGTAATTGTGATTTTAAGGTTGTTACTGTTACTATAAATACTCATAATTGAATGAAATGTGCTCTTTAGATCTTAAAAGCAATCAATCATGAGGTGCCACATCAGCGCACCAACAAAACATGGCTTAATGCACACCTATTGGTCTACCCTTTCTTTGGGGAACTATTGGACACCTCAACAAAAAGCACGCTGATGTGGCATCATATTTGATGATGTGGCCCTGAAACCTTAGTTTTAAGTAGGGACCTTGCCAAATAAGCTACTGTACGCAGGGACCTTGCCAAATAAGCTATTGTAAAATTTTTGGAGTGATTAGAGATTGCCACGCATGATTTTGAGAGGCATGAAGTTAGGGTGCTCAACTACTGGGTCCTCTCCCCTAAATTGTTTTTTTTTCCACTTTAAAATTAAATTATTTATTTAAGAGTTGTTTTTTTACTTTAGAATTATTTTATTTTTTATATATGGACAATAAATTTTAAATTTTATTTAAGATTTACTTTATTTTATTTATGTTATTCTATTTTATTTTTGTAACTTTTAATTTTGTAAGCATTATTTTATATTTTAAAATTTTGATGTCTTTATATTTAAAAATAAATGGACTCTAAATACTTTTTCTTTCACTTTCACCTCTGGACATAATCATTTAATATTATTAATAAATATTGAATATTATCTTATCCACAATAACATTCAAATTCAAAAATTATTTGTGACAGAGAAGCACACAAATGAAATATATAAATACTTGATAATAGTTATTAGTATAACATTTTTAAAATATATAATTAACAAAAGATGTTGACATGACATAAAATTTTACATCAACTTAGAAAAAAAATAATATTTTTAAGAACTTGTCAATCATAATAAATAAGAAATAATATTAAGTAATATAATATTTAAATAGTGATGTGACTTCTCATAAGTCACATCACCATGATATTGATATTTATTGTGAAAAATTTATTATTAGTATTTTTTGAGCTAGGTGTAGGTGGTAATAAGAACTCAATTTTTTTAATCCAATAGTCTACAATAAATGAAATTTTGATCATTTCTCATTAAAAATATACATGTTTTATTTTGTAAAATAGATTTTTTTTAATTTATTGGTTGGAAAGTACCAATAATAATAATTGGCTAAAAATTATCCATCACTATAGTTATCCTAGTAGCAATAGCAAGGACTAATTATAAGGCCCACAAGTGTTTCTCCATTATTTTGTTGTTTAATTTTGATGTCAATTATATCAATTTAATATTTTGTGTTGTTTGGATATTTGTTTTGTATTTGGATATCAACTTCACTATTTTCACTAATATTATGTTAATAGTAATTATGTTATCTAATTTAGTATTACTAATTTAATAAGTGATTATATATAGATTATTTTAATTATTCATCTAATTATCATCTTAATTATGTCAGTAGTTAATGATTTATAGCTAGATGTGATTCTATAATATCATTTTTGTGGATATTTCATGTCGATTGTATAATTGTATATATGTTGTGTTTCGACTATCTTTTTGTTATACAAATACTCCTAATGTCTTAAATGAGTGTGTAGGAATAATTTCTGCCAATTATGATTAACTCAAAGATGATTGACATGGGTAAATGTGTATGTGTTTGCTTACTCTATCTTACATAACTTGTTAAGAAATTGCAAGTATGAAAAAGACGCGTAGGCCTGCATGATAGTTCGATGATGAGATAAAGTTTTAATCACATACATGTAAGCATAAAATATACGCAACCTCTTAGAAGCTTTCCTCTTGGTGACACGTTTTAGTTGATTTTTCATTGTATTTGGGCTTCTCCAATCCATAAGCTAACCTTATGAGGTCTTGCATTTTTCTTGATAGTCACTTAACCCATGTTCAACAAGTCATCCTGTCACTTTCTAGCCCTAAAAACCTAACTAATCTACTCCACAAGAGGGGAATTTCACTTTCCCTAGGGGCTTTTACATCATTTCACTCTTATAGAGCCATCTAATTGACCTTCCCTAGCTTTTTGTACTCTTAATTTTCTTGTTCAAGTCTTCTATTTTAGGTCACCACTGATGTCTTGTGGATCTCCAGGGGCAACCTTGCCACTAAAGTGTGGTCCCCAAGGGTGACCTGCCCTAGTAAAAGTGGTGACCCACTTTGGAAAGGTCCAATACCTTGTTTCAAGGTCTCAAAACTATTTTCACCCCTTCAAGATCATTCTCTAACACTAAAACCACATGTGCAAACCACCCTCTATGGGTCGCCCCTTATGCCTTCAAGGTCTCAAAGGGTGACCTTGCATTTTAAGTAGGATCTCTGAGGGTGACCTACCTTGGTAAAAGTGGTGACGCACTTCCTGAAAGTGGTGACCCTGTCATCTTTTGACATGTGTGTTTTCTTCTTGTTCTAACCCAAATTTACTCCAAATTGAGTCCTGATTATGGGATTCTTCATGTCTAATTGATTACCAACTCCCCTGACTAATTCATGACTCTCAATCAACCTAATCTTATCTTCCAACCAATCTTTGTTATCTCCCAATAAATCATGTGTTATCTACCTTTCTTCTTCTGTGATCTGCACTACAACCTTTTATTCACTCTTAATCAAAGTCATATCACTCCCAATCAAATCTATTAACTCCCTAATCACCACCACCTTTGGTGTTGATTTTCAACCTATAAATAACCCCTCCTCTATGCATTTGGGAAGGCAAATTTAGTATTGCATCTCTGCTCTTACTTTGCTTTGCCTATAGTGGTCTCCATAACATTTCATGCTCGTGTAGGACCCTGTGTTTGCAAAAACATGACTCAAGCACAATATGAATGAGTCAGCTCCGATACCACACATGAACTACCTCCTTGTTATGGGTGACCTTCAAGTCACTCCCACTCTCGTGGAAAAATTCAGTCGAGTGGAGGCGTAACCTAGGGTTGGTTCTTTGATGCCCCCGTTAAATAGAAGGAAGAAGCGCTAAGGATGACGTCCTTCTTTTGGCTGACCCCACCCAAAAGTTGACCACCTCAATATAATCTGATCACTTCAATATAGGCTAACCATCGGGTGATTAAAATAAGAGTACGAATTGTTAGGAAGAAGTTTATTAAACAAAAGGTGTGACTATTCATTGGGAACACGTCATTACAAGCCATAAGAGGTATAAAAAGGGAATCACCGATGGAAAGAAAGCATCAAGAAGTCGGCAAAGAGATCTGTAGCCAATACCATATTCAGGTTTTGCAAATCAAATACCAATCAGACTTAAGTACAAGTATACACTAACAACAAAAAGAAATCTGGTATGAATTTGATGAATAATATATATAGTGATTATTTTATAAGATTTGAATATAAATAAATGATATACATATATGTCTTTATCCTATAACCAATCAAAGGTTGGAGGAAGTAAGATAGGGAATGTTGTTTACGGAAACTTATGCTAAGCACGCCACTTCGAGGGTGGAATTAGATATTCCTGCCACTCAAGGCCAAGAGGTGGGTTGTTTTAAGACACTCGTGCTCTTGGGCTTAGGTGGGTGTAGTTTACAAGCACCCCTTTCAAGGCTTTCCTTTCAAACCAAATTATAACTAGTTAGTAGGATGGATTCAAGGAAGGATAGAAAGGGTAACATGATAAGAATGCAAATACAAGTTTATCCGCCAAGTACGCCCACCCAAGAGTGGAATTAGATATTCCTACCACTTGGGCCAAGGGGTGGGTTGTTTTAAGACACTCGTGCTCTTGGGCTTTGTATGGATGGCTTCAAACATACTTATCATGTTCCTCATCCAAGTCCTATCATGATTAAATTGCCTCTATGTATTAGAGTTGATCCTCTATCATGCATTATAAATATTGTGTAGTTTATGTAGAACTGAATATATATATATATATATATATATATATATATATATATATATATATATATATATATATATATATATATATATATATCTTACATGATTTGAATAAATAATTTTTTATACATGGGTAAGTGCAAGAAGATGGGGGGCCAAAAAGGGGTCTTAAATGGCCACTTTTTTCTGAAATCAGGAAATACTGACCTTGGATGAGAAATTGAGCATAGTTACACTCAAGATTTGAATATGTAAAAACAACAATGTTCGTAGTGCTCCAAGTCTACTTTTTAAACTAGTATTTTTTTAAAAAAATGATATAGATTAAGGGGTTCAAAAAAGGGAGCCACAAAAATTTGTGTTGTTTTTATAAAAAAAAACAACATTACGTGTTTTGTGGCTCCCTCAAAACGTTAAGTTTTTTTTGGTATTTTTAAAATCACTTCGGTGAGAAATTAACTAACAGCATGTAGTTTATACCTGATTTTCTGATAATTTTTTTAATGAATATTTGATTTTTTACTAATTTTCAAAGTGGACACATCCTAAAAAATAGAATTTTGGTTGTGCTGCCCCTGTAAATTTTGAAAACTAATTGAAAATTTTTTTTTTTTTTTTTTAATATATGTAGAATGGAGTCTAGTTTATAAAAATTTATTTTTTTTGAAATTTCAATTAACGGATAATTTATAATGAAAAAAATACCAAACATTGGTTTTTGCCCAAAAACGGACACACAAACAAAAGAAATTAAAGATGAAAGGCTTAACATTGTCAAAATGTGAATAAAAATACATTGTTAAATAGCTAAGAGAAAGCCTAACATTACTGAAGTGTTCGATTTGTTCTACCTTGAAACACGTGCAAAACTGAGGGTTAGCATGAACAAAAATATGTGAAATCTTGTAGAATATGCAAAAACATGTCTTTGGACGTTGGGAAGGCACTCCAAGCCTTTGGGTTGGAAATCCAAAGCAAATCCCAAGCCTAAGGCTTGGGATTCCCAAAGTAAAATATAATGCAAGCACGTTATAACGTGCTCATGTTATGTTTTGCATTTTTTTCTTTTTTGCAAGTTTGCCTGATGTTTTCCTAGTTTGACATAACGCAATGATTTATGTTCAAGTTTCTTAAGTATGTTTGATGTATGTATATATGTATATAAGTATGATTGTAGGTATGTATGTATGGTTGTACATGTATGCATGCTTGTATGTATGTATGTACATGTATCCATGCTTGTATGTATGTATATATGTATGCATTTTTTATGTATGTATGTATGCCTGTATGTATGTATGCATGTATGTATGTAAGGGTTTTGGGTTTTTGGTATATAAGGATCTGTGCCCATATTGTTTTTAGGGTTGAGGATTGAGTTTTTTGGGTTTGGGGTTTAAGGTATAGGGTTGAGAGTTGAGGGATTAGGGCTTAAGTAATATGTAGAGGGTAGAGGGTTGAGGGATAATATTCAGCTTATTGAGTGTATAAGATTATGTGTGTAAGGCATGGGGATTAGGGTTTAGGATATTGGGTTTACGGTTTACGATATGGATTGAGGGTATATAAGGCATAGGGTGACTTGGGTTGAGAGTGTATGGTTTAGGTTTTAAGTATAGGGTTGAGGCACATTATTCAGGGTTTAGGGTATAATGGTGAGGTTATAGGGTATAGGGATGATGGTTTTTGGGTGTAGGCTTCAGGGTTTAAGGTATAGGGTTGAGTATTGAGGGATTAGAGTTTATGTATATGGTTGAGGGTATAGGGTAGAGGGTTGAGAGTTTATAGTTGAGGGATAATGTTCAAGGTTGAGTGTCTAAGATATAGGGTTTAGGGTTTAAGGTTGAGGGTATAAGGCATATGGATGAGGTTTAAGGGTTTAGGGCATAAGTATAGGGTTGAGGGTATAGGGTATAGGGTAGAGGTTTGAAGGTTGAGGGATAATGTTCAAGGTTGAGTGTCCAAGATTAAGTGTATAGGGTATAGGGTTTAAGGGTATCTAGGGGTTGAGAGTTTAGGGTTTAAGGGTTTTTAGGGTTTGAGAGATTAAGGGTTTAAGGGTTGAGGGATTAGGGTTTAAGACACAGTGTCGAGGGTAGAAGGATTAGGGATAGGGTTTAGGGTTGAAGGTTTAAGGATTGAGGGTTGAGGCTTTAAGGCTAAGGGTTAAGGGATTAGGGTTTAAGGTATAGAATCAAGGGTAGAGGGTTTAGGTTTTAAGGTTTAAGGGTTGAGGCTTTAGGGATATGGTTTAGGGTTAAGGGTGAAGGGATTAGGGTTTAAGGTATAGTGTTGAGGGTTGAGGGTTTAGGGATAGGGGTTAGGATTTAAGGTTTAAGGGTTGAGGTTTGAGGCTTTAGGATAAGGTTTAGGGTTTAGAGTTAAATGAGAGACCTAGATGGCTAAGGACGGATGGAGAGGCAGACAAGGAGTGACTAAGAGACATAAAGAGGCGAGAGGTAGAGAGGTGAGGGGAAGACAAAGGTGAGAGATAGAGAGGTGAGGGGAGAGATATAATAAAATGAGAGAGTGAAGTTGACAACTTGAGGGAAAGATGGGTAAGGAGGAGGGAGAGAGGTGGAGAGGAAGGGAAATATATAGAGAGCCATGAGAGATATACAAGTGAGTGACCTAGAACCTAGGGAGAGAGGGGTGAGAGAGATAGGGGAGAGATGGGGGTGAGGCAGATAGGGGAGGAGAGGGGTGGATAAGGGTTCAGGGTTTAAGGGTCAAGGGTTTAGGGATTAAGGGTTGAGGGTTTAAGGGTTGAGGTATTAAGGGTTGAGGGATTAGGGTTTAAGGTATAGTGTCGAGGGTTAAGGGTTTAGGGATAGGGTTTAGGATTTAAGGCTTAAGCATTGAGGGTTGAGGCTTTAGGGATGGGGTTTAGGGTTTAGGGATAAGGGATTACGGTTTCAGGTATAGTGTCAAGGGTTGAGGGTTTAGGGATATGTTTTAGAATTTGAGGTTTAAGGGTTGAGGGTTGAGGCTTTAGGGATAAGTGAGAGACCTAGATGGCTAAGGGTTGAGAGATAGGGAAGAGATGGGGTGAGGGAGATAAGGGAGGAGAGGGGTGGATAAGGGTTGCTGGTTTAAAGATTTAGGGTTGAGGGATTAGGGTTTAAGGTATAGTGTTGAGGGTTGAGGGTTTAGGGATAGGGTTTAGGATTTAAGGTTTAAGGGTTGAGGGTTGAGGCTTTAGGGATAGGGTTTAGGGTTTAGGGATAAGAGATTAGGGTTTAAGGTATAGTGTCTAGGGTTAAGGGTTTAGGAATAGGGTGTAGGATTTAAGGTCTAAGGGTTAAGGGTTGAGGCTTTAGGGATAAGGGATTACAGTTTAAGATATAGTGTCGAGGGTTGAGGGTTTAGGGATAGGGTTTAGGATTTAAGATTTAATGGTTGAGGGTTGAGGCTTTAGGGATAAGGGTTTAAGGTTTAGGGATAATGGATTAGGGTTTAAGGTATACCGTCAAAGGTTGAGGGTTTAGGAATTGGGTTTAGGATTTAAGGTCTAAGGGTTAAGGGTTGAGGCTTTAGGGATAGGGTTTAAGGTTTAGGGATAGGGGATTAGGGTTTAAGGTATAGTGTCAAGGGTTGAGGGTTTAGGCATAGGGTTTATGATTTAAGGTTTAAGGGTTGAGGGTTGAGGCTTTAGGGATAGGGTTTAGGGTTTAGGGATAAGGGATTAGGGTTTAGGGTTGAGGGATTAGGGTTTAGGATATAGTGTTGAGGGTTGAGGGTTTAGGGATAGGGTATAGGATTTAAGGTTGAAGGGTTGAGGGTTGAGGCTTTAGGAATAGGGTTTAGGGTTTAGGGATAAGGTATTAGGGTTTAGGGTTGAGGGACTAGGGTTTAGGGTTGAGGGATTAGGGTTGAGGGTTTAGGGATAGGGTTTAAGATTTAAGGTTTAAGGGTTGAGGGTTGAGGCTTTCGGGATATGGTTTAGGGTTTAGGGATAAGGGATTAGGGTTTAGGGTTGAGGGATTAGGGTTTGAGGTGTAGTGTTGAGGGTTGAGGGTTTAGGGATAGGGTTTAGGATTTGAGGTTTAAGGGTTGAGGCTTGAGGCTTTAGGGATAGGGTTTAGGGTTTAGGGATAAGGGATTAGGATTTATGGTTGATGGATTATGGTTGAGGGATAGGGTTTAGGGTTTAGGGATAAGGGATTAGGGTTTAGAGTTAAGCGAGAGACATAAGAAATACATGAGAGAGTGAATAATATAGAGTTTTGTATAGCAATCCATAATGTGAGTGTGTTGTGTCTTGCTATTGAAATAGTAAAAAGTCTAGGATACCTATGATCTAGGCCCACATGCTTTGTTTTCTTTTGGTTATGTGCGTGTTCTGACAAAAAAAAGCTTTTTCATGTTGTTGGGAAGTGCACATGCACATTTTTCACATTCTACCACCTTTGCATGAACTTTCCACCACCTTTTTCTTGTTTGTCAACTTAAGAAGGAGGAAATAACATAGTTTTCACATCAAATTTGATATAGATCAATTCAAGTTTCAATTTTTGTAGTGTTGCAATGTTAATTGTGATTGAATTGTAGGAATTTAACATTATACATTGGTTAATTGTATTGTTGTTATTTGAGTGTTATTTAATTGAACATTGAAAAGGAAGCAAGTGGTGAAAAGCTCAAATTGTTGAGGAGTTTGATGCAAAAAGAAAAAAAGACTACATAATTGGGTACTCTCTCCATTTGAATCTCTATTTTTTAGGTATGTCAAATTTTTACACATGTTCTAAGTTACATTTTCCTTAATTCTATTTGAATTACTTTATCATGCCTCATTGAATACATGTTTATATCACTTGTATGGTTTATATATTTTGTGTTTATATTTTGTGTTTATAGTTCATGTGCCTTGTCTATGCTTCCACATTTTGCATACATGTCTAATAGGGAATTTACAGGCCGAGCTCTAAATTTCTTCCCAAACAGATATAAATTTCTATTGCTTTGAATTTATTCTTTATACCTGCAGACCTGTAGTTTCTCATGAAATATATCATCAATCCAAAACATGAATTTATCAAAATTATCATTAGGAACATAGTATCCTAGCTACAAAACTGAGTTCCTTTATTCAAATTCAAAAAGTAAAAAAATGGGATTACAATACACTCCTCTCCAACATAAACTATTCAAGACAACCATAGAACATCTAAGAATGATCTGAAAACTTTTAAACAAACATAGCTACCAACCAAATAAATAGAAAAACCTAAAAAATTTCCATACAACCAAAACTAAGTTCTTACTTGTGAAGATATTTTCTAGTGGTGTTGAACACATACCTTCAAAGTGGCTAGGGAGTACAAACTTGAGAAGCCTTAACCACCATTTCATTAAAGGGATGAAAGTAGCTAGATTTTTCACAAAATCACTTCTAATGTATGCTTTAAGTATCAATGCACTCATCATCCACACCCCTTCCTTAGATAGCTTTGACAAAACTTTAAGGCAGCTAGAGAGGAGCAATTAAAAATTAAAGATAGTTTATTGTTTGACATTACACATTTCCTAAAAGAGTCACGAGGTCTACCTTCATTAGACTTAAGAGACATTACACATATCCACCTAATAATAAGCCACAAGAACCACCCCCAACAACCACTACTCAACTAACCAATTTGAAACCACCATGAAAAAATTTAGTGCCTTCATTTTTAGAAAATATCACACTTTACAATTAATGTCAATACTTGCATTACACACCCTAAATTAAAGCTGAAATGAGAAGTTAAGTTGGAATAGGGAAGATTAGTACACTCACCATGATCAACTCTAAGAGCCCCAAAAACATCATAACACAATTGATTTATAGGGCTTGAAAGATAAAAAATGGTCACAATTTGACCATGAATTTGGAAGGGGAATTTATAAGGGCCTTCAAAGATGCATAAAATTAATGAGGCATATATCTTAAATGAATATCTATATTCCAACCCAAGAACTGGATTGATGGTTGTAGGGTTCTATATGGGGCTCTTTGTCCACCCAAAATTTTACCATAAAATGTACTACTTAGTTGAGTATGCACTTGCAATGTTGATATCTTATAGACATAAAATTAGCAGCAATTTATAGGGCCTCTTATGTAAAGTGCTTTAACCTTGAATTTTAGCAAGAGCCCTTTAAAAGTGAATTGAAAACTGTTCTTTGACTGGCTAAGAACACTTCAACAATGGTAATGGGCTGAAAAATCCTCCACCATGTGATTGAAAACCCTTCTTTGACTGCAAGGAAAGTGTGGGAAGTGCTGGAAATGTTGAGGGTAGCATACCTAAAATTTGGAACCATATTCATTTCTTAGGAACTAATATTTGTCTCTTTATCATGCTACAAATAAATTCTCCATCATGCCGAGGAAATGATCAAGGATAACCAATTTGTAACTATAATATCTGACAAAAGTCTAGTGTGTGAATCTCCTTGGATAGGGGCTTATGATCATGAGTAAGAAAATGAGTCTCCTTCCCATCTTTTTGTTCAATCTTCCGCAATGTTTGAAGCAAAGAAGGATGAACCTAATTAGAAGTAAATTGCATGCCACCGTAGAAACTCTTCAAAAACTCTACTTGCTTAGGGTCATCAAGAACTTGATTTTGTTGAGTAGCGGATGCAGAAAAAGGATAATCTTCATCATCACTATCACTGTCAGATTCTGATTCAGATAACTACAAGTAATACCTCTAAGTTCTTTGATACCAAACCATTTTTCAGAGTTCTTCTAGATAAAGTCACCAACTTCTTTTCTAGGGGAGATACGTTTAGATTTTTTTTTTGAGGAATGAAAGGCACCAACACTTCAATTGATATCCCCAGCGGAGTCGCCAAAAATCTGTTGGTAAATAGATTTGTCACCATGAAAAAACCTTTGAAAATGACTCGTTTCTCTTAGAGCGGTGACTAAATTGTCCCAACAGTAGGAGAAACTGTTATTGAATTATCAACTTTCCTTTGCGTTTGAGAGGGGCAACTCCCTCATATGATGGGGGTATTTGTGGATTTTTGTGTATTTTTAACCTGAAAGTACAAAAAGGAGAAAAGGCAAAACTAACAGATGATTAATAGAAACCCTAATAGTAGACATACGAATACTGGTTCGGATTTCACAAAGTCACAACAAGTTATGAGGGGATTTCACCATAGAAGCTAGAAACTACGTTCCTGAACCAATATGATGAACTTCACAATTAATGTCTTAATATATGACAATGATGAAAGAAATATAACACATAGGTCTCAACATAAGAAGAGATAGGTTATTTGAACACATTCAAATCAAGAGATGAAGAAATGATTGTGCTTCATTACATTAATTGCATAGTTAAATGTTTCAATAGGTGACCTATGATATACACAATGACACAAAAGTATTACCAATCCAACATACGAAAAAAATAAGTAACAATAACTCAGAAGTACCATTAGAACACACGAACCAAATGCACTCTTTATTATCTTTGTGAAATTATACTATTTCAAAAGCTTTCATGTACAAAGTGTAGACCAAAAGTCTCTGAAAAATTTCTCTATAAGTTCCCCTCAAAAAGTCTCTTGAAAATGTTCCCCCCTATTACATTTGAAATAGACTTGTATTTATAGGCTTTTCCCCTATAACTACCTCATAATCAATTTGTAACTACCTAATAACTACCTTTTTTTGGAAAAATAATAAACCTTATTTTTTGTTACTTTTTACATCACTTTTTTGGAAATAAGGTTTATTTTCTAACTTTACAATACAAAGAGTGACTTAAGTCACTTTCACAAAAAAGGTAACTAGAATTTGCAACTTCAAGTTATGGGTTTGGCTAAGTTACTCTCCATCTCCATTTGCTCCATTTTGACAATCAAACATCATCAGATGATGACAACTCCTCTGGATACCTGAATCTTAGACTCGTGTCCTTGCATACAAAATATGAATTGTGAAAATAACATGTCTTTCACTGACAACACCAGTATGCTAGACGTAGATTGAATAATGATGCACATTTTCCTACTCTGATATAGTCATAAAATACCATTGCAACATCCTCCAAGCCAATTTCTCCAACTTTGCATAGATTTCTTCTATTTGTAGATATGATCTGTCTCCTCCACAAAAAACATGTATTATTTTATGGCCTTCAATCCAATTACATCTAGGGCTCTTTTCAATTCCTTTATCTTTCATCAATCTAAATTTCATCTCACCTGCCCACTTATTTGTTTGAAGAGTTCAAGGGGTTCCCTTGTAGAGCCATACATTGCATATGCTTCAATCATTCTAGTCCAAGAGAACACATTTCTTCGATGCATTTTGTTAAACAACTTATGTGTCTTCTATGTATGTCTCTACATTTTGCATGCATATCTGTTAAAGAAATTATGGTTTCATGGGTGACCATCCCTCATACCAAGTTTGCCTTCAACAAACCCATTTTGTGTGTATATTGTAGTCGTTACATTCCATATGATGACATATTTTGAGGCAGACTTTCAAAGAATATATGATATGTCTATGCTTCCATAATTTTGCACTCCTTCTTATAAGACTACTTGTAAATACCTGCTAAGAATCTTCCCTTCAATACATTTTATGGATGTCTACACTCTAATCTCAAGTTCCAATTCAATCATGGGTTATTGGGATGCGAGTGAGGGTTATGAAACTGAATTTCACTCTCCTTTGCATGTCGTATGCTACATTCATATATTTTGATAAGTTTACCACATATCATAAATTTTGGGTAGGTTACAACTGTTTACTTTACTTTCCTTTTCATCGGTAAGTCAAGAACTCTTCAAAAGTGTATGTATCATTAGTTGACAAGACTTATCAAGTGATCTTCATTACCTGGTGATATAAGTGAGCTTCTCCTTTGTCGGTGGTGAATATTTGTTTTAAAACCCCTTCTATTGGCATATATGGTGATGCTTATGAACATAAACAATAACTCACAGATGTTCATTCATAAATGTTGAATGCTCATTTCTATTTACCTCATTCTTCAACTGACCATTTCAATTTACCCCATTGCTATCGATGGATTAAACATTCTGCTTGTAGAAATTTAAGTTCTTCTATTTTATATGTATTCTTGTTCTATGTTTCCCATTCGTTCATAGGCCACGAGGATGCTAGTAAGGGCAGCGTGACTGGTTTACATCTACCAATTGTACTAGTTTAAAATGTTTTAGAACCTTTCCAACCAATCCCATTTATGCATACTCTGCAACTATTACAGTCGATAAGATCCCATTTCTTTGAAGTATGTTGTTAAACTCACAATTCTAGTCTATGTTCATACATTTTGCATCCATGTCTACAAAAACACCTACAAGTGCAGCATCTGATAAAAACCTGTATTCGATCATGTTGTGATTGCTGCATTCTAGGAGACCATACTTCTGTGAGGAATCATGTAAAATGGTCTGTGTGCCTTGTCTGTGCTTCCACATTTGCAAGTGTTTATACCAGGGCAGTTCCAACTATAATTCTTGCAAAAATCTTCCCATCAATGTGTTTTGAAGGACATTCAAACCCTCATTCTAAAGTCTCCATTCGGTGCGTAGGATTTTTGTAGGGCTTCACACTAGCCAATTTTATTTACTTGAAAGTTTCTAAAGCCTTTTCTACAAACTCATTTTGTGCATACCCTACAATTATTGCAGTTCATGTGGCCAAATTTATTTGAGGATTGTTGTCATACAGTTTTGTGCTTTAGTTGTCCTTCAATGTTTTGCATCATGCCAATTAAAAGCCTTACAAACTTAATATCTGGCAAAAATCCTCCTCTAAATATTCTTTGATGGATGTCCATATTGTTTGCAGATGGCATGATCTAGCAAGCCATGGGGTTATGGTTTCACACATGCAAATTGAATTTGTTTGAAAGTTTCTATAGCCTTTTCATCAAATCCACTACAAGTATCTTGCAATCATTGCATTGTATGAGACCGCATTTCTAAGAGAATGATGACGTATGGTGTGGAATATATATTTTACACTAGCTAATAGCATTTCCTTGAAACTATTTTAAAACCCTTTTTTTTTTTTAGCAATCAATCATTGCATCCTATGAGACCCCACTCCGTGGCACATAATCCATTTTCTATGGTTTATGCATGCATGTCCACCAAAGAATTTATAACTATTTTGTGTGTATCCTGCATGTATCGCACTTCATGCAATAGCATATCTTTGAGGTGAACTATCAAATAATATATGCTTTGTTTATGCTCCTACAGTTTGCATTCATGTCTACTAGAGGAATCTAAAGCCTTTTGGACAAATCCATCTTGAATATATCATGCAATCTTTATAATACATAAGGCCAATTTCTTTAAGGCACGCTATCAAAATGTCTTTCAAGTGCTATGGATGTGCTTCACGCTTTGCATAGAAGTCTGCCAAAGCCTTAGCAACTGTAATATCTGATAAAAACTTATGTTTCTTTATCTTTTGATGGATGTCCAAACCCTACTGTAAATATCCCATTTTGGCATGGGCTGGGAGCATGCTGGCCAAGGACGTGGAATTTGACAAAAAAATTTATTTTGTTCATATCCTTCACTCATTGTATATCATGAAACACATCTCTTTGAGGCGTTCTGTCAAACAATTAATGTTCCTGTGTCTACGCGTCCACCTCTTTCATATATGTCCACCGAAGTATTTCCAACTATAATTTCTAATAAAAACTAACTTTCATTATGCTTTGCTTGGCGTGGGTAAGGAGGATGCTCTCAAAGGTTGTGGAACTTTAACTATACACCAGCTAATTACATTTGCTTGAAACTTTCTAAAGTCTTTTCAACACATCCACTTTGTGCATATCAATCATTGCAATCCAGGAGACCTTTTCTTTGAGACTTTTTGTTGAATAACTCATGTGCACTGTCTATTCTTCCACAATCTGCATGCGTATCTTACTAGAGTAGCTACAACTAAGACCCCATGCGAAAATCCACTTTAGATTATGCTTCGTTGAATGTCCATGCCTTATTTGGAGCTTACGTTTTGGCATATGGTGAGGAGTAGGATGCTGATAGAAGTTGTGCAATGTGAATTTATATCTACCGAAACGTATTTGCTTGAATGTTTCCAATGACCTTTTTAACAAAACCATTTTGTGCATTTCTTGCCACCAATGCATTCCATGATATTACATCTCTTTAATGCATTCTATCAAATGGTTCACGGGCATTTGTCTATGCGAAGGCTGTGGGGTTTGGCTTTAACCTGCATTTGTTGCCTCCCATGAGACCACATTTCTTTGAGGTATTTGCAATTGACACATCTGACAAAAACCCACTTTCTATTACACTTTCACAGATGTCCATACCCTGTTCTAGAGCCCCTTATTTGGGTGCTAGCAGCAGGGATGCTGGCAATGGTCATGGAGTCTGGCATTACACCCACTAGTTACATTTGTTGGAAAGTTTATGTAGCCTTCTCAATGAAACCACTTTGTACATATTTTTCCAACATGCAGTCCACATAACTACATCTCTCTGAGGCATGCATGGTAGTAACAGTTGTGTATAGAGTGCCACTTTAATATGAACTTTTCTCCAATTCTCAATGAAGGTAATTTGGCAGCACCAAACCCATTACAGTACTCAGGGTTCATAAACTTGTCATTGACAGAATGTGCGATGCTTCTTTTAACTGACCATCTTCGTAATGGTGTGAGATTGAGAGGAGTAGTTATGGCACTAAAATTTCCTTTGCTTCAATTTCTTGCTTATAACTAACTTTTGCATGCCTTTAATAACCTTTTTCTTTATATTTTATCCTTCATCAGCCTTTTGAAGGTACTTCTCAACTAACAACTTATGACTTATGCTTTTGGTAAACCTTGGTAGAATAAATACCAATTCGAAAGTATAACTTTTCCAAACCTCAAGTTGTATCAAGTAAGCAAAAAGTGAAAGTAGACGCCAACTTAGCCAAAAGAGAAAGTAGACGCCAACTTTTATATTTTTTTTAAAAAAATTTTAAGTAGACATCCACTTGGCTTTTAAGCAAAATAATTATTTTCTGGCATCTTCTAAGTCGTTTCAACTTAGGTGTTGGCTTGAATTAATTTCTTTTCCACGGCTTGCCTGAATTTGTGGTGATTTAGAAACTCAAATCCACGCATGTGAAAAATACATCTTCTTCAGAATGACTTCATGGACTACTTCCAAGACTTCAACTAAAACATGTGAAAATTCCCTCCTTCAAATTGGCAAATGACTAACACTTCAGGAGAATCTGTGACTAGAGACAACTCAACGAAAAACTTTAAAAATTGACAAGTTGAAAATGGGGCCAACAAATCTAAGTTGTGAAGGCTATAAAAGAAGGATTGAAACTCATTCTAGAGGTTTGTCGTTGAACCAATTGTCTCATCTGCAAGTGCCTCAAGTTGATTTTTAGGACATCAAATCACACCGGTCTGGTCTACAAGTGAAGGGATGTATTCAAGATGGTGCAGGAAGGGTGTGTAAAGCATATTTGCATGTAATGGTATGTCTCCATAGGAGTTTGTAATGATTTTGGCAAATATATAATTCCAGTTATATGTTTTCCCTTGCCACATTCGCTAACACAATTGTAACCAGGGTTTGGAGGTGTGTGACAGCATTTAAGTTAATACAAGGATTTGTATTTGTCATTCCTTTTGTTGCATATGAATCATTACAGTTTTTTCTTGGATTATTAAGTATGTCCATTGCATGAAGGTCTATTTATGATGTGTATGCAAATATATCTTTGGTTCCATTGATCCCCTACTGCATATTTTCTTTCCTCTTTTCACTCTATGACTCGGTTTCCCAATGGAGTAGGTACCGGTCTATACTGGGGATGGATCAATCACTATTTTAATCAAACCCTCATCCTTTTAGCTATAGGAATAGGAATAGGTTTATTTTAGGGTTTCTCATGTTGTTCATGATTCAATGCAATAACGAGGGATCGATTTGAAGTGATGCAAAATTGTTTTAATCAATGGTGAATCGTGTACATGTATGCTTGCACTATGTATCTTGTGTATGTAAAGTTACGCAGAGTCATCTTAAGGAATGTGAAGTAGTTATGTTTGGGTGCAAATGCATAGTGCAGTAATCAACTTAATATAGAGGCCTATGCAACTAGTTTTTCTTGACCTAGTGACAACTTTGGGGGTCAAGTGTAAATTGGGTATGGCTATGTTTGTTTGTGTTCTATTTCATGCCTCTAGGAATATCCCTCCTAGGTATATCTGAGCCTGAAGTGCAGAGGAGTATACCTAGTCCTATCAATTGGCCAAAATCACCCTTAACCTATTGATAAACCTCTTTCAATCACCTTGATGACACCCATGGCCTTGTTGATTATGAAATGTTTTAGGGTTGTGGGTTATAGCTATTAGAAATGTTGTCATTGATGTCAAATGAATATGTTGAAGTGTTGTTATTACAGTATCTATGACAGAAGGGAAGTGTAATGCAATAAAATTTTCTAAGGAAAAAGTGTTGAAAGGCACAAGAAAACTAAGAGGGGGGTGAATCAATTGTATCAAAACTTTATCTTCTTTAAACCTCAATCAATTAACATATTTTCTTATTCTTTTATGAACATTAAACATGAATTGCATAATCAAAACATGATCACATGAACACTAAATTTTTACGTGGAAAACCCTAAATAGGGAAAAACCACGGTGAGTATTAGCTCACAATATAATGTAGTAACAATACCGAATATCAAATGGTGGCTCACTGTTGAGGGTTGGCTCACTATCGGGGGTGGCTCACTACCAATGGTTGAACTAATTTAGTAGCATCTATACCATACCTGAGTTCAATTCCATTGAAGTGCAAATTATCTCCTCTGCTCTACTCTATTTTTACACTTTGCACTTATCTTTTCAACTTCACACACTCACACTTCCTTCACGACTTCATTACATATATTTATACAATTCATCAACCTTGGAATGTACATCAAGGTCAGCATTACAACCATCAACCATTGGAACAATCTCCAAGGTTGACATACATACATACATCAAATTAGGATTAAACCTAAACAAACTTGTAGAATAAATGAATAAAGGAGGAACATTTCACACCTTCGCACATACTCAATTACATCTTTACATGCTACCACAAGCTTCTACAATTCAGGAAATTCATCCGCAAAGAGTATTAATCATCTAGGTTGGCCAGACTAGTGCAATCATCAAGAACACTTGAACACACCCTTCAAAGATCTTCATTATAGCTTGCAGATTAAGCACACGCCTTCAATGTATTTAGGGGACATCCATGAACATCATAGAATCATTTGGAAACTAGAAAATCCAAATGCAACAGATCTCAACTTGTTTCACTTGAAGATGGATCACAGACTCCTTATCAGACACTGTCAAACTCTTCTAATTAGAAACTTTCTTTCTGGAGCTTCAAATCACATATCCTTTGGAATGAAGATGACTAAGGACCTTATAAGCTTAAGTCTAGAACCACAAAGTCAAACTCTAATCTATGGAGAAATGTGGAGCAAAACACTTTCTCCCTGTCACTCTGCAAACCTTGCCAGGCACAGGCTTCACACTGGTGAATAGAATTTTTTCTACACAACGATCTAGACCACCAAATTCTAGATTTATCATCTTCAATCACTTTTCTAAATCATATCCAAATCTCATACTCCGGTTTTCACTACAGAGAAAATGCAGAGAAAAATACTTAGACATTGTTCTTTAATCAATCAACAAACAACAATAACAAAAGATATAATTGACACAAATGACAACACAGATATGTTGACATCAATGACAACACCAATTAGCACATACTTGCAACAATCTCCCCCTTTGTCATTGATGGCAACATATGATGTCATGCTCCACCATCAAGACACAGTTCTACTTCAAGACGCCCCCTTTCTTTTTACACCTCTGGACTCTTATTCCCCTTGAGTTTTTCACATGACTTCTCTCCCCCGTTGACATCAATGGAAAAGGGCTTCACATCTCTTCTTCTGCACATACTTGCACAATATTGCTCTGATTAGTCTGAAGCCATTCTTTACTCCGCCTAAATGCAACAATCATCTCAAACCACTACCTGCTCTCCCTAAGAGGTAGCCTCTAACATCAGTCCAAAAAGAGAAATGTACTTTGAAGCACATGGAGTGATGCACTTTCCTATTAATCTAGTTCAAGGAAGGAGGAGCAATAACCCCTAATTTCTCTCAGAGATACTCAAATGTGTCTTTTGGAAGAGCCTTAGTGAATATATCAGCAACTTGATCTTTTCTTGGTACATACTCAAGATTTACCTCATTCTCTGCAACTTTCTCCCTCAAGAAGTGATACTTGATTGAAATGTGCTTTTTCTTTGAGTGCATCATTAGATTCTTTGAAATGTTTATGGCACTTTTGTTATCACAAAGAATAGGAATTGGTCCATCAAACTCAATTTTGATATCCTTCAAGGTCTGCTTCATCTAGAGCACCTGAGTGCAACATGATACTAAAACAATATATTATGCTTCTGTAGTAGACAAGGAAACTAATTCTTGTTTCTTGTTATGCCAGGATACTACTCTATCTCCAAGGAAGAAAGTACCTTCACTTGTGCTTTTCCTGTCATCAGCACATCTAGCCCAATCTGCATCTATGTAGGCACTCAAAGCAAAATTGTTGTTCTTAGGATATCACAGTCCATGATCATCCTTGCTTTGATCAGCCTAGGAGATTCATCATTCTTGCTTAGTTTACAACCAGTGACCATAGGAGTGCATACCGGTTTAGAGTACTCCATTCCAAATTTCTTCAGCAATTCCCTGACATATTTTGATTGAGAAATGAAAATACATGTATGTCTAATTGATTTGAAGTCCAAGGAAGAAATTCATCTCACCACACATAGACATCTCAAATTCTTTTTTCACCTCATTTGTAAAATTCTTGCACATCTCTTCATTTCCACCAAATATGATATCATCTACATAAACCTCAATAATTAGGATTTGATCTTTACTCACCTGGATATACAAATTGCTATCTACAGACCCTTTACTAAAACCCTATTGTAGCAGATACTTATCTTGTCTTGCATACCAAGCTCTAAGAGCTTGCTTCAATCCATACAAGGCCTTCTTCAATTTGCACACCATGTCTGGTTTGTCCGATAACTAGAACCCATCCGGTTGCTCTATGTAGGCCTCTTCTTCTAGCTCACCATTTAGGAAGGTAGATTTCACATCCACCTAATATACCTTGAAGTTTTTATGTGCTGCAAATGCCAAAAATAGTCTAATAGCCTCCATTCTTGCCACTGGAGCATAGGTCTATTCATAATCAATACCTTCAACTTGGGAGTAACCTTTGCACACAAGTCTTGCCTTGTTTCTCACAACTTCTCCAACTTCATTCAGTTTGTTCCAAAAAAACCACTTTGTTCCAATCACATTCTTGTTTACAAGTCTAGGGACAAGTTCCCAAGTCTTGTTCTTCTTAATCTGCTGTAGTTATTCATTCATTACTTTGACCCAATGCTCATCATTTCATGCTTCATTTACTATTTTAGGTTCCACCTTTGACAGTAGACAGAGATTTACTTTTTCTTCTGCAATCCTACTTCTTGTCATCACACCTTTCCTTTTCTCACCAATAATCTTATCTTCATAGTGATCTCTCTACACATACCTTAGAGTTTTATGAGATCTTATCAGAGCCTCAGCTTGAGTTTCTTCTTCTTCTAGAGCTTGTTCTTCAGTCTGAACTTCCTTTTCTTTTCTTTTCTAACCTTTTCTGTATCAGCGAGCTCATCTGACTCATATCCATCTCGTTGGAAGTCTTCATCTACCTTCATACTCGCACTTTCAATGATCTTTCTCAGTTTTTGTTATAGCACCAGTAAGCCTTGCTCTTAGTGGAGTACCCAAGGAATATGCCTTCATCACATCTAGCATCAAACTTCCCTAATTCTTCATCTCTTCTAATATAACACTTGTTTCCAAAAACTTTGAAGTATTTGACAGTAGCATCTCTACCATACCATAATTCATAAGGTGTCTTTGTTTCTTTTGCTCTGACTGCACTCTATTCTAAATGTAGATAGCAGTATGTATTGCTTCTTTCCAGTACACTTCTGATAGATCTTCTTCCTTGATCATTGCTCTGGCAGCTTCTTGAATAGTTCTATTTTTCCTTTCAACCACTCCATTTTGTTGAGGAGTCCTGGGAGCAGACAAATATCTTTTTATTCCATGTTCTTCACAAAAAGTATTAAATTCATTTGAGGTGAACTCACCACCTCTATCATATCTTAAACATTTGATTCTCAAATCCAATTCATTTTCAACCATAGCTTTGGATTCCTTGAAATTATCTAAATCTTCTATCTTTTCTCTAAGGAAAGTAACCCAAGTCATTCTTGAAAAATCATCAATAAGAAGCACAAAATATCTTTCACCTTGTAGACTTCTTGTTCTTGTGGGATCACACAAGTTTGTATGCACCAGCTCCAACAAATCAGTAGAGGATTATTCTTTTCTTTTGAAAGTAGTCTTTGTCATTTTTCCAAACTGGCATTCTTTGCATATAACATTGGCAGGCTTCACAATCCTAGGTAGATCTCTTACAGCTTGAATAGTTCTTATTCTTACCAGATTATTGAAGTTAATGTGACACATTCTCCTATGCCATAACCAACTTTCATCTGACTTAGCCAAAAAACAACAGTTTTCAACACCTTTCAAATGATAAACATTACCATGTGTCTTCTTACTAGCATCAATTAAGGTTTTGAAGCTATTCTGTATCTTACACCCATTGTCATTGAACAAAAGATTATAACCTTTGTCACACATTTGTCCAACACCTAGTAAATTATGCTTCAGGCCCTTGACATAAAGAACATCATCTGTATTATTCTTGCCATAAAAAATAATAAATCATTTTCCACAAATCTTACCAGTTGCATCATCACCAAACCTAACAAGTCCTCCATCATACTTTTCAAACTTAACAAACTTACTCTTGTCTCCTGTCATGTGGTTTGAGCATCCATTGTCAATGATCCATTCATCTTCCTTTTCAGTATGGAATGCAGACATTTCTCCTACACTTTCTTCCTTCACACACCTTGCAAGATTAGTAGAAATGAGTTCTTCTCTAAGTGCAATAAACAAGCATTCACTACTATTGCCATCATCAAAATTAGATTCATCATCAGTTACACCTTCATCATCTCTAACATAATAACTCTTTCTTACCATATTTCATTTGCTTTCATTGATCTTCAATGCTCTGTCAAGACATCTTGAAGCATAATGTTCAATTTTACCACAACTGAAGCATTTGAAAGGTAACTTACCTCTGAATTTTCCTTTGCTGCCCCTCTTTATTCTGCTTGCAAATTTGGCTTCTAGCTCTGCAAAGTCTTCATCATCTTATTCCACAACATATTTCTCTAATCTAGCAATCTTAGTTATTTCCTTGGCCTTGAGAGTAATCTCAGTTTTCATAGGGCCATCAATAGTGCCAAACTCTCTTATTTCAAAGGTAGTTAGTTTACCAAGTAATTGATCTTTAGTAAGCTTTCCCAATTCCAATAACTCTTCAATGGATGATACCTTGTGACAATAAGATTTTGGATGAATTCTGAGTATCTTATCTATGACATCCTCATCCTTTAAATCTCCACCAAGACCCTTGATACTACTGACAACTTCATCAATCTTTTGTAAGTAAATTGTTATGTTCTCATCTTCACCCATTCACATGGTTTCATATGTGGTCTTCAAATTCTGCAACTCGACCTTCTTAAAAGATGCATCACCTTCATAGATTTTATTTAATTTGTCCCAAATCTCATAAGCAGTATCCAAATTCACAACTTTTTCCATTTCAGTGTTAGACAGGGCATTTAACAGAGCATTTTTAGCTTTGTGATTATCCTTAAACTCTTTAACATTTTCTTCAAAATCCAGATCTTTAGGAATTGTGTATTTATCTTTAACCACTGCCCAAACATTGTAACCAAGAGAAATAAGATAACTTTGCATTTGTAGATTCCAGTATGCATAGTCAATTCCATCGACTGGGGAATATCTGTAACATGCCCATTGTTCTACCAAAAAAAATTTACTAAATTTATTCCAAAAGTAAATAGTTCTTCATACCAACAATATGAGCACTAAAATTTTTCTTTCTTATAAAATGATATGATGCACATTTGAAACATATTTCAAACTTTACCATTGCATAATCAAATCACTTTTCAACATTACAAGTATTGAAGCATCACTCAAGTACTTTTCCGCCAACCACAGACTAACTGCGGTCCCTCGCACATTTACCAAACTGGTAAATGGCCCTACCCTTTGACGAAGGGATTGGTATGGTAACCTCAAAGATTAGCCTAATATGAGCATGATGTTGTGTCCTACATAACTAGAATTGTCATACTATGGCTCCAACCTATGAGTATGTTTATCCCTGCCTAGTATGTAAACTTGGGTCACAGTGAACTGATAGTGTAAATAGTGGCTACTTACACTACTTTGGCCGAAGTTTTCATCACCCCTAATTCAGAATGGACGTCACATGTTCACCCATCTTCCTAGCTCGATTTGGTATGACATCAATCTCTATACAAAGGTTATTCCCTTACCCATGGATCAACTAATCCCAGGATTAACCTCACATAACAATTACAAGTTTACTATAACTCTTCTACCAAAGTAATTCAAGTTGTAATATATAGTTTTCATAACCTAACTTTTACAATGTAGCAATAGCTAATCATACTTAACTTGATATAACACATAAATCCAATATAGACACTAATCTCTACTATGCATATTATTCATACATTCAATACATAATATATTTCTCATTCTAGATATATATACACCTCTCATTGAAGATTTAGGAAAATACCCAATTCAATATAGAAAGCAACCCAAGCTTATTTCCAAACAATCAATCAAAGACATATAATCCTTTCAAACAAAAAATGCATAATGGAGAAGAAATTAGCATGCCTGTTAATGCTAAGCTCCAATAGATCAGCTAGATTCCTTGCTCTTATCTCCTCATGCTGGTTGAATATCTCCACCCAGAACAACTCAAATGCCCCTCTTAACTACTTACTAGTTCCTCCCAAAATCAAAGACCAAAATAACAAAGCATATTCAAACACTAAACTCAAAAAATTTGCAGCAGAACAACATAAGCAAGTTCGATGGAAAGAATGGTGTACAAATAAATGAAAGAGCTACTCTATTTATATAGAAACCTGAGCATGCTAAGGCTACAACAAGCTGCCAGATTTGCCACAACTCCCACTTAGAATTTGACTTAGTAAAAAGAATGCAAAGTGGCAAACATAAATCGTTGCATAATGAACACATAATGGAGCAATCACTAAACTCAAAAATGCAAGGTAACAGATCAGATTCTAGACTCTTATTTGGTTTACACTACTCAATCATGGCGCCACTCAATCAACCATGCCCCCCCTATTCTCATGTTGGAAGTTTGCAATGAACTGGTCAATGTATTTGCATGTTGGAAATTAGTTTCCAGGCACTATATACCAGTGTTGCCTTTAATTACATTGCTATGCACTTTATGTGCTTTAATTATCATATAAAAGAAATGTTTGCTCTTTATTTCCAATGCCAAAACCATAGAAATATATACCATACAAATTTATTGCATATGCTTTATTCTCAGTGCCATAGTCTTTGCTATATGTGCTATGTATTAATATTTACATTGGTTATCAGGTTGCGCACCTATATAATAGTGTTCTTTAAACATATATATATATATATATATATATATATATATATATATATATATATATATATATATATATATATATATATATATATATATATATATATATATATATATATATATATATACATTCCTTTATAAACTCTATTTAAAATATCATTTGATAATAAAATTCACATAATCATATTTGTATATTCCATCAATTACATACATTTACGTATACCGTAAATGATTATATATATCTATATGTATGTAAATGCAAATAGCTACACACACACACATAATTGTTACTTGAAAACAACATAAAACTCATTAATCCCACATATCCACTGACAACGTATGCACATAAAATCCACATATACACACATGCATATAGATATCCCTCATCCAATCGATGCTCTTATGCCTATGAGCAATACATTCATGAGCATGTGTAGATACATCTACCTACATATACTCATGCACGTATTTTCTCATATGTATAAGTTTATCATGGACATGTATCTACATATGTGTATATATTCATTTCATGTTTATACCTTGTCGTTTGCAATTCCAAACTTTATCAAAGAAGACATCAATCAACACTTAGACTAAATCACAATCCTCATTCAAACACTCATAAAATCTTATCCCAATAAGTATTCAAGATCATTACCATAGATTACTTACCTTTACCCACACAGAATTGACATAACCTAAACCAAGTAGGATAGTGGTGTGTGCTTGCTCAATTTAGGTTTCTCTAAAGGTTACCAGACCAAGTCCTTCTCCTAAGTGATACTTACCCTCATTTCTGAAGGATCAACCTATTCCTGCATTCAACTTACATCACCACAACACTAGTTAGCCGATCATAATATAATCATATGCTTTATACATTTTATAACTAGAATTTATCACATTGCATCATTCAATCTTTCAATATATTCAATTCAAGATTCAAAATACCCATTAATGTAAAGATCCATAAACCATTCATTTATTCAAGCAAATTAACTAGCCAAGGTAAATAGTAAATAGTTAGAAACACACTAGGTGTAACAATATCTTTCCTATGTGCCATCTTGGATCTACCTTAAGCTATTAGGCTTTCTTCAAAGGAACCTCGCTCTGATACCAATTGTTGAAAGGCACAAGACAACTAAGAGGGGGGGTGAATCAATTGTATCAAAACACTTTCACTTCTTTAAATGATAATTAATTTCTCAATCACTTAACATATTTCCTTATTCTATTATGAACATTAAACATGAATTGCAAAATAAAAAAATGAACACATCAACACATGAACACTAGATTTTTACATGGAAAACCCTAAAAAGGGAATAACCATGGTGAGTGTTAGCTCATAATATAATGTAGTAACAATACCGAATATCAAATGGTGGTTCACTGCCAAAGGGCTCACTACCCAGGGCTCACTGCCCAAAATGCTGGCTCACTACCGAGGGTTGGCTCATTGTCGAGGGTGGCTCACTACCAAGGGTTGAAATGATTTAGTAGCATCTACACCATGCCTAAGTTCAATTCCATTTAAGTGCAAATTATCTCCTCTGCGCTGCTCTGCTTTTACACTTCGCACTTATCTTTTCATCTTCGCACACTCACACTTCCTTCATTACTTCATTAAATATATTTATACAATTCATCAACCTTGGAACATACATCAAGGTTGGCATTACAATCATCAACCATTGGAACAATCTCCAAGGTTGGCATACATACATACATCAAATTAGGACAAGACCTAAACAAACTTGTGGACTAATTGAATAAAGAAGGAACATTTCATGCCTTAGCACAGACTCAATTACATCTTTACACACTACCACATGCTTCTATAATTCAAAAAATTCATCCACAAAGAGTGTTTATCATCCAGGTCGGCCAGACTGGTGCAATCATCAAGAACACTTGAACACATGCTTCCAAGATATTCATTACGCTTGCGGATTAAGCACACACATTTAATGTATTTAGGGGGCATCCACAAACATCATAGAATCATTTGGAAACCAGCAAATCCAACCAAAACATATCTCAACTTGTTTCACTTGAAGATGGATCACAGACTGCTTCTTATCAGACACTATCAAACTCTGCTAATTAGAAACTTGCTTTCTAGAGCTTCAAATCACATATCCTTGGGAATGAAGATGACTAAGGACCTTATAAGCTTAATTCCAAAACCACAAATTCAAACTCCAATCTGTAGAGAAATGTGGAGAAAAACACTTTCTCCATGTCACTCTGCAAACCTTCCCAGGCACAGTCTTCACACTGGTGAATAGAAATTTTTTCTGCACAATGATCTGGAGCACCAAATTCTGGATTTAGCATCTTCAAACACTTCTCTAAATCATATCCAAAGTTCGTACTCTGATCTTCACTACAGAGAAAATGTGGAGCAAAATACTTAGACAGTATTCTTCAATCAATCAACAAACAACAATATTAGAATATATAGTTGACACAGATGACAACACAGATATGTTGACATCAATGACAACACCAATTAGCACATACTAAGGCTTTAGTCAGCCTGCAAAAAGTTTAGTTCAAGAGTTTCATTTTTCACCAATTCCCTAACAAAAGAGAAAGGGGAAGTGCTTTCAATGAAGTGTTGGAAGATAGAAAAAGTTTAGTTTGAGAATTTCAAAGTTCACCGGTTCACCGATTTGGTGACTTACTGACAAAAGGCATGGAAAAAGAAAGTTTGAAGGTTCGGCAAAACCTTTAGTTCATAAGTTTCAAAATTTTATGATTCATTGACAAAGAAAGAGGTATGGAAAAAGAAATCTTGAAGAACAAAGGTTTAGTTATTGGCAAAACTTGTGTTTTGCGAACTAGTTTGTGAGTTCGTCATTTGCCGATTCACTGACTAGGCAACAAAGGGCACAAGGAACGTCAGTTCACAAGTTAGACAGTTCACTAATTCATCGAGTAGGTGACAAAGGACACTTGAGTGATGGTTATTAAAAAGGAGATTTTGTCGATAGAGTGATAAAGGCCAAAGTTCTTAAAAGGGAATTTTTTCTGACAGGAACAATAAAGGCATAAAAGACAAAGGCTTGTAAAAGAGACATTTTGCTGATAAAGGCAACATATGTCAAGTTTGTGAAAATGACTTTTGCCGATAGAGGCGACAAAGGCCAAGTGAACATATTTCATTGACAGACTGCTCTGAAGCTCAAGTATGTATGGTTGAGATGACAATTCAGATCTATAACCATTCAATTGTTGGGCAACTGTTTAAATTGATTGCTGCAGTTATGCAACTACTCTATCAACTTTTAGTTTTCTAAACAGTTTCAGTTTTGTAACAAGTTCCAGTTGTGCAACTACTCAGATAAAATCATCCTTCTGTTCATGGCGATTCAAACTAGTGAAAACATATTTGTTTCTATAAACAGAAAAGATGATGAGTTGTTAGTATGTCATTTCCTCTCACAAAAATATATAAAACAGATGCTTGCAGAAGTATGTATGTATGTGTGAATGTTGCAGGATGTGTGCTTGAGAAAAATTAGACTGTGTTAATAAGAACACAGCATACAAAGAGCATTCAATGTGTGAAATGGAAGGTTAGGAGTCTTTGTTAAAGTGAACAAAGAATGCAAAGAGCATAGAGAGAGGAGAAGACTGTGTTAATGAAAACATAGAGTGTGCAAGAGTGCGGGTGAGAATGTATATGAATTGAAAGGGTGCATTTTAGGTTAGTGAAGAACTAGTTTTTGCATATCAGAATTTGTAAAAATTTAGGGGTTGGTGCCTCTTTATTCAGTTTGGGACCAGTGCCTAGAAAATTGGGTTGGTGCTCAATTAGGTGTATAGTGTACATAAAGGTTGGTGCCTCGAAACATTCTCTTGGGTGTCAATGTATCTGTAAGTTGGTGCTTACAAAACATTTGTAAAATCTCTTATTGTGAGGTTGTATTTGAGCAATAGACTCAAGCAACATTCTCACCATGGTTTTTCCCTTTTAGAGTTTTCCACGTACATCTAGTGTTGTGTGATTTATGTGTGCTTTTGATTCTTGTCTTTTGGTTTAAATTTGTTAAAAATTAACACATTGATTCACCCCTCTCTTAGTGTAGTATTGTTCTTTCAACAATTGGTATTGAAGAGCCTAGGTTCCTTGAAGAAAGTTTAACCACTTAAGGAAGATCTGGTCACAAGAACAATATGGAAAGACATGAGGGTTCTTCTTCAAATAATGCACCATTATTTGATGGATCCAGATATGCTTTCTGGAGCATCAAAACGAAGATGTATCTAACCTCTCTTGATTTTGATGTATGGCAGTTAGTTTTAGATGGCTACACACCACCAACAACTACTCCTACTATAGCTGATAAGAAAGACTGTGAAAACAATGCCAAAGCAAATAATTCTATACTATGTAATCTAACCAATACTGAATTTGTGAAAGTCATGCATTATAAATCTACCAAAGACATATGAGTTAAGCTACATAGCATCTATGAGGGTGATGATCATAGAGTTAAGCAAGCGAAACTGCAAACTCATAGAGACATATTTGAGGCTCTAAAGATGAGAGATGATGAGAATATTGCAGCTTACATGCTCAGAGTGATGAGGTAGTGAATGCAATCATAGGTCTTGGAGAGGATGTAAAAGATAAATTAGTTGTAAAAAAAATTTTGAGGTCTCTTCTCAGAGGTATGACTCTAAAGTCTCTACAATTGAGGAAGAAAATCTAGATAAGCTTTCTATGGAGGAATTATTTGGGTCACTCACAACATATGAGATGAGAAGTGAGAACACTAGTTCAACAAAGAAAGAAGCAACATTCAAGACTTCCAAAGTTAAGCAGATTGAAGAAGATTCAGAACAGAGTATCAATTCAGGTGAAGAAGAAGCAAATTTTGTTAGAAAGTTGAAGAAGGGCTCTGGAAAATACAAAAGTTACAAGTTACCTTTCAAATGAATTATGGTAAAATTGGTCACTTTTCTTCTAAATGTCCCTTAGGTGAAAATGAAAAGGGAGATAGTTCTAGGAGTCAAAATGTTTCCAAGTATAAAAAGAAAAAATTTAATAAGAAGAAAAAGAGTCTATATGTAGACAAAGAAATTAGTTCTTCAGATGATTGTTCTTCTGCAAGTGAAATTTATGAAGCTACATTTATGACTATTGAAATCAAAGAAAATGAAGATACTCCTATAGAATATTGTTGTGAAGACTTTGACGAGGAAGAAGAGGGTGAAGTTGATTTTGAAGGTGAAATAATCTATGCCTTAAAAGATTTAAAATATGAGAGAAAACAAAATAAAAAATACAAGTTAAGGATTGAAGAAGATGAAAAACTTATAGTAGGCTTGAAGTAGAAGAATGTCAAAAACTAGAGGTTGAAATTATCTCTGTAAGGAAAGAGTTAGAAAAGGTAAACATACAATTAAATAGAAGCCTTAAGTTTGTGAAGAGCTCTGAAATTCTAGATGAAATAATTAGCTATCAAAGGTCCTTCTCC
The DNA here is from genome assembly GCA_027924645.1 of Cunninghamia lanceolata. Taxonomy (NCBI): domain Eukaryota; kingdom Viridiplantae; phylum Streptophyta; class Pinopsida; order Cupressales; family Cupressaceae; genus Cunninghamia; species Cunninghamia lanceolata. Next base: position 2,027,312 of record BSBN01000144.1, on the reverse strand, counting down.
AACATGCTTGTGTTAGGATATGTGGAAGACAAGAGTTTCAAGGATAAAAAGAATGTTGAAGAGAAGACTATCAAAGCTGCTACTCTTTTCAAAAAGTAGTTAAAGAAAAAGGCAAGTCAAGTTCTACTGGACCTAAGAAGACAAAAGAGCCTAAAAAGAGTGATCTTACTTCTAGGAAGCTTGAAGGGTCCAGGAAGAATAAGAAGACTAGAGATCTTAGAAAGGAGGATGATGGATTCATCAAATTCCACAATCCAAGGAGGAGATTCAAGGACCAACCTGCAAGACAAAACAGGTTTAATTATACTCTTTATGGTTACTATTTTCCATGTAATCAATTTGGACATAAAGCAATAAACTACACAATTAGACCTAGGAGAATGGATAGGCATGATTTTGTTAGTAGAAATCATTTTGCCCCTTTAGTTGATATGAATGATATTTACTATAATTGTAACAACTATGGGAATATTCCCAAGTTTTGTAGAAGTATGTTTATATAGCCTTCTAGATAGGAGAAAAGGAGTTTACTCCTGCAAGGCAAGACAAATTTGCACATGCTTCTATTAGAAAACATAAAAGACCTACACAATCCTCTACAAGTCAAAAGAAAGAATGTGCACTCCCTGCTCAAGAGAAAGAATCTGCAAAACCTTCTAAGGAAAGGAGAAAAGTTCAAAAAGGTGTTGGATAGAAAAGAAGAATGAACAGTCCATGTTAGTCCAAATAGTTTTTCATGCCAAGGACAAGGCAATCCTTGGGTAATAGATAGTGGATGCTCTAGTCATATGACTGGAGATAAGAGCAAGTTCACCAGTTTGGAGAAATGGAATGGTAGTTCTGTCAAGTTCAGTGATAACACCACTGCTAAGATAGTTGGAAAAGGCACATTATGTATAGATGGTAAAAATAATGCTCAAGATGTGTTGTATGTAGAGGGATTACAACATAATTTGCTCAGTATCAGCCAGATGTGTGACAAGGGGTATAACTTGTTATTTCATGCTATTGTTGGATGTGAGATAAGACAAGCTAGCTCTGGTAGACTTGTTGCTGAGGCAAATAGAATAGTTCAACAACCTATACCATCTAAAGGAGGTGAAATGTGGAAGATGTATATTAGGGCAAACTGATGAAAGTTGGTTATGGCACAAAAAGATGGGCCACATCAACTTTGACCATCTAGTGAAGGTCAACAACAAGAATGCAATCAAACATATGCCTAGTATTGGCAAGACAAAAAGTACCTTTTGTAAAGAATGCCAAGAAGGAAAGCAAATAAGGGTCAGTTTCAAGACAAAGGAATATTAAAATTCAAAACCTCTTGAATTGATACATATAGACTTGTGTGGACCAACCAGATCCAAAAGTATCAATGGAGAAAGGTATTTCATGTTGCTAATAGATGATTATTCAAGAATGACATGGGTAACTTTTATTAAAGATAAATCTCAAGCTTTAGAAAGATTTAAAATCTTTAGGGCTATGGTTGAGAATGAGATTAGGTCAAGGATAAAATTCTTAAGGTCTAACAGAGGTGAAGAATTCACTTCTAATGAATTTGATCAGTACTTTGAAAATCATGGGATTAAAAGACATTTGTCTCCAGCTAGGACACCTCAAAAAAATGGAGTTGTTGAGAGAAAGAACAAAACTGTCCAAGAAATGGCTAAAACTATGCTAAATGAGGCCAAACTGCCTGATAGATACTGGAAGGAAGCAATCCATACTGTTGTTTATGTCATGCCCACATTTCCCATGTGGTCACAACATGCATCACACATGTCATGTCCACATTTGTCATGTAGTCATGACACGAAATATCAAAAAAATTTCCATGCTTCCCTAGAAACCCCCTCACATGCGTAAGTGTGCTTGGTGGCGTACGCTTAAGGTATAAACAATACAGTTGTCAGCAGGGTAATACACACATGTGCACCTACCCAAACGCAAGAAGGCCAACTAGGGGGTCATCGCGACGCGGTTAACGTCGCTACAAGGGTTGAACATACTAAACTACTAAACCCTAAATTCTAGGAAAATTTGGCAGCATAACGCCTCACGGGTGTGAGTGGGGTTTATTGCACTAACACTAATCTTGATCACGACGTTTCCTGATAGGGTTACTAAACATCTCACAACTCACTAATTACATTGGGATACAATCGATTAAGTTAATGGCACATTTTTCAACAAAGTCTGATCATTTGTTCTCCTTTCTGTTTCTCTGAAATTAAATTTTAATTTTCTCTCTTTCACGTTCTCTATCAATCAGAGTTATCACTGCATCCTTTAGATTATTCCTAATTTCTTGGTAGATCAGTTCTCTATCAATCGGAGTTATCACTGTATCCTTTACATTATTCCTAATTTCTTGATAGTTCAGTTCACGTAAACAGGACTTACAAACTTCATTTGATGAAGTCCACTAGGGTTCCACTCGAGGTTTCATTCAATGTTTGAATTAATTTTGATAATTAATTTGCCCCCAATCAGGATTAATAGAAAGTTAAATCTTAATTAGTTCTCTTAGCCCGATTTCGGAAAAGGTCGCACATTTTCTCCTCTTTGTTTTCACTTTTATCTTTCTTTCTCTTTTTCTCTCATTTTCTCAATTTGGTGTTTACTCAATTTACAGGTTGAGTTTAAATGGCCACATATGAAATTCATATGATGGCTTAATTTATTTAAGAAGATATAAATACACATATATATGCTATGTATTATATCACTGGGTTTACTATTATAAGGATAGTGAATTTATAAATTTCATTCTAAAAGTATATATATATATATATATATATATATATATATATATATATATATATATATATATATATATATATATATATATTACTTGGGCAAAGTATATTTTTCTTTTCGTTTTCTTGGTATTTCATTTGTGAAAATTTGTTAAACCCCAAAACCCATTTTCCTATAGATAGAAATTAATATATATATATATATACTCTTATTAAATATTTATTATATTTTTCTTTTGTCAATATTGAAACCCTATTATAATTTTTTTTTAAATGGCTTCCCTTTTTCAAAATTATTAAATAAATAATATATATATATATATATATATTAATATTTTATTGAGTTACCAAATTAGGTTTTATTTATAAAACCTATGCATATTATTTTATTGCCAAAGTATTTTTTGTTGAATCCCATTGAAACCCTAACACTTGTTTTTTTTTGTTTGGCTATGGCAGGGTCAAATGGAGGATGGCGGCGGTGCTTTGGTGGAGGCCACAGTTTGGAGGCCGCAGGGCGGCTCTGTGTGGAGGTTGCGAGCAATGGGAGGCCACGCAGAGGTCCTGAGGGAGGTGATTGGGGGTAGCCGCAAGGAGCGGCGAAGGCAGAGCGGATAGTCGCGGCAGAGGGTCAGGAGCAGAACTATGTAGGGGGGTTGCCGCGGGGTTTAATGGATAGCGTGGGTTGTGGGTGGGGGCTCCGGCCCCTCCCCACACCCAATGTAAAAAGCGACAGTGGTGGGGGGTTCAAACCCCCCCCACCACTCTATCAATTTTTATTTTTTTGTCTATGTTTCAAAACTCAAACCTGTGAAATGTAAATTTATTTCCCCTTTGTATTTTATTTATTAAAATTTATATATATATATATATATATATATAAATTTATTTACACAACAATTTCTCAATCAGCACAATTCACTGTCTCATTAATAAAACCTATAACTGTATATTTACAGAATATATATATATATACACATACTACTGTCAAATAATTTTGTAAGGCAGAACAAAATAAATCAATATAAATTTGATTTTCATATAATTTATATTTTCAAATGCACCTATAATGACAAACTTAAATTTTTTTTTTTATTTTTACCATTACACACGAATAAATAAATCTATCTCTCTTTTAAATCAATTCTATTTCGAGTCAATAACTCAATTTAAATATAGTAAGCATATGATTTATGTTTATACATTTTTTTTTGAAGGGAAGATTTAATTGTATTTGTAATTAATTACAAACAAAACTCAATTGCATAACTATCACCAAATTTCATTTCTTTTCTTAGTAACAAATTACCACTTTCTTTATTTATCACAACAACTAAATCACAACTTTGCTAATAGAAGTTCTAGGAATTACACAAAATCAATATCCTTTTAAAAACAAATTTCCTTCCTTCATCATTTCATAAATGGTAAAATTTAAATAAACAAATTATAATTATCAATACAATGAAAGAGGTTTTCTCACAACTTAAGAAGACAAAATTTTACAACAAGAGAGAGAAAGAAGTTCTCCTCTTGAAAATCAACAAGGATGAAGCTATTAATAAGACCAAGCTCTCCTCAAGAGCCTTAAGAGTAAAGGAAAATAAAATATTTTCCATGACAAGTAAATTCTTCAATCTTCACACTAAGCTCCATGAAACCTGCATAACACACAAGGGAAAGAAACACCACACATCCTGCTCTCCTCCCTACCGTAGACCCACAAGAGGGTCACCCCCGAGCTAGGGAGGTCATCCACACACCTAGGGAACTCAAATTCACTTCACAACAAGACAACAAACATCTCAAAAGCACAATCATACACCCATGGATATTTACAACACACAACTCAACCAAGGTGAGTTTAAAAGGGGTAGGAGAGTGGACACACTCAACTCTAGAGTGCCACTCCTTCAAAATATCTCAACACAATTTTTCTCATGGCCTCAAGCCAACATGATAACAAAATTTCCAAAGGAGTTCATATTTTGGCTCTCAAGCCATATAACAAATTACTCAAAATCACATAAAATGCCCTCAAGGCTTTCAACATCCCAAAACAAGGTAATGAACTCGAGGAGGATCACTCCTCCCCTACCCCACACTTGATGAGCATTTTCTCCCAAGTGGGAGAGGCTCTTTCAACACCCTACTAATTATTCCCCATAATAACAAAATACAACACAAGCAAAATACATCTCACACATTCATCATGCAAGCAAATAGAAAATACAAGGGGAAGGCCTTAGCCTTGAAAACCAACCTTAAAAAGCCCTAATATGGAAGAAGTTGATGTAGAGCTCCTCTAAAATCTCTTCCAACATAAGCCACCAAACTCCATCTATCTTTTCTCCCAAAACAATTTCAAAACAATTAAAATTTTCAAAAATTCAACAACCTTTCTCCCTATCCCAAGTGGGATTAAAATAAGCCCAATCCATGAGCTTAGAGAAATGGGGAGGTGACACTTGTCACCTCCTCACTCTTCCTCCCAACCACTAGCATGTCCCAAGGGATGGGTGTAGACACATGTCACTTACCCATCCCCAAAGTCTCCCTTACCCCTTACCACATGTCCTCTCTCCAACACATGGGAGAGAAAAGGGGAGTTAAAGAGGGAAAGAGTAACACATGTCTCCCCTTCCCTTCCTCTCATGAAGGACCACACAACTCCATGGGTACTCTCACCAATTGTGAGAGACTTGAAGTCAAGTCCTCCACAATTGGTGGGTCTTGGAGTCATCTCTAGCCTTGGGAAGGGAAAAGGGATGGGTTTGAGTGTTGGTACCACTCATCCTATCCCTCCCATGCCTCCAAATTCGTCACTTAACTTCAGTGTGAAGTTAAGGTGACCATATGGAGGTTTATCAAGGGTTACCCAAGTAAAAAGGGACCCTAGACCCATGGGGTATAACCCAGGGTCAATTTTAACCTAGTTAGAACACCTAGGGTCAAGTTAAAACACAAGAAAGGGGTCTACAAATATTTAAAATTTAAAAATGAAATTCCAAGACAAATCTTACAACACATATCATAATTCAAATTAAAAGAGGGTAAACCTAACCCATTTAACCTCATGCAATTTAACATTACAACATTACATCAAACACAAAGTTGATCTTGGTTCCTCGTGGAACCAGATCAGCTTCACAAGGGATTACAACATAAGGTGTGGGATGATCTCTAGTATCTGTGGTTGGTTAGAGATACCTGTGCACTTAGTTGCAAACTTAATTCCACATAACAATAACATAGCCGAAGAAAATTAAAACTTGTACTCACATAAGATATTACAAGTTCTCTTAAGCATAAAGGAAACCACATTACAATTTTCTAACTAACATCACCCAATTAGTTTTCCTTTAATATAGAGCATCTATTTAACATCACCCAATTAGTTTTCCCATAATATAAACATCTATCTAACATCACCCAATTAGTTTTCCTATAATATAAACATCTATCTAACATCACCTAATTAGTTTTCCTATAATATAAACATCTATCTAACATCACCCAATTAGATTTCCTATAAAATAAGCATCTATCTAACATCACCCAATTTGTTTTCTCTTAATACAAGCATCTATCTATCATCACCCAATTAGTTTTCCTTTAACATAATAAAGTCTAATAGTTCAAGAATCTAGGATCAACAGTCCCACAAATATAAAAGTATCAGCAACAGTAAGGTAAATAGTCACATGAACAGAAATGAAAAAAGGTAGGCCTCATAGTTTACATTCTTAACAAAGGTTAGTTAAGATTAAATCATGATAAGACTCCATATGAATTATGGAAATGCAGACCTGCATCTGTGAAGTATTTTAGAATATTTGGAAGTAGATGATTTATAAAAAGGGATGAAGATACCTTGAGTAAATTTGAGACAAGGTCTGATGAGGAAATATTTCTTGGCTATTCAACTACAAGCAAAGCCTATATATGCTACAATAAAAGGTTGCAGAAGATAGTTGAAAGTGTGAATGTTAGAGTGGATGAAGACATCTCTCAGTTGTCACATAGAAATGACTTGTATTCAAAGGTTCATGTTTATGAAGAAGAAGAAGAAGTTGAAAAAGAAGAGTCACAAGAGGAGAGTGATGTTGATGAAGAAGAACAACCAAAATCTACTCCAAAGGCTACACCCAAGTATGTCAAACAAGATCATTCTGAGAATCAAATTCTTGGAAACAAAATTGATGGTGTCATGACAAGGAGAAAGCTAAATCTAGCACAACAAGAACATGTAAACTATTCCTTACTATCTAATATAGAACCTAAATCTTATGAAGAAGCCAATAAGTCTAAGATATGGATTGAGGCCATGAAGGAAGAACTTAGTCAAATAGAGAAAAATTAGACTTGGGAACTTGTTCCAAGACCTGTTGATAAGAATGTCATAGGCACAAAATGGGTGTTTAGAAATAAATTGAATGAAGATGGACAAATAACTAGAAAAAAAAGCTAGATTAGTCTACAAGGGCTATGCTCAGGTTGAGGGCATAGATTTTGATGAGACATTTGCACTTGTGGCTAGGCTTGAAGCCATTAGTATTTTTCTTGCATATTTAGTTTATAAATACTTATCAAGGTGTACCAAATTGTTGAATGCACAAGACAACTGAGGGGGAGTGAATCAATTGTAACTTATAATTCTAAAACCCTCAAACACATTTAGATCCTCATCAATTCAATTACCCCTTAAACTATTATGATGATTATGCATGAAAGAAAATAACAGAAATTGAATCAAATCAACACCAAACACAAGAGAACACCAGATTTATGTGGAAAACCCAAGGGAAAACCATAGTGAGGATTAACTCACAGTATAAAGTAATATCAACACTGAAAAATAATAGGCTCACTGCTAGAAGGCTCACTACCAAAGGGCTCACTACCTAAAAGAAAGGCTCACTACCAGAATAGAGAAGAAGATAGAGAAGATTGTTACAAGGAGAAAACTATCTCAATACAACAAAGAAGTCCACCACAATGCCATCATCACCTCCACAGTCTCACTAAGGAATTGTAGACACCTTCTCACTGCATCTAATAATCTAACACATGAAAGTTCGCACTGCGCTCACACAAATTTGCATTCTATCACTCTGTAATTTGAATCGCATACATCATACTCATCTATCTTATCATCCTTCAACAACTTAACACTTATTTATACAATCTTTAATCTTAAGAACATTCTCCAATGTCAATAAGGCTTCCTTAATTTCACAAATTCAAATTAGGTCAGACACAAAACATTCCCATGGTGGAAAGGAATGAAGGCGGACCATAACACACCTTAGTTTGGACCTAAATCCATTCATACACATTACACCATACTTCCACAATCATCGAAGCAGCTCCATAATTTAGTGTAAACACCGAAGTTTGGCTGAACCGGTGTAAACACCATAAACAATTATGTACATGCTTCCTCAAACCCAAAGATGACTTGTGGACCACGCACCATGCTTAAGCACAATCTAGAATAACCCAAAAACATTTTGAAAACCAACAAATTCCTCTGCAACAACTTTCACCTACTACACAACCTTATCTTGTTTACCCAACATACTCAAATGTCTTTGCATACATTGCAACTCAATAAATCATCTTCTAGAGCACCAAACCATGAGAAACTTCAACTGAAGATAGATATTAGCCTTATAAGCATACTTCTAGAATTGCAAGACCTGAAGTCACTTTGTGAAGAAATGTGGAGCAAAAACATTTCTCCCAAACACCCCTATAATACACAATTCACATACTGGTGAACACATCTTCCTCTGCACGTCAATCCAGCGTGCCAAATTTTGAATGAAGAACCTCTGAATACCTCTAAAAAATATATCCAAACTGCATAAACAGATCTTCAATATAAAGGAAAGGCGAAGCAAAACTAAAACACTACTCTGCAACATAGAATACCACTATCACACACTATTTTCTTATTTTATTCAAATTTTCTCAAAAGTACTTGGAAACAAATCACAGAAACATATGATTGCCATATTTAGCACTTCCTCATTATCAGAGATAGGATCCACTCAACACCAACTACTCATAATCTTGCACCATTTTTTACTCATACAATTGACACCAATAACAACACAAGCTTGTTGACATCAATGACAACATCAACTGCACATACTTGGAGTACAAATGGATGTGAAATCTGCATTTCTCAATGGCTATTTGGATGAGGAAGTTTATATAGAGAAACCTGAAGGATTCAAAGTGACTGAAAACAAAGACTATGTGTGTAGATTGAAAAAGGCAAGTTGTATGGTCTAAAATCGGCTCCTAGGGCTTGGTACTCTAGGTTGGACAAATATCTTCAACAGAAAGGCAATAAAAAAGGTATAGCTTCTAGCAATTTGTATTTTAAAACTGAAGGTAATTGTATGCTAATTGTTATTATTTATGTTGATGATATAATATTTGGTGGAGATAGTGATAAATGTTTAGAGAGTTTGTTGATGCTATGCAGAAAGAGTTTGAGATGTCAATGCTAGAAGAATTAGCATTTTTCCTTGGTTTATAGGTCAATCAATTAGACACATGGATTTTGATTTCTCAGACCAAGTATGTGAAGGAAATTCTAAAAAAATTCAAGATGGAAGATTGCAAGCCAGTTAGTACACATATGGTCAATCGATGTAAGCTTAGCAAAGATGGTGAATCTTCTTTTAAAACAGATCAAAATTTGTACAAATCCATGATTGAAAGTCTCTTGTATCTCACAACAATAAGGTCTGATATCACGCAAGCTATTTGCATGGTAGCTAGATTTCAAGTTACTCCTAGGGAGACACATGTCAAAGAGGTGAAGATGATATTTAGATACTTGAAGAGTACATTAGATTATGGTCTATGGTATCATGTTGGTGATGACTTCACTTTGACTACATACACATATGTAGATTGGGTTGGTTGTGTGGATGATAGAAAGAGCACTAGTGGTGGTGCATTCTTTCTAGGAGATAGATTGGTAGCATGGTTCAGTAAGAAACAAGATTCAATTTCTTTGTCAACAGTTGAAGTTGAATATATTGTAGTTTTATCTTGTTGTACTCAGGTGTTATGGATGAAACAAACGCTGCAAGATATTAAGGTTAGGTTTGATGAGCCAATTAACATTCTTTGTGATAATACAAGTGCTATAAACATCTCAAAGAATCTGTTTATGCATTCAAGAACCAAGAAGATATCCATTAAGTACCATTTTCTTAGGGAGAAAGTTGTTGAACAAGAAGTCAAGTTGGAATATGTTGCTACAAAAGAATAGTTGGAAGATATATTTACAAAACCCCTTCCAAAGGAGACATTTGAATAGCTCAGACGTAAGTTAGGAGTTGTTCCTTCTCCTATCTCCAATTGAATACAAGAAGTATTCATCCATGGGGACAATATCAGAGTATTCCTCTATCCTTGATAATACAGTTACTCTGTAGGATGTTGATCTTCAAGGAGATTTTTCTGAATCCCTTTGTAATTGATGTCAAAGGAGGGGAATAGTGTAGTGGCGCCAAGAGAAATAATGCAACAAAGTGCTAATGCAGCAAAGGGGAGAATGGTGTTGTTGTTAGAGAATGATGGGGAGATATTGGAGATACTGGTGCAATTCAGGAACATAAGCAATCATGTGTTGTCATGCATTCATGTGTTGTCATGCATTCAGGTATTGTCATGGCCTATTCATATTCAAGTGTTGGCATTAATGACAAAGGGGGAGATTGTTAGAAATGTTGTCATTGATGTCAAAGGATTGTGTTGAAGTGTTGTTATGACAGTGTCTATGGTAGAAGGGAATTGTAATGCAACAAAAGTTTCTAAGGAAAAAGGGAGCCCTAAAAGGGAAACAAAAGACACTAAGGCTTTAGTCACCCTGCAAAAAGTTTAGTTCGAGAGTTTCATTTTTGTCGATTCACTAACAAAAGAGAAAGGCGAAGTGCTTTTGATGAAGTGTTGGAAGATGGAAAAAGTTTAGTTCAAGAGTTTTGAAGTTCTCCAATTCGCCGATTTGGTGATTTCACTGACCAAAGACATGGAAAAAGAAAGTTTGAAGGTTTGGCAAAAAGTTTAGTTCATAAGTTTTTAAATTTGTCAATTCACTGACAAAGAAGAAGGAGGCATGGAAAAAGAAATGTTGAAGAACAAAGGTTTAGTTATTGGAAAAACTTGTGTTTTTTGAACTAGTTTGTGAGTTCGTCATTTTGCCAATTTGTCGACTAGGACAAAAAGGGCACAAGGAATGCCAGTTCGCAACTTAGACGGTTCATCAATTTGCCAACTAGGCGACAAAGGAAACTTGAGTGATGGTTCTTAAAAAGGATATTTTGCTGATAGAGTGATAAAGGCCAAAGTTCTTAAAAGGGAAATTTTGCCGACAAGAGCGATAAAAGCATAAAAGACAAAGGTTCATAAAAGAGACATTTTGCCAATAAAGGCAACATAAGTCAAGTTTGTGAAAATGACTTTTTGCCGATAGAGGCGACAAAGGCCAAGTTCATGAAGAACATATTTTATTGATAGACTACTTTGAAGCTTGGGTGTGTATGATTGAGATGACAATTTAGATCTATAACCATTCAGTTGTTGGGTGACTATTTAAATTGATTGATGTAGTTACACAACTACTCTATCAACTTTTAGTTTTCTAAACAATTTTAGTTTCATAACAAGTTGTAGTTGTGCAACTACTCAAATATGATCATTTTGTTGTTCATGGTGGTTTAAACTGGTGAAACCATATTTGTTTTTGCAAATAGAAAAGATGTTGAGTTGTTAGTATGTCGTTTCCTCTCATGGAAATATATAAAACAGACGCTTGTAGAAGTATGTATGTATGCGTGAATGTTGCAGGATGTGTGCTTGAGAGAAATTAGATTGTGTTAATAAGAACACATCGTATAGAGAGCATTCAAGGTATGCAATGAGAGAGTAGGAGTCTTTGTTAAAATTAACAAAGAATGTAGAGAACATAGAGAGAGGAGAAAACTGTGTTAATGAAAACACAGAGTGCAGGAGTGCAGGTGAGACTGTATATGAATTGAAAGGGTGCATTTCACCGTTAATGAAGAACTAGTGTTTGCATATCAAAATTTCTAAGAATTCAGGGGTTGGTGCCTAGAAAATTAGGTTGGTGCTCAATTAGGTGTATAGTGTACTTGAAGGTTGGTGCCTCAAAACAGTGTCTTGGCTGTCAATGTACCTGTAAGTTGGTGATTACAAAACATTTGTAAAAGCTCTTATTGTGAGGTTGGATTTGAGTAGTAGACTCAAGAAACATTCTCACTATGGTTTTTCCCTTTTAGGGTTTTCCACGTACATCTCATGTTGTGTGATTTATGTGTGCTTTTGATTCTTATCTCTTGGTTTAATTTTGTTTAAAATTAACAAACACTGATTCACCCCCCTCTCAGTGTATTATTGTTTCAACAATAGCTATTTTAGGACCCAACAGAATGGCGCCATTGCCGGGGACAAAATTTACTTTAGTCATTGTAGGGTCTAGGTAGCTGGAAATATTTTCAACACCCCTGTAACAGTGATTTGTAGTTGTGCATTTTGTTCGGGTAAGTTTGGCATCCCATCAACTTATGCCAACAAAATGATGTCGTTGTCAGGGATAATTTAAGGGTTCAAACAAATTGAAGCCTCTGCTGGTGAGATGAACCCATAATCAGTTTTTGCCCTTGAAGATTAGTCACACTTCAAGGAATTCCTCTTTGGAAGAGGTCGCAAATCTTCTATCATAAAAAATAAAGTTTGTTATTGGTGCCCCTTGGTTGTTATTAGTGAATCAAAGACCTCATTTCAAGGTGCAGCAGCTGGTGAAATAAAGGTACACATGGTTTTCTTCCTAACCTTTAAGGATTGTTGTTCTTGTAATGTTAAAGGAACAAATTTGTATGCCTCTTGCTTCTTTTCCCTGCATTGTAGAATGATTTAGTCATGGCTAATTGGTATGAACATGAATGCCCTAGGAGTACTCCTTCCTATGCAATTTCCTATATTGCAGGCCCTAGGAACTATATTGGAGTGGATTACCGTGACCATTTTGGCAATGCATATTCCAATCATGGCTCTGCATGTTATACCAACCCAAACCTATATGCACCCATGTAAAATCAAGGTGACCTAGCAATGTAGTGATGTGAAATTGATATGACTAAATAGTTGCTAGAGTCAATGTTGTAGCTAGAAAAAGAAACTAAAAATTAGATTAGGCTGCTAGAGTATAGGGTGCAGTCTAATGTATTCCCTACTACCCCAAAAAAATAGTTTGCCCAGTCCCCCATTTCTCCCTTAGATCCAGTATATAATTAGCTAGACCTCTCATGGGTTGACTACAAAACACGAGGCATGCCAACCAAGGTCTATAGCCAATTTCCCAAGTTTGATGGGTACAACATATGGGAAGGGGACACACATGTTGATGTATTCTTAGAATTCATGGAAGAACATCAATTTAAGGATGAGGACATATGGATGAGGTTCTTTGTTAAGTCCTTGCATGGAAAGGCAAGAGAATGGATCCAAAGTTTTCTCAGGCAATCCTTTGTCTCATGGAATGTACTTGTGGCAATGTTTGTGTTATGTCATAAAATGTCCCCCTAGGACTTTTACTTCCTAAGTTTAGCTCCTGGGTCCCTTGTTTTTCATCATGCATGTTAGAATTAGCTCCTGAGACAAAATGGCTTGAAACCCATGACAAATGGGGCTTGAGGGGCATTTTTGAGCCTTACCCCTAACCCAAAATAGGTCCTAGGGCAAGGGCACTCAGGCCCTTGTCCTGCCCTATTTTGGTAGGGTCCAAAATTTGAATGTCAGTTTTGTGACCGTTAAAAGGTTTCCTTTTTGACATCTTAAGTTTGAATTATGAAATTTGTAGTGAGAATGAATATATAAGCATGTTTAGGGTTTCATTTGTAAACTAGAAGATGACTAGAGATGATTATGATATTTTGGCAAACTTATGATTTTAGAGCATTCAAAGCATTCATTGTGGCAAAGCAGAATATTGTTGTTGTGTTTGTTATTACAAATTTGGCTTCATCTTCTCATGTTATGAAGGATATTCATCTACATGTGAGCTACACCTCTAAGGTGATATCTATTTGTGTTTAAATCAATCATTTATCAATTTGTTTTTGCCTCTATCCTGCAAGGAGACACACTCTTTATCAAACAATAGTGTTGGAAGGCTTGAATGCCATTCTAGGGCTTGACTGAGGCAAGCTCCTAAACACCACAACCCCTAACCCCTCTTTTTGTGATTACAGGTGACAAGTATTGGATCACAAAGAGTGGAGTTGCAGAGGAGTGTTGCAGAGCATAAGGATTCTGAATCTAACAAAAAGAAGTAGAAAAGAGCATCATTAGGGCTTGGGCACTAATCCCTTTGCCCTCTGAGTTTGCAGAGGCTGAAATCTCTGGAACAGGGATAATCAATGGCAGAAGGAGTCTAGAAACCCTAAAAGAAAATCCTACCTTGGGCTTGGGTGCAATTCCCTTTGCCCCTGACATTTCAGGATCTTGAACTTTAAAATCTAGTGTGTATCTGATCTCCATTTAGCATCTTTATATGTGAGCATTTGTCAGAATTTGTCTATTTGTTTACGATTTTGTATAAATAGGGTTTTGAGCATAATTGGGCTTAAATAAATACATTAATCATCAATTTCCAAATTTCCATATCATTACAAGTGACAACCAACCTGAAGGTGAATCCTCTTGCAAAAGTTGTGATTCAACTCGATTAACTGTCCTTGAATGTGTGTAGTGAAAGGAGGATCTAGTTAAACAATCCTATTAAACCCTTATCCCCCTTTTTCATACATAATAGTTTGAAAATGAATTTACCAAAGGTCTTGACCCTACTGATCTTGTCATAGAGCTGGAAAAAATTAATGGACAAGAAGGAGAATCAAGCAAGGATTTTGGTCACAGGCTTTTTGTTGCTCTTTCCCATATTCCTGAAGGTTTCAGACCTAACATTCCTGCTTGCATTAATTTTTTTCCAAAGTAGATGAAACTGGACTAAGTTATGTGTGGAAAGATTTCAAAATAATGAGTATGCAGTAGGCATATTTGTCCCTAGACTCCATGGAGAAAATGAAAGATGACTACATAAATGGCTAAATGTTATCCACAAGTGCATGTGTTGCTAGTAATCAACATGCTAATCTGAATACCAATAATGTGAATATAGGCAATCAAGTGAATGCAACATTAGATGATGATGATGATTGTGTATTCAAGAGGGTAGAAAAGGTGGTGCCTTATATAACAATGTGCAAATGATGAGGATAGTATATGCACCTACCTTTGGTTGGATAGCTCATCAGTTAAAAATGATAATGATAAATCCAATGATGAATTCCAACCTAAGGTTGAGGTATGTGGCTAAGTGAACAAGGAGGATGATATGTATAGGGATGAATAGTCAATAGGATCAGCTTGTAAGGTTGATCATGTTGAGTACATACACAGGTATGTGAAACAGAGGATGAACAAGAATTTATTTCTTGTTTGATGTATTGCCCTCCTTTGTTCCTACACGTGTGATGAGGAAGCAGTTGGTGTTTGTTTGCATGAGGATCACATGGAGGTGGTTGCATTTGATCTGATAACTGATCAGAGATAAATGTTGGTGCAGCCATGGAGTTCTAGTGTGAAGAGCTTGCACTAGATTGTGAAGATGGTGATCATGTGGACGCATATGAGAACTTATTTCTTTGGTGCAAGGTATGTTGTCTTCCTCATGCAGAGTGCACTTCATCTAAGCCATAGGAAGATGAAATAGAAATGAAGGAAGATATTTATGTTAGCAGTCTATTTACAATAGTGAGTATGTTACAACAGATTGCCAGAGTGGACTTGAAATAGAGAGACAACTTGAAGAACATGGTTTTTCACATGAGGTGTCTCATGGTATTGATTTGTGTGCTGATGGTTTGGATTGTAGCCCAAATCATGCTTATGATTCAGAAATTGAAAGTTATAGCAGTACATGTAAAAGTTGTGTTCAAGAGCTTC
The DNA here is from genome assembly GCA_027924645.1 of Cunninghamia lanceolata. Taxonomy (NCBI): domain Eukaryota; kingdom Viridiplantae; phylum Streptophyta; class Pinopsida; order Cupressales; family Cupressaceae; genus Cunninghamia; species Cunninghamia lanceolata. Next base: position 2,011,497 of record BSBN01000144.1, on the reverse strand, counting down.
GTGGAAATGCAAATGAATATGAGTCTTTCCACTTTGATGAGGAATGTTCATTAGTTCTTGAATGTGTTGGTGTTGTAGTAGAGGTTGAGTCCTTTGTATGGGACATTGATGTGAATGAACAACAAGGCATGTGTATGCCCAAACTTCAACAAATGGCAGCCCAACTTGAAGGTATACCCGAGATGCATTCATTCTATTTTGATTTGCAAGAAGAGATGTCTTCTTTTGTAGATTAGCAGTGCATTTAGGTACAGCTCTCATTTCCATGTGAATTGGAGGTGTTCTCCTTTTCCCTCAATTGTCATGAAGAGGTCAGCAGGTATGACAATGTGGCAGTTGATGATGGATGCTTCCTTCCATCTGTCTCTTTTGGTGCTGAATTGGTTCTATATTCATCACACCTTACTACTAGAAACAAACATGATATAGTATGGAATAGGTTGAGCACCTATTATTTGTGACTGCCCTATAGCAGTGTTTTCAATACTAAAGTTTGTCATCATGTCATGTACAGTGATTGCAGATTGATACATGCAGATGGTAGACTTCAGTTGTTCCTGCCAAGTGAAAAGTACATATTTGGTTTGAGGGAGATCATCTCCTTCATTTAGCTTGTCTTTGACAGAGGCAAGTAGTCTTAGTCATCTTGTGCAGGTTTGACCTACAAGTGACTGTAAATTTTGATTATAGTCAACTTTACTTTTGTGCCCTCATGTTTATAACTGTATGTTATCTTGTATATATGCCTTTTTTGTAAATACGTCTTTCATTGTTTCCCCCATTTGTTTTTTGCCTTTTGGTCTGCCCAGAGATAGTTGGTTCTTGATGTGCCCCTACTCGGCACACATCCCCAATCAGAGCCATTATTGGGACTCCTATTTCCATGCCCCAAAACATGAAAAATCTTTTCAAATCCATTAGATTCCTACTTTGTGCCTTTGTTGTTGAACCCATAATTTATACCTATTCTAAGACTATTTTGAATGGGTTCCCTCAAAAGTTTCTAAGTGTTTTCCTTTTGAAGTGCAAGGAAGAAAACCCTAAAAATTTAGCTAAGTCCAAGAGATTCCTAGTTTTTTCCTTGTGTTTTTTGCCTTTTTCAGAGCTTCAGAGTTTCGAGGTTCTCTCTTCCATCATGCCATTTGTATCATCTCCAAATTCCCCCTTGTAATTTGTAAAATTGCCTAAGTGTTTTGTATCTCAAAGATTGGAGTGGCGGTCTTTTGTCTTCTTCCGAACATGCATTAGCGGGAAGGCATGATTGTTGAAGGACGCCAAGGCTCTAAAATTTTCTAAGTCTTTCGAGTGGCGGCTGGTGGGAGCTTTCTTTTCTTCCTTCCTTTTTGCAGGCTATTGGCGGAAGGACCGATCACCAAGGTCTGACAATGTTTCAAAGGAATTTCTAAGTGTTGTGAACATCGACGACCGAGGGGTTTCTCTTCCTCTTTTCTTTTTGAAGATGGAACGTAGAAGGTCCAATTGTTGAAGTCTGGTGAACTTCAAAAAAATTTGAAGTGTTTCAGGATCAGGCAGTTCGTTTCTTCTCTTCCAAAATAAACGATGTATGCTGAAGGCCCGATCCTCGAAGCCCGATGGTTTCCCTTTGTTCCTTTCGAACTTTGGAGATCAAGGCTTCCTTCTTCACCTTTTCAAGGGTCGATTGCCTAGAGGAAGCTCAATTAGTTGGGGCTTGACTATCTTACCTTCCATGCTCCTTCCACTATTCAGAAACACGGGGAAACATGCCAACAACTTCTAGGATTTCTATTAATGCAAAATGGGTAGCTGAAATTAATATTTTTATTACAGTTGGTGGGCTTGTTGGGGGTTTTTCCGCCCATTTCATCCTCAGATTTGAGTTGTGAGGGCTATAAAAGTAGGATTGAAACTCATTCTAGAGGTTGGTTGTTGAACCAATTGTTTGGTTTGCAAGTGCCTCGAGTTGATTTTTAGGGCATCAAATCACCTTGGTCTAGTCTACAAGTGAAGGGATGTATTCAGCATGGTGTAGGAAGGGCACATGTAAAGTAGATCTGCATGTAATGGTATGTCTCCATAGGAGTTTGTAATGATTTTGGAAAATATATAATTGTAATTATATGTTTTCTCTTGCCACATTCGCTGGCATGATTGTAACCAGGGTTTGGAGGTGTGTGACAACATTCAAGTTAATACAAGGCTTTGTATTTGTCATTCCTTTTGTTGCATATGAATCATTGCAATTCTTTCTTGGATTATTAAGTATGTCCATCATGTGAAGGTCTATTTATGATATGTATGTGAATATATTTTTGGTTCCATTGATCCTCTGTTGCATATTTTCTTTCCTCCTTGCACTCTATGACACAATTGCCTAATGGAGTAAGCACCGATCCATGTTCAGGATGGATTAATCACAATTTTAATCAAACCCTTGTCCTTTTAGCTATAGGAGTAGGAATAGGTTTAGTTTAAGGTTTCTCATGATGTTCATGATTCAGTGCAATAACTAGGGATTGATCTGATGTGATGCAAAATTATTTTAATCAATGGTGAATCATGTACATGTATGCTTGCACTGTGTATCTTGTGTATGTAAATTTAAGTGAAGTCATCTTAAGGAATGCGAAGTAGTTATGTTTGGATACAAATGCATAGTGCAGTAATCAATAATATAGAGGCATGTGCAGCAAGTTTGTCTTGACCTAGTGATAGCTTTGGGGGTCAAGTGTACATTGGGTATGGTTGTGTTTGTTTGTTTGTGTTCTATTTCATGCCTCTAGGAATATCCCTCCTAGGTATAGATGAGCATGAAGTGTAGAGAAGTATACCCACTCATGTTAGTTGACCAAAATCACCCTTGACCTGTTGATAAACCTCTTTCAATCACCTTGATGACACCCTGGCCTTGGTGATCGTCAAATGTTTTAGTTTTTTGGGTTATAGCTATTTTGGGACCCAACATAACCAAGAAGAAGACGTTATCTAGTAGAGAAATGAAAGGATCAACAATATTGCTACAAACCAATTTCATTTGGAGAGAAAAACTTAATAAGAATGACTCATCCCCGTGCATCTGCACACGGATTTATTACTAGTCTCCACCCCTATTTTTTCTAAGTTCAATCATCTTCTATGAACAATTTAAGAACCTCTCGAGTTAGAGACAAGGGAACATTCCTCAAAGAAAGCAAGCCAGAGTCACTTTGCTCCTTTGCATCCATGTCAAACCCCAACTCAGGGTTGAGTCAGAAGGGAAAATATTCAATCCCCACCTTACTCTTCATGCACAATTACAAAGGGAGAAAATGTGACCATCACTCAATTAGAAGAAGAGAGAGTTTAGGTTTTTGTAATAAGAGTTGGTTGCAAAAATCACTACATATATGGAAATGCTTTAAAGAATTTTTGCACTCCTTATACACCTTAATGCCTATCGATTCATCATCAGATCAAGCAAGCTCCTTTATCTTCAAAAATAATTATTTCACATGTAAATTAAAAAATGATCAAAAGCTTGATAATATTGAATCCTTACATGAACAAAGAAGAATTTATGAATGTCACATAAAAAGCATAAATGCATTCATTAACAAGCGTTATAAATACCTTTTTGCTTTATATAAAATATCATAACTATACACTATAAATGTATCATTTATAAAATAAAGTGCTCATTTAAACAAGTATTATTGTTATGTGTGTGGACAAATAATATTATTATGTGTACAACTCGTGCCGTGGCAATGTACATGCATTAGAATATTTCATATTATATGTTTGTCCTATGACAAATCTAAAAGGTGTGTACAATGAATACCTTGTATCTTGTCATGGAATGTCAAAAAGTTTTATGATCAGTTGAATATAAGTTGTATTTTAAATAAGAATGTGTTGTTTTTATAACAATAAATAGTAATTTTTGTTCAAGCATTGGGTCATTTGTGTTAGATATAAAGGTTGAAGATAACAAAATTCATGGTTACCAAAAGGTATTGAAATTATTTAGGTTGCATTTAAGTTATATTTTAAATAAGAATATGTTGTACTGTGCATATCCAGTCATTCCAACTACGCCCTCCTAAGGATCTATCCAGCCCACTTTTAATTGAGAGCCTTTCCGTCGTGAATTCCATGCCAACCTTTCATATAGTACAGTGAGTACATTACAGAAAACACTGTAATAGTTGCGGATGGTATACCTAGCATAAGCTTTTCATTGAGTGGCTTTTAAGGAATATTGTCAATTCCCCACAAGCCTCCCTCACTTAATTCTTCTCGCAATCTATCACACAAACATATTGTTTAACATCTATTTACCATTTTAGTCATCTTTAAAGCCTAGTAATCATGTAAGCAGCATAATTTATTGTTTTCTCCCTTGCAATATCTTGTCAATTGACATCACATATTTTTTAACACATACCTATATAACCTATTAGTCTATACCATAATGAGCTTTAATGGTTTCTTGTCAATTGACATTTTTCTTGAAAATGCTTCATTAACATTTATAATCAATTTATTGTAAGAAATGACCACTGTCATGTAATATCGTTGTTGAATATATTGAAAATTATAGTTGATAATAATTAGTATAGGAGAGAGGACCCAATTGCTGAGTATATTCCAAAAGATTTGTGTATTAAACGGTTAGTATTTTTAAAAGTTTAGCACTAGTAATTGTGATTTTAAGGTTGTTAGTGTTACTATAAATATTTATAACTGAATGAAATGTTCTCTTTAGATCTAAAAAGCAACCAATCATGAGGTGCCACATCAGCGCACCAACAAAACATGGCTTAATGCACAATTATTGGTCTACCCTTTGGGGAACTATTGGACACCTCAACAAAAAGCATGTGTCTGTGGCATCATATTTGATGATGTGGCCCTGAAACCTTAGTTTTAAGCAGGGACCTTGCCAAATAAGCTACTATAAGTAGGGGTCTTGCCAAATAAGCTACTATAAAAATTTTGGAGTGATTAGAGATTGCCATGTATGATTTTGAGAGGCATGAAGTTAGGGTGCTCAACTACTGGGTCCTCTCCCCTAGATTGTTTTTTTTTTCCACTTTAAAATTAAATTATTTATTTAAGAGTTGTTTTTTACTTTAGAATTATTTTATTTATTATATATGGACAATAAATTTTAAATTTTATTTAAGATTTATATTATTTTATTTATGTTATTCTATTTTATTTTTGTAACTTTTAATTTTGTAGGCATTATTTTATATTTTAAAATTTTGATGTCTTTATATTTAAAAATAAATGGACTCTAAATAGTTTTTCTTTCACTTTCACCTTGGACATAATCATTTAATATTATTAATAAATATTGAATATTATCTTATCCACAATAACATTCAAATTTAAAAATTATTTGTGTGACAGAGAAGCACACAAATGAAATATATAAATACTTGATAATAGTTATTAGTATAACATTTTTAACATATATAATTAATGAAAGATGTTGACATGACATAAAATTTTACATCAACTTAGAAAAAATGTAATAATATTTTTAAGAACTTGTCGATCATAATAAATAAGAAATAATATTTAGTAATATAATATTTAAATAGTGATGTGACTTCTCATAAGTCACATCACCATGATATTGATATTTATTGTGAAAAATTTATTATTAGTATTTTTTGAGCTAGGTGTAGGTGGTAATAAGAACTCAATTTTTTTATCCAATAGTCTATAACTAGCAATTGCACCTTAGTGTGCAATGGGTACGCCGAGATATCATGTAGATAAAATTAATAAGCAATTTCTTAAGAAGAGAGCATACAGTTTTGTTGATGGTGAATGGTTATTGTCCATCCATCAGTAGAATTGATAAGGGAAAATGTGTTACATTGTGTGATAGACTTGGGGCTATGGTCAAGCATTGTAATGGAAAACCCTACATTAAAGATTAGGCTATGGTACTTTTATCATGTAAAAAGTGGAGCTTGGTATGAAATGACACTTTTACAAAGATAAAGAGAGAGATAAAGAAAAGAGAGAATGAGTCTCTCTCTCTATTCCTCTTTGTCTATCAATCTCCCTCTCTAAATCTCTCTCTCCCATTCTATGTTCCTCTATTGGTCTTTCTCTCTCCCCTTCTGTCTCACACTCATTTTGTCTCCCCTTCTTTCTCTTACTCATCCTCTATATGATGAAAATGGCTCTAGATTTTTTCATCAGCAGTGTGTTAATGGATCTAGAAATATACGATGCAAATTCCATTATAGATGGTAGTTGTTCTAAATTCTTTCCCAGTGGGTTATAATATCTTGCTCCAATGAACCAATATCATTCTGAATGTTTATGAATGGATCCAGTATAGCAACAGTTCGCTCTAAAAAATGCTTGTAAATGTTGATCATATACTATTGGGATGGTGGTAAAATGACGGGAGACTCAAATAATAGAAGGTGTTAAGTGTTGTTTCCATTTGTTGGACTTTCAAGATGCTATAAATGTCCATCTTTGAGATACTTCAATAGGTGGCATTGTGCCCAACTGTATTGGTCATGCCTTGTATTAATGAATGAATCTTGGAGATGGGATGTTTCTATTGTTAGAGATAGCTACACTTTAGTGTGTAATGGGTACACTAAATAGGTATAAAAGGAAAGAGAGAGGATACAAAGAGATAGTAATAAAGATAGAAAGATAGAGAGAGGAGACAAAGACTTAGATAGAGAGGGACACAAAAAGAGAGAGATATAGAGAGAGAAATAAAGAGAGATGGTAAGAGAGAGAGTTAGAGAAAGATAGAGAGATAGAGAGAGGAGATATAGAAAGGAAGAGAAAAAAAAAGAAAATGGAGATAGAGAGAGATATATAAAGAAAAATAGAGAGATCAAGAGAGAGAGAGGAGAGATAGAGAAAGAAAGAAGGGAAGATAGAGATGGAGATAGATAGATAGAGATAGATAAGAAATTTAAATGGAAAGAGAGACTAACTTTCAATCAGTCATTTTGTACCAACAATCCAGAGAGAGATAGAGAGAGACAGGGGAGAAAGAGAAAAAGAGGAAGATAGCTCAGATAGAGAGAGAAGAATAGAGAAACACAAAGAGGAAGAGAGGGGAGATAGAAAAAAGTTTTAAAGAGAGAGGAATAGAGAGGGAGAGAGACGTAGAGAGAGATAGATAAGAAATATAAAGGGAAAGAGATATAGAGAAAAGAGAGACTAACTTTCATTCACTCATTTAGTGCCAACAATTCAAAGATGAGAGATAGATAGATAAAGATAGAGAAAGAGAGAGAAAGAGAGAGGGGGAGAGGGGATATGTATGTATGTATGTATGTGTCTGTGTATGTGTGTTTCTATATAAAGAGATTGAGTGATAGAGGAAGAGAGAGGAATACAAAATGAGATTGGTAAAGAGGAAGAGAGATAGAGTAACGGAGGGAGATAGAGAAGAGAGAGAGAGAGAGAGAGAGAGAGAGAGAGAGATAACAAATATACAAAAATTGCTTTGAATTGTTTGGGTATACCACTCAATTATGTTGTACCTAAAAAAAATTATAAAGAAAACAAGATTATTCTCAAAAGTTGGGTGAGAAAAACATGTCAAAAGGGTAAATTTATTGAGTTGGAAGATGTGCAAAATTTGACAAAATAAAGACTTGATGTAATCGTCTTCCTGTGTTGCCTATCTGATTATTATAGGGGCTTCCACCTATTATCATATCAAAACCTCCAACCTCTATGTTAGAGAGAGAGAGAGATGAGAAATATAAAGGGAAAGAGATATAGAGAAAAGAGAGACTAACTTTCATTCACTCATTTAGTTGCCAACAATCCAAATATGAGAGATAGATAGAGAGAGAGAGAGAAGGAGAGAAGGGGAGAGGGGAGAGGGGATATGTATGTATGTATGTATGTATGCATGTTTCTATGTAGAGAGATTGAGTGATAGAGGAAGAGAGAAGAATACAAAAGGAGATTGATAGAGGAAGAGAGATAGAGTAAAAGAGGGAGATAGAGAGGTAGAGAGAGATAAAGAAAAGAGAGTGAGAGAGAGGTATATATATATATAGAGAGAGAGAGAGAGCAAGAGAGAAAGAAACAAATAAGAGATATTGTTAGAATGTGTCCATAGGGAGCTATGCTTAGGGCAATGCAAATTTAAAAATAAATAGAGAGATAGAGAGGGAGAGAAAGACACATATAGATCGCTTCAATAGAGACAAAGACAAATGTAAAAATAAATAGAGAGATATAGAGGGAGACAAAGACATAGGGAGAGATAGGTAGAGAGATAGAGAGATCAAGAGGGAGAGAGGGGAATATTGATAGAGAGAGGGATTAGAAAATAGAGATAGAGTAGAAAAGAAAGATAAAGATAAGAGATATAAAGGGAAAGAGAGATAAAGAAAAGAGAGACTAATTTTTAATCAGCCATTTTGTGCCAACAATCCATACTTTATTTGTATATATAGAGAGAGAGACACATGTACATAGAGGCATAAAATAGAGAGAGACATAGAGAACAAAGAGAGGGGAGAAAGAGATAGATATATAAAGAGAGGAGAGATAGGGAGAGAGATAAGAGGGAGAGGGAGATAGACAGAAAGAAACACACACATAGAGAGAGAGATAGAGAGACTAATAGTTAAAGTGTAGTGTTTATGGTTCCACATTTTGCATGCATGTCATGAATTATTATATATACCCCAATTTATTATTAAACAATTTACCAAAAATATTAAAATAAAAAACTTTAAATTTAAAGAAGATATACAAATTTTTAAAAAAGATAAAATATATATTTTTAAAAATTATAAAATATTAAGAGAAAAATTATATCAATATAAGTAAGCTATTTACATTTGAAAAGATTTTTTTTTGGCAAATAAAACCAATAAAGTAAGTAATATAATTAGATTAACTTAAGAAATTAGTTTAGAAACATTATACAAATACATGTTATTAAATTGATAAAGAAGGTAAAAATATTTAGTTTCATTTGTGGTAGGAAGATGTTCTATTATATTTAGTGATGTAATTATGCGCATTACTATTAAATCTAAAACTATGACACCTAACAAACTAAAAGATGACATTTGTCTAGTCCAAGCTGTCACAACTCAATTTTTTTGAATTTTGAATTTGAAAACTAAATGAGATAAATATAGTTTCATTTAAAAAAATAATAATAAACAAGTTTAAATGACAAATGGTGTGACAACACTTCTAGAAAAGGGCAATAAATAAGGAACCTTCCCTCCCATTCTCAAGTCAAGACCCCAATTTATGAGATGAGTCCATTTTCTCCTAAAATTTATTACCATTGGAAAATTTGGGAACATATTTATGAATTATAAGAGTCCTTTTTCCACAAAAAATAAATAGCAATCTTGAAAATAGAGAGGAGCATTTAAGATGAAGACTTGACTGAAGACTTGGAGTTTCATCAAGGTCAAGTTTTTCTATAAAGTGCTTGGATTTTGAGGAAGAAGACACTCATGATCTCTGGTTTGGGAGTGCTGGAGAAAACTATAAGAGTTTTCTTCTCCATCATTTTGTTTTTCTTGATAGTTTAGTTCTTGCATTTTGTTAGTAAATTTTAGTTGAAATTCATGTGATAATATGTTGTAATTTAATATCGGTGTGGAAGTTCTTATGAAAATGGAAGTAGAATCGTTGATATAAATCCCTTCTTCTCGTAATGCTAGGACGGATGCACATACTTTGTTCCTGAAACTCCATTTAGGCTTGAATGTTTCTAGAGTCTTTTTAATCAGATCCATTTTGTGCGCGTCTTGCAAATGTTGTAGGATCTGAGACAATAATTCTTTGAGGTATTTTGTCAAATAGTTCGTGTGCTTTGGGCATGCTTCTGTTTTCTATATGCGTGTGTATTGTTGCAATTGCAACTGCAACCTTTGATGAAATTGTGTCTTCAAGCTTTGATGTATGTCCATGCCCAGCTCCAAACTTCTTTCAACGAATCCATTTTGAGCACACCCTGCAACCGTTGCAGTCCATTAGGCATAATTTTCTTAAGGGATTTAGGCATCATTTCCTTGAGGGATTTTGTCAAACAGTTCACGTGCCCTATCTGGACTTCCACATCCTGCATATGTGTCTATTAGAGTTTTTCCAACTATAATATCTGATAAAAATTCCCCTGTTGATATGGGCGACAGACGTCCATACATTGTGCTAAATTTCCTATGAAATGATTGTAAAGGTTGTAGAATTTGACTTTATGTTTGCCAATTGTTCTTTTTTCTTGAAAATTCTAAAGCCTTATCAACCTGTCGATTTTTTTTAGGCATCTTGCCAAACAGTCCATGTACCTTGTGAATGCTTCTACTTTCAAAATACCTGAGAACTGGGCAATTGCAACTACAACATCTGATGAGATTTTCTTTTCTTTATACTTTGATGTATATCTATGCCCTGTTCGAAAGCTCCCACGTAGGCAGAAACAAAGGGGGTGCTCGAAAAGGTCATGGATTTTGTCTGCCAATTTTCCTTTGTTTGAAAATTTCTAACTCTTTTTCGTACATATCATGCAAATATAGCATTCCATGAGATGACATCTCATTGAGGCATTCTATCAAACAGTTGGCATGTCTTCTCTATGCATATATGTCTGCCGAGTATCTCCAACTATAATATTTGACTCAATTCTGCCTTAACAGATAATCATACTCAGTCCAAAGTTCTCATTTTGGAACAGATTATGGTCTTTGGCTTTAAGTCTGCCAATTTCATTTGCTAACAAGTTTCTAATTCCCATTTCAACAGATCCCATTTTGTAAATTCCTATAATCATTAAGTCGACTTCCTCTGTCCTTCAGGGATAACCAAATACATGTTAACTTTACCATCATGGTCATATTGGAATAACATATAGGTAATTAATAGTTGCAAGTTATGGTGTTGGGAGCTATCAAACCTTGCTAAGATTAGTAACATTGTTGTGATCCTTGAATATGTTTCTTAATAGCCCTTTCCTTTTATTACCATTCTCAATGGAAATTATTCCACCTTTATGATAAAGAGGATCATCCTTTTAGTGGTTGTATAATATTACTTTGTTGCGGTAGAATGAAATAGTATAGCGGATGTTTCTATGAATTATAGTTAGGATGCATGTGATTATATATATGTATGGCTTGGCCTTTGCTTGAATATAAACTTGGTAATTAACGGATAATTTAGAATTGATGATCTAGATATGATTTTAGGGCACTTGTTGTAATTATGACACACAAGTCTTGGGAGAATTGAATAATTAGATGCCATTAATTATCTAAATACAAATTAGTAGTCAAAATAAATATAGGCATAATTAATTATATAATATTAAAACATTAAACCTTAATAATTATAAGCAGACTTAGATAGTAGATCAATTTTACATTCCTATCCCCTCATTTCTTGAACAAAAAACCATATGCTTAAGTATTGTTATAGATTCATAAGATCAAAAATGTCATCTTAATACGAATGCTCCCTTAGATAAGAATACATTAAATTTACTTAAATCAACATTAAGGATTACTAGGGAAAAACGAATAATAAGTAGAGTGAATAAACTAACTTGTTCCTTAAGCATAATGTTTCAAAACAAAGGTCTTCCCAATGGATGAATGCAATAAACAAACATAAAATATGTGTATGGGTACCTTATAGATTTTAAAAATTGATCAATGGTACCCTATTGCTCAATACTATTGATTAAACCAATAATAGTGTTATGTACACTTCAATCCTAACTATTTAAGTAGATATTGGAATTTGATTATGTATTACGACAAAGTGAAGGATAGAGTCCCCTTATATGAGTTTATGTTTCCTTGGATAATAATGGAAGAAGTATAATGTTTAATAAGAATATCTTAATGAACAATATTGAACTAATGGTATCATCGAGGAAATACATAAACCTTTGTTCCTTGGGAATATATTTCAACGTAAAGGGTTGGGTCAAATATTTAGTAGAAGCCTATAGTGAGAATCAAAGATGGATTGCAATAATTCTTTAAACAATCATTAATCTTAAATGTTTTAGAAAGAACAAAATGAAACCCAGTGTTTTGAAACAATTTCCCCTAATCTCAAAATGTGATCGAAGAACCCCTCATTTGACCTATGAATTAGAAGTCAACATTATTTATCATGGTTAGGAAATGTTAATTCTCAACTAAAGAGGTTGACTTAAACTCGTGTTGGATAACTTATCCTGTTAAGATTACAAGCCTTAATTTGGTTCTATTTTTACATATAAGTTTGAAATAATTATGCAAGAAAAGGATCTAGTACCCTACTCTTGGAACAAAGATTAATTTTATATGTGACTATACATCATTGTTTTACCTTGAATAAAGATCACTTGATGTATGGCAAATTAACTATCATATCACTTTGAAACTGAATGATTAAGTATCTTTTCTAATTTATGTTTGTGATTAACGTAAGTGAATTAGTATCTTCTGGAATTATGTTTACAATTGTTTGAATGTCTTTACTTGACTCTTCCTTATGTAAATATGAATGGATCAAAACATCTAGCCTTATTCTTTACATGCAAGCAAAGAAGTTTAATTCTTCTCATTTCCTTATAAGCTATCATATAAGTTTTCTTTTCATCTAGATAGGTAAACCTTGTAAATAAATGTCCAAACTCAAACATTCATAGTGTTCGGTATTTATGGTACCTCTGGGTCATGTTTACAAGTTATGCCATCACATTGAACCAAGTACCTCACGCCTAACATTGCTGCAACAATGACGTTTGGGCACCATCCCTTTAAATCGTCAAGGAGTAATAAGGGACATGTCTAAGTTAAATCTGCATGAAGGGAAAGTCTCCTCGGATACCTCACTAAAAAGATTAATTAAAAAGAAAAGACAAGGCTATCAAAAATAGTTGTAGGACGATTACCACGACATAAAAACCTTTTAACTGTCAATGGAAACCTCGTCAGAGAATTACGCGTTCTAGGAAAACTTAAATGCCAAACACTCCCGAGAGGTGTGTTTGCAAGCTAGTTTCTTAGGAATTCCATCACTGTATCACTTGAGTGAGTGGGCAGTTGGCGAAGAACTGTGTACCACCCACAGTTACATAAAACATAGTGCAAGACAAAACTACATGTTCGCATTCGTCATGTAGATCGCATCTGAAGAGGGCCTTGATCCCGTGGATACAAGATATGTAGGCAGTCTGGACGGTGAAGGATGCCCCCAGTATTCAGGTCCCTCAGATATAGTATACTCTTTTATATAATCAACTTCGTAATCTCGATCCCTAGTTTAAAGGTTATCTAGGTAATTTAAGAACTCTCCTAGTACTCAGAAGAATCCCCGAGGTGGATTACTTATACCTGACTTTGCCGTAAACTGAGGTGAGTACAAGTTGATGTTATGTGTTCCCTGGTTGACATCCTCAGTACAGTATTTGGGCAAACTATGGTCCCCAGGAAGTGACTCATGAACCCGTATTGGTCCCGAAGGAGTCAGAAGTCTCTGGCCAAAGCATAATGATTCTTGTCCTCTTTAGCCCGTTAGGCTGTCATGTTTATTTATCCTGGATTGGATAGAGTATTGGTCCATTTGACCCACTAGGCCACTTGGCCACTATTTGTTCTACCTATATCAGGTAGCGATAAGGTCTGTTTGACCTGATTTCGTATGAACCTATTTGCACAAAGGATAGAAGAGCCCGGGTTGGCTTAAGAATGTTCCGTTTGAACATATGGCCCGTTTTGGCCGAAGTTTTTCTTGAGTACTCAATCAAAGTCTTGATATATCTCATAAGAACTTGTTAATAAAGTAATTTTTTTGAAAATTCAAGTTTGGACCAAGTGGGTCCTTACACAAGCTCAATCCTACATTGACAATTTTGATTTGTGCACATGTACACTAGTAACCCTTTTTCTATGGTATTGATTCTAAATTGTGAATTTGAAGTAAAGGCTCCAGGTGCCACCCATTAAATTCAAGTTGACAAAGTGGACTATTTGATTTCTTTCTAAGTAGTGTAGGTTTCATGTTATAAAGCTTCATTACTTCTTACCAAGAAAATGATGGGCAAAGTCCTTTCTAGATGATGCATCGACAAGGACCTCAACACAAGTTGATATGTAGGTATAGTGGATACCATATAACATAGAATTAATTTTCCCAAAGCATTTTTAGTGTTAATCTATGTTGCATTGTACCTCTAAATTTGATTTTGGTATGATTTTTTGATGGTAGAAATGGGTCTCTCTCTCTCTCTCTCTCTCTCTCTCTCTCTCTCTCTCTCTCTCTCTCTCTCTATATATATATATATATATATATATATATATATATATATATGATTTTGGTATGATTTTTTGATGGTAGAAATGGGCCTCTCTCTCTCTCTCTCTCTCTCTCTCTCTCTCTCTCTCTCTCTCTATATATATATATATATATATATATATATATATATATATATATATATATATATATATAATCTCCCTCTCCCTCAATGTTATTTTTTCCGCCAACATTTGTAACTACAAAATCTAACATGTCATTCATAATTGTACTAATTGGTAAGCTGGAATTTTTGTAGAGGAGAGAGTGCCATTGGGAGGAAGAAACTTGGAAATCATAGAGGACATGCCATTTTTCATTGAATATACACAAAGTTACAAAATGTTTGTTGGATTGACTCCCTTGCAATTGACCTAGTGTATCTTCTTCCTCACTTCTCCTATTTGCACTTGTTTCTCACCTTTGGGAGTCTTAAATTACACTATTCCATTGTTTTCCTATTATCCATACTTGTTTTGCTTTAGTTTCACATACAACCTTGTAACGATGCAGATACTATTTTAATTATATGTTCTTGAATGTTGATACCCTCATTCATATTTCAATAATTAGATAAAGGTTTTTAATATGTTTATTATTTCAAAACTTATATTTCAAATCTTTTGCATCATTAATTATGTCAAAAGATTATTAAAGGAAAATGCAAATTAGAAATATAAAAACATAGAGACGTAGTTTCTTTTTCTTCTTCATTTAGGAGAATTTCTCCATAGAGCTCTCTTAGGAACCCTTTTGTTCTTTTCAAAGTGAGTTCAAAAACTTACTGCATACGAAAGATAGCTCCTCTTAACACTAAAAGAGAGAGACATACTATATGTATTAAAATTCCCTCAAAACTACATTCATTATCCAATCCGAAAATATATTATATGTATATATTTCAGTGTAATATTATATTGTAAAACTATATATATAGATTAACTATTCTATATATTTAATATTTATAGATATTTATTATTTAGTTATATATGTTTTATATATGAAATAATAATATAGTAATTATATATATTAATATATAATATATTTCATAACCTAGATATTGTTAAATTATTTCTACAATAATATTATATTATTAAATTGTATATTTACATTAATTATAATATATTAAATATTTATATATTTGTTAGTTGATTATATATTTATTTTATATAAAATCTATATTAAATTAAACAACAAATATATATAAATAATATTAAAATCTATATATATATATATAATTACTATATTATTATTTCATATATAAAACATATATAACTAAATAATAAATATCTATAAATATTAAATATATAGAATATTTAATCTATATATATATAGCTTTACAATATAATATTACACTGAAATATATACATATAATATATTTTCGCATTGGATAATGAATGGAGTTTTGAGAGAATTTTAATTGATAACCTAGATATTGTTAAATTATTTCTACAATAATATTATATTATTAAATTGTATATTTACATTAATTATAATATATTAAATATTTATATATTTGTTAGTTGATTATATATTTATTTTATATAAAATCTATATTAAATTAAACAACAAATATATAAATATTATATATAAAATATTTAATTAACTATAATATTAAATATATAATTTTCATAAAATAAAGATATGACTTTATAATATAATATTATATTAAAAATATATATGGTACTTTATAGTAGATAATAATAAATATAAAATAATTATTATAAATTTTATACATAAAACAAATATAATTAAATTAGTAGTATATTTAATTTAAATATTTAATTTTATAGTATAGATATTATAAAAAAAAATGAATGTAATATATTTTACATTATATATAATTTTATTTTACAATATTATATTAGAAAAGTTTTCACTTTGTTTTACTAATCTAAAATAAAAATTTAAAAATAAAAAAATATTTTAATAAAGATCAATGCAAAGTCTAAACCAAAAAAAGAACCTAGCGAATAAACATTTATAATAATAGGAGTATTTCTTATTCGATATTAAATTGTTTTCATATTTTATCGAATGGGATGACATAACAGCAGACTCATAAAGGTTGTATTATTAGTTGCCACACAAAATAAGGATATTTACGAACGACTAAGGAAAAGCACTGCAAACGAAAAGAGGATGACAGAAATAGATGGCCAAATTTCTGCAAATGCATGGAAAGAAGATCGGCGAGTGAGTTTCTCGACGACGGCAAAATGAACACCGTGACAGAGGACGGAAAACAGCGAGACAAAATCCAATGGTTGAAAACAATTCAATCATCTTCGCACCCCTTGTGCACCCCTCCGAACCATTGATCCATTAAGTCAGCCTAACTGCTCACAAAGGGAACGCCTTCAGCGTAATAAATGAAATTTTGATCATTTCTCATTAAAAATATACATGTTTTATTTTGTAAAATAGATTTTTTTTAATTTATTGGTTGGAAAGTACCAATAATAATAATTGGCTAAAAATTATCCATCACTATAGTTATCCTAGTAGCAATAGCAAGGACTAATTATAAGGCCCACAAGTGTTTTTGCATTATTTTGTTGTTTAATTTTCATGTCAATTATATCAATTTAATATTGTGTTGTTGTTTGGATATTTGTTGTGTATTTTGGATATCAGCTTCACTATTTTCACTAATATTATGTTAATAGTAATTATGTTATCTAATTTAGTATTACTAATTTAATAAGTGATTATATATAGATTATTTTAATTGTGCATCTAATTATCATCTTAATTATGTCAGTACTTAATGATTTATAGCCAGATGTGATTCTATAATATCATTTTTGTGGATATTTCATGTCGATTGTATATATGTTGTGTTTTGACTATCTTTGTGTTATGCAAATACCCCTAATGTCTTAAATGAGTATGTAGGCACAAGTTTCACCAATTATGATTAACTCAAAGATGATTGACATGGGTAAATGTGTATGTGTTTGCTTACTCTATCTTACATAACTTGTTAAGAAATTGCAAGTATGAAAAAGACACGTAGGCCTACATGACAGTTCGATGATGAGATAAAGTCTTAATCACATACATGTAAGTGTGAGGGTAAAATAGTGCATCAATCAAATGAATAACAGATGACCCAAACATCAACAGAATAGAGAAACAAAGAAGATTCAAATGAACAAAGCAATGAACAAACACAGCAAACCTCTTCTGTTTCGAAACTTCTGTTGTTCGCCTATCACGAATCGTCCTTTCGCAGATGAGATGAGCCCTCAGAGAGTGCAATCTTTTAAAAGCTGTTGGAGGAAGTCGATGGTGAACGGCTATAGTGTGATATGCAATGAAGGTGAGCTCCAATGCAACAATGGTGATCTCAAGCTTGTGGATGACAAATGGGTGCCAAAGGCGCGCTGGTGATATTTCTGCAGAGTAACGATGTCAAAAGCCTGGATGAATAGAATGGAAGGATGAAGTTCCATTTATAGACTCGGAGGAATAGGAATCAACGGTTGAGAGAAGATATGAAGATCAATGGTTGAGGATGGTTGAGGAATGTGCAACCAGTGGAAATGTGACAAGTGTCCCAACTCCATCATGAAAGGTGGGATGTGACAAAACTGATTGGAGAGTTAACTCCATTGACTGGTCTGTTAACAGAATTGATTGATCAGTTAGAAGAGTGGATTGTGGAACTGACTGGGTTGATTGAGGATGTGACTCAACTGACAGGTTAGTTAACAGATTTGATTGATTGGTTAACTGACCTCTGATTGGAGAAGAAATAGGCCCTGTGGGTGAGGGAAAATAAGATAATTAAATATTAAATATATTTAATTACATGTGCAACCTGATGAGGTGGACAAGGTGAGGTGGAAAGGTGAGGTGGAATTTTGAATTTAGAACTTTAGGATAGAGGAAATAGGATTAATTAAATAATTTATGATTATTTAATTGTGAAGGACAAATAGAAGAATTTTAATTAAATAAATAGAATTTATTTAATTATGGAACAGTGAATCGATTAAATAAATTTAGAATATTTATTTAATTAATAGAAGAAGGGAATAAATATTTAGAATATTTATTTAGGATGATTTGTGTCATTTTTAGGCGTATACAGTAAGCATAAAATATACGCAACCTCTTAGAAGCTTTCCTCTTGGTGACACGTTTTAGTTGATTTTTTAGTATATTTGTGCTTCTCCAATCCCTAAGCTAACCTTATGAGGTCTTGCATTTTTCTTGATAGTCACTTAACCCATGTTCGACAAGTCATCATGTCATTTTCTAGCCCTAAAAACCTAACTAATCCACTCCACAAGAGGGGAATTTCACTTTCCCTAGGGGCTTTTACATCAATTCACTATTATAGAGCCATCTAATTGACCTTCCCCAACTTTTTGTACTCTCAATTTTCTTGTTCAAGTCTTTTATTTTAGGTCACCACTTATGTCTTGTGGGTCTCCAGGGGCAACCTTGCCACTAAAGTGTGGTCTCCAAGGGTGACCTGCCCTAGTAAAAGTGGTGACCACTTTATAGAGGTCCAATACCTTGTTTCAAGGTCTCAAAACTATTTTCACCCCTTCTAGATCATTCTCCAACACTAAAACCACATGTGCAAACCACCCTCTATGGGTCGCCCCTTATGCCTTCAAGGTCTCAAAGGGTGACCTTGCATTTTAAGTAGGATCTCTAAGGGTGACCTACCTTGGTAAAAGTGGTGACCCACTTCCTGAAAGTGGTGACCCTGTCATCTTTTGACATGTATGTTTTCTTCTTGTTCTAACCCAAATTTACTCCAAATTGAGTCCTGATTATGGGATTCTTCATGTCTAATTGATTACCAACTCCCACTAATTAATTCATGACTCTCAATCAACCCAATCTTATCTTCCAACCAATCTTTGTTATCTCCCAATAAATTATGTGTTATCTACCTTTCTTCTTCTATGATCTGCTCTACAACCTTTTATTCACTCTTAATCAGAGTCATATCACTCCCAATCAAATCTATTAACTCCCTAATCACCACCACCTTTGGTGTTGATTTTCAACCTATAAATAACCCCTCCTCTATGCATTTGGGGAGGCAAATTTAGTATTGCATCTCTACTCTTACTTTGCTTTGCATATAGTGGTCTCCATAACATTTCATGCTCGTGCCGAACCCTGTGTTTGCAAAAACATGACTCAAGCACAACGTGAATGAGTCAGATCTGATACCACACATTAACTATCTCCTTGTTATAGGTGACCTTCAAGTCACTCCCACTCTCATGGAAAAATTCAGTCGAGTGGAGGCGTAACCTAGGGTTGGTTTAGTGATGCCCTCATTAAATAGAAGGAAGAAGCGCTGAGGACAACGTCCTTGTTTTGGCCAACCCCACCCAAAAGTCGACCACCTCAATATAATCCGACCACTTCAATATAGGCTAACCATCGGGTGATTAAAACAAGAGTGCAAATTGTTAGGAAGAAGTTTATTAAACAAAAGGCGTGACTATTCATTGGGAACACATCATTACAAGCCATAAGAGGTATAAAAAGGAAATCGCCGATGGAAAGAAAACATCAAGAAGTCAGCAAAGAGATCTACAGCCAATACCATATTCAAGGTTCTGCAAATTAAATACCAATCAGACTTAAGTACAAGTATACACTAACAACAAAAAGAAATCTGGTATGAATTTGATGAATAATATATATAGTGATTATTTTATAAGATTTGAATTCTCTCATATATATATAGTATTGTTATTATAATTTGATATTTAGATCATTTAATATAAATAAATGATATACATATATGTCTTTATCCTATAACCAATCAAAGGTTGGAGGAGGTAAGATAGGGAATGTTGTTTACGAGAACTCATGCTAAGCACGCCACTTCGAGGGTGGAATTGGATATTCCAGCCGCTCAAGGCCAAGAGGTGGGTTGTTTTAAGACACTCATGCTCTTGGGCTTAGGTGGGTGTAGTTTACACCCCTTTCAAGGCTTTCCTTTAAAACCAAATTATGACTAGTTAGTAGGATGGATTCAAGGAAGGACAAAAAGGGTAACATGATAAGAAGGCAAATACGAGTTTATCCGCCAAGTACGCCCACCCAAGAGTGGAATTAGATATTCCTACCACTTGGGCCAAGGGGTGGGTTGTTTTAAAACACTCATGGTCTTGGGCTTGGTATGGATGGCTTCAAGCATACTTATCATGTTCCTCATCCAAGTCCTATCATGATTAAATTGCCTCTATGTATTATAGTTGATCCTCTATCATGCATTATAAATATTGTGTAGTTTATGTAGATCTGAATATATATATATATATATATATATCTTACATGATTTGAATAAATAATTTTTTATACATGGGTAAGTGCAAGAAGATGGGGGGCCAAAAAGGGGTCTTAAGGGGCCACTTTTTTTTTCTGAAATCAAGAAATACTGACCTTGGATGAGAAATTGAGCATAGTTACACTCAAAATTTGAAGATGCAACAAAAACAATGTTTGTAGTGTTTTGAGTCTACTTTTTAAACTACTAATTTTTTTTTAAAATGATATAGATTAAGGGGTTCAAAAAAGGGAGCCACAAAAATTGGTGTTGTTTCTATTAAAAAAACATAACATTACGTGTTTTGTGGCTCCCTCAAAACGTTAACTTTTTTTTGGTATTTTTAAAATCACTTCGGTGAGAAATTAGCTAACAACATGTAGTTTATACCTAATTTTCTGATAATTTTTTAATGAATATTTGATTTTTTACTAATATTTAAAGTGGACACATCCTAAGAAATAGAATTTTGGTCGTGCTACCCCTGTAAATTTTGAAAACTATTGAAAATTATTTTTTTTCTTTTTTAATATGTGTAGAATGGAGTCTAGTTTATAAAAAATTTAATTTTTTTGAAATTTTACTTAACGGATAATTTATAATGAAAAAAAGACCAACCATTGGTTTTTGCCCAAAAATAGACACACAAACAAAATAAATTAAAGATGAAAGGCTTAACATTGTCAAAATGTGAATAAAAATACATTGTTAAATAGCTAAGAGAAAGCCTAACATTACCCAGGTGTTCGATTTGTTCTACCTTGAAACACGTGCAAAACTAAGGGTTAGCACAAACAAAATTATGTGAAATCCTATAGAATATGCAAAAACATGTCTTTAGACATTGGGAAGGCACTCCAAGCCTTTGGGTTAGAAATCCAAAGCAAATCCCAAGCCTAAGGCTTGGGATTCCCAAAGTAAAATATAACATGAGCACGTTATAACATGCTCACGTTATGTTTTACATTTTTTTCTTTTTTGCAAGTTTGCCCAATGTTTTCCCAGTTTGACATAACACAATGATTTATGTTCAAGTTTCTTAAGTAAGTTTGATGTATGTATACATGTATATAAGTATGCTTGTAGGTATGTATGTATGGTTGTATGTATGTATGTACATGTATGCATGCTTGCATGTATGTATGTACATGTATGCATGCTTGTATGTATGTATATATGTATGCATGTTTGTATGTATGTATGTACATGTATGCGTGTATGTATGTATGTATGTATGTATGTAAGGGTTTTGGGTTTAGGGTATATAAGGATTTGTGCCCATATTGTTTTTAGGGTTGAGGGTTGAGTTTTTTGGGTTTAGGGTTTAAGGTATAGGGTTGAGGGTTGAGAGATTAGGGCTTAAGTAATATGTAGAGGGTAGAGGGTTGAGAGTTGAGGGTTACAGTTAAGGGATAGTATTCATCTTGTTGAGTGTATAAGATTAAGTGTGTAAGTCATGGGGATTAGGGATTCGGATATTGGGTGTAGGGTTTACGATATGGATTGAGGGTATATAAGGCATAGGGTGACTTGGGTTGAGAGTGTATGGTTTAGGTTTTAAGTATAGGGTTGACGCACAATATTCAGTGTTTAGGGTATAATGGTGAGGTTATATGGTATAGGGATGATGGTTTTTGGGTGTAGGCTTTAGGGTTTAAGGTATAGGGTTGGAATTGAGGGATTAGAGCTTATGTATATGGTTGAGGGTATAGGGTAGAGGATTGAGAGTTTATAGTTGAGGGATAATGTTCAAGGTTGAGTGTCAAAGATATAGGGTTTAGGGTTTAAGGTTGAGGGTATAAGGCATATGGATGAGGTTTGAGGGTTTAGGGCATAAGTATAGGGTTGAGGGTATAGGGTATAGGGTAGAGGTTTGAAGGTTGAGGGATAATGTTCAAGGTTGAGTGTCCAAGGTTAAGTGTATAGGGTATAGGGTTTAAGGGTTTAAGGGTATCTAGGGGTTGAGAATTTAGGGTTTAAGGGATTTTAAGGTTTGAGGGATTAAGGGTTTAAGGGTTGGATTAGGGTTTAAGGCACAATGTCGAGGGTAGAAGGATTAGGGATAGGGTTTAGGGTTGAAGGTTTAAGGATTGAGGGTTGAGGCTTTAAGGCTGAGGGTTAAGGGATTAGGGTTTAAGGTATAGTATCGAGGGTAGAGGGTTTAGGGATAAAGTTTATGGTTTAAGTTTTAAGGGTTGAGGCTTTAGGGATAGGGTTTAGGGTTAAGGGTGAAGGGATTAGGGTTTAAGGTATAGTGTTGAGGGTTGAGGATTTAGGGATAGGGTTTAGGATTTAAGGTTTAAGGGTTGAGGTTTGAGGATTTAGAATAAGGTTTAGGGTTTAGGGTTAAGTGAGAGACCTAGATGGCTAACGACGGATGGAGAGGCAGACAAGGAGTGACTGAGAGACATAGGGAGGGGAGAGGTAGAGAGGTGAGGGGGAGACAAAGGTGAGAGATAGAGAGGTGAGGGGAGAGATATAATAAAATGAGAGAGTGAAGTTGACAACTTGAGGAAAAGATGGGTAAGGAGGAGGGAGAGAGGTGGAGAGGAAGGGAAATATATAGAGAGCCATTAGAGATATACAAGTGAGAGACCTACAACCTAGGGAGACAGGGGTGAGAGAGATAGGGGAGAGATGGGGGTGAAGCAGATAGGAGAGGAGAGGGGTGGATAAGGGTTGAAGGTTTAAGGGTCAAGGGTTTAGGGTTTAAGGGTTGAGGGTTTAAGGGTTTAAGGGTTGAGGGATTAGAGTTTAAGGTATAGTGTCGAGGGTTGAGGGTTTAGGGATAGGGTTTGGGATTTAAGGCTTAAGCGTTGAGGGTTGAGGCTTCAGGGATGAGGTTTAGGGTGTAGGGATAAGAGATTATGGTTTCAGGTATAGTGTCAAGGGTTGAGGATTTAGGGATAGGTTTTAAGATTTAAGGTTTAAGGGTTGAAAGTTGAGGCTTTAGGAATAAGTGACATACCTAGATGGCTAAGGGTTGAGAGATAGGGAAGAGATGGGGTGAGGCAGATAGGGGATGAGAGGGGTGGATAAGGGTTGATGGTTTAAAGCTTTAGGGTTGAGGGATTAGGGTTTAGGGTTGAGGGATTAGGGTTTAAGGTATAGTGTTGAGGGTTGAGGGTTTAGGGATAGGGTTTAGGATTTAAGGTTTAAGGGTTGAGGGTTGAGGCTTTAGAGATAGGGTTTAGGGTTTATGGATAAAAGATTAGGGTTTATGGTATAGTGTCTAGGGTTGAAGGTTTAGGAATAGGGTTTAGGATTTAAGGTCTAAGGGTTAAGGGTTGAGGCTTTAGGGATAGGGTTTAGGATTTAGGGATAAGGGATTACAGTTTAAGGTATAGTGTCAAGGGTTGAGGGTTTAGGGATAGGGTTTAGGATTTAAGGTTTAATGGTTGAGGGTTGAGGCTTTAGGGATAAGGGTTTAAGGTTTAGGGATAAGGGATTAGGGTTTAAGGTATACTGTCGAGGGTTGAGGGTTTAGGAATAGGGTTTAGGATTTAAGGTCTAAGGGTCGATGGTTGAGGGTTTAGGAATAGGGTTTAGGATTTAAGGTCTAAGGGTCGAGGGTTGAGGCTTTAGGGATAGGGTTTAGGGTTTAGGGATAAGGGATTAGGGTTTAAGGTATAGTGTCAAGGGTTGAAGGTTTAGGCATAAGGTTTATGATTTAAGGTTTAAGGGTTGAGGGTTAAGGCTTTAGGGATAGGGTTTAGGGTTTAGGGTTTAGGGATAAGGGATTAGGGGTTAGGGTTGAGGGATTAGGGTTTAGGGTTGAGTGTTAAGGGTTGAGGGTTTAGGGATAGGGTTTAGGATTTAAGGTTTAATGGTTGAGGGTTAAGGCTTTAGGGATAGGGTTTAGGGTTTAGGGATAAGGGATTAGGGTTTAGGGTTAAGGGATTAGGGTTTAAGGTATAGTGTTGAGGGTTGAGGGTTTAGGACTAGGGTTTAGGATTTAATGTTTAAGGACTTTAAGGGTTCAGGCTTTAGGGATAGGGTTTAGGGTTTAGGGATAAGAGATTAGAGTTTAAGGTATAGTGTCAAGGGTTGAGGGTTTATGATTTAAGGTTTAAGGGTTGAGGATTGAGGCTTTAGGGTATAGAGTTGAGGGTTGAGGGTTTATGGTTTAGGGATCAGGTTTAGGATTTAAGGTTTAAGGGTTGAGGGTTGAAGCTTTAGGGATAGGGTTTAGGGATAAGGGATTAGGGTTTAGGGTTGAGTGATTAGGGTTTGAGGTATAGTCTTGAGGATTTAGGGATAGGGTTTAGGATTTAAGGTTTAAGTATCTTGAGGATTGAGGCTTTAGGGATAGGGTTTAGGGTTTAAAGATTAGGGATTAGGCTTTAAGGTATAGTGTTGAGGGTTGAGGGTTTAGGCATAGGGTTTATGATTTAAGTTTTAAGGGTTGAGAGTTGAGGCTTTAGGAATAGGTTTTAGGGTTTAGGGTTGAGGGATTAGGGTTTAGGGTTGAGCGATTAGGGTTTGAGGTATAGTGTTGAGGGTCGAGGGTTTAGGGATAGGGTTTAGCGTTGAGGGATTAGGGTTTAGGGTATAGTGTTGAGGGTTGAGAGTTTAGGGATAGTGTTTAGGATTTAAGGTTTAAGGGTTGAAGATTGAGGCTTTATGGATATGGTTTAGGGTTTAGGGATAAGGGATTAGGGTTGAGGGTTGAGGGATTAGGGTTTGAGGTATAGTGTTGAGGGTTGAGGGTTTAGGGATAGGGTTGAGGATTTGAGGTTTAAGGGTTGAGGGTTGAGGCTTTAGGGATAGGGTTTAGGGTTTAGGGTTGAGGGATTAGGATTTATGGTTGAGGGATTAGAGTTTAGGGTTGAGGGATTAGGGTTTAGGGTTGAGGGTTTAGGGATAGGGTTTAGGATTTAAGGTTTAAGGGTTGAGGGTTGAGGCTTTATGAATAGGGTTTAGGGTTTAAGGATAAGGGATTAGGGTTTAGAGTTGATGGATTAGGGTTTAGGGTTGAGGGATTAGGGTTGAGAGTTTAGGGATAGGGTTTAAGATTTAAGGTTTAAGGGTTAAAGGTTGAAGCTTTAGGGGTATGGTTTAGGGTTTAGGGATAAGAGATTAGGGTTTAGGGTTTAGGGATTAGGGTTTGAGGTATAGTGTTGAGGGTTGAGGGTTTAGGGATAGGGTTTAGGATTTGAGGTTTAAGGGTTGAGGGTTGAGGCTTTAGGGATAGGTTTTAGGTTTTAGGGATAAGGGATTAGGATTTAAGGTTGAGGGATTAGGGTTGAGGGATAGGGTTTAGGGTTTAGGGATAAGGGATTAGGGTTTAGAGTTAAAGGAGAGACAGAAGAAATACATGAGAGAGTGAATAATATAGATTTTTGTATAGAAATCCATAATTCAAGCATGTTGTGTCTTGCTATTGAAATGGTAAAAAGTCTAGGATACCTATGATCCAGGCCCACATGCTATGTTTTCTTCTAGTTATGCACGTGTTCTGACAAAAAAAAGCTTTTTCATGTTGTTGGGAAGTGCACATGCACATTTTTCACATTCTACCACCTTTGCATGAACTTTCCACCACCTTTTTCTTATTTGTCAACTTAATAAGGAGGAAATAACATAGTTTTCACATCGAATTTGATATAGATCAATTTAAGTTTCAATTTTTGTAGTGTTGCAATGTTAATTATGATTGAATTGTAGGAATTTAACATTATACATTGGTTAATTGTATTGTTGTTAGTAATTCTATTTGAGTGTTATTCAATTGAACGTTGAAAAGGAAGCAAGTGGTGAAAAATTAAAATTGTTGAGGAGTTTGATGCAAGAAGAAAAAAAGACTACATAATTGGGTACTCTCTCCATTTGAATCTCTATTTTTTAGGTATGTCATGTCTTTACACATGTTCTAAGTTACATTTTCCTTAATTCTATTTGAATTACTTTATCATGCCTCATTGAATACATGTTTATATCACTTGTATGGTTTATATATTTTGTGTTTATATTTTTTGTTTATAGTTCATGTGCCTTGTCTATGCTTCCACATTTTGCATATATGTCTAATAGGGAATTTACAGCCCGAGCTCTAAATTTCTTCCCAAACAGCTGTAAATTTCTATTGCTTTGAATTTATTCTTTATACCTGTAGACTTCTAGCTTCTCATTAAATATATCATCAATCTAAACCATGAATTTATCAAAATTATCAATAGAAACATAGTATCCTAGCTGCAAAACTGAGTTCCTTTATTCAAATTCAAAAAGTAAAAAAATGCGATTACAATACACTCCTCTCCAACATAAACTATTCAACACAACCATAGAACATCTAAGAATGATCTAACAACTTTTAAACAAACATAGCTATCAACCAAATAAATAGAAAAACCTAAAAAAATTCCATACAACCAAAACTAAGTTCTCACTTTTGAATTTATTTTCTAGTGGTGTTGAACACATACCTTCAAAGTGGCTAGTGAGTACAAACTTGAGAAGCCTTAACCACCATTTCATTAAAGGGATGAAAGTAGCTAGATTTTCCACAAAATCACTTCTAATATATGCTTTAAGTCTCAATGCACTCATCATCCACACCCCTTCCTTAGATATCTTTGACAAACTTTAAGGCAGCTAAAGAGGAGCAATTAAAAATTAAAGATAGTTTATTTTTTGACATTACACATTTCCTAAAAGAGTCGGGAGGTCTACCTTCATTAGAATTAAGAGACATTACATATATCCACCTAATAATAAGCCACAAGCACCACCCCCAACAACCACTACTCAACTAACCAATTTGAAACCACCATAAAAAAAAATTAGTGCCTTAATTTTTAGAAAATATCACACTTTACAATTAATATCAATACTTGCATTACACACCCTAAATTAAAGCTGAAATGAGAAGTTAAGTTGGCATAGGGAAGATTAGTACACTCACCATGATCAACTCTAAGAGCCCCAAAAACATCATAACACAATTGTTTTATAGGGCTTGAAATATAAAAAATGGTCACAATTTGACCATGAATTTGGAAGGGGAATTTATAAGGGCCTTCAAAGATGCATAAAATTAATGAGGCATATATCTTAAATGAATATCTATATTCCAACCCAAGAATTGGTTTGATGGTTGTAGGGTTCTATATGGGGCTCTTTGTCCACCCAAAATTTTACCATAAAATCTACTACTTAGTTGAGTATGCACTTGCAATGTTGATATCTTATAGACATAAAATTAGCAGCAATTTATAGGGCCTCTTATGTAAAGTGCTTTAACCTTGAATTTTAGCAAGATCCCTTTAAAAGTGAATTGAAAACTATTCTTTGACTAGCTGAGAACACTTCAACAATGGTAATGGGCTGAAAAATCCTCCACCATGTGATTGAAACCCCTTCTTTGACTGCAAGGAAAGTGTGGGAAGTGCTAGAAATGTTGAGAGTAGCATACCTAAAATTTGGAACCATATTCATTTCTTAGGAACTAGTATTTGTCTCTTTATCATGCTACAGATAAATTCTTCAGCATGCTGAGGAAACGATCAAGGATTAAACCAACACAGGAAGAGAAAGAAGCTAGGAATGCAAAGAAAGCAGCGGCTATGAGGGAACTTCATGAGAAGAGGAAATTGGACACGATTGTTGAAGACATGCCAATTGAAGAGGAACATCAACCATCAACAAGAGATATAGTATTGGTGGCACAAAGGGAATGAATGCAAAATCTTGGTTCTATGAGAGATTTGAATACCGTAATTTGAGACACGTCCTCTACCACAAGTCAAGATGGAGGGATACCATCTACCGCATCTCAAGTTGAGAGCACATCATCACTCACATGTGAGGAAGGAGGTACGCCATTGTTCCCACCTCAACCTCAAGGTATGTCATCTATTCCATCTCTGATTGAAGGTGTACCATCTAGCCCATCTCATTTAATTATTAATGAAATTTCTAATGTTGAGATGAATTTACCTTTCTTAACACCACTTAGAATTTTGCATAGAAAGACAAAGTATTTGATTGATATTGATGAGAATATTTTGCAACTAATGGAAGGTAAGATTCCAAAATGTACTTGTAGAAGATATTCTCATAAGATTTGGAGAGTGTTCTTTGAAAAGTTAAATGAGACCGCAAGATGTCAACTATTCATTGAAATGATGCGAAGTATAAAGTATAGGTCCATCATGAAGATTCTTGGGTTGAGAACATCAGAGGCTTCAAGTGAAAAATCTATTGTCAAGAATCTAATGAGTGCATATGAGAGTGTGGGTAACACCTCACACACAAAAGATAGTAATGTCACATGACATGTCATTACATCAACAATATTAAATAATAAAAGGAGGAAATCTTGGCTCATTAGAAAGATAAGTCAAGCATTAAGAATTAATAGAAAAACTTTATCAAGAGCCATTGGAAGGAACCAAAGAATCGAGGACACTGATGCCAATGAATTATCGGCATTCTCGGGGAGACTACCACGAAAAGATAAACCAATTGTTGAAGCATTGAGATCACTAATTGAAGACTTTTGGAAGAATTACACAAGGGTATCTCTTAATCAAGGGGATGTGGTAAGAAGGAGAATTGGTAGTCAAAACCATGAGCCACATCCAAAGCATTTTTTAGATATGACTCAAACACAGTTTTTTGGTAAATTTCTAGAGAGGTATCCTCAAATTAAAATTTCTCAAAGATATTTTGAAATGCTAAAACCTTTCTATGTCAAAATAAATCACACATGCACTACTTGTTGTTGTAGATTACATATTGAATTTTCTAGCCATTTTGATGTTTATCAGTCTATATGTTTAGATTTGCATACTAACAATGTTTTGTAGGATTTTGGCATACATGCCCCACCAATATCTTTAAGAGACTTCATATCAACAATTTTATGTGAAAGAGAGGAAGGTCAAATATTCTACAAAAAATTGTGCTTGGATGGCATATGTCAGCATTGCAGTGGCTTGCAACGTATGCCAATATGTGAACATATGGAAAGCACACATGTAGTTGGAAATGAACTAGTAGAGTTTGGCAAGTATAAAATAGTGGCCTACAATACAAAATATGGTAAAGAAGCAAAGAGGTGTGATTTGGTTATTCCAAAGATTATAGTGTATCAGTTTATATCTACATTTCGTGACAGTATAGTGTATGAGTATGCAAGGCATACCCATAGAGCTTGATGGTTGGACTTGCAATTCAAGTTATGCAAAAACACATTTCCACTTGGTAGCATTGTTTCAGTTGTTGACTTTGTAGAGAACTACAATCTACGGCCACAGCGTGAGGTGCAATCATAATATTACAACTCCACACAAGTTTCTATATTTTTGCACATCGCATTCATTCATGTGAATGATAGTACAGAGGATGACAGAAAGATCATAAGGGAATATCATTTTTATATTAGTGATGATTGTACGCATTCTACAGAGTTTGTGCAAGGTTGCTTTCAGGTGTTCTACAATTATTTGGCTAGAAGGGATATATCATTCAGTCAGCATATCATATGGTCGGATAACTATGCGTCACAATTTAAGAACTCACAGAATTTCTATTGGCTGAGCAGGAGGCATAATATTATAGGTGTTCAGGATATGTGGAACTTTTGTGAGGTCAAGCATGGAAAGGGGGAGCATGATGGTGCAGGAGCATGTATCAAAAGAGCCATAGCATGAGAAGAGTTAAAGTATAAGGACAATTCAAAGTTGACAGATGCAAAATCAATCGTCAAGTGGTGTAATGCTTCGATGGGTCTAGGTAATGAAGGTAAGTCTTCAGTTCGTAGATTTTTTTGGTTGATAGATGATACTAACATTGCACCATATGAGGACTATTGTACACTAACAGGATCATATAAGCTACACTCTTTTAGAAACTCAATTGTAGGTTCATGGAGTATCCATACACGGAAGATGGCATGCTTTTTTTCTTCATGTAAAATTCAAGCCTATAATGAATGTGAGTCAAAGGAGTGGGTTGATGAATGGCAGTTAAGTTATCTTATCCCACTTGACACGTATCGACCCCCAACAGCACTAGAACTAACATAGATGGAATCATCAGTTGACTTTGACTACATATCAAATCTAGTTCAACTAGGTAATATATCTACTTACATAGTTTTTGAAATTTCTAATGTTATCTTACTTTGTAGTGTTTTTGTAATGTTGACTAATTTCATCTAATTTGCTGCACATATCAATGTAGGGCATGTTTATGCAGTTATTGCAGATGAAGACAATGAAGAGGGAACATATTATTACTTGTGTCATTGTGTTGAGGCCAAAAAGAAATTGGAGGCCCTAGTTACAGATGGAGAAAACATCAAATACCCTACAGGCTCGGTGGTTGTTACTGGAACATGGCTTAGAAGGTACCCACATAATAGTGTTAATGTTTGGCTATTTCAGTACTTTGACATGCATCAGAAGATTCTTCATTACTCAAACCTTGTCATGGCATCCAATGTTCATTTGATACAATATCGAGGTATACCTTTGAACAAGACCTTGTGGAAGGTGTGTGAGTCTAACCATGAGGCAATACTTGACACAATAAAGAGTAGAGCAGACCCGAATGGTTCATTGGATTAATTTGTAAGTATGCATAAAACTTCCTAGATGGATACTTGTACTTTGTTTTATATATAAATAGTAGTATGAATTGCTTCCCTCCAGTATACATCTGATATGTTTGCTTCTCTTACCATTGTCCTTGCAGCTTCTTGAATAGTCCTATTCTTTCTTTCAACCACTCCATTCTACTGAGGATTCCTATCCTTTGACCGAGGTATGAGCCAATAACATGAAAATGTCATAATTTTGTATTTCTTGTTTTAACTCATGTAATTTGATGTACATAAATGATATTTATGTTTAGTCAATTTTGCTTCTTGATGCTTCTCACAGGAGGTCACAACTCCAGCCCATCCATCTACGGACGAAGAGAGAGACAAGATAATGGAGAGTGATCATCAGGTGGTGGTAAGTGATCGATTACATATGTGATGTTATATATTTCATACATTTTTTATATTAATGTGCATATTGTTTGATTGTATTAACAGGTGGAGCTGGATGAACTTTTGTCGAAGAGGTCTACTCGATGGCAGAGAGAGGATGAGTCATGGATTGGCTCTCCATCTTCAAGGTCAAGCAAGGGCCACTAATTATTTCATAAAAGTCCATAGGAAACTAATTTTTTGGACTTTTTTGTATGCCTAGATGGCTTTGTATACATACTTTTGTATGTTACTAAAGTATATTTTTGTATATATGCCTGTATGGCTTTGTTTGAACATGCCTATATGGCTTTGTATATAAACTAGATGTTATGTTCATGACATTATGTATATGACAATTTATATTAAATATTTAATATGATAATCAATTATCGTTACAAGATTATGGTTTTACACATGCTAATTACATTTGCTTGAAAGTTTATAAATTGTTTTCAAATAATCCATTTTGTGCATATCTTGCAATCAAAGCATTATGTGGGACTATGCATTTCTTTGAGGCGTCATTTCAAACAGTTCACACACCTTGTGTATGCTTCCACACTTTCCATACATGTCTACAAGGGTAGCTACAAATACAATACATGTGACAAAATTCCTATATCATTTATGCTTTGATGGTTGTCCACACCATGTTCCCCAGATCCCATTCTAGCATAGCTAAGGAGGAAGTTAGATAAGGTTGTGCAATTTAGTTTGACGTGCCAAACTTTACGTTCGGTTGAAATTTACTTTTTGAGAGTTCTTAAAGCCTTATGAAAAATCCATTATGTGCATATCTTGCAATCATTGCATTCCATGGGACAACTTTTCTTTGAGGCATCATGTCAAAAAGTTCACGTTCATTATATATGCTTCCACACTTTACATACATGTCTTGCAAGGTTCTTGTGAAACATGAACACACCATCCTGAAGCATAAAAGGCATGTGAGCTCTGTGAATGAAGGCATCTTGTGAAGACCATACCATGAAATATGAACACCATAACTAAGCATCCTAATCATTTGACAACAACACCAATAGGGATATGATAACACCTCCTAACCTTTTAACATCAATGACAAACAACTTTCAACACATTGTACCAGTGATATCCCTCAAGAGACCAAAGTGCAAAAAGGTAGCAATCTTTGACGAGCTATTACTTAGAATCCATGTCACTTAGAAACATTCCATCTAAGGCTACGGGATCATGTAGGGTCCCTCTACAATAACCTCTCTTGGTTTTTTATATCTCTAAGGCCTTTTCCCATGGTGAAAGTTTTTCTGTTGCTCCAAAAATGGTCAGATGCATGTAGTGTAAAGTTGCAAATGGGTGTAACTTTTGTTCTGCTCCTTGTGCGGCCAAACTGACAATTCCAATGCATTTCTATGGGTACATTTAGGCTAGGCATGGTCCTGTTCTGCACCCAAACATGCCAAAATAGTCCGAGCTACATTGTATCAGCGATATCCCTTAAGAGACCAAAGTGCAAAAAGGCAGCAATCTTTGACGAGATGCTACTCAGAAAATGTATCACTTATAAACATTCCATCTAAGGCTACGGAATCACATAGGGTCCCTCTACAATAATTTCTCTTGGTTTTTTATATCTCTAAGGTGTTTTCCCGTGGTGAAAGTTTTTCTGCTACTCCAAAAATGGTCAGATGCAAATGTAATGTTGCAAAGGGGTGTAACTTTCGTTCTTCTCCTTGTGTAGCTAAACTGATAGTTCTAACACATCTGGATGGGTACGTTTAGGCTATGCATGGTCATGTTTCACACCCAAACATGTTGAAACAGTCTGAGCTACATTGTACCGGTGATATCCCTTAAGAGACCAAAGTGCAAAAAGACAGTAATTTTTGACGAGCTGTTACTCGAAAACTGTGTCACTTAGAAACATTTTGTCAGAGGCTACGGGATCATGTAAAGTCTCTCTAAGATAACATCTCTAAGTTTTTTATATCTCTGAGGTATTTGCCCATGATGAAAGTTTTCCTTCTGCTCCAAAAATGGTCAGATGCATGCAGTATAAAGTTGCAAAGGGGTGTAACTTTCATTCTTCTCCTTGTGCGGCAAAACTGATAGTTCCAACGCATCTGGATGGGTACATTTAGGCTAGGCATGTTCCTATTTTACACCCAAACATGCCGAAACAATTTGAGATACATTGTACCGGTGATATCCCTTAAGATTATAAAGTGTAAAAAGGTAGCAATCTTTGACGAGTTGTTACTCAGAAACCATGTCACTTAGAAACATTTTGTCTAAGGCTACGAGATCATGTAGGGTCTCTCTACAATAACCTCTCTCAATTTTTTTATATCTCTGAGGCATTTTCCTGTGGTGAAAGTTTTTCTGCTGCTCCAAAAATGGTCAAATGCATGCAATGTAAAGTTACAAAGGGGTGTAACTTTTATTTTTCTCCTCGTGTGGCCAAACTGACAGTTCCAACGCATCTGGATGGGTACATTTAGGCTAGGCATGGTCTTATTTCACACCCAAACATGCCGAAACAGTCTGAGCTACATTGTATCGGTGATATCCCTTAAGAGACCAAAGTGTAAAAAGATAGCAATCTTTGATGAGTTGTTACTCAAAAACCATGTCACTTAGAAACATTTTGTCTGAGGCTACGGGATCATGTAGGGTCCCTCTACAATAACCGCTCTCAATTTTTTATATTTCAAAGGCCTTTTCCCGTGGTGAAAGTTTTTTTACTGCTCCAAAAATGGTCAGATGCATGCAGTGTAAAGTTGAAAAGGGGTGTAACTTTCATTTTGCTCCTCATGTAGCCAAACTGATAGGTCCAATGCATATGGATGGGTACTTTTAGGCTAGGCATGGTCCTTTTCCACACCCAAACATGTCGAAACAGTTAGCACCAACACGTCTAGTTGAGCACATATACGCTACGCATGGTCACTGCCCTTCATTATAAAAGGGTCATAGTCTTTTCTATTCGAAGGGTCACAACTTTTCACCTTTGAAATGTCATTAGTATTTGTGAGAACATCAAGATAACACTTTCTACAAATTTTCTCCATGCATTATCATCATTTTTATTTCTCACCCCAATAAATTGGGTTGCTTTCAACATCAATGCATCAACCATTCATGTAGCACTTCACATACTAGTAAAAGACATTAGCCCTCTTAAGGGTCAATCTCTTTCAACTTATCAAGAAATAATTATTTCATTTGTTGCTATTTCAACTTAGAAGTGACATGATAGAGCTTTATGGTGGTGACCTTGTATGAACAATAGTGAACATGCACCACCTAGCACCCATAAATGTGAATAAATTGGCATGTATGCTTGATAGTATTATTTCACCATTCAATCTAACTAGTCTAATGAGGAGGATGTGGCTCCAAATTCTAGTAAACATGTCATAAATGGTCATTCAAGCCCTTTGAAAACCCTTACATATTCTAAGTAGAGATTATTTCACATATACCATGGAGAGTGATTGTGACATCATACAATATTGAGATAAGAAAGCCCCAATCTATTGTGCATGTAGGACTAAGCTTCCATCTCACTAGTTATGTATTACATGGGGAGAAATTACCATACTTTTTTTATGCCACTTCCACTATATTAAATTCACCACACACAACCCAAGTTTTTATGACTTTAATATACAATCTCGTGTTGATATTCAACATGATGATTCATTTTTATTTTAAAGGACTCTTTTGTTGGGTGTCTTCAAAGGATTGGCTTTGTGTGCTAAGTGGATTATGAGAGCCATAGAGAGGATTGAATTTTAAAAAATCCTACTATGTAATACAATTGGACTTTAAATATTTGAAGTAAACCACCTACAAATATCCATTGAAGCGTGGATTTATAATGCCAATATGGACACCATCAACAAAAATGATTTGTATTAACCAAATATCCATATAGGAATACATCAATATCTGTCGATATGAGTAGAACATATATAGAAAATAGCCATATAGGCTTATAAGAATGCCTTATAGGCATACAATGTCAACTATATGCAATACAAAATATATGTCCACAAATGCCATATAGGCATACAACAAAGGAATACAATAAAAAGTTAGTCCCCACTATCCGGTGAAGAGAATAGATCACGGGCAGCCTTTGATCTTCGAGGGAATGGAGACACGTATGAGGGTGGTCTACTATGAACCCAAGGGATGCTCCTCCTATTTAGTTTTTCATGGATCTGTAGTTGTTACAATAAAAAGTATAGACATTAATATATAGAAATTACATTATAAAAATGAAACATTTAACAAAATAATCACATACCACTACCAGAAAATATGTCTCCTCATTTGCCTCAGTACCAGGATTAGCTTGTGGCGATGTCATGTCCTATAGAAACCATCCAGATAGAAATTAAACTTTAAATCAATAATCATTTGATTTTTCAAAAATAAACAACTATAACAATGAATGTAAATTGAAATTTACTAATCTGCCTCATACCCCCATCAAAGGCATGGAGCTATGAATCACAGAGGACACACCATGCTTCATTGCCCTATGAACTTTGAGAGGTGTCTCCGTAGCCTACATCATCTGATAATAAAACAACATTATTCAATTATGAAAACTAGAATAGTGATGCAAGTCATGCCTCCTAACATACACACACATTCACCTAAACATGGAAGTAGACACAATAAAGTGCACAAGTCATGATGCATATATACAAATTAGATGAAGATTCATGACTATTGTGTGGTATAAGGGTCAACAAAGGAGGGACCATAGTAGCATCAAATTTTAGGTTTAAGAAGTCAGAGAGGGAGTGAAGGTGTTAGTTTAGGTTTAGGTTGGTGGTAGGGTTGTGGGGTAGCATAACAATGACTTGCTAAATTGTTTAAAAATATATAAAAAATAGTAGGACTATAGATTCCACCTATTACTAAAAGTGATAAAAACTCTTACTATGTGAAAAGGACTCCAACCAAGTAGATAAATGTAAAAGGGCTCCATCTAAATACATAACATGATCTAACTCTACAAATAACATGTTAAATGTATCCAACTATGCAGAATGTACTTTGTCTAGATATTGTAATGAAGCTTTGTATTGTACCAAAAAAAGATATTCATTGTCACCAATGCATCAGTATGATACAACTAGACACATAATACACATTCTTCACCATCAATTCCCATAGTAAATTCTTGGGTATGGGCATGAAAAACATCACAACCAAGAGTTTAATCTATTGATCTAGCTTCTTAGGTTGAGAACTATGAATGTTGGAGGTAACAATCATTGAAATTGTAAATAAGTTCTTTCTTATTTTGGATAGGGAAGATAGGATCAACTCCCTTATGGATAGAAATTAGAACCCTACTAGGCTCCAAGTATATAAAGTATATTATATGAGGGAACTTTGATCATTTCAAAGGTTAAGGGGTCCATAGAAAAGGTGGTTGTGTATTTAAAGATGTGTTTTACTTTGCCCTTAAGAAGAATAAAGGATCCATGAGCATTTGTATGATATCAACACCTTGGAAATATGGTGGTATGTTTAGTTAGGGTAAAGGGTTGTGCGACTTTAACCCTGATGTTTTATAGAGTCTTGTGCTTTTTGGTCTATTGATATTGATTATTAAGTTTTAGATATTAATGTTGGTTAGGTTGATTGGTTTAAACATGGTGTTATTGATAAAAAAATATTAAATTTTAAGCTTTAGTGGGTTGAAAGTTTTTAAAATTTTGAAGTGAGGAGTTTGATAATTTTAAGAAAAGTTCATGGTTCCCTTAAGAAGTTAGAAATTAGCAAAAGAAAATACTAGGTTGTAGACATTGAAATGGTTTTATTTTATTGGAAAATATATTGGTTCATGAAAAATTGTTTAGTTTAGGTGTTGAAATAGTCATGGTTTATTGATGTTTAGACATAAATTACATGGACCTTTATTAGAGTGCAAGTTTGTAAAAATCATGGTTCATTGGTGAAGTTATCAAACTATTAATCAATTATTAAATTATAGGCTTGAAACAATGGTGGTTCATTGGTGAAGATATTTGTGTCAAAATAGTCAAGTTTCATTTATAAAAATATCAAACTAATGAAACATTATCAGGTTGTAGGAATGGAAATGGTCATGGTCTATTGTTAGAATATATTAGGCTCATGATTCAAGATTCCAATAACACCTCTTTACAGCTTAGAATGTCTCTGTTTTGACTCTATCTCTAGGTTTTCCATCTCATGTGGTGGATTTTTGAATTTCACTTTTGATTCTCATGCATTCTATGGTGAACTCTCTTGGCTCATCAACTAGTTGTGAACTCTTGTGAACATTTCGCTCTCTTTGTGATATACTATAGCTCTTTCTTATGCTTCCTCAAGTCTCCATTGCTGTTGTGCTCTTTTGGTACATGTTTATGTGAGTTCTTGGAGGATTTTGTGCTCTCTTTCATCTCAAATAATATAGTAGTATTAAATGAAGGGACCTCATTAGACTTAGGTGGGTTAGATGTAGGATTAGAAGTAGGGATGGAAGAAATTGAGCCAATAGGATTGACATAGTTTGTAGGGGAATGGGTTCGTGTAGATTTGAAGATTTTGGTTAGAGGTGACTTGTTGCCCCCATTATTAATACCTAAAACCTAGTTGATGTTGGAGTCAATCATATGCTATATAAGATGTCATAGGCTCATGCCCCTCTCTAGTGCCACATCCTAGGGTCTAATTGGTGGTAATTGGATGAGTTTATTAGAGAGAATTTATCGAAGAATAGTGTGGAGGGGATCAACAAGCTTTGGTAGAAATGTACGAAAAATGTGGTAGCATAGACAAGGTAGTGAGTTGTTTGAAAAGATGCCTCAAAGAAATGTGATCTCATGGTGATGTCCTTGTCTATGCATCTACTTGTCATGGCATTCCATGAGACCACAATTCTTTGAGGCATTTTTTCAAATAACTAGATTGTAATTAAAATTTTGTCATCTATCAACATCTAGTTATTAGTTATGCAATGTCTAATAATGCTTTGAGTTTGAAAGATTTGCAATGCAATGTAATCAATGATATGAATATAAAATACAAAAATCTACTAAGTACAATTAATTAGTTAAAATGATTATTCCATTACCTGAGTGAAGCTTTGAACTCCACCACCACTGACAGGTGTTGCCATGAAATCTCCAAGATTAACCTATTCAATATCCAAAATCAGATATTCGAATGCCATTCATATAATAATTCTATTCACATGTAATATTTATTATTGTTTACTAGTTACATACCCCGGCAGTAGATGTCGTAGTGTAATATGCAGGTGGAGAACCACTGAAAACTACATCAACGATATGACCCTGAAATTTCATTAAAATCATCAAACTAAATTAGTAAATCTTGCATTTCAAAAATAAAATTTAATAAATTAAATTTAATGAACTTGCTAACATTTACCTGAGTATCAAGGTCGAAAGTCTCACTCAAGAGGGCATTTGTCATCACCATCTGCTCAG
Source organism: Cunninghamia lanceolata (assembly GCA_027924645.1). NCBI lineage: Eukaryota > Viridiplantae > Streptophyta > Pinopsida > Cupressales > Cupressaceae > Cunninghamia > Cunninghamia lanceolata. Next base: position 1,972,418 of record BSBN01000144.1, on the reverse strand, counting down.
CTGCAGATGTAACCTGCGCACCTACATCCTGACTATCTGTGGGGTCATAACTGAAGAGACCTAGTGTCTCAAGTTATTGCTTGGAACCTCTTTATATATATGGGTCGTCGGCCACACTCAAGTTATCAGGTAGACTTACTATATCAGCTGACCTTAGTAATGTCACACTGATAGTTGAGATCATACCGATGAATGGCATACTATCAGAATGACTTTCACTATCGACAGAAGTGAGAAGTCTTTGGCCGATACTCTTGTGTCTCTGCGATGAAGCATTGGTGTCGATGTAAAAATCTCCATCGGCCAAGCTATGAGATGTCAATCCGAAGTCATGTGTCACCCCGATGGATGTATCCTATCAGCGTGAGTCTGGTGATCGGAGAGACGTTGAAGGCTTTGTCTGATGGTTGATGTCTCAGTGATGACCTTTACCTATTGGTGTGAGATCTACTATCGGTCGAGCCTTGTGGAGTCCTTCTGATGGGAACTCTCTCACCAATGGTGTTTTCTTCTAATGATCAGCGAGAGGACATCTATTGATGTAGCTTAAAGACTTCGGGCCGATGCACAGTGGTCACTCTGACGAAGGTTTGTGTTGGCGTCGGATGGTGAAAGTTATCCCAATGAGCTGTTGACTGTTATCGTCAGCAACAAAATTACCGACGATAGACTTACTATTTGTTTGGGCTTATAAACTAATGTGTCCAAGTTATCCTGATGCATGTGGGACTATTGGTCACACCAAAATGTGAACGGTTGTGACAATTGGCTGAAATCGATGTTGGAGAAGTCAGATGAAACGGTTAGGGCAGATGTTAATAAATGATTCTGCACTTGCAAACTAAATATAGAGATCTGATGGAGTTGTCTGGTGATGGGTAGTTGAAGAGTTTCAAATATATGTTTCATTCTGTAGAATGTGTAGTGACAGTGAACTAAATATAATCTAGAGAATGATACCTGAACAGTAGAGCTGAAAATCTTTTTGTAATCTCTTGATTTTGTTGAAATAAAGATTGTTCTATTGTGGTGGTGGGTTTTTTACCTGAAAGGGTTTTCCCACATAAATAGTGTGTCATACTATGACTGTCTATCTTTGTTCTTTTTCATTTTTCTGGTGTATCATCTGTGGTATTTGAACAAAATTTTACCAGTCTGCATTGTCCTCTTTGAATTAACATTAGGGAAGCTATTTTCTGCACCTATGCTTTCCTTACAAGTGGTATCAGAACCTAGCCCATTGTGTTATCTTTGTTGGTACGTTGGGTTTTTTGTGTTAATTCAGTAAGTGGGAGTTCTGTAGAGGTTTATTCTGTTAAATAGGATGGCAAGTACATCAGGAAAGATAGACATTGAAAAGTCCAATGGCACAAACTTTGAGTTGTGGAAACTTAAAGCTGAAGATATGCTGGTCGACAGAGATCTTTGAGTTGTTGTGTCTGCAACTAAACCTGTAGCCATGAAGCAAGAAGATTGGGACTTGGTAGATAGGAAAGCCAGAGGACTGATAAGATTAAGTTTAGCGGATTCTGTTCTATTAAACGTTCATGAAGAGACAACTGCAAACCTTTTGTGGAAAAAATTAGGAAATATTTATCAGGGCCAGTCCTTGGTAAATAAGCTTTTCCTCATAAAGAAGTTGTACTCTCTGAAGATGGATGAAGGAGCATCTGTAGCAGACCATCTGAACTCTTTTAATTTGATTGTTGCACAGTTGATGTCTGTAGGTGTAAAAATAGAAGAGGAGGACCATTGTATGCTTCTGTTGTGTTCTTTACCTGACTCATGGGATCATCTTGTGATGGCTATTGGAAGTACAACAACCAAGTTTAAAATAGAAACTATTGTTGCCTCACTATTGTCTGAAGAGATGCGGAGGAAGTCTTCTGGTATGGCCAAAGAGGCTCTGTCTGTTCGAGGTAGGTCAAAGGAAAGAGGAAAGAAGAAGGATAAGAAGTCTAAGTCCAAATCAGAGGGGAAATCAAAATCCCCTAGCAAGAAGTCCAAGGTGAAGTGCTGGAATTGTGGGCAGAAAGGTCATATCAGAAGAGACTGTAAAGAGGAGAAAAAGAAGAAGAAGAACTTCTCTGACTCTGAGTCTTCACAGGGTGATGCTGATGCCTTCATTGCTGCTTTGGCAACGCCTACATCTAAAGATGTTTGGCTGGTGGATTTAGGAGCATCTTTCCATATGACTTCTCACAAAGAGTGGTTCACAAAGTATGAACCATATGCTGGTGGGAAGGTGTTTCTGGCAAGTGATTCAACACTGGAAATTGTTGGCCAAGGATGAGTCAAAATCTAGTTCCTGGATGGCAGAATAAAGGGAATGAATGGAGTGCTACACATACCAGGTCTGGCTCAAAATTTACTTTCTATTAGTAAGCTTAATGATGTTGGAGTGCAAGTTACCTTTGTGAATGGTGGCTGTAAAATGACTAGAGGTTCTATAGTACTAGCAAAGGGTGAACGCATTGGAACTCTATATAGGTTAGATGCTAAACTAGTTTGCTGTAATAATGTCTCTATAAAATGTGGAAAAGTTACTATTGTAACACATGATGTAAACTCTATGGAAGTTAAACTTCCTACAGAGAAAACAATACTCTGGCATCATAGACTTGGTCACATAGGTGAAAAAGGTTTAAAAACCTTGAAAAACAAAAACCTAGTAGATGGGCTAACTAATTGTAATCTGGAGTTCGATTTCTATGAACATTGTATATATGGAAAATAGAACCGTGTTTCTTTTTACTCTAGTTCTCATAAATCTTCTAGTATTCTGGACTATGTACATTCTGATGTTTTGGGTCCAGTCAATGTTCCTTCTATGTCTAAATCAAGATACTACGTATCGTTTATTGATGATTATTCAAGGAGGGTATTTATATATTTTTTGAAGAATAAATCAGAAGTGTCCAGTCGGTTTAAAGAATTTAAAACTCTTGTGGAAAATCAGTCTGGTAGAAAAATAAAATGTTTGAGAATGGATAATGGTGGTGAATATTGCAATGCAGATTTTGATAAGTATTGTGTAGATCATGGAATTAAAAGGCATAAAACTACACCTTATACTCCATAGCAAAATGGAGTTACTGAAAGGTTAAATCATTTGTTGATGGAGAAAGCAAGAAGTATGTTGAGTTATGCTAGTCTTGAACAAAGGTTCTAGGCTGATGCAGTTGCTACAGCTTGTTACTTGCTAAATCGTTCTCCTACTTTGGCATTGGTTGATAAGATGCCTATGGAAGCATGGTCTGGTAAGAAGCCCTCTCTAAGACATCTTCGTGTCTTCAGCTGTGAGGCATATGCTCATATTCCTGATGTAAGAAGATCTAAGTTGGATAACAAGGCAGTTAAATGTATCTTTATTGGTTATGGAGTCGGTGTTAAGGGGTACAAGCTTTGGAATCCTGAAACTAAAAAAATAATTTACAGCAGGAATGTAATTTTCAGAGATCTGAAACCTTTGGTTAGTATTTCTCGGCTGAAAAAGGGGAGGAACAACAACAAACACCAAGTGTAGATGGTTAAGATGTGAGTTCGAGTAGCTCTGAAGATTCAAATCTCAAGCAAGAACCTGAACTTGCACCTCAGCCTGTGAGGAGATCGACATGTGAAAGAAGACAACTAGATAGGTATGGTTTTTCAGTACTTGATTCAAGTTGTGCCTATGCTTTACTTATTGATACTGATGAGCCTAGGACTGTGAAAGAAGCTATTAGTTTACCTGATTCAAATTCTTGGTTGGAAGTCATGGATAGTGAAATGACATCATTGGAGAAGAATGGAACCTGGGATCTGGTGCCCTTGCCTAAAGGAAGAAAACTTGTAGGTGGTAAGTGGGTATTTAAAAAGAAATATGGTCCAGATGGTAGTATTGATAAGTATAAGGCAAGACTGGTTGCTAAGGGGTATTCCCAAAAGGAAGGTAATGATTATGGAGAAATCTTTTCTCCTGTAGCTAAGCTGACATCCATTAGATTTCTGTTGTCACTTGTAGCAGCATATGATTTTGAAATTGAGCAGATGAATGTGACGACAACATTTCTTCATGGGGACCTTGAAGAAGAAATTTCTATGTCCCAGCCAGAGCATTTTGTGGAAAAAGGTAAAGAACATCTGGTATGTAAACTTAAAAAGTCTCTTTATGGTTTGAAGCAATCTCCTAGAATGTGGTATCAAAAATTTGATACGTATGTTTTATCCTTGGGGTATGTGAGATCTAAATCTAATCAATGTGTCTATTATAAAATTGAAGGTGATCAGATTCTTATAATTGCACTGTATGTGGATGACATGTTATTCATTGGCAATGGTAAGGGGATGATCTCAGAATTAAAATCTCAGTTGTCCTTGAAATTTGAAATGAAGAATCTGGGGGCAGTGAAGTACATTCTGGGAATGGAAATCAAAAGGGACAGATCTAAGAGAAAGCTTTGGCTTAGCTAGAGCAAGTATGTTACTAATGTTCTTGACAGGTTTAATATGTCTGATTCCAAACAATTAGTTGTCCCAGTTATGCGGGAACGAAACTATCTGTTGAAGATTGTCCAAAATCTTTGAGTGAAATTGACAACATGAAAAAAGTGCCTTATGCAAGTACTGTTGGCAGTTTAATGTACGCAATGGTCTGTACCAGGCTAGACATTGCCCAAGCAGTGGGAGTTTTAAGCTGATTTATGGTGAATCCAGGCAGATCACATTGGGATGCTGTGAAAAGAGTTATGAGGTATTTGAAGGGAACTTTTGACTCTGCTATTTGCTATCATGGAAACTCAGTTGGATCACAGAGATCTATTAGCATTCAGGGATATGTGGATTCTGATTGGGCAGGGGATATTGACAGTAGAAGATCCACTAGTGGATATATATTCACGTTAAATGGTGGTGCTATCAGTTGGATGAGTAAGCGACAGGCTATAGTCGCTTTGTCCACAACAGAGGCAGAGTACATGGCAGCTACTCGTGCATGCCAAGAAGCCGTTTGGTTGAAGAGGTTGTGTTCTGATGTTGGTTTTAATGTAGGGCAAATACAAATTCATTGTGATAGTCAAAGTGCTATATGTTTGGCGAAGAATCCTACATTTCATGCTAGGACAAAACATATTGATGTCTAATATCACTTTGTTCGTGATATGATGGAAGACAAGAAGGTGAAGCTGGAAAAAGTTGACACTTTGGAAAATGTCGTTGATGCCTTAACTAAAACAGTGAGTACGGCCAAGTTCAAATGGTGTTCAGATGGAATGGGTCTTCGGGCCCATAATTCTTAGTAATCCTTTAAGGATTAAGAGGTTAGCAATAATCTCTTCGACAAGTGGGAGATTGAAGAGACCTAGTGTCTGAAGTTATTGCTTGGAACCTCTTTCTATATATGGGTCATCGGCCACACTCAAGTTATCGGGTAGACTTACTATATCGGCTGACCTTAGTAATGTCACACTAACAGTTAAGATCATAACAATGAATGGCATACTATCGGAATGACTTTCACTATCGGCAGAAGTGAGAAGTCTTTGGCCAATACTCTTGTGTCTCTCTGATGAAGCATTGGCGTCAGCGTAAAAATCTCCATCGGCCAAGCTATGAGATGTCAATCTGAAGTCATGTGTCACCCCAATGGATGTATCCTATCGGCGTGAGTCTGGTGATTAGAGAGACGTTGAAGGCTTTGTCCAATGGTTGATGTCTCAGTGATGACCTTTACCTATCGGTGTGAGATCTACTATCGGTCGAGCCTTATGGAGTCCTTCCGATGGGAACTCTCTCACTGATGGTGTTTTCTTCTAATGATCGGTGATAGGACATCTATTGGTGTAGCTTAAAGACTTCAAGCTGATGCACAATGGTCACTCCGATGAAGGTTTGTGTTGGCGTCGAATGGTGAAAGTTATCCTGATGAGCTATTGACTATTATCGTCGGCAACAAAATTGCCAACGATAGACTTACTATTTGTTTGGGCTTATAAACTAATGTGTCCAAGTTATCCTGATGCATGTGGGACTATTGGTCACACCAGAATGTGAATGGTTGCGACAGTTGGCTAAAATTGATGCTGGAGAAGTCAGATGAAACGGTTAGGGCAGATGTTAATAAACGGTTCTGCACTTGTAAACTAAATATAGAAATCTGATGGAGTCATCTAGTGATGGGTAGTTGAAGAGTTTTGAATAGATGGTTCATTCTATAGAATGTGCAGTGGCAGTGAACTGAATATAATTTGGAGAACGATACCTGAACAGTAGAGCTAAAAATCTTTTTGTAATCTCTTGATTTTGCTGAAATAAAGATTGTTCTATTGTGGTGGTGGGTTTTTTACCCGAAAGGGTTTTCCCACGTAAATAGTGTGTCATACTATGACTGTCTATCTTTGTTCTTTTTCATTTTTCTAGTGTATCGTCTATGGTATTTGAACAGAATTTTACCTGTCTGCATTGTCCTCTTTGAATTAACATTAGGGAAGCTATTTTTTCGCACATGTGCTTTCCTTACAATAACCACAAGCTGACCTGCAAGCCTGACAAGTATGGGGTGGAACCCTACTCCTCGAACTCTCCCCTAGCCCACACTATGCTACAAGACTGGCATGCTCTATGATGCTCTAGTTCAAGGCACTAATGGACTAAACTGTCTCAACCTTAGCACTCTCCTTCACAATGGAAGGGATAGACATGTGCTCTCGGGTTGGTCTGGTAAGTGCTCATCTCGCTGGCCACTGTGGGTCAACACGTGCCCTTGGTCTATCCTGTGCTGACCCCCCACCTCTACCCTGGAAGTCCCGCATATCAAAATAGGTTGGCACTTTATTATTTACAAACTTGCAGTAGAGTTTCCTCATAAAGTATTGCGGGACCTCATTAATGTTGCATGGAGGATGGTCAAAAACTATCCACCACCTCTACCCAAAATTGTCCCTTATCACTTGGTTGTTGCACCAATGGATAGGGAACCTCTTGCATGTAAGGGGTAGAGGTTGATTTATTCGTGGGTCTGTAAAAATGGAACACAAGTCCAATTTTGTAATTTGTTCTTTTTTTACTTGTTCATATGACAACTTGTCTACATAGTACTCTCTAAATTCTCTCCTCTTTTCTGACCAACTACATATTTGCTTGCTAATTAAATCTACATTTGAAAACATAGATTGAAGAGATTCAGTAAGCGTGGATCTATGCAAGGTTAAAGTTGTAGGATCTTTCAACCTTGCAATTATGTCCTCAATTTGTCTTTTATTGTTTTCAATTTGCCCCATTAGATTTTCTTGTGTTCCAGGGGCATGTTGAGGAATGAATGGAGGTGTTTGTTGTTGGGGTTGTTCTTCAGCAGGTATTTGTTGTTCAGGTGATTTAGGATTTTGTGGATTTTTAGGAGGAGGAGGAGGTGCATTATCATTTCCTATAAATTAAAGAAATTTACATCAAAAATCTACTTAAACCTACCTATTTAATAACAAATTCAGACAAAAACCAAATACAACTTACTCCTTTGGTGTCCCTGACATCGTGGTGGCATTTTGACGATGTATCGACGATGATATTGGTGATGAATTTGACCTCCAATAACATGATTACGCTCTCAAGGGTTTGCAAGCTGTGGGTAGAAGAAAATGAAATGGGAAAATGAGGAAAAATGCAGGTTTTTTTTTAAATAGGCAAGCATAACGCACTCGCATTATGGCTTAGAAGTTTTTTTAAAAAAAGGGTTGCCACTTTTTGGCCCCCCAAATTTTTGCACCCACACACATGTTTTGATCATATGAATTATATTTCCAATGTTATCTAACATGATTGCAGGACCTAAAACATGATTTATCTTGCTTACAACTTTTAATTGGTAAGTTGTAACCCTAATTTGTGATTCTAGGGCAAGATTTAGGGCAATCCCAAAAGGGGACATTACAAGTGGTATCAAAGCATCCTTCCTTCCATCCTGTGAATGACAGTTGATGCAACATAGCTAAAGAACGCAAAGGGATTTGGAAAGAGAAAAGATGAAACTTGTAACAAAACCCAACCCTACTCAAAACAATAAAATGGGTGAGCCAATGGGAAATGAATTGAGATCATTCATGGAAATGACAACTAAAGCCTTTATGAAACAAAATGAAAGAACAACCCAAGCCCTTCTCCAAGCCATAGGAAACATGGGTAATACTTGTAGATCCAAACATACAAATGGAAAAGATGTAAACTCTAATCATTCATAAAATACCGACACGTCTCACACTTTTAAGTTACCAAAACCCTCATTCCTACCTAGGGAGGAAACACCAGAGGAGGGAGAAAATAATCCACCCCCCTCTAACACTAAGGAAATTATTATAGCTTACCAAAAAATGGACCCTGAGGTTAGGAGACATGTCCCATTTAAGGACTTCTGTGAAGCCAAGAAAAAAGAAGTAATGAAAAATTGTAGGAGGCAGCCTAGTAAGAACTTAAGACAGAAGGTAAATAAAATAACCATACCCAATTTTGATGGGTCCAAAAAAATCAGAGTACATTCTTGGATTCAAAAATTAAACACCTACTTGAACCTTAGCCCAATGACAGAACAAGATGTCGTACAATTTACTATCTTACACTTAGAGGGTTTGGCCCGTGAGTGGCATCATGGTATCCACACTCAAGGGCACCAAAATGAAATATCCTATGATGAATTCACTATGAAACTTATAAAATGGTTTGACAAGAAGCATCCACAAAAATATTTTAGAGAATTAACCTGACTTAGACAACATGGGTCAGTTGAGGACTACATAGAAGAATTCCAAAGGATCTTAGTTAGGGTTTTAAGGGTTGACGAAGATCGACTTACCTACCTTTTTGTAGAAGGATTAAAGGATTCAATCTGAGGATTGGTAAGTACTTTAAACCCTACCTCCCTTGAGAATGCAATTGATAAAGCCCTAAAACTAGAAGATACAACCTCAAAAGACAAAACAAGGGATACACACACAAAAACACCCTATAAGAAAAACTAGCATAAAGATACCTTCCTTTCTAAAAATGAAAAAGAGAGGCTCCAAAGGGAAGGGTTATGCTTCAGTTGTAAAGAAAAGTGGGACTAGGGTCATATTTGTAAAAATGATGAGAATTGAAAAAGGAACTTGTGTTTCAAATGCAAAGCAAATTGGAAACCAGGGCACAAATGTGGAAAAAGAAGCCAAGCTCATATTATAGAAAATAAGGTACGATAAAGAGGAAGAGGAGTATGGAACCTTGGCTTCCATCTCCAAAGAATCAAGACATCACCCTTTTAGATTTCGAGGCATTATTAAGGGGCAAAAGTTAACAGCCCTTGTGGATAATGCCGCAACCCAAAACATTGTTGATGAAAAGTTAGCAAGAAAATTTAAACTTGAAATAGAAGACAAGGGATTCAATGTCACCTTGACTGATGGATCTACCACCCCTTGTTCAAAAAGGGTTTCACAATTAAGCCTCAAATTAGGAGAACATTCAATTAAGGAAGATTTCTATAGTGTAAACATGGGGGACAGTGATGTAATCTTGGGTGTCCCATGGCTACACTCGTTGGGACAATTCTCCATGAATTTTCCAAAATTGAAATTAAGTTTTCAGCATAATGGACAAGAAGTCCTCCTACGAGGATTATCGAATGGATCCCCAAGGGTAATATCATCCAAATGGGTGGAGAGAATTTAGGCATGGACAAGTAGATTGGGTCACCCAATGTTTAATCCTAGACAAGTCCTCCATTAAAGGAAAATCAATTCATGTTGACATATAACCACTATTGAACAAACATAAGGTCTTTAGTAACATCCATCCGGGACTTCCACCCAAGAGGGCTTTTGAGCACTCCATTTAGCTAGAGGAAGGGGCAAAACCTGTTGTTACCACTTCCTACCACCATCCTCAAAAATACAAATAAGAAATTGAAAAAGCCATCAAAGAATTATTAGAAATGGGGCATATCCAGCGTAGTTCTAGCCCTTTTGCCTCTTCAGTTGTACTTGCAAAGAAAAAAGATGGGACTATGAGAATGTGCATTGATTACAGGGAACTTAACAAAAAGACAATAAAAAATTGATACCCCATTCCAAGGGTCGATGAATTAATCAATGAGCTCCATGGGGCAAAATACTTCTCAAAAATTGACTTACGATCAGGGTACCACCAAATTAGACTAAGGCAAAAAGATATACCCAAAATATATTTTAGGTGTCATTATGGTCATTTTGAATTTCTTGTCCTACCCTTTGGGCTAACAAACGCCCTTGCCACTTTTCAATCATGTATGAACCATATCTTTAGGGGAAGCTAAGTAAATTCCTATTGGTCTTCTTTGACGATATCATGATTTATAGTAAAACTTGGGAGGAGCACCTAAGACACATAGATGAAGTATTGGGAATACTTGAGCAACATTCACTATTTGCCAAATTATCCAAGTGTGAATTCAGGGAGGAAGAAATTTTGTCCCTGGGGCACAAAATCAGTGCTCAAGGAGTTAGGGTAGATGAAGAAAAGATTGAGGCCATAAGGAGTTGGCCAAAACCTAGGACCTTAACACACCTCAGGGGTTTCTTGGGACTTTGCAGCTATTATTAGAGATTTGTCAAGAATTTCTCAAAGCTAACAACTCTCCTAACTGACTTGACCAATAAAGGGGTATTTACCTAGAATCAAGAAGCACAAGCAACCTTTGAAAGGCTCAAAGAGGTAATGAGTTCCTGTCCCATTTTGGCAATACCATATTTTTCCTCACCTTTTGAGTTATATTGTGATGCTTCAAGGGAAGGCATTGGGGTATTATTGATGCCAAACAAACACCCCATAGCCTTCAAGAGTAGAAAACTTAAAGAAGTAGAAAGGACATATTCTATCTACGATAAAGAAATGCTAGCAATCATGTGTACCCTAGAAAAATTTAGATAATACCAAATATGTGGAAGATTTGTAGTAAAAATTGATCATAACAGTTTGAGATTCTCTCTAAACCAAAAAGACTTAAATGATAGAAAAACAAAAATGGGTAAGCAAATTACAAGACTAGCATACGATTTTGATATTGAGTACATGAAGGGAAAAAATAATGTTGTAGCTGATGCCTTATCATGTAGGTCTCACCTTGGGACCATGACAACAATATCCACATAATGGAAGACTTCCATACTTAAATAATATGCTAAGGATGGATTTTCAAATGGCATAATAGAAGGAAAGGTACAAGATGAAAGGTACCAAGTTATTGATGACCTCATTCTTTACAAAAGTAGGATATACATTACTCCAAGGTCAAAGTTAAAGAAAGAAATATTGAAGGTATACCATGACAATCTATCATCCAGACATCAAGCGTACTACAAGACTTATAGACAAATCAGGGAAAGATTCTCTTGGAAGGGCCTCAAAGGAGATGTACTAAAGCATATTAGGGAATGCATGGTGTGCCAAAGGAATAAAGAGGAACATACATATCCAGCAGCACTTCTCCAACCTCTGCCCATACCCAATCAGAAGTGGGAAAGCATATCTATGGATTTCATAACAGGATTACATAAGGTACAAGGCAAAGACTACATCTATGTGGTGGTAGACTGCCTAACCAAATACGCTCACTTCATGGCCATATCAACAGATTTTAGAGCCCCACAAGTGGCAGAAGTTTTCTTTAAAGAAGTCTTCAAATTACACGGTCTCCCCTAGAACATTGTGAGCGATCAAGACAGTCTCTTCCTTAGCCTATTTTGGCAAGAACTATTCAAATTAGCAGGAACAGAATTAACCCCTAGTACCAATTATCATCCACAAACAGATCGAAAAATAGAGATTGTAAATAAATGGTTAGAGGGGTATTTAAGGAACTACGTCACTGTACGCTCAAAATTGAGACTCCAGTTGCCTGGGGCTATCGGGTCAAATTTTGGCATGCACATAGACCCTTCCCTCCTTGCCACGGGGTGATCCACCACGTCACTCTCTCTCTCATCGAAGTAGCCAGTCAAGAGGAGGTGAGACATAACGGGGGGCTAGCTCGTTGGAGAGATGGACTTCATGGAGAGGGGTCGGCAAGTTCTTTGGCCTTTGTTGTTGTGTGCTAAGTTGAATGTTTCATTTGATGGTAGTTGTTGTTGAGATAACCTTATGACCCAAAGGGTCACTAGTTTCTCTTCTCCTGTTGGGGTTTCTTCTATTCCACCTTTGTGTGGGTAAGCGGTTTCTTTTGTTTATGCGCTCTTGTCTTTCAATTTGTGGAATGAGCTCTCATTGTATTTGGAGTTGTCATTGTTCTTCTCTTAATAAGAGGACAAATGGATCTTGTTGTGGTAAAGTAAATGTCTCCTTCTATTGTCATGGATTGATTCCCTCAATCTCGCTGAGGATAGCTCACTCCTAGGCACATTCGTGAGCCAAGATAGAGGTAAATGTGTGATGACCAACCTTAAATAGACTTAGGGTTTTTACCTAGGGTTTGGCAATGCTTTGACTTGTATTTACCTTATGATGTGATCAAGGGTTTGATTGAATCATTTATCGTGGTTTACCTCATGATGGTATCGAGGGTTTGCAAGTTTGTCTATCTTTTCTAGGCTTTCTATATGCATGCAAAGCTAAATGAAATGCAAACATGTTTTTGTGCTTTTTTAGTATTTTGGAAATGAAAAGTATTCTTTAATCTATGAAAGGGAAAGATGAATGCAAGCTAATATGATTTTTTCCTAATGCAAGTTTAATCTATGTTTTTGGGTTTTCGATTGTTTTGAAGTAATCTAATCTAAAAAAAGGAAATTGCTTCTTCAAATAATCTAGATCTAGGAATTTGAAAACAATTATTCTAACATACAAGATCTAACTATCAAGGAAAAAGAAAAGATTTACTATTCCCAAGAGCGATTTTTGGTTTTCTAATTACTATCAATTGAATAAAGCAATAGAAGAACCTAAAAGAATGAAGATTTGTGTGACTCCACTACCCTCAGAAATCTTTGATATTGGCAACCTTGAATCCTCTTGAAGCAACGACAAGACCTCTTGATGACAAGATGACACAAAGAAGCAAAAGAAGCTTGTTGAAGCTTGAAAGAGCTCAATGAGAGCTTTGGTTGAGCACAATGGTGTTGAATGAAGCAGCATAACGATGCTTGGTTGAACAATGAATAAAGCAAAAGGCACCTTTGTCCTGTGAGAGCATTAGAATGCTAATTTGGAGAGTAAAATCTAGCAAGAGCTATGTGCACAATGAATTTGCTTCCTTGGAAGAGCTTTGAGGCTATGCAACAATGAAAGCTTTGAAGGTTTGGAAAACTAAAGAAAGAAATGAAGAAAGAGGCTCAAAGGCCTATGAAGAAGCTTGAAAAAGCTTGTGAAGATGAGAAGAGTATTCTCCAACTTGCTCAACTTGGAAAATAATGAAGAGGTGAGGGGTATTTATAGGTTAGAAGAAGGGATGAGAGGTGAATTGATTAAGAAGTTAACTCAATTTGATTGATGAGTTAACAAGGATTGATTGGGGAGTTAACAAGGTTGATTACCCAGTGAACTCAGCTAACTATGGAGTGATAAATCAATAATAGCTTATCACTAAAGTGGAAATGGAGGTGAAAGGATGCATGGGATTTACTGAGTTGTTAATTTTAGATCAAATGGAGCTAATTATGCATGTGTGGGTGCATGAAATAGTCAAATCCATATTAGGCATCAAAAATCATGCAAACTGGAAGAAAAAAGGGTGAAAATGGAGCTTCTTCGAGTGAGAAAATCAATTTTTCCATGGCTAGAAATGCAACACGGTTGTCCCTTTCATCAGTAGGGTCACCTGAGGGGCGACCCTGGGTCACCCGGGGGAGATCTGAGCAAAACATGGTTTTTTGAAGAACTGCAAAAGCAAGAAGATAGAAGAGAGAAAAAGGAGGGGTTCTGCCTCTAGAAATAGGTCAATCATGTGCAAGAATCCAAATCTCCACTTGCACCTGAAGTATCTCCCAGGGGAGATCTAGAAATAATAGGGGGAGATTTGGATTGGTTGAGTGAAACTAAAAACTGAAAGTTGAAGATGGATAGGGGACCTCTAGAAGGCTTCTAGGGGGTACAGAGGATGAAAAACATAGGGGAAAGGTGAAAACTCACCTACAAGATGCTCACAAGGCTTAGGAATAGGGTCGAAAGCTTAGAAAATGCAAATCAACAAGTGTCACAAAAAGCGTTGAAAATAGGGAGAGAGAAAATGACAAAGAGGTAACAACACAAGACAAGAAAGAAGACACGTCATCAAGAGGTTTGCTACTTAGAGGATATTATTTCACACTTACATGTATGTGACAAGGATTAAAATCATCATAGGGGTCCTCGTGGAGGATAACGAATGATGGTCTTCAAGGGTTTGTTGTCTAAACAGAGTTTGGTAAAGGTTTACATAATCCATTTGGGATTAATTTTGAAGGCCATTTTGGACATCCTGGGTGAATATTACCTATAGACAAAGCTTTGTAGTCAAGTGAATGTTGTGGTTGCTTCTATGTTTTTCTACTATTTTAGATTTCATTCAAAATAAGTAGGTTTTGGCATTGGTGTGAGCCTATAAGAAGGAATAACATAAAGGGGTTTTTGAAGTTGCTTTTGAATACATGGAAGTGAGATCGATGCCTATACTTCCCATCATGGGTTAAGAATTTAGATCAAATGGCAACAAAATGCATAGATCAAATGGCTACATTTGGGAGAATATTGCTACAACACCACCCACCATATGTCTATAGGGATGAGCCCTTTTCAAGCATTACATGGGTATTCAACATCTTTTGGAGATTTGATCCATACAGAAAGTCACATATCAGGAGCTAAAGATTTTATACAACAAAGTGTGGATATCATGAGTACACTTAAGGACAACATACATCAAGTGTAGAACTAGCAGAAGGTGTACGCAGATAAAAAGAGGACCAAATGGACATTCAAGATTAGGGACTTGGTCTTCTTAAGGTTACAGCCATATAAACAATCGTCAATCTAGATAAATGGGGCCGAAAAACTTAAGCCCAGATTTTATGGGCCATACAAAATTTTGAGGAAATTAGGAGAAGTTGCTTATGAGTTCAAGCTGCCCACAAATAGCAGAATTCATAATGTGTTCCACATATATCACCTCAAGAAGGTATTAGGGTAGCATATTTCCCCATACCTAAAATTGCCACCATTGGATGATGAGAGCAAATTGATTTTGGAGCCAGAAATCATTCTTAACATGTGTGATAAGAGATTGAAGAACAAGACTATTCCTAAATATTTGGTTAAATGGAAGGGACTACCCGAAGAGGATGCCACTTGGGAAGGACTTGAGATCTTTGATCATCCCAACTTGAAATTGCTTGAGGACAAGCAATCTTGGGAAGGGCAGACTATGATGCCCCCATCAAATAGAAGGAAGAAGCACTAAGGATGATGTCCTTATTGTGGCTGACCCCACCCAAAAGTCAACCACCTCAATATAAGCTGACCACTTCAATATAGGCCGACCATCGGGTGATAAAAAGCGGTGATTAAAACAAGAGTGTGAATTGTTAGGAAGAAGTTTATTAAACAAAAGACATGGCTATTCATTGGGGACATGTCATTACAATCCATAAGAGGTATAAAAAGGAAATCGCTGATGGAAAGAAAGAATCAAGAAGTCAGCAAAGAGATCTGCAATCAATACCATATTCAGGGATCTGCAAATCAAATACCAATCAAACTTAAGTACAAGTATATACTAATAATTCTTTTTAAAGAAATCTGGTATGAATTTGATGAATAATATATATAGTGATTATTTTATAAGATTTGAATTCTCTCATATATATATCATAGTACTACTATTATAATTTGATATTTAGATCATTTAATATAAATAAATGATATACATGTATGTCTTTATCCTATAACCAATCAAAGGTTGAAGGAGGTAAGATAGGGAATGTTGTTTACAGGCACTCATGCTAAGCATGTCACTCCAAGGGTGGACTTGGATATTCTTGTCACTGGGGGCCAAGAGGTGGGTTGTTTTAAGACACTTGTTAATGTAAGAGGGTACTCCCCTCTCTGCTTACCACTCACACACTTGTACAAATTTTACAACCCTCAACATTCACTCACATACAATTACCAAGATTGCAAACAATTACAAAATATTCCAAATCATACACAACTGCAAATACAATTTGCCTCACTAATTTATTTGAAATGGAGAAAACACATTACATTCAAACTTACACTTAGGGACTTCAATGGCCTTCTCAGCTACCTAGAGCAATATGCTTATACAACATCTATGGCTTCCTCTATCTTTAGTTAATCACTCCTCTCTACAGCTCCAATTCACAATTCCTTTGTTTCTTTACCTTGGTCATCCCCTAAACTAATCTCATATGCTCTGTAACATCCAAGTTCTTAAACAAGACTAAAATAAAATATTTACCATGAGATAAAACACATAAGGTGAAAAAGATTGAACTTTTTTTTTGAATTAATATAATCTCAACAAATCAAGATGTATCACAAAAATCATAATTTCCTTTCTGAAATATACATCATGATATAATATACAAAGACGAAATTCTATCTTTTCAATTAAATACATCTACAATAGATAAAGTTTTACATAATGTAAGTAACACAAGTCACATATCCAATGGATATGCTGCTTCTGGAATTTTGACATCCTTATCACAAGCCTCGGCATGTCTTTTGCTAGAGAGAGAGAGCATCTTCCCAGTGCTTTTCCTCCAACCATAGACCGACAGTCTCCCACACATCTTCCACATAGGAAGTGGCCCTACCCTTCACGAAGAGTATAGACCAAAGGTGACCAATAGTGATTTTCCATTTGAGTACATAGTGTTGTATCCTACATAACTCTATTGATCATACAACCCTAGATACCCTCTAGCTAAGTATGATCATTCCAATAGGTTATGCAATCCAGATATAGTGAACTGACAATACATGCAGAGACATGCATTACTTTGGCTAAAGTTTCAATATAAATAGACATTCTCAATGAACATGGTCATAATGTTCACCCACCCCAATTCGACTTGGATACTATCACATCCTACAGTTTGACTTGGTCAACTATGTTTGACTAAATAGTTTTATCAACTCTAATTCAGTTTTCCCAACTTCGACAGGTTTTAAAAACATTGTCTATGTTCTATAAATGTTATAGATTAACTTTCTATACAAGGATACTCTTTACAACTTTGCAATACCTAAGATCCAGAACATATCAACACTTAAAGAACTTTAAGTTGATTCAGTAACAAATAAGATGGTTACCTTACCCAGATTAAGCATCATAGTCTAGGTAATTACTTCCTTTCTTACAAGTAAGAATAAATAAACATAGTTAGGGTACTTACCCCTTCATTTAGTAAGTCTAGACACAAACTTGTTGGTACTGTAAATCCATTCTAGTCAATCTGACTTAGAACAATCCTTAATCTAGGATATATTTGCAATATTAATATTCGGGCATATCTAACTTTTTAAAGAATCCCTCATTGCATACTTGCAATTTCTAGGGTTTAGGACTTTCTGTCATTCTTCTCTCTGATTCAAATATCAAACATCTTGATGCATTAAAATGAGTTTCGACATTATCATCAAATCACTTCAATTTGATAAGGTATCATATAGACTCTTCCTGTCTTCCTCTATTGTTTTCTCGACCTTTCATTGTCGACCAAGAAATATAAACTAAGTCACATCCGACATAAGACTTATAGGTTTTCTAAATCATCCTTTTTTTAATTCTAGAGTTTAGCTTCTTTAACCTATACATGGAAATATCAACATCCTTGTTTTCCAAACATAATAGAGTAAGTATAACAAAACATATTAGAACAAATACCTCTAGTCCTTCCTAAACCACTTGGCATTGCTCGAATTCATATTTCACGTAACATGAATAAGCATAGTATTTGAGGTATATCCTCACCTATATAATATTTAAATGAATACTATCATTTCTCAAAACTAGTCTTTTGACTAAGTTAAATCTATCAACCCTAATAGGTTTGAACTAATAAAAGATAATAAAATATTGTTGACCTCTTGGTCTACTTAGGTCTAATGACGTTCAACATAAGTTAGATTATAAACTTATATATATCATCCTTGAATATATGTCACATAAACCTTTGTTAACAAATGTAATAACACCAATTATGTGGGGTTGAGTTTTGATTCTCTCATCATATCCATCTTGGTATAAATCTTATCAGGTATTCCCAACACCAAGTTGACTTTGATCTCTATGCAAACGGCACTTAAAATAAGTTCTATTCAACATATAATAAGAATTGTAATTCACATGCCCTGGTATGCCTATACCCTTGTGTGAGGTTAATAGTTTCAACTTGAAACATAGGAGTAGTCAATTATGTCTCCAAAATTACTCCGCAACATAGATATTTCTTAAGACTTAATTAGTCTTTTCCTTGAAACTTTGGGTCCTTAATATAATCATCAACATTCTAGGTTTTAGTCTTTTGAAAAGAACCTCTTATTACAACTGAAATATGAAATCTATTTCTCCCTAACATTCTATTCATTGTTTAATGTTTAAACCTATTCTTGGTTCTAGAGTCTAGTATTGTCATAGAGAAAAAATAGTTTTGTCTAGAACTACAAAATTCATCCAAGTTAATCAACTTTCATTTAGGATACTTACCAAATCATGGCTAAGTAGATGTCATCATATGCCATGGTTTTATTGACCACCAATCCATTCTAGATTATCATAAAGTTGGTTGAATTGATAGCTCAATGAAGTACAAAAGATGCTACTAAATTCAATAATATATCTTCAAGATAAACATAGTTCTTCTCCTCGAACTAGTTATAGTATAATGTAACTTTGGGACTCGAGAGTTTATTATCTTTAAACCTTAGTTGAATCTAAACTAAAGGTTCTAATCAAGTTAAGACATCAACCAAGTTTGATTTGGTTTCAAAAAGATAGTGGAATATTTTAGTTTGCTATCCACTTATGTTTAAAAGTCAAAAAGTTGCTCTTTATCAATATACTACGCTATATATGATCACTAGTATACGAGTGTTTCCATCTAAGTCTACCGAGAACAACTCACTCAAACATACTCTAGAAGCAAAGTAATCTCCTTGAGATTATATTATCATTTATCATGACTTATATAGTTGTTGGTGTAGAGACTAATGCATTGTAGACTTAACAAAATTCAGGGGTAAACCTATCTGAACAATCCACTCTATCATTGCATTCCTACATTGAATTATTGACCAAGGAGCATAAGCTTATGATGATACCCACACTATATATGTCTTCGAGATTCATTTCTATCCTAAACTAACTCATACAGACTTATTGTAATTAACCTAGTTTACTGAAGTTCACAGAAATGTAAGAACAGCAAAAATAGTTTAAAGTTGCTATAGATACCTTCAGTATAAGCTGAAGATAACTATATTCAACAGAGAATTATAGAATTAACTCAAAATACTCATAATGATAAAAGAACTAACACTAAGCTCCAGAGGACTTAAAATATGCACTTGTTCATAAATCACAACTACTGGAAATCGCAATCAAGATATTTCACTTGTTTCACAATGCAATTGATGACATAATAGAAAAATAGTTTTAACTATGAATGCGTGAACAAATAAGGAAATATATGAAGTGAGGGATAGTACCTTGAGTGGCCAGCTCAGGGAACTATCTCACTTAATCTGAAAACAAAATCTACTTCAGATTCTCATGCATTCTCATAACACTGAATTGTAATCAACTCATATCAGAAACAAAATCTTCTCATATTTTATTCAAATCAAAACATGTCTAGATAATTGATAATTGAAAAATAGAGTAACGGCTAAGTAACTAGAAAGTGAAAAGCAACTAACTTAGTAATGAACTCATCCCTCTAACTTATACAAAATTGGGAGAGTCCTATACAACCACTAACTAGTCCTCAATCAATTCAACCCTAGATACTAGGATACAAGTTGCATGATTGATTTGTTATTATAACTAGTTAAAAGAAGAAAATTCATGTTCAAACAAGAACTCTCATGAAACAGTTTGTATGAAAAACCACTCATAGACTGCATTTAGAACAAGTCTTCCTTTCTGCATTTATTCCAATCCATGATGGTACAGATTCATTCTCCATCTGTCTTCACTCTTGGCGTTCAAATTGCACTTCTCTTAATTCCCCTGTCCTACAATTCACTGCAATTGTTCTTTCCTTGATGCCACGTCCTTGCTTCATAGGGTTAATTATCCAAACATATGCACACAAAATAACTCTCATAGTTAAACCATAGGATTCTAGTTATACTACATGCATGCTTCTAATTTAAATCATACACTTGATAATATAACCAACATATTCCATATTATCAACATAGGTTTAAAGTCTTTGAAAATTATATGAGAAACAACATATGGTAATAGTAATGTTTGTAAAGTATCTACAGGATCATATGAAAAGGTCTTAAAACATATAAAAATAGCATAAAAGGAAGTCAATAATTCAACCCATCATCTCTCCCCAACTACTCTTTTGCTTGCCCTCAAGTAAAATCAAGGAACTAAACATGTAGAGGAGAAGATTATAATGTAGAGTGATTTGTCTGAGCTCCATGACTACCTTGACTCGTTGTCGCTGTTTGAGATAAAAACCATTGTAGTAGGCAAGCCTATTCATCTTGACCAATTCTTCATTCTTACATTTATCACTCTTTTCTCCTATCCAGTTGTTACTGGGTAAAGGAGAATAGGATGGTGAAATGTGAGTGGCAGCCATGCTACTCTTGTTCTCTCTGAAATCCTCATATACCTGTGTAGCCTCTCAAACATGTTCATGAAATTGTGGAAGGAGTGGGGCTCTTTCCTCTGTAATTCTAGAGTTAGACTATCCCATCTATTTTGCACATACCTCTTGCAGTTCTGAATGATAGATACTGTCAACCACTATATCCTTCTATAATCCCTTAGTCTTAAATCCGTAATTACCTTACCTAGACCCTTGTGAGATAGGAGTGTTAACCATTGGGTCAAGATCACATCAGGGTTTAAGGCTTCTTGCCTAATCTGCAGTGGCACCTTCTTTTCCTGTTCCTCATATTTATCCATTAGCTCCCCTCTAAGCTACTCATTTCTGAGGTAAGACATTAGTGCTCTGACTTGAAGATCACCAGCATAGATCAAGGGGTTCCACTCTGTATCTTCTTCCATCAAATAATTGTGCAAATAGTATTCACACAACTGATCTTGTTCTTCCAAACTGACTTCTTGAAATAACTGAAAAAAACATGCCTTGAATAAATAGAAATAGACTGATTATTGATGAATCTATTAAATTGAAAACTAAGAAACTTTTCCTTGAGAAATAATGCATAAACTCTTGGTGGAGGTCTGCATTCAATGATTTGAATTGCTCTATTAACTACCTATGTTAGCTTCCCTTCCAACCTTTTGATTACTAAATCCTTTTCCTCAACTGATGCATTAAGATTGTTTCTCTTTTTCCCAATTCTCCTTTTCCTACTTGGTTTCATGAGTCAGCTTCATTAATTCAAAGCCTAGAGACAAAGTGGTATGGTACCCTAGGGTTTTTGTCACAGGAGGTTGGAGAGTGAGTACTTCATCCTTTTCAATATTTGTTTTACTTTCATCCAGTTGTGCTGATAAATCCAAATTGGAACCATGGCCATAAGTCTGAATTTTCTCTTCCAACTCTTGAATCCTTTTCTCTTTTTCTTTATCTTTCTCCTCATACCCCTTTACCTATTCTTCTAGATGTCTTATCCTATCCAAAGCCTCTTGAAGTTCTTTTCTAATATTTTTGTCCTCCAATAATTCTTTTTCTTTTTCAAAATTTAGATTTTCATTATCACCTTTTCCAGGAATATCAAAAACTTCTTGAGAAGAATTATCAGGTACAAACTTCCCCATTTTCTTTGCGGTAAACAAATCCTCTGACTCAGAATCAGAAGAAGAAACATACTTCTTTTCTTGGCAGACATATTGACATTATCACAGGCGTCAACAGAGATGTCCTCTGGAGAAATTTCTCCCCTATCTGAATCTATATTCAATGGAATTGGATCACTATTCTTCTAGCCTTTATCTTTTTCCTCTAATTTTTGTTCCTCAACAACTTTTTCCTTGGCAAATTGCCTCTTTAGCCTACCTGAGCATCTAGGAGTGACAGTCTCCTTCTTATCTTCCTTTTTCCTCCTCTTCTTGTCCCTCTTCTTCCTTCTTTCCTCTATATTTTCTTCTTTCCTCTATATTTCCTTCTTTCCTCTATATTTTCACACCCTTCATATTCTTCTTTTCTTTACCAAATGTTGAAGGAGTGTTTTTCTTAGTTTTAGGGGTGGATGATGAGGGTTCTTCTGCTACTACAGGCCTAAATTCTAGAGGATTTTCATCTTGTGGCTCTTCATGCTTAGTTTCATATGGAAGCTTAGGCTCATATGGAGGCTCATCTTCTGGTTATGGTGCCTCTAATAGTGTTGAAATATCCACACATTGTTTAAAATCTTCCCACTCAACCTGTGGGTACTGAATTCTCAAACTTCTCTTTATTAGCAGGGCTATTAAACAATGGTGGGATAGAGTGGTGTCTGACTATTGTTTCTGGTATTCTGAAGACATACTTTTCAACATACTATATAGAAAATTTGGGACATTGACCAGTTTTTCATGCCGTAGATGATTGAGTAATTTGAAGTGTATAGTATATAACATGTTATATCGACCATCACATGTAGTATATATGATAATGTATGAAGCACATTTTCCCCAAAAGAAGGGAAGAGACAATCACTTCGTACCTTGTGTAGTGAAGTCCAGGTGTTTGCCCCTCTCACAGAATTCCTCCCTCGCCGTGGCTGCATCAGCTCTAGTTAGGTATTCAAACCCTATTTGTGGCAACCCTATGACCTAAGCAATAGCTATTTCAGAAGAATCTACAGTCAACCCTTTCACCATTGCTTCATCATACTGTAATGTAAATGCAAATTCCTTTGCCATCTCATCATCCTATTCTATCAGTTTCAAAAAGTAATCTAGCCAACCCACTCTTGTAAAGAGTGGAAGAACCATTACATCTTCCAGTATTTCTTTATGCACAAATGGTTCTCTTATGATTGCGTCCCCTCCCATGATTTCTGTAAATTGCAATTGCAATCTCTACAATGTCAATTTCTACTAAATAGTGTCGATATTTGCTGCTTCAACTCACCACCCCAAAAAGACAATTTTGTTGCTTCAATTCACCACCCAAAAAGAACCACTTACAATTTCTGCCTCTCCTTTCTTTTCCACTATAACTTCCTTCAGGTAATAGGTTCACTTGTTGGCAAAATAGGGTAAGTTCATGGCGTAGAAGGTTTTATCTATTTTTTCTTGCAAGGCAAAAGATGGTGAATGGCAAAAATTGAAAAATAAACCCCTCCCCCCAACTTAATTTTGAAGTGACCTCACTTCACATGTCAATTAATATGGAATGAGGAGTATTGATTAAATGGAATGGTGGATAATATTCTCGCATGCACAAAATAAACTACAAGTAATCATGAATATAAAAAGAAAGCTAGTTTTAATGATTGAAAGTTACGTAATGCACATATGGAATGGAAATAAATAATTAACACACCTTGGAATTTGTGAACATATACTAATGAGTCGAGTTGATATGCATGCAGCAAACGGTAAGGTGGTTGGTACGGCTGTAGAATTATGATACGATGGCGCATAAAGGTGGAGAAAAATGAACAACTTGTTGCAAATAGGTGCCTAAGTGGTGTTGTCATTGATGTCAACATATCCTTGTTGCCTTTGATGTCAACTATACCCTATTTTATTTCCTGGTTAGAAGACTAAAATGTTGAGGATATTGAGAAATTTGATGAAGCTCTAAGTACGCAGACCAAATGGTTGTGTAGAGGATTGTCTGAAGTAGCTCCGGTTAAGATTTGAGAGGTTTACATAAATATTTGAAGAAGTAATGGCCATCTGAGTGGAACCGGGTTTTGAAGTGTTTAGAAGAGATAGAGTGATAGGAAATTGGTCTAGATTGCTCCGTAAATGAAACACTATGATCTGTGGATCTAGAGACATGTTTGGGAAGTCAATGTGTGTCATCAACTCAAGTGGTTCATGGTTTGGAGGTCTGCAAGCAATCTTTCTAGTGTGACAGTCATGGCAGACAATGTTCTTAAGGTACCAGATGAAGATGCAAGTGATTCTATTGATTTGGAGTAGTACGGATGTTATTACTAAATTCAATGAGCTTGTAGAGATCTCTAGATCGTGTGCCTTTTGTGTTGGAGGTCTGCATTGAAGATTGAGCATGTTGTTGAAGATTTCTTCTTTGGTGTTGTTATTCTTCCCAACCTTGGCCGACTAGATGATTCAAGTGTGTTTCGGATGATCTAAGATCAATCCTATGGAGTGTGGCGTGTTGATCAAGGAAGATTTGAGTCCCATTTATGCTTGGCCGACAGCTTAGTGATTCGCATTAAGTAAGATGCTTGTAGTGCCGACCTTGATGTTTATTCCAAGGTTGATGAAGCATATAAAGGAGTGTTGTTGAGTTGTGGAAAATCATCCTTGTGTGAAAATGATAAAATCCTAAGAAAGGTTCAGAGACAGAGCAGAGAAGAGGAGAAGCAGAAGAACAAGTGCAGCAAAGGATGAAGAGATAGTGAAGAAGTGTTTGGGGCAAAGCAGAAGTTTTTGTGAGCTTTCAATGAGACTGAACCAGGCATGATGAAGATACTATTTCTCAATTAAATCTTTCTGTATTAAATATAAATTCCTGTAGGTAGTGAGCCTCTTTGAACAGTGAGATTTGGATAGTGTGCCCGAAGGCAAGTGCCTTCCCATTTCCTTCAAGTACTTTTAACAGGGTATGAATCTTGTGGGTTAACCCCCACTGTGGTTTTCCCTTAACTGGGTTTCCACGTTAAAATTCTTGGTGTCAAGTGTGTTCATTTGTTTCTGCTCATGTGTTGTTGATCCATGCTTTAATGTTTACATCATTAATCTGTTTTAAGTAGAAAAGAAGAATTAATTGCTACAACTATTAAAATTTTTGGGACAATTGATTCACCCCCCCTCTCAGTTGTCCGGCCTA
This sequence comes from Cunninghamia lanceolata, assembly GCA_027924645.1. Lineage (NCBI taxonomy): Eukaryota > Viridiplantae > Streptophyta > Pinopsida > Cupressales > Cupressaceae > Cunninghamia > Cunninghamia lanceolata. Next base: position 1,947,279 of record BSBN01000144.1, on the reverse strand, counting down.
ATTCTGACAATTGGTATCAGAGCCGGTTCCTCTAGAAGAAGCCTAATCGCTTGAGGAGATCCAAGATGTCGACTTATAAGAAGGACAGTACGAGGTTTGATGGAATGAATTACCCTCTATGGAAAAAGCACATGGAGTGTCACTTGGAATCTATGGGTGATGCCTTTTGGTTGATAACTAAGAATGAGTACAAGGTTCTGAAGAATGGACCTACAACTCTAGATGAACTCAGAGATGCTGAACACAACATTCGAGCTAAAGAAGCATTGTTAAGTGCCCTGACCGATACAGAAATGATAAATGTCCTAGAATTAAAAATTGCTCATGAAATATGGGATAAGCTGGAAACTCTGTATGAAGGTATAAATATGTCAAATGTGCCAAGCTATAGAGCATGAAGGGTAAATACAAAAGATTGATGATGAGCGAAGATGAAAACATTACTTCCTACATTCAGAAGGTAAATGAACTTGTGGCTGGTATCAGGCGTGCTAGTGGAGTATTGGAAGAATCAGAGATTGTTGCCAAAGTGCTCAAATCCTTACTTCTGGCATACAAGCATAAAGTTGTTGCCATTGAAGAGATCAGGACTATGACAACCGTTACAAGGGATCAATTGGTTGGTAAGCTTTCAGCATTTGAAATGAGTGAGTTTGGTGATTCTCTTCCTAAGTCTGAATCTACATTTAAAGCTAGTATTCATGGAAACCAAAGATATGATTCAGGTGAAAGCTCTTCAAGAAGATCAAATAGATATGACAAGACAAGGAAAGATCTTGAAGATGATGAAACTGAGTTCAATGAAATTGTAGCCCTTTTTGCCAAAAGATTGCCAAGAGGATCTAGTAAGTATGAAGGAAAGTTGACATTCAAATGTTTTTCTTGTAATAAGATTGGTTATTTTTCCTCAAGATGTCTAGAGAGAGGTTCAAAGCCAAACCCTAACAGACCTAGAATTCAGAAGAAATGCTACTGTGTCCAAAAAACTAGTGAAGAAGGAGTCACAGATGATGAATCTGATCATGGAGGTTCCACTGAAAGTGATTAGGTGTTAATTGCTATCAAAGAAGAAGATCTAATGCCTACTGAATCTGCTAGCTATGCAAATGTGGAAAGTGCCTTGGCTTCTCAAGTTGTAGAAAAAGATGAACGAGTGATTGGCAGTGGTTGTTCTCATCATATGACTAGTGATAAAAGCAAGTTTGTAAGCTTTAAAAAATATGAAGGTGGAATTGTGAAATTTGGAGAAACCTCAGTGGGTAGAATCTGTGGCAGAGGATCCATCTCTTTTGATAGTAAGAATAACATGAATGATGTTCTGTATGTGGAAGGATTGAAGCATAATCTTCTTAGTGTTGGATAGTTGGTTAACAAGGGTTATGATCTCTAATTCAAGGATGGAAAATGCAAAATCTTGGAAAGTTTCAGAACTAAAATTGCATCTAGTACTCAGACTAGAGGTAACATCTTTCATTTAAGTAGTTCTAGCAAAAGTTGTTTGATTGTTCAGATTGATCAGAGTTGGTTATGGCATAGAAGAATGTGTCATGTGAATTTTGATAACATTGTCAAGATAAGTTCTACTCATGTTATGAGAGATCTTCCAAAACTTCTGAAACTTGCTGATAGCATGTGTAGAGAATGTCAATTGGGTAAACAGAGCAAAACTTCATTCAAGAGTAAAGAAAAATTTTCAAGTTGACAGTTGGAACTTGTGCATACTGATCTATGTGGTCCTACTAGAATTAGGAGTGTACAAGGAGACAAATATTTAATGTTGTTGATTGACGATTACTCCCAGATGATGTGGGTAACCTTCTTGAAAGAAAAATCAGAAGCTCTTGACAAGTTCAAAGTATTCAAGGTTATGGTGGAAAATGAGATTGGTGAGAAAATAACGTGTCTGAGATCTGACAGAGGTGGAGAGTTTACCTCTGGTGAGTTTGATACATTCTGTGAAAAGCATAGAATAAAAAGACAGTTATCTACTCCTAGGACTCCTCAGCAAAATGGAGTTGTGGAAAGAAAGAACCAGACCATTCAATAAGCTCCTAGGACCATGATGATGGAAGAAAATGTTCCACAAGTCTATTGGAGAGAAGCTATGAGTATTGATGTCTACACTCTTAACCGGGTATAGATCAAAGGCAATTTTGGTAAGACACCTTATGAATTATGGTTTGGTCATCCTCCTACTGTAAAATATTTTAGAGTTTTTGGTATTAAATGCTATATCAAAAGAGATGAGGATCTAGGGAAGTTTGAAGCAAGAAGTGATGAAGGAATATTTTTGGGTTACTCTACTCAAAGCAAGGCATACCGGTGCTTTAACAAAAGATTGAAAAAGATTGTTGAAAGTGCTAATGTCAGAGTTGATGAGAGAAAAGAGAGATCTTTCAAGTCTTGGGGATATGATTCAGATGAACAAGATGAAATTCAAACTCAAGGAAGGCAAGCTCAAACTCAAACTCAGATCTAGATTGATCTGGAATATCCAGTAACTCAAGAAGTTAGTGTAGATGTTGAGGAACAAGCTCAAGAATCAGAAGTTCAAGCAAATCCCAAAACACCCAGGTATGTAAGGTTGAATCATTTGAAAGATCACATCATAGGAGATAGAAATAAAGGTGTTCAAACTAGAAGAAGAATTGTTGAAGATCAAGAGGAGATTTGTTTAATTTCAAAGATTGAACCAAAATTAGTAAGTGAAGCTTGCATTGATGAAAATTGGGTAAAAGCCATGGAAAAAGAATTAATGCAAATTGAAAATAATCATACTTGGGATCTTGTTCCTAGACCTGAAGACAAATATATGATTGGAACTAAATGGGTCTTCTAGAATAAACTAAATGAAGATGGTGAAGTTGTAAGAAACAAAGAAAGGTTGGTATGCAAAGGATATTCTCAAGTGGAAGGAATTGATTTTGAAGAAACTTTTGCTCCAGTGGCAAGAATAGAGGTAGTCAGATTATTTCTTGCATTTCCTGGTTTTAAAGATTTCAAGGTCTATAGATGGATGTCAAGTCAGCATTCCTAAGTGGATAATTGGAAGAAGAAGTCTACATTGAGCAACCGGAAGGATTTCAGTTGTCTGATTAGAGAAATATGGTTTGCAGGTTGAGGAAAGCATTGTATGGACTCAAACAAGCCCCAAGAGCCTGGTATGCAAGATTAGATAAGTATCTGCTAAAGCTAGGATATAGTAAAGGCACTGCTGACAGTAATCTTTACTTCAAGATTGATCATTAGCACATTCTGATTGTTAAGGTATTTGTTGATGATATCATTTTTGGTGGAAATGAGAGTATGTGCAAAATATTTGTTGATCAGATGTAGGGTGAATTTGAGATGTCCATGTTTGGTGAAATGAATTTCTTCTTAGGTCTGCAAATCATTCAGTCTAAAGGTATCTTCATAGCTCAATCTAAGTATGTGAGAGAATTGTTGAAAAAGTTCGAAATGGAAGATTCAAAGCCTGTGGGTACACCCATGGTAACCGAATGCAAGTTGAGTAAATATGATGACTCCCCTAAGGCAAATTAGATCAGGTATAGATCAATGATTAGAGGACTGTGTTAGGGTTAGCCAGCAGAAGATATCAATTAAATGCAAATAAAGAGTAAACAGAGAAATGGAAATACACAGAATTAATAACAGCGAGAGACAAGATTTAACGTGGTTCACCCAAACTTGGGCTACATCCACCAAATAGAGAGTCTAATATTATTATCCAGTAAATCAAACCGCTTACAACTAGCAATCCCTGCAACTCAATACCGTTGCAAATGCTACAATACAATGTCTCAAAACCCTAAACCTTAGCCGCTTTTATCAAGCCTTTTTGTTGGTTACAAAAATTAGGGTTTTCTTATGTCAGTCATAAAAATAGGATTTTTTAACTCAGCCCTAAAACCTCGACGAAGATACATGGCTAGTGTATAGTACTTTCCTAATCAATCGCCACCTACCAACAATCTCCCACTTGGAGACTGATCAGGCTCCACACCAAACAATCTCCCACTTGGAGAGTGAGCCTGGACGACACCGCTGCGCATGCAGCTTCCACTGGAAATAAGCACCTTGGACTCTACTGTTCTATTTTTAGTGTTTTCAGTCTAGAAGACCAATCGAAGCTGAAGAGGAGCTCAACTTCTCCCTTGTCACTGCCTTTGTAAACATATTCACTGGATTTTCATCAGTATGTATATTTTCCAGCCTTAACTGTCCATTATCCAACACTGACTGAATAAAGTGATACCTCAACTGTATGTGTTTGGTCTTTGAATGCAAGGCAGAATTCTTTGCAAGATGTATGGCACTCTGACTGTCTATATACAAAGAACTATTAGCCTGTTGTTTACCTAATTATTCCATGAAAGATTGCAGCCATATCATCTCCTTGCTTGTCTCTATTGCAGCTACATATTCTGCCTCTATGGTGGATAAAGCAACCACCTTTTGCAACCTGGAAATCCAACTCACCAATGTTCCACCTACAGTAAAGACATAACCTGTAGTACTCTGCCTGGTATCAATATCCCCTACCAAATCTAAGTCTACATAACCTGCTAAATCAGTATTAGAGCCCCAAAAACATACGTGTTTATTAGATGTACCTCTCAAATATCTGAGAATCCATTTTACTACATTCCAATGCTCAAATCTAGGATGACTCATATACCTGCTAACGACTCCGATAGCATGTGCAATATCCGGTCTCATGCAGACCATGGCATACATTAAACTTCCTATAACTGAAACATATGGTACCTTAGACATTTTTTCTTCTTTGGACACATCTCCTTAGTCAATTTCAAATGACTAGGCAAATGTGTGCTGACAGCTCTTGCATTCTCCATATGGAATCTCTGCAACACCTTTTCAACATAAGTAGCCTAAGATAGAGTCAATTTTCTATTCTTCCTATCTCTGCAAATTTTCATACCAAGGATTTGTTTTGATGCCCCCAAATCCTTCATATCAAATGACTGTGCTAACTGATGTTTTAACTCTCTGATGTGATCCATGTTAGACCCAGCTACAAGCATGTCATCAACATATAAACATAAAATAATGTAGCTGTCATTATCCAACCTCTTAAAATAAACACAATGGTCAGAATTACACCTGTTGTAGCCTTGATCAGCCATAAAACTATCAAATTTCAAATACCATTGCCGAGGTGCTTGTTTCAGGCCATACAAACTCTTCTTCAATCTGCACACTTGTTTCTCCTTACCTTTGACCTCAAATCCCTGTGGTTGTGCCATGTATATCTCCTCCTCCAAATCACCATGGAGAAAGGCAATTTTCACATCTAGCTGTTCCAAATGCAAATCTTCAGCAGCCACAATACTTAAAACAGTACGAATAGAAGTCATCTTGACAACCGGAGAAAATATCTCATCAAAATCAATGCCCTGTTTCTGTGCAAATCCTTTTACAACTAACCTGGCCTTAAATCTTTTGTTACCTCCATCTTCCTCTTTCAGCCTGTAAACCCATTTGTTTGGTAAAGCCTTTTTACCTGCAGGTAACTTACATAATTCCCAAGTCTAATTTTTTAGCAAGGAGTCCATTTCTTCTTTCATGGCAAGCTCCCACTGATCCTGTGTATTCACCTACATAGCTTCATCATACCCTTCTGGTTCACCAGCATCTATTAACAAAATAGAATACAAAGAGGGAGAAAAATTTTTAGGAGGTCTACTTATCCTTGTTGAGCGTCTAACATTCACTAGAGTTTGTGGTATTTCTAGTTGCTGTTGCGGAGCATGAGGAACCACTGGAACATCACTATTTGGAGTATCATCCAGCACCACATAATCTTTTTCTTTCTTCTCATGTTGTTGCAACTGATCTTTGTACAACACCTTCTCATTGAATATAACATCCTTGCTTCTCACAATTTTCTGATTTTCAAAATCCCAAAGCCTATAACCAAATTTATCAATGCCATATCCAACAAAGGTACACTTTTTTGATTTTTCATCCAGCTTGGTTCTATTTTTAGAATCTATATGTGCAAAAGCTTCACAGCTGAAGGTTTTTAGAAAAGAATAACTCACCTTCTTACCTGTCCATGCTTCCTCTGGAATACCACAACCCAAAGGAACTGAAGGACCTCTATTAATTAAATATACAGCAGTGTTGACAGCCTCACCCACATATTTAAGGGCAGCCCAGCATGCAATCTCATGGTCCTTGCATGCTGCATTATTGTCCTATTCATGCATTCAGCCACTCCATTTTCTTGTGGAGTCCCTGGAACCATTTTCTACCTACGAATTCCATTAAAGGAATAATAATCTTCAAATTCTTTGTTGTAATACTCACCGCCATTATCAGATCTGAGACATTTTAATCTTTTACCTGTCTCATTCTCAACCAAGCTTCTCCATTTTTTAAATGTTTTAAAAACATCATATTTCTGCCTAAGGAAATAAATCCATACCTTCCTAGTTGCATCATCTATGAATGTAACATAATATCAAGAGCCACCAAGAGAAGATACCTGAGCTAGTCCCCATACATCGGTATGCACAAGCTCCAATTTTTCATTTTTCTTTTGCTTCCCATCCTTGAGAAAACTGACTCTCTTTTGTTTTCCATACACACAACTTTCACAAAAATTCATATTAATACATTTCAGACCTGGTAAAACTTTCTTAGAATGAAGTACCTTCATACCTTTTTCACTCATATGCCCAAGTCTATTATGCCACAGTGTTGTTTCAGAACCTGCAACAACTTTTCGAGTCTCTTCCTGCAAACCTGCAGCAACTGTTCCTAAACCTGTTTGTTTTTCCTCTATAACATCTAAAGTAGAAGGAACCGTATGACCTGTACAAAGATATAAGGTGCCTACTTTCACACCTTTTGCTACTACTAGGGCACCTTTTGAAACCTTCTAATTTTTATCAGTAAATGTAACAGTGCAACCTTGTTCAGTTAGCTGCCCTGCTGAAATTAAATTCCTACTGAGCCTTGGAACATGCCTTACCTCTTGTAGTAGCCAATGATTCCCATTCTGTAACTTAATCTTGATTCTTCCCTTTCCAACAATCTAACAGGGTTCGTTATCTCCCAAATAAACTAGCCCAAAATCCCCTTGGACATAATCAAGAAAATAACTTTTATGGGGCGTAGCATGAAATGAGGCCCCTGAATCGAAAACCCATAAATCATCAGCATTATCTAGGGAAAAAATCAAAGCATCATCTTCAGATTTATTACTTACCACATTTGCTTCCTTATTACCTTCTTGTTTGTCTCCTTTATTTTTTTGAGACCAGCAATCTTTCTTCAGATGACCTAGTTTCCCACAGTACCAACAATCTTTTTGTCCTCTGGTTTGGGATCTTTTGTCCTTTGATTTTCCTTATGACTTCCCATGACCTCTAGAACCTTTTCCTCTCTCCTTTGATCTGCCCCTACTTTCTGCATTCAAAACACTGCCTGATGTGGATCCACTTGAGCTTTTCTTAGAAATTTTCTCACTCAAAATAACACCAATAACATCATCAAATTTCAAGGTATTTGAACTAGAAACAGAGTTACTAACCGCCATTACCAAACTATCCCAGCTTTCAGGCAATGAACATAATATCAAGAGAGCTCTAACTTCTTCATCGAATTTTACATTTAAAGAAGTCAATTGACTGACAATCATATTAAATTCATTTAAATGACCTGTCACAGATCCACCTTCAACCATTTTTAAATTAAACAAATGCTTCATGAGAAATACCTTACTTGAGGCTGAGGGTTTTTTATACAATTTTGCCAAAGCTTTCATTAGACCATCTGTTGTCTTTGCTTATATTATATTGAATGCCACCGATGGTGCCAGGCACAACCGAATGGTTCCCAGTGCCTTTCTGTCAAGAAGATTCCAATCCTCATTAGACATTGTTGCCGGTTTCTTGGCTACTCATTCCAACGACATCCATAAATCCTTTTGATAGAGGTAATCCTCCATCTGCATCTTCCATAACTGATAGTTCTGGCCATTGAATTTATCGACCTTCAATTTACCCCCGTCCGCCATTGCTCCCACTCAACCGTGAGACCTTCCTGTAGACGATAATCAAACACAACCCACTCTGATACCACTTGTGTGGGTTAGCCGGTAGAAGATATCAATTAAATGCAAATAAAGATTAAATAGAGAAATGAAAATACACATAATTAATAACAGCGAGAGACAAGATTTAACGTGGTTCACCCAAACTCGGGCTAGATCCACGAAACAGAGAGTCCAATATTATTATCCAATAAATCAAACCGATTACAACCAACAATCCCTGCAACTCAATACCATTGTAAATGCTACAATACAATGTCTCAAAACCCTAACCCTTAGCCGCTTTTATCAAGCCTTTTTGTTAGTTACAAAAATTAAGGTTTTCTTATGTTGGTCATAAAAATAGGATTTTTTAAGTCGGCCCTAAAAAAAATTTCTCGCATGGCTAGTGTATAGTACTTTCTTGATCAGTCGCCACCTACTAACAGACTGCTCTATCTGACTCAGACCAGACCTGATATCGTGAATGCAGTTGGACTTGTTGCTAGATTTCAAGCTGATCCTAGAGAATCCCATGTCGCAGTCAAAAGAATTTTTAGATATCTCAAAGGGACACTTGATTATGGCTTATGGTATCCAAAGAATAATAACTTCACTCTTCATGCATACACAGATGTTGATTGGGCAGGAGATGTGGATGACATGAAAAGTACTAGTGGTGGTGCATTCTTTTTGGGAAGGAGATTGGTTTCTTGGATGAGAAAAAAGTAAGAGGCAATATTTCTGTCTACTGCAGAGGCAAAGTTTATAGCAGCAGCAAACAATTGTACTCAAGTTCTGTGGATGAAGCAAATGTTGAAAGACATCAGAATTGTGTTTAATGAGCCTATTACAATCTTCTCTGATAATTCAAGTATAATAAGCATCTCAAAGAATTTGGTGTTGCATTCAAAGACAAAGCATATATCAATCAAGTTTCACTTCTTGAGAGAGAAGGTTAATGAGAATGAAGTTAGATTGGAGTTTGTTTCTTCAAAGGATTAGATTATGGATATTTTCACTAAGCCTCTACCCAAGGATACTTTTGAGTATCTCAGAGAGAAGTTAGGGATTATTAACCCTCCTGATCAGAACTAAGATGCACTAGGGTGCATCAGTCCAGTGGAATTCATAGTCATATCTTGTGATCTGGATTGATGTTAAGGAGGTACTACTCAAGGGAAGTAGTCAATATGCAAATTTTGGAGATCAGTCTGAAACAAAAAGGGGGAGAAAAGATTATAAATATGTGCCATTTGCCATTGATGTCAAAGGGGGAGAGAAGTCATGTGAAAAACTAGTTGCTGAAAAAAGGGGGAGCTGTAAAGAAAAATGGTTACAGGTGTCATAGGAGAAAGAGGGAGAAGTTCTTATCTTGATGGTTAAATCAATTTTTCACATCATATGTTGCCATCAATGACAAAGGGGCAGATTGTTGCAAATAGGTTCCTAAGAGGTGTTGTCATTGATGTCAACATATCCTTGTTGCCATTGATGTTAATTGTATCATATTTTATTGTCTAGTTAGAAGACTAAAATGTTGAGGATATTGAGAAAATTGATGAAGTTCTAAGTACACGGACCAAATTTTTGTGTAGAGGATTGTCTGAAGTAGCTCCAGTTAAGATTTGAGAGGTCCACATAAAGATTTGAAGAAGTTATGGCCATTTGAGTGGAACTGGGTTTTACAGTGTTCAGAAGAGACAGAGTGACAAGAAATTGGTCCAAATTGCTCCGCAAATGAAACACTATGATCTATAGATCTAGAGACATGTTTGGGAAGTCAGTGTGTGTCATCAACTCAAGTGGTTCATGGTTTTGAGGTCTGCAAGCAATCTTTCTAGTGTGACAGTCATGGAAGACAATGTTCTTAAGGTACCGAATGAAGATGCAAGTGATTCTATTGATTTGGAGTAGTGCGGATGTTATTGCTGAATTCAATGAGCTTGTGGAGATCTCTAGATCATGTGCCTTCTGTGTTGGAGGTCCGCATTGAAGATTGAGCACATTGTTGAAGATTTCTTCTTTGGTGTTGCTGTTCTTTCCAGTCTTGGCCAACCAGATAATTCAAGCATGTTGCGGATGATCTAAGAGCAATCCTATGGAGTGTGGCATGTTGATCAAGGAAGATTTGAGTCCCATTTATGCTTGGTTGACAGCTTAGTGATTTGCATTAAGTAAGATGCTTGTAGTGCCGACCTTGATGTTTATTCCAAGGTTGATGAAGCATATAAAGGAGTGTTGTTGAGTTATGGAAAATCATCCTTGTGAAAAAATGATAAAATCCTAAGAAAGGTTCAGAGGCATAGCAGAGAAGAGGAGAAGCAAAAGAACAAGTGCAACAAAGGATGAAGAGATAGTGAAGAAGTGTTTGGGGCAGAGCAGAAATTTTTGTGAGCTTTCAATGAAACTAAACCAGGCATGATGAAGATGCTATTTCTTAGTTAAATCTTTCTGTATTAAATATAAATTCTTGTAGGCAATGAGCTCTAGGCAGTGTGCCTGAAGGCAAGTACCTTCCCATTTCCTTCAAGTACTTTTAACAGGGTACGAATCTTAAGGGTTAACCCCCACCGTGGTTTTCCCTTAACCAATTTTTCACTTTAAAATTCTTGGTGTCAAGTGTGTTCATTTGTTTCTACTCATGTGTTGTTGATTCATGCTTTAATGTTTACATCATTAATCTGTTTTAAGTAGAAAATAAGAATTAATTGCTGCAAGTATTAAAGTTTTTGGGACAACTAATTCACCCCCCCTCTCAATTGTCGCACCTAATTCTAACACAACTCATAAATGTGAGTTGACACTTGTGGAAATATAGCATAGTGATTTTGAAATGAATGTCGCATGTGGAATGGGCATGAAAAATTAGGTACTGTTCACCAAATTGCGGAGGAAAGCTGCATACAGGAGTGGCTACGGGTGCCGCTAGCACAGGTCCCAATTGTGTAATTACAGATGCAATATATCAGGTCCCAGCTGAGTCAAGTCCCTACTATGTGAGTAGTAAACAAGTCCTAGTTGAAGTAACTGTAGTAACCATGGATGTTGTGTTGTGTGTGCATGTGATTTTAAAGCAAAGAAAATTATGTTTCATCGACAGGGGTTGAGTATTACAACTCAACCTCCACATCACTGGACAGTGTTGATGGATCAGCATCGGAAGGTGTATCATTTGGTGTCACATCATCTTCATCAAGAGTGTTAGGAGTGCCATACTGAGCAGCTAAAGAAATAAGAAAATCATACTTTTGAAGTGGCTTTTTATACAATTTGAGCATGTGCCTATTTACTAACAGTGAAAACTGAACTTCATCAATAGTCTACAATTGAACTACACCATTAGGAAAGACTTGTTTAATCTCATATGGGCCTAACCAATGGGATTGAAGCTTGCCCTTAAAGTCCTTGTATCTTGAATCATAGAGGAGTGCCCAGTCACCAACAGTGAATTCTTTAGTCTTGATGTACTTATCATGCCATTTGGCTCTTTGTTTCTGTATGACCTATGTGTGATGGATGGCCTCCAATTGGATTTCATCTAGGGCATTCAAATGTTGTAGCATGTCTTGTTAAGCTATTGTCAGATCCATCCCTAGTTCCACTGCTATCCTCAGGGTTTTGTGTTTAAATTCTATAAGCAGGACTGTTGTCTTGCCATAGACCAGTTCATAAGGTGTAAACCCTGTAGTTGTCTTCCAGGTAGTTATGTCTGCCCAAATAGCTTCTGGGAGTCTAGAAACCCAATCTCTTCTATGAAGTTGCACTATCTTTGTCAAGATGTTCTCAATTTCTCTATTTGTGACTTCCACCTAACCATTAGCCTGAGGATGGTAGAGAGTGGATTTCTTATGTCTGATCTGATATTCTTCTACCAATTTGGTGATCAAATTAGATGTAAATTGTGGTCCTTGATTAGTTACTATCTCCCTTGGCACACCATATCTAGTGAAGATGTCCTCATATAAGAATTTGGCCACATTGCCATCCCTGGCAAACTGTAGGGCTTTAACTTCAACCCATTTAGTTAATTAATCAGTACATACCAGGATATATTCCTTATTATTAGATGTAGGAGATATAGGTCCCACAAAATCCAGTCCCCACTTATCAAAAGGGGCCAATGAGATTTATGGCTACAAAGGCATCTCATCACTTCTTGTAGGCTTCCCCATTCTCTGACATCTATCACAGCTCCTAGTGTACCTGACAGTATCTTTATGAAGTGTTGGCCAGTATATCCTATTGTCAGTATTTTGAAGGTTGTCCTCTTGGCTACAAAATGTCCCCCACAAGGTTCATCATGGCAGTCCTTCATTATATCAAACACTATTTCCTCTCTGATACATCTTCTCATAATATTTTCTGGACCAGTGTAAAATAGGAATCTAGAAATCCAAGAGTAAGAGAAACATTTGTGAACTAGCTGCCTCTTTTCCCTTGGAGAGAAATATCCTAGAATCTGCCCTGTAACCAAATAATTGGCTATATCTGCATACCATGGAGTGTATATAGTTAGAGAAAATAGATGCCCATTAGGAAAAGAATCATCAACCACTCCTTTTGAAGACTGTGTAGGTAGTCTAGATAGAAAATTAGCAACTACATTGGCCTTGCCTGGTTTATCAACAATTGTAATATCAAATTCCTGTAACAACAATAACCATCTTACAAGTCTTCCACCCACTATTGGCTTATTCATCAAATATCTGATGGCCACATGATCTGTATGTATGAATACCTTGTAACCAGTTATGTAGTGCCTGAATTTGTTAATTGCATAAACAACTACCAACATCTCTTTCTCTGTCACAGTGTAGTTTAACTCAGCTCCTTGCAAATTTTTACTTACATAGTATATGGTATACTCTTTGTTTCCTTCTTATTGGCCTAGGACTGCCCCAATGGAAAAATTTGATGCATCTGTATGGATGTGAAAAGGTAGTGTCCAATTCGAACCTCTGCAAACAGGGGCTTGTGTCAATGATGTTTTTAGCTTTTCAAAAGAAATGTAACAATCTGGTGTCCATTCAAATTCACTGTCCTTGGTCAGTAGAGTAAACAGAGGTGCAGCAATCTTACTAAAATCCTGAATGAACCTCCTGTAATATCTTGCATGTCCCAAGAAGCTCCTTACATCCTTCTGTCTTTGTGGAATAGGCAGGGTAGATATGATCTCAATCTTCTTTAGGTCAACTTGGATGCCTGCACTTGAGATGAAATATCCCAAGAATATTCCCTATGTCATCATCAGAAAACACTTTTCATTACTCAAAGAGAGGTTGTGCTCTATGCATATGTTCAACACTTTCTCCAAATTGTGTAAGGCTTCATCATATGTGCCACCATATATGGTGAAGTCATCCATATAAATCTCCATGCTGTCATGGGCAAAATCAGAGAAAATATTGAGGACTGCTCTTTGAAATGTAGCTGGAGCATTGCACAAACCAAAGGGTAAGACAGAATATGTATATGTCCCCCAAGGGAAAGTAAATGTTGTCTTATCCCGATCCTCTGGAGCAATTTTAATCTAGTTGTAGATTAGGTAAACAAATGATGTTGAAAACACAAAACTAAATGCAATGAAACACAAAAAGCTATACCTCAGATGAAGACCCAATCTCATCAAGGGAGAGGAACCTTGCACCCAAAACAAGCTCCTAAGACATGATTATCCCTAGACAAGTGATTCAAATGTGAAATGCTACTCAAATTGCAACTCACTAAAAGACTAGCTCAATTGATATTTTGGCATAATAACTTTGCATAAAACTTGGATGATTGAATGGGTTGAGAGATGTTATATTTATAGACTTTTTGGAGGGATTTTGATCCAAGGGTGGAGATTGATTTGGAAGATCAATGGTAGAGGATGAAGGTGATGTGGAGGGCCTAGATTCAATCTTGAATGAATGGAGGGCTAGGAATAAAAGTGAATCTTTTATTCATTTGGGGAAAAGGGGGTTATTAAATGAGCATGGGTGGTGAAGGATTATTTTTGAATTAAAGATTCATATGGGGGAATGTAAATGAATTAAAAATTTATTTGGGGATAAGTCAAAATAAATGAGTATGGGTGAGGTAAAGGGAATTAAATGTGATGTGGGATGTTTTTTAAATAAAAAAATGACTTAGGTGGAATTATTTCATTTTTTTATTTGGAGGATGTGGAGAAGGGTGTTAAACTAGGTTTGACCACCCAAATGAGAGGTTAGGATTAATTAAACATAGGTTTTATTTAATTAATCCTAGGGCTAGGATGAGGTAGGCTAGGGTAGGCAATTAAATAATAGCTATTTAATTATCTAGGGTAGGGATAGGTCAATTAATAGGCTGGATTAATTAGTTAACATGGTTTTAACTAATTAATTAAATTTAGTGAAAAAATGGGGAATTGATTTAATAAATATTGCATATTTATTAAATCAATTGGCTAAGGTTGGGACAATTGAATTAATGAAATTAATTCAATTGTTGGGATAAAATGATGGAAAATAGGGTAATGAAGGGATAATTAATTAAATAAAAATTTAATTAATTGGTTAGGAGGGAAATTGACATGATTAGGGATGTCGGGAGTCGGTTTGATGGTAGAAGACATTTTTAGGTGTCTACATTTGCCCCTCTTTGACGTGGCGTCAAGACCTAGGAGGGAAGTGGTGTTAGGTTGAAGAAAAATATGCCCCAGCTGTCGGGAAGGAATAAGATGGATAAGGGATGCCCCCTCGAGAGGTCAGTGGGAAAATTAAAAAAATTCCAGGTGAGTTCTCGAAAGGATGTGACAGAAGTGAAAGTTGGATAAGCGACGGAAAAAGATGGCAGGAAGAAAAATGGAGAAAAAGGCTAAGATCTGCACCCTAGAGGAAAAAAGAGGGGGTGGAAGGATGACATGGCCCACTATATTAGGAAAAGTGAGCCCTAAGACTACCACATTTGTACACTTTGACTTTAGAGAAGGAGTGAAGGAGAGATGGCTGACCGCAACCCCCATTTCCCGCGACTTCAACACATCTCAGAGCAGTTTCGATCATTTGGTCGAGCACCGGAGGCTGGACCCTAGGTAGGGTCTAACCCTGACTTTGTAATTTTTTTATTTTCCATGCATTTTTGGGGTTCGGGGATTAGGGCTTAGAGTGCACAGTGCCAAAAGGTAAGCGGATTAGCGCCATCCTCTGGATTGGCACTATCCACCAGGGTAGCATAGGGCGATTTGCCACCATGTTCTGGTTCTTTTAGTGCTATCATCCGGATTAGCGCAATGTGGGAAAAGATTAGGGCTTGGGTGTTTTAGCACCATACTGGCTTTCTGGTAGTGCTATGTTCTAAACTAGCGCTATAGGGTAGAGTAGCACTATGTTATGTTTTAGCGCAATGGGATGTATTAGCGCTATATGGAAATATCACGCTTTTGATAGAATTGGCGCTATTCTCTAGTTTAGTACCAAAAGGTAGGGTGATGCCATTTGGTAAAATGGCGCAATGTATGTTGCACAGTAGCGCAATATTTTGCATTGGCACAAAGTATATTACGTAGTGGCACGATTTTCTATAATGGCGCCATTTAGAAGAATTATTAGCGCTATTTATGAAATGGTGCGAAAGATGATTTGTTTTAGTGGTAAATGATTTGGGCTTTCAACATTAGAAGAAAAGGGGGTGATTTGGAAGAAGATAGGTCGATATCTAACCAGAAAGTTGTGGATGCAGGATACACACTGATTTATAGTGTACTCGAGGGAGCAATGCGTGCCATCTATGATGGCATTGTTTGACCATTTTGATTATGCTATGCGGACCAGACTGGCTAGGTTGGGGCTTCTAATAGTCATGTCAATGCCCGTGCTACGAGCTCATCGAGCTCTGATGACAGCGGTTGTGGAGTGATACCGCTCAGAGACCTGTAGCTTTCTGTTGTTGACTAGAGAGATCACGATCACCCTTGAGGATGTTTATCGCATCCTCAAGCTACCTATTCGAGGCTGATGTGTTAGATATGACATGAGGAGGGGGCGGAGTGCCCTGATCAGAGTGTTTGGAGAGGACCACATTATTCTCTTAGTGGACGGGAGAGACATGAGCTATGAGGGAACACTAGCTGCGGATGCAGATCCCTTTGCCTTATTTCTGTGTGCGTTGATTAGAGGTGTTGTGATGCCTAACATGTGAGGCAGGGGTTTTAAGGTTGGTTGGGGAGATGATAGAGGGGATGGTGAGGCATGAGACCGTGTATGCTTGGGGATTGGCGATGCTAGGGTAGTTATACCATGAGATGCATACAGTCACCTATCTGCATGATTCAGCGTTGTCAGCTGGGGTTACTCTGCTTCATGTATGGATTTGGGAGCACATCATTGTTACCCAGCTGACATGTGGGTATTATTAGCGGCCTTTTGAGGCCTTTGTATTTTTATATCAAGATGCAGAGTACACGTATACTAGACAGGTGCAGTACTGGAGGAGGATGCTAGATGATGTTATTAGTGTGACCTGGCGACCATAAATCGGCATAGAGCCATGGCCAGATGATGATATTCATCTACCGTTTACGTTTCAGCAGTGGTACATGATGGGTTGAGGAGACCATACTATAGAGATGTATCTACCCTCTCAGGTCATGCAGTAGTTTGGTTTGAGACAAGACACTCCGCAGCAGATGGCCATATTTGCATGGACTCCTCGAGATGCACCCTTCTGGCCTACAGCCATACAGCCACAAGTTGCCTTAGCTGACTTTGGAGCTCTACAACCAGTGCGGTGGGATTTGGGGAGCACTGTTAGATATGCAAGTACTACGCCCGCATATGATATATGGTGTTAGATGCATCAGCCCACTCGGTTGACAGACCCGAAGGAGGCAGTTCATGCGGAGGAGGCAGCAAGGTCAAGTGGTGATGATTCTGATGATGGAGATGGCCCAGATGGGGATGACATCCTGGAGGAGGGGGAGGAGATCCTAGAGGACTATCTAGTGGAGGTGGGAGAAAATGGAGAGGAGAGGGTGGTTGGAGGGGAGGGACAGCCGATGGATGTACTGGCGGTAGCAGCAGCTGGAGAGGTGCCCCAGTAGCAGGTTGTAGGGCAGCAAGCACCTATTCAGCAGGTTCCTATTGAACAGGTGCAGATTGGAGTGGGGTGATAGCCTAGAGGGCCTCAGCGTCATGGGGGATAGCCGAGAGTGGATAGGGGTGATCTACCCCCACCACAGGTAGCGCAGCAATAGGTTGCAAGGCAACAGGCAGAGGCAGACCCTTTAGGGACAGCTAGGGAGGCAGAGGTTGAGAGGCTCACACCTCGTAGGCAGCCTCGAGGTGAGGAGGAGTTGGAGACCCTATGAGCACAGATGGCCAGCCTAGAGGAGGCACTAGAGAGTCGTGATGCAGAGTTAGTGCAGTTGCGAGAGGCATTGGCCTTATTAGATGGGGCAGATGGACAGGTGGCTGCGTTGTAGGCATAGTTAGCCCAGGCTCAGGGTGATATAGAGGTGTTGACCAAAGAGTGGGATACAGCGCTCGCTAGGGCCCAGAAGGTAGAGACTTCATTGGGTAGCCTACAGGCTTCAGGTGGTGGACTTGCCCTAGTTTTGACAGGGATGTAGGCTCAGTTGTCCCAGGCGCAGACACAGTCGTATTAGTTACAGGGACAGTTGAGCCAGGTACAGGGGCAGCTGCCTCAGGTACAGGAGGATTTTATAGAGGCTAGAGCATGGGTGGAGTACTATCAGGGCCTGTATTACGCCGTCGTGCCAGTAGCGCAGCGTGGCCCGAGCTACAGTCAGGTCAGTAGATCGGGGGCCTCCAGGTCTCATAGATCGAGATCAGTGCAGTCAGTTCAGCAGATGATGCCTCCTCCCTTATACATGCCCCAGCAAGTTCCACAGGTTCAGGTGCAGCTGCAACCACAGCCACAAACAGGAGCATAGCCACAACCAGGATCAGAGTCTCCCACTCCCTCAAAGAGAGGATCCTCCATGTGATAGCTTTATCATGTTAGCCCGCAGAGGCATTGTATCAGGACTTGGTATTTTTTGATGATATGAGCGGTGTACATTTTTTTTTGCGGTGATTATATATATGATACGATGCTTTTTGATGGTTTATGATGCCCTATTATGATGATGCCTATTTGATGAATGCAGTATTCTTTATGGATTTATATGCTATGGATGTGTTATGTTTATGCAATTATGTTTTTGATTTTATGGATGTATTTGTGATGGATTTATTGTGCTATATGCATGGTGTTTGTGATTTTATGGACTATATGATGTATAATGCAAATGAATGTTCGGACTAATAAACATTTATTATGGATGCAACAATGTGATGTAATGTATGTTTATCAAAATAAACACATGTTATGTATGGAAATATGTATATGCCTACTAGATGATTTGTTAAATGCAGTTTCAATGGTTATGATTGTGAGGATGTAATGTAACTAAATGTCACTAGTGTTGATATAATGATATGTGAAATGTAATGTGATGATTTATTAAATGGACCTAATGATTGTTCAAATTAAAAGATTTCTAAGGTGAACCTAAATGACATGCAAGTTAAATGATTTAAATGAACCTAAATGATATGCAATTTTAAAATGACTCTAAAATGAATCTAAATGATATGATAGGCAATTTTAAACTATTTCTAAAATGAATCTAATGATATGCTATGCATACAGATTTAAAATGAACCTAATGATATGATATGCAAAAGGATTTAAAATGAACCTAATGACTATGCTATGCAAAAGGATTTAAAATGAACCTAATGATATGATATGCAAAAGGATTTAAAATGAACCTAATGTTTATGCAAGTGAAATGATTCTAAAATGAACCTAATGACTATGCAATTTTAAAATGACTCTAAAATGAATCTAAATGATTATGCAAGTGAAATGATTCTAAAATGAACCTAATGACTATGCAATTTTAAAATGACTCTAAAATGAATCTAAATGATTATGCAATTTAGATGATAGGTGAGATGCAGATTAGGTGATAGATGAGATGCAGACTAGGTGGTAGGTGAGATGGTCAAGTCCTGATACACATGATGTTCTTTGTTTGACCCTGAGTGGTGAGGCTGTGGGAGAGGGGGTCAGGTGGGGAGATGATAGGGGTGCATGGATGGGGTATGGATAGGATTGGGAGTGTCTACAAGATGGGATTGGGGGGATGAGAGGATTGTTAGGTCATAAGACCCCACGTCATTAAGGGGGGATTTGGTTTGGTTCAAGATGTGTTGAGTGGATAAATGGTGGGGGAATGGGATTAGCGAGGGGATTGGATAGGTTGGGGGGGAAGTGATTTATCAAATATAGGCCGAGATAGGATAGTTGAATGAGTGATTAGGATGATGATTTTGAGCTAGTAACAGTAGTTGCATAAGATTAATTGAAAGCATTTATTAGTTTACTATAGCAATGTAGGATACAGTTCACAAAGGTATGAAATGACATAGGTGATGATGCATATCCCATGATTGCATGGACTAAACCCACAAACAATAGGTTGATTTCATGCATGCCCAAGGTAGTAGAATCTTGCCTAGCCTAGGAAGGGGACTCATAGCGATGAGTGTGAATAATACATATAAGGTTTTGATGCCTATATATGCAAATGGGACACGTCATGCTAGAACCGACCCAGGCTTCAAAATATGAATACCATTCCTGGAGTAATGGAATCAACCCACAAGCACAGCATACAGAAATAATTGACCATGTCTGCTCTAGGTGTTGTCCGCTACGTACCATGATATAATGAGATCAAGGTAGCTTTGGAGATGACTTAGAGCGATACAAAAAAGATAAAAATCAATAATAAAAAAGACCAACGGAAAGATACAAATAGCCTTTGTGTGCTCTTGCTAAGAGACGTGATGATAAAATGATAGATTTTTGTCCATTGTAGGAAAGATATATCATAAGACGCAGATCAGTTGGTTTTGATTGGGGGATTTTCGAAAGGTGGGCAAAAGAATAGTCTGGCCAAGTGTAGGATTATGGTTGGTATGTTGATTGATGATTTTTGCGTTAGGAGACATGTTTCAAGTGTATACTTAGCGTGTGTATCATTTATTAGATCCAGAAAGGTCAGTGAATGGGGGTCATCCAAACAGGTTGGATGGGTGCATCTTATGTATCTGAGTACTGGAAACGTCCTTGATATTCCAGACTACCTACATACCCTGTATCCACGGGATCAAGGTACTTTCAAGATGCAAGTGAAATGAATATGTAGTTCTAGTATGACTTGATGATGTGGGAATAGTTTGGGATGGTTGTGATGGTGGGGATTTGATGTATGTTTTGATGATTGTGATTTGTAGCGAGATCGATGTATGGGGTGATTTTTTTTGGATTTTCTATGTTTTTCTACTGTTTTTGGATTTTTTGTTTTTGTATTGTTTTTTGGATTTTCTGATTTTGTGTTGTTTTTGGATTTTTTTTATTTCATATGTACAAAGGGGAGCTTACAAGGGTCCCCGTTCCATGAGTTAGCCTTGGGATGGGATAGTCTGTTGGGTGATAGGATTTGATGCTTCTCAATTCCAAGCCATGGGATGCGTGGGATATGGAGTGGTGTAACTTCACGAGGACTTATTAGATGGTGAAACCAGCCACTACACATGGCGCCTAAACAAGTTTTCACCATGGTACCTATCCAAGGCGTCACCGAAGTGATTTTCACCATTGGAAGTTTTTTATTGCACTCAGGTGTTTTCTTGATTTATTGATTTTTTATTTTTTATTTTTTTGACTTGGGGTACCAGATGGGTTATGTATAAAATTTCTTTAGATGTAGGATGTTCATCGGCTCATCCAAAGGCTGCCCCTTAGGTGTTGCAAGCTAATATGCTCCTGACCCATAGTCAGCTGTGATGACATAAGGTCCTAGCCAATTGGGTTCAAACTTCCCTTGCTTAGGACACTCTTGAAGGTTCTTCTGATTTTCCATAAGGACAAGGTCACCTACTTCAAATTTTTGGGTTCTGATCCTCTTGTTGTAGCTTCTTCGAAGGCGATTTTGATATGCCTGTAGGTGGTTCAACGCATTCAGGCATTTCTCATCCAGTAGTTCTAGTTGATGCAACCTTGCGACTCTGTATTCCTCATCAGAGATTATGTTTTATAGGGATACTCGTAAGGATGGGAGCTCAACCTTGATAGGTAAAATGGCTTCAGATCTGAATACTAGGGAAAATGGGGTGGCTCCTGTGGGAGTGTGGATGCTTGTGCAGTATGCCCATAGGGCAGGGTTGAGTTGGACGTGCCAGTCACGGCTAGCTTCATTCACTATCTTCTTGAGAATGCAGAGGATGGTTTTATTAGAAGCCTCTACTTGACTATTTCCTTGAGGGTAATACGGCATGGAGAAATAGTGTTTGATATCGAACTTTTCACATAAGGTGTGAACCTCTTGGATCTTGAATGGATTTCCATTGTCAGTGATGATGGAATAAGGGATACCATAGTGGCAGATGATATAGTGGAGGATAAACTTGGAGATTTGGGTACCAGTGGTGAAGGTGAGTGGTATTGCTTCCACCCACTTTGTGAAGTACTCGGTAGCAGTAATTATGAACTTATGGCCATTGGAGGATGGGGGATGTATTTTTCCTACGAGGTTGATTCCCCACTATGAGAAAGGCCATGGTGTTGTGATGGGTTGCAGCTCCTGTGTTGGTGCATGGATGAGATCGCCATGCTGTTGACATGGGAGGTATTTTTTGATGAACTGATAGGCATCTCGGTCCATGGTTGGCCAAAAATATCCAGCCCTCAGGATCTTTTTAGAGAGAGTGGGTCCACTTGAATGTGCCCCACAGATACCTATGTGTACCTCTTCCAAGGCTACCTCAGCTTCCCTAGAGTCTAAACATCATAGAAGCGTGTCATCAAGACTCCTTTTGTAGAGGGTGTCACCTACAAGGATGAAACGGGAGGATCGACAGATGAATGATTTTCTCTGTGATGTGGATAGGTTAGGGGGGAGGATATTATCGTGGAGATATAGGTAGGTTTCCTGATACCACGGGGATAGGGGACCAATGACTTCGCACACTAGTTCTAATTGAGGAACATTGTATTCTAGGATGGGGAGTTGTTCTATCAAGAACTCACATTTCTTGCTGTCTTTCTTCATGTTGACCAAGGATCCAATGGTAGCCATGGTGTCTACAGCTTTATTATTGAGCCTTGGGATTTGCTCAAAGTGGATGTCATCAAAGTAGTCTTTGAAATCGTCGACCATCGTTTTGTAGGGCAGGAGCTTATCATCTTTGGTTTTGTATTCATTATTTACCTGTCGGATGACCAGTTGAGAATCTCCATACACAGTCAACTTCTCAATTTTCCATTTTATTGCCATGTAGAGACCTATGATGAGGACCTCATATTCTACCATGTTATTGGTACATGGGAATGTGATCTTCAAGGACTTAGGGATGGTGTCACCCTAAGGGGTAACAAACAAGACACCTGTCCTTGAGCCTCTCTGTGTGTACGATCCATCGAAGCACATCTTCCATGTGTCTGTAGCTGGTGTGATTGTCAAGATAGCTTCATCAGGAAACTCTGCTAGTGTAGGATGTTCTATCAGAATAGGTGCTTCAGCCAACTGATCGGTGATAACCTGTCCTTTGATGGCATTTCTCTCTGTGTATTCAATGTCAAATTCAGTTAGAATCATGACCCATTTTTCCATTCTCCTAGTAAGAGTAGTTCTATTTAGCAGATACTTCAGTGGGTCGATCTTGGCGATGAGCTTGGTCTTGTGATTGAGCATGTAGTGTCTTAACTTTTGTGAGGTAAAGACTAGGGCTAGACATGCTCGTTCAATTTGTGTATAGTTGAGCTCATAGGATATGAGAGTACAGCTGATGTAATAGATGGCTCTTTCTTTTCCATGCTCATCGTGCTATGCTAATAAGGCTCCGATAGCTGTCTCTGTGGCAGAGATGTATAGCAGGAGGGGTTCTCCTTGCCTTGGTGGAGATAGAACAGGGGGATTAGCCAGGTATTCTTTTAGTTGATCAAAGGCATCCTGACACTGAGTGTTCCAGACAAAGGCTATATCTTTTTGGAGTAGATGTTGGAATGGTTGGCACTTATCGGCAAGCTAGGCAATGAACCGACGGATAGACTGGAGTTTTCCTTGCACGCTTCTCAGATGTTTCAATGTTTTTGGAGGTGGCATTTCGGTGATGGCCTTGACCTTTGCGGGATCAACTTTGATTCCTCTTCTAGAGACTATGTATCCCAGGAGTTTTTTGGAGGTGGCTCTGAAGACACACTTCTTTGGATTTAGGCGAACATTGTATTACTCTAATCGATTGAAGATCTTGGCCAAAACATCCAGGTGTTCTTCTCTGGTCTTTGACTTCCCTAGTAAGTCATCCACATAGTCTTCCATGATGTGGTGAAATAGGTCATGGAAGATGACAGTCATAGCTCTTTGATATGTAGCTCCTGCATTTTTTAGGCCAAATGGCATTACGACCCAGCAGTATGTTCCCCATGGGCATATGAAGGTTGTCTTATGTTGATCCTTTTCGGCAATTTTGATTTGGTTATATCCTGAGAAACCATCCATGAGGGATAACATTTCATGTCCTACCATGAGATCCACTATCATGTCGATGTTTGGTAGTGGGAAGTCATCTTTTGGGCAGGCTTTGTTGAGGTCTCTGAAGTCGGTGCAGCAACGGATTCAGCCATCTGGTTTGGCTACTGGTACTAGGTTTGAAACCCATTTAGGATAATCAATTGGACAAATGAACCCAACATCCAGTAGTTTTTTTAGCTCTGCTTTGACAAGGAGGGCCACCTGAGGATTTATTTTTCTGAGTTTCTGCTTTAATGGTTTCGCATCAGGACGTACTGCAAGATGATGAACGACCAAGGTAGGATCTAGCCCTGGCATGTCTACGTAGGTCCATGCAAAATTGCAATTTCGTCGTGTGAAGAATGCCAAGAATTTTTCTTGTTCCTGTAAGCTAAGAGATTCTGCCCTGAAAGTGATTTTTGGTTCTTCTTTTGTCCCAAGATTCATCTTTTGGGCTAGCTCAACTAGGACCGGTGATCTATCTGGATAAACCTTGTCTATCTTAGGAAGGCCCATGCTTCCATCTTCTAGCACCTTGTGGAGGTTTTCACCAGGAGATACGTCTTTTATTTTTACATTTTCAGGATCTGACACTGCCGTAAAACAGTTTTTACCATCAGATCCATTTTTTATTTTTATGTTTTTACAACTGGAAGTAGAGGTTGTCTCCCTGAAATAGGCATGCGAATCAAGCTCCATGATGTATCCTGCTCTGTGGTCTCCCAAGGGGAAGTGATCTCTAACTCCCATCATTTCAGCAATGGCCTCATCGTTAGGTGCGATGTCGAAGACAGGAGGTCCCTGTTGGTCCCAATCTATAAGTTTTGGGTATACCAGTGGTAAGTCAATGGAGGATGAGGCGAGGGTGGTGACTGTGTGGATGGTGCATATGGATGAGTCAAAGAAGTCAGAAAAGTCACTAAAGGAGTCTTGATGGTCTATTTCATTGACGTTGTCGACTTCAGGGGAGACTGTAGCAACCTCGGCTAAGATACATTCGCCGGTAGTGAGGATACGTTGTCTTTGACCATATCCTAATCCTTGGGTATAGGGATTTCTTGTTGCTTGCAGTGGTTCCACAATTCCCTGTTCATGAAGGCCTATACCGCCTTGTCCTTTGTAACCCATGCTTTTGAAAATTTTAGTCCCTTTTCCATAGATTTCTGTTGGTATGGTGGGACCTTCTTGTTCTATTTCTTCATCCTTATATAGCTAGGATGAGATATCTTTGAGCACATCCTGGTCCAAGAGATGTTTCTTCTCAAAGATGGGTGATGGTTTGCACTTGATGATGACTATGTTGGTTGCTTCTATCTTTGGGATGCCAAACGTTTTTGGAGTGGGTAATGTGCCCACACAAAAAGTACCGCGTAGGTCATATTCTCCACATCCCATGTCGTTGAGCTTGATCTTGACCTTGGATGGTGGAGGTGCTTGGGATGAAGTGGTGGCAATGTTTGTGGGGTCGATATATAAGGTGGAAGCTGTAGGATTAGTTTTGGTGGTGGCTTTGTTGTATGGGCAGAAGGTTTGGTTGTGGCCTTCCAGAAAACTGTAGTATTGAAAGGGGCGAGGATCGGCATAGACAATTACTTCTGTGCCGTTGTGAGGGAACTTGAGGCATTGATGGAATGTGGATGGGATAGCTTGCATGGCATGGATCCATGGTCGGCCGAGAAGAATGTTGTAGGGGAGGTCAAAATCAAGGACCTGACATTTTGTTTCTAGTATTTTTTGTCCCACTTGAATAGGAAGTTTGATGGTGCCTTCAGATAGCCATTCAGTGTCATCATAGCCTTTGATTGTGATGCACTCGCTGGTGTCTACAACCACATCAGAGTACCCCTAGCAGTTTTAGAGTGCATATGTTTAGGCTGGAGCCACCATCTATTAAGACTCTTTTAATGATGTGTTTGTGGATACAGACTTCGATGTGTAAGGTATCATTGTGTAGGTGTTCAGATGCGGGAAGGTCCTTTTCTGAAAATGTGAGATGGTGGGGTGCGACAATATGTCCTATCATGGCTTAGAATTGAGTTACATTCAAGTTGGCAGGGACTTGCATTTCTAAGAGTGCTTTGTCAAGGACGTCTTTGTGAAGAGGTGATGTGCGGAGCAACTCAAGTATAGATATTTGTGCAGGGGTCTTTCCTAGATGCTCTAGGAGGTTATATTGATTGGTATGTGATGAACGTGTGGTTGGATGAGGGGGTAGGGGATCGGATGTGGATGCAGGCGTTTATTCAGTGGTAGGGGCTGTGCGGATGGATACACGGCCATGATGGGTTGTGACAGCGCAATCGGGTGCTTGTGCCTGAATGGTGATTGTATTGACATGGTGGGATGATGGTTCGATCCGCCCTACAATAGAGTCATAGGATGTGGGTGGTGAGGTGACGTTGTATGCTTGATTGGATGAGGAGGCTTTATTATGGCTAGGTACGGTATCTTTGTAAGCTCCGAGGTTGGCATTTGGTGAAGGTTGGGTGCTTTGATCGAGGTTGACTAGATTTTGATCTATAAGGTCTTGGATGCAATGTTTTAGTTGCATGCAGTCAGCTATTTTATGACCCGCAATGCGGTGGTATTCACAATAGTCATTTTCATTGTACCATGCAGCTTTGAGTTCATTCTCTTGACGGGGTCTAACGGGTGGGAGCGTGATCAAACTATGCTTGAGACATCTATCAAGGATGTCTTCGATGGGTTCCCCTAAGGGTGTAAATTGCCTTCGAGGTTTGCGTGGTTTAGTTTGACCCCTCTGGTTATTTACATTTGTTGCATATGTATGTGCAGGTGTTTCATTCTGTACATGTTGGACGGCTTTCACATCCGTGACACCATCGTTCAAAGTGTTCTTGTTCTTCCCCCAATAGCGTGATTTGTCGTTTGATTGTGTGTTGGCGTTATTGTTTGTATTGGGGGTGTTGTTATTAGATTTGTAGTTGTTATTGTTGTTGTTGTTGGATTTGTAGTCATACAGATTGATGGAGCCCTTGGCAATGAGGGCCTGTTCAATAGTGGTACCTTTGTCGATAACCTCTTCAAAGGTAGACGCACAAAGAATTTGTAAATGGAATCCTAATTCCTGATTGAGGTTGGCCACGAACATGGTGACGAGCTATTTTTCAAGAATTGGCCATGGGAGTTTGCTTGCTAAGCCTCTCCACCTTTGCAAGAAGGAAGCGAAGGCTTCTCTGTTCTTTTGTTTGGTGTTGCAAAGGTCTGTCATAGACATTTTGTGCTTGAAGTTGTAGGAGAAGTGGTTTACAAATTTTTTTGCAAGCTCAAGGAAAGTCCTAATGCCTAGGGGAAGATGTGTGAACCATTCAGCGGCTTGACCGCCAAGGCTTCTTGGGAAGAGTCTCATAAGATATGTATCATTATTTGAGACTTCTAAGAAAGTGATGTAGAACTCCCTAAGGTGATCCCTAGGGTCTCCCTTCCCCTTGTATTTGTTGAATTTTGACATTGCAAAGTTCTTGGGGAAAGGGGGCATGTACAATGTGTGATCAAATGGATAGGGGCAAATGTCCTCAAAGGAGTAGTGTTTGCACTTGCCCCCAGTTTGCATATCGTCTACCTTTTGGATCAAGGATTGTACAATGGTTGTGAGATCCTGTGGTTGTTGTGGTTGGAATGTGTAGGCCTATTAGTTGGTAAGATGTTGGAGGTGGGATGGGATTTGATGTTGGAGATTTATTTGGTTGAGGTTTTGGTTGTGGGTTGGTGTTTTGGTTGATTTGTGCTTGTTGTTGATATGTGTGGAGTTGTTGGAGAATGTGTGGTGGTATTTGGGGATTGGTTTGATATTGTGTTGATGAAGTTATGGGGTTATGTGGATACGTGATATTGGATGGATTGACATTGGATAGGTGGACGTTGGATGTATTTTGAGGTGGTTCTACGAATAATTGTCGTAGGTATGCTATGGTTTGGGGGTTGGGTGGAGGTACACTCATGGAGGTACTCGCATGTGTGATGTTTCCTTGTATGCCCAAGGTGATTTGTGGAATGGAAGGGTTTATGGTAGTTGTGGTAGTGGATGTGATGACGGGTTGGGAAGTGGTAGGGATGGTGGCACTTGTGGGGATTGTAGATGTGGCACGATAGAGCTTGTGGAGGTGGTAGATACGGTAGGTGTTGATGTTTGTGAGATGATATGTTGGGTATTTGATGTAGATGCTTGGGTATTTGATGTGGTAGGAATGATTGTAGAGGTGGATGGTTGTGATGAGGTCGTGTTATGGGGTGGTTGGGCACCAATTTTGAGGAGATAATCCAGAAATCTATTTGGATCTGACCTTAGTACTTTGTCAAGCATGTCCATGTTATCTGCGTCTTGTGTGAAGATCAAGACATCTAGATCATCTTGGGATATGGTGGGGACGTTTTGTGTTGGTGGCAGTGGTGGTGGTGGTCATTGTTGAAAGTAATGGAAGGTATTTTCATTGGGACCGTATGGGGGGATGTAAGAGTACGTAGGTGGGTTTTTATTGATGGGTATGTTGCTGTTGTTGGTGTTAGGCATTTCTATGCCACCATATAGCCAAGATTCTACCATTTTTTTATTCTTTTTGTGTTGTGATCTTGTGATGGGCATGCACGTATATGGAGTTGATTTCTAGAAGTAGAGTGAGATGGGGATGGAGACCTTAGAGAATCTGATTGATTGTGTTGGACCCAAAGATGGATGTGGTAGTGAGATGGGGTAAAAAAAGAGGATGTGGTGGAAGATCGATGTCTTTCTAAAGATTTTAACCTAAGGGTGATACGAATGGATGATATTGATTTTTGTACAAATTTTGGACCAAAGATGGATGATGATGGTGTGTGTTTTGAGGATGATTTTGATGGAAGGGGTTTTGATTTTGATGTTGATTTTGACTAATTAGGATGATTAGGATGATGTTTTTGTGAAGGACTTTGATGGTCAACAAGTTGAGCTTTAGGTAAGATCTAGATTTTTGTGTTGGCACAAGGGGATGTTTCTCTTTGTTTAGGGTAGACTAATGACCTTACACAAAGAAGGGTGATTATTTTTCTTGAAAGGTAGACTAATGACTTTTCAAGGAAAATATGATATTAATGATGAGATCTAGATCTAACTTTGGTTCAAAAGGATGACAAGCTTTGGTTGATGATTTGTTGATGGGTATTTTGATTTGGATTTGGATATTTTGAAATGATTTGTTTTGATCCAACGAGATATGCAAAAAGATTTAAGGGGGATGGATAGATATGGATTTGGGCAGGTTATGATGTAGCAAAGGGTCCAATAATGATGATGGTGGATTCTCTAAGATCGAAATGATGGTATGTTTTTGGAAAATTTTGAGGAGAAAATGGACGGGGTATAGACAGTTTTTTGGAATGTAAATATGGATTATGGCAGAACAAATAGTGAAGATCACAACTGAATAGGTCTTAGTCTCAGGCAAATCAATCTAAAAATAGCACCAATCCATGGGTGAAATGGTGCCACAATCAGATAGAGATGGCGCTAAAACTAGGCAGTGTTGGTCGAGGTCCTAAAAAGATAGATTTTGGATTTGTTTTGATTTGGAATTTGATCAACTGATTTGGTTTGTCTCTTGGCAGGTGTTTGAGTTAAATTTAAGCATATAAACACACCATTAAGCACATGAACACACAATAACCAAGATTTTTTTGTTTGTGAAATGACGTGTGATTTTGTTAAACAAGCACTTTGCACAACCTAAGGTGAAGATATGATAGTATTTGTTGAATCCCCTAGCTGCACCTATTCAGAGCGGGTAGCTCCAGGATCTTGGTAGCACCAGCTCCTCCTTACAATTGCACACACTTCTCACGCATACCAAGATCTAGGTTTCTTATAAGGCTTGTCCCTCACCAAACCTTTAGATTATCGCTGCTACCTCAACTAAGAACCACATGAATCAGAGCCGCTTCAAAGGTTTCCCTTCTGCATCAACAAATAGAAGGATTTTGGCTTGCTAAACAATGGTTTGTAGTAAGGACATCCATTCAAGTGGTTATACGTGTGGCAGCGCTACTCTCCGTTATGGAGTCACCTAGCCTCCAAGGGTTACGCCTTAGAGGGTTTTGGGAGAGGTTAGCTGTCGGTATAACACAACAACACCTGTTGCTTATGAATTTTGTCCCAAACACCTTATTTTATATAGCAGCTTGGAAGAGCTTAGCTTTAGCTTGATGCCGCTTGGTTCGTTCCCGCCTTTCGAAGCGGGGTGGCAGGCCCTCTAAGGATTATCAAAAGCAACACAATCACAAAAATACTTTTGATCCCCAAGTTCATACAAAGATGCGAGGGGAGAGCATACGTATTCCTTATGTTTGCATCACACTAAACATGGTTGATTTTAGTTCTTTGGATTAAGTTGGGGGTGATTAATGCAAGTATTGTGAGGAGCTTTTGATTCCCAAGGTCACCAAATGGTGCGAGGGAAGAGCATACACTTCTCACACTACCAACACGAACCATGAAAAATATTTCACACAATTTAAAATAGTTTTCTTGATTATATGAGTGAAAAATGCAGATTGTTGTTCTTTTTAACCCAATACTTTTAATTGATGCAATTTGTGGTTCTTTTTAAAACCCAAAATTGAAGTGTTTGATAGTTGTTGGCACACAATTGTCAATTTTAGAGCACCAAATTCAAATGTTTGACACACACACACACACAAAGATTTGTTTGTTGTTTGTTCAAAATGTTGTGTAACTAACATACAAAGGGTTCATTTTTAGATTTCCAATTGAAGTGTTTTTGCTAAACTAGTGATAAAAACATCCTGTAAAAGTTTGTTAGTATCCGCAAAATGATAGTAAAGACCTGCAAAAACACTTGTCAGTACCTACATAGACAACAAAGTTAGTTCTATAAATAGCGCTAAAACAGAGGTCAAATGGCGACACTGCGGGCAATAAATGGCAACACTGACAGAAAATAGACTGAGAGCCCGACACCCTATACAGATGGCGCTAATTAAACAGATAGCATAAATATCAGACCCATAAGGCACCAGAATAGAAGATGGCGCTACCCAATTACACAAAAAGTGCTAATAAAACAAATAGCGCTAAAACAATATACAAAAAGTGCTAATTAAGAAAATAGTGCTAAACGGGGTCTAGTAAAGCGCCACTGCGCAAGTTGTCAAGAGGTTCATTCACAGTCGCTGATAGCACCAATCTGGGTGGATAGCGTTGATACAGGTCTGCGTGCGTCTAACCTACAAAATGGAGACCTCCTTACGAAAATAGAGTGTTATGCTACACACACAACATGTCCCATTAGCATTGTTAGTCTGGATAAATGAAAAACAAGACAAAAAGCAAAGCCAAAATGCATGTTTACACTTTATGAAAATTTTGACATAACTTCCCCTTGTATTTTCAAGATCTCTGTGAAAACAGAGAGTAATTAAACACCAAAAATAGTAGGGAGATCATAAAAAAAAGACATGTAAGTGAGTTGATAAATGGAAACGTGTTGCGCAGAATAGCGCTAAAACAGAGAATGGTGCTAAAAGGAGCCAGAGATGGTGTCGCTGCGTAGGTAGGATAGCATTGCACCTGTAAACACATGTCCCTTGCACAAAACTCACACAAACCGGATTAGACTTGGACATTGTGGGTCCCACCGGGCGTGCCAATGTAGATTAGGTAAACAAATAAGGTTGAAAACAGAAAACTAAATGCAATGAAATACAAAAAGCTATACCTCATATGAAGACCCAATCTCATCAAGGGAGAGGAACCTTGCACCCAAAACAAGCTCCTAAGACATGATTATCCCTAGACAAGTGATTCAAATGTGAAATGCTACTCAAATTGCAACTCACTAAAAGACTAGCTCAATTGATATTTTGGCATAATAACTTTGCATAAAACTTGGATGATTGAATGGGTTGAGAGATGTTGTATTTATAGACTTTTTGGAGGGATTTTGATCCAAGGGTGGAGATTGATTTGGAAGATCAATGGTAGAGGATGAAGGTGATGTGGAGGGCCTAGATTCAATCTTGAATGAATGGAGGGCTAGGAATAAAAGTGAATCTTTTATTCATTTGGGGAAAAAGGGGTTATTAATGAGCATGGGTGGTGAAGGATTATTTTTGAATTAAAGATTCATATGGGGGAATGTAAATGAATTAAAAATTTATTTGGGGATAAGTGGAAATAAATGAGTATGGGTGAGGTAAAGGGAATTAAATGTGATGTGGGATGTTTTTTAAATAAAAAATTGACTTGGGTGGAATTATTTCAATTTTTTATTTGGAGGATGTGGAGAAGGGTGTTAAACTAGGTTTGACCACCCAAATGAGAGGTTAGGATTAATTAAACATAGGTTTTATTTAATTAATCTTAGGGCTAGGATGAGGCAGGCTAGGGTAGGCAATTAAATAATAGCTATTTAATTGTCTAGGGTAGGGATAGGTCAATTAGTAGGCTGAATTAATTAGTTAACATGGTTTTAGCTAATTAATTGGATTTAGTGAAAAAGGGGGGAATTGATTTAATAAATATTTCATATTTATTAAATCAATTGGCTAAGGTTGGGACTATTGAATTAATGAAATTAATTCAATTGTTAGGATAAAATGATGGAAAATAGGGTAATGAAGGGATAATTAATTAAATAAAAATTTAATTAATTGGTTAGGAGGGAAATTGACATGATTAGGGATGTTGAGAGTCAGTTTTGATGGTAGAAGATATTTTTAGGTGTCTACACTAGTTATACCCACTAAAGCCATCAAGAAAGGAAAAATATTTCTTGCCTGCCAAAGAGTCAAGAACTTGGTCAATAAATGGCAATGGAAAGTGATCCTTCCTAGTAGCAGTATTGAGTACTCTATAATCAACACAAACTCTCCATTTGCTACCTTTCTTGGGCACTATGAACAATAGTAAAATGCATTCACTGTCTGAAATGGGGTATATAAAGTCTGCATCCAGAAGCTTTTTGTGAGGACCACCCTTTTTACTTATGTTGTTATGACTATTTACATTACTGTTATTGTTATTTTTTTATGTTTGTGGGATAGCAGTTCCCGGAATTGTCAAACTATTAAACTTTATTATGATTTCGGAAAAACTAATTGGGTGATGTTTGGATAAGTTTACATTTCAGAAAAGTTAAATAGGTGATGATGGAAAATTGTAATATGATTTCATTTATGTTAATTAGAACTATGTCATGATAATGCATGTTTTTAAGTTGCTTCGGCTATGATGATTTTATGTGGTTACTGATCTTGTAATTTAGTGTGCAGGAATTACTAATCGAACCACAGATTTCAGAGATCATTCCGCACCTCGTTATTTGTTGTTCCCTGTTAAGCCGATCTGGTTCCACGAGGAACCAAGATCTCTTTGTGTTTGATGTGATGATGTAATGTGGTCTTTTGTATGGTCGGGTGGGTTAGGTTACCCTCATGTAACATTATTTTATAATTTGTGTTGTAAAAAAAGATTGAATTTGAATTTCCTTATTTTATTTAAATTTATGAGGCCTTTTCTTGTGCTTTACCTTGACCAGGGGTGTCTTGTATGGGTTAAAGTTGACCCAGAGTTATACCCCATGGGTCCAGGGGCCCATTTGGCATGGGTAACCCTTGAGTAACCTCCATCTAGTCATCTTAACTTCCCCCTGAAGTTAAGTGACGAAAATTGGGGTATGGGGGGGACATGATGGGATTGTACCAACACCCAACCCATCCCTCTTCAATCCCCAAGGTTAGAGATGACTACAAACCCATCCATTATTGAAGGATTGACTTGAAGTCACCTTCTCCATTAGTGAGATTCCCCCATGTGAAGTGGGGCCACCCATGTGAAGGAGGGAAGAAGAGGCATGGGTCACCTGTCTTTTACTCCTTTAACTCCTTTTATTTCTCCCATGCGAAAGAGAAATGACATGAGGAAAGGGATAAGGAGTACTCTAGGGATGGGTGAGTGACATAAGCCACCAGGACAGAATAGTGGTTTTGGGAAGGGTGAGGAGGTGACAAGTGTCACCTCCCCATTCCTCGAAACTAAAAAGAAATTGGGTTATTTGTTTCCAAATTGGAAAGGAGAGGGAGTGAGTTGAATTTTGGGGAGAATTTCATTCTTATTTGCCAAAAATAGAAAAGTTAGCTTGCAGGAGAGAGAAGGGAGAGGGAGTTGGTGGCTAAGGTTGGAAGAGAACTCTGTGGGCTCTGCAACAGTTTCATTCCAGGAGGGCTTTGTAAGGTTGGTTTGATTTTTACCTTTATTTCGTATAGCTGAATGTGTATGTAAAGTGTGTGAATTTGTGTTTAGATTTATTTTCTGTGGGGTTTGTTGTCGGGTTGTTTGACAGAGCTTCTCCCACTTGGGAGAAATGCTCATCAAGTTTGGGGTAGGGGAGGAGAGATCCTCCTCGGGTGCATACCTGTTTCCATCTTTTGGGATGTCAAAAGCCTTGAGGGCATGTATCTGTGACTGTATCTTTGACTTGAGAGTCAAATACAGATTTTCTTAAAAATTTGTGATCAAACTTGGTTTGAGACCAAGAGAAATTGTATTGGTTAACTTATCTGTAAGGGTGACACTCTGGAGTCGAGTGTGTCCACTCTCCTGCCCCTTATGAAACTCACTGTAGTCGAGTTTCCGTGTTGTGTAAATTACCCACGGGTGTTTGTGTGCTTTGGGATTGTTGTTGTTACTGTTGTGAAGTGGAGTGCTTGAGTTACCCAGGTGTGAGTATGGTCTCCCTAGCTCGGGGGTGACCCTCTTGCGGGTCTACGGAAGGGAGGAGAGCTAGATGAGTGGTGTTTTCTTCTTTGTTTGTCTTTGATACGCAGGTTTTCTCTTGGAGCTTCTGGTTGGATATTTATGAAGAAACAGCTTATTCTTCTTTGTCATGAGAATTAGGCCAGGTTCATTTCATTAGATTTGAAGTGAGAGCACCTCTCTTGTTATTGTTGTAATTTATTGTTACCCTGGGAGTGAAGGAAATCACCTCCCTAATCTTGTTATTGATGGACTTTTACTTGGTTGTCACAAGCTATCAGTTGTATATTGTTGGGAGAAGGAAGTTCATATCTGGGAAGTTAGTTGTATGTATCCATGGTTTCAAATTCTCTTGCTATTTGTAGTGGAAGAGTTAACTTTTCTGTAATATGAATGTGGTAAACAAATACCTTAAATTTTCAAGTTATGTTGCTTTGTAAACCTTTTTAAATAGCAATTTTATTGTGTTTAATGTGTTATTGAAAGGAAGAGTTCATTTCTTATTTGCAATCTAATCTGAGTTTGTTTATGTAATTAGAAGAATAGAACTGCTAAACTAATTAAAGGGTCAGTTTTATGGTTCATTGTTCTAATGGAAAAGATAGTTTATAAATGATTAAGTTTTCTTCTTCATAAGTAATGGATTTAATTATTTTGTAAGTTTTAAAGAAAATCTATTATATAATTACTTCTGTTTGTCCCAAAAGTTGAAATGGACATGTATTAATTGCCGAAATAAACTGATAAAAAAAACTTCATTTTCTTAAGTATATATAATCTTTATTACTTGATCATTTTAATTGACTAAAAGAAACTGAATAAAGTGTTTAATTTGAGAAAATTATGAAATATAGATATATATATAAATATATATATATATATATCTATATATATATATAACAGTTGTTATTTAATTATCATTTTGACAGAATTAGAGATACTGAATAAATTGTTTGATTGAGAAAATTATGAGATATTCTGAAAACTGAAATATATATATATATATATACATATATATATATATATACATATATATATATATATATATTAATTGATATGTAATTATCATTGAATAATAATAAACTCGTATTAAATTTTATGGCCGCCGAAATAAAAGCGAAATTAGAAATCGGTGTGTAAAACACAGTCAAAGCTTGCACGGTGGGCGGTGGGGAGTAATCCCCACCGCAGTCTCCATTTGTTTTATTAGAGGTGTGGGGAGGGGCAGAGCCGCACCCACACCCCACATCGTGGGATGTGGGTGGGGCTCCACCCCTCCCCACATCCCTCCACCCCTTCGACCCCGCGGAGCTCTTAACTCCGCTCCACAGCAGCGCTTCGCCCGCCGTTGTTTCTTGCGGCCTCCGTCCCTCTGTGCGGCCCAACCCCTGCCGCCAGTCCCCTGTCACAGTAAAAACATAAAATGTTAAGCATAAAAAAAAAGTTAGGGCTATTTAGCCCTAACATATATGCATTGGTTCATTTAAATAACAAAAAAATATATATATGTTTTGTTTGTGGATATTCCACTTGGTTGGCATAATATATATATATATAGATATAATTATCTCTATTTATACCTTATGTTTTGAAAGGGAATTGTAAATCAATATAGATATAATTATATATATAGTTCTATATGTATATATATTACATATATATATTTATATATATGGGATATATATACATAGAAGAGGTTTCATGG
This sequence comes from Cunninghamia lanceolata, assembly GCA_027924645.1. Classification (NCBI taxonomy): domain Eukaryota; kingdom Viridiplantae; phylum Streptophyta; class Pinopsida; order Cupressales; family Cupressaceae; genus Cunninghamia; species Cunninghamia lanceolata. Next base: position 1,911,128 of record BSBN01000144.1, on the reverse strand, counting down.
ACCATTTTATGAGGCCCTCTCTATAATTCATAACAAGGAGATTTGCAAATTAAAATAAAACAAAAAAATATATATTCACAGTTAGGTTTTATTAAGTGTTGAACAAAACAACCAAAGAATTTATGCTTCCTTGATCAGGGTTTTATAAAGAGGAGAACCTCCTACATATATTAACAATGATATAGGATTTACAATAAGAGTATTAATATTAATTATTAGTAATAATAACAACAGTAATTATAATTAAGAGAAAATAAAATTATAATTTAAAGAGAGCATAAAGGAATTTACTGGAATACTCCGGAAAGAGTTTCTCAGAAGTTTCAACTACCAACGTAATTCCATAACCGGGAAAATGAAGAGGAAAATTACACGTCACCTTGCTTAAAGGATCACTGGAAATAAACTTAAGAAGCCAACACAGAGATTCCATGTGAGGCCATTTTAATCTCAACTGTAGTAAACGTCCACATAAGTAAACCTGTAAGAGAGTCAGAAGAAGAAAAAGTAACATTGGAAAAACACAGAGGAGAAAATGCGCGGCATTTTCCACATGGGATAAGAGAACTAAGTTGATGGACCCTCCAGTCAATAGTTGCTTAGGAACAAGTTTAAATAATACATACAAGAGGAGAAACCTAGAATGGAGAAGACTAGGAGACCGAGTCCAGTGAAGTAGTAAACCAGCCTATGTGTCCTGTATCATCCAGAAGTTAGGTTTAATGTCAACAATAGATACAGTGATAACCCTGATTGATGTTCAATATGAAGGAAGGATCGGATAAACATAAAGAAAGCAAAGAAAATGAAAGAGAGAGAGACCGAAATATAAACAAACTAAATTATCAGAGAAATAGTTAAGGTGAGCGCAATAAAAATACACTCAAAATTAAGACCCTGAGGAAAGGGAAGAGAGAGCAAACGAATCGCCTTGTTGAGAATGCTAAGTCGAAGGAGGAGTATGTTTCAGGAAGCAAGAGAGGAGACAGACAACCGTGCCTTGTTGAAAAATGATTAAATAGGGAGATCACAAGTAGGTTTAGTCGGAACAAGGCGTCGTGGGAAGTTGTTAATCTATCAGTGAACCACGTGCGTAAAATAGTGTTGAGTAATTCCCACTTACATCGTAAGGCGTTATGCTGTCAGAATTTTGCCGAGATTTAGATTTAGGAACCCTGATATTTTAAACCTTGCAGTGACGATAACGGCATCGTAGAGACCCCCTTGTTGGTCTGCTCGCGTCTGGTTGCATGCAATTGTACTTGTACCCCGCCGACAACTGTAGTGTTTTCGCCTTGAACGAACACCACCGAGCATGCTACGCATGCGAGGGGGTTTTTAGGTAAGCGCGAGAAAAATTTTTGATATTTCGTGTCATGACCACATGACAGATGTGGCTGTGACACGTGTGATGTGTGTTGTGACCACATGGAAAATGTGGGCATGACACTTTTGAAGCTCAACTTTCACAATCTCTCTGAGGGCGGGGTTCATGTGCTTCTACTACTTCCTGATGGGTCTATAGCCATCATCAATATATATTTTGTGCATGCATAAGGTAGGATCAATGCCTTTCATGTCACTGTAATCCCAGGCAAATGTTGTTGAGTGTGTATGCAATATTTCATGCAGAGATTGTTGTTGTTCATCAGTCAATGTATTGTTAATATTCAACATCTTACCTGCCTTGATTTCTACTTGTTTGGATAATTCTTGCATAGAAGAAAAATCAAAGTTGGTTAATACGGGTAAGCATTGTTGGGGTAATAAAGCATGAAATATTTGGGATACCTCCTCTGAGGAACTGCTGGGTATTATGTTTCTCAAAGGGTCTTGTAAGTAGGATAGGCAGTCTTGCTATTGTGGGTGCCTCCCACAATCATTTTGTATAATGTGAGCAATTAATTCATCTTCATCTAGAATATCCAATAAGGGGTTACGTTTAATAGTCATCAGAGTTTGCAGGGAATAGGTGTCCTCATCCTCTAGGCTAGGCCAAATGGTTTGCTCAAGCTCATGGTATGGCTAGGTTGGTGGATATAAAACCAATTTCTTGGTCACAATCCCATTGGATATGATCATATTACCAGATCTGCAACCTATAAATGCATCAGCAGTGGCCAGCCATGGTCTACCTAGTATAAGAGGATAACCAGCAAGATTAACCTTTGGCTATAATACTATAAAATCAGCAGGGTATTCCCAAGAATCTAAAGCAATGACCAAATCTTCTATGACTCCTTCAGATTTGACTATAGACCTATCAGCTAATTGCAAGACTATTTAAGTAGGCCTAAGGTTGTTTAATTGGAGTGTTTGCATTGTCTCCTTGGTCATGACATTAATTGCAGCACCTAAATCTATCAAAGTATTCTTAATTAGAGTCCCATTGATCTTGACATCCACCACTGGACTACCTAGATATGTATATTTGGAAATAGTTATATTACCCAATATGATATCAGCAAGATTGCCTAAAACATGTACTATCTGAGGGTCTATTATATTCCTTCCTGGCTTCTATATGCAAAGATCCCTAATAGTCTTAGTGTAGATAGGAATAGCCTTGATGGCTTGGATTAAGGGAATCTTGATGCTTATATCTTTCAGCTGGTTGAGGATAGTATCAATTTGGGTTGTTTTCTTTTGCATGGCCAAGTGCTCAAGGAAAGGAGGAGGTTTCTGATGTAAGGTAGTTTGGGCATCTTGGGTTGATTCAGGTTCCAAAGGTGGTTTATCTGAGGCTTCTTCGATGGGTTCCTCATCTTCAAGCTCTATGTTTTGGGGAGATGAAGGCCATGCAAGTTACTTCCCTGATCTAAGATGAACATTACTCACTTCCACCCACAGGTGGGATATTGCATTACCTCATTAGTATAAGTCTGCTGGACAGGCTTGTTGTTAGGGTTAGGTGCAGGTTGGGCAGGGATTTGGGTAGGTCTAGGAGGTGGATTTTGAGGTGTTGATGGTGGGATTATGGCTGTCTTTTATGGCTGAGATGGAATCATTGGTTGCTGAAAAGGTGCATTTTGTTGCCATCGTTGGCCCTTGTTCCATTGAGGCTAGCATTGTTGCTGTTGATTAGTCCACTGGGGGTTATAGTTGGGACCTTGGAAATTTTGTTGAGGCCATGGGTTTGGCTTTTGTTGGTTCCAACTAGCTTGTGGAGTAGGCCATTGTGGAGTAGACCATTGTGGGTTTTGCCATGCATTTGGATTACCAAGCCATTGTTGAGTATTCCAAGTAGAGAAATTCTAGTTTGCAGCAGGAGAGGGATAATTAAAGTTAACTGGATTAGAAGGCATACCTTGTCTTTGCCGCCAAGGTCTCCTTTGAGCTATGAAGAACAATTACCCATCTTCTCCTTCAAATGGTTGTAAGTTTGGCCTTTCAATCTTTTCTTGTTGGATACTGGCCACCCTTTTGCATTTACAATTGGCCTTCCTCTGTCTACAGCTAGGACAGTATTTAGTAAGCATTACATTTTCCTCTTCCTATTTCTTCTTGATATAAAGAGTGTCGAATTGTGTAGCCATATGGCTAATAATGTCCTCTTTCATGTTGGTCAATAGGTTACTAATTTCCACTCTTGAAACCCCATTGGTTGCCTTGCTTGTGATGGCTGCTCTTTCTCCCCTTGGTTTTCTAGAAAAGGTTCTAGAATAATTTTTGCAAACTCTGCAGACATCCTCAAAGGGAAGTTGAGATATATCTCCTATTCCAATGAGATTGAGGGAATCCATGCAGTCATCATTAACTCCCCTCAAAAAGACCAGCTTCAGTGATTCTTCAGACAATCTATTTTGAGGGTTTTTCTTCAAGGCAAACTTGAATCTTTCAACATGGTCTTCTAGTGGTTCATCCTCTTTCTATGACACCTGGAAGATGTCGTCTATCCTATCATGGCCTCTACAGTAGTCTTTATATTTTGCTAGGAACTTTGTCTTCATGGTATCCCGGTTTGGAATGACATCTTTCCCCAACCCCATAAACCATCTTAAAGTGGCATCTTTTAGTGTGGCAGGGAACGGCTTGAGTCTATAAGGATCAATGGTGTAGTCATAACTCCTACACAAGACATCAAACTTGAACAGGAAAGTGTTAGGATCTTCAGTCACCAAGCCGTAGAAAATAGGCAATGCAAAAGGTGGTATATTTTTCAGAGTAGCAGCCCGTGCTTGGTCTAGGATAGGGAATTCAAATGTTGCTTGTCCTAAAGGATCCTCTACTGTAGCATCTTCCATGGTTCTAAAAGTCCCTTCTGTAGCTGTGGAGGAAGCTGATGGAGATGCAGAAGGTGTTGATGAAGATGTAAGATGAAACTCTTTTTTAGCACTTTCTACTGTATAATTGATAAAGTCAATTGTGCCCTCGTTATCCTAAGAAGTTGAATGGAGGAATCTACCTTGGTGATCTCTCTGCCTCCTCATACAATAGTTTTAGCTTGATATTTCCATGGTCCTGCACAATGTTAGTATAATATCTGGTGTTTCTTGAAGAAGAATGAATTCATTAATTCTAATGCTGGAATCAAAATTTAGACTATGAAAGCACAAAAAACTAATGAGACTATGAAGGTAGCACCATCCCTGGCAATGGCAACAACAATGTAGAGGAAAACTAATGTGTTGTAGACTTAACAAAATTCAGGGGTAAACATATTTGAACAGTCCACTCTATCATTGTATTCCTACATTGAATTATTGACCAAGGAGCATAAGCTTATGATGATGTCCACACTATATATGCCTTTGAAACTCATTTCTATCCTAAACTAACTCATACAAACTTATTCTAATTAACCTAGTTTACTGAAGTTCACAAAAATGTAAGAACAACAAAAATAGTTTAAAATCTAGTTGCTACGGGTACCTTCAGCATAAGCTGAAGATAACTATATTCAACAGAGAATTACAGAATTAACTCAAAATACTCATAATGATAAAAGAACTAACACTAACCTCTGAAGGACTTAAAATATGCACTTGTTCATAAATCACAACTACTGGAAATCGCAATCAAGATATTTCACTTGTCTCTCAATGAAATTGATGAAATAATAGAAAAATAGTTTTAACTATGAATGCATGAATAAATAAGGAAATATATGAAGTGAGGGTTAGTACCTTGAGTGGATAGCTCAGGGAACTATCTCACTTAGTCTGAAAACCAAATCTACTTCATATTCTCATTCATTCTCATAACACCGAATTGTATTCAACTCATATCAGAAATAGAATCTTCTCAGATTTTATTCAAATCAAAACATGTCTGGATAATTGATAATTGAAAAATAGAGTAACGGCTAAGTAACTGGAAAGTGAAAAGCAACTAACTTAGCAACGAACTTGTCCCTCTAACTTATACAAAATTAGGAGAGTTCTATACAACCACTAACTAATCCTCAATCAATTCAACCCTAGATACTAGGATACAAGTTGCATGATTAATTTATTAATCTAACTGATCAAAAGAAGAAAAGTCATGTTCAAACAAGAACTCTCATGAAATAGTTTGTATGAAAAACCACTCATAGACTGTGTTTAGAACAAGTCTTCCTTTCTGCATTTATTCCAATCCATGATGGTATAGATTCATCCTCTGTTTGTCTTCACTCTTGGCATTCAAACTACACTTCTCTTAATTCCTCTATCCTGCAACTCGTTGTAATTGCTCTTTCCTTGATGCCATGTCTTTGTTGCATAGGGTTAATTATCCAAACATATGCACACAAAATAACTGTCATATTTAAACCATAGGATTCTAGTTATATTACATGCATGCTTATAATTTAAATCATACACTTGATAATATAACCACCATATTCCATATTATCAACATAGGTTTAAAGTCTTTGAAAAGTATATGAGAAACAGCATATGGTAATAATAATGTTTGTAAAGTATCTACAAGATCATATGAAAAGGTCTTAAAAAATATAAAAACAATATAAAAGGAATTCAATAATTCAACCCATCAGTTGGCTTAAATAATGATCATACAAAAATGGAAAGCATCTATATCATATTTTTATTTCTATAGAACCCTATCTTACAACAACTGGGATATCTATAAAACCACTTAATAACATATATAGTTCTCGGCATAAGCATCCCATTCAAGTTTATATAAACCTCTAATATTGTATAGATCCTCTACTCACAGAATATTATAACTGGACTGTCAGAGATTTGACACACATATTAAACAACAAACTGGTACAGCAACTTTCATGGTATTGATTGTGAGTTTCGTGAGTTCTACGTAGAGCATACCAAGCTACTATATCACTCAACATAAAGTTCATTTTGAAGATTATGAACTCACTCATATATATATATATATATATATATATATATATATATATATATATATATATATATATATATATATATATATATATATATATATATATATATATATATATATATATATATATATATATATATATATATATATATATATATGTATATATATATATATATATATATGTATATGTATATATGTATATGTATATATATATATGTATATATATATATATGTATGTACACATATGTATATATGTATATATACATATATATATGCATATGTATATATATATATATATGTATGTATATGTATGTATATATACATATATATATATATATGTATATATATATATGTATGTATATATATATATGTATGTATATATATATGTATGTATGTATATATATATATATGTATATATATATGTATGTATATATATCTATGTATGTATATATATATGTATGTATATATATATATATATATATTGCATTCTCCTAAGAGTTACTACGCTCTTGAAAGAGATAGAATTTCAGATAAAGAAATGTTTTATTGAACTCGATAACAAAAGAATTCGTCAACTAAGAATGAAGGTTCGGCCCTTACCTGAGCTCGCCTCCACACTGTGTTCCATGAGAAGTTTAGAATTATACTATTGACAACTCTACTATTCTCACATCGACCTACCTCTCCATCCTCTGATAGGCACTATCTTTTATGATGCATCGACTATCCTTCTCTATCCTCCGATCATCAACGATAACCAGCGGCATTATCCTCCTCACGACTCCTGAAGTCAGTTCATATAAGACTCCCACAACAACTGCACCATGATCCCCCCATCGACATCAAGCCCTTTTTTGTATAAGACTCCACTCCCTTTTTTATCAACTTGAGATTCTAGTTGTTTTGATACACCTCCATGCCATGGGTTTCTCCACTTATTTAGCCTATCAAACTTCCATGAAGGCAAGTGTAATAAAGAAGGTGATAATAAGGGAGTGATGAACCTCCACTGACTTGTAAATTCCCTTCCATCTAAAACCATCCTGCCTCGCTGGATTCTCACTCTTACTAAAAGAGGAACTCCTCTAACAACTTTCGAAAACCAAGCCTATAAATTCTCTATTGTGGTTGGCAGGAAGAGAATGGAGTAGTTAGTCATTATGACCACTCCAAGGTTGTCTATAAAAAGCTCCACCTTATTCTCTCAAGCCATTATTGAGAAAATAGAGTCAAGCTTGCTCTAATAAACAAGAAATGGTTGCATTAAATTTGCTTAACCACCTCCATAAAAAAGCTCATACATCAACAACTCAAAGGTTAAGACCAATAACTTTGTATTAAATGAATATATAGATATTTACATGTCAGCCTAAAATTGATTCTCACAATGTATCCTTACTTTGTTTCAAACATTTGACAAGACGAGAGAATGGGTCAGGGTATTCTCCCCCTCACATATAAAGGTAAAACACGTCGATATTCTTTTGACAATGAACAAGATTTTTTGACGTTAAACAATAAACAAGACACACATTAACAATTCTAACAACTATGCCATCAAAGACATAATCAAAAACTCATTTACGACGTAACGAATGATGTGTTCAATAGAAAGTCATCTTAGTCGTAGAACGACTATCGTTTGATTTCACAAAATGACTAGATCGATGCAATATTAGCTCAAAAGGTTTCTAAAAGACATTGACAACCTGTCGAGCCAATCAACATATTAACCACTTAAAATCAACTTATCTTAATCGACAAGAGCTAACTAATTGTGGTAAAATATATTCAACTGGCAAATAACCATTCGTAACCCAAGGTCTATTCTCCTTTCCTCAGAAGATACTCTCTCTCTTTCTCGGAGAGTCATTAAAATCTGTTATCCTACATATCACTTGCAATACACTAGATCTTGATCAGTGCATCATTAGTCCATTTATAATCCTTATGAATAATAAACCAAAATCTCATAACCTAAATTATTGAATCAGTACAACATATACATTGCATTTAATCACAAAACTAATATTCCATAAAATTGATATTTTCCAATGACATTTATCCTTTTGTCAAAATATTTATCCAATAGATTCACTTCTATCCATGTAAAAGTAAAAGTAAAAACAAGGCAAAATTAGGGATGTAACATATCTCCCCCCATAAGATTCATCATCCTCAATGATCCAAAGTATCCAAAACCTTAATAAGATAGATAACCTACAAAAGCATAAACAATGGATAAAAACTTTTACTATAAAATCATGGTAACTTTCCATGTCATATTACCCTCTGCACGTTGTCCCACCAGACCTTGCAATGAGTAATCTCTTTTTATTCGCAAGCAGAGCTTGTGATCTTGGAGTATTCTTAAAAAGCTCGATCATGACAACTCCTGGGTCCTATTCTTATAAAACATTCTAAAAATATAACAATCATTTGTTATATACTTTTCAAATATAAATCATAAAAAGCATTATACCTTATGGCAATAGCCGATAATAAAATGATTCTAAAATCAATTGAATTGATAACTTCAAAAACTTGGAAGAGTCCTTCATATCTAGGGACTGGTTTGGAATAGTTTCTGAACTTTGTGAATCTTTTCGGTGATTTAACCCTCAAGGGACTTTTTATCCAAGTGAGAATTTACTTGGTGTATGCTACCCTATCAACTACATATGTCAATCCTTTCTGATTGGCTCGATCTATTCATCCATTTCTGAAAACATTTTTGGACTAATGCTAATCCTATCTTCCAGCTTAAACCTAGCTTATAGGAATTTGGCATCTTTTTCTATCCAATGTTTCAAATGGATTCATTATGATAGCAAATTTATAAAAGTTGTTATATATAAAACTCCATACGAGGTGGATACTCTTTCCACTTGTATTGATATTCCTTGTAATACATTCCTATAAGATTTTCTAAACTTGAGTTACCCTCTATATCAGACCATCTGTCTCAAAGTGATAAACCGAGTTTATCTTAAGTTGAGTTCCTAGCGCTGAAGACAAAGCTTGCCAAAACCTTGGCGTCATACATGCATCTCTATTCAGAGATTATCTTCTCGGGAACTCTAGGCAATCTGACCACTTATTGCACATACTTACAAACTAAAGTTGGTACTCCATCCTTTAGATTCCCAAGTATAAAGTGAGTTACCTTGGTGAGTTTGTTCACAACCATAGAATAGCATCAATCTTAATTCAAGACATAGGATGCCCTACTGAGTGCTTATGCTTAGCCTTGACTTTCTGGGAATCTTGCTACAAATCTTGCAGCAATACTCTTCATTCTTTTCCAGAAATAAAGAGATTTCACATTGATTAGAAATTTAGTTACTCCTTGATGACTTGCTTATGTTCGGAATGAATTTCCTTCCACACAAGGTTTCTTAATTCTAAAGAGTTAGGGACATTCCAAGTGCTCTCTCTACAATTTACTCCCCTACACAATCCACCAGAGGCCCATCCAAGACATGATAGAGGTAATCATTGCATAAACATAGTGAACAACCAAAATATTCTGGTGTAGCCACCACAATAATTTTAATCCATAATCAAAGTATATGAAATTTTATTTTCAACAATAAGTCAAAAGAATGAGTTCAATTCTCAACAATAAATCAAATTTTGACCAACTGGTCATAAAACAGACAATCTTCACAATTTGGTGGCTAGACCATTCCAAAATAAAGGAATAAAACAATGATAATCTTTGCAAATATTGAAAGGATTTTACCAAAAATCCAAAGAAGTGTCAAATTCTATAAGAACACTTGCTATGCACTACATGACTAATCGAGTCACTAACAAGGGAGTAGATTACTGCACTGCGCTCGGGTTTTCCAAAAACTTATAGTGGGTTAGTGATCGTGCTACAAGCACAACAATTAGATAAGTCCCTTAAGACTTTCTTCTTGCTCAAAAATTTTGCAAATCAAAAGGGTTATAACACATCCACTCCTATTTCCTGGAGTATCTATCATTCATCACTCAGATGGGATTAATAGATGGTGTTATAACAACAATCAGGGGCTACAGTTGGAACACAAACTTCTTCCCTTCATTCTACTTAACAAAACTCTATTTCCTACCTCCCTGCATAGGTTACTTGTTTAGAACTTTAAACAACTTGACTAAATATCCTGGTGATAATTATGCTCACCATTGCAGTTGTACTTTCTTGCCCAATCCAAGGGGCAAAGTACATAGTTTTCTACCATTTGGCCTAAAATGCCATGAGAATAACTAATATCTTCTCCTTACAACTGTTATGAATTATCTTGCAAACTTCATGTAGAGAATCTTGAAAAATAAAAATATTTCCATGTCTTGTTCCATTTCTCTCAGAATTCTATGCCAACTTAATACTGCTTTCCTTTAATGATCTCTTTATTCCACTTGGCTCATTCCAAGCCATTTAGGGATTAGATAAGAACTGGTCTTATCTATGTATCCTTGATACAATTTCTAGGATCTTCAATACTTAGTTGCTCTTGTACCTTGTTGATTACCTCAGGATCTTCCCATCCTTAGTTTCTTGAGAAATAAGGGTGATCTTGAATTCATACAGACATTGCTCTACCCGAGATCTTAGTTTGATTAGCAATTGACCAAGGTTTTACCTTTCCAGTCAAAGTCTCCAAATCTTTCCGCTATGTAACCTCAGCAGAATTGATTTGCTCTTGGAGTTTTAAATCATCTGTTGGTTCTTTCTTAACCACTGACTTGGGTAACAATTTTCTTGGTTATTCTCTATGCCATTCTAGCATCAAACCAATTTTCAAATATTAGCTAATCTACTAAATGTTAACATTTTTTCTCGTAATGAGCTCATAGGTCCATGTGTTGAACCCAATTAGCTCTAATACCATATGTAACATCCAAGTTCTTAAACAAGACTAAAATCAAATATTTACCATGAGATAAGACACATAAGGTGAAAAAGATTGAACTTTTTTTTTAATTAATATAATCTCAAAAAATCAAGATATATCACAAAAATCATAATTTCCTTTTTGAAAGATACATCATGATATAATATACAAAGACGGCATTCTATCTTTTCAATTAAATACATCTGCAATAGATAAAGTTTAACATAATGTAAGTAACACAAGTCACATATCCAATGGATATGTTGGTTCTGGAATTCTGACATCCTTATCGCAAGCCTCGGCATGTCTTCTGCTAGAGAGAGAGAGCATCTTCGCAGTGCTTTTCCTCCAACCACAGATCGGCGGTCTCCCACACATCTTCCACATAGGAAGTGGCCCTACCCTTCATGAAGAGTATAGACCAAAGGTGACCAACGGTGATTTTCCATTTGAGTACATAGTACTATATCCTACATAACTCTATCAATCATACAACCCTAGATACCTTCTAGCTAAGTATGATCATTCCAATAGGTTATGCAATCCAGATACGGTGAACTGACAATGCATGCAAAGACATATGCATTACTTTGGCCAGAGTTTCAATATAAATAGATGTTCTCAATGAATGTGGTCGTAATGTTCACCCACCCCAACTCAACTTGGATACTATCACATCCTACAGTTTGACTTGGTCAACTATGTTTGACTAAATAGTTTTATCAACTCTAATTCAGTTTTCCCAACTTTGACAAGTTTTCAAAATGTTGTCTATGTTCTATAAACCTTATAGATTAACTTTCTATACAAGGATACTCTTTACAACTTTGTAATACCCGAAATCCAAAACTTATCGACACTTAAAGAACTTTAAGTTGATTCATTAACAAATAAAATGGTTACCTTACCCAGGTTAAGCATCATAGTCTAGGTAATTACTTCCTTTCTTACAAGTAGGAATAAATAAACATAGTTAGGGTACTTACCCCTTCATTTAGTAAATCTAGACACAAACTTGTTTGTACTGTAAATCCATTCTAGTCAATCTGACTTAGAACAATCCTTAATCTAGGATATATTTACAATATTAAGATTCGGGCATATCTAACCTTTTAAAGAATCCCTCATTGCATACTTGCAATTTCTAGGGTTTAGGACTTTCTGTCATTCTACTCTTTGATTCAAATATCAAACATCTTGATGCATTAAAATGAGTTTCGACATTATCATCAAATCACTTCAATTTGATAAGGTATTATAAAGACTCTTCCTGTCTTCCTCTATTGTTTTCTCGACCTTTCACTATCGACCAAGAAATATAAACTAAGTCACATCCAACATAAGAGTTATAGTTTTTCTAAATCATCCTTGTTTTAATTCTAGAGTTTAGCTTCTTTAACCTATACATGGAAATATCAACATCCTTGTTTTCCAAAGGTAATAGATTAAGTATAACAAAACATATTAGAACAAATACCTCTAGTAATTCCTAAACCACTTGGCATTGCTTGAATTCATATTTCACGTAACATGAATAAGCATAGTATTCGACGTATATCCTCACCCATATAATATTTAAATGAATACTATCATTTCTCAAAACTAGTCTTTTGACTAAGTTAAATCTATCAACCCTAATAGGTTTGAACCAATAAAAGATAATAAAATATTGTCAACCTCTTGGTCTACTTAGGTCTACTGACCTTCAACATAAGTTAGATTATAAACTCATATATATCATCCTTGAATATATGCCACATAAACCTTTGTTAACAAATGTAATAACAACAATTATGTGGGGTTGAGTTTTGATTCTCTCATCATACCCATCTTGGTATAAATCTTATCAGGTATTCCCAACACCAAGTTGACTTTGATCTCTGTGCAAATGGCACTTAAAATAAGTTCTATTGAACATATAATAAGAATTGTAATTTCACATGCCCTAGTATGCCTATACCCTTGTGTGAGTTTAATAGTTTCAACTTGAAACATAGGAGTAGTCAATTATGTCTCCAAAATTACTCTGCAACATAGATATTTCTTAAGACTTAATCAGTCTTTTCCTTGAAACTCTAGGTCCTTAATATAATCATCAACATTCTATGTTTTAGTCTTTTGAAAAGAACCTCTTGTTGCAATTGAAATATGGGATCTATGTCTCCCTGACATTCTATTCATTGTTCAAGGTTTAAACCTATTCTTGGTTCTAGAATCTAGTATTGTCATAGAGAAAAAATAGTTTTGTCTAGAACTACAAAATTTATCCAAGTTAATCAACTTTCATATAGAATACTTACCAAATCATGGCTAAGTAGATGTCATTGTGTGACATGGTTTTATTGACCACCAATCCTTTCTAGATTATCATAAAGTTGGTCGAATTGATACCTCAATGGAGTACAAAAGATACTACTAAATTCAATAATACATCTTCAAGATAAACATAGTTCTTCTCCTTGAACTAGTTATAGTATAATGTAACTTTGGGACTCAAGAGTTTATCATCTCTAAACCTCAGTTAAATCTAAACTAAAGGTTCTAATCAAGTCAAGACATCGACTAAGTTTGATTTGATTTCAAAAAGATAGTGGAATATTTTTGTTTGCTATCCACTTATGTTTAAAAGTTGAAAACTTGCTCTTTATCAATATACTACGCTATATCTGATCACTAGTATACAAGTGTTTGCATCTAAGTCTATCGAGAACAACTCACTCAAACATACTCTAGAAGAAAAGTAATCTCCTTGAGATTATATTATCATTTATCATGACTTATATAGTTGTTGGCTTAAATAATGATCATACAAAAATGGAAAGCATCTTTATCATATTTTTATTTCTATAGAACCCTATCTTACAACAACCGAGATATCTATAAAACCACTTAATAACATATATAGTTCTCGGCATAAGCATCCCATTCAAGTTTATATATAATGTATAGATCCTCTATTCACAGAATATTATAACCAGTCTGTCAGAGATTTGACACACATATTAAACAACAAACTGGTACAACAACTTTCATGGTATTGATTGTGAGTTTCGTGAGTTCTATGTAGAACATACCAAGCTAAGATATCACTCAACATAAAGTTCATTTTGAAGATTATGAACTCACTCATATATATATATATATATATATATATATATATATATATATATATATCGCATTCTCCTAAGAGTTACTATGTTCTCAAAAGAGATAGAATATCAGATAAAGAAATGTTTTATTGAACTTGATAACAAAAGAATTCATCAACTAAGAATGAAGGTTCAGCCCTTACCTGAGCTCGCCTCCACCCTGTGTACCATGAGAAGTTTAGACTTATACTATTGAAAACTCTACTATTCTCACATCAACCTGCCTCTCCATCCTCTGATAGGCACTATCTTTTATGATGCATCGACTATCCTTCTCTATCCTCTGATCATCAATGATAACCAGTTGTATTATCCTCCTCACGACTCCTGAAGTCAGTTCATACAAGACTCCCACAAAAACTACACCATGATCCCCCCATCGACATCAAGCCCTTTTTTTATAAGAATCCACTCCCTTTGTTATCAGCTTAGGATTCTAGTTATTTTGATACACCTCCGTGCCGTGGGTTTCTCCACTTATTTAGCCTATCAAACTTCCATGAAGGCAAGCGTAATAAAGAAGGTGATAATAGTGGAGTGATGAACCTCCACTGACTCATAAATTCCCTTCCATCTAAAATTGTCCCACCTTGCTAGCTTCTCACTCTTACTAAAAGAGGAACTCCTCTAACAACTTTTGAAAACCAAGCCTATAAATTCTCTATTGTGGTTGGTAGGAAGAGAATGGAGTAGTTGGTCGTTATGACCACTCCAAGGTTGTCTATAAAGAGCTCCACCTTATTCTCTCAAGCCATTATTGAGAAAATAGAGTTGAGCTTGCTCTAATAAACAAGAAATGGTTGCATTAAATTTGCTTAACCACCTCCATAAAAAAGCTCATACATCAACAACTCAAAGGTTAAGACCAATAACTTCATATTAAATGAATATATAGATATTTACATGTCAACTTGAAATTGATTCTCACAACGTATCCTTACATTGTTTCAAACATTTGACAAGATGAGAGAACGGGTCGAGGTATTCTCCCCCTCACGTATAAAGGTAAAACACGTCAATTTTGTTTTGACAATGAACAAGATTTTTTGATGTTAAACAATAAACAAGACACATGTTAACAATTTTAACAACTACGTCATTGAAGACGTAATCAAAAACTCATTTACAACATCAAGAACGATGTGTTCGATAGAAAGTTGTCTCAGTCATAGAACGACTATCATTTGACCTCGACGACGTTGATTTCACAAAATGACTAGATCAACACAATATTAGCTCAAAAGAGTTCTAAAAGACATCGACAACCTGTTGAGCCAATCAACAAATTAACCACTTAAAAGCAACTTACCTCAATCAACAAGAGTTAACTAATTGTGGTAAACTATACTCAGCTAGCAAATGACCATTCGTAACCCAAGTTCTCTCTCTCTCTCTCTCTCTCTCTCTCTCTGAGAGTCATTAAAACCTATTATCCTACATATCACTTGCAATACACCAGATCTTGATTAGTGTAGCATTAGTCCATTTAGAAGGCTGATGAATAATAAACCAAAATCTCATAACCTAAATTATTGAATCAGTACAACATCTACATTGCATTTAATCACAAAACTGATATTCCATAAAATTGATATTTTCCAAAGACATTTATCCCATTGTCAAAATATTTATCCAATAGATTCACTTCTATCCATGTAAAAGTAAAAACAAGGCAAAATTAGGGATGTAACATGCTCATTTTGTATTTCTTCTCTATTCATATGTTATACTTCTTCATCTGGTAGATTTGATCATTATTTTCCTCTTCAAATTTGGACCAAATCTCTTCCAAATCAACCTTCAATTCTTTCAATCTTCTGAGTTATATTTTACTCTATTGGCTGTAGCTAATCACCCCATTCTCAACAACTCGTTTGTCTAAAATTGTTGCCCAATGGTTACTTTTTTCTTTGGCAGCCAAACTCCTTTCTCTTTGGCAATGAATTTCAATTTCTTAACCTATTGTTTCTGTGTTTGGAAGCCCCCATCTTCCAATCGGTTCTCTCATTTATTTTTCTATTATGTGGTATTTTAATATGCTAGTGAATTCATTCTCTTGGCAACAAACGACAATTTCTACACCTCTTGCTTATGTTTTTCGAAGCCCCTCCCACCTTGTTCAAGGCTATCGATCCTCCTTTAATCTTGTTGTGTGTATCAAAGTTGAAAAGGCTTTGTTTCTTTTTCTTTTTTGTCTCTTTAACTTTAGCAGGAGCAATGCCTTTATAGGCAAATCAAAAGACTTTTCATTTAATTACATTTGCATCCTAACTTCTATTGGCAGTGAACTCTACCAATAAATCATCAATGGCTTTTGTGTTGGTGTAACACCTCTATTAATGCAGTCCAATCCTTCACTTGTGTAACGCTTCTTCTTTGCTATTTTTACTCTCTACCATTTCCCACGATGAGGTTATATTTAGTGCCTTTCATTGGATACTGTGTATTGACTATTGTTAGTCATGGAGTGGTTATAGTGTATTTGCTGAAGGATATATATATTGTTGTGTATATTGTATCTGTGATGTGTTTTGGATTTTAATACAGAGAGATATCCCCTACTCAAAGTGGATGTAGCCATTTGGTGAACCATGTTAAAAAACTTTGCTATTCTCTTTTGCATCATTCTATGTTTGTTCTATGTTTTAATTTATTCTTACTTTTTTCTATATCTTATTCTTCACTCAACAATTGGTATCAGAGATTTGGTGAAGAAGCTCGGCAAAGTAGCTCGGTGGTGAAGTTGGTTGGAGATCGGTGAAGAATTTCCAAAAGAATGGATGAAGTAGACAAATGGAAAATCGAGAAGTTTTTGGGGAAGAATTTTGGGTTGTGGAAGGTTCAGATGGAATCGCTGCTGATTAAGCAGGATCTCTCACTCACTCTAATTAGGAAAACTAAAGGAAAAGGTTCGATGTTCGACAAAGAGTGGGAGACTTTGGATAAGAAATCAATGTTGATAACTGAGAGGGGGGGTGAATCAGTTATCCTAATTATTTCTTCTTTTGAACTTTCTTATTAATCAATGCAGCATTGAATCAAACAAACAAACATTACCATGAAATGAAAAACACATGACACAGTATTTTTGACGTGGAAACCCTGTTAAGGGAGAAAACCACGGGGTGATTAACCCAAAGATTATTCTCTGTTAGAAGAATAAGGAATTACAAAATGGCACTTGCCAATTAGGGCTCACTGCCCGAGCACACTGCTCACAAAGAGGCCCACTGCCTACAAGGAGACACACTGTCTACAAAGTGATAAGAATCATAGTCTTGAACTGATTAGAAGCATCTACATATGCTGGAGTTCAGTTCCGGTTAGGCTCAGTACACTGATCTGCTGCACTTCATCTTTCCTCTGTTCTTTATTCTGCTATCCTTTCACATACCGGATCTTTCTTACTACTTCTGCTCTATTCTGCACTTATTCGCATATACCTTCACACAATCACACTTTTCACAACTAAATCCATCCTCTATATATATCCGCACAAGTAATTTCATCACCTTTCTAGTCGGCATCCGGAACAGTCTAGTTTCTTACAAACTCTGTTCTGTCGGCTGAATCCTTGCTCACCAAGCAATGCGGATCAAGCATATACTTGTAGATATCATTAATCATGTCAGCCAAACATGATTCATGCCTTCACAACCTTTACCATTAACAGTAACACATCCGGAAAATAGTCTGATACTCTGTCAGTCAGTTCTTCCTCTGTTCTCACTGTCTCTCAGGAATCCGGTACTCAACTATTCATATCTTTTTCTTTGTTCATCACCGGAGGCTAAATCCTTGGAATATACTACTCAAGGTAGTCCTCTTGACTTCCCCAAATCCGCACTGCACCAAGACACTTCCTCTGAGAGGTCCGGACCAATCTGTCGGACCTTGCCATATGCTCTGTTCTTGTTCACCGGACCACAACAATCTTCATTCTGACTTCTGGTAGAGACACACCATGACTTGCGGATATGTGGGATGACCTTTGTTGCCATCAATGACAACAACCATGAATCCATATAGTGTCTCTTGCCAACAATCAAGAGCTGTTATTTTTCTCTCATTGTCAAGAATGTCCTCTTCAACGTTTCAACAGAGAAGATATCTAAAGAGCTATAGGATAAGCTTCCAGATATGTATGAGATGGCATCAACATCGAACAAGGTATACATCATGAAGAAGTTATTGTTGTCACATAGAATTGCACCCTGCTTGGAGAGAGTCCAAGCACTCTAATCACACAATGGGAATGATCTCGAAGTGTGGGACCTTGCAAACTAAGATCAAACCTCTGGAGAAGGCCGACTTCCTAATTCTAAGCCTAATGCTTAGAGGAAAAATCTAAACCTAGTGCTAATGCTTGTAGGGGAAAAGGGTTAGAAGGAAACTAAAATGAAAGGGGTGATACACCAGATTCATTGAGCAATGGTGATCTTGGTGTAGACACAACAATGATTTTAATGATAAAGGGGATTCACACAGACTTATGAGACTAATTGAAGCTTCAGTATGAAGGTCAAACCTGTAGAGGAGCCATTTTACTCATAGAACAGACTATAACTCCAATTAAAACACAGAAATCAAGACACAAGAGAGGCAAGAAGTCATGCATATATTAATCATGAAGGCCAGAAACCATTACATTACATAATATTTAGTAGCAGAAGTAGACACAGTATAGCTAATCACATTCATTTGGTGGATAAAAGGAAGACAGCAGAGGCTAGATTCAGGCATAGTGAGTCACATTCCCATACCTTGCAATTACACTAAGAGGTATGACTACATAAAAAAGGCAGCATAACAGCCTAAAATAAAACCATCCTCCTCTAAAAATGAAGCTACAATGTCATTTATATCAAATTCTTGTGCTAGGGACGATGAAACAGTTGCACAGGATCCCAGGAATGCAGAATGTATTCATCAATGCAGGAACAGGGACGCAAAGGCAGGGGCATGGTGAAAGGACAGGAACCATGTCACTGGCAGGTCCACAACTATCAAAAAATGGTTTCCCAAACGCGAGATAGGACAGGGCATTGAAGAGAAGAGCCCCAAATTCGTCGCCAAACACATGAAGATATGCCAGCAAGACACAGAGCCCATACACATTGAAGAGTGAAGCCATCTACCATGAATCAACCTACAAAGCCTACCAACTAGAATAAATGCAACAATCGGTCGCTGAAACATCCAGTCGATCGAGCCTACAGATTCACATCAAATTCTGAAAGTGAAGATATCCTCCTCAAAGCCTGCCAAATGAAAGAGGAGGCAAAAACAAGCACATTTGCTTTTTAGAGCATGCAGAAATTCCTCAGGATGAAGGAGATATGGGCAGTCAAAGTTATGGTCAACTGTATCCTACATCTGTATATCACTTTGCATCTACAATTGCATCTTCCTTTGTATATACAATTGTATATGCGCTTTTAGGTTCACTTGGTGCAACATACAAAATTTCCTTCACTTTTCTGCATATACAACCTTTGTATATATTGGGCAGTCAGAAAGACCTCAGAAAGTGCCTCACCGATGTGTATTTCATCTTATATCAGCCGTTGTATATGTGACTTGAATCGCCATCTAAATCGGCGTTTGAATCTGTCTTTGAATCTGCCTGACACATGGCACTATCTAATTGGCCGCTGAGCTGAACCTAGGACCCATCGCTGAACACTTGCATCTTTATCAGCCACCGGAGAGACCTCAAACTGAACTACCGATAAGGCCTGTCTCGCTGAAAATCCTTTGCATGTGACTTTGTATATGCGATTGTATATGAGATACAATCGCATGTACATACAATTTGTGGAACTCAAAGGATTATCAACCATATTGGATCATTAAAACAGGTCCGGTCCTTATATCTTTGCTTTTTGCATAATGGCACATACATGCACTTCAACATACAACTGTGGACCCCACCGCTGAGTTTGCCAAATTTAATTTCCCAGTTGGGTCCGCATTGTATATCCATGTTGTATCTAACTTTTGTATATGCAATTGTATATAGGATTGTATATGGGATGATACAATTGCATATACATACAATAGGCAGACCCCAACATTTTTATAAAGTAAATTGAAATTAACATCGGGTCTGGCCTTGTATCTTACCTTCTTGTATGTTGCACCCTTTTGACCTTGTATATGCAATATACAACTACGGGCCCCAAATGATTATCCGCCACGTTTGATTCTTCATTCGCGTCTAGATTGTATGTATTCCCTTTTGCATCACCTTTTGTATATCGCATATACAATGCAAAATATACAAACAAAACTGCATACAATCGCTTGTACATACAAAAATTACATCTGACCTTTGCATGTGACTTTGTATATGACCTTGTATATGAGATTGTATGTACAAAGATACAATCGCATATATATACAAGAAACAGACACACCCTTTGTATCTCCCCCTTGTATATTGCCTTTGCATCTTCCTTTGTATATTGCCTTTGCATCTTCCTTTGTATATACAATTGTAAATGCGATTGTATATGCGATACAATAAATATACATACAACGATACATACAAAGGTACATACAAAGATGATTAAGTATAAAACTAAGAATTATTTGCAATGGAAGGCACTTGAGGACAACAGGTTTCTGGGTTTTTCTGGGATTTTTGGCAATGATGAGCATGGGGAAATGTAGGATTTAAGACTTTGTAGGGTCATTTTCTAAAGGATATTCAAGGAATATACAAGGTGAACTATTTAACTCTGGACAGAGCAAAATAGATCAACATCTTGGTGACTTCTCAGGGATGTTTACCTGCTAAACAAATTGATCAGTGGCCTTATACATCCATTGGGCATGGAGTCAAAAGAGACTGCAACAAGAATAGAGGATCCAGAACACTAAGCAAGCTACCAAGCCAAAACAAAAAACAACAAGCAAGCACGTATCTCCTAATGAAAATACAACAAAGTGCAAGGGCACTTATTTAAAGGAAACCTAAAACTAAAATAAAACCTACTCTAATCCTAAACTAACCAATCAGAGGTGACCTTAAACAAAGCCATTAACTGTTTCTTGAAAGTAACTACCCTTTCTTAACAATTTACAATGTTTCTCATGCATGTGGGCAGTTAAAAAGAGGCGAGTGGGGGATGGGCATATGACAAATTGATAAAACATCCCCACAAAATGGAGATAAACTCACCTATCCACCTGGACTGATTGTTGATGCTGCTAACTTGTGGGGAATAAATATGCTGATCCCATCCATTTTGACGCTCAACTTCATGCTTAGAGGTAAGCATGACAAGTGGTGACTCCTCTTGATGTGTCTCCAGCTGGGCTAGATGCCTGATTGGGCATCCCCTTGAAGTGGCATGCAAATCATCATGGTTGATCTCATGTCTCTGTTTTGATTCCTTCTCTTCTTGCTGGTCTGAATACTCTAGCTCTTGTATCTCAATTAGAGATATGGTTGTCTCCACCTTATGAACAAGATGCTCATAATTTTCTAACTTAGGCTCAGAAAATGAGCCATGCACATGCTCAAAAGAGAAGACCTCCCCACCAAGAAGCTGATATCCCTGCTAGATAATAAAGAACAAATCTTCAATTTGCTCTTGCCCAAGTTTAGTATCCTCATTAGTCAATGGACAATCCTCTTCCACTAGGGTGTCTAATAACTCATCAAAGATATCAACTCTTGGAAGGATTTTAGAAACAATTGGTTCAAGCTCAAAATACTCATTACCACTCAAGGAGGTACACTTTAAATCGGGAGTTTCTTCTTCAATGATGGAAGGCAAAAACTCAAACATTGAAGTAGCCTCTTCCAACAAACTTTCATTTGTTATATCAGCCTCAAACTCTTATGTACAACAGAAAGGAAGTTCCTCCAACCAGCTGAGATCTTGCAAATCAGCTTCATGAAAGATTTCTTGACTTGAGAGAATGGACTCCTCTTCATCAAGACCATATTTTTTCTCTTCGTGATTTTGAATTGGTATGAGAGGATTGGCCTTTACAAGGTTTGGTATTTTGTAACCAGGATGCTTGGTCCAAGAAGGCTGCCATGGTAGAGAAGTTTGAGTCTCTTTCATAGATTCACTTTGGTTTGAAGGATGGATTTGTTTGAAGCTAGGAATAGGAGAGAAATGTTTTACTTTGGGCCCTTGCACTTGAGCAAGCAACTGTTTTATTTATTTCTCCTTGGCTACAAGTTGCATGTTCAAGCATTCTTCCTCATACACCCTTCTATTTTCTACCTACTGCTGATAACAAGAAATCTGATAGGACAACTCCTCTTGCTGCATGTTATATTGTCCTTCTCTATCTATTTCTAAAATTTACCTTTGGAAATCCAGTAACAAACTCTCCAAATCAGCATCATTTTGGGACTGACTAGGGAGGTTGCACGTTTGATTTAGAGTAGAATGGGTTTCACAAGGCTGACTATAGGAATGAACAGGCTGCAAATACAGATAAGCAAGAGTGGTTTGAAAATGCTCCTACTGGTAATGCTGATCATAATGAGGCAAAGAGCTGTTTGGAGGCCAAAAGTCTAAATTTTTACGAAATGGAGGAGAAAAACCATTGTGGTGTTGATAACTAGACATTTCAAGGGTAAAGGATGAAGCATAGGCAAGTCTAGATAACAAATTAGGAATGAATATGGACAACAGGGGCTTGAAACACTAAGATGTGAGTTAGAACACCAAATAGAGTCACCAGGTGCTGAGAAAATAGTTTCAAATGATAGAAAACTAACAAGTAGAACAAACCTCATTAGATGCATGTAATCTAGACTGCTGAAACCAGCTGATTCTTTGCTTGTAGAGTCGTCAGGTGTGTGAATATTACCTCTACAAGCTGATGTTGTTGACATACACACCAAATATCAACAATGAATAAAGGACTTGTGGACTATGATAGTCCAATCTGTCCCACCGAGCGTGCCAGAAACTGTTGTCACATAGAATTGCACCCTACTTGGAGAGAGTCCAAGCATTCTAATGACACAATGGGAATGATCTTGAAGTGTGGGACCTTGCGAACTGAGATCAGACCTCCGAAGAAGGTTGACTTCCTAATTCTAAGCCTAATGCTTAGAGGAAAAATCTAAACCTAGTGCTAATGCTTGCAGGGGAAAAGGGTTAGAAGGAAACTGAAATGAAAGGGGTGATACACCAGATTCATTGAGCAATGATGATCTTGGTGTAGACACAACAATAATTTTAATGATGAAGGGGATTCACACAGACTTATCAGATTGATTGAAGCTTCGGTATGAAGATCAAACCTGTAGAGGAGCCATTTTACTCATAGAACAGACTATAACTCCAATTAAAACACAGAAATCAGGACACAAGAGAGGCAAGAAGTCATGCATATATTAATCATGAAGGCCAGAAACCATTACATTACATAATATTTAGTAGTAGAAGTAGACACAGTATAGCTAATCACATTCATTTGGTGGATAAAAGGAAGACAGCAGAGGCCAGATTCAAGCACAATGAGTCACATTCCCATACCTTGCAATTACACTAAGAGGTCTAACTACAGAAAAAAGGTAGCATAACAGCCCAAAATAAAACCATCCTCCTCTAAAAATGAAGCTACAATGTCATTTATATCAAATTCCTGTGCTAGGGATGATGAAACGGTTGCATAGGATCCCAGGAATGCAGAATGTATTCATCAATGCAGGAACATGGACGCAAAGGCAGGGGCATGGTGAAAGGACAGGAATCGTATCACTGGCAGGTCCACATTTATCAGAAAATGGTTTCCCAAACATGAGATAGGACAGGGCATTGAAGAGAAGAGCCCCAAAGTCATCGCCAAACACATGAAGATCTACCAGCAAGACACAGAGCCCATACGCATTGAAGAGTGAAGCCATCTGCCATGAATCCACCTGCAAAGCCTACCAACTAGAATAAATGCAACAATCGTTCGCTGAAACGTCCAGTCGATCAATCTTGTAGATTCGCATCCGATCAATCTTGTAGATTCGCATCCAATTCTGAAAGTGAAGATATCCTCCTCAAAGCCCGCCAGATGAAAGAGGCAAAAATAAGCACATTTGCCTTTTGGAGCATGCAAAAATTCCTCAGGATGAAGGAGATATGGGCGGTCAAAGTTACGGTCAACTACATCCTGCATCTATATATTGCTTTGCATCTGCAATTGCATCTTCCTTTGTATATACAATTGTATATGCGCTTTTAGGTTCACTTGGTGCAACATACAAATTTTCCTTTACTTTTCTGCATATACAACCTTTGTAGATATCAGGTAGTTGGGGAGACCTCAGAAAGTGCCTCACCAATGTGTTTTCATCTTGTATCAGTTGTTGTATATGTGACTTGAATCACCATCTAAATCAGCCTCTGAATCTGCCTGACACGTGGCACTATTTGATTGGCAGCTGAGCTGAACTGGGACCCATCGCTAAACACTTGCATCTTTATTAGCAATCGGAGAGACCTCAAACTGAACCATCGATAAGCCTGTCTCGCTAAAAATCCTTTGCATGTGACTTTGTATATGCGATTGTATATGAGATACAATCACATGTACATACAATTTGCAGAACTCAAAGGATTATCAACCATATTGGATCATTGAAATAGGTCCGGTCCTTGTATCTTTGCTTTTTGCATAATGGCATATACATGCACTTCAACATACAACTGCGGACCCCACCACTGTGTTTACCAAATTTAATTTCCCGGTTAGGTCCGCATTGTATATCCATGTTGTATCTAACTTTTGTATAGGCAATTGTATATAGGATTGTATATGGGATGATACAATCGCATATACATACAATAGGCGGACCCCAACATTTTTATGAAGTAAATTGAAATTAACATCAGGTCCGGCCTTGTATCTTACCTTCTTGTATGTTGCACCCTTTTGACCTTGTATATGCAATATACAATTGCGGACTCCAAATGATTATCCGCCATGTTTGATTCTTCATTCACGTCCAGATTGTATGTATTCCCTTTTGCATCACCTTTTGTATATCGCATATACAATGCAAAATATGCAAACAAAACTACATACAATCGCTTGTACATACAAACATTACATCTGACCTTTGCATGTGACTTTGTATATGACCTTGTATATGAGATTGTATGTACAAAGATACAATCGCATATATATACAAGAAACGGACACACCCTTTGTATCTCCCCCTTGTATATTGCCTTTGCATCTTCCTTTGTATATTGCCTTTTCATCTTCCTTTGTATATAGAATTGTATATGTGATACAACAGATACACATACAACGATACATACAAAGGTACATACAAAAATGATTAAGTATAAAACTAAGAATTATCTGCAATGGAAGGCACTTGAAGACAAAACGTTTCTGGGGGTTTTGGCAAGGATTCTCCAGGAAAGCTTTTGGGATTTTTGGCAACGATGAGCATGGGGAAATGTAGGATTTAAGACTTTGTAGGGTCATTTTCTAAAGGATATTCAAAGAATATACAAGGTGAACTATTTAACTCTGGACAGAGGAAAATAGGTCAACAGTTATACAATTTAAAAATGAAAGAAAGTGGAATCATGTCTAATCACCTAAATGAATTCAATACCTTGGTCACTCAGTTGATTTTTGTAGGTATAAAATTAGATGATGAAATCAAAGCAATTCTGGTATTATGCTCTCTACCTAATAGCTAGGAAGGATTGGTGATGGCAGTTAGCACTTCCATGGCTACCAAGAGTACATTAAAGTTTCATGATGTTGTAGCTACTCTCAATGAAGACATGAGGAAAAATCAAGAACCCTCATCCAGTGATGCCTTGATTGTTGTAAGTACATACAATAGAGGAAGGGGCCAAGATAGAGGCAGAAATAATCACAGAAGAAGGTCCAAATCTGTACCACGATCAAAGTCCAGGGGTTGGAATAGAGAATGTTGGTTTTGTGGCAAAGCAAGTCACACAAAAAAGAACTTTTGGAACTACAAAAAGGCACAAGAAAAGGTGAGCAATAATGAAGCAAACACTGCAGATGATGGTGTTTTAGTTTTATCAGCAAGTGACACTACTGCAAACTTGTGGGTGATCGATTCCGGTGCCTCTTTTCATGCTACTCCATGCCAGAAGGCCTTCACAAATTATCAAGAAGGTGTGTTCCGAAAAGTTTTTCTTGGTGATAATAAAGAATGTGAAATTGTAGGAAAAGGTGATGTGATATTGTCTTTGCAAAATGGAAATAAATGGATCTTGAAAGATGTAAGGCATGTTTCTATGCTGAAATGAAATCTCATCTCTTTAAGTCAGCTTTATACTCAAGGGTGTGATGTCAAATTTTCTTTAGATACTTGGAAAGTAACCAAGGGTATATTAGTACTTGCAAAAGAAACAAATTGGGTAGTCTTTATATGATAGAATGTCATGGTGAAGTGGGAGCTGCAATGCCGCTTGTGGATAGTGGTTCATATATTTGGCATAAGAGGCTCAAACATATGAGCCAAAAGGGACTTGAAGTCATGCTTCAAAGGGATCAACTACCAGGACTAAAATCTATGGATTTGGAGTTTTGTGAGCATTGTCTCCATGGAAAACCAAGGCGAATTAGCTTCTTGATGACTGGTAATGACATGCGGACAACACCTTTAGAGCTCATCCATTCCAATGTGTTTGGACCTATGGAGGTAACATCTTTTGGAGATGCAAACTATTTTGACTCTTTTATTGATGATTGTACTCGTAAAGTATGGGTATACATGCTAAATACGAAATCATAAGTTTTTTCAAAATTTAAAATTTTCAAAGCATTGGTTGAGAATCAAACTAGGCATAAAATCAAATGTTTGCAAACCAATAATGGGGGAGAGTATTGTTCTTTAGAGTTTGATGGTTTTTGTGTAGATAATGGTATTAGATAGATCAAAGTAGTCCCATTCACTCGTCAAGAAAATGGCATAGCCGAGAGGATGAATCGAACCATTCTTGAGAGGGCTCGATGCATGTTGTCCAATGCAGGCCTAAGCAAGGAGTTTTGGGTAGAGGTGGTTAACACTGCCATATATTTAATCAATAGAAGCCCTTCATCCAGATTGGATTTTTAAATCTTGGAAGAAGTTTGGTTGGGCAAACGGATTTCATATTCTCATCTTCAAGTTTTCAACTTTGAAGCCTTTGCCCATGTCCCCAAGGAAAAGTGATGAAGTTAGATTCTAAGTCACAGTGCTACATATTTGTTGGCTATGGTGAAGAACAATATGGGTTCCATTTGTAGAATCCATTCGCCAAGCAGCTTGTTCGCAGTCAGGATGTTTTTAATGAAAAAGTCTTCCCTGGTTTGTTAGCAAAAGCTACCGGCAAAAGAAAATATCCAAATTGATGATTTGGGAAATTCATCTAGTCTAGCATCTAATATTCATATGTCGTCGCTTGTTTCAACACTACCTACACATGTCTTGAGGGGGTCGCTAGATGTCCTGTAAACACCTCACACAGCTCAAATTTCTACTCCAGAGGACCCCACGTCAGTCAGCAAGAAAGCACAAAGTTCATCATAGTTTTTGAAAGGCAGTTTGTTGCCTATTAGAGACCCTACACAGCATGCAAATGAGTCAACATAGGTCTCTGAAAAAGATCTAGCACTGGTGCCAACGCAACACATTGAAGATTCTATGCAGGTATTAAAATCTTTAACGTTGCCTCTTAACACTGCCACACTACCAGGAAAAACTCCAACACACCAGCTACAAATCTCCACGCAGCCTTTGTCATTTGCTTCATTGCCTCTAAGTCTAACACACCCTATAGGTAATACAATGCAATTTCAAAACATTGACAAGTCTTTAGAAATTCCCCATTCAACTTCAATGCAGCCTCCAATATTTTCAACACAGCCTCATCTAAGTGCATCGGCACTTTCTCTTAACCCACGGTCTATGGGAACCACTTTCTCTACGCAGGCTATGCAAGAAGCACACAGAAGTGACGATTAGAAATAATTTACTTCGTCTGTGAATGCGCAGCCACCAAGTATTGCCCAGCCTCCTATTACATATACGCAGCCTCCTCAAGGTAGTGTACATCCTGCTGAAGATTCCTCACAACCTCCACCATATGGAACGTATATATTTAAAATTTTAAAGGTGCTCTCTTCAAATCCCATGCTACCTTTTGGAGACCATACGCAGTTTGGTCACAGACTCATGCAATTTGAAATGGAAGGTTCAACTTCAATGCACCCCATATCTAAATTCTCACTACCACTTGGAGGTATACAAAGGCAAAACATTGGAGGACATGTTCAAAAATAGAGCAGTGTGCAGGAACAAGGGAGTTTTGATATGCAAAGGTAGAGCATTGGAGGTCATTTATAGTCTGATATAGAAGATATGAATGGGGAAGATCAGTATGAGGACTCAGAGGAGTTGTATGAAAAAGTTTATGTGGTTGATCTTAGTGTAGCTAAAACTATTGTGCCCCTACCTGAAGAAGAGAGTGCAGATGATGTGGACGATGTGTATGATGATAGTGTCAAGCCTAAAATAGTTGAAGAGAGTGATTCTTCAGAAGATGAGGTTCCTTCCAGAACTACTATTAGCCAAGACAGTGCAATCTGTAGAGACCTCCAAAGTCTAGAAGGTGATATGGACAGCCTCTATGAGGGTATTGTTGACATTTCTTCTGAATCAGCATTAGGGTTTGCCACTTCTAATGCACAGGCAGATTCAGGCCAACTGAATACAGGAGGTTGCGTGAGCTCCTCCCCTTCACTTCTGGTTCTGCCGCACCAAGGGGGGTGTCCCTATAACTCAAGATGTAACCTTGACTAGCTCAAAGATAGAAGGATCTAACTTGACAACAACAGGCAGAATACTCTCATGTATGGACCAAGATCTGTATGATAGATCACAAGGCTGGCAACATTCTTGGACATGATGTCTGGTTGGGTATGAGAGCATGCAGGGGGTTCCTAATCCTACTCCTACAACTAACAGGTGGAAGTATGAAATGGTTTGATATGAATTTGGATGCAAAGCTGGACATGGTGTATAACACAAAAACACAGCATGATTGGTGCCTATCCAGGGCTTGGAGTCGGTAGACATACACCTGTGAATGATCAGCATGAATAGCTAAAACTGGATTTCAGGGGGATACACATGATATCTGCCCTACAGATATCTCCCAATATAGAGTGTTGAGCTATCTCTACTTATGGCATCCCTACTGCAGTATACCCTTCCCAATGTTCAACCTGAAAACAGTTTAATCTGCCCCTTGAGCAGAGGTTAAAAGATCAGACATTCAACATAGGAATTCTATGCTCTAGAATCTAAACATAAGCAAACATCCAGATCCAGAAGAAGGATACATGCAATACTGGAGACAGAATTAACACAACACATGCTAAGATAGCATTACTCATACAAGATCAACCATGAAATCAGTGGATTCATGCCAAGTCCTACAACAGGAGATACATAAACTCACAAGATCAAGCTGTACAGAGCAACCAGATCAGCTGGTTTTGGATTACAGAGCCAAAAATCATCAACTTTCAACAACCTCAAAAGAATAACACCATCTGCATTATATAGCAGGAGGGTGTCTTCAGCATCAACTACCAGGTTGACCAAAATTCCCGCCAGATATACAGTACCATAGAAATGGCGCTCAAACTTGAATGCAGTAGGTAGGGGAGGAGACAGGAAGATTTTTCGAGCCTTGCGCCGCCGCCTAGGGATTCAGATCTTCAATCAAGTACAACATTCGTCCACGCCATCGCCCATACCTCTGCAACAATCGCCATTGATGGCGCACCAACCCGCGGCCTCGGGAAGAACATCAAACAGACAGTCGCAACCGCTTCCCGCCGAGATTCATCATCATGATGTTTCGAATATGCAGGATAACATTATCCCACATGCACCCCGCAGCAACCTCCTTAACACCTTATATACTAGGTCATGAGCATATATCATGTCGGTGCTTTTGCTCCTGACGACACTAGTATAGACTTCATCATCATCATCCTCCAGCAGCATGATATCCTGTTGTTCGAAATATCACCCTGACGTCATCATGATATTTGAAACATAACCTTCATGATAATCGGCACAACCTGATCCTTCGGAGGAACATCCTCCTGCTGAGCTTATAACAAAAGTCTGGCCGATGAACATCCTGATGACGTCATCATCATATCCTGCTGACGTCATCATCATATCCGCCTACTGCGCACCTCCTCACATCCGGATGACGTCATCATCATGTTTGCAAATATCAGGAGGTCTCTTCAAGATGATCAGTTGTTAGAAATATGACCCCCGCGGACCTTGATGACGTCATCAACATATTAACATCATCATGATATTCGGAAGACAACCGGATATTTGGAAATATCCTCCTGACGTTCGAATATCAGGTTGCACTGTAGCTCCTCTGTAAGATCGGGGCGAAAACTGAACATGATGATGCTGCTTGAAAAGATCACCCTCAATAGATAACACGCGAAACCAGCAGGCGGATATCTCCTTGATATCAACATCATCATGATGTTCGAACAAACATATATCCGGGTGATATGAAAATATCACCCCCTCCTTCGCGAATATCATGATGCAGATAGGCAGAAAGAAAAATATCACCCTGATATACGGATAACGTCAGCATCATCAGGATGAGAAACAAAGAACAAGAAGTGATACAACATCATCAGGATGATATTGACTAAGATCATCCTGACGTTCCAAAATATGATGACCCTAGTGAATATCGGGTCGCAATTACAACTCTTCAACAACATCATCAGGATGATGTTAACCAAGATCACCCGATGATAAAAATATCACCCCAGCGAAATATCATGAAGGCAGAAAATATGATGACCTCCACAAGCAGCAGGATGAAAACTGGAAATAAATGATGATGATGACGACCCTTAGGATAAAACAAGTTAGGTCGAGCAACTCAAAGAATAAGCAACATCATCATCATGTCTGCGCAAGGTGATAAATGGAAGATCACCGGAGACTTTGAAAAATCACCCTCGCAAGCAGATAAGGGCGCACTGTAGCTCGTCAGCATCATCAGGATAAAACCCGAACATCACCCGACAGCGAAATATGATGATGACGATGAGAAACCGGTCGAAGGAGAACATGATGATGCTGACCTTCATGGAAACAAACATGATGATGATGACCTCCTCCTCAAGAAAATATGATGATGCAGCTGAAAAATACTGAGGAGGTCCGTTACTCAGAGCATTTTTTGGATACTTAGGGAGAGTGCCTGAATGAAAATTTTTCAAAAAACTACCAGTCAATTCAGGCGTCAACAGTGGCTCTGTCTGGGGACGTGCAGGTGAAAGACTGCAGCGAGAACCCCAGATCTCTGGGATGCAGACCAGTCCCTTATCCATTGGGCACAGAGTCAAATACTGCATTGACCTGCATCACCCAACACACTTGATGGCCTAAGGCCACCAAGAAAAGAAAAACATGTATCTCCCTTTGTCAAATATCTTGTTTTCATCTGCATGCACTGGGTCAAGCTTGGAGATACTGCAGACATCCACCCACAAACAAATCTTGTCATCTGCATATTCAACCTTTTGATTTAGCTTGTCATTATCCTTGTGCAGATAACCCTCAGCATCATGTGACATGTGGGTGCAGAACGTATCAAACAATGCATGTTCATATGGCATATAGCACTTATCACTTATATCATCATCATGCATTGTAACATGATCTCCTAGCTGGACTGCAAATAGGAAACGCTCAGAGTCCACCACAAAACTAGGAAGATCAAGGCTCATTGTATTATATGCTGGCTCATCAAAAGAAAAGCTTTCAAAATCACAATTGTGTACATCATGTACACAACCATCAGCAGCACCAGGCTGGAAAAGATCAGGCTCTGGCATCTCTTTCAAATCAGGCACATCTTCACAGTCACTTACCTGATGTATGTTGTTTCCTCTTTCATCAGGATGAGAAACAGAATCCAAGCCAAAAGTAATATCTAGATCTTCACCACACTCAGACAGATCCTCATCACCACATGTGTCATAAATGGGTGGCCCAGGTACATCAGCTTCATCATAGTATGCCATTTGTTCATGGGCAGCAGAGCATACCTCTTCATCACCAATGGATTCATTCTGTGGAGGAGTATCAGCCTGTGTGTCATAAGCAAAACAGCCATCAAATGAAAAACAATCATGCTCTAAACTAGCACTTATTTCAATTTCTGACTGCCCTTCATGATCTCCATGTGTTTGAAGGGTAGGCAATGGGTCACACATAGGACTACTTCTCTGTTTGCTTATATCTTCTCTGTCTTGAGTACAATACTCACAATTATCTCCACAGGTCCATTCTAAAAATTGCTCATTGCTGTCCACAACCTCGTTATTTTTTTCATGGTCAGATGCCTCATGATTGCAATGGGAATCCTCATTAGTCCTTTCACTGGCATCCTCAACATTCATCTTTTCATCTTCACATGATGCCTTCATGACTTGGTCATTTGCAGCTTCATAACCATTTTTCACACCAAGGCCTGGGGAGAGGGGTTTCAGCAGGTGCATATTTCTCATTTCTTCTACATTCTCAATGAACCTGTATGCCATCTGCATACTTGTCACCTTGAAATCCCTCAGTAATGCACTAGAGCCCTCCTCAAAAGCTTCAAAGAATATGCCAACACAGGCTGAAATATCAGGTCTGAAACTTTCAGGGACATGTGAAAGGGCTACTGCAAACCTATGACTGAAATCAACACATGGCTCTTCATCTTGTTTTCTGATTCTCATCAATTCTGCAACAAGATCAGCCGGTTCTTTTGCAAATTCTTCTTTGAAACAGTCAGCAAGTTCATCCCAACAGGCAAAGGATCTCTTTGGAAAGCTCAAATACCAGTCTTTTGCTTTTGCATCAAAGGACCTAACAAGAAACCTCATCCACATATCCTCATCTCTGAATGAATATTTTCCCATAAAACTTTGAAAATTTTGGATATGTGCATTCCCATCACATACATTGTGACCACTAAATCTAGGCATCTGACAGTATATCCTAGCAGGCATAGTTTCTACTTTATAATCCACCCATGACAAATCCAGTTGGTCATACAAAGGATCAAAAGGGCTGACAGGAGGTTTAGCTTTCTGACAGGCAGACACAACAGGGTTACTGCTTTTTAACTGGGCCTGCTCAGCCTCTAAGAATATCAACCTATTTCTTATCTCCTCTATTCCTTTATCCAACATTTCACCACTGAGTGTGGGATAACTCATACTTGGATTCACAAAAATCTTACTCTTAGACATTGTTTGTCTGTCTAAGACCTAAGGCTTCCCCTGGCATCTAACCTATGCAGTAAAACAGCAAATAAAGGGGAAGTAACAAGGTACCTTTTCTCATACAGATGCAGAAATATGTACATCTTTCAACCAATAACATACATCTATCTTTCATGTGCATTTAGATCTTTTTTGCAGAGTCGCCACCTCTCCAGAGAGGACAAAATTTTCAATAGCTGAAAGCTACTTTTCCAGGTTCATTCCACCAGCAGAGCATCATTTTGTTAGTGACTCGGATGGGCCACAAGTATATCATTTTTTAGTCCATCCCCAGCAGAGTCGCCATTTTGTTGACATTTCTTCTGAATCAGCATTAGGGTTTGCCACTTCTAATGCACAGGCAGATTCAGGCCAACTGAATACAGGAGGTTGCATGAGCTCCTCCCCTTCACTTCTGGTTCTGCCGCACCAAGGGGGGTGTCCCTATAACTCAAGATGTAACCTTGACTAGCTCAAAGATAGAAGGATCTAACTTGACAACAACAGGCAGAATACTCTCATGTATGGACCAAGATCTGTATGATAGATCACAAGGCTGGCAACATTCTTGGACATGATGTCTGGTTGGGTATGAGAGCATGCAGGGGGTTCCTAATCCTACTCCTACAACTAACAGGTGGAAGTATGAAATGGTTTGATATGAATTTGGATGCAAAGCTGGACATGGTGTATAACACAAAAACACAGCATGATTGGTGCCTATCCAGGGCTTGGAGTCGGTAGACATACACCTGTGAATGATCAGCATGAATAGCTAAAACTGGATTTCAGGGGGATACACATGATATCTGCCCTACAGATATCTCCCAATATAGAGTGTTGAGCTATCTCTACTTATGGCATCCCTACTGCAGTATACCCTTCCCAATGTTCAACCTGAAAACAGTTTAATCTGCCCCTTGAGCAGAGGTTAAAAGATCAGACATTCAACATAGGAATTCTATGCTCTAGAATCTAAACATAAGCAAACATCCAGATCCAGAAGAAGGATACATGCAATACTGGAGACAGAATTAACACAACACATGCTAAGATAGCATTACTCATACAAGATCAACCATGAAATCAGTGGATTCATGCCAAGTCCTACAACAGGAGATACATAAACTCACAAGATCAAGCTGTACAGAGCAACCAGATCAGCTGGTTTTGGATTACAGAGCCAAAAATCATCAACTTTCAACAACCTCAAAAGAATAACACCATCTGCATTATATAGCAGGAGGGTGTCTTCAGCATCAACTACCAGGTTGACCAAAATTCCCGCCAGATATACAGTACCATAGAAATGGCGCTCAAACTTGAATGCAGCAGGTAGGGGAGGAGACAGGAAGATTTTTCGAGCCTTGCGCCGCCGCCTAGGGATTCAGATCTTCAATCAAGTACAACATTCGTCCACGCCATCGCCCATACCTCTGCAACAATCGCCATTGATGGCGCACCAACCCGCGGCCTCGGGAAGAACATCAAACAGACAGTCGCAACCGCTTCCCGCCGAGATTCATCATCATGATGTTTCGAATATGCAGGATAACATTATCCCACATGCACCCCGCAGCAACCTCCTTAACACCTTATATACTAGGTCATGAGCATATATCATGTCGGTGCTTTTGCTCCTGACGACACTAGTATAGACTTCATCATCATCCTCCAGCAGCATGATATCCTGTTGTTCGAAATATCACCCTGACGTCATCATGATATTTGAAACATAACCTTCATGATAATCGGCACAACCTGATCCTTCGGAGGAACATCCTCCTGCTGAGCTTATAACAAAAGTCTGGCCGATGAACATCCTGATGACGTCATCATCATATCCTGCTGACGTCATCATCATATCCGCCTACTGCGCACCTCCTCACATCCGGATGACGTCATCATCATGTTTGCAAATATCAGGAGGTCTCTTCAAGATGATCAGTTGTTAGAAATATGACCCCCGCGGACCTTGATGACGTCATCAACATATTAACATCATCATGATATTCGGAAGACAACCGGATATTTGGAAATATCCTCCTGACGTTCGAATATCAGGTTGCACTGTAGCTCCTCTGTAAGATCGGGGCGAAAACTGAACATGATGATGCTGCTTGAAAAGATCACCCTCAATAGATAACACGCGAAACCAGCAGGCGGATATCTCCTTGATATCAACATCATCATGATGTTCGAACAAACATATATCCGGGTGATATGAAAATATCACCCCCTCCTTCGCGAATATCATGATGCAGATAGGCAGAAAGAAAAATATCACCCTGATATACGGATGACGTCAGCATCATCAGGATGAGAAACAAAGAACAAGAAGTGATACAACATCATCAGGATGATATTGACTAAGATCATCCTGACGTTCCAAAATATGATGACCCTAGTGAATATCGGGTCGCAATTACAACTCTTCAACAACATCATCAGGATGATGTTAACCAAGATCACCCGATGATAAAAATATCACCCCAACGAAATATCATGAAGGCAGAAAATATGATGACCTCCGCAAGCAGCAGGATGAAAACTGGAAATAAATGATGATGATGACGACCCTTAGGATAAAACAAGTTAGGTCGAGCAACTCAAAGAATAAGCAACATCATCATCATGTCTGCGCAAGGTGATAAATGGAAGATCACCGGAGACTTTGAAAAATCACCCTCGCAAGCAGATAAGGGCGCACTGTAGCTCGTCAGCATCATCAGGATAAAACCCGAACATCACCCAACAGCGAAATATGATGATGACGATGAGAAACCGGTCGAAGGAGAACATGATGATGTTGACCTTCATGGAAACAAACATGATGATGATGACCTCCTCCTCAAGAAAATATGATGATGCAGCTGAAAAATACTGAGGAGGTCCGTTACTCAGAGCATTTTTTGGATACTTAGGGAGAGTGCCTGAATGAAAATTTTTCAAAAAACTACCAGTCAATTCAGGCGTCAACAGGTATAATAATAGATAAGCATTCAGAAATACATTCTCAAGATCGTGTCCAATTAAGCACACACAAGGAGGTTGTATGTTTCTTGAATGAGCTTGATATTTTCTTTAGTGTGTATGTTGTAGCGGCATCAATTCAGGAGGCATTAATTGTCATGTTGGAAGCTCACTTGCTGCACAGGGCAGTCAAGAAATTTTGTAGATGAGTTGAGGATATTATTGATGCTTTGGCTAAGATTGTTCCAAGGGAGAAGTTTAAGTTCTGTAGGACTTCTCTTGGCATTGTCAAGCTCTGACAATAAGCCTGAGTAGGGGATATCTCTGCGCAGCTCTCCTATGGCCCAGATTGGACTTCAAGTGGGATATTTTTGGTGTAACGCCTCTATTAATGCAGTCCAATCCTTCACGTTGTGTAACTCTTCTTCTTTTCTATTTTTACTCTCTGCCATTTCCCACGATGAGGTTATATTAAGTGCCTTTTGCTGGATACTGTGTATTGACTATTGTTAGTCATGGAGTGGGTAGAGTGTATTTGTTGAAGGATATATATATATATATATATATATATATTGTTGTGTATGATGTATCTGTGATATGTTTTGGATTTTAATGCAGAGAGCTATCCCCTACTCAAAGTGGATGTAGCCATTTGGTGAACCACGTTAAAAAACTTTGTTGTTCTCTTTTGCATCATTTCGTGTTTGTTCTCTATTTTAATTTATTCTTTCTTTTGTATGTATCTTATTCTTCACTCAACATTTTGGTTTGTTTATCCATGTTGGGAAATTTAAAAATCACAAGGAAATTACTCCCAGCAATAGAAGCAATGCCTACCAAAAGTTTGAAGTTCTTAACGTTTTAATTGACCAAGTCAATGGCTCTCCAAGCCAATAGTTTTTTTTCAAAAACTTAAGCTCAGGTTGCTGCATTCCATGATGTAAAGTAAATTTCTCTCCATAATCAGTGATGGAACATCAATGAAGTAAGCAATTGGTCTTTTACCATGGCTTCTCTCATTTGCAACAGGATGAGCGAAATTGAGTGTCGGGAGGCGAAAAATCCAAAGTTCTCAGAATTGAATGAAAATTGGCTAGTAGGCCCAAAATGATGTCCCAAAGTCTCTGGCAAAATGATTTTGATCCAAACTTTCAGAATTAGGAGATATTAAACTTTCTGTAAACTGATGACACACTTTCGACATTAACGACACCAATTTCTGACATTAATTTCTCTCAAACTGTGAGGGATATGACTTCACTTCTTTTTGCACTTTCAAGATGGTACCTCCAAGAATGTCTACAAAAGGAATCTACTCTATCTCTTACAGATTATTGGGAATAAATTTCTCAAAACTGCCTACAGAGTGTCAAAACTGCCACCTGATGGAAACTCTTTTTTTTTCACAAATCTAAAAGCATGAAGTGTTCCCAAAGCTAGGAAATACTATAAAATATTGAAACAAACCAAAACTTGAAGAAAAAAAACCAAATTTTGTTTATTTGATGCTAATCGGTAGTCTGCCCGGATGCTCCTGCATCAGACACATTGGGTAGGAAGTTTGTGAGCATACACTTGCAAACATGGAGTTCAATGCTAGGACCATTCTTCCATATTGCAAGCAATATGCAGTGAACTGCATCGCTGAAATGTGTGCACCAAAAATGATTTTTTTTCCTCTTTTTCCAGCATCTCACCGAAACAAGCTTCACTCCAACAATTTTGCACTCTCTTCTTCCTTCTTCTCATGGATTTGCATCCACCTTGTACTGTCCTCCTCCAAATACTCTCTCCATTCCTATCCTCCTTCGTGGGATCAAACCCACCATCATCAACTGACCACCTCCACCAACCAAACTCACTACTCTTCTCCTCTTCCGTGGGCTTTGACCCACTACAATCTGACCACCTCCACCAATTCCCCTCATCATACAAATCACAATCGGCAACATATACATTCAAATCTTCCCCCACAACATCATAGAAATCAACAATTTCCATTTGCTCTTCTCCATACTCATCAACCCTCAACATCACAAATGAATGCAAAATAATATCATCACAAAATGAAAACAAATTTACCTCTTTCTACATTGTTGTAGTGTTTCCTTCATCAGCTACAACCTTCATCTCATCTTTTGCTATGAGGTTTTCATCTACCCCATCTACTCTCATCATCATCTTCATGTCTTCAACTATTGTACCAAGTCTTCCAACTGTAGTATCTTCAAATTCTTCACACAAACATGCTACATACAAATATGTATATTCATTTATTTTCATACAATCTATTTACAATTCCTTATCCACCTCAGTAATAAACAAATCCCCATCAATTTCCTCTTCATACAATTCAGAAAAATCACAAATTACCTCTTCACTCTTAGCTGCCCCATTTATCTCCTTCAAGTGCTCACTCAATCTAACCAATTCTTATATCATCCCACTTCTTCTTCAAGAAAATTATGTTCCTCTTCAACAAACAAATCTGCAGCATCCTCATGAAAATGGAAAGCTTCCATGTATCTACTCTTTTCTTCTTGTCCTTTATCATGTACTATATTCATCATTTGAAACAAATCAAACTCAAAATTATCAATTTGCACCTCATTTCTTTTCATTGTCCCAATTCCTTTCCCTTCATTTTTTGTTGCATCATTTTTGTCTTCATGGTCTTCTATCCAATCTCCTTCTAGCATCTGGTTTATTTTCTTCATCTCCTCTTTCCATAGGAGATCATTCTCTTCTTCATCCACTTGCTTATGAAACCTAGGGCCTTCAAGTTTTGTTATTTCTGCCTCTACATCTACTACAATTTTCCACTCCTCAGTTGCAAGTTTATGTCCTTCCACTTCTATCTTTGTATCCTCCAAAGGATCTATTGTTGCTATTGCTACATCAATTTTGTCTTCTTCATCTATGTCTTTCAAAAGACATACCTCTTCTACAATCTCCAATGCTTCCACTCTTCTCATTCCTTCATAAATGATCTCTTCTTCATATCGATGTCCCATATAGTTCATGCCCTTCCATGTGTCCTTCTCTATTGCACTTTCATGTTTTACCTCTTCTTTTTTTTCAAAATAGCATTCTACAGCTAAATGCTCTTTCTTTTTCCACTCTTTCTCTCTTTGTTCTTTCTCTTTTCTGATTTTTTTTCATTTTTGAATGTATGGGCTGCTCCCATATGCTCTTCTTTCCATGCCCCTGCTACCAAAGGGCTACAACTCTTCTTCTTCTCCTTTGCAACCTTGTTTGCAATCTCCTCTCTTCCCTCTTGATCCTTTTGCACAAGGATCTCCTCTCCTTCATTCTTCATATCCGCTACCACTTCTTCTTTCTTCTTTTCATATTTCTTATTCATGCCATCTTCATGACATGTCTTCATTGCAAACTCATCCTTCTTGGCTTTGTCATGCTACCTAGCTTCCAATTGGTCACATTTATCCAACATCCTGTCAATTCTTTCAATCTTTTCTGTCATCTCTCTAAGGAATCCCTTCCTCTTGTACCTTCTCCAGCCATCCCATATGACTGGCTTACACACATGTATCTTCATCCTACTCATTGTTGCAATCTTTTACAATTCACATTCATTTACCCTGCAACCAAATTCTATCACCACTATCCTCTACCCAACAAGATGCTGGAAGATGCACCTCTCCAAGACTTCTTCTCCCCACTTCCTCTCAGTGGAAGAAGTCTACACACTTTCTACCCAACTTCATCTCTGTTGGAGGACAGCGAAAATGATTCTTATAGAATCAATTCTCTTGTGGCTTCACCACTCTTCACTCCTCTTCACTCGCAGGTCCTGGTGCATACTCTGTACTCTCAAGATCTTGTGGCTCTAATACCATATAATGCAAGAGAGTACTTCCCTCTCTTCTTACCACTCACACACTTGAACAAATTTTACAACCCTAAACATTCACTCACATACAATTACCAAGATTGCAAACAATTACACAATATTCCAAATCATACACAACCAAATGCAAATATAATTTGCCTCACTGATTTATTTGAAATGGAACAAACACATTAAATTCAAACATACACTTAGGGCCTTCAATGGCCTTCTCAGCTACCTAGAGCAATCTGCTTACACAACCTCTATGGCTTCCTTTATCTTAAGTTAATCACTCCTCTCTGTAGCTCCAATTCATAATTTCTCTATTTCTTTGCCCTGGTCATCCCCTAAACTAATCCCATATGCTCATTTTGTATTTCTTCTCTATTCATATGCTATTTTTCTTCATCTGGCATATTTGATCATTGTTTTACTCTTCAAACTTGGACTGAATCTCTTCCAAATCAACCTTCAATTCTTTCAGTCTTCTTGAGTTATATTTTACTCTGTTGGTTGTAGCTAATCGCCCCATTCTCAACAACACTTTTGTCTAAAATTATTGTCCAATGGTTATTTTTTTCTCTGGCAGCTGAACTCCTTTCTCTTTGGCAATGAATTTCAATTTCTTAACCTATTGTTTTTGTGTTTGGTAGTCCCAATCTTCCAATTGGTTCTCTCATTTATTTTTCTATTCTGAGGTATTTTAATATGTTGTTGAATTCATTCTCTTGGTAGAAAACAACAATTTCTACACCTCTTACTTTTGTTTTTGGCAGCCCCTCCCACCTTTTTCAAGGCTATCTATCCTCCTTTAATCTTGTTGTGTGTATCAAAGTTGAAAAGTCTTTTTTTTCTTTTTCTTTTTTGTCTCTTTAACTTCAACTGGAGCAACGCCTTTATAGGCAAAACAAGACTTTTAATTTAATTACATTTGCATCCTATTGGTAAACAGATTTGTCGCTGTGAAATAACCTTTAAAACTGACCCGTTGCCCTTAGAGCGGTGACCAAATTGTCCCAACAGTTGGAGAAGCTGTTATTGAATTATCAGCTTTCCTCTGCGTTTGAGAGGGGCATCTCCCTCATATGATTGGGTTTTTGGTATTTTTGTGTACTTTTAACCTGAAAGTACATAAAGGAGAAAACACAAAACTAGGAAAAGATGAAAAACAGAAACCCCAATAGTAGACATATGAAAACCAATTGAGATTCCACAACTAATAATGATTACAAAAGGGGTTATAGCCAAATAGGTTGAAACGTGCAATGATGATGAAAGGAGTACAATAAATCTCAACATAAGAAGGGATAGGTCATACAAACACATCCAAAACAAGATACCAGGAGATGGGTGTGTTTCATCACATCAATCACACAGATCATCAATGTATTACACATGTGCATAAAAGGGATTGCCAATTCAACATATAAGAAATTAGTAATGATAACATAAGAACGCATTTAGAGCACACAAACTAAACTACATTTTTCATTATGTTTGAAATTATACAATTCCAAAATCCTCTTTGTACATAGTGTAAACATAAAAGCTTTTCAAAATATCTTTGAAAATTTCTCCAAAGTTTCCCCTTTTTCAGAGTTCTCTCAAAAGATTCCCCTCCCCTTTTACAATGTGAAGTCCAGTATATATAGACTTTTCCGCATAACCACCTAATAACCAACTTGTAACTACTTCCTAACCACTTTGAAAGTAACTACCTTTTTCGAAAGGAAACCTAATTTTGAACTTTTAATTACAATAAGTGAAACAAGTCACTTTTCAAAATGATAGTTTTCAAAGATACAACTTTCGAGTTGTGAATTTGACTCAGTTACTTTCTATTTATGTTCTGCTCCTTTCCGGTAGTCATCTCTTCAATTGTTTCTTGACATCTCTTTCCAAGTGCTTGAAATATGGTAGATGAAATCGGTCTGCTAACTCTGCATAATAATTGTCATGAAGAATCATATATGTATTGATGGGGACTCAACAAAGTGGTAGCTTCGTATCCACTAGAATACTCATATCCTACTCAACATGATCACTACTCCCAATACTTGAATTTATGGAGAGATAAATCTGACGATCATTTGAAGCAACAACAACCATATGTATCCATTTGAAGACATAGTTGAAAGTGAGACAAAAATATGTCTTAGGCAAGATAGGGGCTGCCCTACCTCCCACCAGTTGATCACTTGCATGACGGATATCCCATGATTACTTGAATTTCTTTTTCCTACAATCTTTTTAAGAAGACTATCTCCTTCCTAATCATGAATCACCCTCTCACTAATAAATTAGCCTCTATCTCATTGGCATTCTCATCATCTTCTCGTAGGCTTCCAACTACCTCTATAAATTCCTAACCATCAGCTGCATCTTCCATTTCTTTAAGGCTGCCTCAACATATCCATTTGATGATTGATGCTCATTTTCATGGTTTAAAATATTAGGACTAGATATGGTTCCATTATCTCATCTTACTCCCATGCAAGAAAATAACTCCATAAGATTAAGTTTTTGAATATTTTGGTATTATAGCCACCATATTGTATCACCAAATCACCAAGCACACATTTTTCGTTCACTTCACTAAGCATCATCAACAATCTCCATAAGAACAATGCATTTGATTGAAATGATGAAACTAGTTTACCTCTCTCAGAACAATTACT
Organism: Cunninghamia lanceolata; assembly: GCA_027924645.1. Classification (NCBI taxonomy): domain Eukaryota; kingdom Viridiplantae; phylum Streptophyta; class Pinopsida; order Cupressales; family Cupressaceae; genus Cunninghamia; species Cunninghamia lanceolata. The sequence goes on along the minus strand of BSBN01000144.1, from coordinate 1,867,951 downwards.
CTTGCAACAATCTAAGATGTTCCAAACCAAATGTAATTTCTAACTTTTCATAATGGTGACAAAATAATTTTTTTTCCTTCCCTTAGACATTATCAAGTAAATGTCTTGAATTTTGAAGATGCCCAACTTTCATCTTCCAAGTCAAATTTTCTTTTATGTCCATCAATCCGACTATATCTAGGGCTCTTTCAATTCCTCTATCTTTCTTTAATTGCCTTACCATTTAAAGCATCACCCTATCTGCCCATCTCTAGATAAATGTTTGATAGAAGAATATGAGATGCGGTATTCATATGATCTAACTTCTCAAAACGGCCTTGTATCAAGTTTCAATCACCTTCTAACTTTTCCTTGATTCTTTCAATTAATGGAAGATAGAATACAACATTAGTATGCAACAAACTTTAGAGATTTTCTCAAAATCCTCAAGAATGCTGCCTATGTCTCCAACTATTAACTTGGATCTATCGTATATACTTTGTCTATGTTTTTCATGATTTGCAAGTATATCTGCTAGAGTATTCATAACTATTTAACATCAGACAAAAATCCTCCTTCTATTGTGCTTTCTGGAACTGACAAGAAATCGTTGTGATCCGTAGCTATTCCAACACAAGGGATTCTTCTCATCTGTATCAGCAGGATGAAGTAGAATATCTAAAAACTTTAAATTAGTACAGGGCACATCATCGCTCCAAGCCAAATAAACTGGAGTTTTCGTGTAAGTGCCAGTGATTTTCTGGTAAGTGACGTCTGATATAAATACCCCAAGGTTTGATTGCTGCAAGCCTCTTTGTCACAGTAAAATTGATCTATTTTAATGGCCACTCGCACGTTGGAAACCTGCATGTTGGAGAAGGATATGTTTTTCACCTGTCCAGCTCCTCCCTGCCATGTTTTGATCTGAACTCCATTGGAAGCATCTTGGATGTTGTTGTCATAGACGCTTACATTGGAAACGCAAGCCTTCGTTTCATCTTTTCCAAGTCCTCCAATACTGATACCGTGACCAAGGCCGTAGTTGATGTTGTGAATGTGAATGCCTGAGCAGCCTATTTGAATGGACACGCAGTCGTCTCCGCATGCCATAGAGGAACTGTGTATTTCAACCTCGTTAGAATTCTGGAGATGAATTCCATCTGTGTTTGGGCTATTTGTAGGAGAGGAGATTGTCACACCAGCCACTTTGACGGAGGTGCAAGAGTCAAACTTAAGATGAAATTGGGGACTATTTTGTATGGTTATGTCTTGTACGCTCACGTCATAACTTGCGTAAAATCTCAATGTCGTTGGCCTCACACTTGGTAAACTGCTTCCCCCATTGCTGCTATCCTCATCTTTTAGTTGGGAAAGCTTCCACCAAGCCGCCCCTTCACTCATTGAATTCCATGATACAACATTTCTTTGAGGCATTCTATCAAACAGTTCATGGACTTCGGCTATGCTTCCACATCATGTGTATATGATGTACCAAAACATATTTCCTTGAAATATTTTACCAAACAATTTACGTGTGTTGTCTATGCGTTTACAGGAAACATATAAGTCTACTGTGGCACTTGTAACCGCTACATTTGACAAAAATCCACTTTCAACTACATTTTTATAGATTTCCATATCTTTTTTCGAAGCTCCCATTTTGGCACGGGCTGGGAGGATGCTGGCAAGGGTGGAGGAATTTGGATTTCCACCTACAACTTGCTTTTTCTTGAAAGCTTTTTAAAACCTTTTCAAGATTCATTTGTTGCATATTCTGCAATCAACACATGTTGTGAGATTGCGTTTCTTTGAAGATTTTGTCAAACGGTTCATGAGTGTTCTCTATGACTTCCACCAATTGTAAGTTTCTAAAACCTTTTCAAACAAATATAATACTGCACCCATCCTTTATTGCTCTCTTCTGGAGAGCTACGGTGACAAATGCGACAACATAAAGGGTTACTTCAAGATCAAAGACTGGGAAGACATTGTTCGTTGCGTCAATGCCCACTGTGACGCCTCCAAGATGCCCAAGACTGTCAAGTAGTGCCGAGTCTATGTTTCTACAATACTTTGCGTGTATGTCTACCATGCATTTCCAACTACAAGATCTGACAAAGATTACTCTTCCATTACGATTTCATGGACGTCCATACTCTATATGCTACAGGCGGATACTTACACGGGTTGTGGAGTTTTGCTTTACACCTGCCAATTGCATTTGCTTAAAAGTTTCCAAGGCCTTTTCAACACGTCTGTTTGCTGTGTATGTGAAATAACCACATTTCTTTGCATTTGAATATCAAAGGTTGCTTGTGCTGCTACAACTTGCATAATTACTGGTGCATTTCCAACTATACTAGCACTTGCACCCATAGGAGATTCAAGGAATACGCCGATAGGAACAACCAATGAGTTTTGAAAGTCTTTCTGGTGGCGTGAGACAATCTTCCAAGCATGATAATGCTCACATATAAAATATCTTTGCAACATTCTGTCAAATTGTATGTGTGCTTTTTCCATGCTTCAACATTTCATATGCATGTATTTCCAACTATAGCAATCTGGTGAAAACCTCTCTTTTATTACGTTTTAATGATTACCCATACACTGATTCTAACTTCTTGATTTGGTGTGCGCTGGGATGATACAGGAAAATGGATGTTGAATTTGTCTTTATAACTGCCAACGGCATGAGAAGACATCTCTTTGAAGCATTCTATCAAACAGTTGTTACGCCTTCATCTTGCATTTGTATCTGCTGAAGCATTTCGAACTGATAAGGATCTGAGAAAACTTCCATTTCCCATGACTGGTTTCACAAGGTTGGAGATTGGCGAGGGTTTTAACTTCTAAGTAGTTATAATAACTACTTTTATTTGTAGCCATATTTCTTTTCACAAGTTAGTCAAAACTACAAGTTGCTTTCCTTTTTTTTTTTTTACTTTTTGGACAACTTCGCCAAAACTAAAAGTGCGTGCGAACTTAGCCGAACTTGAAAGTTAATGCAAACTTTTCGAGAAGCGAAAGTTGACGCGAGGTTTGCAAAAAGTACAAGTTTGACGTGAACTTTCACTTTTTCCTAAGTAGGCCAAAAATAACTTCTTTTTGAAAGCAAACTCTCCACTTAACCAAATTCATAGGTGATATCTTTTCAACTTAGGTGAATTTGCAACTTGCGAACTATGTAAGAGCGAGAAATGGCGAAAAGTACATAACTTTCAACTGGAAAGTCAAATCATCGTGAAATTTTGCCACATTGTCCATATTAACATTATAAATCTCTGTGCCAAACAATTTTGCTCCAGCCCTTACAAAAACTACAATTTTATTGTTTTTGCCAACCGCCCGCCGAAAAATTGAATGTTTAAAATCTCTCAAACCATAAGACTTCTTGACCCAAAAAGTTGCCACATTAGGTGAAATGGAGTCACGAACACTGCTATAAAAATTATTTTGCACCATCTGTCACATATTTTCAATATTTAATTGTTTTCGTAAAATGCCGCAAACTGGACAAGTGTGCCCAAGAAACTCAGTGAAATGATGAGCATCTCTGCTCCAAAATGATGTTATACAAAGTTCAATGTAGGGAAACAGATTGTGACATCTCAGAAATAAGTTATCTCAATGACTCATGCAGGAAAAACATGACACTAGTGTTTTGCAATCGAAAGGTAACTTGGAGAAAGGGTTGAAATTATGGTTAGATTTGTCATTTTGACACAAAAAGTTTAAATTTTGAAGTGCAGAAACAGGGTCAACACATCCTAACTTCTATTGGCAGCGAACTCTCCCAATAAATCATCAATGGCTTTTGGTTTGTTTATCCATGTTGGGAAATTTAAAAATCACAAGGAAATTACTCCCAGCAATAGAAGCAATGCCTACCAAAAGTTTGAAGTTCTTAACATTTTAATTGACCAAATTAATGGCTCTCCAAGTCAATAGTTTTTTTCAAAAACTTAAGCTCATGTTGCTGCATTCCATGATGTAAAGTAAATCGCTCTCCATAATCAAATATGGAACATCAATGAAGTAAACAAATGGTCTTTTACCATGGTTTCTCTCATTTGCAACAGGATGAGCAAAATCGAGTGCCGACAAGGAAAAAATCCACAAAGTTCTCAGAATTGAATGAAAATTGGCGAGTAGGCTTAGAATGATGTCCCAAACTCTCTTGAAAAAATATTTTGATCCAAACTTTCAGAATTGGGAGATATTAAACTTTCTGTAAACCAATGACACACTTTTGACATTAACGACACCAATTTCTGACATAAATTTATCTCAAACCATGAGAGATATGAATTCCCTTCTTTTTGCACTTTCAAGATGGTACCTCCAAGAATGTCTCTGCAAAAGGAATCTACTCTATCTCTTACAGATATTTGGGAATAAATTTCTCAAAACTGCCTATGGAGTGTCGAAACTGCCACCTGACGGAAACTCATTTTTTGTTGCAAATCTGAAAGCATGAAGTGTTCCCAAAGTTGAGAAATACCATAAAAATTTGAAACAAACCAAAACTCAAAGAAAATAAACCAACAATTTTTTGGTTGATGTTAATCGCCAGTCCGCCCGGATGCTCCTGCATCACTCGTGCTCTTGGGCTTAGGTGGGTGTAGTTTACAAGCACCCCTTTCAAGGCTTTCCTTTCAAACCAAATTATGACTAGTTAGTAGGATGGATTCAAGGAAGGACAGAAAGGGTAACATGATAAGAAGGCAAATACGAGTTTATCCACCAAGTACGCCCACCCAAGGGTGGAATTAGATATTCCTACCACTTGGGCCAAGGGGTGGGTTGTTTTAAGACACTCATGCTCTTGGGCTTGGTATGGATGGCTTCAAGCAGATTTATCATGTTCCTCATCCAAGTCCTATCATGATTAAATTGCCTCTATGCATTATAGTTGATCCTCTATCATGCATTATAGATATTGTGTAGTTTATATATATATATATATATATATATATATATATATATATATATATCTTACATGATTTGAATAGATAATTTTTTATACATATTTTGATCTTATGAATTATATTTCCAATGTTATCTAACATGATTGCAGGACCTAAAATAGGATTTATCTTGCTTACAACTTTTAATTGGTAAGTTGTAACCCTAATTTGTGATTCTAGGGCAAGATTTAGGGCAATCCCAAAAGGGGATATTATAGGTTCTGTTCTCATGGAAGTAGAATGTTGTGGAGGACAGTTGGCCTATATGCAGGGCTAGTATGTATTTTTGTTTGATGAATTCACTCTATGGAGGTTGTAGTGGAGTTAACTATATGACTCGAAGGGTCACTAGTTCTATGTCTCCTATTAGGGTTTCTCACATTCCAACACCTAGTCCTAAGACTATTTTGCTTGTTGATTTCTCTAAGGCATTGTAGTCTATTTTTTCTTGATTGACCTAATGAATGCTATGTCTTTGTTGAATGATTCAGAGAGCGTGTGCTTGCTCGTTAATTGTTTGTTGCACTTGTTGAGGTCTAGAGTGTATCTCCCCTATTTAGAATTGCCTTGACCCAATCTTCCCTAATCCCTGGGCACATTGAATGCTCAAATTAGAGAGAGAGAGAGAGAGTTAGGTTTGACCTAGGTTTGACAAGGGTTGACTTTTTTACTTGAGTTGACTTTAAATTATGTTCAAAGGTTTGTTTTTCTTTTGTCTGGTTGTTGAACATGTAATAGACCTTGTGATGTAATCGAGGGTTTGACCTTGTTTGACTTAACGTGTATACCTCGTGATGGAATTGAGGGTTTTGGTTTTCTACATTCCCTAATTTTTTTGTATTTTCTTATGTATGCAACTACTATGAATGCAAAGCAACTTTTTTTTGTTCTTTTTCCCAATTTGAATAAATAAAATTGTCTAATTAACTAGAAAAAGAAATATGAATGCAACTATATGAATTTTTTAATGTAATCTAATTTTATGTTTTTGTGTGGTTTGATTTTTGGAGTCTAATTTAGAAATTGAAATTGCTTTGAAAAGAAATTAAATTGAATTGAAATCTAATCTATAAATTGCAATAATTCTAAATTAAGCAATGCTAATCAAATCAAAACTTATTAAGGAAAAAGCAACACAAGAATTACTTCCCCCAAGAGCAAGAGTGTGCTCTAATTAACTATGAAAACATGAAAAACCTAGATTTTCTTTGGTGCATGAGCCTGGTGTATCCTCAGAAATCCTTTTGTGAAAACCTCCTTTCCTCTACAATAGTGGGGTTCTCCTCTTGGTGATAGGGACGAAGATGCAATTGACTTGAATGTGAGTTAGGCTATGAAAGCTATGATGAAACAAATTGAGTTATTGAAGCACTATGGCTTGGCTTTTTCAACAGAAATTGGCAAGCATGATGATGCTATTGAAGCTTTTGAAAGCTTGGCAACTAAACTATGAAAATAAAAGGCTCACAAGTCCTGCAAAGAGCATAAGCATGTTATGGAGAGCAAAAAGAAAACCTAGAAATGGATGTGCAACAATGAATTTGCCTCCCATAATGCATATAGGAGAGGGTATTTATAGCTTGGAGAGGCTCATGAATGTTGGAGGTGATTGATGAGTTAAATCCCTTGATTGATGAGTTAACATAATTGATTAAGGAGTGAACTGGGTTGATTGAGGAGTGACAGGCTTTAAAACCTGACCACTGAAGGAGGAATGAAGTTAGGATGGGATTGATAGAGAGATGAGAATATCTTAGTTGGAGCTAAGAATAGAATTATTGGGAGTGGAGAATGAGTTAAAAATAGTCTAGGCTCAATTAGGATCGAACTACCATGCAAACTGGAGCAAAAAATAGAGCTAATTTGGACCCAAACTAAAGAGAAACTTACGTGTTTAAACACAATTGGGTCACCTAGTTTGATAAGGTAGGTCACCCAAGGGAGTTTCACTTAAATGATAGGGTCACCCAAGGGAGTTTTAGAAGTCAATATGGGCGACCTAGAAAGAATGGGTTCTACAGGTGGTTTTAAGGGCTAAGATTAATCAAAAGGGGCTAAAGATGACTTCAGAACCCAAAGACAAGTTATCAGACCTCAAGAGGGTTGGTCGCACATTTTTCTAGGGCAAGTTGCCTAGGGGAGATCCACTTTAGTGGCAAGCTCACCTAGGGGAGTTCCAGGGGTGAATATGGGCGACATAGAAAGGAATAAATGGGTGATGAAATTGATGATGGGGAATGGTCTGGGAGGTTGATTGGAAGCCTTTAAAAGGTTGAAATGGTTGAAAGGGGCTTAGGGAAGGTAAATTTCCCATCTTGTGATGTCGTTAGGTCAAATCGACAAGGTTAGAAATCAACAAAATGCCTTACCGACAAAGGGTGAGTGGTGAAGGCACAAGATGTTAGAAAGTTAGCTAGGAGAAATGGGAGATACAAACAAGATGAACAATTTCAATACACATTTTTCCAAGAAGAATGTTGTTGAGAGGTCTTAATTACATTCTTACATGTACGTGTTTAGGACTACAACTCATCATCGGATTATCATGTAGGCCCATGCACATTTTTAGTGCTTGCATATTTGCCCCCCTGAGGAACAGTAGTCTACACAAAAGGTAGGTACCATTCCCAAACTAGGCCTTACCTATTTTTCATCATCCCATAATTTAAAATGACATGTATTAGTCTGATATTATGATATTTAATAATGATTACTAAAATAGAAACAAGGAAATGTAATGTTGATGTGTGAGTTGTAAGTATACCTGAGACATCTTGATTCACCATGGGGACCTGCAAGAATGAAAGAATTCAAAATGAGGGTGCAAAAGCACTGCAAAAAGCTAAAACTACCCCAAAATGCAATCAAATGAGACCAAGGTAAGAGAAGGAGAAAGAGGATAAATTAGAGGAGCAAGGTCAAATAGTGACGGAATCACACAAGGAAGTAGTCGACGAAGATATATCAATGAGGGGATCGAGAAGATGGCAGCTAACCTTCTTCCTGTTGACAACCAGGTATGAAAATGAGAAAAAAAAAACCTATATAATCTCTTGGAAGAATTGATTATTATGGTTGTGATTGGTTGATATGGAATAACTATAATTGTATCATAGACATATTATTGCAAGAGTAAGTTTTTAAGGATTTGATCTTTTTCTCTTAAGTTTTGACTATTTTGTATGCTCACTTTGGCTAATAATGAGAGTAAAAAAAAAGTGTAGTAGACTTCATTTATCAAAATTTCAAAGCAGCAACATTCCCATGATATCATTGTGTACTGGACTTCAGTGTATATGTTTAGAAAATTTTGTAACTAAAAATAATATGAAGTTTATTAGTATTTCTTTCCACAACATAACTAAAACTATAATTAGATAATGAAAAAGTTATTACAATTCTTGCCTTGTTCCTTAGTTTATGATTGAATCTTGTAAAATGATATTGGTGGATAAATGATGGGGTTATCTTATTTATATTTTATTAGATAGTTGTATATTTTATAGCCGACTAATCACTTATGTCGTGGCTTGTTTAAGTGACATGAATTTAAGTTGATTTATCTATGTAGTCCATAGTTGCCTATTAACTTCATAAATTTATTGCAAGTCAAATTTTGAGTCAAAATATTTTATAATCATTTGATTACAGATTGAGTTTACAAACTATTAAAACAATGCTAGATGTCTAGTTAGATTTAATATTAAATTAGGTTTGTTTGTTTGTTTTTTAACTCTTAGAATTTATTGGTCGTCACTTTAAGGTGATGATGAATTATCATTCCTCTTAAGAATCTTAGAGTGAAAATACTTGTGAGTTTTTCTTTCCCTTGTGATGCAATGCATAATAATGTCAAGTCCTTGTTAGATTGTCTTCACCCTTCTAGGGCATTGTAAATGGGATTCCATCACAGCTTTTGTTATTATTTCTCATTGCATTGAATGGCATGTTCTCATTCTGTTACATGTGCAACAATGTTTAGCATTATTCACTAATGTGAGTAGTGTAACCCTTGTATCTAGTGTTGTAAACAAAAACAATTAGTTGCATTGTGTTTATGTCTATTTGTACATGTATGTATAGGTGGGCATGACAATTCCCGTAGAGTAATTTGGCACGCTGTAACAAGAATGCAGTGTTTATTTATAAGCATTTGCACAATACTTTTCTATCCCAAATTCAATAATATTATCATTATATTTTGTGTTTATTGCTATGAAAATGTAAATGCCCTACCATTTCCAACATGGTATCAGAACCCAGGAACAAGGTTGAAGGAAGATTGTTGAGAAAGGTCTTTTCTATTTTTAGAATTATTTCCAACTGTATCTGCAGCAATGTCTAGGATGTGTTTATTTCTCCTATTTGTTGCATACACACATCATCCACATTGATAAGGAAAATTGGAATGATGTTAATTTTGTTTGCAACAGCTCTTTTATCTACATTGAAATTATAAGATCCTGTGTATTTTGATTTAATACCATTGTTACAAATGCACTGTGATTTGTTGTTTTAAGGACTATTGTCAAAATCAAGAAAAGAATTATCATTTATTGGCCAGAGAATGGGTATTTCCATGGTAACGTTTTAAATGTCATGCAAGATTTTTTCAGAGTGATTGGATGCCACTGCTAATCACATGTGGATGTTGAGTCAACTTAATGGAGAGTATTGAAAGTCTATAGGAAGGATTATGAGCAACAATTGTCTCTGGGCATATGAAAAGTCATGCAACCTAAGTTTTTCTTTATTTATTTTTACTTTTTAAGAATTAATACCATATGCAATTGTTGGCACTATTGTTGATGGATAATTATTTGTTTCAAGCTATGTAATATATGGTGTTGGAGGTGAAAAATGTGGTCAAGGCATAGATTTTATTAGGCATTGGTTGTTGAACCAAAGTGCAAAATCATTGAAATCAATTAAAAAGGAAATTTGGGGTTTATGATTTCTTTGTTAGTATTTTATTTAAACATGGTAAATTGTGGGATTGGTAGAAAATTGAATTGCTAATACTCCTCAATAAATAGGTGTTAGGTTCTAATCTTGCAAAGAGAATATTTTGGTCATTTTATACCTATTGAACATATTATTGCCCAAGTTTTAGAGAATTGTTTTGAGGGAGTAGAAAATCAATGTTCTTGTTATTCATGGAGAAGATGGTTTGTAAGGCTAATTTTTGTGTTGATTAGGTTTTCAGGGATTGTAGTACTTCCGCTGGTGTTATCTTTGGAGGGTAAAGACTAAGAGGGTCAAATTGGAGGTTGGAGGCACTGGAGGATGGAGGATTTTTATCATCTCAAGCCAACTTCTCGCTTAGAGATGGTGCTTTGTATGAGAAGCATATGTTTTGTGTTTTCTTTTTTCGATGCTGATATGGATTGTTTCCCAGATAGTTTGGGAGTCTATGGATCTAGGAATTACCCTTCTGAGGGTCATGAGACAACTTGATGGAGGAATGGATTGTTGTACAATGATTCATGGAATCTGTGATTTAAGAGTTCAAAAAGATGGTAATTCAGGAACTCAGGGATTTAGCTTAGGAGCTACAACTTTATGAGAGTTACAAGGTAGCTTAATGGAGTTCCACCTAATTCAAGATTTGTTTTTCAAAGAAGAAACTTCTAAAAAAATGTATTTGTTTGTTTCAATCAACATGTTTTGTTATGAGAAATGTAAACCTTAAGGGGGGTGTTAGAATATTAAGGTTTATATTTGAAATAGTCATCTTAATGACTTACGTTAGTAATTAGTTGGGAGTTATTCCCGTAGAGTAGTTTGGCAAGTTGTAATGGGAATGTAATGCTAATTATAAGCATATGCACAATACTTTGCTATCCTAAATTCAATAATATTATCATTATATTTTATGTTTATTGTTTTGCAAATGTAAATGCCCTACCATTTCCAACACTCTAACTCGCAACTAACCCTTGTAACATCCACTTTTTTCATTCATCCCTACCATCTTTACTAACTATCTATTTCATCCATTTTGAGAGCACATCTATGTTCTTCAGACATGCTCGTCCTCTCGAGGGAGCATCCTGTTGCAAGTATCTGCCTAATCGGTGTTGTCATTAATGTCGACATATCTGTGTTGTCATTGGTGTCAATTGTGCTCCTATCTTGTTATTTTCTTGTAATAAGTAAGATGCTTTGTATTTACTTATGTAAGTAATCTTGATGTTGAGGATATTGAGAAAATTAGCTTCTCCGGTAGAAACAGTGATTTGCAGTGGACATAGTGTATTGCATACAGAAGAACAGTCCAGAAGAATGCTCCGCATTTTCTGTAGAATGAATATCTTTGTTTGTGGATTGGAAGTTATTTAGAAGTCCATCTAAAGATGCTATGTTCTGAGTTTGAGCCTTCGATATGAAGAATTGAGTGAGTTATGTTCACCAGAGTGAAAACATTTTTTTCTATATGTTTGGCAAAGACAAGGAAAAAGTGTTATGCTCCGCATTGAAGTATTTTGATCTGCCATTCTAGAGATAAGTCTGAGATGATGTTAAGTGCTTTCAACTCCAATGGTTCATGATTTGGTGGTCCACAAGCTATCCTTTCTTTATGACAGTAGTTGACAGTGTTGTTCTTGTGCTCTGGTTTGAAGGGTCTTCTTGACAAAGTGGTTAGAGATCGTGTGGTTGTTCCTGGTGATTACAATGTGCTTGTGGATGTCTCTTGATTGTGTTCCTACCTCTGGATTGATCTGCAAAGAGAAGTCTAGATCGTGAAAGAAGAATGTTCTTAGAAAACCTAATGTTAACTCTAGTTTTGGCCGACTTGGTTGTTTTCACTATTTGTAGAGATGCATTGAAGATTGTAGAAGCATGTTGTGGCATGGAGGATTGCATTTGAGTCCCAGCTAAGGCGTGGCATGTTCATCATACTTCTCTACATCTTTCCTTAGCTAAATTTTGTAATAGGTCTAGACCTATTTCTGTGTATGTTTTGTAATACCGACCTTAGAGAATGTTCCAATGATTGATGAATGCAATGCTGACCTTGATGTACATTCCAAGGTTGATGAATTGTATAAAAGCATGTAATAGAGTTGCGAAAAAGTGTGTGAGTATGAATATGAAGAGATGAGTGTGAAGGTGTGAAAGAGCAGAGCAGAGAAGTTATATTGTGCTTCAATGGAACTGAATCTTAGCATGGAGTAAATGCTACTTAATCAGTTCACCACTTTGGCAATGAGCCACCCCTTGGCAGTGAGACACCCTTTGGCAGTGAGCAATCTGGGCAGTGAGCCCTGTAGGAAGTGAGCCTCTATTTTTTGGTATTGTTATAACTCATATATTTTTGTGGGCTAACACCCACCGTGGTTTTTCCCTTTTAGAGTTTTCCACATAAACAATCTGGTGTCTATTATGTTGGATGTGTGTTTGTGATTAAGCTTATGGTTTCATGCTTTCATGATTAAATCTAATTATAAGCAATTAAGTTGTTGATGGTCTGATATTCATATGAAGCTAAGTTTTTGTGACAACTGATTCATCCTCCCTCTCAGTTGTTCGATGTATTTCAACAATTGGTAGCAGAGCAAGGTTCCTTGGTGGTAAGCTTAACAGCTTAAGGTAGATCCAGGATGTCTTACAAGGAGGATCTGCAGTTTGATAGGATGAATTATGCAACTTGGAATATTCACATGAAAAGCTATCTGCTTTGCATTGGTTATAAAGTATGGCAAGTGACACAGACTAAATATATCATGCCATAGAATAGTCTGACAATTGAAGATGAAGTCAAAGAATATGAGGTAAATATAAAAGCTAAAGATGCTTTGTTGAGTGCATTGACTAACTCTGATTTAAGAAAGGTCATGGATTATGAGTATGCTAAAGAAGTCTGGGACAAGCTGAGTAATCTGTATGAAGGAGATGATTCTGTAACGAGTGCCAAATTGCAGGGACTGAAAGCCAAATATGAAGGTCTTAAAATGGGAGAAGATGAAAACATAACATCCTTCATGCAAAAGGTTGATGAACTTGTTACTGGAATCAAAGGTATGGGAGGAATTGTTGATGAAACTGAAGTTATGATGAAAATTCTTAGCTCATTACCTAAATCCTATGCACACAAGGTAGTTGCAATTAAAGAAATAATGACTGTGAAAAAGATTAATAAGGATCAGTTGCTTGGTAAGATTATTGCTTTTGAAATGAGAGAGTTTGATGATGCTCTGCCAAAAGTAGAAACTACTTTCAAATCCAATACTTCAGAAAAGATCTCCAGAGCAGAAAAGTACAAAGTAGAACCTAATGATGAGCTTGATGAAATTGAAGCCAACTTTGTTGACAGGCTGCAAAGAGGTTCCGGTAAGTTCAAAGGCAAATTACCTTTCAAATGTTTCTCATGTGGTAAAGTAGGTCATTATGCTTCCAGATGTCCTGAAAAAATTGAAAGGAATAGAAAAAGATTTGAGAACAGGCCTAGAGCTCCAAAGAAATACTACTATGTTAGATATTTTGATGATGAAGATATGACAGATGATGAATCTGATAATGCTAGTACTAGTGCAAATGAATGCTTGTTTATTGCTATTAAAGAAGAATCTGTGTCTACTAATCCTGCTAGCTGTGTGAAGGAAGAAAAACCAGTGGAAGAAAGTGCTTTAGTTGTTTAGGTTGAGAAAGATAAGGACGAATGGATTATTGATAGTGGATGCTCACATCACATGACCGGTGACAAAAGTAAGTTTGTAAGTTTAGAAAAATATGATGGAGGATTGGTTAGGTTTGGAGACAATGCAGTTGGTAAGATTTGTGGAAAAGGATCTATTTCATTTGAGGGAAAACATAACACTGACAATGTTTTCTATGTGAAGGGTTTAAAGCATAACCTTTTAAGTGTTGGTCAGATGTGTGACAAAGGTTATGATCTGATATTCAAAGACAATGGATGCAAGATAATGGAAAGCTCCAGTATTGTAATTGCTACTAGTAAGAAGACCAGAGGTAACATCTATCAATTAAGAGGAACTAATGATTACTGCTTATTAGCCCAAGCAGATGAAAGTTGGTTGTGGCATAGAAAGTTGTGTCATATAAATTTTGATAATCCGGTAAAGATAAGTTCAGGCTAGACTGTAAGAGATCTACCAAAATTTGTGAAACCCTCCAATATTATTTGCAAGGAATGTCAATTGGGGAAGCAGACAAGAACAAGTTTCAAGAGTAAAGAGCAATGTTCTCCCGGTTTGCTGGATCTAGTTCATACAGATCTATGTGGTCCTACAAGGATAAGAAGTCTAGAAGGTGACAGGTACTTCATGTTGCTTATTGATGATTATTCTAGAATGACTTGGGTTACTTTTCTAAGAGACAAATCAGAAGCCCTAGAGAAGTTCAAATCCTTCAAAGCAATGGTTGAAAATGAAATAGAACTGAAAATCAAATGCTTGAGGTCTGATAGAAGAGGTGAGTTCACATCAAATGAATTCAACATTTTTTGTGAAGAACAAGGAATAAAAAGACAATTGTCTGCACCTAGAACTCCTCAGCAAAATGGAGTTGTGGAAAGGAAGAACAGGATAGTTCAAGAAGCTGCCAGAACAATGATGAAGGAAGGAGGCCTGCCGAAAGTATTCTGGAAAGAAGCTATACATACTGTTATCTACATTCAAAACATAGTTCAAGTGAAAGGTAATGGCACTTAAACCCCTATGAATTGTGGTATGGAAAAATTCCAACAGTAAGATACTTCAAAGTCTTTGGAAGTAAATGCTATATCATAAGAGATGAAGACCTAGGGAAATTTGATGCAAGATGTGATGAAGGAATCTTCCTTGGATACTCTACCAAGAGTAAGGCCTACCAGTGCTACAACAAAAGGTTGAAGAAGATTGTGGAGAGTGCAAATGTGAAAGTGGATGAAGGCAAAGGAAAAACTTCAGTTCAAAGTGGCTATGAGTCAAATGAAATTGCTGATATAACTCATGAAGAAAAAGTTGAACAAGAAGACAATTGAAGTAAAGAAGAAAAGGCTCCAGAAATTGCTAAAACTCCCATGTATGTAAGAATCAATCACTCTAAAGATCAAATTATTGGAGACAAAGAGAAAGGAGTACTAACAAAGAAAAGAGTTGCAGAAGAACAAGTGAATTATTGTTTGCTCTCTATAGTTGAACCAAAAACTATGAATGAAGCCTGCAATGATGAAAATTGGATTAAGGCAATGGAAGAACTAATACAGATAGAAAAGAATGAAACTTGGGAACTAGTTCCTAGACCTGCTGACAAAAATGTTATTGGAACCAAATGGGTCTTCAGGAATAAGCTGAATGAAAATGGAGAAGTTGTAAGGAATAAAGCAAGGCTTGTGTGCAAAGGATATTCTCAATTTGAAGGGATATATTTTGAAGAGACTTTTGCTCCAGTAGCTCAGATTGAAGAAATCAGAATGTTTCTAGCATTTGTAGCTCACAAAGATTTAAAAGTGTATCAGATGGATATGAATGCTGCATTCCTGAATGAGGAGTTAGAAGAGGAAGTCTACATTGAGCAACCGGAAGGATTCCAACTATCAAATCAAAGTGATATGGTATGCAGGTTGAAGAAAGCATTATATGGACTCAAGCAAGCTCCTAGGGCATGGTATGCAAGTTGGATAAGTACTTATTGCAGTTAGGATTCAATAAAGGCACCACTGACAATAATCTTTATTTCAAGATTAATGGTGATCAAATGTTGATTGTTGAAGTCTTTGTTGATGATATCATCTTTGGTGGAAATGAAGGTATGTGTATGAAATTTGCTAGTGAAATGCAGAAAGAGTTTGAGATGTCTATGTTTGGTGAGATGAATTTCTTTCTAGGTCTGCAAATCAATCAATCAGATAAAGAAATCTTCATATCTCAGTCTAAGTATGTGAAAGAGTTGTTAAAGAAATTTGGGATGGAAGACTCTAAACCAGTATGTACTCCCATGGTGACTGGCTGCAAATTGAGCAAAACTGATGAATCACCCAAGACTGATCAGAAAAAGTACAAATCCATGATTGGAGGATTACTTTATCTAATTCAAACTAGACCTGATATTATGCATGCAGTTTATCTTGTTGCAAGATTTCAAGCTGATCCAAGAGAATCACATGCGATGGCAGTAAAGAGAATCCTGAGGTATTTAAAAGGCGCTCCGGATCATGGCTTATGGTATTCAAAGGATAATGATTTTACTCTCAGTGCTTATACAGATGTTGATTGGGCAGGAGATGTTGATGATAGATAAAATACAAGTGGAGGTGCTTTCTTCTTAGGAAATAAATTGGTTTCATGGTTGAGCAAGAAACAAGATTCAATCTCATTGTCAACTGCAAAAGCGGAGTATATTGCAACAGCATGTTGTTGTACTCAAGTGTTATAGATGAAGTAGACTTTGAAGGATATAAGAGTTATTTACGAAGATCCAATTGCAAACTTATGTGACAATACAAATGCCATAAATATTTCCAACAATCTAGTAATGCACTCAATAATAAAGCATATATCTATAAGGTATCACTTTTTGAGGGAAAAGGTGACAGAGAATGAATTTAAGTTGGAATATGTGTCTGCAAAGGATCAAATTGCAGATATTTTCACTAAGCCTCTACCTAAAGATACTTTTGAGTATCTCAGGGAAAAATTCTGAACTAAGATGCAAGGAATGCAGCAGTCCAGTGGTGCCCAAAGATTCACTCTTTGATCTGGATTGATGTTCTGAGAGCTACCTCTCAGGGGGAGTAGCTGAATGATGACAAAAGAGTTGGTTGTAAAAGTTCAAATTTGATCAAAGTAGCAGAGTGCAAGTATGTGCTCTTTGCCATTGATGTCAAAGGGGGAGAGAAATCATGTGAAAAACTCAGAAGCATAAAAGAAGTGTAGATGTGTAAAGAGAAAGGGGGAGAATCGTGTCTTGATAGTCTTTACAGTTTTTCACATCATATGTTACCATCAATGACAAAGGGGGAGATTGTTGCAAGTATGTGCCTAATCGGTGTTGTCATTGGTGTCAACTGTGCTCCTACCTTGTTGTTTGCTTGTAATGAGTAAGATGTTTTGTATTTACTTATGTAAGTAATCTTGATGTTGAGGATATTGAGAAAATTAGCTTCTCCAGTAGAAACAGTGATTTGCAGTGGAAATAGTGTATTGCATACAAAAGAACAGTCCAGAAGAATGCTCCGCATTTTCTGTAGAATGAATATCTTTGTCTACAGATTGGAAGTTATTTAGAAGTCCATCTGAAGATGCTATGTTCCAAGTTTGAGCCTCTAATATGAAGAATTGAGTGAGTTATGTTCACCAGAGTGAAAACATCTTTTTCTATATGTTTGGCAAAGACAGGAGAAAGTGTTATGCTCCGCATTCCTCCACATTGAAGTATTTTGATCTGCGGTTCTAGAGATAAGTCTAAGATGATGTTAAGTGCTTTCAACTCCAACGGTTTGTGATTTGGCAGTCTGCAACCTATCCTTTCTTTATGACAGTAGCTGACAATGTTGTTATTGTGCTCTAGTTTGAAGGATCTTCTTGACAGAGTGGTTAGAGATTGTGCGGTTGTTCCTAGTGATTACAATGTGCTTGTGGATGTCTCCTAATCATGTTCCTACCTTTGGATTGGTCCACAAAGAGAAGTGTGGATCGTGAAAGAAGAAAGTTCTTAGAAAACCTAGTGTTAACTCCAGTCTTGGCTGACTTGGTTGTTTTCACTAGTTACGAAGATGCATTGAAGATCGTAGAAGCATGTTGTGGCATAGAGGATTGTGTTTGAGTCCTAGCTAAGGCATGGTGTGTTCATCATACTTCTCTACATCTTTCCTTAGCTAAATTTTGTAATAGGTCTAGACCTATTTCTGTGTATGTTTTGTAATGCCGACCTGGGAGAATGTTCCAATGGTTGATGAATGTAATGCCGACCTTGATGTACATTTCAAGGTTGATGAATTGTATAAAAGCATGTAATAGAGTTGCGAAAAAGTGTGTGAGTGCGAATATGAAGAGATAAGTGCGAAGGTGTGAAAGAGCAGAGAAGAGAAGTTATATTGTGCTTCAATGGAACTGAATCTTGGCATGGAGTAGATGCTACTTAATCAGTTCACCACTTTGGCAGTGAGCCACCCCTTGGCAATGAGCCACCCTTTGGCAGTGAGTCGTTCTTTGCAATGAGCAATCTGAGCAATGAGCCCTGTAGGCAGTGAGCCTTTATTTTTTGGTATTGTTATAACTCATATATTTATATGGGCTAACACCCACCGTGGTTTTTCCCTTTTAAGGTTTTTCACGTAAAAAATCTGGTGTCTATTGTGTTGGATGTGTGTTTGTGATTAAGCTTATGATTTCATGCTTTCATGATTAAATCTGATTATAAGCAATTAAGTTGTTGATGGTTTGATATTCATATGAAGCTAAGTTTTTGTGACAACTGATTCACCCCCCCCCCTCAGTTGTCGGGTGTATTTCAACACATCCCTCTATCTAATCATCCAAAATCAGGATTGACATTTTGAATCCAAAAATCCCTCCAAGCATTGAAATATCATAATCAATCTTAATCATCCATCATTTGAATCAATCCAATCAATCAAACAATCAATCAAGTTTAAATCATCTATTAAATTTTAAATCATCACAACACTTGGAACATATTATCACAAATGTCGTCCCACCAAGTGTTTATATCTACTTTCTTTGAAATGTCATTTATTAATCACAACATTATTTCAAAGAGGGACAAAATGTAAACTCTTGAAATTGACATCCTAACCACACTAACCACATTTGCATCATCCATCATCAAATTAATTAAATAAATTATATCTATTTAATTAACCTAATTTCCCACATCCTTCTCCATTAATTAATTAAATAATTTAATTATTTGATTAATTAGTCTAAAATCCTAAATCATAGTCTAATCCCCCACTTATCCTAATCAAATCTCACTTCTCATCCATTATCCCCAAATAAATGAATTAAAAATCAACTAGTCACATGACCAACTAAAAGTTGTCTAGATTCATTAAACCTAAACACTCTCACAAAAGTCAAACTAAATTTATATCTCCACCATTTATTTCCATACTACATCTTTTAATCCTAGTCATTTACATACGGATAAGCTCTAGAAGCTTCAATCTTTGCCCTAATTCTTCTCACTCAATCTCAAACATTCATTTATTTTTAATCCCAACCATCCATCCTTATAAAATACCCTATAAGCTTCTAATCTTGTCCTAATTTGTCTCATCCAATCCTAGCCATTCATTCTAATCAAATCTCAACCCTCCATCCTATCATCCAAACATCTATAAATCAACCCTCATCCTCAACCAAGAAGAAAGAGGGGATGAAGGGAGAAGAATCCATAGATACATGTTGATTTGAAGAGCAACCATCATCTCTACATCAAGCATCCAAAAGCATATCCAACATATCCAAGGTTTGCATATGTTAACAATTTGTTGATTTTCCATTGTATTTGCATTCTTTATTTGTTCTATCTGAGATATTCTTAGGTTTGAAATAGGGATCTTAGATTGCATTAGTTTCCTACTGTTTTGATTTCAAATCTAAGGTATTCAATAATAATAAATATACAAAAATATATATATATATATAATTAACCTTATTTCTAAAAAAATGTTATGTCAGATGAAAAATATTACTCTTAAAGTACTAGAAAAAACAAGTTATAAACAAATGTCTAAAATATAGGACATTATTTTTAATATATATATATATATAGTCAATTTCCCATATGAACCTTTCTTGGCTCAACCATCTCCTTAAAAAATGCTATTGTACATCTGCATGTTTAGTTCTAGCATCATAAAAAGGATTCTTATTCAGAAAAATTGCATTTTGACTATCATAATTCAACATTGCATGATTCTTAAAATCAATATTGTTAGGAAGTCTTTGTAACCACACAATTTCCTTACAAGTATGTGTTGCTGCCATGTAGAGTGGAAATATAAATGTGTCGTGCTTTTTTTATCTAAGTGGTACATTCAAATCAACATTTTAAGTCATTTTTTCAACACTTATAGCAAACAAACCTTTAAAATTTTGAAGACGACGTGAACTAGTGATTTTTGAGATTTCATATGTAGATTATATATATGAAATCTCAAAAATCACTAGTTCGCGTCATCTTCAAATTTTTAAGGTTTGTTTGCTATGAGTGTTAAAAAAAAATGACTTAAAATGTTGATTTGAATGTACCACTTAGATCAAAATGCGGGACACATTTATATTTCCACTCTACATGGCAGCAACACATACTTGTAAGGAAATTGTGTGGTTACAAAGACTTCGTAACAATATTGATTTTAAGAATCATGCAATGTTGAATTATGATAGTCAAAATGCAATTTTTCTGACTAAGAATCTTTTTTATGACGCTAGAATTTAACATGCAGATGTACAATAGCATTTTTCAAGGAGATGGTTGAGCCAAGGAAGGTTCATATGGAAAATTGGCACTCAATGAGATACTAGTGATTATTTGGCAAACCCTATAAATACTGCTAAGTTGATGTGGTGCAAAGATGCAATAAGTATATATATTTCCAATGCATGAGTAGTCTTCTCAAGGTGTATACCGCAAACTCTTCTACAATAAATATCAAATGGTAGAGAATGTTGGAACTTGTTGAGAGAAGATGGGTGAACTTGTTTCAAGTTCATATTAAATGTCTGATCACAAACTAGTAAACAACTACAAGATTAGGTGTGATGAGTTGTGAAAAGTTGAAATGAATTTCAAATGTTGCAGTCTAACATGGAGGTTGGCTTAAATCCAATGTTGTTATGGCTGCAACTGCAAATCATTTGATGGAGAATCGTTGCCGCATAATTGTCTACATAATTACTAGAGTGTATTACAATGCAAGTGCACATGCAATGTTTTTTTAGTACATGCAATGACAATTAGGAGCATGAAAATATTCCATGGGATGCCCAGAGGTAGCACAAGCAACTAGAAGCAATAAAGTGTTTATCTCTGTTACCACAAGCCATAGATGATGTTTGGTTGTAGTACAAAAAGACTGAGCGGCAACAACTTATTATGTATAGTGATTATCCATGTTAATAAGTAATGTTTGATTTAATGTGTGATATGTTGATGTCGTGGTATGATCAAGTTTTGGTTGTGTAACTCTTAATATTCCATGCGACAGTTTGACAATTAGATGGTTGATATTGCATGAGAATGGCTATATCTAAAATGTAGTTTGCACACTCTTCTTTGTCGATGGTGCACTCTCCTTTCTAAGTGGTGCGTTGTCCTCTACAATGCACACATGCAATCTCATCGTGTTGCACAATCTCTCCAACTCAATTTCCATACAACATATGTCGTCCTTGCCAGCATGACTCCAACTATCCATTTTCTATCAATTGGATTCTAACCGACATTCTCCAAATTGTGAATGATTGTTCATTGGGTCCACTATACATTGGAATATATGACTAAATTTCTAAGGAACTTCATGAGAGCAAGATTTTGGAACTCTCTTGTGATCAATGGGCTTTGGGAAATGTTACTCCAGCAAACGTTTTGGAGTCATTGCAACAATATTGGATTGAATTTGAATTCACAATGTTCAATCCTTTGAGTCAATTTTCTAAATGACCACACAAGTCCTCGATAATCTAGTAATCTTACTTCTTTCAGTGAAAATTGTCATTGCTGTAACAGTTGAGTTGCTTAGCAAAAAAATCACTTATACACCTATTATGATGCATTAATCATGTGACATTAATGATGCACTTGGTGGAATTTGCACTAACACTAGCATTTCCAGTAGTAGTTGGTGATGACCGGTAAAGGATAAAAGTATCCATGACCCATGTAACACTAATGGCACACTTGGTAGAATTCACAACAGTAGCACTTCCTGCAGCAGTCAGTGACAAATAGTAAAGGATAACATTCAAGCTAGATTGCAATCAGCACTACTATGTGAAGGACATTCGGGAGAACAACTTTCATTCTCAAGTTCTCACTTCCAAGATGAACTCTTTTAACTCTCTTGTCAAACCCACTACATTGTATGGATCAAATACTGGATCCCAAAGTGTGTTGAGGTTGCCTAGGTACATATTGAGACATTTACAACCATAATGCTTTAATAAATGACATGATGTAAATGCACAGTTCCATGTCAATGTGCATATTGAGTTTGAGGCTCCCCACTTGGCAAAAAGATAAATTTGGCCAGAACTCAGCAAAAGGGCTAATCCAAATTAAATCTTTTAACTGCAAATAGGTGCTTTTTTTTAAGCAGCCAAGTCAGATGCTTCAACTCGAAGAGTCTTGCCAAGAGTTGAGGAATCTTGGATAATCAATCCATTTTGGCTCGTTGCAAATTTTATGACCAATTCATAGAGTCTCAACACTATGCTCCATACACAACCCTGCATACACCCCATAGCCTCACATCCATGCAACAATTGGCATTCCATACTTTAGTAATCTTATATAAAATGTCATAATCAGAATCATACAAGGTAGGATACAGAGCCATTATCAAATTTTGCATCTTTCTAAAAGTAAACACAAAAATCACAGTGAATATTAATATGAGAAATATCGTACTCCATCTGTCAAAATAGGGATGTATGATCAACATGACCACTAAGAAGGCATTAGTGAGTACCAAATCAATTCCAATTACAGTTCCTATTCCCTGGTACACCAATTTAATAATAGAGAACCTAACAAAACTTGCAATGTATAGAGAAATCAATTTCACATTTTAACACTTTAGAGCAAAACTCAGCACAAGGAAAGATTAAGAAAAGAGCATTGTTCACCTAAACAAGTTACTTCGAATTCAGATTATTGTAAACAAAAAAAATCAGAGAATGCATATCCAAATTACACACGGCATCTTACTACATACTGCGCATGGTTTCAAAAATTTCAGAAACTATTGACACGCTAGCTTGCACTCTGGAAATATATAACTTTTAGAAGTTGTGTAACAGCCTTATATGGCCACTATCAATGCCCCCAAATTAGTAGTGGCTTGGATTGCACAAACTTTTATAACTGCTGCATGGGTGCAGTTCAACTGTTAAATTTCTTCCTGTGGTGCCCTGCAAATCAGATCCATACTCAGAATCCGCCGGATAGGGGCAGTGAACCTTGTATTCAATTGCACTTTTCCTATTTGTAGCTGAAAACAATGCCCGTCTTTCTTAAAAGCTTTTTGGTGAAATTCCTTCCTAAGTGTCTTGGTTATAGACCATCTGCTTACAACAAGGCCAGAATGTACTGGATATGACTAGGAAACAGTCAAAATTGACAATCATGTCTTTGATTTTTTCACTCATCTGTACAACATAAAATTTAAGTCTACTACTTCCCCCTGATTCACTCTGCCTCAATCCAAGATTTATCCATCTCTATTCTGTCTTATATCTCCAGCAGATTCTGATGCTGCTGCGCTGGATTCTCCAATTTCATGCTTGCAAAGAGGACAAGACGCATTTATTTTCAACCACTTATCAACACATTCAACATGAAAGTAGTGTGCGCAGGGTAACTCTCTCAGATCCTCGTCATCCTTATATTTGCCCAAGCAAATACAACACATCTGCATTTTGACGATAGAAACACATGAGCAGTTCTTGGTCTACAATTTTTCCTACAAAAAAATTTTAAAGTTTAATTTATATTTCCAACTACATAAAACAGCACACATACCGCATCTTCGCCTGAAACAGGCCTTTCTTTCTCAGTACCAACTGCTATAATGCCACCCTCACCTGAACTCTCTGAGGAATGTTCGCTGTCATCTTTGACTCCATTTCCTTCAGTTGACTTTTTTGCTTTGAACTTATATTTTGGCAAAGACCCAATTGTTTCAGATGAAGCTCCTCTTGCTTGGGTCTGATCCTCCCGAAGTCCAAGGAGAGATATGATACAGGGTAAGCAGCAGCATATTGTTGCACATAAAATGAAAGGCATAGCATAACCAATACAGCTGAATGTAAGAAATACAATACACAGCCTGCACAGAATCCACAAAATCTAGCGAGTAAGAAGCTTTATAGCAGCTTCAGTGGCATTTATATTACTCCATTGGCAAATAAAATCAACATGGATTTGGTTATTGCCAAGAGAGGAGAATAAATATACAGAGAACACATACTACGGAAGTAGAATTTTGAAGAGCATTCTTGCCTGTAAAGATTTGGAGCCTCGCTTGAGGACGAATGGCCACCAAATATCCACACATTACCAACAACAAACCAAACAGCAAAGAAGCAATCCAATGCCATTTTGAACCGTTCTACAAACACACTAAGCCTGCAACATCATGAGGGAATATCAGATGTATTTTCTACCTTTAAATACTGATAGATGCTTTTAGATTTTCACACAGCCATTTGATCTCCAAATGATACATTAGATCTCTGCAGATAGTAAGAAAAGTTGACAGTGTCTTTAAAATGCTCAAGTCAATGCACGAAACAATTAACTGAATTTGGTGACTAACATAAGAACAAATTCAGCCTAGACATGAAAAATCTGCATCACAAAAGAAGATATATAAATCATGACATTCTAACTAAGCAGTCATGTAATGCAAACAGAACAGTCATAGACTCTTCATGTGCTATCCACCCAAATCCTGTAAGGACCACTGCTGCTGGACCCTGGCAGAGAATGTGAATTAGTTATCCATAAATAGCATGCTTCTAGATGAATCATATAGTTTGAGGAAAAGCAGAGAGACATGGACCCATCTCAACTCAATTCATTTCAATTCAGCAATGTCCGTGAGTGTTGGGTATGTGTCAATGGAGTTACATCTGCATTATACTTCAATGTGAAAGAAAGATATAAACATTTTGATGACCAAAATAATGACTGATTAAATAGTTACATACATACTATAATACAACTTAAGTTAATTCATCTATGTATACAACTTAAGTGGTAAATTCACCATCTCTATTCAAAATTAATATGCATAAACAGCATTTTGTATTGAGACAAATTGATAGTATCTCTGTCAAAATAAAGATGAGATCCTGGATCTGTGGAATAGATTACTTATATCACAAACAAAAATATAAAATGATTATGGGATACAAATGCAATGCATACATAAACAAGTAAAGGTGGAGCTGGGGAGAGATTACCAACCTGTCTATAGGATCCTCAACTATTATTTCTCCTAAAACACAAACACTGGTTGGCTAGGCTTCTAGCATAGCTCAATGCACAATGTACACATGATACCTACCACATCTAGTATTAAATACCAAAACCCTTCCAGGTACCCTGAAATCTTGCAATCGGACTAGAGTTTTACTGGGGCAGCTTCCAACTCATGGATGTACTGAGATGTCTAACAATAGAAAATATATTACTTTGGTGCTAAATATTACTTCTAATGCTAACAAGTATCTGTAGAACACCTGATATTCTGCTAAATATTGGATGTAATTGCAAGGAACTTCTGTTGCATTGCAAATAGTTAATAAAACAAAAAAGGTCACCAGTTTAGTTTATAACAGAGCCAAAACTTCACATCTTCATAGACTGGCAAAATGCTGACTCACTAAAATGGAAAAAGGCCCATTATCTCACATTTGATTTGAGCCAATAACATGCCCTTGGCTTAGATAAGTATGTCCTTCACAAATTACAAAATATTAGCAAGCAGCTTCAATATGAAGCTGACTATAACATAGGGTGAACCAATATGCAGAAAATTCAAGCCGTGTAATATTTCAAGTTCTAGGTAACACAAACCATAAATAGTAGCCTAGGGAAAGTACAACCAGAGAAAGTACTTCTATGTCTGAGAAGAAGACAGCTAAAAGGTCAACCATACAATCAAAGGTTCAAAAAAAGATACATATCATCTTGTATCTAGAAAGCATGATGAAAAAATCCAATTGATCTGAAAATTGATTACTTCTCTTGGTTAATTCATAATCATCTTATAACAAAAAAGATTGGGAATCTCAAGCCATTAATTCGTATTTACCAATTAGGGTTCAGGCAGCAGTAACACATTGCCACAGTAACAGAGGAGTCCCAGTTAGAAACCCAAGGACACCTCCTTGCCCAATTATGGGAAAAAATGGAGGAAGCACTTGGATAAAGTGTAAGCTAGTGCAGGAAGTGAAAAACAATATTAAAAAAGAATTGGGAGTGTCATGTTTGCCCTAGGTTTGCAGCACTCATTAAATTCAGAACAAGAAAATTCTATTTACCTAGCTCTAACAGCACTTATGTAGCCAAAGCCTCCAAACACCAACAAATTAGATTCGAATGTCCACTCCAACAGAGCAAATATCTTCTTTCCCATATAACTTCCTGTTATTAATAATTTAATACTACTTGTACTTAAGAGTTAGAATGAAGAAAAAATAAAGCAAGAGAACGAAGTATTTGAACAAGAAAAGGCACTTTTATAGATAGCACTAACACAGCATTTGGGAGATACCCTCAAAGAGATTGGGCACAAGAATGATCTAGAAAGGAGGTAAAAATTCTCCCAAGACTCACGAGCTGAATATACTCAGCAAATATTCACCGAACTTCTCACCCAAAAACTCATAGTTACTCGCACATCTGTGTGGAGAACTTGTCAACTGCAAGAAAATATCAGCCACAGCTTTAAACACTTGAAAATCCCTCATTTTTTCACTTTTCTGCTGATTATTGTTGCACTTAGCCCTTGTATGTTTGTAACACATATTTAATGGTTTTTTAGTTGCCTTGAAGTGATCATTGACGAATTTGAAGAATTTTTTAACTGGATTTCCAAGGTATGTGATTGGGTTTTTTGTTTTGTTTTAGGCTTTTATTGTTTTTCCTTCCATTTTGTTCTATTCTAGGGTTTCAATCTTTCACTTTGTGTTTCTTTTTTTCCATTTTTCTCTTTTTGATTAAAAAATATGATCCTATTTTAGGATAGAAATGTCAGTTTTAATCCAATTCAGTCAAGGAGTTCAATTCAAGCATATTTTAGTCTTGGAGTGTCATTTTTGTCAGTTGGGAGCATTGAAGAGGCATATACAGGGTTGTTGAAGACTCAAGGTGATTTGGAGCATCCTAGAGAGGAAGATGATTTCTGTATACAACTTTGAAAAATGGAGTTTTGGCTCACATTGGCAAGTCCGCCCGTTGACAGTTTAGTCACCTTGGCAAACAGTAGTAGCAACAAAGCTGAACACAAACAATATGAACATGGCAATAAAACTGGAAAGAATTATCGATATATTTCAACTTCCAGAGGTCAGAGATCTCGATTCCCATTACTTGGGAAGTTCAAGCATCTACTTAGGCAGTTTGGCAATCCGTTTTGGGGGCGGGCACTCTTGTTTACCTTCATGGAAAGAGAAATTATGCAGGTTCAACCATTGTTGAACAGGGCATTGAGGCAGAGCAGTTTGTGTACAGATGGAGTCATTCTTGTCACTTGTAGAAGAGTTGTAAAGGTCATATTTAAGCCAAATTTCATTTATATTGAATGTACTTGATTGGTTCTAATGGATTCTGGAGAGTATTTACTCATCCAACTGGAGTTTTTCCCCTTTCTGGGTTTCTCTACACCAAGTGTTGTGTTACAATCATTGTCAAGTGTTTTGTTTCTATTTCTATACTTCCTATTGCTTTGGTTTTGGTACCATATTTCTTGTTTTGCATTCAATTGAAAGATGTCCCAAGTAGCTAGCATTAGAAATCCATAATTGGTGAGTTGTTTTGAAATATCTAGAGCAGTTTACTGATCAGATTTGTATCAGAGTGGAGTTGGAAATCCTATAGTGGTTTTAAATCACATTTTTAGTGGGATTGCAATGGTATGCCCAACACATGATCTAGTGGCAGTGGAGATTTGAGAGAATTTGAGCCTAAAATTGGAACCCATAGGTAGAATCATGCACAAAGAAGGATCGGGCATGAGGGTGCAAAAGATATGGATGAGGTTCGCGAGAGATTCGAGAAATTAGAGGACATTGTTGTACTTGTGATTTCCCATCATATGGGAAAAATGGATATGTTTGAAAGTGTGTTGATGGCCATAACTCAAAAATTGGGTATTCAAGAGACCCCAAAAGTGGAAGAAGTGGAGCCCAAGGTTACATATGAGCATAGTGAGACCTCAGACAGCAACAACTCACGTTCATTCAAAGCGAAGGCCAACATAGATATTCAACCATTCAACGGAGAAGTGAATGTGGAAAAGATGGATCAATGGGTCTCTCAAATGAAGGCATATTTTAACTTTACATTTACTAAATTCCTATCAACAGATTCCTTTTACTTGTTTAACGCTATTTGGACATGCATTAACATGGTATGAAGCACATATAACTTCGCCCCACCCATTTCAAAATGGGAAGATTTTGAAGAGTTGTTGAAGAAGCACTTTTACCCTCTATGCTACAAAGCGGATAGAGCTATTCAGTGGCATTATTTCCGCCAATGACGAGGACAAAGTGTTCTAAAGTATACCAGTGAATTCCAAAAGAAAGTGGTTCAGCTAGGAGGAGATGTGATGGAAAGAGATATTCTGATGAAGTATATTGGAGGATTATTTAGATATCTTCGTAGGACAGTATTAATGGCCAAACCTCAAAATATTGATGAGGCAAGTGCAGAAGCCCATTACTTGGAGATGGATAAAAAGAAATCCAACTCAATCAAGGAAAAACAGCAAGAGAGAGGGGCAGCAGGAAAGGGTTTACAAAAGGGGAAAAAATAAATGCGAAGGCAAGAAATCTGCTAACACTACCATGAAAAACAGTGATGAAGGCACAGAAAAATGATATTGGAAACATTGTGACAAGGAGAGTCATAATGAAGATGCCTCCCAGGATTTAAACCTGGAGTTGCACCCATTTAAAAAAATTAAAAAGAACAAAGGTGCTGCAACTTCACACAGGGTAAAGATGATTGAGTATACTTCAGACACGGATGAACAAATATCCTATACAACTATGCAAAAGAAGGCAAACGTGATTTGTGATGAAGCTCAAGATGAGGACACGACTAACAAGCTTTCCATGTGAACTGTGAAGTTCAGCTGAAAGAAAAAATGATGCTCTTTTTGATACTCATTCTAAAGCAAATTTTATTTTTCAGAATATAGTGGAAGAACTTGGGTTGGAAAAAAAGAAGCACCCAAAACCATATTCCTTGGGTTGGCTGAAACAAGGAGTAGACATTTTAGTAAAAATACAACGCACAATCAGATTGCATATTCAGTGGAATTCAAGGATGAGGTAACCATGGATGTTATATCATTAGATGTATGTGGGATTATTCTTGGTAGCCCTTATCTCTATGAATGGGATGCAATTTTCTGTCGCAGATTGAACAAATACCCATTAAAGAAAAATGGAGAAGAGATGATGGTAAAATTGTATGAGAGAAAATCCAAGGTATCCATGGTGAGTGCTGCCCAAGCAAGACAATAAATAAATGCTACGAGAAAAATTGTTTTATTAATGTTGCAGGGAAAAATAGAGGAAGAGCAAGTGGCAGAGATTAAAACAATGTGTGGACTGCATTCAGGCAAGGAAAAAGGGGATGTCCGAACATAGGATCGTATCAGCAAAACATTTTAAAGGCCAGTGAAGTAAAAGATCAGCTGCGAGATTTATTGGAGCAAGGAGTTATACTGCCTAGCACTTCACCATGTGGTTCTCCGATTGTGGTGGTGCCAAAGAAAGATGGAACATAGTGCATGTGCATTGACTACAAGGCACTAAATAAAATTACGGTAAAGAATCAATACCCTTTGCCACACATTAATGATTTATCAGATCAACTTCAACATGCAAAATATTTTTACAAAATTAGATTTTAGGTCTAGATATCTCCAAGTAAGGGTTAATGAAGACGATATTTAGAAAACAATGCTCAAGACTAGGCAAGGATTATTTGAATGGCTAGTGCTTCCGTTTGGGTTGTGTGGTTAACAAATGAAGTGCTACACCCACTCATTGATGAGTGTGTCATAGTTTACTTGGATGAGATTCTTGTTTTCAGTCGAACATATGAAGAACATGTTGAGCATTTGAGAAAGTATTACAAATTTATTGGAGAACAAGCTACTGTTAAATGATAACATTGATAAGTGTGAATTTGTTCAAAAGAGTTTGGTTTATCTTGGACATGTAGTTAGTGATGGTATAGTTAATAAGATTGACCCGGCAAAAATTGAGGCTATTGTAAACTGGCCCAAGCCTACAAGTGTAACCGAGACAAGGAGTTTTGTTGGGGCAGCTCAATACTTGCGTAAGTTTGTAAAATCATTTTCTTACATTGCAACTCTGTTACATGTTACTGGTCCTGGGAAGAATTTTAAATGGGAGGATATGCAACAAAGGGCATTTGATGAATTAAAGAAACAAATCAGTAATGCACCCACCAATTTGCAACTTCCTTTTGAGGTGGAGATGGATGCCAGCAATTACACTATAGAAGTTGTTTTGTTGCAAATGGAAGACCAATCTGTTATCGTTCAGCATTGTTCCATGAGTCCATTCTTGGATATTGCACTTATGACAAAGAGTTATATGCATTGGTGCAAGCAATTAAAAAGTAGAAGCATTACTTGTTGGGCAAGGAAACCACAGTGCATAGAGATCATCAACTGCTTCAATATCTTCAAGCTCAAATAAAGCTACAGCAGGCAAGGCACTACAAGTGGATGGGCTTCATACAACAGTTCCACTTGCTCATTACAAGAAAGGTATAACCAATAAGCTTGTTGATTTATTATCCAGGTCACCCATGGTTTCAGCTATTTCTACTTTATCTCTTCTTAAACCATTTGGAAAAGAGGTTTGTGCAAAGGATTATAAACATGGTGCAGATTTTGGAGAGTTATATCAGCAAGTGAAAGACAGCAACTGTGATTTTTGTTTTAAGGATGGATTATTCTTCAAAGGTTTTGTGCATTTCAAAAGAGAGGAGATTGGTGTTAAGTTGGGAGTGCATTAAAATCTAACTGCCCTTCCAAGATGTTGGTAAGAGGTCATTTCACAAGAAAACTGCTTTGCACATCTCTTACATATACATGATAAAGGGGTTGGCCCTTGTACCAAGATGACACTTGATGGGAATGCAAAAAATGATCAGATGATACCTGGGGGACATCATCGTACTGTTGTGACCAAATCACACATCGCCCCATTGCAAATGGGGACCCCCATTTTTTGGGCTCTGATACTTTGCATTTAGTTTTGGATGATGTCTTAGGTTCGTTTCCTCTGCCAATCCAACAATAAGTCTCTCTCCTAGAAGGTTTTTGCTTTATAACTCGAGGTCTCATCTGGAACATGAACTTGCAGTGATGAAGAGTCTTGATCAAATTTCATCCAAATAATGAACACTGAGATCAATCCTGATGTATGTTTGAGATTCTGAAAATGACTAAGTCTAGTAGCCTAAAATCCTAAAAAATTGACCAAGTCTGAAATCTAGTGGATCCTCCAAATTCTAGATGTTGCATGTTAAATCCGGTGGATTCGAGACCTATCTCAAACATCCTGAAAGGTATATTGAAAAATATTTAAAGTATAAGAAATTCAATACTTAAATATATTTTTCAATATGCCTTGCCCTGAGAGACCCTGAAAAATGACTAAGTACTCCAGAGGATCCAAAATCCTTAACCAGTGCGACAAGACATGTAAATGGCGCAAAACCTTGATTAAGTACGCCGCCTTCAACTGGAGCACCAAATGTGAAACCAATGCGCCCTAACTCTTGCGCCAATTTTGAAGGAAAGGCAAGGTTTTGAATGTCAATTGAAGAGGAATCAAAATGATGAACCAATGCGCCCAATCAAATGTGCCAAAATGAATGAATTTTATTGGAGTTTTAGACAAGATTAAAGGGATTAAAACTCCCATCTCACGCGCTTTATCTCATGCGCCATTTACAAACGAGTGAAGATAAACTTTTAAGAATATTCAAGGGGAGATTAAAACCTCCATCCAATGCGCCTTGCATTATGAAGATAAAGTAGCATGTTTCCAAAAGGATGAATCAAAGAGAAGCTTAAACTCTTAACTAATGCGCTCAATGTATCCTTCAAATAGGAGATTAAGATCCAAAATCAGGAAGTAATGCGCCACCCAAGTAAAAGGGTTGAAAACATTTGAAGAGTCTCAAAGAGGATCCAAATTCCTCAACTACTGCGCCCCTCCAAAGAAGGGATGGATTTAACATGAAATCAAGTTTTAAACCACTTTTTAGAAGCTCCCAGGTTATTGAACTAATCCGCCACCTTGTGAAGAAAGTTAAACTTCAGTTTTATATCTTTTAGATCAGGATCTAAAATGTTCAACTGCTGCACCAGCCTTATAGGAGAATTTGTTTGAGTAAGACAGCTTTTAATCAAGAAGATTTAAAAACTCCATCTAATGCGCCATGTTTATAAGGGAGAAATGAGGATTTCAATGAGTGTTAAGAAGAGATCAAAACGACCATCCAATGCGCCAGCTTAAGAAGGAAGGAGTTTTAAAGATATTTCAACCAAGGTGCCTTGATCAAATGCAACAAGGAGTGAAAGGGAGTAGTTTTTGGGAAGATCCAAAGTTCTGATTTCAAATTCCTGATCTAATGCGCCTAAAGCAAGAGGATCTAAAAATCCTATCTGCTGCGCCATGATGAAGAAGGTAAAGTTAAATTTTGAATAAGATCCAAAATATCTATCTAGTGCACTGCCTTTGGGTCAAGTAAATCAAGAATGAAGAAATTTTAAGGGCATTCAAGAGGATATAAAAACCACATCTGCTGTGACAAAGGAGGATAAGGTAAGTTCTTGAAGATATGTGGCAAGAGGATTCCAAATCCTTATCTAATGCGCTAGTGAGGGAGGAGATCTAATTCAAGTTTTATGCAACCTTTTAAGCAAGGATCCAATTTGCTATCTGCTGCGCCAAGAAGGAGGAGTTCAAGAGTTTAAAGGAAGATTCAAAGACCCCATTCAGTGCTCTACTTTCTATATTGCTTTCATGTTTTGATCTTCTTTAGAGTTTAAGCAAATGATTCTTATGTGTTATGAAATGATGTTATAAAGTCAAAGGATTGATGTTGTTTCTTTCTTTATGTTGCAGCAATAAGGATGGAGCTGAGGAATCATCTAAGGAACAAGTGATTGGACCTTCAATAAGCAAGGAATGAGAAAAGGATAAGGCATCATGTAGCTGCTCTAGGAAGTCACTTCAAGTATCAACTAGCTTCTTCATCAAATGGCATCATGTTAAGATCATCATGTTGAAACACTTCATCATCAAACATTCCAAGGCTTTCTTCCACTTTACTTCAAGATCTTTCAACCTTCAAGATTAGCATGTAGCTGCTCCAAAGGGACTTCTCATCATCATTAAGCTTCAAGTTCCTCCAGTGCTCTCAATTTTCAAGTCTCCTTGAGAAGTCCCCTACTCCACATATAAGGAAGGTGTCATCATCAATATTTACACTCCAAAGGACCCTTTCGTGTTGAAACATTTCATCATCTACATCAAGTTCACGTATACTTGGCAAGTACACTACTTCATCATCCATTGCATCATGTCAAGGACATCTATCCATCTAACTTCAAGTGCTTTCAATCTTCAAGTCTAAGAGAGATCTCCTACTTCAAGTCATGAAGGAAGCATCATTATCATCTATTCTCTACCATGCTTTGCACGAAGATGCATCAAAGAAGATCATCATGTATCTTACTTGCAAGAGGAGAAGAAGCATTACAAAAGTTAAACCAAATGAGCAACATCTATCATACATCCAGTTTACAAGAAGATGAACAAGGAAGAATCAACAAAGTATTTCCAAACATTCAAATTCAAAGCAATCACATTGAAGAACTCATACAAGATGATGCAATTTGGGAATATGCTAAGGTGGCACCTACTTGGCAAACACTCATCATCAAGCCAAGCACAAGTCACCACATCATTCGACAAGCAAGAAGATAGAGAGGATGTCCATGTGGAAGATGCTCTAAAAGATTCCATCTTATCTTATCTTCTTGGAAAGCGTGCCTACATTGCCTCTCATATGCACTAAAAATATCAAGTTGTTGTAACTACTTACTAAAGTGGCATGATCTGAGCCCTTGGCTACATGAATTGATCCTAGCCCTTTATTGTAAACCTGGACTACTATATAAAGGCCTTGTTGCCTCATTTGTAAATTATGAGAAGAGAGAGTAGACCTTAGATTATAGACAAGTAAGAGTAGAGTAGAAGAGACTCGCGAAATTCTCTAAGAGGACTTGGAGATTGTTGTAAATATTTCTCAAGAGTAATCCAAAACATTGGAATTCATTTGGTGTTAAGTGTTGTCTTGTGAAATAACATGGTTTCTTGTATCTTGATGAGACTTAGAAATGTTTCAAATAGATTAAAAGTAAAGTAGATTAGAAGCTCATTGATGTAATGTTTGTTGTATTGGATATTTGATCAACTCCTAGCTCATACTTTTAACATTCATCGCTGGTGAAGTGTTGTGTAAAGCTAGTCTGAGCTTCATCATTTGCTTAAGTTCGATTGTGGATGTTTGTTTGAGCTGCATCGTTCAAAGGGTGCTTATATGAGCCTTCATGATTTGAAAACTATTCGTTTACCTTAGGAGATTGCACCAACTTCATGTAGTTGTAGGCATCCTTGGCGAAGTGGAGTTAGGTTTATCAAGGAGTTTGTCTATTCGTATATCATCATTGCTTCATTGACCTTAGATTAACTTTCTGAAACCTTTATCTTTTGCTTTCTTTATTATTAATACATCATCCACATTGAAAGGAGGAATAAGCTAAGTATGAAGAAGTCTAATGTAAGTCCCTTTGTGTTTATCAGCAAAATCACATCAAGTCACTGAGTTATCCATCATGAATCATAAATAAGGAACCTTGGAGTTACTTCACTAGATCACATAGTTCAGCGTTTGAAGAGCTTTATTCAAGAGAGAGTGGGATACTCTAGTGTTTGACTCTATTGTTGACCTGTCTAAAAACAATCATCAACACGTACCATCTACTACTTCTGCCAAGGTTTCTACACATGGTGCTACACCTCTTACAATTCCCACATTTAAGGTGTGTGGGGTGGACTCAAGGGCAAAACGGAAGGCAGCAGGTTTGGCCTCAACAAATTCACTTACAAATATATGTTCTCTATGCTAGCTAAAGAGGAGGCAAATTAGGCCATTGACAAATCCTATCTGCCAATGATGTTCCTTTTCATATTGTTCAATCTCCTTATTAGAAAGAAGATGTGGCTAAGGTAGGCAAAATTGGTGCAACTTATGGGCCTCCTAGCGAGACCAAATTGAGGACCATAATCTTGGAAAAAGGTTAATCCAAGGTTGACTTATTGATGGAGGAGATGAAGGCCAGATGGATATTACATGGCTACAACATAATCATGTATGGGAGGAAGAAAATTAGACATTGTCCATTCATCAATATTATAGTTACACATAAGAAAGGGCCTTACTTCCTTAGGGTGGTTAACTGCTCAAGAAATGCAAAGATGTAGAGTTTTAGCTTTAGATTCTGACAAATCCCATTGAGGAGATCAGTCTTTCCAATGTAGCACAAGTGGTTACCAATGCAACATATGCATGCACGGCAATAGGAAAATTAGATGAGTCCACTTAGAAGCACATCTATTGGACCCCTTTTGTGCATGCTATGAACAATCCACTTGAGGACATTAGCAAAATTTAGTGGGTAAAGAAGGTTGTGGTGAATACAAGAGGTGCAAATGTGATGCAAGAGCATCCAGGCCTACAGACAATCCTATATCACCCAAAAAAATGTAGTAGTAGTATTTTGATTTCTTGTAGCTTTTGTGTATGTTTGCAATAAAACTGAAACACTTTCCCTTCCATTTGGTGATTTGAAGTTGGCCACAGTTGTATAGAACTGATGAAATTAATAAGGGTGGTAACTTACACATTGACTTTGGCAGATTCCAAGTGGTGGGGCAGAATAAATTGTTGAAGGTTGAATAAACAGGGAATGGGCAGTTACTGCCTTCATTAACTTTAGTGCCGACTCTTACAGCCATTACAACTCAGGTTTAGCATGCATTAAGGCTGACCGCTGGCAGTTACAAAGTGGACACAGCACTCATATTAGTTGTTGGCTGTCACATTCATATGCATGGTGGCACAGTAGTTAGTGGAAATATTTTTAAATAAAGGAACTCAAAAACTGGAGGTTGCATCTTCCTTTGACTCTTACACCTTCTTGAAACCTGGCTGCAGCTCACTCACTAACTGCAGAAGCACATAAAAGAGGCATCACACCTGAATTACTCACTCTAACATGGGTCACAGCAGTTACCTACATGTCCGCACTTGAGACTTACACAGGCAAAACCTATATAGGGGTACCTTGACAAGCAGAAAGAGAGAGAAGGACAAAGTGCAACACACAAAGAAGTATAGTTCTGTAGAGTGCAGTGTTTAATAAGCACAGTAACAGAGTTTATTCACTGATTTTCTGATTTACAGGTAAGCAGGCCGCCAGGCTGAGAAAGTCTGAGTTAAGAGGGAAGTCTCTGTACAAGCTAAGAGCTCTAAGTTAGAGGCTGAATACAGCCCACTATAATTTGTAAGTTTCTGATTTTCATGGGATTGTAATAGACTTTTCTGAACAACTACAATCCATTTTTTTCTGGTGTGTTGTTTCGTTTCCGTTTCGCAATTTGTTACTTGAATGGTTGGCTACAAGAACTTGACTGTCTTTCACTGGGCACCCGGGTCTTGACTGCATCAAAATGTTCATTTGCAACTATCAAGCCTAATTGGCATTGTTTCGATCCTTTTTGATGAAGAAATTTCTCAAACCAGTTGAGACACAATTTGATTACTACTTTGTATGGCAAAGGATGCTTCGCTTGCAAGAGCCCTTGCATTTTATGATCATGACATAGGATTGGACTAAGAGCTGGAAGTCCAAGATAAAGCAAGGGAAGAGGATGAAGGAAGTTGTTCAGTGACAAATTTTGGTCAAATGTGAGATACATCACAACTTCATATTTTGTATCCCCTATTTCAATGTCAACAAATTTGGGGATTTGGACAATCCTGGGTCAAAATCCTAGGCTTGGGGTGATCTACAAGTTCATTGATAGCATGCTTGGCCAAATGAAGGTTATGATTCGTGAGAAAGATCCCACCATACTATTCTACCATGACACATCCAGCCCATCATTTGGCATAAGTGGGTGAATTTGAACACACATTCTACACATGGTCATATATGCATCAAATCCAAAATAATTTATGGAGGCGTGGTAGAATTGTTCCCCTTGATGACCTCAAGGTGAAGAACCTCATGAAAGCCCTCAAAAAAATGTATAACTGCAAAGGAAGCTTCATTACTAAAAAATAAGAGTATCAAATTTATTAAACTCAATGGTCATAAGAGTTCAACAAAGATTGACAAGCACACTTTAGCACAAGACAAGCCATTTAGTTAGTGAAGACCATATGGACCTCCAAGATTACTACGAATATTTGGTATTCGCCCTAGTTCCACGGGGACGCGCCCCCCCTAGAAAACAGTCGACCCCGAGACGGGGATGTTTTCGGGACGGGGAGACGTCGGGGAAACGTCCCCCCGTTTCGCCACCGCATTTCTTTGAGGCATTCTGTCAAACAATTCACATGCCTTGTCTATGCTTCCACATTTTGCATACATGTCTAACAGGCAGTTGCAACTACAACATCTGACAAAATTCCTCTATCCTTTATGTTTTGATGGATGTCCATACCCTATTCCAAAGCTCCCATTTTGACACAGGCTGGGAGGATGCTGGCAAAGGTTGTGGAATTTGACTTTACACCAGCCAATTGCATTTGCTTTAAAATTTCTAAAGTCTTTTCAACAAATCCATTTTGTGCACATCCAGCAATCATTGCAGTCCATGAGACCACATTTCTTTGAGGCATTCTGTCAAACAGTTCACGTGCCTTGTCTATGCTTCCACATTTTGCATACATGTCTAACAGGGCAATTGCAACTACAACATCTGACAAAATTCCTCTATCCTTTATGTTTTGATGGATGTCCATACCCTATTCCAAAGCTCCCATTTTGACACAGGCAGGGAGGATGTTGTCAAAGGTTGTATTTCAGCCCAATATGTTTGAACTCTAAACTTTACTTATTAAGTTATTCCTTAGGCTTCTACAATTATACATCTTTTTATAACTAATTTTTCAAGTACTATATGTATTTCAGCGCACCGCTCGTGCCTTGTCTATGCTTCCACATTTTGCATACATGTCTAACAGGGCAATTGCAACTACAACATCTGCCAAAATTCCTCTATCCTTTATGTTTTGATGGATGTCCATACCCTATTCCAAAGCTCCCATTTTGACACAGGCAAGGAGGATGCTAGCAAAGGTTGTATTTCAGCCCAATATGTTTACACTCTAAACTTTACTTATTAAGTTATTCCTTAGGCTTCTACAGTTATACATCTTTTTATAACTAATTTTTCAAGTACTATATGTATTTCAGCGCACCGCTCCTGCACCCCCCCCCCCCCCCCAAAATCCCCGCGCCGTCCCCCGCTGCCCCCAAACTTAGAACCCCCCGCCCCCTACCGTCCCCACGTCCCCGTCCCCGAAACCCCGTGGAATTATGGTATTCGCCTCCTCTCACAAGTATTTAGTTCCTCTGCTGCTGAAAGGAACTGGTCCGCATATAACTTTATCCACCCTCTTAGAAGGAACAAACTTAACTCTGGGAAAGATGTGAGTCTTCTTGTTGTGAAGAGTGTGTTGCATCTCGTTGATAGCAAGAAACCGAAGTACAAGGAGATTCTAGCAATATGGTGGGGCATAGAGCCCAAGGAGCTGCAGCAAATTGATGGGGACCAAGACGTGCAGCCAGTATTGCTTGGGGTCCTGTTACAAGAGCCAGTTGAATTCACCAGTTCTAATGCTGAGCAGTTTCCAAGATTTCCATCAGATGATGACTCTGATTTTTGAGCTTGTTGCTCAAACCAGCTATGCATGTCTTGTTTTGGCATTTACATTTTGTCATTTTGATGCTTGTCACTTGTCATTCTTAACCCGTTTGTACTGTGTAGCTTTCATTGATAGAAGAGAATTTTTAAAATCATATTATATCATTATGATTATCAAATGGATTAGTAGATCAATGACGTGTCATTGCAAATTCAACACAATGTACGTACTTTTTGAAATTTCATCTTCTTTCAGTTCATTTCAATTTATTTAAATTATTTTTAATTTTATTAATTTATTGTATTTTAAAATTTTAAATATAAATTTTTATATTATTATAACCTCCATCCACCCACCTTCACCAAAATCCGGAAAAAGAATTGCTAACCCCGTTAGCCCATCCCCGAAACTTGAAGAAGCACTAGATTAGCCACAAGTTCTTTGTGATTTCAGCTTCTATGCCATCCATCTTCAGAGTCCCCTATGCCTGCAAAGGAACTGCCTACAACAAAAAACACTCTTGCAACATAGTCAACAATTCAACAGACTTTGACATGACAACAATATAAGTACAAGAAGCAAAATGGTGTGCATCACACCCCTCATCACTTCCAAATTGGCAACAATGTCTGACATCAGTTGTTAAAAGAGAGCTTCAAAAGTCCGCACAAAATGATCAAGCTTTTTTTATGTTCCCTTCACCATACTTCAAGCAACATGTAAAAACACATTTGCTCTCTTCCTTCTACTGTGTTTGAAAACAAATTCAATATTCAACATCAAGCTACTAAAGGCCTACACATTACCTCTACTTAAAGTTCCAAATCACACATCCATTAGATTGGATCCACAAAACTTGATGAACACGCCAAAAGAAGCAAATGCACCAAGGTGTTCACCAACTCTTCCTATTTTTTAAGGCTAGAGAATAAGTCGATCAAGTTAAATGGAACACCTTGCAACAAATCCAAGTGCACATTCCACAATTGTAGAGCAACACAATTGGGTCCATTCCTTATGAAGGAGGGGAGAATGATCTCAGCACAAAGAAGGAACACTATGCACACTCAAATTTAGCTCTCCCAATCATGCATACTCCATCAAGCAATGTGTACAAATCATCTTCCACGCATTCTTAATACACATGTACCAACATGTCGAACCACCTCCCTACGCATTTGCACAACAATAAGGTGAACCATCACCCATGAAAGTTGTAGAAGATAATCTATCCATGTGATTAAATCTTGATATAGATGTACAAATTGTTGGAAAGGTCAATCCACACTCTAGAAAAAACGGAGGCTGCGAAGGGCTAGTAGTTCAGGGTAGAGCACCTCAGCTTGTCAATGGAAGGTCCTCAATTCAAATCCTAGCTAGTCCATGTTATCCCACACAAACATGTATCTTAAATTCACTATAGTCTCTAGTTCCTACTCACTTAAGCATACATAAGATGCGCTACACAATTCTTCCCAGGCTTAGAGCAGGTTTTTTTAATATTGAGAAAAAGGTACAAATATTTGCCCAAATGTGCAAACTGGAGAACAAAGCTAACAAAATAGAGTTTCCAAGGAGCACAAGTGTGGTATCAACAACTAACCAAAACCCGATCAAAAGGAGCAATACAACTGGTGTCTAGCATGTACCTGGGATTACATAACCCAATATTATAAAAAAAAAAAAAAAAACCCAACATGGGACCAACCAGGCTCTATCGTCCCTGCCTTTCATAGCTTCTGTCTTGTTCAAAGTGTTTAACAAATTAACAACCTGTTTCTTGGCAGCTTTCACCCTAAAATCCACACATTCTCTGACCCACTCACTACTCAGGATAGGCACTTCTGTTACCTCTGTCAGGGGCAGGAGCACGACTAGGATTAACACCATCTTCTTTTCTAGCAGTTGGCTGGATCATTCACAGAGACATCATTGCTCCCCAAAGAGTTCTCCCCAAAGTCATGCGCAAGGCTTGACCAACCATACCTGTCAGATTGAGTGTCATCCTCATGAGTACCAATGGTCCAATTGGGAATAGCATCAAGACAGGGGCCAATGTTATTCTTCTCTGATTCCCCCGAAGAATAGGGTTGCCATCTGAAGCAAACTTCCTGACTTCCTGAGGGCTCTTAATCTAGAAACTCACCTGCAAGGAAACCAAAGCAAGAGTAACTTCTCTAGAGAAGCCATTGAGATTACTTCGGTCCCCTGAAAAAACATCCCTATTCCTAGCAAGCCAGATGTACCACAAAATCGCAAAGGAAAGAACCAACCACAGCTTAGAAAGGTGTTCAGGCAACAAAACATTACAACTAATACATCCAAACAGAATATCTCAACAACTAATGACATCTTTCTTAGCAATAAAACCCATGGTGGCAAAAACATTCCAAACTAGTTGAGCAAAGGCACACTCAAAAAAACAAGTGAGTGACAGATTCTTCAACACCACGAACTAGACATTGACTAGATTGAAAAAACTTACAAACCAATCCACCAACAAGCCTCTAATGAATAAGAAGCCATCTTAAAAAGGACTTCTTAAGCTCTAAAACAGAATACCAAATAAACCTAAAAACCTATTAGACCAAATTTCAATAGAATCAGTCAATCCCCAAATGGAATTGAGCTTGCAAAAGAAATCATTGGAGTAGGAGAGAAAAAAATAAACATATTTAGAGGAGGCAGCCAAAATCTTGGAGCCCCCTACCCATTCAATATCCTGCCAAGAAACCTCAACAAACTCCTCCTGATCAACACCAAGTGAACTCCCTAAAACCTTCTGAATCAAAGAATAAGTTCTATTATAGGCTGCAGGCAAGCAATACCTTTCCCCAAGGGACTCCGATAAAAGTAACCCCTCATTCCCCAAAATCTGATCAAAATTTTTAAGTCCTTCAAAAAACCAAAGACTCACAGAACACCCTCTGATAAGAGCAGGAGGTTTATCATTAAAAACACAGGATTTCTCAAACTCAACCTATATCTGTGTATTATTAATGGTCTCATTTATGATTAATGGAAGAAATTATATATTATTTCCATGTTTTATATGAACATGTGCATGTTTTTGGTTAAACTTCTCTTCTACATGTTCATCGTATAACTTTAGAATCCCTTAGTTTTAGATTTTCCACCATGCCAACATATCATTGCCTCAGTGACATGGATCATTGTTAGTCAAGTAATACACAACTATATATGCACCATAGCATAGTATCAGTGCCTCCAAATTGTCTTCTGTTGCATCTTTCTTGAATGGATACCTTCAAGGTGACCTTATGTGATTTCATCTTTAGAAAGCCACCTTCTTGCCAATTAATCATTTGAATTTGACTACAAAATTCAAATGTTGGGTATTTTATTTTTGCGTCACACTACACTAATAAAACCTTATTGGCACCTGGTGGAGTTTATTTGGGTGGGCCTTGAAGCACTAGTAATGGGACATGAAGATTTTTGAGCATAGCATCAAACCACCATAACCTCCCTATATTATCAGTTCTTGAAGTTATCTTATGCAGATAGCTCCTATAATGAAGCAACCAAATTCTCATGCATGTGTTCTCCACTCAAAAGGAAAAAGGCACACAATAGCACACACCAAGCCATTTCTTGTAATCTACAACAGTAGAGTTTCTTATTTAGAGAAAGCATTGGAAATGAAGCAACTCTTATTATCTTCACCCTTGTGTTTGGAATAGAATAAATGTTGAGCATACGACACTTTGTTTTTCAATGACATTTTTGTTTATTGAACTCAAGCAAGATTTTAATTTAGCATTCATATTTGTGAAAGCTAAAAGAATGAACAGTCCCCTATGCCTGCAAAGGAACTGCCTACAACAAAAAACACTCTTGCAACATAGTCAACAATTCAACAGACTTTGACATGACGACAATATAAGTACAAGAAGCAAAATGGTGTGCATCGGACCCCTCATCACTTCCAAATTGGCAAGATTTTAATTTAGCATTCATATTTTTTGTTTGGGTGGGCCTTGAAGCACTAGTAATGGGACATGAAGATTTTGAGCATAGCATCAAACCACCATACCTCCCTATATTATCAGTTCTTGAAGTTATCTTATGCAAATAGCTTCCATAATGAAGCAACCAAATTCTCATGCATGTGTTCTCCACTCAAAAGGAAAAAGGCACACAATAGCACACACCAAGCCATTTCTTGTAATCTACAAAAGAATGAACAGTCCCCTATGCCTGCTAGCCCTTCATAGATTTTGAACTACTAGCCCTTCGCAGCCTCCGTTTTTCCTAGAGTGTGGATTGACCTTTCCAACAATTTGTACATCTATATCAAGATTTAATCACACGGATAGATTATCTTCTACAACTTTCATGGGTGATGGTTCACCTTATTGTTGTGCAAATGCGTAGGGAGGCGGTTCAACATGTTGGTACATGTGTATTAAGAATGCATGGAAGATGATTTGTACACATTGCTTGATGGAGTATGCATGATAGGGAGAGCTAACTTTGAGTGTGCATAGTGTTCCTTCTTTGTGCTGAGATCATTCTCCCCTCCTTCATAAGGAATGAACCCAATTGTGTTGCTCTACAATTGTGGAATGTGCACTTGGATTTGTTGCAAGGTGTTCCATTTGACTTGATCGACTTATTCTCTAGCCTTAAAAAATAGGAAGAGTCGGTGAACACCTTGGTGCATTTGCTTCTTTTGACGTGTTCATCAAGTTTTGTGGATCCAATCTAATGGATGTGTGATTTGGAACTTTAAGTAGAGGTAATGTGTAGGCCTTTAGTAGCTTGATGTTGAATATTGAATTTGTTTTCAAACA
This sequence comes from Cunninghamia lanceolata, assembly GCA_027924645.1. NCBI lineage: Eukaryota > Viridiplantae > Streptophyta > Pinopsida > Cupressales > Cupressaceae > Cunninghamia > Cunninghamia lanceolata. Next base: position 1,824,198 of record BSBN01000144.1, on the reverse strand, counting down.
CAGTAGAAGGAATAGAGCAAATGTGTTTTTACATGTTGCTTGAAGTATGGTGAAGGGAACATAAAAAAAGCTTGATCATTTTGTGTGGACTTTTGAAGCTCTCTTTTAACAACTGATGTCAGATATTGTTGCCAATTTGAAAGTGATGATGGGTGCGATGCACACCATTTTGCTTCTTGTGGAATGAACAGTTCATAGATTTTGAACTACTAGTGCTTCAAGGCCTTTAGTAGCTTGATGTTGAATATTGAATTTGTTTTCAAACACAGTAGACAGAAGAGAGCAAATGTGTTTTTACATGTTGCTTGAAGCATGGTGAAGGGAACATAAAAAAAAGCCTGATCATTTTGTGCGGACTATTGAAGCTCTCTTTTAACAACTGATGTCAGACATTGTTGCCAATTTGGAAGTGATGAGGGGTGCGATGCACACCATTTTGCTTCTTGTGGAATGAACAGTTCATAGATTTAAAAGTAGCATTGCATGATATTGCACATGATGTGGACAAAAGCAAAGTTAAGGTAGAGCAAGTTTAGGACACTAATGAAAAATACACAAAAGAATCAGAGGAAGAACATGAGAAAACAGAAGATAAGAAAAAAGAGGAAACAACTATTTCCCTTCATAAGCCAACAAAACAAGTAGCAAACAAGAGTGAAGAATCAAACAAAGTTTCAAAGTTAGTAAAAAAGGGTGCAACATATAGACATCCGCATGATTGTAAGAGACAACAATCATGGAGGCATGATACTACACATCCAGGAAGTACTAACTATGGATACACATGGAATCGGAGAGCCAATTACTATGGATCTACATGGAATCAAAGGAGCAACTTTAGGAATCAATGGCATCAAAGAAGCAATGGGTATTCATGGAAGCAAAGGGGGAATTACCATGGAGAAGAACAGAATTAGAGTAGCACAGTGAAATTTGAAACAAGGTTGAGATATAACTGCCATCAAGCAAAACCCTCTATAAAGATCGCATATGAATAGTTGGACGATAGGGCATGGCATCATATTTGCAGTGATTTGCAACAAAAATAAATTTGGCCTCTTCTCATGTTTCAAGGACGAAATATTTCAAAGAGGATGGAATGTCATGCACCTAGTAATATGTTTTGTAATAGATAGTAATAAATAAAAGTGTGAGTGGATATGTTTTGTAAGTCATACCACTAATTAATTAAAACAGAAGCAATTATCCCACATGTATCGGCAATTGGTAGTGGTAGGTAGTTGAGTATTATATATTGTAGGCAAGAGAGTCATGTGAGATATGTAAAGAATATTGTATGTGTTTGGAATCTCTTATGAAACAGAGTGTGGAGTGGCTTCTTCCAATAAGGAGCATTCTATGGTGTTGCCCTACCTCAAGAGTTTATTCTATTTCTGAATATATTGGAGCATTTCTATATTTTTAAGGTTCTGAATAGTCCCCAATACCAATTAATATGTCCTCATATGAACAGCAAAAGGAAAAATTCAAAAAAAGAATAGAAGGCCAAAAACTATTAGTGATGATGTACATTCTTCATGAGCAAACAATGAATAGATTCACAAGGACAGGATAATTGCTAGCTGGACAAGAACAAGCACACGCAAAATGCCTGGGAACTAAACATGTAATGACACCTCGATCAGTTGATCATGCATGCAGTCAGGCTCAAGTGAACTAGGCCAAGCATAAATGCAGATGTTTACAATGACAGTCATATTTACAAGAAAGGACATCACTGCACGAGTGATTTGCATCAATCAGAAGTATAAAAACATTGTAAGTTTTGATTGCAGCAAAATTTTATCCTCCTTTTTCAAGAGTTTGTCTTTTTTGCTCAAAAGGTCTTAAATGGTCCCCTTGTGCACAAGGGGCAACCAAACCATTACTCCAACAGTTTGTGAGTGTAGAAGAAATGGAAAACCCTTCAGAAGTTGTCACCATTCATGCAGCAGTAGAGCAAATTCATTCTATCTATTTATCAACTATTTTCCAGATTTCTTGGGCTAGAAGGTTGTGACTATAAGTTTAACAAAAGGTCTGCAAGTCTCCTAGACAAATATGGATTTGTTACTTTAATCAGATAAGCTCTCAATTCAGGCAAGAATCAGCCAAGACGTTTTGGTTAATTTTGGTAGTCTTAAGTCTAGTTTCTTTGGTGATCTGAAAGAGTATTGCTCTATGAAGATTTCTCTTGACTGCTCTCAGTAGTGATTGGCAAAGTTCTTGACCTGAGTAGACTGGCATTCTCCAGCTACTCAAAGGAACCAAAGTAGCCAGGAGTCGGATACTAATTCACTCTAGTTTAGGCAGTTGCATTCTCCTGAAAATTCAAATGTTCTCACCTAGCTTATCTTTGGTACCTGAAGATTGCCATCAGGCTCATGTTGCTAGGGTGGTAAACTATTGTCAATCTTAAATTGGTTTCACCAGAAAGAGTGTTCAGATAACTTGTTCATCTTTCCCTGTTTTCTCTTGTTTTAAATTATGCAAGAAAAGGAGATATTTTATTTATTATTTTCATATGTTCCTTGTCAATGCACGAGAAAGAAAATGTGTTTTCTAATAATTGTAAGTACTTGATTGTTGAATGAATACTCTTCTTGTTGAAAGATTCACGTTATTAGTTGTTTTTTATATTATATTCTGATTTTGAACTGGGAAGAGGATTGTTCTTATGAAGTCTTGATCATGTGGTACCAGTCACAGTTGAGATCCTACTATGGGCTGTGGAATGTCAAAACCAGAATGAGAATAACCAACATAGTCTGACCGCATGTTGTGAAAGCATATTCTTTAGGTGGTATACTTGGTGCCAAAGAAAAAAAAATGAGTTATAAAATATCATGCACAAAGTAAACTTGTTGCACCATCCAAGAGGTTGTTACCAAGTTCTCTTGCACTCATGCATCATCAGTGAAAAATCAATGATCACATCATTAGAAGTGGATTGTGCATCAATTCACTTTCATGACTTTGTTCAGAACAGGGCTTGCTTGGTAATCCACAAACATTAGTAGGCCAGTAGAGAGTTTTAGTAGAAACTGCTATTTTATTATCCAATTTACACTAACTTTACCTACTGTTTCTCTGGTATGTGCTTGCTGATAGAAAGTTCAAAATATTTTCTTGTCGTAAATGAGAGGGCATTACAATATGAATAAAATCCATCAATAAACCTTTTCTGGGTAAAAGATCGTCAAAAGGAAGGATTGGTAAACTATTATTGGATGGACTGAATGAGAAGGTAACTTTAATCACAAGTTAGTGAATAACAAAATCTTATAGCCACTACATGTTGGTTACCCATTTGCCTTTTTCAAGCCCTATCTATTCTTTGTATTTCGTCAATGAAATATTTTCCAATGAACAAATAGGTTTTGCACAAATTCCAAAAGCACGAATGAAGTTCAAAAAGCTAACTACAAAGGTACTAACCCCCTAAACAAGAACCGGTATGTGAAAATGAACAAGAAAAGAAATGAGAGAACTACAATATAACCTGATTGCTCAAAAAAGGCACTAACTTTTTCAATTATGTCCTACTTCTGCATTGTAATGGAACATTCTGAAAGAAATGTTCAAGCTTGATGTAAGCAAATTTTCTAAAAGCTATTTTGACATTTTATTTATTCTAATTTCCTTAAAACTTTTAACTGCTAGATCAATTTTTGTTTACTTGAGAAGAGAAGAGAAGAAAAAAGAATCTCAAAGCAATAATCTAGATCTCAATTTTGATTCTTCTTATTGAATCTTAACATTAGTTATCTAGTGTAGTTTTACTTCTTTTTGACATATAGTTAGCGAGGAATGACAATGAGGTCGCCAAAAAAATTGTAATAAAATGTATTACAAAAGATATAAAGAAAAACCAGAAGCACAAGCCCCACAGACGAAGACCTTACTTGCAAGAGGGTCCAGACAAGTAAACTGTCATTCTATTACCAACAAGATCAGAAATCGGATTGGTAAATTGCAACTCATCTGTGACATAAGAAAGTGGCGTATTCACCCTATGTCCATGTCAAGCATATAACATAACCCATGAACAAAAGACATATTAAGTATGGAATTGGCTTGCAATAGAAGGGGGCATGGATTAGACCTTTCATGAACATAAATACGGAATTGGCTTACAATATAAGGAGGCACAGATTAGACCTTTCATCAATACCATAAGAAATACATAAGTGTTTCTCCCCTCATGATGAACCTAATGGAAGACTCAAAATGTCAGTGATATAAAGATATACACAGCTTGGTCTAGAGAACTAACATGCAACACTTCAAATACGGCTTCAAAACTCCTAACATACAAAATGATTGCTCATTTTCAACATTACAGGAGCATACTCTTTCACGTCTGTCTAATATGAATGGCAGAAAAATACAATGGGTCTATCAAAAACCTCAAGATATTACATTGTAGACATGTATCCTAAAAATGTGGTGGAAAACATGGCCCTTCCAGTATGATGAGAAATCGTACAGTTTTAATTATCTTCCTATACATATGTATTTGACATTATTTCCCAATGGAATTTCCCTCGCTTGGTTCCCCAAACCAATCATTCATTCAGACGTCTAACAAATCTGAAAATTAAGGGAGAGGCTTATATTTGTAAAGGCAGAAGTTATGAAGCTCCTGAGAACCCTCAAGGCGAGTAGCATATTAACTCAATTCAAAATAATTTCAAAGTTTTGAATAACCCATAGTAAATTCAAAAGCATTCCCAAATCTTGAGTAATCTGATAATAGATACAGAATGGTGACTAAATGTTAGTAAACAAAAAGAACCTTCTAATATCAATCCAATTGAAATCATGTACAAGTTATAACAATTTTCCTTACAAGCTTAACAAAATTCAACCCAATAAATAGAAGTAAGACAGCATGCCAAAAAACAAGATAATTGTATATTTTCCTCATATAGCATATTTGATGCATGCAACCTTAAGATTAACTAGTCCAGGTCTGAAAAATAGAGATTCCAAATGCTGCAAGAATGCAACTTATTATCGATCAATTGCCGTTTTCAATCCAATGAGAAGAAATTGTTTTTTTTCTAAGTTGCAAAATCCCCTCCCATAATCCAATAATAGAGTACAAGACAAAACAACGCTAAGAAATGCTTTCAATACCTTGGATTTGTTGAAGTTGTAACTCGATTGCTTCTTAATGACTGAGATGTGCCATGGACCTCTTCCTCCCCTGAAGCTTGAGGCAGTGATATTGCTGTGTAAGGGGCATTTTGTGGAAGAGGGGGGCTAGAATGGGAAGCAATGGATGAAGGCAAAGGATCTTGATCTGGCATGCGTACATACCGATGCCTATAACGCCAATATAGAAGAGGAAGTGTGGCAAGACATCCTGAAGCATAACCTACAACCCAAACAGATAATGGGGCTTGGGGATTTTCATTCCTTGAAAGTGACAAAACAATAATAGAAGCTATTATCTGACTAACTGTTATGGTAAGCTCAATGGATATCCAAAGACCCGAATTCAATGGGCTCGCTCTTTGTCGACGACCAATATTTCGCAAATCACCAGCTCTAGGAAAGGTGGTATTCCTCGTTGATGAAGATGAAAGAACTGGCCAAGATGGAGCCTGTGTGCTTGTGGACGGTGTTTCCTGCTCTGCAACAGTTGCCACATCCCCTTGACGAGACTCTGAAACAGTAGCATTACCAGTGCTAACATTCAACACAATGTGCTCTTGATCCGATCGCTCCAACGTGTGTTCCATGAGCAAAGGACACCTGTCACTGTGACTGTCAGAACCCAAGCCTGTGGAACCAGCAGCCATGGAAATTGTCCACTGCCTTTAAAAACACACAGAAGCCAGGAAAAGCGGAAGCAATTCCACTTCTCAAAGCTTCTATGTTTGTAAGATTATTTCAATATATGTTTCTTTTCTGAGTACCTGTGATTTTTACTTCTGCCAAGGCCCAAGTCTGGATATAGAGGATAAACTGTACAGGTTGAGGTCAACTTTCAGAAAAGTGTATAAACTTCACCACTCAACATACTCACAGAAACATGAATTTACCATTTTCTACATATAGCTCACACACCAGCCTGGATTTTGAATTGTACTTTTTATGCATTCCCACGCATCCTTTTCCCAGAAAAAGACAGCCACCAAGCATTGTAGGCAATGGCAAATGACACGCACTGTTCTGAGTGAATCAAATATCCCATTGACAGCACGCCCTAATCTGTGACAATATCCAGTAAGCAATTAATTAATATGTCTTTTGACATTTAGTCATTTTCCTCAAAACTGTTGTCTGAATTGCCAAAAACCAAAACCTATTCACTTTCGTATGTTTAATTATAGAGAATCAAGTAGCCAAAAACATCAAAATTCTGACTTATCAATGGGAGCAATCCAGTCTATAAGAGAAGGAACGGTAGAGCGCGTAAAACAGGACCCTAATTTGGAAATTGCTCTTCCTGGACAACACCAATACAAGAATAAAAACAAAGACTGCCTATTCGTATATAGAATTTAACCTCAAAAAAATAACGTAAATTGCAAACCAGTACAGCCTTCAAAACCACGCACACAAAATACTTTCAACATCCCCTGCTACTAAAACCCTTGATTTAGTCATCTCGACTCAATATTTACATAAAACCGACCGCTTCTGTGAGTTCCTGGAATTTCAAAGAATATGCCTTAACATTCAAACGTTTACACTTACCTGGCCTGGAAGAGATTAAAAACAGCTGATATTGCACCGATTTAACCGTACAGTTGGAACACTAGGTTGACTTTGCCAAGGAGAGAATTGATAAACACGTCCGATGATTTTAACCGTGCAGAACACTATGCTTGTTTAATTTGCCAAATAAACCGACCAGATATTACCAATGAACAACACAAAACCTGAAAAACTCCCGATCAAAAGTCCACTAATTCAAACCTAGACGAGAACAGCTCAAGATACAGATAAAGATAGCATTTTCCCGTCAAATAACGAATAAAAGCCTCAAACATCTACACCTCTTCGCCACTTAGAAACCGCAAACTACCGACTGAAACAGCACGCCAACATATCGGCTTCTCTTGAACCAAAAAGAACGTAACGTCCATCGATTTTGCCCGCAAAAGACGTCAAATGCCGGACAGATTCAAGAAACAGCTCAAAAACCGACAATTTAAGGCAAATATTTTATCAGTTCTTAAAATACTAACACTGCTTCGCATACTCGGAAATCATCCAGAGAATTGAAACTCATTTTTTATTAAAAGTCTTACCATTTTTTGCTGCGAGAAAACGAGAATTTTCTGAGGCATTTTTACAGCGTACCTGAAATTATTACAATTGGCTGCAGATTCGCCGATTTTTCCAATTGTGGAGCAGATTTAAGAGGGTTTGGAAGGCTTCCACAACAGCCATTATTTTGTCCTTAGCATGTCATCCATGGTTTCTAGATCCTCTTGGTCGCCGAAAGAAGCAAAAGGGGAAGAGAATGAAAACGACACAAAGGAAAACTGGCTAAAGCGGCAGATTATTTTACAGCCATACAGCTGTCGGTTTAAACATGCCATTTTATCTCTGCGATTTTCTGAGGTTTTTTTGCTAATAGATTTTAGCGAAGGAAAAAATAATAATTAAATATTTTCTGAGGTTAATAGAGTGGTAGGTTCCCCGTCGTTTTTATATTTGAAAAAGATCTTTCGCCTTCAGATATGCATTAATGCTTTTATTTATTTTTTTAATTATATATTATCGTGTTAATATAGAAATTCAAAATTGGCGTTATGTAACGTGGACATGTCCGAAACAAGAGGGTTATAATAATCAAAAGAGATTATAGACGAAAGCAATATAAAATTTGACATTAAGCTAATGTTCATTCTTCTATAAACGTCGGTGATATTATGGCTATGAATTTGACATTAAGCCAATGCTCATTCCTCTATAAACGTCGGTGATATTATGGCCATGTACAATTCAAATAGTTCTTAAGAATAGAAAGTTTGTGGATTTTTTTTTAATTTATTATTAAAATGAGGAGATAAAAATCATAAGAGGAATATATTTATTCTTGAGTGTTTCAGGATTAAAGGATTAAACTGTGTGAGAGTTTAATCGTGAAGCACTCAAGAATAACATCATGGAGTGTGGAATCTTATGTCTATTAGGAATATATTTAATTAAAATTTGAGATATTATGAAGGAATACGAAAATGAATATGAGATAGTATTTTTTTTTGTGTTGGTTTCTATGTCTCTTCATGTAACTAGGTTTTATTAAATTTAAATCTATTTTTCTTATTATTTTTATCTTTTCATCTTGATGATGCATCGTAGAGTTTGATATGAAATGTTGATGAAAAATAAATTACTCACTTTTTCCAAAAGCTTTCTACTCTATCTTGTAGAATGAAAACATTATATTCAAATCAACATTATTAACCCCTCATAAGCATGTACTACAAGATTAAGCTAGAGACAAACCACCTCCTTTATAAAACGCACATGTACGTGATGATTGTTAAGAGATGTCATGATCTTTATAGTAGCCTTGTAGATTTCTACAACACATAAGTCGCATTTTTTTTACTTGGAAACGGTTAAACTTATGGCATGTTTATTACGAGTTAGTCTTGAAATTAGATCGTATAAATGGTGCCATTGTTAGTACATGGTTTCATTAAAACTAATAGCTAAACATTAGAAGAAAACTACTATGCATTACCATATCTTCCATTTTAGAAGTTGACTCAAAGTGCATAGAGAGTTGAGTTAATCTCTTATATTAAGAGATGGTATCAATGGTGCATCTATTCTAATATATGTATAATCCTTTATAACCTAGTTACATGGATTTAATGCTCCTTAATGGCAATATCAATGAAAGAATGTCACAAATAATAACAACCATCAAAACTACCAACTAATAACAATTTATACAAGGAGAGGCAAACCCATTTATACAAAGAACTCTATTCACACATCCAACCTAATGCATTTGCCACATATTCATGCACAGTGCCACATGTCCCCATGTAGTCGACTAGCTTGAGTTTGAGTGAGAAAGGACCCCTACCTACTTATATAAGTAGGGGGTTCTCATTGTTGCAATGAAGGTGAGGAAAGGCCTTTCATCCCTAGATCTATACTTACATGGAAGCCTCTCACCTAATATCCTAGGATCATCTTTCTCTCCTTGCTGTCATTTTTGCAACCACTTATTCCACCTTTTCACACCTAGAGCCTAGAAGTGCGGTGTAGGGATAGGGGTAGGGCATAATCCCACTGCAAAGAAACTACCTAAACCTTGAGTCATATGTTGGCGAATCCAATTTTTCCACCATGTTGAACTACCAACTCTATCCTTCAACATTGTGTTTTTCTTTCTATTTATATGGCTTTCATTTAGAGTTGATTAACTTAGGAATCCAGTGTCTCACACACACTCAATATAGACTCTAACTCTAAACACATAGACACTTCCAATAAAAAAGTTTGCACATCCAATAGTATAAAAGAAACAAATTTGTGGAGCTAATGTGATGTGCTTTAATGGCAATTACATGTTTGAGACTATAGTAAAGGATTGCATTGAAACTAAATATTCTTGATGAACTATCTTGACCTTTGTAAATTTACAAGTTTTATTTGAAGGCTTTCTATGTAAATAATATTTGTAAATTCCATACTATTAAGCAATTTCAAACTAACTAGAAGAATCCATGGGATTGTCTCTTTGCTTCAATTACATGCATGCATAATGATTCTTAGATACCTTTCTTTAAGGTCGGTATCTCATTTGAAAACCATTTACTTACACCAAAAGCTTTTACAATCCATATGTAGGGTGTGTTGTGTAAGTCCCCTAGTCAATGTATTACTATCATTCCTTTTATATTATATTATCATTGTGAGTGGTTTTAATGTCATTCCTTCACCCACACCAAAATCTTTACCAATCAAATATAGGGTTTGGGGTGCAAGTATTAGTGTTAAAAATTGTTATCATCTATGATCTCTCTATAATTAACACTTAAGTGTGAGTGGTTTTGTGTCTATCTATAACTTATTATGAATGCCTAATAAATTAGAATATTCCTGTGATGGAAATTCATTTCACATTAGTAATCTCAAAAAACAAGCATTTGTAATCTATGTTGTTTGTAAAGAGTGCTTCCATATTGTATCCAAAAATATTTTGATTGACATCCCAACCCACACTTTGTAACCCATTATCACAATGAATGGTGAATAAGATTATAATCAAGACTCCTTGGGTGGATAAATATATTTTTACAACAAGAGATGTGAATAATTAAGTTAAACCTAACATTAAAAAAGCATTACAAGTGGTAAAAAATAACAAATGTAGATAACATATTAATATTTTTCAACCGATATTAGTTATACCGATGCATTTTTCATATTTAACATTAAATAGTAATTAGATCAAAAGAAGGCTAAATGGATGAAAACCCCTTCATGTTTCAAGAAGTTAAATTTTTATGGGACATTGTAGGGTAATCTTGGGACTTTTGGGGCATATTCATTCTTCATAACTATTAGCACCTAAAATTATATAGGCATACATGGAAGTTCGATAATCTAACGGTTCAACTCACAACCGACATGGCATGAATAAAACTTCTTCTTAGCTTTTCTAACCTTGATGGAAGCATATTCTTAGTCTCTATGACCCTCCCTTACTCTTGTCTCATCCTCCCTAGCCTTCCACCTTCTCACTCCTCAAAAAATGCATGTTTAACCCTTAAGTGGTAGGGTCACCCATTCACCATGGGTCACCTATATCTCCCAAGTAACTTGTAGGTCACCCGAGCTTTTGATAGGTCACCTGAGTGAATTGCACTGGAAAAGGGGTAATTTTGTCATTTTTATTAACATGTGAACAAGCCTAGTTCAATCTTGATTGCACCTAACTGGCAATATTTCAATTCCCCCCAATTGTGAATATGAACCTATTTATACTCCCTCAAATGGATTCACAAAGGGGTCTTTTGTTGCTTCTTGGTTGCCTCTTGCAAAGAATTGTGAGTTTTTGCCTCTTTTCATAGCCAATTGAGCATGTTAGAAAGTTGATTCTAGAGTTCTCTAAGCAAAAGTCCAAGTTATTCTCATAGCTCATATGTTCCTCTAGGCTCTCCCAATAGTCATTTTTTAAGTTTTCAAGCTCCCAAAAATATAGTTACAACATGTAGCATATGAAATTCAACCTGACAAAAGAAAGTGTACTTTCCCTAACCCAATGATTTGAATGACTACACTAGGATCAACTAGCTTACTTAAATGACTTTAATCTACTACTATCTTAATAGAAGAGTATATTCTTACCAGTTGAACCTATGTGTTTTACCCTTGAGTAACTACATTTTCTAATCAAGTTAAAACACTATGCCAATTGACAAAAATTAAATGTTAATAGAAACAAGATATTAAATTCAACTTGAAATAGGTAGAAATGGAAAGAGGAAGTTAGGAGGAACCTGTGACAGAAGTTTGAAGCCCACTGGCTAGGACACCAGTGCATTGCACTGTGGTCTGGATAGCACAGAAAACCAACAATTGGAAGTTTGCTTTCATTTATCACTCTCAACCTGCATAAAGGATAACAACAACAAACTTGAGAAGTCTCCAAGTGACAAATAAAAGCTAAAATTGCATAGATATTATCTATAAGCTCAAAAGGAGTATAGAAGATGACAAAAACAAAAGGGAAAAATCTACAAAACCAACATGTGGTTGAGATATTCTCTTCCAAATCTATAAGCCGCAAAGAAAGAAGAAAATGTTGGGGTTGTTTGAGGGCTTGCCTTTAGGTCAAGCCCCTATATTGGTCTTTCAACCTCATGGATAGACAATGTTGGAAATATTGAAAAATATTGTGTGTGCTCTTGTTTTCTAAGTGTATCTATAAAAATAATAGCAATGACAATGAAAATATTATGAATGCTAAAGCTAAATCTACTCTAGTTAAAGCAAAGGAGTGTGCAATGAAGAGAGAGAAAGATAATGGAGGAACCCATGAAATGTAGTATATATACAAAGTGGATTACATAAAAAATAATAATCAAAAGAGAGTAAATGGAATGCAATCGCCTTGAAAATGAAGATGAGAGCTACCCAACCAACAACAAGGCCCAAGGAAGAACCCAACAATGGATAGTGGTTCCACAAACTCTATGAAGATGCCCAAAACTTGAAAGATAATCACATAAGCTTGAAGAACACAATACAACTTCAATGTAAGCTATTGGAAGCCAAGGAAGATTGCCAAGAATGCTCAAAGTTATGGTAGAATGCTAGAATGAGCAATAGAGTTATCAAAAAGTTTTTCACAATTACTTAGAATCAATGCAAAAAAGTCACTTGGAGGAAAAAAAGAGAAAGCATGTCAAAACCAATTGTTGACTGTTACAGCTAGGCATTACACAAGATCTTGGATGTTGTAGAAGATGGTAAGAAATGCTACAAAATGGTCATTGAGTGGAAGATGGATGTGGGATGCTAGTGCATCACACAAACGTTTGTGCATAGAATTAATGATTGAGTGACATCATCTCTTGAATCTTTAGAACGCCTTAAGACATAAATAAGAACATAACATTTAAACATAATTTTACCAGAACAAGCAAAACATAAACACAACATTTGTGGGTTGGAAGAAGGCCAAGGAAATGTTGAAGATGAACCTAAAACATGCTAAGGGAGTGAATACTAAAGTGAGTGAAAAACATAGTGTGAAATTGCAAGAGTATATAATTTTCGACATTATATTTAGCCCCCACTTTAGTGGGCTTATAACCTTGAGTGGTATTCTAAGCTAAATTACTTGAAAGAAATAACATAGTAAAATTTACCTAAAAAGAATACAGTAGAGACTACAAAGAGTTCTTCAAGCGGAGGAATCAAGTCCCTAGGTTGAAAACCTGCAAGACCACAATATTAGGCAACAAAAACTGTAGAAAAGGCAATGTTAGAACCACATATATAAAATTGACAAGAAAGAAGGATCAAATTGAATATAATTTGTTGAAACGAGAATGTTAGCAAGTCATAATCTAATGCACATCAAATACGAACATAAACAAACATACGAAACATACAACAAGAGAGAAAGAGAAGACGAACAGAAGGCATTTCTAGTGTTACATGCTTCTAAAAGGATGCTAAGTATGGTTCTAAGGTTAGCATATTGTGAAGTCTAAGAACCACACAAAACCTCTTTGAATCATAAGAACTAGCAAACTACATTGCTAGGTGACTCACAAGAGGTACCAAAAAGTAGTAGAAATGGAGCACAACTAGCTAGCATTGTGTTGCTAGGTAGATCACATGTGAATATAGTATTAGGAATTACATGGAGTGGCATGGCTAGGTAATCCTGACAAGGGTGGTCATTCTAAGCAAGCACATCTGCTTAGGACCACAAGCTACTAATGCTACAGGTAGCATACCATTGATGTGGCATGTCTAAATGTAAAAAGCACAAAGGATGCACCCACCTTAAAATAATTGTATAAACTAAAAGCATGCAATTGGTTTTAAGGTAGAATGAGGGGGAAGAGGTAAAAGAACTTTAGGAAACATATACGAGGAGATATTCTCCCAAAGTCATGCTCAAGAAGAGGTTCCCCCAAGGAGAGGCAACCAAAGTGATGTTATATGCATGATACACAAAAACTTGTGTAAACATGAAATGACATTGAGCAACACAAAAGCATGCCACATAAAAATCAAGCAACATCACAAGAACACAAAGGAATCTACATGCTTAGGGTCAGTATAAATATATAGGAGTTGAAGATCATTAAGGGATGAGGACAAAATCATCATCCTCCCCCAAGCACATAGAACTATGAACACAAAGGAAGAATGTCACATGAAGACAAAAGAAGATAAAATTTTAAGTCAACGCGAAAAAGAAGCTAAATCTTCAAACTCTTTGCATCGTCCCCAAAATGTTGAAAAAGCTAATTAGACAACAAATAGAGGAATGTAGAAACAAATAGAAGAATGAGACAACATTTTCATTCCTTCTATATCCACATAACTACAAGGGTACTACGGGTCCTGTTGTGACCTCATCACACATCGCCCCATTGCAAATGGGGACCCCCCAATTTTTGCTTTCTCGCTTCGTTTCGCTTTAAAGTTTAGTTTTGGTCTGAGCTTCTAGGGTTTTGGTAGTGTTGTTTTGCCCATGTCTTCACAGTTTCTTGCCAAGAGGTCTGTATGCCTTCATCCTGATGCATGTCACTGAGACCCTGAAAATGACTAAGTCTGATATCTTGAAAATCCTGAAAAAATGACTAAGTCTGAAATCTGGTGGATCCTCAGAAATCTAGAATCTGCATGCTAAATCCTATGGATCCAGGACCTATCTCAAACATCCTGGAAGTATATTGATAAATATTTAAAGTATAAGAAATTCAATATCTGACTTATACTTAAACATATTTTCAATATACTTCCATTCAGGAAACCCAAAATTTGACTAAGGCAAGAAATCCAAGGGTACTATCCCAACCCGCCCAGCTTGGGCGGCTTCAAGAGGCCTTTGTGGATGATGTTGCCTAACACATGACACTCTCCAGACACAGCCTCCAACCCCGCCCTAGGAGAGAAATGTGCAATTTTTGAAGTATGTCAACACAAAACATAAAGATGATAAAAGTTGATGGGAAACTTGAAGGATTTAAAGGCACCAAGTGTCTTTTCAATGCAAAATCCAAGGGGTACCCTCAAACCCGCCCTACTTGGGCGGCCTCAAGAGGGGGTCTTGGACTTTGTTCCTTGCCACATGAAACTCTCCACCTGCTGCCTCCAGAACCGCTCAGGGGTGTAAATGGTTCAATTTGCAAAGTTGTTTGGTCAAGGATGAAGGAAGAGACATTCAGAGAGTGAGATTATCAAAATGGATATGAATGAAATGTTTCAAGTATGGAAATCCAGAGGTCATGTCCTAACCCGCCCATTCTGGGCGGTTTCACAAGGTCATCATGGACGATGTCTCCTTCTCACATGAAATTCTCCAGACAATGCTCCTAAAACCGCCCTAGAGAAAATGGTTAAGTGTTTGAGGTTGTCATGTCCAAAACACTAAGGTATGGTGAACTGCAAGTAAGGTTTATGAGTTTGAGTGAAGTCAAGTGAATGATGGGCAATATTCCGAGTGTCACTCTTGAACCCGCCCTATCTGGGCGGCTTTAGCATGGTCACATGGACATTGTCATCACTACCACATGATACTCTCCAGACAGTGCTTCCAATCCCGCCCTAGGTGAGATTATGTAAAATTCAAAGTGTTTCAATACAAAACATCAGAAGGTGATCATGATTGATGTAAATTTGAAGGTTTTAGAGTGCTTTAGGAGTCAAAATCCAAGGGCCACCCTCAACCCCGCCCTACTTGGGCGGCCTCCAGAGGGTCTTATGGACAACTTTACCTCCTCTACATAAAACTCTCCAGACAGTGTTTCCAAACCCGCCCTTGGAGGAAGTATTGAGTTTTGAAGACTTTAACCACAAAGCATTGGAATATCATGAAGTTTGAATGAAATACTTGGAGGTTTGAATACATCAAGTTGGTTTTAAGGCAAAATCCAAAGGACACCCTTAAACCCGCCCTTCCTGGGCGGCCTCAAGGGGTCTTTGTGGATTCCATCACCAAACACATGAAATCCTCCATGCACTCTCTCTAGGACCACTCAGGATGAAAGATAACACACTATTAGGTTTGTTTGATCAAGGTATGCCAAGGAGAGGTAAGTCGGAGTCAAGCTCAAGAGGTGAGAAGTTCTTAAGTGCCAAAATCCACGCTACACCCTCAAACCCGCCCTACTTGGGCGGCCTCAAGAGCCCCAGGTGGACAACTTCATCTCCTTTCACATGAAACCCTCCAGATACTTACTCAAAACCCGCCCAAGATGAAGGACAATGCAATTTGCAAGGTTGTTAGAGGAGATTGATCAAGATGGTATCACAAGGGAAAGAGAGATCATGTAGGTTGAAATATACATCATACTCCTTCACCTGCCTTACATGAGTGGCCTTGAGCTCCAGGGTTAAACACCTTCATCACCTGCACATCACACTCTCCATACAACTCAGTTGAACCCGCTCAAGGAAGTGACTTATCAGATTTTGAACTATTTTGAGTTCGAGTACAAAAGAGATCATGTAGGTTGGATGAAAATGCATAAGATTGAACGTTTTTGAGACATTTTGAAAGCAAATCCAAGGGGTATCTTCAAAGCCGCCCTACTTGGGCGGCCTCAAGGGGTGTCTGTGGATAATGTCACCTGTCACATGATTTTCTCCACTCAACATGCTCAAACCCGCCCAAGGTGAAAATGACATAAGTTGCAAGGTTGAGTCAATGATAAGTAGAAATCTTTAAGGGTGGACAAGGCAAGTTTAACATGACATCCTCCATACCACTTAGCTTAGGCAGATTTCACCTTGATATGTGGATAAGGTTCATCAAAAATCCCAAACTTGTCTTCTGACTTCCATCAATCATTCACCAACACTAAGACACATGGACATCACTCTCCAACATCAAGGATATGTCTTCAATTCATAAGCATCTCAAGTCTCACTAGGTGTTTAAATTTATAGAGAAGACTTATCAAATGAGAGGAATGAATAGCAAATGATCACTCTACCTTTCACTCCACCTAGGCAAGGCAGCCTTGAGCCTTCCACGAAGACAACACCAAGTCATCCACACCATTTCATCCACTTATCATCTTTAAAGCCGCCCTTATCAAATGGTTTCATCATGCCTCATGGACAAAGGCATTCAAGACTCTAAGTGTGTCATTCAACTTCAATGGAGGAGTTGAACATCTAAATGGAGGTTTAGATAAAAATCCATGCACATCCTTGGATCCCGCCCTTCCTAGGCGGATTTAGACCCCACACATGGAGAATGTCATCTCATGTTTCCACATGAAATTATCCACATTCACCTTCCAAACCCGCCCATGCTGGGCGGTCTGAGCATGAAGACATGGAAAATGTCTCAAAAACATTAATTTTATCTCTTTCTAGGCCGACCTTATCACCCTAGGCCGACCTACCTCAGGTAAGGGTGAAGTTTAGTATTTAAGAAGGTTTAAAACTGCATTTTAAATCAAATTCAAATCCAATATTAATTCTGATTTTTACAGCAGAGCAGCAAGGAGCAGCAGCAGATTCCAAGGAAAAGGTTAAAGTTCACAAATTTTTTCAAGTCAAGTTTTCCAAATTTCTGATTTTTTAGAAAATCTGCTTTTTCTAAGGTATGTTATTTTGAAATTCATTGTTTTTTTTATCCCACATGCACAAGGAGATAGGGTAAATAGAAAAAAATTCATATTTTAAGAGGTCACATCAGCCTAGTGACATGTGTTGTCTTATCTTGTAGGAAGAGGTAGAGGATGAATGCGAAAGAAAGGCAAGCCTTGATTAAGAGCGACAAGCAAGGAGTCATGCCTGAGACGAAGATCATGTCCAAGTGGAGGAACGTGAGTGACACTAACTTGGGTCACATCGACATGGAGGAGATCAAGAGGGAGCTCTACAAGCCAACTCACTCCAAGGTCATCCATGAGATGCTTCGCAATGGGATCGTCCAAGCCGCTTGTTTTCCGCCAGCCTTGCCAAGTGCCGAGCTTATGTGGGAGTGTGCTGATCACTACAACCAAGAGACTAGATGCATTGAGACATCCAATGGAGAAGTCTTAGCTCACTTGAGGAGGGAGGCCATCGCCGAAACATTCAACATCCCGAAGCATAGGAAGGTCACCGTCTACACTCGAGAGCAAACTCAAAGGGTGTTTGAAGGAGCGATAAGTAAGTGTAAGCATGAGATAAACGTCAATTGGGTAAAGCAACCAAGGAGCCATCATAGCAAATTGCCGAAGAAACTTCATAAATCAGATTTCATCACGGAGTATGGCTACATGGTGATCTTCTTGAACAGAATCATGGGTTGTCAACAATCGTCAACATTTGATGCGTGGATGTTCGTATTCATGCAAGAAATCGTCAAAGGTGAAGTGATGGTTGATTGGGCCGGCATCATAAGCAACAATATTCATGAGCAGATGATCAAGCTGAAGGAGACTAAGTCCTTCTACATGAGCTCCTATGTCATCTATATCCTCGCAATGTGTGGAAAGTATGATGGATTGAATTGCAGAGGTGACATAGGTTATGGCCCCGAACAATTCAGTGTGTATGATTGCTACCTGCAGTTGCAGCTAAAGTCTATCGCCCATTACAGGCGTGTGAATGATGCATTCTTCATGTTCATCGTAAGGAAGCTTCAAGGAAACATGCATGAGAGGTTATCGAAGGATGCAAAGAGATTGATTGGCAAATATGGACGATGGTACATCCAATTTCCGAAGTTCACCTACTTGAGGATCCAAGGATTTTCATCTTATCCTTACCGCTTGCCGAGGTATCCTACCGACAAGATGGTACTACTAGAGGTGACGAGACAACTGTTGGCTTGGGACAAAATTCAGAAAGATAAGAAGAAAGCCGGAATCAATTTTCCGATAGCAGTTGGAAAGTTGGAAACTTGCCCAACACTGCAAGCTGCACAGCATTCAGAATATGAACTTCAAGCTTACAATCTTGTGCTTCATGACACGAATCGAGATCACTTTGATCCATTTAACACGATTCGGAAGGCATTTGGGAAGAGGTTTAGACACCGAGAGCACCAAGAAGATCATTGGGCAGATGCGGATGATGATGAGCATATCAGAGAGAAGAGGTGTTCCAGAATGGCTTGGGATTTGGTGAGGTCTTGTAATATAATGCCTATTCCTGATCAGTTAGAAGAAACTGAGAAGTTTTTTGTGCAAAAGATGTTTGACAAGGAAGGACCTATCATTATTAATTGGGCTGAGAGAGAAAATGGTCATGACGATTGGATACAGCGAGTTATACAGATCACCAAGAAGTATGTAGATCGTCAAGTGAAGAAGCTCGAGAATGCAAACAAGGACTTGACCTATGACTTGATGGGAGGGACCGACTCGCAGCAATCACAAGAGGTGGATGATAGTGAATCTAGCAGCGAACATCACAGTGAGTCTAGTGGATATAGCATAAGCTCCAGAGAAGAAGCTCAACCTGGTAAGAGGAAGCGTCTGGATGACTCACATGGAGAAAGTAGTCGAAAGAAGACAAAGTTGAGTTCACAACACGAGGTTAGTACTTCTTCCAGGCAAGAAGGTGGTCCTTCTCAAGATATGAATGTAACATCAGCAGTGGAGAATGAAGTAAGAGAAAACCAAGGAGATCCACAGGCATTAGATCAAGAACACATGCATGAGGTTCTAGCTGAAGAAGTTCGATCGAGTCCCTCCAAAGATCAAGAAGCTGAAATGGATATACACATTGAACCGTCTGATGAGGAAGCATCGTCACCAGAATTAGAAGTTGAAGCTCAAGAACAAGATGTTCAGGAAGATTTGTCTGCCTTGCCAGAATGGTTGAGGAAGAGAGTACAGGAAACTTCGATCGTGGAAGTAGCGCCAGAAGTCAATATACAAGAGCTGTTAAGCAGAACCAGGCGAGACAAAGGAAAGGAGAAGGCGACTAGATTCTCCAAGATTACAAGAGACAGTTCTGGGTCCAGGAAAGTGCATATTGCAGCGCCCAGGGTAGAGAAAACAATTGATGATATTGCTCCTGAAGATTATGACGTGACTACTATGGATTTGGGACCAACAACAGAAGAGCAAGAGTTTGAAGAGTTGGAGGAATCAGTTTCGGTGGTTAGAGAAAGATTGAAGCGTGAGAGGGAAAGAGGAGATCGATTGGAGAAAGAAAACCTCGCCTTCAAGCAGTATATCCAGCAATTGATGAATCCAATTCGACAGCGTGAAGGGACGTCCACTCCACCTCCCATGCTTTCACAGGAATCTGTCGCTCAGTTAGAGGGTATGAAATCACAGTCCCAAGAATTGAAAAGCTGGATAGGAAGAGTTAGAAATCAAATAGATACATTCATCGATAAACTCATCCAAAAGTATGAAACCGTTGCTCAGTTGTTGGAAAGACTTCAAGCAGTTTCAGTAGCATGTTCCCAATTCGATGCTGTCAAAAGAGAATATATGCCACACTTGGAAGATTTGATGAACACTCCACTGTCAGCATTGATAGAGGAAGGAGTAGTTGAAGAGGGTTCATCGTATGATTTCTCTACTTGGTACTTCACTATGGACATAAGAGATCAGCTTTTTGACAAGGTTAAAATGGATTGTGTTCGAGTGGATAGTGTGCTCCAGAGAGCTCATAATAAGATAGTTGGTGTAATGGATGATATGTGTGTACTTTCAGGAGAGGTTGCGTTCCATGACGTGAAGAATTACCTACATTCTCATTACTTCAACTCTATTCACTTCATTTCTGGTGAACAGCTGAACAACATCTACTCCTTGATCTCACTTGTTGGTGGTAAGCAGGTTGGTCTAGCAGAGTGGGAGAGGACAATTGATGAGCATACACGAGATGTGAAGAAGGCAGAAGGAACCATTCAGAATGCGCCAAGTGTACCAGTTGCTGACATGGCGAGGGTTGTTCCAAAGTTCGTGGCATTGGTCGAAAAGAATAAACATAAGAAATAAATGCCACGATGGCAGTCCACATAGGAGCCAAGGTGTCACGTTGGAAAACGTGCCTTTATTGCTTCTTGTATATCTCTAATAATAGAAAGTTGTTATAACCACCTTTGATGTGGCATGATCTGGGCCATCGAATCCAAATTGATCCTGGCCATTCATTGTATTTTGAAGGCTATATAAGCCTCATTCCTCTTCATTTTGTATAATGAGTTTTGAGCAAATTAGAGCTGTTGCTAAGACATTGCTGAGATTAATACAAGTTCATTGTTGAGCTATTCATGGTGATATTGTGTTCTCTTTGCAAGTTGCATGGTTGCTAAGTACTCACTCGCATTCAATGTTTTAACTTAGTTTGTAGAAGTTATTGTCTTTCGATTACTTAGTGAAATCTCCATATGTTCATACCTTTTATGATTTGTCGCTGGCAAGTTGTAGTGTAAGGTTAGTCTGAACACATCACAAGCTTCACTTCGATTGTTTAGTGAACAATTTGAAAACCTTTAGCTTATCCTTAGAAGATTGCATCACCTTTGTGGAGTTGTTGCCTCATGGCGAAGCAAAGCGTGGTTGAGATTTCCAGGAATTGATGATAATAGCTTGCACTTAGATTAGATATTCTTTCTAAACCCAGTCTTTTGCTTTTTTTTTTTGAAAAAACATTGTTAAGAGTAGGACTAAGAGCTGAATTGCCATATCATAAGTTTATCATAGCGTGTAGCCTTGAAGCGATTGTTACAACCTGTGCGAGTGTAAACGGTATTTTCCTGCCGTTGAACACCAAAGTGTAAGTCCCTTTGTACGAAACAGCAAATCACATCTTTGCCAAACAAGCTATCCTAAGTCGAGAGTTGAAGATAAGGAACCTTGGAGTCTACTCAGTTGATCACAAAGTTTAGCATCTGGGTGATTTTGTTCAAGAGAGGATAAAATACGCGAGTATTTTATGCTGCGTTGTCTGTGCAAGGAAAACACATCAACAGGTCCTCCAAGAGGGACTAACAAACATAATTCAAGCATTATTACAAGGAAAATAGAACAAACAGGCAAGTATACAAACATACAAACACATGAAATTAAGGTATTGCCCTGATGGGTCGAGCTCCATCAAATCATCCAAGTCCCATTCTTGCTCATCATAGGGGATGAAGGATGAGATGATAAAGAGACCATGTTAAGAGTGGTACTAGGGGAATCTCCCGAAACAAAAATATAGAGGATCAATAGTGAGAGTGGCATCCTCTTGAGCATCGGCAGGGACTATCGTCAATGTTCATGTAAAGATCGAAGACAATGAAGGAATATTCGTGAAGGATTCAAAGAAGCACTCCCTCAAGGAAGATTCATTTGAATCACTATTAGAATATTGCACAAGGCATGGTTGCTCATTGCTATTAGTAGAGATGTGATCAATAAGAGCCATGAGTGGAGAAGGATCCTCCACAGTAAGAAGAATTGATGAAGAAGGGCTTAGAGGGGGTGGAGATGGTGACATATGTTTGGGCTTGAAAAAATTTGGTGTAGGGTAATGTTTTGGTTTGTGTTTTGGTGGTGGACAAGGGATGTCAATATCAATGGTGGCGGGGTGGAGAATATCTGGAAAGATTTGGTGGTGGGTGTGCTAGAATAGAACAAGCAATGAGAGGGTGGTGCTACAAATTACATCAATGTTGGGAAGGTCAAGAGGCTCCAAAAAGGGAGGCATATGGGGAATAATTAGAATAATGGGATCCTCAATGGATGGGGCCAAGACAACCTAAACCCTTTTAGGGTTGCTTTCATCTGGGTTTGGATAAGGAGATGCAAGGGTTAGAAGGGAGAGGCTCAAGCTCTGAAGGAGAAGGTTGAGGCTCAAAAGAAGAAGCTAGATCAAGAGGTGGTTGCATAGGAGGAGGATGCTCGGGAATGGGCTCGGATTCAACAATGCAAATTCATAAGATGTAGCATGACAATGATGCTTACAATCTCTCACAAGCTAATTTCACTGAGTGTGAGCTAGAGTGTCTACTAAAGTAGTGGAGGAATTTTCCAACATGGGCTCCTTTTCTTCCCCTATCTAAGTGGTACAAGGAGGAACAAAAGGAACCACTAAAGGTTGGGAGACCACAAGGTGAGGGGAGGATCTTGCAACATGGGTTACTTTCCTCATGCTATTGAAGAGGTAGGAGGAACAAGATAAACCACTAGAAGTTGAGAAACTATAGGGATAGCAGGGGGTTTACATAGTATTGGTTTTTTACCTCTAGCCATCTAGTAGGAAGTTAGAGGTGAAACAACTAAATACTAGTGAGTTGAATGGGGATAGGGAGAGTCACTCAGCATGGGTTGCTTTACTCTTGCTACTGATGGGTAAGGAGGAGGAACAGAAGCACCATTGGAGACTAAGAGGCCACAAGGGGAGCAATTGGAGGAGAGGACGAAGGACCCATAGAAAAGAGTGTGATTCAACCAACTTTAAACTTTCAGTAGGATAGAAACAAAAAGTAATTGCAAGGCTAAAGAGGCTCAATTGAGGCCAACTAGAAGTAATCCAAGGAGAAATTCTCATGCATTGAGAGAGGCTGAAATCCACTATGGTGGGCTATGTGCACTACTCATTCGTGTGGGAACTTTAAACACTTATGGAGTACAGAGGGGATCACTCTCATAGAAGTGAGCCACATATGGCCTAACTTCAAGCGAAAATGATTCAATTCGAGGTAGGGATCACAAAGAAAGGAGTGTTCAGGGTTTGTAAAGCACTCAAATCATCTCAAAAGTAAAATAAAGTAAATAATCCATTTAAATTACAACATCACAAATAACGAAAACAAAATGAAGTAATTAATCCACTTAATTACAACTTCACAAGTAAAAGATAAATCTCATAAATATGAAATCAATAAAAGTCATTAAATCTTACAAAATCTTGTGCTCAATTCAGGTGAAAGAACTATAAAATAATATACAAAGTCCATTGGCAATCATGCCATAATACATCCAATTACAAGTTACAATAATCATGTACACCAAGTATAATCAATAGATTCTCCAGTCGCCATGAACCCAAATGGTTCTCCTACGAGCCGAGAGATGGGAACATGGCTCAGGCGCTTTTCCACCCAACCATGAAGCAATTACACTTCCTCAGATCCGTTCATGACACAAAGGAAACCCAGCCCTGCACAAAATGTCTAGCTACCTGGAACAACTGGGAAGTGGGAACACTTGATGCAACCTGATGTCTAATGTGCAATTCTAAATAATAAAATGTAGATTGTCTCACAATAGGATGTGGCAGAGATATATATCAATAAAGTTTGCTAGACAAAATATTCATCTTTTTCAATGATAGCTCATTTAGATCTAAACATTTAAAACATAATAACTGATTCAATTCCCAAAAAGAGGAAAAACCATCTCTGATAATCCACATTCGGCATCCTAGCCCAAAAGTAACCCAAACACATTCTTAGATAAAAATCCACTTTCTTTCCCCAAGAATTAAATTAAAATGATAAAAAGGAATAAAAAGAAAATATCAACCCATTTCACCTATAGAGCATCTGTAAATCCCTTTCCAAAACAATAATCGTGAAAACACACTTTCAATAAGCAATAAGTAGAACATTCTTCATGCATTCATTTATTCAGATATAATTATAAATATATTATCTACAATCTGGTTGTATTCTCTAATCTTGACTTATTGTTTAAGTAATTTGTAGAAAACTAAGTTTAACTACTTCCTATACATTGTTGTTTTGATTCAAGCAAATAATTTAAATAAGACATAATATGAGTTTAAGAATGGTTTCCACATCAAATAAACATATGTAATAATCAGAAAATTAAACTATCTTTGTTCTGAAATTGACATAACTATTTTAAAGAGTATTTAAAAGAAGCAATAGAAGCAAATCATTCAAGCTACAGGAGCTTATATCAAGCTACAAAAAACAACATATTTCTGCTACAGGAACTTGTAATTTAGGTTTATAGGAGCAGAGCATTTCTACTAGAGGAAACACAATAATAAAATAGATAAAAGACAATGGCAGGAGCTATAAATTATAAGCTACAGGATCTTTAAAAATTAGGCTACATAAACTAGTTAAGCTTTGTTTCACAGACTAATTAGTCAGCAGGCCGTATGGAAAAGAATAGAGCTGATCGATTGTTTAAATAGATAAGAGGTCGATTCAAGCATAAACAAATGAAAAAGAATGTAGTTGATAGGTTTTTAACCAAAGCTCAAGCAACATAGAGGAATAACAGCAGGCGATCAAGCTGATTTAAACAAGTAGGTTGTTCTATATGCAGGCTAATGTTTTGACAGGCTAAGGTAAATAGATCAAGCTGATGGCACAAAGGGGAGGGGTCAATTTCAAGCATGAAATAGAGGAAAAAGTAGGTGATAAGAATAAAATAGTTCATTTGTACAAATTAAGAATAGAAAACTGGTCGCTCACTCCATACGCAGGTCAAGAAAAAGGTAGATCTTATGCCTATATTAACCATAGTTTAACAGTATTTCAACCATAATTATAATGCAATAACACAAGGAAAAATACCCAATATAAAATGCTTGCCAAAGGTTGAATTCTCCACTGCTTTCGTCGCCCTTCTTTCCTCGTCGTTGCCCAAAAAATCACTGAAAAATTCCCCTTCTGCTGCTAAAATCGTGGTGTTTTCTCTCTGCCCAGACTTTTTCTTTTTATCAAAAATTGCCCTCTTATTTTTGGCGTTCCATATTTTAGGTTTTTGAAACTTCTTTGGAACTGCTAGTTTACCTAGCCTTGCATGCATTTTTGTATTCAAAAGGGCCTTCAATTTTGATTTGAACCCATACAATTTGTTGCTCCTGCCGCTTCTTGTTTTTGCATGACAGAAGCTTTCTTTCCATTCTTTAATTTAGATTTTATCAATATAATATTCATAATAATAAAGCAATTTATCTAATTTTTAAAAAGTAATAACCATTTCTTTTAATAAAACAAGTAGTATATATATATATAATTTAAATATATATTTGATTTAATTCTAATTTAGATATTGTCTTCCAAACAATAACATTTACATAAATAGGAAAACATTAATTTTGATTATTAAATAATATGAAATACATAATTTTAAATATAAATCAAAAGAACATTAACATTTATGACTAAATCATGCATTTGAAATAGGCTTATTGTAGCAATTAAAACATAATATTTTCTAAGTATCTAACCAACAATCGCATTTATTATCCATTCAATAATGCATGATAAACCATTCAAAAATGCAATATGAGACTATGTGAGTGTGTGAGTGCATCAAGGTTATCCATCCCAAACAACCATGTTCTCGTCTTCGACGAGTACTTGCATTCATTCGCACTCAACTTGACATCAATAGGTTAGTTCCCCAAAACATAGCTGAAGCAAAACATTATAATCACATCGATAATATTTAATATTTAAATCAGCTTTCTAATTTACGCAAATATAACTTCATGATAATTACCTTCACACACATGGAATTTACTCAAAGTAAAACAATCATAGTAAATGTTCACTAATCTAGAATAATTATATAGTCCCTAAAAATGAGAGGTGGTAGGGTTTTTGGTTCCACCTAGATAGAGAGGGTTAGTGAACCCAAGGTTGGTTTATAAAAACTATCATGACAATATATAGACTTTTGATTGCTCATACTTATCTTTATACAACTCATGTATATGTAGAAATTCCTTTGTAATTACATTCACCATGCAAATTGGGTTGATAAGAACACCCTTGATGAGTTTTCCATTAACCTGGGTTGTTATGTAAAAAGGTCCATCATATATATGCATGGGTGCATTGATGGGGGGGAAAAAGAAATGATAGGTTCAAGAAAGGTTCGAGAACAAGCCACTCCCTAGGAACTTAGGGGTGAGTGTCCATCATTCCTATCATATCAGAAAAGATAGAAATAGACTTATTAGTGTCATTTTCTAGCACTTGGGAGGTGGAAGCAAGGTTAATGAAATTGGAAGAATAACAGGGAAGCAGGTTTGTGTAAATTTATAGATTTTGATTTAGAGGATCAATTAATTTGTTACCTTTGTTGTTCACACTAGAGACCTAAATCACATTTGAATCAATGAGATCTTGCATAATGTGCTTGAGATGCAAGCATCTCTCCATGTTGTGGCTAGGGACTCCATGGAACTGATAGAAGGCCTTCGAATCATAGGAAGGCAACAAAGGTTTGTTTGTGTCTAATGGGAAAATGGGTGGCAACTGCACTAAGTTATTATTGAGGAGTTGTTGTAGTATAGAATAGAGAGATTCATATAAAAACATGAATTACTTATTTCTTTGTTCTTTTGATGATGAGGGGGCCATATCAACTAGTGAGGGTGTTGTGGTCATTACTAACAATTGTGAAGTGTTGTTTTTGAAGAAAATTTTGTTTTTGTTATTATTAAAAGAAGAAGAAGGCCCAGACTGTGCAGCAGGAGCCTATGAGGTTGGTACCTCAAATTGGCTAACTATTTATTGATAGTCATAGAGTGTTATGCAAAGATGAGTGAAAGAAGGATATTTCATCAACAAAATATTATCCCAAATCATTGGCTTCAAGTTATCAATAAAAACTCATTGGACATCTGAGTCAGGTAAGGGTTAAGGAATTTATGAAAACAAAGATTGACAATGAAATATAAAATCAATTACCTTCTCCTGAGCACCTTGGTGACAGTGGATTGGGTTTATAAATATAACATGGGGCCCAATGTTCACTTGAAAGTGTTGGAGAAATTGATTTACTAATTATTCAACTGAAAAAATAGAATGATCAAGTAAGGAGCAAAACCAATCCAACGTAGTGTCTTTTAATGACCATAGGTAGAGCTTTGCTAATGGTTGGTCCTAGAAAATAAAATATTTGCACAAAGCAGTGAAAGAAGACACATGAGTCTATGGATCTCCCTTACCAGAGTATTTTTCAAATTGGGGCGCATTGAAGCCAACAGGGAATTGAGTGGCTAGAATATTGAGTGATAAAGAACTGTGGCCATAGTATGGTGGAATGAGGGGTTGTGCAAAAGTTGTAGAGAGGGTGGCAAGTTGTTGCAGAGTCCCAACATTTTGTAAAATATATTTGATGACATGGTTAGTGGTGTGCATAGGGAGAGAAGTAGTTGTAGAAGTAATAAGATTTGTCAAAGGCAAGGTTGTGTTGAGAGGTTCCAAGGTGCCCACCAAGAAAAGTAAATTGTAAGAGGACAAAAGGGGAAACAAACCCATATTGGTTTACAAGGTTCATCACCATTCTGGATGAACCAGTGTTTGTGTTACTATGTTGCAGAGTATTAGTAACCATGTGAGAAGATGTGTATGTTTGAGTAGAAGTAGCCATTGGAAAGGAAACTTGGTGACTAGTGATATTTGAATGTGAGTCCTGAGCCCCCTCATGATAACTTTCTAATGGAGGAGCATCACTATGAATGATACATGAGCAATACCATAGAGGAAATCAAGACAATTAGGGTGACCAGTTAACATTGCACAGAAGGTCTCAATGAGGGGAATAGTAGCATTGGTCATGTTCACTCGTCAAGAATTCTTGATAGTTAGCTAGGTGTTGATCTAATTCATGCACTTGGGTTTGAGATACTCTA
The DNA here is from genome assembly GCA_027924645.1 of Cunninghamia lanceolata. NCBI lineage: Eukaryota > Viridiplantae > Streptophyta > Pinopsida > Cupressales > Cupressaceae > Cunninghamia > Cunninghamia lanceolata. The sequence goes on along the minus strand of BSBN01000144.1, from coordinate 1,795,932 downwards.
CCTAATGCAGCCTCATAATCAAAGGTTGATTCGATATCATAGAAGCTTATCATTAGAGGAGTTAAAAAAGATGATAAAGAAGGGAGAGTTGTGATAATGGTGTCATAAGAGAAGTGTGAGAAATCCAGTGTTGATCTAATGGGGGTAAATTAGAGGCATAAGGTTGATCCATACTAGAATTTCTCAAGCTTCGCCTAACAACATTATCATAATAGAGAGATTGTGTGGTGAAGCTCATAAATGAAGTTAGGCTTCACAATGCACGATCAAAAGTGATGAGGAGAAAGAAAGATTACTGTTTAGACGTTGAATTTTTTTTAGAAAGTTCGATTCACTAAATCTAGGGTGAACTACAATAGAAAAGGTTGTGTAAATGCCAAGTTCACGTCAGGTTCAACAAAAAGTAGCGTACAAAATTCAACCCAATAAAAGAAAGCATGCTTTTCGTAACCCAGTGATTTCAATGACTACACTAGGATCAAGTAGCTCAACTAAATGACTTTAATCTACTACTATCTTAATAGAAGAGCATATTCTTACTAGTTGAACCTATGTGTTTTATCTTTGACCAAACTATGTTTTTTAATCAAGTTAAAACACTATGCCAATTGACAAAAAATAAATTTCAATGGAAATATAATATTAAATTCAACTTGAAATAGATAGAAATGGAAAGAGGAAGTTAGCAGGAACCTGTGATATAAATTTGAAGCCCATTGGCTAGGACACCAACACATTGCACTGTGATTTGGATAACATAGAAAATCAACAATTGGAAGTCTAATTTCTTTTATCACTCCCAACCTACACAGAGGATAACAACAACAAACTTGAGAAGTCTTCAGGTGACAAATAAAATCTAAAATCATATGGATATTATCTATAATCTCAAAAGGAGTATATAAAATGACACAAACAAAATGGGAAAATCTACAAAACTAGTGTGTGTTTGAGATAATCTCTCCTGAATTTGTAAGTTGCAAAGAAAGAAGAAAATGTTGGTGTTGTTTGGGGGTTTGTCTTTAGGTCAAGCCACTATATCGATCTTTCAACCTCTGGATGGATAGCCAGTGTTGGAAATATTAAAAAATATTGTGTGTTCTTATTTGCTAAGTGTATCTAGAAAAAATAATAGTAGTGGCAATGAAATATTTATGAATGCTAAAGCTAAATCTACTCTAGCTAAAGCAAACTAGTGTGTAATGAAGAGAGGAAAGGATAATGGAGGAACCCATGAAATGTAATATATACACAAAGTGGATTACACAAAAAAAAAAATCAAAAGAAAGTAAATAGAACATAATCACCTTGAAAAGGATAGTGGTTCCACAAACTCTACGAAGATGCCCAAAACTCAAAAGATAATCACATAAGCTTGAAGAACACCATACAACTTCACTGTACACTATTGGAAGCCAAGGAAGATTTCCAAGAATGCTCAAAGATATGGTATAATGCTAGAAGAACAATGGAGTTGTCAAAAAGTTTTTTCACAATTAGTCAAAATCAATGAAAAAAGGTCACCTGGAGGGATAAAAGAGAAGGCAGGTCAAAACCAATCATTTGAGGGTTGCAAAGGCATCACAAAAGATGGTGAGAAACACTAAAAATGGTCACTGAGTGGCAGACGGACGAGAGATGCTAGCACATCGTGCAAACATCTATGTGTAGTGCTAGTTTTTGAGTGACATCAGCTCCTTAACCTTTAGAACACCTTAGGGCATATAGAAGAACATAACATTTAAACAAAAATTTACAAGAACAAGCACAAAAAAGAAAGCATAAGACAAACACAACATTTGTGGGTTGGAAGAAGGCTAAGGTAAGGCTTAAGATGAACTTGAAACATGCTAAGGGAGAAAACACTAAAGCAAGAGAATTAAACATAGTGTGAAATTGCAAGGGTATGTAATTTTCAACATTACACAACATTCCCAGTAATTTCCCTTTTAGGCTAGTTTCCTATCCCCTTTGCTTCTTCCATCAAGTTTAGTACCCTAAGTTGTAGAGGAAAGAGGATTGCAAAAGTTGAATCATTGAGGAAAAACATGCCACAAGCATTTTATTTAGCATCTTAGGTTGCACATATCCTATGTGTAAAGCTCCAATATTTATTTATATTTATTAGAGTAATTCATTTCTAAAAGATTGGAATAGAATAGCAAAGCAATGAGCTCATCACCTTACCCAGATCTACAACACTGTGTTTTAGTTTCTTGGATTTAGTGATTAGAATAGAGTAGTTAATTTTATTGTATTAGATTATTGTATATTAAATTACAAATCTCAATTTCATTTCACCAAAACATTCTTTCTAAAATCAAACATTATCAATAGTATCAATCAACAACAAATTTATCTTCAAACAAGCAAATACAAATCAAGGCAAAACATACATAAAACCATTTACAAATCACATACAAAACTAAGAAGAACAAAACATTAGTTTGCTGATTGTGCATCCATTTAATCAATTTTAATAATTGTAGTTGCACACAATATTGAAAGCCATGAAAAAGAACAAAAACTTAGTTGTGTTGGTAATCAATTGATAGCTAATTAGTTTATTTTATTTACTTGGAAAAATATTTAATTGATAGGCTATATTTTCATTTGTCGCATTTAAATAGCATTTAATTTAATCATGGTCATGCATTTTGTTATTTAACATTCATTTGAAAACTCAAAACAAATGTCAACTCAACTCAAAGGTCCTTGTAATTTCAGGCTTCAAAGCCTAAAGTCTAGAAAACAAATAAGTGATAAGTCCTTGCAAACAAGACAAGGTAACAAACAAATAAAGTGATCAAGCAAATCATAATCAACACAATTACTAAGGTCAAACAAAACAATACAAGTCAAACACAAAGCTTAAACTAGCACACCAAAGCATGTCTTAATCTATCTCTTCTCTCCTTACTATTACGCTCGTGTCCTAGGATTGGAGAGGACTAGTTAGAGTCCATATTAAATGAGCTGAAATCAACTCAACCAAATCTTAAAGTGGTTAACCAAGAGAAAATCCAAGAGCAAGCACAAGCTTTACATCAAATTTAGGAAGAGAACAATAGGTGATGAGCAAGAGAGTTAGCCCTTCTCTAAGTGTTAATCAAGATAGAAAACCACTAATTGAATGCTTTCCTCATTAGCACTGAAGGGGAGCTCAATGTAATCCATGCAAACAATGCATAAAATCATACAAGGATAACCATAATAACACATCTTTAGAGGTTCACTAGAACACACCCCCATGTTGTCACCACCATACCACAAATCAACACCACCATCCATCACCAAACACTACTTCCTTGTGAAAAGAGTGATTTAATTAATGCCATAAATGTTGAATACAATGAAAACTGAGAGGGGGGGTGAATCAATGTTCTACAAAACCATTTATGCACTTGCTCTTTTATCTATTTACCAAATTTAATTATGTGAAAGCAGATTAAACAAATGAACAGCAACCACAAAGACATAACACATGAACACCAAAATTTTTACGTGGAAAACCCTAAAAGGGAAAAACCGCGGTGGGGGTTAACCCATAGAATTTTATTTGTTATAGCAATACCGAATTACAAGAGGCTCACTGCCCAGAGCTCACTTCTCGAAAGAGGCTCACTGCCTGAAGAAAAGAGAGAAGAAGAAGAAGAATGGTGGCTCACTACCAAAGATGAACTATTGTGATTACATCTACTAATGCATGATTACAGTTCCAATTAAGCTTATGAATACTGACTCAAAACTCTTCATTTCAGTCTGCCCCTGTTTCTCTACTCTGCTCTTATATATGCTCAAGATCTCTCTTAATTGCTGCGGCCACTTTATCTTCACATATTTCATATTTTTATACATCACCTCACACACCACACTCTTTCAAACATTGAAATTCATCCTCTATTTATATCCGCAACTAAATCTTTCTCATGATTAGGTCGACAAGCAAACTATGAAACGTGTATACCAAGTGTTATATCCTGTCGGCTTGTTCTTGTGTTAAATAGTCAATGTGGATCCAACCATCATGCACATGTCTTCATATGTGTCAGCTCTAATCATACAACCACTTACATTTATCATCCAACTCACATTTCTTCTCCGCATAAGGATTTAAGCATCCTGTCAGCTTGTTCCTTCATAGCATATATGATAGGTTCCTCTATCACATCACAACTTATGCTGCGGACCAAATGAGACTTCATGAATCACATTCAACAATCACAATTGATCTCTTGACATGTCTTCAACTTCATAGAACAAGATAAATCTGTATGCCAAAATGTGGACCTTAGAACTGTTGCCCTGTCACACTGTAACACTGTTATACTAGATGTCGATATTGGAGAGTCTGTAGAATAAGATCTGCTACACTTCTGGAGCTACAACCTTGGATTTTGATAGTCATTACCTATCTCTATCTTACTTCAGAACTGCAGAACAAAACATACTAATGCGGAGGAATGCGGACCAATTTATTCAGCACTATTCACTATCTCTGTCTTACTTTTGCAGACCCGGACTTGGTCTTTTCATTAGATGACTTTCGGAGGAAGTCATGACTTGATTATTGAAATGTAACATCAATAGATAACTGTGAACATCATACCTGAGCTACATCTTCATACCTTCACTTATGGAGGAGTACTGATCCTTTTTACGTCTCATACCTGAACACTTCCAACACTTAGCCAATTTAGGGTTTTCTAGACGTGTGCCTTGTTCCCAATCAAAAATGAACTTCTGGAGTTATGTCTTCCTATCGTGCTAATGTGTTCTCCTTATCTTGTTGCCATCAATGACAACACTCATCTTGTCTTCATAGTAGTGTCTCTTGCCAACAATCTCCCCCTTTGGCATTGATGGCAACACTTAGTGAAAAATGCTTCATTATCAAAACTACTCCCCCTTACTATACACACTTCTATATTTATTCTCCCTTTGAGATGTTTATCCATTTTTCACTGATCTTCTTCTCCCCCTTTGACATCAATGGAAAAGGGTGTGTTCCAGAATCAAAACTTATCAAAAAGCAAGATTGTGTCAAAAGTTCTTCAAAATTGTCTTATTTTGCCGCATATGTACAGGTGCACATTTCCACCTCAATTTATGAAGGTAGAGTATCATTGTAGATAGTCTTTATCAAAGCTATCTCTCCATCCCATCTATTCCTTGCACTTTCCAAAATTTGTATGTGGCCATTTATTAGAAAGACTAACTTTTCTGCCTTCTATACATCTGATGTTGTATCAATTAATGCTTGTGATTTCAGGGCTTCATCTGCCAGATTGGTCATTGAATCAATTTTTGGACTTATCAGTCCCCTAAGATGGCACAACCTATCTCTAATTTCTTTCTTTTTATTCATCAGAGTGCTCAAATCACTATGAATATTTGCAACTTGAGCTTCTTTGGCATTTATTGACTCAACCGTCGGGTTAAATGTCTTAGAGATATTAAGCAATTTGAGTTCCAAGTTTCTGATTTTATCTTCTAATTCCTTTGTAACTTTTGGCCAAGATAAGCAAAATTTATATACTTTATAGGCTTCTTCAATGGCACTTTGTATGCCTTTTATTCCATTTTCTAATATAGTTTTATCTTTTGCTAGCATAGCCTTTAAGTCAATCAATCTCTTCTCATCAAACTCTTTTCTAACTTTTACTTCTACAGATTTTTCAAAAGATTCAAAATGTGTACTTACAAAGTTAAAAAGGCCCTTGAATTGATTAGTGGAGGATGATGAGGTGTCTTTTTGAAATGTTGGCATCATCTTCTCTAGAATGTTAGTGGCATCATTAATCAACTTACTATCTTTGTCATGTGATTTCAACATCTCTTCTTGTGCCTTGGCCTGAACAATAGATACTAATCTGAATTTTTACACAAGTGACAACGAGTCCAAGTTAATTGGTCCTTGAATGAATTCTGATTCATCTGGATCTTGTTGTCTCCTAGAATCAACTGACACATCTGTAGTGTCTCTTCCTTTGGCAGAGGCTTCTTCTTTCTGGCTCTGTTCTAGATTATCTAAATTCATGTCTTTATCAACATCCTCCTATTTTGGTGGAGAGGTTTCCTTGATGTGTTCCTCTTCTAGTTTCTCCTTGTCATTTTGTTCTTCCAGAGGAGGTGTTATTCGAGTTTCCACTGCAAGTGCTTCCATCTCCTTGGGCACATGGTCATCTTTTCTTGCTTCTTGTTCAGGGTTCACTTCCAGAACGGATGCATCATTTCCACCATCTGTTACTTTATTGTCATAGATGGTAGGGATATTGCACTTCTTTAGTATTTCTAAAATGATCTCTATTTCCTTGACCACTTTATCAATTTCCCCTATCATCAGTGCATTCATTCTTTTATTTGATCTGAACTCATTGTTAAGTGCTTTGGAGATTTTGGCCTTTTCTTCTGGAGTAATATCTGAACATAATTTTATCAATGTATGTTCTCTGAGTTCAATGTCCTTAGCCACAACAACTTCCTTTCTGACTGACAGAATACTGCCCAAGGTATCTCGGAGATCACCAATGATCTCAATGAGAGCTCTATTATATATGTTCAAATATTTTATGGTAGCTTCTTCCAAAATCCTTTTATCAGCATCATTGTAATTATCATAAAATTTAGCCACAGGTTTCAAATTTCCATCAACAGTGATAGACTTTAATATGTCTTCAAGAGCTAATGTGTCTTGAGACTTATCTACCTTCTGTCTTTTGTTGGGTTTCTCCCTTTTAGAGGGCTTCTCAGAGGCTTTAGTAGTCTCATCTTTCATTTTCTTGACATCTTCATCAGACTCAGTCTCTTCTTCATCTTTTTCACTTACACTTACATACATTCTTCTACCTTTTGTTTTATGTCTTTTTTCTCCTCTGTCAGTTGGCTTCTTTACAGATTCCTTTATGCCAGTAGATGTAGGACCGGAAGAGGAGGCAGAGCTTCTGATAGACCTCTTTGTTGCTTGAGGTTTTTCTTTTTCTTTAGGTTCATCTGGAACCTTAACTCTTTCACTTCCTTTCTTTTCCCTTACTTCCCTTTTTGCTTGACCTTTTCCCCTTGCTTCTTTGACTTGTTCCTTAGTGAATCCATGTTTTATGGTAATTTCTTCTGCCAGTTTCTGCATTTTCTTAGAGATCTCTGGTTTCCTTACTTCAACATGAATTTTAGCATGCAATTCCTCATAAGTCCCAAATCTTTCTTCCTTGGGATCTCTGGGTTTACTTAATACACGTTGAGCATAATTTTCTAATATTCTACCATCTACCTCATATCCCATGGGTATAACTCAAACAGTTCTAGGCTCGACAACCTCCATTAAACACTAATCCTTGGTAACCATGAAACAGATGGTATCTTTGTATTTCTCAACAATTGCCTTAGGGATTCTTTCCCTTGACTGCATCATATTTTGGAAATTTTTGAAATAGCTCCATAGGGTAGATTTCTAAGCATCAATACTTCCTAAGCTATTTAGATGATTTCTAATTTGAACTGAAGCAGGTTTATCACTTATCCAGAGCAAATTTTGCATACCTAGGAATTTTTGCATGTAGTAGAAGAATATACAGAGAATTAATGTACCATATTTGAATGGATATTTCTGCTCTTTGGTCTTCCTTAAATTTTCCATCAGTTGTTGTCGAAATAGTTCACAAAGATCATACTCTACATCTTCCTTCACCATCCCAAAAACTGTATAGATTGCTGTACCAGATACTAAATTTTCACGGTTAGAGAAGTAAACATTGTAGCCAATAACCACGGATGCAAATCTTATTGCATAATCTTCAATATCATTGATTTTTAGCACTCTTTTGTCAAACTTTGCTCTGGTGGCCGCCATTACTTTATCATTCTTCACAGCTTTCAGAATTGGTACTGATCTGGTGGAGCATAGCCCAGTTACATCCCTTATAGCATCTTTTGTGATCTTAAAGGGTCTCTCGAGCCACATGAATTCATAATGAATCCTGCTCAATACATACCGGACGCATTCATCCTCAGCGAAGGTTAGAAAATCAATGTACTGAATAAATTTCTTTGTCTCCAATGCCTTGTATTCATTCTCCAGAACGTAACCTCCATCGCACAAGTGATTTAAAAATAAGTCGGTGAGTTTTCTCTTCTCATGTTCTTCTAGGGCAACATGAATATATGCCCTAACATCCTCTATATACAAAATTTCATGCGGAATGTGTGAGAATGCTCCCAAAGGATCCACTTTTGTTGCTTTGTAGGGGTGTTTCTTGAATTTTGGTCTAGGCCTTTCAATGATATCCACTACTTGAGGTGTTGCCATTTCTACAGATAATCAAGCAAATTTTAGAAAGGGTTTCAAACTATAAATACCTCTTAATGCCGAATTAGGGTGTTCATTGCTTTGAATTGCTGGAAATTGCTGATATCGCTTGGGATATTGCTACTACACTCCTTGGACAGTTGATAGCTTGAATATTTAAAGTCATTCGTCCTTCGAAAACTCCCCTTTTTAACCTTTGTTTTCCAAACCCTATTTGTCATTAATGTCAATGCTCCAAAAAGCTGTCTAACTTCTTTTGATAGACATAGTAAGTTAGGATTGCTCCGCAATTCATCATACTAAACTTATTCCTTTCGGGTTTTCCTTCATGAGATTCTTCAATACAAATTCTTCATCATATATTTGTGTCAGATTCTGGCACTAACTATCTGGCTGGGGGTTTTGAATTTTCAACACTGCTCCTCTTGAGCCAGAGCTCCCAATTCACTTCCCGGAGGAAGTATCTGCACCAGAATCTGGTGCAAATTCTTTCTTGACTTTATTAGCATCTTTCCTGATCCAAATCTTGCTCATCTCATTCTTGGTTTCTACCAGATCAACCTTGTTCTTGCCCTTGTCATCTCTCTATTCTATTTTCCCCTTCTCTGTAGGATAGTCTCTTGTTACATTTCTACTTCTGTAGAATTTGGCAAAATGTCTGGGTTTGTTGCAATTGAAACAAACAACATTTCTTTGACCTTGATTCTTCTGTAATTGGGAATTGGTCTTGATCTACACGGATTAGCCATATGCCCAAATCTATTGCATGCAAAACAATTTTCATTAAAGAATTGGATGTTCCTTGGTTTACTTGGATTGTTTCTTGACACACTTCTGCACTCATTTACTTTATGACCAACTTTGTTGCAATTGAAACATTTACCAGAGAAGAATGGAATATTTTGATTTATTCTACTTTTGCACTGAGTAGCCCTATGACCATACTTATTGCATTTGAAACAATAACCATTGAAAGATGGGTACCTTTGTGCATTTGGTTGCCTGACCATAGGTCCTTTAGGTCTTCTTCTTTGATTCCTTACCAGATGGTCTCTACCTCTTCCTTCTTTAGATCTGTCTTGCCCTGAATTTGAACTTTCTCCCTTTTCAAATCCCAAGCCTTATTTATCATCTGGATACTTTTGACTGGCTAGCAACTTATGAAGTTTTGCAAAGCTTATTTTGAAATTTTCTTCGTAGCTATTGGCTGCTTCTAGATCAAATTTCAAGAGTAGAACTTCTTTCCCTAGTTTTTCACATTCCTCTAACTTGTCCTTCACCACTTGATTTAGATATTCCTCATTCTTGGTCTTTTCTTCAATCACCCTGAGAAGACTCTCTATGGATTCACTTGCTTGTTTTAGTTGCGTACATAATTCATTCCTTCTTTCCTGAGATTTATTGATCTGCTCTTTTAATTTTAGAATGCAATCATCAGCATCTTTGATACTCTCCTCTAAACCCTTAATATCAGCCTTGGAGTTGTCAAGATCTTCTAGAGCTACTTCAAATTATTCATTATTAACATATACTTGATTGCCAATCTTAATGCTACCAGGAGGATCTGCTTTAGGATAAGTGAGATACCTTTGTGTTGCCATGAGTAAACCTTCCTAGATCTTCCTCAAGCTGTTAGGATTCTTCCAAGGAACCTTGCTCTGATACCAATTGTTGAATACAATGAACACTGAGAGGGGGGGTGAATCAATGTTCTACAAAACCATTTATGCACTTACTCTTTTATCCGTTTACCAAATTCAATTATGTGAAAGTAGATTAAACAAATGAACATCAACCACAAAGACATAACACATGAACGCCATGATTTTTATGTGGAAAACCCTAAAAGGGAAAAATCATGGTGGGGGTTAACCCACAGAATTTTATTTGTTATAGCAATACCAAATTACAAGAGGCTCACTGCCCAGAGCTCACTACTCGAAAGAGGCTCACTGCCTGAAGAAAAGAGAGAAGAAGAAGAAGAAGGGCGGCTCACTGCCAAAGATGAACTACTGTGATTGCATCTACTTATGCATGATTACAATTCCAATTAAGATTATGAATACTGACTCAAAACTCTTCATTTCAGTATGTCCTTGTTTCTCTACCCTGCTCTTATATATGCTCAAGATCTCTCTTCAATTGCTGCAGCCACTTTATCTTCACATATTTTGTATTTTTATACATTAACTCACACACCACACTCTTTCAAACATCGAAATCCATCCTCTATTTATATTTGCAACTAAATCTTTCTCATGATCAGGTCGGCAAGCAAACTGTGAAACGTGTATACCAAGTGTTATATCCTGTCGGCTTGTCCTTGTGTTAAATCATCAATGCGGATCCAAACCATCATGCACATGTCTTCATATGTGTCATCTCTAATCATACAACCACTTACATTTATTATCCAGCTCATATTTCTTCTTCGCATAAGGATTTAACCATCATGTTGGCTTGTTCCTTCATAACATATATGATACGTTCCTCTATCACATCACAACTTATGCTGCAGACCAAATGAGACTTCATGAATCACATTCAACAATCATTATTGATCTTTTGACATGTCTTCAACTTCATAGAACAAGATAAATTTGTATGCCAAATGGCGGACCTTAGAACTATTGCCCTGTCACATTGTAACACTGTTATACTAGATGCCGATATTGGAGAGCCTGTAGAAAAAGATCTGCTACACTTCCGGAGCTACAACCTTGGATTCTGATAGTCATTACCTATCTCTATCTTACTTCAGAATTGCAAAACAAAACATGCTAATGTGGAGGAATGCGGACCAATTTACTCAGCACTATTCACTATCTCTGTCTTACTTCTGTAGACCTAGACTTGGTCTTTTCATCAGATGACTTCCAGAGGAAGCCATGACTTGATTATTGAAATGTAACATCAATAGATAACTGTGAACATCATACCTAAGCCGCATCTTCATACCTTCACTTATGGAGGAGTACTGATCCTTTTTATGTCTCATACCTGAACACTTCCAACACTTAGCCAATTTAGGGCTTTCCAGACTTGTGCCTTGTTCCCAATCACAAATGAACTTCTGGAGTTATGTCTTACTGTCATGCTGATGTGTTCTCCTTATCTTGTTGCCATCAATGACAACACTCAACTTGTCTTCATAGCAGTGTCTCTTGCCAGCAATAACTCCCCCACATATTAATATCATTACCACCTTTAGGACACTCCTTTCTTGGGAAGAGGGTAGCCCTCCAGACACTCCCCCATTCCACTAGCTTTTGCCACATGAGAAAGTGTGATCTATCTACATGCATGCCACATGTGAGCAATGCATGTGTCACCCCATTTCTAAGTTATACACAATAGTGATGAGCATATTTGTAGTAGCATAGGAACTCCAAGAACATTTTTGAAAAGGGATTCTTTATTTTTGGAATCACACTAACAATCAAGTGATTTTAGGTGGCATTTATTGAAGGTCTCTCCCAAGTCATTTCCTCTAGACATCAAAAGATTGATTATAGAGGGTGATTCTATGGTTGTTACTGTGGGACTCAATAAGATGTTTTGTCCTAGGTGGAAAAGCAAAAGTTTGATGGAGGAATTTGCTTTGTTGTTAAGTCTTTTGAAGATGTTTTCTTTGTTCATGGATTTAGTGAAGTCAATAAAGTGGTATATTATTTCATGAATTTTGGTGTGGACCAAGAACCTTTCTCAACTTTGATTAATGATTGGGTAGACTCTAGGGAGGGGTTGGATGTTCTTCTAGTGACTACTGTAGTTTTCAACACTACTTAGGTGTGCCTCTTATTGTTCAATTGGCAATTTTTGGTTGAGAGTTATTTTCTCCTTGTTCCGTCAAGCCACATTTTTTTCTCCCCTCCCTTGATAGGATGGCTCTTTGTCCATGAATGGTCATGTTTGGTAGATTTATTAATTAGTGTGTGCTTTGTAGGCCTCTCTTCACCATTATTCTCTATCATTAGGATCATTATGGGTGTATAACACATTTGGAAGATGTGATCTTGTGCATGTGTTGATCCATGTTTACCTATTTTATTTATTCTGGTGTATGTTCACTACATTTTAAACTTGTTTATTTTTTCTCTCCTTCCTTGATATTTGTGTGGTTTGTTGTTGTCTCTTTGGTGGTAGTTGTTTATAATGGCTTGCAAGGGAGGTAGTAAGGGTAAACACTTGCATTTGAAGGGTCTGATGTCTAACAAACATTTGAAGATCATTTTTAATTACTCTAATGTCATCTTAGTTTCTTTTATTAAACACATTATATGGACATTGGATGAGGGAAATACAAGTGTAGCTGTTAGGAACCTGCGTTTAACCCTTCTCTTTACTTTGTTAGTATATTACATTTGGACGCATATGCTTTGTAAGTCATCCCGTGAGTATATTGTATTATCCCACATTCATGGGAAGTAATAGTTGTTTAGATTAGACTTAGTATATAAGTACGTGTTGAGGCCAATGAAGGCATCCACGAGTTTATTGTATTGAGCTTGCTCAAAGGAGGTTGCCACCTCGAAGTGGCCTGCGATCAATAAATTCCTTCTGTGTTATGCTATTTCTATTATTTCATGCATTTTCATTATTTTGTTACAGGAGGTTCCTCTCATCTGGTATCAGAGTGCTTTCTTGGGCTCGCTGGGTGGAATTTCTGTCAAATTTTTTTCACAGTGGCCTCCAGGCACTGTGATTATTGCAGTAGTTCTTTTTTCTTTGCATATGTATTGTTCATTTCAATTGCAAGTTCAGATCAGGGAATAATCCCTATTTGCTTAACTGTGGGAAGTGCCTGGGCATAGCCCTAAAACTCATTGTGGGGAGGACCACAGGAACCCCAAAGTAGCTGGCCCATTGAGAGGACCTGCCAACGAAAAGGGCAACGGCCCCTACCTGATTGACTAGTTCCCATATGTGAGGTAAACCAAGAGATGTCATTTGTGGCAAAGCGGTTATCAATTTTACCTGAGCCATGGAGTGAGGGGTACTGCCCCAATACGCAAGTCGTTAGACAACATTGGTATCTGAGTGAATCCCCTGAACCTTTAGGAAGCCAAACTTACCTGGGGTCCATATCTATTACTAGCTGACAAATCACTGATTGAATCTGTCTAGAGCTGTTGCAGATCCCGTTGCAAATCATTTCCAAAAAAAGTAAAAAAAATTCTATTTTTTCGCCATATCTTCCTTGCTTTAGCTTCGTTTCCCCTGAAAATTCACTGAAACCCCTGAGATTTCATTCTAGATCTTTCCTTCTTTGAGGACCCTATCCCAAATTCCACTTATCGAAGCCAAAAATCCCACATTTGTCTATTTTTAGGGTTTGCCATAACTTCTTCGATTCTCACCCAATCGCCTTCAATTTTTTCCACAATGTTCATTTCCTATTTCTGCTCCTTTGTCCCTCTTGGACAAATTTTCCCATTCTTTCACCCCGCTCCTGAAATCCCCATTTTCTGCTTCCCTGTCCCTTAGAAAGTATCCCAAACCTAGTCAAACCCCAATACCCATTAGAGTTTTTCCCAAATCCAAATTTTCCTTTACTAAAAAAGTTTTTGTTTTTGTTTTTCTACCCATTCCCAAAAAAAAAAATCCTAGTTATGGTTGTCACCCGCGCAGGAGCAAAAAACATGGAGGATGAACTTGCAACCCTCAAGACCAAACTCCAAGATTTGGATGAAAATTTTCTCGGCCTCAATCTTCAGCATTCAACCATGAACAATAGACGGTAGCCAGAGTCTTCTGTGGATATAGGGTTTTCTTCTTCCGATAATTTTCGTGGACCGAAGCTTGATTTTCCTCACTTCAATGGTGATGATCCAACTGAATGGATATATTGGGCAGACCAATATTTCAATCTGCATAATACTTTTGATGCCAACAAAGTCCCACTTGCCTTCTTTCATTTGGAACATGAAGCCCTTCAATAGTTCCGTTGGTACATCAAAGCTCATGAAGAGCCAAAATGGACAGATTTTTGCAAACTCATTTTGCAACGATTTGGCCCTAGTGCTTTTGATGACTTCATAGGAGCATTCACAAAAATGCGCCAAATAGGCACTGTGAGAGAATATTAGACAGAATTTGAAAAACTGGCCAATCATACAAAGGGATTGTCTGATGAATTCTTTAGGAGTTGTTTTGTCAGTGGTTTGAAGGATGCAATTCACTTTGAGGTTAAAATGTTCTGCCCAAGCACAATGATGGAAGCCTTAGGGTTGGCTAAGTTGGCAGAGGACAAGATCACAGCTCAACAACGCTCCAAATCCAATTTTGTTCCATTCAGAAATATGGATCCCCACAACCCTCAAATAATGCTAGCTCCTAGAACAACTCCTATCAAGCATTTGACTGAAGCCGAGATGCGGGCACGTAGAGAAAAAGGGCTTTGTTATAATTGTGATGACAAATTCACTAGGGGACATAGATGTGTTGAGCAAAAGCTCTATCTCTTGGATGTGGATTCTCTGCTTGAAACTGAAGTTTATGCCGATACTCAAGATACATTAGCTGATTAGGTTGAAACTCAGCAGTCCCTTGTGGTCCTACTTCTCTGGAAGACCATCCAGAGATCTCTCTCCATGTCGTAGCAGGAGTCACCACCCCACAAACCATGCGGGTCAAGGGTTACTTCAAGAAGCTCCCTCTTACAATACTCATTGATTCTGGTAGTACTCATAACTTCATTGACCCTCGCATAGCCAAACAGGCTGATTATTTTATTCATCCTTGCTCAAACTTTGAAGTCATGATTGCCAATGGGGGCACATTACCTTACAAAGGGAAGTGTCGCAATGTGCATATCTCTATTGGAGATTATAACTTGCGCTTCGACATGTTTCCCTTGCCCTTAGGAGGATGTGATGTGGTTTTGGGCACCCAATGGTTACACACACTTTGACCCATCTTATGGGATTTTGCTGAACTTTGGATGCCGTTTTCAGATAATGAGCACAAACACACATTGAAGGGCTTACAACCGGGGTCTCTTAGCATCATAAGTTCACATCGCTTGGAAAAGCTTCTTAAGAAGAATTCACATGGCGTCATCACTCAGCTTCACTCCATTCAGATGCAACCATCCGTAGTCTCCACTACTCCTTCGGCTCTACAATAAATGATGGCTATTTTGCATGCAGTACCGAAGTGGCAACCATACCTATTAGGGAATCATTTTTGCATTGAGGCGGCTCACTAGAGCCTGAAATATTTCTTGGAACAATGGGTCTCCTCCCCAGCACAACATAAATGGATCAGCAAACTCATGGGTTATGACTATGAGATCACTTACAAGAAGGGTAAGGACAATATTGTGGCAGATTCTCTTTCTCGCACATGTGATGACCAAGCTTCTCTTTCAGCTATTTCTATGTCTATTCCAAATTGGTTAGAATCTGTCCTGCAGGCTATCTTCTATGAACTCTATGTTTCTCCATCGGTAGGGCACTCTGGGTTCCTCAAAACTTATGCGCGAGCATGGCGTCACTTCTTTTGGAAGGGACTGAACAGGGCAATTCAACAAATTGTGGCTACTTGTGATACCTCCAAACAACAACATCAGTGGGCAAAGTGGCTCCCTCTCATTAAATGGTGGTACAATACCTCCTACCACACTACATCTAACATGACTCCATATGAAGCAATCTATGGTCAGGCACCGCCCGCGCTCCTTCCATACTCCCCCAGCAGTTCACAAGTTTAGGCAATCGACATGGTTCTCTATTCCCAGGATCAGATTGGGGATCATGAGCTAGCTCCTTCTTCCTGCATTCATCCAATATTTCATGTCTCTTGTCTAAAGAAATTTCTTGGCGCCAACGACCGAGCACAAACTGTTTTACAACAACTGGATAATGGAGGATCCATCCTTTTGGAGCTAGAGATAATCCTCGACAGGGGCACTCTTCCTCTTCGCTTCCACTCCATCACAGAGGTATTAATTCCATGGCATGGAATGCACCCAGAGATTGCTATAGGGGAACCACTCCTTCAGATTCAGCAATAACTTCCACATCTTACGCTTTGAGGACAAAGCTTTTTCTAAGAGGGAGGGGATGTTAGGAACCCGTGTTTAACCCTTCTCTTTACTTTGTTAGTATATTACATTTGGACGCATATGCTTTGTAAGTCATCCCATGAGTATATTGTATTATCCCACATTCATGGGAAGTAATAGTTGTTTAGATTAGACTTAGTATATAAGTACGTGTTGAGGCCAATGAAGGCATCCACGAGTTTATTGTATCGAGCTTGCTCAAAGGAGGTTGCCCCCTCGAAGTGGCCTGCGATTAATAAATTCCTTTTGTGTTCTACTATTTCTATTATTTCGTGCATTTTCATTATTTTATTGCAGGAGGTTCCTCTCAGTAGCCCACTTTGAAGCTTCTATCTTTGATGATTTCTTACAAGGGCTTACAGAGTAGGTGTTTGACTTGATTGTGAGGTCTTAAAAGATGACATGGTTAGTTCATGAGGAGGTACATCTTCCCAATAGATGCTGACAAAGGTTTTAGAATAGTCTCCTATTATAAAAAATGATGGTTCTCTATAGGCTACCAAAGGTGATTTGAGGGTTTTCAATACGAAGCTTATGGCAATCTACCATGAGTTGCAAAATGTTTAAAAAAATTGGTGACTTTAATATGGTAGTAAATAATTTATTGGTCTACATTCATTAATGGGTTAGGAGATAATAAGAAAAAAGAAAGAGATAAAATTTTCTTATCTCCAAGGTAAGCGTGAAAATGAACTTTAATAGAGCTTCCAAGGGGGGATCCAGGTGTAGCATTGAAAATTGCATACCCTTACAATTTCACACTATGTTTGGCGATCACTTTGGTGCCTACTTCCTCTTTGTGCATTTTAGGCTTATGTTTAGCTTCTTTTTCTCAATTCTATAAAATTATGTTTTAGTGTTTTCTGATTCTTCTAGCCCATAGATGATTCATGAGATTTTGAGGTAGATTCACTCAGATGCTAGCACTTAGTGCGGACGTCCGCACATCGTTTTGGCATCCCACAAGTGTGAAACGGTTAGTGAGCTATTTTTGGAACATGTTGAGCATCTCTTGCAATGTGCGAGATTCTTGTAATGCCTCTGCGCCTTCAAACAACTCTCTCCTCTTGCACATTGACTAACTCTTCCCTCTCATTCAAGCAATAATCTAATTTTTGAATCTATCATGCTCTTCTTTGACTCTCTCTACAAATTTTGTAAAAGTCTTGTAAAAAATCTCTTTGGCATCCATTGTTCTACAACAACTATTGATGATTTCATGCTCTTTGGAATGGTAGCATTGTCCGTGGTATCTTCTTGCAGCTTGATCATTTGAGAAGGCTCTTCCTCAGGGGTTTAAATTTGTTTGCACCAGATTCCAGCCCTTAAGGAGTTGCAACCTCCTTCTTGTCATTCCTAGGTAGTAACATTGTTTATTTTGTTGATTAGCATTTCATATTTGAATTTGTTTGCATACAGTCTAGTATATTTATTTTTCAATCTCATGGTGTAGACCACCATCTCTTTCCTTGCTACATCCTCAATTGTATTCTTCCCTATAGACCATGGAGGCTACCTTTTTAGTTTATTTTAACATTTTCATTGCTCCTAATTCCTAAACATAAGTAGGATAGGAGCATACACTCTATTTCTTTACTATCCCAATTATTCACTGTTTGTGGAGGTTGAAAGACCTAAGCAGGGGCTTGACTAAGGCAAGCTCCTTTGCAGCGCAACAATTTTCTCTTGTTTTAGCAATAGGTGCTTTGAGGAAGGACATCCGAACACAAGGAGGTTTTCTTGGTGTTTCTCCCTCCTCTTCATTTCATTAGCATTTCATTTCTATAGAGTATTTTCTTTATTTCCATTTCTGGTATTGTTTGAGTATTGAACTGGGTTGTTCTTTTGTACATTGTCGTATTGTGCAAGTATCTAGAATCTATTCTAGGCGGCAAGTCTATAGATTCATAAGTTTGAAGTGGTCAAATATATGCATTATTATAGAGAACAAAACTTTGTTGTTGATCTCTTAGCTAACAAGGGTATCGATAATTCAATTCTATCAGCAATATAGACCAATGAAGCTCAAGAATGGGAGAATCTTAATAATTTGTTAGTGCATATATCATCTCAATAATATCTAAACATGTACATTGATAGATATTGGACTCTGTGGCAATGATGACTCAATGTGTATTAATGACAACTTTTAATGATGAGTGCTTTACATGAATCATTTTGTCTGAAGGGTGAATGCTTTTTGCCATTTGTAATATGTAGAATATGTTTAATTTGATAGAGATGGTGGCCTTTCATGTTATTTTGATGATTTTATGGTGCTTTGTGGGTGTTGTCTCGTTGACTACTAGATGGGAGGATTTTGGTTCTACATAACATCCTATTTCATGACAACTAGACTTTGGTCTCTTAAGGATCCCTTGTAGAAAGGGTAGGTATCTAATTTTTTATTAAATAAAATATTTTATTGTCACAATGTTCATGCACTTTACCTAGTTAAAGCCATGTTCCAAATTCAAAAGGAATTGAGGATACTAGAAATTTTAGGATGTAGGCTTCTATATGGGCAGACTTTCTTAACAAAATAAAGGCTATAATGAGTGGTGTGGCAATGTGTAAATGAATTTTGGATACACTCTCCTTTAATGTGGTGATAGATGAGGGATACGAGGATGTATAGTCTTTGATTCTTGATTCAAGTATTTTTGTTCTAATGGAGGCTAAGAATGAGGTTTTTATGGTTGAATTTAATATTGTACACACTTAAAATCGACACATCATAACAATGCATTCTAACGATGCATCTAACACACCACTTTTGACACCATCCTAAGTTCATCCTAACATTAATTAGCTTTTAACATTTATCTCATTGCCAAATTAATTAAATAAATTATATTTATTTAACTAAGATAATTTCTATCACGTTTTAACGTAACACCTAACATTTCATTCTAGTACCATGTCAACATTTCTTCATTATCTTACTATTTTCCCCTTTATCGTCACCTCCTCTAATTAATTAAATAATTCATATTATTTAGTTAATTAGGCTAATACTAATTCTATTTAATCCAAAATGGATAAATAAATCCATTTTTACAAATTAATAAATCTAATTATCCACTCATATTCTGTCATAACTCCTCCATGATTCCCCTCTATTTTTTACCCATTGCACAACTAATTTGTCAAAAAAATAATAATTTCTCTCACCCATTTTAGATCCCACTAAAATGGTATCATAACCCTCATCACTCCTTCTGACTATTCTTAGCTAGGGAAGATTCTCCACTCACTCTTATTCAATCTCCACCTTGACTATTCACATCCTCAACTAGACATCTATAAATTTCTCTCATCAATCAAGCTTTAGTCTAGATGCCCAAACTTTTTGAGCCTAAAATTCCGGTGCCTGAATCACTGGATCTACATTGAGCCTAAACTTTTTGAATATCTATAATACTTAAATCCTTTATCCTATCCACAAGTACATGTTATAGAAATCTTGCACGAATCCTTGAGCATCCACATTTCAAATCATGGAGAAAATATACCCATCATAGAGTCTGCATTATGTAACTTTGTTCACATTTGCATTTTGTTATTTGCACTCTATCATCCACTCTATCTAAAGTTTGCATAAGTTTAGAATAAGATGCATTTTATTTAAATTTGTTTTCTATTTTGAGTTCTATATTCTGTAACAACCTCCAAAGTGCAACTTCAAAATTTCTTAAGTATTAACTCAAACAAACAACCCAATGCTAACAAAAGGGTATAATATCAACTTCCATAAACTTTAATTAACTTCCATGATACAATATTATGTAGCAAGTGTAAAACTTGCAAGTGATATCCAATAAGATTAGCACAATATATAACTTCCACCCATCAAATATAATAAGTGTAACATTAAGTACATCTCAAGTACATTTCAAATAATATGGTCTTCCAAGTATATATCTAGATATACGATGGGTCAAATACTACAACCCGAGTCATCAATAACAATAAATACAATAAGTTGTGAAGCACACCACAAATACAAGTGGCCATTACAATGTACATCATAAATAATATTTGAAGAACTCCAAGATCAACTCTATAAGCTAATCCTCCAAGCTCTCATGGTTCTACTGCTGATCAGGGAAGGGATTGAACCCACCATGAGGATGTGCCTTTCCTTCCCATCCATTAGTCAAGGTAAATAAGTACCATCCATAATCCAAAAGTGTGGTATAATATAATATTGGTGTTTATCTTATTTAATTCATTTCTTAATTAACACATAAGAATACACATGAAACCATAGATCCAACCATTTCAAATACACGGAATTAGATTCCTCAATGCACATCAACACATTCTTTCTAGCATATAATACATGTATAAATTCAAAGGTGTGAACAAGTCAAATATGATTCTCAATAATAACCACAAGTCTTTTCAAACTAACAAGGTTTGACTTAGAACTATATATTCAAGACCATATACAACATCCACATGAATTGTTATTCGTTTCCCATACTACGAAAGCTCTCTTCACGTGATGCTATATGTCTTATTAAAAACACATGCCTAAGGTAGAACTACATGCATCTTAACCTTAGCAGATTACAAGTATCCAAACACACATAAAGTTCAACAATTCAAATATTCAAACACACACATAGAGAATAGCATACAAAAACATATAATTTAAACATTCACAAATCAAATACATGTCACACACATAAAACAAACAGACATAAAGGAAGTACATAGAGTTAACATAGAATACAAACATATCATACAATCAAAAATACAACACAACATTTCAACCAAGGCCTCTACCTCAAAATTCAAATACAAGAGCATAAGTTCAAAGATCACAGTAAAGGCATTTGCCTTAAAGTTCAAATACAAGAACATGAGTTAAAAGATCATAACCAAGGAATCTACCTTAAAGTCCTATACCACATTAAGGCACACATCTCCCATCAATAAAGTACATCTGTACTAAATATCATATAAGTAATCTAACCATATAGTCAGCACAAAGCCCCCACCATTTGGTGATATGGTATACCAAGTCGGGTCACATGTCTTAGTCATAGATCTCCTAGATCTAGTGATGAAATGAGAAACATAATTAGTGCATCCGGATAGCCTGTGAAACCCTTCACCCATTCAGAGCACTAGAACGTATGTGATGTGTTTATGGTGAGAAGAGCATATGTTAATCTCTTATAGTCTTGCCTAATGGGAGAAGGTCTTCAAATATGTTGGACAAAGATTAGAGAAAGTGATGTAAGCTAGAATCACCCAAAATACAACTAACATTTTCTCAATCCATACTAATCATGGTTCCTATACAACAACCAAGGTATACATAGTCTAAATCAAGACCACAAAGTGTAGTGAAGCATGGAAGACACTTCCAGCTTATACTTACAACATCACATAGAAAAAGGTAAAAAACCTAATAAAAGAGTGTATCACATAATAACACTATTTCATTAAATAGATTATCTTTACCAAAATTAAGTTAGAAAATCATACAAAATATCATTGGAAGTTAAACATTTCAATTATGACATCAAAACTATCATACACAAATCCACTAGAGGACTCTCAAGAACAAGAAAAAAACTTAGGTGTAAACATTCATGTTCACATTCTCATAAATAACATCAACATAAAATAAAATTCAACATACTCCAAAAAATAGAAAGTCATCAAACCATGTTGGAATATCACATACACTAAGCATTTCTTTCATTCTAGGAATTTGTATATAAATTGCATAAAAATAGCTTCCATTTAAAAAGCTATAACTTTCTTAAAACATAATCTTTTTCTAACTTTTAAAATGTGTTAGAAGGTAACATAGATATCTAAAAATCTCATAAATATTTTATCAATAATTCTCTTTAATATGATTTTTAAAAATTATATATAGTCACATATAAAATAATCATCATCAAAATAACATAGCAGATAGACAATCATTGATTCATACATATCTCATAATTGAGAATCTGGGTATGGCTGAATTCTTGTGAGGATTTAGTCAACTAGGTTGCACATATTCAATAAAAATATTCAAGAAACCTAGTTTTTAAAATGAAACTTATTTAAGATGCAATGGGCTAGTTTTCTGAAGATAATCTTATAACAACACATACATCTAGTCACAAAAGTTTTTATATCTCTACATCTAGAATCTGGGTATTTCTAAATTTTTATATGATTTATAAACATAGTTTCTCACTATTCTTAAAATTTGCAAAAGAACCCAATTTCTAAAACAAGTTTTATTGAAGATGCAATAGACTGATTTTTCTCAAGACAGTTTTACTAGTTTTCATAAAAAATCAATCAACTTGTTTAATTCACAAAAAAAATTCTCAATAGAGTTTTACCAGTTTTCATAAAAAATCAGTCAACTTGTTTAGTTCACAAAACAAAAATCATGTAGGATGAAATTATAAAAATTATAAGAAAATTTTATCCCATAGTTTGAAACTAAATATCCAAAATTTGAAAGTACATAGTTCACCATTTATTAAATATGACCAATTTCACATAGGTTTATGTTTTCTATTCAAGAGAACTAATTTTTGATTCATACACAATATTTATCAAAAAAACTAAGTTCATTAATTACTAGGGAAACCAAATATTATCTACACATTTTCATGATTAGAATCTTATCTTGAAAAATCTTGCATAAATTTTAAATTTGAAGATCTTGAAATTTCAAATCCCAAAGCAAAAATAGCCATCCTCATCCTTGTTCTTCTTCTTCCTATAAGTCTTTTTTTTTTCTCTTCTTTTCAATAATCAATAATTGCATAATGCATAATGAAAGAATGAAATCCTCATAAAACAAAAAGAGCCTTTCAATCAAAAATTTGGACTTCTTTTGTTTCTTTTCTTTTCTTCTTCTAAATTGCATTACTAAAAATCATGATAACTAAAAAGAATCAAAATAAAATCAATGCTTTTCTTTTAATAACTCTTCTTTTTTCTTTTCTCAACTTTATCTCATGAAATCTCCAAGATAAAAATATAATATTTATTAATAGTACTTTTATTCCAACTAAATAAAAAACACAATTAAATAATCTTTTTCTATTGTGCACATTCATAATAATAAAATATTGTTTTTCTATTTATAATTAAAGATAATAAATCTTTATATTATCTTCTTTTTTCAACTATGAAATAAATATAATTATTTATTTCTAATTCAATAATATAAACTTGGAGGATCAATTAGTTTAAATTTAAATTATTTAAACAATTAGATTCAAGCCAAATTATTTAATTCTTTTTCCTTTTCTTAATCATGAAATAAATAATTATCCTTCCAGTCAAATAATTAATAAATAAAAATCTATACATATTAATAGACAATTCATCATCACAATTATTTATTATTAATAATTATTTAATTTTCAATCATCAAATAAATAGTTAAACATCAATAATTATTTATTCCTTTTAATTAATTATTTTAATCTAGTTTAATTATTAATTACCCACACAAATGGATTATCTCAAAATACTTCAACACTAGGACCTAGTTCACCTTCCCTAATACTTGTACCTATTGCACAACATAATCTTACCACACATACCTTAGTAACATTTTTAGGAACAATATAATCATATAATCACCTTTAACAGTTAACCATGGTATTGGAATCACACATGATACATAGAATGTGTTAAATCAACATTTTACATTTAGCACTGTTATCACGTAAGTATGTACCCTTGCTTGAGAGAAGAGCTCTCAAGCTACTTAGTGAAACATTGAAAAGTCTCTCAGTGTGGGACTTGCAAAAGTGAGACAAATCTCTAGAGAGGGCTGGTTCCCTTGGTTTTCTCACCTAAACTACTCCAATCCACTGCTGCTCTCAGAGGAAAAAGGGTAGAAAATGAGATAAATAAAAAACTAAAATCTACGAGGTGATACACCAAACTTGTTTGAGACCTATACTACTATTGACACACGATTTACTCAATAATGAGCCATTTTCATGCACAACACAGTTTCATTTCAATTCCCCTATATGAGTGTTCTACAAGAAGGTTTTGATATTGTAGTTTTAGAAGGAAAATGTTATTTTTTCACAACTAAGATTACTTTAACTCAAAAACACAACTTATAACCTACACAAGACATCTACTTTCTACATGCAGGTGTTTTAATGGGGTATACACTTAAAGATTTTGCATATAAATCATGAAAACATACATCCATCACCAAATAGCACACTATATCAGTGATTTGAGAAGGCAAATATTAAGTTTTTATTGAAAAAGTGTCTTCAAGTGTTATACAAATCTGCTATAATGATGAGTTACAATCAGAATAAGACTAGAAAGAACCTTGTTTTAGGTTACAATCCTCCATCTAAAATAGTAAGAACTCCCCTAAAAATGAGCCTAGGCATCAACTTTTGTTGTCTTCTAGCTCCCAAAATATAGAAGAATCCTTCTCAAAAGTAAGTGCCATCTTCTTGCCTTAACCTGCATGTTTGACCCTTTCCTAGGCACCTAGAGGAATCCTATCCTAGTTTTGCTCCTTAGAACACTCCATTTTGCATGCAAATAGGAAGTAGTTAGAATGTGCATCCTTAGAAAGTGGAAATACTCCTATTTTAGCTCCAAAAACTATCTTTGTCCTCTAAACTACCTCCTAGATTGATGGATAGTGGTCAAAGTATCCTTCATGGATTCACAACTTCCCAATTTTCTTTCATTCTCCTATATCCAACTTTGAAGGTTTATAGGACATGTGTAATGAACCCTTTTAATAGTTCAATACTCCTTGATGGTGTAGAAGTAAAGCCTAGTCTTTTTAGGACATCATAAGTCACTTGAAATTATCTTTTGAATGCCAACTTCCTTCATCTGCCACCTATTTTTCCCATGCCATAAAGCTTGTGGAGTGTGTTAATACTTTAAAAAATGCTCAAAATGAATTCTTGCATGTTTAGTTGTGCTTGTATAGAGGAGGACAAAACAAAAAACTCTCTACCGATTTAGAGATGTTGAATATACAATGTGTGTTTTGACAGTGTTGAAATACACCTTGTGTTATTCGACCTGTTGTATTTTCCACTTGGTTTTAGGCATCTCGATCTTTTTAACTCTCCTAACCAAGATGATGGTCATTTGAACCTGCCCCTGAAGCTTCATTCTCTTATCAATATCTTCATCAATGTTCATAGTGTGTTGTCAATGTTTTGTTTGTCTTGTAATTAGTTCTTTAACAAAACTATGTCTGCAATTCTTATTGCCTCACAACAGTTCCTCCTTCATGCCTATCCTCTGCACATATTTCTCTAATGACTGCATATTGTCTTCTTCAAACTCTTGATGACTCTTATTTACCACTATCTTGTTTATCACTATCTCTGAGTCCTTATACTGTCATCATTGTAGTCATACTGCTCTAATGACTGCTGCTATCATAGTGACTACTCCTTAAATTTTGTCCTTTGTCAAGACTATTCCTGCCTTTGTCAAGAGCCAAGGCCTCTTGGATTGATTGTTCCTCTTATCTCATCAATAGTCTATCATATGTTTCATGCCTTTAAAAGTGCATCAAGGCTACAATTCCTTCTTCTAGCATTGTCTCAGCCTATTGCCTTGTTCATAGGATCATTGATGGTTGAGGGCCAATAAAAAGCCTTTAGAACATTTGAAAATTGCCAATAAAACCTCTTATGACAGCAACCTCCAGGCTCATTGATCTTCTTCACTGTTCTTTGTATACATCCTTGAGAAGCCTTGACTGTTCCTGCTCACTGTGATAGTCATTCTTGATGACATTGTGACAGTCATAACAGTTGTCATATAATGTCTTTGAGTCTTCCTTTTTAGGACTGTTCCTTGCTACATTTAGTGACCATTAAACACTTATATTCAATCTTCTTGTTGGTTGCCTTGTATAAAACCTACTAAAAAAACTCATAGCATTGTTAGAAGTCTTTTCTCTATATCTTTCATACATGCTTGACTGTCTTCTTCTTAGACCATGACTGTCCTTGTGCATGCCTTTAGGATTGTCCTGCTGCTTCATGACTATCTTTCTCAGTCTACTAATTGTTTACACTGCCTCTGCACCTTTTAGACTTTTGCATCATAATCTGAAACCTCCAAACTATTGGTATGTGGTGACTGATCATGCAAGTACTATACACTCGTCATGTATCCTCGCCAGGGTTCAAGGGCGTAGCCCCTAATTTTTTTCCCTCTTTTTTGCCAGTTTGGAGTTGGTTGTTAATTTTTTTGTTAACCTACAAAAAAAAATGACATTGTAAAACATTAATTCTAGAAGCTTCCAAAAGGCTTGTCATAAGTGGCTGGGATGTATGTTGCGGGTGGGATTTCGATATTGTATTGTAGCATTTGCAACAGTATTGAGTTGCAAGGATTGTTGGTTGTAATCGATTTGATTTACTGGATAATAATATTGGACTTTCTGTTGGTGGATGTAGCCCGAGTTGGGTGAACCACATTAAAACTTGTCTCTCATTATTATTATTTATGTGTATTTTCACTCCTCTGTTTAATTTTTATTTGCATTTAATTGATATCTTCTGCATGCAATCCCTTACAAGTGGTATCAGAGCGAGTTGTGTTTGATTATCATCTGTAGGAAGGTCTCACGGTTGAGAGGGAGTTTCATGGTTAAGTGGGAGCAATGGCGAACGAGGGTAAATTGAAGGTAGATAAATTTAATGGGAAGAGCTATCAGTTATGGAAGATGCAGATGGAGGATTATCTCTATCAGAAGGATTTATGGAGGCCGTTGGAAGGAATAGCCAAGAAACTGGCAACAATGACTGATGAGGATTGGAATCTTCTAGACAAAAAGGCATTGGGAACCATTAGGTTGTGCCTGGCACCATCTATGGCATTCAATATAACAGAAGCAAAGATAACAGATGAACTGATGAAAGCTTTGGCTAAATTGTATGAAAAACCCTCAGCCTCAAATAAGGTATTTCTCATGAAGCATTTATTTAATCTAAAAATGATTGAAGGTGGATTTGTGATAAATCATTTAAATGAGTTTAATACAATTACCAATCAGTTAACTTCTATAAAAGTAAAATTTGATGAAGAGGTGAGGGCTCTCTTGGTTTTATGTTCTTTGACAAAAAGCTGGAATAACTTGGTAATGGTTGTAAGTAACTCTGTCTCTGGTTCAAATAATTTGAAATTTGATGATGTTGTTGGTGTTATCCTTAGCGAGGAAATGTGACAGAAAATCTCAGGAGGGTCCACATTAGGTAGTGTTTTGAATGCAAAAAGCAAGTGCAGACCAAAGGAGAGAGGAAAAGGTTCTGAAGGTCATGGGAAGTCATGAGAAAAATCAAAGGACAAGAGGTCCCAATTCAGAGGATAGAAGGATTGCTGGTAATGTGGGAAACCAGGTCATTTAAAGAAAGATTGCTGGTCTCAGAAGAATAAAGAAGGAGATAAACAAGAAGGCAATAAGGAGGCAAATGTGGTAAGTAATAAATCTGAAGATGATGCTTTGATTCTTTCCCTAGATAATACTGATGATTCATGGGTTTTAGATTCAGGGGCCTCATTTCATGCTACTTCCCATAGAAGTTATTTTCTTGATTATGTCCAAGGGGATTTTGGGCTAGTTTATTTGGGAGATAACGAACCTTGTCAGATTGTTGGAAAGGGAAGAATCAAGATTAAGTTGCAGAATGGGAATCATTGGCTACTACAAGAGGTAAGGAACATTCCAAGGTTGAGTAGCAATTTAATTTCAGTGGGGCAGCTAGCTGATGAAGGTTGCATTGTTACATTTACTGATAAAAATTAGAAGGTTTCAAGAGGTGCCTTAATAGTAGCAAAATGTGTGAAAGTAGGCACCTTATATCTTTGTACATGTCATACTATTCCTTCTACTTTAGTTGTTGTAGAGAAAAACCAAACAGGTTCAGGAACAGTTCCTGCAGGTTCGCAGGAAGAGACTGAAACAGTTGCTGCAAGTTCTGAGACAACACTGTGGCATAACAGACTTGGGCATATGAGTGAAAAAGGTATGAAGGTACTTCATTCTAAGAAAGTTTTACCAGGTCTGAAATGTAGTAATATGGATTTCTGTGAAAGTTGTGTGTATGGCAAACAAAAGAGAGTTTTCTCAAGGATGGGAAGCAAAAGAAAGATGAAAAGTTGGAGCTTGTGCATACAAATGTATGGGGACCGGCTCAGGTATCTTCTCTTGGTGGCTCTCAGTATTATGTTACATTCATAGATGATGCAACTAGGAAGGTATGGATTTATTTCCTTAGGCAAAAACCTGGTGTATTTGAAATATTTAAGAAACGGAGAAGCTTGGTTGAGAATAAGATGGGTAAAAGATTAAAATGTCTCAGATTTGATAATGGTGGTTGTTGACTTTTTCCCAGACTAGATGCTTATTCCCAGATTTCCCTACAAGGTAGCCATCAGTGATCAACAGGATCTCTGGGCCAGGGGCCAACAGTGTAGGAGATAGACTCTGTATTTTATCTCCTCTTCTTCTTCAGGCTCTGCAAGACCTAGGGGGTATTCCCTACTCAACATCCATGAGGATATGCATACAAGGCTGGGATGCTGACAGAAAGCAGATAAGTCCTCCTATAAGTAGACCAAAATTGAAAGATAAGAGCAAAGGGGCTAGCTTTGGGCCTATTTGCAGTTGTAGACAGAGGACTGAGGATCCTAAAACTAATTCTAATGTCCTAAAGATTGTTTTAGATTTAGATTTTGACTTTAAGTTTGGATGCAAAGCTGGACATGGTTGTAACACAAACACAAAGCAAGATTGGTGCCTATCCAGGGCCTGGAGTCAGTAGACATACACCTGTGAATGATCAGCATGAATAGCTAAAACTGGATTTCACGGGGATATATGTGATACCTGCCTTATAGATATCTCCCAATACAGAGTGTTAAGTTATCTCTACTTATGGCATCCCTACTGCAGTATACCCTTCCCGATGTTTAACCTGAAAACAGTTTAATCCACCCTTCGAGCAGAAGTGAAGAGATCATACATTCACACAGGAATTCTATGTTCTAGAGTCTCAAATATTGCTTAAATATCCAGACTCAGAAGAAAGATACATGCAATACTGGAGACAGAATTAACAAAACACATGCTAAGATAGCATTTCTCATATAAGATTAATCATAAAATTAGTGGGTTCATGCCAAAACATACAACAAGAGATACATAGACTCACAGGTTAAGCTGTACAGAGCAACCAGATCAGCTTTTTTTGAATTACAGAGCCAAAAATCTTTAACTTTCAACAACCAAAAATGAGTAACACTTCCTGCTTATAACAGCCAGGTAGTGTACCACAGCAATTAATTACATGGTTGACCAAAAATCCCGCCAGATACACAGTATCAGAAAAATGGCGCTCAACGCATTACCAGATTGGCGCCCAAACATGAATGCAGTAGGTAGGGGAGGAGACAGGAAGAAACCTCGAGCCCTGCGCTACTGTCCGTTGATGTACACCTTCAATCGGGTACCAGATCCGTCCATACCTCTGCAACCTTCGCCATTAATGGCGCACCAACCCGCGGCCTTGGGAAAACGTCAAACAGTCGATCGCAACCATTTCCCGCCAAAATACCTCATCGTGATATTTCAAATATGCAGGATATCAATTATTCCACATGCACCCCGCGGTGACCTTTTCATCACTTTATATACTAGGCCGTGAGCATATATGATGTCGGTGCTTTTGCTCCCGACAACACTAGTATAAGACTTCATCATCATTATCCCTCAGCAGCATGATATCCTGTCGCTTGAACTATCACCCTGACGTCAGCATCATATCACAATATAACCTGCATGATAATCGCCTTCATCGGCACAACCTGATCCATCGGAGGAAGATCCTCCTGCTTAGCCGATACCAAATGTCTGGCTGATGAACATCCTGATGACGTCACCGTCATATCCTGCTGATGTCATAAGCATATCTGCCTACTGCGCACCTCCTCATATCCGGATGATGTCATCATCATGTCGACATCAGGATGATATTCGAAAGATAACCGGATATTTGGAAATATCATCCTGATGCACAAATATGATGCTGCACTGTAGCTCCACTATAAGATCGGGTGATACATGAATATGATGGATATTTGAAAAGATCACCCCCCACTAGACAATGCACGAAGCCAACAGGTGGATATCTCTCTTCGAAAATATCATGATGCAGACAGGCAGAAAAGTGGATATCACCCTGACGTAAGAATGATGTCAACATCATCAGGGTGATAAAACAATGAACATGAAATGATACAACAACATCAGGATGATATTGACTAAGATCATCCTGACGTTCAAATATGATGACCCTGGTGAATATCGGGTCATACTTAGAACTCTATAGCAACATCATCAGGATGATCTTAACCAAGATCACCCGATGTTAAAATATCACCCCGGCGAAAGATCATGCAGGCAGAAAATATGATGACCCTCGCAAGCAACACGGTGAAAACTGAAAATATGATGATGATGATGAAGACGACCCTTAAGAAAAAATAGGCCGGGTTGAACAACTTAGAAAATGACCCCCTCGGAAGATCGGGGTGACATCATCATCATAAAAGGGCAGGGTGATAATTGGAAGATCACCGGATATTTGAAAAATCACCCTCCGCAAGAAAATTAAGGCACATTGTAGCTCATCAGCAGGATCGGGATGATATCCAAACATCACCCGATATTGAAATATGATGATCCTGATGAAAAACAAGTCGACATAAAACATGATGATGCGGACCATCATCGAAGACAATATGATGATGATGATCTCCTCCTCAAAGAAAATATGATGATGCAGCTAAAAAATGCTGAGGAGGTCCAACACTTAGAACATTTTTTGGATACTTAGGGAAGGCGCCATGCAGCAAAACCCTGAACATAAAATATCACTAACATAGGCTTCGATTGGGGACGTGCAGGTGCAAGACTGCAGCGAGAACCAGATCTCCGGGCAGACCAGACAAAAAGTCAAAAAGTACGAACTGTACAAGGCACTTACAATTTATACATAATTTTACACATGTGCATAGAGGCAAGTCATTTATGCAAAATAGAACTTAAGGAATTGGCCATGCACAGGCAATTCCAGAACTTCACCATCTAGGGCCTGGAGGAAATAAGAATCCTCCCCGTGAGTGCTGCAAATCTGATATGGGCCCATCCATAAGGGTTCAAATTTACCATGTTTACCCTTTTCTTGACCTTTTGCATTCCAAATGAGCACCAGATCATTGACTTGAAACTTCCTTTTTATAGCTCTCTTGTCAAACTGATATTTCACATCTTGTTGTCTTTTGAGATTAATCTGGTGGGCTTTCCTTCCGTTTTCATCCAGTGCAACCAGCTGGTTCACCCTTTCTATCATGGAGTCTTCAATCTCCTCATCATTTTCCTGGATGAATCTGTAAACTGGTAGGAGATTGTTTATGGGCAATCTGGCTGATGCACCATATACTAGCTCAAAAGGTGACGTCCCAGTAGCCCTTTTCACTGTCACTCTGTCAGCCCATATTGCTAAGTTCAATTTTGAGTCCCAAGCTCTCTTGTTCTTGTCCAGTATCCTCTTGATAATTTTCATGATGCTTTTATTGCTTGATTCTGCTTGACCATTCCCTTGTGGGTGATATGGTGATGTATATGATAGATTTATCCCATACCTATTGCAAAAATCAACAAATTCACCTGATCTAAAGCACATAGCATTATCAGTGACTATCTTGAATGGTACTCCAAACCTGATGATAATATTTTCTAGCATGAAATCTGTCACCACCTTACTTGTAGCTCTCTTAGTTGGAATGGCCTCAATCCATTTGGTAAAGTAATCAGTTG
This sequence comes from Cunninghamia lanceolata, assembly GCA_027924645.1. NCBI lineage: Eukaryota > Viridiplantae > Streptophyta > Pinopsida > Cupressales > Cupressaceae > Cunninghamia > Cunninghamia lanceolata. The sequence continues at coordinate 1,763,679 of BSBN01000144.1, read as the reverse complement.
CCACCAAAATCCAACTATGTCCCCCACTTGATTTGTCTGCAATTTCCCCTATGAAGTCAATTCCCCATTGCTGAAATGGAGCATCCACAGTTACAGTTCTGAGGGGTAAAGCACCATCATATTTCAGCTTTCCTAAAAATCTTTGGCAAGGGTCACACTTCCTCACTAACTTTTGTGCATCTGAAAAGAGAGTGGGCCACCAATATCCTGCTCTGAGAATTTTATGAGCTGTTGTTTGGGCAGTATAATGTCCACCACACAATCCTTTATGCATATCAATCAAAACATTGTTAGCCATATCCTCATCCACACATCTCAGCAGCACACCATCAGGGTTTTTCCAGTATAGCTCACCTTGAACAATAACATACCTGATTGCATGTAACTTTAAAGTCCTCTTTTGACTGTCACTGAAATGGGAAGGACAATTCAAATTTTGCAAGTAGTAGATAATATCCTTGTACCATTCAGATCCTGATACATTTACACTCTCATTTTGGACTGCATTAACTTGGCATGCTTCCAAGTTTGACTGTGCCATCATCTTGGCTAATCCTTGTCCTCTTACCAACTTGGTAATTTGTATGTCTATGTTAAACTCTTGCAGTTTGTTTATCCATCTGCACCTTCTTCCAGTCACCTCCTGCCGAGTGAATATGTCTTTGACTGCTGCATGGGGTACATATGCAATTATATATGATCCTACCAAGTATGGTCTGAAACTTTTGATGGCTCTGACTAGTGCATATGCCTGTTTTTCCATAATATCATACTTCAACTCAGAGGCCTGCAAGGACATACTGAAGAAAGCGATGGGCTGTTCAAAACCATCTTCGTTTTTCTGTAGCAAACATGCAGCAACAGTATGAAAGGAAGCAAATGAAAATACTTGGAATGGCCTAGAAAAATCAGGAGATTTTAGAACAGGGGCCATCTTGATTGCCTCTTTGATACTCTGAAATGATTCTATTGCTTCCCTTTCCCAGTGGACAGTTGCATCCTTCTTCATCATCTTGGAAATGTTCCTTGTGGTTTCTGCAAAGTTGGGAACAAATCTCCTAACAAAATTTATCTGTCCAAAGAAGGAGTGAACTCCTTTTACAGTTTTTGGCATTTGAATTCTGTCAATAGCAGCCACTCTCTCTGGATCTATCCTGACTCCATCCTTGGAAACAATATGTCCCAGGAGCTTTCCTTCAACTACCCCAAAGGCACACTTCTTTGGATTTAAAGAAATACCATACTCTAGTGCTCTTATGAAAATCTGCTCCAGATGCAAACAATGCTGCTCTTCTTTCTTTGAGTAAGCAGTCAAGTCATCCTGATATACATCTAGAATTGAATCAATCAGCCCTGCAAAAGCAACATCCATTGCTCTTTGAAATGTAGCACCTACATTGGTTAGTCCGAAGGGCATTCTAACATACACATAAGTTCCCCATGGAGTGGTAAAGGCGGTCTTATACTGTTCTGATTCCTTTACCTTCACCTGATTATAACCTGAAAATCCATCCATCATGGATAAGAGTTCACAACCAGTCACTCTCTGCAACATAGCTTCCATATTAGGCAGTGGATAGTTATCCTTTAAAGAGGATACATTCAAGTTCCTGAAGTCAACACAAAGCCTAATATCACCATTCTTTTTTCTGACTGGGACAAGGTTAGACACCCAAGTTGAATGCCTGATTGGCACAATTATTCCAGCTTCCCTGAGCCTTTTGAGTTCTTCTTGCATCTTGGGAGCTAAGGTAGGATTAATAGGTCTTTGCTTTTGTCTAAATGGCTTAGCTCCAGGCTTCAATGGGATCTCATGCTGGAATAAATCTTCCCTATAGGCTTTTAGGTCCTCATATGACCAAGCAAAAACATGTTTATACTTTTTCAGTAATGCAATCAGCATACTCCTAATGTGTGGTTTGAGCTATTCACCAATGTATACCTTCTGAGGGGCCTGAGATGTCCCCAAATTTATCTCTTCTAAATCTTCCTTATTCGTGGGAGATGTCCTTGTGACCAATTTATCTTTACTGTCAAAAGCTCTTTCCAAAGCTACCAACCCTCTAGGGATTTTATTAGTCCTCAATTGAATTATCTCTTTTCCCACAAGAGTTTCTTTTCCATTTATAGTCTCTACAAAAGCTTGGAAATCAATTTCTTGATTCTCATATTCATCTATGCAGTGCAAAAATTTTAACAAGTCCCTATCATCATTAAACACTTGCCAACTGCATATATTTTTTGGTACTGCAGGCCTAATTTTAACTTCTACATTTGTAACATCTGACAGAGTGATGTCATCTGGCCTTATTGCAACATTGGCTAAGAAATCAGCGATAACATTCTTTGACCTCTCTACCCAGCCTATTGAAAATGCATCAAATAGTTCAATGGTATCCCAAACAGCATGCTTGTATTGTTTCAATCTTTTGCTTTTTGAAGCATACTTATCTCTAATTTGGGATACAATCAGCTCAGAATCCCCAAATACTCTTAACATTTTAATTCCATGTTTGAGAGCAGTATTTAGGCCTAAGAGTAAAGCCTCATATTCTGCAATGTTGTTTGTGCAATCAAACCTCAGCAAGAAAGAGAATTTGAGGAGCTTACCAGTTGGAGACAGGAAAATAACTCCAGCTCCAGAGCCTTCTTTTGCACAAGCTCCATCAAAAAACATGGTCCACAAACCTCGCTGATCCAATTCTTCAATGCAGGCATTTTTCTTTTTATCTTCTGTATCATCTGAGACAACCTTGAAGTTATCACAGTCAGTGTCTACAAAGCATACCTGTTCCTCTGCTTCTTGGTCTTCCACTGTCTCTAATGATCTTTGTTCTCTGATTAGCTTAACATCCCTGCCATTCATTGGAATCATGGCATATGACAGGTCCAGCTGCATACTTCCACCAATTAGTGCTGCCCATCTTCTTGACAACAACATACCATACTGTGGCTTGATGTCAACCACTGTTATATTCATTTTATATCTCTTTTCAGGAAATGCTGCCAGTTTGAAATCTACATCCTTCATGATTCCAATAACTGGTACCTCTCTGGCATCCATAGCATAACATTTTCCACATGCCTTGTCAATTTTCAATCCAGCTTGTTGCATGATGGCCAAAGGCATGACATTTGTAGATGCTCCAGAGTCAAGCATACAATTTCTGATTATTTTTCCATTTATAACCAGGGATACATAAAATGGTTCCACTTGTGAAGGACACTTTGTCATAGTCACTCCTAAATAGACTTCAGGAGCCTCATCTTCTTCATTACACATGACATGTTTCTCACCCTGGGTCTGAACATTTTGCTTAGCTTGAAAAGGTACCCCTGAGATTAGGGATATTGTCCTACTCTTGATTTCTTCCACTTTCATCAGTTCCATAAGTGGAACAGAGACTTTTACCTGAGAGAGGACCTGAGCTATATCAAATGGAGCATAATTTTGTGTAACAGTTGTAGCTTGCTCCACAATCTTGTTTTTATCCTGAGCTGATTTAGCTTTTACTTTCATAGTTCCCTGATCATCATTCTTGTCTTGGGAACCTTTACTTTGATCTTCAGCCTGAGGGATTTTGTTTTCTGGTCCTTGAGATTCATGACCTGTTCTATGTCTAAAATTCTGTTTATTATTTACCCACTGCCTTTTTTGTGGTTCAATTCCTTTATGACCATGCACTAGCTGACTTGCAGAAATATCTTCTGGCTGATGTGGGCTGCCTACTTGATTTTTACCTCTGAGATTGTAGTTGCTTTTGACTTGAGCAACTGCTGCAGCTGTGAAGGCTCTAATTTCCTCATCAGAAGGTCGTCGTAAGTTACTCAGAAAATTGTGTGAGCTCTAAGCATACACATAGTTATCTTCATTATCTTCATCATACGGGAACTGTTGGCAGGCCTGAATTTGATGATCTGTATTCTCATCAGCATCATAAAGAGTGTATCCATTGCCTATGGACATCATATTAACATCATCATCTTGCACATAATGTGGCTCATTGCATTCATTACAAGATGTAGCATTATCATACAAGGATTGAGCAATCATACACTGTAACTGTGAATGTGGCATCTGGCAAATTATACACCATGGAGCATCATCAACAATATTTATAGCTTTCTTTAGAGGATCAGGAGTTTCTTTGACATGTTGAGCCCTCTGATTTGTGTGGTTACGTGGGAAAATAGGCTTACCATCATGCCAATTGGTATTATAAGGCATATCATGCAATGATGGCCTCTTTTCCTGCCTTTGATAGACTTGCCTATCAGGACCCATCCCTTTTTCACTTCTAGCTAATCTATAGCTTAGGTCCTTAACAACATTTGCCAATTTGTCTATCTTATCTTCAGGGGCAGATGTATTACCTTGAGTGTTCTGAGGCTTGTTTGGATTCCACAGAATTTTTATATCATCCCTTCTATTTGTCTTGCCCGATGCTTTCCTGTTGTTTTCAATATTCACTGCAATTCTGAAAGCATCCCTGAGAGTAGCAGGACCTTTATCTCTTAATCCATATGCAGTTTTTGCATCAAAGGCATTGATATACAATATTATGCACATTGGTTCATTTGGCCTCATGTGGTGTGGCAATTTGTTTAACACTTTAGTAAATCTTGCATTAAAATCTGCAACCTGCTCATTTGACCCTTTAGTGATACTGTGAACTCATTTACAAAAAAACTAGGGTCAGTTTTGTCACCATATTGCTCCTTGAACATCCTTTTAAAATCATCCCATGATGAAATACTCTGGTCAGGCAGATTCTTGTACCATTCTCTTGCCTCATCTATTAAGGATTGCATGAATGACTTCATGAAAACATCCTCATGTTCAACCTCAAAGTTATCCATGACATTTTGAAAGGCTTTTAGATGATCTTCTCCTGACACTATGTTGTTTCCTGAAAATTTAGGCACTTGCAGCCTCAGATGCTTGTCAATGGGGTTAGGATACCCAGGAATACCATCAGACACCAGCTACCTGAATCTATCTAACTGCATGGGCTGTCTGTTTAACTGATTAACATTAACATTTCTGTTTGCATTCTGGTTTCTTACATTGTTCAGTGGTATCCTAGCATCATTCACATTTTGTCTCTCATCATTATGCTGATGTTGCAATTCATTTCTTTGCTGATGTCTCTGCACATTTGCATTCTCTAGGGTAGGAACTGAATCATTTTGGGCAGTTCTTAAAGCTTGCACTTTCTGCTTCATGTCATCTCTGATTTTCATGGCTTGTAGATATTCTAGTTCTGCTCTTAGATTTCTGATTTCTTCAGCTAATTGTTCATCCTTAGGCATGGAGGTAGATGGTCTCATACCATTCTGGTCATCATCTTCATCATCCCTCAGAGACTCTGCCTCTTCAAACCTTTCACTAGGGTCTAGAAATGGGCGTTCTTGGAACACCTCTGACCTCATTCTCATGCTACCACCCTGTTGCCTCTCATATGCACCTTGAATATCAGCTTCTGCATTTGAAAAGTAAGGCACATGCTGTCCTGATGGCCTAGGGTTATCTTGCATATCATCACCTTTTCTGGGGGAACCCTCATGACTAACTGAGACAGCTCCCTTTCTTCTGTACATCATTCTTCTTGTTACTGGTAACTCTTTAAATAAAGGATTTTGTTGGGATCTTCTCCCCTGCATATAAATTTTACTTTGACCGGTTGGGAGATTACTTCGGAGTCGCCACCTATTACTAGGAACTGTTTTCCTTTGAAAATCAGGGTTCTTTCACAAATTCCCCAGCGGAGTCACCAATTTCTGTTGACTTTTTCCCAGACTGGATGCTTATTCCCATCAGTGATCAACAGGATCTCTGGGCCAGGGGCCAACAGTGTAGGAGATAGACTCTGTATTTATCTCCTCTTCTTCTTCAGGCTCTGCAAGACCTAGGGGGGTATTCCCTACTCAACATCCATGAGGATATGCATACAAGGCTGGGATGCTGACAGAAAGCAGATAAGTCCTCCTATAAGTAGACCAAAACTGAAAGATAAGAGCAAAGGGGCTAGCTTTGGGCCTATTTGCAGTTGTAGACAGAGGACTGAGGATCCTAAAACTAATTCTAATGTCCTAAAGATTGTTTTAGATTTAGATTTTGACTTTAAGTTTGGATGCAAAGCTGGACATGGTTGTAACACAAACACAAAGCAAGATTGGTGCCTATCCAGGGCCTGGAGTCAGTAGACATACACCTGTGAATGATCAGCATGAACAGCTAAAACTAGATTTCACGGGGATATATGTGATACCTGCCTTACAGATATCTCCCAATACAGAGTGTTAAGTTATCTCTACTTATGGCATCCCTACTGCAGTATACCCTTCTCGATGTTTAACCTGAAAACAGTTTAATCCACCCTTCGAGCAGAAGTGAAGAGATCATACATTCAACACAGGAATTCTATGTTCTAGAGTCTCAAATATTGCTTAAATATCTAGACTCAGAAGAAAGATACATGCAATACTGGAGACAGAATTAACAAAACACATGCTAAGATAGCATTTCTCATATAAGATTAATCATAAAATCAGTGGGTTCATGCCAAAACATACAACAAGAGATACATAGACTCACAGGTTAAGCTGTACAGATCAACCAGATCAGCTTGTTTTGAATTACAGAGCCAAAAATCTTCAACTTTCAACAACCAAAAATGAGTAACACTTCCTGCTTATAACAGCCAGGTAGTGTACCACAGCAATTAATTACATGGTTGACCAAAAATCCTGCCAGATACACAGTATCAGAAAAATGGCGCTCAACGCATTACCAGATTGGCGCCCAAACATGAATGCAGTAGGTAGGGGAGGAGACAGGAAGAAACCTCGAGCCCTGCGCTACTGTCCGTTGATGTACACCTTCAATCGGGTACCAGATCCGTCCATACCTCTACAACCTTCGCCATTAATGGCGCACCAACCCGCGGCCTTGGGAAAACGTCAAACAGTCGATCGCAACCATTTCCCGCCAAAATACCTCATCGTGATATTTCAAATATGTAGGATATCAATTATCCCACATGCACCCCGCGGTGACCTTTTCATCACTTTATATACTAGGCCGTGAGCATATATGATGTCGGTGCTTTTGCTCCTGACGACACTAGTATAAGACTTCATCATCATTATCCCTCAGCAGCATGATATCCTGTCACTTGAAATATCACCCTGATGTCAGCATCATATCACAATATAACCTGCATGATAATCGCCTTCATCGGCACAACCTGATCCATCGGAGGAAGATCCTCCTGCTTAGCCGATACCAAATGTCTGGCCGATGAACATCCTGATGACGTCACCGTCATATCCTGCTGATGTCATAAGCATATCTGCCTACTGCGCACCTCCTCATATCCGGATGACGTCATCATCATGTCGACATCAGGATGATATTCGGAAGATAACCGGATATTTGGAAATATCATCCTGATGCACAAATATGATGCTGCACTGTAGCTCCACTATAAGATCGGGTGATACATGAATATGACGGATATTTGAAAAGATCACCCCCCACTAGACAATGCACGAAGCCAACAGGTGGATATCTCTCTTCAGAAATATCATGATGCAGACAGGCAGAAAAGTGGATATCACCCTGACGTAAGAATGACGTCAACATCATCAGGGTGATAAAACAATGAACATGAAATGATACAACAACATCAGGATGATATTGACTAAGATCATCCTGACGTTCAAATATGATGACCCTGGTGAATATCGGGTCATACTTAGAACTCTATAGCAACATCATCAGGATGATCTTAACCAAGATCACCCGATGTTAAAATATCACCCCGGCGAAAGATCATGCAGGCAGAAAATATGATGACCCTCGCAAGCAACACGGTGAAAACCGGAAATATGATGATGATGATGAAGACGACCCTTAAGAAAAAATAGGCCGGGTTGAACAACTTAGAAAATGACCCCCTCGGAAGATCGGGGTGACATCATCATCATAAAAGGGCAGGGTGATAATTGGAAGATCACCGGATATTTGAAAAATCACCCTCCGCAAGAAAATTAAGGCACATTGTAGCTCATCAGCAGGATCGGGATGATATCCAAACATCACCCGATATTGAAATATGATGATCCTGATGAAAAACAAGTCGACAGAAAACATGATGATGCGGACCATCATTGAAGACAATATGATGATGATGATCTCCTCCTCAAAGAAAATATGATGATGCAGCTGAAAAATGCTGAGAAGGTCCAACACTTAGAACCTTTTTTGGATACTTAGGGAAGGCGCCATGCAGCAAAACCCTGAACATAAAATATCACTAATAGTGGTGAGTATTGCAACAAAGAATTTGAGCATTATTGTTCCTTTAATGGAATTTGTAGGTAGAAAATAGTTCCAGGGACTCCACAAGAAAATGGAGTGGCTAAAAGCATGAATAGGACGATAATGGAGCATGCAAGGACCATGAGATTGCATGTTGGGCTACCTTTAAACATGCGGGCAGAGGCTGGCAATACCACTGTATGTTTAATTAATAGAAGTCCTTCAGTTCCTTTGGGTTGTGGTATTCTAGAGGAAGCATGGACAGATAAGAAGGTGAGTTATTCTTTGCTCAAAACCTTCGGATGTGAAGCATTTGCACATGTAGATTCTAAAAATAGAACCAAGCTTGATGCAAAATAAAAAAAGTGTATCTTCGTTAGATATGGCATTGATGAATTTGGTTATAGGCTTTGAGATTTTAAAAATCATAAAATTGTGAGAAGCAGGGATGTTGTATTCAATGAGAAGGTGTTGTACAAAGATCGGTTACAGCAGCATGAGAAGATAGAAAAGGATTATGTGGTGCTCAATGATACTCCAGGTAGTGATGTTCTTGTTGGAATTAGACCAGACAACTGAGAGGGGGGGTGAATCAATTGTCACACAATATAAAGTTTTTCTGTTGTTAATCTTCTTTATTATCTTACTACCAGATTAATGATGTAAACATTAAAGCATAGATCAACAATATAAGAGCAGAAACATAATCAACACATTTGACACCAAGATTTTGACGTGGAAAACCAGTTAAGAGAAAAACCATGATGGGGGTGTTATCACCCAGTTTTGCACCCTTGCATATAGCCGTGAAGCCTCTGCAAACTGGAGTAACATGGGATTGATCTCTAAGTGTGGGACTTTGCTAAGTGAGATCAGACCTCCAGAGAAGGCCGGCTTCCTTGTCTAGTTATCACCTAAAACTACTAAATTTTGAGGGGAAAAGGAAGAGAGAAAGCTTGTAATGGAAATGAAATAAAAGCTTGAAAAATAAAGGGTGATGCACCAAACAGATTTAAAGAAACTTCCACAACACTGAGAAGATGCATAATGTGATCAAATACAACAAGTAGGTATACACAGGTTAGATGACTCTAGCAGAGGTGAGAAGCAATATGATTGAGAGGAATGAAACATTCATAGATAAACCATATGCAGATTCACACAGAACTAGAAAAATCAGTAAAGAGGTAAAATTAACTTGCATATATTCAATGGAAAGGCACAGTTATAGCATATGAAAACCCTGTTTGGAAACAAAAAAGCCTTAATGCCAAAAAATTTTCAACCCTATTTACAACATTTGAATGCATATATATAGCATTCTAAAACTACTCTAAGTCAAAGAGCTATCATTGAAAATATCTCCCTCGATTACAGCCCAGTTGCATTAGTTATGGCGTTGAAATCTGGAACTAGGCAGATGAGGAGATATTTAGTCTTTATTGTAGCTGCTTACTCATCGTCAATCTAGAGATGAAGAGGTGGAAAGATATTCTTTGTTGTTAATGCGAGCTGCTTGTTCTGTCTGCTGCAATGAATGCCTAAAAATATTTCCATCTACTAAAAGTTGTCTCTGAGATGTTCATAGCTCAAAAATATGCATTTCTAGATCTAAAATTTGAAAAGTGATAAAGCTCCTAAAAAAACCCTGCCAAATGAAATAGGGGACCAAAATATGCAACTTTGCCTCTTGGAGCATGTCAAAATTCGCAAAAATAGAGGAGATACAGGTGGTCAAACTTTCGGTCAACTGCCTGTATTTATCACTTTTGCATCTCTGTGTATATCGCTACATCTTGGTGCCTGAATCGGCATTCAAAAACTCATCCTGCATCTCCTTCTGCACATACATGGCACTTTACATATCGGCCCCTGTACATCCCTTTGTATTTCAAAAATTGCATATACATACAATTTCCCCTTGTATATTGCGAGCCCTACCACTTGTATGTTAGCTTGTATCTTGCCTTGTATATCGCAATATACAAACACTCATATATACAAGGCGAAAAATACATACAATGTGCTTGTACCTCAGTGGACCCCACCTCTTGTATGTTCGTCTTCTGCATGTGCAAAATACAAGCTACGGACCCCAAAACACCATTTAGCTGCTTTTCATTGTTTTGCCAAATCCAACTTGTATATTCTCTCCTTGTACATTTCTTTGTATATGCAAAATATACAAACACTTATTCATACAAAGCGGACTCCAAACTCTTATGTGCCGAAACTAATCCTTGATTCAAATCCACCTTGTATATCGCAATGCATCTTTGACTTGTATATCGCAATATACAAGTGCCATATACATACAAGTCAGACCCCAAAAGACCATTAAGTATATTTGATTGCCCTGTCAGGTTCGGCTTGTATCACTTCCTTTTGTATATCTCTTTGTATATGCGTGATATACAAGTCGCGGACCTGACACCTGAATACGCTGAAATTTACCTCTATTTGAAGTCCGGCTTGTATGTCTTTTCCTTGTTTATTTGCTTGTATGAGCGAACATACAAGCCGCATATACATACAAGTCAGATGTCAAATGGCCATTAACTGTATAAGATTGCTTTGTCAGGTCCATCTTGTATGTCCGACTTGCATCTTTGTTTGTACATTCCCGATATACAAACCCCTTTGTATATTGTCTTGTATATCGGGTTGTATGTGCAAACATACAAGCTGATATACACTCCACTGTTCGCTCTCCCTTTGTATGCCGAAACATACAATCCTGCTTGTATATGCACGGAACCCACCATTTGTATCTCCATCTTCAGCACTGTAGCAAATGCACATTTGTTTGTATATGCGGATATACAAACGCAAATATACAAACTCCCTTACATACAAATAGGGAATCTTTGATGGAATATACCCGCGATGCATATCTTTTAGTTTGTATGTTTCCCTGCATGTGCGAAATATACAAACACCTATATATACAAGGCGAACCTGAAAGCTTTATAGAACCAATTGAAACCTATATTCAGGTCCGGATTGTATATCGGCTTTGTATATTGGTTTGTATGTGCGAACATACAAGCTGATATACAAAGCACTATTCATGTGATCCTTTGTATCTCCACTCTTGGCACTGTAGCAAATGCACATTTGTTTGTATATGCGGATACACAAATGCAAATAAACAAACTCCCTTACATACAAACAGGGAATCTTTGATGGAATATACCCGCGATGCATATCTTCATTTGTATATAGCCGATTGTATGTGCGAACATACAAAGCAATATACAAGCCTTTTATGCATACAAGCGCGAAATATTCTAAGGAATCTTCAATGTATATTACCTTGTATATTTTCTCCCTTTGCATTTTTGGTGAATGTGCATCCACTGTAGCACATGTATGTCTGCCGGCCTTGTATCTTTTCACTGCATATTCCTTTGTATCTCCATTTGTATACTTGAATGTACAAGCCTCTATATACATGCAGACCCGATATACATTTAGCGAATATTCTGAGAATCTGCAGAAGATTCCCTAAATGTATATGCATTTCCTTGACCCGATATACATTCAGAAAATGTATATAACTCAATTTTTTTTATATTTTCTAAGGCCGACAAGGACTTGCAAGTCCGCCAAATGTATATTTGAACTGTATGTTGACCAAAACTTTAACCGTCAATAACTTCTTTATTTGTCCGAATTTCAGGGGATGTAAAAAGCAAACCTGCCTATTTTTTCAAGCTCTTTCCAATGGTAAGGTTTTTTAGGCAATTTGGCACTTTTCATTTTTAGGCAACATTTTCTAAAGGCTTTTCAAGGAAAATACCAGGTTGACTATTTGGCTTTGGTCAGAGGAAAAAATGGGTCAACAGGGGGTTAACCCACAAAGATTTGTACCCTGTTAAAAGTACTTTAGAAAAATAGAAGGCACATGCCTTCGGGCACACTGCCTAGAGCTCATTGCTCAAAAAGAGAGGCTCACTGCCTATAGAATTTATTTAGAATAGAATGAATTAACAGAGAAATAACATCTACTTCATGCCTGGTTCAATTTTAATGAATGCTCAAAAACTTTTGCTTTGCCCCAAATTTTTCTTTACTAACTTCACACTCTATACTACTCTCGCTCCTTTTCTTCTCTTCTATGCTTCTGATCCTTTATTCAGATTTAATCTATTTTGCTCAAGGATGATTTTCCATGACTCAGCTACACTCCTTTATATGCTTCATCAACCTTGGAATAAACATCAAGGTCGGCACACCAAACATCTTACTTAATGCGAATCACTAAGCTATCAACCAAAAATTGCTAAGACTTGAATCTTCTTTGAACAACACACCACGCTTGAAAGAATTGCTTCTAGAACATCCGCAATATGCTTGAATCATATGGTCGGCTAAGACTGGGAAGAACAGTAACACCAAGAAGGAAATCTTCACCAACAAGCTCAAACTTCAATGCAAACCTCCAACATAGTAGTCACACGATCCAAAGACCTCTACAAGCATAATGAATTCAACAAAAACATCTGCACTCCTCCAAATCATTAGTATCACTTGCATCTTCATCCAGAACCTCAAGAATACTATTTGCCATGTCTGTCATTTTAGAAAGATTACTTGCGGACCTCCAAACCACGAACCACTTGAATGGATGATACACACTGACTTCCCAAACATGCCTCTAGATCCTTAGATCATTATTTGACATATCCGGAAGGATCCAGACCACTTCTCTATCACTCTATCTCTTCTGAATACTGCAAAATTGGTTCTACTCAGATGGCCATAGTTTCTTCAAATCTTCATGCAGACCTCTCAAATCCTGACTGGAGTTACTTCACACAATCCTCTATACTGCCGAATGATCCGCATCCATTTATCTTTATTAATTTTCTCAATATCCTCAACATTCAAGTCTTCTAGTTAGGCAACAAGATAGCATATAGTTGACATCAATGGAAACAAGAATATGTTGACATCAATGACAACACCGCTTAAGCCCATATTTGCAACAATCTCCCCCTTTTGTCATTGATGGAAACATATGATGTGAAAAACTGATTCAACCATCAAGACAAGAGCTTCTCCCCCTTTCTCTTATCACTTCTACAACCACTATCTTCACTGCTCCCCCTTTCACCAGCAACTAGTTTTTCACATGACTTCTCTCCCCCTTTGACATCAATGGCAAAGGACATGTATTTACAGTCTTTTCTCCTTAGTTTTGTTTTAGATCAAATTCAAAAATTGCATGTAGACTACTCCCCCTGAGTAGTACTTCCTTAACATTAATTTGGATCACAAGCTATGATTGTGAATTCCACCAGACTGATGCACTCTAGTGCATCTTAATTCTGATCAGGAGGGGTAATAACCCCTAACTTCTCTTTGAGATAATAAAAAGTATCCTTGGGAAGAGGCTTAGTGAAAATATCTGCATCTGATCCTTTGAGGACACAAACTCCAACTTGACTTCATTCTCATTTACCTTCTCTCTCAAGAAATGAAACTTGATAGATATATGCTTTGTCTTTGAATGCAACACTGGATTCTTTGAGATACTTATTGCACTAGACTTATCACAAAAGATTGTGACTGACTCCTCAAACACAACTCTGATGTCCTTCAACATTTGCTTCATCCACAGAACCTAAGTATAATTATTTACTGCTGCTATATATTCTACTTCTGCAGTAGATAGAGATATTGCCTCTTGCTTTTTGCTCATCCAAGAGACCAATCTTCTTCCCAAGAAAAAGGCACCACCACTAGTACTTTTTCTATCATCCACATCTCCTGCCCAAATCAACATCTGTATATGCATGAAGAGTAAAGTCATTGTCTTTTGGATACCACAATCCATAATCAATTGTCCCCTTGAGATATCTAAAAATTATTTTGACTGCCACAACGTGGGATTCTTTTGGATCAAATTGAAATCTAGCAACAAGTCCAACGACGTTCATGATGTCAGGTTAGGTCTGGGTTAGATAGAGCAATCCTCCAATCATTGATCTATACCTTTTCTGATTTTCCTTGGGTGAATCATCATCTTTACTTAACTTGCATCCAGTTACCATAGGTGTACCTACTGGCTTTGAGTCTTCCATTCCAAAATTCTTCAACAATTCTTTCACATACTTGGACTGATATATAAAGATACCTTTATCTGACTGAACAATTTGCAAACCTAGGAAGAAATTCATCTCTCCAAACATTGACATCTCAAATTCACTTTTCATCTGGTCAGCAAATGCTTTGCACATACATTCATTTCCACCAAAAATGATATCATCAACAAAGACCTCAACAATCAGGATGTCCTCATGATTAATCTTGAAGTATAGATTACTATCATCAGTACCTTTGCTAAAACCTATCTTAAGCAAATATTTATCCAATCTTGCATACCAGGCTCTTGGAGCTTGCTTGAATCCATACAAGGCTTTTCTCAATCTGCAAACCATGTCTCCCTGATCAGACAATTGAAATCCTTCTAGTTGCTCAATGTAGACTTCTTCCTCCAAATCTCCATTCAGAAATGTTGATTTGACATCCATCTGATACACTTTAAAATATTTGAAAGCAGTAAATGCAAGAAACAATCTGACTGCCTCTATTCTTGCCAAAGGAGCAAAAGTTTCTTTAAAATCAATTCCTTCTACTTGAGAATAGCCTTTGCATACCAACCTTGCTTTGTTTCTTACAACTTCACCATCTTCATTTTGTTTATTCCGGAAGACCCATTTGGTTCCAATTACATTTTTGTCCTCAGGTCTAGGAACAAGATCCCAAGTGTGGTTCTTTTTAATTTGCATTAACTCTTCTTCCATTGCTTTTACCCAGTTTTCATCAGTGCAGGCTTCACCAACTGATTTAGGTTCAATCCTTGAAATCAAACAAATCTCTTCTTGATCTTCAACAACTCTTTTCCAAGTTTGAACACCTTTATTTCTATCCCCTATGATTTGATCTTCAGGATGATTCATTCTTACATACCTGGGGGTTTTGGGAATTGCTTGGGCTTCTGTTTCTTGAGCTTGTTCCTCAACACTTGTACTAACTCCTTTAGTCTCTAGAGTTTCTGGATCAATCTGCATATGATTCAGAGTTTGAACCAACCTTCCTTGACTTTGACTTTCATTTTGATCATCTGAATCATATCTACAGAACCTGGAATGTCCTTCCTTGCTCTCATCAACTCTAACATTAGCACTTTCAACAATCTTTTTCAACCTCTTGTTAAAGCACTGGTAAGCCTTACTTTGAGTAGAGTATCCCAAAAATATTCTCATCACTTCTTGTATCAAACTTGCCTAAATCCTCATCTCTTTTGATATAGTATTTACTACCAAAAACTTTGAAATATCTCACAATAGGAGGATGACCAAACCATAGTTCATAAGGGGTCTTACCAGAATTGCCTTTGATTTGCACCTGGTTAAGAGTGTAGACAATAGTACTTATAGCTTCTCTCCAATAAACTTGAGGAACATTTGTTTACATCATCATGGTCCTGGTAGCTTCTTGAATGGTCCGGTTCTTTCTTTCCACAACTCCATTTTGTTGGGGAGTCATAGGAGCAGATAACTGTCTTTTTATGCCATGCTTTTCACATAAAGTATCAAACTCATGGGAAGTAAATTCTCCACCTTTGTTGGATCTCAGACATTTTAATTTTTCACCAATTTCATTTTCCACCATCACTTTGAACACCTTAAATTTGTCAAGAGCTTCTGATTTTTCTTTTAGGAAGGTTACCCACATCATCCTGGAGTAGTCATCAATCAGCAACATGAAATATCTATCTCCTTGCACACTCCTAATTCTAGTAGGACCACAGAGATCAGTATGTACCAGTTCCAATCGTCCATTTGAAACTTGTTCCTTACTTTTGAATGAAATTTTTCTCTATTTCCCCAATTGACATTCTCTACACATGCTATTAGGTTTCACAAGTTTTGGAAGATCTCTTACAGCTTGAGTGGTACTTATTTTGACAATGTTATCAAAATTCATATGACACATCCTCCTGTGCCATAACGAACTTTGATCTATCTGAGCAATCAAACAACTTTTACTAGAGCTACTTAAATGAAAAATGTTACCTCTAGTTTGAGTACCGGATGCAATTTCAATTCTTGAACTCTCCAAGATTTTGCACTTTTCATCCTTGAATCGAAGATCATAACCTTTATCAACCAACTGTCCAACACTGAGAAGATTATGTTTTAGTCCTTCCACATACAGAACATCATTGGTGCTATTCTTACCATCAAAAGAGATGGATCCTCTGCCATGGATTCTACTAGCTGAGTTATCTCCAAATTTCACAAGCCTGCCTTCATAATTTTCAAGATTCACAAACTTACTCTTGTCTTTAGTCATATGATGAGAACATCCACTATCCATCACCCATTCATCTTTCTCATTAACTTGAGCAGCTAAGGCACTTTCCACATTTGCATAGCTAGCAGATTCAGTAGACACCAGATCTTCTTCTTTGATGGCAATGACACCCAATCATTTTCAGGGGAACCTCCATGATCAGATTCATCATCTGTGACTCCTTCTCCAGTTTCTTGGACATAGTAACATTTATTCTAATTTCTATATCTATTAGGTTTTGGTTTTGAAAACCTCTCCGGACATCTTGAGGCAAAATGACCAATCTTATTACAAGCAAAACATTTGAGTGGCAATTTTCCTTCATACTTACCGGATCCTCTTGGCAATCTTTTGGCAAGAAGAGCTTCAAGATATGCAGTTTCAATTTCAACATCTTCAAGATCCTTCCTTGTCTTCACAAATCTGTTTGATCTTGTAGAAGAGCTTTCACCCAGATCATATCTTTGTTTTCCATATACACTGGCCTTAAATGCAGATTCAGACTTGGGAAGAGAATCACCAAACTCACTTAATTCAAAAGCTAAAATTTTGCCAACCAGATGATCTCTTGTAACATCTGAGACAGTCCTGATCTCCTCCATAGTAGAAACCTTATGTTTGTATGAATCAGGTAAAGATCTGAGCACTTTTGATACAATCTCTGATTCTTCCAAAGTTCCACCAGCATGCCCAATACCACACACAAGTTCATTTATTTTTTGCATGTAGATTGTGATGTTTTCATCTTCGCTTATCCTCATAGTTTCAAATTTTCCTCTCAGACTTTGTAGCTTGGCACATTTGACATATTTATCACCTTGATACAGATACTCCAACTTTTTCTAGATTTCATAAGCAGTTTTTAGACCAAAGACATTTGTCATTTCTGAATTAGTCAGGGCACTCAACAAGGCTTCTTTAGCTCGAAGGTTATTTTTAGCATCTTTGACTTGATTTGGAGTTGAAGGACTTTTCTCTGGAGGTTTATACTCAACACTGGTTATTGCCTAATAGGCATTGCCCATGCATTGTAAATGGCACTCCATGCGATTCTTCCAAACAAAATAATTTGTTCCATCAAATCTCAGACTATCCTTCTTGTAGGTTGACATCCTAAATCTCCTCAAGTGGTCAAGATTTAATAAGAGGATCTAGCTCTGATACCAATTGTTGGAATTAGACCAGACAACTGAGAGGGGGGGTGAATCAGTTGTCACACAATATAAACTTTTTTTGTTGTTAATCTTCTTTATTATCTTACTACCAGATTAATGATGTAAACATTAAAGCATAGATCAACAATATAAGAGCAGAAACATAATCAACACACTTGACACCAAGATTTTGATGTGGAAACCTGGTTAAGGGAAAAACAATGGTGGGGGTTAACCCACAAAGATTTGTACCCTGTTAAAAGTACTTTAGAAAAATAGAAGGCACATGCCTTCGGGCGTAATGCGCAGAGCTCACTGCTCAAAAAGAGAGGCTCACTACCTACAAAATTTATTTAGAATAGAATGAATTAATTGAGAAATAGCATCTACTTCATGCCTGGTTCAGTTTCAATGAATGCTCAAAAACTTCTGCTTTTCCCCAAATTCTTCTTTACTAACTTCACACTCTATACTATCACTCCTTTTCTTCTCTGCTCTGCTTCTAATCCTTTATTCAGATTTAATCTGTTTTGCTCAAGGATGATTTTCCATGACTTAGCTACACTCTTTTATATGCTTCATCAAACTTGAATAAACATCAAGGTCGGCACACAAAACATCTTACTTAATGCGAATCACTAAGCTATCGGCCAAACATTGCTAAGACTTGAATCTTCTTTGAACAACACACCATGCTCTAGAGAATTGCTTCTGGAACATCCGCAATATGCTTGAATCATCCGGTTGGCCAGGATTGGGAAGAACATCAACACCAAGAAGGAAATCTTCACCAACAAGATCAAACTTCAATGCGAACCTCTAACATAGCAGTCACATGATCCAGAGACCTCTACAAACACAATGAATTCAACAAAAACATCCGCACTCCTCCAAATCATCAGGATCACTTGCATCTTCATCCAGAACCTCAAGAATACTATCTGCCATATCTGTCATTTTAGAAAGATTGCTTACGGACCTCCAAACCAGGAACCACTTGAATGGATGATACACACTGACTTCCCAAACATGCCTCTAGATCCGCAAATCATTATTTGACATATCTGGAAGGATCCAGACCACTTCTTTGTCACTCCGTCTCTTCTGAATACTACAAATCCAGTTCTACTCAGATGGCCATAGTTTCTTCAAATCTTCACGCGAACCTCTCAAATCCTAATTGGAGTTACTTCACACAATCCTCTATACTGCCGAATGATCCACATCCATTTAAATCTTTATTAATTTTCTCAATATCCTCAACATTCCATCCTTCTAGTTAGTCAACAAGATAGCATACAGTTGACATCAATGACAACAAGAATATGTTGACGTCAATGACAACACCGCTTAGGCACATATTTGCAATAGTTCCAGTGGTTCCTCATGCTCCGCAATAGCAACAAGAAATACCACAAATTCCAATGAATGTTAGATGGTCAACAAGGCTAAGTAGACCTCCTGAAAGGTTTTCTCCCTCTTTGTATTCTATTTTGTTAACAGATGCTGGTGAACCAGAAGGGTATGATAAAGCTATGCAGGTGGATACACAGGTTCAGTGGGGGCTTGCAATGAAAGAAGAAATGGACTCCTTGCTGAAAAATTAGACTTGGGAATTATGTAAGTTGCCTACAGGTAAAAAGGATTTACCAAACAAATGGGTTTATAGGCTGAAAGAGGAAGATGGAGGTAAGAAAAGATTTAAAGCTAGGTTAGTTGTAAAAAGATTTACACAAAAAAAGGGCATTGATTTTGGTGAGATTTTTTCTCCAGTTGTTAAGATGACTTCTATTCGTACTGTTTTAAGTATTGTGGCTGCTGAAGATTTCCATTTGGAACAACTAGATGTGAAAACTACCTTTCTCCATGGTGATTTGGAGGAGGAGATATATATGGAACAACCACAGGGATTTAAGGTCAAAGGTAAGGAGAAATTGGTGTGCAGATTGAAGAAGAGTTTATATGGCTTGAAACAAGCACCTTGGCTATGATATTTGGAATTTGATAGTTTTATGGATGAGCAAGGCTACAACTGGTGTAATAAAGATAAAACCTCCCCTAACAACCCTTTTTCGACAATACTAAAATGATATGCTAACTTAGAGCCTTCTCAAGACCCTATTGAACATGAAGTACGTGATTAAACACTCGACCTTTCACGTTGCCTATTTGGCCAGGAAAACCAAATAGGTAACAAGCATACATTAATAGAGCCTATCTAATTTTATCATAAAATTAGAATATCATAGACTCACAAAGAAACTAAAAATGAGTGATGCTACAAATTCTTGCTTACAAATACACTCAATCGAGATGTAGGTATTCTCATGTACCTATTTTAAGATTTAATATCGGTGATAAAACACATGGTAGTCTCTCATAATAATGGGATTTTGGAGGTGAGTAGTGGTTTCTCTCTTCCATCATATGAAAATGACAAGTTGACAAGAGCAATTTGTAGAGATGAGTTAATTGATGGTATTTGATTGGTAAGATTACAAATGTCTATCTCCTCTCCAATAATAGCAAGGTGGTTCATGTATCTAGTGACAATGTGGGTTCTTAAGCATGTGTGTGTTGTCACTCTATTCCTAGAGCTACGAGAGTACCTTACTGTGGAGTGCATAATTGCTAATGGCTCTTTATGTCAGTTTGTTCTTCTTGGTTACAATGTTTTTTCTATGAATCTTTGTATCTTTCTTTTTTGTTGGCTTATACTCTATGAATGTTAGTAGTTATAGGCTCTTATCCATATAGTAAGTGTGTATACGAAAGTATCTTAGGTGTAATTGGAGCTCTAAGTTGTTTCATTTATGGTATATGTATGTCTCCATATTCTAATTGTCTCTAAACATTGAGATTCGATAAGTTTTAATCTTTGTATAGTTTTTAATTTTTTATTGTATTACCAATTATGAGGCCCATATAGACCTCATATTATAATTAAAAAAAATTGGCCTCTCATTCCAATGACCTCTTGGAGGTGATGAGTGTGTACATTCTACCTTATTTCAAGGACGGTGTTGTAAATTAGGCAACAAAGAGTATTAAACAATTGATTAATAGGATTTCATTCAATCATCTAGAAGATTATTGTACTATTGTTCCTCATGAGGAGGAGGTTGTGATCTAGTGGTGGTGTCTAAGTACAGTTATGGAGGTTCTTCTAGTGGTTTGAATGGTGTTGGCATTGTGTAGTTTGGTTTCTTATGTTATATTTTGTGCCTCTTCTAGGTTATGTTTTGTTCTCACCTATTTTGGTCTTATTTTTAGGCCTCTTGCTTAGTTGGGGGTGTTAGTTGTTAGTTTCTTTTGAGGCTAGCCTTGTTGGCCTTTTCTCGTTTGGTAGAATGCCATTTTTGTATGTTCTCCTTGATATGCTAGTTTTTTTTTGTGTGAGGTCTCTTCTAGAACTCTCAATTAACTATAAAAAACATTTACATGCTAAATATTTCCACGAATAGAACCTAAAGCAATTCTAGCACTCTAAAAATTATAAAATTTTGATCCTTTGATCCTTTTTAAATTATTACAATATTGTCTAATATGTATCACTTCTCTCAACATACTTTTTGAATGATGATCTTACATAACTATATCTTTAGCCTTTGTTTTTCTATAGGCATAATCAGGGACCTAATGAGTCCCTCATCCATTCCAAAATTGACTAGAATTGGTTGAAAAACATATCTAAAATAAAAAATTAACCCCTTGAAAAAGTCTCAAACATTCATACAATAAATTCAATGATAATCTCAAATATAGCCCCAATCTGTAATAATTCTACAAGCTAAAACCCCACCACTATTTAGAAACTTGAGAGATTAGATCAATAATTACTATGCATTCTTCCTATAGGATTTTATTTCCATATGTTGATTGGCCTTGTTCTTGAAAATTACTTCTTGTTTTTACCATAATCCACTCACATCTGTATTAACTAGAACATAGACCTCTCTGCTAGGTTCTACCACCAAATATGCATGGCCATCTAAGGAAAAAAGACCCTCATCATAAATGGCCATAGATGGCCCACCACTCCTAGGATTTGAGGCCAAGGGATCCTAACCCCTAGCTTCAAAGAAGAAACATGTTCTACATAAGAAGAATTTTTTTTTAGGGAGAGGAGTTTAAAAAATTCTTCGCTAGGACCTTAGAGTCCTTGTAGATGGGATCCAAAGGTACTAATGGAGAATAATTAAGGTCAGCCAATATCTATTGATGACGAGGCTAAGTTCTTTTCCACCAATAAGCTTGTCTGACACTCTCAGTCTTTTATAATAGACAAGCTTCTATCATATAACCTCGGGTAAAGCAAGATCTACACTTGAAGTCCCTTCACTCATAATCCAATTATTTATTCCGAATATAGTCTCTAATTTTGAGCCAAATCCCTTTCAATAATCCCCCAAAAATATCCATTTGACATGAACCCTTGTAAACGTAGGATGAGAGTGAGAGGTTGTTTCAAGAGAAATAGAAATAAGTTTCCCCAAGTAATTTTTAATTGTTATCAGGCTAGGTTTAACCAAAATTACAAGGGAAGATTATGTAATCTAACCCACATTGAAATCAAAAATAAATATTTTGTGGAGAGATTAAAATCTGGATACGATGGTTTCATGCTAAGAATTGATTAGGGTCTCACCTTAATAAAATCTCTCAATCTTACTTAGAATTGCATGTTACTATAAAAAACCCTAACTGCATGTGTAAATGATTAAATCCTATTAGAGAAAGGGTTTCTAATTCTTTTAGGTCCAATCATGGAGGTTTACAAGGCTCGACAATAATTTGTGGAATTTGCATGTCAAATTCAATTTTGCACTATACTCCTCTTCTTAAAAAACTTTCAGCTCCATCTCTAAAATAGGTATCTTATCAAAAATTTGCACTAAATTTATAAACACTAATTTGATGTGAGATTTTGGTGTTGTTTGAGCAAATTTGTCGTTTAGTATAGGACCTTTCATTTCGACCCTTGAACACAAAACCACCAAGCCAAGGTTTGTAGCATCTAATATAATGTTAAGGATGAAAGATCTCTTACAAAAGGTATCAACCTAGTGTCATCAAGATCTACTATAATGGAAAGTTGTGAGGAAAGGAAAGACATAAACACCTTGTGCATAGGGTTTTGAGGGGAGATGAATTCACCTTGTAGCTTAGAAGTAATCTCACTTTATGCAACACCAACAATAAGGATTATGATGGAAAAAGGGACACTAACAAGCCCTCCATCATCACCTTTCAAACAAAAATTCAAGCTTATATGCATTCAATCACCAACATTAACCTTTGTTATATAAGTTTTATAAGAAATAATAAATAACAAAATATAAATATCTACAACTTTAGTTGTATTACATAAATTTCATGAGAAATAATAACTGACATATTACAAATATCAAACTTTTAATTAGATTATAAAAGACGTTCAACCAATATTCATGCATTTTTTTAATGGCTTTCCCTTTTTGTCCAATGCATTTGTAGCAACAAGATCCCTTAATATATAAACATCTTCATTAGTCCCTGCCCTACAAGGGTAACTATAGTGATGAATAAGTCATTGAAGATGAAAAAGACTCAAAAGACACAAAGACATGAAAGGAAACTAAAAATGACACATTATACCTTTCAAATCCTTGAAATTTCCTCACTCCTTGATAAGGTGGAGGAGCTTGCACCTAAGTAGCTCCTAGCTATACCCAAGTTGAAATAGTGTGTCTGTGGATTGCTCAACACAATATGGATTAAATGAGGGACTTGACTAAGGATTGAGATGATATTTTGGATATGGATATGAGAGAGAGAGAGAGAGAGAGAGAGAGAGAGAGAGAGAGAGAGAGAGAGAGAGAGAGAGAGAGAGAGAGAGAGATTAGGCTAGAGGGATTTTGGCATGGTAAGGATGCTTTGAGAGATGGCTAGGGAGATTTTGGCATAGTGGTGATTCCAAAAGGATGAGATGAAAATGGCTTGGGTGAGGGTTTATTTATAGGCATTTTTAGAGGGATTTGACTCCAACGATGGAGATTCAAAGTTGAGATCAATGGTGGAGATGTGATCAACAATAATGGATGGCTCCCATTATTTGTGAATTTTAAATTCACATTATGAAGGATGAGGAATGAATAAAAAATTTATTTCCATGGGAGAGTGTGAGGATGATTAGGACTTGTCAATGAATTAAAAAATCATTTTTGTGGGGGATAGTGTGAATAAAAAATTAAGGTTTATTGGTGAGTGTGAGGACATGTGACACATGTGTCTATTTGGAAAACACGTGTGAGCTCTTTGCATTAAAAAGAGCTCTTACATGGAAAAAGAAAGGTGAGGTGGAAGGGTCATGTGAGCCCTTTGAATAAAAAAATACTTTTTTTATTCAAAGTGTGTGGGGATAAGGGTTAATGATGGTTTGACCATATTAATTAAGTGTTTAACTTAATTAATATGGCTGTTGGAAATTAGTGAGGAGGCTAATTAGAGGTTAAAATAATTTAGTAATGGTTTGCTTAATTAATTTGGGTCTAGGGGTTGGGTAGGTTAGGGTAGCTAATTAAATAATTGTCATTTATTCAATTAGGCTAGGTTTAGATCATAGGCTAGGGGGATTAGTTAAATAAGTATGTTTTATTTAATTAATCTAGATTAGGGGATGAGGGAAATTAATCAAATAAATATTAAGATATTTATTTAGTTAATTGGAGGATGATATTCTAAGGTATAGTAACAAATTAATTGAATTAATTCATTACAAGGAATGAATAAGATGAATGGTTAGGGATAAATGGTTTAGGATAAATTAATTAAATAAATTGATTTTATTTAATTAATTGGTAAAGGCTAAATTAGTGATGTGAGGATGTGGGAAAGTGGCTTGCGGGGGAAAGTCATTTTCAGGTGTCTACAGTCATAACCAGTTATTATTCATCGGACTTTCCAACTAATCAAAAATAATTATTTTTCCAAACAATGTTAATATTTATTCCTCTTAATGTGAATATACAAATTAATTAATTAATTTTTTATAGATAAGCTTGCTACCCATATGATAGCATATATGTTACAAATGAAAAGAAACCTCAAGCTGAAGGTTCTCTATAAGAGCTTGAACAGAGGCGTACAAGAATGTATCAACAATGAATTCCATCCCATCTGGTGATATCATTGGATATGATTTCCTCTTCTTGTTGAAGGCATGCTTTATTTGCCAATTGATCTGCTAGTTGATTTGCTTCTCTATAGCAATGCTTTATTGAAGCAATTTGTAGGTTATCCATGGTTGCACAGATTACTGAAGCAATGTTATTAAGTTTCCAATTCTGCACCCTTCTTGTTCTGACAGAGTTGATGCAAATTTGAGAGTC
This sequence comes from Cunninghamia lanceolata, assembly GCA_027924645.1. Taxonomy (NCBI): domain Eukaryota; kingdom Viridiplantae; phylum Streptophyta; class Pinopsida; order Cupressales; family Cupressaceae; genus Cunninghamia; species Cunninghamia lanceolata. The sequence continues at coordinate 1,738,462 of BSBN01000144.1, read as the reverse complement.
TCCTTCAATTTCTATGTCAATTAAATTTTTGTCTTTACAGAGATTCAGACCAACCAGCGAAGCCTAGAACTCTGCCTCATTGTTGGTTCCGTCAGACAGCTTCTTCATGATTGGCTAGACAATTTCCCCTTCTCATTTCTTATTATGCATCCTGCACCCAATTTCATGGAATTATCTTTTGCTGCATCGTCAAGATTCTATTTTAGACGGCCTAAGAGAGGGGGAAACCACTTCACCAGTTCTCTTCTCCTTTTCTTTGAGGTGTGTGGACCGCTTGCTAAGTATTCTATAGGAGCCTTCAATAGATTCCACTTTTTTCGTTGTCCCATCACGTGAATGGTTTTGGATTCCTCTATGATTTCCAAACTCTGGCCATTGCAATCTCGCAGATTCCTACCTCAATCTTTTTCTTTACTTCTTCTATCGTCAATTCCTTTTCTTGAAATATTCTGGAGTTCCTCTCTCGCTAGATATGCCAAAGAATCATTGAAGGGCTTGTGATCCACACTCCTTCCCAAAGGGAGTTTCTCAGTTTTGGCCAGCTCAGGAACAGAGATGGCAGGTCATTCGGAAGAGCACCTTTCCAGCCGCAGCATTCGAAGAACCAACACCAAATATTGTGTGTAAAGGGGCAATAATTTATTAATTAAATTTGTTTATATAATAATTTATTTGAATTTCTATTGGCCAAACAATTTGAAATTTTATTAATTATCTTTTTTACGAGTCATGATAAAAGTGATAAGTGTCTTAAACATTTAATACAAGACCACTTTTTTAATTATATCAAGTTCTAAACATTGACTTGTCATTTTTACTCAGAATTGTTGATGTTGGAGGTACTACTTTAGCTAACAAAATATCCTTGCACATCTTTGGCTTAATGAGATGTGTAAGGAGCACCCTAGTAATACACTACATATATGCTCACGTAAAGTAAATTACATAAATATACGTGGTAACATATCTCTATAAACTATACTAGGTGTCTTATTTTTTCATTTTGTAGTGTGTACGAATGTTATTTAAATGCTTTTAATTTTATTTTGAACTCAACAACCTCAAATTCTAAGAAAACCCAAACAAATACATATGTGTAGAGAGAGAGCACCCATTTCTAGAAGTGGTACTCTCTAGTACTACTCCGTGACTAGGTGTCTTATTTTTCATTTTATAATGTGTATGAATGTTATTGAATACTATTTTATCTTGAACTCAACAACCTCAAATTTTGAGAAAACCCAAACAAATACATATGTGTGGAGAGAGCACACATTTTAGAAGTGGTAAAACTTACACATTATTCTCTTATATTTTAAGAATTCAAGTATAATAATTTTCTTTTCTTTTTTAGATAAAATTTCCATATCTTGATCTTGTATTTTTAGAGAAAATAACATGGTTATATTTTGTTTTTCCTATTCAAAAAAGTTGATATTTTATGAGGTAGTAGGCATTTCAAGATGATTTTACATAACAACCTCATCGTTTTATGGAGTCCTAAGCAAACTTTATTTTTATCTTACAGATTATATATATTATTAGTCTTGCTTAGTAGGGTAACTATAGTGATAGATAATCTTTTAACTAGTTATTATTTTTATTTTTATTTATTTATTTTTAACTAGTTATTATTATTGGTACTTTCCAAACAAAGCAAAATTTGCGCAATTTTTTAATACCTAAACTTAAGTCAAGAAAATATTAAATACATTTTTTACAATACACTACAAAAATAAAAATGACAAGTGCCTTCAATGTTTGAAACATGTATTATCAATGTTACATCACCATTTAAATATTATATTGCTTACTATTGTCTCTTATTTGTTATAATTGACAAGTATCTAAATTGTTTATTATTAACCCACTTTTTTATTAAATTGATATAGAATTTTATGCCATGTTAACATCCTTCATTAATAGATAATATTTGATGGTTAGTGAGGATAAGGATAATATTCAATATAAATTTGGCTAATTTGACAATTGCCATAATTAAAGTCTTAAAAAATTATACTGGTATAGATCTTAAATACATTGTCGATATTAAATTCATGACATAAGTTAGATAGGCATCTCCAAACTTATTTCAATAGTTTTATATGTATTTTATTTCCTAAAATGCATAGCTTTTCCAATTACTTTATTTTTATTTGAAGAGCTATTTTTCTTATAATTTTCAAAAAGTTAAATGAAAACAAAACAAAAAAAATTATTTATTTCATATATTAAGGTATTAAGTACATAGCTTTTTTAAATAAAAGATTTATTAGTAAAAAAAATAAAGATTAGAGAAAATACATATAGAAAAGGGAAACATAAATGACAAGAATACCAAATAGGAATTTATAGTTTAATGAAATCAACTTATGGTTTAACCATTTATTTTATTTTTCTGTATGAATATTAAATGTTAATATCTATTTAAACTACTACAAACACACAAATAGATAAGTAAATATATGAAAAGAAAGATTGAAAGCTATTTTGTTTACTTGAGAGTTATTTTATTTTACTTTAGAACTATTTTATTGTACCTTAGAGCTATTTTTCATCTTCACACTTAACTTAAGCAAATAAATTAATTAACTTTGTATTTAGTAGAAAAGTTATTATTCTCATTAGGACAAAGTAACTATAATCCACTATAAATTCTAATATGTACTAGTACTTTTAATTAGTTATTATCAACTATAAATTCTAACATAATGCAATGGTAAAGACTAATGGGAATGTGACACTTGTTTATTTTAAAACCGTGCTAATAAATGTAACAAATTTCTAAAATACAAAATATATATGAAAAGAGTTCACTTAAAAAATAAAATATAAATGATCTTGAACTTTTAAATGTATATTCTATATTATCAAAATTAAAGAAATCACAACAAACACTTAATCCCTATTTTTAAAAATAATTTAATACAAATACTTTAAAAGTCAAAACTACTATTGACATCAAAGGATCCTTAGTTTGCTGATGAGGTTGAAAGGTTTTAAATGAATCCACCACTCATCAAGTCTTGTTGAGTGGATCATACTCCGGAATAGCAAATGACCTCCATTAAAAAAAAAACAATTCCTACTAGGTTACACCATATTTTAAAAACATAGTCCATAAACCATACTCCACCCTAAATCATTTTATTACAAGCTTTTAAATTTTATTATGTTTGTTTGGTTTGTTGGAGTTATTTTCAAAACTATATTGCCACTCACGTGGGTGGCTTTTAAGTCAAGAGGGAACGGAATGCTATATTCTTGTTACTTTACCAGCAGGGAACTCAATACTAAGTACAAAGATACGTCTACCCCATAAAGCATATTCCTCAAAAAGGATATCCACTCCTACACGCCAATAATTTTGACCAAGTGGGAACATTCCTGGAATAGATATTTCTTCTCCCTACTGGTGGCAGTTTTGGTTTAAATTTGAAATTGATATTTCTTGTCATTTATCATTTACACGTTATCCATGTTTTTAACCATAAAAATATTTGAACAAATGGTTGGCCCATCTATTAAGTTGTAGTTTCAAGCTATAATGTTATTGTTTTTAATAGGTGGGTAGGTAGGGAAATAAATTGATGTTATTAGGTTGGTTTAATTTAATGATTAAAGATTATTATCGTAGATTAAAAAGAGAGATTAAAAAGTGTTGCAATAATTCAGATGAATTGGGGTTTATTTAAATTGGTGTGATGTTGATTTTGAATATTTTGGTTGAATATAATCCTTATGATCCCACCTTCGCTCCTTCGTAGTCGCCTCATCCTTGCTCGGTCTTCGATTGGTTCTTTTGGGAATTTGGAGTCCCTTGAAAATGCCCTCTTCTCCCTGTGAAAAATCTATTGCAACTACTGATTATTAATTTCCTATCTTATAAGATTATTTGGCTGCCGAAAAATTAATTAATTTACAGCAAATATTAAATAATAACACAGCTGCAACTTCACAGAAAAATCACAGAGATAGAAAAATAAAATCAACACAACATTTTGGACAAATTGTCCCTGGAAAAAACCCCGAAGGGAAAACCAGTACTACAGATGAGGAACTTTATTAAATCAAATCAAGAGATACATAGACTGCTTGCCTCTTACTGGCAGAGCTCCGGCAATGATCTCCTCCGGAAATTCTTCTCCCAATTTCTCCTATAGAAATTCCACTACTGCTGTCTCGAACGCTATCGCTGCGCCCTTGCTCTCACTGCAAATCAATTTGCTATCATCGCAAATTTATTTATTTGCTATCGCTGCAAATACTTCTCGGATCTATGTTCTCCAAATGCCTATTGATCCTCTTTTATAATCCCCTCATTGAAAACCAATGGCCATGATTTAATCTTAATCAACGACTAGGATTAATTAGACTCTAAACCCTAATATCTAGAAGTCTCTCGAGAAATCAATTATCTAGGTATGGAGATAATTATTCCAGCTGTGTTTCTAGCCTCGTAATCACCACCCAAGACTAGAACACCTGTCCAAGCTACATTTAAAATTAACACTCCCTCTTAGCGAGGAAGGTGTTCTGCATAACACCCAACTTACCTCTGAAGAAGATGAATTTCGCCTTCCCCAATGCCTTTGTTAAAATGTCTGCTATCTGCTGATCTGTAGGTATATACTGTAGCTGAACAACCCTCCGCTGTACACAATCCCTGATGAAATGATATCTGATGTCTATATGCTTAGACCTATCATGAAACACTGGATTCTCAGATAATCTGATGCAACTCTGATTATCACAGTGTATCACTGTAGTCTCAACCCTCTGACCAAACAAGGCTACCAACAACTTCCGAAGCCATATAGCCTCACAAGTTGCCATGCTAGCTGCTATGTATTCTGCTTTTGCAGAACTTAGAGCCACGGACTTTTGCTTCCTGCTGTACCAAGAGACAACTCCTGATCCCAAACTAAAGCAGCACCCTGAAGTGCTTTTCCTGTCCACCGCACTACCTGCCTAATCTGCATCAGTATAGCCTATCAACTTGATACCATCACCTCGAGCATATCTGATCCCATACTCGATTGTACCACGCAAATACCGCAATACATGCTTTGCCGCTATCCAATGCACTCTCTTCGGCTCAACCATGAACTGACTAAGAGAGTTTACTGCAAAGGATATATCTGGCCTAGTGTTGACCAAATACATGAGAGATCCAATCAACATCCTGTATAAGGTGGGGTCTACATCCTTTTCCTTGGATGCATCTACCTTCTTCCAATTCGTGATCATAGGTGTAGACATGGCTCTGCAATCTTGCATCTCAAACCTCTTCAAGATTTCAATGCAGTATTTCCCTTGTCCAAGGAAAATCTCTCCATCTGTCTGCCACACTTCCATGCCTAGAAAGTAGTGCATAAGCCCCAAATCCTTCATCTCGAACTCTGTTGCAAGGTCCCTCTTGCACTCCTCTATAAGCCCCAGTGAACCTGTTAAAAACAAGTCGTCCACATATAGAACAAGAATGAGAATTTCACCCCCAACCACCAAGTAGTAGAGGTTAGCATCCGCCTCACTCTTCACAAAGCCTATTCCCTGCAAGTATCTATCAATGCGCTCATACCACGCCCTGGGAGCCTGCTTGAGTCCATACAAAGCTTTCTTCAATCTGCACACGTGGGTTTCGCTACTGTGTGCTACAAAGCCCTCTGGTTGTTCTATATATACCTCTTCTAACAATTCACCATTAAGAAATGCCGTCTTGACATCCATTTGATGGATCTGCCATCCCATATGCGCTGCAAGTGAGATTACGGCTCGTATAGAAGTATACCTGGCCACTGGAGCGAATGTCTCCTCATAGTCTATTCCCTCCTTTTGAGAGAACCCCTTGGCCACGAACCTTGCCTTGTATTTTTTGATGCTACCATTTGCACCATGCTTAATCTTATAGATCCAACGTGATCCAACCACTGCCCTATCTGTCGGTCTAGGCACAACCTCCCACACATCATTCTGCATTATTGAGGTATATTCCTCAACCATCGCATCTTGCCACACCTGTTGCTATGCAGCCTCCTGATAGCTAGAAGGCTCACTATCTACCAACTGACTAACCAATGCCACATAGTCATTATACCTAGCTGGTTGTTTTCGCTGTCTATTACTCGTCCTAGGAGCTCCCACAAACTCCTGAGTATCCTTATGTGTCTGTTGAACCTCACGGTTCCTCCTGTCAACTATAGAGGATGAAATATCAAACTCCATATCTTCTTGATGCATCTCTTGGATTTGCTGTATCTGTTGCTCCATACTCTGCGAACTCTCAGCACCTGAGCCTGTGCTTGTACTAGTAACTGTACTCGTGCTTCGCTGCCCTTGTTCTGGTTGAACAATCCTTGGAGCTTCTGTTGGCCGCTCATTCTGATCATCTGCTGGCAAATCTCTGGACCTCCTATATGCCTTGTCCTCCATGAATTTGACATCACGCCTGACTATAATCCTCCTGGTCCCTGGAATAAATATCCGATATGCCTTTGAGGTCTCGCTGTACCCCACAAAGTACCCTCTCTCTGCAGTCTGATCTAACTTGGAACGTGTAGCCCCTGGAATGTGACAAAACGCCAAACTCCCAAATATCCTGAAGTGACTGACATCTGGCTTCTTCCCTGAGAATGCCTCCTCTGGTGTCATCTTGCCCAATACCTTATGTGGAACCCTGTTCTGTATGTATACTGCTGTACTGCATGCCTCTGCCCATAAGTATCGTGGCATATCTTGGTCATACAACATAGCCCTTGCTGCCTCCGATATAGAACAATTCTTCCTCTCAGCAACCCCATTCTGCTGCGGGTTGTAAGGAACGGTCCACTCTCTCTTGATTCCTTCCCTGGTATAGAACTCCTGGAACTCTTTCCCTTTGTACTCGCCTCCATTGTCTGACCGAAGAACCTTTACCTTCCTGCCTGTCGAATTCTCCACAAGAGCTTTGAACTCCTGGAAGTGACTGAAGACCTCATCCTTGGTCTTCAAGAAGTATATCCAGGTCTTCCTGGAGAAATCATCAATAAAAGTAACAAAGTACTCATATCCTCTGAGAGACTTTGTTGACATTGGTCCACATATATCTGAATGTACTAGATCAAGAACCCCCTTGGATATGGTGTCACTCCTTGGAAAAGATGCTTTCACAAACTTCCCCAATACACATCCCTTACATACATCATCATGCTCTGTGCTCACGTCTGGAACACCTGTCACTGTCTCACGAAGCAATTTAAGTGCTCCATGATGTATATGGCCCATCCTTCTATGCCATAGCTCTCCTTGATCTCTAGGATTACTGCTGCTCACTAGTGCCTTAGGAGTATCAAACTGCAACCTATAAAGTCGGCCGCTCCTAACTCCAATAGCTATGGGTGATTTCCAATCCTTATGCTTGATTAAAACATGCGCCCCTCTAAAGAGTACATTGTAGCCTTTATCCTGAAGGACAGATATGGAAATTAGATTCATGCCCAAGCCTGGCACATACAACACATCATGAATGGAAATAGGCTTGCCATTCTCCCTCTGAAATAGAACAGTCCCTCTCCCAACTGGATTGCACTTGGACTTGTTCCCCATCTGAATCTGGAATCTGATGTCCTCCTCCTTGTATCTGGAGAAGTACTCCCTAACTCCTGTCATATGAAATGACGTCCCACTGTCTATATACCAAACACCCTGTGAGGTTGAGCTAGTCAGGCAAGCTATGAGTGCAAACTCATCCTCCATTCTACTAGAAAGCTCATCTACACTTGCTGAAGCTGCCGTCTGCTTCTTGCCCTTCTTTTCATTTTTCTTCCTTTGTGGGCAATCGCTGACATAGTGGCCGAACTCGTGACAGCCATAGCATTTGATCTTAGATAAATCCTTCTTCTTCTCACTTTTTGGATTTGATCCTTTGCCAGACCCCTTCTTCGCTTTCCCTTTTCCTGCTAGGGCAACGTTTTCCTGTTCCACCTCACTTTTCTGACTATTATTGCTGGTTCCATTGACAAGACTTAGTCTAAGCTCCTCCTGAGTGAAGTCACTCCATAGTCGATCCCAACTCGGTAAGGTGTCTCGTCCATTAATAACTTGAACAAAGACATCCCACTGCTTAGTAAACCCATTCAGGGCTATTCGTACTAGCTCATCATCCTTTGGTTTGTCTCCAACAGCTGCCAATTCATCCTTGACAAGTCTAAGTCTGGTGAGGTAACTTGTGACGTCTTCTCTCTTATTCATCCGGGTATTCCTTAACTTTTCTTTGAGAATCAACTTTCGGTTAAGGGTAGCATTCTGGTACAGATTCATAATGGCGTCCCACATTGTCTTTGCTGTATCTAACTCTGCAATATGCGGAACAATATGATCCTTAACACCGTCAAGAATCAGCCTCCTTGCCTTGGCATCTTCCTTCTTATATGCTACGAGCTGTGTTGCGTCTGTAGGCACAGGTACAACAGTGGTCACATAATCCTTGATACCATTCTCTTCCAGCAATAAAGAAATTCTGGCTTTCCAGACACCAAAATTTGAGGCTCCATCCAATCTGTCCTGATCTCTTAAACCTGCTGAGGCCATCTCAAAAGAAAATAATAATTTGAAGAGGTCAAACTGGGTTTTATAAACCCTAGATTTTTATTTATTATTTTTCCTTTCTCCCTGTGCCTGTTCTGCCCTCAGATCCGCTCTGATACCATGTGAAAAATCTATTGCAGCTACTGATTATTAATTTCCTATCTTATAAGATTATTTGGCTGCCGAAAAATTAATTAATTTACAGCAAATATTAAATAATAACACAGCTGCAACTTCACGGAAAAATCACGGAGATAGAAAAATAAAATCAACACAACATTTTGGACAAATTGTCCTTGGAAAAAACCCCGAAGGGAAAACCAGTACTGCTGATGAGGAACTTTATTAAATCAAATCAAGAGATACATAGACTGCTTGCCTCTTACTGGCAGAGCTCCGGCAATGATCTCCTCCAGAAATTCTTCTCCCAATTTCTCCTATAGAAATTCCACTACTGCTGTCTCGAACGCTATCGCTGCGCCCTTGCTCTCACTGCAAATCAATTTGCTATCACCGCAAATTTATTTATTTTCTATTGCTGCAAATACTTCTCGGATCTGTGTTCTCCAAATGCCTATTGATCCTCTTTTATAATCCCCTCATTGAAAACCAATGGCCATGATTTAATCTTAATCAACGGCTAGGATTAATTAGACTCTAAACCCTAATATCTAGAAGTCTCTCGAGAAATCAATTATCTAAGTATGGAGATAATTATTCCAGCTGTGTTTCCAGCCTCGTAATCACCACCCGAGACTAGAACACCTGTCCAAGCTACATTTAAAATTAACACTCCTAATGCAACATCATCTAAGGTTTGATTTTTTAGACAATAAAAAGATGAATAAAGACCTCATAGACTTGTACTTTGAAATGAGCAAAATTAGGAAAGATAATGAAATATGGAGCTAGAAGATCTTTCCATTGATTCAAGAAAAGATTAAGGAACTATTTGGAATTCCTTAAATTTGCCAAAAAAAAAAACCCTTTTCTCCCACCACATAAACTTGTTAATACAAATTGAAAAATTGTTTTAATGTTGGATGCCATGTAAGTTGAGAGATTTTGGATGCCATAAAAGTAAGATACTTCTCTTATTTGTATGTCAAATATTTTCTTAAAAACCTCTTTTTGTCATTGCCAAAGATTGTTGATTTTCCATGACAAAGTTAGATGCCTCAATGTTGGTAAATGCCTTCATTTTGGCATGGATTCGTAATTGGAAGGTATTTCCCTTTTTGGATACTTTATATTGCATTTTTTCTCCTATTAATTTATGAAATTTTAGGGGTTTACCATGCTTGAAATTTTGGGGTTTATGATAAATTTATGGGGGTTATTTTGTAGTATTTGATTATATCTTTAAATCAAGTAATCATTTCAAGTTTGAGGGAGATTGTTATATCAACACTTTTGATTTTTTTTCTAGTTTATTGCTAAACTATACTCAACAAAACCATATTTAAAACAAAACCAAACCCAAAGGAAGAATATATATAAATCTACCATGTTTTACTGAATCAATCATACACTGTTAAGATTTAATGATGGGTTAGAGGTTTAATTGGTTATATCCCTCAATTTGGAATAATTTATCTTGCTGATTTTTCCCTTGATATTTTATGGATTTTAATTGGATTTAATATGAAATAAATTGTGAGTTTTGATACCATGATTGCTAGCTTGTATATCTTGTTCAATTTGTGCACTTCAATCTTTATAATGCTTATGATCCTATGTCAAAGAAAACTTGTTGTTGGCATGCTTTACTCTTTTGTTTAATTATGTATATATTTCTTTTGGTCCTTGCAATTTATGTTTAAACCTCCTTGCGACTTTGGTATGTGCCACGTGGACTTAATCCATGGTTTATTGATGTAAATCCTTGTTCTTGAATATATGTTTATGTGATTGAAACCTATGAAATATTTGTTAAAAAATATGCTTGTTTTCCATGGACTTACGCTTGAGTTGTCAGTTCATTTATGAAACCCTCATGATCTTAAGGATTGAATATTCATATGTTGAAACTTGTTGTTTTGATGGATTCTTGTTATTCATGTAAGGGATTTTGTGCCTCTCAAAATCATGTTTATTTTTTAGCCCCGTGATGGCTAGTGGTAAGAAATTGTATTGTGTTAGAACACTTAAAATTTATGGATTGAGAAATGAATATGCTCATTCTTGTTTGGAGTCCACACATCATAGACTGGTGCATATGGCCAAGCAGGGCCTAGTGTTAAATTTATTTTAGAATCCTATTAATAACTCTTGTGTGGACTTAGTACAAATTCTAATGGTTTTTTTAAGTCCTTGTGTAATTGGTGTGTGTTGATGAAAGTAGAAGAGTTTCCTACGACAACTACATGACCTTGATTTCTTGAGAAGGGATATGAGGGTAGTCCAAGGTGGTGGACTTGAGTAAATAGGTCATGTCTAGGGTCTCGTTTAATCCCTTGAACTTATCTTATTTAATGCATATGTAAATGTGTACTATAGCTATATGTTAAGATAATGAGTAGTTAATGTAGATAATGAGTCATGATGAGTAAATGAGATGCTTGCTTGGGATGTATCTTATGAGGTTGGAGAGTTTGTCTAACCTTTGTAGTTGATGTAGTATTTTGTTTTCCATCAAGTCATCCCTTAAAAGACAAAGGTAATTTCTATCTTCTCTCTCCCCTCTTGATATATTTTAAGACTCCCATTTTAGCTAATTAAATAAATCAATTATATTGAAATATCATATATATAGGTTTTATGCAAGTGCATTTATGGTGAAACTTGTATCTATCATGTTGAGGCATTTACTTCTACCTTCCAATATATGTTAATGTAATGATTTCTAGATATAAAGGATAATGTACTTGAATGAGTTTGAGAATTATAATTCAACCCTCAATTTAATTCAATGAATTTTGATTATTATGGTTATGTGCATGTTGATGGATGAAGTTTAAGACTTGCTCAACCTATGTTGATCCTAGTCTTGTCCAAAGTGTTAAGTGGAAATGCTTCTAATTGTTCATTTGTTGGATGAGAATGCAAGATTATAACCATGCATTACAAACTTGTATAGTGATTGAAATTAAAACATGCTTATTGATTTGGATGTGGAAACATATACGTGAACGAATACTTGTGCATTTATAATTAGGATACATTTTCCTTGAAATTTGGAAAGTTGCAATTGTAGGATTTTCTATGTTAAATTTGGTGCCTTAGATGTATGAAATTCATTGGTAAACATCTTTCTTACCTCTAGATCTAATTGATAAGTTATACTTGAAATTACATTATTGTAGATTGCATGGTAGAGCACTTGATTGTGTAATGAGAAGAAAATTTTACCTTAAATTCAAAGTATGAGCCTTGCCATTTTTAGAATTTGAAATTGATGTTTAAAGAAATTAAAAATCATATCAAAAGTTATTTATACCCAGCTCTTGTTGGTAAAAAGTTATGAAAGTAACTACATCTTCTAGGTCTTTAGATGTGTAATTTGGATAGAGGGAGAAACATTATCTTGGATGTAGCTCTTATATAGTCATATGAGTTTATCCAATTTTTAGATATATGGTTCCTAGATTAGTATTAAATATCTCCTTAAAATCATAGCCACAAATATTGTGTAGATCATTCGCAATGATAAAAACAAGTAGACTATTTTACCATAGTCTTGCAAAAGTCTTTTAGGTAGTCCTTTAAACCCTCGTTTTTCATTTGTTATTGCAAAATTTGTAAAATACTTAGAGTTTTTTGTATAACTTATCTTCCTTTTTGTTTTCCATATTGGAAGTCTAAAAAAAACTATATTTTGAGTAAGTTATGGTTGTTTTATCTTTAATTTTGTTGTGCTATTACTGCCTTGTTTTGCATGATGTGACAAACTTCTTAACATAGTTGGAAATCTCTTTTGATTATCTAATTATGGTTTAGGTTTTAAGAAGGTTTTGAAAATATTTTCATGGTGTTTGGGATAATTCTTCATTTGGTCACACTAACCACGAATATCCCTTTATAAGTAGTGCATGTTTTGGTAAAAGAGTAGATTAGTTATGGATGCCTTTGTGTACACTCTTTAAATTTTCTATTGTTAAATAGGTAATCAAGGAGGTGCTCATGTGTTATCATTAAGGTATGAATAGGAAATGATTCTATGGGGTAAATGTAGTTGATGTTTAGGCTCTCTCTCCACACTCTTATGAAAATGATAAAGTCAAGAAGTAATTATAAGTGTATGGCCCATGGTGAATGCAGGGGAAGAATTGATAAGGAGTTGCAATATAGTATTTTTTTATATGATTAAACAATTTAATTTAGCCTCACCTTCATTAAGAGTACAACCTAGGCTATGTTTATGTCTCCTATTTGATTGTCTCACTCTCTTTGTAAATGATATAATTATTAGATGAACATGTGTTAAATGAATATTTGGTTAAGCTTACAAATGTAAAATGTTTATGCTATCTCTTGAATTGATTTGATCCATACCTTTGCCTTGGATAATGGACTAAATGAATGATTTTCTTGTTCTCATCTTTCTATAGTAAGTCTTTTGTTATAATAGGTGCTTATGTTGCATTGCAAATGCATGCCACTTAGTAGATGAAGTTGATATAACTCTCTACTTGTGCATGTTTAGTCATATTGTGAACCCACTTGGGAGAGTGTGTCACTCTGGGCGATTGTCACTCTTCCCTTGTGGGAGAATGTGGTGTTCTCCTTGTGTGTGTGTCACCTAAATGTTTATTCCACTTATAGTGGTGTTTGTGCTAGAGTTGTTAAGGTGTTGACAACACTTTTGTAAGTTTGTACACAAGGTAACTTCATAGTTGCTGTGATTGTTTTCAAAATAAATTGCTAGTCATGTTTTCACATGATAATGTCTAATGTTAAAGTTGGAGCATGACACAAGATGGAAGGCTAGTTGCATACTTTAGTAAAAAACTAAACAATATGCACATGAAGTATTCAACGTATGATCAAGAGTTCTATAAAATCATACAAGAGTTGAAGAATTAGATGCAATACTTATTGCCTAAGGAGTTCATGTTGTTCATGGATCATCATGCACTATAATTCATCAATAGTTAGGGAAATATGAAATAGTGTGATGAGGGGGTCAATCCTACAACACACAATAACACAAATTGCACATATAAAATATGAATGTTCTTTTATTGAATTGAACAACACATTACATTACAAAAATTGGAATCAAATTAGAGGATGAATCCTCAACATGTTGCAACACATTATAGCTTCCTTCCTCTTGATTATGGAACCTTTTGCCTTTTGTAGCTTCAAATTTGCTAGGGTTTCTATTTTCCCTCTTTTTTCTTGACTCACCACTTTCCCCCCTTCCTCTACTACCCAAAGGATTCCCAAAAATGGTCATCAATAGCCCTTTTGGTGCTTTCCAGCCAAAATTTCAAAATTTGTAACTCCCTCCAAAATAGGTCAACTTCCGGGAGCCATAAATTTTGATTCGAGTGTTTGATTGACAAACTATTTGATGCGTTGGAAAGCTCATGAAGTGCTCTATGCCCTTAGGATTTTCTCTATCGATTCCACCCATTTTTAGGGCCCTACGAGGCATCTAAGTGCCTCATATTTGACTTTAAGATTTTTTCGAAGGTTTTTAAAGAAACAAAAACTTAATATATTTCAGCCCACAAGTGATATTTGGCCAATTCCTTCACCAAAGGTTATATTTTTTTTCAATTTCAAAGATCTGAGTAAATTTATGCTTCCATACATGCTCAAATGCAAACTTTCTAAAAATAACAGTTTGCTATTTTTAGAAAATTGGAAAAATTGAAGGTTCTAAATCATTATTCAAGAAATTGTGTATCTGAAATACCAAAATTGAAAAGAATAGAAAACAAAATCATTATTTTTTGGGTGATGCAAGGTTGCCCTTACACCACTGGATGCTCCTACATCATAATGACACCTAAAATGTGTAGAGTTCCTACAAAGATACTCATTTGTCCTTAAACATCGAAGTGGGAAATCTAATCGAATTATAGACATACTAAGTCAAAGGTGTGCCTTGATGAATGAGATGCATGAGAGTCACGAGGTTCAACTTCATGGAGTAGTATTCATAGGATGAAGACTTTAGGGAAGTTGGAGGGCAAGTGGACAAAGCCCACGTGCAAACTGATCAAAGTGGTTAGAATATTTGTTGCAGGAGGGATTATTGTTCATAGATGTGTAGTCATGTATACCCAAGGGGTCAATATGTGGGAACCTTATCAAGAAGAAGCATAGTGGAGGCTTGGATCACTTCGGGATATAACATACAGTGTAGCCAAGTGGAGGATATTTCTAGCCACTCATGTCTAGAGATGTGCAAAAATTTGTGCAAGAATATAGATTTTACTAGTTGGCAAAAGATAGAGGCTAAAATATGAGGTTATATCAACCTTTGCCTATTTTAAAGAGTCCATGGAATATCTAAGCATGGATTTTGTTCTTAAACCACTGAGAATGTAGAGTAGCCATGATTGTGGTTGATAAGTGTTCTAAGATGACACATTTCATACCATGCAAATAAACTAATGATGCAACCTAGGTTGCTAACTTGTTCTTCAACAAGATTATGAGGCTACATAGGATGCCACTTAGCATTGTGTTAGATTAGTACACAAAGTTTGTGGAATTTTTTTGAAGGACATTGTGGAAGAAGTTAAACACCTAGTTGTAGTTCAGTTTAGCATATCATCTTTAGATAGATGGGAAAATAGAGGAACTGAAGATAGTTTTGGGAATTTTGGGGGGAGAACTTTCATCACCAAGTCTTCATAGAATCTATAAGTAACAAGTCAAGTGACTAAGGCACTATAATCCTACACATATCATTGTGTATATATGTCATTAAAGACTATTATACTCTATAATCTACAATTCAGATTAATAAAAATATTATGTTCTTGCCATTTTCATTTTGTTTTCCCTTATTTTGTGTGATTCTATTGTATGTCAAGTGAGGGATGCAAGACTTAGGCATCTCTTCACTGGTAACCCTTGGGTCTCAATTGCATCAAACTATTGATCTTTTATAACTCATCCATTATGGTTGGAAATAGGTCAGGTGTTGTAGGAGTTTGTATACGCCTAAAAATGGCACGATTCAGTCTAAATAAATATTCTTAATATTTATTCCTTTCTAATTCTTCTATCAATAAATAAATAAACAAATTTATTTATTTGATTCACATTCCTCTTATTTAATTAAATATCAAAATATTTAATTATTTCTTCTAAAGTCTAAATTAAATAAAATCAATTTATTTAATTAAATTCCCTAAATTCTTCTAAATGTCTCACATAATTAAATAATACTACATTATGTAATTAATCATAAATTTCTCTATCCTAAAATCCACCTCACCTTTCCACCTCACCTTTTCCACCTCACCATGTTGCACATGTAATTAAATATTTCCACATGTCCTATTTCTTCTCTAATCAAAATTAGTTAACTCATCAATCAAAACTGTTAACTGATCAATCAATTCTATCAGCTCCTTAATCTATTTAGGTAATTGATCAATCAATTCAGTCAATTCCTTAATCCATTCTATTAACTCTTCAATCAATTTTGTTAACTCCCCTGTTACATGATGGAAGTGGGACACTTGTCCTCTTTTTATTCGTTGCACATTCCTCAACCGTTCTCAACCATTGATCTTCATATATCTTCTCAACCGTTGATCTTCATTCTCCCAAGTCTATAAAAGAAACCTCATTCTTCCATTCTTGGTATCTAGGCTATTTGTATTGTTACTCTGCAGGAATTTACCAGCGCGCCTTTGGCACCCCCATTTCTATTTATTAGCTTGAGATCACACATTTTCTTTGGAGCTCATCTTCATTGCATGTTTATCACCACAACCATTTACTATCGACATCCTTGAACACAGCAAAGGAGTGCACTCTTTGAGGGCCCTACTTCATACAAGCAAGGACGGTTTTAATAGGCAAACAATAGAAGTTTTGATCTAAGGAAGGTTTGCATTGTCTTATTCATTGCTTCATTTCATTTAATCTTCTTAGTTTCACTATTCTATTGAGTTATGGGTATTTGATGTTGTTTATTGCATATTCATTGTTTAACCAAATTTCCCTTAACATTTCTGGCACCCACCGTGGGGCCTTGCCCCTTTATTTAATCAAAATCTAAGCTTTTTTGAAGACAGGTTCCATACAAGCATTGCACAGGCTAATCCAGCGCATTTGAACAATTCCATGACGCTTCTATCCTCTGTTCCAATGCCCATGACCATCCAGCGCTTATGGCCTCTGTTTCGGCGCATGTATCTTTTGTCACAGTGCATATGTTCTTTCTACGCATATGATCTTTCTTACTGCACTTTTAAACTTTGTTACGACACATATGTTCTTTCTGTGCATATGCTCTTTCTTACTGCGCTTTTAATCTATGTTACGGCACATATGTGTTACTGCGCTTCTGTTGACTATTTCTGCGCATTTAGTCACTAAAGTGGCGCTTCTGTAGTAGGCAGTGATTTTAGGGTTTTTCTAAGAAGAATTTGCTAACGCTGACATCTTTTGCAAGTATTCTCTGGAGCTGTTTTACAGGATAGGTTTGAGTTTAGTTTCATATAGTTGCATTTTTGATAGCTTACACTTCACTTTCTAAAGGGATAGTAAAATAGATACTCATGCAAAATCTCACATAGCTTTTAATTAGGAAAGAGGTAACTGGATCATTGCTATCTTGCATTGCAACATTGCTATCTTTTCAAAGTTATTGCTATCTGGTATAAAATTGAACTCATCATTGCTTTCTAGGTTAAAACTGAAGCACTGCTATCTCGATTGACCATCATTTCAAAGTTAACAACTCGTGCTATCGTGGTATAAAACTGAACTCATCACTGATATCTAGGTTAAAACTGAACCACTGCTATCTCGATTGACAATCATTTCAAAGTTAACTATTCGTGCTACGTGGATTAAAACTGAACTCACCATTGCTTTCTGGGTTAAAAACTAAACCATTGCTATCTTGCTAAATCACTTCAAAGTTCTGTGCTTGCCCAAGTAGATAGCTCACCTAGTTTTTTGCACTTTAAATAGGGGAAAAGAACAATTGTATTCTGTGTTTGGGGAATGATACCAGACCTATACTCTCCCCTACCTTGGGTGACCAAAATGCCAGAAGTATCATTTTCACATGTGTTTTTCCTTTAGAGGGGCCTGCTCTTGGATACCGCTTATCCAAGTAGGAACGACCCTAAGTGGTAACAGGCTAGACGCCAAGCCCTCCAAGCCACTATAAATAAATTGTGTTTGGAGCGAAAGTTTCAAACAACGAGTACAGTTGTGTTACATCGACAGCCAACCTCCCCCAAAACCCTCCAAGGTGCAACCCTTGCAGGCTGGGAGACTCCATAACGGAGAGTAGTGCTGCCGCATGTGTAACCACTCGAATGGTTGCCCTCATTAAATACCTTCTATTCTAGTGGCCAAAAACCCTTGTAATCCATTTCGAGCCTAAGATTTTGTACTTGTGTTTTTTTTTCTTTTAGTCCAAAAAGAGTCAGAAAAATCACTAAAAAAAAATTAAAAAAATCATAAAAATTCTTTGTGTTTGCTGTGTTTTCTTGCCATTAATTCAGAAAATCAAAATCAAGAAGACCTTTTTTTGCAACCAAAGTACCAAAAACATCGAAAAAATTCCAAAAAATTGCAAAAACACTGAAGAAAGCCAAGCAGCGCATCCGTCCTCTGTTCCTGCGCATCTGTGCTGACTTGCTGCGCATTTGTTTAGACTTCCTGCGCTTTTGTTGTCTGTTGCTGCGCATACATCTTTTACCAGTACGACGCATATATCCTGACTTGCTGCACATTTGTTAAATTCTGTTACGCATCTGTTTTGGTGCATACACGACAGTGAGCACTTGCACAATTTTTGAGAGAAAAATTTTACCAGTTCTGAGTACCCATTTTAGCTTAGCTCCAAGATCAGAGATCAGGTTCTACCTTGCAGTAAGTTTTCATCCATTTCATCCAAAAAGTCTCTCTTTTGTCGATCATCCCATCCACCTTCTATCAGGTCTTTCTAGTCCCAAAGTCAGAATATCCCATATCAGATCAGTGTAGGTCCCTTTCTTCGTATCATTGTGAATTTAAGTAAACCTAGTAGGTCACAGAACTTTGCTAGTGGTTTGTTGTGCGACTAGTCCCTACACAGTAAGATAGGTATCGAGTACCCTTACTAGTGGCTACCATCTTGTATCCACCGCCTTACTTGAAATCATTGAGAGAGAAAGTCCTTTAGCCAAGTCTTGTCCTAAGTATCCTATTCACAGCAGACTCCGTCAACACCTTGCCAAAATTTCTAGTCCCAGTCCATTTCATCCCACACCACCTTGCATGGTTCTTACTAGATCTCAATACAAAAAGCAACTTGAAATGGTCGGCTCATCCAACCACATCGTCACACCTCATGATAGTGATGAAGAAATCTCTCACGAAGATTATCAAGGAAGCATCCAAGATCAAAAATTCCAACGCCTAGTAGAGAAGGTGCTCCATGTAGACCCTCATAAGTATTTCTATCATCTTGGTAGTCTTGGAATTAAACTCCCCACAGATTTTGATATAAGCTCAATCCTGGAAAACATGGAAAATGATCACAAAAAGGGAAAGAATACCATAGACCCAAACACAAATGATAAAGGAAAGCGAACCATGTACCAAAATACTCCTATGGAAGAAATGAGGAAACAACTCGAGAGTCTAACGCAACAAATGTCAGATCTCAAGACGGGTACAAACACTAAAAACTACTCCTTGGAAGATATTGCACCGTACCCCTTTGACAAAAGTTTGATCATGAAACCATTTCCCTATCGATTCGAAGTTCCTAAGTTTGAGAAGTACAAAGGGAAAGGGGACCCTAGAGACCATATTAGGGAATTCAACGCAACATGTTTGGAGGTAGCTCACAATGAGACTTACTTACTGAGATTATTCCCTAGGTCTCTAGGCAGCCAAGCTATGGAGTGGTTCTCACGGCTTCCACCGGGCATCAAAATTTTTGATGAACTAGTCAACAAATTTATCACACACTTCTCTTACAATATCGAACACGAAGTATCTATGCTAGATCTATGCAACACCAAACAAAAGAGTGGTGAGTCATTCGCCACCTTCCTACAACGATGGAGACAACTAGCAAGTAAGTGTTCTTACGATATACCTGAGAAGCAGCTATTGGAGATGTTTGTCCATAACCTCAATACCGATCTTAGCTATCAAATACAAATACAATGCCCTACATCATTCTCAAAAGTCATTGAAATGGGATTGTTCATCGAAAAAGCTATGATCGCCAAAGGGGCAATCAAGTTATACAAGGACACGCCTACCTCCAACTACACGACGGACAAATCAAAGTTTTGGACCAAGAATAAGAATGTTGTCAATGATGGGGTAGTGGATGCCAAGGTGGTGGCTCCCAAACAACAACCCATACTCACTCTCAAAGGAGAAGCAAACAATGTTACACCCAACAAACCATTCTCTCAGGAACCAAGACCATGGTTCAGTTCAAATCCAAGGTGAAAGTTCACACCGCTGGGTGAATCCCAAGAATCTGCATTAAGAAAGTTATTGGCTAATAATGAAATTTCTCTACCACCAACAAGTGATTATGAACCTGTAGTCAAACCTCCCTATTGGAAGGACACGGACTATTGTGAATATCATAGAGGAAGGGGGCATACAACCAACAATTGTATCCATCTCAAAAATGTTATCCAAGATGTGCTTTATCAAAATCAAGGAGGAACCCAATAGCATACCTCCAATGAGACACATGTGGCTTACAGGGATCCACTTCTAAATCACAGCAGGCCGTACAACAACAATAACAATGGCCATAACAACAACAACACCAACAACAATCGCAACAGGCCAAATCAGAATAGTGGGAATAGTAATGCCAACTATGCAAGTGTGCCATTTGACTATACCATAAATTGCATCCGAGCATGTCCCGCAAATCAATGTCATCATGCCCAACCAATAATCAGGACCTAACAAAACTGGTTGTAGTATCATTACCAGCAGTGGTAAAGTCACACTCAATACCACCCCTCCAAGGTTGTCACCTTCTCAATCCAACTTCCGTCAGTATAATGTCATAGACCAATTACAGAAAACTTCGGCCCACATTTCTATCTTGGAGTTGTTGCATCTATCTCCTTCCCATAAGGAGATCCTCGAGAAAGCCTTAGTGGAAACCACTGTCCCCACTAACTTGGCCCAAGAGAAGTTTCTGACCATGGTAGGTAATCTGACCTCCTCAAGCTCCATATCATTTACTGAGCAAGATGACCTCTCTGTGTCTCAACCTCATAACACCCCTCTACATATTGTCGCCTTCATCCACAAGCATCGCATCAAGAGGGTTCTCATTGATGGGGGGCCGGTTTAAATATTTGCACGTTAAAGCTAGTCCTTGCATTGGGGTTCTCTGAAAAGGTAGTTGATCCAAGGAAGAAGATTACTATCAAAGCATATGATGAGGAAGAGCGAACTACAAAGGGAACAGTAGTCCTACCCATACAAGTGGGACCGGTAATAAAAGATCTTGTGTGCCAAGTCCTTGATAGGGAGCTTGCTTATAATATCCTTCTAGGGAGACCATGGATTCATGCCATGAAAGTTGTACCCCCGACCTATCACCACTGCATAAAATTCTTGCACAACGGCAAGCAAGTCACCATCCAAGGCAATCCTGACCCCTTTCAGTATTGCAACTCCTTCCTTGCCAAACCCGATTACATCATACCAAACAACAGAGCATCTATATCCCCTATCCCATAGCATGATCATACCACCGAAGCCTCCTCATCAAGGCCCAAAGAGCAGAAAATTACCATAAAAGAAAGTGGAGTGGGAGAATACTCCATAGAGCACAACCTCAATCTAGCCAAGATGCCTTTGTCTCCTCGATCTTTTGGCCTTCCCAAACATTTTCCAAAGCCATCTGCTCCTCTTATCTGATGAAACAGAGGAAAGAGATATCCTACAATGGCTTTATACTGAAGAAGAGAGCACATCGCAAGAACCACCTAGGCTCCCAACAGAACTCTATGGGCGAGGTGAAACTATCCTACACAGAATGGGCTATGAAGGACAAGGCCCCATCGGCCTCAGAAAAGAAGGAATCATAGAACCTATTCAACCTTCTTCATCCTCATTGGCTAGAAATACAAATGGTCTAGGATACAAAGGCAAGGGCAAAGCTAAAGAAAATGCTTGTCTTGTGGAAATGACCCACACACTTCAAGAGGACAGCGACACAGATTCCAATGAATATAAGTGGGATGAGCTAACAGAGCATTCCTATGATAACAAAGAGGTCGATACCATCTAAACTTTTAGCCCCTACCATGAGGGACAAATGCTACTGAACAGACCACTAGAGTCTGATTTTCCCATCTCTGAGATTATGGCTTTCGAGGAAGGTTCAAGTTCCATCACAATAAACAACTTGGAGGAAAGTAACATCCTGAACACCACCCCTACCTCTACTCCTAGTGTATCCATTCACATTATCAATGAATCAGGTCTATCCTTTGACTCCCTCCCCCTTGTGCATCCTGAGCTTATTGATTGGGATCTGCAAGGAACTCCCCAACTAGATATGTTCCAAGATGATGATGCTTATATTGACTATATGGAACTTAGGGACCACCTACCCAATGGAGATCATAAAGCTAGTTTCACTATTGAACTTAATACTGTGGCTTACTTCAGAGAGGGTGCCAAGCCTTCCAGTCGCAAAAATATCAAGGTAAAAACTAGATCTGACGGTGAAAACTGTTTTGCGGCAGTGTCAGATCCCAAAATAGTAAAAAGAAGGGACACATCTGAAGGTGAAAACCCAACTGTGGCACTTGATGATGGAAGGCTTGACACTCTCCCCACAGACATGCACTAGGAAAAGTCCCAAATTGTTGTGGAACCGACAAAGCCTGTTAATATTGGTACAGAGGAACAGCCTAAGATCATTCACTTCACTAAGTCTCTCACTCCACCAGAAAAGACCAAGTTTGTACCATTCTTCAAGAAAAAGAGTGGCAGCTTCGCTTGGTCATATGCAGACATGCCAGGTCTGGACCCAAACTTGATTCTACATCATCTTCCATTAGATCTAGGAGTAAAACCAGTGAAGCAGAAACTGAGAAAGATGCATCCACACATAGCGTTGTTGGTCAAAGAAGAACTCAAGAAGTTACTGGATGTAGGGTTCATCAGAGCTATAGACTACCTGGAATGGATATCCAACATTATACCAGTGTCCAAACTTAATGGCCGAGTCAGACTATGCAATGATTTTAGAGATCTAAACAAAGCCTGCCACTAGGATGATTTTTCGTTGCCAAATATAGATATCATAGTCGACTTAACAACAGGGCATACCATGTTATCTCTCATGGATGGATTCTCGAGATATAATCAGATCCGAATAGCACCAAAAGACCAACACAAGACAACTTTTACTTGTCCATGGGGCAATTTCTGTTGGAATGTCATGCCATTTGGGCTAAAAAATGCAGGAGCCACATATCAACGTGCTATGACGACTATATTCCATGATATGATGCATGTAACAATGGAGGACTATGTCGATGATATCCTAACAAAGTCACTCACAAGAGAATCACACCTGGATGTGTTAGAGAAAGTCTTTTAGAGATTAGACCAATTCAAAGTCAAGTTGAACCCAAAGAAATGTGTGTTCGGAGTCACTTCAGGCAAGCTACTAGGTTTCATTGTGTCGGCAAATGGAATAGAGGTGGACCTCGCCAAAGTCAAGGCTATTATGGACATGCCACCACCTAAGACTCTTACTCAATTAAGATCACTACAGGGCAAGCTACAAACAATCCGCAGATTCATATCCCAGCTAGCAGACAAGTGCCAACCATTCAGTCATCTCCTGCACAAGAACATTCCATTCAGATGGGATGAAAGGTGTGAAGAGGCATTCAACAAGCTGAAAGAATATCTTATGAATCCACCCATTCTCATGCCTCCTATCTAAGGGAAACCACTGATACTCTACATATCTACTACACCTACAGCTCTTGGGGCTCTTCTGGCACAACAAGATTATGAGAATAAAGAAAGAGCCGTCTACTACATTAGCCGAACATTAGTGGGCTATGAATTGCAATACTCACAGATAGAAAGATCATGTCTTGCGGTAGTTTTTGCTTCACAAAAAATCTAACATTATATGCTTGCACATCCATTGCAAAAATAGATGCACTGAAGTACCTACTAAGCAAAGCAACTCTCACGGGTCGCCTAGCTAAATGGATAATGCTCTTAAGTGAATATGACATTGAATATGTAGACAGAAAAGCTATCAAGGGACAAATCATTGCTGATCAACTAGCGGATGCACCATTACAGGACAGGACACCACATCGATGCAATTTGAGTTTCCAGATGAATCCCTATTCAACATATCAACATATTCCAAGAAACTCTACTTCGATGGGTCCTACACAAATCATGGATCGGGGGTAGGAATCTTGTTTGTGACTCCTCATGGAGACACAATTCCAAAGTCTTACCGTTTGTTATTCCCATGCACCAATAACATAGCAGAATATGAAGCCTTAGTAATTGGTCTCAAGATGGCAGCTGAGTGGAAAATCCAAGAGCTACATGTCTACGGTGATTCTCAACTTATAATCAATCAAGTCAACGATGATTACCAAACTAAAGATGAAAAGCTTGTCCCATACAAGAGGATGGTCGATGACTTCAAAGAACACTTTGTAATCATCTCTGTCGAACAGATACCTAGGATCAAGAACAAGTAGTAGATGCGATGGCAACCATTGCCTCTCTCCTCAAGATACTTGAAAATGAGTCACGGTACGAGTTCTTAGTGGAAACTATTCGACAACCAGCTTATGATCTTCCTGAGACCCATTCCATATGCCTTCTAGTTGGATCTAATTCACCTTGGTATGATAAGATTTACACTTACCTCAAGGACAACATCCTCCCACCTGACCTATCTTCTAACCAGCGATGAACTTTTATACGCCAAAACTCTCGCTATACCATCATTGCCGATACCCTATACTGACGGGGTCTAGATGGTACTTTACTCCATTGATTAGAACGAGAAGAATCCATAAACGCCTTGCAAGACATACACGAGGGGATCTGCGGAACACACTCTAGCGATCCTTCCTTAGCCAAGAAACTCATGCATTTGGGTTATTACTGGCCGAAAATGGAAATGGATTCATATCAGTTTGGTAAGAAGTGCAAGCAGTGCCAAATACATGGGAACCTAATACATGCACCAACTCAAGAGTTGAGACCTTTAACGACACCTTGGCCCTTTTACCAATGGGGACTTGACCTTGTGGGAAAGATCCATCCACCCTCATCCAACGGCCACAAATTCATCATAACTGCCACTAAGTATTTTACAAAGTGGATTGAAGCTGTTCCCCTCACCACTGTCACAGGTAAGCAAATCTCCTCATTTATCCTGAATTACCTCATCTGCAGATACGAAATTCCTTCATCCATTATCATGGATAACGGAAGACCATTCAAAAACTAGGATGTCCAAGAACTCTGTGAACGATTCAAGATCCAACACCGTTTCTCCACTCCATACTACCCCCAAGGTAACGGTCAAACTAAAGCATCCAACAAGACCATCTTGAAACTCCTCAAGAAGACAGTCAACGATGCTGGTCGTGATTGGCATATCCAACTCAATCCTGCTCTATGGGCCTACAGAACTAGTATACACACTCCCACATGTGCTACACCCTACGCCCTTGTCTATGGCTCAGAAGCTATCCTCCCCATTGAGGTCGAACTACCATCTCTCAGGGTGTTGTTAAAAGGTCTCATATCAGATGAAGAATACAGGGTCTTCAGGTTGCAAGAACTAGAGTTGCTGGAAGAGAGGCGACATAAAGAATTTGATCATCTCAAAGCATATCAACAAATGATGCCAAGAAGCTATAACCACAGAGTTCGCCCAAGAATCTTTAAAGTTGGAGATCTCGTTCTCAAGGAGAATCCTCGCAACCAACAAGATAGAGAAAATAAAGGCAAGTTCGAACCCAACTAGCTTGGGCCTTATGTGATTGTAGCTGCTTACAGATCAGGGGCATATCAGTTAGCGGTGTTAGAGGGTGAGCTGTTCGATGACCTGATCAACAACATGCACCTTCGCAAGTTCTATACCTAGGAGAACCCCAATGTAAGGGGGCATAAAATACAAAAAAATACAAAAAATCAGAAGAATACAAAAAAGTCAAAAAAATTAGAAAAATACAAAAAATCATCCTTTGGTGAAAACCTGGCAAACAAGCGCCTTGGATAGGTATCATGGTGAAAACCTGGCAAACAGGTATCATGTATACTTTCTGGCTTCTTCGTGCAAATAAAAGCAAGTGGTGAAAATGTGGTAAACAGGTGTTACTTGTGATAAACCGCCTTCTCCATCTTTGGGAAACTAATCACCTCGTGTCCATTCTTCCTTCCACTCGTGTCCCATTTCGATCCATATTTGTCCCATATCAAATCCTGACAGTTACCTATCGTGACTTGATACTCTATCTCTTTGTTGGCCTTGTCAACCAAGGTTATGTCCCATACCATATCCTTAAGTGTGAGCCTAGCATAGTGTCTCTTGTTAGTTCATCCATGGTCTAGGTTCATGAACTACATTGCCTCTGCACCGTCACGTAGGCAAGGCCATTTTCAATGCGCCCCTGAGGCTTCCACTGTCCCATCCGTCCCATATCTAGTCCTTCTATCCATCTGAGTCCATCTCCACTTTCTCTCGCTTAAGTCTTAGGTCCGTTAGGGTTTACCCTGAACGATGTTGCCTCTGCATCGTCACATAGGCAAGGCCATTTAGCAATGAGCCCCCGAGGCACTAGGTCAGTCCCTTAGGGTCCGTCTCCCCAATAAGGATTGTAAAATCTTCTCACCAAACAAGCAAGTGCAAGCATAACCCTTGCTTCAAGCAGAAATTTTGACACAAGGCATTTTAACCTATCCAAAGCAAAGCAAATACCCAAGACCCTCTAAATGATTTTACTCAAATTATGGCAAGAAATAAACACATCTAAATGTAAAAATGTTTTATAAATTAGAAACATGGTTAAAACATTGAGTCTTGATTTATGCTATCATGCCTTTCTATGCTACTCAAGGATGCCAAAAGCTAGAGATGCTATGATGGGGGCATGATTATTTTATTTGTTTACTATTTATGGATTAAACTTTAGTAATGTGAAGCTTGGTCTAAGGACATGATTGACAAAAGATCATCAAGGACATCAAAGGTCTCACATGAACAGGGGCAATCCTTGTTTGTTGATACGCAAGAAATACTCAGGTCATCTCGGTTCAATTATACCTCGATGCTTGTATTAGCTTGCTAAATCAAAATCCATGTAAGAAATACTCAGGTCATCTCGGTTCAATTATACCTAGATGCTTGTGTTAACTTATAACATTTCAGAAAAATACCAAAAAAATTGCCCAATGATGAAATAAAGCACTCCAAAATACTTGCACCATCAAGATGTCAAAAGCAAAGCATCCATTTTACATCCATTTACACATCCATACATCCATATCCCATGCAATAAAAGATCCAACAATGCAGAGTAACAATACAAAATAAACGCTTGTCAGTCTTCCCATCAAGTCATTCTTTCTCAATCAATCTCCTATCTATCATCCTGTCATTTCTGTGTCGATGGAGTACATTTGGACATCACAAAAATAGAGCATATAGTGGCATATCATCACATATGAGATAGTCATTTACATGATTAAATCAATTGCATACAAAATAGAGTGCATTAGGTCATCCATATCCCATCATCATATAGTGTCAAAACAGAAAACAACCAAAAAACATAGATAAGTGCATCACACATAGATACCATTTGCACTCACACACATTACAAACACATCAGACAAATCATTCCAAACTACATTAGATCATATAAACATCATATAGCATCATATCAAAAGTTGCATCTAGATAACATCTCATATAGCATCAAATAAAACATCTAAGTCTGCATATGCATCGCATCATACAATAGAAAAGAATCATAAACTCATAACATATAGAGCAAGTCACATAGCTGCATCGTCATATACATATCATAAAATGAGTCCAAGTGTACAATAGCATAGTATCTGTCTCTGAATCAAAGTCATATACAAAAATACATCCCAATAGATGGTGATACATATCTCAAAAATATAAGTGTGGTACAAGTCTACCCCTACTGCTATGGACCACCACTGCCAACAGTGTCTCCTCCTATGCTGGCCTCAAACTGCTGTGGGCCCACCACAGAGGCCCCTGATCTCGATGGACCTGCTCTCTGGGATGCTGCAGATTGGCTCCTAAAGCTCGAAGCCCTCTAACTCGCTAGCACGGCACCGTGATACAAGCCTATATAATATTGTGCCTGAGCCTGCGCTCTGGCAAGCTCACCCTGCACCTATGCTAGCTGTGTCTGTCTATACTAAATGTACCTGTGCCTGCTGCACCTGCCCAACCAAGAAAATGGTCGCTGCATCTGTCCCCAGGGCTGCCAATGCGGTGTCCCTCTTTACACGGATAATGCGTATCTATGCGTCTGCCATGTCTCTCTCTCTAGTCAACCCCACAATCACCTCTGCGTTTGTCTCTCACCAGGTGTCGGCTCTCCTGAACTGTGCCCGTAGTTGCCTAATCTCTCCCCTCAGGATAGCTATGGTCCTCTCCTACACATCTGGCTGTGCAGGACCCTGAGCTGCCTCTTCCTGTCTCTGCCCCTGTGGTTGAGGTCCCTACTACTGTGCCACCTGCTGAGGTGGTGGCATCTGTCCTTGCTGTACCTACGGTACCTCCTGTGGTACTTGCTGTGCGACCTCTGGTCCCTCCTCAACCCTCTGCCTTTGTCTGGGTTGACCTCCATCATCACCGCCTCCTCCACCTCCTCCGTCATCTCCTCCATCTCTGCCACCCCCTCGACCCCCTCATCCTCCTCTCCTCCCTCTCCTCCTCCTCTGGCCCACCTAGCCCTCGTCATCTGAATCTGCCTCATCTATGCGAGGCATCAGCACCGCAGGTCTTGAGTATCTCAGAAATGGGTGTGTAGTAAACTAGTCCTCATAATCCTGTGTCACCCCTGCATCTGCGATTGTCCTCCTCATGTCCCAGGTAATGTATGGCATCTACCAAAACTCAGCCAATGCCTCCTCATAGGATGCCATCGGCCCCCATCTATACCTCTCCGCGTGTGTCCTGGCAAACTATGCCTGTCCTTGTGGCATGCTCTGTCTCCTCCCAAACTACCTCTGTACCTGGCTGACTATCTGCCTCTCCAGGATAAAGCGTGTTCGTCCTATCAGCCATCGCATCTGGTAGCAATAGGGAAGCTCGTCTGCCTCATCATCCCACGGCTCACAGTCTAGATATGGTCACCACTCGACTACATCTACTCCATCCAATGCATGTCGCTAGTACTCCAGCTTCCCCAGCCTGTGCTGGGAAATCACTCCTGCGTAGCCATAGATGTATGGCTCTCCCCTCTATCTCTCGAACACACGGATCGGTTTAGTAATCGCTATGTGCTCCCATAGCCAAAACTGTAGAAGTGACACGCCTGCAGATAGGCTCGTACTCCTGTGATATACCACCTAGTGCATATCGTGGTATAAATGAGCAAGTACACAAACTCCCCATGCATATTGAGTCCCCTCTGTAATCATCCTCTCCATGATCCTACCCCATCCAACGGGGAACCCGTGCGACCTTCTGTCGGGGCATACCACACCTCCGATCAATCCTGCTACAATGCTTGGGAAGTAGTCGTAACACTCGTAGATATCCTGCCATGGGATCACCTGTCCGACTAGCTCAGGGTCGTCAAACACTCGCCTGCACTCAACGAGTCCTGCGCCTCTCTGTGGATCATACTCCACCAAGTCACCCTGGATAGGCAAGTGTAGAATCCTATACACATCCTCCAAGGTGATGGTCATCTCGCCCATAGGGAGGTGGAAGGTCCCATCCTCATTGTGGTATCTCTCCACTGCAGCAGTCAGCAGTCTACAGTTCACCCGAACCTCGGGCATGAAGCAAACATAGTTGAGTCCCATAGCATGAAGTGCCTCTCTATCTATCTCTGTCAGCATGTATCTCTGTAGCATAGGCATAGGGAGCTGCTCCCTAGACTGAAGTGTATCTCGTATATCCTCCTGCAAGCACACAAAGCAAGGCGTCAATCCAAAACTACAATTCCCATACTCAACATATCTATAGAAACATATCAACTTACTTAGCATTTCAAATTGATCAAAATAGCACACTACATCTCTTGACTAGATTCTTGCAATCTTAGAGATAGCTTATCGATTGACGTGTCAAGCAGGACACCAATCGGGTCAATCTGCTAAGTCTTTCGCTTATCCACAATAGGTGGTAAATGCACTGTTTCTTGACCTATGCGCCACTTCTAGTATATGCACAGCAGAAACACATGTATGCGCCGCCCTATGCTACACATGCGCCGCTTCGGTGTATGCGCCGTTACATCTCATGCATGCGCAACAAGACTATGTATGCACCGACTTATTTTACCTATGCACCGATTCTACAAATGTGCCACTTTATTGCATGTATGCGCTACAAAACAACAAATGCGCCATTTCACGCAACATATGCGCCACACTGGCTTTCAGCACATCTGTTTTCCCTAATTTTCTCCTAGCATTTATGACCCTCAAACATGACCCTAGGGAAAGTTTTTAGAGCTACATACCGGGGGTCCTACCTCTACTGGCCAGTCGAATCGACGAACGTGCTCAAATTGATGCTCCTCGCATGGAATGTCCATCCTCGTGCTGACTACTCTATGCTCTGACTGCTCTCAGCTCTCCAATGCGAATCAAACCAAGACAAGTGTGTAAATGAATTGTCTTGTGGACCCAGCTCCTATTTATAGCATGCAAACCCTAACCTGGCTAGGTGGTGACTACGACTACTTCCCGCACCCATTTTTCTTCTGGTTTTCTTCTCGTGTCTCTAAAATATGTCTTGCTTTCTTCCAACCTAACCTAAACCCTTTGTCTTCATGAGATTGTCCGTCTCACGCCTTCTACCTTTTTCCCGTCCAATCTCCCGAGGGGGCATCCTATCGTTATAACTTGTACCAGGGGCAAACTGGGGCATGTATCACCATCAGACTTTTTATTCTTTGAAGCAATGCAGTAAACTACATTGCATCAAAGAGGGGCAAAATGTATATGCCTAAAAATGGCACGATTCAGTCTAAATAAATATTCTTAATATTTATTCCCTTCTAATTCTTCTATCAATAAATAAATAAACAAATTTATTTATTTGATTCACATTCCTCTTATTTAATTAAATATCGAAATATTTAATTATTTCTTCTAAAGTCTAAATTAAATAAAATCAATTTATTTAATTAAATTCCCTAAATTCTTCTAAATGTCTCACATAATTAAATAATATTACATTATGTAATTAATCATAAATTCCTCTATCCTTAAATCCACCTCACCTTTCCACCTCACCTTTTCCACCTCACCATGTTGCACATGTAATTAAATATTTCCACATGTCCTATTTCTTCTCTAATCAAAATTAGTTAACTCATCAATCAAAACTGTTAACTGATCAATCAATTCTGTCAGCTCCTTAATCTATTCGGGTAACTAATCAATCAATTCAGTCAATTCTTGAATCCATTCTATTAACTCTTTAATCAATTTTGTTAACTCCCCTGTTACATGATGGAAGTGGGACACTTGTCCTCTTTTTATTTGTTGCACATTCCTCAACCATTCTCAACCATTGATCTTCATATATCTTCTCAACCATTGATCTTCATTCTCCCAAGTCTATAAAAGAAACCTCATTCTTCCATTCTTGGTATCCAGGCTATTTGTATTGTTACTCTGCAGGAATTTACCAGTGTGCCTTTGGCACCCCCATTTCTATTTATTAGCTTGAGATCACACATTTGCTTTGGAGCTCATCTTCATTGCACATTTATCACCAAAGCCATTTATTATCGACATCCTTGAACACAACAAAGGAGTGAACTCTCTGAGGGCCCTACTTCACACAAGCAAGGACGGTTTTAATAGGCAAACAATAGAAGTTTTGATCTAAGGAAGGTTTGCATTGTCTTATTCATTGCTTCATTTCATTTAATCTTCTTAGTTTCACTATTCTATTGAGTTATGGGTATTTGATGTTGTTTATTGCATATTCATTGTTTAACCAAATTTCCCTTAACAGAGTTAACAAGAAATGAGTGGTGGGAAAAAGAAATATAGATGGACAAAGAAGTGGTAGAGACAAATGGGATATGTGCATTCAAAGGAGGGGTGTAAATGGGTTGAAGAATAAGGTTTGTATGGCTATAATTAGGTATAGGAATGGTTGTAGAAGGAATAGAAAAGGGTTAGACACCATGGGAGACATGAGAAGAATGATCACTGGCCAAAGAAATAGGAAGGGTAAGAGTGAGGATGATTTGGAGCTTAAAGGAAAATTATGAGAAGTAGGGGTAAGACCTAAATATTGGGAATGGGATGGGAAAGTATGGAAGAACATACGAGGAGCTCATGTATCATCAACAAATTGTCCAATAGCCTTATGTGTATTCATGCCACATCTAAAGGTTAAGGAATATGGAATGGATTGATCATCAATGATTTGAACATCATCCTCAAGTGAGCCTAATTAAAATTGTAATATATCATGATGAGGTCCTTTTTCTTGTATGTATAAGCCATGTGTTTGTTCATGTTGGTCAATGGGATATGCAAATGAAACACCATGACAATTAGCTACTTCATAGTTCTCAAAATATGCATCATGAGAAGGCATAGAATGGTCCATAGGAGGATCATTAAAGGTATCTAAAAATGTTGTATCAACATGAAACATAGATAAATCCATAATATTTTCTAAGGAATGACCACTAGAGGTTAAAAGTTTAGGTTCACTATACAAGAGTGCTCTAGATCCTAGAGTAATGTAATCTACAAAAGCACATTATAAAGCATGGAATAATGTATAAAAATCATGACATGAATCATACCATTTCCTTGCTCTAGCAATTAAAGTATCTCCAAATGCATACATTAAGATAACATCATCATGTATATATGCTTATAATATTAATAAAAAAATGATCTAACATATAAGATTGCATCTTCATTTCCACTAAATGCATATATCATTGGTTCTCTAATAATATGTACATTAGAAATAACATGAAACAAATAATTATGAAATAATGAATCATTAATAATATAATGTGAGGAAGATGATTAAGCATTTTCAATGATTAAGCAAGTATTATTATATTCCTCTCGAAACAAACCATCAAGAGGTCCCACAAATTCAAGGATATAGAGGAAGGACTATCATGAGTTATAAGAGGGATATCATCATTGTTAGGTGAAGTGACATCATGAATAGTCTAAAAATGGAGTATGATCAATCCTAGATGCATCACTAGAATAGAGGGATGTGATTATAGACAAATTAATAACATATGCCATAAAAGAGGTGTTGTCATCATGAATCATATAGGTTAAGATATTTTTTAGGATGAAGGACATGGCATCCATGACTTAGATCTATCAATTTTTTTTTAGGATGAAGGACAAGGCATCTATGGCTTAGATCTATCAATATGAACCACACAAAAGATGGATTGGCAATATTAAAGGGCTAAAATAACTAGTGATTTCCATGCTTTAAACTTGAAGACTATATTTATATTTTTGTATTTTAATAATAAAATAATTGTAAATTTTTTACTACCTACCTCTTTATTTTATTAATATAGCCGAACAATAATAAATAATTAGTAAACACCCTAAGATTATGAGTTTAGACAATAATAACACTAAAAATGTTTTTCAAAAGAACAAAAGAGGGATCAAGGACTTAGATTCAAAAACAAAAATGGAGTTCTTTGTTGACAACTATTCTTTGTGATCCAAAACCATGCTTTGTGCTTAGATATGAGTTTGGTAAGCTCTAATAGATGGATGGATGTTCTATTTTTACTTTGAGTTAAACTTGTGCCTACAAAATTGGTATTCACATATGCATAAATGAACTTTATCTATGGACTTGACCTATATTAGGGATCTCTAACATTGTAATCATAATGTTGCATGCAGAGACATGGAATTGTAATAAGCATACATATTCTTGAATGTATTAAGACCTAAGGGTCAAGTCATGTATTGGTGGAATGTATATTCTATGTTGAGATCTAATAATGAGCTATCTTGTTAGAACATTTGATTTGTGTTGCTACATATATCTTCTATCCTTGTTTTCTATTTGGTACTCGCTGGTATACTACTTATTTATGTTTGGGCTGCACTAATAGATAATCCTTCATTGGTTCTCTATTCATGACTGCATCAATATAGGTAGAAATAATTTAGACAATAACTTATCTTCATACACAATCCAAATGTGTGATTAAATTAAAAGATCTCAAATGTGTATTTGGGTCACTCTTTCTATTATACATCTCAAACTATAGTGTCACAAAACCAATTGGTAACATATAAGTTGCTATCTCAAAAGCAATAGTAGTGTGTTGTGGTTCAATATACTCATCCTTATTATTTCCACTAGGAATGGCATCAACCTTACAATCTACTGTATCAAGTTTTTGAGCGTGTATCAAGGGCAGAAGTAGAATGTTAGTGTCAAGAAAATAAGAAACAATGTATGGAGTATAAAAAGGGCAAGGAACGTGGGAAGTGGATGGAGCATAAGTAATGTGAGGAATGGACATGGACTAGTAGGAGGAAGGTGATAGATAGTCTAGTAGGCATGACAATAGTAGGATAGGATGAAGTCAAGCCACTAGTAGGGTGACTACGAGGGGTAGGTGCAATGCTAGTTGGATGAGGACTAGTCATTGTTGTGAGGCCTACTTATCTCACCTTCTATTTTTTCTTACATCGTATGACATTTTGATGGACATGTGGACATTTGGGACTGATGATCCCGTTATTCAGATTTTCATGACTATTTTCTTTGCTTTGATTTGTTAGATAGAGCATGATGTGATGTTGTTATAGCTCACATGTTAGATTTCACTTGATGTTATAATGTTATGTGATATTTATTTTGATGCAAATGGGAATATTAGTTGATGAGTAAATGAATGAAATATTATGAAGTTTTGATCCTGATTTGATGTTTAGAAAATGCAAGTGAATTATGAATCTTGTAAATGATAGCATGTGTATAATTGAGGATATAGGTGATTATGCAACTGTATGTGTGTGTGCATTTCCTTTCACTTCAGCTATGATGAACATGTGCTATTGATCCATTTGTGGAAATGTACAGGTAATTTTCCATGCCCATGGAAAACTGGAGGTCATTCCAGTAACCCTATGTGATATCCATTTTTAAGCTGACCTAGTCCCAAGTGGGACCAAGGTCACTTGTGGTGGATCATGATGACTTGTAATGTCTGTGTTTGATGTTTAATTTGATTAGGGATCACCCTTTTTAATTGATTTATTGATGTGTTGTAAATTGTAATGTTTGAGTTGCACTATTTTGGTGCTATTTATTTATTGGGTCTTTTAATGTGAATTTATGGACCCCTTGGTGTTTATTTTGGTCAAATAATGATCCTAGGTCATACCCCTAGGGTCTAGGACCAATTTGAACATGTGAAACCTTAGTTTAACCTTCGTTTGGTCACCTTAAATTGACCTTGAAGTTAAGTGACGAATTTTGAAGTTAGGTGAGGTGGTGGATTAGTCAAGAGTCCACCATGACCAACTCCACTTCCCTAGGATAAGGTCTCCCTTATCTTGAAGGCCTGGGAAGCTTCCAAGGCCTTCAAGTGTGAGAGACCTCATTCATATGCTCTCACACGTGTGGGAGCATCTATGAGGGAATGTGTTTGCCTTGTTGGATAGGAGAATGACATGTGTCTTATCCTTATAGAGTCTTCCATGTGGGATTCCCCTCTCCACTATGCTCTCACACATGTGTGAGAGCATTTGTGGGAGAGTGTGAGGCTTTGTGGGATGGGAGTGTGACATGTGTCACCTCCTCATCCCTTGGGCTTTTGTGAGTGGATTGTGAGGAGGAAGGATAAGGTGACATGTGTCACCTTCTCATTCCTCAAGGCTCTTTGGTTTAGCCTATTAAACTCCATCTTGGAGAGATGGAGAGGGGTTCTTCATTTTGCTTTCTTTTTTGAAAATTGATTTTGGGGGGAGATAGCCAGAGTTGGAGGATTTTTGGATGCAAGAACATTGGAAGGAGACTTAGGAGCTCTTCTTCAACCTCTTGCCAAATTTGGGCTTATAAGGTAAGCACCCAAGGCTATATGCTTTCCTTATATTTTTACTTTCATTGTATGTGAAGATTGCTTTGTGTATTTTTGAGTTTTGGTGTATGTGTTGTGTGGGTTTTCATTTTGGGTGTTGGATGATGCTCTCCATTGAGAAGAGCTCATCTTGTTTTGGGGTGGGAGATGAGTGAACCTCCTCGGGGTTAACCTTAATATATTTGGAGTTGTGGATGGCCATGGGAGTGTATTAAGTATTTGGAATTTTGGTGAAGGCAAGAGTGCCTTGAGATTTTTGACATTTTGAGATTTTGGTGAGCACAAGAGTGCCTTGGGATTCTTGACATTTTGAGATATTAAGGCAAGAGGCCTTGTGATTTTGAGTATTATGTGTTTTGGTGATTTTGGGTTTTCCCCCTTGAGTTGAGAGTGGTCCACTCTCGTACCCCCAAAAATCCAAGTAAATGGATTCGTTATGTGAAATCCTTGGGAGGGTGTATCTATGTTTTGTGTGAGTGATTTGGTGTCAAATCCTTGTTTGTGGTATGAACTCGGTTATGTGGGTGACCTCCAAGCTCGGGGGTGACTTGTTTCAAGTCTATGGTTGGGAGGTGAGCTCCCATGGGCATTTGGAAACCTTCTTGTGATTTTTGTCGGTTTTGGTGGTCTTGGATTATTTGGAGCTTTGGAAGAATTAATGGTTTTACGAGTTTTGTCATTTATGACATCAATGTTGCCATGGCCTTTGTGGCCTTGTAAAAGTTGTTGTAGTTGAGTGTGACTCTCCTTGTGAGTTTCTTTGCATAAGAAAAAAAAGTATATGTATTCAATCTATTTCAAATCAAAGAATTGCTATCTTGTTTCCTTATAATGGCTTTGGAAAAATATTATATGTGAAAATGATGGTTCTTTCTTACCTCTCTTCCTACTCTCTAAACCTTACTATTTAAATGAATGTATTTTCTTGCTAAGAAAAAAAGAAAGAAAAATAAACTATGCTTAGAGTTGAATGTTTTTACGGAAATACAGCTTATGGATTTGTGTTGTGGAAAAGTAAAGAAAATAAATATTCTATTTTAGCTTGTATGGGAAAAGAAAACTATATATAGACTTGCTGGGTTTAATTATTAAGTCACTGTTTCTGATAAAATATTGGATTATTGTTCTTTTTGATTAAAATAAAATATATGTTGTGCTATAAAATATTGGGTTATTGTTCTTTTTGATTAAAAGAAAATATATGTTGTGCAGATATACATATGTGTATATATATACATATCATATATTAAATATATTGAAAATTTTATGCTCTGTAGAAGGGTATACTCCAGCTGACATATATATACACACACACACACACACTTACATATTTACAATCATTATATTATATATGTTGCAACCTTAGAATAAAGAAAAATATTATAAATGGCACTGCTAGAATGAAACCCATTTAGGGTTTTCATTTGTTAAAAGACAATTTTAAATCAAAAAAGTGCAGAGGCGGCGACCAAGCCGCCGCTGTTGGGGAGGACGGGGGATGGACCCCCCGTTCGCTCCTCCACAGGCTCTGTGGAGGGGGGGAGGCCACCACTCCTCCTACATTTTCTGCATTGTGCCATTTCAAATCCAGTGCCCGCCACTTCAATTCACCGCTCCTCATTTTTGAATCTGCCTGCCATAAGATTAAATTGCTTCCCTTGTGTGTTTTGACCCTGCATATATGTGTGTGTGTATATATATATATGTACTGTACTATTTTCTTACTGTGTGGTTTAAACAAAAAAAATATAACACAACCCTGTGTACAAATCCTTTAAAAAAATAGAGAGAGAGCCTCATGCAAATCTTGAAACCCTTCTTGAGGAACCTGTGAGAAACCCTGCACATTTGAGAGGGATTTCAAAACACTAAACAAAGACAAAAATAAGATTAGGGTTAGAGAAATAAAATAACTTGTAGAGAACAAATAGATAAACAAAAAAATAGGAAGGAAAATAAAAACTCATTGGAGCACACACCTCTTCTTCTCTCTCCCCTTTTCAACTTTGAAAGATCTAGAACAAATGGAGAGCTAGAATATCGGTGAGCATTTAAACCTTTATTTCCATTTAAAATTAATTAGGGTTAGTGTGACCTAAAAAAGAGTTTAGTGGGTTTAATTCAATCCTAATGTAGTTTATCTTTTGAACCCACTTAGCGAGTGGGATGAGTTATTAAAATTGGGTTTTGGTGGGGGAATTAATTATTGTAGTGAAATTAATTTATTCGTCCCTTCAACCTAATTACTTGTGCATGACTTTATGTAAAATTAATTAATTGATCTATTTAGCTAATGTGAATGCTTTTATTTTCATTACCTTGGGTAGATGATGCAACGTTGAAATAAATTATTTTTGATAAGTGTAATTAGCTTTAATTATAAATTCTTTGAAAGGGCTTTTATAGAGGGGATTGTATTTTAAATTATTTTCCCATTATTAATGAGGTGGCGTTATGCTACCAAAATTTCCCTAGGCCAGTGAAAAGGATAATTAAGTATTTTATTTCATGTCTTTACTTTATCACATTTATTAGGGTCAAATATTTCAATTAAGTCTTAGATGGAATTATTTTATTGTTAATTATGTTAATAGTTTCCTAGGGTTAGATTTCAAATTATATCAAAATCTTGTCACCTCATCTAGGAACCTTAGTGTTAGTTTACAATTATGGAAAAACTACCCCTCTTAGTGACACTCCTCATGTCACATAACCCCTTTAGTAGGCTTGCATTTCATAGGGATTGCGAAAGGAGTTTGCATTATCCCGACGCTTGATTGATATTTTCCGCCTTTGCTTGTATGTCACCGAGCGCGCATGTTGCACATGAGGGGGTTCTAGAGTAGAGTGGAAAAAGTTTTTTGATATTTCATGTCATGACCACACGACAAATGTGGACATGACACGTGTGTTCTGTGTCATAACCACATGGGAAATGTGGGCATGACAATTGCACTAGAGGGAAGAACATAAGGAGTGAGTATCACAATAAAAATAATAACATGATAAATATCAAAATGAGGGGTGATAATAGAAGGCTAGGTAGGAGGAAGATACACCATGCAAATAACTTTAAGAATTATCCTTAACACCAATACCTTGAATAATTTCTAAACAGTAGTTCTTAACAATCAATACACTGTGAAGAGCATCAACAAAATGTGTGGGATTAGTGACACTAGCTAAATTGGCAAGCTCATTAGAAAGTAATTGTGGAATGATAGCCATATATTGCCTATACATTTATTCCAAGGTTGCCTCATGATCAAAGACTTCTTCATCATGATAAATGTTATCCATCAGATCATCAAAGAGTCCATTTTTAGCTTTACTCTTTGACACAGAGGAGAAAACTCCCTCACAAAAAAAGCAAAGACTTGCACAGACAACACTCTGCCCAAACTTAAAATCAAAAATAGATTGCAACTCAGCACAAGATTCTAACTTTTATTGGCATTCAACGACATATACAGGTCACTTTATTATCAGATGAAACAATTGGTTACTACAATGTATGTCAACTATCAATGGTCTCTCTTCTTTACACAAACCAATTTACTCTCTATCCCTCTTAGACAATTAATTTTGCCTCTCTCCATTCTGCATTAGTGAACCTCTAGTTGATTCTTCTTCAAACTTCATTCAATTTCTTCTTTGGCAGTGAAATTTCTTCTTACCTGGTAGCTGACCTATCCCTGGCCACCCTCTTCTCTCCTCCAATGCCTCACTCTAATCTCTTGTTCTTTTGCTACCGAGCACCCTCCTCCAATACCAATTTGCAAAACTTTTTAATGGGCCTCCATGAGAGGCATTCCAAATTCTATTGGCGTCTCCCCTTTTCTAGATGAATTTTTTTATTTTATTTAACACCTAAGTGGGAATATTAATCACCCTTACTTCTTTTCACATGGTCTCATGAACCCGTACCTTGGTCTTTTAATGTGAGCAATGAAAAGTCATACAAATGGTTCTCTATAAGGAACTGAGGTGGAGGGAGGTGTTGATGTTTTATTTGCCTTGATAAGGCCTTCTAAGTCACCTCCCAGACAATCCTCCATTTGGCGTCTACAATCATACAAATGTATTTAATATTTCATGTCTCCTAATGCTAAAGGGACATCAAAACTATCTTCCTCCTGTCTAATCTCCCATTGATTGGGATTAAAATATAAATATGATTCTCTTTCATGTATATTTGTTTTGAAAAGAGGCTTGGTATTTGAAACATGCATTAACCATATTTGCGGTTCTTTGTGATAGAACCAACTCGCTAGCAACATGTAACTGAGCTGTGTTGTTTGGCATATTGTGTATGCGACTGAACCTCTAAATCAAAATGCCACCTTGCGTTGATTGTTCTTTAGTGATCCAAACTTGAATCAAACTATAATGTCTATCCTCTACAACATGAGGCTTCCACACACTATTTTAAGCACTCATTCCCACAACTGGGTTATAAAAAATAAACTCCACAATAGCTTTCAAATCTTCCAACACATATGACTTCAAAACAAGAAGAAGCAATAAACGAAATCCTATAAGAAGAACCCCATACCAAACCAAGATGTTGAGAAGCATGTAATTCTAGCCACTACATGAAGTTGCCAAACCATGATCCTGCACACACATCAAAATTGAAGAAAACAAACTGAAATATTTTTTTGTTGATGCCGATTACCTGTTCGCCTAGGATGCTCCTGCATCAGACACACCAGGTAGAAAGATTTTGTGAGTATGACTCACAAAATGGAGTTGAGTAGTGGGACTACTCTTCCAGGTTGAAAACAACTTGCAACAAACTCCATTGCTGAATCAGACAGAATGAATTTCTTCCTCCGCCTCTTCCAACACTTAGCTGGGACACTTGCCGACCTCCTCCACCAAGTGTGCACTTTATTCCTCCTTCCTCTTGTGGACTCATATCCACTGTAGACCGTCCTCCTTCGCCAAAGGCTCACTAGCTAAATTGGCAAGCTCATTAGAAAGTAATTATGGAATGATAGCCATATCTTACCTATCCATTTATTCCAAGGTTGCCTCATGATCAAAGACTTCTTCATCATGATAAATGTTATCCATAAGATCATCAAAGACTCCATTTTTAGCTTTACTCTTTGACGCAGAGGAGAAAACTCCCTCACAAAAAAAAACAAACACTTGCACGGACAACACTCAGCCCAAACTTAAAATCAAAATACAGATTGCAACTTAACACAAGATTCTAACTTTTATTGGCATTCAACAACACATACAGGTCACTTTATTATCAGATGAAACAATTGGTTACTACAATGTATGTCAACTATCAATGGTCTCTCTTCTTTACACAAACCAATTTACTCTCTATCCCTCTCAAACAATTAATTTTGCCTCTCTCCATTCTGCATCAGCGAACCTCTGGTTG
The DNA here is from genome assembly GCA_027924645.1 of Cunninghamia lanceolata. Classification (NCBI taxonomy): domain Eukaryota; kingdom Viridiplantae; phylum Streptophyta; class Pinopsida; order Cupressales; family Cupressaceae; genus Cunninghamia; species Cunninghamia lanceolata. Next base: position 1,696,999 of record BSBN01000144.1, on the reverse strand, counting down.
ATTCTTCTTCAAACTTCATTCAATTTCTTCTCTGGCAGTGAAATTTCTTCTTACCTGGTAGCTGACCTATTCCTGGCCACCCTTTTCTCTCCTCCAATGCCTTCACTCTAATCTCTTGTTCTTTTGTTCCTGAGCACCCTCCTCCAATACCGATTTGTAAAACTTTTTAATGGGCCTCCATGAGAGGCATTCCAACTTCTATTGGCATATCCCCTTTTCCAGATTGAACTTTTTTTAATTTTATTTAACACCTAAGTGGGTATACTAATCGCCCTTACTTCTTTTCACATGGTCTCATGAACCCGTGCCTTGGTCTTTTAATGTGAGCAATGAAAAGTCATACACATGGTTTGCTGCAAGGAACTGAGGTGACGCCTCCAAAGTAAGGTGTTGATGTTTTATTTGCCTTGATAAGGCCTTCTAAGTCACCTCCTAGACAATCCTCCATTTGGCATCTACAATCATACAAATGTATTTAATATTTTATGTCTCCTGATGCTAAAGGTACATCAAAACTATCTTCCTCCTGTCCAATCTCCCATTGATTGGGATTAAAATATAAATATGATTCTCTTTCATGTATATTTGTATTAACAAGAGGCTTAGTATTTAAAACATGCATTAACCATCTGTGCGGTTCTTTGTGATAGAACCAACTCGCTAGCAACATGTAATTAAGTTGCATTGTTTGGCATATTGTATATGCGACTGAACCTCTAAATCAAAATGCCACCCTGCGTTGATTGTTCTTTAGTGATCCAAACTTGAATCAAACTATAATGTCTGTCCTCTACAACATGAAGCTTCCACACACTATTGTAAGCACTCGTTCCCACGACTGGGGTATCAAAAGTAAACTCCACAACAACTTTCAAATCTTCCAACACATATGACTTCAAAACAAGAAGAAGCAATGAATGAAATCCTATAAGAAGAACCCCATACCAAACCAAGATCTTGAGAAGCATGTAATTCTAGCCATTGCATGAAGTTGCCAAACCATGACTTCGTACACACACCGAAATTGAAGAAAACAACTGAAATATTTTTTTGTTGATGCCGATTATCTGTTTGCCTGGGATGCTTCTGCATTAGACACACCAGGTAGAAAGATTTTGTGAGTATGACTCACAAAATGGAGTTGATTAGTGGGACTACTCTTCCAGGTTGAAAACAACTTGCAACATACTCCATTGCTGAATCAGACAGAATGAATTTCTTCCTCCGCCTCTTCCAACACTTAGCTAGGACACTTGTTGACCTCCTCCACCAAGTGTGCACTTTATTTCTCCTTCCTCTTGTGGACTCATATCCACTATAGACCATCCTCATCTGCCAAAGGCTCACTCTCCACATCCTCACTCCTCTCTTCTCGTCCTTCACCTTTGTGGGCTTCAACCCACCACAGATTGACCACCTTCACCAAATCTCTCTTGTCACGTCCTCTACAACTTCTACCTGCATGTAGGCATCTCTACTCCACTCTACCACATCTGTACATTCCACAATTTTCTCTATCATGCTACTCATCTCATCAGGTACATGCACTTCAAAATCAATATCACAAAACTCATAAACAACAGAGTTTACCTCATACTCCTCCGCTGCTCCATCGTCACTAAGTGTAATGTTCTTCTTTACTCCAACATCGTTAGGTGCAACGTTCTTCACTACTGCACTGAACAATTGTTCAATCTTCTGTATCTCTTCACCAAGCAACCCTTGATCTTCATCAGGTTCCTCATTGAACATTGGACCATCATGCAACATCAAATATTCTCCTTTACCAATCACTTCTTTCAAGAATCTTTCGATTCTTCTTATCTCCTCTTTCAACAAGAGATCATCCTCACTAAATTCTCCATTGAACATAGAACTCCCAAAGTCTATTTTCTGCACCTTTTCATCTCTCTTTTTATCTTTTATAGTTGCAACCTCTGCACACTCCATAGCTGCAAATTGATCTGTTGTACATATGCTGTCACCTGCAAACAAACAATTATCAGAAGAAACATGGGACTCTTCTCTACCCACTTTCTTCTCTGCACAAATCTCCTTTACGTTTTCATGCACTCTTCCTTCACTTCTTCTAATAACTCTTCACACATCTTCGCAATTCGTTCCTTCCATCTTTGTCTTCTCCATCTCTTCAACACTGGGATTGTCAAAACCCAGCCAATCACAAACCCTCTCTTCCTATTCCTTATTTTCTCCATCAATGACTTAAAATATTTCTTTCTCTCATTGTTGTAGGACTCCTTCACACCTACCTTGTTTCTCAAGATTTTCTCATATTCTTTACTACTGCAATTGTTCACACTTATTTACTCTCTCCTTCACAGCTTCAAGCTCTCAATCGATCAGGACTTCACACACCGACAATGATCCTTTCGATTTCTCACAACCACCTTCTCTACTACCCCACAGGTCCTAGTGGATACTCTCCATGCTCAGGAACAACCTACTTTGATACCACTTGACACAGAGGAGAAAACTCCTCCCTCACAAAAAAAAAACCAACACTTGCATGGACAACACTCTGCCCAAACTTAAAATTAAAATATAGATTGCAACTCAACACAAGATTCTAACTTTTATTGGCATTCAACAACACATACAAGTCACTTTATTATCAGATGAAACAATTGGTTACTACAATGTATGTCAACTATCAATGGTCTCTCTTCTTTACATAAACCTATTTACTCTCTATCCCTCTCAGACAATTAATTTTGCCTCTCTCCATTCTGTATTAGTGAACCTCTGGTTGATTCTTCTTCAAACTTCATTCGATTTCTTCTCTGGCAGTGAAATTTCTTCTTCCCTGGTAGTTGACCTATTCCGGGCCGCCCTCTTCTCTCCTCCAACACCTGACTCTAATCTCTTCTTTCTTTTGTTACCGAGCACCCTCCTCCAATACCGATTTGCAAAACTTTTTAATGGGCCTCCATGAGAGGCGTTCCGACTTCTATTGGTGTCTCCCCTTTTCTAGATGAACTTTTTTTAATTTTATTTAACACCTAAGTGGGAATACTAATCACCCTTACTTATTTTCACATGGTCTCATGAACCCGTGCCTTGGTCTTTTAATGCGAGCAATGAAAAGTCATACAAACATGGTTCACTGCAAGGAACTGAGGTGATGCCTCCAAAGTAAGGTGTTGATGTTTTATTTGCCTTGATAAGGCCTTCTAAGTCGCCACCCAGACAATCCTCCATTTGGCGTCTACAATCATACAAATGTATTTAATATTTCATGTCTCTTGATGCTAAAGGGTTAGCAAAACTATCTTCCTCCTATCCAATCTCCCATTGATTGGGATTAAAATATAAATATGATTCTCTTTCATGTATATTTGTATTGACAAGAAGCTCAATATTTGAAACATGCATTAACCATATTTGAGGTTCTTTGTGATAGAACCAACTCGCTAGCAACATGTAACTAAGCTACGTTGTTTGGCATATTGTATATGCGACCGAACCCTCTAAATTAAAATGCCACCCTGCGTCAATTGTTCTTCAGTGATCCAAACTTGAATCAAACTATAATGTTTGTCCTCTACAACATGAGTCTTCCACACACTATTCTAAGCACTCGTTCCCACAACTGGGGTATCAAAAGTAAACTCCACAACAACTTTCAAATCTTCCAACACATATGACTTCAAAACAAGAAGAAGCAATGAACGAAATCCTGTAAAAAGAACCCCATACCAAACCAAGATGCTGAGAAGCATGTAATTCTAGCCACTGCATGAAGTTGCCAAACCATGACCCTACACACACACCAAAATTGAAGAAAACAAACTGAAATATTTTTTATTGATGTCGATTACGTATTCGCTCGAGATGCTCCTGCATCACTCTTAGCCATTGTAGGATTTAAATAGAGTCTTCTTTGCAAAGGAAGAATGCGATGACAATGGGACTTTGACATAAACTCAACACACAAACCCTATAAAGGATAAATAGGATGAAACAAGGGTAGGATTTGATGTAAAACTTTGAAAAATCACAAATTCTTAAATTTGGAGATGAAATTAGAATAAATAGAAGTAAACCCTAAAGGACAAGACCTAAGGGGGTTTAAGATAAGGCGAGTGCACCAAAATGAAAGGAAAAAAACACAACCTTTCATTATAATATAGGGAAATATACTAATAAGCAATAATTAATAAATAAGCTTTTCAAAATGACAAAAAATGAATCAAGGACTTAGCTTCAGAAGCAACAATGGAGTTCTTTTTTGAAGGCCCTACTTTATGATCCAAAATTGTGCCATGTGATCAGCTTTGAGATTGATAGGCTCTAACAGATGGATAAATGTTTCATTTTTTTAAAATTTCGGGTCAAATTTACCCATGTGGAACAAATCTTTGCATTTGTGGAAATGAACCTTATTTGTGGACTCAATTTGTACTCAGGAATGACTTGGGCACCTTTTGATGTCTAGAAGATACCTGCGTTGGTGTCTAGAACTCGTATCTAAAAAATAGGTAGTGTTGATGAGCACCTTTGGTAGTGCTAAGCGAGGACATTCTCCTTATGTTAAATCCCTAGATCTAAATTAATAGTTTGCAACAAAGATTGAAGACAAAAACAACCATGCAGTGTGCCTCAATTTGTTGCTAAATACATATACTAATGTAAGCCAATGAGACTCTATCTGTAATGAGACAAGTAGTTAAATGATAGCTAATGAAAAATAAAATAAAATGGAATTAAGATTTTGTCCTTTTATACAATACCTAGCATGCAAATCACACATTTCACTGAAATAAAAAAGCAACAATTAGTACGAAGGGAGTTGACTTGGGCCCATATTTAAATTTGAATTTAGGAATGACGCGGGGTTATTTCTATGCTACGAACTTGACCCAAGGTCATTTTTGTTTTACAAATTTGACCAGGATCATTTTGTGTTATAGATTTAATCTAGGATAATAAATAGATAAAATACAAATCAAGTCTGGACTCTCAAATTGATCTAAGATAATAAATAGATAAAATACAAATAAAATCTAAACTCTTAAAATGATCTAGAATAATAAATAGATAAACTAGCAATTGCACCTTGGTGTGCAATGGGTACCCCGAGGAGTTACATGGAAGTTCAATTTCCATGTGTCTAAGTGAATGATGATTGTTTTCTATCCCTATGGTCCATGTCATGATCTAGTATTGAGAGAGAGTATTTCAGGGTGTTGAGAGCTTTGTGGTGTTTAATAAATCTGATGAACCACAACTTGTGATCATCCAAAGTCACCAATCGAGTATACTTTTTTTTTGCGGGATCCCCTGCCATCTTCACCATGGGTATCGCCACCTGCATATTACACAAATGATTAGTGTCCCTCATCTATCTAGCGACAATCCATTCAAACACCTTGACAATTGAGATTGAGAAAGTGAGTTAAATTTTATATTTGTTATAAATTAATTAAATAGTACTTTATTAAAAATATATAGTATTATTTGTATTTAATAATTTGTATCATATAGAATATAATATTTAATGATAAATATAAATATAATATAAATTATATCTATACAATTAATATATAATAAAATAACAAATATGTTTTAAAATATACTCTATTAAGTATTATTATGCTAGATATTATATATGATATATAAAATAAATACAATTAAACTATAAATATACCATTTGATAATTTTAAAATATATTAAATAATTTATATCATATAAAATATACTACATAAAAAATCAATATAATTATATTAAATATTATATTATATAAAATAAATATAAATGTTAAATATATAATATGATTAATTTAAATATACCATTTAATAGTATTATATTAATAATTATATTTAATATAATATATAAAGTAAATATAAAGAAAAATAAATATATTATGCTATACTATAATACTTAAAATTTATAACTATAATATATTTTATATTTATAATATTGTATTTTAAGTTGTTAAGTTATTTCTATATATATTAAATATTAAATATTAAATAATGTTAAATATTAAGTTGTGTCTATTAATATTAAATATTATTAATTATTGAAAAGTTATAAAAATGATTAATAATTAAAAAAATTAAAAATTAAAAAATACGACTCTTTATAATAATTAAAAACAATTATTTAATTCTATAAATTTAAAATTAAAATGCACCGCAAGCATAGCCATACAAAGAGGTGCGTATTAAAAAAAGTATCCGGCGGGGGACATTGGACATTTAAACCACATGAGACAATCCAAAAGAACAAACGAAAGTACAGGGTAGAATGAATGAGAATGATCATTTGAATCATCTTACATCGCTTTAGTAAAGTGTCAGTTGTTGATCTCTCAAATTACATCATGCCATATTTGGATTATTGGCATTTAATGACTGGTTAAAAGTCACTCACTCTTTTCTGTATCGTTGGCATGAAAAGCACCATTTCATGAGGCTCCAATTTAGCTAGATGATCTAGACCAGCCTATAACAAGCTCCATTTTTTACATTGTAAAAGTAACATACCCTGACCTTTAATATAAGTTTTTCAATTAGAATGCTTGATCATAGACCCAAGTCTATCATACAAAAGGACGCTTTTTGCCGCTATGTTTATGTAGTTAAGCTTAGTTTTGTAAACCCGTGATGGCTAATGGTTTTGTGTTTTAAGAAATGTATCTTCAATTGTCATTGGTGGTAAAGGTGAAATTTTGAAATAATTATTCATAGGAAAGTTATACATGTAGCCATGTTTTGTACTTGAAATTCAAGGAACTTTGAATCCACAAATTTTAGTTCAACATAATACACAAATAAGGATATGGTTTGTCCATACACCCTTTGGTATACTATACACAGAGCTAAAATACAGTAGATGCGGGATCGAATCCCAAACTCTTCCTCGCTAGAAGGAAAAGGAAAACCAATAAAGAGAGAAAAATATCAGCCCCCTTGGCTCTCGTATGTATGAATTGTTGCTACTGGTTTGAAAACCCTAAAAGCATATTAGAACTTTAAACCCCTAAAATTCTCATCTCCTGCAAAAGAAATAGGGATTTGAAATTAAATGGAGAAGCATTAAATTAATGATTAATGTATAAGCAAAGGTAACTAACAGATCTAGTGCTTCAAATGCGAAAAAGAGATGAGGTGTGTCAGCGGCAACGTGCATATTTGACGCTCTTCAAATAAATTTTTTTTTTGCAACTCTTCTTCCTAGATCTACGTTGACATGAGTTCTGCAGGCATTGAGAAGTGCTCCCCACACAAGGATAATTAATATATATTGTATTGTGAACAATTAAAACTAATAAATAAATATAATAATTAATTTATATAATATATATTGCTCTATAATTGTTATTTAATTTCATTTATATATTTCTTCATCTCTCTCTCTTTCATTTACTCTATATCTCTACCTCTCTATCTATCTACATCTCTCTCCCTTTCTCTCTCTTTATCTATATATACCCCCTCTCTCTTTCTCTCTTTATCCATCCATCTATCTCTCATCTTTAGATTGTTGATACTAAATGAGTGAATGAAAGTTAGTCTCTCTTTTCTCTATATCTCTTTCCCTTTATATTTCTCATCTATATCTCTCTCTCTCTATTCATTTCTCTTTAAATCATCCTTTTCTCTCTCCCCTCTCTTCCTCTTATCTTTCTCTATTCTTCTCTGTCTCTATCTTCCTCTTTCTATCTTTCTTCCCTCTCTCTCTATAGATTGTTGGTAGAAAATGATTGATTGAAAGTTAGTCTCTTTTACCATTTATATTTCTTATCCATCTCTCTTTCTATGGGTTGTTGGCACAAAATGAGTAAATGAGAGTCTCTCTCTCTCTCTTTCTATTGCAGATCATAGAAAATTGAGTGTAACAATTATCATGATACCATATCAAGAGTGCTCACTATGCATAGTGCTATGTACAACATGGGCACTTCAAATCTTATTGTCTCCTTCCTATCATAGAAAATTGAGTGTAACAATTGTCATGATACCATATCAAGAGTGCTCACTATGCATAGTGCTATGTACAACATGGGCACTTCAAATCTTATTGTCTCCCACTTATCAAGCAATTTTTCATGAAAACTACCTATTCAACTTTGAGGATTAACACAAAAACTAAAACGATCATGGTAAACACAAGCAAGTAAATAAAACCATTAATTATATAATTCTATTAATAATGTATATAAATAATAACAAATTCCAACAATCAGTAACAAGAATTTATTTAATATTCTTTTGACCACCTTCCACTTTGAACAATTTCATCCAATCAACCTATACAATGACAATATTATACTCCTATTATGCTTCTAGGAGACAATATTCTTCTCAACCTCCTTAATAACCAAAATATATTTATTGATATTGTAATTTTTTGAGAGTTCTCTATAATCCATATCAAAAAATTGAGTATTAATCATAATCCACATTTCATTAATAGTTGGCAAAGATCATGTCCTTCATATTGCATGTATCAACATAAGAGAAATAGTAAAAAATAATATAATTTTATAATATAATATCACTTAAATACAAAAAAAAAATATTTTATATATCAAGTATATATATATATATATTTTAGCTCGTCAAAGTTTATTGCGAAGGAGGGAGGTCATGTGTCTAACTTGGATGAACGGATTATGTGACAAGCTTAAATGGAGAGGTAGAATCATTGGTGGTATCCTATAATGAAAAAATCAAAGTGATGCATTTTTCCTCTTCTTCCATTTTTACATAGAGTGTTGACAATTTAAGTAAGAAAATTCCATAGCATGAAAAGACAAATGAACAATTCAAAAATATAAAATCTTGACATGCTTATTATTAAAAATTATGGATATTATTATTATTCTACGTAGATTGACATGCTATGCTTAGGAAAACAAGTCATTTGCTTAAGGACCTAATAATTTACCTTTAAGACCTCTTCAGGTTACCCATTGCACACTAAAGTTGTGGAAGGCCAATTAGAGATTTTCTTTTCTTTTTTGCATATAGTTGTTCAATATGAGGTCAATTGGAAATTTGTTAAGAAAATGATGCCATGTGCACAACCAAGTTCTTGATGAATAGGTAGTAGCTTCAGATTGATTATTCATCTAGTTATAGCAACTTTATAAATTAGTTAATGTTTAAAATTTAGTCTCCTATGTTGCAACATCCTTGGAATATAAAAAATAGATAAAAATATTTAAAAATATTCTCTCTACCTCTCTACAACTATGTCTTCTTCTCTCTCTCCAAATTTTTGATCGATAAACACAAGAAAGGAATGGATCTAGCAGCCAAAGTTAGCCATAATTGGAAATGTTCTCTCTCTCCCCATGAAGATGTTCCATTTGTGGATTGTTGGCCAAAAGTCAACCTCTCTCTCTCTGTGTTCCTCTTTGTCTAATTCTTTGTTTAAAATTTAGTTTCCTTTCTCTCTCTCCAAATTTTTGATCGATAAACACAAGAAAGGAATGGATCTAGCAGCCAAAGTTAGCCATAATTGGAAATGTCCTCTCTCTCCCCATGAAGATGTTCCATTTGTGGAAATTGTTGGCCAAACGTCATCCTGTGTGTGTGTGTGTTCCTCTTTGTCTAATTCTTTGTCTCCTCTCTCTTTCTTTCTATCTTTATATATGTCTCTTTCTCACTTTCTTTCTCTCCCTTTCTCTCTTTTTCTAAACCTCTTTGTCTATATCTATATCAATCTGTCCTGAGTTCTATCTCTCTTTCATAGAATCAAAATAATAATAATGTCCATAATTTTCAACATTTGTTTTTGGTAGCCTCTTCATTTTGGGTAGGAACTTGGCTATGAAAAATAAGGAATTTAAAATCTATCAAAGTCCAAATTAGTACAAAATTAAGGTTTCATTATTTTGTCAAGTTACACTTGAATGAATTCCATGCCTTACATAATTCACAATTTGTGGAAATTCATAAGAAATAGAGGAATGCTTCCCCCTAGCCCATCCCTTATGTTCCTGTTGTTTCTTGTTAGATTAATATAGGGGCTTCCACCTATTATCATATCAAAACCTCCAACTGAATTTACATTTCATCTGTCTTTCTTTTGTCAAATTTTGCACATCTTCTACATCAATCAATTTACCCTTTTAATGTGGTTTTCCACCAAAATTTTGAGGATAAGCTTTTTTTTGTAGATACGACATAATCAAGTGGTATACCCAAATGAAAAGAAAATGACATCTCACAAGTAGCAATACAAACCTATAATCTTGTATTTCTCTCAAGTGTATATAAGAGTAGTGAAATATAAGGCAATAAGGAGTGGGCAAGAAAACAATGAATGGTATAAGGTAAAAAGGAAGAAACATGTAATTCCTTCCATTCATCATATTCAAGTCAATTGGACAAACTTCTTGCATTGTCTATATTATTTTCAAGATTCTGCCACTTTTCTTGCGTTGCCTAGTGCAATTTTTCTATACATCTAAATGTAGTTGTTGATGGATCTCTTGTACATATACTTAAAGTGAGTTGTTGAATGGGTTTTTACATTTACATTCTGCACTCTTTTATTGTCATACGTATTTAAAGTGAGTGGCAAGCTAATTGATTGACTATTAAAGATGTGATTATACCTCTCAAGAATACAACCTTGAAGGTTTAAAGTGAAAATGACCATGAAAGTTTGAAAGTCACATAACTTTTAGATCCGATGATGCTCATAAATCTTATCATATTGCATCGTATTATGGTAATGTCCACTGTTGATCACCCAAGCCAAGCAATGGAGATTCACATCCATTAAAAATTGAAACTTTGAAACCTTCTGCTCAAACTGGTTACATTAACATTTTCAAAATAACTCTAAAAGAAGCTAAACTATATCATATTGAGCAATTTTTGGTTTGCAACCTTTAAAAATGTTATATTATTTTTTGCATATGGGAAACTTAAAGTATACATAGTTTTTAAAATTGAGTCATAAGAGTAATAAATAAGGGGGTATATTTGTAAGAGTAGAACATAGTTTTTAAAATTGAGTCATAAGAGTAATAAATAAGGGGGGTGTATTTGTAAGGGTAGTAAAGAGGAAATTTTTATTTGTTTGTAATATAAGTATTCTCAAAAAGAGAGTATATATAGAATATTTGTATTATTTGTTTGGGCCTATTTTGATTTGTTGAATCATGGTCATCATTTGAAGATTGAAATCATGTAATAATGTGTGTTGTTGTTCTATAGTGATAAGTAAAGTTTAAGTAGATGATTTGGATTATGTAATGATGAGGCATGATGTACAATAGTTTTGATTATGTGTTTATGTGATCAAGTAATCATGTGATCAAGGAATATAAAGAGTTTGGTAAATGTTGTAGCATTCTAAGTCTAGCCATTTGTAATGTTTGTATCAAGAAAGTGATCAATGAGAATCAATTGGAGTTGAAGGGTTTTAGCATTTGTGTGTTTCTGTAATTATTTGCATTTATGAGCATATTTGATGTTTATTATCAAGTGTGATTTTTTGGTACCTGTATGATCAGTTTTCAGTAGTGCTTGCATTTCCATGCTAGAAGAGTGTGATAATTATATCATAGAGAGAGAGAGAGAGAGAGAGAGAGAGAGAGAGAGAGAGAGAGAGAGAGAGAGAGAGAGAGAGAGAGAGAGAGAGAGATTGTTTATTGTATGCCCCAATAAATAAAACCAATAAAGTAAGTAATATAATTAGATTAACTTAAAAATTTAGTTTAGAAACAATACAAAAATACATGTTATTAAATTGATAAAGAAGGTAAAAATATTTAGTTTCATTTGTGGTAGGAAGATGCTTTGCTATATTTAGTGATGTAATTATGCTCATTACTATTAAATCTAAAATTGTGACACCCCGACAAAATAAAAGATGACATGTGTCTAGTCCAAGTTCAATCCTACACCTACAATTTTGATTTATGCACCTACACTAGTAACCTTTTTCTATGGTATTGACTCTAAATTGTGGCTTTGAAGTTTAGGCTCCAAGTGCCACCCATTAGATTTAGGTTGATAAAATGGAAGTTGTTTGATTGCTCTCTAAGTAGCGTAGGTTTCATGTTATAAAGCTTCATTACTTCTTTCCAAGAAAATGATGGGCAAAGTCCTTTCTTGTTGATGGATCGATAAGGACCTCAATACAAGTTGATATGTAGGTATGGTGGATACCATATAATATATAATTAATTTTCCCAAAGCTTTTTTAGTGTTAAGCTATGTTGCCTTGTACCTCTAAAGTTGATATTGATACAATTTTTCGATGGTAGAAAAGGGCCCTTCTTTTTGTCTCTCTCTATATATATTATCTCCCTCTCCCTCTCCGTCAATATTTTTTTTGCCAACATTTGTAACTACAACATATAACATGTCATTCACAATTGTACTAAGAGAGTGCCAAGGGAGGAACTTGGAAATTGTATAGGACATGTCATTTTTCATTGAATATACACTAAGTTACAAAATGTTTGTTGGATTGACTTCCTTGCGATTGACCTAGTGTATCTTCTTTCTCACTTCTCCTATTTGCACTTGTTTCTCACCTTTGGGAGTCTTAAATTACATTATGCCATTGTTTTCCTATTACCTATACTTGCTTTGTTTTAGTTTCACATACAACCTTGTGACTATGCAAATACTATTTTGATTATATGTTGTTGAATGTTGATACACTCTGAGGTCAAGTCCTCTTAAGGCCCATACAACCTCTCACCCTTCTAATGATGTTTATGTGTTTATAATCGCATGCTACAACTTTTGTACACGTCAATTCTTTATTGATAATTATTAAATTATTTCTATAAAATATTATATTATAAAATTGTATATGCTAATAGATTAAGTTTGATTCATAGATCAATAATTAGATAAGGTTTTTAATTTGTTTATTATTTTTACTTCTTTTAGAACTTATATTTCCAATTTGTTGCTTCATTAATTATGTCAAAAGATTATTAGAGGAAAATGCAAATTAGAAATATAAAAAGATAGAGACAAAGTTTCTTTTTCTTCTTCATTCTAAGAGGATTTCTCCATAGAGCTCTCTTAGGAACCCTTTGTTCTTTTCAAATTGAGTTCAAAAACTTATTGTATATGAAAGACTGTCTTAACATTGAAAGAGAGAGACATACTATTAACCAACACGAAAATATATTATATGTACATATATTTTAGTATAATATTATATTGTAAAACTATATATAGATTAAATATACTATATATTTAATATTTATAGATTTTTATTATTTAGTTATATATGCTTTATATATGAAATAATAATATAATAATTATATAAATAATATATAATATATTTATATAACAGATTATTAAAGTATTTCTATAATAATATCATATTATTAAAGTGTATATTTACATTAATTATAATATATTAAATATTTATATATTTGTTATTTGATTATATACTTATTTTATATAAAATATATATTAAATTAAATAACAAATATATAAATATTAAATATACAATATTGTATATTAAAATATATATAAATATGAAAATTAAATATTTTTAAAATTAAATACAATATAATTAATGAATGATTGCATACTTATTATATAAATATAATGATTGTATAGGACTACAAATATTACCACATATATTAAATTAGAGAACAAGGTAATTATGTACCATTACCTAAAAAAATAGACATACATTTTGTATAGATAAAGTCAATAGGCCATTTTTTCAATGACATTACAGTGTAGCACTATTAATTTCTATTTAATTTTGGGCCATTTTGATGGAAAGTCTTTAATACAATTGTACATATTGAGAAATGGCACACTCTTGTCCTAGGTTAATATCTTTCTATAGATTTATTTATACTTTTATCTACATGGATACATAAATATATTCAATATATATATTATGAACCTAGTTATTAATCCATAAAATAGGAATATTAAAAAAAACATTTCATAAAAGTTATGTAACACAAAACATCTAATCTATTTGAAATATAGCAAAACTTATATAATATGTATATAAATCTTAAATTTTCAACCTAAAAATCATGTACTTTCATAAATATTGCAAACACACGTGATAGTTAGTTAAACAGTATTTGAATTAGGCAAAGATTTATTTTAAAATTACAAGGAAGAAATCTCCAATAAAGTAAGAGGACTAAACATTTGTTTGGTTTAAAAAGTAAATATGGTGGAACTCGATGTTTGGGCTCAACTTCTTTTTCTTATTTGCCAACAATGGAGGGCCATCCGATTTGGAAAACCGACGAGAATGATCAAGGGGAGTACCGGCGGAGTTAGGGTTCGCTGGGGAGATTTTTTTCCCAGTGTGAGAACAACTGACGAGTTTAGAAAATTTCCCGGCAGAAATTTTTTAACAGCGTGAGATTAATTCACACCCACATTTATACTAAAGGACAATTCGTTAACACTGCTCTAACAAAGATCATATTCTTTGCAATGACGTGCCAACGGCGGAAAATATCTTGGCATCTCCTCGCAAACTGCAAATTGGGGGAAAAAATAGGTGTAACAATAACTCCTTCGAACCCATCGATGTGACTTAAATCGTCGGCCACACATTATTCCCTTCTTCCGACACACTTCAGTCACTCCGATACTACTCCCAAAACATGCTTGTCGGCCAGACATTTCTCATCGGCGAACTACAACTTTGCTCGCTCAATACACCGATACATTGAACATTTCTCACGCCGGAATATATTGACGGTAAAATGGAAAACGAACAGTCCGATCTTTTTCGATCGTCTTGCACGAATGGCTGTGATTGTTTGAATGGTCGTCCCTGTACCTTTGCGAGAACTCAGGCCGTTGATTCTGCACTGCAACTGGTATGAAGGTCGACTTGCTATGTAAGTGAAACGCCTATCGGCGTAAAAATACTCGGCGAAGGGGAACGAAAAATGGCGAACGACAGCTGGCAAAATTGAACGGCCTGTGAAGTTTCAATCGTCTTGGCACTAATGTGGACAATTTTCAACCATAGATTCTAAAAGTCAGCCCTCTTGTTCACAAAGGGAACGCCTCGACGTAAATATAAATCACGTTTGAACTCTTAAAAAGTGTGGAGGTATAATCATGTTAAATTCAAATTAATTACAACTTTAAAAAAAACCTCACTTGTATACTAATCATCATATTCAAAACAAACAAGGTCAAAGTGCATTCACAATAGAGGGGAAAAATATGAGGTATACAATTTGCACCTTTATGGTGTGTAACATAAAAGGTATTAATCTAAAATTAGAGCAACTTTACTTGAGGGCATAATGTTTGTATGTCCTTGTTCGTAGGTATTTTATCTTTTATTCTCACTCCAACATTGGGAATCGTACTCGAGCTTTAGTTGCTTCACGTGGCACTCTGACTCTCCACTCTTTCTTTGTGCAAACGGAGTATAAATAAGGTACAAAGTTATTTAGAGGGGAAGCGTACAAAAGTGAAAGGAATTATTATTATTAGATTTATATATTATCACGACTTTTACGGGTTCTGCTTTGAAAAAGATATACTTGTTATTATTATTATTAAATTTCTTTACATCTCGAATCTAAAATAAAGGGGCTCCCCGTAAAAAGGTTAAGCAAATATTCTTATCGGAAGAAATGTTGGAGGAGAAAAGAAGGAAGCATTTTATATTAATTAAATAAATAAATAATTTGAAGGTAGGGTGAAAATTGCATATCTATACACATTTCCCTAAATAGAAAATGACATAGGTATGCAAATTTTACCATATTGATATTATATGTTACCTATACATATTTCTATACATTTATATCCGACCTCATTCTTATGATTCACACATTCTTAGACATCTACTTCTTATCTCACTTTTATGTTTGCACATCTCATACACTTAAAGGGATCTAGTTCTACACAAACATTTTAGGAGCATATGCATGACCGAAGGGTGTTGTTTTTGGTCAATTGTACACATTTTTGTGGGTTAACCTAGGAGAACATGTCCCTTGTGACATTATAAATATTGCTAGTCCATAGATATCTAAAGATGCAAAAGAAGTCAAAGAGAATCAAGCAAAGTAAAGACCAAGAGTTTGTAGATCACACAGTACAAGTTAGTTGGTAAAAGATAGATCTATAGTTGCAAATTCATCCCTAATCCCTAGATTCATCCTTGCACAGTGTCAACATAATATTTTAATTTCAAGGTGATTACTAGTTTGAGATTCCTTGTTCCTAATCCTAAGGCATATCAAATTCAGATCCATATCATATTATTGCATTCATCGACCGTATAACTAGGTACATTTGTTTCAATTTATATTTCCTACATTTGATTATTGGCACAAATTATCATAATAAGAGTACCAACTTCATAATTAATTAGTCTAGGTTAATTATGCTTAAATGCATGTTCATTCTATTATATTAGCCTAGACCAAGCCTAAGGAAAGTCTATTTTTTGTTACACTATTGTAGGGAAATAAATAGACCCTATGGGTCCAAGCAAGAAGTTGGGTCCACATATAGGGGAAGTGTCGGGCAAAAAAAATCCCGACAAGAATGGGATTCCGTTTAGGCTCAGGGTCTTGATCCTTAATGGGACCCCATTTAGGAACAAGGACCCGTTTAGGTTCGAGATTCTAGACTAAACAGGTTCCCATTTAGAAATGGGATCCATCTTAGAAATGGGACGCCGTCTCTAAATGGGGTCCCATTTCTTAAAAGTATTTATTCTTTTAAAAAATGACATGCGAGGTCATTTTTTTCCAACAATGATAGAGGGAGAGCGACAAACCAATGACCAAGCAGAACAGGATCCTGATTTTCGACCACCTGCCACTACCATTTTCCACCTACCACCTCCTCCCACTAGACACTCAATTCCTCAAGACCTCCAAGTAGGTTTTCCACATTTTTTATGTATTTTTTTCTAGTTTTAGGTTTACAGTAAATGAAACTATTTTCACTAAAATTTTCATGTGAATTTACCTATTTTTTATGTAGTTTGAAGCAAATTTAGGGTCTAATGTACGAATTTAGCATTTTGGGTTTAATTTAAATTTAGGGTTTAATGTAAATTGAAAAATATTATTTTTAAATAACCACATTATGATAACAATATAGATTAGTGAACGTAGATTTTCAAATTTTAGTTGAAATCAATGATCAATAACCACACCAAGTATCTACCTTAAAAACTTTACATCCTAAAACCTAGAAAATCGAAACCCTACCAAGAATTTAATGATGATCCCCTTGATAAGGAAAGGTCCCATGTTGGCATTTTAGATTTACAATTTTGCCCTTCGACAAAGGAATTAGTTTATATTGAAATGGACTAAAAAACACTAGTCTTACAAAGATCCATTTAGACTAACCTTACCCCCCCCTGCCCTCTCTCTCTCCAAACTTCTCTCTTTCTCTCTCTCAAAATATATACTAATATGTTGAAGTTAATTATCTCAACAAAAAAAACTTATGCATTAGATTAGTGCTTGCATTAAGACTTGATTAAAGGCCAAACTAATCATCTAATTGAACCAATTGAGTCTAAAATTAGTTCAATTGTGTATGTATATATTAGATTAGTACACGTTTGTTAAGGCTTGGTTAGGCCAAACTAATCATTTAATTGAACCAATTAAATCACTAGTTCAATTATGTACATAACTAGGCTTAATTGAGACCTATGAACCAAACTACATCACTTTAGTGCATATTGGGGATGGATCAACCCTAATTTAATGCTTGATTAAAAAATATTACATAAATGATTCAATAAGGTGTGTAGTTTGGGATAACTAAATGTTGAGAATTGATTACATATAATTAGTGTATGTTCACCCTTGATTAGCCCCAATTATCCATCTAGTTAAACTCACTCAATTAATTTAATAAAGTTAGTTTTCAAAACTTACTCTAAAATATAAAAGTATATGTTTTATATTAATTTGGTATAGAGCCAATATAAAACATTTGAATTTACTAGGATAAATATCTTAAATATATCTATCTAAAAGATGCTAAGAGATATCAACTTTTAATGTAATTTAAATCCTCTTTTCTCTTTTCATTTCTCATTTCAAATTTAAACAGATAGATTTCATCTCTCTCTCTCTCTCTACCCTTGGAGTTGTATTTAAAAGGGTAACCTTAATTCATTCTTATACACCTCTAGATTTAAAATTTTGAATTTATAAGGGATCTCATAGGTAAATCATTGAAGCATTAAATTAGAGCATTTATATTAAACTAAACATTGTTTAGATCCCATCATCATCTAGAACATCCCCTTCATGTTTATTTGTTATCTTGAAAGGTTAAAGACATGAAAATTCTTGAAGATTTTTAAAGATTAGATCCACATGTCTAGAGCTCAAATATGCACACTCATGTAGGTGATATATGTAGGTGCATGATTGATCTCACAATTATAAAACTTATTTGTAATGACAAACAACATGACTTTGTAAATTTTGAAGCATTTATCCAAGCATTGAAAGTTTCTTAGATACATTGACAAATCATTTTCAAAACTCCAATATGTTTGCATTGAATTTCCAACTAAGTAGGTTCTTATAAATATTTATTTCATTTATTTAATTTCATCCATTTTGTCAATTTATTTTATAAGGGTGTACACATTCAAGTTTATTATTGTTTAATTATTTTATAATATATTTAAATATACATGCATACACATATGTGAATAATCTACATGCATGTATGCATGTGTGCGCACGTGTACATATATGTAATTTTTAAATGTAAACTTGATTTAAATTAAATTAAAGTAGTTCACTCAAATTTATTTATTTATGATAAATATTAAATATTTATGACAAATATTTTTGTGCCACTTATGGGACATCCCGATTTTTGTTTGAAATCACATATTTGTTAGAAAAATTAATGATTTAAGCCTTGAGGGGTTCCATCTAAAACCCCCTTAGATCAAACCCCCTTGGGAATAACTCCCCTATTCTTAAATCAAACCCTCGATGGAGTCTCCTCTGCACCTATCAAAATGCTAACAAAATACTAATTTTGCTTCACCTTTTGGGGGATCAAATGAATTTATTTAGAAATTCTATTTTGTAAGTATGTAGCCCTTAGTATAAGCTTTCCAAAAAGTATGATATTGAATATATTTCATTTGATTATTATATTTATTTTATATTTTCTAGTGAACATTGGTTTTTCACTGAACATCAAGGTCTCTATTCCACATACGTTGAAAAATAAAAAAATAGACATTTTTTTTTGAAAAATATCTGCACACTAGGTATTGATGTCCTTTTTTCAACAAAAAAAGAAGTTAATTTGGATACATATAGAAAAAGTTATGTTTTATGGTATAAACCTATGTTTGAATTATAATTAATTTCACTTCAAAAATTAATTAAAAAATGCAACAACAAATTATGAAAAAATATCTGTGCATTAGATATTGGTGTTACAAATCTATATTTAAAAATCTATAATTTTGTCCTTTCTATAAAAAAAGTTATGTTGTATGGTATAGATGTCACTTTTTAAAAATGTTTTTGATTAGATAAGCGGCAAAAAAGGGTGCCGATCCCATAACAAAACAGCCAACAGAGGCTCACCAAAACTTGAACAGTTTAGAACAAACCATTAAAGTTTATGCATCATAACAAAAAGACAATAGAACCAGTAAATAAGCAAAAGACTAAAGATACTGAATACCACAGTAACAACAAATCAACCACGAACTGACAGTAGACTAGCACCAAGCCACTAATGGCTACTCGAACATCTTGTCCCAGTCATCAACTAGGAATTGGAGCACGTCCTCGTACTCCTTCATCTTTTTGTCCGTCTCCTCTTGACCTTTGGGAACCATCTTCTTGAGAGCCAACAGAGTCGTGGCAGACCTGTGAATGACTTTGGTTGAGAATTTGGCCAGGGTATTAAACTTCTGCTCCAGATGAGTCATCCTAGCCTCCAGCGTATCTTTAGCCTTGCCCTTTTTGTTTTTAGCACCTTTCTTCTTCTTACCAGTCTCTTTTATCTTTTCCTCTGAGTTGTCAGTATCTGAATCCTGCACATTAAAGTCTGAGAAATTGCTGGGGCCTTCTTCACTAGCTTCCAGCACCTCAATCTTGTTACCTTTGTTAACTGAAACATCACCACCCATCTGTTCAGTCTCCTCCACCATTGTGTCTGTCTTGATAATGGCCCCAGACCTCGACCCCTGAAGCTTAGCAGAGCCCTTCCTGTTATCATTCTTGGCATCTTCTTCTCCCTACATATTCATGACAACCTCAGTATTCTTCTCCTTCGATTGGTCCTCTTCTTGCATCTCCTCAACTTCATCCTTCTCAGTCACGTCAGCTTTCCCCTTGGGCATGAATGCCAGTTTAGCGGCAAGCCTAGACAACCTCCTAGTAGTAGGGATACGAGAATTACTTTTAGTGGGGGTGTAAACCTCATCCTCAGCACTGTCTGAATCCCCATTATCTTCATTAGTACCGACTTCCTCAACCACCGAGGTAGCTTTAGCAGTCCTAATCTCACTAACAGTGTCATAACCTTCTTCCAGGGTTGCTCTTTTCTTCTTACTGGATAGGGAAAGGCTTCCATGGAGGATTTTTCTTTTGGCCGGGGTAGTAGTTGGAGAAGTGGGGTTGAGATCTTCAATGGTGGGTTCGGGGCTAATGGACACCAAGGGTTTTTTCTTGCCAATTTTTAAAGACTTGGAATAGGAATCAGGAGTAACTTCAGTTATGATGACTGGGCTCTCCATCACTAGGGGAGGATTATGCGGCTCAATCCTAATGGGAGTGGGGGCTTTTGGAGGACAGAGAGCAAGGTGGAACTTATACAGTCTCATGATTAGTCCTTGATGAAGAGGAAGCTTGGGTTTACTGGGGTCAAGGGCATGCTGCTCTTTGGTTGCCACAATGGAGGTTTCCAAGGAAGAAAATAGATAGAAGGGAAAATTGATATGCTTACTATGCCTAAAGTGGTTAAGCAGAGTGAAATGGTAATGAAAGAACCTCCTGAACATCCCCTCAAGGGTAAAATACTTCATAATCATGAAACATACCTCGTCCCATGGTAGAGGTAAGAGCTGGTGGTTAAAACCCCCTTACAGGCTATTCAAAACCTCCCCTTTGTTGAGAAAAATCTTCATGCCTTCAGGATCCGACACCTTGCTCTTCCTAGGATGCTTCGTCCCACCAGTAGGCAACATAGTAGCCATCCCAATCACCTCAGAAATCTCAAACCCCACATTGCCAACTTTAACCTTTCTGCCATTATAAGACTGCAGAAACTGAGCCAAGGGATTCTCATCATAGCCTTGTAGGCATTCTAGGTAAGAGGTGACACCACCCTCATGGCAGATGTGCCATAGATTCTCATTCTTTTTAAATTCCTCACACGTCTTAGGTTCGGTGCATGACCTATCTCTATCCATTATGCTATACTCCAACAGGTAGATAATGCAGTCAGTTAACAAAACAAACTCAATACAACAAAGAGCAGACGCCGTGTAATTCTTAGATATCTCCTTATTAATAACTAATAACACTTTAGATTTTAGGCTTATAGTAATAATATTTCCAGCCTTTCCCACGCCGAAGGTGGCATACTTGCTATTAATCTACGTGCGAGAACAATTAATCCCTTTCAAATCATCATCAGGAGCCTTATAAGATCATCATTAAATCTTATGTCGAGCATTCTCGAGATGTCAAGTCGGGAATTCACGTGGCTAGGTGTGTGAGAGGCTCCCTCAAGATGCCATCTCATCATGTTAGAAATGCAACCACTTTTGAAAAGACAAGTCCAAGCATTATCTAGCTGGCACTTAACCTTCGTGGCCTCCAATAACCTATACCCATAGTCCAGCTGGCTGAAGATACTAGAACTCTATTGGCCCCTCACTCTCTCCCAAAGCTTAAGATAAGATCTCATGAGGAGTCAAGAGCTAGGCTTAACTCCTCCTTAATGAGGGTTTTAATTTGACATGAGAGATTCTTATCAACTCTCCAGCACCGTCACATGTCCAGACTTTGACCCAAATTAGCCATCGTGTCTGCCACTTTATTGCCCTCCCGATAAACATGACCGATAACCATCTGATTGAAGCTGGATAGTAAGCCGATGATATCTTCGATTAAGCTCTTCATTCTCCCACCACTGTTAGACCTTCCCATGGCCGCATCAATAACTAACTTAGAATCTCCTTCCACTTGCAGGTTATCAATACCCAAGGCATGGGCTATCCTTAGACCTTTTAGGAGTGCCAAGCCTTCATCCATATTGTTAGATTGTTGACCGATGCCCCCAGCATAAGCAGCTATGGGGGCACCAAGATAGTCTCTGAAGATCCCTCCTCCACTAGCAAGACCATGATTCTTTTTTTCTGCCCCATCAAAGTTAAGTTTGATCTAGCCTCTAGGGGGCGGTTCCCAACAGGTATTAAGTCTGGCCATCTTTTTAGAGGTGTCCACCTTGTTCATATCCTCCTTCATTCACCAGTTCTTGGCAATTTGAATTTCAATCAGAGAGGGGGGATACTCAACAACTTGTAGGGAATAGGTAGAGGTGTTTTCTGCAACTGCTCTGTAAAAGGATAAAAAAACCTCATTAGTATTATGAGCAATTTCCCTGAAAATGTGATTGTTTCTTTCTTTCCAAACACTCCATCCTAGTACAGGGGAATCTGTCTCCAGAGTTCACTTATCCTGGGGTGAGTGAAAGGGGAGGTCCAACTTTGGGCAAAGTCCTCCAAGTTTTCCTGTAAGACCCACTCTAGATTGAGCTTCTACAGAGTTTTCTCCCAAATTTGTTTAGAGAACTCACAGTGAAGGAGCAAATGTTGAATGGACTCTTGTTCTTTACATCATAGCATACATATGTTAAACAATTGGAATCCCCTTTTATTAAGGTTATCAATGGAGAGAACTTTGTTGTGTGGCACTACCCACCAGAAGAAGTTGACTTTGGGTAATAACTTGCTGTTCCAGACTTTCTTCCAGAGTTGATTCGGCTGACTCCCATTAGTTAGCATATGGTAAGCTGACTTGACATTGAACTTACCTTTTTGGTCTTGACCCCACAACATCTCATCTTCCCTTTGGAAAACTAGAATTCTGTACCTTTCTAATTCCTGTTGAAGAGACTGATAATCCTGTAACTCATCTTGATTGATACAACAGTCAGATAAGTTCTTCCACCTTCTTTGTCTATATGGATGACTAGTAATATAGTTGCTCACCTTGGTACCAAAAAAGATTATCGCTCTTTCCATCATAGAATTCCTTCCTTTCCCTAGGGGATCCTCCCTCAGCTAATTATCCTCCTAGAACCTAATTTTATCTCCTCTTCCTAGATTCCATTTGATACCTTGTGTGAGAGAGTTCCTGGTTTTGGTCATTTTGTTCCAAATGATAGAGCCTTTGGGAAGGGAGTCTCTAAACAGAGTATCAGAATTGGAATCACTCTGCAGGTACTTGGCTTTCATGATTCGAACCGAGTCCTTCTCTTCTTTAAGGAAAATCCAACTAATTTTAGTCAGCAAGGCTTTGTTCATACCTTGGATTTTTCTAATCCCCAAACTCCCATTAGCCTTGGGCTGACAAACTCTATCCCATCCTACTAGTGAAAACCTCTTCTTTTCCTCCACTCCAGTCCAAAGGAAGGTTCTTTGGATCCTTTCTAATTTTTCTGCCATATATCTGGGAATTTTAAACATAGAGAGGAAGTAGGTAGGAATGCCTTGTAGGGAGGCCTTCAAAAGTTGATGCTTACCTACTTGGCTAAGGATTTTTCCTTTCCAGCCCTCCATTTTCTTATTGATACGCTCAAGAATCATGTTCCAAAAAGTTTGGCTCACACCTTTGACCGTGAGAGGCAGACCCAGGTAAGTGGTCGGGAGGGCTACCTGATTGCATTGGAGGATGTTTCTAACCTTGGCTTGTAGATCTATTTTAGTGTTAAAGAAAAACATGTTACTCTTGTCATAGTTGATGCATTGACCCGAAACCTCCACATACATGTTGAGTAGAATTTTCGATCTCTTGGCCTCCACAATAGAAGCTGCCCGAACAACATGGTATCGTCCATGAACTATTGGACAGCCGACGGTCCAAGGGTGGTCACTGCTTTAACACCAGAAAGGGAATGTTTGTCTAGGTGAGCCAAAATATTTCTACCCAAGACTTTGACCAGCATAATGAACAAGTAAGGGGACAGGGCATCCCCCTACCTTAAACCCCTTCTAGCCTCAAAAAACCCCCGCGGCGTGCCATTAACCAACATTGAGTACTTGACGGTAGTGACACACTCCTTTATCAGTTTGAGAATTCTGTCATTGAAGCCCAACTTTTTGAGAACCTTGAACAAGAAGTCTCAAGAGACTCTATCATAAGCTTTTGATATGTCCAGTTTTAGGGCCATACTTGGACTATTAGTTTTATCCATAGAGTGAATGATCTCATGAGTCAAGATATCCACATCCAGAATCTATCTCCCAGGGACAAAGCCTTTCTGACTGTTAGAGATAAGGCTATCCAGAAGTGGTTGGATCCTAAGGACCAACATTTTAGTAATGATTTTATAAATAGTGTTGCACAGACTAATGGGGCAGAAGTCAGCCATGACTTCCGTGTTGGTTTTCTTAGGGATCAGCGTAATGAATGTGGCATTGATCTGCTTGAGGAACTTCCCCGTCCTAAAGAAGTCTTTAACAACATTCATTACATCATAGCCCACTATATCCCAAAATTCTTGGAAAAAAGTAGGGGGGAACTTGTCCGGCCTGGGCACTTTGAAAGCCCCCATCGAGAACACCACCACCCTGACTTCTTCATCCCTAATAGGCCTCAGCAGGCCTTCATTATTTTCCTCAGATAGGACTGGAGGAATACAATCCAGAAGGAAGTTTTCTTTAGCACTGTCAATTCTGTTATTTTGCTCAGCTAGGAAGTTTCTAAAGTAATTAGAGGCCAGTCTACCTGTAGTGCCCCTCACCTTGCCTTCTATCAGACTAATAGTTTGCTTAGTAGGATTGGACATAATGACATTATCTTAGATTGTTTGATGATGGAATCTTTGTTATTATGGTAATTGATTATGGACCTAATCGATATGATGTAAATTGATGATGTTGATTTCTGGTGTTTTATGCTTTACAATTTGATAAATATATTAGTTGTTATGGATTAATGTCATTCTGTGTTTAACATGGTTAGGATGCTTTAATGGTAATTGCTATATTAGATCATGAGGTAATTGATTATTCTATTTTGTTGATAAGCAATCAGAAATTACGTTTAATGTAGTTATTTGTTTATATGTTTACATGAACGGAACAATGTCACATTACTCGTATTTGAGTACCCTGCCACACTGCAACTTCTGTTCACTGTATGACTGCACGAGGATATATATTGTCATGGTTGACCATGTGGTTTGCTGCAGGCTGCAGGTATCGGGCATCAACTCCACCTGAACTAGCAGGTCTGAGCGTGCCCTAGCGAATGGAACTGTTGAACGGAGTTAGCATAGGGTCCCTAGTCGTTGTCGTCAGTTTCGTTTGTCTCCATGGTTGTCATCTTGCTTTCTCTGCATGGTTGATGGTCGGGTAATGTTAAGAATTGCATGATTTATGATTGGTTAAATTGTGGTATTTAAATAGATAAATTTGATTAATGACTATTAAATAGATTTATGAATAATTATTAGTTGTTATATAACAAATATATATTAAATATTAAATAAATAAAAATAAAAACTATTTTGTATGGTTGTAAATAAAATCAATGGCAAAATGGAAAGGAGGATTATGAGTTGGCTATTAATTATATATAATTTAATTGGAATGTAATTGATAAAATTAATATAAAAAAATAAATTTATCAATAATTATAAATTGTCATCAAATGAAAATATAGTAAGAATTGAAATAAATTAAATAAAAAGCCACCTTGTAATGTTATGAATTTTATAGAGGCATTGGATCGGGTGTCAAGCCCCTACGAAGGTGGAGGAAGGCATAGAATGAAATAGGGGGGAATCACTCTACATTGGGGGATTTGGGAAAAAGAAGGGAAGGCAGATTGTGAAAGGAGCAGAGGACTGAGGGCTTGCAGTTGAAGGAGTGAATTTGACAGACAATTTGTGAGGCTAGTGAAGTAGTCAACCCAGGTGCCATTAGTTTCTAACTATTTATCTCTGATTTCTGGATATGAAAGATTGGAGTCTGTCTATTCCTCGTCTGATTGTAAATAATTGGAAAGTTTTCTGAAGTAAATCCATTTTTTGTAAATATTCTGTAATCTTGCACTCCAATCGTAATTTTTTTTCTTAAATCAGAATTGTTTCCAATCATAACAAATTTTCACCAGGAAGATTTTCTATCCTTTCTACAATTATCGTTCTCCCTCAACAAACCAAATATGCATATTAAATAACAAACTCCAACTCTGCAATGCAACCATATTACGGTTCCTTTGCAACCGATTTTGTTTGAAAGTTTCTAAAGCATTAACAAATCCATATTGTGTGTATCTTGCAATCATTAAATTACATGAGGTGACATCTTTCTGGGATGGTGGCCAATAGATTTCCTATCTCGTTATGCGCCCCAGACTTCCCCAATTTTCGTGGCAGGAGAATGTTGGTAAAGTTTGTGCAGTTGGCTTTACACTTGCTGATTGCATTTGCTTAAAAGTTTCTAAAGTTTTTTTTTTAACAAAACATTTGGTGTATATCCTACATCAACCGTATTCCATGAGATGACATCTTTTGTTAACATATCGTTGAAAGCAACTAAAGTAGGCAACCATAGCAAAATGCAAGATTTGAGGTGAGCTAAATGGAGCGCATACAGAAAACAAAGGATTTGCTTATCTGATAATTTTAGATCTGTCTCAACAATCCATTTTCGGATAACATTCAATCATTGCATTTATGCATAATTGTTATTGGTGCGATTAAAAAACAATGATGCTACAAATACTTCTGAGCCTATGTTCATATGTGATCTACACTCTCCAAGAGAATTCATCCATACAACTTGCACAGATTTAATAGGTATCTCAATGATAAAATTTAGGGTACCCTCAATAGGGTTGCATGTCGTTTTAACTATCAGGCTTCAATGTTTATGGTTGTAGTAGAGATGCTTAGTATTATAAACTGAATTAACAACTTCATTTGAGAACTTATCTGCTACTTCTGCGTCTATCATAAGCTATATCCTCAGCACATCACATGGTTGTAATAAGTGTTGCGTTCTCATTATGCGTTTTATCTTAGGATAAGTTAAAGTATATTAATCCCTTAAGAAACTATACTTCCCATAGATAGTGGACATTAAAAATCTAAAATTTAGTCAATCTAAAATCAAATTTCCTTTGAAATAAGCGTCCAGTAAAAGGGGATTAAAGCTACGTAAACTTCCTTGTCAGAAATAAAACCACTTCTACAATCTTTTGGATTTGTATTCGCACCTTTCATATTTCGAAATCTGCACAATTTTAAGGAGTATAAATTAGACGCTGGGTATAAGAAGACCAACTGTGGAAACTACAGATAGCTTATTCAACAAATCTAATTTGTCTTTTTCTGTTATCATTGCTTTCCATGAGATGTTTTTCTATTTTAAAGGAAAGAGAAAATTGTTTAAAGCCAAATACTATCAATTATATCAAATTTGCAAGTTTGAGGGAGTTAAATGGGATGCTACCAGAAAATGGCTAAGTCACTCAGTCATTAGTCTACTTAAATATCATCCACTTCAATGGCCAAGCAACCAATAACAATTTTACACCTCATTCACAACAAAAAATAGTATATATTTGTCCTGTTTAAACTTAAGTCAGTGCATATAAAAGTTAGACAATGGTATTACACTCTCATCTACGGATATGTCAGAAAACACCACCATTATTGTCTTTTAAGTTCTTCATAAATATAACGTTAATTTTTAGAGTTGATTAAGGGATGAAAAATATATGTTGTCCAACGATCCATGGTAAAATAATAATAGTATTATTATTATTATTATCATTATTATTATTATTATTAATTCAAAACGGGAAAGATGGTTAGTCAAATGCCCAGACTTTATAATAATGTTATTATTTATTGCAATTCCATCGTTGGAATGGTTAAATCATTTGGTAAGATAATTTGTTATATATATATATATCTTGTATTCGATTACCGTTTTAAGGCAAATGTGAGTCAAATATTATAATTAAGTTAAGTGATTCAATTAGACTAAATTGTTGAAATTTATTTGGTTAAACGATTTGATTTATCTATAGTTTGAAAGGATTAAAATAAAGAAAATTAGATGATATAGATTGTATTGTATTAATACAATTGTTGAATTCAATTAAAAGATAATCGATATGGTTAAAGAGTTGATGTAACTTGGTATTGATTTTTTTACGAAGGTTATTAAGTAAGAATTTGACATATAGGTATGAAATTAGGTGGATATACATTGTATTTAGGGGGAGTTTTTAGTATTGACTCTAGAATATTGATTGAACTGCATGATTTAAGTAAACTTGATGTGTATTGGTACAATGGTCGTAATGGGGTGAATTGTAAGTGGTCAAGCTCTAGTCCCAGAGGCTTAGGATGTCGTATTTTGATTACATGTAACATGTGGATAGGTGTTCTAGAATTATGATGTTATAATGGGCATGTGGCTCTAGTTAAGTATGAAGCATAATAAATTATGAATGAAGTATAGTCTAAGTTGGGAATGCATTTCGTAGAGGTAATATTCTCTGGATGAGATAATCACTTGTGAATGTAATGTATTCATTTAGTTGTAATTGTCTTATGGGGAGACTTGAAATTTGTAAAAAAGTAATGAATTGTAATGCTATAGGAATTGGTTAATGAATGGTATTTTTTATGATTATGTTTGGTATGCAAGAGGGTTAATTCCTTGCAGTGGACATGAATATTGATTGTTATGATGTCATGTTGATGGTTAGGGTTTCTTAGGTGCAGGAAGGGAAGTGGCTTCCAATGTGGGGCCGATGCCCAAAGTGGCTGCCAGGGTAACCCATTGGAAGTTGGTAAACAAGCGATAACCTAAATTGAACTAGGGGGAAGGGTAGTTTTCACATTAACAAGATAATCAGATTTCCTCACTCATGCTTGTAGTGCTAGTTCAGACTAAGGATGAGATGAGATGGCCTGGTAGGCATAATCAACTTCCTTGTCCTCACGAAAGGAAGGTTGATTCCACATGTGTCACCCTAGAGAGAAACTGCTAGGGTAACCATAGATGGGGGCCGGTGTCTAGAATGAGACTGCCTGGGTAACCCATGTCAGGACCATGCGATGACACTCTCCCTACTGCAGCCAACATTCCCTGTTTGGTCTCTCCCCATTTGTTATGTGTTACCTTTGGAAGTGGTGTTGTGCTGTTTGTGATATTGTCATGTGTTGTATTAGAGTCTTGGATATTCTTTGTTCATGATAGTCTTTTGCCTACCTGACTATAGTTGTTTTGGGACCTTATGTTAACTCCTAACTCGGGGGGTGGACCTTAGGGTTCCACATGGTCGGGTGGAAGAGCTTTTATATCCATTGGTTATCCCTTGCCGAAGTTCATGTGCAAAGAAGATATATCTCAATTTTTAGACATTTGATCTTGTACCAGTTTGAGGAAGATGATTATGTATAGTCTTGTACTAGTCTTGTGTATTAGTTCATTCATAATGTATGTAATCTGATGTAGTCAGAAGATGACAATGTAATAATGCAATGATGTACTCATGTGAAAGGGAAATATTACAATTGTGTATTTGATCATGTTGATTATTTTAACTGATGTCATGAAATGAAGATGTTTATGTTTATAATGCATTAGTTTTAGAATGAGCTACTGATGTTAGTTAGTAATGTATGTTAAATCATGTTAATTGATTTGTTAAGTAATGCAACCTTGAAACCTTAGAGAACAATTCGTTAGTTTAAATAATGTGTTTAGACATGTTAACATTACTTTGTTATCTTATTCATTTAAAAAAAAGAATCCCATTTCATATAGTATAAATGTGATGTTCTCTTAGGTGTTCATGGTGGGGTTTTACACTACCAAGATCCCCATCATCTTTCACCTCTATATTCTGCTCATTCAGGAGTTTGGTGATACTATTCCTCTTTCTTTGTTTCATGGCTGATTGATGAAAAAAGGCCGTGTTCCTATCTCCCTCTTTCAGCCATTCGACCCTAGACTTCTACTTCTAGAAGATTTCTTCCTTGTTGATTATGTCCTTCAGTTTCTTAACTAACTCCTCCTCAGTTTTATACATGCTCTCACTCCCATCTCCCTTGGCCATTTTTTCTTGAACCTCTAGGAGACTATCTGAGAGGTGTTTCGTTGTGTTTATCACATTACCAAAGAAAAATTTATTCCAGCCCTTGACTTTGTTTTTGACATGTATCAGTTTCTGGGTGAGCCTGTACATAGGAGATCCATGAATATGGACTTTCCACCAATCAACAATGCAATTTTTAAAATCCAGGTGGGAGGCCCACATGATTTTATACTTGAACGGGAAGGGGGCCTTATTGTATTTCTCAATCTAATCCAGAAGAAGGGCATTGTGGTTGGATATGGTATGAGGAAGAATAGACAAACTAGCATACTGAATCATGTCCCAATTAGAAGAAACCAACAGTCTATCTAACTTAACCTGGATCAACTATTCCCCCAATCTTCTATTAGTCCAAGAAAACTGTTGATTGATGACTTCCAGGTCCATTAGCCCAGTTTGGCCTAGGAAGTCAGTGAGGTCCACCATGCTATCTAAAAAGTCCATATTACCCCCAGATTTTTTTGAGGGGTAAAGAGGGGTGTTGAAGTCTCCCTTGACAATCAACAAAGTTTTTCTATCTTCATTGATTTTGGAGCTCAATCCATCCCAAAGTTCCTTCCTAGCACTTTTAGTGTTGGGGGCATAAATGTTGAGCATCTTCCAAGTTTTGTTATTCATCTTATAGATAATTTCTAGAGTATTCTTACTATGCGAGCAGTAACTTCCCGAAGCATTGTACTTATTCCACATGGTAACAAGCCCCCTAGAAGCTCCAGTTGAGGGGTTGATGATGAAGTCTGCCATATGCTAGATATTGTTAGCTATTTTTCTAAAGTTTTCTTCAGACATTTTAACTTCTTGGAGGAGGATGAAATTAATCTTATTGTCATAGATGTAGCTCTTAATCATGAGCTATTTTTTTGGGCTGGTGAGTCCTCTCACATTCTAAGTGATAATCTTCATTTGAGTGATTTTTTGGAGAGGGTCTCCAGTGTAATTTGTCTCCCATAGGCAATCTCCTTGGTTGCTTCCTTGGATCTAGTTTCTCTCTGGGAAGGCCTCCCCACTCTTCCTTTAGTCCCCACATCAGATGCTTTCTTATTATGTCCTTTCCCTTTTCTCTTGGGGGTGATCCATCCTCCTTGGTTGCTGGTACTAGCCCCTGGGGAAAGAACTCTGTCGGGAGAAGTCATAGTCTTCTCTGTGATTCCCCAACCCCTAGTTAGCAAACCTGTCAACTTAGAGTTCTCCAACACTCCCAGCTGGTCTCGTCTATCCCTTTGATCTCCAGATTCCATAACAATGGACTTCTCTAGAATGGGGGAGCACACTGTTGGAGTTAGGATTTCTCCTTCTTCCATTGCATCCAAGTCAAGGGGGAAATCTATAGACTGCTCTTGACCACCACCAACTAGATCCAACCGTAGCTCAACTGGGGACAGTGATGGGGAAGGAACGAGGATCTCCTTAGAAGATTCTACACCTGGTCTCCAACTAGATCCTAGGTCTTGATAGGAGAATTTATTAAATCTAACAGATCTTCTTTGAAAGGGTATTCATTTGCTGTGTTTTCTACTTCTAGGGCCTTCTTATTTTTAGGGTCCTCAGCTTTTTTACACTCATTGATTAGGTGCCCCCTATTTTTTATAGTTTTGGCAATAGGTAGTGGAGTTTTCATACAATATTTGTTGCTCCTAGCTGCCATATTTGGACTTTAACTTAACTATATTAGGAAGGGTCTTATGAATGTCTACGCTAACATAGAATCTAGCGAAAACCAACCTAGTTTTATTTTTGGTGGTGCTGTCCATGGCGATGAAACGTCCAAAGGAGTTGCTGGTGCAAGAGCTCCCCAGTTTAGTCATTTTGTTAGCTATTTCCTAGTTGGTTTTCATGTTATTTTGTTTTTCTCTAAGGCTTTGAAAGCCATTTTGATGTTTTGTAATAAAGACTTAGTCATTTAGATTGACTAGTCCATGAGGATGTTAGTAAGGCCTATTTTATAGGAATGCTTCTTATAGAAACTTGTTGTGTTATGTAAAACAACCACTTCCATCGGTTCACTACCTTTCATGGGCAGTTGTACAGACTATTGGGAAGTGGAAACATTAGGGAAAACTTCCTATAAACTTTAGTTTGTATAAACATGCCAAGAATGAATGGAGAGGAGTTTTATAAGGAAAAAATTGTATTTTTCTGCTTTTTGTTGAAAACAGCGTTCTTGTACGGCCTGGTATGGACGGTAAGAGATCCATGGTCTAGAAAATGTTGTTGTAGGTTGGATCACCTTTCATTTGCATCTATTTAGAGCATTTGAAATGTTTCTATTGCTTTGTTTGAACCCATTGTGTGCAGACTGGTTTTTAACCCTCCATAGCTAGGGTTTTAGACAAAATGCCTTATTCTTCCTCTATCCTCTGAAGGTGGCCGCCCATTTCTTGGTGGGATGGAGGAAGGTAGAGTAGTTTTCATGTTTTTGATGTTTGTTTGGTTGTTCTCCTTCCTCCATGGTGTGTGGTATGCTTCTATCTAGTCAAAAACAGTGACTAGTTAGTTTTGTAAAGGTAGAAGACATGAAGAATGCAAGAACAGTCAAAGACTGATCAAGTGGTGGTTGATCTCTGGGTTTTGGAGTGAGGGTATAGGAGCCCTACTGATCTAGGCAAAGGGTCCTTGATACATATCTTTCCCCTAATCTCAAGCTAGACTATTTTCTAGAAGAAAAACAACAGCTTACTGTCAGAAATAACATTTTGCTATTCCTGCACGTGGTGGTATAGTACGGTCTGAAAGTTCAAGGAATGGTATATATTTTAATATAGGCATTTAGATTGTGTATTCAGTGGTGAAGTTCATTTGGGGTTTAGAGGAGTTAGTAGTTGTTTATCCATTCCTTATGCTACAAGGGTTAAACCTTATTGAAATGCTGTTTGTTTAGGACAGTCAAAAGGTAGTTTGCTGTCCACTGTACTTTTGGTACAAATTTGGTGTTGAGTCAGTGTTGTCATGTTGGTTCTATCCTTAGTAGGTACATGTTGTGTTTGGGGTGAAGATCCTTGTTGGTAGAGAGGTTGATGCAGGTTTAGTTGTTCATAATAGCCACAAGAAATAAGCTTTCCTTGGCACTGTCAAAAGACAGTCATATAGAGATTTGCTGTCCCCTGTTTTGTTGGGAGTAGAATGTTAGTTTTTTGGTCAGTGACCTGATGTTAGTCATGTCCAAAACAAACATATGTTGATGGTAATATGAAGACCTTGATAGATAGAGTGGATTGGTAGTTGTTGAGAGCTGTTAGAGGTAGATTGCTGTCCTTGGAGGTGGACTGTGTATAAGGGCTGGTTAGAGTAGTGACTCACCAGTGAGAAGTTGAATAGCCTGTGAGGGTGGACACCAGTGTGTGGTCCAGGGCTATGTAAGTTCTTGAGAGGCCTTGAGTAGGCTCATGATAATAAACACATTTGTATACCTCTTGGAGGAAGTATAGTGACCAAGTTCATTGAGTGAACTTCAACAACTCTACCTTTACCTCTACATCAGTTGCCTATCCATGTGAATATCTCCTCATCCCAGTACTCAAGAGGGACTCCAGGTGGTCTGACCCACACATGAGCTAACCTGCTGAGTTCCATTGCTGCGTCAAAGCCCAGCTTATAGTGCCCTAAGCTAAGATTATGATTCCTCTACATCCAAGCTCCTCCCACCAAGACAGCAACTAAGTCCTCCCTAGTCGTGAACTTGAACAAGAAAAGGCCACCTGACATCACACTAGTCGACACACTACCTTTGAGGTGTTATCTAGTGGTTACCTAATGTCTAACCATATCGATGTTGGGTCTAAGGGCTTGGAACTTTCCAACTAGGGAGAATTCCAAGGAGGAGGTTATTTTGTCCATCATTCTGTCTAGAATCTAGAAGTCCATTCCATCCTGAACTTCTGGCTGTACTTGGGCATCGACATCTTCCACATGCCTAATAGACTTCCCTAGCAGGGCCTATTTCCAAGCCTTGGGGTCTAAGCCCAAGGCAGGGGGAGAGGTCTCTTCAGTACTAACCGAGATAGTACTGACATTAGTAGGGAGCTCCTGTGGGCCCAGATGGGGGTAGGCCCCCCTGAGCTGATGACCTCCATGACCACAGCAAGTTTAAACATCGGTCAGAGCGAGAAAGTTGCAGAGTGAGAAAGTTTTCCTGAGAAAGAAATATTGATTTTTTTTTGAAATTGTTATGTTATGAGCCAATCCCTAATAACACAGCTCCATCGTTTTACTTTTTTAAAAATGTTGCTAACTATAAAAAATAAGTTATTAAAAGTTATGTAAAAAAATTCACAAATTATTTCTTATTTAAAAAAAAAATACATTTAGAATCTACACACAAAATCTCAAAAATCACTAGCTCACATCATCTTCAATTAGATTTAGGGATAGAATTAGCGTGTGGGTTAGGTTTAGGTATAGAATTAGGGTTATGGGTTTGGTTATCATTAGGGAAAATATATAAGGCAAAAACACCAAAGTTAAATTAGGGTTAGGGTTAGGCATAGAATTAAGGTTAGTGATACAATTATTATCGTTATGGTTACAATTATGACAAGTTGTGCTAACATTACACTTAGCATATATTTCTATGAACATAACCATAACCCTAATTAGATTAAAACCATAATCTTAATATTATAATATAGGTTAGATATATAATTATAATTATATATTATATTATATAATTAATATAATATAGGTATATTATATTATTTTTATATAATATAATATATAATTATAATTATTATATAATATATTATAATATTATATTATATAATTATAATAATTCTTATAATTATATAATATAGTTAGAATTAGGCTTGTCGCTGCGGATGCTACTAGCATACCTATATTTAAAAAAATATATCTAAAGTATGCTGAGAGATATCCTTTTGAGGTGCCTATTTTTTAATCAATTTACCTCACATAGGTGGAATAGGCGCTTCGAGAAGGATATCTCTCGGCGTACTTTAGATATATTTTTTTAAATATAGGTATGCTAGTTGCTATAGGTGTCAGAAAGTGAAAATTTGGTTCAAAATGCTAATTTCAATGTCCCACTTTGGCCAAAAAGTGGGACACAGTATTGTGGGCTGACCTGTTTATTAAATGTTTATTTAGATATCTATTTGTAAGTTTTCAAGAAAGATATTTACTTACATATGTGCATGTGAACTTTAACATTTTGATTTATGTACGAGTATTTATTTATTTATTTTTCTTCTAATTATAAATGCAGGTGACCTCCACATTGTACATTCCAATGGAACAAATACCTCCACATGATGATTATCTAAATTTATATGATATTTTACAAATGAACCAACCTCCACCACAAAACCCTCCACCCCCCCACCCCCACCACCAGACGAGGCTCACTTGCGAGAAAACATAAATGAAAATATAAACATAGTTCAAGAAAAATTACATTAATCCAAAATAAGCCTAACATGCCCTACCATTTAGCACAGTTTGCATCTTCAATACAAACTATTGTTGATTTAGTTAGGTCTATTGATGCAAAACTAGATAGATTCTACCTTTAGAGGGAGGAGAGGAGGCGATTTTATGTAGATGGACTCTCGTATAGAGAGATCCTAGATCTTCATATTACTAAACAAACCATAGCCCCACATTTTATTAACCTCCAAACAAAAAAAGAATTTCAATTAGGTGGTGTAGGCATCCTTAGATTGCAACACATTTTTTGGAGCGATGGTGGATGGTCTTTGATCATCGACCACATGCTAATTGGGAGGTACCATTGTATTTTTTGAGGAAATTATGGGCAGAGTTTGAAATGGGTTTAAAACCTAATTATTTTGACATTAGATCATTCTAGGGTGTTGGTGGTGTCATGCCACAACATAGGGTAGAGGCACATGTCGATCCGAATCAACCTGTTCCTATTCCACCCATCGTTGCTCCTGCTTCACCTGGTATTCCTGCACCCATTCAACACTAGATAATGGTTTCAACATTAGGAGCATTGAATGTGCTCTCAGGAAATCTAATTGACCAAGCTACCCACATGGCAATTGAAGTCAGTGGTAGAGAGCATGGAGGAGATATGTAGTTAGTCTTGACACCTCACACATGTCGACGCCACATTTGTGTCAAAATTGCAATCAACCATGCTATGGTCCTGCTCCTACATCCACTTTTGTAGTTACATAAGAGGTTGAATCATTCCTGGATTTACTATATTCTGATGACAATCCTACACAGGTACATGTCACATTCTAATTTGTTTCAAGTGCATAATGTACATATCAAAATTTATATTTAATACATTTGAATTATATATTGTGAATTGTTTGGTGTAGATGACTGGGTTCAGGACCTCATCTTGATTTATGTCAATAGTTGTACAAGTCGACACACCTTACAGGGTAAACAAATAAATTGACCCTAAAACCATATGTATCTAGTTCTAATAAAGTTTCTTCAAAACTTAGATATATATTTTAATTTACTTGTATAATTTAATTCAACTAGATGTGAAACATTTTTACTATAATAGGGAGGTCATACAACTTCCATGTCTAATTGACCATAAGGTCTGGTGAGTGCTCCTCCATCATTAGTTGCCATGCCTGAGCCATCCTTGGTGTGTATTTTCAAAAATTGTACTAAATTTGTACTTTGAATTTAGTAGATGTATATTATTTTAAAATTTTAAAATTATTTTTGAATTTATATATTTATATGTCCATATATATGTAGGATGATAGCACTAGTATTAGGATAACTACTGGTCCTACTACTGATCATGGATAATTTCTTGAGTCATCCACAATATTTTAGGTCCTAAGTAAATTTTCTATGAAATTTCTAGGTCTTTTATATGGTTACATGTTTTGGTAAATATTCTAACCTAATTTGTGCTTTATTTGAATATCTAGGAATTAACAGCTGAGACTTTTGGTCTAGAATTGATAGATATAGCACCTGGGCAACAAAATGTGGGAGTAGATGAGCATGATCATATGGTAATTTATGCACACTTTAGTATAGATTTTAACCCAATTTATGCTTTATTTGAATATCTAGGAATTAGTAGTTGACACTTTTGGTCCAGAATTGATAGCTATGCCACCTGGGCAACATAATGTGGGAGCAAATGAGCATGAGCATATGGTAATTTAAATATTTAATTTCATGATTTTATAAATTAAATCAAATTTAAATCATATATGCACATTTAATTTAAAAAAGAAAATTATTTGATTTCAAGTTTCTTTCTCTTTTACAATGTGAGGTAGGTCAATCTATTTCACGTGGAACAAAGAGGCCTCTTGATTGTAGTAATGATAGGACATAGACTATTTATTTCACGAACTGTGATGCATAATTTATTTATAAGCCACCTAAGTATGACTGTTGAATAGTATTTCATGGACTTAGAGATATTTTGATATTTGATGGACTGTGATCTGTATTTATTTATATGCTGACTATATGACTAAATGTTTCAGTACATTTCATGGACTATCTATATTTTAGTATTTCATGGACTAGATCTACATATATATTGACTATGCTTGTACATTCTCGTATGTTCTAGTATGTTTAAATGCTTTATTAAACTTCTCTTAGTAGGTTTCAATCTATATAATTTTTATTGGTAGGAATTCTTAAATTTACATTGCATAATTAAATATTATATGTCGAAAAGGAACAAACGTGGAATGAGACCATATTTTGATTAGAATGTTCAGTAAACTAATACAACTAGAGTTAGTGATTATCATGATGTATGTCTAAGATATATATTTCTATGGTACCATTTAAGTTTATTAAATAAAATGGCATATCATATAATTTATTTAATCAATTGTACTATGTGTTACTATGAATTAGAAATACATATAGGATTTCATTTAAGTTCATTAAATAATTTTACATATTGAATAATTTACTCAAGAATAAAGTTAGAAAATTAGATCTTGATTGATTTTAGTTATCATTTCTTAACTTAGATCATTAGTAAATATTGTTAAATAATCTAATTTAGATTTCCAAGGTATTTAATCTGAAATCAATACATCAAGTCATTATGGAATAGATTGGTGTATTATAAAACTCTAAATTATATACTTTATAACTTGGAGGACATTAGTTGGATGAAATTATAACTTAAATGTTGATTAACTTCATTATACTTTATATTATAAGCTTGCAAGTCAAATTCAGAAGTTTTAAGTGGATTAATTCATTGTAATAGTTCAATTGCAACTATATATTCTTCTATTGTTCAGATAGCTAAGACCTATCTATCATAGATCATATTTGATAAACAAAGAGACAATGTTGATGGATTACCTTAATGGATTTGGTTTATTATATGGGTAGATGATTTGGTTATGGAAATTTGTTAGGCAATGAGGAATGCCATTTTTTGGGCCAACCTAATGATAACTTTCAAATGACAAGTTAGGACTAAATGATTATATGCAAACTTAACATAGCTAATCATGTAGTAAAAATTTGATCTAAATCATATGTAATTTAACTACCTTAGTAACCTTTGAAAATATATAGCTATAAGCTACGTTAAAGATACTAAACTTGACACTCAAACTATTGCTATAAATTTAATATAATGATTAAATGAAGTATGCCACATTGAAATGAATGCACATTTTAATTAGTCATGCATAAATGGCTTGGTACTAGCGGGACTCAATTGTCCATAACTTACTTTAATAGAAAATGATTAAGGGTTAGGGAGCTTAATCTCACTTAAGTTGTCTAACAATTAAGTATTCATGATAACTTAAATTATGAGATGTATTCTTTAATTAATGAAGTAACACATCATATGATAATTACAATGTGTTATCACTTCAACATGAGATATTCCCAAATAATTAATCCAACTTTAACAAATAAACAAGTTTTTTTGCCTTATTTTTGAAGCACTTTACAATTAATATGTGTTTAAAAATAATTATTATGACTATTAATGATTATGACATTCACATCCAAACTTTACTTGGTAAAATAAAGTATCAATTAGGTAATGTGAGCTACAAACTACATTTCTTGAAGGACTCCTTCCTACTATAAAATATAGTGTGTGCTTTAGTAGTTTTCATTCTTTCATGGACATGTGTGCTCATATAAAGAATCTTAAATTAAAAAATTGGTTTCATCCAATGCACTTAAGTATGGTTTGTCCACATCTTACTACCCTTCCAAATTCCAAAGTTATAATACTTTTTTGAAGGTAATGATTAAATAAAGAGACAAAGGATAATGTGCATCATGTGGATAATACTTCCAACGTGCCTTCTTTCAAGTATCATACTTTTAGGAAGTTTATTAAGTTATGAGAGCCCTCGGAAACTATGCTTAAAAGTTTCTTGAGCTAAAATTTGATTAGTCTTCCACCTATTTGTCCATTAGATCCAAGCAGAGGGCTACCCAATAACTACAATGAGATTGCATTTGTAATTTTTATAGACTTAATGAACATCATACTTAGGTTTCCAAGGCATTAAAACATAAAGTTCAAGATTTTATTAACAATAACATGATTCATAGTGAGGTTGTTAATGGTGCGGGCAATCGTTTGATTTCTCCCCTAACAAAAAATACATTTTTTAATACTAATCCTTTTCCTAGCCATTCTAATAACATCAATGCATATCATGAACAATATTCTCTTGCTATTAATCATACACATATTGAATAGAGATACTATTAAGTAACAAATGGATACCTTTTCTTATAAAAGAGATAAACTTGTAAAAGGAAAAACAACTTAATCAAAACTAGTGGTTGTTGATCCATCAATAAAATTTCTTAGCTCACAAATTGTCCACTAAAAATCAAATATTCTTAAATAAAACTAATATTGGATAATTTATGGAGAAAAGTTAGAAAATTAGATCTTAGAAATTGCTTACATTCAATTGATGCCTACCATAGGGAAAATTATCAACTATTTTGGTATGAGTTGCATGCACAAGTAGTGGTCACCAATGCCATTTAGTTGTGGGAGACTTGACACAAAAATGATTAAATATAATTAGGAAATGACTTAAGGTGACATTAGAGGATGGATTAAGGGGAGATACATGAGCCCTGACTCTAAGTCATGTGAGAAAATTAGCTATAATTAGGAGATGACTTAAGGGGATGTACGAGGATGGATTAAGGAGAGATACATGAGCACTGACTCTAAGTATTTGTCATGTGAGAAAATTAGTTCTATAATTAGGAGATGGCTTAAGGGGAACTAAGAGGATGACTTAATGGGACGTAAGATCATTGTCACACCCTAAATTTTGACTATGTTTTACTTTTCACTTGTATGCAATTAGTAGATAATTTTGCATGGATTAATGATTTGACGTTTAGTGAAGCTGTCAGGATAAATTAATGATTTCATATGTTTATATGCATATAATTTAGACATGAGATTATATGTTATCATGATTATTTATTCATAATGTATATGGATTAACTAACGATACACTAATCCTAGTTTGGTGATTATAAGTGGTAACCAGGAAATAGGTTTCTGCCCTCTGAGAAAGAGGGGGAGAGCATCTTTGTAGAGAAGTGAATAGACATAAGGAAAGGAACAAGTTGTTGCCATCTAAGTATTGTGCTTTCAATGTTTAGTGAACCTCATGGTAAGTGGTAAGTTGTGTTCGACCTATTTGGTCAGAGTTTGGGTTTTGACTTGACAATTGTTGTTTTGACATTAAGAACCATTAGCTACGTAGGTTTTGTCGAAAAACTGAGTCAGGATAAAAATGACCATCGACAAGATATGGTTGATAGTTGTTATTTTCCCTATGTGCTATGTTTATAGTTTATGTTATTATAACGATTCAATTTGAGGTTAAGCTATATTATTTTATTATCATTGATTTCTGATAAGTATTTCGTTATGGTAACTTATCCATTCTCTGATGTTTTTGTGAGATAGAGAGGGGGAGAAAACCTTGACCCCATTCTCATATCTTTATGAATGTTGGTAACAACATAAGTATTGGGTTCTTTTTACTTCGCCTTGTGATTTTGTATTTATATATAGATTTAAATATGATGTAAGGAGCTAGACCTTTGAGGTGGTTGTTAAACTTCCTTATAAATATGGCTAAGATTCTATTTTATTGCAAATAGCTTTAATGATTAAGTGGCTCGACTCCTTTACTCCCTAACTGATTTAGAGAGTAAGGAGGAGCTCATGAACCAACATGTAGAGTGGTCTTTTATGACCATAACATCCAGTATTTGCATGCCTACAAGGAATTATTGTAGGCTATGATTAAGGAGAGAAGGACGCCGTTATGCATGATTTCTATTAATCACCACGGGAACTTTCTCTCAAGACACACAGAGAAAGCTGAAGTAAGACATGAAGAGCATTGAAAGGATATTGACAACAGTGAGAAGGGATTGAGCTCATCATAGAGGAACAAAAACTATGGAAATGGTGTAGGGGCACCTTTAGGCCATATGGTCAAAATTTGGTTTTATGTTTTGTTTTGATGTGTTTGGTCTAATAAGGTTATTTATGACCATTTGGGATCATTTTGATCCATTTTGGAATGTTATAGGTCCATTGGTCAAAAGTTGTAAACATTTGCAAAAAAAGATGTAAAAGTTCTCATTGTGAAAGTTGTTAAAAAGTGTATTAAAGTTGTAACTTTTATTAGAAAGTTATTTGTGGGTGGTTAGTAGTTGGAAAATGATTGGAAAAGAATAAATACATGTTTTAAACATTAATCCCAAGGTTGGAGAAGGTGGGAGTGAACATTTGAATGAAGATTGTGAATTATTTTGGAGCAATTTCTTTGCATTTTTTCTGTAATAGTTCTGTTCTTTTGCTTGGTACAAATATGTAATGCCCATTTAATGATCTGAAACTAGTTGAAAAGTGTTGGAATTTGAATCTACTTCATTTTTCTTTTTTTGTATCAATTTTCATGGAGATTTGAATAAGTTATGGTATATTTAATGAGGGTAGGTATGTAAAGTTTAATTTTCTAAAAATGCAGTCTGAAAACACGCATGGTATAGCCTGGTATGGCCTCATATTGAAGAATATAATATATGGATGGAAATATATTTGTTTCTAGTTTACAATGCTTTTGGTTTCATATGATTTTATTATTTTTTGAGTGAGTTATGCCATTTTTGGTGAAAGTAATTCTATAACATTCTTAAGGTTTGCATAGAAACAGTCTTGTTTTTACTCTATTCCATACAAAGAAACCCTAGACCATTTTTACATATGTTTAATAAGGGCCAAAAGGGTATTCCAAAAAAATTCTTAGATTTTGAATATCAGGTCTGTACTGAAATTTATGGTCAAAAAGATCTAAATTTCTGCTCCATGTTTTAGGGTTTAAGAGCAAGTTGCCAAGAATGAACAAGAATGCACCTTTGCATCATTTGCATTGCAAGTCCTTATTCATCTGTATCAAATTGGTATCAGAGCCCACAAGATTTGGGCAAGAGCAATTAATTATGTTGATTAGCATTTGGTTAAGTATGTGTGTTGTAGATTGACAAGTTGATGAGAAGAGCCTGGATACCAAAAGACTGGGCAAGGAAGAAAAGAAAAGAAAGCCCTAGGTGACGTATCATGAGAATAAGACAAGAAGAGAGAGGATATCAAGATGTAGCAACAAACTTAGAAGGAAAACATTAAGAAGAAAGATGGGAAAGGGGCATCATCATTATTAAATAAATTGTTCAAAGTGGCAAAGAAGCTACAAGAGGAAGAAATAAAAAAGATGATATAGGAAGAAGAAATTGCAGCTAAGAAAGAAAGCAAGATGGAAAAGGAAAGATTATTTTGGACTACCTGCAAGTCCAAAGGTAAATCTTGTCAAGTTGTGATTTTAGATATCTGCATGGATAATATTGTTTCTGAATACATGGTAGATAAATTGGGTTTGGAAAGAATACCACACCCCACACCCTATTTTGTGAGTTGGCTTCAAACAAGTACCCATGTAACCGTAAGTGAACAATGCAAAGTTGAGTTTCACATAGGCAATTATAAGGATGAAATAGTTTGTGATATTATGCATTTGGATGTATGTCACATTGTGTTTGGAAGGTTGTAGAATTATAGTAGTGCAACGAAGTATAACAA
Organism: Cunninghamia lanceolata; assembly: GCA_027924645.1. Taxonomy (NCBI): domain Eukaryota; kingdom Viridiplantae; phylum Streptophyta; class Pinopsida; order Cupressales; family Cupressaceae; genus Cunninghamia; species Cunninghamia lanceolata. Next base: position 1,653,545 of record BSBN01000144.1, on the reverse strand, counting down.
GAAAAACAACACATATGAGTTGGACAAAGATGGGACGAAATATGCATTAATAACCTTGAAGGGTGAGTGCATAGGAATTGAAAGCTTGTTGTTAGGTGAGAAGATAGATGTACAAAAGTATGAAGCAGAGACAAATGAGGTAATGGAAGAGGTAATAAGTTTTGATAACATGTTGTTTGAAAAACCAGTTGAACAAAAAATGGATGAAATTTCTTTTGAATTTGCTCAAACTAATGAAAGTAATGGTAACATTGATGTTGAAGTGGGTGATGTTAAGGAAGAAGAAGAAGAGATAGCAAAAGAAGTTGTAGAGGACTCAAGGATAGTCCAAAGAGAGAAGATAGTCATGGAGGATAAGGAGATATCATGGTTCTCAAGAGAAGAATCGAGAGATGAGAATGTTGAAGTCAAGGAGAACAATAGAATGGATGAGTAATTCAAAACTAAAAATGAATGGATGGATAAGGTTGAGGTGAAGCCAAATATTTTGGAGCATAAATGAAGAGAAAAGGATGTATGGCAAACAACATGAGGTGGATGAAGAAGTGAAGTATGAAGAAGAAGAATATGATTTATTTAATATGTTTGTTTCATGTGCAGGTAACAAAGACAAAGTGGATGAAAGAGAAAATAAATTTACAATTGCAGTCCAAGATCAAGCTAGAACAAGAAAAAAAATAAAAGCACATGGCTACATTGTACCAAGTTGGCCTTGGCTCAAGAAGCATGTTATTGGAATGAAAAGTACAGGTGGACCTGTTGAAACATGTGTCATTGAGATCCAACAAATGACAACCATTACACACATGCAAAAGAACTGGAAGACAAGAAAGAAGATTCCTATTTGAGGTGGACCTCAAATTTTCTCTTCCTTGGGAGTATGGTGCAGGGGCACCTTTAGGTCATATGGTCAAATTTGGTCAAACTTTGGTTTTATGTTTTGTTTTGATGTGTTTGGTCTAATAAGGTCATTCATGACCATTTGGGATAATTTTGATCCATTTTGGAATGTTATAGGTCCATTGGTCAAAAGTTGTTAAAACATTTGCAAAAAAAGATGTAAAAGTTGTCATTGTGAAAGTTGTCAAAAAGTGCATTAAAGTTGTAACTTTGATTATGAAGTTAGTTGTGGGTGGTTGGTAGTTGGAAAATGATTGGGAAAACATAAATACATGTTGTAAACATGAATCCCAAGGTTGGAGAAGGCGGGAGTGAACATTTGAATGAAGATTGTGAATCATTTTAAAGCAATTTCTTTGTATTTTTCTATAACAGTTATATTCTTTTGCTTGGTACATATTTTTAATGCCCATTTAATGATCTAAAACTAGTTGGAAAGTGTGGGCATTTGAATCTACTTCATTTTTATTTTTGTTGCATCAATTTTTATGGAGATTTGAATAAGTTATATGGCATTTTTATTGAGGGTAGGTCTGTAAAGTTTAATTTTGTAAAAATATAGTCTGAAAACATGCATGGTACAACCTGGTACAGCCTCATATTGAAGAATATAATAGATGGATGGAAATATATTTGTTTCTAGTTTACAATGCTTTTGGTTTCATGTGGTTTGATTGTGTTTTGAGTGAGTTATGCCATTTTTGGTGAAAGTAGTTTTGTAACATTCCTAGGGTTTGCACAGGAACAATCTTGTTTTTACCCTAGTCCATACAAAGAAACCCTAGCCCATTTTGACATATGTTTAATAAGGGCCAAAAGGGTATTCCAAAAATGTCTTAGATTTTGAATATCAAGTTTGTACTGAAAGTTATGGTAAAAAAGATCTAAATTTCTGCTCCTTGTTTTAGGGTTTAAGAGCAAGTTGCCAAGAATGAACAAGAATGCACATTTGCATCATTTGTATTGAAAGTCCTTATTCCTCTGCATCAGGAAAGATCTTCATTTGATCTCTATACATGTTCTTTTATTTGTTTGAAAATCTTTTAATAGTTTAAGAATTACAAGTTTGCATTCGACTTTGTGGTTAAATATCTAAGTCTGATATACTTAGAATGTTACTGTGTTATATGGATGATAGAATTCAAGTTTTCCAGTCTCTTATATGATTGTAAATATTTTTTTATCTCTAGGATATATTTGATCGGAAGTCTTTGATATCTCTGAGTTTTATTTGGCCGATAGTCTATGACTATTTCTGAGTGATAATGGCCATTAGGCATAGATTGTTTTTGAGTTTATTTAGACAATAAACTAAGTATACTACTGTGAGTTTATATTAGCAAATAAGTCTAGTTGAGTGCTATATGCTTAAGGCTGATATCCTGCTATATTTATGTGTGAGTTCATGACTAACAACTTGTTTGAGCTTGTGTAAACTTAAGGCCAAAAAGCTATGTTTTCTGTGTATTGTGATAAACAACAACTAATCTCTGTATTCTGATAGAATAATGAGATAAGTTTATCTCTATCTCTGTTAAGATTGTAATCTTTCTCTTTATCCCATGAAGGGAAACTCAGTGAATTTTTAGTGTATATTGTGTTGTCTACGCAGGTTGAAGAGTTGTTTAGCTTTAGCAGGCTAAAGCAGTTGCTATTGTAGTTATTAAATATCTTTTGTGTATCTTTCTTAGACCCTGAGATATAGTAAAAAGGCTTGTTTATCCTAAGAGCTCAAGTTTGTGGTTGTTATTATTACCTACTTTCGCATCCATGTTATCATGAGGTGCAAATGCTGTCATGTTATTATTAAATTGTGACATTTATATCCTTTTTGTATTCAACTGAGCCTCTATAGAACTCAGATTGGACAAAGGAGTCAAGACCAGTAAGTAAAGATTGATTTGTATACTAAATACATTCAAGTTTATTGTTTTCATCCTAAAACTTAGTGTTAGATCTCTTTTATTCTAAGTAAAATAGGAATGATATTTGATATCATTGGGCCACCCAAGGTGTGATTATAGTATTATATATGTTTACTTTTATTTTAACAAGTATATTTTGTTATGTGCACATGTACATAACCTTTCTATATCCAGAGTTAGTGGATGAAAAGAGACCATTAGGTTGAAACTTTCTATATATATATATATATATATATATATATATATATATATATATAAAATTCTCTATAGACTCATAACCTATTTCGGAGAACAAACTTTGTTAATAGTATTTATGCTATGTAAATTATTCATTAGATTTTATTTATGAGAAGATAGAAACTCATGTTCTATATTTTTATGAGAAATGCTTTTATTCTAATTAAAACAGGAATGATATTTGATATAATTGGGACACCCAAGGTGTGATTATAGTATTATATATGTTTACTTTTATTTTAGCAAGTATACTTCATTATGTGCAAGCATAATGTGCACATGTACATAACCTTTCTATATTCAGAGTTAGTGGATGAAAGGAGACCATTAGGTTGAAACATTATATATATATACTCATAACCTATTTCGGAGAACAAACTTTGTTAATAGTATTTATGCTATGTAAATTATTTATTAGATTTTATTTATGAGAAGATAGAAACTCATGTTCTATATTTTTATGAGAAATGTGAAGTTGATTAGAGCCTTAGTAGTCTAGAGAAGACTAGAGGTCATTATAATCATGTGATATGATTATACATTCTTATCTTTGGATAACAAGAGTTTTGATGTTATTTTGTAAATTGGGTTAGAGAAACTAAAACCCTAGGATAAACCAAGATGGGTATAGTAAACTTAAGATTCTCAATATGGTTATGACATTGATTTAATTTAGTGTATTTATGGTCGACAGGGGAATAGTTGAGAAAACCATAGACTAATAAATTATAAATTAGATAGTGTCTAAGAATCTTTTGATAAAGTTATTGATATCTTGTTGAAGTTGAAATATGATTTATAGCACAAGAGTGCTTGATCTTGAGTCATTCTACTGTAATGCCCCGTCATGCAACCCTAGAGAGTTCGGTTAAACTATGCAATAAATTGCAGAATTTTTTTTTGAAACAAGTAAATGCATTAACCACTAGATACAGTAATAGCTAATCCCATCAACTAACATCTCTAGGGATACATAACTACATCAAATAATTTTAAACATAGGTCATGTAACAAAATTGCTAATGGACATTTATGATGTATTATGTTGTTAATGATCTATGTTTAAAATCATTTAATGCAGTTATGTATCCCTAGAGATGTTAGTTGATGGGATTAGCTATTACTGTATCTAGTGATTAATGCATTTACTTGTTTCAAAAAAAAAATTCCGCAATTTATTGCATAGTTTAACCTAACTCTCTAGGGTTGCATGACGAGCATTATAGTAGAATGAGAGGAAGTCATAGACTCTAATGTTTGCAAAATGTAGCGAAGGACTCTTCGAAAGATTAAATCTTCTAAACCTATTCATTGTATTTGTATCCTAGAATTCAAGATTAAATTCTAAGTTAGATTGACTAGGAATGAAATTTAGTCAAGACATTTCATGACTAGTGTTTTAGTCAAATAAATCAACTTGTAGGATGAGATAGTTTCCAAGTTGAGTTAGAGGTGTGTGAAATCATGACTACATTTATTGTAAATGTATATCTATATAGAAACTTTGGCCAAAGTGATGCATTTGTCTCTGCATGCATTAGTCAATTCACAGTGTTTAGATGGCGTAAGCTGTCAGTAGGATCATACTTATCTAGAAGATTGTCTAGAGTTGTATGGTCGATTGTGTTACATAGGACACAACACTAGGACTCAAATGGAAAGCCTGTTGGTTCCTTATTTCTATACTCTTTGTGAAGGCTAGGGCCACTTCTAGGAAGGAAGGTGTGCGGGTGGTGTAGGAGCACCTAAAAAATCATGTTTTGCGTTGTAATAAGGTCTATTTGACCAATGCATGTCATTTCAGTGTGTATCTAGGTTCTTCAAGGCCTAGAACCAATTTTGTAAGTCCCAAGTGACTTAGGACACTTTTGTCAAATTGTAATCACATAGTGCCAAAACAGGGCAGTAGGACAGTTTGAGGTAGTTTTTGGATCGATTGGTCTCCCAACTGTTTGCATCGGTTGGTTTTCCTCAACTGCTCTGAATCGGTTGGCCTCCCACAATAGTGGGTTAAAAACATAGCAGACCGAACATTTGGGGGTTCTGTTCTATGTCCTATTGTGTATTCATTTCTAGAAGTATGTATGAATTGTGCTGAAGAACAATAAAGCTCGGTTCTGTCCCTTCTGTGTTTTCTTGTTCTTTGATTCAAGGATTTTGTAATTGTGCTTAGTAGATTCCCTTTTCAGTAGTTTGTTACAGAATGGTTCATTGAAGCATTCCACTGGTATGATTCTTGTCGAGATCGGTGGAATGGCTTCATTGTACAAGTATTCATTTTTGTTTTTTGTTTTGTTTCCTTGTTTGGTGACACAGATGACCAAATTGGAGCATTCTACATAATAGATGGCCTAGCATCTCCATGTGCTAGGGTTTGGTTGGAGAATAAATGAGTCGTAGAAATAGCAGAGGAGTTGAAGTCATTATCGGTGAGACTGAGGCCATTGGCAAAATATTTCTTTCTTAGAGCGATAAGGATAGTCTGGCCGAAGAGAGGTTCAAGCCGTTGAATGGAAGTCAAGGTCTAAAGATTCATATCGGGATGATAAGGTCATTGGGTAGATAACTTAACATTGGGCCAATAGTATTGGTCTTACTGATCGAGGTGTATCGGGGTGATAAGAGATAAGTGATACCGAGGGGAAATCCATCGGTGTATCGGCCTAGCAGAATTGGAGTTCGTCGATAGAGTTGAGTCTCACTGATACTTGAAGTCAGAACACATCAGCACATCGGAGAGAACAAAAGGAGATTTGTCGATTGTATCAAGTCTTACCAAAGACAAATGCCATCGGTGCATCGGTCAGAGTTTGTAAGTGCTCGCCGATGAGAAGAGTCTCACTGAAGTCAAACAAAGTCAAAAGTCATCGGCGTATCGGTGGAGCAAATTCTAAAATAGCCGATAGGCAAGAAGTGTGGAGTCTCCCTTTGGAAAGAGTTGCGATGTTGGAGTGACAAGATTGAGGAAGACCGATGGTGTTTTTCTTGCCAATAGGCAAAGAGTGTTGAATCTCACATTGTACACTCCTCATCATATTGGTATTAGAGCCATAAAAGATTCTGTTGTTGGTCTGGTATATGTCAGTAGAGGAGAGAGAAGGAGAGGCTAGCAATATGCCTCCAAAGGGGATGACCACCGAAGTGGTCAAGAAATTTAAGCAGATGGAAGAGAAGATCAAAACTGGAGTCAGGGAAGCACTCCAAGCAGAATTGAAGGCACTGAAGATAGGAAAAAGGATAGAGGAAGGTTTAGATGAAGAGGAAGAGAATGAGGAAGAAGAAGAGGAACAAGAAGAGGTAGAGATACCAGCTGATCAAAAGCATTTCCTGGAAGCCATCAAGGCTATTGGTAAGGACTCTTCAGAGGCTCGGATAGAGATCCCCATGTTCAGTGGAAAGATGAATACTGATGAAGTCATGGAGTGGATTGAGGCTCTAAACAACTATTTTGAGTACAAAGAAGTTCCTGAAAGTAAGAGAGTTAAGTTTGCAAAAACTAAACTCAAAGGTGCTGCCCTTACGTGGTGGAATTATACCCAAGGAGAAAGGGTAAAGAATGGGAAGAGTATGATCTCTTCGTGGAGTAGAATGCTAGAGAAGATCAAGTCCCAGTTCCTTCCATCTGACTATGAGGTGCAGATTTACAGGAAAATGCAGAACCTCAAGCAAAATGATATGGATGTAGCTACTTACACTAAGGAGTTTCACAAATACAATCTTTGCTGTGGGTACATGGAGGAGGAAAAAGCTAAGGTGGCCAGGTATCTAAATGGTTTGAGGTTCAATATTCAAGATGAGATCAGTTTATTGACCCCTGAAACTGTGGAAAAATGCTTTCAAGTAGCATTAAGAGCTAAAGAGAAGCTGAAGAGAAAAGGTGAGCAACAAGGTAGAGGAAGAGGTGGCAGAAATTTTAGAGACAGAGGTAGTTTTGGAGGAAGAAGTCCTAACCAGAGGCCTAATGGTGAGTCTATCCAAGAAGAGCAAGTTGGGGACTCAAGTACAGAGGAGGCTACCGAGGAAGAAGGCCTAATGGAAGAGGTGGGACAAATGGATCAGGTAGAGGATCCAAGTTCTCCAACATGAGATGTTATAACTACAATCAGATAGGGCACCCGACATACAAGTGTCCAGAGAAGGCCTCAACTTCTCATGGTGGTGAGAAGAGAACCACTTTGATTCAAGAGGATGCAAGGCATGTGACATCTCTTGAAGTGAATCTAGCATTAGAAATGGGAGAAAATCTGATGATCAAGAGGACGCTACTAAGGAACCAGTGCAGACTGAACCGTCTCAAAGAAGGGCTTTGTTTAGAATCAACTGCAAGATCCAAGGTAAGGTTTGTAAAGTTATTATTGATTCTGGTTCTACTGATAATATTATATCTTTGGAAGCAGTGAATAAGTTGAATCTAGAAAAGATACCCCATAGCAGTCCATATAAAGTCGGTTGAATAAGGGGTAGCACATACTCATCAATGAACAAGCATGGGTAGAATTCAATATTGGGGGGTATAGAGACAAAATTTTGTGTGACATCCTTCCAATGGATGCTTGCCATCTTCTGCTAGGTAGACCATGGCAGTTTGACAGAAAGGCTCATCATGATGGGGAAAAGAATGCTTACTCATTCCAAAAGGATGGTGTAACTTATAGGATACAGTCATTGGTAGAAGAGAATCCACAACATGTAGGGTCTAGTATAATGATGGTAGGAGAAAAAGAATTCATGGACACATTAAAGGAAGGTGATGGAGTAGGTTTTGCTCTGGTTGTGAAACCTAAGGAGAAGAAAAGAGAAAATATGAGAGAGATAGGACCTAGGGAGGTTAGAGAACTACTTGAGAGTTATAAGGAAGTAATTGCAACAGATATACGAGACTCACTACCACCTATTAGAGATATCATCCATTAGATTGATCTCATATCGGGAGTTGTGCTTCCCAATAAGGCAGCCTATAAGATGACCCCTCAGTAGAATGAGGAGATAGCCAGGCAGGTTCAAGAACTTTTAGACAAGGGGTTAATAAGAAAGAGTTTGAGTCCATGTGCAGTCCCCACTGTTTTAGCACCAAAGAAAGATGGGAAATGGAGACTGTGTACTGATTCCAGGGAAATAAATAGGATAACCATCAGATACAGGTTTCCTATTCCTAGAATTGAAGACCTAATGGACTATTTGGGGGGTGCTACCTATTTCTCTAAGATAGACTTGAAGAGTGGGTACCATCAGATAAGGATAAGAGAAGGTGATGAATGGAAAACAACATTCAAAACCAATGAAGGGTTGTATGAGTGGCTTCTGATGCCTTTTGGTCTTTCAAATGCCCCTAGCACTTTCATGAGACTAATGAATGAGGTGTTGCAGGAGTTCATAGGGAAATTTGTGGTAGTCTACCTTGATGATATCTTGGTGTTCAGTAAGAGCAAGGAAGAACACTTGAAACATTTGGAGGTAGTCTTCAAGAGGATACAAGATCAGAAGTTACTGATAAACTTGGAAAAGTGTGACTTCATGAAACAAGAGTTGATCTACTTGGGTTTTATCATTTCCAAAGGTGATTTGAAGATGGATCCTTCAAAGGTGGAGGCTATTCTGAATTGGCCCACACCTAAGACAACAGGGGAGGTAAGGAGTTTCCATGGTTTGGCCACATTCTATAGGAAATTCATTAAGAACTATAGTGATATTTGTGCACCTATGTTGGAGACCATCAAGGGTGGAGGTAAAGTGAAGTTTGTGTGGACAAAAGAGGTAGACTAGAGTTTTGAAAGTCTAAAGCAGAAAGTTGCCAAGTATCCTATCTTAGTACTTCCTAATTTCAATAAGGTTTCTACCATTGAATGTGATGCAAGTGGGTTGGCTATAGGAGCAGTGTTGAGCCAAGAAGGCAGACCGGTGGCCTTTTTCAGTGAGAAATTGAATGAAGCTAAGAGGAAGTACTCCTCTTGTGATTTAGAATTGTATGCCTTGGTACAAGCTCTGAAAAAGTGGAGGCATTATTTACTTCCCAAAGAATTCATTGTGTACACTGACAATCATGCTCTCAGTTTTTTGAATGGACAGGAAAACCTCAGCCATAGACACATGAAGTGGGTAGAAAGAGTTCAAGCATACACCTTCATCATCAAACATAAGAAGGGGACAACCAATAAGGTTGTTGATGCTTTAAGTAGAAGGGTGTTGATAGTGCAAGAAGTGCAGCTACAAAGCATGGGTGTTGAGTCACTCAAGGAATTGTATGAAGAAGATCAGGATTTCAGAGAAATCTACAAGGTATGCAATGAATTTGCCAATACTTTTCATAGTGAGTTTTCAGATTTTACATTATAGAATGGACTATTGTTCAAAGGTTGTTAGTTTTGTATCCCTAAATGCTCAATGAGGAATAATATTGTAAAGGAAAAACATAGTGGAGGATTGGGTGGACATTTTGGGTTGAATAAGACTTTAGATCTGGTAAGGAGATTTTATTTCTAGCCAAGAATGCAGTCTGACATCAGAAAATTTGTTGAAAGTTGCATAGTATGCTAAAGAGCAAAAGGAGTCTCGACCAATGCAGGATTGAATCAACCTTTGCCAATACCCAACAGGCCTTGGGAATGCCTGAGTATGGATTTTGTGATGGGGTTACCCAAAACAAGGGCATGTTGTGATAGTGCATTTGTAGTGGTAGACTGATTTAGTAAGATGGCTCATTTCATTCCTTGCAGGACCACTAATGATGCTAGCTACATTGCAGGTTTGTTCTTTAAAGAAATTGTCAAGATTCATGGGCTACCCTTGAGCATTATGTCTAATAGGGATAGAAAATTTGTAGGACATTTTTGGAGGACTTTGTGGAAAAGATTGGGAACAAATTTGTCTTTCAGTTCAGTCTATCATCCTCAGACTGATGGTCAAACCAAGGTGGTCAATAGATCTTTGAGCAATCTCCTTAGATGCTTAACAAAAGAACATGGCAACAGTTGGGATGTGATACTCCCACAAGAAGAATATGCTTATAATGACTCGACAAACAGGAGCACAGGTTTGAGTCCCTTTGAAATTGTATATGGCAGTCACCCCAAGGGTTTTTTTGAATTGAGAGATGTCCAGGGGTTGGACAAAAGGAGTGGACATGCTGATACATTTGTAGAGGCTATGGCAGAGATTCATCAACAAGTTCGAGATACTCTACATAAGAATAGTCAGAAGATCAAGGCTAGAATGGATCAAAGGAGAAGGGATGTGTAGTACCACATAGGAGATATGGTCATGGTTCACCTTAACAAGAATAGACCACCCAAGGGGAGCCACAACAAGTTGATGATGAGAAAAATTGGGCCTTGTAAGATTCTGGAGAAATATGGTCCTAATGCTTACAAAATTAAACTCCCTAATGATATTGCTATTTCACCTATATTCAATGTTGCTGATCTAACATTATATAAGAGTCCTGGTACAGGAGAAGGTGCAGAAGATATTGTCCTAGACAATGATGAGTGGGTGCAGCACTTACCACCAAAGGAACCACCTAAAATGGAGTGCATCTTGGATAGCAGGATAGCCAAGAAGACAAGAAAACAAGAAATTAGACCTATTTTGAGCACTTGGTTAAATGGCAAGGACTTCCTGATTCTGAAGCCACATGGATGCTGGAAGAAGACATCAGAAAGCAGGGTGGTGATTTGCAGCAGTTAGTCTCTAAGAGGACTTGAGACAACTTTCACCCGGGGAGTATGGTGTAGGAGCACCTAGAAAATCATGTTGTGTTGTAATAAGGTCTATTTGACCAATGCATGTCATTTCAGTGTGTATCTAGGTTCTTCAAGGCCTAGAACCAATTTTGTAAGTCCCAAGAGACTTAGGACACTTTTGTCAAATTGTAATCACATAGTGCCAAAGCAGGGCAGTAGGATAGTTTGAGGCAGTTTTTGGATCGGTTGGTCTCCCAACTGTTTGCATCAGTTGGTTTTCCTCAACTGCTCCAAATCGGTTGGCCTCCCATAGTAGTGGGTTAAAAACATAGCAGATCAAACATTTGGGGGTTCTGTTCTGTGTCCTGTTGTGTGTTCATTTCTGGAAGTATGTATGAATTGTGCTAAAGAACAATAAAGCTCTGTTCCGTCCCCTTTGTGTTTTCTTGTTCTTTGATTCAAGGATTTTGTAATTGTGCTTGGTAGATTCCCTTTTCAGTAGTTTGTTACAGAATGGTTCATTGAAGCATTCCACCGGTACGATTCTTGTTGAGATCGATGGAATGGCTTTGTTTTACAAGTATTCATTTTTGTTTTATGTTTTGTTTCTTTGGTCGGCTGCACAAAGGACCAAATTGGAGCATTCTACATAGTAGACAGCCTAGCATCTCCATGTGCTAGGGTTTGGTTGGAGAATAAACGAGTCGTAGAAATAGCAGAGGAGTTGAAGTCATTATCAGTGAGACTGAGGCCATCGGCAAAATATTTCTCTCTCAGAGTGATAAGGATAGTCTAGCCGAAGAGAGGTTCAAGCCGTTGAATGGAAATCACGGTCTAAAGATTTGTATTGGGATGATAAGGTCATCGGGTAGATAACTTGGCGTTGGGTTGACAGTATTGGTCTTACCGATTGAGGCATATCAGGGTGATAAGAGATAAGTGATACCGATGGGAAATCCATCGGTGTATTGGCCTAGTGGAACTGGAGTTCACCGATAGAGTTGAGTCTCACCGATACTTGAAGTTAGAATGCATTGGCACATCGGAGAGAACAAAAGGAGATTTGTCGATTGTATCGAGTCTTACTGAAGACAAATGCCATCGGCGCATCGGTTAGAGTTTGTAAGTGCTCGCCGACGAGAAGAGTCTCACCGAAGTCAAACAAAGTCAAAAGCCATCAGAGTATTGGTGTAGCAAATTCTAAAATAGCTGATAGCACTTTTCTTGCCGATAGGCAAGAAGCGTGGAGTCTCCCTTTGGCAAGAGTTGTGATGTCGGAGTGACAAGCTTGAGGAAGACCGATGGTGTTTTTCTTGCCGATAGGCAAAGAGTGTTGAATCTCACATTGTACGCTAATCATCAGCGGGGGACCACCGGTCTATGGTTGGAGGTAAAACACTTAGATGATGCTCTCCCTCTTGTTGGTACCTGCACTATTTTGTTCTTAGGAACGTCCTATTTTGCCCAAAAATCCAAAATCCCCATTTTATGCCTTCAATGTTGAACCTATTGATGATAACCGATTAGAGATGTCTTTCATAGGTTTTCATTTGTTTGCCTTTTGAGATACAAGGAAAAAGGCCCCAAAAAATGACCAAGTAAAAAATTCTAAGTGTTTCCTTGTATTTTTTACCTTTATCAGAGTTTTGGAGTTTGAAGTTCATGTCTTTCATCTTGCCTTATCTATCAGCTCTGAAATCAGGCTCTACAATTTGTCTAAGTGTGGCAGACTTCAGAATTTTAGGCTTTTGGCCTTTGGTTTTCTATAAGGCAAGTGTCAGGGAGAAGCCTCGAGGTTTGAAGTCTGACAGGTTTACTTGTGCATGGAGTGTGCGACGGAGTTTGGAGGTTGGATCTTCTTCTTTCCTTTGAAGAAGGAAGAAGGGAGAAGGTTCAGTGACTGACCCTTGACAAGTATTCTTTCTATGGCATTTCACCATTCTGCAGAGCCTTTTGGGGGACCCACAACTAGCTTGCAGAACTGCAGAATGAGGACACGTGGCAATTTCAACTAGTGAGGTTCCTTTCTTTCCTCTTTCAAATGGAGAATGCATAAGGTAGAAGGCTTGAGGGCTGAAGTCTACCTAAGGTTTGAAAATTTTACTAAGTGAATTTCAGGGGTCAGGGTTATGTATTTTCTATTCTTCCAAGTAGGTGAAACAACAAAGGCCCGAAGGCTGAAGTTTGATGAGGCCAATGTAGCACTAAGTATCTTGGATGTTAGAGTTTGGGCTTCCTTCCTTTCATCTTCTTCATGGAAGGCGGAAGGCAGAAGGCTCAACGACTGACCCTCAATGAGTAATAAAGTTTCTAAGGCATTTTCCCATTCTGTAGAGTCTTTTGCATGGGCCTGCAGTTGGCTTGTGAAACAACGGGAAGCTACCATGTCGTCATGACGTCATGGCGTAAAGTAGTAAAGGAAAAGGCTTGCGGAGCAAAGGGAAAAGTTCTAAGTGAGCGACAGAGGGAGAGGAGTCTACATTCGATAATGCATTTTGGTTTAGAAGACTAAAAGTTCACCAATATGAGGTTTGGCTGACAAAGAAATCACTGAAAAAAACAAAGTAGAAGACAAAGAAAATGAAAGGCTCTGTTGGGTTGTCGGCGAAATCCTGAACTTCCCAAAAGTTTAAGTTTTCCATATTTCGCTGATAAGGTGATAAGAAAGATCTAAAAGGAGGAAAAGTCAAAGGTTTGACGTGAGGGGCTTTCACCGACAACGGAAGCATGAGAGTAAATTGGTTAAGGCAGAGAGGTTCTGAGAAGTTCATTTTTGCCGATAAAGGCAAAAATAAGATGAGTCATTGCAGTTCTAGATGGTGCATTTTTTCATCAAGAGAAAACTAAAGAGAGTTCAACAAAGGTAGAAATTGCTAACAAAGGTAAAGATAACGCCAAGTTTGTAGAAGTTGAAAATTGCCGAGATAGAAGAATAGGACAAAGCACGTAAAAAGAGGCCAACTATAACCAGTTTGTGAAAATGCAGGTTTGCTAGTAAGGCAAAATAATGCTATTGATCAAGGAGAAATGAAGAAGTTTGTAGGAAGGACAAGTGGCCGATAGAAGGCACCTAGCAAGACAGGGTACAGTTAGAATTAGATGACTCAAATAGAAAGATAGGACAATATATTGGAATTGTAGTATATGCTTAAAATGGGTAATTCCCTGAATGTACACCATGATTGCAGGAATATAAATGCAGATTTGTACTCAACATTAATGAGTTACAGGCCAGAGTTGTGCATGTTATTCAAATAGTTAAAAGAAATCTCCCTCTACCATCTGCAGGATTGCCAGAACATTGGCAATATTTCCAACATGCAGATTTTCTGACATCACAGAGGGAGTGAAATTAATACAGCGTGGGTGCAGTCCTAGATAGGGTGTGGCGCTTGGGAAACTGTAGTGAGTAAAAATGCCATATATGCAGAAGTTTGAATTGTTGTAGGGGTTGGTCATCTTGGCAATTTCTCAGTAGGGTTGTGAGCTCCAAGAGGTAGATTAAGAAAGGATATTGTGCAAGATTTGTTTATACATGAATTCAATCAAGAAGTGTATGTAATATAATTCACAAATCTTTGTATCAGATTGTTGTTTTTTTCCTCCAATGTTGTAGGTATTTTTCCTAGTAAACTATAATCGCAGTTACAATTTGCTTTTGCTACATTTAGTGGTATGATTGTAAGCTTTGATTTGATGAATGTGATGGTTCTTAATTCATTACCAAGCTTTATGAATGGTAATTTTAGTATTGCATAGGGAAGAATATGGTATAGTGTGGGATTGTTAAGTATTTTCAGTAATTTGGTATTGATTTCTTGGCACTTGATTCATCAATTAGGTATTTATACACTTCTATGTGATTATTTTCCTCTGTTTCACTTTAGACATTGTAGCCCAATGGATAGGCACCAGTCTGAGTAGCCTTCTATCACCCATCTTCAAAACAAAAACTATACATCTTACCTTTAGAAGCATAAGTAGTATCTATGCATCCTCATTGTGTGGGATTGCATTTATCAGCTATATATGGGTCATACAACAACCAACTTTTCTTAGTTCAGTGGCAGACTTGGGGCTAAGAGAGCAATCTAGGTTTGGTTGCTAATATTTTTAGTTGTTCATCTAGTTTGATTTTAATACCTACGTAGGTATAATACCCCTTGGAATATCCCTCCAAAGTTTAAGCTAAGCTCGAAGAGTAGAGGAGTTTACCTGCTCCTATAGTTGGCCAAAATCACCCAAAACTTGTTGATAAACCTCTTCCTTTCACCTTGAGGACAATCCCTGGCCTACGTGATTTAGAAAAGTTTTAGAGTTTTGTGTTGTAGTTATTTTGGGCACCAACACCTCTGCAACAAAAGACTCACCAAGATTTGAGAGACATATATCAAGATTCCAGATGCAATATTCCTTATGTGTTGATGTAAAATTATTCTTATTTCCAAGTGCAATATATGTATTGTAAATGTAAAGTGAAATATTTCTCACTATGATTTATCTTTGAATATATTAAATTTTCAAGGTTGAAAAATATTTAGAAAAGATATGTATTTATTTCCTTGTAATTATGCACATGATAAATTTTGTTTTTCATGTTTACCACATTCATTTACTTTGTTGTAAATTGTTGTGTAAATCTAAGTAATATGAGAATGCACGTTACAAGGATGGCTCAAGGGGAGATAAGAGGATGACTTAAAGGGATGTAAGAGGATGGCTTAAGGGGAGGTACATGAGCCTTGACACAAAGTATGTGTCATGTGAGAAAATTAGTTCTATACTTAGGAGATGGCTTAAGGGTAGGTAAGAGGATAGCTTAAGGGGAGCTAAGAGGATGACTTAAAGGGACATAAGAGGATGTCTTAAGGGGAGGTAATAGGATGACTTAATGGGATGTAAGAGGATGGCTTAAGGGGAGATACATGAGCCATGACTCAAAGTATGTGTCATGTGAGAATGACAGTAAATTAATTAACTATATATTAACTATCAATTAAATATATACAACTATATACATACCTGCAAATTTATTCCATTGTACCATCTACATTGTCTCTTTTTTGTAATGCATCTATAATTGTCTTATGTTCTTCCATAGAAAGTGTCCATAACTCTTTATTAGTAGGTCTCCCTTGATATCTAACTAGTTTTATATTTGTTTCCACAACCAAATGTGAGTAGTGTATAATCTTCTTATGTCTTTCATAATCTTCAAATGCAGACAAACCATTCCTTCTTATTAGATATTTCTATAGCTAGGTGCCAACAACAACTATAGAACCTATTGAATACTCATAGTTATCATGATCTAATCTAGGATGTAACAATTTATGTTTTGTCTCAACACATCAAGCCAACCAATACTCTGTTTCCTCTTCATTGCCCTCAGGTGCAACAACAACATGTACATGTCGTGCAAAAAAATTATTTATTTCAATAAAGTGTGACATATTTAATTCATATAAATACATGCATACATATATAATTATATATTACAAAATAGTGTAATTAAATTAAATATTGAATTAAAGTACCTTCTTGTACAAGGTCTAAAATGCGATCATAGTCATCTGATGCAAACACTTGATTATCGTCTTCAATTGTCATTTCATGTTGATCATATGTTTGTCTAGCTATCGAGGATCTTTGTTTCTATTCTTCAACCCATTCTATATTTTCATATGCTTCCCAATCACCTGCAATACAAAATTGACAAAAACAGAAAATCTCCATAGTCCATATAGTCCATGTGCTGGCATTTGAGCTCTTAAATGAATGCCATTTTGTTGATCTACTAATTATCTAACAATCATGTTGAGTAAGAATATTCTCTTCTTCAACTAACCAAAAGAATCATTGAATTGTAGAGTTCTCACTTGATCTCGTAGCACCGATCCACAATTGTACATGCATCTCAAAATTTTGTTGCATCCTCAAATTTTAGTTGCTCTCTAGCAAGAGATCTTTTCACACATGCTCTAGCTCCATCATGTTCTCCTTTACCATGTACAACTTCAAAACAACACATATGTTGGATATTATTTTCTTTGTGAACCCTACATAGCCAATAAAATATTGAAGAATTTTTGAATTGTCCTGTATAGTTATCTGACCATATGAGATGTTCTGCCATCTAGATTTTTATTTCTTTTAAATTTTCATAAAATACTTTGAAACAATATTGCATAAACTCTGATGAGTGTCACCGGTTATCACTCAAATAGAAATGGTACTCCCTCAAAATTTTTATATTATCTTCTAAAATGGAAAATAATGGATATAATTGGAATGGGATCCCGCTTTGAAATGGGATCCCATTTTGAAGTAGGATCCCATTTTAAAGTGGGATCCCATTTTAAAGCGGGATCCCGTTCTGTTTTTAAAACGAGATCCCATTTTAAAGCAGGATCCCGTTCCTAAAAAATTCAAATCCTCACCTACCTTTTAAGTTTGGTTTTAGGCTCAAGAAAGGCATGTAACCTGACCCTTAGCCTTGGAGCTGCAAGTACAAGGTCATGTCAATAACAAGAGAAAAAACTGATTTTGGCAATAAGCATGACGACTTTTCTTTTAGATTTTTTTTATGAAATTAAAACCTATTATAGATGATGATGTCTAGTTTTCAAATATGTAATTTTTTTTATGATTGTATTTGATTTTCTATTTTTTAACTAATTTATGAGGAAACTGGTCCATAAACTTGAAATGTTAGGTGTTCATATTTTTTTAATAACTTTTAATTTTTTAAGTTTCTTTAAAAAAATTATGTCATCAATCTACACACAATTCTTTACACAATGAAAAAAAATAAAAAAATGATTAGTTTAGCTCAAATTATGCTTGCCGGACACGAGGGGTTTTTAGAAATAGCAATTAGGGCCAATAAAAAATTAATAAAAAAATATTTGGAAAAAAATTATAAAAAAATATCCTCACCAATATTTAGTATAATACACATATTTTACAATAAGGAATTATAAAAATACTTTTATTTACGTCAAATTATGCTTGTTGGACACATGCATGGTATGGTCCTAAAAAGTAACTTTTAAAAGTGGTTTTTGTACAAGCCTATACAATATTAATTTCTACCATTTAGGTATTAAAATAAATTACATATTTAAAAACTATATTCGAAATCCTACGTTTCACATTACTAGAGTTTTTAAAGATTCTTGTGTAAGTGCTTCAAATTTTTAGTCCAGTTGTGACAAAATTTGATTTTCAGGAAAAACACTTCCACTTTTTGACCAAAAAGTGGACCCAACTTCTTGCACACACCCCTATGGTAATTTACATTTGTAATGGTGTAAATTACATACCCACACCCTTTTCCCTTATGTTTTGGACCCACTTTTATTACAGTGTTGTTTATACAATAACATGTCTAAAAGTGGCATATTCCTGCATGAAATTAGGCTCATGACATTATTCTATCATGTTCTATTATCAATTATTACCATTAAGTGATCTTAGTCCTAGATATCTCATTCATCACCATCGATCATAGGTGCAACATTGACCCAGTCATTTCCCTAATTGTAGATTTGAACTTTTAAAATTTTCACTATTTGTGAGTTGACCTATCTCACATTTGTGTGGATTTGTGTGTTGTGTTGTTGTATTCAAGGACATTCATCATTCATTCTAAAATCATCATGGATTATGGAAAACAATTATTATAACTCACATTCACGGTACATCCATATCAACATTATCAGATCATACATCAATGTATATCATCCTTAGCATCCTTACATGCTTGGTTTTTGTCTTCAACCATTGTTCCAAAGCTATAGAATCAGTCTACCTAGGGGTTTGACCAAATGAGAATAAATCCCTGCTTAGAAAGTTCCTACACAATGTCTATAGACACAACCCCACTTTAGACACAGATACAATGAGTTGAGATGCATTAGTTGTAGTCATCAATTCTTTGCTAGTTCATTTTGTGGGTCCAAGTTTAATTTTTCATGCCACATCATTTTTGCATGTGCAAATCTAAACTAGAGTGACATATAGTTAATTTTCAGATTATATTAAAGTATTCATTTAAAGACAAGGCCTTAATTTTAGTACATTGGCGAATCATTTCCTAGCATTTTCAACATTATATTCCTCTATCTCGAATCTAAGTGTTGTATTTAATTTATTTTAATTTTGTAAATTTAGTTATGGATTTATTAGTATCAATCCCAACTCTAAAATTCTAAGGTTTATTAGTGTTTAATTATTTATCCTAGGATATTTATGTGAGGGTGCTTATCTTTCATTATATTTCATTGATGAACTCAAACATTCCTACATGACCTAGGGTTTATCCTTCTTCTATTAGGGTTTTTAGATCTAATTTTCTAATTGCATATTAGTTTTTTAGATCTCACTAGGGTTTGGATCCTATTTTTTGTGTGATTCATTTTTACACCTTTCTTTAGAGTTTTGGGTTTTTATTGTGTGACCTTATTTTCATCACACCATACCCACCCATATTTTGGCCTCTAGGGTTTCATTTACTGATTTATTTATAGATATAATTGCTTACTGATTTTTGTAATTTTATATTTTTCTTACCTCCTTTTAATATAATTTATCCTTTAGGGTTTTCTAAGTTGTTTGAATGCCAAGATCTCATCCAAATCCTCACTTTCCCTTAAAAAGAAGCCCTCATTTGAATTCTCAAATGGCCTAATTTGGTGAGGATGGTGTTTTTGATGGTATTGATATGGGGACTACTATTGTTACTACTATTATTTAGCCTAAAGTTAAGAACTTTAATCATGAGGGACACATAGAACAACATCAATTTGCACACAAGTTTGCTAGTTTGGCCAATGTAAATATTCATGCACATTTGGTTGAGGCCCTTCTGATGAAGGGGGTAAATCACAAAACACACAATAACAAATATTAAACACAGCAAATATAACTTTCTTTTATTGAACTGGGCAACTCATTACATTACAGAAGCTCAATTACCATTAGAGGATGAATCCCCTACTGGCTGCAACACATTATAGCTTTCCCAACCTCAAGACTCTAGAATCTTCAGCCTTCTGTAACCCCAAATCAGCTAGGGTTTCTATTTCCCCCCCTATTCTGGACTCTACACTAGCCCCCCTTAACTCTACCTTGCCCAGGGTTCCCAAAATAGTCATAAATAGCACTTTTTGGTGGCCTCCAGCTAAATTTCAAAATTTACAACTCCCTCCAAAAGTAGGTCAACTTCCGGGAAGCATAACTTTTGATCCGGGTGTCCGATTGACGAACTGTTTTAAGCGCCAGAAAGCTCGCGATGTGAACTATCACTCTAAAAATTCATAAAAGGATTTCCATCAACTTTTTGAGACATTATGAGAAGTTTTAGTGCTTCATATCTTGTTTCGTAAATTTTTAGGGGCTTTTCAAAAAACAAAAACTTTAATATCTTTCAGCTCACAAATGATCTTTGCCTAATTCCTTCGCCAAAGGTCTTATATTTCCATTATGTAACTTTTTAGAAGTTTTTTGCTTCATTACGTGCCCAAATGTAAACTTTCTAAAAATAGCAGGTACACTTTCCTAAATAGGCAGGTCGCTATTTTTAGTAGTTTTGGGAAAACTGAAAGTCCTACATTATTATTCTGGATATTATGGAACCAAAAACACTAATTATGGGAAGAAATGAGAACAAATATAGTGGTTTTGAATTAACTTCTTTTTGGGTGATGCAAGATTGCCCTTACGCCTCTAGATGCTCCTACATCAGACACCCAGGGTAATTTGAGAAGTGACCCTGTCACGTCTCATGTGTTTGTTTAAGGAAAACCCAAATGGTCAGCCTCTGCCTTAGACAACCAAGAAGAATCTTCAACAGGCCTTCCTTCCCATTTCACTAGATATTCTTCATATTGCCTATTTCGAGTGCTCCTTCCCACACGGCTATCCAAGATCTCTTCTATCTCCTCTATTGAAGTAGATGCCAGAATACTCCACTGTACTTCTGTTGGTCCATCCTCTGTTCCACCTTCATGATATTCTGATAAATCAACAATGTTGAAAACATGGGAAATATTGATCCCACTCGGCAGCTCTACCTCATATGCATTTCCTGAATCATGCTTCTTCATGATTCTGCATGGTCCAAATTTCTTCATTTTTAACTTATTGTATGTTCCAATTGGGAACCTTTCTTTTCTCAGGTGAACCATGACTTCATCTCCTACCTAGAATTCCTTATATCTCCTCTTCTGATCTACCTTAGCCTTGTATTGAATAGTCATTTTATTAATGTGCTTTCTCACCTCTTCATGCAAATTCTTCAGATGTTCTGCAAAGTCTTCAGCTTCGGCACTTATCTTTTCTCTGTTGTCCAGCTTCCTTAACTCAGAAGCATTTCTTGGGCTATTGCCATATACAATCTGGAATGGTGATTTACCAGTACTCCTATTGACAGAATTGTTGTAAGCAAATTCTGCCTGTGGTAAAATCAAATCCCATCCCTTGGGCTTATCTCCTACCAAGCATCGTAGTAGGTTACCCAAGCTTCTATTCACCACTTCAGTTTGGCCATCAGTCTGTGGATGGTGTGCAGAATTGAACCTCAAGTCTGTCTTCAACTTCTTCCACAATGTTCTCTAGAAATAACCAACAAACATGGTATCTCGGTCTGAAACTATGCTTTTTGGTAGACCATGTAGTCTCACCACTTCCCTGAAAAATAACTCTGCAATATGAATAGCATCATTAGTCTTCTTACAAGGAATAAAATGTGCCATTTTTGAGAATTTGTCCACCACCACAAAAATAGAATCATGTCCTCTTTGTGTCCTTGGTAAACCAAGAACAAAATCCATGCTAATATCATCCCATGGCTTCTCCGGTACATGTAATGGTTGATACAACCCTAAATTCTGATTTGTTCCTTTTGCCATCTGACACACTCTGCAACTCTGCACAAATTTCCTCACATCCTGTTGCAACTGTGGCCAATAATAATTTTTACCAATAATAGCAATGGTCTTATCTCGACCAAAGTGTCCAGCCAATCCCCCACTATGCTTCTCCTTAATTAGGTTCTCTCTCATGGAACTACTTGGAAAGCACAACTGGCTTCCTCTAAACAACATGCCATCTTGGATAATGAAATCCAACCATTTTGTCCTGTCCAAAGTAACAGGTTCCAAACAAGATTTCCAGGCCTCTGCAAAATCTGGATCTTCAAGATACAAACTTTTGAGCTCATCGAACCCAACAACATTTATCTTCATTTTTGTCAACAAATTTTGCCTTCTGCTCAAGGCATCTGCAACTCTGTTGGACTTTCCACTCTTGTGCTTCAAAACAAAAGTATAGCTCTGCAAAAACTCAACCCATTTTAAGTGCTTTTGATTTAACTTTCCTTGACTATTAAGATACTGCAAAGCCTAATGATCAGTATATAAAACAAACTCCTTTGGCAACAAATAATGTCTCCATTTCTTCAAAGCCTGAACTATTGCATAAAACTCCTGATCATAAACATAATACTTTTTCTTGGCATTATTAAGCTTCTCAATAAAATAGGCAATGGGCTTACCTTCTTGGCTCAAAATAGCTCCTATACCACTACCACTAGCATCACAATCTACCTCAAATACCTTATTAAAATCTGAAAGTGCCAAAACAGGTTGTTCTACCACTTTCTGTTTCAATGTATCAAAGCTCTTGTCTGCTCCTTTGGTCCATCTAAACTCTTTTCTATCCCCTCTCATTGTCTCAGTTAGGGGTGCACAAATGCTACTGAAACTCCTGATAAACTTTCTATAAAAACTTGCCAAACCATGAAAAGATCTTACCTTTGTGACACTCCTTGGTGTAGGCCATTCAATGATAGCCCTTACTTTTTCTGGGTCCATCTTAAGACCTTCTGAGACAACAAATCCTTGGTACACCAATGCCTTTGCAAAACTACATTTCTTTAGATTAATCAACAACTTCTCCTCCCTCAGATTCTCTAAAACTCTTCTGATATGCATCAGATGCTCATCCCAAGTCTTACTGAAAATCAAAATATCATCCAAATAAACAATAACAAAACTTCCCAAAAATTCCTTCAGTACCTCGTTCATGAGCCGCATGAATGTGCTCGGTGCATTGGTTAGCCCAAATGGTATGACTAACCACTCATACAAACCTTCCTTTGTCTTGAAGGCTGTCTTCCATTCATCTCCTTCTCTGATATGGATCTGGTGATATCCACTCTTTAGATCAATTTTCGTGAAGTACATGGCTCCACTCAAGCAATCCATGATGTCATCCATTCTTGGTAATGGAAATCTATACTTGATCGTTATCTTATTAAAGGCTCGAGAGTCTGTACACATCCTCCATTCTCCATCCTTCTTTGGTGCTAGTACTACAGGTACCGCACATGGACTTAGGCTCTCCCTTATCAGTCCCTTCCTCAACAACTCCTGAACTTGTCTGTTCATCTCTTCTTTCTCTGCAGGGGTCGTTCTATGGGTTGCCTTGTTTGGCAAACTAGCTCCTGGTATCAAATCTATTTGATGACTTATCTTCCTTGCTGGTGGTAAACCTTCTGGTACATTATCAGAGATAATGTCCTGGAACTCTTCCAACATATCTAAAACTTCTGTTGGTACATCTTAGAAGTTCTCTTGACTAATCTTAGGAATCAATGCAAAGCAATGACGCTCATGCTTCATACCCTCCAAAAATTTCCTACCATCTACCAAGCAAATTCTGGCAGTACTACATACCTTTTCTTCGACCTCCTTCAAGGGCTTCAATTTATGATGAACTCCATCTTTTGTTAGGGAATATGTGTTTGCATGGCCATCATGGACAGCACTCCTATCATACTGCCACGACCTTCCCAACAACATATGACATGCATCCATTGGTATGATATCACACAGTACCTCATCATGGTAGTCCCCAATCTTGAACTTCACTAAACACTGCTCATTGAACAAAGCTCTATGGTCTTTCTGCAACCATGCAATCTGATATGGATGCGGATGCTTTTTTCTTGCCAACTTCAACTTGTCAACCATCTCTTCTGAAACTAGATTATCAGTGCTTCCACTATCAATAATAATATCACAACACTTACCTTCACATTTGCACCTTGTGCGGAATAAACTCTTCCTCTGATTTGGTTCTTTCTCCTCATTCAACAAGGTTCTTCTGAAAACTAGGGTTTCTCCCCTTTTAGCATCTTCAGAATGCTCAAACTGTGCATCTTCATCTACATGTGCAACTCATGCATTACCTTCAGGTCTCCTATTCGTCCTTCCTTGATGTTGCGGACACTCATATGCTCGATGCCCTTCTTCTCCACATTGGAAACAAGTTCCTCTGAAACCTCCTCTTCTAGTTCCTTGCCTAGGTCTACCTCTTCCTCTTCCTCTTTGCTCACCATTATTCTGGTCACGAGGACGGTAGGTGTTATCTCCTCTCTGATTTCGACTGGTGCCAGCTTCTTCACTTTTCTTTGCATCTTCATTTCGGCCCCCATAGGGTCTTCCACTAGTCCTTTCACCTTTACCTCTTCCCCTTTGCTTGCTGTCAAATCTTTTATTCAGCTTCTCTTCCACCTTCAAGGAAAACTGGTATGCATCTTCTATGGTGGTCATTCTGACCAGGCTCAGCTCTTCCTGAATACTCAGCCTCAACCCATTAATGTAACGGGCTACCTTTTCCTTGTTGGGCACTGCATGGCCTGTCCTGATATTAATCTTATAAAACTCTTCTGTATCCTCCTTAACAGACTTGTTACCTTGCTTTAGTCCTTGCAGCTTCTTCAACAACTCCATCTCATAGTCCACAGGAATGAACTGCTTCTTCAGTTTCTCCACCATCCGATCCCATCTGGTGATCTTTCCTTTTCCTCTTCTATTCCTCTCTAATTGGACCTCCTTCCACCAAATACTATCATGGCCCTTCAACTTTATTTTTGCAAACTTGACCCGATCTGGGTCCTCCACATCTTCATACTCGAAATACTCCTCCATGTCATTGATCCAATCAATGAGCTGTTCTGGATTCAAACCTCCAAAATATGTAGAAACTTTGATTCTAGGCCTCTTTCCAATCTTTGAAATGGCCTTTAACAACCTAACCTCTGCAGGATCTCCTGTAGCTTATTGTTCTTCCTTAGATAGCTCCTCTTCGGCTTCATCTTCGCTTTCTTCTCTTGTTCTTGGATCAAACCCTCTTTGCAACTCCTCTTGCAATGCATCGATTTGCCTTTGTAGGGCTCTAAAACCCTCTTCCATCAAAGCATTCCTCCCAACACAATTTCTTCATGGAGGCATCTTGGTCTCTGCAGTAAACCCACAACCTTAGGTCCTTGTGTAAACTGCTTCACAGTCGGCAATCTATCTACACACTCAGGAACCCTTGCTCTGATACCACTTGATGAAGGGGGTAAATCACAAAACACACAATAATAAATATTAAACACAGCAAATAGAACTTTCTTTTATTGAACTGGGCAACTCATTACATTACATAAGCTTAATTACCATCAGAGGATGAATCCCCTACTGGCTGCAACACATTACAACTTTCCCAACCTCAAGACTCTAGAATCTTTAGCCTTTTGTAACCCCAAATTAACTAGGGTTTCTATTTTCCCCCTATTCTGGACTCTACACTATCCCCCCTTAACTCTACCTTGCCCAGGGTTCCCAAAATAGTCATAAATAACACTTTTTGGCGGCCTCCAGCTAAATTTCAAAATTTGCAACTCCCTCCAAAAGTAGGTCAACTTTCGGGAAGCATAACTTTTGATCCGGGTGTCCGATTGACGAACCGTTTTAAGTGCCGGAAAGCTCACGATGTGAACTATCATGCTAGAAATATGTAAATGGATTTCTATCAACTTTTTGAGATGTTATGAGAAGTTTTAGTGCCTCATATCTCGTTCTGTAAATTTTTAGGGGCTTTTCAGAAAATAAAAACTTTAATATCTTTCAGCTCACAAATGATCTTTGCCTAATTCCTTTGCCAAAGGTCTTATATTTCCATTATGTAATTTTCTAGAAGTTGTTTGCTTAATTATGTGCCCAAATGCAAACTTTCTAAAAATAGCAGGTACACTTTCCTAAATAGGCAGGTCGCTATTTTTAGTAGTTTTGGAAAAACTGAAAGTCCTACATTATTATTCTGGATATTATGGAACCAAAAACACTAATTATGGGAAGAAATGAGAAAAACTACAATGGTTTTAAATTAACTTCTTTTTGGGTGATGCAAGATTGCCCTTACGCCTTTGGACGCTCCTGCATCAGACACCCAGGGTAATTTGAGAAGTGACCTTGTCACATCTCATGTGTTTGTGTGAGGAAAACCCAAATGGTCAACATCTGCCTTAGACAACCAAGAAGAATCTTCAACAGGCCTTCCTTTCTATTTCACTAGATATTCTTCATATTGCCTGTTTCGAGTGCTCCTTCCCACACGGCTATCCAAGATCTCTTCTATCTCCTTTATTGAAGTAGATGCCGGAATACTCCACTACACTTCTGTTGGTCCATCCTCTGTTCCACCTTCATGATATTATGATAAATCAGCAATGTTGAAAATAGGGGAAATATTGATCCCACTCGGCAGCTCTACCTCATATGCATTTCCTGAATCATGCTTCTTCATGATTCTGCATGGTCCAAATTTCTTCATTTTTAACTTATTGTATGTTCCAATTGGGAACCTTTCTTTTCTCAGGTGAACCATGACTTCATCTCCTACCTAGAATTCCTTATATCTCCTCTTCTGATCTACCTTAGCCTTGTACTGAATATTCATTTTATTAATGTGCTTTCTCACCTCTTCATGCAAATTCTTCAGATGTTCTGCAAAGTCTTTAGCTTCAGCACTTGTCTTTTCTCCGTTGTCCATCTTCCTTAACTCAGAAGCATTTCTTGGGCTATTGCCATATACAATCTGGAATGGTGATTTACCAGTACTCCTATTGACAGAATTGTTGTAAGCAGATTCTGCCTGTGGTAAAATCAAATCCCATCCCTTGGGCTTATCTCCTACCAAGCATCGTAGTTGGTTACCCAAGCTCCTATTCACCACTTCAGTTTGGCCATTAGTCTGTGGATGGTGTGTAGAACTAAACTTCAAGTCTATCTTCAACTTCTTCCACAATGTCCTCTAGACATAACCAACAAACTTGGTATCTCGGTCTGAAACTATGCTTTTTGGTAGACCATGTAGTCTCACCACTTCCCTGAAAAATAACTCTGCAATATGAATAGCATCATTTGTCTTCTTACAAGGAATAAAATGTGCCATTTTTGAGAATCTATCCACCACCACAAAAATAGAATCATGTCCTCTTTGTGTCCTTGGTAAACCAAGAACAAAATCCATGCTAATATCATCCCATGGCTTCTCCGATATAGGTAATGGTTGATACAACCCTGAATTCTGACTTGTTCCGTTTGCCATCTGACACACTCTGCAACTCTGCACAAATTTCCTCGCATCCTGTTGCAACTATGGCCAATAATAATTTTCATCAATAATAGCAATGGTCTTATCTCAACCAAAGTGTCCAGCCAATCCCCCACTATGCTTCTCCTTAATTAGGTTCTCTCTCATGGAACTCCTTGGAATGTACAACTGGCTTCCTCTAAACAACATGCCATCTTGGATAATGAAATCCAACCATTTTGTCCTGTCCAAAGTAACAGGTTCCAGACAAGCTTTCCAGGCCTCTGCAAAATCTGGATCTTCAAGATACAAACTTTTGAGCTCATCGAATCCAACAACCTCTATCTTCATTTCTGTCAACAAATTTTGCCTTCTGCTCAAGGCATCTGCAACTCTGTTGGACTTCCCACTCCTATGCTTCAAAACAAAAGTATAGCTCTGCAAAAACTCAACCCATTTTAAGTGCCTTTGATTTAACTTTCCTTGACTATTAAGATACTGCAAAGCCTGATGATCAGTATATAAAACAAACTCCTTTGGCAACAAATAGTGTCTTCATTTCTTTAATGCCTGAACTATATCATAAAACTCCTGATCATAAACAGAATACTTTTTCTTGGCATCATTAAGCTTCTCACTAAAATAGGCAATGGGCTTACCTTCTTGGCTCAAAATAGCTCCTATACCACTACCACTAGCATCACAATCTACCTGAAATACCTTATTAAAATCTGGAAGTGCCAAAACAGGTTGTTCTACCACTTTCTGTTTTAATGTATCAAAGCTCTTGTCTGCTCCTTTAGTCCATCTAAACTCTTTTCTATCCCCTCTCATTGTCTCAGTTAGGGGTGCACAAATGCTACTGAAACTCCTGATAAACTTTCTATAAAAACTTGCCAAACCATGAAAAGATCTTACCTCTGTGACACTCCTTGGCGTAGGCCATTCAATGATAGCCCTTACTTTTTCTAGGTCCATCTTATGACCTTCTTTTGAGACAACAAATCCCAGGTACACCTACTCCTTCTTTGCAAAATTACATTTCTTCAGATTAATCAACAACTTCTCCTCCCTCAGCTTCTCTAGAACTCTTCTGATATGCATAAGATGCTAATCCCAAGTCTTACTGAAAATTAAAATATCATCCAAATAAACAATAACAAAACTTTCCAAAAATTCCTTCAGTACCTCGTTCATGAGCTGCATGAATGTGCTCGGTGCATTGGTTAGCCCAACTGGCATGACTAACCACTCATACAAACCTTCCTTTGTCTTGAAGGCTCTCTTCCATTCATCTCCTTCTCTGATACGGATCTGGTGATATCCACTCTTTAGGTCAATTTTCGTGAAGTATTTGGCTCCACTCAAACAATCCATGATGTCATCCATTCTTGGCAAAGTATTTATCTTATTGATGGCTCGAGAGTCTGTACACATCCTCCATTCTCCATCCTTCTTTGGTGCTAGTACTGTAGGTACCGGACATGGACTTAGGCTCTCCCTTATTAGTCCCTTCCTCAATAACTCCTGAACTTGTCTATTTAGCTCTTCTTTCTCTGCAGGGGTCATTCTATGGGCTGCCTTGTTTGGCAAACTGGCTCCTGGTATCAAATCTATTTGATGACTTATCTTCCTTACTGGCAGTAATCCTTCGGGTACATTATCAGAGATAATGTCCTAGAACTCTTCCAACATATCTAAAACTTTTGCTGGTACATCTTCACAGTTCTCTTGACTAATCTTAGGAATCAATGCAAAGCAATGATGCTCATGCTTCATACCCTCCAAAATTTCCTACCATCTACCAAGCAAATTCTGGCAGTACTACATACCTTTTCTTCGACATCCTTCAAGGGCTTCAATTTATGATGAACTCCATCTTTTTTTAGGGAATATGTGTTTGCATGGCCATCATGGACAGCGCTCCTATCATACTGCCACGACCTTCCCAACAGCATATGACATGCATCCATCGGTATGATATCACACAATACCTCATCATGGTAGTCCCCAATCTTGAACTTCACTAAATACTGCTAATTGACCAAAGCTCTATGGTCTTTTTGCAACCATGCAATCCGATATGGATGCGGATGCTTTCTTCTTGCCAACTTCAACTTGTCAACCATCTCTTCTGAAACTAGATTATCAGTGCTTCCACTATCAATAATAATATCACAACACTTACCTTCACATTTGCACCTTGTGCAGAATAAACTCTTCCTCTGATTTGGTTCTTTCTCCTCATTCAACAAGGTTCTTCTGACAACTAGGGTTTCTCCCCTTTCAGCATCTTTAGAATGCTCAGACTGTGCATCTTCATCTACATGTGCAACTCGTGCATTACCTTCAGGTCTCCTATTCATCCTTCCTTGATGTTGCGGACACTCATATGCTCAATGCCCTTCTTCTCCACATTGGGAACAGGTTCCTCTGAAACCTCCTCTTCCAGGTCCTTGCCCAGGTCTACCTCTTCCTCTTCCACTTTTCTCACCATTGTTCTGGTCATGAGGACGGTAGGTGTTATCTCCTCTTTGATTTCAACTGGTGCCAACTTCTTCACTTTTCTTTGCATCTTCATTTCAGCCCCCATAGGGTCTTCCACCAGTCCTTCCGCCTTGACCTCTTCCCCTTTGCTTGCTGTCGAATCTTTTATTTAGCTTCTCTTCCACCTTCAAGGAAAACTGGTATGCATCTTCTATGGTGGTCATTCTGACCAGGCTCAGCTCTTCCTAAATACTCGGCCTCAACCCATTAATGTAACGGTCTACCTTTTCCTTGTTGGGCTCTGCATGGCCTGTCCTGATACTAATCTTATAAAACTCTTCTGTATACTCCTTAACAGACTTGTTACCTTTCTTTAGTCCTTGCAGCTTCTTCAACAACTCCATCTCATAGTCCACAGGAATGAACTGCTTCTTCAGTTTCTCCACCATCCATCCCATCTGGTGATCTTTCCTTTTTCTCTTATGTTCCTCTCTAATTGGACCTCCTTCCACCAAATACTGGCATGGCCCTTCAACTTTGTTTTTGCAAACTTGACCCGATTTGGGTCCTCCACATCTTCATACTTGAAATACTCCTCCATGTCATTGATCCAATCAATGAGCTGTTCCGGATTCAAATCTCCAGAATATGTAGAAACTTTGATTCTGGGCCTCTTTCCAATCTTTGAAATGATGCTCAACAACCTAACCTCTGCAGGATCTCCTGCAGCTTATTGTTCTTCCTTAGATAGCTCCTCTTCGGCTTCATCTTCGCTTTCTTCTCTTGTTCTTGGATCAAACCTCTTTGCAGCTCCTCTTGCAATGCATCGATTTGCCTTTGTAGGGATCTAAAACCCTCTTCTATCAAAGTATTCCTCCCAACATGATTTCTTTGTGGAGGCATCTTGGTCTCTGCAACAAACCCACAACCTTAGGTCCTTGTGCAAACTGCCTTACGGTCGGTAATCTGTCTACACACTCAGGAACCCTTGCTCTGATACCACTTGATGAAGGGGGTAAATCATAAAACACACAATAACAAATATTAAACACAACAAATAGAACTTTCTTTTATTAAACTAGGCAACTCATTACATTACAGAAGCTCAATTACCATCAGAGGATGAATCCTCTACTGGCTGCAACACGTTACAACTTTCCCAACCTCAAGACTCTAGAATCTTCAGCCTTCTGTAACCCCAAATCAACTAGGGTTTCTATTTTCCCCCTATTTTGGACTCTACACTGGACCCCCTTAACTCTACCTTGCCCAAGGTTCCCAAAATAGTCATAAATATCACTTTTTGGCAGCCTCCAGCTAAATTTTGAAATTTGCAACTCCCTCCAAAAGTAGGTCAACTTCCGGGAAGCATAACTTTTGATCCGGGTGTCTAATTGACGAACCGTTTTAAGCACAGAAAGCTCGTGATGTGAACTATCACGCTAGAAATACGTAAATAGATTTTTGTCAACTTTTTGAGATGTTATGAGAAGTTTTAGTGCCTCATATCTCATTCCGTAAATTTTTAGGGTCTTTTCAGAAAACAAAAACTTTAATATCTTTTAGCTCACAAATGATCTTTGCCTGATTCCTTCATCAAAGGTCTTATATTTCCATTATGTAACTTTCTAGAAGTTTTTTGCTTCATTACGTGCCCAAATGCAAACTTTTTAAAAATAGCAGGTACACTTTCGTAAATAGGCAGGTCGCTATTTTTAGTAGTTTTGGAAAAACTGAAAGTCCTACATTATTATTCTGGATATTATGGAACCAAAAACACTAATTATGGGAAGAAATGAGAACAAATACAATGGTTTTGAATTAACTTCTTTTTGGGTGATGCAAGAATGCCCTTACACCTTTGGATGCTCCTGCATCACCTTCATGATTTGTTGCTTAATAAGGAACTTAGTTTAGAAGTGATTCAAGGAATTGGTGCTAAGATTAATTCTTCTAGAGTTATTTAAAGAGTACATCATCCTCTCTCCATCCTACCCAAGCCACTTCCTCATAGTTTCCTCCTTGAATTTCATTCCTTAATCTAGTATACCTCCTTTTTCCATCCTCCCCCCTACCATGATGGATATAATTATTATTCCCACTTCCCATATTACACTCTAAACATCTACTCCTTCCTTTCATCCCACTACCATTTCATCTACTTTTCATAGAATAACTATTATAGTCCTCTATATGTGTATGCAAATGTTAGAAATACTTCACCGACTTAATTTCTCATTGATCCTACATGTTAGTTTAATATATGCATTAAGGAGTTTCTATTTAACCATCATATCAAGCAACAAGCTTATGCACTTTTTGTTGTTTTATTGAAAGTGATGAATATAATTTTGATTAAGACCATGGGTTGCATCTTAAATTTGGGAGTTGTTCCTAAGGAGCTACTAGTGTTTGGTCAAGTTATTCCATCTTCAAATAGGTTTGGTATGTTACTTGGTAGACCATGGATAGAGTAGTGCTAAGTAGTTTCTTCTATTTTATTTTATCGTGACTCAAGTTTGTTCATGTAGGCCAAGTATGAACTATTTCAAATAATCTAGACTCATGGACCCTTTTTTGGACTAGAGATAATTTCATTCCAAAAAAACTTGATTCACTTCTCTTATAATTCTAAATAATTTGGACTTATTCTCCATAATCTAGACTTGGAATATTGCTCATTTATATGTAAAATATTTTAAATTAATATTATAAATATTATAAATTATTTGGGTTAAATATTTACAAATTAGACCTATTCCAAATAAATTGAATTGGTTTGTATTGATTTTCTAAATAATTTAGACTTATTACCCACAATATGGACTTGAGTAGTACTCCTACATGTGTAATATTTTGGATTAATATTTATTTATATTGAATTTGTGGATAATTCTTCATAAAATGGTCCCTTTCTCCTTTTGAATTACTATAAATAGAAATATCATATAAACAAACCAAATTACTATAAATAACAACTTTATATTATTCAATGTATTGAATTGGCAAAGAAGATTATTATGGAACACATAAAGATCCACAATTTTTTTGATTCATGAAATGTGGTATTGAGTCCAATCCCTTTGTATTATAATAAAAAATATTACAAAACCAGGGTGGCTACCATGGAAAGTCGACCCTCCATACAATCATACTAGATAGAGGTCCCAATACATCCTTTCAAAATAAATTGAATATAAAAAATGTAATAATAATGGATATCAAAGAAGTTTTTATATTATTTTGGATAATTTTAGAAGGTTACATTCTTTGTTGATTTTGGATAATGTGGTCATGTACAACCCCTTTCAAAAAGTTATAATTTAAGGAATGGTCCTATCCAAGTTCTAAGTTAAGTCCAAGCATTTAAAATATTGTTTGTAAGAACATATGACAAACTTTGGTCTTCTAGGTTTGGCCTCCATCTCTTCTCCAAGAAATCAACCTATATATTTTTCTCTATAGCATCCTTTTTGCCTTGATGAATCAAGACATACCATAATATGGAAACTTTATGCTCCGATTTTTCCTCAATTTTCACTATAGTAACATTAGTTGTTACTCTTGCTATCCACAATGTGTATGATACACATGTTGAATCATCAAGATAAATAAACATAAAATCTCCTTTCTCAATGTCCTAATATGGATAAATGTGTTGGAGTACTTGACAACACTGAGAGCAGGGGGTGAATCAGTGTTGTAGAGAAATTACTGAATTTAATTTTATCTCAAACTTTTCAAAACAAAAAGTGATTGCAGAATAAATCTTTACTAATGCAAGAGATTGTGAAATAAGAAACTGAAACATACAAGCATTATAAACAAAGTGATCCATGAAACAAAGGAATCATAAGACAATGTTTTGAGGAGTGGAAAACCCTCATGGGGTAGAAAAACCACTCATAAATGCCTCACTGGCTTATACAAAATACCACTTATTACAATGCCTCACTCGCCTTCTTGTCTCACTAACTTGCATCAATGCCTCACTGGCTTATACATATCACTACCTCACTGGCTTATACATTTCACTACCTCACTAGAAATACATCAGCCTTAGTGGCATTAGGTCAATCTGTGTCTCACTAACATGACCTTATATCATCTTCAAGAACTAAAGAAAGATATACAATATAGAGGGTTTCTCTATTTCACTACAGCCCAGTTCTTGATTGTCTCATTGAATTTGGAGACCTCAAGAATCACATAACTAAAACTATGCACATCAACAACACACTGGTATTGTCTCAAAGATAGTGTAAGATAAAATATCAACACCATACCAGATGTTTCCAATACATGTCATTTTATAAATTTTCAAAAAACCTTCTTTCTCTCATGAAATAGTTTGTGTCTGTAACTATACCTTTTCAACTGCCTCAAACAATTTTTAACTGTAAAAGTAACTATCAAAGCAATATGGTTGAATAGACCCATGTAGAAGTTTATACAATGCCTTTGAAATAAGAAATCTTTAACCACATTTTGAGCCTTTTAATAATAATAAACCTTTAACCACAGTGATATCATATAATGCTCAAAATTGTTTAATCAAATAAAGAATCCTTATCAAACTGCAAACACCAACTCATACCAAAATAAAGCATAATCAATTTGTCCTCAACATTCAAGCAAGAAACCCTAGGGTAGAGTCAATCATTCAAAACCTAACCAAAAATTTGC
The DNA here is from genome assembly GCA_027924645.1 of Cunninghamia lanceolata. Classification (NCBI taxonomy): domain Eukaryota; kingdom Viridiplantae; phylum Streptophyta; class Pinopsida; order Cupressales; family Cupressaceae; genus Cunninghamia; species Cunninghamia lanceolata. The sequence goes on along the minus strand of BSBN01000144.1, from coordinate 1,619,203 downwards.
AAACCTTTTGTCAAAGTTTAGAAACTATATAGCCATTCACAAAACCTTAACTATTCTTCAATAGAAAGATAAGTAATGTATGAAATGATAACCACTACAATATTCAACTTATAACTATAACCCATACTCATGATAAAGTCAAAAACACCACTTCAAAGACTAGGCTGTCATAGCTCGAAAAGAGCAACAAAATTTATATAGTTTTTCCCTTTATTTCATAGAAAGAGGACTGTAACTAAGAATAATAAACAAAGCTTCATTTTAAGATATTTAGGCACCATTTTAGTTTTAATAAGAAGAATATCACCTATTTTGATATGCCATTCATGCCTCAGAAAGTAATTGTCAATTAGACTGTGCCTATGAGATCCAAGTATAACTGTCCAGCTTCATCTTTGACTCCCGAACATTGTCATATCACCAAAATCCCATCATGATAACCAGAATCTTCAAGAAAAACTTTACAAAATGATAAAACCCTAAGTCAAGTGCCTCATTTCTCTAAGTCTTGCAAACAACTTTTTCGCATAGTATATCTTATTTACCAACTTCTCTCATTTGCCCTAAAAGAGCTGGTCACAATTTAACATTAACATCAACTGTTGACCTGTCAAATATGCCCCCGACACCTGCTAGGTAGGTTGCCACTTAAGAGCCTGACAATACTTTATGCTTATCAAGTAAATAGCCTTTATCAATTAATGACATACAATATGATGCCTCTTTAGTGACACTAATCACTTAAAAAATGAAGAGGACTTTAAGACCTTGGCTTAACTTTGCACCGATTCATGTCATAACCTTGCAAAGTCTCATAATACAGAAGAGGTCATAATGTCTAGTGGAACAAGAATGAAAAGAAATCTGATACAAGTATAAGTCCACTGTAATTCCAATCACAAGGTCACTAAACTTGCATACCAAGGCACCCAAAGATTGTCAATGGAGATTAAATCAACTACAAACCAAGCACCTGTACCAACATTACAAATCAAATACCAACTGAGTTTATGAAACCAATGATGCACCTGTAGAGCATAGAAAGTACCACAACCAATATGGCATAGAAAGTACTACAATGAAACACAACCCATTGAAATTAATACAAATGTAGAGCATGCCTCAGCTAACATGCATTATAGTACCATGTGAATGTGACATTAGAATATAACATCAACTATCATAGCATGAGAATTAATTAATATCAACATTACACAATGACATTTGAATTTGTATATCCTTTGAAAGTGATCAAGTGAAGTCAACAATGGGACAAGAACCTTTTCACATGAATGAAGACCTTGATGGATAAAGTTTGTAACCAAGTGCCTTATTCAATTCAGATGAATGCCAACTGCTAAAGCAAACTAAAGTATAATGAAACTGATGTAACAAAGTGCTGCCATCACAAACAATATCACTTTAGCAGCAAACAAAGTGCTGCCATCACAAACAATATTACTGTAGTAGGAAAATGTCAACCACCACTATTGCCCTGTCAGTTGTTGTCCTTGATGATAAATACATAAACTCTTAGGTTTGTGATGATATACATTACTGTGGTGGACATTACAGTGGTGGTTGACATTTTACTGCTACAATGATATTGTTTGTGATGATAGCACTTTGTTACATCAGTTTCATTTGACTTCAATTTGCTTTGGCAGTTGGCATTCATCTGAATTGAATAAGGCACTTGGTTACAATACTTCAGCTTTCTTTGGTAGTTGGCATACATCTGAATTGAATAAGGCACTTGGTTACAAACTTTATCCATCAAGGTCTTCATTGTTTATCCATCAAGGTCTTCATTGATGTGAAAAGGTTCTTGTCCCATTGTTGACTTTGTTTGATCACTTTCAAAGGATATACAAATTCAAATGTCATTGTGTCATGTTGATATTAATTGATTCTCATGCTATGATCCTTGATGTTATATTCTGATGTCACATTCACATGGTACTATGATGCATGTTGGCTGAGGCATGCTCTATAGTTGTATTGATTTCAATGGGTTGTATTTCATTATAGCACTTTCTATGCCATATTGGTTGTGGTACTTTCTATGCTCTACAGGTGCATCATTGGTTTCATACACTCGTATTTGGTTTGTAATGTTGGCAGAGGTATTTGGTTTGTAGTTGGTTTCATCTCCATAGACAATCTTTGAGTGCCTTGGTATGCAAGTTCAGTGATCTTGTGATTGACATTCTAGTGGACTTATACTTATATCAATTTCTTTTCATTCTTATTTCACTAGACATTATGACCTCTTCTGTATTATGAGACATTTCAAGGTTACGACATGAATCAATGCAAGGTTAAGCTAAGGTCTTAAAGTCTTCATCATTTTTGAAGTGATTAGAGTCACTAAAGAGGCATCATATTGTATGTCATTAATTGATAAAGACTATTTACTTGATAAGCATAAAGTATTATCGGGCTCTTAAGTGGTAACCTGCCTAGTAGGTGTCGAGGGCATATTTGATAGGTCAACAGTTGATGTTAATGTTAAATTGTGACTGGATCTTTTAGGGCAAATGGGAGCAGTTGGTAAATAGGGTATACTATGCGAAAAGTTGTTTGCAAGACTTAGAGAAATGAGGCACTCGACTTAGGGTTTTATCACTTTGCAAAGTTTTCTTGAAGATTTTGGTTATCATGATGGGATTTTGGTAATATGACAATGCTCAGGAGTCAAAGATGAAGCTAGACAGTTATACTTGGAGCTCATAGGAAGACAATTACTTTTTGAGGCATGAATGGCATATCAAAACAGGTGATATTCAGGTGCTTGGAGAAGTTTTTGCTTTGGTCTCTTATAAAAATGAAAATGGTGCCTAGATATCTTAAAATGAAGCTTTATTTATTATTGTCAGTTACAATCCTCTGTCTGTGAGATAAAGGGAAAATCTATATAAATTTTTTTGCTCTTTTCGAGCTATGATAGCCTAGTCTTTGAAGTGGTGTTTTTGACTTTATCATGAGTTTGGCTTACAGTTATATGTTGAAGATTGTAGTGGTTATCATTTCATACATTACTTATCTTTCTATTGAAGAATAGTTAGGGTTTTGTGAATGACTATAGAGTTTCTAAACTTTGATAAAAGGTTTGCAAATTTTTGGTTAGGGTTTGAAAGATTGACTCTACCTTAGGGTTTCTTGCTCAAATGTTGAGGACAGATTGATGATACTCTATTTTGGTATGAGTTGGTGTTTGCAGTTTGATAAGGCTTCTTTATTTCATTAAACAGTTTTGAGCATTATATGATATCACTGTGGTTAAAGGTTTATTATTGTTAAAAGACTCAAACTGTGGTTAAAGATTTCTTATTTCAAAGGCATTGTATAAACTTCTACATGGGTCTATCTGACCATACTCCTTTGATAGTTACTTATGCAATTAAAAACTATCTGAGGTAGTTGAAAAGGTTTAGTTATAGACATAAACTGTTTCATGAGAGAAAGATGGTTTTGTGAAAATCTATAAAATGACATGTATTGTAAACATGTGGTATGGTGTTGATGATATTGTATCTTACACTATCTTTGAGACAATGCCAGTGTGTTGTTGATGTGCATAGTTTTAGTTATGTGATTCTTGAGGTCTCCAAATTCAATGAAACAATCAAGAACTGAGCTATAGTGAAAGAAAGAAACCCTCTATATTGTGTATCTTTATTTATTTCTTAAAAATGATAAAAGGTCATGTCAGTGAGACATAGATTGACCTAATGCTAGTGAGGTTGATGTATTGCCAGTGAGGTAGTGAAATGTATAAGCTAGTGAGGTATTGATATGTATAAGCCAGTTAGGCATTGATGCAAGTTAGTGAGACAAGAAGGCCAGTGAGTTAGTGAGACAAGAAGGCCAGTGAGGCATTGTAATAAGTGGTATTTTGTATAATCCAGTGAGGCATTTATTAGTGGTTTTTCTACCCCATGAGGGTTTTCCACTCCTCAAAACATTGTCTTATGATTTCTTTGTTGCATGGGTCACTTTGTTTATAATGCTTGTATGTTTCAGTTTCTTATTTCACAGTGTCTTGAATTAGTAAAGATTTATTCTGCAATCACTTTTTGTTTTGAAAAGTATGCGATAAAATTAAATTTAGTAGTTTCTCTACAACATTGATTCACCCCCCCTCTCAGTGTTGTCAAGTACTCCAACAAGTGGTATCAGAGCGTAGGTTCGCTATTAAAGTCTAACTGGCTTGGGTAGATCTCGATAGCGGAGTACTATGGGAAAGGGTAGAAGAAATAGAGAAAAGAAAGAGGACAAGCAAAAGGCTGTACAACAAACTCTTGTAAAGCCCCATGATGAGTTGTTGCCTAAGTCATATTTGAAAGTTGACACAAAGGGTGATAAAGAAAATGAATTTGTAGTTGAGATTGATGATGTAGAAGGAGATTTGTTTGTAGATGAAGATGGACATGAATTTGATGAAAATGACTGTGAAGTTGATATTGAAGGAGAACTTTTATGTGCTCTAGAAATGAACAAGTATCTTGAAAAAGAGAACCAGGGATTAAAGGTTCAACTTCGACAAGAGAAGGATTCCAAAACTAAGGTACTCTTCAATCTTGCAAAAGTTTCTGTTGAATTTGAAGAGGCAAGAAAGTTGATTGTAGATTTAAGAAGTCAAGTTGATGAATCTGACAAATAAATTATTAGTCTAAAAACTGAAGTTGCAGAAGCCATAAGAATAATAGATATGACTAAATTTGATCTTGAAGTAAAAATAATAGAATGTCTGAAGTTAGAGAAAGAAATAGTCTCTTTGAGAAAGGATTTGGAAGAAGCATTTTCAAAATTACTAACGAATATTCAATTTGAAAAGAGTATTGACTACTTGAATGACATGTTGAATAAGCAAAGGTATTACAGGGATACTATTGGCTTGGGTTACGAGAAAGGAGATTGTTCCAAGACAAGATATGCTCCTAGGAAGAAGATAGACCTGCCATTTCACTCTCCTGCACCAGAGGTTGAATCCAAGAAGAAAGCTAAGGTTAACATTGCTGATAACGAATCTTCAAGATTTCTACCTATCATGTATAATTATTCACAATTCCATGCTTATTGCTATGCATGTCATGTTTATGGTCATATGGCTAGAGATTGTAAATGAAATGGTTTTGGGTGGAATAAAGAGAAAAGATTTTATGGATAGTCAAATCAGAAATACAATAATGCTTGTTATGACTGTAATAAAGTTGGCCGTTTTGGAAAAAATTGTTGGATGCATGCAAGGTATGACTCTATAAGAAACTATTCTCCTCTTGATCAAATTTACAATATTTTGTGTTATAGATGCAATAGTTTTAGGCATAAAGCACAATGGTGTATAGGAAGGATAAAACCAACTAGAGGCTACATGTTCAAGTAAAATCAAGTGAATGCCTTGGGCAAAGAAAATAAAAATCCTATACTAGTATGGAGAAGAAAACAGAGTAAAAAGAAGGAAGTCCTAATCTTGTGCATACTGCACAAGATATCCATGAGTGCATAAAGAATAGCATGAATCAAGGGGGAGTTGATTTGTAATGTATCTTTCAAACCCCTTAAACAATCAACTATAGAGGTTGTCATGAGATTGATATAGTTGGTTTTGCTTGATGGCAGAGACTTATAAAGCACTTGACAAAGTTGTATGATTTCCTTTGGAAGCAATGACTTCAGTATGTTCTTCTTGAGATCTTTGAACAATTCAGTCTATAGCTGGAATGGTGCGACAATGTTGTTGATGGATTGGTGTGTTGAGGGATAGCATTGATTTATAAGGGCCTTTATGCTTCTTCAGGATGTTTAGAGGCATTATAGTTGTCTTGCTCATGATTGATCAGAATGTTGATGTTGAGAGGCACAAGTGTTTGGTCACTTCATGTTAAGTTACTTCACTGGAAGTATCTTTCTCTTGACAGTGATGTATTTGTTATTATTTGTGCTGGGTATAGTGCTTATCATAACTTTGGATTTCTTGTCATTTGGTATAATGATTATCTTGGAGGAACAAAGAGTTCATGATAGTTAACAAGGGTACACATTTGGACAATGATATGATTAGTATAGGATTTCATATTCTATCAGTATGATTATAATCTTGTGTTTCTTTTAGTTATTTTCCCTTGGTGATAGTAATCTTGCTTTCATGAGTTGAAGTCATATGCATGCAGACTTTGATGGCAGACCTCAAGGGAAGCAATATTTTTTCTTTGCTCATTTAGTGATACTTGTTTGGTGGTATACATCGCTTAGTGATGTGATACAATAATTCTGATTTGATACTTTTAGTTGATTAAGTTTGATGCCTTCATTTCTTGCAATGGTACAGTAGTGTTGTTTTTGATTCTCTTCAAGAAAGTTGTGTGTGGTAATATCCTAATGTATATAGTGATCTTAGATATTTGTGTCAAGATAGTTAAATGACTTGAACATGATAATAAAGTGCTTATAGGTTCTTGAATGTTTCATCCTTATTATTAATATTTTTTATTTGTTTCTCACATACTGTCTTAAACATTAGTCATTGACAATGTTTTTGGAATGGATTTGACAATGATTTGTAGCTCATTAGAGTATTTAATGATCATATGACACATGTCTTAGATAGAGGTGCTTGGATAGTGGCAGACCATTCCTTGTTCACATTGCAAGGAGTTGCAATGACCTTGAAGATTACCTTGCCCAAAATTGAGGAATACAGTCTTAAGAGACAACAAGGGATTCATTGGCAGAAGATAAGGAGTCTTACAAGTTGGTATGTTCTTTGAGCCTTGTAAGATGAAATAGTGTGTTAAAAGATAGTCTCAAAACCATGAAATCCTTGTAAAGACTGTCAAAACTAAACTTTGCATAACAGTGGAGGAAAATACGTGAGACAGTGTATGTTCTTCTTCAAGTGTAGTATGCCATCTGTGAAAAGATTGTGTTTATCAATGTTCTTCTGTGTTCTTTGGGACAATTAATTTTTTGGTTCTTTTAGTATTGATGTCAAATGGAAAATGGGATATGGTATGATGTCCTTGTGCTGAGCAGCTATTTATGAAGACATTGTGATTTACAGTGTGTTGCTTCTAAGTCCATTGCTCTTTGTCTTCAAAGTTGGAGCTTTTCATGTTGAGTTGTTGATGTGCTTGAAAGGATGTGATGCTGTGTGCTTAAATAATGAATGCACAAATGATAGTTTTGCTTAGATCAGATAATAGGTTGACAACAGACTATTTGGTTGACTAGACAATAGATCTTATAGTTTGAGACATCAGAATTCCAAGAGATGATGTTGACAGTAAAAGTTTTAAAAAGGTGTAAACACATAGTCTTGACCTTGTTTGAACACCTTTCTCTTTCTTGAACATTGAACTATTCACTTTCTTGGAAGTAATTTGGTTCATATTGCTTTAATTTAGTGATTTTGAGATGACAAGTTTTGGTACAAGTTTCAGTTATTGGTTGCTATCGTTGATATTTGGTGGTACTGTGCTTGATATAATGTTGCTTTTCAGACTTCAGTGATTTATTCAGTTGTTGCCCTTTATAGTTCTTTATCTCTCTTGCTGCGATACATGTTCTTTATGTGTTCATTCTTTGGTACTGACAGTGCAGTGATGTTTCAGGACAATCTAGTTACCTTGTGTAACATTTGCCAATGATGGCATGCTTTATATTTTATGTTTATCATTTCTTTCTGCAACATACTGGATTATGGTTCCTGATCTATCTTTGAGGCAATTGCATAATTCTTCCTCCCTTTGTCTTTGATGCAAAAAGGGGGAGAGAGAGTTGTGTTTTGCCATCAAGGACAAAGGGGGAATTTGTTGCCCTCTCAGTTGTTGTCCTTGATGACAAATACACAAACTCTCATGTTTGTGATGATATGCATTACTGTGGTGGACATTACAGTGGTGGTTGACATTTTTCTACTATAGTGATATTGTTTGTGATGGTAGCACATTGTTACATCAGTTTCATTATACTTCAGTTTGCTTTGGCAGTCGGCATTCATCTGAATTGAATAAGGCACTTGCTTGCAAACTTTATCCATCAAGGTCTTCATTGATGTGAAAAGGTTCTTGTCCCATTGTTGACTTCACTTGATCACTTTCAAAGGATATACAAATTCAAATGTCATTGTGTTCTGTTGATATTAATTGATTCTCATGCTATGATCCTTGATGTTATATTCTGATGTCACATTCACATGGTACTATGATGCATGTTGGCTGAGGCATGCTCTACAGTTGTATTGATTTCAGTGGGTTGTATTTCATTGTAGCACTTTCTATGCCATATTGGTTGTGGCACTTTCTATGCTCTACATGTGCATCATTGGTTTCATACACTCAGTTGGTATTTGGTTTGTAATGTCGGCAGAGGTATTTGGTTTGTAGTTGGTTTCATCTCCATAGACAATCTTTGGGTGCCTTGGTATGCAAGTTCAGTGATCTTGTGATTGGCATTATAGTGGACTTATAGTTGTATCAATTTCTTTTCATTCTTGTTCCACTAGACATTATGACCTCTTTTGTATTATAAGACATTGCAAGGTTATGACATGAATCAATGCAAGGTTAAGCCAAGGTCTTAATGTCTTTATCATTTTAAAAGTCATTAAAGTCACTAAAGAGTCATCATATTGTATGTCATTAATTGATAAAGGCTATTTACTTGATAAGCATAAAGTATTGTCAGGCTCTTAAGTGGTAACCTGCATAGCAAGTGTCGAGGGCATATTTGATAGGTCAACAATTGATGTTAATGTTAAATTATGACCGGCTCTTTTAGGGCAAATGGGAGCAGTTAGTAAACAGGGTATACTATGCAAAAAAATTGTTTGCAAGATTTAGAGAAATGAGGCACTCAACTTAGGTTTTTATCATTTTACAAAGTTTTTCTTGAAGATTCTAGTTATCATGATGGGATTTTGGTGACATGACAATGCTCAGGAGTCAAAGATAAAGCTGGACAGTTATACTTGGAGCTCATAGGCACAATCTACTTGATAGTTACTTTCTGAGGCATGAATGACATATCAAAACAGGTGATATTCAGGTGCATGAAGAAGTTTTTTCTTTGGTCTCTTATAAAAATGAAAATGGTGCTTGAATATCTTAAAACAAAGCTTTGCTTATTATTCTCAATTACAGTCCTCTGTCTGTGAGATAAAGGGAAAAACTATATAAATTTTGTTTCTCTTTTCGAGCTATGACAACCTAGTCTTTGAAGTGGTGTTTTTGACTTTACCATGAGTTTGGGTTATAGTTATAAGTTGAAGACTGTAGTGGTTATCGTTTCATACATTACTTATCTTTCTATTGAAGAACAATTAGGGTTTTGTGAATGAATATACAGTTTCTAAACTTTGACAAAAGGTTTACAAATTTTTGGTTAGGGTTTGAAAGATTGACTCTACCCTAGGGTTTCTTGCTCGAATGTTGAGGAGAGATTGATGATGCTCTATTTTGGTATGAGTTGGTGTTTGCAGTTTGATAAGGCTTCTTTATTTCATTAAAGAGTTTTGAGCATTATATGATATCATTGTGGTTAAAGGTCTATTATTATTAAAAGACTCAAACTATGGTTAAAGAATTCTTATTTCAGAGGCATTGTATAAACTTATACATGGGTCTATTTGCTAATATTCCTTCAATAGTTACTTATGTAGTTAAAAACTGTTTGAGGCAGTTGGGAAGGTTCATTCATAGACACAAACTATTTCATGAGAGAATGAAGGTTTTGTGAAAATGTATAAAATGACATGTATTGTAAACATCTGGAGTGTTGTTAATGATATTGTATCTTACACTATCCTTGAGACAATACCAGTGTGTTGTTGATGAGCATAGTTTTCGTTATGTGATTCTTGAGGTCTCCAAATTCAATTAGACAATCAAGAACTGAGCTATAGTGAAATAGAGAAACCTTTTGTATTGTATATCTTTATTTAGTTCTTGAAGATGATATAAGGTCATGTTAGTGAGACACAGATTGACCTAATGCTAGTGAGGCTGATGTATTGCTAGTGATGCAGTGAAATGTATAAGCTAGTGAGGTAGTGATATGTATAAGCCAGTTAGGCATTGATGCAAGTTAGTGAGACAAGAAGGCCAGTGAGGCATTGTAATAAGTGGTATTTTGTATAAGCCAATGAGGCATTTATTAGTGGTTTTTCTACCCCATGAGGGTTTTCCACTCTTTAAAACATTGTCTTATGATTCCTTTGTTGCATGGGTCACTTTGTTTATAATGCTTGAATGTTTCAGTTTCTTATTTCATAGTCTCTTGTATTAGTAAAGATTTATTCTGTAATTACTTTTGTTTTAAAAAGTATGAGATAAAATTAACTTCAATATTTTCTCTACAACACTGATCACCCCCCCTCTCAGTGTTGTCAAGTATTGCAACAAGTGGTATTAGAGCGTAGGTTTCCTATTAAAGTCTAACTGGCTTGGGTAGGTCCTGATAGTGGAGTAGCATGGGAAAGGGTAGAAGAAATAAAGAAAATAAAGAGGACAAACAAAGGGCTGTACAACAAACTCTTGTGAAGCCCCGTGATGAGTTGTTGCCTAAGTCATCTTTGAAAGTTGACACAAAGTGTGATAAAGAAAATGAATTTGTAGTTGAGATTGATGATGTAGAAGGAGATTTACGATGGACATGAATTTGATGAAAATGACTGTGCAGTTGATATTGAAGGAGAACTTTTATGTGCTCTAGAAATGAACAAGTATCTTGAAAAAGAGAACCACGGATTAAAGGTTCAACTTCAACAAGAGAAGGATTCCAAAACTAAGGTACTCTTCGATCTTGCAAAAGTTTTTGTTGAATTTGAAGAGGCAAGAAAGTTGATTGTAGATTTAAGAAGTCAAGTCAATGAATTTGAGAAATAGATTCTTAGTCTAAAAACTGAAGTTGTAGAAGCCAAAAGAATAACATATATGATTAAATCTGATCTTGAAGTAAAAAGAATAGAATGTTTGAAGTTAGAGAAGGAAATAGTCTCTTTGAGAAAGGATTTGGAAGAAGCATCTTCAAAATTGCAAAAGAATATTCAATTTGAAAAGAGTTTTGACTGCCTGACTGACATGTTGAACAAGCAAAGGTATTACAGGGATACTACTGGCTTGGGTTATGAGAAAGGAGAATTTTCCAAGACAAGATATGCTCCTATTAAGAAGATACACTTGAAATTTCACTCTGCTGCACCAGAGGTTGAATCCAAGAAGAAAGCTAAGGTTAACATTGTTGATAACAAATCTTCAATATTTCCACCTATCAGGTATAATTATTCACAATTCCATAGTTATTGCTATTCATGTCATGTTTATGGTCATAGGGCTGGAGATTGTAAATGAAATAGTTTTGGGTGGAATAAAGAGAAAAGTTTTTATGGATGGTCAAATTAGAACTACAATAATGCTTGTTATGATTGTAATAAAGATGGCCATTTGGAAGAAACTATTAGATGCATGCAAGGTATGACTCTAGAAGAAACTATACTCCTCTTGATCAAAATTGCAATATTTTATGTTATAGATGCAATAGTTTTGGGCATAAAGCACAATGGTGTAAAGGAAGGATAAAACCAACGGGAGGCTACATGTTCAAGCAAAAGCAAGTGAATGCCTTGGGCAAAGAAAATAAAAATCCTATACTAGTTTGGAGAAGAAAACAAAGTAAAAAAGAAGGAAGTCCTAATCTTGTGCATATTGCACAAGAGATATCCATGAGTGCATAAAGAATAGCATGAATCACGGGGGAGTTGATTTGTAATGTATCTTTCAAACCCCTTAAACAATCAACTATAGAGGTTTTCATGAGACTGATATGTTTGGTTTTGCTTGATGGCAGAGACTTATAAAGCACTTGATAAAGTTGTATGATTTCCTTTGGAAGCAATGACTTCAGTATGTTCTTCTTGAGATCTTTGAACAATTTAGTCCATAGCTGGAATAGTGTGCCAATGTTGTTTATAGATTGGTGTGTTGAGGGATATCATTGGTTTATAAGGGCCTTTATGCTGCTTTAGGATGTTCAGAGGCATTATAGTTGTCTTGCTCATGATTGATTAGAATGTTGATGTTGAGAGGCACAAGTTTTTGGTCACTTCATGTTAAGTTACTTCACTGGTAGTATCTTTCTCTTGATAGTGATGTATTTATTATTATTTGTACTGGGTATAGTGCTTATCATAACGTTGGATTTCTTGTCATTTGGTATAATGATTATCTTGGAGGAACAAAGAATTCATGACAGTTAACAAGGGTACACATGTGAATAGTGATATGATTAGGACATGATTTCATACTCTGTCAGTATGATTATAATCTTGTTCTTCTTTCAGTTATCTTCCCTTGGTGATAGTAACCTTGGTTTCACGAGTTGAAGTCATATGCATGCAGACTTTGATGGCATACCTCAGGGGGAGCAGTGCTTTTTATTTTCTCATGTAGTGATAATTCTTTGGTGGTATACAACACTTAGTGATGTGATACTATAAGTCAGATTTGATACTTTCAGTTGATTAAGTTTGATGCTTTCATTTCTTGCAGTGGTACAATAGTGTTGTTTTTGATTCTCTTCAAGAAAGTTGTGTGTGATAATATACTGATGTATACAGTGATCTTAGATATTTGTGTCAAGATAATTAAATGATTTGAATAGGATAGTAAAGCGCATATAGGTTCTTGAATATTCCATCCTTATTATTAATATTTTTTATTTGTTTCTCACATACTGTCTTAAAGATTAGTCATTGACAATGTTTTTAGAATGGATTTGACAATGGTTTGTAGCTCATGAAAGTATTTAATGATCATATAACACATGTCTTAGATAGAGGTGCTTGAACAATAGGAAACCATTCCTTGTTCACATTGTAAGGAGTTGCAATGACCTTGAAGATTACCTTGCCCAAAATTGAGGAATATAGACTTAAGAGACAATAAGGGATTCATTGGCAGAAGATAAGGAGTCTTGCAAGTTGGTATGTTCTCTGAGCCTTGTATGATGAAATAGTGTGTTAAAAGATAGTCTTAAAACCATGAAATCCTTGTAAAGACTATCAAAAACTAAACTTTGCATAATAGTGGAGGAAAATACGTGAGACAGTGTATGTTCTTCTTCAAGTGCAGTATGCCATCTGTGAAAAGATTGTGTTTATCAATGCTCTTCTGTGTTCTTTGGGACAATCAGTGTTTTGGTTCTTTTAGTATTGATGTCAAATAGAAAATGGGATATGTTATAATGTCCTTGTGGTGAACAACTATTTATGAGGACATTGTGATTTACAGTCTGTTGCTTCTAAGTCCATTTCTCTTTGTCTTCAAAGTTGGAGCTTTACATGTTGAGTTGTTAATGTGCTTGAAAGGATGTGATGTTGTGTGCTTCAATGATGAATGCACAAATGATATTTTTGCTTAGATCAGATAATAGGTTGACAATAGACTATTTGGTTGATTAGACAACAGATCTTATAGTTTGAGAGATCAGAATTACAAGAGATTATGTTGATAGTACAGGTTTGAAAAAGGTGTAAACACATAGTCTTGACCTTGTTTGAAGACCATTCTCTTTCTTGAACAATGAACTATTCACTCTCTTGGCAGTAATTTGGTTCATATTGCTTTAATTTAGTGATTCTGAGATGACAAGTTTTGGTACAAGTTTTAATTATTGGTTGCTCTCTTTGATATTTGGTGGTATTGTGCTTGATATAATGTTGCTTTTCAGACTTCAGTGATGTATTCAATTATTTCCCTTCATAGTACTTTATCTCTCCTGCTGCGATACATGTTCTTTATGTGTTCATTCTTTGGTACTGATAGTGCAGTGATGTTTTAGGAAATTCTGGTTACCTTATGCAACATTGGCCAGTTATGGTATGCTTTATATTTTATGTTTATCATTTCTTTCTACAACATGTTGGATTATGGTTTCTGATCTATCTTTGAGGCAATTGCTCAATTCTTCCTTCCTTTGTCTTTGATGCAAGAAGGGTGAGAGAGAGTTGTGTTTTTCCATCAAGGACAAAGGGGGAGTTTGTTGCCCTCTTAGTTCTGGTCCTTGATGACAAATACACAAACTCTCAGGTTTGTGATGATATGCATTACTGTGGTGGACATTACAGTGGTGGTTGAGATTTTTCTGCTACAGTGATATTGTTTGTGATGGTAGCACTTTGTTACATCAGTTTCATTATACTTCAGTTTTCTTTAGCATTCATCTGAATTGAATTAGGCACTTGGTTGCAATACTTCAGTTTGCTTTGGCAGTTGGCATTCATCTGAATTGAATAAGACACTTGGTTACAAACTTTATCCATCAAGGTCTTCATTGTTTATCCATCAAAGTCTTCATTGATGTGAAAAGGTTCTTGTCCCATTGTTGACTTCACTTGATCACTTTCAAAGGATATACAAATTCAAATGTCATTGTGTCATGTTGATATTAATTGATTCTCATGCTATGATCCTTGATGTTATATTCTGATGTCACATTCACATGGTACTATGATGCATGTTGGCTGAGGCATGCTCTACAGTTGTATTGATTTCAGTGGGTTGTATTTCATTGTAGCACTTTCCATGCCATATTGGTTGTGGCACTTTCTATGCTCTACAGGTGCATCATTGGTTTCATACACTCAATTGGTATTTGGTTTGTAGTTGTTTTCATCTCCATAGACAATCTTTGGGTGCCTTGGTATGCAAGTTTGGTGATCTTGTGATTGACATTATAGTGGACTTATACTTGTATCAATTTCTTTTCATTCTTGATCCACTAGACATTATGACCTCTTCTGTATTATGAGACATTGCAAGGTTATGACATGAATCAATGTAAGGTTAAGCCATGTTCTTAAAGTCTTCATCATTTTTGAAGTGATTAGAGTCACTAAAGAGGCATCATATTGTATGTCATTAATTAATAAAGGCTATTTACTTGATAAGCATAAAGTATTGTCTGGCTCTTAAGTGGTAACCTGCATGGCATGTGTTGGGGGCATATTTGACAGGTCGACAATTGATGTTAATGTTAAATTGTGACTGACTCTTTTAGGGCAAATGGGAGTAGTTGGTAAATAGGGTATACTATGTGAAAAAATTATTTGCAAGACTTAGAGAAATGAGGCACTCGACTTAGGAATTTATCATTTTGCAAAGTTTTCATGAAGATTCTAGTTATCATGATGGGATTTAGTGATATGACAATGCTCGAGAGTCAAAGATGAAGTTAGATAGTTATACTTGGAGCTCATAGGCACAATCTACTAACAATTACTTTCTAAGGCATGAATGACATATCAATACAGGTGATATTCAGGTGCTTGAAGAAGTTTTTGCTTTGGCCTCTTATAAAAATGAAAATGGTGCCTGAATATCTTAAAAGGAAGCTTTGTTTATTATTCTCAGTTATAGTCCTCTGTTTGTGAGATAAAGGGAAAAACTATATAAATTTTGTTGCTTTTTTGAGGTATGACAACCTAGTCTTTGAAGTGGTGTTTTTGACTTTATCATTAGTTTGTGTTACACTTATAAGTTGAAGACTGTAGTGGTTATCATTTCATACATTAGTTATCTTTCTATTGAGGAACAGTTAGGGTATTGTGAATGACTATACAATTTCTAAACTTTGACAAAAGGTTTGCAAATTTTTGGTTAGGGATTGAAAGATTGACTCTACCCTAGGGTTTCTTGCTCAAATGTTGATGACAGATTAATGATGTTCTATTTTGGTATGAGTTGGTGTTTGTAGTTTGATAAGGCTTCTTTATTTCATTAAACAGTTTTGAGCATTATATGATATCATTGTGGTTAAAGGTTTATTATTGTTAAAAGACTCAAACCGTGGTTAAAGATCTCTTATTTCAAAGGCATTGTATAAACTTCTACATGGGTCTATTAGACCATATTCCTTTGATAGTTGCTTATGCAGTTAAAAACTGTCTGAGGTAGTTGAAAAGGTTCAGTTATAGACACAAACTATTTCATGAGAGAAAGAAGTTTTGTGAAAATGTATAAAATGCCATGTATTGTAAACATCTGGTATGGTGTTGATGATATTGTATCTTACACTATCTTTGAGACAATACTAGTGTGTTGTTGATGTGCATAGTTTTAGTTATGTGACTCTTGAGGTCTCCAAATTCAATGAGACAATCAAGAACTGAGCTATAGTGAAATAGAGAAACCCTCTTTATTGTATATCTTTCTTTAGTTCTTGAAGATGATATAATGTCATGTCAGTGAGACACAGATTGACCTAATGCCAGTGAGGCTGATGTATTGCCAGTGAGGTAGTGAAATGTATAAGCTAGTGAGGTAGTGATATGTATAAGCTAGTGAGACATTGATGCAAGTCAGTGAGACAAGAAGGCTAGTGAGGCATTGTAATAAGTGGTATTTTGTATAAGCTAGTGAGGAGTTTATGAGTGGTTTTCCTACCCCATGAAGGTTTTCCACTCCTGAAAACATTGTCTTATGATTTGTTTGCTGCATGGGTCACTTTGTTTATAATGCTTGTATGTTTTAGTTTCTTATTTCACAGTCTCTTGCATTAGTAAAGATTTATTTTGCAATCACTTTTTGTTTTGAAAAGTATGAGATAAAATTAAATTCAGTAGTTTCTCTACACCACTGATTCACCCCCCCTCTCAGTTTGTCAAGTACTCCAACAAAATATCAACCACGACTGTAATGTCCACCACAGTAATGAACATCATCATTAACATGAGAGTTTGTTTATTTGTCATCAAGGACAACAATTGAGAGGGCAACAAACTCCCCCTTTGTCCTTGATGGCAAAACACAACTCTCTCTGGTCGTTTTTGCATCAAAGACAAAGGGAGGAAGAATTGTACAATTGCCTCAAAGATAGATCAGGAACCATAATCCAGCATGCTACAGAAAGAAATGATAAACATAAAATATAAAGCATACCATCACTGGCCAATATTGCACAAGTTAACCAGAATGTCGTGAAACATCACTGCACTATGAGTACCAAAGAATAAACACATAAAGAACATGTATCACAATAGGAGAGATAAAGTACTATCAATGGAAACAACTAGATACATCACTGAAGTTTGAAAATCAACATTATATCAAGCACAGTACCACCAAATATGAAAGATAGCAACCAATAATTGAAACTTGTACCAAAACTTGTCATCTCAGAATCACTAAATCAAAGCAATATGAACCAAATTACTGCCAAGAAAGTGAATAGTTCATTGTTCAAGAAAGAGAATGGTCTTCAAACAAGGTCAAGACCGTGTTTACACCTTTTTCAAACCTGTAATGTCAACATCATCTCTTGGAATTTTGATGTCTCAAACTATAAGATCTGTAGTCCAGTCAACCAAATAGTATGCTATCAACTTGTTATCTGATCTAAGAAAAATTATCATTTGTGCATTCATCCTTGATGCATGCAGCATCACATCCTTTCAAGCACATCATCAACTCAACATGTAAAGCTCCAACTTTGAAGACAAAGAGCAATGGACTTAGAAGCAACACACAGTAAATCACAATTTCATCATAAACAATTGCTCACCACAAGGACATCATACAATATTCCATTTTCCATTTGACATCAATACTAAAAGAACCAAAACATTTATTGTCCCAGAGAACACAGAAGAGCATTGATAAACACAATATTTTCACAGATGGTATACTACATTTGAAGAAGAACATACACCGTCTCACGTATTTTCCTCCACTATTATGCAAAGTTTAGTTTTGACAGTCTTTACAAGGATTTCATGGTTTTAAGACTATGTTTTAACACATTGCTTCATCTTACAAGGCTCAAAGAACATACCAACTTTCAAGACTCCTTATCTTCTACCAATGAATCCCTTGTTGTCCCTTAAGATTGTATTCCTCAATTTTGGGGAAGGTAATCTTCAAGGTCATTGCATCTCCTTGCAATGTGAACAAGGAATTGTCTACCACTGTCCAAGCACCTCTATCTAAGAAATGTGTCAAATGATCATGAGCTACAAACCATTGTCAAATCCATTCCAAAAACATTGTTAATGAGTGATCTTTAAGACAGTATGTGAGAAACAAATAAAAATATCAATAATAAGGATGAAACATTCAAGAACCTATAAGCACTTTATTGTCCTATTCAAGTCATTTAACTATCTTGACACAAATATTTGAGATCACTATATACATCAGGATATTACCACACATAACTTTCTTGAAGAG
Source organism: Cunninghamia lanceolata (assembly GCA_027924645.1). Taxonomy (NCBI): domain Eukaryota; kingdom Viridiplantae; phylum Streptophyta; class Pinopsida; order Cupressales; family Cupressaceae; genus Cunninghamia; species Cunninghamia lanceolata. The sequence goes on along the minus strand of BSBN01000144.1, from coordinate 1,600,976 downwards.
AATAAAAAACAACACTACTGTACCATTGCAAGAAATGAAGGAATCAAACTTAATCAACTGAAAGTATCAAAATTATTGTTTCACATCACTTAAGCACTGTATACCACCAAAGAAGTATCACTACATGAGCAAAGAAAAAACACTGCTCCCCCTAAGGTCTGCCATCAAAGTCTACATGCATATGACTTAAACTCATGAAAGCAGGATTACTATCACCAAAGGAAGATAACAAAAAGAAGCACAAGATTATAATCATATTGACAGAGTATGAAATGATATTCTAATCATATCACTGTCCACATGTGTACCCTTGTTAACTATCACAAATTCTTTGTTCCTCCAAGATAATCATTGTACTAAATGACAAGAAATCCAACCTTATGTTAAGCACTATACCCAACACAAATAATAACAAATACATCACTGTCAAGAGAAAGATACTACTAATGAAGTAACTTAACATGAAGTAACCAAAAACTTGTGTCTCTCAACATCAACATTCTGATCAATTATGAGCAAGACAACTATAATGCCCCTGAACATCCTAAAGAAGCATAAATGCCCTTGTAAATCAATGCTATCCCTCAACACACCAATCTATAAACAACATTGTCACACCATTCCAGCTATGGACTGAATTGTTCAAAGATCTCAAGAACATATTGAAGTCATTGCTTCCAAAGGAAATCATACAACTTTGTCAAGTGCTTTATAAGTCTCTGCCATCAAGCAAAACCAAACATGTCAGTCTCATGACAACCTCTATAGTTGATTGTTTAAGGGGTTTGAAAGATACATTACAAATCAACTCCCCCTTGATTCATGCTATTCTTTATGCACTCATGGATATCTCTTGTGTAGTATGCACAAGATTAGGACTTCCTTCTTTTTGACTTTGTTTTCTTCTCCAAATTAGTATAGGATTTTTATTTTCTTTGTCCAAGGCATTCACTTGCTTTTGCTTGAACATGTAGCCTGCAGTTGGTTTTATCCTTCCTTTACACCATTGTGCTTTATGCCCAAAACTATTGCATCTATTACATAAAATATTTTAGTTTTGATCAAGAGGAGAATAGTTTCTTCTAGAGTCATACCTTGCATGCATCCAATAGTTTCTTGCAAAATGGCCAACTTTATTCCAGTCATAACAAACATTATTGTAGTTCTGACTTGACCACCCATAAAACCTTTTCTCTTTATTCCACTCAAAACCATTTCTTTTACAATCTTTGGTCCTATGACCATAAACATGACATGTAGAGCAATATCCATGGAATTGTGAATAATTATACCTGATAGGTGGAAATCTTGAAGATTTGTTATCAGTAATGTTAACCTTAGCTTTCTTCTTGGATTCAACCTTTGGTGCAGTAGAGTGAAATGTCAGGTCTATCTTCTTCCTAGGAGCATCTCTTGTCTTGAAACATTCTCCTTTCTTATAACCCAAGCTAGTAGTATCCCTATAATACCTTTGCTTGCTCAACATGTCATTCAAGTAGTTAGTACTCTTTTCAAATTGAATATTCCTTTGCAAATTTGAAGATGCTTCTTCCAAATCCTTTCTTAAAGAGACTATTTCTTTCTCTAACTTCAGACATTCTATCCTTTTTACTTCAAGATCAGATTTAGTCATATCTATTATTCTTTTGGCTTCTACAACTTTAGTTTTTAGACTGATAATCTATTTGTAAGATTCATCAACTTGACTTCTTAAATCTACAATCAAATTTCTTGCCTCTTTAAATTCAACAGAAACTTTTGCAAGATTAGAGAGTACCTTAGTCTTGGAATCCTTCTCTTGTTGAAGTTGAACCTTTAATCCATGGTTCTCTTTTTCAAGATACTTGTTCATTTCTAGAGCACATAAAAGTTCTCCTTCAATTTCAACTTCACAGTCATTTTCATCAAATTCCTGTCCATCTTTATTTACAAATAAATATCCTTCTGCATCATCAATCTCAATTACAAATTCATTTTCTTTATCACACTTTGTGTCAACTTTCAAAGATGACTTAGGCAATAATTCATCACGAGGCTTGACAAGAGTTTGCTGTACTTGTCCTCTTTATTTTCTCTATTTCTTCTACCCTTTCCCATGGTACTCCGCTATCAGGATGTACCCAAGCTGGTTAGACTTTAATAGGGAACCTATGCTCTGATACCACTTGTTGGACTACTTGACAACACTGAGCATGGGGGGGGGGTGAATTAGTGTTGTAGAGAAACTACTAAATTTAATTTTATCTCATACTTTTCAAAACAAAAAGTGATTGCAGAATAAATCTTTAGTAATGCAAGAGACTGTGAAATAAGAAATTGAAACATACAAGCATTATAAACAAAGTGACCCATGCAACAAAGGAATCATAAGATAATGTTTTAAGGAGTGGAAAACCCTCATGGGGTAGAAAAGCCACTCATAAAACCTCATTGCCTTATACAAAATACCACTTATTACAATGCCTCACTAGCCTTCTTGTCTCATTGACTTACATCAATGCCTCACTGGCTTATACATATCAATGCCTCACTGGCTTATACATTTCACTGCTTCACTAGAAATACATCAGCCTCACTAGAATTAGGTCAATCTGTGTCTCATTGACATGACCTTAGATCATCTTCAAGAACTAAAGAAAGATATACAATATAGAGGGTTTCTCTGTTTAACTACATCTCAGTTCTTGATTGTCTCATTGAATTTGGAGACCTCAAGAATCACATAACTAAAACTGTACACATCAACAACACACTGGTATTGTCTCAAAGATAGTGTAAGATACAATATCATCAACACCATACTAGATTTTTACAATACATGTCATTTTATATATTTTCACAAAACCTTCATTCTCTCATGAAATATTTTGTTTATAACTTAACCTTTTCAACTGCCTCAGATAAATTTTAACAAATAAGTAATAATCAAAGGAATATGGTTGAATAGACCCATGTCGAAGTTTATACAATGCTTTTGAAATAAGAAATCTTTAATCATAGTTTGATTCTTTAATAATAATAAACCTTTAACCATAGTGATATCATGTAATGCTCAAAACTGTTTAATGAAATAAAGAAGCCTTATCAAACTGCAAACACCAACTCATACCAAAATAGGGTAATGTCAATCTATCCTCAACATTCGACCAAGAAACCCTAGGGTAGAGTCAATCTTTCAAACCCTAACCAAAAATTTGCAAACCTTTTGTCAAAGTTTAGAAACTATATAGCCGTTCACAAAACCCTAACTGTTCTTTAATAGAAAGATAAGTAATGTATGAAATGATAACTACTACAATATGCAACTTATAACTATAACCCAAACTCATTATAAAGTCAAAAACACCACTTCAAAGACTAGGTTGTCATAGCTCAAAAAGAGCAACAAAATTTATATAGTTTTTCCCTTTATCTCACAGACAAAGGACTGTAACTAAGAATAATAAACAAAGCTTCCTTTTAAGATATTCAGGCACCATTTTCATTTTTATATGAGACCAAATAAAAAACTTCTTCAAGCACCCAAAAAAGAAGAATATCACCTGTTTTGATATGCCATTCATGCCTCAGAAAGTAACTATCAAGTAGACTATGCCTATGAGCTCAAAGTATAACTGTCCAGTTCATCTTTGACTCCTGAGCATTGTCATATCACCAAAATCCCATCATGATAACTAGAATCTTCAAGAAAAACTTTACAAAATGTTAAAACCCTAAGTCGAAGGTCTCATTTCTCTAAGTCTTGTAAACAACTTTTTTTGCATAGTATACCTTGTTTACCAACTACTTCCTTTTGCCCTAAAAGAGCCTGTCACAATTTAACATTAACATCAACTATTGACCTATCAAATATGCCCCCGACACCTGCTAGGTAGGTTACCACTTAAGAGCTCGACAATACTTGATGCTTATCAAGTAAATAGCCTTTATTAATTAATAACATACAATATGATGCCTCTTTAGTGACACTAATCACTTCAAAAATGATGAAGATTTTAAGACGTTGGATTAACCTTGTTGGAATTAATTCAGGCAACTTAGAGGGGGGGTGAATTAGCTGTCTCTCAAATTTAACCTTTTCTGCTTTAAATCTTCTTTTTATCAACTTACAATCAGATTAATAATGTAAATAATAAGTTATGAATCAACAATACATGAGCAGAAATAAACTAAACACACATAACACCAAGATTTTTACGTGGGAACCCGGTTAAGGGAAAACCATGGTGGGGGTTAACCCACAAGATTCATACCGTGTTAAAAGTACGTAGAAGAAAAGAGAAGGCACATGCCTCTGGGCTCACTGCCCAGAGCTCACTGCCCAGAGCTCACTGCTCAACAGAGGCTCACTGCCTACAAAATTTATGTTTAATACAGAAAGAGTTAACTGATAAATAACATCTCCTTCATGCCTGGTTTAGTTTCATTGAATGCTCACAAAACTTCTGCTTTGCTCCCAATACTTCTTTTCTAACTCTTCATCAAAACAACTCTTGTTCTTCTGCTTCTCCTCTGGTCTGCTTTGCCTTTGATCCTTTCTTCAGATTATATTATTTTTGCACAAGGATGATTTTTCAACAACTCAACTACATGCCTTTATAAGCTTCATCAACCTTGGAATAAACATCAAGGTCGACACTACAAGCATTTGCCTTAATGCGAGTCACTAAGCTGTCAGCCAAACAAAACTGGGACTTAAATCTTCCTTGATTAACACGCCATGCTCCATCAAATCACTCTTAGATCATCTGCAACACTCTTGAATCATCTAGTCAGGCAAGACTGGGAAGAACAACAACACTAAGAAGGAAGACTTCACTAACGAGCTCAAACTTCAATGTGGACCTCCAACATAGCAGTTACACGATCCAGAGACCTTCACAAGCACATTAAATTCAACAAAAACATCCACACTTCTCCAAATTATCAGAATCACTTGCATCTTCATCTAGAACCTCAAGAACACTGTCTACTATGACTGTTACACTAGAATGATTGCCTATGTATCTCCAAACCACGAACCACTTGAGTTGATGATATACACTGACTTCCCAAACATCCCTTTAGATCTGCAGATCGTCATTTTACATTTTTGGAATAATTCAAACCCCTTTTCTATCACCCTATCTCTTCTTAACATTGAAAAACCAATTCTACTCAGATGGCCTTAGCTTCTTCAAATCTTCATGTGAACCTTTCAAATCGTAATTGGTGCTTCTTCAGACAATTCTCTATTTAGCCATATGGTCCACATACATTGATCTTTATTAATTTTCTCAATATCCTCAACATTCCAATCTTGTAAATAGGAAACAAAATATGATACAGTTGACACCAATGGCAACAAAGATATGTTGACATCAATGACAACACTGATTAGGCACATATTTGCAACAATATCCCCCTTTGTCATTGATGGCAACATATGATGTGAAAAACTGATTCAACCATCAAGACAAGAACTTCTCCCTCTTTCTCTTATCACTTTTGCAACTACTTTCTATTGCAAATATGTACCTAATCGGTGTTGTCATTGATGTCAACATATTCTTGTTGCCATTGGTGTCAACTCTATCCTATCTTGTTGCCTGACTAGAAGATTGGAATGTTGAGGATATTGAAAAAATTAATAAAGATCAATAGATGCAGATCATATAGTAGTATAGAGGATTGTGTGAAGTAGCTCTAGTCAGGATTTGAGAGGTCCGCATGAAGATTTGAAGAAACTATGGCCATCTGAGTAGAACCATTTTGTAGTATTCAGAAGAGATAGAGTGATAGAGAAGTGGTCCATATTTTTCTGTATATGTCAAATAATGATCTATAGATCTAGGCATGTTTGGGAAGTTAGTGTGTATCATCCATTCAAGTGGTTCATGGTTTGGAGGTTCGCAAGCAATCTTTCTAAGATGACAGTCATGGCAGATAGTATTCTTGAGATTTCAGATGAAGATGCAAGTGATTTTGATGATTTAGAGGAGTGCAGATGTTTTTGTTAAATTCATTGTGCTTGTGGAGGTCTCTGGATTGTGTGATTGCTGTATTGGAGGTTCACATTGAAGTTTGAGCTTGTTGGTGAAGATTTCCTTCTTGGTGTTGCTGTTCTTCCCAGTCATGGCCGATTGGATGATTCAAGCATATTGCGGATGTTCTAGAAGCAATTCTTTGGAGCGTGGTGTGTTGTTGAAAGAAGATTCAAGTCTTAGCTATGTTTGGCCTGTTAGTGCCTGAATTGACTGACAGTTTTTGAGCAATTTTCATGCAGGCACCTTCCCAAAAAATCCAAAAAGTTCTAAGTCTTTGGGCCTCCTTAGTATTTTTTCAGCTGCAGCATCATATTTTCCTGAGGAGGAGGTCATCAGCATCATATTTTCTTCGATGGTGGTCAGCATCATCATGTTCTCTATCGACTGGTTTCTCATCAGGATCATCATGTTTCAATATCGGGTGATGTTTGGACATCGTCCCGATCCTGCTGATGAGCTACAGTGTGCCCTGATTTGCTTGCGGGGGTGATTTTTCAAATATCTGGTGATCTTCCAATTATCACCCTGCCCTTATATGATGATGATGTTACCCCGATCTTCTGATGAGATTATTTTCTGAGTTGTTCGACCTGACCTATTTTTCTAAGGGTCGTCATCATCATCATCATATTTCCGGTTATCACCATGTTGCTTGTGAGGGTCATCATATTTTCTGCCTGCATGATCTTTCGCTGGGGTGATATTTTTATCATCGGGTGATCTTGGTTATGATCATCCTGGTGATGTTGCTGAAGAGTTCTAAGTATGACCCGATATTCGCCGGGGTCATCATATTTGAACGTCAGGATGATCTTAGTCAATATCATCCTGATGATGTTGTATCACTTCATGTTCGTTGTTTTATCACCCTGATGATGCTAACGTCATTCTTACGTCAGGGTGATATCCGGTATCTGCTTGTCTGCATCATGATATTTCCAAGGGGAGATATCCTCCTGCCGGCTTCGTGCATTATCTAAGTGGGGGGTGATCTTTTCAAGCATCATCATATTCATATATCGCCCTGATCTTATAGCGGAGCTACAGTGCAGCATGATATTAGTGCATCAGGATGATATTTCCAAATATCTGGTTTTCTTCCGGATATCATCCTGATGTCGATATGATGATGACGTCATCAAGGTCTAGGGGGGTCATATTTCTAACACTGATCATCTTGTGGAGATCTCCCGATATTTGCAAACATGATGATGACGTCATCCGGATATGAAGAGGTGCGCAGTGGGCGGATATGATGATGACGTCAGCAGGATATGATGATGACATCATCAGGATGTTCATCGGCCAGACATTTGGTATCGGCTAAGCAGGAGGATCTTCCTCCGATGGATCAGGTTGTGCCGATGAAGGCGTTTATCATGCAGGTGATATTGCGATATGATGCTGACGTCAGGATGATATTTCAAGCGACGGGATATCATGCTGTTGGAGGATGATGATGAAGTCTTATACTAGTGTCGTCAGGAGCAAAAGCACCGACATTATATATGCTCATGACCTAGTATATAAAGTGTTAAAGAGGTCACCGCGGGGTGCATGTGGGATAATTGATATCCTGCATATTTGAAATATCATGATGATGAATCTCGGCGGGAAATGGTTGCGATGTAGAATTGATGTTTTCCCGAGGCCGCGGGTTGGTGCGCCTTTAATGGCGAAGGTTGCAGAGGTATGGGTGGATCTGGTACCCGATTGAGGGTGTACATCAGCGGACAGTGGCACAGGGCTCGAGAAATCTTCCTGTCTCCTCCCCTACCTGCTGCATTCATGTTTGAGTGCCATTTTTCTGATACTGTGTATCTGGCGGGATTTTGGTCAACCATGTAATTAATTGCTGAGCACCTACCTGGCTGTTATAAGCAGGTTGTGTTGCTCATTTGAAGGTTGTTGAAAACTGGACATTTTGGCTCTGTAATAAGATACAACTGGTTTTGGTTGCTCTGTGCAGCAAAACTTGTGAGTTTATGTATCTCCTGTTGTACGATTTGGCATGAATCCACTGATTTCATGGTTAATCTTATATGAATAATGCTGTGTTTGCATGTGTTATGCTGATTCTGTCTCCAGTTTTGCATGTATCTTTCTTACTGCAATAGGGATGCCATAAGTATAGACAGCTTAACACTCTTTATTGGGAGATATCTGTAAGGCAGATATCATGTGTATCCCCCTGAAATCCAGTTTTAGCTATTCATGCTGATCATTCACAGGTGTATGTCTACCGACTCCAAGCCCTGGATAGGCACCAATCTAGCTCTGTGTTGAGGTTATACACCATGTCCAGCTTTGCATCCAAAATTCAAACTAGACCATCTCTTCCTTCCATCTGTTAGTTGTAGGATTAGAAGTAGGGACCCTTGCATGCTCTCATACCTAACCAGACATATATGTCCAAGAACGTTGCCCACCTTGTGATCTATCATACAGATCTTGGTCCATACATGAGAGTATTCTGCCTGTTGTTGTCAAGTTAGATCTTTCTATCTTTGAGCTAGTCAAGGTTACATCTTGAGTTATAGGGATACCCCCCTTGGTGCGGCAGAACCAGAAGTGAAGGGGAGGAGCTCACGCAACCTCCCGTATTAGTTGGCTGAATCTGCCTGTGCATTAGAACTGGCAAAACCTAATGCTGATTCAGAAGAAAAACCAACAAAAATGGCGACTCCGCTGGGGATGGACTAAAAAAAAATGATATATTTGTGGCCCATCTGAGTCACCAACAAAAATGGCGACTCTGCTGGGGAGATCAATGTCATATCCATGAAAGTTTGAGTCTACAAGATTAAAAAATTAGACCTGGAAGCTGTTTGTTGCAGCAGAGAAAAAAGGTTGTATATGTGACTCTGCTGGTGGATGACCTAGAAAGAAAGAAATCAATTTGCAGCTTCAGCTTGTTTGAAGCTCATTCCTCTTCAAGGAGGTGGCGACTCTGCATCAAAGAACCTGATAAAAGAACAAAATCAGTCAGAGAAGAATTTGCAGCTCCTGCAACATATCCAGGTATTTCATATTGTTTGACAGACTCCCTATTTGGTGAGATAGCACTGGTTAAAAGGGAAACATTGGTGAAAACAGAGCTTGCATGCTTTTATTAGAACTTACCCTGTATTTCAAAGGGCATGCAATGTTGTTCAAAAGACTCATTTAAAAGGACTTTAGGAAAGTTTGAAAAAATAGTTTGAATTTTGAGTGCCTAAAGTCATTGTTAGTATAAAATCTGAGTAGAGAGGAGGGTTGCAAAAACATAAAGGATGTATTATCTGCCTATGCACCCTTGTGAAGTGTCAAATGCAAAAATGTATAACAGTCAATCCCAACCATGTAATAAAAGAAGTTTCAACATAGATAGATATAAGCCCATAAATTTTAGTGGCATTTGTGGCTATCCAAATGCTTTTCCACCTAAAATCAGAAGATATTTGCCCAAATTTAGTGGCGCAAAGCATGAATCAGCTGAGAGACACTTGCAGCAGTTTATAAATGTTATAGATGATTTCGAGATTGACCGTGAAGATGTAGTTATGAGATTATTTGTTCAATCTCTAGAAGAAGATGCAAGGGATTGGTTTTCCTACCTTCCAGCTCACTCTGTCAGCTCTTGGCATGGTTTTAAATCTGCATTTCTAGTACAATATGGTGAAAGAATCTCTGAATATGCAGCTATTAGTGACTTCATGTACATCCATATTGAAGAAGATGAGTTGATCCCAGCCTTTAACCTCAGATTTATGAGGGCATTGAATAGAATACCAGAATGTATGAGACCTAATGATGCACTGTGCTTAGTTGTCTATTTGGGAGCTTTTGATAAGAAAATGAGTTACAGATTGAGAGACAAGGAGCCCACCACATTGCATCAGGCACATCAGTTTGCAATAGATATTGAAAACAATTGGAGGTATGGAATTCAAAAGGGTTATTTTTCTAAAAATTTTTGTTCTCCTGCAGCCCCCAATGTTGATGAAAGTTTTAATTCAGGAATTGACAATGAATGTCATAGCACTCACACCCCTGTTGTCCCAGTTTTTGCATCATTCCAAGTGGATGATGTTTCTATTATAGAGGAGGATGTCCTTTTTTGCCCAGCAGGTGAAGTTGAAAATAATAATTTTTCAAGTAATATTTGCATACCAGTCCTAAACAAAGAGCCTTCATGTTTAAATGATCCAGTTGTGCAGAGTTGTGATCATATGGATCAAGAATCAATATCAGTTTCATCAGGAAGCATTGGAGGGCTGGAAAATGATGCAGATTGTTCAACTTCAGAGTGCATTGAAACAGCAGCAATCTTGTATGCGGGGCAATTAGATGATAAAAATGATATCCATGACCAGTGCATGGATCAGGTTTGTTTTTCTTATGACTCTGGATCTGATAGTAATGAAGAAGAATTGGAATGTCATGAAGAAGAAGCAGAGGCTTTTGCAGTGAGTGTTAATCCCCTTTATGATGAGCCTGTTGATGCATATAATGTTGTGAGTCATGACCTTCATTGGTGCAGGATTAACCCTTTGTTTGAAGATGATGATACTGATTTGCAAACTATAACTAATGAATGTTCATCATCACCTGATTCAGACATGTGCAACATTGGGTGTGTGGATCAGGATTTGTTTTCAATATCAGTAGATATTAGGGGTCTCATATTTTCTGAGTATTTTGAATTTTTGGATCAGCTGGATGAGTGCCTGACAATGTGCAGTAGCCAGATAAATGATGAAGAATGCCAAGAGCAGTATGATGTACTGTCTGAGGGACATAACCTACATGTGTTGCCTAATGTTGAAGAATATTATGTGTATGGTTATATGTCTAATTCTAAAATCCAAAATGACAGAGCTGAAAATGATGGTGGCAAGCTTTCAAAACTAGTGGAATATCTTTTTAAGCAGATGACATTATGGGCAGATTATGCCAATCTTTTCAGTTGGGATTGGGATATTCCAGATTGGAATCAGGCATTTGACAAGAAAAAATTATGGTTTTTCCTTTTTGGCTACCCGGGGCCGCCAAAATAATGTTTAAAAATAATGTGTTTGGTGATGCAAATCAATATAACATCATGACTCTGTGCCCAATGGATAAGGGATTGGTCTGCATCCCAGAGATCTGGGGTTCTCGCTGCGGTCTTGCACCTGCACGTCCCCAGACAGAGCCAGTGTTAGTGCCTGAATTGACTGACAGTTTTTGAGCAATTTTCATGCAGGTACCTTCCCAAAAAATCCAAAAAGTTCTAAGTCTTTGGGCCTCCTCAGTATTTTTTCAGCTGCAGCATCATATTTTCCTGAGGAGGAGGTCATCAGCATCATATTTTCTTCGATGGTGGTCAGCATCATCATGTTCTCTATCGACCGGTTTCTCATCAGGATCATCATGTTTCAATATCGGGTGATGTTTGGACATCGTCCCGATCCTGCTGATGAGCTACAGTGTGCCCTGATTTGCTTGCGGGGGTGATTTTTCAAATATCTGGTGATCTTCCAATTATCACCCTGCCCTTATATGATGATGATGTTACCCCGATCTTCTGATGAGATTATTTTCTGAGTTGTTCGACCTGACCTATTTTTCTAAGGGTCGTCATCATCATCATCATATTTCCGGTTATCACCATGTTGCTTGCGAGGGTCATCATATTTTCTGCCTGCATGATCTTTCGCTGGGGTGATATTTTTATCATCGGGTGATCTTGGTTATGATCATCCTGATGATGTTGCTGAAGAGTTCTAAGTATGACCCGATATTCGCCGGGGTCATCATATTTGAACGTCAGGATGATCTTAGTCAATATCATCCTGATGATGTTGTATCACTTCATGTACGTTGTTTTATCACCCTGATGATGCTGACGTCATTCTTACGTCAGGGTGATATCCGGTATCTGCTTGTCTGCATCATGATATTTCCAAGGGGAGATATCCTCCTGCCGGCTTCGTGCATTATCTAAGTGGGGGGTGATCTTTTCAAGCATCATCATATTCATATATCGCCCTGATCTTATAGCGGAGCTACAGTGCAGCATGATATTAGTGCATCAGGATGATATTTCCAAATATCCGATTTTCTTCCGGATATCATCCTGATGTCGATATGATGATGACGTCATCAAGGTCTAGGGGGGTCATATTTCTAACACTGATCATCTTGTGGAGATCTCCCGATATTTGCAAACATGATGATGACGTCATCCGGATATGAAGAGGTACGCAGTGGGCGGATATGATGATGACGTCAGCAGGATATGATGATGACATCATCAGGATGTTCATCGGCCAGACATTTGGTATCGGCTAAGCAGGAGGATCTTCCTCCGATGGATCAGGTTGTGCCGATGAAGGCATTTATCATGCAGGTGATATTGCGATATGATGCTGACGTCAGGATGATATTTCAAGCAATGGGATATCATGCTGTTGGAGGATGATGATGAAGTCTTATACTAGTGTCGTCAGGAGCAAAAGCACCGACATTATATATGCTCATGACCTAGTATATAAAGTGTTAAAGAGGTCACCGCGGGGTGCATGTGGGATAATTGATATCCTACATATTTGAAATATCATGATGATGAATCTCGGCGGGAAATGGTTGCGATGCAGAATTGATGTTTTCCCGAGGCCGCGGGTTGGTGCACCTTTAATGGCGAAGGTTGCAGAGGTATGGACGGATCTGGTACCCGATTGAGGGTGTACATCAGCGGACAGTGGCGCAGGGCTCAAGAAATCTTCCTGTCTCCTCCCCTACCTGCTACATTCATGTTTGAGCTCCATTTTTCTGATACTGTGTATCTGGCAGGATTTTGGTCAACCATGTAATTAATTGCTGAGCACCTACCTGGCTGTTATAAGCAGGTTGTGTTGCTCATTTGAAGGTTGTTGAAAACTGGACATTTTGGCTCTGTAATAAGATACAACTGGTTTTGGTTGCTCTGTGTAGCAAAACTTGTGAGTTTATGTATCTCTTGTTGTACGATTTGGCATGAATCCACTGATTTCATGGTTAATCTTATATGAATAATGCTGTGTTTGCATGTGTTATGCTGATTCTGTCTCCAGTTTTGCATGTATCTTTCTTACTGCAATAGGGATGCCATAAGTATAGACAGCTTAACACTCTTTATTGGGAGATATCTGTAAGGCAGATATCATGTGTATCCCCCTGAAATCCAGTTTTAGCTATTCATGTTGATCATTCACAGGTGTATGTCTACCGACTCCAAGCCCTGGATAGGCACCAATCTAGCTCTGTGTTGAGGTTATACACCATGTCCAGCTTTGCATCCAAAATTCAAACTAGACCATCTCTTCCTTCCATCTGTTAGTTGTAGGATTAGAAGTAGGGACACTTGCATGCTCTCATACCTAACCAGACATATATGTCCAAGAACGTTGCCCACCTTGTGATCTATCATACAGATCTTGGTCCATACATGAGAGTATTCTGCCTGTTGTTGTTAAGTTAGATCTTTCTATCTTTGAGCTAGTCAAGGTTACATCTTGAGTTATAGGGATACCCCCCTTGGTGCGGCAGAACCAGAAGTGAAGGGGAGGAGCTCACGCAACCTCCCGTATTAGTTGGCTGAATCTGCCTGTGCATTAGAACTGGCAAACCCTAATGCTGATTCAGAAGAAAAACCAACATGGCCGACAACTTAGTGATTCGCATTAAGTAATATGTTTGGTGTGCCAACTTTGATGTTTATTCCAAGGTTGATGAAGCATATAAAGGAGTGTAGTTGAGTCATGGAAAATCATCTTTGAGTGAAAATAATAAATCCAAAGAAAGGATTAGGAGCAGAACAAAGTAGAGGAGCAGAATAGAGTAAATTGTTAGTGAAGAAGAGTTTGGAAGTAGAATAGAAGTTTTATGGACATTTAATGAAACTAAACTAGGCATGAAGTAGATGCTATTTCTCAGTTAATTCTTTCCATGTTAAACTTAAATTTCTTGTAGGCAGTGAGCCTCTCTTTTGAGCAGTGAGTTTTGGGTAGCGAGCCCAAAGGCAAGTGCATTCCCATTCTTTTTAAGTACTTTTAACAGGGTACAAATCTTGTGGGCTAACACCCATCGTGGTTTTTCCCTTAACCGGGTTTCCAAGTCAAAAATCTTGGTGTCAAATGTGTTGATTATGTTTCTACTTATGTGATGTTGTTTCATGCTTTAATGTTTACATCATTAATCAATTTACAAATTGTGTAAGAAGATTAAAAGGAAGAAAAGGTTAAATTTTGGGACAACTGATTCACCCCCCCTCTCAGTTGTCTGGTCTAATTCCAACACTTTCTTCACTACTCCCCCTTTCATCAGCAACTAGTTTTCACATGATTTCTCTCCCCCTTTGACATCAATGACAAAGGGCACATATTCGCAGTCTTTTCTCCTTATTTTTGTTTCATACCAAACTAAAAAATTATAAGCAGACTACTCCCTTGAATAGTGCCTTCTTAACATCAATCTGGATCACAAGATGTGACTGTGAGTTCCACCAGACTAATGCACTCTAGTGCATCTTAATTCTGATGAGGAGGGATAATAACCCCTAACTTCTCCCTGAGATACTCAAAAGTATCCTTGGGAAGAGGCTTAGTGAAAATATCCACAATTTGATCCTTTGAAGAAACAAACTCCAACTTGACTTCATTCTCATTTACCTTCTCTCTCAAGAAATGAAACTTGATGGATATATGCTTTGTCTTTGAATGCAACACTGGATTCTTTGAGATGCTTATTGCACTTGAATTATCATAGAAGATTGTGACATGCTCCTCAAACACAATTCTAATGTCCTTCAACATTTTCTTCATCCATAGAACTTGAGTACAATTGTTTGCTACTACTATATACTCTACCTCTACTGTAGATAGGGATATTGCCTCTAGCTTTTTGCTTAGCCAAGAAACCAATCTACTTCCCAAGAAGAATGTACCACCACTAGTGCTTTTTCTATCATCCACATCTCCTGCCCAATCAACATCTGTATATGCATGAAGATTGAAGTCATTATCCTTTGGATACCATAATCCATAATCAATTGTCCCTTTGAGATATCTAAAAATTCTATTGACTACTACAACATGGGATTCTCTAGGATCAGCTTGAAATCTAGCAACAAGTTGAACTGCATTCATGATATCATGTCTGGTCTGAGTTAGATAAAGCAGTCCTCCAATAATTGATCTATACCTTTTCTGATCTGCCTTAGGGGAGTCAACATCTTTACTCAGCTTACATCTGGTTACTATGGGCGTACCTACTGGATTTGAATCTTCCATTCCAAACTTCTTCAACAATTCTCTCACATACTTAGATTGAGATATGACGATACCTTTATCTGACTGAGTGATTTGCAGACCTAAGAAGAAGTTCATTTCACCAAACATGGACATCTCAAATACACTCCGCATCTGATCAGCAAATGTTTTGCACATACACTCATTTCCAACAAAAATGATATCTTCAATAAATACCTCAACAATCAGAATATTCTCATGATCAATCTTGAAGTAAAGATTACTATCAACAATGCCTTTGCTACAACCTAGCTTTAGCAAATACTTATCTAATTTTGCATACCAGGCTCTTGGGGCTTGTTTGAGTCCATACAATTCTTTCCTTAACCTACAAACTATATCTCTTTGATCAGACACCTGAAATTCTTCTGGTTGGTCAATGTAGACTTCTTCTAGCTCTCCATTTAGAAAGCTAACTTGACATCCATCTGATAGAATTTGAAATCTTTATAAGCAGCAAAAGAAAGAAACAATCTGACTACCTCTATTCTTGCCACCGAAACAAAAGTTTCTTCAAAATCAATTCCTTCCACTTAAGAATATCTTTTACATACCAAACTTGCTTTATTTCTTACAACTTCACCATCTTTATTTAGTTTATTTCAGAAGACCCATTTAGTTCCAATCACATTTTTGTCCTCAGGTCTAGAAACAAGATCCCAAGTGTGATTCTTTTCAATTTGTATTAATTCTTCTTCCATTGCCTTTACCCAATTTTCATCTTTGCAGGCTTCACTCACTATTTTTAGTTCGATCTTTAAAATCAGACAAATCTCTTCTTGATCTTCAGCAATTCTTCTCCTAGATCGAACACCTTTATTTCTATCTCCTATGATTTGATCTTCAGGATGATTCATCCTTACATACTTGGGAGTTTTGGGATTTGCTTAAACTTCTATTTCTTGAGCTTGTTCCTCAACTTTTGCATTGTCCTCTTGAGTTATTAGATTTTTCGGATCAATCTAGATCTGAATCTGGGTTTGAATTTGCCTTCCTTGATTTTGAATTTCATCTTGATCTTCTGAATCATATCAGCAAGACTTAGAATGACCTTTACTTTCATCAACTCTAACATTTGCACTTTTGACAATCTTTTTCAATCTTTTGTTAAAGCATCAGTATGCCTTGCTTTGAGTAGAGTAACCCAGAAATATTACTTCATCACTTCTTGCTTCAAAATTGCCTAGATCCTCATCTCTTTTGATATAGCATTTGCTACCAAAAACTCTAAAATATCTCATAGTAGGAGGATGACCAAACGATAGTTCATAAGGAGTCTTACCAGAATTGCCTTTGATTTGCATCTGATTAAGAGTGTAGACATCAGTACTCACAGCTTCTCTCCAATAGACTTGAGGAACATTTGTTTCCAATCATTATGGTCCTAGTAGCTTCTTGAATGGTCCAATTTTTTCTTTCCACTACTCCATATTGCTATGGAGTCCTAGTAGCAGATAACTGTCTTTTTATTCCATGCTTTTCACAGAATGAATCAAACTCACCAGAGGTAAATTCTCCACCTTTGTCAGATCTCAGACACTTTATCTTTCCACCAATCTCATTCTCCACCATAACCTTGAACATTTTGAATTTGTCAAGAGCTTCTAATTTTTCTTTTAAGAAGGTTGCCCACATCATCTAGGATTAATCATCAATTAGCAACATAAAATATCTATCTCCTTGCACACTCTGAATTCTAGTAGGACCACACAGATCAGCATGCACAAGTTCTAACCATTCACATGAAAATTGTTCTTTACTTTTGAATGAAATTTTGTTCTATTTACCCAATTGCCATCTCTACACATGCTATCAGGATTCACAAGTTTTGACAGATCTCTTACAGCCTGAATAGAACTTATCTTGACAATGTTATCAAAATTCACATGACACATCCTCCTATGCCATAACCAACTATGATCTATCTGAGCAATCAGACAACTTTTGCCAGAACTACTTAAATGAAAGATGTTACCTCTAGTTTGAGTACCAGATGGTATTTTAGTTCCAGAGCTTTCAAAGATTCAACATTTTCCATCCTTGAATCGGAGATCATAACCTTGTCAACCAACTGTCCAACACTGAGAAGATTATGCTTCAGTCCTTCCACATACAAAACATCATTGGTGTTATTCTTACCATCAAAAGAGATGGATCCTCTGCCACAGATTCTACCAGCTGAGTTGTCTCCAAATTTTACAAGCCCACCTTCATATTTTTCAAGGCTTACAAACTTACTTTTATCACCAGTCATATGATAAGAACATCCATTATCAATCACCCATTCATCCTTTTCAACAACCTAAGCAGCCAAGGCACTTTCCACATTTGCACAGCTAGCAGATTTAGTAGACACCAGTTTTTCTTCTTTGATAGCAATGAACACCCAATCTTTTTTAGTGGAACCTCCATGATCATATTCATCATTTGTGACTCCTTCTCCAGCTTCTTAGACATAGTAACATTTCTTCTGACCTTTATATCTGTTAGGGTTTGGTTTTGAAAACCTCTCCAGATATCTTGAAGCAAAATGACTAATCTTATCACAAGCAAAACATTTGAATGACAACTTTCCTTCATATTTACCGGATCGTCTTGACATTCTTTTGGCAATAAGAGCTTCAAGATCTACAGTCTCAATTTCATCATCTTCAAGATCATTCCTTGCCTTCACAAATTTGTTTGATCTTGCTGAAGAGCTTTCACCCATATCATATCTTTGTTTTCCATATATACTAGCCTTAAATGCAGATTTAGACTTAGGAAGAGAATCACCAAACTCACTTAATTCAAAAGCTAAAATTTTGCCAACCAACTGATCCCTTGTAAATTCTGAGACAGTCCTGATCTCCTCTATAGTAGCAACCTTATGTTTGTATGAATTAAGTAAAGATCTAAGCACTTTTGCCACAATCTTTGATTCTTCCAAAGTTCCACCAGCACACTTGATACCACACACAAGTTCATTTATCTTTTGTATGTAGATTGTGATGTTTTCATCTTCACTCATCTAAAATTTTCAAATTTTCCTCTCAAACTTTGTAGCTTGGCACATTTGACATATTCATCACCTTCATAAAGATTTTCCAACTTCCAGATTTCATGAGCAATTTTTAGTCTAAAGACATTTGTCATTTCTGAATTAGTCAAGGCACTCAACAAGGCTTCTTTATCTCAAAGGTTATTTTCAACATCTTTGAGTTGATCTAGAGTTGAAGGACCTTTCTCCAGAGGTTAATACTCATCATTGGTTATCACCCAATAAGCATCACCCATGCATTGCAAATGGCACTCCATGCGAGTCTTCCAAACAGAGTAATTTGTTCCATCAAATCTTGAACTATCCTTCTTGTAGGTCGACATCCTGGATCTCCTCAAGTGGTCAAGTTTCTTTTAGAGGATCTGGCTCTGATACCAATTGTTGGAATTAGTCTGGACAACTAAGGGGGGGTGAATTAGTTGTCTCACAAATTTAACCTTTTCTACTTTTAATCTGCTTTATCAACTTACAATCAGATTAATAATGTAAACATTAAAGTATGAATCAACAACACATGAGTAGAAATAAACTGAACACACATAACACTAGGATTTTTACGTGGAAACCTGGTTAAGGGAAAACCATGGTGGGGGTTAACCCACAAGATTCGTACCCTGTTAAAAGTACTTAGAAGAAAAGAGAAGGCACATGCCTTCGGGCTCACTGCTTAAGAGAGGCTCACTGCCTATAGAATTTATGTTTAATACAGAAAGAATTAACTGATAAATAGCATCTCCTTCATGCCTAGTTTAGTTTCATTGAATTCTCACAAAACTTTTGCTCTGCCCCAAACACTTCTTTTCTAACTCTTCATCAAAATAACTCTTGTTCTTCTGCTTCTCCTCTGCTCTGCTCTACCTTTGATCCTTTCTTCAGATTATATTATTTTCACACAAGGATGATTTTTTAACAACTCAACTACATGCCTTTATAAGATTCATCAACCTTGGAATAAACATGAAGGTCGGCACTACAAGCATTTGACTTAATGCGAGTCACTAAGCTATTAGCCAAACATAATTGGGACTCAAATATTCCTTGATCAACACGCCATGCTCCATCGAATTGCTCTTAGATCATCCACAACACTCTTGAATCATCCGGTTGGCCAAGACTGGGAAGAACAATAGCACCAAGAAGGAAGACTTCACCAATGAGCTCAAAATTCAATGCGGACCTCCAACATAGTAGTCACATGATTCAGAGACCTTCACAAGCATATTTAATTCAACAAAAAATATCTACACTCCTCCAAATGATCAGAATCACTTGCATCTTCATCTGGAACCTCAAAAACACTGTCTTCTATGACTGTTACACTAGAAAGATTGCTTGTGGATCTCCAAACCACGAACCACTTTAGTTGATGATACACACTAACTTCCTAAACATGCCTTTAGATCTGCAGATCGTCATTTTACATTTTCAGAACAATTCAAACCTTTTTTCTGTCACCCTGTCTCTTCTGAACATTGCAAAACCAATTATACTCAGATGGCCTTAGCTTCTTCAAATCTTCATGTGAACCTTTCAAATCTTAACTGGCACTTCTTCAGACAATTCTCTATTCAGCCATATGGTCCACATACATCAATCTTTATTAATTTTCTCAATATCCTCAACATTCCAGTCTTCTAAACAGGCAACAAAATAGGATACAGTTGACACCAATGGCAACAAGGATATGTTGACATCAATGATAACACTGATTAGGCACATATTTACAACAAACCTTGCATTGATTCATGTCATAACCTTGTAATATCTCATAATACAGAAGAGGTCATAATGTCTAGTGGAACAAGAATGAAGAGAAATTGATACAAGTATAAGTCCATTGTAATGCCAATCACAAGGTCACTGAACTTGCATACCAAGGCACCCAAAGATTGTCAATGGAGATGAAATCAACTACAAACCAAGTACCTCTACCAACATTACAAATCAAATACCAACTGAGTGTATGAAACCAATGATGCATCTGTAGAGCATAGAAAGTGCCACAACCAATATGGCATAGAAAGTGCTATAATGAAATACAACCCACTAAAATCAATACAACTGTAGAGTATGCCTCAACCAACATGCATCATAGTAGCATGTGAATGTGACATCAGAATATAACATCAAGGATCATAGCATGAGAATCAGTTAATATCAACATGACATAATGACATTTGAATTTGTATATCCTTTGAAATTGATCAAGTGAAGTCAACAATGGGACAAGAACCTTTTCACATCAATGAAGACCTTGATGGATAAACAATGAAGACCTTGATGGATAAAGTTTGCAACCAAGTGCCTTATTCAATTCAGATGAATGCCAACTACTAAAGCAAACTAAAGTATAATGAAACTGATGTAACAAAGTGCTACCATCACAAACAATATCATTGTAGCAGTAAACAAAGTGCTGCCATCACAAACAATATTACTGTAGTAGCAAAATGTTAGTTTCACCACTGTAATGTCCACCACAGTAATGCACATCATCACAAACTTCAGAATTTGTGTATTTGTCATCAAGGGCAACAACTGAGAGGGCAACAAAATGCTCTTTTTGATATTTTATTTCTAGGATCCATATAGGAATCAGTAAGGGACTAACTATAATAGATATTTGTATCTTGCATACTCTAATGTAGGTCTTGATGTAGAGGTATATCTTTTCATATTTGTGGCCAAAAATCACTTGTTTAATCAACCTTGGAAGGTAACATTCCATCTATCATACTCTCACATATTTTTTGATAGTGTTCTAAAAACTGTTTCCACTTGTCATTTCCTTGGATACTATAGTCCCCAAACATTTTGAAAAAATGTGGCAAACGATAGTTTATCTCCTTTTCACTTTTCTTTTTGTTTCTAAATTTGCTTACTTTTTTAATAAATTCTCTCATTCTTGAATTTGTGTTATTCTAGGTTTTTGAAGAAGAGATATTATGGATTCTCATTTGGAATTATGTGGTTCACCATTTTCTCTACCACCCCACAATCTCATAGGAGGAGACTAATCTATTTCTTTTATAAAACTTTTGCACCTCATAATGGGGTGACCTTATTCTACTTGAAGATGAAAATATTACCCTTTTGTTAAAACCATGATTTCATTTGCACCTGTCAACTGATAGTCACTAAAAAATGACTTGAAATCAACCACTTCCTCATATAGGCATTGTATAAAATTTCTCATGGATCACAAGTCTTGTAGGTGTGTATCATTTTAGCAATGGTCTAGACATCTTTCCTCTTAATAAATTCTAACAATTTTTCAAATACATTGTTAGATTTTATAAATACATGCAATATAAATCAACCCAGGAACAAAACAACATTATAATGACACATAATTTAATACAAATAAGAAATACATGATTTAAACATTCTAATATCTGAATTCTATTAGCTATGTAAATGGAACAGAGCTATAGTATATAGCCTCATGGTTTCCAAATCCAATGAGGATGAGGAAAAGGTCAAAAACCAAAAAAGAAGGGGATGACATCTAAGTTTCCAAATCCAAGAGTGTTATGCCCACATTTACACATGTACATGAAAAACATCACAATTTTTTTTGATAAAATAGAACAATCAATCCTCTATTGCACTACATGCAATAGACTAAATGCACACACTCAACAATGTTGCATGTGCAATGCTTTGAAGAGAACGCTGCATAATGCAAGAGAGGGGGATTCAAAATAGGTAGGCAATGCGATGCTCATTTTGTATACCCTGCGAAAGAGGAGGTATTCCAATTAGGGATGCCATTACTCACTTTACCGATCAAGAGAGAAATTCCTTAAGGTAAACCCCCTCCAGGTTCCTAGGTGAAAGAAGAACAATCTCACCTCTAAGGTGTGAGACTTGATGAACTGTAACAAAATTTTAATCCTAAAATGCTAGAACAATAATTTGAAAACATAAGAACATCTAAATTAGTTATGAAATCATTCATTAAATCAAACATTCTAAACATACTAAATTTTCCTTTCAATTTCAGAAGAATATTTAACTAATTATGCAAAATTACATTTAAAGATAAATTAATGCAACTAGTGCAAAATTTTGTTCCACCAATCATCTTTGATATATAACCTATAATAGAAGCAAAAATAAAACTTACTAACAAGAAAGGTTTTGGATTTATAAATTAGTACACAAAATTTAATTACTAAAAAAAGAAATTTCAATAAGATCCTTCCAAAATGATAAATAAACCCCCCTCACCCCCCCCCCCCCCCCAAAAAAAAAAAAAAAAAAATCTCATTTGAATTTAATTTATGAAATTAAATTTCAAAAACTTATTAAATTTAATTATTATATTTCAATAAATTTTTCATGTCAAGGGCACAATATTAAAACAATTTATATTCTGATGATTAATCAAATTATAAATGAAATAATAATATGTTCATTTACATTAACCAAAAATTAATTCTCTCACTAAGGTTAAATTAGAATAGGACATTACAACTAGTTGGACTAAAGTTAAACCTCTTGACACAACTTAACTAAAGTTTAAATCCAAATTTAGGATCACTAAACTACTAGGCAACATAGAAACCCTAATAGGTCTTTATTTATAGAGGGCTAGTTCTTTTCCTAAACTCATTTGAGAGCTTCTTTATTTGAAATTTCGGAAGAGGGAAGGAGAAGAGTGGAAAGAAGAAATCCTCTTCATTATCAAGGAAAGGGGGTAACTCTTTTCTTTCTTTAGTGTTATCATCCTCTATTTGCCTAAGTAGTCATTTTATTATAAAAACATATAGTTATACTAATATGCTTATACTATGTTGTATTTGGTTGCAGTTGGCTTTGATTCATAATGGCTATAGGTTGCTATTTTGGAGAGAGGCAAGGATTTGAAAGAGTTATTTATCTTGAATAAATTTAGGATTACAACTTCTTGCTGTTACAAAGAAGGAATTTTGCATTCAAAACATTATCATGTGTTTAGTATCTCTCTCTATATACTTTTTATATCAATAGATAGAATAATCCATTCACTTTATCTTTTTTATGTTTGAAAATAAGAATAGATTTATTTTTTAAACAATGTACATAATCTTAAAAAATGCAAGGGGGATCAACCAGTGT
This sequence comes from Cunninghamia lanceolata, assembly GCA_027924645.1. NCBI lineage: Eukaryota > Viridiplantae > Streptophyta > Pinopsida > Cupressales > Cupressaceae > Cunninghamia > Cunninghamia lanceolata. Next base: position 1,577,496 of record BSBN01000144.1, on the reverse strand, counting down.
GGTGCCATGACACCCCACAAAGGGGTTCCATGGCAGTTCATAGGGGCCCTCTCCCTTAAGGAGACTCCATTGTGGAGCCCCCACCTAGCTACAACCTTTGTTATGGTGGGCAAGGACATCCTTGCCTATTGTAGCAAGGGTTGTGATAGGGTTGGGGCTGAGCCCCAAACCCTAAGTCCCAAGAAATGTAAGCTAAAGGACTTATATTAAAATATTTTACAAAAAATCTATCCCACAACATTGATATCATCTCTTTTATTTTTCCTTATATATATAATTCAAATCATCCTCTCAAATATAATAAAAATAACACACACTATATATAAATATTTATGACGTTTAATACAATGATAATATATACATGTATTGTAAATATAAGTGTTCAAATACACTTATATGCATGTATGCATATTTATATATACTTCCATAGTATGCTAAGAGATACAATTAACCTAAATAGTATATAAATGCGTATACACATGTATATGTATTTATATATATACTCTTTAAACTTTCCCACCAAAATACAAAAATAAAACTACATAAATACTTTTCATTTTTCCTTTGAATCATTAAACAAGATGAATGAAATAATGTAACATATATGATTAATATATACATATCTTTTCATACATGTATTGAACATAAGGTAAAGGAATGTAAATATGTGTTCAAATATTCCTTTCTTTTATCTATTCCAACAACTCTTCAAGAACAATAAGATATCTAACTATACACACATTTGTTTATCTATGACATGTATATAAACTATGAAACCCAACTCATACAAAAATAATCCATTGCCACTTGAGTGAACATGTATAAAATGATGTTTTTCTATTGTTACAAGGAGAAGCATCTACTAAAAGAGTTCTTGCAACTCTTACAACAATTAGGAAAATACATTAACACATCTTAACTCAAGTTCCTTAGTAAAAGGAGTTTTACAACCCAATGGTTCAAAAATAGGTAATGTCACAAGCCACATCAATGGTATCAAATACTCTTAAGCTTTTCATGAAATTGTTGGGAAAGGTATGTTGTACACCTTGCATAATGCATATAATGTAAAATGTAATATTTAATTGTGGTGCATCCTAGAGATGCAAACATCACAATAGGTTAGGCATTCTTTGGGCCACTTGCAATTTGTATGTAACATTGGGATACGTATTTAATGTGGGTTGCACATTGGAAAAATATTTTAATATTGGGAAAACTTAGTACCAAAAAAGGAAAACTTAGTACCAAAAAAGGAAAACTTAGTACCAAAAAGTAAATAAGGGGGAAATGGTTTAGTGAGCTCATAGTTTTGAGAGACATGGTTATGCAATACCACTTAGTGGTTTTGTGCAAGCTTATTTCTATAAAATAAAGCACATGAGTAGTTTGATAGGTTGGTTGTCATTTGGATTGAGCATCTCTTGTAGGTTGCATATGTGAGGAGAGGAATCATGGATTGGGATGTGTGGTTATATAATTGTCATTTGATTGTTCACATGGAGTGCAATTAGGGAGCTTGATGATTCATAAGTATTCATGGAGGCTATGTATTGTGATCTTTGTTCATGAGATAATACATTGAGTGTGGATGCTTTTGGAGGCTAAGTTTTTCCCTCATGAGAGTTTTCCCAAGGTACATCTTGTGTCATCTTGATGGTATGTTTGTCTATTCTTTTGGATATGGATTTTGAATACTTGTTAGCATATTTTTCTCTCATGGGGTCATGTGGAAATAGTTCATTATGGATGCAAATTTCCTTTCATTTGGTATTAGAGCTTAGTTGGTAGGTTGTGAAAGGAGATCTCCAAGTATTTGTAACCCTTGTTATGAGTAGATTCTTGTGCATAGTTGGACCTATGGCCTTGCAAGAAAAGAATAAAGACATTTTCAAGGTTACATGTGTGTTTATAGACTTGGGTTGTTGTAGATTTGTGGTTTGATGGAGTATTGGCAAGTGGGTTTTTTGTTTGGGCTCTTTCTATGAGGGTTTTGGGGGTGAGATTTTGCTGGAGACCTCTTGGACAAAAATAAACCTCACCATTGAGTTTAGAAGACCCAAAAACCTATGGATCCATATAATAATCAACTATATTTGGCGAAAGAAAATTTTTAGCCATTTTTAGGGCCATGGAGGAATCTTGTAGGGTATATTCCATATTGTATGGAATCTGTATGGTTAATACAATTGTATGACGCATAAATTGTAGGGTATGATTTGTAGGTTCTACAATACGATTAGTAGAAATACATATATTTAAAAATTGCCTTGTTGTATGAAGTTTGCATAATAGATAAATATTAAAAAAATAAGAAAATTTTAAGCCAGGTGTAGGGTGACATCAGTGTCATAAGGGTATGTAGGTCTAAATATTTGATCCCTTGGACACATGGGTGACCAACGCCTAGCACCTAGTAGGTAGTCACATGGGGGACTAGCCCCCAATCACACCCAACTGGGGGGTTGAGCGACTAGTGGGCGATCAGGTGGGGGGCTAGCCCTTGGTCATTACCAATCAGGGGGCTTAGTACCTAGTGAGGTAGGCTTTGTCTTAGTGCCGCTAAAGTGGCACAAACAACTACCACTACCGGCAGAGCAACTAGAGTGCCACCACCACCAGGTGGCACCACCATAGGGCCATCCACCTGCCATTACACAACCACCTAGTTCCTCTAAATACACTTAAAGATCTTCTTTAAAGTGGTGAATTCATTGATATTACTTGTTATTTTCTTTGGATTTATCATTATTTGCACTTATTTATGATAATTTGTGAAAATAAAAGACAAAAGATAAGGCTGAGAAAGAGAAGGTCCTAAGGATTTAAGTTTTCCAATGAACTCACACATATATCTTAATAATTCATAAATTAAAGTAAAATCTAGTTATACTTCACCAAGTCTTCCACAACTATGTCTAACAAATAGAAATCTTCAAAGGACAATTGACAACAGGAAGAAATGGTTCAAATGTACTCCAAGGGAAGAAACAACTTGATATTTCATTACCAGAAATCAATTGGAAGATTACTTAAGGTTTACAATTAGGTAGTAATACATCCTTTAATCCATTCATATGCACATGATATACAAATAATTTCATTGAATGTGAGATAGAATCATGAGGGAAGCCAAAAAGTTACACAACTGTCAACTTAATGCTTTAAGAATTTTATCAATTTTACCCCCCTTTTCTATCTACAATGATTCAGATGCCTTCTATAGAACAAGGATCCAGAACCAATTACAAAAATCAATGGTCAAGATCCCTGCTTTAACATCAATGGTTAGGAAACAAAGAACATGATTGCCAATTGGAATTCAACTGTGGATGACAGCTAGCTAGGTACAATATTCCCTCATCTGTTCATCAGGATTTGGAGATACTCTAGAATATCTACCTTTGCCCTCTTTACCTTTACTCATCCTTCACTTTCCAATAGTTTTCCCAAGTCATCACTCAGATGTCTGCTGCACTGTGCCTCATCAAAATATATCTTGACTGGATATTTGGTCACACCAAATACTTAAGATCATAAAAAAGATCCACTACTAAGTATCAGATCATTTATCCTCCTTGATTAGCATCTAACCAAAATCCAAGGCTTTATATGCATCGTAAGATGCAATTATCTTCTTGATGCCTTCTCTATCAAAGGCCCAAGCCTTTATCTTGGCATACTTTTGCATTTGGAGCTACTCTGTCAAAGAGATCCATTTATTAGTCCTGGTATCCAACTTCTCCTTATACACTTTGATCTTAGTATAGAGGTCCATAATCTCATCGATATCTTTCTATGAGAAGTTCCCTACTGGATCATCCAAAACTAGGCCATACTTGGCCTTGAAACTTGTAACTGAGGCTTACTCCTCATATTTATCTTTCTCATCCATCACCTGGCCAATTATCTCCTCCAGGATCTCTATTTCTTTATCTAGGAGTTCATGTATCTTATTACTGATATCTATGGCCTTACGCTGACATGTTTTCAAAATATCCTCTTCAAATCTTAGGTCGTTCATCCATGCCGACATGAGTGGCATGGTCTGGATGGTCATGATATGGTGGCGTATCATCATTTTGTCTGGCATTGCCTGGATAGATTTTAGCTTTGTGATGTCTTGATCGCTTTGGTCTAGACTTGTGGCACATGCTGCCTTCAGGACATCAACCTTATTTTTAATGAAGGTCAAAGTATCCCAATTTGACAAGGATGTATGGATGAACTCTTCCCCTTCCTCCAAGAATTTCACGTACCATCTCTCCATGACCTAAGCTTGATGCTTCTTTGCATCTAGCTCTATCACCTGTTCTTGTTACCAACATCAAGTTGGTCAGGACCTCTGTTATTAAAATTCTAGGGGTAAATAGCCCCTTTATGAATGTCTCCAATTGGGCAATACATCCTTTTAGCTCTACTTCTTAAGCTTACTCTTTCTAATCCTGGTTGCAATGGCCTTTGTACTGCCTTTGAGCTCATTTATTTTCTACTATGTAGTGGCATGCCCCAAGTCCAGAGTAGTTATCTGATACTCATCTGTGCTTATTTATGCTTTTACCTTATCAACTGTAGGCACAACTAATTGTGTTGTCCTACATCTTGTGGCATCTCTTCGAATAGAAGACACTGCCCTAGCCTTACTTTTAGGCTTTATTTCTTTCATTGAGAATAATGACTTGAAATCAAATGGAGTTAAATGTATTGGAGGATCATTTACCTCTGATGCTAGCCAATCCAGGATATTAGGTGCTGGGCCTTCTTGACCAGATTGTTCAATACATCTTCTATATCCAATTCAACCTCTTTATGTTGTCCCTCTTCTTGCTGAGGATTTTCTTTCTGAATAACTTCCTGTCGGGCTAGAGTTTCACCTTTATCCTATTCTTCCTTAAGCCGTTGTTCTTCCTTATTCACCTTAGGATCTTGCCCATCATTAGAGGCTCTAGTGCCTATATCTTCTTTTACTACCGGTGGATCTACCTCCATGGGCTGAGGCTCCGTATTTTCTCCTTCAGGAAGAGGCTCCTCAACCTCCTAGCCTTTTAGACCTTCATCAAGTGGTAGCATCTACTATACTTCTTTTTCCTGAACCCTTATCATATGTTCCTCACCCTGTTGCGTATCACTCTCCTTGGGAATGTATTGACTTCTTTGCCTTTAGAAAGGGTAGAATCCTCACTTGGTTTTTCCATCTCACTTTGCTATGATGGACCTACCTCTTCCTGTGTCGCAGTGCCCATATCTGGGATGTCTTGTTGGTTTACCAACATATTTGGAGATCCTAACATCTTTGTGTTAGAAGTCACTTCTATCTCTAGACCTTTTGCTTCTGCCATCTCTAGAGCTTTTATATCCTCCACCTCAACATGCATTGATTAGGGTTCATCCGATTGCAATGCCTGTGGTGTGAATAGAGATGTGACTGTATCATTTGTCACATTGTTGGTGATTTCATCATCAGTCAGGTCCATGACCTGACTTAAGGAAAATGCATCTCTTCGGCCATTTGTTTCTAGATCTCTTGATCCTTCTTCATCTCCTTTTCCATCTCCCTCTTCACCTCTATAATTTCTTGGAATTTATGTGTTTGAGGTGTTGGAGCTTGGGGTACTTGTAGCTCAGGTTGAGAAGGTGTAGAGGTGAACATCATTTCCATAGCAGTGGCATCTCCAGATGTCCTTACCTCTTCATTTTTATCTTTTAGAATAACCCCTCATATGTCCAGTAGGCTAGGGCATTCTTCTCTTCTGCTTTGGGACTTCTAATCCCTCCAGGATATCTATGACTAGGTGCTCTGACAGAGCTGCATAAGATAATGGGATAGCACCTATGGGTTGTTCTTGATTCAGTGATGGCACAATAGCTATGCTCACACCTGCTAAAGTTAAAGGAGGTTTGGAACTGGATGCTTCATCCTTGGATAATGATGCCTACATGACCCTCCTCTTGACTATGAGGAAGTTGTCATAATCTGCATCAGTTTAGTCCTTCCTCTTTCTTTTCTTCCCATATTTTAGGTCCACTCCCTTGGCCTTGATCTCGCTTACCTTTTGATCTACCCATCTTTGGGTAGCAGCAATGACATTCTTGGATATGACATCAATGGATGTCTCTTCAGGTTTGGTCCAATATGGGAGAGGCAATGTCTCCTTATACACCTTCTTATTGTCATAGTCTGGGTCTAGACTTAGACCATCATCAAACTTGATTTGTGGAGGTACCTTTGAAATTCCTAGACTTCTCATTTGATTCAGTGTGAGCCTTTGATATCCCCTCTTTTGAATATCCTCTTCATCATTACAATCTACCCAAAAGTCCTCAAGACGAGGCATATGTTGCAACTTCTTGTTCACGTATGTCTCCATCCGGTGGTAGGGATCAAACATCGATTGGAGTTGGAAGGGTTGTAAGTTGATCCATAAGAAGGGATGATTTGTATGGTTATCTCTAGAAGCAAAATATTGTCTTTTGGGTACTTTGGTAGCATAAATGAGTGACCCTCAAATTCTTCCATTCTTATATACGTGAATGTAGGAAACTGAATGAACCAAGATCCATGGGCTATGATGACCCCTTGAACCTCCCTCGATATTCATTTGGCTCAGTTTCCTTCCATCAACTAAACCAACACATTAAGAAATAATCATTTACCCTTCAGTAGTGGACAATGGACTGATTCTTCTCCAGTTGAGGATAATATTGCCACACTAGCTGCTCTCCATCTTAATTGCCAAGTTCACCCACAATGTATAAACCATCAAACTGTGACCTATAGGCATAGGAGTAGACAACGTATGAGGTCATGAAGAACCTCCTCCTCCTCTTCTTCTTCTAGCTAACCATACCATCATGTATTGAGTCGCTGATCAATTGTGCCCAGTGCACAACTCCCTTGACATCCTTTACAAATCTTATTAGGTCGAACATCCACAACTCTAGGGATCCTACATCCTCCTTCCCAACCATTCTATTGAGTAGGGTGATCATATATTGTACTTCTGCATTGAATTCAAATTTATGCAATGTTTGTGCAATCTTTGACACTACCTTGGGTCTAATTTTTGGGTCTAACCATGATGTGTGCATGACCTTTTGGCACCCAACAACATTGGAATTATACTGCATTATCAATGCATTCAGATTAGTTTCAAACACATACCAACTCCTTGGGAGGTTGAAGGTCTCAGCTATTCCCTTAGGTGAGAAATTGTCATATACTCTACCCTAGTGCTCTACTTGCCTTTTAAGTGGATTATACTTTTGGGCACAATGGATGACCAGTTCTAGTGCATCCATGGCATAGGAAAATCCTATAGCTCGATATAGGTCGCTAGAGACTATGTTTCTTAGTATCCCATCTTCATTCTAAGCATGGATCCTTACTCTGAATGCCCCCAGATCTACCTTTCTACAATGGGTGTTGGATGCATATCCAAACCTACTCCAAACTCCCCCAGGTGTGTGGCCCATTGGGTCTTTGAATTCATCATTCCGCCACTTCTGTCTTTTCGTCATCATGTCTTGCATGATGAACATACACAAATGTCAGTTACCTGTGGGGCCAAGGTACGAGTTAACCTTTTACTACCTTAGTAAAATTAGATCTAATAACAAAATGCAGTAAAAGGATTTGAGAATGTAAATAATAATAAGATTTTACTATGGAGAATAAACAAACCCTATTTTACCCTAGGTAAAAGACAATTATCCTGCATTAATCGATAAGATAATATTTTGTCTTATACATACATATAGAAGTGACTATCACCTTTGTAAGTAATTGTAAGGGATGTCCATTTACCGTTGGGTGTTTTCTGTTCTCTGAGCTGGTTTGATAATTTCTCCTCTGGTTGCTTCAAGATCTCTACAAATTAATCTAAAGCTCTATGCAATTTTCACTCAGGGTATTCGAATGCTTTGTGATTATCAACTAAATTGTATTATGCTTTTATCCTTCATGAAATTCACTAAGCGTTCATGCATTTAATACTATGATATAGTAGGTGGGCAATTACTTCTCAGGAGCAGGGAAATATGACAACTGGGTAATTGTATTTTAAATTTAAATTCCAACAACAAAAAGTAGCTCACTTTATGTGAGTTTAATGCAGACAAGACCAGATGGAGAATTGGATATCTGGTTGAAATGTCCTATAGGAAATATCTAGTGTAAATATCAGGTTGGAAATGTTTGACTGAAAAGTCAACTGTCAATCAGGATGTGAGGAATCACTCATAAAGCCTAGACAAGATATTTTTATAGGACCGAACACAACAATTGTTTGGTCTTGTTGAGTCAAAATATCCTATCTGGTGGGAATGTCCAGTGCTTATGAGGATAATTTTGATGGTTTCCACATGATCTGGACATGGACTTTATGAATGCACTAATGTCTGGTCAGGATGGGAAACTCATGCATCGTATTTGAATTTGGCTTCAAGTCCATGTGCTTTTTGTGAAGGATTTGGAACCTAATCTGGATACTAGACATGACCTAAACATTTTGTAAATACCCATGTCTGGTTGACTGAAAATGTCTAGTTCACCAAAATGTCTAGCGAGCATAAATTACTCATTTTAATGAATTTTCAAGAAGTTCAAGAGGAAACCATGGCTAAATATTAGTCCTTTATCCATTCATGACCTTTACAAGAGATTCTTAGTAACTTGACATTTTACCTATAGCACCTGAGTGGACAATGAACGACTAGCAAAGCGAAAAGAAGTTGGGTCCTCATTTTGCCAAGGCAAAAAGGGGCGTGTTCTAAGACTACACAACAAGTCGCTCACTAAAAGGATGTATACCTATAATACTGTGCCGAGGACTCTGTCAATCAGGAGATAAATACAAGTATCTTGTACCCCACCTTAGTTTTTTGGCCTACTTGCCAGGTAAAAGTAATCCACCCCAAGGATTCTTCTAACTATCAATGTTAATCATATTTTATCTTAGTTATTCTCATAGATTTAGGATCTACTTAAGCTTAAGAGTAGTGGAATAGATCTTCACAATGTCCTTTGCACTTGTGTATTGGGAACATCATTCACCAGACTGCCTACATACCCTATATCTAGGGGGTCAAGGTGCATAAGAATCAAGTGTATGTAAATATGTAGTTCTATTTGATTCTATATTTTATGTAACTATTCAAGTGGGTACACAACTATTTCTAGGCCCAGTTTCCCTAGATAGTTCTTTGTCAGCTACCACCCACTCAAGTGAAACAGGGATGAAATCCTATAAATAAAATAAACTAATTTGGAACACACTCTAAGGAGGTGTTTGACATTAATTTTTGATTGTGTGAATATTTCCATATTTACCTAGTGTTGGGTCCCAAAATATCTACAACTTGAAACTCTAAAACATTCCTAAATCACCTAGGCCAGGGATGTCATCAGGGTGATTTAATAAAGGTTTATCAAAAAGTTAAGGGTGATTTTAGCCAACTAACAGGAGTGGGTAGACTCCTCTACACTTTGAGCTCGACTTAAACTCTGGAGGGATATTCCAAGGAGTATACCTTAGCTGGTATTGACTTTCAAAACTAGATGAATAACTAAAAATAACTGAACAACCAAACCCAAATCACCTTCTTGGCCCCAAATTTGTCACTGAACCAAGAACAACTAGTTGTTACAAAATCCCTATATAGCTGATGAAGGCAATCTTACATAATAAGGATGATTAAGGAACTACTACTATGTCTACAAATTTTGATATAAAGTTTTATTTTTAAAAGTTTGGGTGATCACAGGTTTCTCAGACCGATGCCTATCTGTTGGGCTACAGAGTCTCACATTCAATAAAGGAACTTAACTACAAGAAATATATGACTACCTATTTGAAGATTCAAATGCATGAAAATCAATACACAAGCACTAAGAATACTTAATAATCCAACACCATGTACCATGTTCTTCCTTATGTAATACTGAAATGATCATTTACAAAGTGGGGAAATGAATTTAGTGTTGAATGCACAAGACAACTGAGAGGGGGGGTGAATTAGTTGTAACTTAAAACTTTAGAACCCTCACATACATTTAGATCCACATTAACTCAATTAATCCCTTAAACTGTTAAGATGATTAAGCATGAAAGCAAATAACATAAAATGAATCAAATCGACATCAAACACATGAGATCACCAGATTTACGTGGAAAACCCAAGAAGGGAAAAACCAAGGTGAGGATTAGCTCACAATATAAAGTAATATCAACACCAAAATACAATAGGGCTCACTACCAAAAGGCTCACTGCCCAAAAGAAAGAAAGGCTCACTACAAGAATAGAGAAGATTGTTACAAGGAGAAAACTATCTCAATACAAAAAAGAAGTCCACCACAACGCCATCATCACCTCTGCAGTCTCACTGAGGAATAGTAGAAACCTTCTACTCAATGCATCCAGTAATCTAACACATGAAATCTCACACTGCACTGCACAAATTTGTACTCTATAATTCTGTAATTCACATTACACACATCATACTCATCTATCTTACCATCCTTTAACAACTCAACACTTATTTATACCATCTTTAATTTTGAAAACATTCTCCAAAGTTGGCTAAGCATCTTAATCTCTCAAATTAAATTTAGGTCGGTACCAAAACATTTCTACAGTGGAAAGGAATGAAGGAAAACCACAACACCCCTTAGCTTGGACCTAAATCCACTCATACATGCCACACCACTCTTCCACAAACATTGAAGTAACTCCGCAATTAGTGTAAACACCCAAGGTCAACCGAACCAGTGTTAACACCATAAACAATTATGTACATGCTTCCTCAAACCCAAAGATGACTCATGGACCACACACCATGCTTGAGCAAAATCTAGAATATCCCACAAACATCCTAAAATCTAACAAATTACTCTGCAACAAATTTCACCTGCCAAACAAACTTGTCATGTTTACCCAGTATACTCAAATATCTCTGTCATGCAATGCAAATCAAGAAATTAACTGGTGGAGCACCAAATCATGAATAAATTTAACTAAAGATAGATATGAACCTTATAAACACACTTCCAGAACCGCAAGACTTGAAACCTCTCTGCGGAGAAATGCGGAGCAAAAACATTTCTCCTAGACACCTCTACAATACACAGTTCACACATTGGTGAACACATCTTCCTCTGTACCTTGATCCAACACACCAAATTTTGAATGTAACAGCACCTCTAAACAACTCTAATCAACATATCCAAACTGCATAAATAGATCTTCACTATAAAAGAAATGCAGAGAAAAACCAGACACCATTTTGTATGCTAGAATATCTTTACAACACACTATTTCCTCTATTATTCAAATTTTCTCAAAAGAACTTGGAAATCAAGAACTAGAAACGTATCATCACCATCTTCAACATTTCCTCATCATCAAAGACATCATCCACTCAACACCCTCTTGCTTAGACAGTTGACACTAATGGCAACACAAGCTTGTTGACATCAATGACAACACCGACTGCACATACTTGCAACAATCTCCCCCTTTGTCATTGATGGCAACACATGATGTGAAAAACCTTCAATACAACAACATCCTCAATACTATGCTTCATACCAATTACTTTCCTTTTTCTTTTTCTCCCCCTTTGCATACTACTCTCCTTTTGTCAACCGACTCTTTCCTTTTTCACATTGATGTCTCTCCCCCTTTGACATCAATGGAAAAGGGTGACACAACTCTCTCTCATTCTCCTTTTTAGATGTTACTCATACTTGTACTTGCTCACCACTGCTTTGCAAACTCTTTTATTTTACTACTCTGTATACTCCCCCTTAAAAACAACTTGCATTGATACGTTCTCCCTTTGACTGCAACAACCAACAAAGCCACTACCTGCTCCTCTTGAGAGGTAGCCTTCAACATCAGTCTAGAACACAGAATGAATCTTGAAATCCATTGGATTGATGCATATCCTTATGCATCTAGTTCAGAGAAAAAGGGGAAATAACCCCTAACTTCTCCTGGAGATACTCAAAAGTATCCTTAGAAAGATCCTTGGTGAATATGTTAGCAATCTGATCCTTTGTAGGCACATACTCAAGCTTCACCTCATTTTCTGTAGCATTCTCTCTTAGAAAGTGATATTGGATTGAGATATGTTTTATCCTTGAGTGCATCACCAAATTATTTGAAATGTTAATAACACTTGTATTATCATAGAACATAGAAATTGGTTCATCATATACAACTCTGATATCCTTCAAGGTTTGCTCATCCATAACACATGTGTGCACCAAGATGCTGCTACAATGTATTCTGCCTTTGCAATAGATAAAGACACTGAATCTTGTTTCTTGCTTAGCCATGACACCAATATGCCTCCAAGAAAGAATGCACCACCACTTGTACTTTTCCTGTCATCTACACAACTAGCCCAATCTGCATCTGTATCAGCACTTAGAGTAAAGTCAGTATCCTTTGGATACCACAAGCTGTGATCCAGAGTGCCCTTTAAATATCTGAATATCCTCTTCACTACTGCAACATGTGACTCTCAAGGTGTGAGGCCTAATTTTTTACACTTCTATTTATGAGACTATTTGCAGTGCTATGGCTATTATTTTTATGTTGAGAAAACATTGATCCTGGAATCTGGTTTATTAAACTTATTATTTTTTTTAAAGAAAATAATTGTGCAAGGATAATTAGATGTTGCTTATAAGGAAACGATAAATGGATGATATTAGAAATGAAACTTTAATATGATTTTAGTATGATTATATGGTAGAATGTTTAGGTATGCATGTATTTAAATTTCTTCGGCTATGATATCTTTATGTGTTATTAACTTTGAGTTTGAGTGTGCAGGTATTACTAACAAAACCACAAATACAAGAGATCATTCCATACCCTATGTTGTATCCCTTGTGAGCTGATCTAGTTCCATGAGGAACTAAGATCAACCTCGTGTTTGGTGAAATGTTGTAATGTTGTAATGTTTCATGAGGTCAAAGGAATTAAGGCTACCTTCTGATTTATTTTTATTGTGATAAGTGTTGTAAGAAATGTTGTATTGTATCTTGTTTAAAGTTTATTTCTTTTAGACCCTTTTCTTGTGTTTTTATTGACTCTGGGAGTCCCAAACTAGGTAAAAATCAACCCTGGGTTATACCCCATGGGTCTAGGGAACCTTTTGACTAGGTTAACCTTGGGGTAACCTCCATATGGTCACTCTAACTTTACAGTGAAGTCAAGTGACGAAATTGGAAGCATGGGGACAATGGGATGAGTGGAATCCACACTCAAGCCCACTTCCAAGTCATGGAATAACTCCATGATCCCCTAATAATGGAGTGCTTGTCTCTTTGTGCCTCTCTTTTGGTGGGGTTTCCCCTTAATAAGGGTGGTGTGCCATCCACTTTCTTTTTATGTTTATTTTACTTATTGTATTTTATTTCTCCATGTGTTGTAAAAGGGCTATAGTGGGGAACCTCTTGAGTGGGGTTAATTGTTTTAAGTCCACTAGGATAATGGATGAGTTAGGAATCTAATTCTTTAATGCCACTTGGGAAATAAGGAAAATGGAGGGAATTTAATTTTAAAAGAGAGAGGAGGGGAGTAAGGGGGTTGGATTATTGTGGAAAGAAGGAGAACTTGGAGGAGGAGGCTAAGAGTGGAACTCTTCATCAAATTTCATCCATAATTGGGCTTGTGAAGGTTGGTGAACAAGACTTCTCACTTGAATGATCTATGTTTGTTATGTATGTTTTGTTCTTGCTTGATGAATGGGATTGCAAATGTTTTCTATGTGGTTTTCTGTTATTTTGGGGTTTGTGTTGGGTGTTGAAAGAGCTCCTTGCAGTTGGAAGGCAATGCTCATCATGTATAGGGAAGGGAAGGTGTGAACCTCCTCGGGTGTCTTCTTGTTTCTTGATATATGAAATGCCTTGAGGGCATGTTGGTACTTTTAAGCCAAGAGGGCTTTAAGGCTTTGAGAGCCTATTTGGGATATCCTTAGAATTTTGACTATTTGGATGGCTTGAGGCCTTGAGAAAGATAAATTTTGTTGGCTTGAGGCCATGTGATCAGTTGTGATAAATTGTTGTGAAGAAGGACACCTTGAGTTGAGAGAGTCTACTTCCCTACCCTCTTTGAACTCACCTTAGTTGAGTCTTTGTATTGTGAGTAAAACCAAGGGAGTGTGTGTGTTAATTGCTTTGGTTGTTGTTATTCGATGTTGTGAATTGTTTTAGTCTATTCTACCCTGGGTATGTGGATGATCTCCCTAGCTCGGGGGTGACCCTCTTGCGGGTCTATGGTAGGGAGGAGAGCTAGTTGGTTGTTGTTTTCTCCCTTGTTGTCATGCAGGTTACTGTTGGAGCATGTTAAAAGGATTGAAGGGATTTTGCCTTGTTAAAGAAAATATTCTATCTTCCTATCTGTAATGAGAGCTTGGTCTTTTAAAGTTTCATTCTGAAGGAGTTTTAGAGGAGAGAACTTCTTTCTTGAATTTGTTGAAAAATTTGTTATCTTGGGAGTGGAGAGAAAATTCTCCCTTATTATGTTGTTAGTTGTGACTTTAATTGGTTATTACATTACATCATTTGTGTGAGATGGGAGAAGAAAGTAAGTACTTCCTTAGAATGTTTGTGAGTTGTGGGATCTTACAGTTGCTTGTTCTTGTTTATCAAAATTGTAATTGTGAGATTGGTTGTTGATTTGGATCAATTGTTAAAATAAATCTCTTGTATTATTTAGTGAGAAAGTTATTTTTTTACAGTATTATGAAAAATACAAATTTGCCCTTGGAAAACAAAATTTAAACTTGAGTTAAGTATGCAATGGGAAAAAAATCCTAAATCGATTTACTTGTCTGTTTGTTGGGTCATTGAAAAGAAAGATCCATTAGTTTTGTATTTACTCTCAATACCTTAGTTTATTTAAAATAGAATGTATTTTCGATGGACTAAATTTTAGTTGATAAAAAAATAGATTTAAATAGTTAGTGCTTTCTGTTTCATTGAAGTAATTGTTATATTGACAAAAAAAATGGAGATAGTGTGAAATGGATTTACTATGAAACTATGTTATATATATATATTTATTTTAAATGTAGTTGTGAAGATCTTGATACTATGGTATACACACACACACATATATATATAAATATATATATATATATGTATATATATTTGTATTATTAGATGAAGTTGTGAAAATTTGGCAACTTGAATATATATATATTTTAATAGTTTTAAATTGAATGAAATTGAGAAAATGAGCTATATATATACATTAAATTAAAATGAATTAATAATATCGATTTGTAAGGAAGAAGACTGTGGAATGGTCGCTTTTAAAACACAGCCGAATTAAAAAAAAAACATGATATGCGGTGGGGTTTTAAACCCCACTAAAATTGCATTAATACCATGGGTGTGGGGAGAGGTAGAGCCCCACCCACACCCCACGAAGTGGGTGGGGCTCCGCCCCTCCCCACATCCCACCTGCCATGCTAATAAACCCTGCGTTGCCGCGGTATCCCTGCAGCGCCCCTCCGATGGCCCCTCCCCCTTCACTATTCTGCGCGGCCATTACCGCCGCCGTCCTTCCCTTCCACTATCTGCACTACTTCACTCCCCGCCCTTTGCAACTCTGCCACCACCACTCCATCTCTCCATACCCCCGCTCCCCTACGTCCAGCGCTGTCAATCCCCATGGCCGCTGCTCCTCTCACACCTGCAGACACAAACATAGCACTCAAAAAAAAAACATTAGGGTTATTTAACCCATGGCCATGGGATGGATTTTCAAAACAAAATGGTATTAAGAATATAAGTGGAGTTCCACTATCCTTACAAAATAAACAATTTCATATATATATATATAAAACTATATATTTATATATATTAAATTTAAATAATGAGCTTGCACTAAAAGAATATTTAATGAATATATATATATATATATATATACTCTTCCTAAATACATGGGGATATTATGAGTTGGATTTTTATAAATACTCTATTGAAACTATGAGTGGGGTTCCCACTATCATGATTAAAAAAAAGGATTAAATCTATATATAAATGAATATACAATGTTAAAGGGGCAATTGTTATTTACACTAATAATCAATTACATTAAATCATTGTGGAGGATTTGAGACTTTGAGATTAGTATTTTCAAAATAAGTTACCAAGGTATGGAAGATGTTTTAACGTAAATAAAATTTAAATGCAAATACAAAAAAAAAGGTAAATAAAGAAATACGTAAGCGAGCGGAACAAGCAACATTTTAAAACAAATCGATAGAGGAGTAAACAAAGAATGTGAGGCAGTATTTAACAGACTGAGAAAACATATAGAGGTCAAACAATTAACAAATGTAGTGAATACCCTTCAAGCAAAATGAATATCCACGTGTGAGGAATATTCTGAAGACATTTATCATTTGCGACTTAAACATACGCAATCGAGTACGCTTACGTGTGCGAGGGGAAAATTGAAAGTAATAAGGGAATTTTTTTTAGTTCGTATCATGACCACATGTCGCATGTGGACATGACATGCGTGTTTGCGTGTTGTGACTACACATGAAATGTGGGCATGACACTAGGATCTTCTTGAAATCTAGCCACAAGACAAATTGCATGCATGATATCCGGTCTCGTAGCAATTAGATATATCAAACCTCCAATCATTGATCTATACCTGCTCTGATTATCCTTAGGAGTTTCATCATTCTTGGTTAGCTTGCAACCAGTAACCATAGGGGTACAAACTAGTTTAGAATCATCCATTCTAAACTTCTTTAACATTTCTTTGATATACTTTGATTGTGAAATGAAAATACCTTTATCTGTCTGATTGATTTGTAACCCAAGGAAGAAGTTCATTTTCCCACACATTGACATTTCAAATTCTTTCTACATTTCATTTGCAAAACTCTTACACATACCTTCATTTCCTCCAAAGATTATATCAGAATTTGATCTTCTTCTACTTTGATGTACATATTGCTATTTGCGATACCTTTATTGAATCCTTGCTATAATAAGTACATGTCTAACTTGCATGGCTTGCTTCAATCCATATAGTGCCTTCTTCAATCTGCAAACCATATCTGATTTATTTGATAACTGAAATCCATCCAGTTGTTCTATGTATACTTCTTCTAATTCACAATTCAAGAAAGCAGATTTCACATCCATTTGATATACTTTGAAGTCCTTGTGTGTTGCAAAAGTCAAAAACATCCTGATGGCCTCCATTCTTGCCACTTGAGCATATGTTTACTCATAGTCTATTCCTTCTACTTGTGAGTAGCCTTTACACACAAGCCTTGCCTTGTTTCTTACTACTTCTCCATTCTCATTCAGTTTGTTTTGGAATACCCACTTAGTTCCAATCACATTTTTGTTTGTTGGTTTGGGGACAAGTTCCCAAGTCTAATTCTTTTCAAGATGCATTAGTTCTTCTTCCATAGACTTGATCCAATACTCATCCTTGCATGCTTGAATCACTGTTTTAGGTTCAACTTCAGAAAGTAAACATAGATTTACATGTTCTTCAGCAACTTTCCTTCTTGTCAACACACCTTTGCTCTTATCACCAATGATTTGTTCTTCAGAATGATGCTTCTACACATACTTGGGAGTTTTAGGAGTCTTTTTTTGAGCTTCTTCCTCTTCAATTTGCACTTCTTTTTCTTTATATTTTTCTTCTTCTTTGCAAGAAGACTCATCTGATTCATATCTATTTACCTCTGAATTCTTCTATAGATCTTCATCAACTTTGACATTTGCACTCTCAACAATCTTTCTTAGCCTTTTGTTGTAGCATCGATAAGCTTTGCTTTTAGTAGAATGCCCAAGGAAGATACTTTCATCAGACCTTGCATCAAATTTTTCTAAGTTTTCTTCATCCCTTTTGTTAAAGCATTTGCTTCCAAACACTCTATGTTAGGGTTAGGGCAGATCGGTGCAATAAACACTAACAATTATATGCAGATTAAATAACCCAAATATAACAATGAGGAATAACACAAAAGAGATCAACACAGAAATTTAACGTGGTTCACCCAATATGGGCTACATCCACAGAAACTCAGTCATCCAATGATTTTATTATCTAGTGCAAAACATATTACAATCTTGCAAATACATCACTGTAACATACATCCCATGCGCTGATAACAACCTTTTTGGAAGCTTCTAGAATTAGGGTTTTGTAATGTCATTTTTCTTTTGTCGGTTAACAAAAATTAACCGACTCTGATCATGCAAAAAAGAGGGAAAAATAACTAGTGTACAGTACTTGCATGATCATTCACCACATACCAACAATCTCCCACTTGGAGACTAATCAGGCTCCACACCAAACAATCTCCCACTTGGAGACTGATCCTAGACGACACTGCTGCGCTTGCAGCTTCCACTAGATTACAGGCCTGGCTAGTTTCTTATATCCACCATTATCAGTCGTGAAGGCCAACAGAAACTGATGAGGAAATTAGTTTCTCCTGTGTAACTTCCTTTGTGAACATATCTGTAGGATTCTTACTTGTGTGAGTTTTCTCCAGCTTCAACTGTCCATCCTCCAAAACTAACCAGATGAAGTGGTATTTGAGCTGTATGTGCTTAGTTTTTGAATGCAAAGCTGAATTCTTAGCGAGATGAATGGCACTTTGGCTATTCGTATACAAAGGGCTATCTTCTTGTTGTTGCCCCAATTCCTCCAGAAAACATTGTAACCAAATCATCTCCTTGCTAGCTTCAGTAGCAACAACATACTTAGCTTTAGTGGTTGAAAGTGCAACAACCTTTTGCAGTCTTGAAATCCAACTGACTGCAGTACCTCCTACAGTAAAAACATACCCTGTAGTACTCCTCCTACTATCAATATCACCCACCAGATCAGAGTCAACATATCCTTTTAGAGTAGAATTTGTTCCTCCAAAACATAGTTTCTTTGAAGTAGTACCTCTCAAATATCAGAGAACCCATTTTACAACATTCCAATGTTCCATTCTTGGATTGCTCATAGACCTGCTCAAAATTCCCACTGCATGTGCAATATTTGGCTTTGTGCATACCATTGCATACATCAAGTTGCCAATTGTTGATACATATGGTATCTTAGACATTTTGTCTTCCTCCTCTTGTGTCTTGGGACACATCTCCTTAGTCAACTTAAAATGACTAGGCAAAGGTGTACTAACTACTTTTGCATTCTATATGTTAAACCTTTTCAACACCTTCTCTACATACTCACTTTGGGACAAAAATAATTTTCTATTTGTCCTATCCCGTGTGATCCTCATACCAAGGATTTGTTTTGTTGGACCCAAATCCTTCATAGCAAATGAATTTGCTAATTTCTTTTTAAGTTCATTAATATGCTACATATTAGACCCAACAACAAGCATGTCATCAACATAAAGCAATAGGATAATATAGCTGCCATTACCCAATTTCTTGAAATAAACACAATAATCGGAATGACATCTTTTGTAACCTTGTTCAACCATAAAACTATCAAATTTCAAATACCATTTCCGAGGTGCTTACTTCAAACCATACAAACTCTTCTTTAACTTGCACACAAAATCTTCCTTACCCTTGACCTCATATCCCTGTGGTTGCTGCATGTATATTTCCTCTTCCAAATCCCCATGGAGAAATGTTGTTTTCACTTCTAGCTATTTAAGATGCAAGTCTTTTGCAGCCACAAGACTTAGAATTGTTCTAATAGAAGTCATCTTTACAACTGGAGGAAATATTTCATCAAAATCTATACCTTTTTTCTGTGCAAAACTTTTTACCATGAGTCTGGCCTTATATCTTTTCTTGCCTCCATCTTCTTCCTTCAACCTGTAAACCCATTTATTTAGCAATGCTATTTTACTTGCAGGCAATTGAACTAAGTCCCAAGTCTGATTCTGTAGCAAGGAATCCATTTCCTCTTTCATGCTTAGCTCCCACTTCTTTTTGGTATCTACCTGCATTGCTTCTTCATAACTTTTAGGTTCACCAAAATCAGTTAATATTATAGAATATAATGATGGAGAAAATCTTTCTGGAGGTCTATTTATCCTTGTAGATCATCTAACACTTGCAGGAGTCTATGGGATAACTTGTTGTTGCTGAGCATCATGTACCACTGGCATTTTATTTTTTGGAATCTCATCCAGCACCACATATTCCTTTTTGGCCTGTTCATGCTTCTTTTCCTACAGCTGATCCTTATACATGACCTTCTCATTGAATATAACATGTCTGCTCCTAATGATTTTATGATTTTCATAATCCCATAACTGATAACCAAATGCATCTACTCCATATTCAATGAAGGTACATTTTTTAGACTTAGCCTCAAGCTTGGTTCTATTTTCAATATCAACATGGACAAAAGCTTCACAACCACAGGTTTTTAGAAATGAATAGTTTACCTTTTTGCCTATCCATGCCTCCTCTGGAATGCCACCATCCAAAGAATTTGAAGGTCCTCTATTTATTAAATAAATAGTGGTATGTACAACATCTGACCAAAAGTTTAAGGGTAGTCCAACATGTAATCTCATGCTCTTTGCACATTCCATAATGGTCCTATTCATCCTCTCAGACACACCATTTTCTTGTGGGGTTCCAGGAATTGTTTTCTGCCTATGGATTCCATTATATGAACAGTAATTCTAAAATTCTCTGCTGCAATACTCACCTCCATTATCAGATCTGAGACACTTCAACTTTTTTCCTGTCTCATTCTCAACCAAAACTTTCCACTTTTTAAAAGTTTCAAATACTTCTAATTTTTGTTTTAAGAAATACACCCATGTTTTCCTGGTTGCATCATCAATAAAAGTAACATAATAGAAACAGCCACCAAGAGAAGATACCTGAGATGGTCCCCATACATCTGAATGCACAAGCTCTAATTTTTCACTCTTCTTCTCTTTCCCAACTTTGAGAAATCAGACTCTTTTCTTTTTTCCATAAATACAATTTTCATAGAACTCCAAGTCAATCTTTTTCAGACCTGGTAGCAACTTTTTGGAGTGAAGGATCTTCATCCCTTTCTCACTCATGTGCCTAAGTCTATGGTGCCACAATTCTATTTTTGTCCCTGTAGTAAGTGATATAACTATTTTAGTAGCAATTGTTTCTATAGCAGCTAAGGTAGAATAAGTATTACCAGTACACAAATACAATATGCCTACCTTTTCACCTTTATCTACTACTAATGCACCTTTAGTGACCTTCCAGACTTTGTCTGAAAAGGTAACTATACAGCCTTCACTACCCAGTTGTCTTGCAGAGATTAAATTCCTTCTCAAATTTGGAACATACCTTACCTCCTATAGAAATCATTCATTTCCATTCTGCAACTTAGTTTTTATCTTTCCTTTTCCAACAATCTGATAGGGTTCATCATCACCCAAATATACCTGTCCAAAATCACCTTGAACATAATCTACAAAATATTGCCTATGGGGTGTGGCATGAAATGAAGCCCCTAAATCTGTTACCTAGGAATCATTAGCATTATCTAAACATAGAATTAAAGCATCCTGTAATTTATTACTTGCAACATTAGCTTCCTTACTGTCATCATGTTGTCCGTCTCCTTGTTTGCCCTTTCGAGACTAGCAATCCTTCTTCGAGTGTCCTGGCTTTCCACAGTGCCAGCAATCCATTCTTCCTCTGGATTTAGATCTACCTTTCTTCAACTTTCCTTGTGACTTCCCATGATTTGTAGGGCTTTTTACTCTTTCCTTCATTCTTCCACTGTTCTCTACAGTTAAAGCATTACCAAATGTTGAAGTCTCACCTGTGCTTTTCCGTCGCATTTCCTCACTAAGGATAACACCAACAACATCATCAAATTTTAAAGTATTTGAACCAGAGACAGAGTTACTTACAACCATTACCAAGTTATTCCAGCTTTCTGGCAAAGAACATAAAACCAAGAGAGCCCTCATCTCTTCATCAAATTTCACTTTTATAGAAGTTAACTGACTGGTAATTGTATTAAACTCATTTAAATGATCTGACATAGATCCACCTTTAATCATTTTTAGATTAAACAAACACTTCATGAGAAATAACTTATTAGAGTCTAAGGGTTTTTCATACAATTTGGCCAAATCTTTCATCAGTTCACTTGTTGTCTTTGCTTCTGTTATATTGAATGCCACAGATGGTGCCAGGCACAGCCAAATGGTTCCCAGTGCCTTTCTATCCAGAAGTTCCCAATCCTCATTAGTCATTACTACCAGTTTCTTGGCTACTCCTTCCAACGGCCTCCATAAATCCTTCTAATAGAGATAATCCTCCATCTGCATCTTCCATAATTGATAGTTCTGCCCATTGAATTTATTAACCTTCAATTTACCCTCGTCTGCCGTTGCTCCCACTTAACTGTGAGACTCCCACTCAACCGTGAGACCTTCCTACAGATGATAATCAAACACAACCTACTTTGATACTAGTTGTTAGGGTTATGGCAGATCGGAGCAATAAACATTAACAATTATATGCAGATTAAATAACCTAAATATAACAATGAGAAATAACACAAAAGAGATCAACACAGAAATTTAACGTGGTTCACCCAAATGGGCTACATCCACAGAAACTCAGCCATCCAATGATTTTATTATCTAGTGCAAAACATATTACAATCTCACGAATACATAACCGTAACATACATCCCAGCCGCATATAACAAGATTTTTGGAAGCTTCTAGAATTAGGGTTTTGTAATGTCATTTTTTTTGTTGGTTAACAAAAATTAACAACCGACCCCAGCGAGGATACATAACTAGTGTACAATACTTACATGATCAGTCACCACATACCAACACTCTGAAGTATTTGACAGTAGGAATCATTCTATACCATAGCTCATAAGGAGTCTTTGTATTATTTTCTCTTGCTTGGACTCTATTCAGTATATAAATAGTAGTATGAATTGCTTCTCTCCAGTAGACTTCCAGTAGATTTTCCTCTTTTATCATCATCCTTGTAGCTTCTTGAATAGTCCTATTCTTTCTTTTAACCACTCCATTTTGCTGAGGAGTCATAGGGACAGATAAATGCCTCTTTATTCCATGATTCTCACAAAACATGTTAAACTCATTGGAGTTGAACTCTCCACCTCTGTCAAACCTCAAACATTTGATCCTCATATCCATTTCATTCTCAACTATTGCTTTGAATGCTTTGAACTTATCCAAGGCTTTTGATTTTTCTTTGAGAGAAGTAACCCATGTCATTCTAGAATAATCATCAATCGGTAGCATGAAATACCTTTCACCTTGAAAACTCCTTACTCTGGTAAGACCACAAAGATATGTATGCACCAATTCCAATAGTCTGGTAGAAGATTGATCCTTGACTTTAACTTCTTCTTGCTTGCTTTCCAACTTGAAATTCCTTACAGATAGCATTTATAGGCTTTGTAATCTTTGGTAGATCTCTCACAGCTTGAACTGAACTTATTCTTAGTAGGCTATCAAAATTGATGTGACACAATCTTCTATACCATAGCCAACTCTCACTGATCTGAGTTATGAAACAATGACCATCACCACCTTTGAGCTGATAAACATTTCTATCTATCCTCTTTCCAGCAACTATCACAGTTCCAAAAGCTTTTTTAATCTGATAGCCACCATCTTGAAATACAAGATTGTATCCTTTGCTACACATTTGTCCAACACTCGAGAGGTTATGTTTTAAACCTTAACATAAATAACATCATCAGTATTATGCTTGCCATCAAAACTGATTGAACCTTTTCCACATATCTTAGCAAATGTATCATCACCAAATCTAACTAGTCCTCCATCATATTTTTCAAGTTTAACAAACTTACTCTTATCACTAGTCATATGATTTGAGCATCCACTATCAATGACCTAGTAGTTCTTTTCCTATCTAGCATGAAAAATAGACATCAAGGTGCCTTCATCCTTAATACTTACTTCCAGAGCCTTTTCCTTCACACTTTCCTAAGAGTTAGCAGAAACAATACCATCTTTTAAAGCTATGAACAAGCATTCACTATCCTTACCAACTTCATAATCAGATTCATCATAAGATATACTTGCATCTTCTCTAACATAATATATTTTCTTAAACACCTTACTTTTGTTGTCCCTATTTTTGCTTTTTAGAATTCTGTCTGGACATCGTGAAGCATAATGACCTATCTTGCCACAACTGAAACACTTGAAAGGCAACTTACCATTGTACTTACTAGTACCCTTTTTCATTCTTCTCATAAAGTTAGCTTCCATATCATCAGAATCCTCCTGATCTGATTCCATAGTCTTGTTTGATTTACCAGTTTTAAAGACAGTTTCAATTTTTGCACTACTTGTACCAAATTCTCTCATTTCAAAAGTAGTTAAAGTACCATACAACTGATCTCTGGTAAATTGACCCAAATTTTGTAATTCTTCAATAGGAAAAACTTTATGACTGTAAGCTTTGGGAAGAGTTCTAAGTACCTTCATTACCACTTCCTTTTCTTCCAGTTCTTCACCTAGACCTTTGATGCTATTAACAACTTCATCCATCTTCTGCAAGTAACTTGTGATGTTTTCATATTCAAACATTCGCATGGTCTCAAACATGATCTTTAGATTCTACATCTTAGCTTGCTTGACCTTATCATCTCCTTCATAAATACTTTTTAACTTTTCCTAAATTTCATTAGCAGTTTTTAGATTCATAACCTTTACCAATTCAGAATTAGTAAGACCACATAAAAGAGCATACCTTTCTTTACTATTGTTATCATAGGCCTTGATCTCATTAGCAGTACTTGGTCCATTCTCAGGTATAGTAAATATAGTCACAACAGACTTCTAGATTTCATATCCAAGAGCAATCGGATAACCTTCCATCCTTATTTTCTAGAATGCATAGTTTGATCCATCAAATAGGGGAACATCCTTCTTGTGCACCATCCCACATATACCTCAAGCGATTAAGCTTTCTTCCAAGGAACCTGGCTTTGATACCAATTGTTGAATGCACAAGACAACTAAGAGGGGGGTGAATCAATTGTAACTTAAAACTTCAGAACCCTCACATACATTCAAATCCACATTAATTCAATTAATCCATTAAACTATGAAGATGATTAAGCATGAAAGTAGATAACATAAATTGAATCAAATCAACACCAAACACAAGAGAACATTAGATTTATGTAGAAAACCCAAGAAAAGAAAAACTACGATGAGGATTAGCTCACAATATAAAGTAATATCAACACTAAAATACAATAGGGCTCACTGCCAAAAGGCTCACTTCCCAAAAGAAAGAAAGGCTCACTGCCATAATAGAGAAGAAGATAGAAAGGATTGTTACAAGGAGAAAACTATCTCAATGCAACAGAGAAGTCCACCACAACGCCATCATCACCTCTGTAGTCTCATTGAGGAATTGTAGACACCTTCTACTCACTACATCTAGTAATATAACACATGAAAGCTCACATTGCACTGCACAAATTCACACTCTATAATTCTATAATTCACATCACACACATCATACTCATCTATTTTACCATCCTTCAACAACTCAACACTTATTTAGACCATCTTCAATCTTGAAAACATTCTCCAAGGTTAGAAAAGCACTTTAATCTCTCAAATTCATATTAGGTTAGCACCAAAACATTCCCGTGGTGGAAAGGAATGAAGGAAGACCACAACACACCTTAGCTTGGACCTAAATCCACTCATACACACCACACCATGCTTCCACAAACACCGAAGTAACTCGGCAATTAGTGCAAACACCCAAGGTTGACCAAACCAGTGTTAACACCATAAACAATTATGTACATGCTTCCTCAAACCCAAAGATGACTTGCAGACCACACACCATGCTTGAGTACATTCTAGAATATCCCACAAACATCTTGAAATCCTACAAATTCCTCCATAACAACTTTCACCTGCCAACAAACTTGTCCTGTTTACCCAGTATACTCAAATACCTCTGTCATGCAATGCAACTCAAGAAATTAACTTGCGGAGCACCAAGTCACAACTAACTTCAATTGAAGATAGATATGAACCTTATAAACACACTTCCAGAACTGCAAGACCTAAAACCACTCTGTAGAGAAATGTGGAGCAACAACATTTCTCCCAGACACCTATGCAATACACAGTTCACACATCTTCCTCTGCACCTCAATCTAGCATGCCAAATTCTAAATGTAGCACCTCTAAACAACTCTAATCAACATATCCAAACCTCATAAATAGATCTTCAATATAAAATAAATGCAGAGCAAAACTAGAACACCACTCTGTATGACAGAATATCTTTACCACACACTATTTCCTCTATTATTCAAATTTTCTCAAAAGCACTTGGAAACCAAGCACCAGAAACATATCATCAGCATCTTCAGCACTTCCTCATCATCAGAGACAATATCCACTTGTTGTGATGTTCACAACATGCCCCATTTTACTCCTTAGCAAAATGAGAACCCCTGCTATGGCTTTTTGCTTTTGCTTGTGTGTGCTGTTATGTTTGGTTGTAAAGGGAAAAGAGAGTGAAAATTGTAAACTTTGTTAAAACTAAAGAAAAAATACATTTTAGTACCGGGTCAGAGTACATATGAATTCCTTGTAAAAAATGAGCTATGGTTGCTTTTTGAACCATATTACAATTCCCTGTATCTTGCAAGTTATGAGTATTTTGGTAAAATGTACAAGGGAAGGGTTTGTTGTTGCTTATACAATGTCTTTTGTATATCGGGTTGCATATACAAGGCCCTTTGTATATCGCTTTCCATATACAAAGTCATTTGTATATGCAAGGTCATTTTTATACATAGTCGCATGGGCCATCGGGTATGTATGTCGCTCATATACAAAGTTGTTTTTATATCGGGTTGCATATACAATGGTCTTGGTATGTTATGTCGTTGTATGTTGCACATGCAAGGGGTTTTGTATGTCGGGTTTATATACATGCAGGTTGGACCTGACGCAATTATGAGTTGGAATGAATATTTTTGTTGAGTCCATCAAATGTATTTTTTGGTTTGTATGTTTGAAAGTGCTAAATATGCAAAGTGGATATACAACAGGTTATATACAAGCCACAGACCCGAAAAGTTTGTAAAACATGGTTAAATTGTTGTATGTATGTGAGCTTGTATATTGATAGATACAAAGGCTATATACATCGGGCGGACCCAAAAAGTTATTGAACATGGTTAAGTCGTATATTTTGTGCTTTGTATATTGAAGATATACAAAGACATTATGCAAGCCACGGACGTGAAAGAAAGTTAAAGAGAGTTAATTCGTTGTATGTTCACGCTTTGTATGTATCTTACATACAAAGTTGATATGCATTACACTTATACATTGGACGGACCCGAAGGGGTTATAAATTATGGTTAAGTCGGTGTGTGTTTGCGCAATGTATGCATCTTACATACATTCACCATATACATTGCAAATATACATCGCCGCGGACCTGAAAAGTTATTAAACAGAGTTGAATCATTGTATGCTTCATGCATTGTATGTGTCCTACATACAAGCCGAGATACAATGCACTTATACATTGTGCAGAATCGAAGGGTTATGAAATGAGATTAAATGGTTGTATGTTTCTGCCTTGTATGCATGTTTGAGATGCAAAGCAAAACATACATTATAATTTATACATTGCGATGAACATACAATACGGATCTCAGCGAAGAATTAAGTTTGGTTAAACAGATGCATCATTACTCAATGTATATTAAAAGATGCATTTCGGTATATACATGTCATAGAGTCCAAAGTGAATAAGCTACAGTTTACGATGGGGTTGAAGTCCGATAGGGACATTCAAGGAACTTTGTATGTATCTTCGCAAATATACAAGTCGATATGCATCGCTGAGATGCAAGTAGAAGGTAAGGTGGCCCCCACTGCTTGCATATCTGGCTTGTATAATTACAATGCATAATTACGATATACAAGACAATATGCAAGCGATAGTTAAAAAAATAGAATATTCTTTGTATGCATATGCGTTTGTATGTTGCGATATACAAGCCGATATGCATTGCAAGCATACAAGCTGTGGAACTGAAAAAGATTAAAATTTGGTTAAGCGAATGTATCACGCCCGGCTTGTATTTTGGAAGATACAAGGAATTAAGCAAGGAAAAAGGGGGGAGAGCAAAGCAATGGGATTTTGAAGCCGTTTTAAGGCCCGATGCATGTTTTTGGTCAATGATGGTTTACGTAGCCATTGTTGATGATGTATATGTATTCAAAGATGCGTTTGCTCACATATGCTAAATATTCATAGCCCGATATCTGTGTTTGCGCGTTCTGGGCCTGATTTAATATAAATGTTTATTTTCCTGCTATGTTTTAAATATGATGATGCTTAATTTATGTCTGTTTGTAGGCTGTAGGAGGTGAAACTTAAAGGCGGCTCAGATTACCAAGTGAAACTTAAAGGCGGATCAGATCACCAAGAAAGTGAAAAGAGATAAGGATGGCGATACGAAGTGCTATGCAGGTGAAACTTAATGGTGATGACATCATGAAAGGCAGATCAAATCACCAAAGAAGCAACAGAAGATATTTTGGTGGTTATTAGGGTTTCCAAAGTAGGATCTTTATGCAACAGTAAAGATATGCTGCTCAGAGTTTTTTGGGCAAGATTTATTTTCCACTTCTAATTGACTAGGGTTTTTGGGGAACTGTATTAGGGATAAATCAGAGCTATATATTGAGCCCATTTTATTGTACAGAGGGAGGTCAATCATTCTAAATTTGACTTGTAACAATTCCATGTAGGAGATTAGATTACTAAGACAATAAGGATTGAACTGTTGAAATGTCAAGGTTCTTTTATTAGATCATTGTAAATATACTTGTTTTACAGCATACTGAATGGAGATGAAGCTTCAGATTACATCCTGATTGCAAACTTTACGTAATCTTCAAGTTGATTTCTGGATATGTACTGGTGAATGTTGTATTCAATAGAAGCGCTTTCATTTTATTACATGTTGTTGTCAACTTTTCCTTTGAAGATTTGCACTAGATCATGCGGATTTGTGGACTATCCTGGTGAAGTATGATTCTAGTTTTCTTCTCTTCATTGTTGTATCAGAATATATATGTAGATCAGTGATCTTAGTCAAGTAATTTTGGGAATCTCATTTCTTTAAACCCTATCTTTTGTTATTTCCTTTTCTTAATTTCAGTAAATCACTTTCATAACTGCAAATCATGATAAATAATAAGCAGAACAAAAAAAATATGCTGACATCCCGTAGATAATTGAATATCATTAGCATATTTGAACTAAAAGCATGTAGTGTTGAAAATATCATGCTAAGAATTACAAATAATGGTAGAAATCATGCAAATATCCATCTGTAGACACATCATTTGAAGAAACATACTGTGTAGACATACCTTTCTATGTAAAATATTTGGAAGAAACAAAAATTACTGATGAACATAAGGCCCCTAAATGGAAAACAATGACACACATCAACCATTGAGTAACATTAGTAGATTATGAACTAATCAACGGAGACTTGGGATCATGAATTCTTTGAATTCATCATATCTTTCAAGATAAATAAAGGTTGTTGTGTAACTTTTATTGTATGTTTGTGTGTGACTAACATCACCATCAACACCACTCAACACCCTCTTGCTCATACAATTGACACCAATGACAACACAAGCTTGTTGACATCAATGACAAAACCAATTGCACATAATTGCAACATTTAGAACTGTCACATTCATTCAAATTAGAGATTACATTCCTACCACTAAACATGGCAAGAGAAAATAATAACTGTGATTAAAGTTTCCTAAGAAGAACACCTACAACGGTGGAGAAAAATAGCGATTCAATACAAAGATTGCAAAATATGTAACATACATTTTACAACTATCTCCTGAAGAAAAAAAACTACAAATGATCTTTTCTTTTCTGCCTTTGGATCCTTAAACTCACTAAGAGAAAAATGCCTGATTGACCAACACATAATGCATAAAAAATATATGCATATATAGCATTTTAGTTCACTATGCAACTTAAAGCATTGCACTCAGTCAACGAGTACACCCATGCATCATTGAACTCAGCCCAGTATTAAGTCATAAATTCTACAAGATTGAAAGCATGCCCATACCCTGACAAGTCTGAAAATTGATGGAAGGAGATTGTCCACACTCTTTGGGTACTTAGAGAATTAAAGAGGGAAGGTTGAATTTATGCTTTAGTACCTGCAAATTCATTTAATTTATTTTGTCCTCCATTTGTGTACTCATGCATTGAATATTTTCACTGTGTCAACCACCTGCATAACCTTGGCCTGCAACACATTAATGCTGAGTACAAACCTGCAAGTTTCATCCTACAATCATGGCACAAATTTAGGAAATCACCTCCTAAATCTTTTACAACACTTTAAAAGTGTTGTCCAATTTTCACTTACAGTCCCCTTTTTAAATCTACTTGTACTTGAAGAATTCAAACATTCTACCTGATTGATCTTCATTCTTCATTTGGCATTTGAATTTTGATTCTGTGTCCTTTCTGTGCATTGGGCACCTTCTTTTTTCTCTCTGTCAGTAAAAAGATTAGTCAACAAACTGTCAAGTTCATGAACTCATCCTCCCTCCGATAAAGGCTCCTTTGCTTCATTTTCCCCTTTATCTCCTTTATCAACAATTTGTCTTTATTTCTAACTTCTTATTTTGCCGCTTCCTTCTTGATTCTTCTCTTCTTGCTTTAACCTTTCCTTCATCGACATTTCACCTTGTCGGTGAACTTTCTAATCAATGAACCTAAAGGTTCGCAAACCTCCACTTTTACCGATGAAGCCACTCCTTTTTCTACCTTTGACATTTTCTTCTCTTTGATTTGTTCCTTTTTTCACTTTCAAACTTCATTCTTTCACCCTTTGGCCGCTTTATCGGTGAATCATCGAAATGGTGAACCTGTGAACTTGGTCGGTGAGCTCACCAGTTCACAAACTCACCGACTTGTCGATGAAGACCTTAGAAACCTTTTTGCCTTAGCCATTATATTTGTTTTCCTTCTTTGTCGAAGCTTCCTTCAGTCAACGAAATGTTGTTGGTGAAACTTCTAGATGGCGAACCCAATGGTTCACGAAGTCCTCCCTTTGTTGATGAAGGCATCAGCTTTTGTTTCCTTTAACACTTTCATTCCCTTAGAAAAATTTTCCACTTGCCTTAGAAAATTTTCAACTTTCCTCTATTGTTGAATTGAGCTATCGGTGAATTCCTTATCAGAAGAACCTCCCTTTGGTGAACTCTCTAGTTCACAAACTAAAGATTTTGCCAATGGAAGACTTCACTTCTTCTGTTTCTTGCTTCATTGCAACCTTTCTTTTCCTTTTTCCTTAGAGAAAAATCAGCCTTCATTACAAAAACGTTCCTATTCTCCCTTGTCACTTGGTCGGTGAATTAGGGAAAACACAAACTCATGACTTGGTTGGTGAAATCGACAGTTTGTGATTTTACCGATTTATCGACAAAGGCCTTAAATTGAACTTTTTTTTTCTCCTTTTGCTTTTCCTTCGCCTCTTTTTCCGCCATATTGGCAAATTGGCAAACCGGTGAAGT
Source organism: Cunninghamia lanceolata (assembly GCA_027924645.1). Taxonomy (NCBI): domain Eukaryota; kingdom Viridiplantae; phylum Streptophyta; class Pinopsida; order Cupressales; family Cupressaceae; genus Cunninghamia; species Cunninghamia lanceolata. The sequence goes on along the minus strand of BSBN01000144.1, from coordinate 1,545,854 downwards.
CACGAACCTGTGAACTCATCTGGCAAAATTGACAGCTCACAAATTTGTTGATTTGCCAACAAAACCTTGAAATGGACAAATTTTTCGAAGGGATGAAAATACATTGACCTGGGGGGACTTTTAATTAGAATTTTTTTGAAAGAAACCCATTTAAATTGTCTCAGATTGGGTATATATGATGGGCTTTAAAATGTAAAGGCAAAAAGTGGGATTTTAACTAAATTTGGGGCAAAATATGAATGTTCAGGAGTTGGTTTTTACAAGTCCCAATAGTGGCTCTGGTTGGGGATGTGTGGCAAACTTGGCATAGTGAGAATCTAGAAAAATATCTCGGTAGACCAAAAGGGAAAAACACAGAATGTATTTACAATGAAGGCCTATATATAAGACAAAATACAATCATAAACATGAGAGCACAAAAGATAGTTGATTGTATTCAAAATTTAGAAGAAGCATTACCTATGAATGCACAAGGCTTATGCCAAACTTAGAACACATGTTCAACATTTCTTGAGACCTAAAACACATTGCATTGTTTGCCAAAATCCTAACTGGCACTCCAAATTTGGTGATTATATTGCTGATTATGAAATCAATAACCACCTTGGAAGTTACATTGTGAGTGGGAATTACCTCCACCCACTTGGTGAAGTAATCTATGGCCACAAGAATCCAATTAAATCCATTATTAGATTTCTCTTGTATCTCCCCAATAAAATCAATTCCTTATTGCTGGAAAGGTGCATCAATTGCAAGGGGTAAAAAGGGAAGTGCTCTAACAAAATTTAACTTACCAGAAAATCGTTGGCAAGCATCACACTTTCTTATCTTTTGTGCTACATCCTTGAATAAATTAGGCCACCAATACCCAACTCTAAGGATCTTGTGGGCTATGGTTTTAGCTTTGAAGTGTCCCCCACAAACACCATGGTGACGCTCATTCATCACCACTTCAGCTTGCTCTTGATCCAGACACTTGAGAAACACACCTTCATGGCTTCTCCACATTAACTCATTTTGGAGCAAGACATACCTCTGAGATTTCATCTTGAGGGTCCTTTTATGATTTTCATCCATACAAGGTGGAAAATTCATGTTTTCAAGTAAAATATCACATCTTTGTACCATGCATTGTCAACCAATCTACAATGAGGAGTAGTGTCTACCTCGGTTTCATTCACTTCTAATGCTTCAAGATTGGAATTAACCATTAGCTTAGCTAAGCCTTGGCCCCTAGCCAACTTTGTGACCTGTATATCCATGTCATATTCTTGGATCTTATTGATCCATTTGCATCTTTTACCTGAAGCTTCTTGTTACATGAATATGCCCTTTACTGCTATGTGTGACACATATGCTATGGTCTTGGTACATGTAAGATATGATCTAGAATTTTTTGTGGCCTTAACCAATGCATAAGTATTCTTCTCCATTATGGAATATTTCAATTTAGTAGCTTGCAAGGATTTGCTAAAGAATCCTATTGGCTGCTCAAATCCATCACCATTCTTTTGCAATAATACATCAATAGTATAAAATGAAGCAAAAGAGAAGAGATGGAAAGGATTTGCATAATCTAGGATTACCAGCACTGATGCATTCTTTAGGGCCTCCTTTATGTCAACAAAAGCCTCAGCTGGTTTCTTTTCCCATGTAATAGACTGCCCTTTCTTGAGCATCTTGGAAATTTCTTTGGTCTTCTCAGCAAAGTTGGGGACAAACCGCCTTACAAAGTGGATTTGTCCAAAGAAGGATTGGGCACATTTAACTTTTTTAGGCTGAGGGATAAGGTTAATGGCATTTACTCTTTTAAGATCTATTCTAACCCTATCCCTAGACACAATATGTCCCATCAACTTTTTTCTTCTACTCTAAACTGACATTTCTTGGGATTCAAAGAAATCCTGTACTCCAGACATCTGTCAAAAATCAGTTGCAAATGCTTGCAATGAGTCTTTGGAGAATGCAATAAGATCATCCTAGTATACAACCATGATCTCATCAATGAGGCTTGTAAAAGCCACATCCATTTCTCTTTGAAACGTTGATCTTCAATTCTTCAATCCAAATGACATTCTCAAATAAACATAGGTTTCGTAAGGAGTAGTGAATGTTGTTTTGTACTATTCTGACTCCTTGACTAACACTTGATTGGAACCTGAGAATCCATCCATTATAGATATCAATTATGAACCAACAAACCTCTGCAAGAGATGATCCATACTTGGAAGAGGATAATTATCCTTAAGGAATTTGATGTTTAGATTTCTGAAATCTACACACAGTCTAATCTCCCCATTCTTCTTCCTCACTAGGACAAGATTAGACCCACTTAAAATGTTTGATTGGTTTTATAATACCTCCCTCTTTCATCTCCAACAATTCTTACTGCATCTTGGGAGCTATGGTGGGATTTACAGGCCTTTGTTTCTACCTAAAGGGTTTTGCATCAAGATGAAAGGGAATGGTGTGCTGAAATAAATCCTCCCTATAGGCCTTTAGCTCATCATAAGACCATGCAAACCATTTTCTAAATTGTTTAATAAAGCAATCAACATTTGCTTTTCATGGGTTTTGAGACACTTACCAATATAAACCATTCTAGGTACCTCTTGAGTGCAAAGGTTAACACCTTCAACATTTTCTTCTTCAACTGGTTTACCTTTGCTTTTCCAGTGGTCTGCATTGTCAAACATCCTTTCCAATGTTACCAGTCCTTTCAGAATTGTATTTGTTTTTAGTTGCACGACCTCACAACCAAACAACATTTCCTTGCCATCAACAACTTCTACCATTGGTTGCCAGTCAATCAATTGGCTGAAAAAACTTATCTATGCAATTTAGGAAGCTATAAATCTAATTACTATCATTGAAAACTTGCCAGCTATAGATATTACCAGGGATCATCAGCCTGGTGAGAACTTCAACAAATTAAAGGGAAAAGGGACAGGAATTTGGCTGTGGGTTGAACCAGCAATAGCCAAAGCATTGGCCCTTTCATTTTTATTCCTCTCAATCCATTCAATGCCAAAGGCATCAAACAATTCCAATGTGTCCCAAAATGCATTCTTGTATGCTCTCAGTTTGTTGTCCTTAGAAGCAAATGCACTTCTAATCTGCTGTATAACTAGTTTTGAATCGCCATGTATCTTCAAGCATTCGACTCCATGCTTGTGAGCAAAATTTAAACCTAGCAACAATGCCTCATATTCAACTATGTTGTTAGTGCACTAAAAATCTAGTCTAAAGGACATACCAAACTACTCTCCATCTAGTGCTATTAGAACAACACCAACACATGAGCCTTCTTTTGAGTATGCACCATCAAAGTACATTATCCACAAATCATCAAAATTGCAAGTAGGAATAGCGGGAGATAAAGGTTAAACATCATGGCTAGGATCATCATCACTACAATATCCCATGAAGTGGTCGATATCAGTATGAAATAAATTGGCATGATCTTCTCGCACCTTATACCTTTCCTCAACATTCTCATCTCCCACCTTTTTCTCCCTATATAGTTTCACTTCCATTCCTTGGATTGGAATAGTTACATATGAAAGATCCATCTAGATACTTCCACCCATAGAGGCTGCCCACTTTCTTGATAACAACATACCCCACTTGGCAGGGTAGTCTACAATAATAATATGCATCAAGAATGACTTATCTAGGTAAGCAACAAGTTTGACCTCAACATATTTAACTAGACCTATGACATTAAGTTCCCTGGAATCCATGGCAAAGAATTTTCCAAAAGACCTGGACACTTTTAGTCCCATTTCATTCATTATTTCCAAGGGCATAACATTGCTAGAAGCGCTGGTATCAAGCATGCAATTATGTAATAGCCAACCATTTATGATCAGGGTTGTGTAAAAAAGGTCTACTCCCATCTTGCAATTAACAACAATTGATCCTAGATATACCTCTATGTTTTCATCATGGCCTTTCTCCTCATCATCATTACTAGGAACAACAACAGGTTGTTTTTGTGCATCTACAAAAATGACTAATGACACCACCCTATCTCTATGTTAAGGGATTATAAGAAGTTCCCCTATAGGCACTAAAATTCTAATTTGGCTAAAAAATTAAGCCATGTCAATGGGGCTATTATTGGCAAAGAAGCATAACATGAGATGGTGATATCATTTGCACAAGGAATGTAAGGTATTACTTAATTAGATGAAACATCCTTACCTTTTTCCTTCATCTTCTCATTGCCCTTTTCTAATTTATTTTGTATCTGATGTTGATTATGCTTCTCATCACCTTTTGGGTTATGGACTTTCAGAGTGGATACAATAGTTGGCTGCGCTACATGTGCCATATTTTTCTGCACATACTTCTTTGTTGCTGGTGGTTGTGTAGAAAGCTTCTTCTTTTCTGACACATTCTTCTTGGGAGCACTACTATCTTTCTTATCCATGCTCACCTTACATTTGTCCTTATTCTCATTCAATCCTTGTTGTCTTAACTCCACAACAGGAGAATTTTGTATACGCACTAACCTATTTCTCAGCTGATAACCTCCTTAAGGGTAAATGCAAGACGTTGTGTCCACTTAAGGTGGAAGTTTCAGCCTTAGAAAAAAACCCAAAATTAGGCAAAGCAAAATGGGATCTCGAGCCTAAAATCTAGGACGAGATCCCATTATGTAGCGGGATCCCGAACCTAGCACCAAGAAACGGGATCTCGTTTCATAAAACTATTAATTTTAAAAAAAATCTCCTACGTGCTCATTTTCTCCAAGCTATAGTGAAAGAGTAGAACGAGATCCTGAGTGCAAACCCTCCATTTCCGGCTAGCAAAAATCCAAGTGAGTCCATTTTTTTGCCCAATTCATTGTTTTTTTGGCTTTCTAGTTTTCCTTTTGAATTTTTTTCTCTGTATTTAGACATTTTAGCTGTAAATTACAACTTACATTTTGAATAGACCATATCATATGAAAGGAGGGATTTTGGACAAACTGTAAAAAATTATATAGGAATATGATAATATATATTTGGTTTTTATATAATTTACTTATACTAAAGTATGTAATAGTATTTTAAAGGCAAGCTTAAATTTGAGTTGTATAGCTATATTTATGCATTTTAGCTATAAAATACAATTGAAATTTTGAAAAGACTATCATATTAAAGGAGAGATTTTGGACAAACTATCCAAATTTATATAGAATTATGATGATATATATATTTGGTTTTTATATAATTTACTTATACTAAAGTATGTCATAGTATTTTAAAGGCACCATTGAATAGATAACTGTCATAAAAAAATTGTTTGACAGTCAAGGTTGACTGTCAAATTTAAGCCCTGATTGAATAGATAACTATCATAAAAAATTGCTTAACAATCAACGTTGACTATCAAATTTAAGGCTTGATACTACACGCACAAAAAAACCCTAAACTAAATTGGAAACCTAAAAACAATTGCCGTACACAAAAAACAAAATGATAAACTAAATTGGAAACCTAAAAATAATTACCCTACACAAAAAACAAAACCCTAAACTGAATTGAAACAAAACCCTAAAGTCTCAATGGTTCACATTTGATCAATTTGTATAATGTTAGATGGTTGAAGTTTTTACAAACTTGTTTAAAAAGTCAAATATATTAAACTTGGTCAAGTTAAGAAAAAATCATTCCATTAGCATGGTAACTTATGGACCTAGGATTAAGGGGATTTAAGAAAATTACTTGACATATCTAACCTTGACATATATCCTCTCAGATCCTCAGCACATCCCAAGTGCTCAAGTCTTTATTTATGTACTAAACTAGAGATTTATCAATCCTCTCTACTCTACATGCTTGGTAGTCCACATAGATATTTTACATGCATTAATGATCCTCATATATATATCAATGCCTTGACTATTTATTTTATATCACTTGACACATTATACAGGTGTTCATAAAAAAATATAGTGGCATTCTTTAGGAAAAATTCCATCATAGATTTATCTCCTTCCTTTCCTATAGATTCCATTTGTTTTAAAAATATCTTCTTAAAGTCATTTACCTTCTAGTCTAGAATACATCTTTATGACCTAACACAAGATTTAAAACCAACAAAGCCCATTACCTTTTCTTCTTTCTCTCTAATTTTTCCTTTGACCTTGCCAACATACACCTGTGATTACCTATCATACTTCAACTATGTTGGGAATTAAGGTGTCTCAACCTTGGTAATTCTTTGCATTTATATTGTTTGTATTTATTATTTAATTGCCTATATTGTAAATATTTGAAAATTCCACTTTGTCATATTGTGGGATGTGGCACGATGATGTGTCAATCCTACATGGATTATGACAACTTGTTATTTTGTCCTCACATGAGGAGATATGCATTCCACTTAGTGGTAGGAATATTCTACCATGTGTCAGCATCTTCTATGTTGTGTAAGGAATGTTTGACCAAAACAGTTATGACAGATTCCTATGATGAATCTATGATATGTAAGAGTCAGAAATAGAAGGTTGTAAGACAGGTGATGACATGTGTCATGAAGCATCTTTGAATGAGGCATATTTGGGTGCCCCAAGGTGGAATATGACATGTTGTAAGAGAATATGCTATTTATAGCATGTGTATGATAGATTCTCTTACAGCTGTAAGTTGTAACTGCTATGACAGATTCTATGATGGTCATAAGTGTCGTAAGAGCATCTGTTATAGCCCATTTTGGAAATAGGTGACCTCTTTAGGATGGGAGCTATGGAGAAGTGTTAGACACATTCTACAATGTTGACCAAGTGTCCCTAGGTGTGGGTTTTGGTCCAAGATGCCATGTTGGATGCCCATTCCAAGAAAGGTCCCAAATTGCCTTGTAATTTCTATTTAAATAGGTGCTTGGAGATGGAGTTTGTATCACAAGTTTACAGGTATTGTTATGTTGCCAAATTGACTCCAGACATAAGTGTTGAAGACCATTGAATCTTTCATTGCAAGTGTATTGTAAACATTCTTTTAGATTTGTTAATACATTGTGCAGGTTTCTGAGTGTGGGGTTTTTCACCTGATTAGGGTTTTCCCCACCGTAAATCTTTGTCTCTCTTCTTCTGTCTACATTCTGGTTCTTGTGTTTTGCTACAATATCTCATGTTAATGGTTTAACATTGCTGTAATAGTTAGGATAAAGTTGAATTTGCATAGCCCTCTCTCATTAGATTAGTGTAGGAAGCATTTTCCGCACACCTAGCTTCCTTTCAAACTACTCATACAATTGATGCAATTGACTAACCACTTCTTCTATCAATTTATTTGGAATTTCTATCATGTATATCTCTTTTTCAACTCTTTATTTTTTTAATAAAAAATTGAACCCGATCTATTATCACATCTAAGATTGATTTTATCATTGGTGGCATCTAAATTATCCCTTTTGCTTCTTATATACTTTTAAAGTTTCTTTCTCTAATTTAACAATATTGTAATGGCTTGAAGATTTTCCCTTTTCTTCCACCACTTCTTCACCTTCCATATTGCTAAATGTCATATGTAACTTTAGTTTAAATCTCATGGATTTGCATTTCTAGATTTTATTAAAGCCTATCTTGTTAACTCATTTGCTTCATCCAATTTGGATCCTAGTGCTATCATTTGTATCACATCTTATGTGGTTGATATTTGAGTTGCAGTAGTTGTGATCATTTAAGTAACTTAAAATGATACCATGTAAATTGAGAATAGTGGTTTCTTTAGGGATGCAAATATCATTGGAGTAGAATCTAAAATTGGGGAATCTTGTAGGGAACTATAGGTAGGTAAGATGAACTAACAAGATTTGCATAAGTTTTAAATTTAAAAATGGACACAAATGGTGTTGAAACTAATGGTAGAGGTGTATATACATTTATCAAAGACCTTAATGAGTCACATGCCTTGTGAATAATTTGTATCTCTTGTTTACATAAGAATTTAAGTATGCATTAAACAATCAATGTGTTGTGGTAGAGAGTGGACCTATGTAAAGAGTCTATGTTGGTCAATACCATGGATGCTAACTAATTTGTAGGTATATGCCCATTTAGGTTATATCAATTGGCCCTAGTGTTGGTTACCATGGATCATAATTTTATAGATAAAATTGGTGTCAAGTTATAGTAGTTGTTGTTGTTCTCATGCCCATTAGTGTTGAAAGATTGTTGTATACCCATTTAAGGCTATGGAGACTAGTGATTGAAAAAGGTTAAGTATTCTTTTTGCTAGCAAGATTAATTTTTTTGAGTGTATGCATTGGTTAAATCTATTTTCATTCATGGTTTTAAAGCATTCATACTAATTGTAAATCTAATTTTGGATGTGCCTATTAATATCCACATATGCATACAGATTGAGTTAGGGATTTATTATTAAATTATGTATGGTTGAGTTTTTATGCAACAGCAAGGACGGTTAGTGTGCTAGCTTTGTTGCATGAAATGGTTTTCTCAAGTAAAATAGTACATACTATGCATTTTGGTTTTTATTGTTTTAGATTATTTATGCATTAATTTTATTATAGATTTTTATTAGTTTTTTTCCCACACTCATCTAAACAACTATATCTAATATGATCTCTCTAACAATTCCTATTTCACCAATAGTCTTAAATTTGAAATATTTCTCTAAAAGGATATATTTTAAAAGGTTGTCCATCCATTTTTGGAATCTTTATAAACTCCACATAATTCTATGTAAATGGGGAATAAAATTTGGTAACATCCCTCAAGTTTGACAACTAGTACATCTAAAATATTTTTTTATCAAAGAACAATCCTCCTTGGGTGAGTCACAAGTGAGAATAGAGATAGTTTCTTTGTATATTAAAAACATTGAATTAAATAATTGGTTAATGAGGTAATGTATTGGGATGTTATATATAACTTAAATTAATTGATAAGTTAATATAGCACTAAATGAAAGATCTAAGTTAATGTGCTGAGGATGAGAGGATATATGTCAAGCTTAGATATGATCTACAACTTGAAATCTACTCATTAATCCCCTTAAGACACTAATAATAGTTTAAAATTGATCATTCACATTTGATCAATTTTTAAAAAATAGGATATAATTGACCTAAGAGGATGTAGATGACCTACAACTTGAAATATAGTCATTAATCCCCTTAAGCCACTAATAATAGTTGAAAATTGATAATTCACATTTGATCAATTTAAAAAATTAGGGCATAGATGACCTAAGAGGATGTAGATGACCGATCTACTCATTAATCCACTTAAGCCACTAATAATAGTTGAAAATTGATCATTCACATTTGATCAATTTTTAAAAATAGTATATAGATGACCTAAGAGGATGTAGATGATGTACAACTTGAAATCTAGTCATTAATCCCCTTAAGCCAACAATAGCTGAAAACTGATAATTCACATTTGATCAATTTGTATAATGTTAGATGCTTTAAGTTTTTACAAACTTGTTTAAAAAGATAAATATATTAATCGTGTTCAACTTAAGACAAAATCATTCCATTAGCATGGTTTATGGACCTAGGATTTAGATGACATGGATTAAGGGGATTTAAGAAAATTGCTTAAGACCCATCCTAAGAGGATACATATGGTTAAGGATTTAGGGTTCACATGTTTAGGGTTAAGGGTTTATGGTTTATGGTTTATGGTTAAGGGTTTAGGGTTTAATTATGTCATAAATACATTTTAAAAAATAGGATACAGATGACCTAAGAGGATGTAGATGACCTACAACTTGAAATCTACTCATTAATCCCCTTAAGCCACTAATAATTTAGTTGAAAATTGATAATTCACATATGATCAATTTGTATAATGTTAGATGCTTGAAGTTTTTACAAACTTGTTTAAAAAGATAAATATATTAATCTTGGTCAACTTAAGACAAAATAATTCCATTAGCTACATGATTTATGGACCTAGGATTTAGATGACATGGATTAAGGGGATTTAAGAAAATTACTTAAGACCCATCCTAAGAGGTTGCATATGGTTAAGGATTTATGATTCACATGTTTAGGGTTAAGGGTTAAGGGTTTAGGGTTTAATTATGTTGTAAATACATTTAAAAAAATAGGATATAGATGACCTAACAGGATGTAGATGACCTACAACTTGAAATCTACTCATTAACCCCTTAAGCCACTAATAATTTAGTTGAAAATTGATCATTCACATTTCATCAATTTGTATAATGTTATCTATGATTTCAGTTATATATATATAACTTGGTCAAATATGGACAAAATCATTAGCATGGTGTATGGACCTAGAAAAGATGACATTTTGTTATCTAAATTTACCTTTTTTATGTACATGTTTTCAATTTTTTTTTAGTACATGTACATGTATTAAAATTACATAGAACTAGATAATCTCTTACATTTTGAAATTTGTATGTATGCTCAAGTTGAATGATGTATGTACATGTGTATACATAGATCCCAATTTTTCTTTTAAATGTAGTCATGTACGTTTAATTTAAATATTTCTTGTAATTTCTCAACAAGAATAATATCTAGTTTTTGATATATATGTTTATTTATACAAGTTATATATATAGATTCTTGAAAGTTAATTTTGTACTTGTTTGTATATTTATGTATATATGCAGGTTCATAGTTTTTATATATCATGGATAATATTTACTTTGATGTTGATGACTTCCTCAATGCACTACCTCTACGGTCTCCATCTCCACCCCACCTCAACCCCCACGTCAACCCCAACCTCCACCCCCACCTCCCCCCCACCTCCATCCTCACCTGGATTTGATGAGGCTGGCTTGTGAGCCATAATTAATGAAAATGTCAGTTCCATCAAAGAAAAAGTCAATGCCATTTGAAGTCAACAATTCATGCCTCCTCACTTGGTGTATTTTGCATCTTCGATGCAAAACATTATAGATTCTGTGAGGTCCATTGATATGGAGTTGGACAGTTTCTGAATATGGAGAGAGGAGAGGCACCAATTTTATGCTGATGGCCTCTCTTATAAGGATATTTTGGATATAAAAATCATAAAATCTCATTTAGTACAATACTTTAGACACCCCATCACCATTGAACCAATTCCAACAAACAAGAAAATAATATCAATTAGGTGGTGTAGACATGAAGCGATGTCTATTAACTTTTGGGACAGGTGGTGGATGGTGTTTGATTATCCACCTCATGCAAATTGTGAGGTTCCTTTATATTTTTTGAGAAAATTATATGCAGTGTTTGTTATGAATAGGAAACCCAACTATTTTGATTTTAGATCATTCCAGGGTATTGGTGGTGGCATGCCACAATAGAGGTTAGGGGTACGGGTTGATCCCCAACGACCCATTCTTGCTCAACCTCTTGTTGACCCTCCTTCTACTACCATTCCTAGGCCCTTCTAGCATTGTGCAGTGGTATCTGCACTAGGAGCATTGAGTACACTCTCGGGTAGCCTGGATGAGCAGACTTCTACGATGGTAGCTAGGGTTTGAGACCATGGGGGAATTGATGGTGGAGGTGGTCCTACAACCACTCCACATGTGTCAATGCCTCATATGTGCATGAGTTGCAATCAGTTGTGTTATGGACCTGATTAGGCAGCACCTAGTTCAGCTGCACATGCAGCATTTGATGATATGGGTGAATCATTTTTTGATTTTCTATTTGTTGAAGATTACCCCACTGATCATTTGACATGGGTATATATATCTAGGTACACATGTTGAATTTATAACAATTTTAAGCACATGTTTTTAATGAACATATAGATTGAAATTAAATTGTAATTTAATTTAACAATCAAATTGTTTGGTGTAGATGGTAACAAGTTGCACAGTTCATAGTTCTTTTGATCAATTTCATTTTTCATCAACACTTGTTCATCTTGGCCACCCATTTGGGGTATTTTGATTGATTTTTTAAATATATTTTAAATAATTTTATTAACTTGAACCTAATTTGTAATTCAGTCTTAGACATGTACATTAAATATTTATGTTGGTTTAGGGTTCTTCCACATCGAATCCTCTAGAAGGTGTCTTGAGTGCTCCTCCATCGTTGGGTGTCTCACTTGAGGGCTCATTTGTATGTATATCTATTTTAAAAAACTATATACTTAGATTTTTATATTTTGAATTCATTATATCAAACGCGTATGTGTACTTATATATATTAAAAATATATGTCTATGTCGGTTGACACAACAATGAGGATAGGCATTGTAGTACAGCTGGATGATCCAAGTCTATATTAGGAGTTGACTGCATTTAAGGTTGTTGAAATACTATCTTTGTCTACATGCAATATGTAGGTCTAAATTCAATAAATTAAAACAGAAATTAGGTACCTACACAAGTGAATATATATATATATGTTTTAACCTAATTTGTACACATGTGCTTTATAAATGACCTTGTAGGAACTTGTTAGTGATACATTTTATCCTATTGATGCCATTTAACGTACAACAACACATGCAGAGTAGGAGGACAGAGGAGACGAGTAGCCTAATACGGTATAATTTAAAATTTATATTATATTTCAACTTGAAATTATATTTTACATTATGAACTTAAAGTATTTATTTTGATAGAATATATATGTTGATACATGTGTTAAATTCTTTTTCTTTTATAGCATGAGACATGTCCTGTAGCTGAGCATGTAGAAACAGGTCCTAGAACAGAGGATTCACAACAACCTCTTACGGTACAATTTAAATATGATAAATTATAAATTAAATTGAATTAAATCATTTTTAATCGTCTTACATCTAATTTCAACTTTCTTTCTCTTGCATGTACAGATTGATTCATAGCATGTAGAGACAGGTCCAGGTGCACCAGAGCAGCCTCACATGGAAATTTAATTTTATGATAAATTATAAATTAAATTGCCAATAAATAATGTTTAATCTTTTTACATTTGATTTCATCTTTCTTTCTCTTGTACAGAGTGATTTGAGACATTTGGGTAGTCAATGTGGTGTGAAGAGGTCTCTTGATTATAGAGACAGTATGAGTTAGATTATTTCATGGGCTATATTTGATTATTTCTTGTGGACTAGACATATATTATTTCTCATGGACTTATAGTTTATGTTTCATGGACTTTATTTCATGGACTTTGTATTTCATGGACTTTATATTTCATGGGCTTTGTATTGTCATGGGTTGTTTTATGTTTCATGGACTTTATATTTTATGGCTCTATTATTGTTAAATAGTAATTTACACATGTGCATTTATGCATTTTATGTGAAATTGATATGAAATTGATAGGACATATTTGTACTTTAGAAAAAATTCAATGTCAAGACATTAATAGAACATTAATGTGAAATTAAATACAAATATGAAATTAAAGTTCAAATTAATAGGGACATTTAAATATTTGTACTTTACAAATTTAGTGATTCATAGTCAAGGCATTAACTCAAATCAAAGAAGTTCTAAAAAAATTACTTAAGGGGTTCATATTTACTTCAAAATACATATCTCATATTTAATCACAATTGATATAAAATTAAGTATTAGACTTTAGGGAGACTCATCATATAACAAATGATATAATTAAGTAGTAGAAATTAGGATGACTCATCATTTAACAATCACAAAGTTATACAACAATAATGTTAACGAACTAATATAATTTATGTCATAATATGATGTCTTAAGGGGTTCTAATAGGACTTCTTAAGGGGAACAAAGAATTCAAACTACATGTCTCATATTGGATCACAATTGATATAATTAAGTATTAGAATTTAGGGTGACTCAACATAACAAATAATATAATTAAGTATAAATAAATTTAGGATATGTCCTAATAGGACTTCTTAAGGGGAACAAAGAATTCAAACTACATGTCTCATGTTGGATCACAATTGCTATAATTAAATATTAGACTTTACCTAGGTGACTCATCATAACAAATGATATAATTAAGTATAAATAAATTTAGGATATGTCCTAATAGGACTTCTTAAGGGGACCAAAGAATTCAAACTACATGTCTCATGCTGGATCACAGTTGATATAATCAAGTATTAGACTTTAGGGTGATTCATCATAACAAATAATATAATTAAGTACAAATGTTTAGAATATGTCCTAATAGGACTTCTTAAGGGGATCAAAGAATTCAAAATACATGTCTCATGTTGTATCACAATTGATATAATTAAGTATTAGACTTTAGGGAGACTCATCATAACAAATGATATAATTAAGTATAAATATTTAGGATATGTCCTAATAGGACGTCTTAAGGGGATCAAATACTTCAAGGTACATGTGTCATATTTAATCGCAATTGATGTAATTTATGATGACTCATCATAACAATTACATTCTATACAAAAATAGTGTCAATGTTAATTTAATTTTTGTCATAATAGGATATCTTAATGTTAATTTAATTTTTGATGTAATAGAATGTAGCAGGCCTTCACGCTACCTGATACCAAAATGTTACAAGCAATATCAATAGATAATCAAAACGTGTATTTTAATTTATATAAAAATATCTATATACACAACTTGTACCTATATTTACAAGTGTCTCGTACACATGTGTGTAGGTTTAATCTGCATCCTCTCTTTTTTGTTTCAAAGTATGAGATCAATGTGATGATGGATTAAGGATACAAAAAAGGATAATAAATCAATTTTAACTATTAATGTCCAAGCAATATCAATATATAATTAAAACATGTATTTAAATATATTTAAACTAATAATTACCTATTTTTACCAAGTATTCCATGTTGTCTAGGTTGAATCGATACATAGACTCTCCTTTGTGATGATGGCCTAAGGATATAAAAGGACAATTTAAATCAATTTCAACTAATAATGTACAAACAATATCAAAACATGTATTTAATGTATTTAAAAGGACAATATAAAACTAAAACTATATTTACTTATATTTACTTATTCCATTGTACCATCTGCATCCTCTCTTTTTTGCAATGCATCTATGATTGTCTCATGCTTTTCCATAGAAATTGACCATAGCTCTTTATTTACAGGTTTTCCATGATACCTCACTAGTTTTATATTTGTTTCCACCACCAAATGTGAGTAGTGTATAATCTTCTTATGTGTTTCATAATCTTCGATTGCAGGCAAACCATTCTTCCTTATTAGGTATTTTCGTAGCCAAGTACCAACAACCACTAGTGAACCTATTGGATAATGATAGCCATCATCAAAGAATTTCTCAAAATTTGCTTAAGGGGATCAAAGAACTCAAAATTTGCTTAAGGGGATCAAAGACTTGTTATCAAAGTTTGCTTAAGGGGATGTCTTAAGGGGATCACCAAACCTGTTGGATAATGAGCACCATCATCATCTTCTTGAGGTACTATTAACTTATGTTTAGTCTCCACACAACGATCCAACCAATATTTTGTTTCCTCTTCATTATCATTAGGTGCAACAACATACACATGTCCTACAAACAAAATTTGAATCAATAACTTGCACATGTCTATATAATTTGACCAATCTATTTACATGCATTCATATACATATATAACTAAATAAAAGCACTACAAATTACTAATAAAGTGAAATATAATGAAATAAATTGAATTAAATTACCTTCTTGTACAAGGTCTAAAACTCGTTCATAATTGTTTGATGCAAACAGTTGATCATTGTGTTCAATTGTTGTTTCATATTGATTGTGTGCTTGTGCAGGTGTCAACGATCTTTGCTTCCACTCTTCAACCCATTCTGTATTCTCACATGCTTCCCAATCTCTTGAAATACAAAATTGACAAAAATATATAAGCTCCCTTGTCCAGATAGTCCATGTGCTTGCATTCAAACTCTTAAATGAATGTCATTTAGTAAATCCATTGATTGCCTCACTGTAACGCCCCGCCAAGAAACCCTAGAGAACAACTCGACTATGCTAACCAAAAGGGGAATTTTTTTTAAAGGAAAGAAATAACAAAGAAATGTAAATCATATTTATTCATAACATCAAGTTAAGCTTATCCTCTAGGGTTCCTTGACTGCATTACTAACAAACTATTAACAAGATCTAACCAACATTATGAATTAACTAACAACTATAGTTCATTCTAAATCTAATTGTATCAAATGAATAAACACCTACATTTCCATATTATATCATCAAATAAGTAATCATCAAGATCTTGTATATAGGATTACAAGTACATATACAATTTCCTTTACATGAGGGTATACTATTACATTGCTTACAATATCACTTTCATGTTTACATTGGAGTACATACATCAAGATAATAGTACATGATTCTACTGATATACAATACTGGAACATGAACATAATTTTCTATCTCCTCAACCTAGAACAAGATCTGAGATCTGCCACATAAGGTACATCCTTCTAGCACATGAACAACAACAAGGGGAACCAATGGAGATAAAAGCACAACCACTCGACCATGTGGAACCCTAAGGTCCACCCCCCGTGTTAGGAGATAACAATAAAGTCCCATTAAGAAAATAATCAAGAAAGATAGTAGACTAACAGGTGCAAGGACTACATAAGACTTCAATACAACATGGGTCAATAAAAACATCACAAGTAACTCAAACAACACTTCCAGAGGTAATAACACAATGAAAGAGGAAAACACAATTAAGGAATGCTAGGCTACAATAGGGAAGAGTGTCATCGCATGGCCCTGACATGGGTTATCTTAACAGTCTCTCACTAGATGCCGGCCCCCATCTATGGTTATCCTGGTAGTCCCTCACTAGATGCCGACCCCATAAGGTGAGAGGTGGAACCAACATTCCTTTCGTGAGGACAAGGAAGTTGATTTGCCAACCATGACCTTCTCATCCCATCCTTAGCCTAAATGAGCACTACAGGCATGGGTGAGACATCCAATTAGCTTATTTAGTATGAAAACTACTTAATGCTCTAAATTTATTGTTAAGTTATCACTAGATTAACAACTTCTAATTGGTTATCTTGACAAGCCACTTTAGGCGCCAGTCCCACATTGAAAGCCACTCCCCCTTCACTACATCTAGATTCACAAAGCCCAAAACATAAACACAAGTATGAACTATCACATTTCTCAAAATATACTTGATTTCACAGTACACAGAGAAAGGCATTCCCATCTTGCATAATCATCATAACCACATGAATAAGTACACTGAGCAAGGCACAAACCATCTTGCACATATATCATACCAACATGAATAGGAGGCAATATTTCAAGAATGCATTTCATTCAACTCACATGATGCACACATAGCCAACCCCCACACAATCATACCCTCCTAGGCCTCTGGAATCAACTTCTTCAAATGACACAAACACTTGACACCACTTAAACACAATGGTCTCACATCACATGCACATCATCACCTAATAGACCAAACTAAGATCCTTCATCAATAATTCAATTACAACACCACAATTGCAACATATGACATAATGCACTAATTTTGGGTCTTGAAAAATGTAACATTAATTCAATCATGATAAATCATCTAACAATTATAAAGTGAATCTTCCTCAACAATACAAAACTATCATATTCCAACCACTAGTAGCAGTTACTTATATGATCATAAGATATAAGAATCCACGAGTAAAAATATTTTAACTAATACTTCCCAAGACTTATTTTAGTTCCATTTAATTAAAATGATTGTGAACAACATGCAAATAACCCTAAGGCATACAAATTAAACACAACAATTGTTTAAATGCAATCCTTATCACAGTGAGCGACTATCACCATAATTAAAGTCATACAATAGAGTATTAATAACCTAACACATGAATGCTATACCGATGGCTACATAATCCACTATTTACATTGATGTAAATTTCATTAATAATCTAGATAATTTTGAAAATACTATTAAATATGACTGTATAAGAAAGACTAAAAGCCTATAATACTAGAATACTATAAATCTCTTACACTAGTTAGAATCACAAGATACAAAACCCGACGCTGCAATGAAAGAACCTTGTTCTAAGGTTAGCTTGAGAGGAAAGGAATACAAAACAACAAAACATTCCTATAGATCTAACATCTTCATCAAATCTACCACACTTTTAACCACATGCATATGATAGGATCATAATACATTTAAATGATGGTTCAAACCAAGTAGAAGTATCATGGCTAAAGCAACTCAAGAATGAACACTAATAGGGCACAAGTAAAAGAACAATCTTTTTCTAGGTTTTACCAAATTCTGTTCAACACACGAATAGGAAAAGAAGCTCAGGTTGCTATGGGAAAGCTTAAGTGTCAACTTGATCAATCTTCTATAAACCACTACTAACATAGGTCCTATGAATACCAAAATGATCATACCTAATGCATAATTCTTTTAGAGGTGTCTACACCTCATAATGATTAACAAGCTTTCTAAAATCCCTTACCCAACACTAGTATTAATGGAATAAACCAATACAAAGCATTCTAACCTGCTAACTTACCAAGTCTAGGAATAGAAAATGGTTGATTGAGTTCAAGACATAAATATGATACAAACATTTTTTCAACAACAAGGTTAATAAGAACGTGACATTTCTTAAGCACAAATTATAAACATGCTCTATACAACTAATGAGCCACAACATCCATAAAGGACTTTATTATCACATCAAAATTCACTTACAACATCGCATACACATGAAATTAGGACATACTAATCTATGCCTTAGGAAAACCTCAACAACATGACCCTATTACGACCACTGATACAACTCACACAAGTTCCATTTACCTTATACAATTTCATTTGAAATCAATTAATTTCTAAAACAAACTTATAAATCAAATCTTAAATACATTGTTTACAAACCTAATTCCATCTCATAATCAATTTTTGACTTAACAATACTATTACAAAGAAATTGTAGTAAAATCAATATTAAATTCATCAGCAATAATTAACAACCATGTCAACTCTCATTTAATCATATTAAACAATATATATATATATATATATATATAATAATAATAATAATAATAATAATAATAATAATTAATAAGATATCAGTCGTAAGGTTTATGCAATTTTGGTTAGACGGTTATGCAAAAGACCGAGGCATAGACAAGGTCTATGAATTATTTGATAGTCGTCTTAAAGAGATGTCATCTCTTGGATCAAAATGATTGCAGGATACACACATAATGGATTTGTAAATTTAATAACAACCAAGAGGGCATAGGAATTATCTGTCACTAATTGAGACATATCTCTGAATTGACAAACTGGGTGATGCTAATTTTTGGATATGATTTTCATAGATAAGATCTAAATCTTATATAAAAATTTTAGAGAAACCCAGTTCAAAAATAAAGAGTTATTGGTGACGTAACTAACTGTTTTAACAGAGATGAAACGAGTGAGAGGTAGACAGTCACAAAATATTCATATCTCGAAAATGACAAACTGGGTAAGGCTAAGTTTTGGATATGATTTACATAACCAGGTCATGCAATTTAGAGGAACCCAGTTTGTAAAAATAAAGTTATGGCTAACACAATAGACTATAAAAGAGAGATGAAATGGGTGAGAGATAGACAGTAATAAAATATTCATATCTCCAAAATGACAAACTAGGTAAGGCTGATTTTCAGATATGATTTAGATAACTAGGTTGGGCACCATATATAAAAAAAATTAGAGGAACTTAGTTCGTAAAACTAAAGTTATGGCTGACACAACAGACTGTAAAAATAGAGATGAAATGGGTGAGAGATAGACAGTCACAAAATATTCATATCTCCAAAATGACAAACTAGGTAAGGCCAATTTTTAGATATAGCTTGGGTAACTAGGTCATACACCATATATAAAAAAATTAGAGGAACCCAGTTCACAAAAATAAATTTATGGCTAACGCAATAGACTGGGTTCAAAATATGTAGAAGAGAATTCACATAATAATATAAAGCTTGCATATTACAAATTCATTTCACTAAATCTAATGCAACAATAAATCAGATTCATATCTCAGTCCATACCTAGAATATTACTTCTATCATATCTTCACAAAATTTCTAGCTCGCATCCATTTCCCCCCAAGTCTTTTCTTCTGGAAACTATGGTTTATGTTGCCAAAAGAAAAATGAAAACTTCCTGAAAGAGAGAGATAATGAAAACATAAAACATATTCTCCTATTTTAAATGCATGCTCCTCTCCCAAATTATGTATTCAGATTTCAAAATAAAGTTGAGCATGCATAACCACCCCCATAATTTCTTCCAAAAGATTTTTCTTATTAAAAGCAACAAATTCTGCCTTTATTACTTTCTTACAATTTATTATTTAATTCATTTACAACTAGATAAAAATAGTTTCTTTCTACTTTTCTAAAATTGGTCTCTTACTCAAAAGAAACAATTATTTCTAAGATTCCCTCTTGAGGTGCATAATTGTCACTTCCTCCAAGTGGCCTAAATGGAAAATAATTATTCAAGACAATAATTTCTCTTTGATTTTATTTATTTTAGAATTTGCTATATATATAAGTTTTTATGACAACTCATAAATATTATAAATTTATTTTTATTGCCACTAACAAAACATTTACTTGTTTATATAATATTTTCATTTTAATTTTATCAATTATATTCCTGTTTTAATAACACTTTATTTTCCTCATTATAATTATTATTATTTATTGACCTTAGATTACAATATAATATAATTTCCCATAAACTTAAATTTACATAAAAGCATCTATATTTATTTATTTATTAAAAGTGCCTTCTTAACTTAATAATTTTTTTTAATGCAACAACTAACCAAAGCACTAATTAAACAATTTCAAACTCAATAATCCAAATGCCAAACAATACATGACCACTATGCATGATTGGAAAGCAAGACCACCACAACAATGACTGACTATCATGCCCATACTGACAACACTGACTGGGTGCAAAACTGGATACTCATCCTCTTCAAGGATGATGGCTAAGCTAGGGGAGCATATGTTATCTCCGTTCAACAGTTTCCATTAGTTTTAAGGCATGCTCAGACCTGTCAATTCAGGTGGAGTTGATGCCTAATACTTGCAACTTGCAGCACACAACACGGTCTATACACAAGTATAATAAATATCAAATAGTCATGGAGTGAAAGAGAATCACAACATTGCCAGATGCTCACAAATGAGTGGTATGACATTGTCTCTTTTCACACCACAATAATCAGATCGTCCTATAATACAAAATTCGTCGCATAAAAATTAACTCTAACATATGATAATCATAGTAAGATCAACATCATAATCACCTGAATGTAAAATAATGTCAAAGCATATGAATTATCAGTGTCACAACAAGGATTATCAATAAAACATGCTAACTATCATATGAAACCACACATGAGGATAATCAAGAATGTCACCAACATGAATGTAGTATCTACCAACATCATATAATGTACAACATCAACTGTTTAACATACCCTAAATATTCCTATTATTTTACCTTCATCTTCATGCTCCTTAGCCAGACTATCTGCACATCTAAGATGAGAATGGAGGGACACTACACTCATAATCAAGTCTAGGTAGAATGTTGTCTTCTTCAACCAACCGAAAGAATCGGCAAACTATAGAGTACTTGCTTGATCCAGGTGTCTAGATAATATTATATTGCACCAATCCACAATCCCACGTGCATCTTTAAATGTTACTGCATCCTCAAATTTCAATTTCTCTCTAGCAAGAATTCTTTTAATGCACGCACCAACTCCATCATGTTCTCCTTTACCATGTCCAGCTTAAAAAAAACTCTACATATGTTGGACATTATGTTCCTTGTGAACTCTACTTAACCAATAGAACATTCAAGCATTCTTAAATAGCCCTGTACAATTATCTGGCCATATGAGATGTTCTATCATTTGGATTCCTCTTTCTCTTAAATTTGTATAAAATATATTGAAATAATATTAAACAATCTTTGACGAGTGTAACCAATTGTCACTCAAATAAAAATGATACTCCCTCAAAACGTTTCTACAATCCTCTATGCTATCATCTGCATGCCTCTAAACAATATGAAAAAACATAGCCACCTGCACTGAATTGTAATATTATGATTGGATTTCCTCTTGCGGAGCTAGAATATAGTTTTTCACAAAATCAATCACTAATAGTATAGTACCAACTGGAAATTTGTTTCTACATGTGCGAAATTATCCATCAAGCCATCAAGCTTGTTGAGAGTGCTTGACACATTTTAGTACAATCTTACTCTTAAATTATGATATGAATGCATGCACACTAAATTTTTCTGTAATTAAAGCACAACACTTTCTAAATTTTCCATCTTTTAAAGAATATTTAACATTCTTAGATCTTTTAACATCCACTAATTGTTGTCCAAAATTATTTTCAACACTTTCATGCATACAAACTCTTAAGAAAGAAAGATTGCCACAACTAGTGTATTGTCTAGAAATACATGAACTTAAATAAAATAATTTCTCATTAGATCTTTTACAAAACAAACTTGATACAAACTCATTTGTTATTTCAGGTGGCATATTAATACCACATTCCTACATAATCATGTACTTACGTAAAGTACATTGTATATATCAAAATACATCATAATAATAATGAAATTGAACATGTGTTTTACAACAACAAGATATTCGTTGCTTATTAATCTTTACATAGCAAGGTTTACATTTTTCAAAAGATCTTTGACTTATTCTAATATTACTAGGTAACACTAAATCACCACAAATTTTTTTATAAAATTCAGTTTGCGTTGTATCTAATAGGTGTTTTGGATGAGGATCGCGAACTTTGGACCCCACTCTTAATTTTAAAACATCTCTAGCATTAGATGATACCCTAGTATTATCATGCCAATATTTTTCAATCAAATATTTGATTTCAACATTCAGTTTCATGTTAGATCTTGGGAGTCGGCCACTAAAACTCCAACATTAGTTGATTGGATCATTTTCTATACTTTCTCTTCTCTTTGCCGCTCTTACCAATGTTTTAGGATGTATTTTTAGAATTTCACTAATATTGCTTACCATTCTTTTATTCAAAGTTGCTTTATTAACTATAGCAGTTGTTATAGCTCATCTTGCTACATTCTTATCTTTAAATCAACTATTCTTTCTAATAGACTCAATGACATTAGCAACAATAGACATAACATGTTTTAGTGATTGATCTTTTCTTCTTGGTTTAACACAAATGCCTAACTTTTTCATTACTTTTCTTATTTTCCACATCCTCATTAATTGCATCATTAGCTAACATTGAAATGATAGTTTTTTACGATACAAAGAATTTTTGTATAATCTATTGGCATGTGCTCTTATTTGTCTCTAAGAAATCTTACCAGGAGGATTATCCAAAACATCCTTTTCAATTAATTTTTTTTTTTTTGATTTTCAACATCACATTCTAGATTTTCATTTTTATTTTCAACTTCAAAACAATTTTAATTTTCAACAAAAAAACTATTTGTATCTTCATTCTCAACAACAAATAGATTTTCATTTTCATTTTCAACAACAATTTGACTCAAATCTTGATCTCTACGAATATTATCTATCTCAATATTGTTATATCCAGCTTCTTTTAAATGTCTTATAAACATCATTTCCATTTCATTCAAAGGTGGATTTGTAGATGTACCTAGATTTGTGCCTATTGAAATATTCTCCATAGCATTGAAAGGGGGATTTGAAGACATACCAAGAGTAGTTTGTATAATCATATTAGTTTCCACATTCACCTCTTGCAAATTTGCATCGTTTACATCCATGGTCACCTCAATGTTTTTATCTTCAATAGTTGTGGAATTGGATGCTTCGACATTATTCATTGATTGAATATTTGTTCTTCTATCTCTTTGTCTTTTTGCCTCCTCTCTCTTTGCTTCAATTTCTTCAGGGGTCAATACCTTCCTATCTTTCCTCTTATTACGAGCTTGTGATCCCATGATTAAAAAATTCTAAAATATGTACAAATGAATATCAAAAACTTGAAAGCCTTCCTTCTTTGTTCCTCCTTCAAACAAGTAGCAATTCAACAAAATTCCACTCAAACACTATCCCAATGATGCTTCCTTTCGCAATTCAAATTAAATCCCAAGTAGAAGAACCTGTAGAAGAGAAAAGTTGATGGAAAACATTGCATATGTCTCTATCGGTTGTGTAGAACAAGTTGTAGGGCCGATAGTGACAGTCCATATTAAAGAAAAGTCAAAAGCAAAACGGGATCCTGTTTCTTACTGTGTTGGTACAATAAGAAACGATATCCTGCTTACTAAACAGGATCCCATTTTGAAAAAAATGAATTCTAGGCCTGGTTTTTACTTTGTTAACCAGTTTAGGAAAAGGTTTGGGGACCCAAACCTAGGCTTTGGACCTGGTTTGACCTGTAAGTTGAAATTCTTGTCAATGTCACAACAAAGTAGTGACTTTAAGCATATGTCTGAAGGCCTTTTTTGCAAATTTTTTTGAGGAAATTAAAACCCATTATAGATGAGACAGTGTAGATTCTAAATATGTAATTTTTTTACAATTGGATTAGTTTTTCTATTTTTCACTTAATTTCTAATGAAACAAGTCCATAAGCTTGAATTATCAGGGCTTTTTAGTATTTTAATAACTTTTTATTAATTTTAAAAAACTAATTGTACGAAAACATACTTCAGACAATTCTTTTCATTTTGAAAAAAAAATTAAAAATGATAAGTTTAGGTCATCTTATACGTGACGTACATGATGATTTTTTAAAACACCAAATATGGCTAATAAAAAATTAACAAAAAAAATATTCAATAAAAAATTGCAAAAAAAATATGTAAAACGTGCTTCAATGAGTTACAAATGTTTTCCCAAAAGGATTTAGAAAAATATGATTATTTAGATCAAAATATGGATGACGTGCATGTGCATGGTATAATAAAAAAAATTGACTTTTAAACAATGGTTTTTAGAAACACCTATAGAAAATTAATTTGTATCATCTAGGTATTCAAAAAAATTACATATTTGGAAACTAGACTCTGAGTACTACATTTTATGATTAGTGACTTTTTAAAGATTCCATTTCTAAGTGCTTCAAATTTTAAGGTCAAATGTGACAAATTCTAAAAATTAGGGAAAACACTTCCACTTTTTGGCCAAAAAGTGGACAACTTCTTGCTAGCACCCTTAAACCTGTAAAATGGTTGCATCAGTCAAGGCTTTCATGTCTTCTTTTGAAGGTTTGGACTACTTGTATTTCTTCTTCATAAGATCCCTCAAATGCCCAAAATCATGAGCTGACGGTATCTCTTTGGGCCTTCATCATAATCATATTGGAAAATATGATCATCCTCTTCATAGCTGTTATAATCAACATTCTAACCCTTCTATTCATACCCTTCTATGTCAAACTGGTTTATCTCCTCTTTATAGTACTCAGTAGCATCTTCTTCATTTGTAAATTCTTCATATCTGCTCAAAGAATGAGCCACTACACAATTTGCTAGATCATGAAGAAGGAAGCATGCTTGGCACCATGAAGACACTTCTTGAAAGTTAACTTGATCCTTTCTCAATGGATCAGGCATGTCCCTCTTAGGCTATTTGAAACTTACATGCCTGGTGGCAACTTGCCTGTCATTCTACTGTGGTCTCTTAGACCAATTAGTGTTATAAGGCGTATTATGCAGTCTCTGACCTTCATTGAAATGTGTTGGAACACCCTATGGTGGCAACCCTTTATCATTTCTTACGACTTTATACGACAAAATCTTTCACAACCCCCATGAGCTTATCCAATTTGTTATTAGTAGTGAGGGGCTTACTGAAAGCTACCTTGTTTGGCTAGGACAATTTTACATTAGATCTTTTGATGTGTTCACCTAAATCTCTCATATTGCTTTCTATTTTTATGGTTGTGGTATATTCCTATCTTAATGTTTGTGGACTCTTGTCCCTCAAACAATAACCAATCTTTGATTCAAATGCACCACAATACAAAACCAAACACATAGATTCGTCTCATATGAGGAGGTACCTTTCTCATTGTCATGATGAAGCGACTGTTAAAATCAACTACTATCTCATTTATGGCCTTTTTGGTGGCTGTGAGTTCACAGATAGCAAACTTGGGGTCAATCCTATCCCCATACTGCAATCTAAACACCCTCATGAACTCCTCCCAAGAGTCAATACTATTATCAAGGAGAGCCTTATACCATTCCTTAGCACTTTCTTCCAATGAGTGTACAAATAATTTCATCATGACATCTTCATCCTCAATTTCGTATTCATAAGTGACATTAATAAAATGTCTAAGATGCTCCTCACCTGTGACAACATTGTTGCCTTGAAACCTAGGAATCTTTCCCCTAATCTCATTTGGAATTGGATTAGGGAAGTCAGGTATTGCAAAGAAATCAAGTTATTTATACCTCTCAGCTCCCAATGGTTGCCTCTGAGGAGGAAATCTCCATTCTTTCCTTTGTTATGTAGGCCTAACATTTTGAACGTTGCCATGCTACTGATTCACTTGATTCTGGGGTGGTTGATTGTTAATATTTTGAGCATGGGCATTTTTTACACCCTGCTGTCCCACTTGTTGATGTTGATGTTGTTGTTGCTATTATCTTTGATTGTCCTACTGGTTATACTGCTGATTATAGCCCTACTACTATGCATTTTGGTTTTGTTGGGCCAGTTGGGCAAGTTGTGCTTGTTGTTGATCAAGCAAGTCAAGCTCATCTTAGATTCTTCTTTCTCTTTCCTCATCACCAAGCTACTGCTGATGATCACCACCATTAGGAATGTTATCACGTTGACCTCTAAGTGATCCTGTGGGAGAATTAGGATGCCTACCAGTATTCTGATATGTCTCTTCATTCTCACTGGGAATCCCAAATGTTCTCAAATGTGGATCATGAGATCTATCTCTACTTCCTCTGCCAATAACATTTTCATTTCTTCTAACATCATACTCAGTCCCGTTTCTTCTTCTATTTGTTTTGTGCATGTTATCTGTAGAGTCCTCAGAAGTATAGTTATATTGGCTCCTAAGATCAACGAATACATGGCCTTGGGTATTCAATAGAGGCACCACATTGGGGTTTCTTGTCCTCCATCTACTCCTATTTCTTGCACTGCTAGAGGATCCCTCATGCCCAAGCTACTCTTGGTTCCTTCCTCTGTGCATTGTAAATCTCTTTTCAGACTGTAATTAATTTCTCAGTTGTAAAATAGAGTCACCACTTCCCCTATTGGGAATAAATATTTTAACAAATGCTGCACTTCAATATCATAGCAACTAGAATTAAATTTATTTAGTGTTACCAAGGGCTTCAAATCTGAACCAAAGTATAAGTCTTCCCTGACAACGACACCAAAATTTTGGGTCCCAAAATACCTGCAACCCAAAACTCTAAAACATTCCTAAATCACCTAGGCTAGGAATGTCATCAAGGTAATTTGAAAGAGGTTTATCAACAAGTTAAGGGCAATTTTGGTCAACTAACAGGAGTGGGTATGGATTTTGATGACTCATGCCTTGCTTTTTTTCTTTCTTTTGCTTTCTTATTCTGCTTTACTTGGTGAATTCAAGATTTTCATGATGAAATGAGATACTTTTCATCATTATAACCTTCTCTTTCTTATTGTGATTACATGTAGTCTATTCACTTTGAGTATCTTGTGCATTTTGGTTATATCCCGATCCTTAAAGGGATAATGGAGGAGGAACCTCAATGTAAATACCTTTTTCTCATGGATGGGGTTGATCTTTGAATTTGGGCCAATCTTCATTTTCCATCTCATCTGGTTCTATCATGCCAACTATTTCATCAAATTTGAGAACTTCAACTTTAGGCTCTATTTCATTTTGATTAAGCTCAACATCCATCCCCAAGGGATTTAATGAGAGACCTCTCTTCATTCACTAATGCTTCATCTTTTGAAGGGAGAGCATTGGAATGAAGGAAGGGTAAGGTGATGTTAAGGAATGTGTCAATTAATTCGTCCTCTTGCACCAAAATGTCCTCACCGGTGGGAATCATTTTGGGAGAAGTATTCAAATAATAGGCTAAAATAGACAAAGCTAGGTCACCATCACATGTCTTAGAGAGTACATCCATGGGAATAAACATGGCATTGTCTTGACTTGTAGTAGAAGAAGATCCATCAAGATCATCTTTCTCATGACTATTCATGGAAATGAATTCAATTAGATCTTCTAATATTGTAGGATGTTCACCCACGAGGGTTATGAAGCTATCAAAATTAGATATACAACCAAGGATTTCATATAAAGAGCCTTTAAAGATATCAATATCTAAAACATAAGGATGCAGATTAATGAATTTGTAAAAATGTTCAAGATCTTTGATATATGCATGCAAAGATACCAAAGAGAAATGACATGAAGATGCCATAATTAAATGTCTTGGAACAATAATGTATAATTAGATCTATTCATTTATCAAGTACCACCAATATGATCATGCAAGAGAATGTTTTTAAAACTATAATGCAAAACTTTACCAAAATACAAGGATTTGAAGGCCTGAATAATGCACTTTTTCCATAATTATGCAAGATTTTCAAATGAATAATGAGAAATATGTCATAAATTAATTCAAAATCTGATTTGAACAATCAGTAAGATGCATATGCTCGAAGCTATGGGTTCACCAAAATGTTTGTTATGAAAAAGGAGAATGATAACAACTAGAATGCAAACTAGATCAAACCCTTTTCCATATAACATTCAAGGACAAGGCTGAGCCAAATCACTACCAAATGAAGGTGGACTCAGTTGCTGACCTTGTGCTCATGTATGCTATAGATGGATCAAATTTAATTTAGTATTTACCTCAAACCCTAGGTTAACAATGCATGAAACCCTAGTTCTATAATGATTTGCTTATATTAGAGGAGATACAATTGAAAACCATAAACTACTTATATAGGGATGATCAGAGGAATGATAGAACCTATCTCTAGAAAGAAGAGGTGTCGAAGGACCTCAGTGGGACTGCCCAGGTCCCAACGGAAAGAATCTGTCGAAGGTGTAAACTGAAAGGTTGTTCCAGATGTTGTCCTGATGCCAGATCTAAACTTAGAAAAGGCAAAAGGACATTGGCAGTACCACCCAAGTCCTTGGTGAGAGAAAACCCCAAAACTATCTTCAGATCCTGAAACCCTGATCTACACTCAGTCTTCCTATACTTCTGTATTTTCCAAATCTCTCTCTTGTAATCTGCACATAGGAAGATAAGAAGAGGTTTGGGCATTATGGTGTTTAGGGACTTGCCTCAATCAAATCTCGGGATAGCATTCAAGCTTCCCAACACCATTGATTGATAAAGAGTGCATGCCTTCATGGGGGCAAAGGCTAAAAACAATGATAATATGATGATTCAAATGATGATAAAGAAATAATGATATCACCTATGTGATGAACCCTTAGAATGATGAAGATTCTTCAACTCCTAAGGAAGGATAGATGATAGCTCCATATCTGCAATAACAACACAATAACAATACACAAATTTGTTGTAGAATCACAATGAATGCTCTTTCTTACTTCACTTCAAGATCTCAAGTTAACTCTTTCCATCCTAGTTGATAATGAACTAAAAAACACACTTATATATGCTTTCTTGCTCATAATCATAAATTCAAACCAAAAGAGCTAGCAAGGAGAAACCTCTAGGGAGGTGTCAAGCTGACATGAATTTAAATTAGACCCAACCTAAAGTGAGGGACCTGGGTGGTACTTCCTAGTTCCTTTAGCCTTATTTAGGTCTAGGGTAAGTTAAAACAAGGGCCCCATATTCAAATTTCATCTCGATGTCAGGTAGTTTTGCATCGGGATAAACATTTTGAATGTATAATGCAATAAAGGGGACCTAGGAGCTAAACAAGGAGGTAAAAAGACATGTGGATACTTTTTACTCCATAACAACCACTAACATAATAACATTTGAATATAATTGACTACTTGGTTTGATATTTCTTGCTAGTCCAAGAATCATTATCTCCTAGATTCTATCTTTGGACCATATATTCTTATCACACCTTATCATTCTAGATGTTATACATGCTTATCACATGATGCACACATTATTTCTAATACTTACATGCTTATCTATCAATTAAATTTACTTTCCTATTAAATTTTCCCTCTCCTTCAATTCTTTGCATCCTATGGAAATAGGCAATTGAAGGGGCATATATTTTCACAAATATTCCTATGTTGAGCTTTTAGGTAGTCCTAGGTGCTACAAAGAGACTCATAAAAATGACAATACAAAGAATTATAACATGACATGACTTGTACCCCATGCATCTTTTCATCCTACAAGAAGCCAAATAAACCTTGATATCATCATCCAAATAAGAAAATTTCTTCTTTACCCATTTCTTGTTTTCCCTATAAATCATAGAGAGTTAAGGATGCTCTTATTTTGTATCTTAATTTCATTTGTGAGATAGAAGCAACTCATGGCATAACTTTATTCTATTGTTTAGGTGCCCATGGAGAGTACATGACAAAGACCAAACCTACACAATCACATCCTATGGTGTCCAAATTAATTTACATGGACCCTAATGTCCTTTGATGTTTGAATATTTACTTTACATGCATCTTTGTGAGTGATACATACTTTGAGATGCATGATCATTTTATGATTCACATGAACTTCAAAATGGAGGGAAAGTAAAAAGGTGAAATTTGCAAACCTATGCCATTTTCCATTTAGTTTTGTGCCTATTTTAATGAAATATCTTGATACATGTACATATTAAGAAATTGTGCAATCTTGTGTGAAGTTGAGCTCATTCCCCTAGTATTTACCTATCCTGATACATATGCACTCCCACATATTTAGCCCCCACCTCATCCTTATATGTAGATACTTTGATACATGTTCATCTTATTTGAGTAGTTACTATACTTAACCATGTACCTACCTAGATATAGTTATTATACGCCTTGATATGATCATTTTCCCACTAAGAGTCATTTCTATGGTGAAAAGTGGTCAATCCTTTAGTTGCAAACTTTAACCTTGCCTTTGTAAAATTTGAATTCAATCTTTTATTTATAGACCCCCTTTATTTCCCAAATTGAGCTAACTCAGTACATGTTTTATGAAATTTGATGCTATGTACTGGTATTTAAAGGCATTTAATACATTCATTAGACATCCTCAAATATTTGAAATCCTCAAGTCTTCTCTCATTCTAATGCATTAAAGGAGAAATCAATAATGAAACATTTAGATTTGGTGCACTAAAAGGAGTAACAAATTCACATACATAATTCTAGGACCCTTCCCTACTATCTTTGATCTTGTACACATATTTCTGGAGCTTGACTTAGGAGAACATGTCTACTTGCAACATAATAGTAGGCCTTCTAAGGTATTTCAAAATATTGTTAGTCATAAAATATCAAGTAAGAGAATGATAGAAAAAGGTCAACCAAATGAGTAATAGAGTAGAAATATACATTGCACAAGGTCAAATCCAAACTTAGAGGATAAATATGTGACTATGGACTTGGCGTAGACTTGTAGACTTGATCCTATATTGAGAAAAAATTCAATACAAGATTTGAAGCAATTCACTAACAAAGAAATCACATTTTTGAAGGTAAAAACAATCAAGGTCCAAAATATTTACCAAAGGATTTTATTCTTGAGTCAACAAGCTAAGTGAATTTATTTACATACATTTATGCTTTATTTAATAATGCATCATCGCATGGACCATTATGTATTACATCTAGGTGAATTGTGTTTATGTGTGTGCATTGTATTGAATGAGCATAGATCACCCCTAAGGAAAAGTTTGTTTTCCTTTATAAAAATAAATAATATAATTAAGTTACACATTAAATAATCAAGGATTAATTATCGATTCAACACACTAGATATCACCACACTCTTTAACACACCTAGGTGTGAAAAAATGAAACGGATTGTGTCACAACATATTGTTTACACAAAATAATTCATATCTTAATAGTCTATCACATAAGTTTATTAATCTTGACAAGCATGTGTCACCTCAGCGATAGTCAACTAGTCCATATCACTAGTTAGATTATAATCATGTCAATAAATTTCATTGCGACTATGCCCATCATATCTGCATCAATACCAACATGGTTTCAATAATAATTCCCCATGTGTAATTAACTTCTATTAAAAACCAATTTCAATTCATATCATGTATGCCAATAGCTAGATTAAACTTCAGAAAAACTTATACAATTTTGTCAATGCCTAGAAATAATATAATCATCCAAATATTTTGTTTATCTTAATGCATAATAAGAGATGAATATATTTAAATTAGGTTCAAGGAGTCATTGTTCACAAATAATATAATTATGCACATCTATAATTTATCTTAATACACAATACAAACATCCATTTAAATTAGATAAGGAGTGATTGTCCCATAATAGTATAATTATCCACATCCATCATTTATCTTAATTCACAATATGAACTTCCATTTAAATTAGTTGAGTAAAGTAGTATCCAAAACTAATGTCCTCAATTATTCACTACACAAGCATAAATCGTGTACATACTCTTAACAAGAGGAAAGTAGCGTAGTAATCAATAGGTGTTAGATATTTTTGGGGTCAACTGATAATAAAAGAATTAAAGTGGTACAACAACTATAAAAAATGTTCAAAAGGGTATGGACACTACACCTCCTTAAGGTTAAAGCAATTGTGAAAACTAGGGTCGACAACAAATCATATAATGTTCCATTATAACCAAGTCATGTTCCACAATCCTTAATGATTTCATGTCTAAAGTATGAGATGGTAGATATCATAGTCATGAACAAATTCACCAAAAGTGAACATCTCATAACTAAAGGAGAAGATACTGAATTTGAGAATACTATCGTAAAATAATATCCTATGGTAATCCCTTGAGATTCATAGGTTGCAATAGTATTAGAATGAAATTATAATGATTCTAAACCACAACAATTCAAAAAAATAATTTATAATTTAACAAATAGAATAAGAGATACTAAAACTGATGAGTTAGTACCACATTTCTTGATGAAGATTGATACTAAATAAAAATGATTATAATCTCATGTGAACTATTACAAATAATTTATACAATAAATCTTAGCAATATATAGTAGTTTTTAAGGATGGTTATAAACCCAAGAAGTGTGAAATTGTAACACAACCATCCTATAACATGACTAAATAAAATACAACTTAGTGTGATAGGTTGATATCAAATTTATAAATGTACATACTCAACTGCCATGAGTTCTAAATGGGAACCTAGGGAGAGAGGGAAGTTTACAATAAGAAATGTAGCTACAAAAGGCTGCTCAAAAGCCACAAGGAAACATAGCATCACCAACAATGAATAGTACAACAGGGTGCAGCTGAAACACAGAAAATGAAACAGCTGTAAAAAAAAAAAATCTAAGTACAAGAGTCAACCCATGTAATACAGTATCTTCAATCTAAGTACAAGAGTCAACCCATGTAATACAGTATCTTTAGTGCTTGTAGAGTAAGCTTGTAAAGTAAACATCGTGGTTTTTTCATTATCATTTACCTTTTAATTTGCTCTAGCTGATAATATATACACACCCGCTGGTTAGATGGGAACTGAAGTTCAACACATTTATGTTCTATCCAATAGTGAAACAAGAAATTTATTTTGCATAACCTAACTGCATAAGATTCTCAAAGCATCACATCTCCGAGTTGTAACGATCACTATTAAAAAATAGTCATCTGCTTGAATGATGCATCAATGGTGAACGTGCTCGATCCAATAGAGCAGAATTAAAACCTGCTGATTCCAATGCTAGTTGCTTCTCTCTTGTCGCCATTGCCCTCAAAGAAATATCACACCCTAAATCAAACCGACTGTTGATGACGAGGGCTACACTAGCCAAATCTCACATGCATATCGATGTTTTATTAAAATCGAATGCAGTGTCAGGGAATTGGTGGTTCCCACGGGTGGTACACAATACGGGTGATCAATCCTATCATCTTGTACACCTTATTTACTCACCACTCTTTCACTCTCTCACTCCTTTCATCACGATTTACCCTCGTCAGTTATAAGCTCTTCTACCGACTTCCTCTTCAATTCTTTCAACAATTAAACGTAGGGTCATAAGTTTTGCGTTCCATTACGGCTGTTCTTAAACATCATCCACTTCAACAGTCAAAAGTTAATTTTGGCTAATAAAAATAGGACAAATATCTACGGTTTTTTGTTGTAAATGAAGTGTAAAATTACTATTTGCATGTTTGACTATTGAACTGGATGATGTTTAAGTAGAGTGCTCACCGTGTACTCTATGACCCATATCACTATTTTAGCTGCTTTATTAGGCTACTGATCCTTCATTTGCCAACTTGTTATAGGGAAGCATATTCGGAGCATGGGATTTCTTGGAGGTTATCCATTTTAGCTGCAGAAAAACACTATTTATTTTGATAGTGAATGAGGTAAAGTGTTTTATAATGAACAGTTTATAAGGTATAATATTTGTTGAAGGTTTTGTAGATAGCGTAGCAAGTTATGTGGGTTTGTTCTTGGTGGGAAATTCCATAGTTAAATGTGTTAGAGTTGACGTTGTATTCGAATGGCTATGACCATCATGCAGTTATAATGACTACTAAGCCAAACTATTTATGTTCATGAAAGATGGGTTCTTGTGAACTACTATTCATAAAATATGGGCCAATGTCAAAGGGCCTTTAGTCTAATCTTAAAATTAAAAAGTTTTGACTGAGCCCACTAACGATCTAGTCTTGTTAAATGCAAGACCCTCAACATTATAAGGGACGAGGCCATAATTGTACCTATCAATTTTTATGGAATAGACACCCCTCAATACTTCTAAAATATATTCAATAATAAATAGACCAAACTGATCTCTGTTACTAACATGACTGAGTCTTGACACAAAATGTCCATACTTCAAAATGGTTTTAGAGTGGTCAATTATTTTTTCTGCTATTCCATGCGTTAAAAAATAGTCGTAATTATTAACATAATATATAAGGTTACTTTTGGAGAATGTCGTGGATATATTTAGAACTCGAATAGTCTCTAAAATGTTGGATTAAACGTTTCAAAACACTTCACACAAACGTAATTTATACGAAGGTAAACAAAGGCAATTTAAACATAGAGAAAAATAAAGGTAGTCGCTTTTGTATGGACTGCCTTATGTGGTGGACACTGGTATGAAAAAGTGGATTATTATAAAAATAGATTAGCATATGTATTGTTAGAATGTGTAATTGTTTATATTATTATGAAAATATGATATTATTGTTATAGATATATTATATAGATAAATATGCAACAAAGTTATGGATAGATTCAAATTCTTTTAAACAATGTTTTGGATAATTGATGTAGTTATGGTTAGAGTGTCTTTCTTAAACAAAGTTCTAGATAAATTTAGCGTCTCCCTCAAATTTAGAAATCTGATCCACCAATACATTTCTACCCACATGTTTTTGGTGTTGGTCAATGGTTTTCCTTCGAGTTTTTTTGTAGGAAGTAGGGATCCTCAACAAGGTGACCCCATTTTACCCTTCTTGTTTATCTTTTCTGCTAAAGCTCTTGGCAAGGCCTTTCAACTGGCATGTGATATAGGATGTTAAAAGGTTTTAAACCTTCCTTTGTTGTTCCTGCTGTCATGCACTAGTTCAATTTGTGGATGATACTATTATTATGGGTACAACCTTAGTGGTGGAAATCAAGAGGGTTAAGGATTTATTTCTTACATATGAGAAATCTTTGGGACAAATAATTAATGTTGATAAGAGTTGTATCTTCTTTCTAAATACTCCTCCAAAAAGGCAACTTAAGATCACTGGTTTAATGGAATGTCAACTTATGGAGCTTCCTGCCATTTATCTTGGGTTGCCATTGTTTAAGGACCATTTGTCAATCTTCTTCTGGTCACACATTTTGGGAATATTCCAAAGAAATCTTATGGGATGGAAGGGTTGGTTTCTAAGTCAAGAAGGTAAGCTCCAATTGATTAAGTCCACTCTCAAGAATTTATAGGTATACTTTATGTCATTATTTTGTTTAGCAAAAAAAATTACTGGTAAGTTGTCTAGAACAAATTCAAAAGAGGTTCCTTTGTTATAGATTTGAAGAAAAAAATAGGCTTCCCATGGTCTCTTGGAATCAAGTTTGTTTACCTAAGAAGATTGGGGGACTAGGTCTTAGAAAGATTTAAATGTTCAATACAACTTTGCTAGCTAAGGTTGGATAGAGATTGGTCAAGGAGAATAAGTCATGGACCTCTATGATGTAGTTGAAATGCTTGGGAAATAATGACTTGGGCTCTCTTTCCTCTCGAGTGACTCTTTGCCCAATGGTTCTATTATGGAATAGGTTGTGTAAAGAAAGACTTCTCCTTGAGAAAGGTGTGAATAGATGACTTATTCTTCAAAGAAATTGTGAGATTGCATGGGTTTCCAAGGAGTATAGTTTTAGATAGATGTAAAATTTATTGGTTACTTTTGGAAGATGACATGGAAGAAGACGAAGATAATTTTATGTATCACCCACAGACAAATGGACAAATAGAAGTGGTGAATAAAAGTCTAGGTAATTTTTTGTGATGTCCAGTACAAGAGAAAATAGGAAATTTGGACATGGTCCAAGCACAAGCTAAGTTTTCGTATAACAATTTCATGAATAGAAGCACAAGAAAAATACAATTTATGGTAGCATATAGTAGTACACCAAGAAAATTTTTAGAGTTGAGAGATATTAGTAGTAAAGAAAAGAGGAGTGTAGAAGTAGAAGAATTTATAGACTATATGAAGATTGTGCATGGCAAGGCAAGAAACCAATTAGAGTAGATGAATGGTAAATATAAGAAGGTTGATGAGAAAAGGAGACATAAGGAATATATAGTAGGAGATGAAGCAATGGTATACCTAAGGAAGGAGATATTTTCAATGGGAATATACAACAAGATAAAGATGAAATTAGGAATATCATTAGTATTTAACATTATAGATCTATATGAATATCATGAGGGAAAGTTGGATGTGTTGGCAAGAGACACTGCTCTGATGAATGTTGAATGTTGTCATTGATGGCAACAAGGCAATGGATTTCTACAGGCATGACAAAGAGACTTTACTCCGGAAGAATAAATGACTAAGTATGGGTAGTATACATTGTACAAAGTAAGTGACAGTGTTTGAGATGGTATGCCTCTATGGTTAAAGACATTTGTATGTAGTTCAGGTATGTTTATCATAACTACCTAGTGATCAAATGTTCCAATATTGAAGTCCTGACTTCCTCCGAAGTCATATGGTGAAATATCTAAGTCTGGGTGAACAAAGTTAAGTCAGGAGTAGTACACAGTACTAGAGTAAAAGGGTCCACATTCCTCTGCTGTGGTATTTTTTGTCTTGCAGTTTTGAGGCAACAAAGATACATATCATGACTACCTAAATCCAAAGTTATAGCTTCTGAAGTTACTTTGATCACATTCTACAAGTTGTTCTTTATTGACTTCTAGTTTGACAGTATTTCACTGTGATAGAGCACAAGTTCCAAGATCTGCATTTTTCTATAAAGGACTATTATGTCATGCGGTTCTAAAGGTATGCTAAGAGGTCAATGATGAATGTTGGATATTATTTTTAGAGTCTCATATGGTCCGCAATGGAAGTTATGATGTGACAGTTGAATTGGTCAAGTAGGTACTTAAGGGATAAGCTGACAAGTATGTTGGATCTATATGCAGAATGGATATATTGTTTGAAGAATTAATCCAAGTGGTTGAATGATTGATACTAGTTGACCTATATGAAGACTATTGTATGTTTGTTTGGGTCCACATTGTTGTTTGTGCACAAGTTCAAGCCGACAAGGTATAACATTTGTATACACGGTTCATGTTTGGCTTGCTAACCTGATTGCGAGATAATTCTTGATGCAAATATATATACTCAATGTATTTCAGCATTAGGGGTGTGGGAATATGATATAAGTGTGCGAATTCAATAAGTATGTGATCTAAGGCAATGTTATGACTAGAAAAAGATAGAAAGAGAAGAAAAGTAGAGTATATGTGAAGTACAGTAGACATTATGAAGAGATTTGAGTTTGTATATTAAGTTGTAAATGGAATTGCACCTTAGCATTCTATAGATGCATTTATAGTAGTCATCTCTTGGCAGTGAGCCAATCTTTCTTCTATCTTCTCGCCTATCTTCCTAGCAGTGAGCCTTTTAGCAGTGAGCACTTCTTGGACAGTGAGTCCTTAGGTAGTGAGCCCTAAGGTAGTGAGCCTTCATGTAATTCGGTATTATTATAATGTATTGTAAGCTAACACTCACCATGGTTTTTCCCTTTTTGGGTTTTCTACGTAAAAATCTCGATGTCTATTTGTTATGACTTTATGATTGTTGTTCTTATGTTTATTCGACTTTCATGTTATTGAATTTGGTAAGTGGTTTATAGACCATGTAAACAAGTGGTTTTGTAGAATACTAATTCACCCCCCCTCTCAGTATTCATTGTGTTCAACAATTGGTATCAGAGCAAGGTTCCTTGGAAGAAGCTTAAGAACTTTAGGAAGATTTGGAAAGGTGAACACATGGCAGCAAGAAGATATCCTGCTTCTTCAGAAATAAGTTATCTAGGTAGCATTGATGAACAACTACAAGCTACTCTTGATGATCTTGACAAGTCTGAGGTAGATATCAAAGATTTAGTAGAAAACATCAAAGAAGCTGATGATTGTATTCTGAAACTAAAGGAGCAAGTCAAGAAATTTTAGGATAGAAGGAAAGAGTGAAGTGAACAATTAAAAGAAACAAATGAATCCTTAGATAGTCTATCTATGCTAGTTGAAGAAAAAACAAAGGTTGAAGAACATCTAAATCAGGTTGTGAAGGATAAGTCTGAGGAATGTGAAAAATTGGGAAAAGAGGTGTTACTTTTGAAATATGATCTGGAAGCAGCCAATAGCTATAAAGAAAAAATCAAAATAAGCTCTGCAAAGCTTAAGGAATTGATTGAAAGTCAGAAGAGTCTAGATGACAAGCAAGGCTTGGGATTTGAAAAAGGAGGAAGTTCAAAATCAGGCCAAGCAAACACTAAGTTTAAGCAAAACAAAGGCAACCAGTTTCAGAATCAAAGAAGAAGACCTAGAAGACCTCCGGTCAGGCAACCAAATACTCAAAGGTACCCATCTTTCAATGGCCATTATTTTAATTGCAATAAGTTTGGTCATAAGGCTACTTAGTGTAGGAGTAGAATGCATCAGAATAGCCCATTATTCTCTAGTCAATGTTTCAATTGCAAGAAAATTGGGCACAAATCAAATGAATGTAGAAGCCTAGTAATGAATGGTTTTAACAATACAAGAAATACTCAGTCTTTCAATGGAAAGTGCTTTGCATGCAATAGATTTGGGCATATGGCTAACCAATGTAGATTAAGGATGAATCCATTGAATGAAAGGAGTCAAGGATAGAGAAACATTATGTGTTATAACTGCAACAAACCTGGACATATTGCAAAATTTTGTAGAAGCAACAATGTAAAAAGGAACAACTCTCCAAAAAGGAAAAATATAGAACAGAGGAATGATAAGGAAAAGGAAAAGGTTGATCTAGTTGAAACTAAGAAAGAGATGGGAAAAATTGGATAAAGAAAGATGTGATTTAAGTCAAGGACAAATCTGCACCAGCCTCTGGTGCTGATACTTCCTCTAGGAAGTAAATTGGGAGCTCTGGCTCAAGGGGAGCTACATTGAAAATCCTAATCCCCTAGCCAGATAGTTAGTGTTGGGATTTGACATGAAGATATGATGTGAAGATTCATATGACAAATCTTTTAAAGAAATTCTAGAAGAAAAGGATCAAACACAGAACATTGCGGAGCAATCCTAATCAATTGTACTCAATAGGGAAGGGTTTGACAACTTTTTATAAGAGAGCATTTATGACGATTAGGTCAAAATGAATAAAGGGTTAAAAAGGGCTTCATTCGATGAACAATTCATTTTGCATTTAAACTCTCAAGTGTCTAAGGTGAATTAAAGTGAAATTCCCAACAACTACAGTGATTTCAAAAGCAATTCATGGCAAGATCAAGAAAAACCCTAATTTGACAAAAGAGGTATTTTTCAGATTTAAAACCCTACTGTGAATTTAATTGAATCTTTTCAAAAATGGAAACACCACAAGTAATTGATATAATTGAGAGAGTAATTGATATAACTGAGAGAGCCCAACCAAAATTCAAGAAGTATCCATTCAAATCAACCGAGGTCGATCCAAATGGTGTATTTTTAGAGATTCTGTTTGGTGTGATGCATGTGGAAGATGTCATGATTTATATTCATGTTGCCCTAGAGGAACACGAGGGTAGTGAACTCACATACCTATATCTAAAACATCTAAGTGGAGATACATTTGACCTGAAAGAAGAATACAAGGCATTGGAGGAAAAGAAACTCATTTAGTATATAGATTTTCTAGTTTTTACAGAAAATGAATGGGTCAGGTATGTCTTAAACTAAATTCATGATGAGTTTATGTGGCTTAACTCTACATTCAAGATCACCAAAGATGCCATAAGGGCGGTCATAGGACTAAACTCTACTGGTACAATGCTTATATTAAAGGCTGTAAAAAATGATACAGTGATGAAAGCTACCACAACAAAATTTGATAAAAGGGCATTGACAATCAGTGATATTAAAGATTATGCAGTTAGGTTTGCATCCATGGTGATTGGCTACAAGGTCTACTCCACAAATCATGAGAACTCTGTCTTTGGTATTGCCATATATACTGCCTATCACATGGTTAAGGAAAATGCAGAGTATGACCTATGTGAACTACTCTGACAGTAGTTAATGGAGAACCTAAAGAAAACAAAAGAAAGCAAATATCCCTTCAAGTTCGGTACATTAATTATGTGCTTGTTCTTCTACTTTATGTAAGAATTACTTGGCATGAAAAATCTATTTTGGACTAAAGAAAAACCTGTTGCGGTGTAAATTAGATATCACCTAAACAATATTGGAAGTCATGATGCACAAACTACAGCTCTATGCTATTTTAAGAACTTCCAAAGGGTAATGCAATCCAGGGAAAGAGTCCCTAAGACAATTGTTGAAAAATACAAAAATGATTCTATTTTATTGTGAATAAAGATCAATGCATGATGGAAGTTGTTGAGCCTAGAACAATTTGGATCTTGCCAATGGGATATGAAGTGGATGCAGATGTGTTATATGCTTATGCCAAGCTCATGTTAAGAAAACCTAGGGATACCTCTAAGCCAAGATTTGGCACTTATGAAGAATTATCTGTAAAAGTCCATGTTGAACTAAGGAAACCAGAAACCAAGAAAAAGGTGAGGAAATGGGTGGAAGAATATGCCTAGAGCATAGGGATTACAAAAGAAGTTGCCAAAACAAGGGAAAAAATAGCTAAAAATTTGAAGGAAGCTAATAAAGCTCTGGAAGTTCATGATGTGTAACAAGAGGCACAAGCAAAAAGGGTTGCAAAAGAGAAGAAAGAAAATGAACCGGTCAAGGCTTCAGAAGAGCTTGAGGCAAAGGCAGAGGAACCTACTGTAACAAGGAAGAGGACAAGAGAGCCTCTACAGGAACTGCATCAAAAGCCTCCAATCCAACCTCATCTGTTACTGTAGAGGTACCCACCAAGAATCCCACCGACAAAAGATTCAAAAGACAAAAAAATGAAAGGCCATAGAATGTATGTCAGTATAGGAGTAGATGAGGAAGAGATAGAATCAGATGAAGAAGTGAAGAAGATGAAAGTTGAGGCTACCAAAGCTTCTAGGAGCAGCAAGAAGAAACCCTCTGGTAAGGGAAAAACTAAGAAAAGGCCAAGGCAAGATGAATCTCAGACAGGAGAAGCCACTATAAGTCTTGAAGATGTCCTAAAGGCCATAACAATTGATGGCAATTTGAAACCCATAGCCCAACTGTATGATGAGTATGATGATCCAGACAAGAGGATCATTGAGACTGATGTCATCAGATACTTGGACATCTACAACAAAGCCCTTATTGAGATAATTACTAATCTCCAAGACAAGTTGGGTAGTATCATGACTGCAAGAAAAGAAGCTGCTATGATAAAGGACATTAAACTTAGAGAGCATACATTGATAATGTTATGTCTGGAGATCACCCTTGAAGACAAAACAAAAATCTCCAAAGTACTCAGCAAGAAGTTCAGAACAAAGAAAAGAATGAATACTCTCATGTCAGATGACATTGAGAAAGTAGTGAAGGAGACTGAGGAAATCACTTTGAGAGTGTTAAAGGAATATCATCTTCCAACATATATGACAGAGAAGAAACAAATACTGGATATGATACATCTATTCCTAATGTGAACATGGATCAAGGATTTGACAAAAGTAATGAAGAGCTAGAGGAGAGAGAAGATCTAGTCCCTGCTACTAGTTTAGATACTGCTGTTAAGGATAAATCCAAAACAAGTACTCCTCTGGAACAACAAATTGATGACCAAATACACAAGGAAAAGATTGAGGAAAAAACAAAGATGATGATCAAGAAGAGGAATAAGATGAAAAGAACTCTGCACCGGAACAAAAGAATGATGCAAATGAAGCCATGAATTTAGATCCTCCAGATCAAAACCAAGAAGAAGAAATCTCTGGTATAGCAAGAGACACTGTAGAGTCTGTCAAAGAATTCTTAGAAAGAGAAAAACAAGTCTTGGATGAGCTTAAATTTTTGTAGGGACCAATAAACTTGGATTTAATGTCCCCTATGCAGAAATTTAAATTGGTATCAATTGTGCAAGCAAAGGCACATGAAGAAATATTAAAGTCACATATACAGGATCTAGTGAGTTAATTAGTGAAGCATCCAAGATTTTGAAGAAGCTGATGCCATCATATCAAAAGGATACCTCGATGTCTTCAACAAATCAACTCAAGGGACTCATAAAATCTATAAGTATGCACTTTGAATCTTTTGAAAAATTTGCAGAAATGAAAGTCAGAAAAGAGTTTGATGAGAAAATATTTGCCTAATTGAAGACCATGTTAGCAAATGATAAAACTTTGTTAGACAATGGAATAAGAGGTATACAGAGTACCATTAAAGAAGCTTGTGATTTGTACAAATTTTGTTTATCATGGCCAAAAGCCACCGAGGAGTTAGAGGAAAAGATCAAGGATTTGAAACTACAGCTGATAAATATTTCTAAGTCATTTGATATGGTGGTTGAGTCAGTGAGTAGCAAATAGATACAAGTGATCAATATTCATAATGAGTTAAGTAATCTGGTGAATAAGAGGGATCAAATGATAAATAGAATGTGTCAATTGAAAGGACTAATAAGTCCCAAGCTAGACTCAATGTCAAATCTTGCAGCAGAAGCATTGCAGGTAAGTGCACTAATTGACACACCTTCTGATATACAAAAGGCAGAGAAATTAGTCTTCCTAATAAGTGGGCATATTTAAATTTTGGACAATGCAAAGAAGAATTGGGATAGAGAGTTATTTCAAATCAAGAACATTTTCAATGACATCCTATAAGCCACAACAAATTAAGTTGAAGATTGTACTTGTACTTATACGACAAAGTATGATAGTTTTTGCAATTTTGACACAATTTTGACTTTTGTACATACACCTTTGCCATTGATGTCAAAAGGGGAGAAGAAAACTAGTGAAAAATGGGCTGCAAACACCTAAGAAGGAGAAGAAAAATAGAGTGTATATAGTAAGGGGGAGCAGATAAGCATTTTTCACTAAGTGTTTCCATCAATGCCAAAGAAGGAGATTGTTGGCAAGAGACACTACTTTGATGAATGTTGAATGTTGTCATTGATGGCAACAAGGCAAAGGGTTTCTACCGGCATGGCAAAGAGACTTTACT
Source organism: Cunninghamia lanceolata (assembly GCA_027924645.1). NCBI lineage: Eukaryota > Viridiplantae > Streptophyta > Pinopsida > Cupressales > Cupressaceae > Cunninghamia > Cunninghamia lanceolata. Next base: position 1,501,887 of record BSBN01000144.1, on the reverse strand, counting down.
CTGGAAGAATAAATGACTAAGTATGGGTAGTATACATTGAACAAAGTAAGTGATAGTGTTTGAGATGGTATGCCTCTATAGTTAGACATTTGTATGTAGTTCAGGTATGTTGATCATAACTACCTAGTGATCACATGTTCCAGTATTCAAGTCCTGACTTCCTCCAGAAGTCATATGGTGAAATATCTAAGTCTAGGTGAATAGAGTTAAGTCAGGAGTAGTACACAGTACTAGAGTAAAAGGGTCTGTATTCCTCTGTTGTGGCATTTTTTGTCTTGCAGTTCTGAGGCAACAAAGATACATATCATGACTACTTAAATCTAGAGTTATAGCTTCTGAAGTTCCTTTGATCACATTCTACAAGTTGTTCTTTATTAGCTTCCAGTTTGAATTTCACTGTGACAGAGCAATAGTTCCAAGATCTGCATTTTGCTATAAAGGACTATTATGTCCTACGGTTCTGAAGGTATGCTAAGAGGTCAATGATGAATGTTGGATATGATTTTTAGAGTCTCATATGGTCTGAAGTGGAAGTTATGATGTGATAGTTGAATTGGTCAAGTAGGTACTTAAGGGATAAGCTTACAAGTATGTTGGATCTATATGTAGAACGGATATATTGTTTGAAGAATTAATCCAAGTGGTTGAATTATTGATGCCAACCTATATGAAGACTATTGTATGTTTATTTTTGTCTGCATTGCTATTTGTGCACAAGTTCAAGCTAATAAGGTATAACATTTGTATACACGGTTCATGTTTGGCTTGCCGACCTGATTGTGAGATAATTCTTGATGTGACTATATATACTTGATGTATTTCAGCATTAGGGGTGTGACAATATGATATAAGTGTGTGAATTTAATAAGTATGTGATCTAAGGCAGTCTTATGACCAGAAAAAGATAGAAAGAGCAAAAAAGCAGAGTATATGTGAAGCAGAGCAGACATTATGAAGACATTAGAGTCTGTATATTAAGCTGTAAATGGAACTGCACCTCAGCATTTTGTAGATGCATTTATAGCAGTCATCTCTTGGCAGTGAGCCAATCTTTCTTCTATCTTCTCTCCTATCTTCCTAGCAGTAAGCCTTTTAGTAGTGACAACTTCTTAGACAGTGAGTCCTTGGGCAGTGAGCCCTAAGGCATTGAGCCTTCATGTAATTTGGTATTATTATTGTATACACCTAAAACTGCCTCGTGTCAAATTAAATAAATATTTTAATATTTATTCTAATTCTTATTTCATCTATTAATTAAATAAATATTCTAATTTATTTAATTGGTTCATTATCCCAAAAATTAAATAAAAATCAATTTATTTAATTAAAGTCATCTAAATTCCTCTAATGTCTCATCTAATTAAATAATCCCAAATTATTGAATTAATCACAAAATCATCTATCCTAAGTTTTAAATTCACAAATCCACATCACTTTCCACCTCACTTTACACCTCACCATGTTGAACACATAATTAAATATTTTAATATTTAAATAGCTAATTATCCTCACCCACACGTGTCCTATTATTTCTCAATCACCTTTATGCTCAAAGACACTTGTGTTTGTAATTCTAGTTCATCTCTCACATTCCCACAAGTCAAGAGACCTTCTTCCATAATCTGCTCATAGTTCTTCCACTTTTAACTCACAGGTCTTTGTGAACACAATGACATGTGGCTCATGGACCCACTTATTCCTTTACCTTATAAACGTAGTAGGAACATTTCCCATGATTATCTCCCTCAACTCCATCTCAACCGTACACATCACAGATAATTCCTCCAGTTGTGGATCTATTGACACTTGGACTTGGCCTTTCTTAAGCCTATAAAATTAAGGTCCTCACACCCATTTTGCATCCACTCAAGCTTTAGTAATCTTATTCTATAGAAATCCTACTAGCATGCCTTTGGCAAAGTATCCTCATTACACTTTCATAATCTCATTATCATCACAATCATCCAACCATGTTTCCATACCTCCATTATCCATCATCATAGAGTTGCATTGTTAGTTTAATCTTCATTGCATTATCCATCTACAACCATTATCTTATTGTCATCTTTAAACAGAAAGGAAGTACAACTTCTGAGAGCTCAAATCACACAGAAGATCAATACAAGATAGGCAACAATGGAAGTTACGAGGTGAATCAGTCTACGAAGGTAATATCTTTGTTTATTGTATTTGCATCAATTTCATTGAGTTATTGGATAATAAGTAGTTTAATACTATTGTTCATATTTCCTTTAACATTTTAATACTGTTGTTCATATTTCCTCTAACATTTTAATACTGTTGTTCATATTTCCTCTAACATTTTAATACTATTGTTAAATAGGGAAGCCTAGAAGATGAGATCGACGAGAAGGGTATTCTACAATGGCTATATAAGGATGAAGACAGTGAATCCAAACCACAAGACCCTCAATCCCGATTGCAAATTGAATAATATGGCCAAGGGTTCTCAATCTTATAAAGAATGGGATATGACGGTCATGGACCCATAGGATTAAGGAAAGAAGATATCATCAAACCTATCCAACCTCCTTCTTTAATAGCCTGAGACACTACAGGGCTAGGTTACAAAGGTAAAGAAAAGGTCAAAGGTAAAGACAAGCACAAAGGAAAAGAAAGAGAAATAGCTACTACTAACCTAGTAGAGTAGATTCATTGACTACAAGAATGGAGTGAGATAGACTCAAATGAATATGAATGGATTCTCTTTCCAAACTATCTTGTGACGAGAAAAAAGTTGATGTGGTTCAACAATATAGCTCTACCCATACAACTCACGAGGGACAAATCTCTAGGTCTAGACCTCTAGAGTTCATTCCCCAAAATATTGAAAATGAATTTCCTGAAGAAATAATGATGTCACACTTGACAGATCAACTTCAGGAGAGTACCATCATAGACTTTGTAAATACTTACACTAATTTGGACAACTCCTCCATCTTAACCATCACTATCCTCGAACTTGATCAACCCAATGACCCATTACCCTTAGTGCATCCTGAACTCATAGACTGGGATAATTTGCAAGATGAACCCCCTGAGATCGATACCTTCCAAAATGATGAGGCCATCATAGATTACCTAGAACTTAGAGATCATCTACTTGTAGAGGACCACAAAACTGGCTATGCTATAGAACTCAATGACAAGGCTTATTTTGGAGAGAGTGCCAAGCCTTTCAGTCATAAAAATGTGAAAATAAAAGATAGATCTAATGGTAAAAACTGGTCAATGGCAGTGTTAGATCGTGAAAATAGTAAAAAATAAAATATGTATTCGACAGTGAAACTCTCTCTGAGGCACCAAAGGATGAAAGGCTTGACACTCTTCTGAATCTAACACATATAGAGAGGTCCTCAATTTTGATAGAACTAGTAGAACCTATTAGCATTGGAACATAAGACAACCCCAGGATAATCCATATGGCACAATCTTTATCAGCAGAAGAAAAGCCAGAATTTACCGAATTCTACAAGCAGAAATTGATTAACTTTGCTTGGTCATATGCGGATATGCTAGGACTAGATCCAAACCTTATAATGCATCATTTGTCACTACCTTCAGGAGCTAAGCCAGTCAAACAAAAACTAAGGAAGATGCATCCACATATCGCACTCTTAGTGAAGGGAGAATTGAAGAAGCTACTAGATGTTGGGTTTATCAGACCTATTGATTATCCAGAGTGGATTTCAAATATAGTACTTGTCTCAAAACTAAATAGAAGGGTTAGACTGTGTAATGACTTCAAAGATCTGAACAAGGCTTGTCCCAAAGATGACTTCCCTCTACCCAACATCGACATCATTGTAGATCTAACAACAAGGCACACTATGTTGTCACTAATGGATAGATTTTCTATCTATATTCAAATAAAAATAGTGCTGGAAGATCAACACAAGACTGTATTCACATGTTTGTGGGGTACCTATTGTTGGTGCATCATGTCATTTGGACTGAAAAATGTGGGGGCAACATATCAAAGACTCATGACTACAATCTTTCATGACATGATGCACACCATCATGGAAGATTATGTAGATGACATTCTAGCCAAGTCAATTACCAGAGAAGGACATCTACAAGTCTTGGACAAGATCTTCATGAGACTAGAGCAATTTAATGTACGATTAAATCCAAAAAAGTGTGTTTCAGAGTAACATCCGGTAAACTCCTTGGATATATCATATCAACTAATGGGATAGAGGTGGACCTGGCCAAGGTAAAAGCAATCATGAAAATGTTGCCACCTAAGAATCTTAGTTAGTTATGATCTCTACAAGGAAAGCTATAGTCCATCAGAAGATTTATGTCTCAATTGGTAGATAAGTGTCATTCATTCACACATCTCCTACACAAAAACATTCCTTTCAAATGGGATGACATGTGTGAGCAAGCTTTTTAGCATCTAAAGGAGTATCTAATGAACCCACCTGTCTTAATCCCACCAATCCAAGGCAAACCTTTTCTACTCTACATCTCAGCTACACCAACAGCTCTTGGGGCTCTTCTAGCACAATAGAACCACAAAGGAAAGGAGAAAGCAATCTACTACATCAGGAAGACACTAGTAAGATACAAGTTGCAATATACACCAATTGAAAGAGCATGTCTTGCTATGGTCTTTGCTTCACAAAAATGGAGGCATTACATGCTCTCACACTCCATCAAGCTAGTAGTGAGAATCGATCCATTGAAATACTTTCTCAACAAAGCCACCCTAATAGGTAGAATATCAAAATGGGTCATGATACTCAGTGAATTTGACATTGAGAATGTAGATAGATGAGTAATAAAGGGGCAAGTAATTGCAGATCAGCTGGCAGATGCACCTTTGACAGATGACAACCCATTAATCTTTGAATTCCCAAATGATTCTATCTTTAACATCACAACAACAGCTTGGAAACTCTACTTTGATGGATCATACACCCAACATGGGTTCAAAGCAGGTATCTTGTTGGTCACACCTAATGGAGACACAATTCTAAAGTCATTCAAACTACTCTTTCCATGTACCAACAATGTGGCAGAGTATGAAGCATTGGTCATTGACATCAAAATGGTAGTAGAATGGAAAGTCAGCGAACTTCATGTGTATGGTGACTCACAACTTGTCATCAACCAGGTGAATGATGACTATCAAACTAAGGACGAGAAGTTAATACCATACAAGAGTATGGTAGATGACTTCAAATAATACTTTGTTGTGATTTCTTTTGAGCAGATACCTAGGCTAGAGAACAAAGCAGTAGATGCCATGACAACCATTGCATCTCTCCTTGATATCCCTGAAAACCAGTCACATTATGAGTTCTTAGTAGAGCCAGTATCCCATCCTGCATACGACACCCTTGAATCCAACATCATATGCCATATCATAGGATCAGATTCTCCCTTATACAGAAAAGTATATACCTATCTGAAAGAGAACACCCTACCACCTGATCTAACTAGTAACCAAAAAAGAACCTTCATCTACCAAGCCTCCCGTTATATCATAATCGCTAACACCCAGTATTGACGAGGACTAGATGCTACTCTCCTTAGGTGTCTCTACAGTGAGGAATATCAAACTACCCTAAGCAAAGTTCGCGACGCTATATGTGAGACCCACTCTAGTGGTCCTATTTTGGCTAAGAAACTCATACATATGGGATACTACTGGCCAACTATGGAAAATGACTCCTATCATTTTGTGAAAAGGTTCAAGAAATGCCAAATTCATGGGAGCTTAATACATGCATCGGCACAAGAGTTGCAGTCGTTAATGACTCCTTTGCCTTTCTGTCAATGGGGACTCAACTTAGAGGGAAAGATACACCTCCCATCATCCAATGGCCATAAATTTATCATCACTGCCACCGAGTACTTTACAAAGTGGATTGAAGCCATACCCCTAGCCAATGTCACAGGAAAACAAATATCATTCATTCTGAATTACATCATTTGCTGCTATGGTATCCCTATATCCATTATCACTGATAATGGAAGACCCTTTAAGAATCATGATGTAAAAGAGCTATGTGACAAATTCTACATCTAACACGACTTTTCCACTCTGTATTACCCTCAAGGCAATGGTCAGGCGGAGGCATCGAATAAAACCATCTTGAAAATCCTGAAAAAGACTATTAATGATGCTAGCCATGATTGGCACATGCAACTAAATCCTACTCTGTGGGCCTACTGTACAATCATCTACACTCCCATAGGTATATCACCATATTCCCTAGTCTATGGCTCTGAAGCCATCTTGCCCATTGAAGTCAAGTTACCATCCTTTTGAGTATCATTAAAAGGCCTCATATTTGATGAAGAATACATGGTTTCTAGACTATAAGAGTTAGAGCTGCTAGAGGAAAGAAGACAACATGCCTTTAACCATCTAAAAGACTATTAACAAAGGATGTCACGAAGCTACAACCATAGAGTCAAACCCTAGGTATTTCAAGTTGGTGACCTAGTTCTTAAAGAGAATCCCTAAAATTAGTAGGACAGGGAGAAGAAAGGCAAGTTTGAACCCAATTGGCTTGGTCCCTATGTAATCGTTTCTGCCTATGGATCAGGAGCTTATCAGTTAGCAACATTAGAAGGTGAACTATTAGACGATCCCATCAACATCATGCATCTTCGTAAGTTCTACACCTAAACCCCAATGCAAGGGATCATATATCAAAAACAACAAAAAAAAATAAAAAAAAAGAAAAAAAACAAAAAAATAGAAAAATAACAAAAAAAATCATTGTCTGGTGAAAACCTGGTAAATAGGTGCCTTGGATAGGTACCATGATAAAAACCTGGCAAATAGGCGTCATGTGTATTTTAACAATCATGCAAATAAAAGCAAGTGGTGAAAACCTAGAAACAAGTGCTATTTGTGATAAACCGATCCCTCCATCTCTTAGGACTTTAGTCCTCATCTAGTCTTTTCTAACCGCATCCATGAAATCACATAAAGATACCTATCATGGCTTGTTGTTCACTCGCCCTTATCATCTTGCCACATCAGTCTATCCATCCAAACCTTCGTCCATCTTGTCATCCGTTGTAACTCCATCATTGCTACCATTGTTGAACTACATCGCCTCTGAGCTATCATGTAGGCAAGGCCATCATTGATGAGCCCTCGAGGCTTTCCTTCCATCTATATCCCTAATCCTATTGTAAACCTTTGCATATCTTCTATTCATCCATTCACCACTATCAGCCTTCAAGGTGAAACTATGTCACCTCTAAGATAGATCATGTAGGAAAGGCCATCATTGATGAGCCCCCAAGGCTTCCCATCCATTCCATCCCTTATTACCCATCCTTTTGTCCATCCAATTCCCCCCAATTCCCACCCTCTAGTTATTAGGTCCACATGGTCCACACCCCGAACTACGTTGCCTCTGCGTCGTTACGTAGGTAAGCCCATCATCAATGAGCCCCCAAGGCACTAGGTTAGTCCCTTAGGGCTCGTCACATCGAGTCTACCATCAGTTTATCCCTATGTTTTATCCATAATAACTAAAACCTTTTACTTGATTGGGGGCATAATCCTTGACCTAGTTGGAGAATTAGATTCTTGAATGTCACAATCTCAGAGGATAACAATTAGGATCATGGTTTTATCACTAGACGGCAAGCAACACAACAAGCAAGCTTTAAACATCATCTTGACAAAGGGACATTAAACTAAACCTATATATCAAAAAATTGGATTTATAAATGGAAATGATCAAACAATGAAATGCATAACCTAAACCCAAATAATTCAATACCTCGAAGATTCAAGATGAGCTCGATTGATTGATCGCTTTGTTGTGTTGATTGCTCGATTCCACAGCATAACGTTGATAAGGAGATAGATGATGGATGGTTGATGGTTGATAGATTCAAGCTAGATGGATTGAAGAGGATAGATAATGGCTTGAGATGGAAATTCAGCAGAGTGAGGTTGCATGAAGAAGAATCCTCCCTTCTCTTCTAATCTCTTCTCTAATCTCTTTTCTAAAATGTCTTCTCTAATGTCTTCTCTAATGGCTTCTCTAATGTCCCAAATGGCTCAAAAGAGGCTTGCTTTATAGGATTGGCTTGGTTCAAATGGATGGCTAGGATCAATTAGGGCTTTAGATGAAATGGATGGATAGGATTAAGTTAGGTTTCCTTGCACATCAAGAAATTGTAGTCATGTGACATGTGGCAAGGGAAGATAAGGCTTAGGTGTGCTTGTGTAGATAAATACTAAAATTAGGTCCCATTAGTTGTGCATGTGAAAAATTTTAAATGAAAGTTGTATTACAACACATGATTGAATGGACAAGTGTTGGAATGTGGTGAGAGGTGAGGACTTAATTCAAATATTCTATTTGAATTAGTTGGGATATGAGTTGGAAATTAATTAAATAAATAAAATTTATTTAATTAATTAGATAAATGAATAGGATGGGATAAGATATGATGTGGAAATTAATTAAATAAATAAAATTTATTTAATTAATTGGGATGAGGATAGGATATGATTGGGATACGATGTGGAATTAATTAAATAAATAAAATTTATTTAATTAATTGGATAAGTAGGATGAGAATGGGATTGAATGGGATTTTAATTAAATAAATAAAATTTATTTAATTAATTGGCTAATGGATAAATGGGATTAAGAGTGGGATTTAGGATAAAAATGGCTTATGATGTTTAGGATAATGTTTTAACAAGGTGTTGTAGGACATGGACAAAGTTGGGACAAATTTGGGTGTCTACATTTTGCCCCTCTTTGAGTGATGTTCGAGATGATGAGCTTTGTGTCGAGTAACATCATTTCAAAGAAGTTAAGGTATGGATAGAGGAAAATGATATGGAGATAGGATGATGATGCCCCCTCGAGAGGTTAGGCGGGTTGGACAAACACGGGTAGGCTCTCGAAAAGAAATGGCTTGGCTGTAAAAAGATAAGGGGATAGATAGAAGAAATGAAGATGTGTTATGCTGCAATGGAAGGTGAGCAACCATAATGTTTGATATAGCACTAGACGTTATGCACCAAGGTATAAGGATCTAGGGTGACGTTGTGTCTTGTGCCCCAGCGTAATACAACCTTGTCTGACGTATGAGGAAGAAAACTTAGAGCATTGAAGTACTAATGCACAAAAGGTATGATATGACCTTAGATGCAAAGGATAGTGCAAAAAGCTATTCCAACATACACAAGATATGAATATTAGCTGGAAATGATACCAATGTGATACAAATGCAAGATAAAATAATAACACACACACACAAGCAAGCAAGCATGCACAAATGATTCAAAAACAAACAAGGTATTGCCCCTGTCAAGTTGTAAACCAATGATTAAGTGTTTATTGTTGATGATAGTTGAGAGTGTTGTCATTGTGGGGAAAGCTATATCCCTAGATCAACACAAGGTTGTTTGCTGAGTTGGTTGGCTAGTTGATTGATTGATTTGGCTTACAACAAGGCTAGGATCAAGACCATGGATTGTGTTTGGATAACTTAGCTTGATTGATTAACTTGATTGGTATGGATTAAGGATGGGCTTGCATTTGGATTTTTGTTTGGAATGGTTGGAAGATGATGAAATGCTGATTAGATTGATTTGATGAAGGATGGATGATTTGTGGTGGATTGAGCTGCTTTTGATTTGCTGAAATGATTGGATTTGTTTTGATGGTTGGCTTGATGTGATTGACTTGATTTGCTTTTGTGTTGATGATTGATAGGATTTGTCTTGATGGTTGGCTTGATGTGCTTTGGTTGTGATGTTTGCTATTGCTGGGTTGATTGTTTTGATGATTGGATTGTTTTGAATGATAATAATGATGGTGTGATGATTGGAGTGTCCACTCAATCTAAGCATAAGTAAGTGTTCTTAGTATGCTCAAAGGATGTAAAACAAACAAGGTATTGCCCTTGTCAAGTCATAAACCAATGATTGATTGTTTGATTGATGATGATAGACAGTGTTGTCATTGTGGGGAAAGCTATATCCCTAGATCAACACAAAGATGTGGGAACACTATATCCCATTGATGATGATTGATTGGGCTCATGACAAGATTCGGATCAAAAACTTGTTGATTTGATTGGATAATGTTCCTTGATTGATTGGCTTTCTTGATATGGATTAGTGTGACTTGGATTTAAGATCATTGCTTAGATTGATTTGATTGATATGATTGGAAGAAGTGATTGATTGAAATGGATGAATGAATGTTATTGATAAGAAGAATTGATGATAATGATTTTGATTTTGATTGAATGTTGGAGTGGATTGATTTGGATGATGTGATTGGTTTTATTGCTTGGATTTTTCATTGGATATTTGATTTTTTGGATTTTTTTGACATATTTTGATTTGTTTTTAGAGTTTTTGGATATTTGATTTTTTTAGAGTTTTTGAAATGTTTTGAATGTTAATGGATTTACAATTTGGGTAGCCTTTGTGCTAGATACCAATGACAAGAGAGAAAACCAAGTCTAGGTGCAAAGGATGGATGAAAGGATGGATGATAGTAAATGGGATGGAAGGCTCATGAGAGTTGGATGGATAAAGGAATATGCGATATAAGAGATGGATGCTTGCCTCATGATGAACGGATAGGTAGGCTATAGTGGAAAGCTCATGATAAATGGATGGGGATAAGCTATAAGATGGAAAGCTCGTGATAAGGATATGCCATAGTGGATGGATCATAAGTGAGCTAGGATGTGATCTCCAAAGGCTATGTTGCATAGGAAGAATAACTTGCCCCATTCTAGGTGGTAATGCTTAGGATTTTTACATGAAAAAAGTTCATGACTAAGGGATGACATGATGGATTGGATTTGGATGGGATGTATAAATTGTCAATGGATAGGACTTGGTTTGGAAAGAAGGTATGTCAAGAAATATCCAAACATGTTTCAACATTTTGCCCCTATGTCTTTATCAAGATCAATAGAGGAAGGGAGGATGGATAGAGTCGATATGATAGGTACATGGGTGTAATGGCTAAGGATGGTAGGATAGGATAGGATGGAAAATGATAGGTTGGATATGATAGTTTTGAAATGGATAGGTTGGATGAGACAATGTGCCCCCAAGTTTAAGTGACATAGAAGATCAACCTACACATGACACCTGTTTGCCAGGTTTTCATCATGGTACTTATCCAAGGTGATTGTTTACCAGGTTTTCACCGTTGGACAAAAGGATTTCTCTTTACTATTTTTCTTTTTTTTCTTTTTTTCTTTTAGATGGGTTGACAATTACACATGGCGCCTGTTTGCCAGGTTTTCACCATGGTAATGGATAGGAGAGACTCAAGTGTTTAATGCTATGAATGTTGGTAGTGTCCCATTAGAGATGGATGATGTCTTCGCATGGACCATGTCATTATGCTCATAGATATTGATAAGGGATTGCATGGATGAGAGATGGATTAGGTAGATAGTGGATTAGGATGTGGATTATGCAAGATTGATGCAAGGATGGAGGGATGGGGATAGTGGATTATGATGTGGATTATGAAAGGTTCATGCAAGGATAGATGGATGGGGATAGTGGATTATGTCAGATTAGGATGAAAGGCTTATGCAAAAGCATGGACCATAGGAAGGTGATGGGAAAGATATGTAGGATAATGGATGAAGGATGGGGAGATGGAGGCATGTGGGAATGTTTTGGAATGGAAGGGAACCATGACCAATGGTTGCACAGACTGTGATAAACATTGAAGCTTTTGGTTGGATGATGGTGTAGGAAGCAATGGGGTTGTTTGCTTGGGAGATGGTTGATGAAGTGATTTAGGAACCCACATAGATTTAGTATTTTTAGTGCTTTTGTTTTTCTTGTGGGATTTTTGAAGGGAATGAAAGTTTTGGATGGAAGTAGGCTTTTGGATGGAGATATGTGATTGGGATTCTTGAGATGTGGATGAAGATACCTCATTCGCTTTGCTAACTATTTGCTTAGGAACCCAAACCATTTTGCTTTTGGGCTTTGCTTTTGGAGGTAAGGGTTTAGATAGTTGTTTAGATGAACTTTACTTTGATTTTGATTCTTTATGTCCTAAGGTATGAAGACCTTTAGGATTTTTGGTAGGATTGTTAGCTTTATAGGTAGAGGCATCAAAATTTTTACTTTTGAATCCCATGGGGTGGGTGGAGTGGATGGACTGATTAGAAGCTTTATGCTTAGGTGATGTGTGCTTTTGTTGGCCATGATTAGGGATGTAAGGATACTTATGAATGATATGTATGTTAGGTGTTGGAAGCAATGGTGGCAAGGTGGATGGAGGGATATTTGGAGTTGGTAAAAGTGGAGGCAAAGTGGATGGTGGAAGATGTACAGTCACATGCTTTTGACATTTATAAGATGATGGAGATGGAATGGCTACATATGTTTTGGGTAGATGGGGGGTGTGATAGAAAGTGATAGGTTTAGGATGCATGAAGGGATTACCAACATCTTGGCCTTGTTTACCTCGGGGTGTGTATCCAAGGCCATATGAGCATGGAGGAATCTTGACATGGTTTGGCTCCAAAATACCTTGTTTATAAAGGGCTAGACCTTTGCCTTTGTAGTTCATGTTTTGGAGTATGCGATGGACAATGGGACTAGGTGTGGTTGGAACACTAGACTTGAGTTCATTATTGGATGGAGAAGATGAAGTGGAGGACAAAGGTTGTTGTTGTCCTAAGGAAGAACATTCATGGACAAAGGTGGTAAGACCAAGTGGACATGATGGTGGATTTGAAGTGGAATCAATGGTGGATATGGAAGGAGGATCATTAGGATCTTGATTAGCATTGTGTTCACTAAGATCCAAATTATTGGTTTGATCTTTTATGCTTACTTGGGGGACAAGTGTCTCATCATGACAAGTGGATGTTTGCTCATTATGGATAGGGCTAGATGGCAGATGACTAGGAACAATTTGGATATCTTGCTCATGGATAGCTTCTTCATAGGTATCATCTTGATCATGGAAAAGTAACATGTTATGGATGGGTTGCATAAAAGTGATTTGATCTTGAGTTGGACTAGGGATTAATGTTTCCACATGCTTAGGATTAAACTCTTGACATACCTCTTGAGTTGCTTGAAGGGAAGTGGAAGGCTCTTGGATAGGCTCTTGATCAACAACATGAGAACATGATAAATTTTGACTTGGATTCATAATAGGAGACTCTTGAATAGGCTTGATGGCTTGTAAATCACATGATGGGCTTGAAGGACTAAGAATGCTAATTGAGGGCTCTTGGATAGGCTCAATGATAGGTGGACCACATGATGGGATTATAGGATTGGACATGACCTTTGGAAGTTCTTTGGTAGGCTCATAAATGGGTGTTTGACATGGAGGTAGTTTATTCCTAGCTAGTAGCCAATGGATCACATCCTTCGCAAGTGTATGAGTGGATGGGCAATATAATGGATGAACAATAATAGAGGATGATGTTGTAAGCGTAGGACTAAGATTTTGATTGGATGGAAGGATAATGGAGTTTGATGGATTAGGATGTGGACTAGATGGGTGTGACACATGGGATTGGGATGATGTGGCATGATTTCTTATTGTAGGTAGGTACAACTTGTAAACAATTGAGACAAATATTGGGCATTGATTTGTATTATGCCTTTGGTCCTATGGTATGCACAATAATCATGTCCATCATATGGACTTTCTTCACATGGTTTGACTTCGGGAAGTTCAATGAGTTTTGCTTCAAGCATTCTTTGTAAAACTATCTCAGTCGCATCCTTTGGTGAAGGATTAGAATGACATGGTGATGAAGGTAATGGAGGGCTTGGTGGTTTGGAAGGTTGATGGACCAATGGACTAGGAGTAGGATCACATGGTGGTGTTGGGATAGGATTAGTTAGCTCAGGTGTTGGTGGGTGATTAGATGATGAAGGCCACTCTAAATCGGTATCTCCCTTGTTAAAGGTAATTAAGTCTTGCATAGGATAACTTGGACTCATTTGATTTATGTACAAGGGGCCATTGGGATTTGGATATGATTCTTGTTGGAAAGGTGGATTTAGATCTATCAATGATGCTTGGTGGTCTTGTTGAAAAGGTGTACTTGGACTGACTTGATTTATGTACAAAGAGCCATTGGGACTTGGATGTTGTTCTTGTAATATCACTTGATTGCTTTGTGGATGGGCTTGGTAGTGCATTGGAATGGTGGCATGAGGGATTGGATAAACTTGAGGTGGATGTTCATAGGTTTAAGGTGGAATTTGTTGAGGTTGGGATGGTGTTTGGACTTCTTGTTGTGATATGATTTATTGTTGATGTTGGTAAATGTGTTGATGTGATGATGATGGAGGGGTTGCATAGGATAATGATTGTTGTGATATGGATTGATATAGATAAGGGTTGTGATAGGTTGACAAAGGGCTGATATGACATGTGGATGAATTTGGTTGAGATGAAGTGGGATAAGTTGATGCAGAATTGATTTGATGTGTGGATGGATTAGATTGGTATGAAGTGGGATAAGTTGATGTGGAATTGATTTGATGTGTGGATGGATTGGGTTTTGGACTTGTCTCATCCTCATCAATAAAGATATATTGTCCTTGAAGTATAAACTTGGTCTTAGGAGGAGAGGCTCCTTTAATTGTGATCTTGGGCTTTGGTTCGCTTTCATGATTTGGATTAGGAGGATAGCCACCTTTAATTGTGACCTTGGGTCTTGGTTTATCCTCATGATTTAGATTAGGAAGAGGGGCTCCTCTAATTGTGACCTTAGGTCTTGGTTTATCTTCATGATTTGGATTAGGAGGATAGCCACCTTTAATTGTGATCTTGGGCTTTGGTTTTATTTCATTGTTTGAATTAGAGGGGTAGCCTCCTTGAATTGTGATTATAGGCTTAGGTCTTGTCTCATGATTATAAGGATAGCTCCCTTGAATTGTCACCATAGGCTTGGGATTTGTCTCATGATTAGAGGGATAGCCCCCTTGAATTGTCACCTTAGGCTTGGGATTGATCTCATGATTAGAGGGATAGCCCCCTTGAATTGTCACCTTAGGCTTGGGATTTGTCTCATGATTAGAGGGATAGCCCCCTTGAATTGTCACCTTAGGCTTGGAATTTATCTCGTGATTAGAGGGATAGCCCCCTTGAATTGTCACCTTAGGCTTGGGATTTGTCTCATGATTAGAGGGATAGCCCCCTTGAATGATTACAACCATCTTGACAAGTGTTGGCTAGGACTAGGTTGATGATAATGTGGAGATGATTTGGAATGAGTATGGATGTGACTAGGATATGTTCAGAATAAAATTGATTTGGGTATGATTAGGATATAATGTGGAAGGATAAAATTGGTTGATGTGGATGAAATGTAGGATGAATTGTTTATGTGTTTGGTGTTTATAGCTTGATTTGGCAATGTTCAAACAAATGATTATGCATATACACACATGAATGATGCAGAGGCATCCACACTAAAACCTTGACATACAACATGTATGCCTAACACCCTTCATCATCATCATATTTCCCTTAACACTGTCAGCATCATCATATTTTCTCTGCCGACCGATATCCTCCTGCAGACAAACTTTCATCCTTTCGCCTGTCAGCAGCATCATCATATTCGGCTATCGACAGCATCATCACATTCGGCAAGTGCGAACATCCTCCTGACGTTCACTGTTCACCTTACCGCCAAACCCTATCTTCAGCATCATGATGTTCAACATCATGTTCATCAGCAGGATATAAAATATCCTGTTCCTCCCATATATCCTGATGACGACAACCTCATGCACCCTTCCTTCGATGCTTACGTCACCCCGATATCTTGATGACGATGACGTCACATGCAGTTCCTTCAATATCTTGCTGTCAGCCAAACTTAACATTATCGGCCCGCGATGGTTTTATCAACCCGATCTTCTACCTTATGCCGATGCGCTCCTCCTCGGCAACACCTGATGATGATCACCCCGATGCACATTCACTTTATGCAAACGATTGCATCATGCTCATCTCCATCTACTCGGATGACGCCCGAAGTAACTGCAGGATATCCACAGAAATATCCTGATGATGCCGTTGCGATGGATTTTCCAAACTTAGCAAATTTTGATCCGCCGAACCTCTTGAGGTGACCCGATCTGCTTCCTGGACAACTTTCCAGACTCAAACTACCAGCACGACCTAGCACATGCCCATGCTAGGGTTCTCAACACCTCTCAACTGCGATCCTGCAAACATGCACATGAACAAACACAAAATGCAAACTAAACCCTAAACTACTGTACATGGCCATTCCACCGATTCGACGAATCAACCAGTGGAATGGATCAGCGAATCCATGAAACCACCAAAATAGCAAATCAATTAAACAATGGAATTCAACAGAGGATGAACACTAACAGGATCTCTTTATTGATTTCAACAGATGCTATTACAATACTCTGTCTCTCTCTGTCTCACCCTCACAAAGTCTGATTGATGATCGATGATCTGCAATACCAACCGATCCTACTACTTAAATAGGATCTGCTGCGAGTACTACCACTCGATTCCCAGCGGCTGGGAGCTTCCAAGCGGCTGGGAGGATCCAACCGAACTAACAACCTAAACAGCTATCCAAACAAACTATCTAAAAATAGTAAAGTATGGTCAACATGACCTTATACATGCATTGGTCTTATGAGACCTTCTTGGAAACATTAACCAGACCTATAACAAACTAACTACCTCATGGAGGCCAGCTGTCAGGTAGGTGCTCCTGCACCAATGAATCACTCACGCAAGACACATAAGCAATTGTTGACTTTGAAAATGAAATGTGATGATTAAGCAAGCGCACATGGAAGACACATCAATAAGCCTAATGTCTAGTCAAGTGGGTATGGCCAATTAGGTCTTAGGCTATCTATTGCACAAGGTTGACTATGGAATTGAAAGTGAAATCTTGCCACACAGCCAGGAGAAAGGGGTAACCCACCCTTCACCTTCACTTCCCAAAGGTATAAAGTTCTTTGGGGCTTAGCCAAGAGTGACAAGATTTACAACTCCCAATGAGGGTGTCTTTTGATTCAGCCTCGATTGAGGTCATCCCTTGGAGTGGTGTGTCTCCAAGCAGGCCTCCTAGATAGGGTTTACAAAAGCAAACCAAGTGAGTTGTCACTTAATTCACACTCACAGTTGTTAATTGACCCTTTAGAAATGAGATGTGTGGAAGACAATTCAAGCACTTGTTCTTTTTAAACCCAAATCCAAATGTGTTGGAAGACAATGGTTCGTTTTAGCCCAATTTTTGATGTGATAGCAAACAATGTTTGTTTTAATCCCAAAGTCCAAATGTGTTTGCAAGCAAGTTTAGAAGATAAGAGATGAAATGATTGCACCTAGTTAATTCACTATCCAAATATGTTGTAGATGTTGATGCCAATGCTGCTCCAGCTCCTTAGATGCCCTTACAAGTCACTAATTCCAAAAAGAAACAAGTAAACTTATAAAGAAGATGATTACATGAAAAAGATGAAATCCAAAAATTCTGATGAAAATAATTTGATATAAAAGAATGGATTTCATAAATAGAAAATTTAGGAGATTCTAAGCAATTTGAAAAAAAGTTTTGCTAAAAAATGATCAAAATTGCTCAAGTTATGCTCAAATGAAGTTTGCAATGAAACTAAAATTTGACTAATAAAAAAACCTAAAAAATGGTATAGTCACTTGATAAAACCTATTTAGATGCAAAGTTCATCCTCCCAGCTTTCTAGTGAGTTCTTTTTTGTGCGATTTGGCCTCCGTATGTGAAAGTTATGATAGAAACACCAAGATGCACAATGACAGCAACCAGAAGCAAATTATAGTTGCCAGATGCGATTTACTGTTGATCAGAAGCGACCGTTACTTTACCACAGGTGAGCTCTTGCAGATCAAATGTGACTTTGAAAACACCGGATGCAAACATTGTAGGCTTATAAGCGATGAAGAAAAGCCAAAATTTTGCTACAAAAGCTTGTAAAAATGAAAGATTGGCACTCCAAGAGATCTAAACTTCATAAAAAACAACTCAAACAAGAGAGTTTAATCAAGGATGTGAGTCCCACCGGGCGTGCCAAAATGTATAATGAAAAAATTTAGATTTACAAATGGAAATGATCAAACAATTGAAATGCATAACCTAAACCCAAATCATTCAATACCTCGAAGATGCAAGATGAGATTGATTGATTGATCACTTTGTTGTGTTGGTTGCTCGATTCTGCAGCATAACGTTGATAAGGATGTAAGCTAGATGGATTGAAGATGATGGATAATGGCTTGAGATAAAAATTCAGCAGAGTGAGTTGCATGAAGAAGAATCTTGCATTCCATCCTCCTCTCTGTAATGTCTCCTCCTAATCTCTTCTCTAATGTCTTCTCTAATCTCTTCTCTAATGTCTTCTCTAATGTCCCAAATGGCTCAAAAGAGGCTTGCTTTATAGGATTGGCTTGGTTCAAATGGATGGCTATGATCAATTAGGGATTTAGATGAAATGGATGGATAGGATTAAGTTAGGTTTCCTTGCACATCAAGAAATTGTAGTCATGTGACATGTGGCAAGGGAAGATAAGGCTTAGGTGTGCTTGTGTAGATAAATACTAAAATTAGGTCCCATTAGTTGTGCATGTGAAGAATTTTAAATGAAAGTTGTACTACAACACATGATTGAATGGACAAGTGTTGGAATGTGGTGAGAGGTGAGGACTTAATTCAAATATTTTATTTGAATTAGTTGGGATATGAGTTGGAAATTAATTAAATAAATAAAATCTATTTAATTAATTAGATAAATGAATAGGATGGGATAAGATATGATGTGGAAATTAATTAAATAAATAAAATTTATTTAATTAATTGGGATGAGGATAGGATATGATTGGGATATGATGTGGAATTAATTAAATAAATAAAATTTATTTAATTAATTGGCTAAGTAGGATGAGAATGGGATAGAATGGGATTTTAATTAAATAAATAAAATTTATTTAATTAATTGGCTAATGGATAAATGGGATTAAGAGTGGGATTTAAGACAAAAATGGCTTATGATGTTTAGGATAATGTTTTAACAAGGTGTTGTAGGACATGGACAAAGGTGGGACAAATTTGGGTGTCTACAAAACCTGACAACACCAACCTGCCTAAAACTATCAAACATGACTCTATCAATTATTGCAAGAAACATATATCTATGACAAGAAGGTTTAATGGTTGTTTTAAGTCTTATATCATGATTTTTATTATTATGTCTTTTTATGCTACTCAAGGATGTCAAAAACTAGAAGAGATGTGATGGGGGCATAATTTTTTTATTTGTTTGTTGTTTGTGGGTTTATCTTTAGTAATGTGAAGCCTTGTCTAAAGACATGATCAAAATAATGATGATCGAGGACATCAGAGGTCTAAACATGAAACATGTATAATCCTTGTTTGTTGATACACAAGCAATACTCAAGTCATCTTGGTTCAATTATACTTAGATGATTGTATAAACTTGCTAAATCAAAATCCATGTAAGTAATACTCAGGTCATCATGGTTTAATTATACCTAGATGCTTGTATTTTCTTACAACAATTTAAAAGCTCAATGATGAATCAAAGTACAAGAAGATGACAAAATCCACTATCATACATACCAAATTGCATTTCATTTCATCTATAAGCATTTCATACATATCATTTTCCAAGTGGCTTAAGATCCAAGTCCTTTCTTTATCTACTCACTCTTTTCTCTCTTTTCTTTTTAAGAGCACACCAGTTGTCCTCTTGAGGGGGCGTCATCATCATCATTCATCTTATTTGCTAACTTACCATTATCTTTCCTTGTCACCCTCATTCTTGAGTGACTGGGGCCTCACCAATCATCAAATCAATCCAATCAATCCAAGCAATGATCCAAATGCAAGTCCATCCTTAATCCATACCAATCGAGTGAATCAATCTTGTCAAATTATCCAATCGCAATCAATGATCTTGATCCTAATCTTGTCATAAACCAACACAATTAATCAATCAATCATCATCATCAGTGGGATATGTCTTTCCTGCATCTTTGTGTTGATCTAGGGATATATCGTTCCCTATAATGAAAAACACTATCATCAATCATTATCAATTAATCATTGGTTTACAGCTTGACAGGGGTAGTACCTTGTTTGTTCTGGTATCATTTGTGTATACTTTCTTGCTTGCTTGTGTGTGTTATCATTTTACCTTGCATAACATATCTTGCATCCTCTATTTTCTTAGCCATCGTTTATCATCCTTTCTCATCATGAGATCGTCTATCATCCTATCGTCACATTATTCCTATCCAATCTCCCGAGGGGGCATCCTAGCGTCATTTAACCTGTACTAGGGGCAAACTGGGGCAACATGATAAAACACATTGCATCAAGGAGGGGCAAAATGTATACATCTAAAAATGCCTCGTGTCGAATTAAATAAATATTTTAATATTTATTTTAATTCTTATTTCATCTATCAATTAAATAAATATTCTAATTTATTTAATTGGTTCATTATCCCAAAAATTAAATAAAAATCAATTTATTTAATTAAAGTCATCTAAAGTCCTCTAATGTCTCATCTAATTAAATAATCCCAAATTATTTAATTAATCACAAAATCATCTATCCTAAGTCTTAAATTCATAAATCCACATCACTTTCTACCTCACTTTACACCTCACCATGTTGCACACATAATTAAATATTTTATAGCTAATTATCCTCACCCACATGTGTCCTATTATTTCTCAATCACCTTTATGCTCAAAGACACTTGTCTTTCTAATTCTAGTTCATCTCTCACATTCCCACAAGTCAAGAGACCTTCCATAATCTGCTCATAGATCTTCCACTTTTAACTCATAGGTCTTTGTGAACACAATGACATGTGGCTCATGGATCCACTTATTCCTCTACCTTGTAAACATAGTAGGAATATTTCTCATGATTATCTCCCTCAACTCCATCTCAACCGTACACATCATAGATAATTCTTCCAGTCGTGGATCTATTGACACTTGGACTTGGCCTCTCTTAAGCCTATAAAAGTAAGGTCCTCACACCCATTTTACATCCACTCAAGCTTGAGTAATCTTATTCTATAGAAATCCTACCAGCGTGCCCTTGGCAAAGTATCCTCATTAGACTTGCATAATCTCATTATCATCACAATCATCCAACCATGTTTCCATACCTCCATTATCCATCATCCTAGAGTTGCATTGTTAGTTTAATCTTCATTGCATTACCCATCTACAACCATTCTATTATTGTCATCTTCTAACAACAAGGAAGTACAACTTCTGAGAGCTCAAATCATACAGAAGATCAATACGAGATAGGTAACAATAGAAGTTACGATGTGAATCAGTCTACGAAGGTAATATCTTTGTTTATTGTATTTACATCAATTTCATTGAGTTATTGGATAATAAGTAGTTCAATACTATTGTTCATATTTCCTGTAACAATTATAATATATTGTGAGCTAACACTCACCGTGGTTTTTCCCGTTTTGGGTTTTTCACGTAAAAATCCTAGTGTCTATGTGTTATGACTTTATGGTTGTTGTTCTTATGTTTATTCTACTTTCATGTTATTGAATTTGGTAATTGGTTTATAGATCATGTAAACAAGTGGTTTTGTAGAATACTGATTCCCCCCCCTCTCAGTATTCATTGTGTTCAATAGGATGAAGGTAAAATAGAGGTAAAATGGAGTAAAAAAATTACCACAATAGCAAAAAAAAAGAGATTGAGGAGATTTTGGCTAGTAGAATGCGAAGAAGTACCAAAAAATGTTAGTATAAATAATATTTAGTAAAGTGGAAGGAAAGGCTAATTGAAGACACATATTGGATACCTAAAACTAAGATGAAACATTTTGGTTTCCCTATGCTTGTCCCAAAGTGAAGGGACTGAATTTTCAAAATATAATAGGTGTCTAACCTAGGAGCATCTAGGGTGTAAGAGCAATCTTGCATCAACAAAAAATATGTTATTTTACATTTTTTGTAGGTTTATAGTAATATTGTAGTCATGAGATATTCATCACAACTTGTGGTTCTCATTGTAAAGACATTGTTGCAGGGTGTGCACCCTTGGTCTCCTTGTGCTGTGCAATGCAACACTTGGGGTCATCACAAGGCTTAACCACCTCTAGTGGATTCATTAACTCTGGCAGTTGTATTAGGCATTAAAAGGTTGATCTTTTGGTGCAATGGCAACCATCTTTGCAATGATTGGTATTAGAGCCTGGGTCACGGGTTCAAACCCATCGCTTTGTCTTGTGACATGTATTTCATGCTATTGATTGATAATTATTCTAGGATGACATGGGTTACTTTTCTCAAAGAAAAATCTGAAGCCCTAGATAAGTTCAAAGAATTCAAAGTCATGGTTGAGAATGAAATGGATATGACAATTAAATGTTTGAGGTTTGACAAAGGTGGAGAGTTCACCTCCAATGAGTTTAACATGCTTTGTGATGACCATGGAATAAAGAGGCACTTATATACCCTAGGACTCCTCAATAGAATGGAGTGGTGGAAAGAAAGAATAGGATTGTTCAAGAAGCTACAAGGACAATGATAAAAGAAGTAAAACTACTGGAGGTCTACTAGAGAGAAGCAATTCATACTACTATTTACATACTGAACATAGTGTAGGCAAGAACAAACAACACAAAGACACCTTATGAGTTATGGTATGGAAGGAATATGACTGCCAAGTACTGTAGAGTGTTTGGAAGCAAATGTTACATCAAAAGGGATAAAGAAAATCTAGGAAGTTTGATGCAAGGTTTGATGAAGGTAGCTTCCTTGGGTATTCTACTAAAAGCAAAGCTTACCAGTGCTACAACAAAAGGTTGAGAAGGATTGTTGAGAGTCCAAATGTCAAAGTTGATGAAGATCTACAAAAGAATTCAAATGCCAATGGATATGAATTAGATGAGTCATCTTGTATAGAAGAGGAAATTACTGATGAAAAGGAAGTATAGCCTAAAGAAGAAGAAGCTTCAGAAAAGACTCCTAAAACTCCCAAGTATGTGTAGAAGCATCATTCTAAAGATAAAATCATTGGTGACAAGAACAAAGGTGTGCTGACAAGAAGGAAATCTATTGAAGAATAGGTAAATATATGCTTACTCTCTAAAGTTGAACCTAAAATAGTGACTGAAGCATACAAGGATGAGTGTTGGATCAAGGCTATGGAAGAAGAACTAATACAGATTGAGAAGAATCAAATATGGGAACTTATCCCAAGACCAACAAACAAGAATGTGATTGGAACTAAGTTGGTATTCTAGAACAAACTAAATGAGAGTGGAGAAGTGGTAAGAAACAAGGCAAGGATTGTGTGTAAAGGTAACTCACAAGTAGAAGGAATAGACTATGAGGAAACTTATGCTCCGGTGGCAAGATTCGAGGCCATAAAGATGTTTTTGGATTTTGTAGCACATAAGGATTTCAAAGTATATCAAACAGATGTGACGTTTTCTTTCTTCAATGGTGAGTTGGAACAAGTATACATAAAACAACCAGATGGATTTCAATTATTAAGTAAACCTGACATGGTCTGTAGGTTGAAGAAGGCACTGTATGGATTGAAGCAAGCCCCCAAAGCTTGGTATGCAAGGTTAGATAGGTATTTATTACAACGAGGATTTAATAAAGGTAGCACAGAGAGTAATTTGTACATCAAAGTAGTAGAAGATCAAATTCTAATTGTGGAAATGTATTTAGATGATATAATCTTTGGAGGAAATGAATGTATGTGTAAGAGTTTTGCAAATGAAATGCAAAAAGAATTTGAGATGTCAATGTGTGGAGAAATGAACTTCTTCCTTGGGCTACAGACCAATTAGATAGATAAAGGTATTTTTATTCACAATCAAAGTATGTTAAGGAATTGTTAAAGAAGTTTGGAATGGAAGACTCTAAACCAGTATGTACCCCTATGACAACTGGTTGCAAGATGAGAAAAAATGATGAATCTCCTAAGGCTGATCAGAGCAGGTATAGGTCAATGATTAGAGGATTGTTATACTTAACTACTACTAGACTAGATATTGTGCATGCAATTTGTCTTGTGGCTAGATTTCAAGAAGATCCCAGAGAGTCACATGTTGCAATAGTGAAAAGGATATTCATATATTTAAAGGGCACTCCAGATTATGGCTTATGGTATCAAAAGGATATTAACTTTCCTCTGAGAGCTTACATAGATGCAGATTTGGCTGGTTGTGTAGATGGCAAAAAAAGTACAAGTGGTGGTGCATTCTTTCTTGGAGGCAAAGTGGTGTCATGGTTAAGTAAGAAGAAGGATTCAATATCTCTATCCACTATAGAGACAACACATTACGGCAACATCTTACTGCACATAGGTGTTGTGGATGAGGCAAACCTTGAAAGATATTAGAGTGGTATATGATGAACCTATTCCTATCTTCTATGATAATACAAGTGCTATAAACATCTCAAAGAATCTGGTGATGCATTCAAGGACAAAACATATATCAATCCAGTATCACTTTCTGAGAGAGAAGGTTGCAGAGAATGAAGTGAAGATTGAGTATGTGCATAAAAAGGATCAAGTTGCTGATATATTCACTAGGCTCTTCCTGAGGATACATTTGAGTATCTCTGGGAGAACTTAGGGGTTATTGCCCCTCCTTCTTTGAACTAGATGCATTAGTCTAGTGATTTTCAATTTTCATTCCTTATTCTAGATTGATGTTGGAGGCTACCTCTTAGGGGGAGTAGGTAGTGGTCATGATGGCTGTGGAAGTCAGGGGGAGTAAGCTATATTGTTGGTTTCTTCTAAGGGGGAGCATGCATAGCAATAAAAGAAAAGTTGTTGTAGAGCAGTAGTAAGCATGTATAAGATTGAGCAGTTGTCTAAAAGTAAGATCTTGAAAGAGAGATGTGTATCCCTTTACCATTAATGTCAAAGGGGGAGAGAGAGCAATGTGAAAAAGAAAAGAGTCATTGGTTTGAGAGAGAGAGTAAGATGTGTAAAATAAAGAAAGGGGGAGAGTAAGAAAGAAAAGGAGTTTCGTGCAGAGTTGTGTCTTCATGGTTTTTCACATTATGTGTTTCCATCAATGACAAAGGGGGAGATTGTTGCAAGTCTATGTAATCAGTGTTGTCATTGATGTAAACAAGCTTGTGTTGTCATTGGTGTCAATTGTGTGAGTAAGAAACGGTGTAGGAGTATGAGTAGTTAGTGTTGAGTGAATACTATCTCTGATGTTGAGGTTGTTGCATTGGTATGAGCTATTTGGTTGAGTTGCTTTGCTAAAGATGATTTGGTTGCTTTGAAGAGGTGCTAAAGATGTCAAGAATATGTTTCTATTGGCTGATTTCCAAGTGCTTTTGAGAAAATTTGATTATTAAAGGAAATAGTGTGTTGAAGTGGCTTTTTAGTTTACAGAGTAACATTCTAGTTTTGCTCTGCATTTCCTCTATGATGAAGATCTATCTTGTGGTTTGGATACATTGTTCAGAGATGTTAAGAGATGTTATACTCTGAATTTGGTGTTATGGTTCGTTGAGCAGAGGAAGTGTTCACCAGTGTGTGGACTGTATTTTTGAGTGTTGCAGAGGTGTTTGGGAGAAATGTCTTTGCTCTACATTGCTTTGCAAAGTGGTTTTAGGTCTTGCGGTTTTGGAATTGTGCTTATAAGGTTTATGCCTTTCCTTTATTGAAGTTTGCGGTTTGGTGCTCCAAAAGTTGATTTCTAGAGATATAGTGTATGATAGAGACAGTTAAGCATACTGGATAAAGAGGATAAGGTTGTGCAATAGGTGAAAGTTGTTGCGGAGGAATTTGGTGAATTTCAAGATATTTTAGAATGTTTGTGGAGTACTCTAGATTGTGTTGAAGCCTTACATGTGGTCCACAAGACATCATTGGCTTTAAGGAAGCCTGCACTTAAAAGTTCATTGTGTTAACACAGGTTTGGCCGACCTTAGGTGTTTACACTAATTATAGAGATGCTTTGGTGATTGTGCAAGTGTGGAATAGCATGCTTGGATGAATTTAGGTCCAAGCTAAGGTGTGTTGTGGTCCACCTTCATTCCTTTCCATCGTGGGAATGTTTAGGTCTAGACCTAATTTGAATTTTTTGAGTTAGGATGATTTGTCAACCTTGGAGAATGTTCTCAAGGTTGAAGATAGTATAAATGATTATCAAGGGATCGTGATTGAGTGTGCACATGATGGATGTGATGTGAGTAATAGTGTGGTTGAATGTGTGGTGTAGTACAAGCTTTCATGTGTTAGATTACTTTATGTAGTGAGTAGAAGGTTTCTACAAATATTAAATGTGACCACGAAGGTGTTTATGGTGTCACGGTGGAATTATCTGTTGCATTGAGATGGTTTTCTCCTTGTAACAAACTTCTCTATCTTCTTCTGTATTTTGGTAGCAAGCCTTGGCAGTGAGCCTTTCTTTTGGGTAGTGAGCCCTTTGGTAGTGAGCCTTCTGGTAGTGATCCTTTTTGTAATTTGGTGTTGATATTACTTTATATTGTGAGCTAATTCTCATCATGATTTTTCCCTCTTGGGTTTTCTTTGTAAATCCGGTGTTCTCTTGTGTTTGATGTTGATTTGATTTTGTTTCTATTATTTTCTTTCATGCTTAATCATCATAATAGTCTAAGGGTTAATTGAATCTATGCAGATCTAAATGTGTGTTAGAGTTTGGAAATTTTAAGCTATAGTTGATTCACCCCTCCTCTCAGTTGTCTTGTGCATTCAACAATTGTATTGTTGCAAGTATGTGTAATATGTGCAGTTAGTATTTTTCATTGATGTCAACAATCTTATGTTGTCATTTGTGTGACCAACTGTATCAACTGGTTGAGTAGAGATGAGGTTGGTTGAACAAAGATAAGGTACGAGGTTGGTAGAGCAGAGACAAGGTATGAGGTTGGTTGAGCAGAGATGAGGTTGTTGAGTTGTTTGGTTGAATTGCTTGGTTGAGGATGATTTGGTT
This sequence comes from Cunninghamia lanceolata, assembly GCA_027924645.1. NCBI lineage: Eukaryota > Viridiplantae > Streptophyta > Pinopsida > Cupressales > Cupressaceae > Cunninghamia > Cunninghamia lanceolata. Next base: position 1,474,842 of record BSBN01000144.1, on the reverse strand, counting down.
TCTTTGTGGATGTTCTGAAGATGTTAGGAATATGTTTTTGATGGTTGGTTTCCAAGTGCTTTTGAGAAAATTTGATTAATAAAGGAAATAGTGTGTTGAAGAGACATTTTAGCTTAACAGAGAATGTTCTGGTTTTGCTCCGAATTTCTTCTACATTGAAGATCTATCTATGTGGTTTGAATATGTTGTTCAAGGGTGTTTAGAGATGTTATATTACAAATTTTGTGCTCTAGTTTTTTGTGTAGAAGAAGTTGTGGTCACCAGTGTGTGGACTATCTCTGAGTGTTGCAAAGATGTTTGGGAGAAATGTCTTTGCTCCACATTTCTCCACAAACAAGTTTTAGGTTTTGTGTTTATGGAATAGTGCTTATAAGGTTCATATCTATCTCTAATTAAATTTGTGCATGGTTTGGTGGTCCGCAAGTTGATTTCTTGAGTTGCAATGTATGGAAGAGTTACTTGAATGCTCTGGTGTGAACCTTCCTCAAGTAAAAGTTGTTACAGAGGAGTTTGTTGATTCTTAGGTTATTTCAAGATGGTTGTGAAAGATTCTAGAGTATGTTTAAGTTTCATGTGTGATCTGCGAGTTAAGTTTGGGTTTGAGGAAGCGTGTACTTAAACGTTCATTGTGTTAACACAGGTTTGGCTGACCTTGGGTGCTTACACTAATTGTGGAGGTGCTTCAGTGATTGTGAGAGTGTGAAGTGTCATGCTTGGATACAATTAGGTCCAAGCTAAGATGTGTTGTGGTCCACCTTCATTCTTTTCCACCGCAGGAATGTTTAGGTCAAGACCTAATTTGAATTTGCATAAGAAAGGTGTTGTGTTGACCTTGGAGAATGTTTTCAAGGTTGATGATGGTATAAATAAGTGTCAAGGAATTGTGATTGGGAATGTGACATATGGATGTGCTGTGAGTAATAATGTGGTTGAATGTGTGGTGTAGTACAAGCTTTCATATGTTAAATTACTGGAAGCAATGAGCAAAAGGTGTCTATAATTCTTCAGTGATACTGTGGAAGTGATGTTGGTGTTGTGGTGAATTTTGATTTGGTACTTTGAGCTTCATTGGAACTATACTCCTTGCATAAGTTAGATACAATTATAATAGTTCAACTCTGGTAGTGAGCCACCTCTTCTATCTCATTCTTTTAGGACAATGAACCCTTTGGCAGTGAGCCTTCCTTTTGGGCAGTGAGCTCTCTAGGCAGTAAGCTCTTTGGAAGTGAGCCTTTTGTAATTTGGTGTTGATACTACTTTATATTGTGAGATAATCCTCACCGTGGTTTTTCCCTTGGGTTTTCCATGTAAATTTGGTGGTTATGTGTTTTGAGTTGTGGTTGCTTATTTTATGCTTAATTTCCTTTACTGCAATTGTTCATGCTAAATGGATTAAATTTTTGAAGGGTAAATGGTTTAAGAGAATACTGATTCACCCCCCCTCTTAGTATTCTGGGTGTTCAACAATTATTGTTGAATGCACAAGACAACTAAGAGGGGGGTGAATCAGTTGTAGCTTAAAATTCAAAACTCTCACACACATTTAGATCCACATATATTCAATTAACCCTTAGACTGTTATGATGATTAAGCATGAAAGAAAATAATAGAAATTAAATCAAACCAACATCAAACACAAGAGAACACCAGATTTACATTGAAAACCCAAGAAGGGAAAAACCATGGTGAGGATTAGCTCACAATACAAAGTAGTATCAACACCAAATTGCAAAAGGTGCACTTCCCAAAAGAAAGGCTCACTACCAAGGCTCACTACCAAAATACAAAAGAAGATAGAGAGGTTTGTTACAAGGAGAAAACCATCTCAATGCAATAGAGAATTCCACTGCAACACCATCAACACCTCCGCAGTCACACTAAAGAATTGTAGACACCTTTTGCTCACTACATCCAATAATTTAACACATGAAAGCTTGTACTACACCACACATCCAACCACATTGTTACTCACATCACATCCATCATGCATACCCTCAATCACAATCCTTGATACTCATTCATACTATCTTCAACCTTGAGGACATTCTCGAAGGTCAACAAATCACCTTAACCCAAAAAATTCAAATTAGGTATGGACCTAAACATTCCCACGGTGGAAAGGAATGAAGGTGGACCACAACACATATTAGCTCAGACCTAAATTCATCCAAGCATGCTACTCCACACTTTCACAATCACCAAAGTAAATCCGTAATTAGTGTAAACACCTGAGGTCAGCCAAACCTGTGTTAACACAATGAACTTTTAAGTGCACACTTCCTCAAACCCAATGACATCTTGAGGACCACATGTAAGGCTTCAACACAATCTAGAGCTCCATAAACATTCTGTAACATCCTAAAATTTAGCAAATTCCTCGGCAACAACTTTCACCTGTTGCACAACCTTATCCTGTTTATCCAGGATGCTTAACTGTCTCTGTCATACACTGTATCTCTAGAAATTGACTTTCAGAGCACCAAAAAACAAACAACTTCAATAGAGGAAAGAAATAAACCTTATAAGCACAATTCTAGAACCGCAAGACCTAAAACCACTTTGCGGAGAACTGCAGAGCAAAGACTTTTCTTCTAGACACCTCTGCAACACTTAAAAACATAGTCCACACATTGGTGAACAAAACTTCCTCTGCTTAACAAACCAAAAAGCTAAATTAAGAGTATACCATCTCTTAACATCTATAAACAACATATCCAAACTGCAAAGATAGATCTTCATCATAGAGGAAATGTGGAGCAAAACCAGAATGCTACTCTGTAAACCAAAATGCCACTTCAACACACTGTTTCCTTTAATAATCAAATTTTCTCAAAAGCACTTGGAAACCAGCTGACAAAAACATATTCTTGACATCTTCAGCACCTCTTCAAAGCAACCAAATCATCTTCAACAAAGCAACTTAACCAAATAGCTCATACCAATGCAACAACCTCAACATCAAAGATAGTGTTCACTCAACACTAACTACTCATACTCTTGCACCATTTCTTACTCACATAGTTGACACCAATGACAACATAAGCTTGTTGACATCAATGACAACACCAATTACACATACTTGCAACAATCTTCCCCTTTGCCATTGATGGCAACACATAATATGGAAAACCATTAAGACACAACTCTGCACCAAACTCCTTTTCTTTCTTACTCTCCCCCTTTCCTTCTTTTACACATCTTACTCTCTCTCCCAGACCACTGACTCTTCTTTTTCACATTGCTCTCTCTCCCCCTATGACATAAATGGAAAAGGGATACACATCTTTCTTTCAATCTTACTTTTAGACAATTGCTCAATCTTATACCTACTTACTACTGCTTTGCAACAACATTTCTTTTACCGCTCTGCATGCTCCCCCTTATAAGAAACCAACAATACAGCTTACTCCCCATGACTACCACAACCATCATGAACACTACCTGTTCCCCTAAGAGGTAGCCTCCAACATCAGTCTAGAATAAGGAATGAAACTTGAAAACCATTGGACTTGTGCATCTCTTTATACATCTATTTTAAAGGAGGGGAAATAACCCCTAACTTCTCCTGGAGATACTCAAATGTATCCTTGGGAAGAGCCTTGGTGAATATATCAACATCCTAAAACTTTGTATGCACATACTCAAGCTTCACTTTATTCTTTGTAACCTTCTCTCTCATAAAGTGATATTGGATTGATATATGTTTTGTCCTTCAATGCATCACCAGATTCTTTGAGATGTTGATAGCACTTGTATTATCATAGAATATAGGAATAGGTTCATCATATACTAGTCTAATATCCTTCAAGGTTTGCCTCATCCACAGCATCTGTGTGCAACAAGATGCTACTACAATGCATTCTACCTCTGTAGTAGACAAAGATACTAAATCTTGCTTCTTACTTAGCCATGACACCACTTTGCCTCCAAGAAAGAATGCACCACCACTTGTACTTTTCCTGTCATCTACACAACCAGCCCAATCTGTATCTGTGTAAGCTCTCAAAGCAAAGTCATTATCCTTTTGATACCACAAGCCATGATCCAGAGTGCGCTTTAAATATTTGAATATCCTTTTCACTATTGCAACATGTGACTCTCTGGGATCTTGTTGAAATCTAGCCACAAGACAAACTACATGCATAATATTCAGTCTAGTAGCAGTTAAGTATAATAATCCTCCAATCATTGACATATACCTACTTTGATCAGCCTTAGGAGATTCATCATTCCTACTCAGCATAATGAAAGAAATGAATAAGATTTGGATAAAGAAGGATGTAATAGAGGTTAAGAATGAGCTTGTACTAGTATCTGGTGTAGACATTCCCTCTAGGAACTAAGATTAGAGCTTTGGCTTAGGGGGAGTTTCATTGAAAATATTTTCTCCCTTGCCAAAGGAATGGTACTGATACCTCAACACAAAGATATGAGATGAAGATTGACATGCCTAATCATTTGGAAACTTGTGGAGAATTTGAAGATGACTGTGTATACAGAGAAAGGTTTGACAACCTTATCATACAAGGCAATTATGACAAAATTAGGTTATGAAAAAGGGAGTTATAACAAAGAAAACCTTTTATACAAAATACAAAACATTTAGAATATGGACCAGTGCTGACATGAGATGATAGGACCAAGGAATTAAATAATTCTAATAGAAAATATCCAAATGTTGTAAATTGTGGAGGACTTTAGGGTTTTTGGAAACAAGAGGGACTAAGAACCAGTGGAAGTGAATATTTCTAGTCCATCACAGAATGGGAATGATGAAGATGTTGTAAGAAGGATTGAGAAGGGGGTTGGAAGAAGTGGGAGTGTCAATGTGCGTGACAAGAATAGTTTGGAATATCAGCGCATGACTTGGAATGCTCTTCAAAAAGAATATCAATGGGTTAGTAAACAAGGTAAATGTGTCCAACATCAAGTACATCACTCCAAAGTTTTTTGCTATGAATCCCTTTCTCAAACATGGAAGGCTTGCACTAGATTGAGTAATTTGTGCAGCATGGGATTCAAAGCGAGTAGTCTTCAAGTGTCTGATTTAGGCTCTTCTTGCACAACCATTCAAACTAACACCTAAAGTATGAAAACCACTGAAAGACATGGTGGAAGACAACCATCTGGGAAACAGTTTCAGGAAGGGGAAATTGAAAAACAAGTACAATTTTTGATTGAATGTCTTTTTGCAATTCGCAAAGCTAAGTTTGAGGGTCATCTAGTTGTGCATGTAGATTTGACCTTGTAGACCAAGAAGATCAATTAAGAAGTTGATGAAGCAAAGGGGGAAAATGATTCAGATGATGATGATGAAGAAAATAAAGTTGAGGAGGCACTAAGATTATAGGATGAGACAGAGATGAACTTGGTTAATTTAAGGCACACAATTTACTGGACAATTATGTCAAGTATTGATTTTGAGGAAGCTGGTATAAGCTACTAAATATCATGCTTGAACCTAGTCAAAAGATGGAGTTATGCATCATTCTATTACTATGACATGCAATCAAGTGTGAACACACCTTCGTTATCATGGTCTTTTTGGGCAAAGATTCTGTATGATCAACAAAATTTATCAGAAATGTTTTTTGGGTGTTTTGAGTTTTGAACAATAGTACTCTATGATCCATTAGTTAGAAATAACTAAACTGTATAATGCTGCAAAGGTTTTTGCCCACTTACTTGGCATAGATGTTCTTCCATGGAATTGTCTTACTTATATATGTTTGACTGAGGAGGATACTGCATCCTCTTCCTAGATATTTATAAAGATTCTCTTCTAGGAGCTGGCAGAGCAATTAGGCATATTGTTGCCTAATGAGAGGTTAAATGATCTGACAATGCAAGAGTACTTTGATCTAAGAATGATAGTAATAGTGACAAAAATAGAAGGAAAAGGAATTAAAAACCTCTCCATTTGGTTACTCATGACTCTAGCATACACTATTTTCACCTAGATTGATGATGGCTACCTCTCAGGGGGAGTAGGTAATGGTGATTGATGATAGGGGGAGCTTGCAAGAGAAAGGTTGTAGATAGATGAGTGTTGATCTAAGAGGGAGATTGTTGACCATATGTATTGATGTCATACACTGGCAGAAGGTGAGAAAGGTTGCTGAGATTACCATGAAGGTTGTCAAGAGATGAGATGTTATGTTCCTAATGAAGAAGGAAAGTTCATTATTGAATGTCACGCCCTGATTAGTGCATAGTTAAGTTTGAATTCTTGAGAAGACAAGATATGTTACTGTAAAGAAGATGCATAGGTTGATATAAGGAAGATTTGGCCTTGAGGAGTTAGTGCATGTCTTTGATTCAGAATGACTACTCCTTTGAAGACTACTGGAAGATTGCTCCACATTTCCAACAGACTAATGTTAGCTATTGCGGTTTGGAACATAGCTTTATAAAGCATCACATTATGTATGTTCCAAGTTTCATGGGAATCTATTCACCGGAAGGTTGTTTTTCTATTGATAAGTTTGTAGATAGTGTTGGTTTTGTAAAGGTATTCCCAGCAGGGTAATGGAATGCACCGCATTCATCTGCAGTTGCATATTTGGCCATGTAGTTCTAATGACAACTTATCATATGAAGTGACATGATATATCTAAGGTTTTAGCTTCTCACTCACTTAGATTGAGAAGTTACGAGAAGTTACAAGGGTATGTATATCGACAATTACCCAGACATAGCAGAATGCTGAGACCTGCTAAGAGTTAAAGAAATGGTGTGTTGCCCTTTGCCATTGATGTCAAAGGGGGAGAGAAAGAAATGTGAAAAAGAAAAGAGTCAGTGGTCTGGGAGAGAGAGTAAGAAAGAAAAAAAGGTTGGTACAGAATTGTGTCTTGATGGTTTTTCACATTATGTGTTGCCATCAATGACAAAGGGGGAGATTGTTGCAAGTATGTGCATTATGTGTAGTTAGTGTTGTCATTGATGTCAACAAGCTTATGTTGTCATTGGTGTCAACTGTATCAACTAGTTGAGCAGAGATGAGGTTGATCTAAGAGGGAGATTATTGACCATATGTGTTGTCCTTGATGTCAACATAGTATGTATTGATGTCATACATTGGCAGAAGGTGAGAAAGGTTGCTGAAATTTCCATGAAGGTTGTTAAGAGATGAGATGTTATGTTCCTAATTGTTATGTAGAAAAAGAGGAGGGAAAAGGGGTTGATTTGATGGTATGCCTAAATCCTCCTTTCACTACACACATTCAAGGACACTTAACTGAGTTGAATCACAACTTTTGCAAGAGGATTCACCTTCAGGTTGGTTGTCACTTGTAATGATAGGGAAATTTGGAATTTACTCATTAATGTATTAATTTAATGCCCAATTATGCTTAAAACCCTAATTATCCAAAATAGTAAACAAACGAATGAATCCTGACAAATGCTCACACATAGAGATGCTAAATGGAGATTAGATACTGACCTATTTTCAAAGTTTAGGATCCTGAATTGTCAAGGGCAAAGGGACCAGTGCCCAAGACTAATGTTTTCTTTAGGGGCTTCCAGACTTCTTCCAACACTAATGATCCCTGTTCTCATGATTTTTAGGTCTACAAACCCGGAGAACACATGAACTAGCGCCCATGCCTTGATGATGATCTTTTCTGCTTCTTTCTATCAGATCTAGAATCCTCATCCTCTGCAACACTCCTCTACAACTCCACTTCATGAGATTCAATATTTGTCACCTGTAATCACAAGGAGAGGGGTTGTGGGTTGTGGTGTTTAGGATCTTGCCTTAGTCAAGCCTTGGAATGGCATTCAAGCCTTCCAACACCATTGTTTGATAAAGAGTGTGTATCCTTGCAGGATATAGGCAAAAAAAAATTGATAAATGATCGATTCAAACACAAATAGATATCACCTCAGAGGTGTATCTCTCATGGAAGGATGAAGCTCTTTCATTCCGTGAGGAGATGGATTGATGAAGCTAAATCTGCAACAAACAAACACAATAACAACACAAGTCTACTCTGTAGCACAATAAAAGCCTTAAATATCCTTAGCATAAGATTACAAGTTCACATTATCCATCTCTCTAGTTTAAAATGAAGTCCTAAACATGCTTATATATGCATTCCTGCTACAAATTTTGTAATTCAAACTTAGGATGTCGACATAGGAACCTTTTAACAGTCACAAAATTGACATTCAAATTTGGGTCCCTACCAAAATAGGGCAAGGCAAGGGCATGAGCACCTAAGCCCCAAGACCTATTTTGGGTTAGGGTCTAAGCTCACATATGTCCCTAAAGCCCCATTTGACATGGGTTTCAGACCATTTTGTTTCAGGAGATAATTCTAACATGCATGATGAAAAACAAGGGACTTGAGAGCTAAACTTAGGAGGTAAAAGTCCTAGGGGTACATTTTACGACATAACATTTAACCCCCACTTTAATATATGTATGATCTTATGACCCATACATGCATTAAAGTACAGTCAAAACATAGTAAACATGCCAGGCACTTGAAGCTAATGCATACATAAAGATCAAGGAACTATTTCTAGCCCCCAGTCTCAGGCAGACATTAGAGAAAACATGTTGTAGACATGCCAAACACAGTGAAGATAGTAATAGACACATAAAAAATGGAGAAGATAGTAACAGTCATGTAAGACATGGAGAAGATAGTATTGAAGACACGCAAAACATGATGAATACAGTGAATGTAGTGATTATTTCTTTTTTTTATTTTCATATATAAATCAATGCAGATACATGGAAAGTAAAATGCAACACACAACCCCAAAATGTAGGAGGGACATTTTGCCACACCCTTGAAACTACATATGGAGGAGAAGACACACCAAAAAAATCCTAAAGTGTAGGAGGCACATTTTGCCACACCCTTGAGACTACACTTGAAAACAAGCACGCCATACAAAACCCATAGGAGGGGCATTTCACCACACCCTTGAAACTATTCTTGGGAGAAAACACACCATACAAAGCTCAAGTGTAGGAAGTGTTGCAAGTATGAGGTTAATCAGTGTTGTCATTGATGTCAACATACTCATATTGCATTGATAAGAAGGATTGGATGAGCTGTGTGCTGAGGATATTGAGAAAATTAGTCTCAGTCAGGAACAGTGAAGAATAGTGATGAGAAGAAGGCAAAAGTACTCAATAAGTTGATGATTAAAGGATGCGGATTAAAGGGTTTGTAGCTATGAGTCTTGAGATGATCCAGTTAAGTTTTCAGAGGTCTGCATGTAGATTTGAAGAAGTTGGGATTGATCAAGTAGAACCAGTTCTGGGAAGTGCTTCGGAGTGATAGAGTGCTACAAAGAGGTCCGGTGAGATCCAGAAGTGCATTATCCTATCTTGCAGATTGGATGGAGTATTTGGGATGTCCTTGTGATGTGTCATCTCAATTTGTTCATGATTTGGAGGTCTAGAAGCACATGTTTCAGTATGATAGTGGCGGTAGACTGTGTTCTTGAAGTTTCGGATGAGGAAGAGAAGAGATTCCGGTGAGCAGAGGAAGTGTGGATATTCCTGGTCATTCAGGCTAGCTTGTGAAGGTTCTTGGATCGTGTTGAGATTGTGTTATTGATCCGCATTGGTGGTAGAGCCCAGAATTGAAGATATTCTTCCGGATGAAGTTCTTGTTCAGACTAGCCAACCGAATGAGTTGTTCATCTTACAAATGTTCTTGTGGTGGCCGACTGGATGTGTTATTCATCTTGCGAATGTTCTTATGGTTGAGTGCCAACTTAGATGCTTATTCCTAAGTTGATGTCTTGTATAAATGAAGGTTTGTGAATCCATTTTGGTGTGTGTGTTGAAGCAGATGAGTGCGATATAGTGAAAGAGCGAAAGGGCAGAGCAGGTGTGTTTCGAGCTTAAATGGAACTGATCCAGACATGGTGAAGATGTCATTCTCTAGTTCAAGGTTGTGATACTTATGATCTTGTAGACAGTGTGTCTCTTTTGTAGGCAGTGTGCCTCCTTGTGAGCAGTGTGCTCAGGCAGTGAGCCCTAATTGGGAAGTGCCATTTTATATTTCCTTATTCTTCTAACAGAGAATAATCTTTGGGTTAATCACCCCGTGGTTTTCTCCCTTAACAGGGTTTCCACATCAAAAATACTGTGTCATGTGTATCTCTATTTTCATGGTTATGTTTGCTTGTTTGATTTAATGCTACATTGATTAATAAGAAAGTTCAGAAAGAAGAAATAATTAGGATAACTGATTCACCCCCCCCTCAGTTATTAACAATTGGTATCAGAGCTAAGTTCCTCCTAACAAGAGTCTAACAGCTCGAGGAAGATCCAGGAATCCAAATGGATGCATATGGTTTAAAAGAGCAACTCAAGACTACCCTTGAAGATCTTGAACAGTCAAACTCTGAGGTTAATGAATTAAAGGAAAGACTTAAACAGGCTGATGATTTCATGAGAGAACTGAAAGACAAATTAAGTCTCTCTATGAAAAAGAGAAAGGAATTGCTTCAGCAATTGGCAAGACAAAGTGAAGCAAATAATGCAAATGAAGAGCTGACTGAGAAAACCAAGTTATGTGAAAAGTTATCAAAAGAAGTCATCATGGTAAGACATGAAATGGAATCAGGAGTTATAAAGTTTACCCAAGAGATTGAAGAGAAAAGAAAAACTGAAGACAATCTAAGACAATCTCTCAAGGAGAAATCAGAAGATTGCCACCAGATGGATAGAATTATCAGACGTCTTGAATCTGATCTTGAAGATGCCAAAGATAATGAAGAAAAACTTGAGGATCAAATTGTCTCTCTCAAAAGGGATCTTCAAACAGCAAATGAATGTAAAGAGAAATTCAAGATAAGTTCTGCTCAACTTGAAGTTCTTCTTGGAAGTCAAAAGGGGGCAGATGACAAGTGTGGTTAGGGATATGAGAAAGGAGAAAGCTCTGGATCCGGTCAAAAGATTTTTGAATCAGAAAATCCAAGGATTAGGCCTAGAAGACCTCTGGTAAGACAACCCAATGCTCAAAGATATCCATCCTTCAATGGATACTGCCACAGCTGTAATCACTTTGGTCATAAAGCTAATCAGTGTAGAAAGAGAATGAATCAGACTAATTCATCCTTCTCTGGATAGTGTTTTAACTGCAAAAGGTATGGTCACAAGACTCATGAATGCAGAAATATGCAAATGAACAAATCATTCAATGGTAGATGCTTTGTATGCAATAGAATAGGTCATATGGCTAATCAATGCAGAACAAAAGGATATCAGTCAAATATGCAAAGAAATGTTATTTGCCAAATTTGTAATAGGTCTGGTCATAGCGCAAAAACCTATAGAAGCAAGAATCAGGACAAAAGAGGTCTGGTATATCATAATCAGAATCAAGATAAGGGTAAACAAAAGATGAATGCAGATGAAGTTAAAAGTGAGATGAGCAAGATTTGGGTGAAGAAAAGTACTGAGAATGTAGAGGTTGGATCCGCACCAGACTCTGGTGCTGATATTCCTTCCAAAAATTAAAAAATAGCTCTGGCTCAAGGGGAGACACAAATAAAACCTTGTTCCCCTAGCCAGTCAATTGGTGTCGGGACTGGCACAAGAAGAGTTGTGGATTGAAGGAGTAATAGATGATGAATCAGAAATAGGAAGCAAATCAGGAAATGAATGGGTGTTTATTGCCATCAAGGAAGAAGACTCAATATCCTCTGAATCTGTCAATCATAAGGTTGTTGAAAGAGCTTTGGCTGCCCAAGTTGAAGAAAAGGATGATTGGGTTATTGACAGTGGATGTTCTCACCATATGACAGGTGACAAGAACAAGTTCTTAGATTTGGAAAGGTATGAAGGAGGAATGGTAAAGTTTGGTGATAATTCTGCTGACAAAATTAGAGGTAGGGGAACTATTTCTTTTGATGGAAAGAGCAAAACTGGTAATGTACTATATGTTGAAGGATTGAAGTACAATCTTCTCAGTGTTGGTCAGTTGGTGGACAAAGGCTATGATCTCCAGTTCAAGAATGGAAGATGTAAGATCTTTGAAAGCTCCGAAACTAAGATTGCATCTGGTACTCAAACAAAAGGTAATATATTCCATCGAGTTGGTTCAAATAAAAGTTGTCTGTTTGTTCAAGTTGATCAAAGTTGGTTATGGCATAGAAGAATGTGTCATGTGAATTTTGATAACATCATCAAGATAAGCAATACTCAGGCTATAAGAGACCTTCCAAAATTGATGAAACCTACAAATAGTTTGTGCAAAGAATGTCAGCTAGGTAAATAGAGCAGAGTCTCTTTCAAAAGCAAGGATCAGTCCTCTACCAGATTGTTGGAATTAGTTCATACTGATCTCTGTGGTCTGACAAGAATCAAGAGTATGCAAGGTGACAGGTATTTTATGTTACTGATTGATGATCATTCCTAGATGATGTGGGTTACCTTCCTAAAAGAGAAATCAGAAGCCCTTGAGAAGTTCAAAATCTTCAAAGCTATGGTAGAGAATCAAACTGGATTGAAGCTGAAATGTTTAAGGTCTGATAGAGGTGGTGAATTCACATCCGATGAATTCATAGAATTTTGTGAGAAGCATGGTATAAAGAGATAGTTGTCTGCTCCTAGGACTCCACAGTAGAATGGAGTAGTTGAGAGAAAGAACCGGACCATCCAGGAAGTAGGCAGGACAATGATGATGGAAGCAAGTGTTCCTCAGATGTTTTGGAGAGAAGCTGTCAGCACTGCAGTCTATACCATTAATTGATTTCAAATCAAAAGCAATACCGATAAGACTCCTTATGAACTTTGGTTTGGCATAAATCCCACTATGAGATATTTTAGAGTATTTGGTAGCAAGTGTTACATCAAAAGAGATGAAGATTTAGGAAAGTTTGATGCTAGAAGTGATGAAGGAATTTTCTTGGGTTACTCCACTCAAAGCAAAGCATACCGGTGTTACAATAAGAGATTGAGAAAGATGATAGAAAGTACAAATGTGAAGATTGATGAAGGAATTGAGAAGCCTTCAAGATTCTATGAATGTGACGAAGATGATCAGAATGATTCTCTGGTGCAAGGAGCTCCATCCTCCTCTGAAATTTAGATCCAGACTGATTCGGTAAATCAAGAAGAAGTTTGTCTGAATGAGCCTGATCAAGAACTAGTTGTGCAAGAAACTCCCAAAGTTCCAAGGTATGTAACTCTAAATCATTCTGAAGAATAGATCATAGGTGACAAAAGTAAAGGGGTACAAACAAGGAGAAGAATTGCTCTAGATTCAAATGAATACTGTCTGATTTCAAAGATTGAACCTAAGACAGTTAATGAAGCTTGCAATGATGAAAACTAGACCAAAGCAATGGAGGAAGAATTGATGCAAATTGAGAAAAATCATACTTGGGATCTTGTTCCCAGACCTAGAAACAAGAATGTGATTGGAACCAAATGGGTCTTTCGGAACAAACTAAATGAAGTTGGTTATGTAATCAGAAACAAAGCTAGATTGGTTTGCAAAGGCTACTCTCAAATAGAAGGAATTGATTTTGAAGAGACTTTGCTCTGGTGGCAAGAATTGAAGCAGTCATATTATTTCTTGCATTTGCTACCTTCAAAGACTTCAAGGTATATCAGATGGATGTTAAGTCTGCCTTCCTAAATGGTGATCTGGAAGAAGAAGTGTACATTGAACAACTGGATGGATTTCTATTGTCTGATTATGATGCTATGGTCTATAAGTTGAAGAAAGCCCCAAGAGCATGATATGAAAGGTTAGATAAGCATCTTGTACAGATTGGTTTCAACAAAGGTACTACTGATAGTAACCTATACTTCCAAATAGATAAGGAAAACATCTTGATTATTGAAGTATTTGTTGACGATATCATCTTTGGAGGAAAAGATAGCATGTGTAAAACTTTTGCAAATCAAATGAAAAGTGAGTTTGAAATGTCAATGCTTAGTGAAATGAATTTCTTCTTGGGTCTGCAAATTACTCAGACAAAGAAAGGCATCTTTATTTGTCAAACCAAATATGCAAAAGAATTGTTGAGGAAATTCGGAATGGAAGATTCAAAGCCAATGAACACCCCTATGGCAACCGGATGTAAGTTGAGAAAAGATGATGCCTCTCCTAAGACAGATTAGACCAAGTACAGATCAATGATTGGAGGACTATTATATCTCACTCAGACTAGACCAGATATAATGCAGGCTGTTGGTCTTGTGGCAAGATTTCAGGGTGATCCTAGAGAATCTCATGTCATAGAAATCAAAAGAATTTTTAGGTATTTGAAAGGAATAGTTGAGTATGGTCTATAGTATCTTAGAGATCGAGATTTCTCTCTTCATGCTTACACAGATGCAGATTGGGCAGGAGATGTGGATGACTCGAAGAGTACAAGTGGAGGAGCATTCTTTTTGGGAAAAATGTTAGTTTCTTGGCTAAGCAAGAAACAAGAGGTAATATCTTTGTCTACAACTGAAGCAGAATACATTGCAGCAGCAAGTAGTTGCACTCAGATCTTATGGATGAAGCAGATGCTAATAGATATGAAAGTAAAATATGAGGAGTCTATCACAATTTTCTATGATATTTCAAGTGCAATAAATATTTCTAAGAATCTGGTGTTGCATTCTAAGACCAAGCACATATCTATCAAATTTCACTTTCTGAGAGAGCAAGTGAACAAGGGAAAAGTCAGATTGGAGTATGTACCCTCAAAGGATCAGATTATAGATATCTTTACTAAACCTCTTCCCAAAGACTCTTTTGAGTATCTTCGGGAGAAGCTAGGGGTCATTGCCCCTCCAGTGATGAACTAGGATGCACTGATGTGCATCAGTCCGGTGGATATCACAGTCATATCTTGTGATCCAGATTGATGATGGGGAGTTGCTACTAAGGGGGAGTAGTTGGTATGATTCTGGTGTGTTAGAGTTGCAAGTATGAGCCCTTTGCCATTGATGTCAAAGGGGGAGAGAAGACATGTGAAAAACAAGTGGTTGATGATCAAAGGGGGAGCAGTAAAGGAAGAGAAGACATATGAAGAGTTGTTGCTGATAGGGGGAGTTGTGACAGAAAGGAGAAGATCTTGTCTTGATGGTTTTTCACATCATATGTTGCCATCAATGACAAAGGGGGAGATTGTTGCAGGTATGAGGTTAATCAGTGTTGTCATTGATGTCAACATACTCATATTGCATTGACAAGAAGGATTGGATGGGCTGTGTGCTGAGGATATTGAGAAAATTAGTCTCAGTCAGGAACAGTGAAGAACAGTGATGAGAAGAAGGCAAAAGTACTCAATAAGTTGATGATCAAAGGATGCGGATTAAAGGGTTTGTAGCTATGAGTCTTGAGATGATCCAGTTAAGTTTTTAGAGGTTCGCATGCATATTTGAAGAAGTTGGGATTGATCAAGTAGAACCGGTTTCAGGAAGTGCTCCGGAGTGACAGAGTGCTACAAAAAGCTCCAATGAGATCCGGAAGTGCATTATCCTATCTTGTAGATTGGATGGAGTATTTGGGATGTCCTTGTGATGTGTCATCTCAATTTGTTCATGATTTGGAGGTCCAGAAGCACATGTTTCAGTATGACAGTTGCGGTAGACTGTGTTCTTGAAGTTCTGGATGAGGAAGAGAAGAGATTTCGGTGAGCAGAGGAAGTGCAGATGTTCCTGGTCATTCAGGCTAGCTTGTGAAGGTTCTTGGATCGTGTTGAGATTGTGTTGTTGATCCGCATTGGTGGTAGAGCCTAGAATTGAAGATATTCTTCCGGATGAAGTTCTTGTTTAGACTAGCCGACCGGATGAGTTGTTCAT
The DNA here is from genome assembly GCA_027924645.1 of Cunninghamia lanceolata. Taxonomy (NCBI): domain Eukaryota; kingdom Viridiplantae; phylum Streptophyta; class Pinopsida; order Cupressales; family Cupressaceae; genus Cunninghamia; species Cunninghamia lanceolata. The sequence continues at coordinate 1,459,058 of BSBN01000144.1, read as the reverse complement.
CTTACAAATGTTCTTGTGGTGGCTGGCTGGATGTGTTATTCATCTTGCGAATGTTCTTATGGTTGAGTGCCAACTTAGATGCTTATTCCTAAGTCGATGTCTTGTATAAATGAAGGTTTGTGAATCCATTTTGGTGTGTGTGTTGAAGTGGATGAGTGCGATATAGTGAAAGAGCGAAAGGGCAGAGCAGGTGTGTTTCGAGCTTAAATGGAACTGATCCAGACATGGTGAAGATGTCATTCTCCAGTTCAAGGTTGTGATACTTATGATCTTGTAGATAGTGTGTCTCTTTTGTAGGCAGTGTGCCTCCTTGTGAGTAGTGTGCTCAGGTAGTGAGCCCTAATTGGCAAGTGCCATTTTTATTTCCTTATTCTTCTAATAGAGAATAATCTTTGGGTTAATCACCCCGTGGTTTTCTCCCTTAACAGGGTTTCCACGTCAAAAATACTGTGTCATGTGTATCTCTATTTTCATGGTTATGTTTGCTTGTTTGATTTAATGCTACATCGATTAATAAGAAAGTTTAGAAAGAAGAAATAATTAGGATAACTGATTCACCCCCCGTCTCAGTTATCAACAGGAAGGGCATTTCACCACACCCTTGAAACTACACACAGGGGAAAACACATAGAAGACACACAGAAAACATGAGGGTCATATAGTATTACAAAGACATACTATACATCTCAAACATGACAAAGATGGTGATGGAAGGAACTTATTGCTAAGCCCCCACCATCTCAAGCACGCTATAGGCATACTTGACGGTTGGGCTTATGCCACAACAATTGCCAAAGACATGCTTAAGGGAGGATAGTCTCATATCCAACCTCACCTAATTGGAGGACTTTTGAAATAAAAAGGATGTGCACTAGCTCAAGAGATACACCATCCCTTCCTCTGCAGAGGCCTTTTGAATGAAAGGATATGTATGATATCCTTCCTTTGCAGAGGGCTTTTTGATTACAATATAGAAAAGATGTGCACTCACACTAGAGATACAACATCCCACCTCCACAAAGGGCTTACAAACATGCTTCTTTAGTACCAAAATCATCAGACAACTTACCTTATATGCCCCCACCTTAAGGTGGTTGATATCATGTACCGATATCAAGCACGTTAAGGTAGAAATAAAACACACAAGGGAACAAGAGCTTTCGCAAAGCCCATGCCCCCAAAGGTGACATGTGCTCATGATCACTGAATGTTCCCACAAACACATCTTAATCTAAGCAATGCATGAAAACAAAGAAGCCAAGGCTATATAAACAGGTTTGAGTCTTAGTATAGCCATGAGGCTGATATTGTAAGCATCTCAAAATTGAGTGTAACAATATGGTGAAACACTCAAAACAATCAAAGTGCATGGAGAAAATGTATTGTTTTGATTTGTTAGCAAAGATAAGACAACATCAAAATATCACATGGAGTGATTCTACTAGCCAAGCATTGGATATATAAACCAACCCCGTCTTCATATATGGACTAGGTCCATTTTTGCTTTGCTTGCTAAAGGGACACATGGTCTGTATCAGTATATGTTTGTTTTTCATCATCTGTTGACTAGATAGAATCACTAGAAGAAGGTAAACAATAAAAAGAGAGAGGAGAATAAGTGTCTTAGGAACAATCATGTAGGAGGATGCCCACAGGTCATCAACCACAACACTATGTGCCTAAGAAACAACACACAACAATAAAATAGAGGAGAAGCAAGATAGAAGAATGATGATACAAATAGAAGAATGTTCACAATAGAGGTGGTCTCCCAGTATCCTTGACCTTACAAGAGTATCAAGGGTCATCTAAGGAGGCCTAAACAACACATAACACATCACGGGGGAACACAACACAAGAGGGGAGGTCACATAAATGAGAAAATAATGCTTTGACATAGGTGACCACTAGGGTTTGAAATACTTACCTGTTGCTAGGAAAGGATCAAAATTGTTTTGTAAAAAGTGTGAACAATTCGCATTTGTTTGATTCGTATTTTCAGGATGACCAATCGATGTTTGTCAAATCATTGTACATTCAAAATCTTCTATTGTTTGCAAGGAGGGGAATTATTACTATTTCCCACTGTTGATAACTACCTTGTTATTTTCTGATCCTTTGATTTCTTATCTCGATGAGTCAGTTTTTCGCAGTGGAAAGGACTATCTTCCACCGTAACAACCTTTTCTTGTGTCATAATCTATTGTTTTGGTTGTTCAATTTGTCTTTCTAATGCATTTTGGTTAGCTCTTGATCCTTGAAGGGATAACAGTGAAGAAACCTCAGCATAAATACTATTTCTTCATGGATGAAGTGAATTTGCAATTTTCTCCTTATCCACTTCTATCATACCCACTATTTCTTCATAATCCAAATAATCATCTTCTTGCTCTACTATATTTTTTTCCATCATATTGTTCTGATTATGTCTAGGGAATGGATTAGTAAAGATCTATAAATTCTAATTTGGAGAAGCAACAAACTTATTTCCATTGTCATTCACACCAGTTACTTGTATAACATTTGAGTTGATGAGGTCTTCAATTTCATGTTTAAGACACATACATCGTTTAGTATCATGCCCTTGTTGCCGATGGTAATGACAAAAAGCATTAGCATCGAAGTAAGGTCCTTGCATTCTACTATTATCCAATGGTTTAATCAAAGGAAGCTTCAAGAGATTATTACTCATTGCTTGATTCATGATAGAATGTAAGGAGTCAAATATCAGAGTGAATTGTCTTTGCTGTTATCGATTCTAAAATGGTGCCCTCTTCGGATTAGTGATAGAGGACACTTGTGAATTTTTTTTTGAATTTTACCCATTAACCTTGATGCAACTCTTATTATTCCTTTTAAAGTTATTTTATGAAGGTCCAACCATGGATTGACCAACTTAAGCCGATAAGTTTTGGTTTTCATACCGACAAGATGAAAGTTGGTAATCATGAAGGGTTATGCATAAATGTTGAAAAGAGTTATACTTCAGTAAGAGAATCTTATCATAGATGTTAGGTTGTAGATTTGTAATAAATACCTTTTGAACATCCTCATCATTCATCTGGTATTGAATTTGTGCATAAAGAGCTTGATACCAACTAATAAACTCAGTTAACTTCTCTTTCAGACCTTGCTTGCAATGAACTAAATCAATTAATGAGACTTGAGTTCCAATGTTTGCTTGAAAATGTTGTAAGAATTGATCAACTAGCTGAGAGAAAGAGTGTATTGAATTCAAAGGTAAAGAGAAAAGCCACTCCAAAGTAGTATCTTTGAGAGATCATGGGAAAAGTTTTACTAACAAGTCCTCTTCAAAGTAGAAATCACTACACATAGCTGTGAATGCTGCCACATGAGTATTAGGATAACCTTTTCCACCATATTTTTCAAATCAAGGAGTTTCAAACTTCTCAGGCGTAGGAGTTCTCAAAATTGCATAAGATAGAGGATTATGAGCATGATAAGTTGGTATATTAGGTTGTGAAGAATTTGTCAAGCTCATCACTTTTTGTTGTAAAGAGGTCATGCCTTGCAAGAGTTGGTTTAGGAGGGCATCATTAGGAGATGCACTTTGAGAATTTGAAGTCGCGGTCATGAAATTTTGAGGAGATTGATTGTGAGTGTTAATGAAAGATGGTTGAGAGTAATTGTGAGTGGAAGGTGGTAGAGAATAGTTGTAGGTAAGAGGTGGTTGAGAATAAGTGGGATTAAGTGGAGGTTGAGAGTAATTGTTCATGAAATAAGTCACCATTGGTGGCTGGTTTTGATAGTTGAATACCACAACTTTGTAATTTTGTGAATTAGTGTTATTAGATACTCCAATACTAGTGGTAGTATTACTACAAGCATGTGCATTAGTAGTTAGAATTTTTGATGTAAATGTAGACATTCTAGTAGTTGGTATAGGTGTCGATACTTGTGTATAAGACGACACGATGACATGTTATTAATAACATTCACACATTCAGTCATTGGCATAACATTATTATGCACTATATGCACTAAGCCTTGAAGTGCCTTAACACCATCTTGTCCTTCTTTTAACAACTCTCTTATGTTATGAATCGCAGGTATAGCTTCTTTTGCTATCCTTTCATTTTCCATAAATGCTTGAAAATCAGCTAATTCTTTATCAAGTTTATTTATTTTCTCATTAGGTACATGTGTTATCACATCAATAAGGTCCTCAACATCATGAAATATTTTTTCTTCGATTATAGTTGTATGAGGAATGATATCTTGCAAAGTTTGTGTTTCTCCTTTTCTAAAGAAAGTGTTCAATGGATTTTTAGATGTAGGAACACCATCAGTTTTAGGGGCACTAGAACCCATTAGTCTAATACTTCTCCTTAAAGGGATATTTCTATTAGGGCAGCAGGTTATAAGACTCATGCAAAAGCATACAACACTCAATGCACACACTAATAGAACAAACTCTAGGATGAAGGTATAGTTATTGAAATACACAGTGTGTAAATGCAAAAATTGGAATGTAAATGCAAAAACACACTATAATGAGACAATACAATCTGAAATCAGACCTAAAAGAGTGGTTTAAGGAGTAGTAAAATTTGAAACAAGATTTTAACCACAAACCCTAGCTATTGCAAAGACTAGGTTATATGAAAAATGCACAATTTCAAGCAAATTTTAACAAATTAAGCATGAAAATGCAAGGTAAATGATTATAAAATGATGTATTGCTTTAATTTATATGATATCTGATGTAAAAATAAGAGATTAGATGAAATTCAATAAAATTGATGCAAACTATGCTAAAATGTAAGCCTAGTATGCCAATTGTTTTCAAAATTTTCCATTTTTTTTAGATTTTCAAATGCAATATGATGATAATGAAATGAATGAATGCAAATCTGAAGTACAACACTTAGAAAGGTACACAATTTAATAATAACATGAGTTCACCAAAAATTTATGTAGGAAAAGTGGGAAAAGGGGTTGATTTGATGGTATGCCTAAATCCTCCTTTCACTACACACATTCAAGGAAATTTAATCGAGTTGAATCACAACTTCTGCAAGAGGATTCACCTATAGGTTGGTTGTCACTTGTAATGATAGAGAAATTTTGAATTTACTAATTACTATATTAATTTAATGTCCAATTATGCTTAAAACCCTAATTATGCAAAATTGTAAACAAATGGAGGAATCCTGACAAATGCTCTCACATAGAGATGCTAAATGGAGATTAGACACTGACCAATTTTTGAAGTTTGGGATCCTAAATTGTTGAGTTCAAAGGGACTAGCACCCAAGCCCAATGTAGTGTTTTCTTCAGGGGATTTCAGACTTCTTCTAACATTAATGATCCTTGTTTCGATGATTTTTAGGTCTGCAAACCCAGAGGGCACATGGACTAGTGTCCAAGCTCTGATGATGCTCTTTTCTGCTTCTTTCTATTAGATTTATAATCCGTATCCCTTACAACACTCCTCCATAGCTCCACTCTGCGAGATTTGATACCTGTCACCTGCAATCACAAGGAGAGGGGTTGGGGGTTGTGGTGTTTAGGAGCTTGCCTTAGTCAAGCCTTGGGATGGCATTCAAGACTTCCAATAGTGTTGTTTGATAAAGAGTACATATCCTTACAGGATAGAGGCAAAGACAAATTGATAAATGATTGAATCAAACACAAATAGATATCACCTCAGAGGTGTAGCTCTCATGGAAGGATGAAGCTCTTTCATGCCATGAGGAGATGGATTGATGAAGCCAAATCTGCAACAAACAAACACAATAACAACACAAGTCTTCTCTGTAGCACAATGAAAGCCTTGAATATCCTTAGCATAAGAACACAAGTTTGCATTATCCATCTCTCTAGTTTAAAATGAAGTCCTAAACATGCTTATATATGCATTCCTACTACAACATTCGTAATTCAAACTTAGGATGTGGACAAGGGAACCTTTTAACGGTCGCAAAATTGACATTCAAATTTGGGACCCTGCCAAAATAGGGCAGGGCAAGGGCATGAGCACCCAAGCCCCAAGACCTATTTTGGGTTAGGGTCTAAGCTCACAGATGTCCCTCAAGCTCCATTTGACATGGGTTTTAGGCCATTTTGTCTTGGGAGTTAATTCTAACATGCATGATGAAAATAAGGCACCCGAGAGCTAAACTTAGAAGGTAAAAGTCCTAAGGGGAAATTTTATGACATAACACTAACAAAGAAGAAAAGTTCATTATTGAATGTCATGCCTTGATTAGTGCAGAGTTAAGTTTGAATTCTTGAGAAGATAAGATATGTTACTATAAAGAAGATACACGTCCAGTGGTTTTCAAGTTTCGTTCCTTATTCTGGACTGATGTTGGATGCTACCTCTCAGGGGGAGCAAGTAGTGGTCATGATGGTTGTGGAATTCAGGGAGAGTAATCTTTATTGTTGGTTGCTTCTAAGGGGGAGCATGCAGAGCAGTAAAAGAAATGTTGTTGCAGATGTTGCAAGTATGAGGTTAACCAGTGTTGTCATTGATGTCAACATACTCATATTGCATTGACAAGAAGGATTGGATGAGCTGTGTACTGAGGATATTGAGAAAATTAGTCTGAATCAGGAACATTGAAGAACAGTAATGAGAAGAAGGAAAAAGTACTCAATAGGTTGAGATTTAGAAGATGCAGATTAAAGGGTTTGTAGATATGAGTCTTGAGATGATCTAGTTAAGATTTCAGAGGTTCGCATGAAGATGTGAAGAAGTTGTGATTGATCAAGTAGAACTGGTTTCAGGAAATGCTCCGGAGTGATAGAGTGTTACAAAGAGGTCCGATGAGATCCGGAAGTGCATTGTCTTATCTTGCAGATTGGATGGAGTGTTTGGGATGTCCTTATTATGTGTCATCTCGATTTGTTCATGGTTTGGAGGTCCGAAAACACCTCTTGTAGTATGATAGTGGGGATAGATTGTGTTCTTGAAGTTCCAGATAAGGAAGAGAAGAGATTCCAGTGAGTAGAGGAAGCGTGGATGTACCTGGTCATTCAGGCAAGCTTGTGAAGGTTCTTGGATCATGTTGAGGTTGTGTTGTTGGTCCGCATTGGTGGTAGAGCTCAGAATTGAAGATATTCTTCCGGATGAAGTTCTTGTTCAGACTAGCTGACTGGATGAGTTGTTCATCTTGCGAATGTTCTTGTGGTGGCCGACCGGATGTGTTATTCATCTTGCGAATGTTCTTATGGTTGATTACCGACTTAGATGATTGTTCCTAAGTTGATGTCTTGTATAAATGAAGGTTTGTGAATTCATTTCAAAGTGTGTGTTGTGGAGCGGATGAGTGTGGTATAGTGAAAGAGTGAAAGGAAGAGCAGGTGTGATTCGGGCTTAAATGGAACTAATCCAGACATGGTGAAGATGTCATTCTCTAGTTCAAGTTTGTGATACTTATGATCTTGTAGACAGTGTGTCTCTTTGTAGGCAGTGTGCCTCCTTGTGAGCAGTGTGCTCGGGCAGTGAGCCCTAATTGGCAAGTGCCATTCATTTTTCTTATTCTTCTAACAGAGAATAATCCTTGGGTTAATCACCTCATGGTTTTTCCCTTAACCAGGTTTTCCATGTCAAAAATCTTGGTGTCTAATGTGTTGATGTTTATCTGCTCCGATGTTTATGCTTTTTGCTTTCATGAATGGTTAATTGATATGCTGTTAACTAACAAAGTAGAATCAAGTGACTGAAGTAGAAGCAAGTTTTTGTAACAACTGATTCACCCCCCTCTCAGTTGTGTGCCCTAGATCTAACAATTGGTATCAGAGCCAAGTTCCTCTGAAAGGAGCTTAACTGCTTGAGGAGATCCAGGATGTCGTCATACAAGAAGGATAGTCCAAAGTTTGATGGAACCAATTTCTCGCTCTGGAAAGGTCACATGAGATGTCACTTGGAGTGTATGGGAAAAACATACTTGTCCATGATTACAAAGGCTTATGTACCTCCACAGGGTGGTCCGACAACTCTGAATGAAATCACAGATGCTGAAAACAATTTGTGGACCAAAGAAGCTCTTCTAAGCACATTGAATGACTCAGAGCTCTCAAATGTTATTGACCTACCAATTGCATATGAGATCTGGGTTAAACTGGAACTTCTGCATGAAGGAGATGAGTTTGTTAAGAGTGCAAAGTTGCAAAGTCTGAAAGGGAAATTTGAAAGATTGAAAATGAGAGATGATGAAAATATCACTACCTTTATGCCAAGAGTGAATGAGCTGGTGTGTGGAATCAGGAATCCTAGTGGAGTTCTGGATGAAAATGAAATTGTTTGCAAAATTCTCAGATCCCTTCCTGCTGCCTACAAAATCAAGGTTGCTGCCATTGATGAATTCAGAGCCCATACAACTGTCACAAGAGAGCAATTGACTGGAAAACTAGCTGCATTTGAAATGACTGAGTTTGGAGATGATCACCCTAAGACTGAATCTACATTCAAAGCCAGTGCCTATGTGAAAGGAAAATAAAGATTTGATCTGGGAGAGAACTCTTCAAGGAAGCTGTCATGGTATGATCAAGCTAGGAAAGACATGGAAGAGGAAGAAGCAGAAATAGCTCATCTTGAAGCCCTCATTACAAAGAGACTGCCAAGAGGATCTGGTAAGTATGAAAGAAAATTACCCTTTAAGTGCTTCAATTGCAATAAGATTGGTCATTTTGCTTCAAGATGTCTAGAAAGATCTGCAAGGTCAAATGCTAACAGACAAAGGTTCCAAAAGAACTGTTATTATGTTCATGAAGAAGATGATAATGAAGGAGTAATAGATGATGAATCAGAAATAGGAAGCAAATCAAGAAATGGATGGGTGTTTATTGCCATCATGGAAGAAGATTCAATATCCTCTGAATCTGTCAATCATAAGGTTGTGGAAAGAGCTTTGGCTGCCCAAGTTGAAGAAAAGGATGATTGGGTTATTGACAGTGGATGTTCTCACCACATGACAGGTGACAAGAACAAGTTCTTAGATTTGGAAAGGTATGAAGGAGGAATGGCAAAGTTTGGTGATAATTCTGCTGGCAGAATCAGAGGTAGGGGAACTATTTCTTTTGATGGAAAGAGAAAAACTGGTAATGTACTATATGTTGAAGGATTGAAGCACAATCTTCTCAGTGTTGGTCAGTTGGTAGACAAAGGCTATGATCTCCGGTTCAAGAATGGAAGATGCAGGATCTTTGAAAGCTCTGGAACTGAGATTGCATCCGGTACTCAGACAAAAGGTAATATCTTCCATCTAGTTGGTTCAAATAAAAGTTGTCTCTTTGTTTAAATTGATCAGAGTTGGTTATGGCATAGAAGGATGTGCCATGTGAATTTTGACAACATCATCAAGATAAGCAATACTCAGGCTGTAAGAGATCTTCCAAAATTGGTGAAACTTACAAATAGTTTGTGCAAAGAATGTCAGCTAGGTAAACAGAGCAGAGTCTCTTTCAAAAGCAAGGATTAGTCCTCTACCAGATTATTGGAATTAATTCATACTGATATATGTGGTCCGACAAGAATCAAGAGTATGCAAGGTGATAGATATTTCATGTTACTGATTGATGATCATTCCCGGATGATGTGGGTTGCCTTCCTAAAAGAGAAATCAGAAGCCCTTGAGAAGTTCAAAATCTTCAAAGCTATGGTAGAGAATCAAACCGGATTGAAATTGAAATGTCTAAGGTCTGATAGAGGTAGTGAATTCACATCCTGTGAATTCATAGATTTTTGTGAAAAGCATGGTATAAAGAGACAGTTGTCTGCTCCTAAGACTCCACAGTAGAATGGAGTAGTTGAGAGAAAGAACTGGACCATCCAGGAAGCAGCCAGGACAATGATGATGGAAGCAAATGTTCCTCAGATGTTTTGGAAAGAAGTTGTCAGCAATGCAGTCTATACTCTTAATCGAGTTCAGATTAGAAGCAATACCAGTAAGACTCCTTATGAACTCTGGTTTGGTATAACCCCTACTGTGAGGTATTTTAGAGTATTTGGTAGCAAGTGTTATATCAAAAGAGATGAAGACTTAGGAAAGTTTGATGCTAGAAGTGATGAAGGAATTTTCTTGGGTTACTCCACTCAAAGCAAAGCATACCGGTGTTACAATAAGAGATTGAGAAAGATGATAGAAAGTACAAATGTGAAGGTTGATGAAGGAATTGAGAAGCCCTCAAGGTTCTATGAATATGATGAAGATGATCAGAATGATTCTCTGGTGCAAGGAGCTCAATCCTCCTCTGAAATTCAGATCCAAACTGATCTGGTAAATCAGGAAGAAGAAGTTTGTTTGAATGAGCCTGATCAAGAAATTGTAGTTCAAGAAACTCCCAAAGTTCCAAGGTATGAAACTCTAAATCATTCTGAAGATCAGATCATAGGTGACAAAAGAAAAGGGGTACAAACAAGGAGAAGAATTGCTCAAGATTCAAATGAATACTGTCTGATTTCAAAGATTGAACTTAAGATAATAAATGAAGCTTGCAATGATGAAAACTAGACCAAAGCAATGGAGGAAGAGTTGATGCAAATTGAGAAAAATCATACTTGGGATCTTGTTCCTAGACCTAGAAATAAGAATGTGATTGGAACCAAATGGGTCTTCCGGGACAAACTAAATGAAGTTGGTGAAGTAATCAGAAACAAAGCCAGACTGGTCTGCAAAGGCTACTCTCAAATAGAAGGAATTGATTTTGAAGAATCCTTTGCTCTGGTGGCAAGAATTGAAGCAGTCAGATTATTTCTTGCATTTGCTGCCTTCAAAGACTTCAAGGTATATTAGATGGATGTCAAGTCTGCCTTCCTCAATGGTGATTTGGAAGAAGAAGTATACATTGAGCAACTGGATGGATTTCAATTGTCTAATCATGATGATATGGTCTGCAAGTTGAAGAAAGCACTGTATGGACTGAAGCAAGCCCTAAGAGCATGGTATGAAAGGTTAGATAAGCATCTTGTGCAGATTGGTTTCAATAAAGCTACTGCTAATAGTAACCTATATTTCCAAATAGATAATGAAAACATCTTGATTGTTGAAGTATTTGTTGATGATATCATCTTTGGAGGAAAAGACAGTATGTGTAAAACCTTTGCAAATCAAATGAAAAGTGAGTTTGAAATGTCAATGCTTGGTGAAATGAATTTCTTCTTGGGTCTGCAAATCACTCAGATAAAGAAAGGCATCTTTATCTCTCAGACCAAATATGCAAAAGAATTGTTGAAGAAATTCAGAATGGAAGATTCAAAGCCAATGAACACTCCTATGGCAATTGGATGTAAGTTGAGCAAAGATGATGACTCTCCTAAAACAGATCAGACCAAGTACAGATCAATGATTGGAGGACTATTGTATCTCACTCAGACTAGGCTAGATATAATGCAGGCTGTTGGTCTTGTGGCAAGATTTCAGGCTGATCCTAGAGAATCTCATGTCTTGGCAATCAAAAGAATTTTTAGGTACTTGAAAGTTACAGTTGAGTATGGTCTATGGTATCCTAGAGATCAGGATTTCTCTCTCCATGCATACACAGATGTAGATTGGGCAGGAGATGTGGATGATAGGAAGAGTACAAGTGGAGGAGCTTTCTTTTTGGGAAAAAGATTGGTTTCTTGGCTAAGTAAGAAACAAGATGCAATATTTCTATCTACAACTGAAGCAGAATACATTGCAGTAGTAGGTAGTTGCAGTCAAATCTTATGGATGAAGCAAATGCTAAGAGACATTAAAGTTGAATATGAGGAGCCTATCACAATTTTTTGTGATAACTCAAGTGCAATTAATATTTCTAAGAATCCGGTATTGCATTCTAAGACTAATCACATATCTATCAAGTTTCACTTTCTAAGAGAACAAGTGAACAAGGATGAAGTCAGATTGGAGTATGTACCCTCCAAGGATTAGATTGTAGATATCTTTACTAAACCTTGTCCCAAGGAGTCTTTTGAGTATCTCGGGGAGAAGTTAGGGGTCATGGCCCCTCCGGTGATGAACTAGAATGCACTGATGTGCATCAGTCCGATGGATATCACAGTAATATCTTGTGATCCAGATTGATGATGGGGAGCTGCTACTAAGGGGGAGCAGCTGGTATGATTCTGATGTGTTAGAGTTGCAAATATGAGCCCTTTGCCATTGATGTCAAAGGGGGAGAGAAGACATGTGAAAAACAAGTGGTTGATGATCAAAGGGGGAGCAGTAAAGGAAGAGAAGACATGTGAAGAGTTGTTGCTGATAGGGGGAGCTGTGACAGAAAGGAGAAGATCTTGTCTTGATGGTTTTTTCACATCATATGTTGCAATCAATGACAAAGGGGGAGATTGTTGCAAGTATGAGGTTAACCCGTGTTGTCATTGATGTCAACATACTCATATTACATTGACAAGAAGGATTGGATGAGCTGTGTGCTGAGGATATTGAGAAAATTAGTCTCAATCAGGAACAGTGAAGAACAGTAATGAGAAGAAGGCAAAAGTACTCAATAGGTTGAGATTTAGAAGATGTGGATTAAAGGGTTTGTAGATATGAGTCTTGAGATGATCCAGTTAAGATTTCAGAGGTCTGCATGAAGATGTGAAGAAGTTGTGATTGATCAAGTAGAACCAGTTCTGGGAAATGCTCCGGAGTGATAGAATGTTACAAAGAGGTCCGGTGAGATTTGGAAGTGCATTGTCTTATCTTGTGGATTGGATGGAGTGTTTGGGATGTCCTTGTTATGTGTCATCTCAATTTGTTCATGGTTTGGAGGTTCGGAAGTACTTCTTGCTGTATGACAGTGGTGATAGACTGTGTTCTTGAAGTTCTGGATAAGGAAGAGAAGAGATTCCAGTGAGTAGAGGAAGCATAGATGTACCTGGTCATTTAGGCAAGCTTGTGAAGGTTCTTGGATCATGTTGAGGTTGTGTTGTTGGTCCACATTGGTGGTAGAGCCTAGAATTGAAGATATTCTTCTGGATGAAGTTCTTGTTCAGACTAGCCGACCGGATGAGTTGTTCATCTTGTGAATGTTCTTGTGATGGCCGACCGGTTGTGTTATTCATCTTGTGAATGTTCTTATGGTTGATTGCCGACTTAGATGATTGTTCCTAAGTTGATGTCTTGTATAAATAAAGGTTTGTGAATTCATTTCAAAGTGTGTGTTGTGGAGCAGATGAGTGTGGTATAGTGAAAGAGTGAAAGGCAGAGCAGGTGTGACTCAAGCTTGAATGGAACTGATCCAGACATGGTGAAGATGTCATTCTCTAGTTCAAGTTTGTGATACTTATGATCTTGTAGACAGTGTGTCTCTTTGTAGGTAGTGTGCCTCCTTGTGAGCAGTGTGCTCAGGCAGTGAGCCCTAATTGGCAAGTGCCATTCATTTTTCTTATTCTTCTAATAGAGAATAATCCTTGGGTTAATCACCCTGTGGTTTTTCCCTTAACCGGGTTTTCCATGTCAAAAATCTTAGTGTCTAATGTGTTGATGTTTATCTGCTCCAATGTTTATGCTGTCTGCTTTCATGAATGGTTAATTGATATGCTGTTAACTAACAAAGTAGAATCAAGTGATTGAAGTAGAAGCAAGTTTTTGTAACAACTGATTCACCCCCCCTCTCAGTTGTGTGCCCTAGATCTAACAGCAGAGCAGTAGTAAGCAAGTATAAGATTGAGCAGTTATCTAAAAGTAAGATTTAAAGAAAGATGTGTAGCCCTTTTCCATTAATGTCAAAGGTGGAGAGAGAGAAATGTGAAAAAGAAAAGAGATGTGAAAAAGAAAAGAGTTAGTGGTTTCGGAGAGAGAGTAAGATGTGTAAAAGAAAGAAAGAAAGGGGGAGAGTAAGAAAGAAAAGGAGTTTGGTGTAGAGTTGTGTCTTGATGGTTTTCCACATTATGTGTTGGGATTAATGACAAAGGAGGAGATTGTTGCAAGTATGTGTAATTGGTGTTGTCATTGATGTCAACAAGCTTGTGTTGTTGTTGGTGTCAACTATGTGAGTAAGAAATGATGCATGAGTATGAGTAGTTAGTGTTGAGTGAATACTAGATCTCTGATGTTGAGGTTGTTGCATTGGTATGAGCTATTTGGTTGAGTTACTTTGCTGAAGATGATTTGGTTGCTTTGAAGAGGTGCTAAAGATGTCAAGAATATGTTTTTGTTGGCTAGTTTCCAAGTGCTTTTGAGAAAATTTGATTATTAAAGGAAGTAGTGTGTTGAAGTGACATTTTGGTTTATAGAGTAGTGTTCTAGTTTTGCTCTGCATTTCCTCTATGATGAAGATCTATCTTTGTGGTTTGGATATGTTCTTTAGAGATGTTAAGAGATGTTATACTCCAAATTTGGTGTTCTAGTTCGTTGAGCAGAAGAAGTTGTGTTCACCAGTGTGTGGACTGTATTTCTGAGTGTTCAGAGGTGTCTAGGAGAAATGTCTTTGCTCCGCATTTCTCCATAAAGTAGTTTTAGGTCTTACAGTTTTGGAATTGTGCTTATAAGGTTTATATTTTTCCTCTATTGAAGTTGTTTGTGGTTTGGTGCTCTAGAAGTTAATTTCTAGAGATATAGTGTATGACAGAGACAGTTAAGCATAATGGATAAATAGGATAAGGTTATAGTGCGACAGGTGAAAGTTGTTGTGGAGGAATTTGGTGAATTTTAGGTTGTTTCAAAATGTTTATGGAGTACTCTAGATTGTGTTGAATCCTTACATGTGGTCCACAAGACATCATTAGGTTTGAGGAAGTGTGCACTTAAAAGTTCTTTATGTTAACACAGGTTTGACTGATCTTGGGTGTTTACACTAATTACGGAGTTACTTTGGTGATTGTGAAAGTGTGGAGTAGCATGCTTGGATGAATTTAGGCCAAAGCTAAGGTGTGTTATGGTCCTCCTTCATTCCTTTCCACTATGGGAATGTTTAGGTCCATACCTAATTTGAATTTTCTGGGTTAAGGTGATTTGCCGACCTTGGAGAATGTTCTCAAGGTTGAAGATAGAATAAATGAGTATCAAGGGATTGTGATTGAGTGTGCATGTGATGGATGTGATTTGAGTAATAGTGTGGTACAGTACAAGCATTCATGTGTTAGAGTACTGGATGTAGTGAGCAGAAGGTGTCTACAATTCTTTAGTGTGACTGTAGAGGTGTTGATGGTGTTGCGGTGGAATTCTTTGTTGCATTGAGATGGTTTTCTCCTTGTATTAAACTTCTCTATCTTCTTCTCTATTCTGGAAGTGAACCTTGACAGTGAGCCCTTTGGTAGTGAACCTTTTGTAATTCAGTGTTGATACTACTTTATATTGTGAGCTAATCCTCACCATAGTTTTTCCCTTCTTGGGTTTTCCATGTAAATCTAGTGTTCTCTTGTGTTTCATGTTGGTTTGATTTAGTTTCTGTTATTTGCTTTCATGCTTAATCATCATAATAGTCTAAGTGTTAATTGAATCTATGTGGATCTAAATGTGTGTGGGAGTTTTGAAATTTTAAGATACAATTGATTCACCCCCCTTTCAGTTGTCTTGTGCATTCAACAATTGGTATCAGAGCCTAGGTCACGGGTTCAAACTCCAGCTTGCACTGGGGGGATTGTTTCAACATGTGCGCCCTTGGTCTCCTTGTGCTGTGTAGTACATTGCTTGGGTTCATGACAAGGCTTAACCACCTCCCATGGATTCATTAACTCTAGTGGTTGTATCAGGCATTAAAAGGTTGATCTTTTGGTGCAATGGCAATTGTCTTTGCAATAGTCACATTTCTAGTTCTAGTCTCATTTATAGATATATCAAAGTTTCAATCTAGATTCACTACTTCTAATTTAAAATGATCATTTAAGATTGGTGGTGATACTTGATTATATTTCCAAGCTCATTAGTCCCATGGAGATTCAATATATGTATGATATCTAGATCCGATGTGTTTCCTTCACCATATTCATTCTATTTTGGAAGGTAGTTATCTTGGTTATAGCTTCAAATATTGAATTCTATTAACACTAAGAGTTTAGTAGCATATCAAGACCTTGAGAGGATTATATTGTTTAATATAATTTGAGAATTCTATAAAACACATGTTTGTCTATATGTTTTGAAGGTTGAGGCCTCATGTTGTATGCCCATTCTGATAGATTATAAGGAGATTCATGACTTGAATCAATAAATTTATATTGTATTATATATTGAGCTCTATATTGTATGTATTTATCGTATGATTGGATAATATTTCAATGCACCCTTTGGCCATGCTTGCATCATACTGCCATGCCAACCTAATGGAATCACTTAGTAAACTTATCCTATATTGCATTAAAAAATAGAAGCTTAAATAATACCCCTAGTTTTCATTTCTACCTAAATATTTAGACTTTTTAGGAATCCTATTTGTACATAATTCCTATTAAAATATCCCCTATATTTTTACCATTTATCCTAAGTTCCTATTTTTTAAAGACATTTTTACCCTTATTTATTTATACTCCTCAGATGCTCAAATGAACATTTGATTTCCATAATTGTAACACTTATCTTCAAATGAAAATTCTTGAAAAAATTTTGGTAGGAAATTATGAAAATCAAATACAATAGATTTTATAGTTTAATAATTTTACATTGACCCCTAATGGAAAACATAATTGAAAAAATTAAGGGTAAGTATTTTATGTAAATACATGGTCATTCTTGAACTCCTTTACATGTTTGGATCAATAAAATAAATTAATATTGGTACATAGGGTAAGCTATAATAAAATAGAAATACAAGTATTCATCAATTTCATATCCACCCATTAAAACTAGATAATTCTTGCATATTGATATCATGTTGCAATCCTTTAAATAAGGTATGTATTAACCTCTATAAAAATGATATTTAAAAATTGATAAAAAAAGGTGATGATGTTTTTTAGCATTACCAAGTGACACACTAATTTGATGTATGCGATTCTCTTGGTAGAGAACCACAAGGAGATCCATTTCCATGTTACCTTATGTTTTGTCTTACAAGGTGTACATATGTCAAATCCCTATTTTTGAATCAAACTTGTATCTCTTCTATGATTTACAAATGCCTTCATCATTTACCCACTTAGAAATTAAAATAAAATTACGCAATCACTACATAAAAGCATAACTAACTCCTCTTTGTGCCCTCATGAAAAATGATAGTAAATAGATAGATTAAAATTTATATTTTTTACCTAGCTTCCTATCCCTTAGACCCAACTCCCAACTCCTTCCACTATCTTATTCTCAATGGCTACTAAAAAATATTAATATAATTACCCTCTCTACCCCTAATATTTAGAAATATATCTATCTATACCCCATTATGAAATAATGTGTTGTAAAATTGCCAAACTAGTGACACCCCTGGGTACTCCAACAATATGCCATGTTCAAGACTTTCTCCCTTAAGTATTTCTTAGCATTAACCAAACACATAAACCTTCTATACCACCTCATCATATAGTGCTACATGTATCTAGGCCAACTTAGCCTCATGATATGTTACTCGCCTGTGACATGGCCCATCTTATATTGTCAAAATTTCATATATTTTGTATGGTCTTTACTACCATGTTATCTACACAAGAACCCAATTAGCACACAATCACTTACAAAGGTCAACATGATCTCATGCTGATATCATGACCTCTTGCCCAAGGTGCTTTCTAGAAGGGTTTTAGTTTTCATTTTGACACCTATTCTTCATAGAGCTTGTTCTCCCTTATATGAACTCCAATTGGGTTCATTTTTTTACTCTACCTATTTTTTTGGTAGCTATGTTGTGTTTAAGATATTTTTGGTTTTTTGTGGAACCTTTTTTTACATTCTATAGTTTTATTAGACTTTTGTTGAGTAGTTCTCATTTTGGGAACTTTTAGAGCTTTCTTCTTGCACATACAAACTTATTTTTTAGTGTCATTTTTTTAAGATGCATTATTTTTCACATACTTTTCTTTGGTGCTCTAATTTTTTTCATTTTAAGTTAGAATTATATACTTTAGCATATTGGTTATTTTTATAAACTATAAAAAATTATAGAAAATGACATGCATGTTGTTTGTTCTATTATAAACACACTACTTATAAAGTGTCATATTTATCTTGTCCTAGAGGATTCTTTCATTGAGTAATCCAAGAGGTGTACACTCTTGTGGTTATGTATTCTTGTATTTTATTCCTACATTCTTTTCCATTCTGTAAAATTGAACAACAACAAAATCCTATGCTAACACCCTATGACTATTTCACATGGAAAAGCAAAATGATAATACTACTAAGGGCTAATGGATGTTTAGCATATTTTAGGAAATTCTAAAAGATCCCATTATAGAGGTTGATAAGATAATGTGGTTGAACTATTTTCTATGTCTTTCTATATCCCCTAATATTCTATTTCATGTTGAGTCACTTAACACACCTAAGGTGGTTTTAGAAAATCTACAAGGATTATTTCATAAGACATTTGAAAACAAAGGTCATCAACTTTAGAATGATCCCATCAGTCTAAGTCCACACAACTATACTAACATTTAAGACTTTATCATATATTTTAAATCACTACTTAAAAAGATACTAAAGGACTATATTATTGAAATAACACACAATTGATCTTATTTGTGATTTCTAAGATCAATCCTAAATATTCTATGTTTGTGTCAACTTTTCATGTGCTACTAAGAACTCCCTAGTTTTATAATCCACTATGCCTTCTTTTGATGCATTTGTAAATGCACTCAATGGGGAGCAAGATAAACTAATTCAGATGGGCACATTGAAGTATTCTAAATACCATGTATTGGTGTCTAAACAACCTAGTAAGCTATATAAGGCTTATGTTAAAACTAAGAGGAAGCAAAAGAACAAGTCACAAAGAAACCAATCATAGTCCTTGTTTCCTTAAATAGAAAGTTATCAAACCTCCTCTTATTCAAAAGGGGACTCAAAAATTATAAAAGTAAGGTCAAGTGTTCTAATTGTAAGAAGTTAAGGCATGATGAACCCAAATGCATGAAGAAACAAATTAATTAGATTAGAAACATTCTCCAAAAGAAGAACATAAGCCTTCTCAGTTTTCTCTCCAAGGGTTCTTCTAGATGATCCACTTAATAAAAATCAAACAAGTTAGTTAGGGGAAAAGGAAAGGTAATTGCTATAATTATTTCTTCCTCTTCTAAGACATGGATTCTTGACTCTAGTTCTTTGTATGACATGGATTTGTCATACGATGAGTTCTCATCAATGGTGTAGATACTCATGTGTGATGACTCATTAGTAGATGTATGGGGGAGAAGTTCTATTAATATGGGTGAGCGAACATTCCACATGATGTTCTATGTGTACCCTTTTTATCAATCAATCTATTTTTGGTCAAGATCATTCATATAGGTACATGTAAGCAAGTTAAGTTTTCACATAATTTAGTTGTGATTTGGGAACTTTGGAGTGATGTTGTAGTTAAAATCAAGAAATTAGATCATCGATATATACTAAATTCATTCTCACATATTATGCCTAATTTTGATTCTACAACACTTCATGCTCACACTAATAACATGAGTAGAATAGGGCATGAGTGGTTTGGCCATCTAAACTATTGATATCTTTAGCAACTAAGTCACTAGGATATGGTCATAGGGAAAGTCATAAAACCCACTTCTCTAATATAGTCTACTAGGGTTCCATCATTAGAAAACATTTTAAATACAAGTTTGATACTTGAGAAAGTCTTGACAAGCTTCACAACTACTAGAGTTGGTTCATAGTGACCTGTCAAGGCCTTTTCCATCCTTGTCATTCAACAAGCCTTGATACATTCTTACCTTTATTGATGACTTTTCCAAATACTCTTGGGTCTACTTTCTTTTTCATAAGAGTTCTATGTTTGAGCACTTTTAAGACTTCAAGGAACTCAAAGAGAAGTAATATATAAATGCTAATAAGCTTTGTTAAATAGATAATGGAGTCTTATTTGAATTGCCACTTTGTGTAATTTTACACTAGCTTTGGAACCTCAAAGTCAGCCTTGAATTTTTGTGGGACATCTAGATGGTGTCAAGTGGTATCAATTACTACATGAAGACACTCATGAGATATTCATTAAGTCAAGTGTTTAGTTTGAGGAAGGATCTTCTATCTTCCCCTCTAACACTTCTCCTTCTTCCTTTAATGTGGATTCCTTGATTGTTGATTGTGCTTTTGAGGACTCACCTCCTCCATCGATAAACATTCATCTAATTCAAAGGATTGACCTCCACTTTCACTATTCGCAAGACTAATTAAAAGGGTTAACCTCCATCTTTTAGTGACTATTCATAGGCTAAGGACTCTTTCCCTTCCAATTTTGTGTCACTTTAAACATGCTAGAGTTGTTAGGGTGTAGGTATGTTATTTGGGGACACTTTAGAGACATGAAGAAGATGATCATAATTCTAGGATCATCCACATATTTTATTACCTCCTTTTTATATCCATAAAAAAATTGTGAAGCATTAGATATTATTGAGTGGGATTCAACAATGGAAAAAGATTATCATTTTATTACGAGGAATCACACTTAGAACCTTGTCCTCCTTCATAAGGAAAGAAAAATGTTTCAATATAGGTGGACTTATTAGACCAAACATGAGCATACATATGTAACTTTTGAAAAGTTCAAGCCAAGACTAGTAGAAAAAACTTTCTCATAGGTTCCTAGCAATGATTTTAATAAGACCTTAGCTCTTGTTCCTAAGATAAAATCCATTTTCCTAATGCTTTCCATTACTTGCTAAATCTTAATGGTTATTCATTAGATCAATATGAAAAGTGTTTTTCTTCATGGATATGCACAAGATGAGATATACATGGAGAATCCATAGGGATTTATTTAGAATTATTCCATGGTATGTAGATGTTTAATGGTAAAAAGGAGGATGGATAGGGTTGATTTGTTTTTTTGGTTTGAGGGTTTGATGGGTTTAGATCCTCCCTTCACCACAAACATTCCATGACATATCAATTGAGTTGAATCTCTACTAAGTGAGAGAATTCACCTAACAAGTTGGGCTATCGCTTGGAATGATGTGGAAGCTCAGATGTTATCAATCAATATCTCAATTTAATTCTCAATTACTCTTAAAACCCTAAATATGCAAAATAATGAATAGACTAGTAAATTCTGATAAATGCTTACAAATTAAGGGAAAGGACAAAGATTAATAACTGACCATTTTTCAAAGTTTGGAATTTAGAATATTCGAGGACAATGCCCTGAGCACCCAAGTCCAAGGAACTATTTTCATCACTGAATGTAGAACTCCTTCTGACACTGATAATCACTGTTCTGACTATTTTTGTCACCCAAAATATGGAGGGCACTACCCCGGGTGCCCAAGTCCAAGACACATTGATTCTCAGGATGTAGAAGCTCCTTCAGATGTGAATTTCCTTGTAACTCTGATTCCCATCTCTATAACTCAGGAGGACATTGTCCTAGGCGCCCATGTCCCGAAAAAGCTCCGTTTCTCTTCTTTCTTTTAGATCCTGAATCCTTGTCGTTTGCAACCTTCCTCTGCAACTCCACTCTATAAAAATTAGTACCTGTAACCTATAATCACAAAGGAGTGTGGTTGGGTGTTGTGGTGTTTAGAGGCTTATCTTAGTCAAGCCCCAAAGAGATGTTCAAGTCTTCTGAACACTGTTGTCAGATAAGAGTGCATATCCCTGCAGGATAGAGGCAAAATATAAATGATAAATGATAGAAAAAACAATAGATGTCACCTTGAAGTGTAGATCTCAAATAAATGAAGGCTCTTCAATCACATGAGAAAATGAAGTTAAATTTGTAATCACAAACACAATAACAATGCTCTGCTTTACAACAATGAATATCATGGATGCTCAAAAATTAGAAGTATACCTAAAGTTTGCAATCATCTTCTAGTTTACAAATGAAAACCTTGTTGGAAATAGTCTGAACAATTGAGGGGGGGGGGTGAATTAGTTGTCTCACAAATTTAACCTTTTCTTCTTTTAATCTTCTTTATCAACTTACAATTAGATCAATAATGTAAACATTAAAGCATGAATTAACAACATATGAGCAGAAATAAAATTAACACACATAACACCAAGATTTTTATGTGGAAACCTGGTTAAGGGAAAACCACAGTGGGGGTTAACCCACAAGATTCGTACCTTGTTAAAAGTACTTAAAAGAAAAGAGAAGGCACATGCTTTCGGGCTCACTACCTAGAGCTCACTGCTCAAGAGAGGCTTATTGCCTATAGAATTTATGTTTAATATAGAAAGAATTAACTGATAAATAACATCTCCTTCATGCTTGGTTGAGTTTCATTGAGTGCTCACAAAACTTCTGCTCTGCCCCAAATATTTCTTTTCTAACTCTTCATCAAAACAACTCTTGTTCTTCTACTTCTCCTCTGCTTTGTTCTACCTTTGATCCTTTCTTCAGATTATATTATTGTCGCACAAGGATAATTTTCCACAACTCATGAACAAGTATTTATATGCTTCATCAACCTTGGATGAACATCAAGGTCGGCACTACAAACATCTAACTTAATGTGAATCACTAAGTTGTTGGCCAAACATAACTGGAACTCAAATATTCCTTAATCAACACACCATGCTTCATAGAAATGCTCTTAGATCATCCACAACATGCTTGAAACATCTGGTTGGCCAAGACTGGAAAGAACAGCAACACCAAGAGGGAAATCTTCATTGACAGGATTAAACTTCAATGCAGACCTTCAACATAGTAGTCACACGATCCAGAGACTTTCACAAGCACATTGAGTTCAACAATAACATCCACACTACTCCAAATTGTTAGAATCACTTGCATCTTCATCTGATACCTCAAGAACACTGTCTGTCATGACTGTCACACTAGAAAGATTGCTTGCAGACCTCTAAACCACGAACCAATTGAATGGATGATACACAGTGACTTCCCAAACATGCCTCTAGATTCACAGCTCATCATTTGACATATCCAGAACAATCTGGACCTCTTTCCTATCACTCTATCTCTTTTGAACACTGCAAAACTAGTTCTACTCAGATGGCCATAGCTTCTTCAAATCTTCATGCGAACCTTTCAAAGCTTAACTGGAGATTCTTTAGACAATCCTCTACTCAGCCATATGGTCTGCATACATTGATCCTTATTAATTTTCTCAATATCCTCAACAATCCAGTTTTCTATACAGGCAACAAAATAGGATACAGTTGACACCAATGGTAACAAGGATATGTTGACATCAATGACAACACCGCTTAGGCACATATTTGCAACAATCTCCCCCTTTCTCATTAATGGAAACATATGATGTGAAAAACTAATTTGACCATCAAGACAAGACCTTCTCTCCTTTTCTCTTATCACTTTTGCAATCACTTCCTTCATTGCTCCCCCTTTCATCAGCAACTAGTTTTTCAGATGAACTTCTCTCCCCCTTTGACGTCAATGGGAAAGGGCACATATTTGTAGTCTTTTCTTCTTATTTTTGTTTTAGACCAAAAAATCATATGCAGACTAATCCCCCTGAGTAGTGCCTCCTTGACATCAATCTGGATCACAAGATGTGACTGTGAATTCTACCAGACCGATGCACTCTAGTGCATCTTAATTCTAATCAGGAGGGGTAATAACCCCCAACTTCTCTCTGTGATACTCAAAATTATCCTTGGGAAGAGGCTTAGTGAAAATATTCACAATCTGATCCTTTGAAGATACAAACTCCAACTTGAATTCATTCTCATTTACCTTCTCTCTCAAGAAATGAAACTTTATGGATATGTGCTTTGTCTTTGAATGCAACACTAGATTCTTTGAGATGCTTATTGCACTTGAATTATCATAGAAGATTGTGACCAGTTCCTCAAACACAATTTTGATGTTCTTAAACATTTGCTTCATCCACAAAAATTGAGTGCAATTTTTTGCTACTGCTATATACTTTGCCTCTGCTATAGATAGGGATATTGCCTCCTACTTTTTGCTTAGCCAAGAAACCAATCTACTTCCAAAGAAGAATGCACCACCACTAGTACTTTTCTTGTCATCCACATCTCCTACCCAATCAGCATCTGTATATGCATGAAGAGTAAAGTCATTATCTTTTGGATACCACAATCCATAATCAATTATCCCTTTGAGATATCTGAAAATTCTCTTGATTGCTACAACATGGGATTCTTTAGGATCAGTTTGGAATCTAGCAACAAGCCCAACCGCATTCATGATATCAGGTTTGGTCTAAGTTAGATAGAGCAGTCCTCCAATCATTGATCTATACCCTTTCTGATTTGCCTTAGGGGAGTCATCATCTTTACTCAACTTACATCCAGTTACCATAGGTGTACCTACTGGCTTTGAATCTTCCATTCCAAACTTCTTCAATAATTCTTTCACATACTTAGACTGAGATATAAAGATCCCTCTATCTGACTAAGTGATTTGCAAAACTAAGAAGAAATTCATCTCACCAAACATGGACATCTCAAATTCACTTTGCATCTGATTAGCAAATGTTTTGCACATGCTCTCATTTCCACCAAAAATGATATCATCAACAAATACCTCAACAATTAGAATATTCTCATGATCAATCTTGAATTAAAGATTATTATGAGCAGTGCCTTTGTTATATACTAGCTTTAGCAGATACTTATCTAATCTTGCATATTGGGCTCTTGGGGCTTGTTTGAGTCCATGTAATGCTTTCCTCAATCTGCAGACCATGTCTTTTTGATTAGACAACTAAAATCCTTCCAGTTGCTCAATGTAGACTTCTTCTAACTCTCTGTTTGGGAATGTTGATTTGACATCCATCTGATAGACCTTGAAATCTTTATAAGTAGCAAATGCAAGAAATAACCTGACTGCTTCTATTCTTTCCACTAGAGAAAAAGTTTCTTCAAAATCAATTCCTTCCACTTGAGAATATCCTTTGCATACCAATGTTACTTTTTTTCTTATAACTTCACCATCTTCATTTAGTTTGTTCTGAAAAACCCATTTAGTTCTAATCACATTTTTGTCCTCGGGTCTAGAAACAAGATTCCAAGTGTGATTCTTTTCAATTTGCATTAATTATTCTTCCATTTCCTTTACCCAGTTTTCATCTTCACAAGCTTCACTTACTATTTTTGGTTCAATCTTTGAAATTAGACAAATCTCTTCTTGATCTTCAACAATTATTCTCCTAGTTCGAACACCTTTATTTCTATCTCCTATGATTTGATCTTTAGGATGATTCATCCTTACATACCTTGGAGTTTTGGGATTTGCTTGAACTTCTATTTCTTGAGCTTGTTCCTCAACTTATGCACCATCCTCTTGAATTATAGGATTTTTCAGATCAATCTGGATCTGAATCTAAGTTTGCACTTGCCTTTCTTCACTTGGATTTTCATCTTGATCATCTGAATCATATCCGCAAGTCCTAGAATGTCCTTCCTTGTTCTCATCATCTCTGACATTAGCACTTTCAACAATCTTTTTCAACCTCTAGTTAAAGCACCGGTATGCTTTGCTTTGAGTAGAGTAACCCAGAAAAATTTCTTCATCACTTCTTGCTTCAAACTTGCCTAGATCCTCATCTCTTTTGATATAGCATTTACTACCAAAAACTCTGAAATATCTCACAGTAGGAGGATGACAAAACCAAAGCTCATAAGGAGTCTTACGAGAATTGCCTTTGATCTGCACCCAGTTAAGAGTGTAGACAACAGTACTCACAACTTCTCTCCAATAAACTTGTGGAACATTTGTTTCCATCATCATAGTCTTGGTAGCTTCTTGAATGGTTTGGTTCTTTCTTTTTGCAACTCCATTTTGCTGAGGAGTCCTAGGAACAGATAACTATCTTTTTATTCCATGCTTTTCACAGAATGTATCAAACTCACCAGAGGTAAACTCTCCACCTCTGTTGGATCTCAGACATTTTATCTTCACACCAATCTCATTTTCCACCATAACTTTGAACACTTTGAATTTGTCAAGAGCTTCTAATTTTTCTTTTAAGAAAGTTACCCACATCATCCAGGAGTAATCATCAATCAACAACATAAAATATCTATCTCCTTGCATACTCCTAATTCTAGCAGGACCACATAGATCAGTATGCACAAGTTCCAATCGCCCACTTGAAAATTGTTCTTTACTTTTGAATGTGTTTTGTTTTGCTTACCCAATTGACATTCTCTACACATGTTATCAGGTTTCACAAGTATTGGAAGATCTCTCACAGCCTGAGTAGAACTTATCTTGACAATGTTATCAAAATTCACATGACACATTCTCCTATGCCACAACCAACATTGATCTATCTGAGAAATCAAATAACTTTTTCCAAAACTACTTAATTGAAAGATGTTACCTCTAGTTTGTGTACCAGATGCAATTTTAGTTCTGGAGCTTTCCAATATTCTGCATTTGCCATCTTTCAATTGGAGATCATAACCCTTGTCAACCAATTGTCCAACACTAAGAAGATTATGCTTCAGCCCTTCCACATACAGAACATCATTGGTGTTATTCTTACCATCAAAAGAGATGGATCCTCTACCACAGATTCTACCAGTTGAGTTATCTCCAAATTTTACAAGCACACCTTCATATTTTTCAAGTCTTACAAACTTCCTTTTATCACCAATAATATGATGAGAACATCCACTATCAATCACCCATTCATCCTTTTCAACAACCTGAGCAGCCAAGGCACTTTCCACATTTTCACAGCTAGCAGATTCAGTAGACATTAGATCTTCTTCTTTGATAGAAATGAACACCAAATCATTTTCAGTGGAACCTCCATGATCAGATTCATCATCTGTGACTCCTTCTTCACCAGCTTCTTGGACATAGTAAAATTTCTTTTGACCTCTATTTCTGTTAGGGTTTAGTTTTGAAAACCTCTCTGGACATCTTGAGGCAAAATGACCAATCTTATTACAAGCAAAAAATTTGAGTGGCAACTTTCCTTCATACTTACCAGATCCTCTTATCATTCTTTTGGCAATAAGAGCTTCAAGATCTGCAGTCTCAATTTCATCATCTTCAAGATCCTTCCTTGCCTTCACAAATCTGTTTGATCTTGTTGAAGAGCTTTCACCCAGATCATATCTTTGTTTTCCATATACATTGGCCTTAAATGCAGATTTAGACTTAGGAAGAGAATCACCAAACTCACTTAATTCAAAAGCTAAAATTTTTCCAACCAGCTGATCTCTTGTAACTTCTGAGACAGTCTTGATGTCCTCTATAGAAGGAACCTTATGTTTGTATAAATTAGGTAAAGATCTGAGCACTTTTACCACAATCTTTGATTCTTCCAAAGTTCCACCAGCACACCTGATACCACACATAAGTTCATTTATCTTTTGCATGTAGATTGTGATGTTTTCATCTTCACTCATCCTCAGATTTTCAAAATTTGCTCTCAAACTTTGTAGCTTGGAACATTTGACAAATTCATCACCTTCATATAGATTCTCCAACTTCTTCCAGATTTCATGAGCAATTTTTAGTCCAAAGACATTTGTCATATCTGAATCAGTCAAGGAACTCAACAAGGCTTCTTTAGCTCAAAGGTTATTTTTAGCATCTTTGAGTTGATCTGGAGTTGAAGGACCTTTCTCTAGAGGTTTATACTCATCATTGGTTATCACCCAATAAGCATCACCCATGCATTACAAATGGCACTCCATGCGACTCTTCCAAACAAAATAATTTGTTCCATTAAATCTCGGAATATCCTTCTTGTAGGCAACATCCTGGATCTCCTCAAGTAGTCAAGCTTATTTTAGAGGATCTGGCTCTGATACCAATTATTAGAAATAGTCTGGACAATTGAGAGGGGGGTGAATCAGTTGTCTCACATATTTAACCTTTTCTTCTTTTAATCTTCTTTATCAACTTACAATCAGATCAATAATGTAAACATTAAAGCATGAATCAACAATAAATGAGCAGAAATAAACTTAACACACATAACACCAAGATTTTTATGTGGAAACCCAGTTAAGGGAAAACCATAGTGTGGGTTAACCCACAAGATTCATACCCTGTTAAAAGTACTTAAAAGAAAAGAGAAGGCGCATGCCTTCGGGCTCATTGCCGAGAGCTCACTGCTCAAGAGAGGCTCACTGCCTACAGAATTTATGTTTAATATAGAAAGAATTAATTGATAAATAGCATCTCCTTCATGCCTAGTTTAGTGTCATTGAGTGCTCACAAAACTTCTGCTCTGTCCCAAATATTTCTTTTCTAACTCTTCATCAAAACAACTCTTGTTCTTCTGTTTCTCCTCTACTATGTTCTACCTTTGATCCTTTCTTCAAATTATATGATTGCCGCACAAGGATAATTTTCCACAACTCATCAACAAGTATTTATACACTTCATCAACCTTGGAATGAAGATCAAGGTTGGCACTATAAACATCTAACTTAATATGAATCACTAAGCTGTCAGCCAAACATAATTGGGACTCAAATCTTCCTTAATCAACATGCCATGCTTCATAGAAATGCTTTTAGATCATCTGCAACATGTTTGAGACATCCGATCGGCCAAGACTGGAAAGAATAGAAACACCAAGAGGGAAATCTTCATTGACAAACTTAAACTTCAATGCGGACCTCCAACATAGTAGTCACATGATCTAGAGACTTCCACAAGCACATTGAGTTCAACAATAACATCCACACTACAAATTGTCAGAATCACTTGCATCTGCATCTGGTACCTCAAGAATACTATCTGTCATGACTATCACACTAGAAATATTTCTTGTGGACCTCCAAACCATGAACCAATTCAATGGATGATACACACTAACTTCCCAAACATGCCTCTAGATCCGCAGATCATCATTTGACATATCTAGAACAATCCAGACCTCTTTCCTGTCACTTTGTCTCTTTTGAACACTACAAAACTAGTTCTGCTCAGATGGCCATAGCTTCTTCAAATCTTCATGTAAACCTTTCAAAGATTAACTGGAGCTTCTTCAAATAATCCTCTACTCAGCCATATGGTCCGCATACTGATCCATATTAATTTTCTCAATATCCTCAACAATCTAGTTTTCTATATAGGCAACAAAATAGGATACAGTTGACACCAATGGCAATAAGGATATGTTGACATCAATGAGAACACCACTTAGGCACATATATGTAACAAACCTAATCATGCTTATATATGCAACTACAAACATTCCCACTAATAATTTTGTAATTCAAACTTTTGGTGTCAGCATAGGAGCGAACAACGATCATATAACCGACACTTCAAATTAGGGCCTAACCCAAAATAAGGAAGGACTAGGGCACAAGTGCCCAAGTCCTCCCCCCATATTTGAGGTAAGAGTCATCAAAATAGCACTCCCTATGTCCTATTTGCCACAATATTTGGGTTTCCTCATCAGGATTCAAAATTAACACACAAGATGCTCTAAATGCACTTTAAGGACCTGAGAGGGAAACCTTAAGAGGGAAAAGCCCCCAAGGGGACATTTTATGACATAAAATTTAGCCCCCACTTTAATGTATGTATCAATGCAAGGCCCATACATGCATTAAAGTATGGTCAACAAACATAGAAAACACGCCAAGCATGATGAAGACATGCCAAACACATTGAAGACAATAACAGGCATGCAAAACACAGAGAAGACAGTTACAGTCACACAAAACACAATCAATATAGTGAATGCAGTGATCATTTATTTTTTCATTTTCTCATATATAAAATGCAAATGCAAGTACACAAAAAGTAAATACACAACCAAAATGCAAGAGGAGCTCATTGCCACTAGTCTTGAGACTGCATAAGGGGCAACAAACACGCAATACAAATCCCAAAGTGTAGGAGGAGCTCATCGCCACCAGTATTGAAACTACACTTGAGAACAAACATGCTATACAAATCCCAAAGCATAGGAGGAGCTCTTTGCCACCTGTCTTGAAACTATGCTTGGGAACAAACACGCCATACACACACACATGGAAGGCATAGAGAAAACACAACAAACAAGTGATGGAAGAAACATATTGCTAGGTTCTCTACCATCACAGGCACATTACAAGCACACATCGATGATTGGGCTTTGCCACAACAATTGTTGAAGACATGCTTAGATAGGATAGTCTCAGATCCACCCCACCTACTTAGAGGACTTTTTAGAAAATGACAGGATGTGCAATCTCCTCAAGAAATACACCATCCCCGGCTCCACAGAGGACTTAAAATAAAAAGGATATTCACAATATCCCACCTTTGCAGAGGGCTTAATGATTGCAATATAAAATAAAGATGTGTACTTGCTAAGAGATACAACATCTCGCCTTTGCAGAGGGCTTACAAACACACTTCGTTAGTACCAAAATCATCAAACAACTTAACTTATATATGCCCCCACTTTAAGGTGGTTGATATCATGTACCAATATTAAGCACGTTAAGATAGAGAGAAAACACACAAGGGAACATGAGATCTCACAAAGCCCAAGCCCCCAAAGGTAACATGTACTTTAGGATCACCAAATGTTCCCGCAAACACATAATTTCCTGTAAGAAAAGGTGTTAGCAACCATATAATTATGATAAATAACAATGCATGTAATCATTCACATAAAGAGCCAAGCAAGGCGAGATCCAAGATAAACAAAGTGCATGGAGCAGCAGTATTGTTATGTTTTCTAAGTGTGATAAGACAACATCAAAATATCACATGGAGTGATTCTACGAGCCAAGTCGGATAATATATATCAACCCCCTCGTCATATATGGATTGGGTCCATTTTTTGATTTATTGCTAAAGGGACACTAGGTCCATATCAGTATTAAATATTTTTTCATCATCTGCTAGCTAGATAGAACCATTAGAAGAAGGTAAACAATAAATTGAGAGAGAAGAAACAAGTGCCTTATGGACAATCATGTAGGAGGGTGCCTCTAGGTCACCAACCGTAATGCTATGTCTGTCAAACACAACACACAACAATGAAAATAAAGGAGAGGAAATATAGAACAATGATGATACGATTAGAAGAAGGGTCACAACAGCAGTGGTCTCCAAGTATCCTAACCTTACAAGAGAATCAAGGGTCATTCTAGGAGGCCTAAACAACATAGCACATCACAGGGGAACACAACACAAAGGTAAAGGGTTAGAAATACTTACCTGATACAATCCAATGTTAAGAACATACATAGCTAGGAAGGGGCCATCCTTGAGAGCAACTATAATAATTGCCACAATGAGTGTTGCTTAAAGAAGGAGAAATGTTCACCTAATTCTTAGGGATAGCTCCTGGTGAACAATTCTTGTCTATCATCCCAGGATGTCTCTCATGTTGTTTTATTCTTGTTGATATTACATTGACATTAAGATTAGGATGAGGAGAGGCTTTGGTGGGTTTCAAAGAGCGGTATCTTATACCAGATGTATAGTTAATTCTAGCATCTTGTAAAGGTACTCTGATTCCTTGTTGATTTACACCACATCCATTACCTGCATAGTCATGATTTTTGTACAATATTTGAAATCCATGACAATAGAGAGAGTCCATTTCTTTAGAAGATGGTGAAGCTTGATAGGTCTCATAATTTGTAGTATAAGTGAGAGTATTGTCTTTGTTTTCTAGCAAGGAAGCTTTGGTTTTCTTAGGTGTTTCCAAAGTTTTCTTATATGAGATCACTACAACTTTTGATGTGTTAGAGTTAGTGAGTTTATATTCCCCTATACTACAAGGATTAAAATCTAATGAACCTCAATCATCACTGAAAAGTGCATTTGATGGTGTAGAGTCTTGCACAACATTATCTGTGGCAAGAGGTATTGATGAATCCACTCGTAAGTTGTTTAAACTCGTATGTTTGTTAACTTGTTTTTGCTTTTCAATATGTAAATAGTTATCTGATTCAAGATTGAATTTTATGGTGTGGAGCTTGTTTTGATAAGTGAACTTTAGTGATCGATGAAGGGTAGATGGAACTACCCCCATGGCATGAATCCACAATCTACTGAGAATCATATTATATGAAAGCGATCCAGGTATGACATTAAAAAGGGTAGATAATGTCATAGGTCCAACTTTTATAGGTAAAGTTATGGTACCCATAGATTTTCTACCAATATTATTAAAGCCACGAATGCTAATTATATCTAGTTTGATTAAAGATGTGTCCATCTTGATTTTGTGTAGTAAGTCTATCCGACAAACATTAAGAGTTGATCCATTGTCAATCATAACTCACTTTACCAACTTTGTATTTATCATGGCAAATATTACAAGTGGATCATATTGGTTTTGAACTTCAATTGACGGTAATTCATGTGGTTGAAAGAGGATATCCATTTTGTCGCATGCATACTATCTAATACAACTGCTACATCATTTGACTTAGTAGTAGGTGGGACAATCACCTTTTATAAAGCTTCTTGGAGCATTCCATGGTATGTAGGCAATGTTTGTATTAAATCCCAAAGAGATATCTTAGTCAGAGTAGCACAGAGCTACTCAACAAGATCACATTCTTGACCTTTTTTAGGAGTAAGATGAGGTGGTAGAGGGAGCATAGGTTGATAACATGGAAGAGAGATAGGCACATGAGGTGCTTGCTTACTTTTCTTGTTATTATGGGTGTTATATGTGTGAGAAATCACATTTTGAACACCTTGACTTCTTTGAGTGATTTGTCTTGCATAGTTTAAGATATGATTGGAGGGTCAAGGTGGTTTTCGGTCACCTTGAACCGTAATAATTGGTTTTAAGCAAGAAGGTACACTAGGTGCCCCTGGCATAACCATCTTAGGAACATTGCTACAAATTCTATTAGTGAATATTGAATTAACATTGTTTTCCTATTGATTATACACAACATCTATCCCTAAAGGATTTAATGTGAGAGACCTTTTCTCATCCACTAATGCTACATCTTGGCCAGGGAGAGAATTGGAATGAGAGGAAGGTACAGTGTTGTTAGGAAGGTTAGGTGTTGTAACATTAATAGAGATATCCATAGTCTTCTCATCTAAGGTTCTTGGACATTCAACTATAGGAGAAGTAGGATAACTTATGGAATCATCATTGTCATCATCATCATATGTTTTAGCTATTAATTACAAAGCATTAAGAGGAGTTTCACACTCATCATTCTCAATGTGTTTTGTTAATTATTCAACTACCAAAGGGTATGTATTCATGAGAGATATGAAGTTGTCAAAATCAGATACATAGTCAAGGATTTCAAATGAAGAGCATTTAGATATATCCTTGTGATACATAGCTTGTATATAAGTGAGAACATGAGGATTCATATTAAGAAGTTTGTAGAAATTATCAAAGTTTTTGATATATACATGTAAAGATACCAAAGAACAATGAGATGGAGATGCCATAATGAAATGTCTTGTAACATCAATGTCTAATAAGATCTAAGAAGACAAGACATACAAAGTTTTCAGGTACTTAAATCACCCTAGTTGTGTGACTATTTCACTCTTAAACACTTGTTTGAGGGAAAATGGATAAAATACACACAAATTTTACAACAAACACATGAATAAGAGGAAAGAATGCAACACAACAAGGCCCAATTTGCTAATTCAAAGAAAATTTGTATACAACCCTTGATGTTGAAATACACAATCTGTAATTGAGATAATGAAAGAGTTCAAACATGGTTATCAAATGATGTAAAATTTACATTTTCAAATATATACAAGATCAGATTTAAAAGATTTTTGATATGAACGCAAAAAATAAATGCAAAACTATGTGTAAATATGACCTAAAATGCTTGAATTTTTTGATTTTTTCAATGCAAACGCCTAGAAGAAGAGGTGTTGTAAGGAAATTGATGAGGGGCAGAAGATTATATCTCTGATATCAGTCCAAAAATGTATAAATATCCTTCACAACACACCTATAGTGCATATCTAGAGAGATGACAAGTCAAAATTTAGTGAAAATGCAAGGTTTTCAAACCCTAGACATGAAATTTTGCAAAAAAGACACTATGATGCAACACTACAGCTAGAAATCAGTCCTAATTAGTGTTTTAAAATGGTAGTAAAATCTGAAACAAGATTTTGACTACAAACCCTAGCTATGAAAAATGCACAATTTCAAGCAATTTTCACCAATTTAAGCACGAAAATGCAATGCAAATGAATGATTAATGATGAATTTCTGTAATTTAAATCATATATAATGAAAATAATAGAAAGTAAATTCCAATTAATTTAAATTATGCCAACATGCAAGTCTAAGATACCAATTTTTTAAAAATTTGTCCAAATTTTTCAATTTTTTTGTAATTTTTAAAATGCAATAAAATGAATGAATGTAAATCTATCATACAACACTCAGCAAGGTGCAAAAATTAAAGAAAAAGGTTCACCAAAATGTTTAATGGTAAAAAGGAGGAGGGATAGGGTTGATTTGTTGTTTTGGTTTGAGGGTTTGATGGGTTCAGATCCTCCCTTTACCACAAACATTGAAGGACATATCAATCGAGTTGAATCTCTACTAAGAGGGATCATTCACCTAACAAGTTGGGCTGTCACTTGGAATGATGTAGAAGCTCAGATGTTATCAATCAATATCTCAATTTAATGCTCAATTACTCTTAAAACCCTAAAGATACAAAACAATGAATAAATTGGTAAAGTCTGATAAATGCTTATAGATTAAGGGAAAGGACAGAGATTAATAATTGACCATTTTTCAAAGTTTAGAATTTGGAATATTCAAGGACAATGCCTCGGGCACCCAAGTCCAAGGCACTATTTTCTTCACAGAATGCAGAACTCCTTCTGCCACTGATAATCACTGTTCTGACTATTTTTGTCACCCAAAATGCAGAGGACACTGCCCCAGGTGCCCAAGTCCAAGGCAGCCTGATTCTCAGGATGTAGAAGCTCCTTCAGATGCAGAATGTCCCTATAAATCTGATTCCCATCTCTATAACTCAGGAGGACATTGCCCTAGGCACCCATGTCCCTAAAAAGCTTTGTTTCGCTTCTTTCTTTTAGATCCTAAATCCTTAACATTTGCAACCTTCCTATGCAACTCCACTTCATGAAACTCGGTACTTGTAACTTGCAATCACAAAGGAGTGTGGTTGGGGATTGTGGTGTTTAGAGGCTTGCCTCAGTCAAGTGCTAGAGAGACATTCAAGTCTTCCAAACACCGTTGTCAGATAAGAGTGCGTATCCTTGCGGGATAGAGGCAAAATCCAAATGATATATGATAGAAAACACAATAGATGTCACCTTGAAGTGTAGATCTCACATAAATGAAGGTTTTTCAATCACATGATAAGAAGAAGTCAAATTTGCAATCACAAACACAATAACAATGCTTTTCTTTGCAACAATGAATATCATGGATGCTCAAAAATCACAAGTATGCCTAAAGTTCACAATCATCTTCTAGTTTACAAGTGAAAACCTAATCATGCTTATATATGCAACTACAAACATTCCTGCTAAGAATTTAGTAATTCAAACTTTTGGTGTTGGCATAGGACCTAGCAACGGTCATATAACCAACACTTTAAATTAGGGCTTGACCCAAAATAGGACAAGACTAGGGCGCGAGTGCTCAAGTCCTCCCCCCTATTTTAATCAGGAGTCATCAAAATAGCACCCCCTAGGTCCTATTTTCCACAAGACTTCGAGGTTTTCTCATCAGGATTCAAAATTAACACACAAGATGCTCTAAATGAAGTTTAATGACCCAGGAACTAAACCTTAAGAGGGAAAAGCCCCCGAGGGGACATTTTCTAATATAATAGTAGACATAAGAAGTTCTATATAGATCTATAGCCTCAAAAAGTGCCCCAACCCTGGTATGCCAAGATGCATTCCTTCATTCTCCTATATTTTTGGTGCAGGAGCACATTCTCTGTAGTGCAGGGTCATCTTTTCTTTTGTTTTCTCATAAGGCTCTTAAGCCATTTCATTTTGTAATAAGGGTCAATTTGGTCCCATGAATGTAATTGTGCAAGGCACACATGTAGTTTTGCTTGCATGAAGGGTAACCCAACGGCTAACTGATTTGAAAATCAGTTTGCACGGTTGGAGGGGATAACTGCTGTCTCTACATCTTCTTTAGAGGCAGGTTGTATGTCACACGGAGCAGAGAGAGAAGTGTGTATTACAACAAGTTCTTTTTGATAACTGAATAAAGAGAGTTCTGGGTATGATCTGTGTTGATTTTCTTGGTTGTTCTTAGTGATTTGATATCTGTATCCTGATTTTGTAAATGGAACCCTAACTGGATGCTATCTGTCAATCCATAGTGACTCTGTAGTGTGCAGACGGTGTAAAACCCACGGTTCCACAGTGGCTGGTTCGTAACCTAGGAGTAGGGTTTTGATTCATACATGGAGGCCCTTTCCTCTGTCCACTGAAGCCCTGTATAGTATCAGTGTGATGGGGGAAAGACTTTTCACGTTTGTTGTTGTTGAAATCTTACCCAGGAAGCCAGCGAACTCAGTCAAGTTCGACTAGACATCGTCATGTGGCTAGTCGGGAAATCGAAGTGAAATTGGATAGTTTTGCTGTGGGATCAGATTGCTACAAGTGATCGAGGGTTCGATATGTGAATTGACCAAATTCTGTTGTTCTGTCGAAAGGAATCTGAGTTCGGCGTCACATAACAGTTGGGAGTCTATCGGCGTGAGCGCAAGTGTCGGAATAGCTTTTTGAAAGACCACCGATAGACTATGTCTAACCGATGAAACCGACATCGGCGTGAGATACTCTCCATCTTGGCGAAGATTGGTATAGTGTCGGAGACACATACCAGTGTTATTCGCATCGGAAGGAGTTCGAGAAGTCTCAGCGACAAAGGACTCGTCGGAGTGAGATGAACCATCGGGACCACGAACCGGAGTCTTACCGAAGCAGGAGGTCTGGCCGATGTGCCTGACGATATCGGCGAGAGACAAGGTGTCGGTGTAGGTGAAAGAGGCTTCACCGAAGGAGGAAGTCTGGCCGACGAAGTTTGGTCATCGGCGTGACGGAGTATATCGACATAAGAAATTTCTCGTGGTCCGATAGAATGAGGTGTTGCCAATAGGCAACGAACCACTAAGGAGATATCAGTGAGAACTTGGCCATCGGGATAAAAGAATAAGGTTCAGCCCGATAGTTCATGTCTTTCTGATAGCGAAGACATCCTTGACTTCGGCGAAACACTGGAGGACCTCTTGCCGATAGTGAAGATATAGGCAAACCTTCATTCGCTTCTGCTGTCACTCTCCATCAAATTGGTATCAGAGCCAATATTCTGAATCACAGCCGTGTATGTCAGATGAAGAATTGGAGATAGAAACAGAGGCTAGCACAATGCCTCCCAAGACGATGAGTAAAGCAGCCATCCAGAAGATGGTGGAAGAAATGCTCGAAGAGAGACTGAAGGAAGAAAGATCCAAAGAGAAGGATGGAAGCACTTCTGAGTCAGAAGAGGATGAAGAAGGAGAAACTGGAGAGAATCCTTAAGGAGAAGGTATGTCTGCTGATCAAAAGGCATTCCTGAACGCACTCAAGGGTCATGGAGATAGTGGTGATCCGAAAATGGATGTTCCCACGTTCAATGGGAAACTGGATGGAGATACTCTTGTGGACTGGATAGAAGCCATAAGTAATTACTTTGACTTCAAAGAGTATAGTGACAGTAAGAAAGTAAAGTTTGCAAAGACCAGACTGAGAGGTTCTGCATTGGTTTGGTGGAACTACACTCAATGTGAAAGGGAGAAGGTTGGAAAGAGTCCAATCACCAAGTGGAGCAGAATGGTGGCCATGCTGAGAGCCAAATTTCTACCATGTGATTATGATCTGCAGACTATCAGAAAGTTTAATCATCTTAGGCAGAAAGATATGGACGTGGCTACATACACTGAAGAATTCCACAGATTGAGCATGAGAGCCAATCACAGAGAAGAAGAAAAAGAGATGGTGGCCAGATACCTGGATGGTCTGAGGTACAATATACAGGATGAGTTCAGTATGGTGATTCCCAAGACTATGGATGAATGTTTTCAGTTAGCCTCTAGGGTAGAGGATAAACTGAAAAGGAGAGGTGATCAAAATAACAGAGGAAGAGGTGGCAGGAACAATAGAGGAAGAGGTAATTTTGGCAGAGGACAGCCAAACAAAGGTGAAAGTTCAAGTCAACAAGAATCACGTTCTGACACAGAACAGAAAGGTGGTGGTTTCGGAGGTTGGAGAAGACCTAATGACAGAGGAAGAGGTGGTGGTGCAGGTAGAGGACGTGGAGTCTTCACTGGAAGATGTTACAACTGCAATCAAGTAGGCCACACTGCAAGTAAGTGCCCTGAGAAGGCATCTGGCTCTCATGATGGTGGGAGAAGGAACCAACTATTGCAGGAGGATGATTGTCAAAGTGTAAACTCACCAATTGGTAGTGCTGCACCAGTACTTGAAGGAGAGAACATGATGATTAAGAGGACCCTCGTGAAGATGCCATTGAAGCAGGAGCCCCCACAAAGGAAGAATCTCTTCAGAACCCAAGGAATAGCATATGGTAAGCTCTGTAAAATCATTGTTGATTCAGGTTCTACTGAAAATGTAGTGTCTACTGAAATGGTAGAAACGTGTAGACTGAAAAGATTACCCCATCTTAATCCTCACAAAATATCTTGGTTGAATAAGAATCAAAACTATTTGGTGGAAGAACAAACTTGGGTAGAGTTTGAACTAGGTGATTATAGGGAGAAGGTGCTATGTGAAATTATTCCTATGGATGCTTGTCACCTTCTTCTTGGATGACCTTGGCAGTATGATGTGAAGGCACAGCATGATGGTGAAAAGAATACATATATGATCACCAAGAATGGTAAGAAGTTTCGGATGGATCCCTTACCAGAGCAGGTTGGAGAGAAGAGCAATGACAATAGTGTCATGTTAGTGAGTGGCAAAGAGTTCCTACAACTCATGAAGGAGAAGGATACCCAAGGGTATGCACTGATGATGAAGCCTGTATCCAATCAGCAAAACAAACAGCAGAAGGAGATTCCATTGGAAGTGCAACAATTACTGGATAAGTACCAAGATCTTGTGGTAGAGGATACTCCTAACTCCTTACCACCTATGAGGGACATAAGTCATCAGATTGACTTGATTCCTGGAGCCACATTACCCAACAAAGCTGCCTACAAGTTGACACCACAGCAGAATGAAGAAGTAGGTAGACAGATTCAAGAACTTTTGGAGAAAGGTTTGATTAGGAAAAGTCTTAGTCCATGTGCAGTCCCTAGTGTACTTGCTCCTAAGAAAGATGGCAAATGGAGATTATGCACAGATTCAAGGGCTATCAATAAGATCACCATAAGGTATAGATTTCCTATGCCAAGAATTGAGGATCTGTTGGACTATCTTGGTGGTTCATGTTACTATTCCAAGATTGATTTGAAATCTGGTTATCACCAGATCAGAATAAGGCAGGGAGATGAATGGAAGACTGCCTTCAAAACAAATGAAGGTCTCTATGAGTGGCTTGTCATGCCATTTGGACTCAGTAATGCTCCAAGCACCTTCATGCGGTTGATGAATGAGGTACTTGTAGAATTTATTGGCAAATTTGTTATTGTTTATCTTGATGACATATTGATTTTCAGCAGGACCAAAGAAGAGCATGTGAAGCATCTTGGACAGGTGTTAAAGAAATTGCATGAGAGTAAGTTGATGATCAACTTGGATAAATGTGATTTTATGAAAACTGAACTAGTGTATCTTGGATTTGTGATTTCCAATGGTTGTTTGAAAATGGATCCTACAAAAGTTGAGGCTATTCTCAATTGGCCTACTCCTAAGATAGTGGGAGATGTAAGAAGTTTTCATGGTTTGGCAACTTTTTATAGGAAGTTCATTAAAGGGTTCAGTCACATAAGTGCTCCTATTCTCAATACCATCAAGGGTGGAGTGAATTGTAAATTTCAATGGACAAAACAAGCAGATGATAGTTTTGAACTGTTGAAACAGAAAGTGGCCGAGTTACCTACGTTGGTACTCCCTGATTTTGACAAAGTTTTTGTTGTGGAATGTGATGCAAGCCAATAGGCTATAGGTGCTGTTCTTAGTCAGGAAGGACATCCAGTAGCATTCTTTTCAGAGAAGTTGAATGAGGCCAAACAGAGGTATTCTACCTATGACCTAGAGTTTTATGCAATGGTGCAAGCTCTGAAAAAATGGAGACATTATTTACTACCAAAAGAGTTCATTGTTTTTACTGACAACCATGCTCTTAGCTTCCTAAATAGTCAAGAAAAGTTGAATCATAGGCACATCAAGTGGATGGAACAATTGCAGGCCTATACCTTCACTATTAAGCATAAGAAAGGTGTTGCCAACAAAGTGGCAGATGCTTTGAGTAGAAGGATACTGGTCATACAGGAAGTACAAATGGAACATATGGGTCTAGAATGTCTGAAGGAGTTGTACAAGGATGATGCAGATTTCAAGGCTGCCTATGAAGTGTGTGCAAGTTTGGCTAACACTTTTCATGGTGAGTATTCTGATTTTGTGCTGCCAGAAGGGCTCCTATTTAAAGGTAGTTTGTTGTGTGTTCCTAAATGTTCAATGAGGGACAATATCATCAGGGAGAAGCACAATGGAGCCTTAGGAGGACATTTTGGGTTGGACAAGACTTTGGAACAAGTCACCCAGTTCTATTATTGGCCCAAGGTACAAACAGATGTGAGGAGATATGTTGCAAGCTGTACCATATGTCAAAAGGCCAAGGGTATGTCTTCTAATGCTGGTTTGTACCAACCACTGCCCATTCCCACCAGGCCTTGGGAAAGCATTAGTATGGACTTTGTGCTTGGTCTTCCTAGGACAGCAAGGGGTGTAGACAGTGTTTTTGTCATTGTGGATAGATTCAGTAAGATGGCTCATTTTGTGCCATGCAAATGCACAAATGATGCATCTCATATTGCTGGTCTCTTTTTCAGAGAAGTGGTTAGAATTCATGGTTTACCCCTATCAATTGTTACTGATAGAGACTCCAAATTTGTTGGTCATTTTTGGAGGACCCTATGGAGAAAATTGGGCACACAGTTGTCTTTTTCATCAGCCTACCATCCCCAGACTGATGGTCAGACTGAGGTTGTTAATAGGTCCTTGGGAAACCTTTTGAGATGCCTTACCAAACAGCATGGATTGGCATGGGATTTAGTGATCAGTCAAGCTGAATATGCTTATAATGATTCACGAAACAGAAGTACTGGGAAAAGCCCTTTTGAAATAGTTTATGGTTTCCACCCAAGAGGACCACTTGAACTCAAAGACCTCCAAGGATGGGATAAAAGGAGTGCTCTAGGTGAAGACTTTGCTGCTACCATGAAAACAGTACATGATCAGGTCAAGCTTCAGTTGGAGAAAACTATCTCCAAGTACAAGGATAGGGCAGATCTGAAGCGAAGGGAGGTACACTTCAAGGTAGGAGATTTGGTGATGGCCTACCTCAGAAAGGAAAGATTACCTAAGGGGCAACCAACCAAATTGTTGATGAAGAAGATAGGACCTTCTAAGGTAGTGCATAAATTTGGTCCAAATGCATATGAGATAGAATTACCATCTGGCCTTGGTATCTCTCCCATTTTCAATGTTGCAGACCTGTTCCCTTTTAGACCTCCATTACATGCTGAAGATGGCTCAGATGCTATGATTGAAGATGAAGACTGGATCAGAGATTTACCTCCAAGTAAGCCTTTGCAATTGGAATGCATTTTGGATTCCAAAATTGTCAAGAAGACAAGAAAAGGGGTATACAAAGACTACTTGGTCAAGTGGCAGGATCTTCCTGATTCAGAGGCAACCTGGATGAGTGAAGCAAATATTCTAAAGCATGGGAAGACACTTCAGCAGTTAGCAACTCGAGGGACTTGAGTTTTTCCTGCCGGGGGAGTATGGTGCAGGAGCACATTCTCTGTAGTGCAGGGTCATCTTTTCTTTTGTTTTCTCATAAGGCTCTTAAGCCATTTCATTTTGTAATAAGGGTCAATTTGGTCCCATGAATGTAATTGTGCAAGGCACACATGTAGTTTTGCTTGCATGAAGGGTAACCCAATGGCTAACTGATTTGAAAATCAGTTTGCACAGTTGGAGGGGATAACTGCTGTCTCTACATCTTCTTTAGAGGCAGGTTGTATGTCACACGGAGCAGAGAGAGAAGTGTGTATTACAAAAAGTTCTTTTTGATAACTGAATAAAGAGAGTTCTGGGTATGATCTGTGTTGATTTTCTTGGTTGTTCTTAGTGATTTGATATCTGTATCCTGATTTTGTAAATGGAACCCTAACTGGATGCTATCTGTCAATCCATAGTGACTCTGTAGTGTGCAGACGGTGTAAAACCCACGGTTCCACAGTGGCTGGTTCGTAACCTAGGAGTAGGGTTTTGATTCATACATGGAGGCCCTTTCCTCTGTCCACTGAAGCCCTGTATAGTATCAGTGTGATGGGGGAAAGACTTTTCACATTTGTTGTTGTTGAAATCTTACCCAGGAAGCCAGCGAACTCAGTCAAGTTCGACTAGACATCGTCATGTGGCTAGTCGGGAAATCGAAGTGAAATTGGATAGTTTTGCTGTGGGATCAGATTGCTACAAGTGATCGAGGGTTCGATATGTGAATTGACCAAATTCCGTTGTTCTGTCGAAAGGAATCCGAGTTCAGCGTCACATAACAGTTGGGAGTCTATCGGCGTGAGCGTAAGTGTTGGAATAGCTTTTTGAAAGACCACCGATAGACTATGTCTAACCGATGAA
The DNA here is from genome assembly GCA_027924645.1 of Cunninghamia lanceolata. Lineage (NCBI taxonomy): Eukaryota > Viridiplantae > Streptophyta > Pinopsida > Cupressales > Cupressaceae > Cunninghamia > Cunninghamia lanceolata. Next base: position 1,416,284 of record BSBN01000144.1, on the reverse strand, counting down.
ACCGACATCAGCGTGAGATACTCTCCGTCTTGGCGAAGATTGGTATAGTGTCGGAGACACATACCATTGTTATTCGCATCGGAAGGAGTTCTAGAAGTCTCAGCGACAAAGGACTCGTCGGAGTGAGATGAACCATCGGGACCACGAACCAGAGTCTTACCGAAGCAGGAGGTCTGGCCGATGTGCCTGACGATATCGGCGAGAGACAAGGTGTCGGTGTAGGTGAAAGAGGCTTCACCGAAGGAGGAAGTCTGGCCGACGAAGTTTGGTCATCGGCGTGACGGAGTATATCGGCATAAGAAATTTCTCGTGGTCCGATAGAATGAGGTGTTGCCAATAGGCAACGAACCACTAAGGAGATATCGGTGAGAACTTGGCCATCGGGATAAAAGAATAAGGTTCGGCCGATAGTTCATGTCTTTCCGATAGCGAAGACATCCTTGACTTCGGCGAAACACTGGAGGACCTCTTGCCGATAGTGAAGATATAGGCAAACCTTCATTCGCTTCTGCTGTCACTCTGCATCAATTTTCCATGTGTCACTCTGATATGAATGTTTACATTATATGGTAAGATGATGTGTTCTTAATTTTGGTTCTATATGTTGGGAATCTAATCCTAATAGGGAGTTCTTTGTCCATCTTTGGTTTAGTATAATGTACTCTTCATGATAAGTTTGATATGACTGACTTAGATCTTTTGCATTAATTTCTTGAAATTGATATTATTTAGTATGACTTTGGGACAAGCCTTTCCAAACCAAAGTATTCTTATGATCTACTCTCTTTGTTTCCTATGGCTAGTTGTAAGCTTTCTCAAACTCCCTTCCTTTGTAAAGTCAAGATTGAGGCTTATTGTTACACTCCACTTTTTAATGCCTCTTTATATTGATAGCTCATAGGGATCCTCAACTAACTCATACTTGTCCTAACATTTTATACATCATTGCCATGGTTTCTTAGTTTTTCAAGAACCACATGAGCTTCATTAGAAATGTACCAAGAAGATATTGCATTATGTCAAGGGTACTCAGAGTTACAATATTTACTATTCAAAAAGTAGAGCTATAGATTTGTTTGCATACACAAATTGTAATTGGAAAAATGATTTAGATGGTCACAAGTCCACATCCAACTATGACTTCCATCTTGGTTCAAGTCAAATTTATTATTTGATCATGAAGCAACATTATATTGCTTTATCATCCATTGAGGTTGAGTATTGAGGGGTTACTAGTGCCATTACATATTCCATCTAGATTTATCACATCCTTATGACTTTGTTATTGCTTTTCAATGGTCTTTATTTATTTTTATGACAAACAAAGTGCCATTCAAATATTGAGGAATTGGTTCCACCATTAGTGAACTGAAACATCAAGGCCCTCATGCACTTGATCAACGATCTTATTTAGAAGAAGATAATTTATCTCTAATTTTGTCCCACTTCAAAGCAAGTTGTAAATATTTTCATGAAACCCTTTATAAAGAAAACTTGTATCTTTATTTATGAACTTAGTTGGGTGTGCAAGAGGCTGTTCCTTTTGGGGGCTACCAAGATATCTTTCTTCTCTCTCATTTTTGGGCGTGTTTTATGTCTTCTTGAGAGGATTTGTCTCTTTCTTTAGGGTGTTTATTTTGTACATAGGTATAAGTACCATGGCATCTTTCTAGAACTGATATTTTACCCACTTATGATGTGCTTATGGGGGTGTTAGTGTATTTTTTCATTTTATTATGCTTTATTATGTATATTTTACGTAAATTTTATTTTAGATTTCTTAGGTAGGCTATTACTTAGGTTGGGTTTGCGTGTGTAAGCTATCACACTCTTCCATAGGAGTAACACTTTCCCTATTTGTATATTGAGGTGTCTTCTCACATCCTAGGAGTTACACTTCCTAATGGATGAGGTGGCCACCTCTTTCTCCATTTACATTTTCTATAAATACTTTCTCATTGATATGCATTCTTTAGACTCTCGTATTGGATGAATACCCATTCTTCTTATTTGAATCTTGTCTTTCAAGATCTTTGTAATAATTTTAGTTATTTTCCTAAGGTATTAGATCTTTGTATATTTTGTTTCACAAATATTACAATTTATCACCATGAATTCCATGGAGAAGGAATTCAACTTTATAATTGAATTTTTATGGCATATAACCAATAAGATAACACGTTAATGCATAAATTTAAAATAAGAAGAAAGAAACCCGAGATCATATTTTTCACCACGTCAAGTTTTATACCATGAAATCTATGGGGAATAAATTCAACTCTATAACTAACTTTTGAGGGGATATGACCAATAAGATAACATTTTAATGCATAAATTTGAAATATATTGCATGCATTATCAAACTTGGGGAATTGCAAGATAACATATGGTAAGGATTATTTGATTTGAAGATCATTACCTCATGAAATATTGTAGGGATGAAATTCTCATCCTTATTAAGGGCCATGGTCAAAATTATCTTGAGCATTCACTATTGGAAACATGGTTGCTGTTGCAACAAAAGGTCGACCTATTAATGCCCAATACAATCGCCAGAGTTAATGAATCTAAGGGAGGTGGTTAAGCCATGTCATGAATCCCGCGAGAGATGTTGGCTCACTGCCAACAATCCCCCCAGTCCACATCACTCGCAGGGGAGATTCAAACCTGGAACCTTTGGCTCTGATACCAATTGTTGGAAACATGGTTGTTATTGCACCAAAAGGTCAACCTGTTAATGCCCGATACAACTGCCAGAGTTAATGAATCCATGGGAGGTGGTTAAGCCATGTCACAAATCCTATGAGAGATGCTAGCTCACTGCCAACATTCACAACTCCAACATATTGTTACAATATAGAAATCATCATATAATGGAAATGGGGGGAAAAAAGGGGGTCAAAAGTGACTTCTTTTTTCCTAAATCAGCAAAAACTAATCTTGGACAAAAAATTCAAGATGTGATAAGAACAATATTGTATTGCTCAAAATCTAGTTTCTAAACTGCTATTTAAAAAAATGGTGGAGATTAAGAGGGTCAAATATGGGGACCACACAAAGTGGTCTTGTTTTTGTTACAAAAATATAATATAGCATTAGGTATGCTGCCCCTAAAATATCTTTTAAATTATTTCACAAATCCCTTTAGTATAAAGTTAACCAACATCACATTGTTTATGCCAGACTTTTTTGCTAATTGTTTACTAATTTGCAAAGTGGACACATCTTGAAAAATAAAAATTTGAGCATGTTCCCCCCTTAATTTAGAGAAAACTAATTGAAAATAACTTTTTTTGAATGTATATATAATGGTGTCTAGAATGTAAAAAGTAATTTTTTTAAAATTTGGATGAGTGGATCAAAAATGACACCCAAAAATCCATACATGTGTTTTCAGATAAAAATGAAGACACTAGCAAAAGAAATTGAAGATCAAAACCTTAATATATTTGAAATATAGAAAAAATTACATGGTTAGAAAGGTAAGAGAGAGATTGATGTTATTGTGGATTCTTTTTAGAAAAATGACTTAAAATATGCAAACTTGATGGAGAGCATGCTAAACATTTACTTGTTTTTCATGTTTTATGCAAAACACATCTTTGGGCACCTCACATGTAGGGCCAACTATTTGGATCAGATATCCAAGCTAAATCCAAGCCTAAGGTTGGTATTCCAATGTGATTTCAAATGAAATTCATGTGTGTTATAATGTGCATGCATTGTAAATTTAAAAAATAGAGTGCCTTGTGTGTTTTTTAGGCACATATAACACAAGCATGTTATAATGCACTCACATTATGTCATAGGATTTCTGAGCCATCCTGATCCATAATTCTAGTGTGTTATAATATGCTTGAATTTTGGCTCAAGATTTTTGGGCCATCCTAAGCCATAACACTAGCACATTATAACATGCTTACGCTATGCCTTATTTTACATCAAAATGGTTTTTGGCCACTTTTTGGCCCCCCATCTTGGTGCACATACCCAATGACTAACACAATGCTAAAAGGGTGGGATGATCACTTTCACTATAATAAATATGCAATAAATACAAATGATGTGATTAATTTTGCATAGATCAAGGACTTGCAATATAGTTGAACCTTAACAAATTATCCTTGAGATCATCACATTGATACATTTTCTTATAGGTATATTAAAATATTTAATTGTGATTGTTAAGGGCATAGTGTTGGCAACATAAGCATGATGATGAAGAGAATGATATGCATGGTAGTAAGCAATGTTGTCATTGATGGCAACATAGGGTAAAGACAGTGGTGTTGGTCTGGAGAGGTTCAGTAAGGTATACAGGTACAGTTGTGTTGGTCTTGTTAAGTATGATATCCTAAGTATTGAACTGCAAAAGCTACTAAGTGTAGCATGATGTAGAACATATCCAAGCATGATATACCATCATTTTGTTGCTTTGCAGTTAGGTATAATATGTTAAATATTTCCCTAAGGAATTTACTCACCAGAACCTAAGATAGGATCATAGTATTTTAGTCCACATTTCTCTTCTATAAAGAGTTTTGCTTTGCAGTTGTAAGGTAATGATGATGCATACCAAGGGAGTCTAAATCCAAAGGCTTAGGTCTTGAAATCCTCCAGAGTGAAAGATAGAGTTGATAGAGTACCGAACTTTGTAATGATAGTGCCAGTGACAGATTGGAATGCTCCACATTCCACCGCAAATGAATATCTTGCCATGCATTTTTAAGGAAGAGGTTATGGATGTCAGAGGTGTGTATGATTTAAATGGTAAGTATTTTAGTGGTCCACACGTTGAATTATGAACTAATAGTTAGTTCATGCTATTGCTGCTTCACCAGTTGGGCCGACCTAAAGGTGTGGAGGTTGTGTGAAGCTAAGACATGTATGAAATAATGTCATGGGAGTAATTATATGCCAACCTATATGAATGTGCTGCATGGTTTGGTTCTCTCGACAAAGCATATTGGATTGTGTTTTGGGGCTGATAGGATAGGAAGTCACTTGGTACATATATTGTGCTGACCTAATTGATGGTTTTTTAGTGTGGTATATATACAAGATTGAATTCTTGTGCCGAGTGGTGTGAGAAAAAGAGTGAAGGTGTGAAGTTAGTATGTATAAGTGAAATCTAATGTAAAGAAGGATAAGTTGAGGTTGTGGTGAAGATGAAGTGTACAAAGTCAGTATTCTAAGATTTGGTGGAACTGTATCTCCAACATAAGTTATATGCATTATTAACAATTCATTTTGGAAGTGAGCCATCTCTTCTTCTATCTCTTTCTATTTAGGACAGTGAGTCCTTAGGTAGTGAGCCACATGTAGTGAGCATTCTCTATTATGGATAGTGAGTCCTTTTGGCAATGAGCCTAATTATAATTAGTATTGTTATTCATATATATATATATATGAGCTAATCCTCATCAGGGTTTTTCCCTTTTTTGGGTTTTCCATGTAAAAATATGGTGTTCATGTGTTATGTGCTTTAATGGTTGAATTCATGCTTTTCTTTCTTACTGCAATTTAAATGTGGTGTGTGGAATGAATATTTAAATGCTTAAGTGGTTTTAGAGAGTATTGATTTTCAACAATTGGTATCAGAGCCAGGTTCCTTGGAAGAAGCTTAACTGCTTGAGGAAGATCTTGAGGTGTGAGCATATGGCTCCTAGGAGATATCCTACTCCTCTAGAAGAAATCCTTGCTATTGAATTTATTGAAGAAGACTACATAGTTGACATGAATGGAGAACTTGAATCAACCCTTGAAGATCTATAAAAAGTTAAATATAAGAATAAATATCTGGAAGAGAATATTAAGGAAGGAGATGAATGCATCAAAAAGTTGAGGGAACAAAACAAAAAATTCAAAGAAAGATACAAGGAAGTAAATGAACAGATCAATCAATCAAATGAAACAATCACCAGTTTGAAAATACAAATTGAGGAAGGAAAAAGAATTGAAGAATGCATAAATGAAAAACTGAAAGGAAAATTTGAAGAATGCTCAAGGCTTGAACAAGAAATAGTAGTCTCAAAGACAGAACTTGAAAATGCAAAAAATCAAGAAGAAAAATTCAAGAAGAGCTCCATACTACTTGATGAAATGATTGCAAATTAAAAGGCTCCTAAGGACAAAGAAGGATTAGGATTTGAAAAGGGTGAGAGTTCAAAGACAAATTAGACTTCAAATAATGCTAAAAAGAAGAACAACTATCAAAAGAAGGCTGCAGTCAAGAAAGGTAATAACAAATAGGTCTAAAACAAGAACTTCAAGAGGTCACCTATCAAACAATCAGCTACACAAGGGTACTCTGGCTACTGTTACTCTTGCAATAGATTTAGACATAAGGCTATGAAATGTAGAAGTAGGATGAATCAATGATGCAGGAGCATCTAGTGGTGTAAGGGCAATCTTGCATCACCCCCCAAAAAAAGATGTGTTTCAAAATTGTTGATGTTTTACCCATTTCTTCTCAAAATCTGTGGTTCTGGTCCCATAATCGCCTGAATAATAATGTAGAACTTTCAATTTTCCCAAATTGCTAAAAATAGTAAACTGCTATTTTTAGAAAGTTTGTATTTGGGCATGGAATGAAGTCAAAATTTATAGGAAGTTACATAATAGAAATATAAGACCTTTGGCGAAGGAATCACATGAAGATCATTTGCGAGTTGAAAGATATTAAAGTTTCCGTTTCCTGAAAAATGCCTGAAAATTATTTAAACTCAGGTTTGAGGCACTAAACAGCCCCGTACGGGCTCAAAAATGGCCAGAACTGATAGAGCTAGTTCTTAGCATGTAGAGCACTCTATGAGCTTTCTGACGCATAAAACGGTTCGTCAATCGGAATCCCGGATCAAAAGTTATGGCTCCCGGAAGTTGACCTATTTTTAGAGGGAGATGCAAAATTTGAAATTAGGTTGTTGGCCGCCAAAAAGGCTATTAATAACCATTTTTGGGAACCTTGGGTAGTAGGAGAGTTAAGGGGGCAAGTGTAGAGTCAAGAATAGGTGGGTAAACAAAAAAAGCCTAGCTAATTTGGGGGTTACAGAAGGCGGAAGATTCGAGAGCCTGGTGATGGTAGTTGTAGTGTGTTGTAGCCTGTAGAGGACTGATTCCTCTGATTGTAATTAAGCTTCTGTAATGAAGTGAGTTGCCCAGAACAATAAAAGAAAGTTCTATTTTCTGTGTTCAATTTCTATTATTGTGTGTTTTATGATTTACCCCCTTCATCAAGTGGTATCAGAGCCAAGTTCTTGAGTGTGTAGACAGATCACCGATCGTGAGGCAGTTTGCACCAGGACCTGAGGTTGTGGGTTTGCTGCGGAGACCAAGATGCCTCCACGAAGAAATTGTGTTGGGAGGAATGCTTTGATAGAAGAGGGTTTTAGAGCTCTACAAAGGCAAATCGATGCATTGCAAGAGGAGCTACGAAGAGGGTTTGAGCCGAGGACAAGAGAAGAAAGTGAAGATGAAGTTGAAGAAGAGCTATCTGAGGAAGAACAAGAAGCTGCCGAAGATGCTGCAGAAGTAAGGTCATTGAGGGTCATTTCAAAGATCAGAAAGAGGCGCAGGATCGAAGTTTCTACATATTCTAGAGATTTGAATCCAGAATAGCTTATTGATTGGATCAATGACATGGAGGAGTATTTTGAGTATGAAGATGTGGAGGACCCAGATCGGGTTAAGTTTGCAAAAACAAAGTTGAAGGGCCATGCCAATATTTGGTGGAAGGAGGTCCAATTAGAGAGGAATAGAAGAGGAAAAGCAAAGATCACCAGATGGGATCGGATGGTGGAGAAACTGAAGAAGCAGTTCATTCCTGTGGACTATGAGATGGAGTTGCTGAAGAAGCTGCAAGGACTAAAGCAAGGTAACAAGTCTGTTAAGGAGTATATAGAAGAGTTTTATAAAATTACTATCAGGATAGGCCATGCAGAGCCCAACAAGGAGAAGGTAGCCTATTACATTAATGGGTTGAGGCCAAGTATTCAAGAGGAGTTGAGCCTGGTCAGAATGACCACCATGACCACCATAGAAGATGCGTACCAGTTTTTCCTGAAGGTGGATCAGAAGCTAAATAAAAGATTTGACAGCAAGCAAAGGGGAAGAGGTCAAGGCGGAAGGACTGGTGGAAGACCCTATGGGGGCCGAAATGAAGATGCAAAGAAAAGTGAAGAAGCTAGTACCAGTCGAAATCAGAGAGGTGATAATACCTACCACCCTTGTGACCAGAACAATGGTGAGCAAAGAGGAAGAGGAAGAGGCAGACCTGGGCAAGGACCTAGAAGAGGAGGTTTTAGAGGAACCTGTTTGCAATGTGGAGAAGAAGGGCATCGAGCATATGAGTGTCTGCAACATGAAGGAAGGACAAATAGAAGACTTGAAGGTAATGCACGAGTTGCACATGTAGATGAGGATGCACATTCTGAGCATTCTGAAGATGCTGAAAGGGGAGAAACCCTAGCTGTCAGAAGAACCTTGCTAAATGAGGAGAAAGAACCCAATCAGAGGAAGAGTTTATTCTGCACAAGGTGTAAATGTGAGGGTAAGTGTTGTGATATTATTATTGACAGTGGAAGCACTAATAATTTGGTTTCAGAAGAGATGGTTGACAAGTTGAAGTTGACAAGAAGAAAGCATCCACATCCATATCGGATTGCATGGTTGCAGAAGGACCATAGAGCTTTGGTCAATGAGCAGTGTTTAGTGAAGTTCAAGATTGGTGACTACCATGATGAGGTGTTGTGTGATATCATACCGATGGATGCATGTCATATGCTGTTGGGGAGGCCGTGGCAGTATGATAAGAGCGCTGTCCATGATGGCCGTGCAAACACATATTCCCTAACAAAGGATGGAGTTCGTCATAAGTTGAAGCCCTTGAAGGAGGTGGAAGAAAAGGTATGTAGTACTACCAGAATTTGCCTGGTAGATGGTAGGAAATTTTTGGAGGGTATGAAGCATGAGCATCATTACTTTGCATTGATTCCTAAGATTAGTCAAGAGAAATGTGAAGATGTACCAGCAGAAGTTTCAGATATGTTGGAAGAGTTCTAGGACATTATCTCTGATAATGTACCAGAAGGTTTACCACCAGTAAGGAAGATAAGTCATCAAATAGATTTGATACCAGGAGCTAGTTTGCCAAACAAGGCAACCCATAGAATGACTCCTACAGAGAGTGAAGAGTTGAACAAACAAGTTCAGGAGTTGTTGAGGAAGGGATTGATAAGAGAAAGCCTAAGTCCATGTGCGGTACCTGCAGTACTGGCACTGAAGAAAGATGGAGAGTGGTGGATGTGTACAGATTCCTGAGCCATCAACAAGATCACAATCAAGTACAGGTTTCCATTGCCCAGAATGGATGACATAATGGATTGTTTGAGTGGAGCCAAGTACTTCACGAAGATTGATCTGAAGAGTGGGTATCACCAGATCTGAATCAGAGAAGGAGATGAATGGAAGACAGCCTTCAAGACAAAGGAAGGTTTGTATGAGTGGTTAGTCATGCCATTTGGGCTAACCAATGCACTAAGCACATTCATGCGGCTCATGAATGAGGTACTAAATTTTTTTTTGGGAAGTTTTGTTATTGTTTATTTGGACGATATTTTGAGTTTCAGTAAGACTTGGGATGAGCATTTGATGCATATCAGAAGAATTCTAGAGAAGCTGAGAAGGAGAAGTTGTTGATTAATCTGAAGAAATACAGTTTTGCAAAGGAGTTGGTATACCTGGGATTTGTTGTCTCAGAGGAAGGTCTTAAGATGGACCTAGAAAAAGTAAAGGCTATCATTGAGTGGCCTATGCCAAGGAGTGCAATGGAGGTAAGATCTTTTCATGGTTTGGCAAGTTTTTACAAAAAGTTTATTAGGAATTTCAGTAGCATTTGTGCACCCCTAACTGAAACAATGAGAGGGGATAGAAAAGAGTTTAGATGGACTAAAAGGGTAGACAAGAGCTTTGATACATTGAAGTAGAAAGTCATAGAACAACCTATTTTGGCACTTCCAGATTTCAATAAGGTATTTCAGGTAGATTGTGATGCCAATGGTAGTGGTATAGGAGCTGTTTTGAGCCAAGAAGGTAAGCCCATTGCCTATTTTAGTGAGAAGTTTAATAAAACCAAGAAAAAGTATTCTGTTTATGATCAGGAATTTTATGCAATAGTTCAGGCTTTGAAGAAATGGAGACATTATTTGTTGCCAAAAGAGTTTGTTTTATATACTGATCATCAGGCTTTGCAGTATATTAATAGTCAAGGGAAGTTGAACCAAAGGCACTTAAAATAGGTTGAGTTTTTGCAGAGTTATACCTTTGTTTTGAAGCACAGGAGTGGGAAGTCCAACAGAGTTGCAAATGCCTTGAGCAGAAGGCAAAATTTGTTGACAGAAATGAGGATAGAGGTTGTTGGGGTTGATGAGCTCAAAAGTTTGTATCCTGAAGATCTAGATTTTGCAGAGGCTTGGAAAGCTTGTTTGGAGCCTGTTACTTTGGACAGGACAAAATTGTTGGATTTCATAATCCAAGATGGCATGTTGTTTAGAGGAAGCCAGTTGTGCATTCCGAGGAGTTCCATGAGAGAGAACCTGATTAAAGAGAAGCATAGTGGAGGACTGGCTAGACACTTTGGTCGAGATAAGACCATTTCTATTGTTGGTGAAAATTATTATTGGCCACAGTTGCAGCAAGATGTGAGGAAGTTTTTGCAGAGTTGCAGAGTATGTCAGATGGCAAAAGGAACAAGTCAAAATACAGGATTGTATCAACCATTACCTGTACCAGAGAAGCCATGGGATGATATTAGTATGGATTTTGTTCTTGGTTTACCAAGGACACAGAGAGGGCATGATTCTATTTTTGTGATGGTGGATAGATTCTCAAAGATGGCACATTTTATTTCTTATAAGAAGACTAATGATGTTCATATTGCAGAGTTATTTTTCAGGGAAGTGGTGAGACTACATGGTCTACCAAAGAGCATAGTTTCAGATTGAGATACCAAGTTTGTTGGTTATTTCTGGCGGACATTGTGGAAGAAGTTGAAGACAGATTTGAAGTTTAGTTCTGCACACCATCCACAAACTGATGGACAAACTGAAGTGGTGAATAGGAGTTTGGGCAACCTGCTACGATGCTTAGTAGGAGATAAGCCCAAGGGATGGGATTTGATTTTACCATAGGTAGAATTTGCTTACAACAATTCTGTCAATAGGAGTACTGGTAAATCACCATTCCAGATTGTATATGGCAATAGTCCAAGAAATGCTTCAGAGTTAAGGAATCTGGATAAGGGAGGAAAGACAAGTGCCGAGGCTGAAGACTTTGCAGAACATCTAAAGAATTTGCATGAAGAGGTGAGAAAGCATATTAATAAAATGAATATTCAGTACAAGGCTAAGGCAGATTAGAAGAGGAGATATAAGGAATTCCAAGTAGGAGATGAAGTCATGGTTCACCTGAGAAAAGAAAGGTTCCCAATTGGAACATACAATAAGTTGAAAATGAAGAAATTTGGACCATGCAGAATCATGAAGAAGCATGATTCAGGAAATGCTTATGAGGTAGAGCTGCTAAGTGGGATCAATATTTCCCCTGTTTTCAACATTGCTGATTTATTAGAATATCATGAAGGGGGAACAGAGGATGGACCAATAGAAGTGCAGTGGAGTATTCTAGCATCTACTTCAATAGAGGAGATAGAAGAGATCTTGGATAGCCGTGTGGGAAGGAGTACTCGAAACAGACAATATGAAGAATATCTAGTGAAATGGAAAGGAAGGCCTATTGAAGATTCTTCTTGGTTGTCTAAGGTAGAGGTTGACCGTTTGGGTGTTCCTCACACAAACACCTGAGATGTGACAGGGTCACTTCTCAAATTACTCTGGGTGTCTGATACAGGAGCATCCAGTGGTGTAAAGGCAATCTTGCATCACCCAAAAAAAAATGTGTTTCAAAATTGTTGATGTTCTACCCATTTCTTCTCAAAATCTGTGGTTCTGGTCCCATAATCGCCTGAATAATAATGTAGAACTTTCAGTTTTCCCAAACTGCTAAAAATAGTAAACTGCTATTTTTAGAAAGTTTGCATTTGGGCACGGAGTGAAGTCAAAATTTACAGGAAGTTACATAATAGAAATATAAGACCTTTGGCAAAGGAATCACATGAAGATTATTTGCGAGCTGAAAGATATTAAAGTTTATGTTTCCTGAAAAATTCCTGAAAATTATTCAAACTTAGGTTTGAGGCACTAAACGGCCCCATACGGGCCCGAAAATGGCTAGAACTAGCAGAGCGGGTTCTTAGCACATAGAGCACTCTGTGAGCTTTCTGACGCATAAAACGGTTTGTCAATCGGAGTCCCAGATCAAAAGTTATGGCTCCCAGAAGTTGACCTATTTTTGGAGGGAGATGCAAAATTTGAAATTAGGTTGTTGGCCACCAAAAAGGCTATTAATAACCATTTTTGGGAACCCTGGGCAGTAGGAGAGTTAAGGGGGCAAGTGTAAAGTCAAGAATAGGCGGGTAAACAAAAAAACCTTAGCTGATTTGGGGGTTACAGAAGGCGGAAGATTCCAGAGCTTGGTGATGGTAGCTGTAGTGTGTTGCAGCCTGTAGAGGACCGATTCCTCTAATTGTAATTAAGCTTCTGTAATGAAGTGAGTTGCCCAGATCAATAAAAGAAAGTTCTATTCTCTGTGTTCAATTTCTATTATTGTGTGTTTTATGATTTACCCCCTTCATCAATCAAAATGTTCAATCATTCTCTGGACAATGTTTTACATGTCTTGAAAAGAATTGGTCACTGAGCTAGTGAATGCAGAAATTAGATATGAATGACTATATGATGGCTTCATGATGGCTTCATCTTTCAATGGCTACTATTATACATGTAGTAGAATTGGGCGTAAGGCTAATCAATGCAAATCTAGAATGAATGGAAGTAAGCTTGTTCAAAATGTCAGATGTTATGAATGCAACAAATTAGGACATATTGCTAGATTTTGCAGAAGTAAGAATGTGAAGGTTGATCTAGGAAAAAAGAGTGATCTAGTGAATAATGTGGATTTGGTAGAAATAAAGAAAGAAATGGACAAGGTTTGGAAATATAAAGAAGAAAATAAGGTGAATGATGAGGCTGTACTAGTATTCAGTGTAGATGTTTCCTCTAGAAACTAAGGGTCATCCCACAATAATGGGTTACACTTTTTTGCCAAGCTCGACATTGAAATCAATATTTTGAACTAAATCTTCACTTTCTGACACCTATAGCCATTAAACCGTTAGGAATTTGAAGATGATGCAAACTAGTGATTTGTGATATTTTGTTTGTAGATTCTATATATATATATTTAAAATTTAGAGTTAAATTGTAAATTTTTTTGCGTCTCCTTTGATAACTAGTTTTTAATAGTAAATAACATTTTTTTAAAGTGATGTGTATTCTGTAGCACATAACTTTTTTTCTACAAAGGATAAAATTATAATTCTTTTGAATTTAGATTGGTAACACCAATATATAGGGCATGCATTTGGTTTCATAATGTTTTGTTAAATATATTTTTTTAAATTAAGTTTTGAAGTCAAACCAATTATAATTTAGACATAAGCGTATTCTGTAAAACATAACTTTTTCTGTATGTACCAAAAATCATTTTTTTTGTTGAAACTTGAGGACATCAATACCTAGGGCATAGATATTTTTTAGAATTTTTTTCACTAATTTACTAATTTTTCATGTGTGTAGAACAGAGAACTTGATGTTCAGTGAAAAACGTACATTCACAAGAAATAAAAAATAAATATAATTTAATCAAATTAAATATATTTAAAATTATACTCTTTGGGAAGCTTATAATAAGGACTATGTACTTATAGAACATAAATTTTAAATGAATTCATTTGATCCCTAAAAAGGTAAATCAAAAGTGGTTTTTTATCAGCATTTTGATAGGTGTAGAGGAGACTCCATTATAGGTATGGTTTAAAACTAGTAGGGTTCTATTGGGGTTTGAATCTAAGGGGGTTTGATCAAACCCTCTTCAATTAAAATATTTTTGATGGAACCTTTCAAGGCTTAAATCATTATATTTTCTAAAAATATGTGATTTCAGCAAAAATCAGGATGTCCCAGAAAGTGTAGCCCATTATTGTGGCAGCACCCCTAAGTTGAAGAACTTTTGCTCAGGGGGAGCCTTAATGGAGATCTTTCATCCCCCACCAGAGAAATGGTGCCAATGCTTCAGCACATGGATATATGATGTAGATCAACACATTTGATCTATTGAAGAAAACTTTGGTGAAAATATCTTATTGCAGAAGATTGCGGAGCAATTAAAGGTGACTGTATCACAGTTGTAGCTTTGACAACTTTATCTATTTGTGCATTGAATGCAAATTAGGTTTTACAAAAGGAGTTTATAAAGTGATCACGCTCAACAAAAGGATCATTTACAATCAAACTTTGAATAGAGAAAAGAGCTATGGAATTGCAAGGAAAAGTGAATCAAACCCTAATCGAAAGCGATTGAAAATTATTTATAATTTCTATCTTGCCCTCAAATTGTTTCAACAATATTTTAAAGATGTTTATTCCACAAGTGGTAGAAGTAGTGGACCGCACCCGACCTAAATTCAAGAAACATCCCTTCAAGTCTATGAAGAATGAATCTGAATGGTGCCTTTTCAGATATTCCATACGGTGTCTTACACACAAAGGATGTGAGGATGTATATCCATACAAAGATGGAAGAAGACAATCATGAACAACTGGGAGAAGTTTGGGTCAATGAGCTAACCGATGATGATTTTGCCCTAAAACATGAGTACAGTGCCCTAATAGAGAAGAAATTAGATGTTTGGAATGATTTCCCTATTCTGTGTTATGAAAATGCTTGGGTTAAGTATGTATTGAGATGAATCCATGATAAATTCATGTGGCTGGATCTACCATATATGATAAGTAAGGAATCCATTAGGGTTGTAACAGGGTTGTGCTCCACTAGAGTTATTCCTACACTGAAATTAGTCAAAAATGATGTAGTTATGAAGCTCACCAGAGAAAAGTTACATAAGAGAGCCTTAACTGTGAATGATATTGAAAACCCTGTTGTGAGATATGCATTTATGATGATTGGATATAAGATTTATTTCACCAACAAAGAAAACTTAGTCTCTACAACTACTATCTACACAACATATGAGATGGTCAGGAAAGGTGTAAACTATGACCTATGCAAACTACTGAGACAACAACTGCTTGAGAACCTGCAGAAGAAAAAAGATTCAAAGTACTTCAAATTCAGTACTTTAGTTATCTAATTAGTGTTTTATTTCATTAGATAAATACTTGGTGCACAAAACATTGTATGGTTGGGACACATTTTGGTAGTACAGATCAGAGATCATCTGAAGAGGATAGGAAATTTAGAGGCCCAAAATGCTGCACTCTGGGGTTTCTTTAAAAATTTCCAAAAGAAGATACATGCAAGGGAAAGGATCCCTAAGAAGGTTGTGGAGAAATATAATGATGATATCATCTTCATGGTTAGTAATGATGAATGCTACATGGAAGCAGTGGAACCCAGAACTGTCTGGATTCTAGAGATGAGATATGAGGTAACAAAAGACATCCTTGTAGGTCTTGCAGACCTAATGCTCAACAAACCAAAAGATACCCCAGAAGAAAGTTATGGGACATATGAAGAGAAATCCATGGAAGTACATCTAAAACAAGGAAAGTAAAATAAAGAAAAATGTTGAGAAAATGAGGTCTGAGGTTGAAAAGATGATGTCAACTAAGAGCCATGCGGAGAAACCAAAGGTGTATCTGATATTCCAGAAGAGTCACCAAGCATAAGAAGGTCAACTAGGACCTCTACCTCCACTGCTTCTACTCCAAAATCCTTTGGAACCATGCCTACAACAAGTACAAAAAAGAATGAAGCATCTAGTGCCTCTATGCAACAACCTTCCAAGAAAAGAAGGGTAAAAGAAAAGGCAACAAGAGAAAAATACATAAGTCATGATGATGCTGAGGAAGAAGAAGAAGAAGGACCCAAGTTGGTTTGGAAAAAGAAAAGAGAGCCTCATGTCTTCAGAGAATAGACAAATTTCAAAAGAGCAAAAATTGATATAGTTATAGTGTTGCAAATATGTGCCTAATTGATGTTGTCATTGATGTCAACATATTCTTGTTGCCATTGGTGTCAACTATATCTTATCTTGTTGCCACTAGAAGATTGGAATGTTGAGGATATTGAGAAAATTAATAAAGATCAATGGATGCGGATCATACGGTAGTATAGAGGATTGTGTGAAGTAACTCCAGTATGGATTTGAGAGGTCCGCATGAAGATTTGAAGAAACTATGGCCATATGAGTAGAACTGGTTCTGCAGCATTCAGAAGAGACAGAGCGATAGAGAAGTGGTCCGGATCCTTCCGAATATGTCAAATAATGATCTGCAGATCTAGAGTCATGTTTGGGAGGTCAGTGTGTATCATCCATTCAAGTGGTTCATGGTTTAGAGGTCCACAAGCAATCTTTCTAAGATGACAGTCATGACAGATAGTATTCTTGAGGTTCTGAATGAAGATGCAAGTGATTATGATGATCTAGAGGAGTGCGGATGTTTTTGTTGAATTCTTTGTGCTTGTGGGGATCTTTGGCTTGTGTGACTACTATGTTGGAGGTTCACACTGGAGTTTGAGCTTGTTGGTGAAGATTTTCTTCTTGGTGTTGTTCTTCCCAGTCTTGGCCAACCGGATGATTCAAGCATATTGCGGATGTTCTAAAAGCAATTCTCTAGAGCATGGTGTGTTGTTGAAAGAAGATTCAAGTCTTAGCAATGTTTGGCCGATAGCTTAGTGATTCACATTAAGTAAGATGTTTGGTGTGCTGACCTTGATGTTTATTCCAAGGTTGATGAAGAATACAAATGAGTGTAGCTGAGTCGTGGAAAATCATCCTTGAGAGAAAATAATAAATCCAAAGAAAGGATCAAGAGCATAGCAAAGAAGAGGGGGAGCAGAAGAGCAAAAGCAGAATAGAGTGAAAAGTTAGTGAAGAAGAGTTTGGAAGTAGAACATAAGTTTTATGAGCATTCAATGAAACTGAACCAGGCATGAAGTAGATGCTATTTCTTAGTTAAATCTTTCTATGTTGAACTTAAATTTTTTGTAGGCAGTGAGCCTCTCTTTTGAACAGTGAGCTTTGGGTAGTGAGGTTGAAGGCAAGTGCCTTCCCATTATTTTCAAGTACTTTTAACAGGGTAGGAATCTTGTGGGCTAACACCCACCGTGGTTTTTCCATTAATTAGGTTTCCATGTCAAAAATCTTGGTGTCAAATGTGTTGATTATGTTTCTACTTATGTGATGTTGTTTCATGCTTTAATTTTACATCATTAATCAACTTGCAAATTGTGAAAGAAGATTAAAAGGAAGAAAAGGTTAATTTTTGGGACAACTGATTCACCCCCCTCTCAGTTGTCCAGTCTAATTCCAACAATTGGTATTAGAACCAGATCCTCTAAAAGAAGCTTGACCGCTTGAGGAGATCCAAGATGTCAACTTATAAGAAGGAAAGTCTGAGATTTGGTGGAATAAATTACTCCCTTTGGAAGGTACGTATGCAGTGTCATTTTGAATGTATTGGTAATGACTTTTGGATGATAAAAAAGAATGAGTATAAGATTCCAAAGTATGGCCCTACTACTCTAGACAAACTCAGGGAAGCTGAATGCAATATTCCAGCCAAAGAAGCTTTATTGAGTGCCCTGTCTAATACATAATTGGCAAATGTCCTAGATTTGAAAACTGCCCATGAAATTTGGAAAAAGTTGGAAAATCTGTATGAAGGTGACAAATATGTTAAATGTGCCAAGCTACAAAGCCTGAAGGGTAGATATGAAAGATTGGTAATGAGGGAAGATGAAAACATTACTTTCTACATGTACAAAGTAAATGAACTTGTGACCGGTATCAGATATGTAGGTGGAGTATTGGGAGAATCAGAAATTGTTGCCAAAGTGTTGAGATCCTTACCTGCAGCATACAAGCATAAAGTTGTAGCTATTGAAGAAATCAGGATAGTAACAGCTGTCACAAGGGATTGGTTAGTTGGTAAGCTTTCAGCATTTGAAATGAGTGAGTTTGGTGACTCTCTCCCTAAGTCTGAATCTGCATTTAAGTCCAGTGTGTATGGAAAGCAAAGATATTATCTGAGTGAAAGTTCTTCAGGAAGATCAAACCGATTTGTGAAGACAAGAAAGGATCTTGAAGATGATGAAATTGAGACTGCAGATCTTGAAGCTCTTATTGCCAAAAGAATACCAAGAGGATCCATTAAATATGAAGGAAAGTTGCCACTCAAATGTTTTGCATGTAATAAGATTGGTCACTTTGCCTCGAGATGTCTAGAGAGGTTCTCAAAACCAAACCCTAATAGATATAAAGGTTAGAAAAAATGTTACTATGTCCAAGAAGCTAGAGAAGGAGTCACAGATGATGAATCTAATCATGGAGGTTCCACTGAAGATGATTGGGTGTTCATTGTTATCAAGGAGGAAGATCTGGTGTCTACTGAATTTGCTAGCTGTACAAATGTGGAAAGTGCCTTGGTTGCTCAGGTTGTTGAAAAGGATGAATGGGTGATTGATAGTGGATGTTATCATTATATGACTAGTGATAAAAGTAAGTTTGTAAGGTTTGAAAAATATGAAGGTGGAATTGTGAAATTTGGAGACAACTTAGCTAGTAGAATCCATGGTAGAGGATCCATCTCTTTTGATTGTAAGAATAACACTAACGATGTTCTGTATGTGGAAGAACTGAAGCATAATCTTCTCAGTGTTGGACAATTGGTTGACAAGGGTTATGATCTCCGATTCAAGGATGGAAAATACAGAATCTTGGAAAGCTTTGAAACTAAAATTGCATCTGGTACTCAAACTAGAGGTAACATCTTTTATTTAAGTAGTTCTAGCAAAAGTTGTTTGATTGTTCACTTAGATCAAAGTTGGTTATGGCATAGGAGGATGTGTCATGTAAATTTTGATAAAATTGTCAAGATAAGTTCTACTCAAGCTGTAAGAGATCTTCCAAAACTTATGAAACTTGATAACATATGCAGAGAATGTCAATTGGGCAAACCGAACAAAATTTCATTCAAAAGTAAAGAACAATTTTCAGGTGAGCAGTTGGAACTTGTGCATACTGATCTATGTGGTCTTGCTAGAATTAGTAGTGTGCAAGGAGATAGATATTTTATGTTGCTGGTTGATGATTAATTCCAAATGATGTTGGTAACCTTCTTAAAAGAAAAATCATAAGCTCTTGACAAATTCAAGGTATTCAAAGTTATGGTGGAAAATGAGATTGTTGTGAAGATAAAGTATCTGAGATCTGACAGAGGTGGAGAATTTACCTCCAGTGAGTTTGATTCATTTTGTGAAAAGCATGGAATTAAAAGATAGTTATCTTCTCCTAGGACTCCTCAACAAAATGGAGTTGTGGAAAGAAAGATCTGGACCATTCAAGAAGCTGCCAGGACCATGATGACGGAAACAAATGTTCCTCAAATTTATTGGAGAGAAGTTGTGAGTACTGCTATCTACACTGCTAACCAGGTGCAGATCAAAGGCAATTCTAGTAAGACATCTTATGAACTATGGTTTGGTCATTCTCCTACTGTAAGATACTTCAGAGTTTTTGGTAGTAAATACTATATCAAAAGAGATGAGGATATAAGAAAGTTTGAAGCAAGAAGTGATGAAGTATTTTTTTTAGTTACTCTACCGATGCTTTAACAAGAGGTTAAAAAAGATTGTTGAAAGTGCTAATGTCAGAGTTGATGAGAGCAAAGGACATTCCATATCTTGTGAATATGATTTAGATGATCAAGATGAAAATCCAAGTCAAGAAAGACAAGTGTAAACTTAGATCCAGAATTGATCCAGAAAATCCAGTAATTCAAAAGGATAGTACAGAAGTTGAGGAACAAGCTCAAGAAACAAAACCTCAAACAATTCCCAAATCTCCTAGGTATGTAAGGATGAATCATCCTAAAGATCAAATTATAGGAGACAGAAATAAAGGTGTCTGAACTAGAAGAAGAATTACTAAAGATCAAGAAGAGATTTGTTTGATCTCAAAGATTGAACCAAAAACAGTAAGTGAAGCCTGCAAAGATGAAAACTGGGTAAAGGTAATGAAAGAAGAATTAATGCAAATTGAAAAGAATCACACTTGGGATCTTGTTTCTAGACCTGAGGACACAAATGTGATTGGAACTAAATGGGTCTTCCGAAACAAGCTAAATGAAGAAGGTGAAGTTGTAAGAAATAAAGCAAGGTTGGTATGCAAAGGATATTCTCAAGTGGATTGAATTGATTTTGAAGAAACTTTTGTTCCGGTGGCAAGAATAGAGGTAGTCAGATTGTTTCTTGCTTTTTGTTGCTTATAAAGATTTTAAAGTCTATTAGATGGATGTCAAGTCAACATTTCTAAATAGAGAGTTAGAAGAAGAAGTCTACATTGAGCAACCAGAAGGATTTCAGTTGTCTAATCAAGGAGACATGGTCTGCAGATTAATGAAAGCATTGTATGGACTCAAACAAGCTCCAAGAGCCTAGTATGCAAGATTAGATAAGTATTTGCTAAAGCTAGGTTATAGCAAAGACACTGCTGACAATAATCTCTACTTCAAGATTGATCCTGAGAATATTCTGATTGTTGAAGTATTTGTTGATGATATCTTTTTTGGTGGAAATGAGAGTATGTGCAAAACTTTTGCTGATCAGATGTAAAGTGAATTTGAGATGTCCATGTTTGGTGAAATGAACTTCTTCTCAGGTCTGCAAATCAATTAGTTAGACAAAGGTATCTTTATATCTTAGTCTAAGTATGTGAAAAAATTGTTGAAGATGTTTGGAATGGAAGATTCAAAGCTAGTAGGTACGCCTATGGTAACCAGATGTAAGTTGAGTAAAGATGATGACTCCCCTAAGGCAAATCAGAAAAGGTATAGATCAATTATTGGAGGACTGCTCTATCTGACTCAGACTAGACCTGATATCATGAATGCAGTTGGGCTTGTCGCTAGATTCCAAGCTGATCGTAAAGAATCCCATGTTGTAGCAGTCAAAAGAATTTTCATGTATCTCCAAGGGACAATTGATTATGGATTATGGTATCCAAAGGATAATGACTTCACTCTTCATGCATACATAGATGTTGATTGGGCAGGAGATGTGGATGACAGAAAAAACACTAGTGGTGGTGCATTCTTCTTGGGAAGTAGATTGGTTTCTTGGCTAAGTAAAAAGTAGGAGGCAATTTCCCTATCTATAGCAAAGGCTGAGTATATAGCAACAACAAAAAATTGTACTCAAGTTATGTGGATGAAGCAAATATTGAAGGCCATTAGAATTGTGTTTGAGGAGCTTGTCTGATGCAGGAGCATCCAGGGTGTAAGAGCAATCTTGCAGCAACGAAAAAAAAATGTGTTGTTTCTTTTCAATAAAGGGCTAAATTTGGCAGGGTTACTATTTTTAGTAAGTTTGCATTTGTGCACAGTTGGATACAAAATCTTACATAGACCTCCAGAATGGTGAATTAAAGATAATGGTGAAGAAATCACTTCAATATCATTTGTCATTTGTGAGATATTAAAATTTTAAATTCCAAAAATCCTATTGAAATATTCAAAGTCAAATTTGAGGCACTTAGAGGCTCCAGATGGGCTCAAAATTTGGTGCAAAACCTAAACAGTCTACCTATTGATATTACTTGTGCACCATCATCTTTTCAAGAGCTTTCTGAAAATGTATTATAATTGAAAATCCAACAGTCGGATCGAAAGTTATGGCCCTGCAAAGTTGGCCTATTTTTGGAGGGAGATGTAAATTTCAAAATTAAGCTGGTGGTCGCCAAAAAGGGCTATATATAACCATTTTTGGGAACCCTTAGGGTAGTAGAGTTAAGGGGGAAGGTGTAGAATCAAGAAAGATGGGGAAATTAGAAATCCTAGTTGATTTGGGAATTACAAAAGGCTAAAGATTCCAGAGTCTTGAGAGAGGGAGTTGTAATGTGTTGCAGCCTGTAGGGGATTCATCCTCTAATTATATTTGAGCTTTTGTAATGTAATGTTTTGCCCATATTAATAAGATATCATTCTATTTTCTGTGTACAATTTTTGTTATTTTGTGTTTTATGATTTACCCCCTTCATCAAGTGGTATCAGAGCAAGGGTTCCTGAGTGTGTAGACAGATCATCGACTGTGAGGTAGTTTGCACCAGGACCTGAGGTTGTGGGTTTATTGCAGAGATCAAGATGCCTCCACGAAGAAACTGTGGTGGGAGGAATGCTTTGATAGAAGAGGGTTTTAGAGCCCTGCAAAGACAAATCGATGCATTGCAAGAGGAGCTACGAAGAGGGTTCAAGCCAAGAAGGAGAGAGGAAAGCGAAGATGAAGCTGAAGAAGAGCTATCTGAGGAAGAACAAGAAGCTGCAGGAGATCCTGCAGAAGTTAGGTTGTTGAGGACCATTTCAAATATTAGAAAGAGGCCCAGGATCAAAGTTTCTACCTATTCTAGATATTTGAATTTGGAACAACTTATTGATTGGATTAATGATATGGAGGAGTATTTCAAGTATGAAGATATGGAAGACCCTGAACGGGTCAAGTTTGCAAAGACAAAGTTGAAGGGCCATGCCAGTATTTGGTGGAAGGAGGTCCAATTAGAGAGAAATAGAAGAGGAAAAGCAAAGATTACCAGATGGGATCAGATGGTGGAGAAATTGAAGAAGCAGTTCATTCCTGTGGACTATGAGATGGAGTTGCTGAAGAAGCTAGAAGGATTGAAGCAAGGTAACAAGTCTATTAAGGAGTATACAAAAGATTTTTATAAGATCACTATCAGGATAGGCCATGAAGAGGCCAACAAGGAGAAGGTAGCCCGTTACATTAATGGGTTGAGGCCAAGTATTCAAGAAGAGTTGAGCTTGGTTAGAATGACCACTATAGGAGATGCATACCAGTTTTCCCTGAAGGTGGAAGAGCAGCTGAATAAGAGATTTGAAAGCAAGCAAAGGGGAAGAGGTCAATGCAGAAGGACTGGTGGAAGGCCCTATGGAGGCTAAAATGAAGATCCAAAGAAAAGTGAAGAAGTTGGAACCAATCAAAATCATAAAGGAGATAATACCTACCGCCCTTGTGACTAGAATAATGGTGAGCAAAGAGGAAGAGGAAGAGATAGACCTGGGCAAGGACCTGGAAGAGGAGGTTTCAGAGGAACTTATTTCCAATGTGGAGAAGAAGGACATCAAGCATACGAGTGTCCACAACATCACGGAAGGACAAATAGAAGACCTGAAGTTGTAGACACCCAAAAATGACCAAGTCATCATATCACTTGCATTTCATCTAATCTGTCTAATCATCTGCATTCAATGTTAATTAAATAATCTAATTATTTAATTAATTTCATCTATTTCTTCTAAATCACATACTTTCAACATTAATTAAACAAATCTTCTTTATTTAATTAATTTTCATTAAATCAACCTTATTCTTCTATGATTAAATAATTTTTATTATTTAATTAAATTATTATCCTCTTTCCAAAATTCAAGTCCACATCAATTAAATAAATAAATTATTTAATTAATTCATCACAAATCCTCTTATCTACACTTAAATAATTTACATTATTTAATTAAATCACTTGTTCTTCTAAATTTAAATAAATCATGAAAATTTATTTAAATTATCTCAATCCTCTCAAAATAAATAAAATAAAATATTTTATTTATAATCTTCTGTTCCTCAATTATGCACAATCAATTAAATAAATTTATTTATTTAATTTCAATTATCTTTCCAATTCCTCTTAAAATATTTTGTTAACTCATGTGCACAATCAGTCTTATTTTTAGAACTCTAAAAAAGACAAAATTACAAGTTGAGTTATCTATTCAATCAATCTTGTTTTCATCATATCTTAATAAAAATATCCTTATGGATTGACACATGTTGTGTGCACATTCATCATGGTTATTTTGTTTTATCTCCTCCATTGATTCTTCTGAATTATCTGGACCGTTGATCGATCTCTGTTGAAATCTATATAAACCCCCCTCATCCCCTTCACAAATCCTCTTCAATCACTTATTCTTAGGTATCCTTTACAGTGCTTTGAGCATACATCGCATCGATTGAGCAACTTTATGATATTTTGACATTGATCTTTGAGCACTTTGAGCACGTTGAGCACTTTACTTGCTTGTTGCAAATATAGTTTCGCAGCGTTATTGAGCAATCCACACTCAAACAAAGAGAACAACACAAATCTGGGTAAAAACTTTCTTATTTCATTAGATTTATTGATAATGGCTTTTATTTAGATTAGTTCTTTTTATGTTATGGGCTTTTGATTTTATTAGTTTTGATTTGATCAATTTTTCTCATACACATTCTGGCACACCCGGTGGGACCCACTAATCTCTCTTTTTCTTTGAGAAATTGATTTTTTTTTAAGTACAGTATGGAAGAACGCATCTTGACACAAAAAGTGCCTTTGGTAGAGCAGTACAATGCTTTTGGGCCATCCTGCAACACCTTTTGTAGCACAGAACCACGCTTTTGGTATTACAGTAAAGCGCACATGAGAAAATAGCAAAGCACTTTTGGTATTACAGTAAAATGCTTTTGGTATAACAGTAAAGCGCTATTGGCATAATAGTAAAGCACTTTTGGTTGGGATAATAGGCTTGCAAACTTTAAAACCCCATAACTTTCTCAAAACTTAATGAAATTCGATGTTTTTTTAAAAATTGCATAAAAAATCATAAGGAATCCATTGGTGATATTTAATCTCTTGTATCACATCATATTTGATACCAATTTTATGGATTTCACTTTAGTTTTCTAGGGTTTCTCACTTATTGTTAGGGTTTTGACCTAATTTCTAACATCTTGTTTTTTTTAAAACTAATATCACTTGGTGTAGCGTCTTATCACTTATCAACATCCTGGATCATCACCCAATCATTCAATCATCCTTTGGTCTGGCTTTCTTGATGAAATATTGTTTTTTGTAGGCCTATTATTACATTGTGCATTTGGTAGTATAGTACCACGCGTTTGGTAGTACAGTAGCTTGCTTTTGGTATAATAGTACCGCACATTTGGTAGTATAGTAGCTTGCTTTTGGTATAATAGTACCGCATGTTTGGTAGCACAGTAGCTCACTTTTGGTATAACAGTACTGCACATTTGATAGTATAGTACCACACTTTTGGTAGCATAGCGTGGTGCTTCTGGTAGCACAGTGCATCACCTCTAGTCTGCAGCAAATCACTTCCGGTAAGATAGTTCATCGCTTTCAGTATTACAGTAAGTCGCTTTGGTAATACAGTGCAGTGCTTTTGGTCAAATTCATTTATTTTTGCTAACTTGTGAGTTTTTTTAGAACTAATCAATCACTTGTTGTAGCTTCTTATCACTCAAATAGAGCAAATTGGTTTCTCTAACATATTCATGCAGGACGAGCTTTGAAGAAATTGATAAATCTATTGCATTAAGTCTTAGAAACATATTGTTTTCTTAAGGGACAATTGAACAATCATCTTTGCAATCTTAGAAAACATATTGCTTTCTTAAAAGACAATTGAACAAATCATTTTTGCAATCTAAGTCTTAGGAACATATTGATTTCTTAAGGGACAATTGACATGTATGTGAAAACACTTCAATTTTCTTAAGGGACAAAGGACATGAATGCAAAAACACTTCAATTTTCTAAGGGACAATGGACACGAATGCCAAACACTTCAATTTCATAAGGGACAATTGACAACTACAATCATGTGTGTGCCTAATCTAGTTGCACCTTATTTTTTTATAACGGGACAATTGAAACTTTGTTTGACGTGCTTGCTCTTAAATTTTAGTTATTCCTTTAGAAGGGTCTGCTTTTGGATTGCGCTTCATCCAAAAGGGATGACCCTAAGTGGAGTTTTTTTTTGAACTGCCATATAAGATGGATAAGGTGAAAGCCAAGTCCTAACTGACGTCAACCTTACCTTGTGGTGCCAAACTGAAAAGAGGTGTACTAGCTCTTTGTGGAAATAATTTTCACATCAAGCAAAGTGTTTGATACTCTTAGTAGGATTGGTTAAAGATTTTAGTAGCTTGCCACATTGCTCATAAGGCATTGGTCCCTCAAAGTTACTAAGAACCATTCTAGATAGTGACTACCCAATCTACCTCTGAATGTTGTGGTAATCATCAGTGCAAGGGGAATCGATTTAAGCCCTTAAGATACTCACCATTGGCTACCTTGAGAAGAGATAGTATTCCCTTGGCCATAAAGCTTTTGTGACCTACTTGAGCTTTCCGAGGGGAGGGTGAGATATCCCTACCTATTGTCTCTTGCAAAGATACAAATGTCTGACACCTTTATGGAATGACATTTTGATTGACGGAGTATTAAGTTGTGAGCTGATCTAGTACAATGAAACCTTGTCTCTAGGGATAAAAAGTGCTTGATATTGATTGCAATTGTCTTATACCCATGGAAACATTGGGCTTTTTTGTAAGCCTCGAACATACACTATCTGTTGTGTCAATCCCTTTTGCCAACTTTGTTTGCTGTGTTTTCTCTTGCCAAAGCAAATCCAATCAAAACCAAAATCAAATCTATCAAAATTTGACTTTTTAAAAGCATCAGACACTACTTCAGTGCCTCTAGTATAACAGTAGCTCACCTTTGGTAATATAGTAGCTCGCCTTTGGTATAACAATACCTCACCTCTGGCAACCCTACTTCAGTGCCCTTGGTATAATAGTAGCTTGCTTTTGGTCATAGTAGCTTGCCTTTGGTATAGCAGTACCTCGCCTTTGGTAGCTCAGTCCATCACCTTTGGTATTACAGTAGCTCACTTTTGGTTGCATAGTCCTACGCCTTTGGTCAAACAGTACAGTTCCTTTTGTCCAGTAAATTGTGCATCAAAAGTTTATCTTTTCCAAAACACAAGCAGAGTCCCAGCTTTTGTCCTAGTGTATTCCATGGTAACCACTAGACTCCAACAAACTATGAAGTCCAAGCAAGTTGTCCCTAGGAAGCGTAAATTGCCTCCTCACACACCGCAATCAGGCTGATCCAATGTTACTCCCAAAGTTACTCCTAAGACACCCACAGAAAGATCGACCAATTCTTCAAACATGCCGCAGCTTGACCAACCAAACAACCCTCAAGAAGTTAGGGCCCCTTTGGTAAGTACACCTCACTATACCACCGGCATGCCTCAGGATTTTGTACCACAAGGTTATACTATAGATCAAGCCACATCTCAAGAAGAGCGACACTTTGAAATAGGTCAATCCTCTCAAGAAGATGGGCAAGATCTTGATGAATTCACACAAGATCCTAGAGCCCTAACTACCTTTGACAAAATCCTTAGTGAGAACCAAGATCATTTCTTTTGCTTGCTTGCAGAGTAAGGAGCCAAATTACTTCAAGATTTTGATTTATCCAATCTCAAAGACACAAAAAACACCATACATGCGGTCCAAGCCATGTCAACAGTGACCACACCCTTACCCAAACAAATCTCACAAGGGAGAACAATTGCACAATATGAGAATCCCATTTATCAAAACTAGGAAAGAGGGCCATATCACCGCTTCTGACTCCTATGGAGATCTACAAAAATCAATAGGAGACTCTTCAACATCAAGTGGAGCCACCTTAGCTCGATCAAATATACAACAAACTCCTAAAGTGTCCACACCAATCGCAAGTGAAAACTTGGCTACCCCATCACATGAAGGTTTCCCACCAAATTACAATATAGGGAATCACTATGTAGCCATGCAACAAGGGTCTCAACAAACACCACCCCCAACATCATCAAACCTTCGTATCCCTCAACCAACCAGGTTCATACAACCCCAACCACAAAATTCTTCTATGCTCATCCTTAATCAACTTCAACCATTGAAAAACACATCTACCTACGCCCCCCCTCCATGACGATCATTAGCACTAAACTTTTTGAACACTTTGCCTATCCACCCTCAACATTCCCAAAACCAAACTTCCCAAAGCTATGTTCCGCAACCGCAACCTAATCCAACGAACTTTAGCTTTCCACCCCCAAACTCTTTTCTTCAATCATCGCAAAGCCTACATTCTTATCTAGCACCACCCCCACCTCCTTCAAATCAAAGCATCCAATTCCAACCCAATCTAAACCCAACGTACAACACATACGACCCCAACCAATCATACAACCCTTATAACACCAATGCCCATGGCTTACACTACAATCTTTCGTATGGGAAACAACAACCACTTCTTAGACAACAGGAGATGTTTCCAACCCTCCCACAACTATGGAGTTAAAACTTGCGGAAGTTCAACAATAACTATCTGATCTTACATTTGGCCACACCAAGAAGACATTCTCTTTAGAAGAAGTGTGTCCTTATCCTTTTGATTGATC
Organism: Cunninghamia lanceolata; assembly: GCA_027924645.1. Lineage (NCBI taxonomy): Eukaryota > Viridiplantae > Streptophyta > Pinopsida > Cupressales > Cupressaceae > Cunninghamia > Cunninghamia lanceolata. Next base: position 1,387,770 of record BSBN01000144.1, on the reverse strand, counting down.
ATTACCCATGATCCCTTTTCCTCAAAATTTCACTATTCCCAAATTTGATAAATACAAAGGAAAAGGAGACCCAAAAGACCATCTCAAGGAATTCTATCTTGCTTGCTTTGAGGTCTCACATATGACACATATCTTATGCATCTCTTTCCTCACAGTCTTGGAGGTCAAGCTATAGAATGGTTCTCTCACTTACCTAGGGGTATCAAATCTTTTAACGAAATTGCCGAGAAATTTGCCACCCATTTCTCCTACAATGCAAAGCATGAGATCTCCATGACCGATCTATGCAACAACAAATAGAAAAATGGTGAAACTTTCATTTCTTTCCTTCAATGATGGAGACAAATGGCTAGGAAATTCCCATTCAAGATACCCAAAAAGTAGCTTGTTAGCATATTTGTGCAGAACCTCACCCAAGAGTTAGGTTTTCATTTGCAAATTCTTAGTGCTACAACCTTTGACAAAATCACATACAAGGGAATCAACATCGAAAAGGCCCTCATTGCTAAGGGTGTGGTCAAAATCTTCAAAGAAACTAAAGACAATTCTCCTCAACAACAACCAAACGATAAACCTAAGTATTGGAACAAAAATAAAAATGTAGTCAACGATAGGGTGGTCGATTCTAAACATGTCCAAACATTGCAAACATTGTTGCAGCTTTCCAAACTGAGTCAAGCTCCACCTCAACAACAACAACAATAGAGGCAACCATATCAAAGCCAACATCAACGACAACAAGAGCGGCCTCAACAAGATTACCCTCCGCAGCATCAATTCACTCCCTTGGGAGAACCCATAGAGTCGGTCCTGTAGAAGCTTTTACACAAAGGCCTCATCACCTTACCTGATGCTCCCTCATATGGTGAACCAGTTTACAAAACTGCACAATACATAGAAAATGAATATTGTGAATTCCATAGGAGCAAAGGGCACAGAACCGTATCGTGCATGAAACTAAAACACCTAATCCAAAATCTCATCGAAGGCAACCAAATCTCTTTTGAAGATGAACCACTAGCTCAATACACGAATAAAGAACTCAACATGTATAAGGAACCATTCCCTCACCATGGTCCACCTCCTCCTTAGGATAAAGGTAAAGGTGTCAATAATGCTTCCACTTCCTTTGACTCCATTGTGGGTCGTTTTGAAGAGAGTCAAGTATCTACCCTCACAATCAAAGGTAAATCTATAGATTGTGTTGTTACAACTCATCGTGGTCATGTCACCATTCGTGGTCCTACACCTAGTCTCCCAACTCAATCTTATTATAATCTTGTCAAACATCTGGGGAAAATGCAAGCACAGATCTCTATCTTGGACCTTCTACGGTCATCACCTGCACATAAAGTGGTGCTAGAAAAAGCCCTCCAAGAGTCATCGGTTCCTAACAACATAGTGGTTGCAGATTTTCAAGCTATAGTAGGTAACATTGCTTCACCCTACAATGTGGTTTTCTTTGAGAAAGACCTTCCATCCCATGATCCGTGTCACAATGATGCCCTTCATATTGAGGTTCTCATCCATAAGTGCAAATCAAACGCATACTCATAGATGGTGGTGTTGGTCTCAACATCTGTTCTTTAAAGTTACTTAAGCAATTGGGATACTCCGAGGATCATGTCAACACTGATCAAAGTATTACAATCAAGGGATATGATGATGCTGAATGCTGCTCATAAGGTGTTATCCACTTGCCTATACAACTTGGCCTCGTCATGCTTGAAACCTGGTGCCAAGTCCTTGACATTGAGCTGCCTTACAACATTATCCTAGGCTGCCCATGGATCCATGCAATGAAAGTTGTTCCCTCCATGTACCATCAGTCTCTAAATTTCCCATTCAATAGTACAAAGATCACTATCCCAAGAGACCCCAATCCTTTTGAATTCTATCATGTCTTGCAAGGCAGTTATAAGAATTGCAACCAAGTGCCTCAAAATGACAAAGCCCTTGAATCCCCACTATATGTTGATCCTAAAAATCTGACACAAGCCTCTACAAGTAAACCTAATCCTCTTCTTGAAATCAAAGCTCACATCCATGATATAGGCTTTGGAACCTATGATATCTCAAAATCTTGTTGTGTAGGGCGGATGCCTTTATCCCCTAAATCTTATGGCCATCCGCCCATTGCCAAAGCAACTAAAAAAGTAGCTATTCCTCCCCCAGCATCTTTAACCCAATTCCAACAGGGAAAATTATTGGAAGAGGAAACTATTAAAGACATCTCTTCTTTATAAGGAGAAAGAACCTGTCACAATACTAGTCAAGCAATATGGCAATGGCTTAAGGATAGTCAAAAATATGGGCTATAAAGGCAAAGGTGGCCTTGGGAAATAGAATCAAGGAACAATGGAACCCATCATTATGACAAAGAAACTAGACAAGAAGGGGTTAGGATTTGGTAGAAAGGTACTGCGCGCCTTGGACATCGAGGGTATCCTTGACAAGTGGCTGAAACTTCTCTCACAGATTCAACATCTAATGAGGATATCATCGATGACTCTTCCCTCCATATGACGAACCTATTTACAGAATCCTCCATTTTCATGCTATCATCCGTATCCTTAACATCCACCACAAACACCTAGAAAGTAACACTTGTCTACCATGAACTTATCGATTGGGACCAACAAGGGTCCCCCATTACTGATGTATTTCAGAATGACGAAGCTATAGCTAAGTTCATGGGACTCTGGGAGGGTATCCCTCTTGGCAATCATAAAGCAGGTTTCGTAATGGAATTGGAACCAATTGCTTATTTTGGTGAGAATACCAAATCCTCTAGTCGCAAAAGTAAAAATAAAGAAAGATCTCTAGGTGAAAACCACACTATGGTACCTCCTGATCACAAAATAGTAAAAACAAAGGACGTATCCAAAGGTGAAAACCCAACTGTGGCACCTGAGGATGGAGGATTTGACCTTCCCCTAGCATCTAGGTATCAAGAGAAGTCAGCTCTCCTAGTGGATGATTCTACAGAGATAAATCTTAGCACAAAACAAAATCGAAAGACCACATTCCTGGCAGCATCATTATTAGAAACAGAGCACAAGAATCTTAACAAATTCTTCTTACAGAGAACCATCAACTTTGCATGGACCTATGCCAATATGCTAGGGTTAGACCCTAAGATAGTAGTTCACTATCTCACAGTTGATCCAAAAGTTAAACCAGTCAAGAAAAAGCTGAGGAAGATGCACCCATAGATAGCTCTCTTGGTAAAAGTGGAAATACAAAAGTTAGATGCAAAGTTCATCTGACCTATTGACTATTCAGATTGGGTCTCAAACATTGTACCTATGTCTAAACCCAATGGGCGCATCTGCATGTGTAATGATTTTAGAGATCTTAACAAAGCATGTCCCAAAGATGACTTTCCATTACCAAACATTAAGCTCATAGTAGACTTGACTGTAGGTCATGAAATGCTTTCTCTCATGGATGGATTCTCTGGCTACAATCAGATAAGGATAGCAGAGGAAGATCAACATAAAACAACTTTTACTTGTCTGTGGGGTAATTATTGTTAGTGTGTCATGCCGTTTGGTCTAAAAAATGTAGGGGCAACCTATTAGAGAGCAATGACAGTGATATTCCATGATCTCTTTCATTATATCATGGAGGACTATGTGGATGGTATACTAGCTAAATCTTCTAGGGCAGATCACATACAAGTTCTAGGACAGATCTTTGACAGGCTCAAAAAATACCAAGTGCATCTCAATCCAAAGAAGTGTGTCTTTGGTGTAACATTAGGGAAGCTGTTGGGATACATTGTATCTCATAAAGGTATTGAAGTAGACCACGCAAAAGTCAAAGCTATAGTGGAGATGCCTCCACCAAAGAACCTCAAGGCATTAAGGAGCCTTCAAGGAAGGTTGCAATCCATTAGGCGTTTCATCTCACAGCTAGCAGATAAATGTCAACCATTTCAACACTTGCTCCGAAAGGATGTCTCATTCTGATGGGATGATAAGTGTCAAGTAGCATTTGATTAGCTCAAAGAGTATCTAGCTACACCTCTTGTATTGGTTCCACCAGTTGCTGATAAACCTTTGATATTATACATCTCAACAACTTTGGCCCTAGGGGCCTTGCTAGCATAGCATGATGAGTTAGGAAAAGAGCATGCAATCTATTATATCAGTCAAACCTTGGTGGGATATGAGCTCAATTATTCACCAATGGAAAGATCTTGTTTAGCAGTAGTGTTAGCTTCCCAAAAGTTGCGACATTAATTAAACTAACACACAAATCTTATAGCCAAAATTGATCCATTGAAGTATCTACTAGCGAAAGCGGCTCTCATAGGTAGACTAGCTAAATGGGTCATGATCCTTAGTGATTTCAATATTGAGTATATGGACCGTAAAGCCATCAAGGGACAAGCCCTAGCAAATCAACTAGAAGAAGCACCCATGACAGATACACACCCTATGGTACCAGACTTTCTGAATGAGAATCTCTTCACTCTTTCCAACTCAATAATGTGGAAGTTGTACTTTGATGGTTCCTACACACATCATGGATCAGGGGTTGGCATCTTGTTCACCACACCTCAAAATGACTATATTCCTAAGTCATATCGGCTTGCATTCCCTTGCACTAACAACATAGCCGAGTATGAAGCACTCCTCATAGGGCTCAATATAGCATTTCAATGGGACATCATAGAATTATAGGTATATGGAGACTCACAACTAGTCATTCGGCAATTCACAGATGAGTACCAAACAAAAGATGAAAAGTTGGTCACCTACAAGCAACTAGTGGATGCCTACAAACCACACTTTTCTAGCATCACATTTGAGAAAATTCCAAGAGAGCATAATAAGGCTGTAGATTCTATGGCTTCTATCGGGTCACTTATAGACATGCCTACAAACACACAAAAAATGTGAGTTCTTGATCGAACAATTGTTGATACCAGCCATCGATGTTCCAGTTACTGAAATCATCTGCGAACTTGTTGGTCCCAATTCCCCATGGTACAAAGATATCTATGAATACCTTAAAAATAGTACCTTTCCCGTTGAACTCTCATCCACCCAATGCAAAACCTTTATCCGTCAATCCTTCTATTACACCATTCTGGGTGATACACTATATCGCCAGAGTCTCGATGGTATCCTCTTACAATGTCTTAACGCGCAAGAAGCTGAAGCTACCTTACGAGACATACACGAAGGTGTCTATGGCACCCATTCTACCGGTTCTAATCTCGCTAAGAAGATACTTAGAACATGGTATTACTGGCCTACAATAGAATAGGATGCTGCATAGTTCGCTAAGAAATGTCTACAATGCCAATAACATGGAGATTTAATTCACGCACCAGCTCATGAATTACAACTTGTGACAACTCCATGGCCTTTTTCTCAATGGGGTCTCAACTTCATAGGACAAATCCACCCATCCTCATCCAATGGCCATAAGTTCATCATTACTACCACTGAGTATTTCACAAAGTGGGTTGAAGCCATTCCCATGACCTATGTCACTAGGAAGCAAATAGCCAAGTTTATCCTTAACTACCTCATTTGCCAGTATGGTATCCCCCAAGCCATTATCACTGATAATGAGAGACCATTCAAGAATCAAGATGTCTGTGTCTTATGCACACAATACAATATCCAACATCGCTTTTCAACTCCTTACTATCCACAGAGTAATGGCCAAGCTGAGGTTGCCAATAAAACCATTCTCAAGATCCTCAAGAAAATGGTCAATGAAGCTTATCGTGATTGGCACTTGCAACTCAATCCTGCCCTATGGGCCTACCGCACTAGTATTAGAACACCAACTGGTGTCACACCATATGCCTTGGTCTATGGCTCTGAAGCTATCCTACCTATGGAGGTCGAGATCCCATCCCTCAGAGTATCCATGCAGAACCTGATTGACGGAGAGGAGTATCACACTTCCAGATTAGCTAAGCTAGAACTACTAGATGAGAGGTTCCTTGCTGTGCTTAATCATCTCCATGTCTATCAAAACTACCTCTGGCGTAATTACAACAAAAAGATCAAAGAAAGATGGTTTCAATTTGGTGATCTTGTACTCAAAGAGAATCAGAGAAATCAAGCAGACCGAGAAAAGAAGGGCAAGTTTGAGCCTAACTGGTTAGGTCCCTTTATTGTCATAGTAGCATATGGATCAGGAGCTTATACTTTAGCTACACCTGATGGCATTCCTCTAGATGAGCCACTTAACAGTGTTCATCTCAAGAAGTTCTATACCTGATCATTAGAGTATACAAAAAAAAAAATAAAACAAATAATCCGTCCTATGGTGAAAACCTGGTAAATAGGCACCTTGGATAAGTACCATAGTGAAAACCTGGAAAATAGGTACTATGTGTAGAGTCAACATCCATCATCTATCGAGTCCTATTCATTCCATGTCCATTTCACAACAAACTTCATCCATCCATCCATAATAAAACCATTGACCTTGTTTACATTTCCATCTCCCTATCTAATATAGCTTGGAAATTTGTCAGTGCCCATCATCATCATCCCACGTCTTGATCTGTGTTGGTAGTTATCACTGTATTGCCCTAGGTCAAAGCTTTCTATGTCTTCTTCGTCGATCACCCATGCAAATTCCTCTAACAAAATGGGGGCAACTCTTTCCTTAACCTAGGTCTAGGAATGGATCCTTGTTCGTGGTTTGCAAACACTTCAATCTTTTCTCCTTTCCGTAGATAACACCCTTTAATGGACACATCGCTTCTACGATAAGGTTGTTATCTTCCCAACGCTTTTCCTACATCATCACACCAACTAGAACTACATATCATCTCATTTCAATCTTAAGGTACCTTGATCCCATGGATATGGGTATGTAGGCAGTCTGGAATACAAATGAAGTATCCAGTACTTAGGTACATAAGATCTCCACCTCACCACCTTGACCCACTCATCACTCTATTTAGAACTACATATTATCATTTTTCATCTTTCCTCGTAATGTGCCTTGATCCCGTGGATACAGGGTATGTAGGTAGTCTAGAATACGAAGGATGTATCTAGTACTCAGGCACATATGATTCATCATTCTTCACCCATCTCAACCCATTAACATGTCACCTTTCTGGTCTTCCATTTATCAAAATCCATTCACCTTGAATTGACTAACTCAAGCAGCAAAACAACAAGCTAGCGCATCCTTTCCAAGAAAAAGTTCTTAGCAAACTTGAAGCAAAGTAGCTTGCTTCCAGAGATATCTACTGTCTGGTTCTAATTGCCAACATCAGCTAGGTCTAGCTTAACCAAAGCACCAAGTCAATAGGCTTGTCTTCTGCAGAGTGTTCCATTGTCAAGACCAACACACGCATCTCATGTGACATGTGGCATTTCCTGCAGCATGACATTATCTTTTTAGGTAGATATCCCCCTTTAACAGACACATCGGTCCTACGATAAGGCTGTTATCTTTCCTATCCAATCTATATGAGCAACCTCTTTGGCAAGAGAATATGTTGGTTGTATGTTTACTTTGTAAGTCAGTCAATTTGTTTTATGGTTTATCTTTTGTTCCTTTGTCCATTACCTATTCAAGGCTACCTTGATTTATCCATAATCTTGGTATGTTATGATGTAGTTTGGATTGGGGGCATAGTCATTACTTTTGTGTGCCGTATTTGAGGAATGATCTTTAGTATCTTTCTTAACATCATATTTATCTTGTGTGTGTTACGACCTAGCATCTTACATATAAATATTCTTCATGCATTTACATGTATTGAAGTTTATTTTATGTTTAAAGACTATGGTTCATACACATGTACCAACAAGGTCATATTATGTCTAAGGGATCTAAGTTCAAACCACTTGCTTGTAGAGTCAATGTCCACGCACTCGAATATCACAACACCTTGGTCTTTTATACCTTGGTGGAAAACTATCCATGTGCTATATCAGAAATAAGGATTGCTCTTTATAAACAATTATGAAACCATTACAACAAGCTCAATCCATTTGACCATCCATTTATCCATGGCCTTCTATAGTTTTTTAAGCAATGATCGATCAACAGTCTTTCTCTCATGTTCTCTCCTATCTCCTTTCTTCTATCTATCATCTATCCAACCTCACCTATCTCCAACACAATCTTCTAGTCGAGCGTCAACTCAGTCCTTTTGCCGCTTCCCTGTCTTTCCTCTCGAGGGGGCATCCTATGCCAGCTACACAGGGATAGCTAGCTACATTGGGGCATCAAGAATTGTATCATGTCTTCAACAATCATTTTCTTTGACGCAACGCTGTAAACTGCATTGCATCAAAGAGGGGCAAAATGTAGACACCCAAAAATGACCAAGTCATCACATCACTTGCATTTCATCTAATTTGTCTAATCACCTGCATTCAACGTTAATTAAATAATCTAATTATTTAATTAATTTCATCTATTTCTTCTAAATCACATACTTTCAACATTAATTAAACAAATCTTCTTTATTTAATTAATTTTCATTAAATCAACCTTATTCTTCTATGATTAAATAATTTTTATTATTTAATTAAATCATTATCCTCTTTCCAAAATTTAAGTCCACATTAATTAAATAAATTAATTATTTAATTAATTCATCACAAATCCTCTTATCTACAATTAAATAATTTACATTATTTAATTAAATCACTTGTTCTTCTAAATTTAAATAAATCATGAAAATTTATTTAAATTATGTCAATCCTCTCAAAATAAATAAAACAAATTATTTTATTTATAATCTTCTGTTCCTCAATCATGCACAATCAATTAAATAAATTTATTTATTTAATTTTAATTATCTTTCCAATTCCTCTTAAAATATCTTGTTAACTCATGTGCACAATCAGTCTTATTTTTAGAACTCTAAAAAAGGCAAAATTACAAGTTGAGTTATACATTCAATCAATCTTGTTTTCATCACATCTTAATAAAAATGTCTTTATGGATTGACACATGTCATGTGCGCATTCATCATGGTTATTTTGTTTTATCTTCTCCGTTGATTCTTCTGAATTATCTAGACCGTTGATCGATCTCTATTGAAATCTATATAAACCCCCCTCATCTCCTTCACAAATCCTCTTTGATCACTTATTCTTAGGTATCCTTTACAGTGCTTTGAGCATATATCGCATCGATTGAGCAACTTTATGATCTTTTGACATTGATCTTTGAGCACTTTGAGCACTTTACTTGCTTGCAAACATTGTTTCACAGCGTTATTGAGTAATCCACACTCAAACAAAGAGAACAACACAAGTATGTGTTAAAGCCTTCTTATTTCATTGGATTTATTAATAATGGCTTTTATTTAGATTAGTTCTCTTTATGTTATGGGCTTTTGATTTTATTAGTTTTGATTTAATCAATTTTCCTCATACACAGAAGGTAATGCATGAGTTGAACATGTTGATGAAGATGCACAATCTGAGTGCTCTGAAGTTGCTGAAAGGGGAGAAACCCTAGTTGTTAGAAAAACTTTGTTGAATGAGGAGAAAGAACCCAATCAAAGGAAGAGTTTATTCCACACAAGGTGTAAATGTGAAGGTAAGTGTTGTGATATTATTATTGACAGTGGAAGCATTGATAATCTTATTTTAGAGATGGTTGACAAGTTGAAGTTGACAAGAAGAAAGCATCTGCATCCATATCAGATTGCATGGTTGTAGAAGGACCATAGAGCTTTGGTCAATGAGCAGTATTTAGTGAAGTTCAAGATTGGTGACTACCATGATGAGGTGCTGTGTGACATCATACCGATGGATGCATGTCATATGTTATTAGGGAGGCCGTGACAGTATGATAGGAGCACTGTCCATGATGAATGTGCAAACACATACTCCCTAATAAAGGATGGAGTCCGTCATAAGTTGAAGCCCTTGAAGGAAGTGGAAGAAAATGTATGTAGTACTACTAGAATTTGCTTGGTAGATGGTAGAAAATTTTTGGAGGGTATGAAGCATGAGCGTCATTGCTTTGCATTGATTCCTAAGATTAGTCAAGAGAAATGTGAAGATGTACCAGTAGAAGTCTCAGAAATGTTGGAAGAATTTCAAGATATTGTCTTTGATAATGTACCAGAAGGTTTACCACCAGTGAGGAAGATAAGTCATCAAATGGATTTGATACCAGGAGCTAGTTTACTGAATAAGGTAGCCCATAGAATGACTCCAGCAGAGAGTGAAGAGTTGAACAGACAAGTTCAGGAGTTGTTGACGAAGAGATTGATAAGAGAGAGCCTAAGTCCATGTGCGGTACCTGCAGTACTAGTACCGAAGAAAGATAGAGAGTGGAGGTTGTGTATAGATTCCCAAGCCATCAATAAGATCACAATCAAGTACATATTTCCATTGCCTAGAATGGTTGACATAATGGATTGTTTGAGTGGAGCCAAGTACTTCACGAAGATGGATATGAAGAGTGGGTATCACCAAATTCAGATAAGAGAAGGAGATGAATGGAAGATAGCCTTCAAGACAAAGGAGGGTTTGTATGAGTGGTTAGTCATGCCATTTGGACTAACCAATGCACCGAGCACATTCATGCGGCTCATGAATGATGTACTGAAAGAATTTTTAGGAAGTTTTATTATTGTTTATTTAGATGACATTTTAATTTTCAGTAAGACTTGGGATGAGCATTTGATGCATATCAGAAGAGTTTTAGAGAAGTTAAGGGAGGAGAAGTTGTTGATCAATCTGAAGAAATGTAGTTTTGCAAAGGAGTTGGTATACCTAGGATTTGTTGTCTCATAGGAAGGTCTTAAGATGGACCTAGAGAAGGTGAGGGCTATCATTGAATGGCCTACACAAAGGAGTACTTTTGAGGTAAGATCTTTTCATGGTTTGGCAAGTTTTTACAGAAAGTTTATCAAGAATTTTAGTAGCATTTGTGCACCCCTAATTGAGAGAATGAGAGGGGATAGAAAAGAGTTTAGATGGACTAAAGGAGTAGACAAAAGCTTTGATACATTGAAGCAAAAAGTCATAGAACAACCTATTTTGGCACTTCTAGATTTCAATAAGGTATTTCAAGTAGATCGTGATGCTAGTGGTAGTGGTATAGGAGCTGTTCTAAGTCAAGAAGGTAAGCCCATTGCCTATTTTAGTGAGAAGCTTAATGATGCCAAGAAAAAGTATTCTGTTTATGATCAGAAGTTTTATGCAATAGTTTAGGCTTTGAAGAAATGGAGACATTATTTGTTGTCAAAAGAGTTTGTTTTATATACTGATCATTAGGCTTTGCAGTATCTTAATAGTCAAGGGAAGTTAAATCAAAGGAACTTAAAATGGGTTGAGTTTTTCTAGAGTTATACTTTTGTTTTGAAGCACAGGAGTGGGAAGTCCAACATAGTTGTAGATGCCTTAAGCAGAAGGCAAAATTTGTTGACATAAATGAAGATAAAGGTTGTTGGGTTTGATGAACTCAAAAGTTTGTATCCTGAAGATCCACATTTTATAGAGGCTTGGAAAGCTTTTTTAGAACCTATTACTTTAGATAGGACAAAATGGTTGGATTTCATAATCCAAGATGGCATGCTATTTAAAGGAAGCCAGTTGTGCATTCCAAGGAATTCCATGAGAGAGAACTTGATTAAGGAGAAGCATAGTGGAGGATTAGCTGGACACTTTGGTCGAGATAAGACCATTGCTATTGTTGGTGAAAATTATTATTGGCCACAATTGCAGTAGGATGTGAGAAAATTTGTGTAGAGTTGTAGAGTGTGTCAAATGGTGAAAGGAGCAAGTCAGAATACATGTCTATATCAGCCATTACCTATACTGGAGAAGCCATGGGATGATATTAGTATGGATTTTGTTCTTGGTTTACCAAGGACACAGAGAGGACATGATTCCATTTTTGTGGTGGTGGACATATTCTCAAAGATGGCCCATTTTATTCCTTGTAAGAAGACTAATGATGTTCATATTGCAAAGTTATTTTTCAGGGAAGTGGTGAGACTACATGGTCTACCTAAGAGCATAGTTTCAGATCAAGATACCAAGTTTGTTGGTTATTTCTAGAGGACATTGTGGAAGAAGTTGAAGACAAATTTAAAGTTCAGTTCTATACACCATCCACAGACTGACGGACAGACAAAAATGGTGAATAAGAGTCTAGGGAACTTGCTACGATGCTTAGTAGGAGATAAGCCCAAGGGATGGGATTTGATTTTACCATAGGTATAATTTGCTTACAACAATTCTGTCAATAGGAGTACTGGTAAATCACCATTCCAGATTGTATATGGGAATAGTCCAAAAATGCTTCAGAGTTAAGGAATCTAGACAAAGGAGAAAAGACAAGTGTCAAGGCTGAAGACTTTGTAGAACACATGAAGAATTTGCATGAAGAGGTGAAAAAGCACATTAATAAGATGAATATTTATTACAAGGCCAAGACAGATCAGAAGAGGAGATATAAGGAGTTCCAGGTAGGAGATGAAGTCATGGTTCACTTGAGAAAAGAAAGGTTCCCAATTGGAACATACAATAAGTGGAAAATGAAGAAATTTGGACCATGTAGAATCCTAAAGAAACATGATTCAAGAAATGTATTTGAGGTAGAGTTGCCTGATGATATCAATATTTCACCAGTGTTCAACATTTCAGATTTGATAGAGTATCATGATGATGGACTTGATAAAGGAACACAGTGGGACATTCCAGCATCTACTTTAGAGAAGGAGGAGATAGAGGACATTCTGGATAGCCATGTGGGTAAGAGTACAAGAAATAGGTAGTATACATAATACTTGGTGAAATGGAAAGGAAGGCCTGTTGAAGATTCATCATGGTTATCTGAGATTGAGGTTAACCATTTTGGTTTCCCTCTAACTCATGAGAAGTGATAGGGTCACTTTTCAAACTACCCCAAGTGTTTGATGCAGGAGCATCCAGGGTGTAAGAGCAATCTTGCATCAACCAAAAAAAATGTGTTGTTTCCTTTCAATAAAGGGCTAAATTTGGTAGGGTTACTATTTTTAGTAAGTTTGTATTTGTGCATGATTGGATACAAAATCTTACACGGACCTGCAGAATGGTGAATTGAAGCTACTGGTAAAGAAATCACTTCAATATCATTTGTGAGATATTAAAATTTAAAATTCAAAAATTCCTATTGAAATATTCAAAGTCAAATTTAAGGCACTTAGAGGCTCCAGATGGGATCAAAATTTGGTGGGAAACCCAAACAATCTACCTATTAGTACTGCTTGGGCACCATCATCTTTTTGAGAGCTTTCTGAAAATGTATTATAATTGAAAATCCTATGGTCAGATTGAAAGTTATGGCCTCGCAAAGTTGACCTATTTTTTGAGGGAGATGCAAAATTTGAAATTAAGCTAGTGGTCGCCAAAAAGGGCTATATATAACCATTTTTGGGAACCCTTAGGGTAGTAGAGTTAAGGGGGAAGGTGTAGAGTCAAGAAAGGCGGGGAAATTAGAAACCATAGTTGATTTGGGAATTACAGAAGGATGAAGATTCCAGAGTCTTGAGAGAGGGAGCTGTAATGTGTTGTAGCTTGTAGAAGATTTATCCTTTGATTGTATTTGAGCTTCTGTAATGTAATGTTTTGCACATATTAATAAGATATCATTCTATTTTCTGTGTACAATTCTGTTATTATGTGTTTTATGATTTACCCCCTTCATCACTATCACAATCTTCTGTGATAATTCAAGTGCAATAAGTATCTCAAAGAATCTGGTGTTGCTTTCAAAGACAAAGCATATATCCATCAAGTTTCATTTCTTGAGAGAGAAGGTAAATGAGAATGAAGTCATGTTGGAGTTTTTGTCCTCAAAGGATCAGATTGCAGATATTTTCACTAAGCCTCTTCCTAAGGATACTTTTGAGTATCTCAGAGAGAAGTTAGTGGTTATTACCCCTCTTGATCAAAATTAAGATGCACTAGAGTGCATCAGTCTGGTGGAATTCACAGTCATATCTTGTGATCTAGATTGATGTTAAGGAAGCACTACTTAGGGGGAGTAGTCTACATGCAATTTTTGATTTTGATATGAAAAAAAACTAAGGAGAAAAGACTACAAATATGTGTCCTTTGCGATTGATGTCAAAGGGGGAGAGAAGTCATGTGAAAAACTAGTTGCTGGTGAAAGGGGGAGTAGTAAAGATAGTGGTTGCAGAAGTGATAAGAGAAAGGGGGAGAAGCTCTTGTCTTGATGGTTGAACCAACTTTTCACATCATATGTTGCCATCAATGACAAAGGGGGAGATTGTTGTAAATATGTGCCTAATCATTGTTGTCATTGATGTCAACATATTCTTGTTGCCATTGATGTCAAGTGTATCCTATCTTGTTGCTTGACTAGAAAAATGGAACGTTGAGGATATTGAGAAAATTAATAAAGATCAATGGATGCGGATCATATGATAGTATAGAGGATTGTGTGAAGTAGCTTCAGTCAGGATTTGAGAGGTCCACATGAAGATTTGAAGAAACTATGGCCATCTGAGTAGAACTGGTTTTGCAGTATTTAGAAGAGACAAAGTGACAAAGAAGTGGTCCGAATCCTTTCGAATATGTCAAATAATGATCTGTAGATCTAGAGGCATGTTTGGGAAGTCAGTGTGTATCATCCATTCAATTAGTTCGTGGTTTGGAGGTCCGCAAGCAATCTTTCTAAGATGACAGCCATGGCAGATAGTATTCTTGAGGTTCCGGATGAAGATGCAAGTGATTTTGATGATATGGAGGAGTGCAAATGTTTTTGTTGAATTCATTGTGCTTGTGGAGGTCTCTGGCTCGTGTGATTGCTATGTTGGAGGTTTGCATTGAAGTTTAGGCTTGTTGGTGAATATTTCCTTCTTGGTGTTGATGTTCTTCCCAGTCCTAGCTGACTTGATGATTCAAGCATATTACAGATGTTCCAAAAGCAATTCTTTGGAGCGTGGTGTGTTGTTGAAAGAAGATTCAAGTCTTAGCAATGTTTGGTCGACAGCTTAGTGATTCGCATTAAGTAAGATGTTTGGTGTGCCGAACTTGATGTTTTTTCCAAGGTTGATGAAGAATACAAAGGAGTGTAGCTGAGTCGTGGAAAATCATCCTTGAGAGAAAATAATAAATCCAAAGAAATGATCAGGAGCAGAGCAAAGAAGAGGAGGAGCAGAAGAGCAAAAGAAAAATAGAGTGAAAAGTTAGTGAAGAAGAGTTTGGAAGAAGAACAGAAGTTTTATGAGCATTCAATGAAACTGAACTAGGCATGAAGTAGATGTTATTTTTCAGTTAAATCTTTCTATGTTAAACTTAAATTTCTTGTAGGCAGTGAGCCTCTCTTTTGAGAAATGAGCTCTATGCAGTGAGCTTGAAGGCAAGTGCCTTCCCAATCTTTTAAAGTACTTTTAACAAGGTAGGAATCTTGTGGGCTAACACCCACCGTAGTTTTTTCCTTAACCGGGGTTCCACGTCAAAAATCTTGGTGTCAAATATGTTGATTATGTTGTTGCTTATGTGATGTTGTTTCATGCTTTAATGTTTACATCATTAATCAATTTGCAAATTGTGAAAGAAGATTAAAAGGAAGAAAACGTTAATTTTTGGGACAACTGATTCACCCCCCACTGTCAGTTGTCCAGTCTAATTCCAACATACAAAATGTGAAGAAGACAATGAGAAAGAAAAAGAAGGCTTCATATTCAAGAGAAGAGAAGAAAAATTTGGTGAAGAAGTCCAATCCTCTAAGGGAAAAGGAAAAGGAAAGAAGAAAGGTGAAAGTGATGCTGCAGAGGTCTCAAAAGAAAAAAAGGTAGAGAAAAGACAAAGAAGTCAAAGAAATCAAGTCTTCCTCCTCTGCAACTTGATTCTACTATCAGTGCCATTACAAAATATGGAAATCTAAAGGAAATAGTAGAAATGTATGATGAAAGAGCCTCAAGAGATAAATAAATCAAATATTGAAACTGCAATTTAATCAGATATATGGATGCCTTCAATATTGCCTTAATAGAAATTATTGATCAGTTACCTGATAGTCTTGCTAATGTATTAATTAAGAGAAGAGATGAAGCCATGAATAAGGACACTAAGATGAAAAACAAGGCTCTTGAGAAAGTCTGTCCCATAATTTCTATACAAGAAAAGAATAAGGCTATTCAAAGGTTAGCTAAAGAATTCAAGACAAAAAGAAGATTGAATAGTTTAATGTCCAGTGATAAAGATGAAATAAAGAGGCTGGAAAAGGACACTTTGAAAATAAGTATAGAAGTACTCAAAGAATTAAAAATCATACAATTGAAGAATGGTCTTACTCTGAAGAAGAAGAAAAGGATGATGACCAAATTGTAGCAACAAATACTGATCAAGATGTGTTAACACAATGAAATATGCCATCTCCACCAGTAAACATAGATGTAGAAGATCAGAATGTTGTCAATCCTCCTTTAGAAAATATAGAGAATATTGAAGAGATGAAGGAGATACCAAAAGAGAAGAAAGATGAAATGAAAGGAGAATAGACTGAGACTGTTTTAGCACAAACATAAAGCACTATGGAAAATGTCTTTATTCCTCCAGAGAACAAAGAAGATGAAGAGACACATGAGGAAAATTGTCCTCTGAAAACGTCTGGTTCACACATGATTTCCATTTCAAAAGAGGAGAAAAAGAATACAATTGGTGAGTGCTCTGGAGTCTCTTCAATAGACTCAATCAGAGAATTTTTGGCTCAACAAAGACAAATTCAAAATATTGCCTCACCATAGCTGCTTCAATTGCAATCTATGGATGGACAAATCAATTTGTCTAATATCTCTCCGTTGAAGAAACTTTGACTTGGAGCAATCTTTTAAGCCATAGCTCAAGAGGAGATTCTACAATCCTCTGGTTCACACATGATTTCCATTTCAAAAGAGAAGAAAAAGAATACAATTGGTGAGTGCTCCAGATTCTCTTCAATAGACTCAATCAGAGAATTTTTGTCTCAACAAAAACAAATTCAAAATACTACCTCACCATAGCTGCTTCAGTTGCAATCTATGGATGGACAAATCAATTTGTCCAATATCTCTCCACTGAAGAAACTTCAACTTGGAACAATCTTTTAAGCCACAGCTCAAGAGGAGATTCTACAATCACATGTAGAAGGCAATGAGATTCTAGAAGAAGAAATAAAATTTTTTGAGAGGGTGCTGCCAGAAACCAAGAGGGATGCCTCTTTGACTCCTGCACAACAAATGAAGCATCTAATGGAGTCTATTAATAGTCATTTTGAGTCCTTAGAAAAGGCAGCTGAAAAGAAAGTGATGGAAGAAATAAGTAGTAAGAGATTGATAGACTTATCAGAAAAGTGCTCCAAGGCACATAGCTTGTTGGAAGTTAGTATAAAGAGTATTCAAAATGCTCTGAGTGATGCAAATGTGATGTATCAATTTTATTTATCATGGCCTATATCTACAAAAGAAATAAAGATAAGATTGATGAATTGGAAATGCAGATAATAAACATTTCCAAATCTTATGACCCTTTAAAGGATAATAATGGAAATCTAAGGGCTGAAGTGGAGAAGACTCATGCTATCATTAAGAAATTATAGAATCAAAGAGAATCAATCAAAGATTAGATAAGTCAGTTAAGAGAGATAGTCAGCTTCAAGATGGCTGCACTAACATGGTTATTAAGGGAAGTTGATAAGGTTGGAAAGATGACAGCTACTCCAGCATCAGTTGAAAAGGAAGAAGACTTTCTCTTGCAGATTAATGGACAAATACAGACACTCAACTTAGCCAAGATGCACTGGGATTCTGCAGTATTACAATTGAATAATATATAGGGATAATTTTGGTTTTTATTTTCTATTTTTTATAAATTACTTTCATTTCCCATTAAATATATTTGCATTTTGGTTTAAAATAGTAAGAGCATCTTTGAGAGTGGTGTCATGTTTAATGGTGTATTTATTGTGATGTTTCATTATAATCTTTTATCTTAATAATTTCATGCATATAAATCTTTTTTTTGGATCGGAATCTTATAAAATTACAAAGAATCTTGGAATCTTTCAACTCTTCAAGTCTACCCTTGCTATGATTGTAGAATGCCTCTCGACGTAATTATAAAATTACATGGAATCTTGGAATCTTTCAGCTCTTCAAATCCACCGTTGCTATGATTATAGAACGCCTCTCGACATAATCATGCATATATAAATCTTATTTTTTTTGTTTTTTAGATTGGAATCTTATATAATTACATGGAATCTTGGAATGTTTCAGCTCTTCAACTCCACCCTTGCTGTGATTGTAGAACGCCTCTCGACGTAATGAAGGTACGAATTTGATATATGTATTTAATATACCTATCTAACATTTCCAAATCTTATGACCCCCTAAAGGATAATAATGGAAATATAAGGGTTGAAGTGGAGAAGACTTATGCTATCATTAAGAAATTACAGAATCAAAGAGAATCGATCAAAGATCAGATGAGTCAGTTAAGAGAGATAGTTAGCTTCAAGATGGCTTCACTAACATGGTTATTAAGGGAAGTTGATAAGGTTGGAAAGATGACAGCTACTCTAGCATCAGTTGAAAAGGAAGAAGACTTGCTCTTGCAGATTAATGGGCAAATACAGACACTCAACTCAGCTAAGATGCACTGGGATTCTACAGTATTATAGTTGAAGAATATATATAAGGATATTTTTCCCACCAACTAGTAAGTTTCGTATTTTGATTTCCTGTACATATGCAGAAGAATAAAAGAAAACAATTTTTGATATCTTGATATATATATTAAAGTATACAAGTAAAATAGTAAGGGGGAGTATGCACATAGAAAGACAAGGTTAGTTTTGAAATAAGGGGAGAGTTTTTCATTCATAGGTGCACAAGTAGCTCTTTTATCATGGATGACAAAGGGGGAGAAGTTTTGGCTATGCTGGCATCAATGACAAAGGGGAAGATTGTTGGCAACATAAGCATGATGATGAAGAGAATAATATGCATGGAAGTAAGCAATGTTGTCATTGATGGAAACATAGGGTAAAGACATAGTGGTGTTGGTCTGGAGAGATTCAGTAAGGTATACAGGTACAGTTGTGTTGGTTTGGTTAAGTATGATATCCTAAGTATTGATCCGGAGAAGCTACTAAGTGTAGCATGATGTAGAACAAATCCAAGCATGATATGCTATCATTTTGGTGCTCCACAGTTAGGTATAATATGTTGAAGATTTCCCTAAGGCATTTACTGACTAGAAGCTAAGACATAGTCACAGTATTTCAGCTCACATTTCTCCGCTATAAAGAGTTTTTCTAGATGCAGTTGTAAGGTAATGATGATGCATACCAAGGGAGTCTAAATCCAAAGACTTAGGTATTGAAATCCTTCGAAGTGAAGATAGAGTTGACAAAGTACTTGACTCTGTAATGACAATGTGATGACAGTGCCAGTGACAGATTGGAATGCTCCGCATTCCACCACAGATGAATATCTTGCCATGCAGTTTTAAGGAAGAGGTTATGGATGTCAGAGGTGTGTATGATTCAAATGGTAAGCATTTTTGTAGTCCACACGTTGAATTATGAACTAATAGTTAGTTCATGCTATTGTTTCTTCACCAGTTGGGCTGACCTGAAGGTGTTGAGGTTGTGCAAAGATAAAACATGTATGAAATAATGTCATGGGAGTAATTATAGGTTTTTCTGACCTATATCAATGTGCTACATGCTTTGGTTCTCTCCACAAAGCATATTGGATTGTGTTTTGGGGCCGATAGGACATGAAGTCACTCAATACATATATTGTGTTGACCTAATTGATGTTTTTTTAGTGCAGTATATATACATGATTGAATTCTTGTGCGGAGTGGTGAGAGAAAAAGAGCGAAGGTGTGAAGTGAGTATGTATAAGTGAAATATGATGTAAAGAAGGATAAGTTGAGGTTGTGATGAAGATGAAGTGTGCAAAGTCAGTATTCTGAGCTTCAGTGGAACTGCTTCTCCAATATAAGTTAGATGCATTATTATCAATTCATTTTGGTAGTAAGCCATCCCTTCTTCTATCTCTTTCTATTCAGGATAGTGAGTCCTTAGGTAGTGAGCCATCTGTAGTGAGCATTCTCTATTATGGACAGTGAATCCTTTTGGCAATGAGCCTGATTGTAATTAGTGTTTCTATTCATATATATATATATATGTGAGCTAATCCTCATCGTGGTTTTTCCCTTTTTTTGGGTTTTCCTTGTAAAAATTTGGTGTTCATGTGTTATGTGCTTTAGTGGTTGAATTCATGCTTTTTTTTCTTATTTCAATTTAAATGTGGTGTGTTGAATGAATGTTTAAATGCTTAAGTGGTTTCAAAGAATATTGATTCACCCCCCCTCCCAGTATTCTGAGTGTTCAACACATGGTGTGTTAGTTAAGTCATGGTGTTGTTATGGCGGCCACTACTATTCAAACCCCCATTGAGCTAGTGGGTTTGTGGGCTTTGTGCCCATATTGGACTATTGTGTGCTCACAATTTGAACAATGGTTTGGTTGGGGATATGACCCTCTTGTTTATGGACCTACTGACTAGGCCATTATATGCCTTAGTTTAACAATAAAAAATACTTTAATTGTGAATAATAAATTGGCATTTATGTTTAGATATTTATTTAGTTTGAAATTACTTTTCTGACATGTATTAATGAGTATAAATATATCCATTCCTTTATGTGTTCCAAATGCACATTAATTTGAAATTTCTATTAATTAATGCATTCATCTCTAGTGTATTCTTGAAAAGAAACCGCTTCACACCCAAAACACCTAAATGCGTAGAAATTGGTGATCAATATCTTCTTTCAATATAGGGGAGATGACCTACTAATTGAGTGGTGTTCAATACTTGTGAGTGTATTGGACAATAAATGACCATTTCTTTTTTAATTTAAGGTTATTAGTTTTGACTTAAAAGCTATCAATAATCAACTAAAATGTACTCTTTAAAACAAGACACATTAAAAAGTAAGAAACCATATGATTGATTACTAATAATCAACTAAAATGTACTCTTTAGAACAAGTCGCATTAAAAAGTAACAAATCATATGATGCTACAAAAATATGTTGATGTAGCTTCAACTTTAATGAGGTGGAATCTAAATCTTATGTTTGTAATCAAATTGTCAATGGTAATTACAAAGTGGTAAGATGGGACTTGAATGTGGCACCATTTACTATCAACAAGTCAACTCCACAAATCCTCCTATTACCTAATCCATGCACAAAAGTGATAAAATAATCACCCTATTTAGAAGGAAAAAATGATTAACCATTGAATGACAAGATGTTTAAGAACTAGTAACTTTCACAATAATTTAGTAAAAAATATGACTCATTCAAATGGCCATGTACACTTTTGATGGGTACAAGTTAACTCTTTGTTAGTAAGGGAATGAAAAAAAAATTGAGCATGCAAAATATGATATTTTCATCTATAAAAATCTACACTAGATATATACAGTAGAATAGATATATTAAATACATCTACATAAAACACACTTAAAATGCTTATATTGGTTGTGTAACATAAGATTAATAGGTGTTTCAAAATTAATACCTTTGAACATTTTTAGATAGATGTATTTAATATATTTATGCTAGCATAGGTGTTTCAAAATTAATACTTTTGAACATTTTTAGATAGATGTATTTAATATATTTATGCTAGTTTATTAAGTTATTACAACTGAACCTAACTAGTATATTTATATTTAAAAATATATATCTACAATACCTCCAGAGATATCTTCTAAGATTCTGTGTAATTTTATAAGATTCTAATCTAAAAAACAAAAAAAAAGATTTATATGCATGAGATTATTAAGATAGAGGAGCATAATGAAACGCAACAATAGATACACCACTCTCAAAGATGATTTTTCTATTTTAAACCAAAATGCAAATATTCTAGCTGCGAGTAATTTATAAATGACAAGAATAAGAAATATATTTAATGGGAAATGAAAGGCTTGCATTCTAGCTGCCACTAATTTATAAAAAATAAAAAAATAAAAACCAAAAAAAGAATTGGAAGAATTTTTAAATATAAATATACTAGTTTATAAATTACTTTCATTTCCCATTAAATATATTTGAATTTTGATTTACAATAGAAAGAGCATATTTGAGAGTGGTGTTCTCTTTAGTGGTGTATTTATTGTGATGTTTCATTATGATCCTTTATCTTAATATTTTCATGCATATAAATCTTATTTTTATTTTATTTTTTAGATTGGAATCTTATAAAATTACATGGAATTTTAGAATCTTTTGCTCTTCAACTCCACCCTTGGTCTGATTGTAGAATGCCTCTCTACGTAATGAAGGTACGGCTTTGATATATGTATTTAATATACCTATCTATACTAATTTATTAAGTTTTTAAAATTTGAAGAAATATAATTCTGACACATAAAAAACAGTCAAATTTATATCAAATTTATATCAACCTGGTTCTTATCTACTCACTCCCTGACAATCCCTTCTACAATTATATCATAAAAACAGTCCAATGTAGTGTCAGCGCTGTGCATGATGCAGGACGAGCACGGCTGGTCAGATTTAGACCATCCACTCCTAAAATCTCCTTAATTCACTGGATGACCAAATAAAACCAAGATTCTTTGCACTAGTCCTTTTGTCGGTGAGTTAGATGAATGGTAGACGTGAACTCTGGAAGAAACCAGAATTAGATCGTTCGTCACGGTGACGGCAAATGAAATACAATACACTGCCGTACCCTGATCTCACGTACGTTCAGAAGCAGATGTGAGGTTATGATGGATTCAAATTCCAAATTCACTGTTAACGCACACGCGAGGTACACAATACGAATGATCAATCCTCGTCATTTCTGAACTCCACGCTGGAGTGCCAAAATATTTCTTATTTTTTCACACCGTGCTTTCATAACCCTAACTTTTCTCTGCAACTTCTCTTTGTGCTTGTCGGAATAACCGTCCAAAAACCAACTCTATCATAAAGTTATGGCGCTGTACAATGTCTAAGACCACCCATCTTTTAATTCTCCCACATAATGAGCGTATAATTACGAACTTGTGTTAAACATGGGCATAATTCGGAGTATCACAGCCACTCTTTGTGCTCTATATATGAGCATAATCATTCATTATTGTGCAATTCTCTTGGCTTCCTTCCTTTGCTTGTTATTATTACAAAGTTTTGCTTCTGTAATCAATCCGAATATGGAAATTGAAAGAGGTGACATTATAGAAGATGAGAATGGGAGGGAGTGGAAAGGGAATACGAAGTTAATGAGCCATGGAAGGGGGAAAATTGCTCCGAGGGGTTGTGTAGCAGTTTATGTGGGCGAACAAGAGCAGAAGGAGCGCTTCATCATTCCCATAAATCATCTGCATCATCCATTTTTTGCAGAGCTGTTGGAGGAGGCAGAAGCGGCCTTTGGATTCGATCACAATGGTCCTCTTCAAATTCCGTGTAATGTGGATCGTTTCAAGAAACTTGAAAGGATGATTAAAAAAGGTCAAGCAAACCCTTCTTAATTCAGTTAGTTTTCATTTCCAAGGTGACATTTTGACTGCGGAAAGCTGTTTGAATGCGTATGTCAAAGAATGTCTGAGTGACGAATATAGAGAAGGACGATGTTTATAGCAGCCTTTATTCGCCTTAGTCCAAACTGGGCTATATACACATTTAAATGTGTATTAGTTGTAAAATATTTACTAATAAATAAGCAAAGGCAAGTTTTATCTACGATAGACTGTGTCTTGACAGTTGATACGAAATGTCCATTTATTGTCACGAGACTCACGACACAGTTTTCAAATGCTTCAGAGCGATCGATTTTTTTTCAACTTTCATTTCTTGATGCGTGATCATATTAATTGTTGACAGATTGTTTAACAGTGCTTGTGGGGAATGACGTGGGTCATCGCAGGACTAGAATATTCTATTAAATGCAGGGGTTAATATTGCAAAACATTTCGTGCAAATTTGGTTTGGCATGCCAATTTTGTGCCCATATCGTAATACGCAGTTTCGAATAGGACTAAATTGGTATAGTTAATTTTGTTCAATTGCCTAGCATTACTCTACAATAATGCACCCTTACTAATAGTTCACGGTAAAGTGCTGGTGTATTATACCTTGTTGGAGTATTGTAATTTCTCCCATAATGATATTTAATTGTAATTAATTAAAAGGCAAATTGTAATTAGTAGTTTCAAGAAAGAAAGAAGAAAAGTAGTAAGCTATTTAGAAAAGTCTAGATATGGATGGTTTTAGATGACGTTGGATAAGTTGAAAGGTTCTAGAATAGACAAGATAAGGATTAAAAGGTTAAAGAAAGGCAAATCATTTAATGCAATGTAGTAGTATCATGTTGTGAAGACCTCTATAAATTGAGGCATGTTGTAACAATTTTGATTATCAAGCAATGGATTGTTCATTGCTATAGCATTTGTATTCTGGGCAATTTTGTGATTGTGTATTTTGTTTGTGTTTCAAATTTTGTGCTGCATCCATCCATCACCAACAGACCCACTCCCATCATAAACAATCAGTGTGTTGACTACAATGTACCGTCACTTTAAGGTTTTCCAATATTTAAGCTCTAGTTATCTAATAATAGATGTATTGTGTTCTCTGGTTCTTGCCACTGAATCCATAATTGAATTTATATTTGAAAAGAAGGATAATATTAATTGTAATTATAATGTGGATATAATTATTGGATACACGATTGAAAAGTGCAAGAAATATATTTTTGTAACACTCACATGTTATAAGAGACATGCACAATGAACATGTTACAAACTTCTTGGTTCATTAAACAAATGGTAAGTTAACAATTCTTGTACAAAAGGTATGCAACTTGTTATAGGTCAAAGTGGGTACAACAATCACTGGATCTTAGAATCAACTATGATAAGATTGTATATGCCTATTTATAGTTGAAAACTAAACATTGTACACTGTAGCATTCATATATATATAAGAATTTGTGCTTTTCATGCCCATTTTGTATGGGAACCATCTGGTGTCATGTTGTTAATATTAGACAATGGGCCTACTAAATTAAACTTTATAATTGATAATTCAATTTTTTTAACAACTCAAAATCTAATATAATTATCACTAATTCAAGTGCATGATTTTGCCTTTTGTAAAGAAATGCTACATAATCTAGGTGATAATATTTGGTTATATTTTGGTTGAAATGCCTCAACCCTAAGAAATTATGCAATGGTAGGTACTCTATGGAAAAATGTATCGATACATTATAAGTGTTTTTTGTAATTTTATTGAATATTATTTACACCTTAGTTTGTAGTTAGCCTTCTCTATGGTTTTTTGTTAAATCAAAGTGTACTAAGTTAAATTTACATTTTTTTTATTTATTAAGTAATTATTTATGGGGGTTGCTTTAGGTTGGTTTTTTTCTTGCAACTTTATATCCATCAACAATGGTTGGGTGTTCAAGATTTTGGGTGTCCGAAATTAATTATAGACAACTTGAATTATTGCTAGTTCTTTTTGTACAAAAGCAGTGAAGTGAGATTATATAGTGAATAAAACATCACCAAGTGTATGAATCAATTTTTGCAAACATATAATTATTCATCATTGATTTGATATAGTTGAAATTACATTTTGAAGTAAGGATAGTGATAATTAGGTTGTATTGAATGAATACAACTATATTAGTATGTATTTTTCTAAAGGATCTGTAAATTAAATAGAGTTATTAGATGTAAGAGAAATATTGTATATGATAGGGTATGTGCATAAAAATGGGGGGCTAAAAATATTTTGGAGGAGAAATAAAAGATAATGTGCTTGCATTGGGGCTTAGTCATGTTATAAATGCAAACTCATTTAGGTTTAGTTATCCAACCTAAATGTGTTCATGTTATAATGTCGGCACATTGTGATTGTCATAAAATAAAATATAAATAGTAGTTGAGAGTTGCCCTTGCTCATCTTATTTTTCAATTGGCAACAAACATGAGTGACAAAAGCATGACCACATCTCTTATCTAAATCCAAGCCATCTCTACCTTGTCAACATATCCTCAACATGCAAGAGGTAATTTATATCAATGTTTTGATTATTTCAATTAAGATTAAATTATTTTTTCTTGCATTGGTTTTGATTTGTTAAGTTTTTCTTTTTAGTTAATCCAAATCCTCCTCCACCTCAAATCATCCTTCATGTATTCAAATGAATGAAGAAAATGAGGTAGAAGAACATGACCAACAAAATGCCCCTCAAACTCCAACAATTCCCATGCATCCTCTTGAAACACAATAACATATTTTAGGGAAAACTAAAATTAATAAAACTAATCTTAAAATGTTGATGGAAAAGCTAAAAAATCCTAATTCCATAAGCACATAGTGCCATGCTCTTGGAGCATCATTAGAATCTTTGATATCTCATATTCATTCCATCATTGGACAAGTAAACACATGAGCAACCCATAAAGAAAATTGCTAAATTAGTTTTATGTCACAAAATTGTGTTATGATATGGTTAAGGACAAAAAAATTGTTAAAGACAAATTATGCACATTATTCAACAACCCAAAAACTAATGAATCATTGGAAACATGTTGCAAAAGATACTCAATCCATTGGTGCAACCACAAGTAGATAAAGGACAACTTTTGAGATAGGTGGTAGATGATTTTTTATCAAGTCTCATGTAATAACCATGAAGTTCCTTAGTGCTTATTGAGGAAACTCTATTGAGTGTTTGTCCTTAATGAGATCCCAAACTATTTTGATACTCAAGATTTCTAGGGTAGAGGTAAAGGCTCTGTATAGGAAAAA
This sequence comes from Cunninghamia lanceolata, assembly GCA_027924645.1. Taxonomy (NCBI): domain Eukaryota; kingdom Viridiplantae; phylum Streptophyta; class Pinopsida; order Cupressales; family Cupressaceae; genus Cunninghamia; species Cunninghamia lanceolata. The sequence goes on along the minus strand of BSBN01000144.1, from coordinate 1,360,942 downwards.
GAAGGGGTACATCATGCATATGGTTGGAAAGACCTCTTGGTTAGCCATCCATTTGTGATGGCATAGATCCTTCAGTTGTGAAGGAGAGTAGAAAGGTTTAAATGCTCTAGTCTATTGGTTCACTGACATAGTCCTTAGTTGAACATAGAGTGCATCTAGCATAAGGTGATGAGGGTGAGCCTTTGAGGCATGAGGTCTCACCATATATTTTTCATGCTTTGTGGGGATGTATGTAGTTATGATTTAATGGACTCTATGATGAGGTGCAAAGAACAGGGGGTATATGTTTATAAGGTTGCTACATAGGCTAAAGAGGATGCTCCAGAGATTGAGCATGATGCTTTGCACACTGAGGAGTATGCCACATAGTGTGAGCCACATCATCATTCTATGTTGAGAGTATGGTCATGATAGATGCCTTACTAGAGGTGACCTCTGGTATTGACCCATATGTAATTTTAAATAAAGTTATGTAATTTAGAGTATATCCTATTGAATTTTAGAATTAATATATTAATCCATTATGAATGAAAATTAATTAAAAAATGTGTATTTTATTAATAAATTTTTAAAGTTGAATAATGCATCCTACATCCCATGCAACTCCATCACATACTTCTATAGACCTAACAACTCCTTGAGTAAATTTGTAATAAATTAGTAAATATAATATGTGCCAATTTATTTTTCATATAGAAATGTTGATCTTAAAATAAAAAATTGATGTTGAATAGATGGATGTTGGACCTTCCACATCTAGACACATTGGTGATAGTAGTCTTCTTAACTTTCACTAATGTAAGTTTTAGTATTTTTAATCATCATGTATGTAGATAATGTTATGTACTATATTTGCTCATGTTTCATTATTTTTGGTAAGATAACTTTGTTCTTGTTTTTAGTTGCTAACTCCATTAAACACTCCTCCCCATCTTCATGGATCACTATGTGAGGCCCACCCTTGTGTGATAGATTTAATTGCACTATGGGTCATTTTGTAGTTTTGATACTCCTAAATTTTGGACATTTGTGTATGGACTTATGGTCCTCTTGATAGACTATATTAGACAATGGTGTTTTGATTAGAGTTGTGAATCCCACCATTATGTGATAAAATTAATAGAATTATTGGATCTAACTTAGTTTTTATATACCTAGATATTGGTCATGTTGTGTATGGACTTATAATCCATTTGATAGACTACATGATTTTTGCACTTATGACCAGATGATATATTATGTTAGACATTGGCATCTTGGTTAGATTAGTTGATTTAATTTGTATGTGATGATAACCTAATTGTGAGGTAGCTATATTATAGTTCAACTTATGGGATAGATGTGTGCTTTAATTTGATTATATATATGTTGTTTAATTATGTCTTGAGGATTATGCAATTGAACTAATTGTTTGAATTGAAATTGAGTACGTATGTTGATAGATTAGAGTAATGCATATGTGATGACACTATGAGATATTGTGAAATGAGAATTGAATTGATATGTATTGGATGCTTAAAAGGATTGTGATTATTAATTGAATTATAGATGTTTATAATGAATGTAATTATGATTAGAAATTATATTCAAGTTTCTTCAGCTATATATACATATTAGACATATTGATGTGTGAAATTGAGTTGTGTAGGTACCCTCCATGGCCAATAAAATTCTAGAGGTCATCTAGAAACCCTATGTGATTTCCATATGATGCTTGACCTTAGTCCATAATGGGGAGTAAAGTATTCATTTATGTGCAAATGTTGTAATGTGATTTATTTGTGATGTTAATTTGATTTTAAATTTTTTGTGAGGGTTATTGAGTTGGCATGGCTATGAGTTGTCATATTATGTGTTTAATCTCGGATTGGGAATTAAGGGTCACTTTAGAGGGTCTTGAAATGCCAATTTCTTGAATATTTTAATGTTTTTAGCTCCCTGGGTCAAGTACATCGGGGTGGGAACCTTTTGGGCCTTGAATTTTTTATTTTTGGGTGGATTTGACCACTCCCAAGTTCCTTGGGAATGAAGTGGCATGGGTAGGTTTTAGGAAGAGGGATGACGGACTTGTCACCATCCCATCTTTTCTTCCTAGGTTTATGGATGAGGGTTGGACCAAGTACACCCTCATGCCAAGGCTTCACACATGTGGGAGCACAACCTAGGAAGATTTTTGGAGAAGAGTGTATAAGTACACTCCTCTCCCCTAGGTCTTACACATCTGTGAGAATCCTGAGGAGTTAAATCACTCCTTGAAAATTGGGTTTTGGTACAGGGGGAATGAGTTGGATGTCGTGTGGCACCTCCTCTTTGGAGAGGAGGTGTGACATGTCACTCATTACATATACCTCTCTTGTAACTTGAGAAAGGACTTTTTACTTCATTTTTGCTTCTTGTTTTTGAGAGTTTTGATCTTGGGTGTTTAGAATTTGGAGAAGAAGGCTTGAGGATCTATTGGAAGGACTTAATCAAGCTCAACCTCACCATTTTTATAGCTTATTGAGGTGGGAATCCTACCTTTCTTGTTAGATAGTTTTGTGCTCATATGTGTTGAATGTATGTGGGTTAAACATTCTTGTGTTGATGGCTTTGTTCTTGCCTTCTTTGTTGTTCTATTTGGTTTCGTGTTGTGTTGGGATGAGGGTGTTTATGCTTGGGTTAGACTCTTCGACATATATGAGAGCAACCCATGTGAGGGATTGAGGGAGGCATGAATCTCCTTGGGAAAATTTCACTCTCTTGAGAGAGAGTTTTTCCATGAGTTCCATATATGTTATATTTGGCATGAGTTCCATTCGAAGGATGTGGTTTGGAGGGAATGTGTTATGGTATGAAAATGGTGTGTGAGAAGTTTTGGTGATTTTGAAGAAGAATGGAGATGTGTTTATATGATTGCTGTAGTAGATTTTAATTATTTTACCCAACGTAGAGATGCCCACTCTACTCCCCTTTATATTAGTTTCATTCTATGGAATCCTTTGTGTTGTGTAAGTCTGGGAGATTTGAGAGCTTGTGTTGTTTCATGGTTGTGAAAAAATTAAGGGTTGTGTTTGTGTTGTGTTGTGAACCTGGGTTTCTTAAATGACCTACAAGCTTGTGGGTGGGATTGCGAGAGAGCCCATTGGTTGGGATGTGAGCTATCCATTTTTCAATCTTGGAGTTTCTTATTTTATAAGTTTTATTAATATGAAAGGAGCAAGGATAAGAGTCTCCTAACCTTGAGCTCGTATCCATATTTTATGAGAAAATCATTCATGTAAAAGAGTCCAACATTGTGTTTGAGAGCTTTGGAGGAAGCCTTATTGTGCATTGTTAAAAGAGTTTTATAAGTGTACAAATGTAGTGTAGGAGTTGTTATGAACCTACAAGAAAACTTGTATTAGGAATTGCTTTTCTCTCTTTATTTAGTTTTTAAAAGTTTGAATATATGGTTTCGAAAGGAAATGTCATTGGATTTGTACTTTATCACCATGTAGACAAATGAGTAAATCCATTCTAGTTTTACAAATAAAAATGAAAGCCTCCTTCACCCTTTGTAAAAATTGAGTATATTATGGTAGGGGAAAAATATTGAATTAAGTATCGTGAGAAAATAAGAATGCATGCTTTCATTATTTCAAAAATGTAGTTCAATCTTTATTTATTTGATGTATTCAAACCAATTTAATCAAATGAATAGAGATTTGATTCAAGAGAGAATGAATGTATTTATTCTCCCACATTTAGTTGAAAACAAACTTGTATTTGTATCTTTTAATAAAAGAAAAAGAAAGGATTAACAATGAATATATGCTTTTCTTCATTATAATTTCTCCTTTTTCCCTATTCAACAAACATATGTGTGTTTTTTCATATATCCATTTTTTATTATCTCTATTTAAAAAAATAAAGAGAAAATTTCCCATATATATGTATCTATTTTAATGATTAGGGTTATCTCTATTTTAATGTTATATATATATATATATATAAGTTTATTGTTTATAAAAATGTATTTGGTTTATTTACATATATACATACATACACATATAATATTAAATAAATATTTTATTGAATGGGTGTCATTAAAAATTTTAAAGAGAGAAATATAGAATATGAAATAATAAAATAAAATGTTTGCATGTTTAAATTTTAGGGCATAGCTGATTCCCCTATGTTTTTCTTGAAATTGGTGGGGGGGCGCATAAGGGGTCAGAGACTTTGACCCCATAGTGTCGGGCATTATGGGAGCAGGGGCTCTAACCCCTCCCATTGCTGTGACCTCTATGTAGGTTGTGGGCCCCTAAAGGGGTCATGGTTTGCATAGGGCCATCGGCCCTTCCATGGCCCCCACACCTTATAAAATCCTAGTTCAACTTTCTTTATTATTATCTTTGATCTTTTATTGTGTGTATATATATATATCTTGCTCTGGTTTGTAGTTTGAGAGTATATATATATATATATATATATATATATATTATTTCTTTATTTTTTTCTCTATTATGTTTTATAACAGAATACATAAATAGAGTTAGTTAGTCTAATTTGTTTTAAAAAAATATCAAAAATAAATGAATGAAAATGTTGAAGATCATTTAGAAAACCTAAACAATATAAAAATAGAAAACTTAGCATTTTGGAGAATAATTTAACTTGGAGGAAGTGTTCTTCTCCTTAAGAAGAGATTCCTCTTCCATCCCCCCTGTTCTTTCAAATCTACAAACAAAAGTGTGAACAAATGAGTGTAGATGATTCTTTTATAACGTGTTTTTAGGGCTTGTGGTGTTTCCCTAATGCTTTAGGCCCTTAAGTGGGATTTGAGATTAATTAATTTTGTATAAGAAATATTAATTCACTTAAGGAATTTGTAATGTTTTGAATTTATCTAAGGGTGTATGGAGAATTATTTATAGTTGGACTTTTTAACCTTAATGAACATATTTAATTTATTATGTATTGGTGCTCCCAATAAATCATAAAGAAAGTTAGAATTTTATTAAATCCTATAGCCTCAGAAATTTTTAAGTTGTATTGAATTTGAATTCAATATTATTTTTGTAGAAGCATTTCACCTAAATTAAAGTTTAGGATTAACTTTCAAAAGTATTTATATCACATTGTTTAAAGTAAATTTTGTCTATTATTTAAATAATTAATCGTCACAATTTAGTATAAAGTCAAATGTCATAATTTAAATCAACCTTTGGGATCTTTTAGTATTAGCTAGAATTTTACTCATTTGTAACCGAAATGTAATGTGAAAAATGCTTTAAATATTGGGTTGGCTTAACTTTTATCATAGTATTTAATTTAAAATTTCACCTTTGCATAGTTAATTATTTAATTGTTTCATCAATTTAATTTCCAATTTATTAGCTTGTTAGGGTTCTTAATCTAGCTTAGGTGTTTAGGTCTTTCACTTAAGGGTGAGACCAAATTTTACATTCACTTAGGAGCCTAGGGGGTATTTAACCCTCAAAGGGTCTCTCTAGTAGTGTCATTTGAAGTGACTCTAAACCTTAATTGGGTGATTGTAGGATCATGATGGGCCAAACAATACTTCTAAGTGGCAATGAAAATACTAAAAAATAGACTTAATCAAGTTCATGTAAAAATTTGAATGGATTATCTACACAATTTGAAAAATATGTAAGAACAAAATTTGTAAAGAATTGAATCTAGTTTATGGGCTACTATTTTTTTTTCCAAAAAAAAAACTAAATTTACTTGGTGAAAAATGAATATTTCAATGAACAACTATTAAATTTTTTAGAAAAACATAAAAAGTGGGTGTAATTCTAGCCAACCTAAGTATGAACAATTTTTTTTTTGAATCTTTCAAAATAAGTAAAGGACTCATGCCCAAATTTGATGCATATTTTTTGAAATTTTTTTCCAAGAAAATAATTAGTTATGATTTTTTTACTATTACTTTTTTTAAAAACTAAAAAGTAATTTTATAGCCAACCTAACTCGATCAAAAAATTAGAATTTAATTTTCTTTTCAAACCTATAGCCAGAAAAACATAGAGTGTGATGTATCTTTGGATTTGAAAAACGTGAAATGGTTTGAAAGTAATAGATGTTTGTCAATCAGTTGTCCATCAGGATTTCAGACACACTCTATATAGAAAATTATTAATAAATTGTTTAACAATATGATAATCAAGAAAATCTTAGATTTTTTAGAAACCTGACAATTTCTTCAATAAACCCTTTTTGTTTTATCAAATTTGAATTAAAAAAAATTCATCAACATGGAGGGTGAAGTTCGAAGAAGAGGGTGGAACCTATAAACACGTTAGAATTTAGAGAAAGTCAACTATGACCGTCCCAAGCCTAAATACAAGGCATTCGTAAAGAAAAATTGATATCTGTTACTAACTAATATCCATTAAGAACAGATATCCATTATTAAAGTAACGAATATCTATTTTCTAGAGCTAGGAATGGATATGCATTCCTAGGAAATGGATATTCGTTCCTAGGAAATGGATATCCATTTAATTTGGGGCACAATTTGAGGGAATACCTTAATGCACCTATATAGAAACATGTGGCACACTCTTGTGCTAAGTTTGGCTCCTTTCTTAATACCTATATACCCCCATATATTTCCCTCCTTTATGCATTTCCACTCAGTTGACTTATCCCTACCCTATCTGCACGTATTTCCAGACCTATAGCTCATTATTAAGCCCATATTTGTAGACATCCACCCCTACCTCAAATTCACCCATTCTAGGTCCCACTTGTCATTTCTATGACATGTAAAAGCAATCTTGCACAACACAAGTCTATTCCAAAGTTAAAAAATTTAAAATTCAAAGTTTGTAAACTCTTACTCTTTCCCACTAGCCATTGGGGGTAGGCTTGGTACATGTTCGTTTGAAAATTTGTTTTATCTTTAAAAATTTAAAGTCATTCATCTGAGTATTAACTCACATTTAGTAATCATTCAAATTCTTAGAGCATACAAGAAACATTTATTAGAGGAACACTTCAATTGGTGCACTAAAGGAAACAACATTTACTTTTGAATCATCATTGAGGACTTTTTCATGCTTGATTGTTTTTTATTAATTTTAGAACAATTGGAAATTTGATCTTTGCAAGGGATTGACCTAGGAGAACTTGCCCTAGTGATCTAGCAACCCCCCCCGAGGCTTTTGATAGTCATCATAGAGAAAAGAATTTAGTGAATCAGAGAGAAAATAGATATCCATTCAGACCAAGTGTTAAAGCACTTTTAGGCTCCATATGAATTTCCCAAAAGCCTAGAGAATCATCTAGTATGGATTTATAATGTGTTATGATACATATAGTAGTGAATCATCTAGTATGGTAGTGATACATCTAGTATGGATTTATAATGTGTTATGATACATATAGTATGATTTCTACTGATGATATCACACCTCCCTCACCTATGCATCATATTAGTAGTGGTTTGTTGTGCTGGAGGAGAGGGTGGCAACTTGACTACTGACTATATATAGCTATAGCATAAGCCTAGTCTCCCCTAGATAAATAGGTCTTGATCTATGGGGATGGGCTCAAGGGCACCTATATAGAGAGAGGGCCCCTATCTTGATGATATATATTTGACATGTCATATTGGTCCTATGTCCATAGATTCATGTGCTTTGAATGAATTACCTTTTTTAATACATGATGATGAGTATAATGATGATCATTTTTCTATATCTCATGTTAAACCTATGGACACTTATAATGTAGATATATATGCCTTACCTTTACCTCCATGTGATGATGATTCACCTCTATCCATGCATAATGATATACTTATTGAATTTAATTACCTATCTATGATGATTATCCTAGTAATGAAATTTATGATGATTGTACTTCATCTCTCACTAGTGATAGGCCTATACATGATACACCTTGTTCAACTTCACATGAGGTCATTACCTCCCATGTAATTCATGATGATCCATATTCTCTATCTTGTGGCTCATGGTATATTGATGATATGTTTAGTGGTGAGCATAGTGATATTTATTTATCTTCTTATGATGAGATTAATGATGTCCTCTTTGTTACATGATTATGTGATTTATGATAAAAATTCTCTTAATACAATATGCTAGAGTCATTTAGTGGTAAGGAAGATGTAAAGATACATGCTAGATAATTGATATCTTCAAATTATTCTTCTATACACGATGACTATATTTTGATACAAACATTTAATGATACATTAATTTTTACCACTATGTAATGATTTAATTCATGTCATGCTTCTCATATATCCTTTCATGCATTGCCATATGCTTTCATAGATCACTTTACTATTGGCCCTAGACAATATTTTTCTCATGGTTTTATTTCTTCTCCTTCTAGTAGCCCATTTGTAGTACATCCCATTAACTTTTCTATGCATCAGTATGATATACTGAATTAGTAGAGAACCCCATTTGGATCTGTTCATACTTTCACATGTCATATCTTTAAGTACTTATGGAGTACCTCCTCTTATATCCCATCTTGCACATGTGGTATAGATATACTTAAGAATGAATAACAACATGAGGATCTTTTACAATTTTTCTTGGTATATGTGAGGATAAGGTGGCATTAGTTGTTAATATATCTTTGACACGCTCCACCATTGTTACATATGACATGAGGCATACACATGTGGGTTTGAGACATGTTGAGAATGATATTTCACCTTATTTGAACTACCGCATTATTGGGATTGACAATCTAGAATGATATGTTGATACTCATGCACAAAGTGTTCAACCAAAAAATGACACTACTAAAATATTTCAGAATCCTTTGGCATATGACATTTTGACTCATCCTTTAGCAAATGGATTTGTGGAGTTATTCAGAGTCGATTATCTAGCCACAACTCCATTGTTCCATGGAAAAATTAGTTGTTTCTTATAGGGAAACTATTCCTCCTCTTTATTTAATGTTGGTTGTGTCACTAAAAATCTATAAGCACAAAATATGTCATTATTCCCTTCAATCTACATCTTCTTCTTATGGCCATTTTTTGTTACCTCTCTTGCCTTCCTACCCTTACTATTCCATCCTTTGATGGGTCTATGTCCATTGCATGTTGATCACAACCTCAAAGATTTTATTTTTTATTGGTTCATACATCTTTTATCCACCTACTTCCCATGCTAGTCTTTTATCCTTTCAAGTGTCATCATAGACTATGTCAATATCCTCTAATCTAGAATTTCTAGTGCATCTACACCTTGGTGAAATTCCTCTTCTTTCCTACACTTGGCCTCTTCCAACCAAGCAAATCTACTAGTCTTACATACCCATACCAAGTATCATGATGCATTATTTGATATGTATATTGTACATGATATTCTATATGATCCCTATAAAAATTTCATAGGTTACACTAGTGCCTTTGCCACTTGAAATCTCTATTGTGCCATCAACACCCTTGGAAATGTCTCCAATAAGTCCTTTGGTTTTGTTCACCACCTTCTTTCAACCACACATAAGTCCTTTGTTTTTTTTAACATAGGAAAAACATAATGGATATCCATTTTATAGAACAGATATTCATTTTCTAGAACAAATATCCATTTTGTAGAATAGATATCCATTACCTAGATATCCATTGCCTAAAAAATTCAGCTTTAGGTAACAGATATCTATGTTTAAAATGGATATCTGTTATGTAAAAGGAAAAAAAGGAAAAAATAATATTGTTGGGCCCGACAACCCTGCCCACAGACCCTCTATTATCGAGAAAGCCATGATCTTTGCCTGTTAAAATAAAAAAAATACTTTTATACACTTTTGGACACAAAATTTGCTTGTTTCAATCATTAGGGTGATATTTTTGTTCCTCTAATGGGGAACAACAGTTGTTGTAAAGAAAAAAGGAGGAAAGTTACATTGGAGGAAATTGAAGCAATTAGGGAAAAGGATAGAGCAAGGAAGAGGATTGGAAGACTAGGTTTGGTGGATGCTCATCAAGGTAAAGCTTTTTCTTTACCATCTAATGACATGCAAATTAAAGGTGTTAATGTTGAATATAATGAAATGTTAGATAATAATGAAATTTACCATAATGTTGCAAATAAAAATGTTGTAAAATGTTATGAAATACCTATTGATAATAGCAATATCATGGACAAAGAAGAAGAAAAACATTTGCTTGAAGATTGTGGATATGAACCTCATGATGTTGAATTTGCACTCCATAATCCATTTGTTGATAAAATTGATGAGGTTGATAATATGGATGAAACAATGAAAATCAATGTATCTCCAAATTACATAAGAGGAGAGGACATTTGTCAAGAAAGGAATGAGCATGATGAAATTGTAAAACATCCAAGAACCCCAAAATGGTTACTTGAAATTGATGAGAACATAATGGAAAAACTTGAAGGCAAGAGGTCATCACGAATGATTCAGTTGTGGGCTTCAAAACTCTTCAATAGATACTTTGAGAATAAAACATTAACCGAACAATGCCAACTTTTTGTGCAATTACTAAATATATACAAAATGAGACCTTTACTAAAGAATTTAAAGATTCGGTTAAACAAAGTGTCCGATCGAAATAAAATTATTTTTAGAAACATTTTCAATGCACTCAATTCTATTGAAAAGACTACCAAGGATAAAGATAAAAGAGCTACTCGTAGAGCAATAACTTGATTAATGAGGAAAAATTGTGTTTACTTAAGCTTGAACTGTAAAACATTGTCAAAAGCACTAGATTAAGATCAAGACTAGATATTCCTCTTGGAAATGATACTTGGGATTTTAGTGGTAGGCTTCCATGAGTTGATAAGAATCTAATCAATAGCACAAAGGAAGAAATTGAACGATTTTGGCACACTAACTCTAGGGTATCACCGAATGCAAAGGAAGTTTTAAAGTTAAGAAATGGTGATAAAGACTGCACACCACATCCTAATCATTACTTGGAATGTAGCCAATCAACATTGTACAAACAATATTGTGAAACACACCTAGGTATGACAATCTCATAAAGAGCATTTGAATCAAGATGTAAGTCATTTATTGTGTTCCTCTTAAATTTGTAATACATGTTGCAAATACCATGTAGAGTTTTCTATGTATCATGAATTACTATGTAATATTCATTCTACTTTGTACACTAATGAAATTTTACAGGAGTGTGGTGCAATTCATCTACCGAAGTCATCTAGAGACTTATTAGATTCATTTCTATGTATTAGAGATGATGGTTGCATTTTCTACAAGAATGATTGTTTAAATGAAAAGTGTTTACAATGAAGTGGGTTATCAAAGTTTATATTACATATTCATGATGGAAGTGGGTATGATTTTGGAAAGAAAATGGTTGAGAAAAAGAGATATGAGATAGTGAAATATAATTTGAAAAATGGAGGTGAATGTTCTAGATGTGAGTTGATTGCAAGAGAGGTAAGTATTGCTGATTTTAAGAAAAATCTTTTTCACAAGTATTGCAGACACAACCACATGTCTCGATGGTTAGATCAATAGTTTAGGATGTTTAAAGACTTTTTTATGATTGGAACTATTGTCTTTGTACTTGATTTTGTAGAAAATAACACATTGCAACCCCAAAATGAAGTGCAATCCTAGTACTACAATTCTATTTAGATTGTTGTTTTTGTTCATATCACATATAGACATGCCCTTGAGAGTACATAAGAGAACAAGAAGATTGTCAGAGAATACCATTTTTACATGAGTGATGATTGATCTCATTCATCAGAGTATGTGCAATATTGTTTTCAACAATTTTATGGGTTCTTGCAAGAAAAAGATATTAGAATGGATCAACATCTCATTTGGTCAGATAATTACACCAGTTAATTCAAGAATGCTTGTATGTTCTATTACTTGAGCAGAATGCATTTAGAAAAGGGTATACCTCATATTTGGAATTTTTTGAAGTTGGGCATGGAAAAGGAGAACATGATGGAGTGGTTGCATGCATGAAGAGAGCTCTTTTTAAAGAACAACTAAAGATTAGGGGTGGTGCTACATTCAATGATGTAGATTTTTTTATTAAGTGGTGTAACTATGCATTGCCATAAAGAGTGGCTCTTGATTCAGAAGTGTGCAGGTTCTTTTGGTTGGTTGATGAGGGGATAGTGAGAGAGAAATTGGAATGTCAGAGAATCAATGAATCATCAAAGATGCATTCATTTTGAAGCTCAAATTCAAGTGCATGGACTATTTGGACACAAGATTTAGCTTGTTTTTGTCAGAGTTGTATTAAATGTGATTGGCATAATTGTGAATCAAGTGAGTGGGTAGATGCATGGATTACATGATATTTAACCCCTTTATCTCAAGGTCAATCATCTTTACTCAATGACATGGAGAGCTCATTTGACTATGAACTTCTTTCAGACCGTGTAAAACTAGGTCATGTTTATGCAGTTGTTACACCACATGGAAATGAAGAGAGATTAGACTATTGGTTGGCACGATGTGTACAGGGAAAACAAAAGCTAACACAACCTATGACAGATGATGATGGGTTCACATATCCTACAGGATCAGTTGTTATTGCTGAGACTTGGTTGTGAACATATATGATTCGAAAGAATGGCATCCCTGCATTTGAAGACTTTGAGAAGCACAACACTATATTCATGTATTTGCACTTGTTGAATGTCAAGAACACTAATAGGGGGATTGAATCAATGTTCTAACAGTCTTTTGATGTACTTTAACTTTCAACCATTTTCCAAAGTTAATTAAACAAAGGCATAACATGCATATGAACATCAACCATAAAAACATGACACATAGACACCAAGATTTTTATGGAAAACCCAAAATGGGAAAAACCGCAGAGAGGATTAGCTCTCAGATATATATTGCAATCTTTACAAATAATGATGTTCAAGTTTGGTCACTCCATGAGCCTAGAACATGTTGGTTCATTGCCATGAAGTACAACTAGGTCTAGTAGTCTCATTGCCTCAACCCTAAACCTAGAAAGATTAAAATAAGGGCTGTTAAATCCTGATGGAGGCTCACTGCCTTGATGAAGAAAGCTCATTGTAAATTGAACATGAAAACTAAATATTGCAAAAGCATATGTCACTATGCTAGGGTACAGTCATTTAGCAACTGAATTCTGAATCCCAAGTCTTCATCACTGCTGATCTTTTAACTTTTATCTGCTATTCACATGCCCACATCAATTCCTCTACATTCCCAACCTCACAACTGAAACTTATCACCTTTATATATCTGCATCATGATTTGATTAATAGTTAGGTCGGCATCTAAGAAATGAAACGTGTACATAGAAAGATGGGGCTTGTCGTCTTAATCCAATGCACTATATATTATGCGAACCTAAAAATTTTCCCAAACATGTTCATATAGTTTGGCTCTAATCATTCATTCACTTGGGTAGATCCTTCAAACATTATCTCTTCTCCGTACAATGATTAATCATACTAGTCGGCATGTTCCTCAAGAGCATGCCTAATAGGTTCATCTGCTGACTTACAACTTTTACTACGGATCACCAAATGAAAAACCATATCAAGGACTCTTTACACCTTTCCAGACTTACCCTCAGAATCGTAAGGCATGATATCATCTTGCGGAGAAATGTGGACCATCAAAACTCAAACTTTGTTTTGGTCAAACTCTGTCAAACACTGTACCAATACTCAACACCTTGTAGCTATCCTTCCAGTAGACTTCAGATCTCCCAACTCTGGAATTAGACACTTCAAATACATGTTTAAAACCCCTCAAAATGGCATAGCACAATACTCATTTACAGAAGAATGTGGACCACGGCACTATACCATGTTCACTGTTCCTGCTATACCTTTGCTTACCCAAACTTAGACATTTCTTCAAGGTGACTTCCAGAGGAAGTCAGGACTTAATCTCTAAAGCATAACATTACCAAACAATTGAGAACATTATACCTAAACTGCATTACCGTATCATCATCTGCGGAGGCATACTATCCAACTTGCTGTCCTGTACTCTGTGCACATCTATACTTAGCCATTTCTTCCAACCTAACCTGAAATTTAATGTGATCTTCTAGAGTTGTGTCTCCCTATCATACTAAAGAGATCTCTAAGCCTTTTTTCCATCAATGACAACATACAAGACCATACTGGAGCAGTGTCTCTTGCCAACAATCTCCCCCTTTGGCATTGATGGCAAAACTTAGTGAAAAAAATGCTTGACTGCTCCCCCTTACTATATACACTTCATTCTCCTACTCACCCTGAGATGTTGATCCATTTTTCATTGATCTTCTTCCCCCCCTTTGACATCAATGGCAAAGGGTGTGATTCGGAACCAAAAATTTGTCAAAACTTCAAAAAGATTTATGTACACTACCGTATATTTACAAGTGCAATCTTCAACTTAATTTTTCATGTGCTGAAGGATGTCTTTGAACATGTTCTTTACTTGACCCCATTCACCATCCCATATTTTCTTGGAATTATCCAAAATTTGAATATGACCACTGAGTAGAAAAACTATAGCTTCTGCCTTTTGTAAAACTAATGGTGAGCTAGTTTGTCCAACAAGCTATGCTTCAACCACAAGCTTAGTCATTGAATCTAGTTTGGGACTGATCAGTCTTCTCAATTGTCCCATTCTACTCTTTATTTGATACTTTTGATTTATTAAATTATTTAAGTCATTGTGGATGTTAATGACTTGGGAGCTTCCTTGTTGCTGGTTGATTCATGTATCAGATCAAAATTATTGGAAATATCCATCAATTTTTCTTCCAATTCCTTGATCTTTTCTTTTGTCTTCTTTGTAACTTCTGGCCATGAAAGACAAAATTTATATACATCACTAGCTTCTAAAATAGCACTCTGAATATTCTATATTCCATTTTCTAGTTGAGCCTTATCATGGGCTATCAACTTTGTCAACTCATCTAGCCTTTTCTCATTAAACTCTTGTCTAACTTTTGTTTCAGCAAATTTTTCAAGAGATTTAAAATGTGTACTTACAGCTCTGAATTAGTCCCTTGAGTTGACATGTGGTAGATAGAGAGATATCCTTCCAGTAAGTTGGCACCATCTTTTCCAAAATGTTGGATGCATCATTTATGAGTTCACTATCCTTAATGTGGGACTTCAAAATCTCTTTTCATGCTTTAGCTTGGACAACTGAAGCCAACTTGAACATTTGAGTAGGAGACATTATGTTCAGGTTTATTGGACCTTGGATTGATTTAGGTTCATTTAGAACTAATTCTTCTTTTTCCAAAAGCTCTTTTACTGTCTCCGTAGTGTCTCTTGCTGCTTCTTTAGACATTTCTTATTCTTGATTTTGTTTTGGAGGTTCCATGTCCATATTCTCTTGTTGACCAATATTTTTTTCTGGTGTAGGGCTTTCCTTAGCTCTATCAAGTTCTTGATTATCAACTTTGATCTACTCATCAATTTTCTCCTTGTTATCTAGATCATCAGTCTGTTGTCCTTGAAGAAGACTTGTTTCAGTTTGATCCTTTTCAGCAGCAGGGGTTTGATTAGATTCTTCCTTTTTCTTTTTTGTTACTTTGTCTTTTACCAGAGAATTTGTATTAGTTTGCTCCAGACCTTGATCCATGTTGACTTCCAGAATAGATGTGTCATCTCCAACATTTGTTTCTTCATTGTCATAGATGGTAAGAATATTTTTTTTCTTCAATATTTCCAAAATGGTTTCCTCTGTTTCCTTGACCACGTTGTCTATTTCTCCTATTATTAATGAATTTATCATTTTCTTGGTTCTGAAGGCATCCTTGAGTTCCTTAGAAATTTTGGCTTCTTCTTCAGGAGTGATCTCTGGACTTAACCTTGTTAGTGCATGTTGTCTGAGTTCAATATCTTTGGCCATAGCAGTTTCTTTTCTGGCTGACAAAATACTTCCCAAAGTATCTGGGAGATCACCAATGATCTCAATGAGAGCTCTATTGTATATGTTCAAGTACTTTATGGTGGCTTCTTCTAAAACCCTTTTATTAGCATCACTATAATTATTATAAAATTCAGCCACAGGTTTTAAGTTTCCATCAATAGTGACAAATTTTTATACATCTTTAAGCTTTAATGTGGCTTGAGACTCATTTACCTTTTGTCTTTTGCTAGGTATCTTTCTTCCAGATGACTTCTCCTTGCTACTTTTGGAGACTTTAGTAGCCTCAACTTTCATTTTCTTTACTTCCTCATCTGATTCTGTCTCTTCTTCATCCTTTTCTCTCACATTGACATACAATCTTTTTCCCTCCATCTTCTTCCTCTTTGTATCTTCGTCAGAGGGTTTCTTTGAAGATGTTGTACTGGATGAAGTAGTAGAGCTTCTAGTAGTCCTTTGTGTTTTTTCAGGCTCTCTTTGCTTCTTTATAGGTTCTTTCGGAACCTTAGCCTGTTCACTTTCTTGTTTTTCCTCCTTTACTTTCTCTGCATTTTCTGTTGATTCCTTGAGTTGCCCTTTAGTGATGTCATACCTTGTGACAATTTCTTCCACCTCTTTTCTCACTTTTCTGGTGGATTCATCTTTTCTAAGTTCAACATGGAGTTTCTCAGATAACTCCTTATATGTTCCAAACCTTTCTTCCTTGGCATCTTTAGGTTTGCTGAGCAGGTGCTGGGCATAGTTTTCCAAAATTTGTTCATCTACCTCATAACCCATGGGCATTACCCATACGGTTCTAGGTTCCATAGCCTTCATTAAACATTGATCCTTAGTGACCATGAAACAAATTGTGTCCTTGTACTTATCAACAATTTTCTCAGGAATTCTTTCTCTAGAGTACATCATACTTTGAAAATTCTTGAAAAATCCCCATAAGGCTGCTTTTTGCTCATTATAACTTCCCAAGGTGTTAAGACAATTTCTAATTTGCATAGCCATTGGTCTATTACTCAACCAAACCAATCCCTTATGATTTGGGATTTCATTCAAGAAATAGAAGAATAAACAGATAATTAGCATACCATACTTGAATGTATAGTTCTTTCTTTCCTTTATCTTCTTTAGATTCTTTAGTAGTTGGGTTAACAGTAATTCGTACAAATCATAATCTACATTCTCTTTGACCATTTGATAGGTGGTGTATATTGTAGTACCAAAAAATGAATTCTCCTGATTTGAGAAGTTAACTTTGTAACCTATGACCATTGAGGCAAACTTTACTACAGTATCAGTGATATCATTTATCATCAATGCCCTTTTATCAAATTTTTCTCTGGAGATGTCTGTACCCATTTGATTCTTGACCACCTTCAATAATGACACTCCTTTGGTGGAGTTTAGTCCAGTGACTGCCTAAATTGACTCTTTGTTATTTTGAAGGGTTGCCCTTTCCCTAACCACATGAATTCGTCATGGATTCAACTAGGGATATACTAGACCCACTCATCCTCTACAAATGTGGGAAACTCTGCATACTGGATGAATTTATTCTCCTTCAAGGCTTTGTATTCTTCTTTTAAATCAAATTAATCATTACTTAAGTGTTTTAGGAATAAATTTGAGAATTTGTTGTCGTTGAGCTCATCCAGGGCCACATGGATGTATGTCCTAACATCTTCCACATATAGGACTCCGTAGGGTATTTTTGAGAATGCACCCATTGGATCCACTTTAGTTGCCTTGTAGGGGTGTTTCTTAAACTTAGGCTGAGGTTGGTTAGAGATATCTATGACGTGCAGAGTTGCCATTGCAGAAATTCAATAGATTCACAAATGAGGTTTCAATGAAAATACCTTATTTCACTAAATTAGGGTTTTCTTTCTTCAAGTGCTTCAAATCTTGGTTGCTGCTGCTTAAGTTTAGCTACGATCTTTCTAAATTTCTGATAGCTCTGAGTGCAAAGTGATTTTGAAACCAAACAAGTTCCTTTTTATCCTCCGCGTGGCTTGACCTAGTCGTCATTAAATGCTCATTCCCAAAAAGCTGTCAAAATCCTTCACTGTAGAATACAGTCGATTAGGATTGCTCTGCAATATGCCACATTGACCCTTTTTCTTCTATTTTTTCTTCTAAGAGCTGTGTCACATCAGATTTCATTATACACCTTCGTGCTGGAAGCACCCATTTTCTGGCAGGGAGATTTAGATTTTCAACATTGCTCCCTTTAACCCAGAGCTCTTAATTCACTTCCCAGAGGAAGCATCTACACCAGATATTGGTGTGGATCGATCCCTGACATCAATTACTTCTTTCTTGATCCATACCTTGTCCATTTCTTTCTTGGTTTCAACTAGGCCAACTTTCTCTTTTCCCTTATCATTTCTTTACTCTGTCTTCCTTTCTTCAGAATAGTAATTTCTCTTCACATTCTTGCTTCTTCAAAATCTTGCAATATGTCCAAATTTGTTACAGTTGAAGCATACCACATTCTTTTGACCTTGATTCCTTTTATTAATTAGATTTGATCTGCATTGATTTAGCCATGTGTCCAAATCTATTGCATGCAAAACACTTTCCATTGAATGATTGATTGTTCCTTATATTTTGAAAAACATTTCTTACAAAACTTCTACATTGATTTGATCTATGTCCCATTTTATAGCATGCATTGCACCTAATAGAGTTCTGACCCACTTTGCTTCTGCACTCAACTACTCTACGACCAATTTTATTGCAATTGAAACACTGGCCAGAGAATGATGGAACCTTTTGATTTATTCTACTCCTACACTGAGTAGCCTTATGACCAAACTTATTACATAAGTTACAATAACTATTGAAAGATGGGTACCTTTAAGCATTTGGTTATCTGACTGGAGGTCTTCTAGGTCTTCTTCTTTGATTTCTGAATTGGTTTCCTTTGTTTGGTTTTAATTCAGTGTTTGTTTGACCAGATTTTAAGCTTTCCCCTTTCTCAAATCCCAATCCTTGCTTATCATCAACACTCTTCTGGCTAGCAATCATTTCATCAAGCTTTGTAGTACTTATGTTGAATTTTTCTTCAAAGCTTTTGGCCTTTTCCAGATCCATTTTTAGACTTACAATTTCTTTTTCAAGTTTTGCACAATCTTCTGATCTGTTCTTCACAATCAGATTCAGATCATCTTTTACTCTTGTTCTTACCATAACTTCTACTTCCAGTTCATTTAGGGCTTCATTTGCTAATATTAATTGATCATTAACTTATTTGTATTTGTCTTTGAATTTATTGACTTGCTCTTTTAGCTTTGAGATGCATTCATTAGCTTGTTGCAGATTTTCTTTCAGATCCCTTACTTCTGCTTCAGAATTCTCAAGATCCATAAGAGCTACTTCTAGTTGCTTGTTGCTTTCATAATTTCCAAATCTTCTTGCTACCATGATTACACTATCCCAGATCTTCCCCAAGTTGTTAGACTTTTTCCAAGGAACCTTGCTCTAATACCAATTGTTGAATGTTAGGAACACTAAGAGGGGGGGGTGAATCAATGTTCTAATAGTCTTTTGATGTACTTTAACTTTCAACCATTTTCCAAAGTTAATTAAACAAAGGCATAACATGCATATGAACAACAACCATAAAAACATGACACATAGACACCAAGATTTTTACGTGGAAAACCCAAAATGGGAAAAACCACAGAGAAGATTAGCTCTCAGATATATATTGCAATCTTTATAAATAATGATGTTTAGGCTTGGTCACTCCACAGGCCTAGAACATGTTGGCTCACTGCCTTGAAGTACAACTAGGTCTAGCAGGCTCATTGCCTTAACCCTAAACCTAGCAAGATTACAATAAGGGTTGTTAAACCCTGATGGAGGCTGACTGCCTTGATGAAGAAAGATCACTATAAATTGCACATGAAAACTTAATACTACAAAAGCATCTATCACTATGCCAGGGTACAGTCATTTAGCAATTGAATTCTAAATCCCAAGTCTTCATCACTATTGATCTTTTAGCTCTGCTCTGCTATTTGCATGCCAGCATCAATTCCTCTTCATTTCCAACCTCAGAACTGAAACTCATTGCCTTTATATATCTGCATCATGATTTGATCAACAGTTAGATCGGCATCCAAAAAATGAAACATGTACATAGAAAGATGCGGCTTGTAGGCTTAATCCAATGCACTATATATTATGCGTACCCAAAACTTTTCCCAAATGTGTTCATATAGGTCAGCTCTAATCATTCAATCACTTAGGTAGATCCTTCAAACATTATCTCTTCTCTACATAATGATTAATCATACTAGTCGGCCTGTTCCTCAAGAGCATGCTTAATAGGTTCATCTGCTGACTTACAACTTTTACTGCAAATCACCAAACACCTCAAAAACCATATCAAGGACTCTTTACACCTTTCCAAACTTACCCTCAGAACCACAAGGCATGATATCATCTTGTAGAGAACTATGGACCATTAGAACTGAGACTCTGTCTTGGTCAAACTCTGTCAAACACTATACCGATACTCAACACCTTGTAGCTAACCTTTCGGTGGACTTTAGATCTCCCAACTCTGGAATTAGACACTTCAAATACATGTTTACAACTCCTCAAAACTATATAGCACAATACTCATTTGTGGAAGAATGTGGACCACTGCACTATACCCTATTCATTGTTCCTTCTATACCTTTTCTTACCCGGACTTAGACATTTCTTCAAGGTGACTTCCGAAGGAAGTCAGGACTTAATCTCTAAAGCATAACATTACCAAACAATTGAAAACATTATACCTAAACTGCATTACCGAATCATCATCTGCGGAGGCACACTATCCAACTTGTTGTCCTGTACTTTGTGCACATCCATACTTAGCCATTTCTTCCAACCTGACCTGAAATCTAATGTGATCTTCTAGAGTTGTGTCTCCCTATCATGTTGAAGAGATCTCTGAGCCTTGTTGCCATCAATGACAACATACAAGACCATACCAGAGTAGTGTCTCTTGCCAACAACACCTAGTTATAGCAACAAATGTTAAGTTAGTAAAGGATCATGTAAAACCAAAAACAAAACAACTATGGACAATTAGTAAGGTTGATCATGAAGCAATATTGGATACTCTAAAGGTAAGAAATGACCCCTTAGGTACGCTTGACTAGCATTTAAACTTCTAGATGGGACAAGTATGACAATTTTTATCTTAACTTGTTCTTGTTTTTTCTATTTTTAGAATTGTTTTATTAAAAATCTTCTTTCTTTAACTATAATGCATGCTTTTGACTATACAGAACTGTGAATGAGGTTATTTTGCAATTTGTGCATATCTTGCAATCAAGGTATTCCATATACTGCGATCAAGGTTATTTCTAAATTCATTTTGTGCATATCCTATAATCAAGGCATTCCATGAGATGACATGTCTTTGATGTGTTCTACCAAATAGTTCATGTGCCTTGTCTATGCTTCCATATTTTGCATACATGTCTCACAGGGCAATTGTAACTACAACATCTAACAAAATTCTCATATCATTCATGCTTTGATGGATGTCCATACCCTGTTCCAAAGATCCCTTTTTGGCACTTGCAGGGAGGATGCTGGCAATGGTTGTGGAATTTAGATTTACACCTACAAATTACATTTTCTTAAAATTTTCTGAAGCAACAAATCTATTTTGTGCATATCTTGCAATCATTGCATTCCATCAGACAACATGTTTTTGAGTTGTTTTGTCAAATAGTTCACGTGGGTTGTCTATGCTTCAACACTTTGCATACATGTCTACCAAGGCAGTTGCAACTAGAACATCTGACAAAATTCCCATATCCTTTATGCTTTGGTGGATGTCCATATCCTATTCCAAAGATCCCATTTTGGCATAGGGAGGGAGCATGCTGGAAAAGGTTGTGAAATTTGGCTTTACACCTACCAATTGCATTTGCTTGAAATTTTCTAAAGAAACAAATCTATTTTATGCATATCTTGCAATCATTGCATTCCATCAAACAACATCTCTTTGAGGTTTTTTGTCAAAAAGTTCATGTGCCTTGTCTATGCTTCCACACTTTGCATGTACATGTCTATCAGGGTAGTTGCAACTAGAACAAACAAATTTTATTCAAGGAAACTTTACTTTTGATAGCCAAATTTTATGAAGTAACTCCTCTAACAACATAGGTTCCTTAAGAATGCAAAATTTTCAAGGTGATGACTTGGTTAGGAAGGCATGTGCAAATCTAGAAACTTCTTCAAACCCCATATGCCATGCCTACTTTCCATATCTCAAACATAAATAACAAGATAGGTAATTTTGTTATCACGACTTCCCTTATAGCATTAGGTTTTCATGTTTCAAGCATATATATTAATATGCAGCTATAGTATGTGTAGTTTTGGTATCATGACCTTCATGTGTAGCTTCTTGTTTTCCATTTTCTCATCATTTCATCCATAAACAAACCTTCATCCATGCATTTCCATGAAATGATCAATCTAGACAAGCAAATGGAGACTTTTGGAATGTTGCAATAGTAACAAACAAGGCTTCAAATTAGGTATGTGAGCAGCAATTTTCATCTTGTTTCAACTTTAGGATTTTGTTTTCTTTGTTCTCAACATTTTTAGCTCCATTTGTGTAGGCACAACAATAAGTTGCATCCAAATAATCTAAGGATCATGAAGTTTCCATCATGGATCACCAACACATTGGTGCAGGGCACCTGGGAGCACCTTGGTTCCTAAAGTCACTTTGTTTGAATTTTTTTTTGAAAGTTGTGGTTTTGATTGTAATAAGGCTTTAGCCATGAGTATATGGTCCTTTTTGTGTGGTCAAGATGATTGAGGTGACCATATAAACCTCAATCATGCTTAGTCCACTTGGATCCTTATTGTGCCAATCAGGCCTAGAAGGTCTAAAGGATTGGTTTTTGAGTTTTTTTGGATTGTTTGTGTGTTTTATCATGTTTTGGGAGTATGGAGGATGTTTTGATTCCATTGGACAAGAAAAACAAATCGCCATCCTTTGGAAAATGCAAAAACTCCATAGTGTCAAGTGTTGTCAATGGTGTCAATGACACATTGACCGGTTGCAACTTCATTTTGGTTATTAAAACTATTTGTAGAAGTTGTAAACCAACTTGGATAGGTTGATATGGAGGAAATCTTGCTCCAGTATGGAGGAGGAAGTTTTTGTACGGAATTTGGGCACAAAAATCAAGAAAACTGACTATTTTTCACTATTTTTCTTGCTGTGTACGGACTGTACAAACTGAAATATTAGTCTAATGTACTTTTTATGAAACTAGAGAGAGTCTGGGTTCAAATGCAACTAGTTTGAGGTCTTGCAGTGGTCAGAGTCAAAAGTTATTGATTTTTCTTTCAAAACAGGTCCAGAAACCCTGTTTTCTAGGGCAGCCATAGAAATCCGGCCCTAGAATGCATTCCCACTGTTGAAAATTTGCAAAAACTGGTGAAATGCAGGCTAGGGGTATGTACTATAATATTCCAAAAGCTTTTTGTTTGAAAATGCAGTCTTCTATTTTTAATTTGATGCCATAGGTCAAGTATTCCTATGTATTTAGCCAGAATTGTGCAATTTATTGATGTAGATGACAAAGTCTGATAGGTGGGTGAATGAAAGTTGGTTTGTGAGTTGTTTGTAGGTCATAGAAGAGATCCAAGTTCCTGCCCTAGGTTTATGACCCCAATTTTGAGCACTTGCTTTGTAACCTAGCCTAAATTGATCAATTAGGTCTAGAAGACCAAATGAGTGTTCTGGATTGCTGGAGTAAGTTGGAACAGGAGACTTGGGAGTTTGATAGGGTTCCATAGAGTGTATCTAAAACCATCATTTTCTTGCCTAGTCATATGGGATTTTGTCAAGTTTTGTTGAGAAAACCTAGTTTGGAGGGCTAGTAGCCTTACTAGTCAAGGTATAGGTTGAAGAGTTTTGGGAAGTTGGAGATCAAACCAACTGCATAGAAAGTGTTTGTTGATCTGTCTTAAGGTGTTGGAGAAGCCTTAGGGGTTGGACAATAGTCTGGACATCAAATCCTTCATATGCCTTGTATGTGCCTTTGGTTGGTTGGTTGGTTGAAGGCCAGTTGAAGTGGGTGAGTGGGCAAAGGACAATAGAGTAAACCTTTGTGTGTTGCTTCCCTTGTGCCACTCTACATCACACATCAACACACTAACAATATAATCATGCAAGAAAAGAACACAAAGCATGAAATTCTTCAAAAACATATCATTTTTCAATCATAAATTAGTAAAACATTATAATTCATATTCAAATCACCCTTATCCAAAGTATATGACCTCGATAGTACTTAAACAATTCCACTTGTTGTTGTTACAGTCATTGTGGCTAAAAAGTCCTTTTACCTACTATCTGTAAACTACTCATACTGGTCAAATGCTGCTCATTTTAGATGCTATGACAGTCCATACAAAGTTGATAATGAGGTTTCTCCATTGCATGGTTATGATGATTCCTACAAACCTATCTTAGATCATCTTAATACTTACTTTATGAGTGTTGTTATAGTTTTCTTAACCATTGTAGATTGTGACTATTCTCTTCCTTAACCCTATTGTCATAATCATACTCAAATAGAGAATCCAAACATACAACATATCCATTGTGATGCATCACCATTTGCCCCTATAATGTTAGACATGACTCATCTAGCATAGAGGTCAAATGATAGTTCTCTAGTATTAATGACAAATTCCCTCATGACAATTCATCAAATAGCTTCAATGTTATTTATGACAATTTTGGACAATCATTCCAATGTCGTTTCACCTTCATTCACTTTTGCTACTCTTAGAGGGAATTTAGATGATTAAACCTTATCATCCTATGTGTTACAATGGATCTCCGTGACCTTGTGATGCTTCACTCAATGCATTACCTTAACATAGGATCCAAAACTATCCTAAAAGTAATTGTTATGTTAGAAAATGTCTCCTTGGACTTTTTCCCTCCTAGGTTTAGCTCTCGGGTGCCTTGTTTTGCATCTTACATGTTCATTCTGACTCTTGGAAGAAAATGGCCTGAAACACATGTCACATGAGGCATGAGGGACATTTTTATACTTAGTCCTTCCCTAAAAAAGGACCTATGGACACAGGCGCTTGTGCCCTTGTCCTACCCTATTTCAGGTAGGTACCAAATTTGAATGTTGGTTATGTGACTGTTAATTAGGTCCCATGCCAACATCTTAAGTTTGAATTACAAAATTCTTAGTGGGAATGTGTTTAGTTGCATATATAAGCATGTTTAGGATTTCATTTGAAAACTAGAAGATGATTATGAACTTTTGGCAAACTTATGATTTTAGAGAATTCAAGATATTCATTGTTGTAGAGCAGAGCATTGTTGTTGTGTTTGTGATTGCAGATTTAACTTCATCTTCTCATGTGATTGAAGGATCTCCATCTATGTGAGAGCTACACCTTTGAGGTGATATCTATTTGTGTTTGAATCATTTATCAATTTGTTTTTTCCTCTATCTCGTAGGGATACACACTCTTTATCTGACAACGGTGTTTGAAAGACTTGAATGTCCTTCCGAGGCTTGATTGAGGCAAGCCTCTAAACACTACAAACAGCAACCACACTCTTTGTGATTACAGGTTATAGGTGTTGCATCTGATGGAGTGGAGTTGTAGGGAACAGTAACACAATGTGCAAATTTTGGATCTCTGAAGAAAAGTACTGCTTGGAATCGCGTGCTAGTGCCAGTGTCCTCTGAGGTTGAAAACAAAGAAATCATTATGATAGTGACAATCAATATCTGAAGAAGCTCTAACATATTGAAGAACACCCTTCCTTGGACTCAGGCACTAGTGTCAGTGTCCTCCGCATCTCCCAGGACGGAAACACAAAATACAGTGATCATTAGTATCGGAAGGAGATTAGGATTCCCTGAAGAAAACACCACCTTGGATAGGGGGATGAGTCCCAGTGTCCCTAAGTATTCCGCATCTTGAACTTAAAAAAATGGTCCGTACTTAATCTCTATCTACTACCTTGGTCTGCAAGCATTTGTTGTAATTCATCATTTTACTTACTGTTTTGCATAATTAGGGTTTCAAGGGTATTTGAGTATTAAATTAATACATTAATTGGCAATATCTAAATTTCCACATTGTTCCAAGTGATAGCCCAACTTCTAGGTGAATCCTCTTGCAAAAGTGTGATTCAACTTGGTTGATATGTCCTTGAATGTTTGTTGTGAAAGGAGGATCTAGCCATTAAATCCCATCAATCCCTCTTTTCCTATTAAACATTTTGGTGAACCCATGTTTATTTAAATTTTGCACCTTTCTAATTTTTTTACTATAGATTTACATTAATTCATTTTATTGCATTTGAAAATTTACAAAAAAATTGAAAAAATTGATTTTTTTAAAAAAATTGGCATCTTAGGCTTGCATTTTGGCATAATTTGCATTAATTTAATTTATGTTATTTTCATTAGATATAATGTAAATTACATAAATTTATCATTAATTTAATCACTTGCATTACATTTTTCATGCTTAATTTGTTAAAAATTGCTTGAAATTGTACATTTTTCATAAAAACCTAGTTTTGCATTAGCTAGGGTTTGTAGTTAAAATATTGTTTCAGATTTTACTACTCTTTTAAACAATCATTTAGGAATGATTTCTAATTGTATTGTTTCATCATAATCTCTTTTTTGTAAAAAACCATGTTTAGGGTTTGAAAACCTTACATTTTTCACTAGATTTTGCCTTGTCCTCTCTCTAGAATTCCATTATATGTGTGTTGTGAAGGATATTGCTGCATTATTGGATTTATATTAAGCTTATTATTTTCTTCCCCTCTTAAAATTCTTCACAACACCTCTTCTTTTAGTGATTTGTATTGAAAAAAGTGAAAAATTAGGCATTTTAGGTCATAAACATACATAGTTTGCATTCATTCCCTTGCATATCTCATGGATTCTCCTCGTCATTCATCTTTGGAAGATTTATTTGAGTACATTGTAAATGTTGATAACTTTTTCAAATTCACTAATAAGTACCCTCAAGTCTTGCATCAAATAGCATACATCTATAATATTGACTTAAGTCCACTAGCTCTACTTGTGATGTGCTTCGTTCCATAACATATTTTCAAAGCTTTGTCACTATTGTGGGTATCTTCCCTTCAATCTTGGAAAACCTTACTAGTTTCATTTCAACAAATAACCAAGAGGAAAGTAGTGGTGAAAATTACCTTCCCTCTCTTCCTACATTTCATGATGGTATAATGCATATCCTTTCTGAGACATACAAGGCTAACATAGCTCGGGGAAATGCATGTAGTAATTCGAACCCCTCTCCCAACATGACCTCACCTGGTGAATATATTTTAGCACAAGAAGATGACATCATTGAGACATTCCTTAACACCACTCTACCATCCCTTCCTACTCTCCCTGGCCAGGATGGAGCATTGGATGATCTAGACTCCCTTTGTGAACATTTACTTCAACCTATTGATACTAAAAATTCACCACCTGATCTTCAAACACTTCTCAACTACATTTTAAACAAAGAAACAGATTATACACCTTTACCTGTACCCCCATATACCTTGGATAATAATGAAAACTCACAAAACATCAAAGAACAAACTATTCCTCACAACCAAGGTATTGCAACACCATATATATAGACTGAAATGGGCACTTTTAAGGTTTCTTCACAACCTCACTTAACTGGAAGGGGTATCATTAAAGCTCCTACATCACCCCATTTAATTGACATAGAAAACCGTGACACTCCTTCTAAACCATCATTAATAGATACCTTTCCTACAATGGTCCCCTTACAAGCTCATGAAAATGTGGAAGACAGAAGAGATAAATCTTTAACCATTAAAATAAAGATCAAGATCCAGGACAACCACTAGTTCGATGGTACCTTCAGGTAAGTATTTCTAACCCTTTACCTCTGTGTTGTGTTTCCCCCATGATGTGTTATGTATTGTTTAGGCCTCCTTGGATGACCCTTGATACTCTTGTAAGGTTAAGGATACCAAGAGACCACCTCTATTGTGACCATTCTTCTATTTGTGTCATCATTATTCTATATTGCTCCTCTCCTCTATTTTCATTGTTGTGTGTTGTCTTAGGGGAATAGCATTGCGATTGGTAACTTGGGGGCACCTTCCTACGTGATGACCCTAAGTCACTTGTTCTCCTCTATTGATTTATTGTTTACCTTCCTCTAGTGATTCTATCTAGCTGGTGGATGATGAAAAACAAATAAGACTGATATAGACTAGTGTCCCTTCAATGAGTAAGCAAAAATGGACTTGGTCCATACATGACGACGGGATTGATATACATATTATCTGATGCTTGGCTAGTAGAATCACTTAGTGTGATATTTTGATGATGTCTTATATTTTCTAACAAACCATAACAATACTGCTGCTCCATGCACTTTGTTTATCTTGGGCCTCATCTTTGTTACACTCGGTTCTGAGATCTCTACGGTATAGCCCCACAATTATACTTAGTTTCTGAATCTGTAGTGTAACCTTGGCTCTTGATGTGATTGTTTCCATGCATTGATTTTAGATCATGTGATGTGATTATTATCTTAGAGAAGGATTTCTAACCTCTTTTCATGTAGGAAATTGTGTGTTTGTGGGAACATTCGGTGATCGTAAAGTGCATGTCACCTTTGGGGGCAAGGGCTTTGTATGAGCTCTTATTCCCTTGTGTGTTTTCTTCCTACCTTAATGCGCTTGATATTGGTACATGATATTAACCACTTTAAGGTGGGGACATATATAAGGTAAGTTGTTTGATGATTTTGATAAAGCATGTTTGCATACATTGATCTATTGTGTATACCTCCTTTTCACAATAAGGTATCTCTATGATGCGAGTGGGGTTGTATACTTTTGAGCACATGCTTCCTTTTCATTGTAAGGCGTCTCTATGATGCAAGTGGGGTTGCATTTTGAAATCCCTTTGTGGACGCAAGGATGGTGTATCTCTTGAGCTAGTGCACATCCTTTTTATTCTAAAAGTCCTCCAAGTAGGTGGGGTTGGTGTATCTTCTCTTAAGCGTGTCTTTGGCAGTTGTTGTGGCATAATCCCAACCATCAGGTGTGCCTGTGATGTGCCTGAGATAGTGGTGAACCTAGAAATAGGCTTCCATCACTTGTTTATCATGTTTTAGACGTATAGTATGTCTTTGGCATACTATATGGTGCTCATGTCTTCCGTGTATTTTCCATGTGTTTTCCCCCTTGTGTAGTCTAAAGATGTGTGGCGATGAGTCCCTCCTACACTCAAGTTTTGTATGGTGTGTTTGTTCTCAAGCATAGTCTAAAGACGTGGTGATGAGTCCCTCATATGCTTTGGGATTTGTATGTTGTGTTTGTTCTCAAGTGTAGCCTAAAGACGTGTGGCGATGAGTCCCTCCTACACTCTGCAATTTTCATTGCATGTCTGTTGCCCCATATGTAGTCTAAAGACGTGTGGAGATGAGTCCCTCCTACATTTTAGGTTGTGTGTTTACTTTCCATGTACTTACATCTACATTTATATATATGAAAATGAAAAAGAAATAATCACTGCATTCACTATATTCCTCATGTTTTGCGTGTCTTCAATGATGTCTTCTCCATGTTTTGCATGCATGATACTGTCTTCACTATGTTTGGCATGTTTGTAATGTGTTTTGTCTAATTTTTACTCGAGACTAGGGCTAGAGATAGTTCCTCAATCTTTGTGTATGAATTAGCTCTAAGTGCTTGGCGTGTTTGCTGTGTTTTGATTGTACTTTAATGCACATATGGGCCTTGCGTTTATACATACATTAAAGTGGGGGCTAAATGTTATGTCAAAAAATGTCTCCTTGGACTTTTTCCCTCCTACGTTTAGCTCTTGGGTCCCTTGTTTTGCAGCGTACATGTTCATTCTGACTCCTAGAAGAAAATGGCTTGAAACCCATGTCACATAAAGCATGAGGGACATTGTTGTACTTAGTCCTGCCCTAAAAAAGGACCTATGGACATAGGCACTCACACCTTTGTCCTACCCTATTTCAGGCAGGTCCCAAATTTGAATGTTGCTTATGTGACCATTAATTAGGTCCCATGCCAACATCTTAAGTTTGAATTATGAAATTCTTAGCGGGAATGTGTTTAGTTGCATATATAAGCATGTTAGGATTTCATTTGAAAACTAGAAGATGATTATGAACTTTTGTCAAACTTATGATTTTAGAGCATTCAAGATATTCATTGTTGCAGAGCAAAGCATTGTTGCTGTGTTTGTGATTGCAGATTTAGCTTCATCTTTTCATGTGATTGAAGGATCTTCATCTATGTGAGAGATGCACCTTTGAGGTGATATCTATTTGTGTTTGAATCATTTATCAATTTGTTTTTGCCTCTATCCTGCATGGATACACACTCTTTATCTGAAAATGGTGTTTGAAAGACTTGAATGTCCTTTTGGAGCTTGACTGAGGCAAGCCTCTAAACACCACAACCCCCAACCACATTCCTTGTGATTACAGGTTATAGGTGTCACATCTAACAGAGTGGAGTTGCAGGGAACAATAATAGTGTGCAGATTCCATATCTCTAAAGAAAAGCACTACTTGGACTCGGGTGCTAGTGCTAGTGTCCTCTGAGATTAAAAACACAAAAATCATTGTGACAGTGACAATTAGTATCTGAAGAAGCTCTGACATCCTGAAGAACACCCTTCCTTAGACTCAGGCACTAGTGCCAATGTCCTCCGCATCTCCTGGGATGGAAACAAAAAATATAGTGATCATCAGTGTCGAAAGGAGATCAGGATTCCCTGAAGGAAACACAACCTTGGACAGGGGTGTGAGTGCCAGTGTCCCTGAGTATTCCACATCTCAAACTTAAAAAAAAGATCAGTAATTAATCTCTGTCTACTACCTTGGTCTGCAAGCATTTGTCATAATTCATCATTTTACTTACTATTTTATGTAATTAGGGTTTCAAGGGTATTTGAGTATTAAATTAATACATTAATTGACAATCTCTGAATTTGCAGATTGTTCCAAGTGATTGCCCAACCTGTAGGTGAATCCTCTTGTAATAGTGTGATTCAACTCGGTTGATATGTCCTTGAATGTTTGTTGTGAAAGGAGGATCTAGCCATTAAATCCCATCAATCCCTTTTTTTTCCTATTAAACAATAATATTTGTGAAATTTTCCATGCTAAATCCTATTTTGGGATATTAAGAGGCTACCATGACTATCCTGACCATTCATGACTATGTTGTCATATTAAGAGGCTTCCATAATCCATTTAGAATCATTGTTTTATGTTATAAATTTAGGTTGTGTTCTTAGTAGGGTATCATATTAGCATCATTCGCAACTACCATCTTGTAAGGGGCCATTGACAATAGTTATAAGTAAGATGAAAATTAGAGGACATCCCAACATCATAATGCTAAAAGTAATAAATGTCAACCTCCATCAATCTCGATTTCAATGTTTTATTATTTCCTATTGCTTAAGCAATCCCCTCAAAAGAACAAAAGTGATCCTATTGTATCATTCATTTTAGATAATTTGAAGATACCATCAACTAGAGATGAGAGGACAATCCATGTAAATGAGAAGAAGACAATTTACATAAAGGGATTCAAGACTATTTTCCATTGTGATAGTCGTATACGATTTGTATCGTTCCCATTATCTAAGAATTCTCCATGAAAAAGAGGTTTAGGGGTTGTCTTAGGGTATATACAAGATGATACAAAGGGGTTATAAGGAGATAAAACACTAAAAAGGAGGTTTTCATGAGTTTGGGATAGTCAAAAGTCTATATAACAGTTCACTATCGTAGTCATGACCATCATGAAGTTGTTTCTAATGCATTACTTACGATGTCTTTGATCTTTTGTCATGAGTATCTAGAAGGTATAGATAGATCAGTATTACAACTTGCTATATTAGTATCCTTGACAAATGATAAGGTTACCTTCAAGGGTTAATGTTCTTTTGACTATCACAAAGTTTTTGGACTGGTTTAGGACTATTAGGATAGTCAAAATGTTGACTAACAGTCCCCTTTGATAGTATTCATTTTGTCATCCTTCAAAATCACCTCCATACAACTCATATATTCAAAAAATAAACCATACAATGCATGATTTCCAAACCTAAAATAATGATTTAATACTCATAAAAGAGTCTAAACAATGCCCTTGAAGGGGCAAGACAATCGAGATGGCAATTGGGAAGTTGCATAAATGTGATAGTCTAGCCATTTGCATGGTTGCTAGATGCTACTAGGCCCTTACCTTCACTAGGTGATATTCTTATGACTTGATAGGGTCAACAGGAGGCTTAGCATTAGAGATATCCTTGCATGGAGGATGGTGAATCATCAAATGAATCAAGGTTACAAACATGACCTTATGATTGTCTCTTGATTGTGATAGTCCCCTATGACACTTGATCAACAACTTAAGCATGTATTTTTACCTTTAAATAGTGATCTCTCAACACCTTGTGGTTTCAAATAGTTTTGAAGTCTCTTGGAAGCCCTATTTTCCTTTTTAGAAATACTCATGACAGTCTTGAAGGAACAAAACTATTTATGTACATCAGTCCACTATGACTATCATAGAATTATAGTCTTTTGGAAACCTTCTTTAAAACTTCCTCCTTCATAATCCTTAGTGTTTCTTAATCTTCATGGCCCCTTGGATGGTCTTCACACTTCCTAAGAACTTCTTGTTGCAAGTATGGGCCTAATCGGTGTTGTCATTGATGTCAACATACTCCTGTTGCATTAATGATAAGGATTGGATGAGTTGTGTGCTGAGGATATTGAGAAAATTAGTCCAAATCAGGAATAGAGAAGATCAGTGAAGACAGTGAGGTAAAGATCCCAGCTAAGATGAAGATCAGAGGATGTGCTTCTAAGGGTGTGTAGATATGTGTCTTAAGATAATCCAGTAAAGATTTTAGAGATCTACATGAAGATCTAAAGAAGTTATGGCCACTTAAGCAAAACCAGTTTTGGCAGATGTTTAGAGGTGACAGAGTGATACAGATAGGTCCGGTGAGATCCAGAAATGAAATATCCTATTCTACAGATTTGGTGGAGTGTTTAGGAAGTCAATGTGAAGTGACAACTCAATTGGTTTGTGATCTGGAGGTCCACAATCATCTATTCCAATATGACAGTGATGACAGAATGTGTTCTTGAGGTTCCAGATGAAGGAGAGGATGATTTAAGGAAGCAGAAGTAGTGTGGATGTTCTTGGTGATTCAGGCAAGCTTGTGGAGGTCTTTGGATTGTGTCCAATTAGTGTTGGTGGTCCACATTGAAGATTAAGCTTGAAATTGAAGAATTACTTCTGGATGATGATGTTCTTCCTAAGTCTGGCTGACCAGATCAGTTACACATCCTATGGATGATCTTGGAGATGTTCTGTGGAGAATGGTGTGTTCCTAAAGGAAGTTTGAATTCTTAGATCTTTGTGGCCGATAGTGTGTTGATCCATGTGAAGTCTTTTTGTAATTATTTATGTTTTTGCTCTGTAATGTATGGTGATTTCGATGATTATCCCTAAGTCAATGTCTTGTATAAATAAGGAGTTGTAAAGTCATTTTGAAAGTATCTTGTGTAGATGAGAGTGTGGTAGAGAGGAGAGGAGCGAAAGGTAGAGCAGAAGTATTGGATGTAAATGGAACTGACTCAAGCATGGTGAAGATGTTATTCTTCAGTTCAAGTATGTAATAATTATTCTATAGATAGTGTGTCTTCTATAGGTAGTGAGCCTCTTGTGAGCAGTGTGCTTGGGCAGTAAGCCCTAATTGGCATGTGCCATTTTTGTTCTTTCTATTCTTCTAATAGACAATATAATCTTGGGTAAGTCACCCAGTGGTTTTTCCCTTAACTGGGTTTTCCACGTCAAAATCTTGGTGTCTTGTGTATTAATGTGTTTCTAGTCTTGATTTAATGCATTATGTTTCCATGATTGATTTATTATTATGCTGTTGAATTACAAAGTGGATTTAAGTGTTTAAATTGGAAGAAAGTTTTTGATAACTGATTCACCCCCCTCTCAGTTGTCTGTCCTAAGTCTAACAATTGGTATCAGAGCTAAGTTCCTCTAAAAGAGCTTAACCGCTTGAGGAGATCTAGGATGTCAGCCTACAAGAAGGATAGACTGAGGTTTGATGGAACCAATTTCACTCTTTGGAAAAGTCGCATGGAATGTCACTTGTAATGTATGGGAATGCAGTATTGGACCATGGCTTCAAAGAAGTATACTGCTCCATAGAATGGTCCGAGTACCATAGATGAAATTAGAGATGCTAAAAACAATCTGTGGACTAAAGAAGCTCTTCTAAGTGCCTTATCTGATTCAGAACTGACAAATGTTGTTGACCTAAAAAATGCTCATGAGATTTGGGAAAAACTGGAACTTCTGCATGAAGGAGATAAGTATGTTAAATGTGCCAAGCTACAAAGTCTAAAAGGAAAATTCAAAAATCTAAAGATGAGAGAAGATGAAAATATCACTACATTTATGCCAAGAGTAAATGAGCTTGTTTGTGGCATTAGATGTGTTGGTGGAGTCTTGGATGAAGATAAAATTGTTGGCAAAGTTCTCAGATCCCTTCCTGATTCTTACAAATATAAGGTTGCTTCCATTGAAGAATTCAGAGCCTATTCAAGTATCACAAGAGATCAATTGGTTGGTAAATTGTCTGCATTTGAATTGACTAGGTTTGGAGATGTTCCCCCTAAGACTGAATCTACATTCAAAGCTAGTGCCTCTGTAAAAGGAAAACAAATGTTTGATCTAGGAGAGAACTCTTCAAGGAAATTATCATGGTATGAAAAAGAAAGGAAAGACCTGGAAGAGGATGAAGCAGAAGCTACTCAATTTGAAGCCCTTATTGCAAAAGACTGCCATGAGGATCCGGTGAGTATGAAGGAAAATTGCCTTTTAAATGTTTTAACTGCAACAAGATTGGTCATTTTGCCTCTAGGTGTCTAGAAATATTTTCAAGGCCAAATCCTAACAGATCAAGGTTCCAGAAGAAATGTTACTATGTCCATGAAGATGATGATGGAGTAACAGATGATGAATCAGAAACAAGAAACAAATCTGGAAGTGACTGGGTGTTTATTACCATCAAAGGAGAAGATCTAATGCCCTCTGAATCTGTCAATCATAAAATTGTAGAAAGAGCTTTGGCTGCCCAAGTTGAAGAAAAGGATGATTGGGTCATTGACAGTGGATGCTCCCACCATATGACAGGTGACAAAAATAAGTTCATAGATTTGGAAAGGTATGAAGGTGTGGTAAAATTTGGTGATAATTCTGCTGGTAGAATCAGAGGTAGAGGAACTATTTCTTTTGATGGAAAGAACAAAACCAGTAATGTACTGTATGTTGAAGGCCTAAAGCACAATCTTCTAAGTGTTGGATAGTTGGTAGACAAAGGCTATGATCTCCGATTCAAAAATGGAAAATGCAAGATCTTTGAAAGTTCCAGAACAGAGATTGCATCTGGTACTCAAACTAAAAGTAATATCTTCCACCTGGTTGGTACTAGTAAAAGTTGATTATTTGTTCAAATTGATCAGAGTTAGTTGTGGCATAGGAGAATGTGTTATGCAAATTTTGATAATATCATCAAGATAAGCAACACTCAGGTTGTGAGAGATCTTCCAAGACTTGTGAAACCTACTAATAGCTTGTGCAAAGAGTGTCATTTGGTTAAGCAGAGCAAAGTCACATTCAAAAGTAAGGAACAATCTTCTACCAGATTATTGGACTTAGTTCATACTGATTTATGTGGTCTGACAAGAATTAGAAGTGTGCAAGGTGATTGATACTTCATGCTATTAATTCATGACTACTCTCGGATGATGTGGGTGACTTTTCTGAAAGAGAAATCAGAAGCTCTTGAGAAATTCAAAATATTCAAGGCTATAGTAGAGAATGAAACTAGATTAAAATTGAAATGTCTGAGGT
Organism: Cunninghamia lanceolata; assembly: GCA_027924645.1. Lineage (NCBI taxonomy): Eukaryota > Viridiplantae > Streptophyta > Pinopsida > Cupressales > Cupressaceae > Cunninghamia > Cunninghamia lanceolata. Next base: position 1,325,040 of record BSBN01000144.1, on the reverse strand, counting down.
TTGATAGAGGTGGAGAATTCACATCCGGTGAGTTCATAGAATTTTGTGAGAAACATGGAATAAAAAGATAGTTGTCTACTCCTAGGACTCCACAGCAGAATGGAGTATTGGAGAGAAAGAATCAGACCATCCAGGAAGCATCTAGAACCATGATGATGGAAACAAATGTTCCTCAGATCTATTGGAGAGAAGTTGTAAGCACTGCAGTCTATACTCTCAATCGAGTACAAATTAGAAGCAATACCGGTAAGAATCCTTATGAACTTTGGTTTGGCATCACTCCCATTGTGAGGTATTTTAGAGTCTTTGGCAGCAAATGTTACATTAAAAGAGATGAAGATCTAGGAAAATTTGATGCTAGAAGTGATGAAGGAATATTCTTGGGTTATTCTACTCAAAGAAAAGCATATCGGTGTTATAACAAGAGATTAAGGAAGATTGTGGAAAGTACAAATGTGAAGGTTGATGAAGGTATTGAAAAACCCTCAAGGTTTTATGAATATGATGAAGATGATCAAAATGATGTTTTTGTTCAAGAAGTCCAAGCTCCCTCTAAAATTTAGATTCAAACTGATCCGATAAATCAGGAAGAAGAGATAAGTTTGAATGAACATGTTCAAGAATCAGAAGTGAAAGAAACTCCCAAAGTTCCCAAGTATGTAAGACTAAATCACTCTAAAGATTAGCTCATAGGTGATAAAAGCAAAGGTGTACAAACAAGAAGAAGGATTGTTCAAGATTCAGAAGAGTATTGTTTGATTTCAAAGATTGAACCTAAGACAGTGAATGAAGCTTGCAATGATGAAAATTGGACTAAAGCAATGGAGGAAGAGTTGATGCAAATTGAGAAAAATCACACTTGGGATCTTGTTCCTAGAACTAAAAATAAGAATGTGATTGGAACCAAATGGGTCTTCTGGGATAAATTGAATGAAAATGGTGAAGTAGTCAGAAACAAAGCCAGATTGGTCTACAAGGGTTACTCCCAAGTAGAAGGAGTTGATTTTGAAGAAAGTTTTTCTTCGGTGGCAAGAATTGAAGCAGTCAAATTATTTCTTGCTTTTGTTGCCTTCAAGGATTTCAAAGTATATCAGATGGATGTCAAATCTGCCTTCTTGAATGGTGACTTGGAAGAAGAAGTATACATTGAGCAACCGGATGGATTTCAATTGTCTGATCATGGTGATATGGTCTGCAAGTTGAAGAAAGCACTGTATGGACTGAAGCAAGCCCCAAGAGCCTGGTATGAAAGATTGGATAAGCATCTTTTGAAGATTGGTTTCAACAAAGGTACTGCTGATAGTAATTTGTACTTCAAAATTGATCATGAAAACATCTTGATTGTTGAAGTGTTTGTTGATGATATCATTTTTGGAGGAAGTGATAGTATGTGCAAGACTTTTGCAAATCAAATGAAAAGTGAATTTGAGATGTCCATGTTTGGGGAAATGAATTTCTTCTTGGGTCTGCAAATCACTCAAACAAAGAAAGGAATCTTCATTTCTCAGACCAAATATGTGAAAGAATTGTTGAAAAAATTTGGGATGGAAGACTCAAAACCAATGAATACTCCCATGACAACCGGATGTAAATTGAACAAAGATGATGACTCTCCTAAGGTTGATCAGAAAAAGTATGCGTAAATGATTGGAGTACTATTGTATCTCACTCAAACGAGACCTGACATTATGAATGTTGTTGGTCTTTTTGCTAGATTCCAAGCTGATCCTAGAGAATTTCATGTCATGGCAATCAAGAGGGCTTTTAGATATCTAAAAGGGATAGTTGAGTATGGTTTGTCGTATCCTAGAGATCATGATTTCTCTCTTCATACATATACAGATGCGGATTGGGTAGGAGATGTGCATGATAGGAAGAGTACTAGTGGTGGAGCATTCTTTTTGGGGAAGAGATTGGTTTCTTGGCTAAGAAAGAAACAAGAGGCAATATCTCTATCCACAACTGAAGCAAAATATATTGCAGCAGCAGGTAGTTGCACTCAAGTTTTGTGGATGAAGCAAATGCTAAGAGACATCAGAGTGGAGTATGAGGAACCATCACAATCTTCTGTAATAATTCAAGTGCAATGAATATATCTAAGAATCCAGTGTTGCATTCAAAGACTAAACATATATCCATCAAGTTTCACTTTTTGAGAGAGCAAGTGAACAAAAATGAAGTCAGATTGGAGTTTGTGCCTTCCAAAGATCAGATTGCAGATATCTTTACTAAGCCTCTACCTAAGGAATCTTTTGAGTATCTCAGGGAGAAGTTAGGGGTTATTACCCCTCTGGTTCTGAATTAAGGTGCACTGATGTGCATCAGTCTAGTGGATCTCACAGTCATATCTTGTGATCTAGATTGATGTTTGAGAAGCTACCACTCAAGGGGAGCAGCTGGTATGATTCTGAAGTATGTGCCCTTTGCCATTGATGTCAAAGGGGGAGAGAAGACATGTGAAAAACAAGTGATTTCTGATCAAAGGGGGAGCAGTAAAAGAAGAGAAGACATGTGAATAGTTGTTGTTGATAGGGGAAGTTGTGTTAGTAAGAAGTTCTTGTCTTGATGGTTAAAACAATTTTTCACATCATATGTTGCCATCAATGACAAAGGGGGAGATTGTTGCAAATATGGCCTAACTGGTGTTGTCATTAATGTCAACATACTCCTGTTGCATTGATGATAAGGATTGGATGAGGCATGTGCTGAGGATATTGAGAAAATTAGTCCAAATTAGGAACAGAGAAGATCAATGAAGACAGTGAGGTAAAGATCCCAGCTAAGATGAAGATTAGAGGATGCACATCAAAGGGTTTGTAGATATGTGTCTTAAGATGATCCAATAAAGATTTCAGAGATCCACATGAAGATTTGAAGAAGTTATGACCACTTAAGTAAAACTAGTTTTGGCAGATGTTTAGAGGTGACAAAGTGATACAGATAGGTCCAATGAGATCTGGAAATGAAATATCCTATTCTACGGATTTGGTGGAGTGTTTAGGAAATCAATGTGAAGTGACAACTCAATTGGTTCATGATCTGGAGGTCCGCAAGCATCTATTCCACTATGACAGTGATGATAGACTGTGTTCTTGAGGTTTTGGATGAAGGAGACGATGATTGCAAGAAGCAGAAGCAGTGTGGATGTTCTTGGTGATTCAAGAAAGCTTGTGGAGGTCTTTAGATTGTGTCCAGTTAGTGTTGATGGTCCGTATTGAAGATTAAGCTTGAAATTGAAGAATTACTTATGGATGATGATGTTCTTCCTAAGTTTGGCCGACCGGATGGGTTACACATCCTGCAGATGATCTTGAAGATGTTCTGTGGAGAATGGTGTGTTCCTAAAGGAAGTTTGAAGTCTCAGATCTTTGTGGCCAACAATGTGTTGATCTGCGTGAAGTGTTTTTGTAATTAGTTATGTTTTTGTTGTGTAATGTATGCCGACTTGGATGATTATCCCTAAGTCAATGTCTTGTATAAATAAGGAGTTGTAAAGTCATTTCGAAAGTATCTTGTGGAGATGAGAGTGTGGTAGAGAGGAGAGGAGCAAAAGGAAGAGCAAAAGTATTGGACTTAAATGGAACTAACTCAAGCATGGTAAAGATGCTCTTCTTCAGTTCAAGTATGTAATAATTATTCTGTAGATAGTGTGTCTTTTGTAGGTAGTGAGCCTCTTATGAGAAGTGTGCTTAGGCAATGAGCCCTAATTGGCATGTGCCATTTTTGTTCTTTCTATTCTTCTAACAGAGAATACAATTTTGGTTTAGTCACCCCATGGTTTTTCCCTTAACTGGGTTTTCCACATCAAAATCTTGGTGTCTTGTGTATTGATGTGTTTTTGGTCTTGATTTAATGCATTATGTTTCCATGATTGATTTATTATTATGCTGATGAATTACAAAGTGGATTTAAGTGTTTAAATTGGAAGAAAGTTTTGGACAACTAATTCACCCCCCCCTCTTAGTTGTTTGTCCTGAGTCTAACACTTCTTCTCATGTCTGCCCTCCCTTTATCACTCTATCTTTCCAATATGACATAGTCTACATGAAAATCTCTAGAATGTCTTAAGGTTTATAACTGTTTAGGATAGTCCAGGTATAACAGTCCCCTATGCCTCAGTAAAGATAGCTTCCATCATAACTATAACATTCAAAAAAGGAGGGTTGACATTGTACACAAATTCTTAGCATCATATTGTAGTCACTCATCACCTTTTCATGGAGATCTCAAGACTTATGGGCCCCCCAATAATATAAACTTAGTCCATTATATTGTTATAGCCATGGACTCCTTAAAAATCTTATTCTAACCTTCCTTGGTTTATCTAGGGTCTCAAAAATACATCATCTTTACTAGGAATGTGCTTGGAATACATGGATATCACAAAGGACTGATTATATTATAATGCATTGAATCTTCAGTCATGGTTGTTACTGTCATGGCTGCAAGGTGGCTGTTCATGCCAAAACTTCAACCTCATAATAGTCCTCAGATTTTACTATCATGGCTGCAAGGTGGCTTGACAGCTAAAATCATGCAAATGACCTTGTAACACTGAAACAAATGTTAGATCTAGATTCAAACCACAAGGAATCAAACATTTACATTGTTAGGCATCAATAAAACTCTTTGAACCTTAAACTTTAACACTCTATTCACCCTTAGATCTAGTTTATGGTATATAATAGGTTTGAGAACAAGAGATTTTGATGTATTTGAGATTTGGTGATGTATTGCTTAGTTAATAGTAGGTAAAAGTTTTTTTTTCTTGACAAATTTCAATATATAAATGCAGGTGTTTTGGAGAATAGAGCTATTGTACATTCAAGGGATTGAGAATAGTGGTTAAAGCATTTAGCTTTCATTTTGGAGACATTTGATATATTTCCTAAGGTGACGTATATGATAAAATTCTAAACTTAGTGTTTCTTAATCTTCCATCAAACTTCTTATTAAAAATTATTTTAAGTTAGTTGCAATTGATAGTGTTTACTTTTCTTAACAATTTTTTAACGCATTATAAATGCATGTGTATTTCACACATCATTGGAGTACTTAGTGTTGGTAGTGGCATTGTTTTGTCATTGATGTCAAAGGTGTCTATGTCAAAGGTGCATGTGAAAAAGGTGTTTCATGTTGATGTTGCTTCATGCCATGCTTCAGTGTGCTCATCATCATGCCTTAGTTAGTCTTCAAGACCTCCCCATGTTGATAGTGTGTTCATGTTCACAGATGTTGATGTTATTGTTGAAGAGAACGAAGAGATCAAAGATAAGTTCATATACCTCATGATTTATGATGTTGTTGATGTCAAATGATGAGTTAGTTTGTCTTGAGTTAAGTCGTGTTTCTGCTTCATTTGTAGTTTGTCATGATCTACATGGATAAGTTTTATCATGATCTACATGGTTACTTCACTTCATGGTGTTTTGATGCTATGACTTTATTGGTCTTTACCTTGGTAGAGCACTTCATATAGGTTCTTGCAGAACTCATCATTAGGAGTGGTCTTCATAGTTCACATGGGGTTCTTGCTTGATTGTTTTAGGAGTTGGTTCATATCAATATCATATTTGCATCAATATGTGTTCATTCTTCATGTTCTTGGAGTTTCATACTTTAGTTCATACTTTGGTGGAGTTGGCTCAATTGTTGGAGATGATCTTGTTAATATTTCATGTCAACATGTTTTTGCTTTGTTTCAAAGTCCATCATATATTTGATACTTTATGTGCTTCATTGGTTTTATAATGTTGATTGAGTTGGTGTTATGGAGTATCTCACAGAATTGATTTGATATACATTCCAGTTAAGAACTTAGTCATAGTGGTTGAATGAAGTATGGACTTTTATCATTATCAAGAGGTTTGTGTTTGTTCATCAGACTTAGGGTTTTCTCATTTCATTCTCATGATCATGAGCAGTTGTTGATGTGCCTCAGATGTTGTTCACAAGAGAATGCCACATCTTTCCTGGGTTCTTTAGAGTTTTATCTCTACTTCAAACTTAGTTTCTTGAGTTGCAAATGTCTAAGTTGTAATCACTTTATAGCACTAGGTTTGTCAGTCTTTTCTAGTGTTTTGGTTATAGTGGAGTCACTATCATAGAAAGGGCTTGATTTATTCAAGTAAGATCCTTTTATTGTCTAGAGTTATGAGCATCTTCAAGTTATTTAAACCCTAAGTGATAACCTAAACCTTCCCTAGCCTTTCTCTCACTTATTTCTTTTTTTGTTTTAAAATGAAGTTGACCTTTTATTATAGGTTAATTCACTTAAAGTGACTTAGTAAAGGGTTCCTAATATGTTGTTTTGACCATGCCTCTTTTGGAATCACCAAATCTCCAAGTCAGTTGAGCGCCCAAACCGTAATCAACAAATCTCATTTAAAGTTACAATGGCTCGAAAAGGCATATCAATTGATAAGGATTAAGTTTCTTTTTGAATTCCAATGGTCACTACTCCTTGAAAAAGATTGACGAGAAGTTGATTATAAATAGTTCTAATTGCTTGTAACAGAATCTTTATCGACTTAGAGGGCCAGAAAATTACATTACTTATTCTATTTGAAGTATGGATTGATGAAATCTGATGATTGATGATCTAAAAAGCTATACCTATACATAGATGTGCAATTTGTCAAGTATGGTTAGATAAACCTATGGTTTTGAATGACTTAAGATTGAAGTATGTTTTCAATGTGTTGAAAAGGCTTTTGATAGAAGTATCTGCAGAGGAGGTAGGAATTTGGATCGATGATTTAGGATCCAAAGATCAATATCTACATATTGGTAAGAAATGCAAATGTTTTAATGAATGTCAGTGTCATCCACATGAGAGATGTAATGTTGTTTTAAAGGGAAGATAGAAGTATACTTTTACATATGTTGAATGTGAATTGCTGAATAGATTGAAGGTTTGTAATGTGATATAGAGGTTTGTAGGTCAGAATGGAGTCTTCATACTTACATTATCAATGAATTAGGATGATACATGTTATGTAAGAGATATTGATAAATGATAAGTGATTTTGTATGCATGGTTAAATAATTATATGTATTGCAGTGAATCAGGGCAACCCCCTGAATTAACTTTTCTTTCTCATGTTCACCTATATGCCAGTGAGGTAGTTGTATTTTCCAGTGAGACTGTGACCAATGAGGTTCTCTTGCCAGTGAGGCATTTTGTGTAGCCAGTGAGGCATTTTTAGAGTGTTTTTTCATCCCTATGAGGGGTTTCCACTCATGAAAATCACTGTGTTATGGTTCATATTATTTGTTTGTGTATGTGTGTCCTAAAGCTTTGTTCTTAAGGTCCTAATTCATACTATTCATCATCTTGTGCATACGTGTTTTGATTGATCATTGAAGTATCTCTCATTCTCCATCTTGTAAGTTAAAAGGTGCAAAAGATTTTAAAGTTTATAGACCACTGATTCACCCACCCTCTCAGTGGTCCTGTACTCCAACACCTAGATCTACTTATGTGGTTGGAAACAACATTTTGTGTATTCTACCTAGACCATGACTGTGTTTGAGTATGACTCGTGGTTACGATGGAAATACATCCACCATTGCTGAGTTAATAGTAGGTTAACATTTTTTTTGCTTGACAAATTTTAATATATAAATGTAGGTGTTTTGGAGAATAGAGCTATTGTACATTCAAGGGACTGAGATTAATGGTTAAAGCATTTATCTTTCACTTTGGAGACATTTGATATAATTCCTAAGGTGACATATAAGATATCTTTCATTAAACTTCTTATAAAAAATATTAAGTTAGTTGTAGTTGACGGTGTTTACTTTGCTTAACAAATTTTTAGCTTATAAATGCAGGTTTTTGGACTATAAAGCTATTGTATTCAAGGGATTGAGATCAATGCTTCAAATATTTAGCTTCCATCATGGAGACATTTTTTATATTTTAGATTTGTGTATTTGTATATTTTGTATATCTTATGAGGGGATTATTGTTGAACACAATGAGGTGCTAAGAAGGGGGGATGAATCAACACACACTAAAACTTAAACAAATATTTGCAGATAAAACTAAATAACTTGGAGAGTAGAAAGTAAATAATGCAACACAAGAATCAACACAAGAGCACCAGGATTTTTACGTGGAAAACCCTAAAATAGGGAAAAACCATGGTGAGTGTTAGCTCACAATATATTATGCTCATTGCAAAAATATTATAACTTTGTTTTGGGTTGCAAACCAAGGAAGCTACTACTCCTTGTATTTTGTGCTTACAACAATTACAACTTTGATTAGGGTACAACCCAAGGAATCTACTACTCCCTGAATATTATGCTCACTGCATTTAGGATTTACAAACATAGAATATGGATTGATGCAAAATAGACATCTCACTTATGCTCATAATGCAGTCTTCTATTTTTGCTCAAAACATCCCTTCAAACTGATTTTGCACACTTCATATCTTGTCCTCTGTTTTATCACCTTTCACACTCACTTCTACACTTCACAATTGAATTTGATCTTCTATATATATCCTCTGTAATAATTTAAAAGACTGATTAGGTTGGCATCATAAACATCATTGGCTGAAACATGTAACTCTTCAAAGGTTGGCCTCAATACATACAATATGATAAGAAAACTTGTTACAGACCTCAGATCTTCATGAAAGTATTCAAAACATATCTCCTCAATCTTCCAAAGTCAAAGCAATAGGTCAGGATCTACCACACATACCAGAGACATAACCTATCGGCTCAACCTACTCAAAACTACTAACTATTCATCTTCACACTACTGGGGAGAAGCCAAAATCTTCATACGGACCAAGAATTCAATCATGTACAATCTCAACACCCTCTATTCACCTTTTTTTTTGAAGTATCATATCAATCTATACATCCTTAAAATGAGAAATATGATGAACTGTAGGAAACAGAGCATTCTAGACCACATGTGGCACTTCATAACTCAAGATATAGCATTGCGGTACAGGAAAATAAGGAATATCTACATGTGGATCAAAATTGAGATATATTAAAAATGTAAGACCTTAACACAAACTTTTATAACTAATCTACATATATTTCATCATCCGCAAAAGATCAAACATGTGTATTTAGGCTCCAAAATAGTCAGTATTGCCTCTATCACTTGATTGTTGACTTTGCAGACCACCAGACCACTTGATACTTCATCATAGCATGCCTTATACATATCTAAGATTGTCCTTAGAACTACGTGATAGAATAATGTCTTCTAGACGAATGCAGAGTATTCCATTAAGTCTCCATCATTGCTTTGCCCTGTCTAAGTAGTAATTGGTACTCTGTCCCTTGTAACTTTTTTTGCTGAAGATGTGAAGACCTAAAAAATTAGATATATCATTTCAATATTTGGATAAACTTATCTTCATAACCACAAGATCAAATCTTGCTATGCGGAGAAATGCGGACCAAAACAAGGTTACACTGCCTTGGGATATGCATTGTGAATGCCTTAGAAAGATTTATGGTATTTATCATTAAGCACACTGCAGTACTCTAAAATGATGAGATATGCATGTAGGGATAGTGGAAACATGCAAGGACATGAGTATTTACCTCTACATCATGCTCAAACACAATGCTGATCATCTCACCATACTTAGACTAGTTTCTCTTCTCCCAGATTGGTTTGCCTTGAAGATGCTGACTCTTTCCTTATATTTCCATATACTATGTTGACATCAATGACAAAACATATTGCCAACAATCTCCCCCTTTATCATTGATGGCAACATATACTCCCCCTCAGATATATATTTAAGGACAAAGGGCTCTCAATGTCAAGCATTTCAAATTACATCAAGGACAAAGGGCTCTCAATGTCAAGCATTTCAAATTACTTCAACTATTCTAACTACTCCCCCTTACTTCTTCACTCCTATACTCAATACTTCTTCAATAGTTTATATGAGGGAGACTCCCCCTAACAATGTTATCCAAAAAAACTAGCCAAAAGTGTATTGAAACACTTTCTAATACTTCCTCATATGTACAAAGAAATCAAAAATTGCATAAATAGAATAGAAATATACATTTTCAACTAGAAGAGGGAAAAATACTCTTGTATTATAGCTTCAATTTTGTAAGGTGTGTCTCCCAATCCTTCTTCCCAACTTCCCAATCCTTCTTAGCAAAAGCAAGAAAATTGCATTGACTCTCAATCTAAACAAGGAAGTCTTCTTCATCTAAAGAATTGGCTACCGGAATAATTTGTGCCATCTTCTTTGTACCTTCTATCACACCGGTCAAGAAGGTAAATCTTGCACTTACCAGATCTCTAAGATGACAATACTATATAATGATCTTTTCTTTTTGATCTTGTAGCTGGAAAAATTATCCATGTAGATTCTAAATTTCTATTCTTTTTGTACCATCTGCATCATAGACTGAATCATAAATACTAGAGGCCTGAGCAATTTGTGACTCTATTGAGTCCATTTAGTCCTTAATGCCCTTTGTATAATTAGGCCATTTAAAACAAAATTGAAAAAAAACTCTAGCTTCTTTTAAGCATTTTTGTACATCTCTTAGATTTTGTTGCAGCTTACCATGTTCAACACTACACTTGTCAGATATTTTGGTCAATCTCTTATCATTAACCTTCTTTGTCATTTCTTTTTCTAATTTTTCTTCTAGATTGGTAGAATAATCTTTGAAAGAATCTAACAGAAGCTTTAACTTTTCCACACCAGATAAAGAATCATCAATGACTGCTTCGAGGATGCCTTCTTTCAACACTTTGACTACTTCTATTTATTCTATGCTCTCTTGGTGTGTTGACAGTATCTCCTTTCATGTGGAGGCATGAAATACATCACCAAGCTGAAGTTTTTTTAGGGGAGAGATCTTTGCAATATCAACTTGTCCCTATTGCATTCGAAGTTGTAGTAGTTATGTAGATACTACTGATTCAAATTGCAACTACATGTCCAATAAGCTCTTTAATGAATCTCTGAGGATTCACCATCAATCTTTGTATTTTCTTCTTCCTTCCTTTTATCATCACTAGATTTATCCTTAGTCTTCTCTTGTTCAGTAAATTTTAGAGGAGGCAAACTTTCAGTATTTAGTGCTTCTATTAAATCTTTGAGATCTTTTCTTGTTTTTGCTTATCATCAACAATATTCTCTACTACCGAAGGGGCATTATCTGTTGAACACCCAAAGTACTGAGAGGAGGGGGGTGAATCAATACTGTATTAAACTTCTTATTTATTAAGATAGTAGTCTATTTACCGCATGCAATAACAAAGAAAATTAAACATAGAAGAAACAACCGCAAACCATCACACATGAACACTAGGATTTTTATGCAGAAAACCCTAAATTGGGAAAAACAATGGTGAGTGTTAGGTCACAATATATTACGTAGGAACAATACTGAATTACAATAAAGGATCACTACCCAAAAGAAGTGCTCATTGCAAGAAGGCTCATTGCCTAGAGAAAGAAAGAAGAAAGGAAATAGCTCACTGCCAAGTTGAACTGCTTAGATTACATCTACACATGCATGGATGTAGCTCCAATGAATTCTCAAAATACTATCACAAAACTCTTCATCTTGACTGCTTTGTTTCACTATTCTACTTTTACATTGAACAAGATCTCTTTTCTTCTACTCTTGTCACCTACTCTGCATTGCTTATATTTCACACATTCACATTCACATATCTTTACAAACCACTAAATTCAATCCAATATATATATTCACAACAAACAAAATCTTCATATTAGGTCAATCTATTGAAGTTTACTATGTAGTCATGCATTATGTACTATGTCGACCAAATTCCTTCTCCAAATTCTATAATGGACTCAACCACTATTTGAAATGCCTTCACACATGTCAACCTTGACTATTTCACCACTTAGAATTAAGTTCTAAACATCAAAACTTACCGCACACACATCATACTATCATGTCAGCCTTAACCACAGACTGTTCACTGGTTCAATCCAACTATTAGAAAACACCTTTCACTATGGACCACATGACCTACTCAAATCCATATTAGGGACTCTTCACATATCATAGATCATACCTTCGAACCACAAAGCAAAATATTCTTTTGCGGCAGAATGCGGACCACTGGAACACATGCTCTGTCACAGTCAAACTGTACCATCCCAAGTAACGATACTTAGGCATTCATAACTGACTCTCTGGTGAAGTTTAAAACTTGAAACTCTAAATTTAGATACTTCATACTTGTGTTTACAACACCTCAAAACCACACAACAAGATATGCAACAATGGGGGAATGTAGACCAATTCAGTTGGGTGTTCTTTCTGATTTCCTCTATTCTCTGTGCTGTCAGACTTGGCCTATTTGAAGATAGACTTTTGGTACTCATCAAGGACTAAAATCTTGGACAAGTGATCATCTAGGGACTATGAACAACAAACCTAAACTGCATGATATGATCTGCTATTGCAGATCAATACTAGTGCAAATATTGTCTCCTTGTCACTGCTTTAGTATACTGCCAACACTTAACCCAAAATGACTAAGTCTTCTTCTCGAGACTAAAACTTTTGTTCCAATATTGTTCCTTTTCTTGTTGCCATGAACGACAACATCTTAAGACATCATACAAAAGTTTCCAACAATCTCCCCCTTTGGCATTGATGGCAACACTTGATGTGAAAAACTGTTATAACTCCCCCTTTCTCTTTATACACTGCTCCCCCTATCTTCATGCTTTATTGTTTTTCAAAAGTTTTTCACATGCTTCATTTATTCTCCCCCTTTGACATCAATGGAAAAAGCTATATGATACAAGGATATACACAAGTTGCCAAAATCTCAAAATTGCTTTTTCTAGTTTGTTGCATATATACAAGTGATGTCAAAAATACTTACTGTTGTTGTTGTTTCGGGAGAACATCTTTGTAGATTATTTTTAGCTGCACCATTTCTTCATCCCAACTGGTCTTGGCATCACTCAAAATTAGTATATGCCTATTGATCTAGGACACCAAATCTTCTACTTTCTTCACTGTATTAGGGTCTTTAGTGGTTTGCCTTGTTTTGTCTGCAACTACTATCAACTTGTTTAGGGATGCAATTTTGAAACTTGCTACCTCCCTAAGCTGACTCATTCTATGCTTTATGATATCCCTTTGGGTCTACAACTTATGTATATTAGAATCAATAGTTTCCACTTGTTCCCTTTGATTACCAATAGCATCTTTTGTTTGGTCATAGGTTTTGGATATCTTCATTTAGCTGAGCTTCCCATTTATCTATTTTATCTTTTATATCCTTAGTCTTAACCAACCATGTAAGGAAAAACTGTTACAATTCACTAGCTTATTTAAGAGCTAACTATGCATATTCTATACCTTTGTCTAGCAAAATTTTATCTTGAGAGGCTTTATCTTTTAGCTTAATCAATCTCTTACTGTCTATTTCATCTCTCACCTTTTCCTTAGCAACTTTTTCAAGAGACTCAAAATGAATATTGATGGATTCCATCAGCTTCTTTACTTGTGCAACAGGACCCAAGAATGTGTCTCTTTCTATTCCAGGCATTAGCTTTTCAAAAATTGTTGATGCCAATCACCATCCCCTAGCCAGTCATGAGGGGAATTTGACCACCCTAGGAGGACAAATTTGCTAATGGATATCTTAGCACCTAAGGCCAAACAAAACTTATGGAGTCTTAGCTTCAAATTATCAAGATTATGCTTTTCAATAACTGGGAAGATTGCAGTGTCATCTGTAAACTACATATTGAGTAATGGGTTACCATCAGGGAAGAGAATACCTTCAAATTTACTTGGCACCGACTCAGTTCTTAATATATAGTATAGAGCTTTAGGTGCTCTGACAAATAATGAGGGGGCCAAAGGATATCCCTGCCTAATAGATCTCCCCATTGGAAAAGAGGAAGAACGTACATAGTTGACCTCCACTTGGGCTAAGGCATCACTAAACAACATATTCACCATCCTTACAAATTCATTTGGAAAACCAAATGCTTTAAGTATGTAGATGATAAAATACCATTCCACCCTATCATATGCTTTCTCAAAATCTAAAAGTAGGATTCCTGCATTCTGGCCTAAATTTTTAGCCCAATGAGAAGCCTCCCAACTAGTTAGAAGGTTTTCTAGAATATACCTACCCTTGATAAAGCAGTCTGAGTGAGATTGATAATAGAGGGTAGAATGTCAACCAATCTCTTTGTCAAAACTTTTGCTATGATCTTATAAGAGACATTAAGGAGAGTAATAGGCCTCCAATTCCTCAAATTTGTTTTGTCTCCCCCTTTAGGAATAAGCTTTATGATCCCTCTATTGATCTCTTCCCCAAGGGATCCTTTGGCTATGGCTTCTTGATAAACTTCAAATAAATCTTCCACAACCCAATCCAAGTTGGTCTTGTAAAACTCAATAGGAAACCCATCAATGCCTGGAGATTTATAGTTGCTCATATAAAGAATAGATGGTTTAATTTCATCCTTGGAGATTGGTTGCTTCAACTTCTTAGCCATGGCACTATTAAATTTCTTGGGACAAACTAGAGAACACATCATCTATGTCTCCACACAATCAATACCTCCATCCTCAGCCATGAAAAGATGTACATAAAACCTTTTAAATAAATCTTGAATATCTTCCAACTCTGTATATACCCTATCATTTTGCACAATGGAGTCAATGGGATCATGCTTAAATTTATTCCTCAGCGGGCTAAAATAGTATTTGGAGCCTTTATCTCCTCCTTTTATCTAGTTAAGTCTGGCTCTGTATTTAGCATTTTGAGCCCTAAGATTCTCAAAGCACCTTAGCCTATACTTAGTGGCACTAAGAGCTAAGACCAACTCCAAGTCAGTAGGGGTCTCTTAGATTTTCTTCTCATATTCAAGAAATTCTTTCTGTAGAACTTTTTCTTGCTTCCTTCTATCCAAGGAAAATATCTTGCCACACATCTGGAGGAGGTTCTGACAAGCATTGATAATTTCAGACCAATAGCAACTTGCCCCCTTATGAAAGTGAGTCATTTTAATGAGGCTTCTCAGAACTAAGATACCATGTCTACAATCCTCATTGTCCAAAAGCAAAGTATTAATCTTGAAGGAAGAAGAACCAGTGGGCTTAGCATCCTCACCAAGCCCCATAAAGGTAATGTTAGCAATAATATGGTGATGATCAGACAAGGGACTGGGGAGAACTTTGACTGCATTGTCCCCATTGGATGGAGAAAATCTAAACAAGTCTTTGTTGGCATAGAACCTATCCAATCTGTAATATATCTTCCTTTTTCTAGCTTGGGCATTGCACCAAGAGAACCAAATCCATTTTTTTTCTCTTCTCACCTTCCAAGGGATCCCACAACCTTAGAGACTTCTTAAGAGTGGTCCAGAAGAATTTCTCATTACCTTTCCATTCTATGCTAAGACCTCCTAGATTATCTTCTTTATGTTTCACCATATTGAAATCACCTGCAATAAACCAAGGTACTTTAGGAAGGTTAACAGAGAGCCAATCCCACAAGCAACTTCTCTCTCTATAATCATATGAGGCATACAGTGAACAAAGTCCAAAGCTGTAACAATTGAGGTTAACGCATGCCCAGACAACTTTGTTATAGGGGGAAGAGCTAGATTATGTAATGTACTGATCCCATCTAGGCTTCATTAGGATAACCGATCCTCCCTTACCCTTTTGATGTTTAGAGATCAATTTATAGGAGTGTTTCCATATAAATTTGAGAATATTATCCAACTGAAATCCAACAGCTTTAACTTCTTGAATCATTAGAAAACCAATATCCTTATGTTTATTAACCAAGTCTCTCACTAGATACTTCCTGTTAGGGGATTGAAGGCCCCTTACATTCCAACTAATGCACTTGATGGATCAACTAGGGAAGAAGATATGGTCCAATCATTAAGCCTCATTTTTAGAAATGCCCATGTTATCAAAACATTTTGGGAGCTTATCCCCTTTGATCCTTTTTGAGTTGAATATCTTTCTCTTGACATACTTCCTTTTTTTTCTAACCTCTTCCCCCTTGGGAGAAACTTCAAACTCTTCAAGGATATCCAAATCGGTCTTAGCATCCTCATCCTCCTTATCTAGGGGTTCCAAGTCAAAAACAGATGGTCCTTGAGACTTAATATGGAGACCAACATCATGAAGCACCTCATTCATCTTTCTAGCCAACATGTCTTCTCTAATCTTCATTAGAGCAAGCTACTGGGCATTCTTTTTAGGAGGGACAATAGGCATTGGGGATTCTAGAGGGGGTATCTTCGAGGCTGATTCAGATTTAAGGAGACTTTTATCAATGGGGTTAATATCCCCTTTAAGGATAGTGTCCCAAACCATCTTATTTTCATCAGCTAGAGGGCTAACTAGTACAGAAGCATCAAAGTTTGCAAAATTAGAAATCAATAAAGGCTCCAAGGGGGGGCAAATAGAGGAGTCAGAATTAGAAGCCCCAAAAACCATACTTTCCTTCCTTCCACCCGAGGAGGGCAGCGGGGTGGATTCCACCACCTCCATAGAATCTTAAGAGAGAGGATTTGAGGTATCATCTACTAACTTCAATTTTTCAAAACTGTTGTGAATTTCTCTTATGGAGCCATCCAAGGCATTAGACCTGGTAAGGGCAGGCTGAGGGCATGGTGGAGTCCTAGCCACTGAAGAAAAAGGGTTTTCTGTAACAGTGGCTGGGGCTCCCCCCTGCCCACCTCCCCCTGAACTAGAGACATTTTTAACACTAGAGAAATTATGGGAAAAAGACTATTCTCATCCTTCTTTTTAGCCATAGGGCATTCCCTCCTTTGATGGCCATCCACTTTGTAGCGGAA
Source organism: Cunninghamia lanceolata (assembly GCA_027924645.1). Taxonomy (NCBI): domain Eukaryota; kingdom Viridiplantae; phylum Streptophyta; class Pinopsida; order Cupressales; family Cupressaceae; genus Cunninghamia; species Cunninghamia lanceolata. The sequence continues at coordinate 1,308,187 of BSBN01000144.1, read as the reverse complement.
ATAAGAGTTTAAACCATCGAGGTCAATCACTTTGCAAATAATCAATTTGGAACCCCTTTGAACATGAATAACATCTAGTATAGGGGCTCCGAGTCTGAGGGAGACTAACACCCAAGCATCCAAATGCGGGAGAGTAACCCTTGACTCTTCAACTTTAAGTACTTTGCCCAATGGTTCAAGAACTTTGTTTAAGAAGGGCCACAGTTGAATAGGAAGGTTTTTTATTAAAATCCACCATGACACAGAGAAAAATTTAATCTCCTGTAAAGAGGCCTCAGGATTCCATTGAAATACTTTGAAGAGGGACTTCCCAATGTTCCAAAAATCCCTACCCAAAATCCTTTTCTACATATTATGATTTTTCAAGATTATAACAAAGACTCCTTTTGAAGTCATTTGACAGAATGAAACATGCACCCCTAGTTTTTTCCCCCACACTGAGAATAACCAATTGTCAAAGAAACTTCTTGTAGGTAGAGCATTCAAATCCATGCAAACAAAGAATAGAGAAACATTTTTCAATTTGTTTTCTTTATCATTAATAGCAGAAAGCATACCAGGATTGGGACACAAGATTAACTTCTTCAACTCATTAGGGTTCTTACCTTCCTCTTGCTATGCTTGCTCTTGCATGCCACTCCCACTAACTCCACCACCCATTTCTCCCTCTTCCACCTTAAAGCACGCATTTTTAGGTGGAGGGGCGGCATGGTTCACATTTAGGGCCTCCTTAAAAGATTTCTTAGGGTGCAGACAACTGGAAACAACATTGGAACTAACTTCAATCCCATCACCAAAGACATTTAATTCTTCCAGTTGAGGGGCCTGAGCCTCAGCCGGCATCATGTGAATGCAAGAGTCTCACATGTGCAGGGTAAATATCTCCCAACCCCGAGGCGGGAATAAAATTCAAATAAAGACAATTGAATGAAAACAATTTGAAATATTCCAACAAAGGAATAATCAAAACAAAACTTTCAATAATACAAATCCAGCCACCAATAACACCAAGGCCCAATGAATATTGCAAAACCAAGACCTAGTTCAGTTCCTCGGTATCCCTTTTGCTCTGGATCCCTCCCTCAAACAGATGTGGGAGTGGCTATTCTCCAAAATTAATGTCAAACTTAGAAGTTGGAACAAACAAGCTTTGTCTCTTGCTGGGAGTTTTCAAATTTGCTAGAAAATCCTCTATACATATATTGTTTATTATGCCTCTATGTGGCTCTTCTCTTTTGTGAAAATTGAAAGTATTTAGAAGGCAATCAGGGCCTTTCTGTGGTTAGATGGTAAAGGGAACAAGAAAAAACACCATGTTAACTGGGATTGGTGTTGCTTCAGTCGAGATCATGGTGGACTAGGTCTGAAAGACTTAAAATTGCAAGGTATGGCTCTTGTGGTGAAGTGGATTGTAAAGGCTCTGGAAGGAAATGAACCTTGGAAGGTTCTTGTAAGGAATAACTTCAAACTCTCAAGGCCGAGATCAGCCCTACGATGGAGAGATCTTCATCCTCATGACCTCCTTTTTGGAGATTTCAAGGTGAAACCCTTTGGGTTAATTATTTTTGCCTCTATCTGGAAGGCATGGAAAGTTTGTCGAACTCTCATCTCCAAAAATGAACTCCAAAGGCCTACTGTGCAATGAGGAGAGCACTTATTAGTTTGGTGGTCCTTGAAACACAAGGATAGGCATTTGGCTCTTATTCAAGGGTGTTCCTATCTGAAAGGGCATAAGCTGGGATTGTCTTCATTCCAAGATATATGTACCTTTGAAGGCATTAAAAATTGGGAGACCTTGAGACTTCATTTTAGCCTCAAGGATACTTAGAAGAGAACTTATTATGTCCTTTCTTCCTTCTCTACTATTCCTGCCCAGACAAAATTGTTGTGTGAGCCTAAATGGTTGAGTATGCTGAAATGGAACAATGGACTCAGTTTGAAACTTTGTGAGCCTCAAAGGATCTATAAACTTTTAAAGGATTCTAATGAGGTCTTTAAGCACTGTGCCAAAGTTTGGGATTGTAATGCTAGTCACAAATGTCTTAGGAGGATCTTTCTGTGTTTTTGGTCTAGTTTTATGGAACCTAAGAAAGGATGTTTTAGATGGCTTCTTGGTTTGGGGAAATTACTAGTGGGTGCTAATAATAGTGTTTGCAAAGTTTGTAATGTGGTTGAGTCTTGTGATAACATTTTTTTCAATGTCCTTTTGCTTGCAAAATCTAGGATATTTTCATGGGATGTCTACGCAATTGGTCTCAAAGCTCTCCTTTGTGTAAACTTAGTATTCTATTTGGTTGCCTGGCTAGCTTTGACACTAAAACCAATAGGTTCTAGTTGTTGTTTACTACTGAGGTCTTGTGGATGTTGTGGAAAAAGAGGAATGAAGATTACTTCCAAAACAAAGTTAGGGTTCTTACTAGGCCTAAATTTGGACTCACACAAGTTGATTTCCTTTTCCAGGTGATAGCCTCTGTTGAAGCACAAATTGCTATTTTTTCTGATGATGGAGGTGATGTTCCCTCTCTACACTCAAAGGATGGCTCATCCCCAAGTCATGTGGGCCTACAAGATATGAAGAAAACTTGCCTTGCATTTATTGAGAAGTTGGATGAGCTGCACAGTAAATTCAAGGAGCTGAATTTGGTAGACAAAGAGGAGATAGTTGAGTTACAGATGCCCACTTAGTTTCTAGACCTTGTGGAACCTTCCCCTACTTTGATTGATGATCAGGGTGTTCTCAAGATTCTTGTTGATTAGGGTAGAGTCTCACATGTTTATACTGAACTAGGAGCAAATGTTGAACTGGTAGAAGACTTAGAGCCTGATGCAGACCCATATTCCTTTCCTAATCTGCTGTCAGATATGTATGTAGACTCATCACATCAAGATGATATCTTTGTTGAACTAGGATTGGATGGTGCCTCTAAATAGTATATGATGTTACCTTTTAGTAACATAGTTTTTTTCGCTTATATGATGTAAAAAGGTAAAAGTACTGACATCATTATAAGTAGTAGCTCTGGCATTTTGTGTAAACTGAGTGGGTGGTCACCTTGGCCACAAAAGATGTAATGTCTTTTGCTCCTCTTTTTGGTAATACAAATGCTCTATCTTTAATCCAAAAAAAAAATTGTTGATGCATCTTCTAACAACTCAGTATCCTCTATATGAGATTTCAGCACGTCCTCTTGTGCATTAGTTTGAAGAATTGTCCCCAGTCTTAACTTCTATAGAGGAGAAATAAAAGCAAGGTTAATAGGCCCTTATAGAAGCTCAGGAGCAGTCAAAATTTGAGCTTCTTTCTGCTTCTCCAAGAACTCCCTTAAGGAGTCAGTAGTCTCTCTCTTCTCTTAACCATGAGATACTTCAAATTCTTGTCTCTCCAGAGGTAGTTCTTGACTGTGTTGTTTATTTCTTTCTGTCTCTTTTCTCCACTCTTCTTGTTCCACAGAGATGTTCTATTCAGGGACTGTCCCTGCCTCTTCAGACTTGTTTTCTTCTTTAGTTTCTTTCATTTCTTCAACCTTTCTTGAACTCTCCAGAGGTGTAATCATGCCTTGGTTCATACTCTGCTCAACATTTTCTTTCGAAGCAACATTAGAATTGTCAACATTGTTAACGTGCTCTTCCCCATCAGTGTTAGCAATGGTTGTAATTTACAATTCATGCAATACACTTAGGGTTGTCTCCTTTGTCACTTTTACTAGTCTCTCAGTGTCATCGGCCATAAATGTATTAACTCTTCTTTTTGTTCTAAATTTATCATTGAGTATCTTTGTGACTTTTGCTTTTTCTTCCTTTGTTATATCTAGACAAAGGCTCAACATAACATATTCTGTTATCTCAACATCTTTTTCCATAGCCACTTCCTTCCTTGCTGACATAATGATGGCTAGGCTATCCAGTAATTGATCTAAGATTTCAATCAAATCTTTGCTAAACATTTCCAGATAACTGATGACTACTATTTCAATAATTATCTTGTCTACATCAGATCTTTCATCATACATTTCAGCTATGGGTTTCAAATTTCCATGCTGAGCAAATGCACTGAGTATTGTTTCCAAGGACAATGTTGCTTCACTTTCAGTCTTCTCATCTTCTTTCTTCTTCTTGGTCTTTATTGAGGGCTTCTTCTTCTTACCAGAAGTGGTTTCCTCTGTTCTTTCCCATTTTGCTTCAGTCTCCTTAACTGTCTCTGCTTTTTCCTCTTCTTCTCCTTCACCTAGGCTTACATATACTCTTTTTGTTGCTTTTGTTTTCTTTCTTGTCTTCTTCTCTACAATTTTCTCCACCGGTATTTGTTCTTTAGTCTTAATCTTTTCTTTCTCACCGTTTTTCTTAGGTGTCTTTGTCTCAGTATTTACAACCTTTGTTTTTGCAATAGAGGGTCTGGAACTCTTTGAAGTAGCTACAGAGGTGGATGCTTTTGTCCTTCTTGTAGGGTCAATGTAGGCTTTTCTTTTTCACTTTTCTCCTCTTCCTTCTTTTATGGGGATTTTTATATTTTCTCTTCTAGAGTACTTGTAGCCCTTAATGCCTCTGCCTTTTCTCTTTACTTATTTCCTCTTCTATGAACCCATGTTTCTTGGCAATTTCCTCTACATACTTCTTGACCTTTCTTTAGGTCTCTGATTGTGTTTTCTCCAGATGTACTTTGAGAGACAGTTCCTCAAAAGTACCAAACCGTTCCTCCTTGGGGTCTCTTGGTTTTCTCAAGATAAGATCTTCCAAACCAGTCAAAACTTCCTCTAAGACTTCATATCCCATTGTTGGGACCCATACAATTCTAGGTTCAACAGCCTCCGTGAGGCATTTATCCTTGTCCACCATGAACACAATATCCTTTTCGTACTTCTTTACAATTGATTTAGGGATTCTAACTCCTAGCCTGCATTTTCTCTTGGAAGTTTTTGAAGTAACCCCATAAAGTTGCACTCTGTTTGTCAACATTTCCCAGACTGTGCAAATGATTTCTGATTTGAGCAGTTATAGGTGCATGATCAAGCCAACCTATATTCTCCAAACCAAGTAACTCTTTCAGAAAGTAGAAGAATAGACAAATAATCAAATTTCCATACTTAAAGGGATATTTTGTTTCCTTTGTTCTTCTTAGGTTCTCCATTAATTGTTCCTAAAGTAGCTCACATAGGTCATAGTCGGTGTTATTTTTTACCATGTCATATGATGTGTATATAGCAGTTACAAACACTAAATTTTCCTTGTTGGAGAAATAGACCTTATACCCAATAACCATCGATGCAAATCTAACTACCAAATTCTCAATATCATTTACAGTTAGTGCCCTCTTATCAAATATTGCACCGGTCAACTGCATTACTACATTGTTCTTCATGGTTTTTAGGGTTGGAACCTTTCTAGTGGAGCTCATACCAGTCACTACTTTGATTTCTTCCTTTGTTATCATGTGGGGTACATCAAGCCAAAATAATTCATCATGAATTCTACTCATAACATATCTAACCCACACATCATTTGAAAATACCAGAATGTATAACTAGGTATCCAAGTTCTTCTCATGCAAAACATTGTATTCTTCTTTCAATGCAAGATTAACAGTGGTTAACTCATCCAAGTACAATTTACCTAATTTTATGTGATCATATTCCTCCAGGTTTACATGAATGTATGCCCTAACATCCGTCATGTGCATAACACCGTGTGGAATCTCAGAAAATGCTCTGTCCAGATCAATCATTAATGATTTAAAGGGATGTTTCTTAAACTTAGGGTGAGGCCTCTCTATTATCTCAACTACTTGAGGGGTATTCATCTTTACAAACTCAAAACAAGAAAATTTTCAACTGAGAGAGTGGTAAATACCTTTTATCCTTTGTTAGGGTTTTTTCACCAGATACTTGAATTTGCCCTAGCTTGCTTCTTAGGTCTCTTTAGTTGCTTGAAAGTATGAATACAAAGTGATTTTTTTCCTTCAAATCGATCCCTTATATTTTGTTTTCATCAAAATTTAATCGCCATAAATGCTTTGTTCAAAAAGTTGTCAAACTCTTTCTCTGTTACTCATAGTCAACCAAGATTGCTCTGTAATATACTACATTAGCTTCCTTTCTACTAGAATCTTCTCCAAATGCTCTATCATTCAGTCTTATACCTCATATCTTTGTGTTGGATATCAGCACCACATTTCTAGCTAGGGGAGTAGGATTTTGCATTAAGCTCCCCTTGAGCTAGAGCTCTCAATTTACTTCCTAAAGGAAATACCAGCACCAGAGTCTAGTGCGGACTCATCCTTGACTTCTTGCACTCCCTTCTTGACCCACATTTGATTCATCTCTTTCTTGATCTCTGTTAGATCTACCTTTTGTACCAGTTTCTTTATTTCAGCCTAATTATCTTTCTTCATATTCCTGCTTTTGTAGAATCTTACAAAATGTCTAGGCCTATTGCAATTGAAGCATACAACATTTCTCTGTCCATTGTTCCTTTCATTCATCCTTGATCTGCATTGGTTAGCCTTGTGACCATATCTATTGCATGCAAAACAATTCCCATTGCAAATTGAATATTCCTTCCATTATTATAGTTGTTTCTTATCTAACTTCTACATTCACTAGCTCTATGACTAAACTTTTTGCAATTAAAGCAGTTACCTCTAAAAGTTTAAGTATTTCTTCCTTTGTTGTAACTATTCCTTATCTGACTTCTACACTCATTAGCTTTGTGACCTAATTTGTTGCAAGTGAAACACTGACCAGAGAATGATGGAACATTTTGATTTACCCTGCTCCTACACTAAGTAGCCTTATGGCCAAATTTATTGCATGCATTACTATAACCATTGAAAGAAGGGTACCTTTGAGCATTTGGTTGCCTGACCGGTGGTCTTCTAGGTCTACTCCTTTGATTCTAAATTTGTTTGCCTTTGTTCTTATTAATCCCAACATTCTTTTCTTAACCATTTTTGAAACTTTCACCTTTCTCAAATCCCAAGCCTTCTTTATCATCAGGACTCTTCTGATTGGCAAGTATTCTGTCAAGTTGAGGAGCACTTACTCTAAATTTTTCTTCCTGACTCCAAGCATGTTTCAGATCAGCTTTCAGATCCACAATTTCCTATTCAAGCTTTGTACAATCTTCAGTTTTTCTTTTCACCAACTGATTTAGGTCTTCTTCTACTTTTGCTCTTTTTACAACTTCTACTTTCATATTACTCAAGGTGTCTTCTACAAATATCAATTATTCACTAACCTCCTTATATTTTTCCTTAATCTTCTTGACTTTTTCCTATTAGCGTAGTGACTATATCAATGATGAGATCCCTCTCCACTACTAGTATGTGCTTTTGGTGTGATGGAAAAAATCTACATGGTATCAAAGCACAGGTCATCAGTTTGAGTCCCTCGAGCCCTCGACCCTTCGTCTACGTAAGCTTGGCTTATTAACGTGGTATGTAGTGGCTATGAATCCCACATGGTACGTGGTCATAGTCATCTCTATCATGTTGGGGGGTGTTGGCGTAGCGACTATATCAATGATGAGATCCCTCTCCACCACTAGTATGTGCTTTTGGTGTGACAACAAAAATCTACACTTCCCTCAATTTCTTTATGCACTCATCTACTTCCTTGACATTATCTTTTAGATCCCTATTTTCTATTTCAGCCTTTTCAAGATCTACTAGTGCAAGTTTAAGTATTTCATTGACAAGTGTGCATTCTTCTTTAGTCTTAGTTGCCTCAATTTCTACAGGAGGAGTAGACATTTTTTTTCCTACCACATGTTCAGTCTCTAAGATCTTCCTCAACCTGTTAGACTTATTCTGAGGAACCAGGCTCTAATACCAATTATTGAACACCCAAAGTATTGAGAGGGGGGGTGAATCAGTACTGTATTAAACTTCTTATTTATTAAGCTAGTAATCCATTTATTGTATGCAATAACAAAGCAAATTAAACACAAAAGAAACAACCACAAACCATCACACATGAACACTAAGATTTTTATGTGGAAAACCCTAAACTAGGAAAAGCCATGGTGAGTGTTAGCTCACAATATATTACGTAGGAACAATACTGAATTACAATAAAGGCTCACTACTTTAGGGCTGACTACCCAAAAGAAGTGCTCACTGCAAGAAGGTTCACTACCTAGAGAAATAAAGAAGAAAGGAAATGGCTCACTACCAGGTTGAACTTCTCAAATTGCATCTACACATGCATGGATGTAGTTCAAATGAATGCTCAAAATACTATCTCAAAACTCTTCATCTTGACTTCTCTGTTTCATTATTCTACTTTTACATTGAACAAGATCTCTCTTCTTCTATTCTTGTCACCTGCACTGCAAGTCTTATATTTCACACATTCACATTTGCATCTCTTCACAAACACCAAATTCAATCCACTATATATATCTGTAACAAACAAAATCTTCATATTAGGTTGGCCTATTGAAGTGTACCATATAGTAATACATTATGTACTTTGTTAGTCAAATTCCTTCTCCAAAATCTATACCGGACCCAACTACTATTTGAAATTCCTTCACACATGTTGGACTTGACTATTTTACCACTTAGAATTAAGTTCTAAACATCAAAATTTACCACACACACATCATACTTGTTGGTCATGATGTTAGTCACAAACAAACATAGAATAAAAGTACACATTAACCTTTATTCATCTTGAAAGATATTATGAATTCAAAGAATTCAGGATCCCAAGTCTCCGGTGATTAGGTCTTAATCGTCTGAAGTCACTCAGAGGTTAATGTGAGTTGCTGTTTCCATTTTGGGGCCTTACGTGGAATTTCATCATCATCATGACATTCCTGCAGAAATTCTTTACAGAGAAGTTATATTATGCAGTTATTTGATGAGAAGATGTGGAAATACCTCAATCTTTGCATGATATTTTCAATTGTACGTACTTTGTATTCAAATATGCTAAATATTTACGATTATCTACAAGATGTTTGCATATTTGTGTTATTTGCTTAATATTATCAATTATTTGTAATTATGGAGGTGAAATGCTCTGAAATTTAAAAGAAATTGAATAAATGCTTCTATTTAATGTTGAACCTTTAGCTATTGATCCACATACATACTTGATACTGTCATGAGGAGAAGAAATCAAACTATATGTTCACCAGGATATTCCACAGCTAGATACAATTGATGCAAACTTCAGAGGATGAGGAATGAAAACAATACATGCAACATGATGAGCACTCCAAGGGACGCAGCAAATCAAAGCACATATCTAGAATTCAGACACAGATTACTCAAGATTTACGAAGATTTGTAATCAAAATACTCTTCTCTTTCATTAAGTATGCAAAAGACATGTATATATGCAATAACTTTGAAATAAGCCCTAAATACTTCAGCAAACAGATTTCAATTAAGTTTTGAATGTTTTCAATAAGGCATTCCACCACCTTTTATAGAATAAGGTGAGGAATCCGTTACAAAAGATCTACAATCCTGATTTACCAATACAATTCTACGGTCATGATTCGTTTGATTTTTTCAACTTTTACAAAATGACACAAGTTGCCAGCTGGCAACTATCTATACTACTTATGCTACTATCCCCTTCATGATGTATCTTCATCATGCTCCTCAGCTGATTCATGTGGGTCATCATCATGTGCATCACTTTCTAAACTTTCACTATCCTGATGATGATGCTGCTGCAGATGGGGTTGCATACTACTGCGGACCTGTTCATATGAATGCACAACCTAATCTATTCCTCCACCATCTTGAGTCTTTGCTTTGACAATGGCATGCTCATGTGCTTCATACTTGTCTCTGCTGTTATCAAGCTTATTTTTCCTATCCTGCAGTGTCTCTTTATATTTCTCCATCTGGACCTTGATTCTCATTATTTTATCTATCAATTCTTCTGTCAAAGGGACAGGTGGACCATTTGCTTCTAATTGGAAGTTGCTACGTACAGCTTTGATGGCGGACTCTTCATCTTGATTTTCTACTTTACCTTCCACCTTGCCTTCTAATGCTTCCAATATCACCGCTTCCTCAGCCATTAAATCCCATAGCCTCATGCTGATATCTCTCAGCTTATTATTACACCTCTTGAGGACTCCACACTCAAACTGAGTGTCTTTATACTAGATATCTATCAATAACATTGTATTACTATTTAACACCTGCTTACTGATGAGCAATTGTGGATTTATATTCCTTATTTCTCCTAATAGGCTCAGGACTCTCTCCAGCTTGTAAGACCTCTTCCCGGTCTGCATCTGTAATTTATCCACTTTGGTCTTGGAGTCACTTAGAATGCTCCACCTCTTCAGAGAGGCTTTCATTATTTCCACAGCATCATCCAATGTGGATGACATCCATTTCCTTATTACGGACGCCTCATGCTTCATGAGGTCCAATTTATTTACCTCCTCCTGAGAAATGGCAGTCAATGGGACTGCACGTTCAGTCGTGGTATCATCAGGATCGGTTAGCCCTTTGATATAGGCATGCAATTAAGCAATGTGCTCTTTATGTTGCTTATTTTTCTCCTTCTCTCTTTTCACCTTTTGAATCAGAGAGTCAATGATGTCTTTGCCCTCCTGACCTTCTTGGTCCTCATTGGCAAAGCCCAAATCAACTGTGCTAATTTAAAATTCATCCACAGTGATTTTACCCTTTTCTTTCTCCACTGCAGGTATGGCAATTTGTGCGGTCCTTCTCCCTGTTGCCGGATCTCTTTTGATGGCAGAAGTCATTCTGGCCTTCCTCCTGGGTTTCATTAGATTGGCGGAGAACAAGGTGGAGACGTCAAACTCTTGAACTTCAAGCTCCTCTTCAACATTTACTTCTTTTGCTAACCATGGAGGTACCTGATCATGTTTTTCAGCATCATGATGATGTTCACCCATATCTCCCGTTTCTATTAATAGATGTTGTGGAGATGGTGATTTTTCTTTTTCTTCTTCTTGATGCTCTCTTTGCTGTTGATCTTGTGGCACCTCCTCCTGTTGAGGAAGTTCCTTCTCTGGGGGAGTATCTTCTTGGTGTGGGGAACCTTGCGGCACGTCTATTTGCTGATCATGATGATCATGACCTTCTTCTATCATTCCTTCATCTGTTCCCAATTCTTCCCCTTGTTGCTTATCCACTTCACCAGATACTAGAGATCCTGCCTGGGGTGCTGGCGGTTGTTCTGCAACTATTATTTCTTCCGAGCTTGCACTATCAACTTCTTGTATTTTGGCAACTGGATCCTCTAGTGCTTCTTTCTCTTCATCAGCTCTTGCTTCCTGAACCTCTACTATAGCAGGTTCCTGTAATGTATCAGGTGGACTTTGTTGGCCTGTTTCAAGAGCATGGCCCTCTGATTCTGCCATCTCTATCTCTTTGGTTGGGTGGCCTTTGTCAGGTGATCCTGCTAGCTGTTCAGGACTTGCATCCTATTTCTCTGTCAGATCCACCACTACAAGACTTGTCACCTCTGTGATCAATGCTTCTAGCCCTATCTCTTGAGCTACCTGCTCTGGGCTCTTTTCTTTCTCTTCTTCTGCTTGTTTCATCTCCTCAAGCATAGTTTGAACTGGTGGAGGCTTGTGAGGAGTCATACTTACATCCATAGCAAGTGTTTCCATCTTTTGTGCAGCCACATCCTGTACTACCTCATTGTCAGACAAATTTATTGTCTCATCAAGTGAGACATGTCCTTCCACTTGTGTCTGAGAGGCTTCTTTCATTTGTTCTTTTGCAAATTCAGTTTTGAACTTGACGATGGTAGGAAGTGGAACATTATGTTGAAGTTCCCTCGGCACTTCACTACCTACCCCTTGTAATAGTGTAGGGGCTTCACTTATTCCACCTCTCCTGGAGGTCCTCTGTTTCTTAGGTGTGGTAGAAACCAGCACCTGTGGAGCTCTCCTCTTCCTTTTTATTATTAACAGAGCCTCTTCTTCTTGAGGCTCCTCCTCCATGAGGATATCCTCTTCTCCAGGTTTCTTTGAGGATTGACCCACTTCCAGGGTCCCAGTTATTCCAGCCTTAGCTGTCTTACTCTTCTTGGGCTTCTCTTTCTTTGGAGGGGATTCAGACTCTGATCTTGATCTTGATCCTGATCCTGATCCTGATCCTACCGTCTCTTCAGCTGTAAACACTGCCCTGTCAATTATAACCCCTTTGGGCTGTGTATCCACTTTCTTGCCCCTTTGGGGTCTTTTGCTCTGTTGTTGTGGTGGAGGTAACTTGTCTCCCTTAGTCTTCCTCTTCTCAAGTAGGAAGTCATCATATACCTCCCCAGGAATATCCTGGCCCTTCTTTTTGTTGTCCACTGTAATGGCAACACCTTTCTTTTTCAATGCCTCCAACTGATCATCAACCCAAGCTTGAGTTAGTTGTATGGTCCTGGCAATGAATGGGTCCAAAGATATATCTTCCTGCATGGTAAGGTCAGGTGTAGAGATGGTATCATTGTATATCTTCTTTTGTTCATACTCATCTGCCATTATCCTGCCATCATCCTTCTTCAATTGTTGGGGAAGGGAAATACAATCAAAAGTTCTTATTTGGTTCAGAGTCAACCTCTGATACCGTCTTCTCCTGGCCTCTGCCTCATCTTCACAGTCAGCCCAAAAATCTTCTAGGTGCCTCTGATGAACAGGCTTTCCTAGTATCTTCTGTATCCTACCGTAAGGATCATATGGTCTTGTTATTGGAAAAGGCTGCAGATTCATTTTATTTAGGGTGACCATCACCTTCTTTATATTATCAGAGTCAGGGCACATATAGTTGCCAATGCTGACTGGGAACAAAATTGGTGGCAGCTTCTTGGCGTCCTTGTACATCTTTATCATTACGGAGCCTTGCCTAATGAATTCCATTAATACCACTGCATCGGTAGGATACCTTGGCAGCATGAGGGGATGTTCCTCAAAACCTTCAACTCTTATGTAAGAGAAGGTTGCAAACTGTATATACTAGGCTCCATGCCTGTAGACTACTTCTTGAGCCTCCATGCTCAATCTTTTTGTTCTGTCCTCTTCCATGGTCCTCACTAGATGCATAGAGAATGCATCATTGACCAGTTTGTAGTCTCTGAAGTAGTTGGTTCTCTGTAGCTGGGGATGATGATCCCAGATGTATGCAGCATTTGTGCCTGTGAGCTTTCCATCTGTAACCAAGGCATCAAAAGTGCCTCTATAAGCACAAGAATAAACAATGTAGGATGTCATGTAAAATGCACAATTTGAACCTCCCAGGTTCATTAGTTGCTCATGCAGAGCATCACTTATGATCTGGCCCCATAGTGGCTTGGTGTTCAAATACATACACATCATTATAACTCCATACATCCAATCCCTAAAACTACCAGTATTAGGTTGGCCTGTTACTCGACTCAGGAGTGCAATCATATACTGGTATTCTTCACTAACATCATATTTAAACAAGTGCACTGGGAGTTTGGCTGCTGCAGGATATGTGCTGTTCTCTGCTCTCCATTGATACATGTTCTTTCTAGCTGATTTCTTGTTGGCCTCATACTCTTTTTCTGCCTTTCTCAGGTCCACACTCTTCACTTTATTGCCCAATGGCAGTCCGAACGTCTGGGAGAGACCCTTGATGGAGAGGTCTGCATATATCCTCCCGTGTTTTACCACCTACCTCGTCTGAGGATTATAATTCCGGGCACACTCTATGACCAGCTCTGGAGATTCCATGGAATAAGGGAAACCAACAGTGCTCCACATTCCTGACACGAATACCATGTCCAGCACAAGACTCTTATGTTGCCCATCATTCAATTTAGCTGACCAGGCCTCCAGATTAGTGCTCCCCTGATGGGTATCTGTGATTGCTCCATACTTGAATAAGACTCCCCTCTGAGAAGAGAACATAGGCCTACTGAATTCCTCCTAACACTTAACGTACCGTTTGTCGGCCATGAGTACCTGTAATTAACAATAATCCTAACTCACAACAGGTATATACATGCATACATATTGCAATTAAAATTACTATGCCTACTATATTTCTTCACCATTACATGCATAAACCAAAACTTCCATCATCATACCTGAACAATAATGACATGATGAGGGTTTCATTTACTTACCTTGTTATGCAAATTTCTCTTTTATACTAGTGGATTGCCAACAACGCTCCTAATTCAGCTGATGATCACCCCCTTTCTCTCTGTCTGCGAGTTCAAATCGCGCAACAGTAGCTGGTATGCGGATATGGAAGCTGGTGCTCTGTAAAACAATTTTATCGCAAGGTAAATATGAAAATGGCGGCTGAATTACCTTTTAACCTCACATTTAGGGTACACTTAGGGCAACTCTGACAAGTTAGATTACATTCATTGATTATTCGTGTGAAAATACAGGATCTTGCCAGGTGTTTCATTGGGTTCCAGGGTCGGCGGGAACTACCTACCATGTCCGCGCGCATTAAATGATAATGGCGGCAATGGGAGCGGGGGGATATCCATATGACAGGATATCATGAGGGCAAGATGATATTCGCAAATATCGGGTTGAGTTTCAATATCATCCTCCCATGTTTTACCACCGTATTGAAATTGTTATCGCGACAAGATTAGGGTGACAAAAGCACCTTTGTTTATGTTTAGTACATCAGGAGGATATTTTGGTGAATCGGGTGATGTTTCAAAATATGATGATGACGAGACAAACTTACATGTCTCTTTTTCAGAATATCGGGATGACGTCATCCTGATATTCGTTCTTTGTATCAGAAATACATCATTGACGTCATCGTCATATTAGACGAACATGATCATGTTTGGAAAAATATCCAGTCGAAATGTGAATGTGATGATGATGTCATCAGGATATTTGCTTCTTCGTTTATCTGGTTTGGATGACGTCATCAGGATATTTGCTAAGGGTTACATTTTGCGTCAGGAGGATATTAAGAAACATCGGGTTACATTCAAAACATGATGCTCGCGATACAAAAGACCACTTGACAGGGAAGACTTACTACCACTTAAAGTTGACGTCCGAATATTTGAGCCGCAGGATATTGTCGGGGGATATTTCAAAATATGATGATGATCTTCAAAAGATGACAAGTTATAAAAAATGATCTTCCTTTCCTGCGACTATCAGGTTTGACCAAAACTTTGACCGTTCATAACTCTCACATCCTGAGGAATATCAGGATGATGTAAAAGACAAACCTGTGTGAATTTTAGTACTCTTTCAAACTATGAGGTCACAAAAATGAAATATGAAACTTGACAGACCGACCTCAAAATGGTGACTTACCTCATCCTGGTTCTACATGATGATGCACCCGACTTACTTTTACCAAACCGCCAGAGAGCAAACAAGCCAAGCCAAAAAGTTGGGTCCTTGTTTTGCCAAGTCAAAATGGGGCGTGTTGTGTAACCACACAACAATACTATCATGTCGGCCTTAACCATAGACTATTCACTAGTTCAATTCAACTGTCAGACAATACCTTTCACTACGGACCATAGGACCTGGTCAAATCCATATCAGGGACTCTTCACATATCATAGATAATATGTTTAGAACCACAAAGCAAAATATTCTTTTGTGGTAGAACGCAGACCACTAGAACACATGCTCTGTCATAGTCAAACTATACTATCCCAAGTAGCGATACTTAGGCATTCATAACTAACTCTTTGGTGAAGTTTAGAACTTGAAAGTCTAGATTTAGATGCTTCATACTTGTGTTTACACTACCTCAAAACTGCACAACGAGATATGCCACAGTGGGGGAATACAAACCAATTTAGTTGGGTGTTCTATTCTAGTTTCCTCTATTCTCTACACTGTCAGACTTGGACTTTTTGAAGATAGACTTTCGGTACTTATCAAGGACTGAAATTGTGGAAAAGTGATCATCTAGGGAATGTGAACAACAAACTTGAACTGCATGATATGATCTTCTACTGTGGACCAATACCGGTCCAAATACTATCTCCTTGTTGTTGCTTCAGTATATTGCCAACACTTAACCCAAAATGACTAAGTCTTCTTCTCCAGACCAAAACTTTTGTTCCAATCTTGTTCCTTTGCTTATTGCACCATCAATGACAACATCTTTAGACATAATACACAATTTTACAACATTATTTGTAACCATGTCTTCTTTCACATTCACATCTTTATACATATGCACATGTTGTGTGTATCAGGTGCATTACTCTCCAAAATAGTTTTATCATACTACAATTGCTCTTCATTATTTGGAGGGACTCTTAGTCCTTTAGCAAGTTCTTCTACTATTTGTAGAGTCTCATTTCTCAATCTCTCAATATCCTCTTTGTCTCTGCTCATCAAAATGCTTACTCTCTATTTTGTTCTGAATTCTTTGTTATATAGTTGAGCCAATTTTTCTTTATCTTCATCATAAAATGAGGAGCCAGTCTTCTCCAAGGCAAATGCCTTTAACTTTCCATCCTCTTCTATATCTTCTTGCCTTCTTGTAGTTAAAACATTTTTGAAATCATTGGGCAATTGATCCTCAATCTTGTCTAGGCCAATGTCAATGTAACCATATACTTGACTATAGCTTCTTCAATGGTAGCCTTATCTTCCTTATTGGAATCAAAGTACATTTGTGTTGTCTCTTCTAAGAGACCAAATTATGAAATACTATTGAATAATGCATCAAATTTAAGGGGTGATGTTCCCTTACTAGAGGGGATTTGTCATTCTTCTTCCCCTTACCTTTTCCTTTTCTTTTAACTAATTCTTCTTCTTTCTTTTCCTTCTCAACTTCTTCTTCACTATCTATCTCAATAGTGCTGACTTTTGCTTTCCTTTCGTGTGTCTCTTCTTCTAAGGTATGAGACATCTTTTTCTTCTAGACCAATTTAGGTCCTTCCTCTACTTCTTCTTCATCCTCAAAAGTGAAATATTTTTCTCTTTTGGCATTTTCTTTTACTCTTCTCCTCTTAGGAGGCTCTTGATGTACTGAGGCACTGAATGCTGCTCTCTTCTTTGTAGGCATGGTTCCAAAGGATTTCAGAATAGTGGAAGAGGGGGTAGATGTTGTTACCACCTGCATGAACAGTTAGGTTACAACCAATTAACATGCAAATGCCTTCCCAAAAAATCCAAAAATGTTCTAAGTCTTTGGGCCTCCTCATCATATTTCAAATATAACCTGATATTCTGAAGGAGGGGGTCATCATCATATTTCCAAGTATCGGTCTGATTTCTTGTGCAAGGGTCATATATTTATACCAACCTGATCCCTCGCCCATGGGATGATATTTTTGTTAGGGTTAGCCGGAAGAAGATATCAATTAAATGCAAATAAAGATTAACAGAGGAATGGAAATACACAGAAATAATAACAGTGAAAGACAAGTTTTAATGTGGTTCACCCAAACTCGGGCTACATCCACCAAATAGAGAGTCCAATATTATTATCCAGTAAATCAAAACTGGTTACAATCAGCAATCCCTGCAACTCAATACCGCTGCAAAATGCTGCAATACAATACAATACCAAAACCCTAACCCTTAGCCGCCTTTTATTAATCTTTTTATCGGTTACAAAAAATAGGGTTTTCTTATGTCGGTCAATGAAAAATAACTCCTGCTGCCCCCAAACCCCCGCAAGGGGCATTGCCCCTTGACCCTGTAGGGATTTGGGGGGGAAACTGCGCCGATAAAAGAGGGGTAAATATAACCTCCGAGTCTAATTAGGCTCCATATAACAACAATCTCCCACTTGGAGACTGATCAGACTCCACACCATATCATCTCCCACTTGGAGACTGATCATAACACCACTACCCTGTAGCTCCAACTAGAAATAAGCACCCTGGACTCTGTTGTTCTATGTTTGTTGTTTTTAGTCTAGAAGACCAACCGAAGCTGAAGAGGAGCTCAGCTTCTCCCTTGTCACTGCCTTTGTAAACATATATGCTAGATTGTTATCTGTATGTATCTTTGCCAGCTGTAACTGTCCATCATCTAACACCGACTGAATGAAGTGATGCCTCAACTATATGTGTTTGGTCTGTGAATGCAAGGCAAAATTCTTTGCAAGATGTATGGCACTCTGGCTGTCTGTAAACAAATAATTGTTAACCTATGGTGTGCCCAATTCGTTCATGAAAGATTGCAGCCATATCATCTCCTTGCTTGCCTCTGTTGCAGCTACATATTCTGCCTCTGTGGTGGATAAAGCAACCACCTTTTATAACCTGGAAATCCAACTCACCGCTGTTCCACCTACAGTAAAGACATAACCTGTAGTACTCCGCCTGGTATCAATATCCCCTACCAAATATGAGTCTACATAACCTACTAAATCATTATTAGAGCCCCCAAAACATAAGTGTTTATTGGATGTACCTCTCAAATATCTAAGAATCCATTTTACCGCATTCCAATGCTCTAATCTGGGATGACTCATATACCTGCTAACGACTCCTATAGCATGTGCAATATCTGGTCTGGTGCATACCATGGCATACATTAAACTTCCTACAGCTAAAGCATAGGGTACCTTAGACATTTTCTCTTCCTCCTCTTGTGTCTTAGGACACATCTCCTTGGCTAATTTCAAATGACTAGGCAAAGGTGTGCTGACAGCTTTTGCATTCTCCATGTGGAATCTCTGCAACACCTTGTCAACATAAGCAGCCTGAGATAGAGTCAATTTTCTATTCTTCCTATCTCTGCAAATTTTCATACCAAGGATTTGTTTTGCTGCCCCCAAATCCTTCATAGCAAATGACTGTGCTAACTGCTGTTTTAACTCTCTTATGTATCCATGTTAGACCCAGCTACAAGCATGTCATCAACATATAAACATAAAATAATGTAGCTGTCATTATCCAACCTCTTAAAATAAACACAATGGTCAGAATTACACCTGCTATAGCCTTGCTCAGCCATAAAACTATCAAATTGCAAATACCATTGCTGAGGTGCTTGTTTCAGGCCATACAAACTCTTCTTCAATCTGCACACCTGTTTCTCCTTACCTTTGACCTCAAATCCTTGGGGCTGTTCCATATATATCTCCTCCTCCAAATCACCATGGAGAAAGGCAGTTTTAACATCTAGCTGTTCCAAATGTAAATCTTTAGTAGCCACAATACTTAAAATAGTACGAATAGAAGTCATCTTGACAACCGAAGAAAATATCTCATCAAAATCAATGCCCTTTTTCTGTGCAAATCCTTTTACAACTAACCTAGCCTTAAATCTTTTCTTACCTCCATCTTCCTCTTTTAGCCTATAAACCAATTTATTTGGTAAAGCCTTTTTACCTGCAGGTAACTTACATAATTCCCAAGTCTGATTTTCCAGCAAGGAGTCCATTTCTTCTTTCTTTGCAAGCTCCCACTGAACTTGTGTATCCACCTGCATAGCTTCATCATACCCTTCTGATTCACCAGCATCTGTTAACAAAATAGAATACAAAGAGGGAGAAAACCTTTCAGGAGGTCTACTTATCCTCGTTGACCGTCTAACATTCATTAGAGTTTGTGGTATTTCTGGTTGTTGTTGCAGAGCATGAGGAGCCACTGGAACATCACTATTTGGAGTATCATCCAACACCACATAATCGTTTTCTTTCTTCTCATGCTGCAGTAACTGATCTTTGTACAACACCTTCTCATTGAATATAACATCTCTGCTTCTCACAATTTTTTGATTTTTAAAATCCCAAAGCCTATAACCAAATTCATCAATGCAATATCCAACGAAAGTACATTTTTTTGATTTCGCATCCAGCTTGGTTCTATTTTCAGAATCTATATGTGCAAATGCTTCACAGTTGAAGATTTTCAGAAAAGAATAACTCACCTTCTTGCCTATCCATGCTTCCTCTGGAATACCACAGCCTAAAGGAACTGAAGGACCTCTGTTAATTAAATATACAGCAGTGTTGACAACCTCTGCCCACATGTTTAAAGGCAGTCCAACATGCAATCTCATGGTCCTTGCATGCTCCATTATTGTCCTATTCATGCATTCAACCACTCCATTTTCCTATGGAGTCCCTGGAACCATTTTTTGCCTACGAATTCCAGTAAAGGAACAATGATCTTCAAATTCTTTGCTGTAATACTCACCACCATTATCAGATCTGAGACATTTTAATCTTTTACCTGTCTCATTTTCAACCAAGCTTCTCCATTTCTTAAATGTTTCAAATACATCAGATTTCTATCTAAGGAAATAAATCCAGACCTTCCTAGTTGTATCATCTATGAATGTAACATAATACCGAGAGCCACCGAGAGAAGATACCTAAGCTGGTCCCCATACATCTATATGCACAAGCTCCAATTTTTTATTTTTCTTTTGCTTCCCATCCTTGAGAAAACTGACTCTCTTTTGTTTTCCATACACACAACTTTCATAGAAATCCATATTAATATATTTTAGACCTGGTAAAACTTTCTTAGAATGAAGTACTTTCATACCTTTTTCACTCATATGCCCATGTTTGTTATGCCACAGTGTTGTCTCAGAAACTACATCAACTTTTCCAGTCTCTTCCTGCAAACCTGCAGCAACTGTTCTTGAAGCTGTTTGTTTTTTCTCTATAATAGCTAAAGTAGAAGGAACAGTATTACCTGTACAAAGATATAAGGTGCCTACTTTCACACCTTTTTCTACTACTAAGGCACCTTTTGAAACCTTCCAATTTTTATCAGTAAATGTAACAGTGCAACCTTGTTTAGTTAGCTGCCCTGCTGAAATTAAATTCCTACCGAGCCTTGGAACATGCCTTACCTCTTGTAGTAGCCAATGATTTCCATTCTGCAACTTAATCTTGATTCTTCCCTTTCCAACAATCTGATAGGGTTCGTTATCTCTCAAATAAACCAACCCAAAATCCCCTTGGACATAATCAAGGAAATAACTTTTATGGAGCGTAGCATGAAATGAGGCCCCTGAATCTAAAACCCATGAATCATCAGCATTATCTAGGGAAAGAATCAAAGCATCATCTTCAGACTTATTGCTTACCACATTTGCTTCCTTATTGCCTTCTTGTTTGTCTCCTTCTTTGTTCTTCTGAGACCAGCAATCTTTCTTTAGATGACCTAGTTTTCCACAGTACCAGCAATCCTTCTGTCCTTTCAGGGTAGTTGAACCAAAAATAGAGTTACTAACCGCCATTACCAAACTATCCCAGCTTTTGGGCAATGAACATAATATCAAGAGAGCTCTAACTTCTTCATCAAATTTTACATTTACAGAAGGCAATTAACTGACAATCGTATTAAATTCATTTAAATGATCTATCATAGATCCACCTTTAACCATTTTTAGATTAAACAAATGCTTCATAACAAATACCTTATTTGAGGCTGAGGGTTTTTCATATAATTTAGTCAAAGCTTTCATCAGACCATCTGTTGTCTTCATTTCCATTATATTAAATGCCACCGACGGTGCCAGGCACAACCGAATGGTTCCCAGTGCCTTTCTGTCAAGAAGATTCCAATCCTCATCAGACATTATTGCCAGTTTCTTGGCTACTCCTTCCAACGGCCTCCATAAATCCTTTTGATAGAGGTAATCATCCATCTGCATCTTCCATAACTGATAGTTTTGCCCATTGAATTTATCGACCTTCAATTTACCCTCGTCCGCCATTGCTCCCACTCAACCGTGAGACTCCCACTCAACCGTGAGACCTTCTTGTCGACGATAATCGAACACAACCCGTTCTGATACCACTTGTTAGGGTTAGCCAGAAGAAGATATCAATTAAATGCAAATAAAGATTAACAGAGGAATGGAAATACACAGAAATAATAACAACGAGAGACAAGTTTTAACGTGGTTCACCCAAACTCAGGCTACATCCACCAAACAGAGAGTCCAATATTATTATCCAGTAAATCAAAACTGATTACAATCAGCAATCCCTGCAACTCAATACCATTGCAAAATGCTACAATATAATACAATACCAAAACCCTAACCCTTAGCCGCCTTTTATTAAGCTTTTTGTTGGTTACAAAAAATAGGGTTTTCTTATGTCGGTCAATGAAAAATAACTCCCACTGCCCCCAAACCCCTACAAGGGGCGCTACCCCTTGACCCCATAGGGATTTGGGGGGGGGGGGAAACCGCGCCGATAAAAGAGGTGTAAATATAACCTCTGAGTCTGATTAGGCTCCATATAACAACAATTTTGAATATCAGTCATCTTATGGATGATCACCCTGTTGCTGCAAAGTTTCAATATGACCCAATATTTGTGCGGGGGGTGATATGTGAATGTCTACCGGCTTCATCATATTACAAAGGAAGGGGTGATTTTTCTAATATTAGTCATATTCATTATATCACCCTGATATTACAATGAAGCTACAGTGCGGCTTAATTTTCATGTGAAGGGTGATATTCCAAACATCAGTCATCTTGCGAATATCACCCTATTTTGTCAATATGACGGTGACATCATCAAGGATCAATGGTGAGATGTATGGTATGGATATGACGGTGACGTCATCAGGATCGATGGGGTGCAGTCAGGTGATATTTTCTTATCGGGGTGATTTTCTAATAAGGGTGATATTTCACATCAGGGTGATGTGAAATATCAGGGTGATTTTTCAAGGAAGGATTATCATGCAAGTGGTTTGCTGATGTCAGGATGATATTGAATATCAGGTTATCATGTAGGAGGATGATGATGAGGTCTAAGCTAGCGTCATTAGGAGTAAAATCACCAACATCATTTATGCTCATGGCCTTGCTTATAAAGTATTAAGGAGGTCGCCACAGGGTGCATGTGGGATAATCAGTTCTCACATAATTTGAAAATATCAGGGTCATATTTCTTGGCGGGAAAGTTTTAAAAGGCGCATTCCTCTGTAGTACCAAGGCTGTGGGTTGGTATTCCATTAATGGCGGATGTTACAGGGTATGGGTGAAGGCATGGATGGATCAAGTACCCGATTGAAGATGTGAATCCCTAGGCGACAGTGCAAGGCTCAAGTTCAACCACTCCCTGTCTCCTCCTCTACCTACTAGATTCAATGTGTTGAGCACCATTTATCATAATGCACTGTATCTGGCAATTTTTTGAGTCAACCATGTACTTTTAATTTTGAGTGCACCTTCCTTGCTCTATATAGCAGGCTGTGTGACTCATTTTGGTGGGTTGAAAAATTGGATACATTTTTTGGTGTTGTAATAAGATACGACTTCATTGGTGGCTCTGTCTTGGCTATCGTGTGAGTTCATGAGTCTCATGTTGTATGTTTTTCTACATAAATCTACTGATATCATGTTGATTTAAATGAGTAATGCTATATTGCATATGTTCTGTCATCTGTCTCCAAATTGAATGTGTTCTTCTTATGAATCTAAGCATTTAAGGGCTGTTTATGATTCTAGAATATAGGTTTTCTATGTTGAATGCTTGATTTCTTACCTCTGCTCAAAGAGTAGATTAAATGTTTCAGATAAAGTGTTGGGAAGAAGACATTGTAATAGGGATATCAATAAGTAGAGATAACAGGATACTCTGTGTTGGGAAGTATCTATAAGGCAAATACTAAAAATCCCCTTGATATCTAGTCTTTGGTATATGTTTATGCTGACCATTCACATGTGTATGTTTATTAACTTTGAGCCCTGGATAGGCACTGATCTAGTCTTGTATTGAGGTTGCAACCCAAAGTCTCAGTTTTGCATCCAAACACAAAATCAAACTTAAAACTTCAAAACCAAACCATTAGGACCTTAGAAGTAGTTTTAGGATCAAAATCCTCTGTCTCACAATTGAACATAGGCCCGGAGCTAGCCCCTTTGCACTTATCTCACAGTTTTGGTCTACAAAAAGGAGGATTTATCTACTTTGCATCAACATCCCAGTCAATCCATAAGCATATTTCATGGATGTTGAATAGGGAATACCCCCTTGGTTTTGCAGAGCCTAAAGAAGAAGAGGAGATATTATAGTCTATCTCCTATACTATTGGCCACTGGCCCAGAAATCCTATTGATTGTTGATGGCTACCTCATAGGGATAACTAGGAGTAAGCATCTAGTCGGATTGAGAAGCAACAGACGTCCTAGCCAATCTTCTTGTGCTAGGAGTATTCTCTAGAGAAGTAGATATGTCTATGGATTTCTCTGCAGGGCTCTTTGGTGTAACAATCTCCTCTAACTTAGTTTTCATCTTTTCAACATTTTTCCTTATTTCCTATTCCTTTTGTTTTAGGTGCACTTCACTGGATTTTTCTTCATATGTTCCAAACCTATTTGCTACTGGATCTCTTGGTTTGATCAAAATAGTTCTACAAGTCCTGTGATTACATCTTCTGCTACTTCATATCCCATTTCTAGAACCCAAACTGTTCTAGGTTCCACTACTTCCATGATGCATTCATCTTTGGTAACCATAAAGGTTATGTCCTTGTATTTCTCAACAACCTTTGCCAATATCCTTTCTCTTTCTTGCATTCTTTCTTGAAAGGACTTAAAGAAACCCCTATGACACAGATTTCTAAGTATCTAGGTCTCTAATCCTTCTTAAATGATAATGGATTTGAATTGCAACATGAATGTTGCTCAACCACACAATATTCTTCACACTAGGCAATTTTCTAAGAAAGTAAAATAATTTACATATAATGAGGGTACCATACTAGAATGGGTACTGAGAATCCTTGGTCTTCTATAGATTCTCCATCAATTGTTGTCTCAGAAGCTCACATAAATCAAACTCCAGACTATCTTTCACCATCTGGTGAGTAGTCTATATAGCTATTGCTAACATTGAATTCTCTTTGTTTGTGTAATATATCTTGTAATCGATCATTATTGATGCATACTTCACTGCTAGATCATTTATGTCATTCACTATTAGGGCATGTTTGTCAAATTTTGCACCAGTGAGATTCATAACCATCTCATTTTTCATAGCCTTCATTGCTAGAATAGGTCCTATAGAACATAAACTGGTAACTACCTTGATAGCTTGCTTATTTATCATATGCAGCATGTCCAACCACATAAACGTGTCATGAATATGACTCAACACATACTTAATCCAATCATTCTCATAACAAAAATTTGGAAAGTTATTCCACACATCTAGCTTCTTCTCTACCAAACCCTCAAATTCAGGTTTCAGTTCAAAATCATCTCTAGTTAGCTCATTAACCCAAATCTCCTTTATCTTTGTGTGATCAAATTCATCCAATTTTGGGTGGATGTAGATTTGCACATCCTCTCTATGTATAAAACCATAAGGAACATTTGAAAATGTGCCTTCTAGATTTGTCTCCATGGATTTGTAGGGGTGGTTCTTAAACTTAGGTCTTGGCTGTTCCAAGACATCAACCACTTGAGGGGTAAACATCATGAATCACTTCTGAAACTAGGGTTTTAGCAGGAGATGATAAATACCTTTGAATTTCTTTATTGGTAGGTTTTCACACAACATCTCAAAATTTCTTCAAATCACTTTTACTTTGCTCTTCACTCTTCACATGTTTGATCATAAATAACTTAATCATATGCAAAATCATATATAAAGAATTTTTTGAGGACCTACAGTACATTAATTGCAGTGAACAAAGTTAGGTCAAAAAGATAGCAAACCCTCAATGTGTTGACACAGTCACCTTCGATCACTCCACAAATTTCTACAAATTAGCCAATTGCTCCAAAAATTTGACCAAATATCTTCATATCATCATCTGAATGTGTTCATACCAATTTTAGCCAGATTGTTTAGGAATTCAACATCACATTCATTTAGGGGTTTTAAAGAAGCTTGTAGTTGTGACTCCCCCTAAATCAATACTTTATCTTTTTAGTTACCAGAGGATCCATCTGCACCAGGAAGAGGTCTGGAACCTTCACATTCTTCCTTCTTCTTCCATACTTTGCTCATTTCCTTCTTTTTCTAAGCAATATCAACCTTCTTTTGAGGAGCAAGCCTTACATTCTTTCCAGAATGCCCTATTTGATTGCATTTAAGACATGTACATTTTGATTACTGAGCATTACTACTTCTCCTCACCTTAGATCTACAATTAGCTACCTTGTGGCCAAACTTGTTACAATTGTAATAGTACCCATGAAAGGGCTAAGCATTATCCCTATTACTCCTTGACATTCTACTTCTACATTCATTAGCCTTATGTCCAATCTTATTGCAAGCATAACACCTTATAGAGTTCTAACTTAACTTACTCTTACATTCAATAGCTTTATGACCAACCTTATTTCAAGTATAACACCTTACAACATTTTGATTCATCTTACTTCTACAATCATCAGCTTTCAGACCAAATTTATTACAAGCATAACAATTTCCATTGAAGCCTTGAGGATACCTAATAGGAGCAATTTTTTTAGGTGTAGGTTTCCTAAAAAGATTCTTCATATTCTTCCTTTGTCTCCAGATAAGAGTGAATTTATCTTATTGTGTATCTTCAAAGGCATTCTTCTTAGGATCTTCAATGTAGGTCTCTTCCTTCTTTATTTCAGACTTTCCTCCTGATTGGAAGTTATCATATAAATTTGCAAAAGCACTGATCATAGGACTCTTACCTTTTTCAAAACCAAAGCCTAATTTTTCTTTCTCTAGCTTTTGAGAGTTAATTATCTTATCAAGGATTTTAGATCCTCCTTTTAGTTTTAGTCCTTTGTCAATCCATTATTTTGCCTTTTCCAATTTTTTGCTTAGAGTGACAACTTCTTCCTCAAGTTTTGAACATTCAACTGATTTCTCATAGAGTTTGATATTTAGGCAATCTTCAATCCTCTTTTCTTCTTCAACCATGAATTTCAAATTAGAGATCATTTATTCTACCTCCTTGAGCTTTATGTCATCTCCTTCATCTCCTTCTATTAGAGTTTTTAGTTTGCCAACTTCTTCTTTTAATTCTTTGGCCTTTGTCTTGTCTTCATATTCTATATTTAGTTCTCTTGCTTCATCCAGTTCATCAAGGGTCAACTTGAGTTCTCCTTCAAGGTCTACTTCATACTCATTTAGATCAAGGTCCCAATCTTCAGGTTCCATTATCTCTAGATCTAGTTCTGAGACAAATACATCATTGTCCATACCTTTAGATTTCATGTGTTCAAGTGTAGGATCTACCTTAGTTGTTAGGCTTCTCAAAGGAACTTGACTCTAATACCAATTGTTGAACACAATGAGGTGCTGAGAAGGGGGGTGAATCAACACAAACTAAAACTTAAACAAATATTTTCAGATAAAACTGAATAACTTGGAGAGTAGAAAATAAATAATGCAACACAAGAATCAACACAAGAACACTAGGATTTTTCCATGGAAAACCCTAAAATAAGGAAAAACCACGGTGAGTGTTAGCTCACAATATATTATGCTCACTGCAAAAATATTACAACTTTATTTTGGGCTGTAACCCAAGGAAGCTACTACTTGTATTTTGTGCTTACAACAATTACAACTTTGATTTAGGGTGGAACCTAAGGAAGCTACTACTCCCTGAATATTCTACTTACTGCATTTAGGAATTACAAAGATAGATATATGGACTACTACAAAATAGACATCTCACTTATGCTGCTAATGCAATCTTCTTTTTCTTCTCAAAACATCCCTTCAAAATAATTCTACACACTTCATATCTTACCCTCTGCTCTATCACCTTTGCACTTACTTCTACACTTCACAAATGAATTTGATCTTTTATATATATCCTCCACAATACTTCAAAACATTGATTAGGTTGGCATAATAAACATCATTGGATGAAACATGTAACTCTTCAAAGGTTGGCCTCAATACATATAATATGATAAGAAAACTTGTTGCAGACCTCAAATCTTCATGAAAGTATTCAAAACATATCTCCTCACATCTTCCAAAGTCAAAGAAATAGGTCAAGATCTACCACACATACCAGAGACATAACATGTCAGCTCAACCTTCTCAAAACTACTAACTATTCATCTTCACACTACCGGGGACAAGCCAAAATCTTCACAAGGAACAAGAATTCAATCATGTACAATCTCAACACCCTCTATTCACCTTTCTACTGAAGTATCATATCAATCTATACATCCTTAAAATAAGAAACACGATGAACTATAAGAAACAAAGCATTCCAGACCACATGTAGCACTTCATAACTCAAGATATAGCATTGTGGTACAGAAAAATATAGAATATCTACATGCAGATCAAACTTGAGATATATTGGAACATGTAAGACCTCCACACAAACTTTTATAGCTGATCTACATATATTTCATCTTCCACAAAAGCTCAAACATGTGTATTTAGGCTCCAGAACTGTCAGTATTGCCTTTGTCACTTGATTGCTGACTTTGCGGACCACCAGACCACTTGATACTTCATCATAGCATGCCTTACACATCTCTGAGCTTGTTCTCAAAGCCACATGATAGAATAATGTCTTCTAGAGGAATGCAGAGCATTCCATTAAGTCTTCATCATTGCTTTGCCCTGTCTAAGTAGTAACTGGTACTATGTCCCTTGTAACTTTTTTTGTTGAAGATGTGAAGACCTAAAAACCTTGATATATCATTTCAATACCTAGATAAAATTATCTTTAGATCCACATGATCAAATCTTTCTCTGTGGAGAAAAGTGGACCAAAACATGGTTACTCTACCTTTGGATATGCACTATGAATGCCTTAGACAAATTTATGGTATTTATCAATAAGTGTGGTACTCCAAAATGATGAGATATACATGTAGGGATACTAGAAACATGAAAGGACATGAATATTTACCTTCACATCATGCTTAGACACAAAGTTGATCATCTCACCATACTTAGACTATTTTCTCTTCTCTCAGATTGGTTTGCCTTGACCATGCTGACTTTGTCCTTATATCTCCGTATACTATGTTGGCATCAATGACAACACATATTGGCAACAATTATGACCATAATATAATAATGTTTCCATCTTACATACCCTCCTAATGTTTCTACACATTGATTGCTAAGAATTGAATTTCATGTGATTTTAGTAGCACACTCTTTAAGGTGTATTTTTTCATTATGTTTTATGCTTAATTTGATGGTGACAGTTTTATGATAATATTAATGCATATATAGGAGTTTTGATCCTTTGTTAGTTTATATATATAGTGATTTGATCTCATGAATAATTTAACAATAAACTAGTATATTTATTCAAATTAGTCCCAAAAACCTCTTAAAATCAGTCCCAAAAACCTCTTAAAATTAGTCCCAAAACCTCTTAAAATCACGTCTCCCCCGATGAAAACTAGGGTCTTTTCTTATGAAAATGACGTCTTCTTGCTATTGCTACAATCTTAGGAATGTTACAATTTTGCATGCTTTTGACAGGGATAATAAGGGTTTTGGATGCTCAACAAGGCTGTCCTCTACTCATAACACCATCTTGCTACCCTAACAATGCTTTTAGTTAGATCCCATGGGGTGAAGAATGCAAAATATGGCTCTTGGCACCTTTACACTAAATGACACTGAGGCATTTTTCAAGAATGCATCCACCTTTGGCATGGTCAAATGATATTGAGTTGGTCAAAACTAAGAGAGGTTATTGTGAAGGGGCTTGACATCTAGTTGTAGGTCCAAATAGATCATTCATAGGTGCCATGAAGTTTAAGGACTACTCCGTCAAAGTCTCACAATTTTTTACTCTTAGATCTCTTAAGAGACTTTGTCAGTACACTATAGCCTGATTTGATTGGGACACCTAGAAAATGAAAAAAGGGCCTCCACTAGAATAAACCACCCACACTAACTTGTCAGTGCCATCAGTTAGGTCCCATGGGGTGAAGAATGCAAAATATGGCTCTTGGCACTTTTACACTAAATGTCACTGAGGCATTTTGCAAGAATGCATCCGTCATTGGCATGGTCAAATGATGTTGAGTTGGTCAAAACTGAGAGAGGTTATTGTGGAGGGGCTAGACATCTAGCTGTAGGTCCAAATAGATCATTCATAGGTGCCATGAAGTCTGAGGACTACTCCATCAAAGTTTGGCAATTTTTTGCTCTTATGTCTCTTAAGAGACTTTGCTGGTATATTATAGCCCAATTCAATTGGGACACTCGGGGAACCAAACATGGCCTCCACTATCATAAACCCACCCACCATGACCTATTGACACCATCATTTAGGTCCCATAGGGTGAAGAACACAAAATATGGCTCTTGGCACCTTTACACTAAATGCCATTAAGGCATTTTGCAAGAATGCATCTGCCATTGGCACGGTCAAACAATGTTGAGTTGGTCAAAAATAAGAGAGGTTATTGTGGAGGGGCCAAACATTTAGTTGTAGGTCTAAATGGATCATTTGTAGGTACCACAAAGTCCAAGATCTACTATGTTAAAGTCAGGCATTTTTTGCTCTTAGGTCTCTTAAGAGACTTTACTGCTACACTGTATTGCGATTCGATTGGGACACTTGGGGAATGAAAAAAGGCCTCAAATAGCATAAACCCACCCACCCTAACCTTTAAGTGCTGTCAGTTAGGCCCCATAGGGTGAAGAATGCAAAATATGGCTCTTGGCACCTTTACACTAAATGTCACTAAGGCATTTTGCAAGAATGCATCCACCGTTGGCACAGTCAAATGATGTTGAGTTGGTAAAAAATGAGAGAGGTTATTGTAGAGGGGTCTGACATCCAGCTATAGGTCCAAATGTATCATTCATAGGTGCCATGAAGTCTGAGGACTACTATGTCAAAATCTGGCAATTTTTTGCTCTTAGGTCTGTTAAGAGACTTTGCTAGTACATTGTAGTCCGATTCGATTGGGACACCTAGGGAATGAAACAGGGCCTCCACTAGCATAAACCCACTCATCCTAACCTTTTGGGACTGTCAGTTACATCCCACAAGGTGAAGAATGCAAAATATGGCTCTTGGGACCTTTACACTAAATGTCAGTGAGGCATTTTGCAAGAATGCATTCGCTGTTGGCACAGTCAAACAATGTTGAGTTGGTTAAAACCAAGAGAGGTTATTGTGTAGGGGCATAACATCTAGTTGTAGGTCTAAATGGATCATTCATAGGTGCCACAAAGTCTAAGAACTACTTTGTCAAAGTATGGCAATTTTTTTCCCTTAGGTCTCTTAAGAGACTTTGTTATTACACTTAGCCTGATTCGATTGGGACACCTGGGGAATGAAACATGGCCTCAACTAGAATAAAACCACCCACCCTAACCTATTAGGGCTGTCAGTTAGGTCCAAATGTGAATCATGCCAAAGGTATCTCCCTCCCTATGTAGTCATCTTTGTCATCTGCAAGGGCAAAATGTTCACTCCCCCACAAAACATTGGAGTGCATTGAGGGCACAACTCATTATGGTCTTTCCATAACCCATATAGAAGGTAAAATGAGGGTATACTAGAACTATAGACAATAAAATGATGATAGTAAAATCATGTTAAAAATATAGAAGGTGAAATGAGGATTGTGAATCATGCCAAATCTACATCTCTCTCCCTATGTCTTTGTCTCTCTCTTCCTTTCTACCTCATTTTGTTCTTTGGATAACCCATATAGAAGGTGAAATGAGGGTATAGTAGACCTATAGACAATGAAATGATGATAGGAAAATCATGTTAAACATATAGAAGGTGAAATGATGATATGTTATACACAAAGAAGATGAAATGAGGATAATCAAATCATGTCAAACATGTAGATGTGAGGAAAATTAGGATATGCAAACTATGTAGGCCATATAGAAGGTGAAATGATGATTTCAAATCATGCCAAATGTACATCTCTCTCCCTATATATCTCTCTCTCTTCCTCTCTAGCTCATTCTACTCTTTCTATAACCCATATAGAAGGTGAAATGAGGGTATACTAGATCTATAGAGGATGAAATGATGATAGGAAAATCATGTTAAACATATAGAAGTTGAAATGAGGATATTTTATACATAAAGAAGGTAAAATGAGGATAAGAAAATCATGTCAAACATGTAGACGCCAAGAAAATGAGGATATGCAAAGTATGTAGACCATATAGAAGGTGAGATGAGGATTGAAAATCATGCCAAATGTACATCTCTCTCCCTATGTCTCTCTCTCTTCCTCTCTACCTCATTCTGCTCTTATCGTAACCCATATAGAATGTGAAATGAGGGTATCCTAGACCTATAGACGATGAAATGATGGTAGGAAAATCATGTTAAACATATAGAAGATGAAATAAGCATAATAAAATAATGTCAAACATATAGAAGGTGAAATAAGGATATGTTATACATGTAGAAGGTGAAATTAGGATACATTATACATATATAATGTGAAATGAGGATACATTATACATATAGAAGGTGAAATGAGGCTAAGCGAATCATGTCAAACATGTGGACCTATGAAATGAGGATATGCAAAGCATGGAGACCATATACAAGGTGAAATTAGGATAAGCGAATCATGTCAAACATGTGGACCTATGAAATGAGGATATGCAAAGCATGGAGACCATATAGAAGGTGAAATGAGGATATGCAAATAATTCCAAATGTGTCTCTCTCCCTATGACTCTCTATCTTCCTCTCTACCTCATTAGATGCTCTTTCCATAACCCATATAGATAGTGAAATGAGGGTATGCTAGACCTACAGACTGTGAAATGAGGATATGATATTGAAACATGGAGTATATATGATATTGAAACATAGTTCCATTTAATATGTACACCTATTTACATTTCCAAATGCAAAAACTATTGAATTTGGGTTGTGGATGACATTTCTTTGCATAAACTAGATAACGAGGGTAAACACACAAAAATGTCTTTACTCATTAATACAAAATAACTATCTTGGATTGAATGAAAAACATCATAAGTTTTGTCATTTTTAACATGTATCTTGCATGTTTGACATGAAAGATGAGAAATTATATCAATGATTATCATATCAAATCTAGTAGTTTCTATATCAAATCTAGTGTTCTAAGAAAAGCTAACATGTCAAACCTAGTGTTCTTGAATGAAAAAAGCTCACATGTCAAATGTTCTAAGAAAATCCTATATCTAACTAAAACTACAATCACATGGCAATTAAGATCAAGTTATGTATTGAGGTATGAAACTACATATATCATCTTTCTACCAAGAAAAACAATCATATATAAGAAGAAATCAATCTATAACATGTTATTGATTATATAACTCAACCATTGTAAACTGATTATACATTAAACTTTTAAGTTTCAAAGTAGGAATACATGCACATATGGAATTTAAATTATATTGTATATCAAGGTGTGTATATATATTAAAATCTAGTCCATAATGGTAGACATATACAAAAATTTGGCAAATATGCCAACTCAAAATATTTTTTTACAAAATGTGGCATATGCCATGTCTCAAAATCTATATACAATCTACATGCCGAATAGCTATATCAAATACTAAATGTCCACTTGACCCTATGCTCTGGTGAATCCTTAATCTATGATGGATCCTCAAAAAGTGTCCTCTTCGTTCCATGATGTCTAGTAGTTGATGGATGCAAAGTTGGCTGCATTAACAAGTCAAACCATAAATTTGATTAATTACTTCAATGGTAAACATAAATAAGTTAGAGTTAGTAAATAGAATCTTATCTACTACAATTTAGAACTTTCATTTATTAACATACATCTAAATCACTATAATCAACTATAAGACCTCTATAAACTATCAATTATTTAGAAAAATTCAACTCAATTACCTCAACTCTTTCTTGTCATTTAGAGAGTCACTCTGTAAATGATTGTATCTTAAGACGATCAGGTGTCCTACTAAAGCATGATGGCAAAGGTGGCACATCACTCACTTTCTCAATTGATTGTAAAAGTAAAGTAACATTGAAATAAATTAATATATAATTAATAACAAAAAAGGAAATGCATACATTAAAAAAGGTTAGATGTGATTCACAAACAATCTAGACTACACTAAACAAAAACTTATCTACTAGAAAACAAGCACATACCACCAATGAGGCCTCCTACATTGATTAAGAAGGATTCATCATGGATGAACCAACTAATATCTCCTATATGAAAAATGACAAGAATGTAAGACTCTATGTGTACAAATAATCATAATAAATTTTAAATGAATAGATCAATTTAAACAAAACAAAAAAAAATGCTCACTAGCATTAGGGGAGAGGAGCTATTAGTCATTAGGGAAAACTTTACAACCATGTAGAAGTTACATGGAATATTGTAGGACCTCTATTTTTTTTGAAATGTGATATGGACTCTTATCTATCTACAACTAAGGTTTAGAGGTGTGAGTCATCATGCAACTCTCCACATCAGTACATCTAGTGAGATGTGTCCTTAAAATGAAATTTTTAAAGATTCAATGAAAATGAGCTATCATGGATTTTTTTACAACCTCTTACATTTCATGGGAAAATACAAGGTATTTATTATACTCACCTTTTACATTTGTCATAGGATGAACATATAGTATGAATTATTCCAATGCATGTATATTGCCACCTCGGTAGTTCTACGCATAATAATAGTATTTGTCTACATATTTGGAGTGTTTTTGTTATAAGTGGATCCTCAAATAGTTTTTTATCTAGCCCCTAAAACTTTAAATATATAGGAGGCACCAAAACTCACCACTTAGGCCTTGGGAGATAGATAGACCACCGTTTTCAACTCACGACATTACTAATGATGATGATGGAGATGAGCCAATTAAATTTGTAGTTGAGGATGATGCAGGGTCACAAATGCATAGATATTATTGGTAGAAGATGTGTCCCCACTATTATATCCATTAGATGTAGGTAGAGGAGTGGGTTCAAGAGGATCAAAAGGAGAAGGAAGATTAGAAGATGTGTCCCCACTATTATATCCATTAGATGTAGGTAGATGAGTGGGTTCAAGAGGATCAAAAGGAGAAGGAAGATTAGAAGATGTGTCCCCACTATTATATGTGCCTAATCATGTTATGAATTTTGTTATGTTGATGACATTTGGTATTGGACACTATGATATGTATGGTTGGTCTTCATATTTATTGGTTTATGGCATGGGCATCTATATGATCTATATTTTTTTATGGAATTTTAGTTTTCTTGTATGTTTATGTGTTTTTTATATGTTGATGTGTGTATGTAAATGATATAGCATCAATTTATCAATACACAAAATTATCTTGGCGATCGATGATCATAGTATGTCATAATGGAATCCTCATAAGATGAATCAATCAATGCACTAAAATGGATCACATAGTCATAAGTTTCAAATCAATTGCAAAATCTTTATGAATATTTAAATGAATAATTGATGTGTTAGTAAAGCTCAAATCTATATTATGAATAATGGATAATACATGTTTCTTTATTTCTTTCTTTCTCATTTTCATTCTTTTAACCATTATTTTATATGATAAAACATGTAACAAAAACCATGATTATCTATTTTATTATTTATCTAAATGACTATAGTCAAATATTTAAGCTTTCTAATTATCAATTAAAGTACAATTCAATCGAATTACCTCCACCCTTTGTTGGTGTTCAGAAAGTCATTCTGTGAATGATGGTCCCTTGGGTCGATCAAGAGTTCGACTAAAGAATATTGGAAAAGTTGCCACATCATTCACATTTTAGATTGACTATAAAAGTAAAGTAATATCAAGATATAAATTAATATATAATTACTCACAAAGAATTAAATGCATACAATAAAAAAAGTTGACGTGTAGAAAAAATAATATCGACAAGTCCAAGCAAAATCAGATGGTAGAAAGAGTTCCATGATGAACTTATATCAATTCCTCCTCTATCATCAACTGTTATCCCCCTTTGATACATTAGTACTAATCTTTGTTTATATTATTCAAATGGAATACACCATGAAATTTAACTTTAAATTTTACCTCTATAAAAGATTGGCCATGCTCCTCTCCTTCTCTATCCCCTAATGTCTGCTTTTGCTCTTGTCCCCGACCCCTCACCTTGAGTTCTAGACCTCGTTGCCTCATCTCATGAAGGTGATTTATGAGGGACATCATACTCTAAAGTGTTCATAGGTGGCTCACTACTCTCTGTAAGAGGACCTAAGCACAACCAATTGCAAAAATGCAATGATGAGGCACACAAACATGTGTGGATGAAGAGGGTCTAGTAATATTAGGTGATCCAATATGACTGCCAATATCATGTGGTCATACAAACTAAGAGGTCTGTACAATCAAGTGCTCAGTCAAAGAGTGTATGGAAATGAGGCCCTATTGTGTTGCATTTGCAACAATGTCTGGGTGTTGAATTGGAGGTGGAGAAGGGATTACAAGAGGGAGAATAAAAGGAACTTTCACTTGTCTCATTTCCCCAGGTCTATCTTGAGGCATTCCCTTACCTACTCCATGGAACTCTCTAAAATCAAAATAATTCACATGGTGACCCATTAGAAAATCTGCATATAGTTTACAAAGGAAATACAAAGGTACTTCATAATTGTTGTTGGGTGGTTTATTAAAAACCATCCACCAATGATCCCAAAAATTCTGACTAATACCCTCATGTGTACACCATCTGATTGAATACTTAGGCTTATGAACATCAACATGCAATCCAGTTTTAGGATTGACAAAATATTGGGCTAACATAGCTTTGGTAATGTCTAACTCTTTCACTTGATCATATGATAAACCATTAGCATATTCTGCCTTCTTGGTTTCTCACCATTTCCTAAATGAATCATGTTGGCTTGTGAGGGCTCGAATATGAGTAATAATCCCCTCTAAATTTGATGTCATTGAAGACAATCGAGGGTGGCGGTAAATTTCTATAATACTACTTATTTGATCAATGTTTATTTCAATTTTCTCTTGGATTGTTGGAGGGGGAGGGTTTGGGTTTTCGTGTTCTTCATCCATTTTACCTATTTAAAATATAAAACATACAAATTTAGGTTGTAAAAGAAAAAAATTCATTTCATTTACAAAAAAATCAAAAGAAGAGAAGAATCACACCTTACCTCTTTGATTTGGTGACCTCCTTGAATTGGATATCTACTTCTTGAGAGCTCTGATATTCATTTTTTGAAGCTCTGTGTTTTTCAAGCCACGGGTTTGTGAAACATAGGCCCTTTTTCCCTTTTTATGATTTCTGTTTTGGAAAATGGATATCTGTCTTGGGTCACACAAAATAGATATTCATTTTGGATTGGTATTCCAAACCAAAACAAATATTCTCTCCAACCCAAGAAAAGTCAAACTTTAAGATTTCATGATTTTGGCTAAGTAAAGACACATTTTTTCTTCCTACTGCCATTGTTTGGCCCACAATGATCCTGTAATCACCCAATTAGCTCAATCTACATCCTCTAAGGGTGTGCAATAAGAGTGTCACTACACCCACTTGGTTTATATTTGCAATCCTACTTTGTGTGGCATGCTATACTTATGTTACACTCGCAATGTTGTTGAGTGCACACTTTATACAATGTAAAAATGAACCCTCCAAATCTAACACTAAAAACTTTTTAAATCAAGATAAACCTATGAAATAAAAATTTAAGTGTGCCTATTACAAGAAACTTGGGCACAATGAGAATAAATTTATGAAGAAACAGATTGACCACCTCACTCATCTTCTTGAGAAGAACAATATAGATGTCCTTGAATCTATCAAAGAGTCCTCATTAACTCCAGATACTTCTAAGGAAAAAGAAAAAGAGAAAACTACGGGAAAGACACTTGTTGCATCTGCAGTCTCCAAGTCTGGGATATGGATTCTTGATTTTGGAGCTTCCCATCACATGGCTTCTTCATTGATTATGTTCTCAACATTACAACCTACATGTACATCTAAAATCTTGATGGCTAATAACACTTATATGAGTTTTGTCGGAAAGGAACTATTGACATAGGTGAAGGATGTTTCACCGTTGTCCTTTTCATTTTTGAATTGTCCAACAATATCCTTTACATTTATCAGATTACAAATAGTGGGATAGGGAAGGTTGTTTTCACATTAGATTTGGTGATTATTTAGGATTTGCAGAGTAGAGAGGTTATTGTAGTTGGCAAGGTTGATGATTTCTCTTGTCTTTACACCTTCTCAGACTTTGCTTCTAATGATTCCTTCTCTAAAATTCACACTCCTACATCTAGTGTGGATAGTTCATCGGAGGCATAGCTTGGTCACTTGAACCTTCATGTTCTTAGGACAGGCTTGACATCTCATCTACCATCACCTATTACTACTTCAGAGTTTTATGTTGCTTCCTTAAGAACTTCTGGTGATTCCTTGCAGCAGGATATTGATACTAGTTTTCCAAATCATTGGGACACATTTCTACTTGACATCTCTTGCTTGTTTGTAGAGTCCCACATTTTGGATCTTGATGATAGTATTGAGGACATATTCCTTCTCTTTGATGACAATTCTTTTGCTGCTATAGAATTCAAAGAGGCTTCACTAAGGCCTTCTAGTGATTCTTTGTAGCAAGACTTCACAACATGTATTGATATTCCACACATCACTTCTTTGGATCTTTCTCTTCATCAGTTTTCACATGAATTTGAGAGGTCATTTATTTCAGTTAGGCCTGGGACACCTGATTTAGTTGTGACTCATTTTAGCATCAACATTGGGAAACATGAGAAACTTCTAGAACCATACATCCTGATTCCTTCATACATTCCACTTGAGTGGGAATTCAATAGTTTGATAGCTCAGGGTTTTTATCTTCTGAAAGGAAGAGACATCATTTTTTATAGAGGGACCTACTAAAGCATTCATCATGTGACATTCTGTGTTCACTTTCTTTATTTTGTTTGTGGAGGCAACATGGGCCCTATATTGCATGGATTTCAGGACTATCATCTTCAGGTGTTTTGTGTCGTGTCTAGTACACTCCTTTTTTCTCTCTTTTGGAGGGAAATTTTTTCCCACTAGGTTTTCTTCCTTTCTCCTCTTTGTTATGTCGAAAAAATGCACCCTTGGGGGCTTTTTCCTTTAAGGTTTAGCTCCTAGGTCCTTAGATTACATTTAGAGCATCTTGCATGATAATTCAAACACCTGATGAGAAAACCATTGGGTCCTATGGAAAATAGGACCTA
Organism: Cunninghamia lanceolata; assembly: GCA_027924645.1. Taxonomy (NCBI): domain Eukaryota; kingdom Viridiplantae; phylum Streptophyta; class Pinopsida; order Cupressales; family Cupressaceae; genus Cunninghamia; species Cunninghamia lanceolata. Next base: position 1,269,114 of record BSBN01000144.1, on the reverse strand, counting down.
GGGGGGCTATTTTAATGATGTCAAAAAAAAGATAGGGGGTGGACAAGGGTGCTAGCACCCTAGTCTAGCCCTATTTTGGGTCTAGCCTAAATTCAAATGTCGAGTTTGTGACTGTTATTTGGTTTCTAGGATGACATCATAAGTTTTGAATACAAAATTCTTGGTAGAAATCTTAATAGTTGCATATATAAGAATTTTTAGGTTATCATTTGCAAACTAGAGGATGTTTATGTTTCAAAAGCCATTGGCATACTTGTGATATCATTGTGTTGTAGAGAATAACATTGTTATTGTGTTTATTTTTGTAGATTGGATTACATCTTCTCCTCATGGCATTGAAGAGCTTCTTCCTTCCATGAGAGCTTCATCATCAAGGTGACATTTATTATGTTTTATCATCATTATCATTCAGATTTTTGCCTCTATCCTACAAGGATACACACTCTCTCTAACAATGGTGTTTGGAAGACTTGAGCTTAACTAAGGCAAGCCTCTAAACACAACAACCCCCTCCCACAATCCTTGTGATTGTAGTTTATAGGTATCAGATCTAGAGAAAGTGGAGTTGTAGGGAAGACAGGGAAACATTGAAGATTCAGGATCTGAAAAGAAGCAAACATTGTGTGGGATTCCTAGACTAGGGCACTATAAACCTTGTCCTCTGCATTTAAGTCACCAGAAACTAAAGATATAGAAGAGATCGGTGTTAGAAGGAGGTTGGGAAGCCATAGAAAATTAGTACCTTGGACTAGGGCACCATCACCGTTGTCCCTGACTTTTATGTTTTCCACACTACGAAAAATAGTGAGTTAAGGTTCTTTGCCCTTTGTCTGATTCCTGTAGCATTTGTCGTAATTCACAGATTTAATTGTTGCTTGCTTAAACTAGGGTTTTAAGGGCATAAAAGCATTAATTGGCAACATTGTGTGACAACTTATGAATTTCCTAGTAGAAAACCAAGTGGCAACCCAATTTCATAGATGACTCTCCTCTCGATGGGAGAAGCACTCGGTTGAAAAGCCCTTGGAATGTTTTGTGAAAAGGAGGATTCAAACTTAAAAAACAACCCCGTCATCCCCCCTTTCCATATAAAACATTTTGGTGAACCCATGTTTAGAACTTTTTGGCACCTTCCTGAGTGTTGTTTCATAGATTTACATTCATTCATTTCATCGCATTCAAAAATTTACAAAAAAATTACATTCTAGGGTTTGATTTTTGACATAGTTTGCATTCATTCAATTGTATTTCATTAATTCTCTTATGTTTACATCATATCTGAAATTCATTATCATTCAATTCATTATTTTCAATATTGCATTTGAAAAATTACAAAAAAAATGAAAAAATTAGAAAATTTGCAAAAATTGGCATATTAGGCTTGCATTTTTGTAAAATTTGAATTAATTGGCATCTATTTTCAACTAATTTATTTTATTTACATTATATCTGATCCAAAATACATAAATTCATCATTTACAATTCATGTGCATTGCATTTGCATGCTTGATTTGTTAAAAATTGCTTGAAAATTGTGCATTTTTCATGGTAACCTAGTTTTGCATGAACTAGGGTTGTAGTCAAAATTGTGTTTCAGATTTTACTACCTTGTTAAAAAAATTATTAGGTCTGATTTATAATTGTATTTTTGCATCATAGTGGCCTTCTTGTGAAATTCCATGCCTAGGGTTTGAAAACTTGCATTTTTCACTAGATTTAGCCTTATTATCTTGCTAGAGTTGCACTCCAAGTATGTTGTAAGGGATTTTATTGCACTAATTTTCTGTTATTGGTATTATTATCTACTTCCCCTTCTCAATTTCCTTACAACACCCTTTCTTTTGGGCCTTTGCATTGAATTTTTGTGAAAATTTGCATATTTTTGCTATTTTTGCACTAGGGTTAGATCTAGAGTGGCACTATAGGCATGTTGTAATAGATTTTTTGGCATTAGGTGGCTGTTTTTACTGTTATAAGTTGATTTCAATCATCATTTTTCTTACAATACCCATTTCCCTACTCTTTTGCATTGAGATTTTGTGAAAAATCACATATTTTGGCCTGTTTTCATTAGGTTTTGGCTTATTGACTTTCTAGAGTTGCTTCAAAAGCATGTTATAAAAGGCATTCTTGCATTAGTGGAATTTTATTAGGCATATAATTTTCTGTCCCTCTTTAAAATCTTTACAACACCTCCTCTTTCATTTGTTTGCATTGAGAAAAGTTGAAAAATCAAGCATTTTAGAGCATATTCGACATCACTTTTGCATTTGGTTTTTACATAAGTTTTAGAAGATCTTGAAAATATGATTTGAGACTCCTTTGCAAGTTTACAAATGGTTTCTCAATATAATAATAATTCTAGGTTTGTTCCTAGGCCTCATTTGAAAAGAAGAGCCCCTAAGCTTGAAATAACATTCACACCTCATGACAAAGATGATAGAAATTGAAGGGCCTTTTTAAATTATGATAAAGATAATGGAACAACCTATGCATGGAACACTCATAGATCCTAATTTCATGATGAATGTAGTCACAGACGATTTCCTCCTTAAACATGAAATGGTACAAGAATCTTATGAACCGTTGACCCTGAGAATTAAAACACATAATGGAGCTTTAATGAAATCAATTGGCAAGATAACTCTAATGGTTTCAGTCTATGATAAAGTTGTGGATCAATAATTTGATATAATCCCCTTATCTGATCTCTTCCATGTAAAACTTGGAAATCCTTGGATTAAAGCTATGAATGTTGTTCCTTCTACCATTCACAAATGTATAAAATTTCCTTTGCATGGAGAGATCCGTACCATCCGTCGTAATGATTATCAACCTCTGGCTAAGGACAAGAACTTTATTCTTGATTACTTTTGGTTGCAACCTAAGATATATCCTAAGCCACAAAGAGATAGAACTTTCATTGAATACATACAATATAAAGAAAAATAACTAGCTCAAGTGGCCAGGTCTCCTTTGTAACCAATAAGAGAAGAACAAGAAGCAAGCATAAAACAAGATTATTATGGCTTTGATGAAATTTTTGGGATGAGAAATGTGGATAAGGAAAGGTCCCATAGTCTAGCTATTCCATGGAGAGATGGCATTTATGCTGAGGTCCCTCCCCCGTCATCCTTCAATGGATCGGGAGGCTTTTATCAACAACAAAATATTCCACCAAGACCGATGAGATTTGAACATGGTGCTTCCTCCTCTACTGTACAAACTATGGAAAAACATAACAATGATGAAATAAGCAATAAGACAAGAAGAAATAGACTAGCAAAAGAAAGGAGGAGGAGAAGACAAGCTTATGCCCAATGGATTGCAAATGAAAAAGAGAACAGTCAACCTAACATTGAAACAAATCAAGAAGGGCTTAAAGCTGAACAAGTTGAAAACAAGAACAACAGTTGGGCTCTGGTACCTAACACACCACTTTCATCTAGTATTTAGGATTGGGATGATGATGACCTCCTTGATGAGGACTTCAAGCATGGACATCTCTATAGGTAAGTATCTCTAACCCTTTATCTCTCGTGATGTGCTTCCCCTGTGATGTGTTATGTGTTGTTAGGCCTCCTAGGATGACCCTTGATTCTCTTGTAAGGTCAAGGATACTAGGAGACTACCTCTATTGTGACCTTCTTCTATTTGTATCATCATTCTTCTATATCTCATCTCCTCTGATTTCATTGTTGTGTTTTGTGTCTTATGGACATAGCCTTGTGGTTGGTGAATTGGGGGTACCCTCCTATGTGACTGTCCCTAAGGCACTTGTTCTCCTCTCTGATTTATTGTTTCCCTTCCTCTAATGTTTCCACCTAGCTGGTAGATGACAAAAAACATATTATACTGATGTTGACCTAGTGTCCCTTTCGCGAGTAATAAAAAAATGGACCTAGTCCATATATGACGACGGGGTTGTAACATATTATCTAATGCTTGGCTATTAGAATCACTCCATGATTTCTCTATCTTGATGTTGATGTCAATGTTATCTTATCTTGCTAACAACACTTTAACAATACTACTACTCCGCACACTTTCTTTATCATATGCATTGTTGTTTATCATGACTATTTGGACATTAACACTTTTCTTACAGGGATGTGTTTGTAAGAACATTCAGTGATCGTAAAGTACATGTCACCTCTGAGGGGCATGGGATTTGCATGAGATCTTGTTCCCTTGTGTGTTTTCTTCCTACCTTAACATGCTTGATATCCATACACCTTAAGGTGGGGGCATATATAAGGTAAATTTTTTGCTTTAGATCATAGTAAATCGTGTTTGAACAATCTAAAAATTAATAACAATCATTTAAGCCCTCTGCAAAGGTAGGATATCAAGCATATCCTTTTACCTTAAGCCCACATCATGAGGTGGGGATGGTGTATTTCTTAGAGAGATGGCATTATCCTGTCATTTTCAAAAGTCCTCATCGCGAGGCAGGGAGCGGTTCTATGACTAACTCAACCCTTAAGTGTGTTTTTAGTGATTGTTGTGGTGAAGCCCAATCATCTGTGTGTCCATGTAATGTGCCTGAGATGGTGATGAACCTAGCAATAGTTTTACTCCATCACTTGTTTGTCGTGTTTTCTTTGTGTCTTCAGCATGTGTGTGTATGGTGTGTTTGTTCTCAAAGTGTAAGACCGGTGGCGATGAGCTCCTTTACACTTTAGGATTTGTTTGGTGTGTTTGTTCTCAAGGTGCAAGACCCGTGGTGAGTAGCTCCTCTACACCTTGGGATTTTGTTTGGTGTGTCTGTTCTCAAAAAGTGCAAGACCGGTGGTGAACAACTCCTCTACACTTTTTGGGATTTGCTTGTTTACTTTCCTTGTACTTGCATTATGCATTTCATATGGGAAAATCAAAAAGAAAATAATCACTGCAATCATTGTATTCTCTATGCTCTATGTGTCTTCAATGTTGTATTCTCCATGTTTTGCATGACTGTAACTGTCTTCTCCATGTTTTGTGTGCATGTTTTTGTCTTCAATGTGTTTGGTGTGTCTTATTCGTGCTTGGCATGTTTGTTGTGTTTGCTAACCTTAATTTAATGCATGTATTTTCCTTGCATTTAATACATACATTAAAGTGAGGGCTAAATGTTATGTTGGGGATATGCACCCTTGGGGGCTTTTTCCTTTAATGTTTAGCTCCCAAGTCCTTAGATTGCATTTAGAGCATCTTGCATGATAATTCAGACTCCTAATGAGAAAACCCTTGGGTCTTGTAATAAATAGGACCTAGGGGGCTATTTTAATGATGCCGAAACAAAGATAGGGGGTGAAAAAGGGCACTAGCGTCCTAGTCTAGACCTATTTTGGGTTTGCCCTAAATTCAAATGTCAAGTTTGTGACTATTATTTAGTTTCCAGGCTGACATCATATGTTTCAATTACAAAATTCTTGGCAGGAATCTTAATAGTTGCATATATAAGCATGTTTAGCTTATCATTTGCAACCTAGAGGATGTTTATGTTTCAAAAGTCATCGGCATACTTGTGATATCATTGTGTTCCAGAGCATAGCATTGTTATTGTGTTTGTTTTTGCAAGTTGGATTGCATCTTCTCCTCATGACATTGAAGAGCTTCTTCCTTCCATGAGAGCTTCTTCATTAAGGTGACATTTATTGTGTTTTATCATCATTATACGCACTCTATCTCTAAAAATGGTGTTTGGAAGACTTGAATGTCTCTCTGGGGCTTGACTGAGGCAAGCCTCTAAACACCACAACCCCCTCCCACACTCCTTGTGATTACAGGTTACAGGTATCAGATTTGGAGAAAGTGGAGTTAGAGGGAAGATAGGGAAACATTAAAGATTTAGGATTCGAAAAGAAGTGGACACTGTACGGGATTCCTAGACTAGGGTGCCATCAACCTTGTCCTCCACATTTCAATCACCAGAAACTGAAGATATAGTAGAGATCAGTGTTGGAAGGAGGTTAGGAATCCATAGAAAAATTAGTACCTTGGACTAGGGTGCCATCACCATTGTCCCTGACTTTTTTGTTTTCCAGACTATGAAAAACAGTGAGTTAAGGTTCTCTGCCCTTTGTCTGATTCCTCTAGCATTTGTCATACTTTACAGATTTAATTACTATTTTGCTTAAATTAGGGTTTTAAGGGCATAAAAGCATTAATTGGCAACATTGTGTGAAAACTTCTAAATTTCTCAGCGGAAAACCAAGTGGCAACCCAATATGATAGATGACTCTCCTCTTGATGGGAGAAGCACTCGGTTGAAAAGCCCTTGGAATGTTTTGTGGAAAGGAGGATTCAAACTAGAAAAATAACCCTGTCATCCCCCCTTTCCATATAAAACACGCTTTATGAGAGATTTCATTATACATGGATACCTTATCAGGCCTAGTCATCAGGACCCATCTTTCTTTGTGCCCATCTAAGCTATGCTTAAGGGGGGTGTTAGTATATAAGATTATTGTTATTACTTATTAAGTAATTATGCATGTACTTCAATACTTGGCATTAAGCCATCTTAGGTGGCTATGTGGTGACTTGGAGAGTTGGTCAAATACTTCCAAGCTATGTGGCAACTTGGAGAGTTGGACAAACTCTTCCAAGCTACACCTCTTGCTATTTTGGAGGAACAAATTTACCACCACTATTAGTGTGTATAAGTCGACTTCTTATGTGATTCAACCACTTCTCACCTATATGTACAAACATTGTTCATAATATTGATAGTAAGTTTGACTTATTCCAATTTTTTGTCTATCATTTGCTTTGTAATATTCTATGTTTTCTTCTAACTCTATAGGGCATGTGATTGCCCATCCTTCTTGGCCTATCGAATAGAAGCATTTTGTCCAAAAGATCCTCAACTCCAACAGTTTCTAAACTACTATTTTTTAAAAAAATGGTGGAGATTAAGAGGGTTGAATAGGGTGACCACACAAAGTGGTCTTGTTTTTGTTAGGAAAATATAACATAGCATAGTTGTGCTCCCCCTAAAATGTTGACTTTTTATATTTCACAAATCCCTTTAGTATAAAGTTGGCTAACATCACATAGTTTATGCCAAATCTTTTTTCTATTTTTTAATGAATATATGATTTTTACTAATTTTCAAAGTGAACACATCCTAAAAAATAAAAAATTGAGCATGTTCCCCCCTTAATTTTGAGAAAATTAATCGAAAATAATTTTTTTGAATGGATTCTAGAATGTAAAAATGTAATTAATTTCAAATTTGAATGAGTGGATAAAAATGACACCAAAAATCTATACATAGGTTTTCAAAGACAAAAGAAGACACTAACAAAAGAAATTGAAGATCAAAATCTTAATGTATTCAAAATATAGAAAAAATTACATGGTTAGAAGGGTAAGATAGATCTTGACATTATTGTAGTTTTTTAGAATACTGTCTTAAAACATGCAAACTTGATGGAGAGTACGCTCAAAATTTACTTGTTTTTCATGTTTTATGCAAAACACATCTTTAGACACCTTACATGTAGGCCCAACACTTTGGCTCAGATATCCAATCCAAATCCAAGGCTAAGGATGGGATTCTAAAATAATTTCAAATGAAATGCATGCACACTATAACATGCATGCATTGTAAATTTTAAAACTAGAGTTCTTTGTGTGTTTTTAAGGCACATATAACACAAGCACGTTATAATGCACTCGTGTTATGGCTTGGGATTTCTAAGTCATCCTGGGCCATAATTCTAGCATGTTATTGTTGTCTTATTTTCCCCAGGCCAAGATAGCCCAAAAAATCCTAGCTTCTTTCATAAAAAATATCTGATCTAAGAAAGCTTAAATGGAAGAAAGTCTCCTTTCAAAAATCCCAAAATTTCTAAGTATTTTTCCCTTGTTTTGCCTTAGTTGACAAAATTTGAGTTTGGTGAACCTTTTGTTTACTGATCGGTAGGTTCACCGATTGGTCAATTCACTGACTACAGGAACCAAATAGGCGGGCATAATTCTCCAAGGAAAAATGAAAGTTTGCCTTAGTTGGAAAATTTTGAGTTCAGTGAACTCAAAGTTCGCCGATTGACAAGTTAGCCAATCGACAAATTCTCTGACTAAGGAAAGTGTGCCAAAGAAGAGACAAAGAGAAAAGAGTTTTCCTTTATCAACAAAACTTAAAGTTAGAAAACCTCTTGTTTCGTCGATAGGCAAGTTCACCGATCGGCGAAATCACTGACTAAGCGAGGGATGAAGACAAAGACAAGGTGATGGTTCGTGCCAAAGGGATTTTACCAACCAAATGAAATAAAAGGTAAGTTTAGCTAAGTGGTTGGTAGGGTAAAGGTTCATGAAACAAATGGTTCACCACCAATAGGTTTTACCGATAGAGGAAGCTCCGACCAAAGAAGAAGGAGGTCAGCGACCAAGGTGAGAAAAGATAAACACATGGCAGATTCACTGATAAGGTGAGAAGCGTTAGAAAAGCCAAGAGGAAGAGTGGTTCATGAAAGAGAAAGTTTGCTAATAAGGCAAAAATTAAGGTAAAGATCAAACAGAAAGGGAGAAATTGGGGATTTGACAAGATTGAAAACTTATTGATTAGTTTGTGGCTTCTCTAGTTCATCGAGAAGGGGATTTGCCAACTAGAGGCCCAAAATGAGAAAACAAAGAGAACCTGATGGTTTTCCAAATGAATATTTCACTGACCAAAGGGGGATAAGAGAAGGAAAGTGAATAAATCGATAAGGAGAGGAGTTCACCAAAGGGTGAATTCACCAATACTGTAGAAAATCAAGGACCAGAAGCATAATTAAAATATGAAATATTTTAAAGTATTGTAAAATCTTTTAAAATATTTTGAGGGACACAACTTCCTAAAGTCGCGCTATTATTACAAAATGAGGAGGTACTCATCAATTAATGTTGTAGGCTAGGGTCGAATGAAAGTGATTGACATAGTGAAATTCTTTAACGCGCTAGTACCAATGAGGGACAAAATGGATTTGCAGGTGCCATGGGAGTATTCAGGCCTTCTCTCATTAATGTGGCCATACACATGCATGTAGGCAATCTTCTTCTATATTTTTTGTAGACCTGTCAGGGCATGGCTTCCATCCAACTTTGCAGGATTTCCTGACGGGGCCATGAGATGAATTAAATGCAGTGTGGGCACTTGGGAAAAGTGGTTGACCAAAATTTAGCGCCTGTAGCTGCACAATGATTTGAAAAGTTATAGATACATGTAAAGGAGATGTAATTGTAGTTAGTTGTTCTTTTGGGTCATTCCACAGGCAAGGGGAGTTTGTTGCAATTTCATACCTTGTAATGCATTACAAGAACCAGTTAGATTTGATACATTGTGCTAGAAGTTGAGCCTTTGATGTCTCTGATTGTGGTTCACCTATGAATATAATTAGTTATTTTGTGTCTATTTCTTCTACAGTGAATTCTTCTTCTTTTGTAATGGCTATTTAGCCTTCAAGATCAATATAGTCACTGATATTTTGCCTCTCTTTATGCTTTTACACTATGTTTATTTGAAATCTGTAAGCTTATTCTATGGATAAAATAGTCCCTCCTGTAGTTATAGTTTTCTGCTTCGAACCTCTGTTAAAGTTATAAGTCTATGTGAATCCATATCAATATTTGAGATCATTGTTGTGTTATGTTAGTTCCAACTAACACTCTAAATCTAGTGTGTCACCCCCCTTTTAATTTTAGTTTCTTCTTCCCCTTTTCCTTGTGAGCATAGCATTAGATTTAGTTATCATTCTCTAGACCTTAAGTCCAGAAAGAGGAACTGACCTTCTCTGGAGGTTTGGTCTCAACTGTAAGGTCCCACACCTTGAGACCAATCCCATTGTGTCATTGGAGTGCTTGAATAGATTCCAAGTAGGGTGCAATTACAAGCAATAATAGTTTCTGGCATGTCTAGTGGGACCAGTTTGATGAGCTTTATCATCCATTGAAGGATTTGGTGTGTTCTTCAGTGTATTTTTCCATTTGGGGTAGTCTTATTCAACACCATGGTGAATTTGTTGATCAGTTCCCTGGTCTAAGTAGTCCATGTGTTTAAAGATTCCTCAAAGATCAAAGTTTGGTGATGCTTTTAGTCTTTTCTAGCCTTTAGGGCTCCCAAATCACCTGGTAACTCTTCTTGGTATGTATCTAGTTTTCTCTAGATGCAGACTTGTTTTTCTATGTTTTGAAAATTTTCTATGGTTATCTAGCATTTTGATGCTCCAAAATGTCAAACTATTATGGGAGTTATGGTTATTCCCCTTTGCGCAACTAGAATGGAAAATATATGTTGGCAAGAGACACTATATGGATTCATGGTTGTTGTCATTGATGGCAACAAAGGTCATCCCACATATCCGCAAGTCATAATGTGTCTCTACCGGAAGTCAGAATAAAGATTGTTGTGGTCCGATGAACAAGAACAGAGCATGTGGCAAGGTCCGACAGATTGATCCGGATCTCTCAGAGGAAGTGTCTTGGTGCAGTGCGGATTTGGGGAAGTCAAGAGGACTACCTTTAGTGGTATATTCCAAGGATTTAGCCTCCGGAGATGGACAAGGAAAAAGATATGAATAGTTGAGTACCGGATTCCTGAGACACAGTCAAAACAGAGGAAGAACTGACTGACAGAGTATCAGACTACTTTCCGGATGTGTTACTGTTGATGATAAAAGTTGTGAAGGCATGAATCATGTTTGGCCGACATGATTAATGATATCTACTAGTATATGCTTGATCCGCATTGCTTGGTGAGCAAGGATTCAGCCGACAGAACAAAGTTTGTAAGAAACTAGACTATTCCGGATGCCGACTAGAAAAGTGATGAAATTACTTGTGCGGATATATATAGAGGATGGATTTAGTTGTGAAGTGTGTGAAGGAATTAATATATATGCGAATAAGTCTAGAACAGAGCAGAAGTAGCAAAAAGGATCCGGTATGTGAAAGATAGCAGAATAAAGAACAGAGGAAAGATGAAGTGCAGCAGATCAGTGTACTGAGCCTAACCAGAACTGAACTCCAGCATATGCAGATGCTTCCAATCAGTTCAAGACTGTGATTCTTATCACTTTGTAGACAGTGTGTCTTCTTGTAGGCAGTGGGCCTCTTGTGAGCAGTGTGCTCGGGCAGTGAGCCCTAATTAGCAAGTGCCATTTTGTAAATTCCTATTCTTCTAACAGAGAATAATTTTTGGGTTAATCACCCCGTGGTTTTCTCCCTTAACAGGGTTTCCACGTCAAAAATACTGTGTCATGTGTTTCTTATTTCATGATAATGTTTTTGTGTTTGATTCAATGTTGCATCAATTAAAAAGAAAGTTCAAAAAGGGAAATAATTAGGATAACTAATTCACCCCCCCTCTCAGTTATCAACAATTGGTATCAGAGCTAAGTTCCTCCTAATAGAGCCTAACAGCTTGAGGAAGATCTGGGAACTCAAATGGATGCATATGGTTTAAGGGAGCAACTCAAGACTGCCCTTGAGGATCTTGAACAGTCAAATTCTGAAGTCAATGAATTAAAAGAAAGACTCAAACAGGCTGATGAATTCATGAGAGAATTAAAAGACAAATTAAGTCTCTCTATGAAAAAGAGAAAGGAGCTGCTCCAACAGTTGGCAAGACAAAGTGAAGAAAGCAATACAAATGAAGAATTGACTGAGCAAACCAAGTTATGTGAAAAGTTATCAAAAGAAGTCATTATGTTAAGACATGAAATGGAATCAGGAACTATAAAGTTTACTCAAGAGATTGAAGAAAAAAGAAAGGCTGAAGACAATCTAAGACAATCTCTTAAAGAAAAATCAGAAGAATGCCACCAGATGGACAGGATTATCAGACATCTTGAATCTGATCTTGAAGATGCCAAAGATAATGAAGAAAAACTTGAGGATCAAATTGCCTCTCTCAAAAGAGACCTTCAAACAACAAATGAATATAAAGAGAAATTCAAGATAAGTTCTGCTCAACTTGAAGTTCTTCTTGGAAGTCAAAAGAGGACAGATGACAAGTATGGTTTGGGATATGAGAAAGGAGAAAGCTCCGGATCCGGTCAGAAGAATCTTGGATCAGAAAATCCAAGGAGCAGGCCTAGAAGACCTCCGGTAAGACAGCCAAATGCTCAAAGATATCCATCCTTCAATGGATACTGCCACAGCTGCAACCACTTTGGTCACAAAGCTAATCAGTGCAGAATGAGAATGAATCAGATTAATTCATCCTTCTCCGGACAGTGCTTCAACTGCAAAAGGTATGGACACAAATCCCATGAATGCAGAATTATGCAAGTAAACAAATCATTCAAAGGTAGATGCTTTACATGCAATAGAGTAGGTCATATGGCTAATCAATGCAGATCAAGAGGATATCAGTCAAATATGCAAAGAAATGTTATTTGCCAAATCTGCAATAGGTCCGGTCATAATGCTAAAGTCTGCAGAAACAAGAATCAGGACAAAAGAGGTCCGGTGTATAATCAGAATCAAGACAAGGGTAAACAAAAGATGAATGCGGATGAAGTTAGGAATCAGATGAGCAAGATTTGGGTGAAGAAAAGTTCAGAGAATGTAGAGGTTGGATCCGCACTAGACTCTGGTACTTCTTCCAGAAATTAAAAAGTGAGCTCAGGCTCAGGGGAGACTCAAAGAAAATCCTATTCCCCCAGCCAAACAAGTGGTGCCGGATGTGGCACAAGATGCGGATTAAAGGGTTTGCAGATATGAGTCTTGAGATGCTTCAGTCAAGTTTTCAGAGGTCCGCATGGAGTTATGAAGAAGCTGTGATCGATCAAATAAGACCTGTTCAGGGAGATGCTCCGGTATGACAAAGGATTACAAAAAGGTCCGGAGAGATCCGGAAGTGCACTATCTTGTTCTGCGGATTGGACAGAGTGTTTGGGATGTTCTTGTAATATGTTACCTCGATTTATTCATGATTGAAAGATCTGGATGATATTCACAGATCAGGACTAATCCAGGATACTCCAAGCTATCCAGACAAGGCAAACTAGAATAATGTAGGTGAAGCATTTATTGCAGACAGATATTAGGGTTCGCGGAGCAATATAAGGGATTTCTCAAAAGTCATTTGCTCATTCTGCACTCAAGAAGAAGCGAATAGTGGAGCTCTGCAACAAGATTCATCAAGCACACCAAGGATCTCCTGCCGAAGTCATTGCATAAAGAAATCAATCCAATCACTCCGTGCAAATCGAAGGCGCATAAGGTATTCTCCGTTTTTCATTACCTCACTGCAAATCTTTGAAGAATGGCTACTCCAAATATAGTTAAGATCTCTGATAGACCTCGCCCCTCATTCAAGAAACATCCTTACAAATCATTGGAGGTAGATCCACTAGGAGCCTTCTCTAGTGTTCCTCATGGTGTATTGCATACGGAAGATATTAGGGTTTACATGCATGCGAATCTTGAAGACTTTGGAGAATCAAAACTGATGGATATCTATCACAAACAATTGATAGATGACTCCTTTGAGATCAAACCTCAGTATAAAGCCATCCAGGACAAACACTTTGCACAGTGCATTCATTTCCCCTGTTTTGAAGAAGATGAATGGGTCCGTTATGTACTAAGTAGAGTACATGACAACTTCCTATGGTTGAACAAGCCCTTCAAGATCACCAAGGACACAATTAGGGCTGTAACCGGTCTGCACTCATCCGGTGGATTACCTGTTCTCAAATCTATCAAAAATCAGACAGTCAGTGATGCAACCGGATCCAAGTTTGACAAGAGAGCTATGACAGTTGATGACATCATTGAACCGGATGTCAAATTTGCAGCTATGATAATTGGTTACAAAATCTATCACTCCAGTAGGGAAAATTCAGTACCGGGAACTGCAATCTACACAGCCTATCAGATGTTAAAGGAGAATGCAGACTATGACTTGTGCGAGCTTCTAGTAAACTAACTCTTTGAAAATCTGCAGAAGATTAAGAAGGACAAGAAAAACTCCTTCAAATATGGCAATCTGATCCTTTGTCTCTTCTTTTACTACATGAATGAGCTTCCCGGATCCAGTGGATGGATATGGCAGAATGACAGACCGGTTGCCATTCAAATCAGAGACTATTTGCATGGACTTGGGGATGCAAAAGCAAGAAATACAGCTCTATGGGGTTACTTCAAGAACTTCCAAAGCATGATGCATGCAAGAGAAAGAATACCCCAATCCCTTGTTGAAAAATACAAAGACATAGTATGCTTCATGGTAGAAACAGATCAGTGTCTGATGGAGGCAGTGGAGCCAAGGACTGTCTGGATCATGCCTATGGGGTATGAAGTGGATGAACAGATAGTAGAGCTGCATGTTCAACACATGCTAAGCCAGCCCAAAGATCCTAAGGCAGAAAGGTTTGGAACCTTTGAGGAACTGAGTGTAAAGTTACATGTAGAACTCAGGGAACCGGAGATAAAGAGGAAGGTAAGAAAAGAAGTTGAGCATATTGCTCAAGGCCTAGGCATCTCAAAAGAGGCACTTGATGCCAGCAGGGAAAAGAGGAGGAAGGCTGAGGAAGAAGAGAAAAGTAAAGAAAGTGTTCCGGTTGAAACTCCCACCCGGACCAGATCATCAAAAACATCTGCACCTCCCTCAACCAAAAGTTCAAAACCGGAAGTCCAGGCATTCGGTAAAAGATCCAAGACAAAAGCAACAAGGGCTTATGAAAGCCAAAAGGATGAAGAGGAAACAGAGTCAGATGAGGGAGTAAAAGAAATAAAGAAGCAGAAGAAGAAAGGATCCGGTAAACCCTCCACAGGACAAGACAAGGAAGAAATGGCAGAGGTATCTGTTGAAAAGTCCACTCTGTCTCTAGAGAATGTAATCAAGTCGGTCACGGTGGATGGAAATCTTCAACCAATGACTGAATCTTATGATGACTTCAGTGAGGCTGACCAAAAGACTCTGCAGGAAGCCACAGTCAAATATCTGAACATATACAATAAGGCTTTCATTGAGATCATATCTCTTATTCCTAAAAGCCTAGAAAAGGAATTAGAAGTAAGAAAGAACAATGCTCATGCAAAAGATCTTGAGATCCGGGAGCAGATAGCTATTCAGCTATATCCTCAAATTGATCCCAAGACAATGAACATAATCTTCAAGGACTGCAAAGATGAGTTCAGAAGTAAAGCCAGGATGAATCAACTCATGCTTGGTGAGACTGACAAAGTGGCCCAAGAGACAGAAGAGATCCTCCGGAAGGCCTTCAAAAGGTTCAATCTTCCTGTTGTAGAGGACTTAGGTGCAGAAACAGCTGCGGATTTAGAATCATCTGTTCCGGAAGAAGTGGGCCCTGAACAGACAAGCATCTCTCCTTCGGTTTCCCCTACAGTCTCCGGATCCAAAGAAGAAGAGAAATTACAGGAGAAGGAAGCAGGGGTGGAAGACAAAGAGGTTGACAGTTTCAAGACTGCAGAAGAAAAGAAACATCCGTCTCCGGCAAGAGACACTGCACAAACTGTTCAACAATTTTTTAGTAAAGCCACTATAGAAATTGATGAACCAGACCTGCTAAAAGGACCCTTAGATTTTGACTCTTTGTCACCGGTGCAAACAATGAAAATAGCCTCATTTGCAAATGAGAAAGTCAAAGAAAAGCTGCTGAAATCTCACATGGAAGACTGTGAGCTTATGGAGGTAGCATCTGGAGTGCTAGAAAAGATCATGCCATCCTTTCAAAAGGATCCCATAGCCTCCTCTTCTGGTAATCTCAAAACCTTAGTCAGCAGTGTTAGTACACATTTTGAATCTCTAGAAAAATCTGCTGAAGAAAAGGTCCGGAAGGAATATTTGGATAAGAGATTTTCAGAAGTATTAGAATTAATCTCTAAAGATAGGAAGATTGTGAGTATTGGAATAAAGAGCTTAGAGAATGCTCTTAAGGATGGCGGTGACATTTACAAATTTTGTATATCCTGGCCAAAGGCAACAGCAGCAATTGATAAGAAAATAAAAGAGGAACAGGACAAGCTACAAAGCTTATCTCAAAGTTTTGATCCTCTCTCTTCCTCCATAATAAATCAAGAATGTCAGACTATTGCAGTCTTGAATGAAATAAAGAATCTTGAGAAGGAAAGGAAGAATATCACTAACCGGATGGGAGAACTTAGAAGGATTATAATCCCTAAGTTGGAAACTATGCATGAGGCCATTAGTGATGCTCAGACCACCGCCCAAACAAAAGATCCGATAGATCTCAAGCGGGCAGAAGCTTTTGCATTTTTGTTGAGTGGTCACATTTCAATTTTGGACAGAATGAAGCAAAGTTGGGCTACAGAAATGATCCAATTGCAGACATCCTTTGCAGACATTCTTCAGTATATGTGAGTATGTAAATATGCGGCTATGTATAGAAAATTTTTGAAAATTTTGGTGTGCGGACCCTACCCTTTGCCATTGATGTCAAAGGGGGAGTGAGGAGTAGTGAAAAATGAGGAATCCAACTAAGGGGGAGTTCCAAAAATTGTATATAAAGACAGAGCATCAGCAAAGGGGGAGCATAGTGAAAACACTTAGTCATTTTTCACTAAGTGTTGCCATCAATGCCAAAGGGGGAGATTGTTGGCAAGAGACACTATATGGATTCATGGTTGTTTTCATTGATGGCAACAAAGGTCATCCCACATATCCGCAAGTCATAATGTGTCTCTACCGGAAGTCAGAATAAAGATTGTTGTGGTCCGGTGAACAAGAACAGAGCATGTGGCAAGGTCCGACAGATTGATCCGGATCTCTCAGAGGAAGTGTCTTGGTGCAGTGCGGATTTGGGGAAGTCAAGAGGACTACCTTTAGTGGTATATTCCAAGGATTTAGCCTTCGGAGATGGACAAGGAAAAATATATGAATAGTTGAGTACCGGATTCCTGAGACACAGTCAAAACAGAGGAAGAACTGACTGACAGAGTATCAGACTACTTTCCGGATGTGTTACTGTTGATGATAAAAGTTGTGAAGGCATGAATCATGTTTGGCCGACATGATTAATGATATCTACTAGTATATGCTTGATCCGCATTGCTTGGTGAGCAAGGATTCAGCCGACAGAACAAAGTTTGTAAGAAACTAGACTATTCCGGATGCCGACTAGAAAAGTGATGAAATTACTTGTGCGGATATATATAGAGTATGGATTTAGTTGTGAAGTGTGTGAAGGAATTAATATATATGCGAATAAGTCTAGAACAGAGCAGAAGTAGCAAAAAGGATCCGGTATGTGAAAGATAGCAGAATAAAGAACAGAGGAAAGATGAAGTGCAGCAGATCAGTGTACTGAGCCTAACCGGAACTGAACTCCAGCATATGCAGATGCTTCCAATCAGTTCAAGACTGTGATTCTTATCACTTTGTAGACAGTGTGTCTTCTTGTAGGCAATGGGCCTCTTGTGAGCAGTGTGCTCGGGCAGTGAGCCCTAATTGGCAAGTGCCATTTTGTAAATTCCTATTCTTCTAACAGAGAATAATTTTTGGGTTAATCACCCCGTGGTTTTCTCCCTTAACAGGGTTTCCACGTCAAAAATACTGTGTCATGTGTTTCTTATTTCATGATAATGTTTTTGTGTTTGATTCAATGTTGCATCAATTAAAAAGAAAGTTCAAAAAGGGAAATAATTAGGATAACTGATTCACCCCCCCCTCTCAGTTATCAACAATATATGCCTCCCCACCAGCAATATCAGACCCAAGACACCTATATTTTTATGCCATATGCCTCTATGTTAGCAGAATATCAACATCCTCATGATGCTTACCTCCCACCCACCCCTGCTCATTCTTCTTATTAGTGTAATAATTTCTATTATCAAACCAAAGAAGACTACCTTGCTCTGCTAGAGATTAGGGGATGTCTGGACAATATTAAAAGAAATATGGGGTATAATTGGTTGTAGGAAGCCTTTAATTTTAACATCAGAAATGAGGGTGATGTGATGTAGATACTCCAAGGTTTCCAATGGGAGTGGTATGAGGTTCATGGAATGATGGAGTATGAACGACAACAAGATGAGCTTGTTATTAGGCCCATCTTCAACAATTGTAGATGGATGTAGAGGAAAAAGCTTATCGGGAGTAGATTTCTATACAACTTGCAACCTTATCTAAGGAGTAGTTAAGGCAAATGCTTGCTAAGGTAGAGAGCCGGGAAGCCCAATGAGTCCCCTCCATTCCCAATTTTAGACAACCCCTCCCTTCTACACAAGTTCATCCTACAACTGAAATAATTCCCAAATTCAATATCCTAAGCTTCACGCAAGGGAAACCCTCTGAACCTCTAAGACAACCTTCTAATTTCAAAATCCTAAGTTTCAGAGGCCCTCAGCTTTCATGAGAGTTTGTTCCTATGAAAATATAGGATATTATTCCTTAGGAATGATCCTCTCAAGGATCCCTTCCTATCCCCATCCCATGTCAGCCCTCTTGTCCTAGCACTAAATCACTCTTAAAGGATGTACCTATTTTTTGTGAGATACTAGGTTTTATGAGCTAGAAAGGGTCGTGTTTGAGGTAGCTGTGAAGCAACCTATTATTTGTGAACCCTTGCATGCTATTAAAATTGAATAGTCAGACCTACTGCAAGAAGAAGTTAAACCAGATCTAATAGAGCAACATTGTACTAAGCATAAGGTTAGTGTTGATTCAGGTATAGGCTTGAGTCCCTTAGATTTTGGCTCATTTGAGGAGTTTTCCCATGCTCTGAACAAGATGAATGAAACCAAAATGCAAAGAAAGCATGGTGAAGAGGTCCAATTACAGAGGCATCTCAAATAGAATCCAATAGAGTTGCAGTCAAATGATGAGGGTATTGAAGAGGAGATTGTTGTGGCTATTCCTAAGGTGGATGATGTCGCTCTATTTCATGAACAGTCCAATTACATTGAAGATGAAGAAGGCATGCAAATACCAACATTAGTTGCAGTTATGGGGTGACATAAGGACATTGAAGATGATGGCAAGTTGTTGCAAGTGGAGGCTTAAAATGACAATGAGGTCCCAACTCATGAAGAGGGGCATGTAAGTAGCTCTATTCTGGAAAGTGTAGAAATTAATAAAGCCAAGGTGGACCTTCTCATACCTGCATTCTTTGAGGAGCTTGAAGACCTCTTTTTGGATGAGATAGATCTTTTTTGCTCAAGATGTGACATTAAAATGGCATCCCCTGAGGGAGATTTCTCTATTGAGCATGTGCAGGGCTTATTTTTTTAGCCTAATTTAGAAAATCATGAGCATCTTATGTACAAGGTGGAGGTAGCCATATTTCTAGTTGAGCCACAAGAGCCAGAGCATTCAGACCAGCAAGAAGAGAAAGAAACATAGCAGAGGCATGCGATCAACTCTATTGATTTGCATGTCATTTCAAGGGGATGTTCTATCAAACATTTGGCCCAACTAGAGACAGATAGTGAAGCATCACCACCTATCATGCTTACTTCAAAGCGTGAGGTTGAACATCAAGAAGGGCTAGATCAGCCCATTTATCCACTTCTAGGAAGCTATATTTCCAATCAGTGTAGGTGGATAGGTGATTTTTTCTTTGTCCTTGGGGAAGCATTTCATCAATTTGTTATATGTCAACCCTTTCCCCGTCTCTTGTTAGTTGTCCATAAGCTGGGAAAGCATTGTAAATTATTGAGAAAGGGCAATTATTTTGAAGAACCAGTTAATGGATTTGTTTACGGTCATTTCTGGTTGGTTAGTTTAGATTTAGGATAGGTTTGTTTTGAGTAGTTTTCCTTTCCTCTAAGTGCTCTTGCATAGGCTGCATCCTCATTAGGAGGTTGTTTTCCTTGTTTCTTTTCTATTCTTTTATTTTTTGGAGGCAGTTTTCAGTTCTATGTGATCATGTTATTGTAGTTTCTCTTTTGACTCTGTGCCCAATGGATTATATAAGGCCACTGGATTCCTTGTGTTTAGTAGGCAAACACCACAGCATAGTTGCCAAAATGTTGTCTTATTTTTCCTAGGCCAAGATAGCCCCAAAAATCCCAGCTTCTTCCATAAAAAATATCTAATCTGAGAAAGCTTAAATGGAAGAAGGTCTCCTTTTGAAAATCCCAAAATTTCTAAGTATTTTTCCATTGATTTTCCTTAGTTGGCAAAATTTGAGTTTGGTGAACTTTTGTTTCACAGATCGACAGGTTCACCGATTGGCCGATTCACTGACTAATGGAACCAAATAGGTGAGTGGAATTCTCTAAGGCAAAAGGAAAGTTTTCCTTAGTCGGAAAAATTTGAGGTTAGCAAACTCAAAGTTCACCAATCGGCAAGTTTGCCAACCAAGGAAAGTGTGTCAAAGAAGAGACAAAGACAAAAGAGTTTGCCTTTATCACCAGAAATTAAAGTTAGCAAACCTCTTGGTTTGCCAATTGGCAAAATCACTAACTAAGCAAGAGACAAAGACAAAGATAAGGTGATGGTTCATGGCGAAGGAATTTTGTAGACCAAAGGAAAGAAAAGGTAAGATCAGCTAAGTGGTCTGCAGGGTAAAGGTTCATGAAATAGATGGTTTGCCGTTGGTAGGTTTTGCCAATGTAGGAAGCTCCAACCAAAGAAGAAGGAGGCCAATGGCCAAGGTGAGAAGAGATAAACACATGATAGAGTTGTCAATAAGGCAAAAAGCAATAATAAAGGCAAGAGGAAGAATGGTTTGTGAAAAATAAAGTTTGCTGATAAGGCCCAAAAATTAAAGCAAAGATCAAATAGAAAGGGAGAAATTGAGGAATAAACAAAATTGCAAACTCATCGATCAGTTTGTGACTTCTCTAGTTCATTGATAAGGCAATTTTCGGATTAGAGGCCCAAAATGAGAAAACAAAGAGAACTCAATGGTTTTCCAAATGAAGATTTCTCTAACCAAAGGGGGATAAGAGAAGGAAAGTGAAGAAAGCAATAAGGAGAGGAGTTCACCAAATGGTAAATTTGCTGATAATGGAGAAAATCAAGGTGCTAGAAGTAGAATTAAACTATGAAATACTTTAAAGTGTTGTAAAAGATTTTGAGGGATGCGACTCCCTGAAGTCGCGCCATTATTGCAGGTTGAGGAGGCACTCATAAATTAATGTTGCAGGCCAGGGCCGAATGAAAGTGGTTGACACAGTGAAATTCTTCAATGCATTAGTACCAATGAGGGAAAAATGGATTTACAGGTGTTAGGGGAGTATTTTAGGCCTTCTCTCATTAATGTGGCCATACCCATGCATGCAGGCAATCTTCTTCTATTTTTTTTGTAGACTTGTCAGGGCATGGCTGTCGTCCAACTTTGTAGGATTTCTTGATGGAGCCATGAGATAAATTAAATGCAGCATGGGTACCTAGGCAAAGTGGTTGACCAAAATTTAGTGCGTGTAGTTGTATAGTGATTTGAAAAGTTATATATACATGTAAAAGAGATGTAATTGTAGTTAGCTATTCTTCTAGTTCATTCCATAGGAAAGGGGAGTTTGTTGCAATTTCAAACCTTGTAATGCATTACAAGAACCAGTTGGATCTAATACATTATGCTTGAATCCGAGCCTTTGATGTCTCTGATTATGGTTCACCTATGAATGTAACTGGTTATTTTGTGTCTATTTGTTTTGCAATGAATTCTTCTTCTTTTGTAATGGCTATTTAGCCTTCATGATCAATATAGTCACTGATATTTTTCCTCCCTTTATGCTTGTACACTGTGTTCATTTCAAATCTATAAGCTTATTCTGTGGATAAAATGGTCCCTGTTGTGATATGGAGCCTAATCAGAATCAGAGGTTAAATTTACCTCACTTTTATTGGTGTGGTTTCCCCACAAATCATTTAATGAGGTCAATGGGTAGCGCCCCTTGCGGGGTCCAGGGGCAGCGCCCTCGAAACCTCACACTATTTTTTATTATTTTATAAAGGCATCGGGAGTTATTTTTCTATTGGCTGACATTAAAAACACCCTATTTTGTAACTGACATAAGGCTTGATAAAAGTGGCTAAGGGTTAGGGCTTCTAATGATGTATTGTTGCATTTTGCAACGGTATTGAGTTGCAGGGATTGTTGGTTGTAATCAATTTTGATTTACTAGATAATAATATTGGACTCTCTATTGGTGGATGTAGCCTGAGTTTGGGTGAACCATGTTAAAACTTGTCTCTCATTATTCTTATTTCTTGGTATTTTCATTCCTCTATTTAATCTTTATTTGCATTTAATTGATATCTTCTACCAGCTAACCCTAACAACTGGTATCGGAGCAGGTTGTGTTTAATTATCATCTGTAGGAAGAGTCTCACAGTTAAGTTGGAGCAATGGCGGACGAGGGTAAATTGAAGGTAGATAAATTCAATGGGTAGAACTATTAGTTATGGAAGATGCAGATGGAAGATTATCTCTATCAGAAGGATTTATGGAGGTTGTTGGAAGGAGTAGCCAAGAAACTAACAACAATGACTGATGAGGATTGGGAACTTTTAGACAGAAAGGCACTGGGAACCATTCATTTGTGCCTGGAACCATCTATGGCATTCAATATAATAGAAGAGAAGACAACAAGTGTACTGATGAAAGCTTTGGCTAAATTGTATGAAAAACCCTTACCCTCAAATAAGGTATTTCTCATGAAGCATTTGTTTAATCTAAAAATGATTGAAGGTAGATTTGTGACAGATCATTTAAATGAGTTTAATACGATTACTAGTCAATTTACTTCTATAAAAGTGAAATTTGGTGAAGAGGTGAGGGATCTCTCAGTTTTATGTTCTTTGCCAAAAAGATGGAATAGCTTGGTAATGGATGTACGTAACTCTGTCTTTGGTTCAAACACTTTGAAATTTGATGATGTTGTTGGTGTTATCCTTAGTGAGGAAATGCAACAGAAAAGTTCAAGAGGGTCCACATTAGGTAGTGTTTTGAATGCAGAAAGTAGGGGCAGATCAAAGGAGAGAGGGAAAGGTTATGGAGGTCATGGGAAGTCATGAGGAAAATCAAAGGACAAGAGGTACCAATCTAGAGGACAGAAGGATTGCTAGTACTATGGGAAACTAGGTCATCTGAAGAGAGATTGCTGGTCTCGGAAGAATAAAGGAGATAAACAAGAAGGCAATAAGGAGGCAAATGTGGTAAGTACTAAATCTGAAGATGATACTTTAATTCTTTACCTAGATAATGTCGATGAGTCATGGGTTTTAGATTCAGGGGCCTCATTTCATGCTACACCCCATAGAAGTTATTTTCTTGATTATGTCCAAGAGGATTTTGGGCTGGTTTATTTGGGAGATAACAAACCTTGTTATATTGTTGGAAAGGGAAGAATCAAGATTAATTTGCAAAATGGGAGTCATTGGCTACTACAAGAGGTAATGCACGTTCCAAGGCTGAGTAGAAATTTAATTTTAGTAGGGCAGCTAGCTGATGAAGGTTGCATTGTTGCATTTACTGATAAATATTGGAAGGTTTCAAGAGGTGCCTTAATAGTAGCAAAAGGTGTGAAAGTAGGCACCTTATATCTTTGTACAGGTCATATTGTTCCTTCTACTTTAACTATTGTAGAGAAAAAATAAATAGGTTCAGGAACAGTTGCTGCAAGTTCACAGAAAAAATACTAAAACAATTGCTGTAGGTTCTGAGACAACACTATGGCATAACAGACTTGGGCATATGAGTGAAAAGGGTATGAAGGTACTTCATTCTAAGAAAGTTTTACTAGGTTTGAAATGTATTAATATGGATTTCTGTGAAAGTTGTGTGTAGGGCAAACAAAGGAGAGTTAGTTTTCTCAGGGATGGGAAGCAAAAGAAAGATGAAAAGTTGGAGCTTGTGCATATAGATGTATGAGGACCGGCTCAGGTATCTTCTCTTGGTGGCTCTCAGTATTATATTACATTCATAGATGATACAACTAGGAAGGTTTGGATTTATTTCCTTAGGTAGAAATTTGATGTATTTGAAACATTTAAGAAATGAAGAAGCTTGGTTGAGAATGAGATGGGGAAAAGATTAAAATGTCTTAGATTTGATAATGGTGGTGAGTATTGTAGCAAAGAATTTGAGGATTATTGTTCCTTTAATGGAATTCGTAGGTAGAAAATAGTTCTAGGGACTCCACAAGAGAATGGAGTGGTTGAACGCATGAATAGGACAATAATGGAGCATGCAAGGACCATGAGATTACATGCTGGGCTGCCTTTAAACATGTGGGTAAAGGACGTCAGCACCACTGTATATTTAATTAATAGAGGTTCTTCAATTCCTTTGGGCTATGGTATTTCGGAGGAAGCATGGACAGGTCACAAGGTGAGTTATTCTTTTTTTGAAACCTTCGGATGTGAAGCATTTGCACATGTAGATTTTGAAAATAGAACCAAATTAGATGCAAAATCAAAAAAATGTACTTTCATTGGATATGGTATTGATGAATTTGGTTATAGGATTTGGGATTTTGAAAATTAAAAAATTGTGAGAAGCAGAGATGTTATATTCAATGAGAAGGTGTTGTACAAAGATTAGTTGTAGCAGCATGAGAAGAAAAAAAGGATTATGTGGTGCCAGATGATACTCCAAATAGTGATGTTCCAGTGGTTCCTCATGCTCCTCAACAGCAACAAGAAATGCCACAAACTCCAGTGAATGTTAGACAGTCAACAAGGCTAAGTAGACCTCCTGAAAGGTTTTCTCCCTCTTTGTATTCTATTGTGTTAACAGATGCTGGTGAACCAGAAGGGTATGATGAAGCTATGCAGGTGGATACAAAGGTTCAGTGGGAGCTTGCAATGAAAGAAGAAATGGACTCCTTGCTAAAAAATTAGACTTGGGAATTATGTAAGTTGCCTCCAGGTAAAAAGGCTTTACCAAACAAATGGGTTTATAGGTTGAAAGAGGAAGCTAGAGGTAAGAACATATTTAAAGCTAGGTTAGTTGTAAAAGGATTTGCACAGAAAAAAGGCATTGATTTTGATGAGATTTTTTCTTTAGTTGTTAAGATGACTTCTATTCATACTGTTTTAAGTATTGTGGCTGCTGAAGATTTGCATTTGGAACAGCTAGATGTGAAAACTACCTTTCTCCATGGTTATTTGGAGGAGATATATATGGAACAACCCCAAGCATTTGAGGTCAAAGGTAAGGAGAAATTGGTGTGCAGATTGAAGAAGAGTTTGTACGGCCTGAAACAAGCACATCGGCAATGGTATTTGAAATTTGATAGTTTTATGGCTAAGCAAGGCTACAATTGGTGTAATTTTGACCATTGTGTTTATTTTAAGAGGTTGGATAATGATGACTACATTGTTTTATGTTTATATGTTGATGACATGCTTGTAGCGGGGTCTAACATGGATCACATAAGAGAGTTAAAACAATAGTTAGCACAGTCATTTACTATGAAGGATTTAGGGGCAGCAAAACAAATCCTTGGTATGAAAATTTGTAGAGATAAAAAGAACAAAAAATTGACTCTATCTCAGGCTGATTATGTTGAAAAGGTGTTGCAGATATTCCATATGGAGAATGCAAAAGCTGTCAGCACACCTTTGCCTAGTCATTTGAAATTGACTAAGGATATGTGTCCAAAGACACAAGAGGAGGAAGAAAAAATGTCTAAGGTACCATATGCTTCAATTGTAGGAAGTTTAATGTATGCCATGGTATGCACGAGACCAGATATTGCACATGTTGTAGGAGTAGCAAGAAGGTATATGAGTCATCTCGAATTAGAGCATTGGAATGTAGTAAAATGGATTCTCAGATATTTGAGAGGTGCATCCAATAAACACTTATGTTTTGGGGCTTCTAATATTGATTTAGCAGGTTATGTAGACTCAGATTTGGCAGGAGATATTGATACCAGGTGGAGTACTATAGGTTATGTCTTTACTGTAGGTGGGATAGCAGTGAGTTGGATCTCACGGTTGCAAATGATGGTTGCTTTATCCACTACAAAGGCAGAGTATGTATCTACAATACAGGCAAGTAAGGAGATGATATGGCTACAATATTTCATGGAAGAATTGGGAAAACAACAAGCTAACAATTATTTGTATATAAACAGTTAGAATGCCATACATATTGCAAAGAATTTTGCCTTACATTCAAAGACCAAACACATACAGCTCAGGTATCACTTCATCCGGTCAATGTTGGATGATGGACAGTTATGACTGGAAAAGATCCATACAGATGAAAATCTAGTGGATATATTTACAAAGGCAATAACAAAGGAGAAGCTGAGCTCCTCTTTAGCTTTGGTTGGTCTTCAAGACTAAAAACAACAAAAATAAAACAACAGAGTCCAGGGTGATTATTTCCAGTGGGAGCTACAGGGTTAGCGGTGTTATGATCAGTCTCCAAATGGGAGATGATATGGTGTGGAGTCTAATCAGTCTCTAAGTGGAAGATTGTTGTGATATGGAGCCTTATCAGACTTAGAGGTTAAATTTACCCCATTTTTATTGGTGTAGTTTCCCACAAATCATTTAATGAGGACAAGGGGCAGTGCCCCCAAAACCTCACACGATTTTTTATTATTTTATAAAGGCATTGGGAGTTATTTTTCTATTGGTCGACATAAAAACCCTATTTTGTAACTAACATAAGGCTTGATAAAAGAGGCTAAGGGTTAGGGTTTCTGATGATGTATTGTAGCATTTTGCAGTGGTATTGAGTTGCAGGGATTTCTAGTTGTAATCATTTTTGATTTACTGGATAATAATATTGGACTCTCTGTTGGTGGATGTAGCCTGAGTTTGGGTAAACCATGTTAAAACTTGTCTCTCACTATTATTATTTTTGTGTATTTTCATTCCTCTGTTTAATCTTTATTTGCATTTAATTGATATCTTTTGTCGACTAACCCTAATAGTCCCTCTTGTAGTTACATTTTTTTGCTTCGAACCTCTATTAAAGTTGTAGGTATGTGTGAATCTATATTAATATTTGAGATCATTGTTGTGTTATGTCAGTTCCAACTAACACTCTAAATCTAGTGCATTACCCCCCTTTTAATTTCAATTTCTTCTTCCCCTTTTCCCTCTGAGCATAGCATTAGATTTAGTTATCATTCTCTAGACCTTAAGTCTAGGAAGAGGAACCAACCTTCTCTGGAGGTTTGGTCTCAACTATAAGGTCCCACACCTTGAGACCAATCCCATTGTGTCATTGGAATGCTTGAATATATTTTAAGCAGGGTGCAATTCCAAGCGATAATAGTTATTATGGCTCAATATTTTTGGACCATCTCAAGCCATAACACTAGTGCATTATAACATGCTCATGTTATGTCTTATTTTGCATCCAAATGCCTTTTTGCCACTTTTTAGTGCCCCATCTTGGTGCACATACCCAATGACTAACACAATGCTAAAAGGGTGGGATGATCACTCTCACTATAATAAATATGCAATAAATACAAATGATGTGATTAATTTTGTATAGATCAAGGACCCACAATATAATTGAACAAGAAAGGGGTAACCTAAAACATTAAACCTTAGTAAATTATCCTTGAAATAATCACATCGATAAATTTTCTTATAGTTATATTAAAATTATTTAATTGTGGTTGTTAAGGGCATGGTGTGCTAGTTAAGTCATGGTGTTGTTATGGTGGCCACTAGTGTTCAAACCCCCATTGAGCTAATGGGTTTGTGGGCTTTGTGCTCATATTGGACTGTTGTGTGTTTGCAATTTGAACAATGGTTTGGTTGGGGATATGACCCCCTATTTGTGGACCTAATGACTAGGCCATCATATGCCTAAGTTTAACAATAAAAAATACTTTAATTGTGAAAAGTAAATTGACCTTTATTTTTAGATATTTGTTTAGTTTGAAAGTATTTTTTTTAACTTGTATTAATATATCCATGCCTTTATGTGTTCCAAATGCACATTAAGGTGAAATTTGTAGTAATTAAAGCATTCAATGAGACAACTCCACCAATCCTCCTATTACATAATCCATGCACAAAAGTGATAAAACAATCACCCTATTTAGAAGGGAAAAAAATGATTAACCATTGAATGACAAGATGTTTAAGAATAACTAGTAACTTTCACAATAAATTGGTAAAAAATAGGACTCATTCAAATGGCTATGTACACATTTGATGGGTGCAAAGTTAACTCTTTGCTAGTAAGGGAATGAAAAAAAATAGGCATGCAAAATACAATATTTTTATCTTTACAGTAGCATAGATATATTAAATGCATCTAAATAAAAGACAATAAAAATGCTTATATCGGATTTGTAACATAAATTTAATAGGTGCCTCAAAATTAATACCTTTGAGCATTTTTAATAGATGTATTTAATATATTTATATTCTAGTTTATTAAGTTTTTACAACTGAACCTATGAATATAGACTTAGATGTATTTAATATACCTATCTATGCTAATTTATTAAATTTTTAAAACTTAAAAAAATAAAAATCTGACTTGCAAGAGTCTAATAATTTATATTAAGCTGGTTTTATCCACTCACTCCATTACAACCTTTCTACAATTATATCGTTAAAAATAGTCCAACTTCAATGTAGTGTTAGTGCAGTGCACGATACAAGACAAACACAACTAGTCACATTTAGACCATCCACTCCTAAATTCTCCTTAATTCACTGGATGACCAAATATAACTAAGATTGTTTGCACCAGTCCTTTTGTCGGTGAGTTGGATGAATGGTAGACGTGAGCTATGGAAGAATCTAAAATTAGATCATTCATCATGGTTGTTGGGATTAGGCGTGTCAATCACCTTGCAAGTTCTAATATTTGAAATATTTATTTATTTATATTTATTATGCATGCACATATTTTGGGCATATGCTTGGAGTGGCACTATGTGTCACTTGTAGTTTGTATTTTGGCAACTTTTTTTTATCACTTAGTGTCATGGAAGTTGCTAAAGGTAACTATGACAACTTGTAAGGTGTGTAAGAGTTGCTAAAATAGAAAGAGCTTGAAAAAAGAAATTACAATTGGAAAGTTGAAAAGAAAGATTTTAGGAGAGTGCAAAAGCATGATTTTAGGAGCCAAAAATGGAGTGCCATAATTGGAGAGTAAGTTATGATTTGAGTAACTTTCTATATTACAGTGGCTTTGATTCTCCATGACTAGGTGTTGTAACTCATGGTTTTGAGTTTCTATTTTGGTGGTTTCTTGTATTGGAACTTCAATAATTGAAGGCTTGAGGAGAAGTTTGAGTGAGGAGAGGAATTTTTGATGTAGGGTTATGCTGTTAGTTTTCCTTGAGAGGAGCAAGATGTAAATCTCCATGTTAAGGCTTTGAGCCTGCAAGTGTATTGTAACATATTTGTTGCTGCAGATTAATACATTGGTTCGATGCTTTGGACTGTGGGGTTTTTTACCCAAAAAGCTTCCCCACATATATTGGTGTTTCTTTTCTTCTGTCTATTTTCTTCTTCTTTCATGTTCTTAAAGTGTTAATTTACATGTCCTTATGTTGCTGAAATTTTCTTAGATTTGTAAGCTACATTATCTTTCCTCTAAGGGTTAATATGATGGGAAATCAACTATGTTTGTTTCCGCTTTAAGGGCATAGTAGTATGTGCTTGCATAAAGTTATTGAATATCTATTTAAGTAAAATATAGGATGTTGTAAGGTGCATGCTAGGTTCTTTTTTTCCTTTTAATTGGTATCAGAGCTATAGTGGTTCCATAGTTGCAAGAGATTGCATGTGTTGGTTCTATGGCGTTTAAGGTTCTGGGTATTTCTTTTGTTGTGATTTCTTAGCTTGGAAAGCTTGAGGGAATCTATAGGAAGGATATGGTTGATTATTAATCCTTGTTTGAGTGGAAGTCTTGTAGTTGATCTTATTTTCAGGTTACAGTAGGCATTTGAAGGATGGAGAAGATGGAGTATTATGGAGTTGACCATGTGGTTAGATTTAATATGATATTGTTTTGGAGCTCCTGTTTGATAGTATGTAATAACCCTCATGCATGGTAGTTATGTTCTTTCATTCTATGGTCATTTGCAACAAAGTATCCATGCTGGGTGTTTGTTCTTAGCTCCCTAATCACATCGAGAAACTTGGGTTTTCATGACGATGGTTTGATGTGATTATGTTGGGTGCTTGGTTTTAGTCCTTGGCATTGGAAGGCATTGTTTTGTTAACCTTGAATGCATGTAGGCTGTGGAGTTGATCATTGGATGATCTGAAAGCTTCTAAAATAGCCTAGCTCCTCTGTATGCTTATACATGGTGGTGGTTGTGGAGTTGGCCTACAAGTGGGCCTGGAGTTATTCGACCTCTTCTTCCTTTTGTTTGGTTGTACTTGCATGTATCGGTTTCATGTTGGTTGGATCTGAGGGTTTTGTAGATTTTCCGTTCAAAATCTATGGTTATGCTTATTTGTGTAATTCCATTATTCTAGTTTAACTATTTTGGTGGTTTTTAGACTTGTGGGTCTTTCAGATGATAAGTAGATATGGATTTGCATCTATGTCGGTGACATGGTGGTTTAATAGGTTTTACATGTTTAATCAAAACTTGTGGTTTTGTAGATCTACGGATAAACTATTTTTCAGATTATGAATCCTTGTTGGTGTTTCTGGATGCAAGATAGTTGCAGGTTTGCATGTATGCTTCGTGCATGGTGTGAGGAGGTTTGTAGCTTTCTCAGTGTAGAGAGTTTGGTATGTGATTAGTCACTCATCATTTCTACAGTATTTTCTTGATGGGTTCCTTGACTATGGTTACTCATATGTGGACTTGTTTGGCAAATCGAATGTAGTGATGATTTGGTGTTTGAGTCTTGTGGTCTACATGTTATCTTCTTGTTATCTTAGTTTGTAGGTTACTAATGTGATGATGAGTTTGCATGTTTCATGTTTGGGATCTACAAGTTATGCAGTTTTGTGGGCTGATCACCTATTTGATTGTAGTGGAATGACTTGGATGTGGACTATCTATATCCATAAGATTGATTCAGTATTTATGAAGACTTTGTTAGTTGGCCTTGTCTATGGTCATTTGTACAATGGTATGTTGCATTGGGATGAGAGGATGGATGATTAGAGTGCCTAGATAGTTGGTTATTGGGACTTCTAGCATGTTTATCATGATGTCATGGATAACTTGGTTACATAGTTTAGTGTGAGCTTTTGACAGTGATGGTTTTATCTTCTTGACATGGAGATATTGGTTCTACCTTATTCTATTGTACTTCTAGTATTGTAAAGGTTGATTATTATATTCTGTTAGAGCCATGGATGATCTTCATTCATAGGATGGTTATCACGATGCCTTGATAAGCTTGGTATCATAGTTTCAGTGGGAGCTTTGGCAATGATGTGGATCTATCACTTGGTGACGTATGTTCTTCTAAAGTGGTTGTAGGTGTCATGGTAAGGATTTTGTATTATGATTCCTATATGTTGTGAAATTGTTTTGACATCTTGAGTTCCATTGTCAGGGGTTGGTTATCTTCATGTGATCAAAGATGGTATTGTGCCATGATGGACTCTTATTTCTAAGATTAGAGTTTTGGCATGATGGTGCCCCTTTGGCAAGATATGTTCATTGGAGCAGGTAGTGATCTCCTAGGAGGAGATGTTAGATCATGATGTCATGTGTGTACATGTGGATTTTGTAGACATGTAGTGGGAGCTTTGATAGTGGTCTGGTAAAGTTCTCTTTGATTTTGAGTATTAATCATTTGTTTGAGGCTTCATGATTTTGCAAGATGCATTTGAAGTTGGCATGAATTGGTTGATGGATGCTCATGGATACTAGAGAGACTTGAGTTGAGGCTGGAGATCTCTTATTGTGGGGATCATGTGTTGGAATGATAAAATTTTAGCAAAAAGACCTTGAGGAGCCTTCACTTGGGTATAAAAATGAGTTCATGTTTGAACTTGAGAGAAGAATTTTCTTGGAGAGAGTCTATGAGGCTTGGTGTATCTTAGTGGATTATTCTCATTCCCCACTCTTAGTTTAGTCAGTAGAAAATGATCTAATAGGTATTGCCCATGTTATTTTAGATTCACAAATATGGATCTTGAGCTAAAGTTTCTAGTTTTGGAGGGTTCATTTGAGGATTACTTTGCATGGTTATCTCCTTAGGTATATGGTTTGATTTATAAGAAGTTTTGGAGATGTTATTGGGATTCCTATTTGTGGAATGACTCTTTTAAGTTTGATCTTCCTTTGCTAAACAAGCTTACACCCATTTTTGGTTATTTGATATATATATGTTTTGTTTGATCTTTTGAGATTGGATGTTTGGGTGTTGGTAAGGCTTTTCAGTTAGGGTTTTGTGAAGGAGATCTTACTTGGCACAACTTAGCACTTGGTGGTGTTGGTAGAAGGACATGATATGGTTTGCAATTTCTCTTTATGGTCTCATGTTTCTTCCTAGAGGTTTTTATTCATCTAGTATGATCATTGGGTTTGTGGTCATCTACTATTGTACTTTATTGTTTTTTAGCAACAATATATGTGTTCTTTTAATGTATATCATTTGAGATGTGAAGGACTTGGGAGAAGTGGAGGAGATCAAAGGTGAGAGAGCGAGCAGAAAACTATTTGTGGAAGTATGCTTTATTTTTGTAGTAGGTTGGTTGCAATTTGCAGATCATTGTGATTGTTCTTTGTATTACATGATTTGATTATAAGCCATACTTTTATGTAAGTGTTGATTGGTAGAATTTGTGTTTCTTTGGTTGGCATTGCTCATGCAGTATGATTCCTAGGATGTATGTATGTCTTTGGTAGATTATTTTTCATTGGACTGCAGTATCAAGGGTTTTTAGATTTTTTGCACATCAATAGTTTTGGTGTGTTTTTTATCATAGGAGATGGTAACGTTGAGCAAGACAGTGGATTATATAGGGATGAGAGCTGCAGTATGGGTTAGATATGTCATGTGTAGAAGTTCTATCAATGGTGGGTTTTTTAGTTGGATGTAAACAACTAGCTATGGTTGTTTTTCTAACTGTTCTGGAGCATTCTTGCTAGATCTTGTTTTGGAGGTGTTTGGACTTTAGAGTTGTTTTCTGGTAACGGGTTTGAAGTTGGATACATTGGTGTGTCTATGTGACATTTAGTGTTTCATAATGTTTTTGGAATCCTAATATTTGGTCATGTTGGTGATCACTTGGAAGATGTTGCAGGTGCTTCTGTAAAGCTCGTGAGCATAGTGGAGTTCAGTTGAAATAGTATGGTAACCTTAGTGTTTCACAGATTGGTTGTGTTTCCCTTTGGCTCTTGCAAGGTATACGAAAAGTGGGAGAATGTTGGGATTAAGTGTGTCATACACCTTGCAAGTTCTAATATTTGAAATATTTATTTATTTGTATTTATTATGCATGCACATATTTTAGGCATCCTGCTTGGAGTGGCACTATGTGTCACGTGTAGTTTTTTATTTTGGCAATTTGTTTTTTATCACTTAGTGTAATGGAAGTTGCCAAATGCAACTATGACAACTTGTAAGGTGTGTAAGAGTTGCTAAAATGGAAAGAGCTTGAAAAAGGAAATTACAATTGGAAACTTAAAAAACAAAGATTTTAGGAGATTGCAAAAGCATGATTGTAGGAACCAAAAATGGAGTGTTATATTTGGAGAGTCTGTTATGATTTGAGTAACTTTCTATATTATGGAGGATTTGATTCTCCATGACTAGGCATTATAACTCATGGTTTTGAGTTTCCATTTTGGTGGTTTCTTGTATTGGAACTTCTATAATTGAAGGCTTGAGGAGAAGTTTGAGTGAGGAGAGGATTTTTGGATGTAGGGTTATGCTGTTAGTTTTCCTCCAGAGGAGCAAGATGTAAATCTCCATGTTAAGGCTTTAAGCCTCCATGTGTATTGTAACATGTTTGTTGTTGCAGATTAATACATTGGTTTGATGCTTTGGAGTGTGGGGATTTTTACCCAAAAGAGTTTTCCCCACGTATATTGGTGATTCTTCTCTTTTGTCTATTTTATTCTTCTTTCATGTTATTAAAGTGTTAATTCATGCCGTTATACTGCTAAAATTTTCTTAGATCTGTAACTTACATTATCTTTCCTCTAAGGGTTAATGTGATGGGAAACCAACTATGTATGTTTCTTCTTTAAGAGCATAATAGTATGTGCTTACATCAAGTTATTGAATATCTATTTAAGTAAAATATAAGATGTTGTAAGGTGCATGCTGGGTTCTCTTTTCCCTTTTAATGGTGACAGCAAATGAAATATGATACATTGTCATACTCTGATCTCACGTACGTTTAGAGATAGATGTGAGGTTATGATGGATTCAAATCACAAATTCACTGTTAACACACATACGAGGTACACAATATGAATGATCACTCCTCATCATTTTAGAACTCCATGCTGGAGCACTAAGGTATTTGTTATTTTTTTACATGGTGCTTTGATAATCCTAGCTTTTCTCTGCAACCTCTCTTTGTACTTGTAGTAATACCATCCAACAAACCAACTTTGTGTCATAAATCTATGGGGTTGTACAATGTCTAAGACCACCCATCTTTTAATTCTCCCACATGGTGAGCGTATAATAACGAACTTATGTTAAACATGGGCATAATTCAGAGGATCAAAGCCACTCTTTGTGCTTTATATATGAGCATAATGTTTTATTATTGTGCAATTCTCTTGGCTTCCTTTGCTTGTTATTACAAAGTTTTGTTAATCTAAATATGGAAATTGAAAGAGGTGACATTATAGAAGATGAGCATGGAAAGGGAATACAAAGTTCATGAGGTGTGGAAGGGGGGAAATTGCTTTCGGGGGTTGAGTAGCAATTTATGTGGGTGAGCAAGAGCAGAAGGAGTGCTTCGTCATTCCCATACATTATATGCATCATCTATTCTTTGCAGAGTTGTTAGAGGAAGCAGAGGTGACCTTTGGATTCAATCACAATGGTCCTCTCCAAATTTCGTGCAATGTGGATCATTTCAAGAAACTTGAAACCATGATTCGCAAAGGTCAAGCAAACCCTTCTTATTTCAGATAATTTTCATTTCCAAGGTGAGATGAAAATATAATTGAATAAATTGAAGGGTAAGTATTTGATGTAAATACATGGTCATTCTTGTACTCCTTTACATGTTTGGAATAGTAAAATAAATTAATATTGGTACAAAGGGTAAACTATAAGAAAATAGAAATAAAAGTATTCATCCATCTCATATCCACCCATTAAAACTGAATAATAAATCCATAGTGATATCATGTTGCAATCCTTTAAGTAAGGTATGTATTAACCTCTATAAAAAAAGATATTTAAAAATTCATAAAATATGTAATGATGTTTTTTTATCATTGTCAAGTGACATTCTAATCTAATGTCTGAGTCTCTCTTGGAAGATGACAACAAGGAGATCCATTTCCATTTTACCTTATGTGTTGTCATACAAGATGTACATAGGTCAAATCCCTATTTTTGAATCAAAATTTTATATCTTCTATGATTTACAAAAATCTTCATCATTTACCCACTTAGGAATACAAAAAAATTATGCAATCACTACATAAAAGAATAACCAGTTCCTCTTTGTGCCCTTATGAAAAACAATAATGAATAGCTAAATTAAAATTTATATTGTTTACCTAACTTCCTATCCCTTAGACCCAACTACCAACCCCTTCCACTATATTACTCTCAATGCCTACTACAAAATATTAATACAATTACCCTCTCTAGCCCTAATACCTAGCAATATGTCGTTCTATTTTTTATAGTATTAGTACCTCATTATGAGCTAATGTGTTTTGATTTTTCCTAACTAGTGACACCCCTGGGCACTTGAACAATATGCCATGTAAGACTTGTTCCCTTAACTATTTCTTATCATTAACCAGACACACCAACCTTCTATACCACCTCATCACATAGTGATACATGTATCTAGGCCAACTTAGGCTCATGCCATGTCACTCACATGTGACATGGTATCTTGTACTATCAAAATTTCATATATTTTGTATGGTCTTTACTACCATGTTATTGTTGGCAATATGTGTTGTCATTGATGAAAACACTTAAGAGTAAGGCTAGCACTTAGTTTGTGATGATGATATACGACTATAGTAAAAGAGGTGCAGTGATGATATTGATGTTCATGGTTGCTGATATTCAATGATGCTCCCGATGTTCATAGTGGGTTGTTGATGTTCATGGTTGGATGTCATGCCCTGATTAGTGTAAAGTTATTTTGAGTATGCTTGTGCTCCACAAAGCAGTGATGTAATGTTCATGGTTGGATTTCATACCCTGATCATTGTTAAGTCAAGGTGTTTTGAGCATGCTTATGAGAAGATGAGTGATGAAATATTAAGATGGGAATTAGAAACACAAAGATGAATGATGTAATTTTAAGATGGGAATTAGAAGCACAAAGATGAATGATGAAATATTAAGATGGGAATTAGATGCACTAAGATGAATGATGATACATTAAGCTATGCTAAAGATGAAAAGATGTTACTGATGGCTTGTGGCATGTTGTATGATTCTTCTTGTTGTTCCTAAGGATGTATATAAAGGTTTTGTCCTCTAGAAGTTGGTGAAGGTTTTTACTGCAGAGAATTGTTTGAAAAGAATGTCTGGTAAAATGCTCTGCATTCCTCTGCATTTCAATATATGGTCATGCAGTTCAAAAGTTAAGTTGAGAATTGTTGGTCATGATGTTAGTCACAAACAAGCATAGAATAAAAGTACACATTAACCTTTATTCATCTTGAAAGATACGATGAATTCAGAGAATTCATGATCCCAAGTCTCCGGTGATTAGGTCTTAATAATCTGACGTTACTCAGAGGTTGATGTGCGTTGCTATTTCCATTTTGGGGCCTTACGTTGAGTTCATCATCATGACACTATTTCTGCAAAGATTCTTCATAGAGAGGTAATTTTATACAGCTATTTGATCAAATGATACAGTTATACTCAAATATTTGCATGATATTCATCAATTATACATGCTTTAGCTTAAATATGCTAAATATTTTCAATTATCTACGAGATGTCCACATATTTGCATTATTTGCTTGAGATTATCAGTTATTTGCAATTATGATGGTGAAATGCTATGAAATTTAAAGGAAATTGAAAGAAATGCTTCAAATGAATGTTGAACCTTCAACTATTGAACCACATGTACATCAGATATAGTCATGAAGAGAAGAAAACCAAACCATATGTTCACCAGGACATTCCACAGCTAGATACAGTTGATGCTAACTTCAAAGGAATTGTATGAAAAAAACATATGCAAGTAGACATGCACTCCAAGGGATGCAGCAAATCACCGCATATATCTAGAATTCACACACTGATTACTCAAGATTTACTATGAATTGTAATCAAAACAAGTCTTCTCATTCATTAAGTATGCAAGGATATGAATGTATACAAAAAAGCTTTGAAATGAGCCCTGAATATTTCAGCAGACAGATTTCAATTAAGTTTCCAATATTTGAAGTGAGGCATTCCTGCACCTTTTATAGAACAAGGTGAGGAATCCGTTACAAAAAGATCCATGATCCTGATTTCTCTATGAATATCTATAGTCAATATTTCTTTGACTAAGTCAACTTTATCAAAATGGCACAAGTTGCCAGCTGGCAACTATCTGGAATACTTATTTTTACTAAGTATCATATGCTAATATTTACTTTATGATGCATCATCATCTACTTTATCTGAATCATGTGCTCCATCATCAGGTGCATCACTTCCTGAACCTTCATCATCCTGATGATGATGACCCTGTATATGAGGCTGCATGCTGATCCGGACCTGTTCATACAACTGCACAATTTTATCTATTTCTCCACCATCCTGGGTCTTCCCTTTGATGATGGCGTGTTTATGTGCCTGGTATTTGTTTTTGATGCTATCCAGTTTATTTCTTCTGTTATGCAGGGTCTCACTATATTGTTCCATTTTCATCTTGGTCCTCACCAGTTTATCCATGATTTCTTCTGTCATTTGGCCTAATGGATCATAAGTAAAAAATTGGAAGTTACTATGTAGAGCTTGGATTGCAAACTCTTCATCTTGATTATCTATCTTCCCTTCCACCTTTCCTTCCTAGGTCTCCAAAATTTCTGCCTCAAAAGACATCATGTCATGTAATTTTATGCTGATCTCTCTCAGCTTATTGTTACATCTTTTGAGGACATCACATTCAAATTGAATGTCTTTGTACCATATATCAACCAATAATGCAGTGTTATTATTCAGTACCTGCTTATTGATAAGCAACTGAGGATTTATCCTCCTTATTTCTCCTAGGATATCCAATATCTTCTCTAATTGGAAAGACCTTTTACCTGTCTGCAGTTGCAACTTGTCTACTTTTTTCCTGGAGTCACTGAGAGTACTCCACCTCTTCAAAGAGGCCTTTACCACTTCTTCTACAGTATCAAATGTGGAATACATCCACTTTCTTAATAGGGATGACTCATGTTTCATGAGATCCAACTTATACACCTCCTCTTGGGAAATAGCAGTCAATGGGACTGCATGATCAGTAGAATCATCCTCAAGATTAGTTAATCTGCCTATATATGCATGCAACTGA
The DNA here is from genome assembly GCA_027924645.1 of Cunninghamia lanceolata. Lineage (NCBI taxonomy): Eukaryota > Viridiplantae > Streptophyta > Pinopsida > Cupressales > Cupressaceae > Cunninghamia > Cunninghamia lanceolata. The sequence continues at coordinate 1,230,607 of BSBN01000144.1, read as the reverse complement.
GCAATGTGCTCTTTGTGTTGCTTATTTTTCTCATTTTCTCTCTTAACCTTCTGAATCAAAGAATCTATAATATATTTACCTTCTTGACCCTCCTGGTCTTCATTTACAAACCCCAGGTCAACTGTATTAATCTGGAATTCTTCCAGAGTAATTTTACCCTTTTCTTTATCTACAATGGGGATTACTATTTGTGCAGTCCTTCTTCCAGTTGAGGGATCCCTTTTAATGGCTGAAGTCATTCTGGCCTTCCTCTTTGGTTTTATTATATTTTCAGAAAACAAGGTAGATACATCAAATTCTTGAATCACAAAATCTGCCTCTGTGTTTACTTCCTTTTCTAACCATCGAGGTACCTGATCATGTTTCTCAGCATCATCATGATGTTCACCTTGATCTCTTGTATCTGTCATAATATGTGATGGAGAAGGTGATTTCCTCATTTCTTCTTCATGATGCTCACTCTGAGGGCGATCTTGTGGTACATCCTCCTACTGAGGAACTTCTTTTTCTAGAGGAGCATCATCCTGAGGTGGAGGATCTTGCGATGTGTCCATATGATGATCATGATCCTTCTCCTTTATTACCTCATCCACTTTTGACTTTTCCTCCTGTTGAGGCACATTCATAGCAGTAGATATTACGGAATCCTCCTTAGGTGCTGGTGTTTGTTCTACAACCACTATTTGTTCTGCACCTGCACTACTTACTTCCTGAACTTTGGAAGCAGGATCTTCTATTACATCCTTCTCATCAGCTTTCTTTTCCTGAACTTCTACTATAGCGGGCTTAACTGATGTGTCCTGTGGGTTTTGTTGGCTTATTTCTGAAGCATGGCCTTCTGGTTCTGCCATCTTCACTTCTTCTGTATGTTGCCCTTTGTCAGGTGTACCTGCTGGATGTTCAGGACTTACATCCTGTTTACCTATCAAATCCACTACTGCAGGACTTGTCACCTATGTAATTAATGTATCCAGCCCTATTTCTTGGGCTATCTTTTCTGGAGTCTTTTCCTTTTCAGATTCCACTTACTTTATCTCCTCCAATATTGTTTGAACTAATGGACTCTTATGAGGAGTCATGTGTGTACCTGCAACAAGGGTCTCCATCTTCTGTGAAGCTACTTCTTTCACAACCTCATCAGCAGATAGATTAATTATTTCCTCCAATGAGATAATGCCTCCTTTCAGTATCTTGGAGGTTTCTGTTCTTTTCTCTTCTGCAAGTTCAGTTTTGAATTTCACAATGGTAGGAAGTGGAACATTGTGTTGAAATTCCTTATGCACAACTTGGCTACCTGCCCCTTTCAATAGTGTAGGGGATTGCTTTATTTCACCCCTCATGGAGGTTCTTGGTTTCTTAGGTGGGGTAGCTACCACCACCTGTGGGGCTTTTCTCTTCCTTTTAAACAATGGAGGGGCCTCCTCTTCTTTAGGCTCTTCCTCCATAAGGATATCCTCTTCTATTGGTTTTCGTGAGGATTGACCCTCTTCTTGGGTCTTAATAACTACTGTTTCTGCTGTCTTATCTTTCTTGGACTTCTGTTGACCTGTCCGTGGAGGTGATGTTGATCCTGATCTTGATCCTGATCTTGTTGCCTCCTCAACTAGAAACACTACCCTTTCTATAATCACCCCCTTGGGTTCATTATCGATTTTCTCACCCCTAGGGGGTCTTTTGCTTTGTTGTTGTTGTGGAGGCAATCTGTCTCCTTTAGATTTTCTCTTTTCATTTATAAAATCATCATATTCCTCATCAGGAATATCCTGTCCTTTCTTCTTGTTATCCACAGTAATGGCAACACCTTTCTTCTTCAACGCCTCAATTTGTTCATCAACCTAAACTTGGGTTAGGTGTAATGTCCTGGCAATGAAAGGATCCAAAGATATATCTTCTTGTATGGTTAGGTCAGGTGCAGATATGGTATCATTATATATTTTCCTTTCTTCATATTCATCTGCTATTATCCTGCCATCATCTTTTTTCAACTGTGAAGGAATGGGCATGCAGTCAAGGGTTTTGATTTGATTCAATGTCAACCTTTGGTATCTTCTTCTTCTGGCTTCTGCTTCATCTTCACAATCAGCCCAGAAGTCCTCTAGGTGCCTCTTATGAATAGGCTTCCCTATTATTTTTTGTATCCTCCTGTAAGGATCATATGGCCTTATCAGTGGGAATGGTTACAACTGCATTTTATTCAAGCTGACCATCACCTTCTTGATACTTTCTGAATCTAGGCACATGTACCAACCAATGGTCACTGGAAACAATATTGGTGGTATTTTCTAGGAATCCTTGTATGTCTTCAGCATGGTGGAGCTCTGCCTTATGAATTCCATTAGTATGATTGTATCAGTGGGGTATCTTGGTAGTATGAGGGGATGTCCTTCAAAACCCTCAATTCTCATATAAGAAAATGTGGCAAATTGAATGTACCAGGCTCCATGCCTGTAGATTATTTCTTGAGCTTCCATGCTCAATCACTTTGTCCTGTCCTCCTCCATGGTTCTCACTAGATGCATAGAGAATGCATCATTTACCAATTTGTAATCTTGCAGGTAATTAACTCTCTGCAATTGGGGATGATGATCCCAGATATGGGCATCATTGGTGGTTCCACCAATCTTTCCAACTGTCGTTAATGTATCAAATGTGACTTTGTAAGCACAGGAGTAGACAATGTATGATGTCATGTAAAAAGAACAATTTGAACCTCCCAGGTTCGTCCACTGCTCATGTAGAGCATCACTTATCAACTGGCCCCATAGTGGCTTGATGTCTGCATATATGCACATCATGATTACACCGTACATCCAGTCTTTAAAACTACCAGCATCAGGCTAGCCTGTCACCCTACTAAGCAATACAATCATGTACTGATATTCTTCATCAAAATCATATTTAAACAAGTGCACAAGAAGTTTCGTAGCTGCAGGTAATGTGCTATTCTTGGCCCTCCACTGATACATAGTCTTCCTGGCCTTCTTCTTGTTATTTTCATACTCTACTTCAGATTTCTTTAGATCCACACTGTTAACCTTCTTGCCCAATGGCAGTCGAAATGTCTTGGAAAGACCCTTAATAGACAGGTCTGCATATATTCTTCTGTGTTTCACCACCTGTCTCGTTTCTAGATTATAATTCTAGGCACATTCAATCACCAGATCTGGAGACTCCATGGAGTATGGAAAACCAGCCGCATTCCATATTCCAGATACGAACACTACATCCAGCAAGGTGCTTCTGTTCTTTTCATCATTCATCTTAGTGGACCAGGCCTCCAAATCAGTACTCCCCTGATGTGTATCTGTTATTTCACCATACTTAAATAGGATCCCTCTAGGAGATGCGAACATGGGCTTGCTGAACTCAGCTTCACACTTAGCTAACCTCTTGTCAGCCATGGATATCTGCAATTAATAAAACTTGTCTTACAATGGATACTCACATGCATTCATATAACATTTATCTTTACTAATCATCATGCATACTATATTTATTTAGCATTAACTTATCATGGGATGCATAAACTACAACCTGCAACATCATACCTGACTATGCAGAAGCAACAGGATGAGGGCTTTAATTACTTACCTAGTTATGCAGATCCCTTTATACCAATGGTTTTCTAAAAATGGTCTTAATTCTGGTGATAATCTTGTGCTTCTTCCTACTTATAAGCTCTATTTGTACGGGTGTCACCTATATGAGGGTTTGGAAGCTAGCACTCTATAAAAATAATTTTATCTCAAGGTAAGTTTGAAAATGATGATGAATTTAAACCTTGCAGTGAGGGCAAAATTAGGGCAAAGCCTGACGTATTTAGATTTTAATCGTTGATCTTTTCACAGAAACTTAGGATTTCACTAGGTGTTTCATCAGGTTTTGTGGTCAGCGGGAACTACCTACCACCTCTGCGCGCATTAAATGTCAATGGCAGCAACGGGAGCAGGGTGATATCCATATGACAGGATATGTTCAAAAATATGATAGTATTCGGATATCGGGTGATATTTTCAAATATAATCCTAAGAGCAATGTGATCATCCTCCTCAAGAGGGAAAACTATCTTGACAAGATCGGGCGATGAACGCACCCTTAGGTCATACTTTATACGTCAAGAGGATATTTCAATGTATCGGGTGATGTTTAAAAAATGATGATGACCAGATAAACCATATGTCTCTCTCTCAGAATATCAAGATGACATCATCCAAATATTTGCTCATTATATCGCTAAGGCCTCATGACGTCATCGTCATGTTATATGAGAAGGATCATGTTTAGGAAATATGCCCCCAAGAGGTAAAAATGATGATTACGTCATCATCATGTTTGTTTCTTCGTTTATCAGACTTGAATGACATCATCAGGATAATGGCTTAGGGGGATATTTCGCAGCAGGAGGATATTAAGAAATATTGGTTTACGTTGAAAAATATGATCTTCGCGAAATACATAAGGCTGTTGACGGGTAAAGATCACTATCACCTAAATTGACGTCTGGATATTTGGACTGCATGATTTATCAGGTGATAAATTAGATTGGTATGACCTTCTGTAATATGACTGATGTTGAGAAATATGGTCCTCCCCTAAGGATCATATCCAGTTTGACTCAAACTTTGACCATTCATAACTTTCACACCTTAACGAATATCAGGTTGATACAAAAGGCAAACCTGCCTAAAATTTGATGCTCTTTCTAAATATGAGGTTACTGGAATAAAATATGAATTTTGACAAACTAACCTCATGATGATGACTTACCCAGCCCCTCCATGCATGATGATTTGCATGACTTACCTTTACCAAACCGTCAGAGACCACAAAACATAAGCCAAGCCAAAAAGTTGGGTCCCTGTTTTGCCAAGTCAAAATGGGGCATGTTGTGTAACCACACAACAACTTGCCACCAAAGAAAACAAACAAATTCCAATGATTCAAGTGATGTGATCACATTCATCCATATTATTCTAATTCTTTCTAAGCACAAGCATCATGATTTTCTGAATGATAAAAGTTCATCATGGTAACAATGCTAACAAAGGATCATGTGTGTGCATATGATTAATTATCTTCATCTTGAAAGCAAGTTGAAAACATAAGTAATTGGTGTTAAACTACATAGTTGGAGATCATCCCTAATAGCCGACCTAGATAGAGCCTTGCTTCCAGCAGGTGTCTATAGCCCTGACAAGGTTATCTATACAATCTCCCTAAGTAGAGCCCCACTGCCAGTAGGCGTTCATAGCCCTGGTAGAGTTACTTAGATGGCCTAAATTTATTTCTTTTCTGTTTTTCTTTAAAATCTATATTTGATATCATCATGTCAGCTCATTTATACAAGGTATAGTCACTTGCAGCTTTAAGTTGGAGATTGTATTGGTAGCAAGGGAGTCCCTTTAGATTTTTCACTTAACACCTATACTTGTGTGTTGAACAAACCCAAGGCTATTAGGTGTTTCATTGTGATTGATTCACTTTGATCAAGAAAAGGCACCCTGATGAAAGGATATCACAGACCTGATCATGAATACTTCTTAGAATGAATCATAACCTATGTCTAAATTTGATCTCATCACTTGAATCCTAACAATTTAGTTATTTTCTATGGTGATGAAGTGCATCATCTTGACTAGCCAAAACAAAAGCTCAACAATAAACAAAACAAGACAAATAAAAACAAACAAAACAACAAAACACAACTGTACAAGTAACTATACAAATGTACAATATGATACACATGACCATCATGAAGTCACTTAGGCTTCGAAATAATGTTTGAGAAATTGTCCATTGACTGGCAATGGGACATCCTCACCTGTCAGATTCTTGAGCCTATATGTGCTGTCTCCCAGTATCTCAAAAATTTGAAAGGGACCTATCCATAATCTGTCAAATTTGCCATGTTCACCTTTCCTCTCATGGGCTTTATCCTACATCAGGACTAAATCAGCTATCCTGAAGGCTTTAACTTTGGCTCTCTTGTCAAACCAACATTTGACAACAGCCTAATGTTTTGCAAATTGGTCAATTGCTTGACTTCTTTTCTCTTCCAGGTGCATCAGCTGAAGCAACCTGACTTTTTGTCTATTGTTTATGCCTAGGTACTCTTGGGCAAACTACAAAGTAGGAATTTTCAAGTTAACAGGGAGAATAGGATCCACCCCATATACTAATTGGAAAGGTGAATTTCCTAATGCAATTTTCATTCTAGTTCTGTCTACCCATAAGGCATATTTTAGAAATGAGTTCCATTCCCTAGGGTTCTTCTCTATTAATTTTCTTATGATATTTAGCAAATTTTTATTGGTGGATTCTGCTAATCGATTCCCTTAGGGATAATAGTTGGATGAGAACTTGAGTATGATCCCATGATCAAAAGCCCAACTTGACAATTTGGTTAAAGTGAAGGCAGAACCATTATCACTTACTAAAGCATAAGGAGTTCCATACTTGGTAACAATGTTGCTTTCCAGAAATTTAATAACATCATCTGTAGTACAAGTTTTGCTATTGACAGCTTCAGTCCATCTAGTACAATAATCAGTAATTGTTAAGACATACCTATGGCCTGAAGAGGATGGAGGATTGATTGGTCCTATGAAGTCCATGCCCCATTGTGCAAATGGGCGCTCTTCCATCACTGGCTGCAAGGGTTGTGCATCATATTTCTCTCTGTTGGCAGCAACCTGACATACATGACAACATTTAACATGATCAGCTGTATCGTTAAAAACTATGGGCCAATAATATCCTGCTCTAAGGATTGCATGTGTTGTGGCCAGGGCTGATCCATGTGTCGTTCCGAACTTGTCATGTAATTTTTATAAAACCTTATTTGCTTTTGGCTTTTCTAAGCATCTCAGGTATATTCCTTCATAATTCTTCTTAATAGGATTCCTCCCTTCATCATATATTTTTGTGACCTTATTTTCAAGGCTCTTCTTTGTGAAGCTTGCATTCTTGGAGGACATCTTCCAGTAATCAAGATGTGCCTGATATCTGAATACCACTCTTTATTGTCCTTAGCATTGACAACATATTACTAACTTGTGATGTTTGGATCAATCTCAAATATCATTTGGCTTAAGGCTTGTCCTCTTACCAATTTCATTGGTGTAATCTCCATGTCATACTCCTGTAAAACTGTGATCCACTTGGCTCTTTTTTCACCAGGTTCACTCTGCATTAGCAGCATCTTCACTATTGCATCAGGCACTACTGCAATCACTTTGCTTCTTAGTATATAATGCCTAAATTTGTTTACTGCCCTGACCAATGCAAGTGCTTGTCTTTGAACATCCACATATCTTAGTTCAGCATCCTTGAAGGGACAACTCATGAAAGCTATTGGTTTCTCTTCTTTCTCTTCATTCCTTTGAGTCAATACTACTATAGAGGTATGTTCTGAGGAAAATGAATAAATGTAGAAGTCTTTTGTGTAATTAGGACTGATGAGGACAAGAGCATCTGATATGGCTTTTTTTATGTCCTCAAAAGCAGCTTTGGCCTCTGCTATCCACTCAATCTTAGCATCTTTTTTCAGCATAGCATTTAGTGGTTTGACTATCTCTGCAAAACCAGTAATGAATTTTCTTAAAAAGTTAATCTTACCAAAGTAAGACTTAAGTTCCTTTTTGCTTCCAGGGAATTGTATTTTCATGATAGACTCCACTCTAGCAGGATCAATGATGATCCCATCTTCAGTTATCAAATGGCCTAATAATTTGCCTGTTGTTACCCCGAATATGCATTTCTTGGGGTTCAAGGATATTCCATACTCTTCACATTTCTTCAGCACACTTTTGAGATCTGCTACATGGTTCCCCCTTTCTTTGGAGAATCCTATCAAGTCATCCATGTATATGACTATACTCTTTCCTATTAAGCCTCTGAAGGCTATGTCCATTGCTCGCTGGAATGTAGCTCCAACATTTATAAGTCCAAATGGCATACGTCTATATGCAAATATCCCCCACTTGGTGGTGAAGGTAGTTTTCAATCTGTTAACCTTATCAACCATCACTTGGTTGTATCCTGAGAAACCATCCAGGAAGGACATCATTTTGGCTCCATTTACAATTTGCAGGACTTCATCTAATGATGGTAAGGGATAATTATCCTTCTCTGATGCTCTGTTCAAATTCTTGAAATCTACACATAGCCTGATGTCTCCATTCTTCTTTCTAACTGGGACTAGAATAGCCACCCAAGTGGAGTGCCTTACAGGAAATATTATCCTGGCATTTAATAATTTCTTGACTTCCTCAAGAATTATTGGTTCAAGAAAAGCATTGACTGGCCTTTGCTTATGTCTGAAAGGTTTAGCATTTGGCTTGAGGGGTATAGTGTGAGTTATGACTGATGTGTCATATGTCTTCAATTCATCATATGTCCAGGCAATAACATGCATGTAATCTTTGAGAGCCTGGGTTATTCCTTTTAACTCTTCTGGTGTGCAAACCTTACCTATCAGGACATTTCTTGTCTTCATTTTGTCCAATATTCACTTGTGAATATTGATGTCCATCAGCTTTGGGAAGATCCTTCTATTTTAGCATATTATCCAAATCAAAGGCTCTTTCTAATTCAATCATACCTTTGGGAATCCTGTTGCTAGGCAACTCTAATATTTCATCTTCTTCCCAAACTTGATCTTCCATACTATTCTCATCTATGATCTAAGCATCAAATATATCCCTGTTAGAGATGAAATCAAGGATATGCTGATCATCATCAAAGACTTGGAGATTAGTAACATTATCAGGTACTAATTGTATAGATACCAGTTCCACTGAAAATCTCTTTAGACCTAATATAGATAATGGCTCCAGTGTATTGGTAGCCTAGGCAAGTGCATCTGCCCTATGATTCTATTCTCTAGGAACGTGGGTGATATTAAATGCATCAAAGTCTTCAATCAAATCCCACACTCTGTGTCTATAATTTGACAATCTCTTATAGTTGCAAGAATAGATTCCTCTTACCTATCTAACAATTAATTCTGAGTCTCCAAAGACATGCAGAATTTTTACCTTCTTCTTGAGAGCAAATAGCATCCCATGAATCAGAGCTTCATACTCTGTCACATTATTAGTGCAGGGGAACTATAATCTGTATGCAGCTAAGTAGGATTTTTCTGATAGGTCAATGAGATCAATCCCTACTCCAGCTCCTTGTTTGGACTTAGATCCATCAAACCTCAGGATCCATGACTTATCTTTAGCAAAAGGCTTGGCTGAACCCTCTTTTTTCTTTGTAGCTCTAGCTGCTGCTCCGGCTGATATCCACTTTATTTTAGGAATTTTAGTATCCTTGGACTTCACTTTTTCTTTCTTTTTTGAAACTGACTCCTTTTTCTTTCCAACATCAGGAGGATGGTCTTCTGGATCTGGTACTGTATGTCTTTTTAAAATGTGTAAACATAGTGAGCATGCGGTCTTTGAATGAGGTGCCTCATGCAACCTACACCAACCTTTAGTCAAGACTTCTTGGGGAAGTCTGTGCTGTTGTGTCATCTTTTCTACTTCTTTTGCTAAAAATTCCTCAAACTTAGTCTGGTCACTACCTCTATCTTCATCAGACAATTCATAGTCTGGCTCCATAAAACAATCACTCCCAGGGGTGATCTTTTCTTTCTTCTTAACATTTATCTGGTCGCTCATCAGCATCTCTTCTGTTATCTGAACATGACCTTCATCATGATTTGTCACCTTTTCTATGGTTCCTGTAGAAGACAAACAAGAATCAGTATCACTGTCATTATCACTATCTGATGAACTTACCTCTGATGATGATGATGCATCACTGTATGTCTGCTCCAGCATCATCATATTTAAGCATGTTTCACAAGTCTTTTCTGAATGAGGCTCACTATGTAATCTACACCATCCATCAAAATATCGTTAGAAGGTATATTTAGTACTTTACATCGCTTTATCTACTTGGATAAGTGTTTTTCAAAATTTTCAAAACAATCTCCTTCATTCTCACTTTCAAAATTATTATCAAGCCCTACATAAGGTATATCCTCCTGATGATCATCATCATGATGATGAAAATCCAACGTCAAGATCTCCTTTATCCTGACAGTCTGTGGCCTAACAGAATAAACTCCAGGTTCCACGTCTACATACATTATCTCATTCATTTTGTTGTATTTAGTTATCATGTGCTTCATCTTGGGTTCGACATCTATTCTTATCTGGTTAGGTATACCTTTCCAAGGCAACCACATATGACTGAAGTCAGTAGACATATATCCATTCAAATTTTTTGACCAGTCTCTGCTAAGCAGCATCTTATATGTATCAGGTATGTCAACTACCTGGATATCAATGTAATATTGGATCCTGGGATCAGATGCTAGTTGCATGTGTATATGAGTCAGTTCTCCTATTACGCTCACTTCTGTCTTATCTAGCTGTGTTACCTTCTTTAGGGATTTAGCAGGATGTAGTCCTAAAGCATTGCATATAGACAAGGGCATCACATTGGTAGAGGCTCCTAAATCCACTAAATAGTTGTGTAAATTCTTGCTAAACATCCTTATGGTAAGGAGGAAAGGTGGTGACTCGTTCTTATCTTGATATAATGTCATATGTGAGGTTTTTGCAGCTTGAACAGTAGCTGGCACTTTAGACTTGATATTATTATCTCTAGCAGCATGTTCTTTACTATTAGACTGACCTGGAGAATGAATATCCTCTTTAGGAGCAGGATCATCCAGTGATTTCATGAATGCCTTCTTAATTGCAGGGGTTTTCAATAACTCTAATAAAGACAGGTTGATCTTTATCTTCTTCATTTCATCAGCCAGATATGTGACCAGTTTGTCAGACTCATGAGGTAAGCTAATAGCCTTTGATGCTGCATTCTGAGGTGACAGATATTGAGCATTCACCTTGGGAAATCCTAGATTATTTTTAGCTTTGGGATTAGGGGGTGTGTTGAAATTATTTGGAGGTAGAGAAGATGTCAATGGGGCAGTAGGTCCGTTGGCACTACTTCTCAAATTATAATTATGCTTACTAGGATATTGCTGCTGGTATGCATGCACCTCCTCATGTTCAGTGGAAGGCTCATTCTCATCTTCAAAGAGGAAGACATAATTTGACTCAAAAGCTAAAGTAGATTCTTCACATGCTTGTGAACCATTCTGATGATCAGTATAACTTTCTAATACTAGGGCTGAATTATATCCACAGGGAACAATTTCATTACCTTCCACCTGAGGTGGATTCCCTGTAGTATTAGACACTTCTGTTTGAAAAATACTGGCAGCAATTTGAAATTGTGGACAATCTAGCTCTGCATGAGCATTTGTATTGTGGATCCTACACCAATTAGTGAGGGATGCCTCAGCAAGATTGACTCTAGTAGTCTGTTTGGTTTCACCAGGTGATTGATTATCTAAGGGTGATGGTAATGAACCATTATTTGGCCTGGAGTTCCATACTCTAGGCTGTCTCTGAGGATTATTGTTATTTCCACCACTATTATTGAAATTATTGTTATTGTATCCTCTGTCAGGATAATTTGGTCTGTCATTGGAATAACTTCTGTTATGATTTGACTAGGAATAGAAGTTCTAATTTCTCAAATGAGTCACTTCTGTAGTGAGTTTTCTTAGCTGGGCGGAGATTTCTTTGATTTCTTCCTTCTCTTCTTGAGCTTTGGCTACTACATTTTCAATTTGAGGTTTGAAGAAAGAGGATCCATGATTATTGTTGGATAGATCAGCACCCTGAGGTGTCTGAGTTTGTGCAGGATATTATGAAGGTTGGCCATTCCCATTAGGAGGTGGCATGATGCTCAATGGAGGCACTTGCAAAGGTGCAGGCATGACTGCTGGAGGTATCATTGCTCCATTAGGATATTGTGCAGGATATGATGTAGGATATTGTGCAGGATATGTTGGATACATGCCAGGCAGTGTGGGAAAGGCAATATTTGGAGTGGGAGTAGGTATCAGCTACTGACTGACCTTTATAGCTTCCTGAAAAGGTTGTGTCAAAGTTGTAATTGTTGGATGAGCTCTTCTAATGAACATGGAGGTCAAAAGATCCAAAGCTGAATAATAGATACTTCTAGCAGCTTCATCTGCTATTATATAAGGAGCCACTAGCTTAGGCATCATCTTTTGGAATCTGACATTAAAATTAGCAATAGGCTCATTCTCAAACCTTTTGATTGTAGCAAACAAGTGGTAATTCATGGATGGATCAATAGGAATCTTAAACATATCAAGAAAAGCTTTCTCTAAGACGTCCCAGGAACCTACAAAACCCTGACCAAGACTGATGTACCAATTATAAGCCTCCTCCCCTAAGGAAAAAGGGAACAACCTGCACACCACATCCTGATGCTCTATTCTAGCTCTGCAACAAGCTTCCTTAAAAGTTCTGATATGATCTTCAGCATCTTGATAAGGATGATACTTTGGACAAATTTTGTCAGGATTCTTTGGTAACTCATGATATGCAGTGAAGGTTAAAGGTGATTCTGCTGTGAAGAAAGACATTGCAACCGGAGGAGGTTGCATTTGAGGTATAACCGGCTGAGGTTGGACTAGAGGTACACCCTGAGGAGATCCTATAGGTATATTGAAACAAATAGGGGTTACAGGAGGACGTCTTGGTGGTGTTCCTGATGCACTAGAACCAGGAGTATGATGAATATCAATAATCCTAGGTCTAACGCCTCTAACAGGTAGTTCCTCAAAAGGTTCAGTGGATCTTGACCTGGTATTTATCCTGTCAGCCAGGATTTCTCAAATTTGGAGGGAAAACTAGCTGGATGATTGTAAATATTGGCTGAATTTCACCAATTGAGGTGATATTTATGATCGAATGACTGATCTGACTGGATATTTACAAAATATTTGTAAAGATAGTGCAAATATAAGGTGATATTTGGGGTATGATGACTCTTGCCACGAGATATCAAGTTTCTAGGGCAAAATTCTTTAAGGCTTTAACAGATTTACCTGATATTGGCCGATATTTGTGAATTCATCATGATCTACTATAAAGCTTGCAATATTTATGTTTAATATGGAAATCTTTACATAGAATGATTATCTACAAGCTTACTACAGTAGATATTTGAGCAACATTTGGAATTCACGAATGCATCTGAGGTTACCTTACTCTCTGCATCATCAAACCTGAAAATAATGATGATGAGCATCCTCTTTCAGATCGCCCTCCTAGCGCCAATTTATGTTGGTCATGATGTTAGTCACAAACAAGCATAGAATTAAAGTACACATTAACTTTTATTCATCTTGAAAGATCCAATGAATTTAGAGAATTCATGATCCCAAGTATCCGGTGATTAGGTCTTAATCGTTTGACGTTACTCAGAGGTTGATGTGCGTTGCTATTTCCATTTTGGGGCCTTACATTTAGTTCATCATCATGACACTATTTCTGCAAAGATTCTTCACAGAGAGGTCATTTTATACAGCTGTTTGATCAAATGATATAGTTATACTCAAATATTTACATGATATTCATCAATTATACATGCTTTAGCTTCAAATATGCTAAATATTTTCAATTAACAACGAGATGTCCACATATTTGCATTATTTTCTTGAGATTATCATTATTTGCAATTATGATGGTGAAATGCTATGAAATTTAAAGGAAATTGAAAGAAATGCTTTAAATGAATGCTGAACCTTCAGCTATTGAACCACATGTACATCAGATACAGTCACGAAGAGAAGAAAACCAAACCATATGTTCACTAGGACATCCCACAGCTAGATACAGTTGATGCTAACTTCAAAGGAATTGTATGAAAACAACATATGCAAGTAGACATGCACTCCAAGGGACGCAACAAATCACCACATATATCTAGAATTCACACACTGATTACTCAAGATTTACTATGAATTGTAATCAAAACAAGTCTTCTCATTCACTAAGTATGCAAGGATATGAATGTATACAAAAAAGCTTTGAAATGAGCCCTGAATATTTCAGCAAATGGATTTCAATTAAGTTTCCAATATTTGAAGTGAGGCATTCCTGCACCTTTTATAGAACAAGGTGAGGAATCCGTTACAAAAAGATCCATGATCCTGATTTCTCTATGAATATCTATGGTCAATATTTCTTTGACTAAGTCAACTTTATCAAAATGGCACAAGTTGCCAGCTGGCAACTATCTAGAATACTTATTTTTACTAAGTATCATATGCTAATATTTACTTTATGATGCATCATCATCTGCTTTATCTGAATCATGTGCTCCATCATCAGGTGCATCACTTCTTGAACCTTCATCATCCTGATGATGATGACCCTGTATATGAGGCTGCATGTTGATCCAGACTTGTTCATACAACTGCATGATTTTATCTATTTCTCCACCATCCTAGGTCATCACTTTGATGATGGTGTGTTTATGTGCCTGGTATTTGTTTCTGATGCTATCGAGTTTATTTCTTCTGTTATGCAGGGTCTCACTATATTGTTCCATTTTCATCTTGGTCCTCACCAGTTTATCCATGATTTCTTCTATCATTTGGCCTAATGGATCATCGGCAACAAATTGGAAGTTACTGTGTAGAGCTTGGATTGCAAACTCTTCATCTTGATTATCTATCTTCCCTTCCACCTTTCCTTCCAAGGTCTCCAAAATTTCTGCCTCAAAAGACATCATGTCATGAAATTTTAAGCTGATCTCTCTCAGCTTATTGTTACATCTTTTGAGGACATCACATTCAAATTGAATGTCTTTGTACCATATATCAACCAATAATGCAGTGTTATTATTCAGTACCTACTTATTGATAAGCAACTGAGGATTTATCCTCCTTATTTCTCCTAGGATATCCAATATCTTCTCTAATTGGAAAGACCTTTTACCTGTCTGTAGTTGCAACTTGTCTACTTTTTTCCTGGAGTCACTGAGAGTACTCCACCTCTTCAAAGAGGCCTTTACCACTTCTTCTACAGTATCAAATGTGGAATACATCCACTTTCTCAATATGGATGACTCATGTTTCATGAGATCCAACTTATACACCTCCTCTTGGGAAATAGCAGTTAACGGGACTGCATGATTAGTAGAATCATCCTTAGGATTAGTTAATTTGCCTATATATGCATGCAACTGAGTAATGTGCTCTTTGTGTTGCTTATTTTTCTCCTTTTCTCTCTTAACCTTCTGAATCAAAGAATCTATAATATCTTTGCCTGCTTGAACCTCCTGGTCTTCATTTACAAACCCCAGGTCAACTGTATTAATCTGGAATTCTTCCAGAGTAATTTTACCCTTTTCTTTATCTACAGTGGGGATTGCTATTTGTGCAGTCCTTCTTCTAGCTGTGGGATCCCTTTTAATGGCTGAAGTCATTCTGGCCTTCCTCTTTGGTTTTATTATATTTTCAGAAAACAAGGTAGATACATCAAATTCTTGAATCATAAAATTTACCTCTGTGTTTACTTCCTTTTCTAACCATCGAGGTACCTGATCATGTTTCTCAGCATCATCATGATGTTCACCTTGATCTCCTGTATCTGTTAGCATATGTGATGGAGAAGGTGATTTTCTCATTTCTTCTTCATGATGCTCACTCTTAGGGCGATCCTGTGGTACATCCTCCTGCTGAGGAACTTCTTTTTCTGGAGGAGCATCATCCTGAGGTGGAGGATCTTGTGATGTGTCCATATGATGATCATGATGATCATGATCCTTCTCCTTTATTACCTCATCAACTTTTGACTTTTCCTCCTATTGAGGCACATTCATAGCAGTGGATATTATGGAATCCTCCCTAGGTGCTGGTGTTTGTTCTAAAACCACTATTTGTTCTGCACCTGCACTACTTACTTCCTAAACTTTGGAAGCAGGATCTTCTATTACATCCTTATCATCATCTTTCTTTTCCTAAACTTCTACTATAGCAGGCTTAACTGATGTGTCTTGTGGACTTTGTTGGCTTATTTTTGAAGCATGGCCTTCTGGTTCTACCATCTTCACTTCTTCTATATTTTGCCCTTTGTCATGTGTACCTACTGGATGTTAAGGACTTACCTCCTGTTTACCTGTCAAATCCACTACTGCAGGACTTGTCACCTGTGCAATTAATGTATGCAGCTCCATTTCTTGGGCTATCTTTTCTGGAGTCTTTTCCTTTTCGGATTCCACTTGCTTTATCTCCTCCAATATTGTTTGAACTGATGGAGTCTTATGAGGAGTCATGTGTGTACCTACAGCAAGGGTCTCCATCTTCTGTGAAGCTACTTCTTTCACAACCTCATCATAAGATAGATTAATTGTTTTCTCCAATGAGATAATGCATCCTTCGAGTATCTTGGAGGTTTCTATTCTTTGCTCTTCTGCAAGTTTAGTTTTGAATTTCACAATGGTAGGAAGTGGAGCATTGTGTTGAAATTCCTTATGCACAACTTCCAACAGTGTAGGGGATTTGCTTTATTTCACCCCTCATGGAGGTTCTTGGTTTCTTAGGTGGGGTAGCTACCACCACCTGTGGGGCTTTTCTCTTCCTTTTGAATAGTAGAGGGGGCTCCTCTTCTTCAGGCTCTTCCTCCATAAGGATATCCTCTTCTATCAGTTTTTGTGAGGATTGACCCTCTTCTTGGGTCTCAATAATTACTGTTTCTACTGTCTTATCTTTCTTGGACTTCTATTTACCTGTCCGTGGAGGTGATGCTGATCCTGATCCTAATCCTGATGCTGCTGCCTCCTCAGCTAGAAACACTACCCTTTCTATAATCACTCCCTTGGGTTCATTATCAATTTTCTTACCCCTAGGGGGTCTTTTTCTTTGTTGTTGTTGTGGAGGCAGTCTGTCTCCTTTAGATTTTCTCTTTTCATTTAGAAAATCATCATATTCCTCATCAGGAATATCCTGTCCTTTCTTCTTGTTATCCACAGTAATGACAACACCTTTCTTCTTCAATGCCTCAATTTGTTCATCAACCCAAACTTGGGTTAGGTGTAATGTCCTGGCAATGAAAGGATCCAAAGATATATCTTCTTGTATGGTTAGGTCAGGTGTAGATATGGTATCATTATATATTTTCTTTTCTTCATATTCATCTGCTATTATCTTGCCATCATCTTTTTTCAACTGTGAAGGAATGGGGATGCAGTCAAGGGTTTTGATTTGATTCAATGTCAACCTTTGGTATCTTCTTCTTCTGTCTTCTGTTTCATCTTCACAATCAGCCCAGAAGTCCTCTAGGTGCCTCTTATGAATAGGCTTCCCTATTATTTTTTGTATCCTCCCATAAGGATCATATGGCCTTATCAGTGGGAATGGCTGCAACTACATTTTATTCAAGCTGACCATCACCTTCTTGATACTTTCTGAATCTAGGCACATGTACCAGCCAATGGTCACTGGAAACAATATTGGTGGTATTTTCTAGGCATCCTTGTATGTCTTCAGCATGGTGGAGCTCTGCCTTATGAATTCCATTAGTATCACTACATCAGTGGGGTATCTTGGTAGCATGAGGGGATGTCCTTCAAAACCCTCAATTCTCATATAAGAAAATGTGGCAAATTGAATGCACCAGGCTCCATGCCTGTAGATTATTTCTTGAGCTTCCATGCTCAATCGTTTTGTCCTATCCTCCTCCATGGTTCTTACTAGATGCATAGAGAATGCATCATTTACCAATTTGTAATCTTGGAGGAATTAACTCTTTGCAATGGGGGATGATGATCCCAGATATGGGCATCATTGGTGGTTCCACCAATCTTTCCAACTATCGTTAGTGTATCAAATGTGACTTTGTAAGCACAGGAGTAGACAATGTATGATGTCATGTAAAAAGAACAATTTGAACCTCCCAGGTTCGTCAGCTGCTCATGTAGAGCATCACTTATCAACTGGCCCCATAGTGGCTTGATGTCTACATATATGCACATCATGATTACACCGTACATCCAGTCTTTAAAACTACCAGCATCAGGCTGGCCTGTCACCCTGCTAAGCAATGCAATCATGTACTGATATTCTTCATCAAAATCATATTTAAACAAGTGCACAGGAAGTTTGGCAGCTGCAGGATATGTGCTATTCTTGGCTCTCCACTGATACATAGTCTTCCTGGCCTTCTTCTTGTTATTTTCATACTCTACTTCAGATTTCTTTAGATCCACACTGTTAACCTTCCTACCTAATGGCAGTCCAAATGTCTTGGAAAGACCCTTAATAGACAGGTTTGCATATATTCTTCCGTGTTTCACCACCTATCTCATTTATAGATTGTAATTATGGGCACATTCAATCACCAGCTTTGGAGACTCCATGGAGTACGGAAAACTAGACGCATTCCTCATTCCAGATAGGAACACTGCATCCAGCAGGGTGCTTCTGTTCTTTTCATCATTCATCTTAGCAGACCAGGCCTCCAAATCAGTACTCCTCTGATGTGTATCTATTATGGCACCATACTTAAACAAGATCCCTCTAGGAGATGCGAACATGGGCTTGCTAAACTCAGCTTCACACTTAGCTAACCTCTTGTCAGCCATGGATATCTGCAATTAACAAAACTTGTCTTACAATGGATACTCACATGCATTCATATAACATTTTTCTTTACTAATAATCATGCATACTATATTTATTCAGCATTAACTTATCATGGGATGCATAAACTACAACCTGCAACATCATACCTGACTATATAAAAGCAACAGGATGAGGGTTTCAATTACTTACCTGGTTATGCAGATCCCTTTATACCAGTGGTTTTCTGAAAATGGTGTTAATTCTGGTGATAATCTTGTGCTTCTTCATGCCTGTAAGCTCTGTTCATACAAGTGTCACCTGTATGAGGGTTTGGAAGCTAGCGCTCTGTAAAAATAATTTTATCGCAAGGTAGGTTTGAAAATGACAATGAATTTACCTTTTAACCTTGCAATTAGGGAGAAATTAGGGCAAAGCTTGACGTATTTAGATTTTAATCATTGATCTTTTCATAGAAACTCAGGATTTTCCCAGGTATTTCATCAGGTTTTGTGGTCGGTAGGAACTACCTACCACCTCTGCACGCATTAAATGTCAATGGTGGCAACAAGAGCGGGGTGATATCCATATGACAGAATATGTTCAAAAATATGATAGTATTCAGATATCAGGTGATATTTTCAAATATAATCCTGAGAGCAATGTGATCATCCTCCTCGAGGGGGAAAACTATCTTGACAAGATCGGGCGATGAACGCACCCTTAGATCATACTTTATACATCAAGAGGATATTTTAATATATCAGGTGATGTTACAAAAATGATGATGACCGGATAAACCATACATCTCTCTCTCAGAATATTAGGATGATGTCATCCAGATATTTGCTCATTATATCGCTAAGGCCTCATGACGTCATCGTCATGTTATATGAGAAGGATCATGTTTAGGAAATATGCCCCGGAGAGGTAAAAATGATGATTACGTCATCGTCATGTTTGTTTCTTCATTTATTAGACTTGAATGACATCATCAGGATAATGGCTTAGGGGGATATTTCGCGGCAGGAGGATATTAAGAAATATCGGGTTACGTTGAAAGATATGATCTTCGCGAAATACATAAGGCTGTTGACAGGTAAAGATCACTATCACCTAAAATTGGCATCCAGATATTTGGACCGCATGATTTATCAGGTGATAAATTAGATCGGTATGACCTTTTGTAATATGATTGATGTTGAGAAATATGATCCTCCCATAAGGATCATATCCAGTTTGACTCAAACTTTGACTGGTCATAACTTTCACACCTTAATGAATATCAGGTGATGCAAAAGGCAAACGTGCCTAAAATTTGATGCTCTTTCTAAATATGAGGTTACTGGAATAAAATATGAATTTTGACAAACTAACCTCATGATGATGACTTACCCAGCCCCTCCATGCATGATGATCTACATGACTTACTTTTACCAAACCGCTAGAGAGCACAAAACACAAGCCAAGCCAAAAAGTTGGGTCCTTGTTTTTCCAAGTCAAAATGGGGCATGTTGTGTAACCACACAACAAGAATGTTGTAAAGGTGATAAATCCTAAGTTTTAGATAATTTTTCCCTCCGCAATGAAAGTTATGGGAGACAAAGTTTTGGTTTGTGTGTTGGTAGAATCAAGTGATGATGAAGACTATTTAGAATGCTCCGCATTCCTTCACAATGATATATATGGCTGTGAGGTTTTGAGGATATGTTCACAACATGGTATGAGCACATCCATATGAGTTTTAGGTGTTTTGGAGGTTTGCAAGCTTAGTTTTCAAATGACAGTTTTGATACAGTTGTTTTAGATTGTCATGCCCATATTTGCCATGTGGTCATGACACGAAAACCCACATGTCATGCCCACATTTTCCATATGGCCATGACATAAAAAACCAAAAACTTTCCACCTAACCCTGAAACCCCATCATACAAAGGCAGGGAAGGCAAAGAAGGTACAAGAAAGGACATCAATGACACCTTGTCAGGTGAATGCATACCTAGGGAAACCAACGTAAAGCATCAACAAATTACATCAATACAGAAAGAAGTAATTTAAAACATCCCTTCATCTCTAGTTAGAATAAAACATTCATAAGTAGGTGAGATACAATTTTAGTCATTCTAACATACAAGAGTATTTAGGAGATTTCTAGATATAATGATTAGAATCTATCTCTAAAACATAGCATAGCATCATTAACGAAAGTACGAGGACTTCAACATATAGATTAACAATAAAGCATAATTAAGGTCATACACAAGAAGTGATTTCCTAAATAAAGAAAGAGTCAATCTTTAAATCTAATGATAGTGTATTACAATTACAAGGCGGAGGCTATCCTCCCAACATGGAAGCATCATACTCCGATTATAAAATTATAATTGATAATAGTATAATAATATCAAATAACCTCCAAGGTGCTCCATCGGCAACTTGAATGACAAGAGTACATCATAACGACACAGAACAAAGATCTCACCAAGTCTTTGAAAGATTGCTAGAACATGACCAATGGAGGATGTTACCCACCTCCCTACCATATTTCCATCGTCAAGTGCAATAGATGTCTATTGCCACTCTAGGCAATCCCCTGATCTACAGAGAGGAGACCATGGAACCATAGATAGCATGGCCAAACTCACATAACAAGGTCAGAGAACAGATGACAAGTTGAACCACACAAGGAAGGACATTGGTTTCTCACACACCTAGAACAATACCAAGAGAATCATTGAGACTTAGGAATTAGATCACAATTTCCCATAGATTCACATGTAAAGAGGGTCTAAAACATAAAACACCATAGGGGTTACTCTGGACACCAGCCAAAAAAAAAAAGGCCTACGTCCAACACGTAAAGCCTCAACAATTTTCAAATGTACATACACACCATTCTCTTCATCTACAACTCAGAAACAACCATCACAAAACAACTCCAAAACCCATCAGAACAAATTAACTATTAATGCATACTAAAAGGGTAATATCACCTTTTTTTTTTCTTTTTTTCCTTTTTCTTCTTCACTAAAAGAACAAGGGATAGATTATACCACTAGTAAAACATTAAAGATAAGCCTATAAGATAGCAATGATTATGAATAAAGGTGCACCACTCCTAAATTGACAAAAATAGGAGCACAAGCTTCTTAGTTTAAGACACACAACCTTTTTCTTTCACAATGTAACTTATCTTAATAAATTAATTCACATTGCTATTTAGGCCAATTCCTTTGACCTAACCAAAATAATAATAATCAATACATGTCTTCACCCAAAAGGACAATCCATTTTCTATTTGACAACTATGTGCAATTACCCATTTTCTTCGTAGCATTGAAACAAGGAACTCCAAACAAAAAAAATTTCCATCGATAACATAATTCACAAATTCAAATGAAATGCACTAGACCTGAAATAGTCTCTAACACCAAACAGTTACAAGGCCACACCACTCCCTCCATGCAGGAGTTCTTGCACATTTAAACAATGTTTCCGCCATTACTTCTTTTTTAATGGATACATATCTAGTTGATTACAAGTTGAATAAGCACATACCTACACTAGAAGTCTCCTTCAACTAAACTACCATGACTAGGGAGATCCATTCTACCAAAGTTACCCAGACATTAGATTTTTCCAACTATATAATGCTATTCTTTTTTATTTAATTTTTAGACCAAGTGTATTAATTTTTTGTGAGAAACTGCTCTGTCCATGACCTTTATCTTACCATCATTTGTAATAGAAATAATGTACAGAGACCTTAAAGCACACAAATGCCACATGCTCTAAGAAATATTGGTAGTAGAGAGAAGGGACATCATAACACATCAACATAGTGACTATGTTTGTTTCCAAAAGCATAAGTGAACAAGGGTAGAAAAAAAAGTTTTGAAGAGAAAATTCCCAGACACGAAAATAATAATAAATGCAAAGCTAAATTCTTTAGTTTAGCACATAGCACCAAAAAGATTTTAGAATGGGAACGCACGCGTTACAGATTTATCACATCAACATCATTAGCATTGGTATATAAAAAGGAATATAAGATCACTTATACTTTTAACTTATTCAAAACTCAACTAAACTTTATCATTGGTAGATTATGAATATGGAAGATTTCATTTACAGTCAGAGGTGGTGCCTCCATATGAGGATGAACTTCTTTATGCCATTACTGTGGCAAAAGGTGCCACACTCTTAATGGGGAACGTGCCTCAATATTGGTACCACGCCTCCCAGAAAATAGATTAATATTAATTTAGTTTTTTTTCTAGCTAAGTGCTGCCCTGTGTTTTGTTGTGCCTCAACCACCACTATGCACAGAGAGTAAAATGTCATGCTAAGTTCTGTTTGCCTCTTTCCATCTCAATGCCTCATTTTTGTCTCCAAACAATACACAAAGTAAAATAAAAATAGTCATATCATACCCCCATTTTATTCAGCACTCACAGCACTAGACATGAGTGCCATTAAAGGGAGAAATGAAATCCAACAAAATATTTACTTGGGAGGAG
This sequence comes from Cunninghamia lanceolata, assembly GCA_027924645.1. Classification (NCBI taxonomy): domain Eukaryota; kingdom Viridiplantae; phylum Streptophyta; class Pinopsida; order Cupressales; family Cupressaceae; genus Cunninghamia; species Cunninghamia lanceolata. The sequence goes on along the minus strand of BSBN01000144.1, from coordinate 1,207,576 downwards.
GTTTGCATGCACATACAGAACAAAAAAGAAAGACACCAATCTAAAATCTTATAATGATTTCTCTCTTGTCTCCACAAGAGAATAAAGACAACAAAAACATGTTTATATGGAAAGCAAGAGATAAATGCAAGACCAGGGGATTACCTCCCCAACTTGCACAAGCATACTAGAATACGATGACATTTATGGAGTTCACCCATGCACCAAATGCACTATGCACCCCTCACACCCTCCAAAACCTCAAGCTAGAAATCCTGCCTGGCCATGTTTTTCCCTAGTTAGAAGAGGCATTCCCTCCCCCCTTTCCTTGCAGTGAGAGGTGGCCTCCCTTATCCTTCCTTTCTCCCCTCTTTTCACCAAACCCTAAATGCTTGTTTATTACAAGACCTCCTATGTTTCTCCAATCACAATATTAAATAAAATAAAAACATGATGATGATATATATATATATATTTGGTTTTCATATATTTTACTCATATTAAAATATGTCATAATATTTTAAAGGCACCATTGAATAGATAAATGTTACAAAAGAATAGTTTGACCAACAAGGTCAAAATTTTAGCCCCGCATGCTACTTTGAAAGCATTTATGAATTTAGAGAAAACAAGCATTTCATAACTAATTAAATTAACACTAGATTAAACTAGTATAACAATGATGTAAACCAAACTTTAAATGTTAACTCTAAATGCCTTTCAAAAAGACCTCACAATAAAAATGCCCAAAGACCCTACTAAGACAAATAGATACGTGAAAAATGACATCACATCTAAAGCAAGGAGGTTTCCCACAAACACTTCACTACTAACCAAAAAGAAACCCAATAACGTGAAAGAGCATTCAAGACCACCAAAAAAATGCAAAGAACACAAACACTTTATGGGGTTACTCACAAAATAGGGGTCCACATACATAATGATTTGATCAGAGGCAAGGAGGGTAACACTAGAAATAGTCCTTTATCAAAACCGTGTAAACTGGGTTAAGAGGCCAACCTACCACATGAACATAAGGTCAAACACTCGACTGAAGGAATAGGTAAGGTGAGGTGGCCCAGTGGTTCCCTGTCTCCTCCACATCCATCCATTGGTCAAGCACTTGCATACATATATCCTGCACACTCCAATCAAAACATCAAATCCAACAATGCAATCATAGCCGAAGCAACATTAATAGACCAATGAGGATGTGAAATCTAGTAAGCCACATATTCTTCCTAAATTTACATAATTTAACAATCAAGATTAGTAAATCATTCAATCTATTCATCCAAAATAATAGGGCACATAGAGTCACACAAGGGCAGGAACTACATCCTCCCCCCTAGGAAATGACTTATTCTCGGAAGTCATTAAGAGGAGGATAGAAGCACCATCCTGAACTTCTCTTCACTAGACAAGTATGGAAGATACACATGCATTGAATAACTCACAAGAATATAAAGTATGGTAAACTAAATGTCATAAAAGCATAATTCTTTTCACAAAACACATTATATTGATTGAAACTCAACACAAAGAATTTCATGATCAGCAATCATTTTCACACATGCATAGAGGAATTCACACATTGGAAAACATTTTTATAAAAAAATCAACTCATATGCAGATACATCAAATGCAAATCTTATAACTAAACAACATCATAGTGATAACAACACAAGGTTCACATATAGGTCCATGGGGACACAAAGGTCTCATCATAGTACTATGTAACCAATAACCAATGCCAAGTAACAAAAGATCCAAGAATCAAGTGGAATGATGGTCTCAAGGACATGCACCTGGGGGCCCCTCCATACATTTCCACAAATGACCTACTTCTTGTTTGTATAAGGGAATTAGCCTCCAAGAGATGTTCAACATAAGAACATAAATCACTAGGAAGGTAAGTGGATGACTAGCCCATACTAGCCCACACTTACTCCCATCCTCAAAAGTTTCCCATGTCTGCTTCCTTATATACACTCAACCAAAGGTTGCTCCATCGACATGGTGAGAAGAAACATCACAACACAAGACCAACACTTGAAAACAAAAATAACCTAGCTTAGCCAACACAAATTTACAAAATACCAAAAGAAGAAGTTTCCAAATCCAACAATAAAGTAAATAAATGATTGCAATTTCAACAATAAATCAACATCACCACAAGAGTCACGTGAAAATGGAAAATTCAAAGACTTGCAGCTAAGCTACTTACAAACAAGATTAAATAATGTTGTTGGTCGTCACAAGCAAGATACATAAAGCCACTAATAACTGAAAGAAAGATCACAATTCATGAAATTGCACATTACATCACAATGTGACTATCATCTAGTCACCAATAAGGAAGGAGGGAAATCATTGTCACTACATATGCCATGCAAACACAACCAATGCAATAACATCATGTAGACAAGTAGTATGGAATGTAGCTTCACTTACGACTACGTGGAATCATACTCTCCTAAGAGTAACATGTCATCATCACCAACACTATGTTGGAACATCAATATGGTGTGTCATCACATCAATTCACATCATGTCAACCAGGTGTCAATGCACGTAAATACCATAACAACATAAGTCAAATTCAGCTCAATTAATACTCTAATTTGGTTAAAATTAAACATATACTTCTTGTATACATGCTACTCTATCTTAATGCCAATGTTTGCAAATCACTACACATCCAACTCAAAATAAGATATCAAAAGTGAGAGCAAATCTGTGCAAGTAACATGGCCTCGAATAATTCACATGTTCATACTAAACCATAACCAAGATTCCCAAGTCAGATGCCAATAGTATCATCAAGGAAACACAGCATGATAGGATAGCACTATGAACCTTTCAAAGGTCCATTCACTAAGGAGAATTAGGGGGTACTCTTGAATAGAAAGGTATGGTTAGTTGGGTGACCCCAACTAATGCCACAACATGTCTCCATAGCTTCCTAAGTTTTCCTCTCCACTACTTAACTCCACACATGGAAGGTCTCCAACTCTAAGGTTGGACCTTACAAGGTGTAAAAACAAGCAATCCACTCAAGCATGACTCCACCATACTTGTAGCTATACACTCAACCCATGGATGGATACCTAGTATCACAAGCTCATGAGTACACAAATCATGTACAAGATATTCACAACACATAGTAAGTACAATCATAATGGGTAATCACATCCACAAGGGAACACATAATGTACTTTCCTTTATCATTCATTACTTTAGCAAATAACAACTTTCATACCCAAAATTACATAATAGTTATCATAAAGGTTTCTAAGAAGTCTATCTAACATCAATTCGAATTAACCTTTCCAAGGCATAAATGGAATCTAACCATAATTTCACATTTACAGACAATGCAATACACCCCAAACAAGTATACTAACATACTAGCATTTGCATACTAATACATAATTGAATTAAAACCACATTATTTCAACTCGCAAGATAGGGCCTCACAACACATCACACATCATAGAGTTCTCTATAAACCATATCATACTACATATGTACTATGAACATAACATATACTTATCTAACACAATGTTCATAATATAGAGGCTTACCATAAGAATAATCCAATAAAAAGCTTAAGTCCCTAAATGAATATTCTAATCATATCATATGATGCCAAACATCTTCTCCACACAAAGGTATGCATAACTTGATATCAATTCACACAAGGTCAAAATTATAAAATGCAAAATTCACATTATGAAAGCACTTAACAAATGGTCACCATCATACACATAAATATCTAGACCTCATTAGGAAGGAGGATACCACTAGGAATTTCCAATCCCACTCCAAAAGTAACCCTTCTAGCAATAATTTTCCTAATCATGCACCCGCATACACATGATAACAATTGATAACAAACATACGTAGTCACTAGGCACACAATTCGCCATTGCAACATTTCAAAAACATATGTTATTTCTTAACAATTACCAAGCATAAGACTCCTTTACACCTCTTTCTTTCTTAATCTTTTACAATCAATGTAATGAAAACACACACCAAATGAATTACACTCATAAAATTCAAAGCAAGATACATTTCATGTAAGCATTTCTAGTTTACCAACCCAAAGGAGACCCAATTTCCAAATGATAAAATGGCTAAGGATCAAGATGGTATACTATCCTTACAATATGATATACACATGTAAAGATCACAAGGCATGATTTAATCACACAAGCATTAAGACTTCACTATTCTTTCAAAGAACCCAAGCATAAAAATACACCATCATCTATTGCATATCCAAAATCATAACACACAATAAGGTGCAACACATGCCTAACTATTCCCACAATGCTAACCTCTAATCCCAACCATGTAGAGAGCATACTAGGGAACAACACCAGACTCCACAAAATACACAAGGGCAAGGAAAAGGCCCAACACAACCTTCAAAATCTAGAACAACCTACTCAAGAGGAGAATCAATAAGGAGGAACACAACCTCAACAAAAACACCAGTGGAAGACTTTAATAATCATGTGACCAAGCCACCACGATAACACGATGAGAGGATGGATCTTCCTCTAAGATGAAGGTTTGGTGTCAATCCACAACCTCATTCTCTCACAACCACATGGAGTAGGCCGAGGGTCATAACCACCTCGAATCCATTCTATGTCGACCCAACAAACTCACAAATACCCCAGAGCTCCCAATGTTGCAACATGGGCTCTGATACCAAATGTCATGCCCATATTTTCCATGTGATCATGACATGAAAACCCACATGTCATGCCCATATTTTTCATGTGGTCATGACATGAAAAACCAAAAACTTTTCACCCGACTCTAAAACCCTGTTGCACAAAGGCAGGAAGGCAAACAAGGTGCGGGAAAGGACAACAATGACACCTTGTCAGGTGAATGCACACCTAGGGAAACCAACATAAAGCATCAAAAACTTGCATCAATATAGAAAGAAGTAATTTAAAATATCCCTTTATCTCTAGTTAGGATAAAACATTCATAAGTAGGTGAGATCCAATTTTAGTCATTCTAACATACAAGAGTATTGGGAAGATTTCTAGACATAATTATTAGAATCTATCTGTAAAACATAGCATAGCAAGATTAATGAAAGTATGAGGACTTCAACATATAGATTAACAATAAAGCATAATTAAGGTCATACACAAGAAGTGATTTCCTAAATAAAGAAAGAGTCAATCTTTACATCTAACGATAGTGTATTACAATTACAAGGCGGAGGCTATCCTCCCAACATGGAAGCGTCATACTCTGATTATAAATTTACAATGGATAATAGTACAATAATATCAAATAACCTCCAAGGTACTCCATCAGCAATTGGAATGACAAGAGTACATCATAACGACATAGAATAAAGATCTCACCAAGTCTTCAAAAGATCACCAGAACAAGACCAATGGATGATGTTTCCCACCTCCCTACCATATTGCCATCATCGAGTGCAATAGATGTCTATTGTCACTCTAGGTAATCCCTCGAGCTACGGAGAGAGGAGAACATGGAACCACATATAGCATGGCCAAACTCACACAATAAGGTTAGAGGACATATGACAAGTTGAACCACACAAGGAAGGACATGGGTTTCTCACACACCTAGAGTAATACCAAGGGAATCATTGAGACTTAGGAATTACAACACACTTGCCCACAGATTCACATGTAAAGAGGGTCTTAAACATAAAACACCATAGGGCTTACCCTAGACACCAGCCAAAAAAAAAGGGGGACAAGTCCAACATGTGAAGCCTCAATAATTTTCAAGTGTACATGCACATCATTCTCTTATTCTAAAACTCAGAAACAACCATCACAAAACAACTGCAAAACCCATAAGAACAAATCAACTATTAATGCATACTAAAAGAGTAATATCACCTATTATTTTTTTTCTTTTTTTTCCTTTTTCCGCTTCACTAAAAGAACAAGGCATAGATTATACCACTAGTAAAACATTAAAGATAAGCCCATAAGATAGTAAGGACTATGAATAAAGGTGCACCACTCCTAAATTGATAAAAAAAATAGAGCACAATCTTCTTAGTTTAAGACACACAACCTTTTTCTTTCACAATGCAACTTATATGAATAAATTAATTCACATTGCTATTTAGGCTAATTCCTTTGACCTAACCAAAATAATAATAATTAATAAATGTCTTCACCCAAAAGGACAACCCGTTTTCTATTTGACAACTATGTGCAACTACCCATTTTCTGCTTTGGCACTGAAATAAGGAACTCCAAACAAAAATAAATTCCATTGATAACATAACTGACAAATTCAAATGAAATGTACTAGACCTGAAACAATCTCTCACACCAAACAATTACAAGGCCACACTACTCCCTCCATGCAGGAGTTCTTGCACATTTAAACAACATTTCCACCATAACTTCTTTTTCAATGGATACATCTCTAGTTGATTACAAGTTGAATAAGCATATACCTACACCAGAAGTCTCCTTCAGCTAAATTACCATGAATAAGGAGATCCATTCCACCAAAGTTACCTAGACATTAGATTTTTCCAACTATATAATGCTATTTTTTTTGTTTAATTTTTAGACCAAGTGTATTAATTTTTCATGAGAAATTGCTCTATCTGTGACCTTTATCTTACCATCATTTTTAACAGACACAATGTATAAAGACCTTAAAGTACACAAATGTTGTAGGCTCAAATCAATGTTGGTAGCAGAGAGAAAGGACATCATAGCACATCAACACAATGACTATGTTTGTTTCCAAAAGCACAAGTGAATAAGAGTATAAAAAAGTCTTCGAAGAGAAGCTTCCCAGACAAGAAAATAATAATAAATGCAAAGTTGAATTCTTCAGTTTAGCGCACATCACCAAAAAGTTTTTAGAATGGGATTGCACGTGTTACACATTTCTCACATAAACATCATTAGCATTGGTATATAAAAAGGAATATAAGATCACTTAAACTTCTAACTTATTCAAAACTCAACTAAACTTTAGCATTGGTAGATTATGAATATGGAAGATTTCATTTACAGTTAGAGGCAGTGCCTCCATATGAGGATGAGATTCTTTATGTTGTTGTGGAAAAAGGTGCCACATGCTTAATGGGGAATGTGCCCCAATATTGGGACTGTGCCTCCCAGAAACTATATTAATATTAATTTAGTTATTTTTCTAGCTAAGTGCCGCCCTATGTTTTGCTAGGCCTCAACTGCCACTATGCATAGAGAGTAAAATGTCCTATTAAGTTTTGTTTGCCTCTTTCCATCTCAATGCCTCATTTTTGTCTCCAAACAATACACAAAGTAAAACAAAAATAGTCATATTGTTTCCCCATTTCATTCAACACTCATAGCACTAGACATCAATGCTATTAAAGGGAGAAATTAGATCCAACAAAATATTTAACCAGGAGGAGGTTTGCATGCACATACAGAAAAGAAAAGAAAGACACCAATCTGAAATCTTATAACGCTTTCTCTCTTGCCTTGACAAGAGAATAAAGACAACAAGGACATGTTTATATGGAAAGCCAGAGATAAATGCAAGAACAGGGGATTGCCTCCCCAACCTGCACAAGCATACTAGAATATAGTGGGATTTATGGAGTTCACCCATGCACCAAACACACTATGTGTTGATGTGTAAAATTGCACCTGGTTCCAACACCAACATGGGAAGTTTCAAGAATGTGGGACTTTCTACTTGAAACAACCTCTAGATTTTAAAGAAGCTGGGTCTTCCTATTTAAATGGGGTTTTGAGTAAAGGGTAGGGAAAGAAACAGGATTACAGATATAATAAGTAAAAATCTAAATCTATGGTGATGTGCCTGAATGAAACATATTCTCTCAACTAGCACAATGAACTAATTCTTAAGATGTAGTTATATTAGAGAGAAAACATTGCATGATCAATATAAGAAGATTATGATTGAATCAGATCAAAGGCTAAACTCAGACACATTTACAAGACACATATAATATCAGCAAGGGCATAGAATAGAGTTCTTTTCATTAATATTCCAGCAAATACAAAAGGCACAACAAAAGATGCACAAGTATATTAACCTTCTTATCAAAAATAACAAAACTAAGGCTAGTGATACAATATGGTCATAGCAAAAGTCCCTGAATTCTCTACTTGATTATCGATAAAAACTTATCAAGATTGGATCTAATTCAACAATTAAAATCACTACATATATAGCCATGGACTTAGTCCAAGATCGCCTGTAATAACCTAAATCTTCAACAGAAAAATAGAACTGAAGCTGACTGGAAGTCCTCGACCATTAAGATCTTCTGAATCTACAACTATATTATCCCATGAGCCCATTAGCTATGGCATCAAAATATGTGGCACTCTAATTGAATTCTCATTAAGACACATGGCACTTCCCGCAGGCCTTAAAAATCAAGGATGTAACATATGGCAGCCCCCGCTAGCTTAGAATTCCTTTACCTTCAAAATAAACTCATAGGAAAATGCCACTTGTCTCCATCTACTGAAACTTTGAACTGATACGTGCCTTTCCCCGCTGAGTGCTTAAAATTGTGTCTTAGGCCCAAGCAACTCATTGTTATGACATCTGGCACTCTTTACAACGCTTAAAACTGAGACATAATTATATGGGACCCATTGCATTCACTACTTTACTAACTGCATGAAGAAATAAAGTTGGTACGCATGGTGCTTACCACTTGAAACAATATTGGACACGTGGCAACACCTGGCAACACCATAACTTATGAAAAGGGGCCGAAGGAAATATGTGGAAACTGACACTTGTCACACTCTGGTGCAACTTTGAACATAATGCCTTAACTTGATAGCATTGAAATAAAAAGATTCCTACCTCCGCTTTCGCCACTTGGTGCTCTTTGCAACAAGCAAGAAATTGTGTCAATAAAACTATGGCCCACCATATATCCTCTGATACGAACAAGTCTTAAACAAAAAGAAGATACACACGACAGCCTCTGAAAGAAAACTCAAAAGACACGTGGCAGCAACTGCAAGCAACTATGAGACTTAACAAAAGAAAACTGCTATAGCCACATGACACACTCCGCTGCTTCAACTGAAAGGAAAAAGAAACACGTGGCAGCGTCTGCTGGAAACTTGATACTGTTGCTATTAGCTATTGCTTTGACACATGGTGCGACCCACACACAGGGACACATAGGAAAACATAGCCACAAATATATAAGCCATTAAAAATATATATTGCAACTATTAATAAAAATGTAGAGTTTTTAAAACTCTACAGTTCTTGGCCATCACTAGGACTTCTGAGCCTGCTTAGAAAGAACGCCAAAAAAGGAAACAAAAATGCACTGCCATAGTCAAAAAAAGTTCAAACATAAATTTTGCAACACAGTCTGATATATAGACCACTTTGAATCTGACAGCCCTTGTCTACTCTGTAATCTTGAAAAGCAAGATCCAGATTGATAATATCCTTATGAGAAAATGACTGTAAAATTTGGACCACATCTTTCAATTGGAACTCCAGCTAAGCCATTGGTACCAACACAGCTTCAACCTCTCCCACAGTAGATAAATCACTCAGTCCCTAAAAAATAGTTTGATCATTCTATTTGGTTAAAAGAAGAGCCTTTATTTCATCTATCATTAACATTGCATTATTATCCGGGAAAGGTGAAGGCAGTCCGAATTGCACCAAATCTTCAATATGCTTCTTCATGTTTTTGACCCCTTCCTTCACAATGTCCAGGAGTTCTTTACAATTCATTGCAGCATTATTGCAGCTTAGAACTTCATTTGCTTTCTTAGTAGCAATCATCCTATCATTAATACAAGTTGTAAATAATGTTTCATCAGTTGTATCATATAACTTCTGCAATAGAAGTTGAGAATCAGAAACTCTTAATGCAACAATAGATAAAGTGGCCTGTACAGAAGACTGTTGGAAAGAGACACTAAGTGGCTTCATGAATGTTGTCATTGATGGAAACAAAGTCCATCCCACACATCCGCAAGACATGGTATGTTTATACCAGAAGTCAGCTTGAAGAGTATTTTGGTTCGGTGACCAAGAACAAAGCATGCAGCAAGGTCTGACAATCAGGTTCGGATCTCTCAGAGGAAGTATCTCAACAAAGTGTGGACTTGGGGAAGTCAAGAGGAGTACCATGACTAATACATTCCATAGATTGAGCCTCTGGTGATGAAAGAGTGAAGACATATGAGCACCTAAGTGTTGGGTTCCTATTTGGCAGAGTAGACTGAGAAAGACCTGACCGACAGAGCATTAGACCTTAATCTGGATGAGATATTAATGGTGATCAATTTTCTTGAGGGATCATTCATGGTTGGCCGACATGATTGATGACTTCTGTAAGCATCTCTTTGATACGTATCACTTAGTAAGCATGGATTCAGCCGACAGACCAGAGTTTGGAAAGATCTTTAGTTTTTTGGATGCCGACTAGAAAGATGATTGAAATCATTGATGTGGATATATATACTAGATTGATTTCGGTATGGTGTGTGTGGTGTATTGTGTTGTGTGAAAAAAAGCAGAGAGTAGTGTGGAAGCAGCAATACAGGTCCGGTATGTGACAGAATAGCAGCACCAAAGAAGAGGAAGAATGAAGTGTAGTAGATCAGTGTATTGAGCCTAACCCTAACTGAACCTTAGCATATGTGGATGCTTCTCAACAGTTCAATCACCTGGTTACTTTCTTTATACGTTGTAGGCAGTGAGCCTCTTGTGAGCAGTGTGCTCAGGCTGTGAGCCCTAATTGGCAAGTGCCATTTTTGTATTTCTATTCTTTTAACAGAGAATACAATCTTGGGTTAGTTACCCTATGGTTTTTTCCTTAACAGGGTTTTCCACGTCAAAATCATTGTGTTATGTGTATTGATTTTATTTCTGCTTTCATGGTTATATGATTTGATGCTGCACTAGTTATTAAAGAAGAACAGAAAGTTAAAATAATTAAGATAACTGATTCACCCCCCCTCTCAATTATCAACAATTGGTATCAGAGCTAAGTTCCTCCTAACAGAACCTAACAGCTTGAGGAAGATATGGCAATCTCAATGGATATGTATGGTATGAGGGAATAACTTTAGTCTTCCTTAGATGTTCTTGAGCAATCTCACTCTGAAGTAAATAACTTGAAGGAAAGACTCAAACAAGCTGATGATTTCATAAATGAACTAAAAGAGAAACTGAGTATCTCTATGAAAAAGAGAAAGGAGCTACTTCAACAGTTAGCAAGTCAAAGTGAAGCCAATAATACTGATGAAGATCTGAATGAGAAGAACAAGTTATGTGAGAAGCTATCAAAAGAGGTCATTATGGTAAGACATGAAATGGAATCAGGGATTATGAACTTCACCCAAGAAATTGAAGAGAAAAGAAAGACTAAAGATGATCTAAAACAATCTCTCAAGGAGAAGTCAAAAGATTGCCACAAAATGGATAGAATAATTAGGCATTTGGAATCTGATCTTGAAGAAGCTAGAGATAATGAAGAACAACTTGAGAATTAGATTGACACTCTTAAAAGGGATCTTCAAATGGCAAATGAATACAAAGAGAAATTCGAGATAAGCTCTGCTCAACTTGAAGTTCTTCTTGAAATCCAAAAGAGGGTAGGTGACAAGCAAGGCTTGGGGTATGAGAAAGGTGAAAGCTCTGGATCTGGACAGAAGAACTCTGGATCAGGAAATCCAAGGAACAGGCCTAGAAGACCTCCATTAAGGCAACCAAATGCTTAAAGATATCCATCCTTCAATGGATAATACCACAATTGCAATAACTTTGGTCATAAAGCAAATTAGTGTAGAAGAAGAATGAATTAGACTAATTCATCCTTCTCCGGACGGTGTTTTAAATGCAAAAGGTATGGTCACAAATCTCATGAGTGTAGAAATATGCAAATGAACAATTCATTCAATGGTAGATGCTTTACATGCAATAGAATGAGACATATGGCTAATCAATGTAGATCAAGAGGATACCAGCCAAATATGCAAAGAAATATTGTTTGCTACAATTGCAATAGATTTGGTCATATTGCCAAATTCTGCAGAAGTAAGAATCAGGACAAAAAGGGTCTGGTGCATCATAATCAAAACCAAGACAAAGGAAAAGGAAAAGTGAATGCGGATGAAATTCAAAGGGAGATGAACAAGATTTGGGTGAAGAGAAGTACAAAAAATGTTGGGGATGGATCCGCACCAGAATCTGGTGCTGATATTCCTTTCGAAAACTAAATAGATGAGCTCTAGCTCAGGGAGAGTCACAAAAGAAAACAATTTCCCCTAGCTAGTCAATTGGTGCCTAAAATTGGCACATGTAAAGTTGCGGATTAAAAGGGCTCTCAGAGAAACATCTAAATAACCCTTGGTAAAGATATGAAAGATTCGCAAGGAGTTTGAAAAGGTTAAGCATCCAAGATTAATCTGGTTTGACAGTCATCCGGCAAAAGCAGGACTTTCATAGTTAGATCTGGTATAATTCAAAATTGAAATATTTGGATTTGCAGTTAGATGGAATGATTGGAGAAAGGGAGATACTTTGTAAGTTATCATTCTAGGTGCATCTCAATGATTTGAAAAGATCTCTCTTAGAAACAAGGAAAACAAGGCACCCAAAATAACCTAAGTTGTGCATTTATTGCAAAATGGAATTAGGGTTTGTGCAGAAATAAAAGGGTTCTTTTGTTCATCATTTGTACATTTGCATTTGAGAAGAAAAGAAAAGGAGCTCTGCAAAAAAATTGTCTCAAGCCTCTCAAAGATCAATCGCAGAAGTCAATTCTTCTAGCAATCTGATCCGGCTCATATCGTGAACCCTAGAAGCGTAAAAGGTATTTTCGCTCTTGAAAACCTCTCTCTGAATCTTTTGAAAGATGGCTACTCTAAATGTTGTGAAGATCACTAATAGGCCATGTCCTAAATTCAAGAAACATCCCTACAAATCCCTAGAAGTTGATCGCCTAGGTGCATTCTCTAGCATTCTGCATGGGATTTTGCATGTGGAAGATGTTAGGGCATACATTCATGCGAACATTAAAGAATTTGGGGAATCCAAGCTGATGGATATCTACCACAAGCAGTTAATAGATGAATCATTTGAACTCAAACCTCAGTACAAAGCCATCTAGGATAAGCATTTCGAACTTTACATCTATTTCCCCTATTTTGCAGAAGATGAATGGGTCCGGTATGTTCTAAGCAGAATGCATGACAACTTCATGTGGTTGATGAGGCCATTTAAAATCACAAAAGATGCCATTAGGGTAGTTACTGGATTGCACTCATCCGGTGGGTTATCTACTCTCAAATCCGTCAAGAATCAGACAGTGAGTGAGGCAACCGAATCAAAATTTGACAAGAGAGTAATGACAATTGAAGATATCACTGATCCGGATATCAAGTTTGCATCTATGATAATTGGCTATAAGATATATCACTCCAGTAGGGACAATTCTGTATCTAGAACTACAATCTATGATGCTTATCAAATGTTAAGGGAAAATGTAGATTATGATCTTTGTGAGCTTCTTCTAAGCCAACTGTTGGAAAACCTACAATAGATCAAGAAGGACAAGAAGAACTCATTCAAGTATGGTGGGCTGATATTATGTTTATTCTTTTACTTTATGAATGAGCTCCCCGGATCGAGTGGTTGGATATGGCAAAATGACAGACCAGTAGCCATACAAATTAGAGATTATATGCATGGGCTTGGTGATGCCAAGGCATAGAATATAGCACTTTGGGACTACTTCAAGAACTTTCAAAGTATGATGCAAGCTAGAGAAAGAATCCCCCAATCATTGGTTGAGAAGTACAAGGATACAGTGTGCTTTATGGTAGACATTGATCAATGCCTGATGGAGGCAGTGGAACCAATAATAGTGTGGATCATGCCAATGGGATATGAGGTTGATGAGAAAATCCTAGAGCTACACATCCAACACCTGCTGAGTCAGCCCAAGGACCCTAACAAAGAAAAGTTTGGAACCTTTCAAGAGCTGAGTGTGAAAGGTCATGTTGAACTAAGACAGCCTGAGATCAAGAGAAAAGTAAGAAGAGAAGTAGAAGAATTCTCCAAGAGGCATGGAATATCAAAGGAGGCAGTTGATGCCAATAGAGAGAAGATGGAAAGGGCAGAGAAAGAAAGGCAAGAAATAGAAAAAGAAAGTGCTCCGGTGCAAGCCCCCTCCTAGACCAAATCCTCTAGAAGCTCTGCACCTGCCACCTCTAAGAGCCAAAAAGCATCAATACCGGAAGCCTAGACATCTAGAAAGGGAGAGAAGAGAACAAAGAAAAAGGCCACAAGGTCCTATACGAGTCAGAAGGATGATGAAAAAACTGAGACCGATGAAGAAGTCAAGAAAATGAAGAAGAAGAAAACATCCGGTGAACCCTCTACCAGTCATAGCAAGGAAGAAGAAGTAGAAGAGTTTGTTGAAAGGCCTACTCTATCCATTGATGATGTAGTCAAGGCAGTTATTATGGATGGGAATCTGTAACCAACGACAGAATTCTATGATGAGTATAATGACGCAGATAAAAGGATCTTGGAAGAAGCCACAGTTAAGTACTTAAACATATATAATAAGGCATTTATTGAAATCATCTCTCTAATTCCCAAAAGTTTAGAGAAGGAACTTGAAATGAGAAAGGAGAATGCTAAGGCAAAGGACTTAGAGATCAGAGAACAGATTGCTATCCAACTCTATCCTTCCATCACCCCTAAACAAATGAACATAATCTTCAAGGACTGCAAGGATGAGTTCTGGAGCAAAGCAAGAATGAACCAGCTTATGCTTGGAGAGACAGATCGAGTTGCTAAAGAAACATAGGACATTCTCTAGAATGCATTTAAAAGATTCAATCTTCCTGTCATAGAGGACTTAGGTGATAAACATTCTGCCATGGATGACGAAGGGCTAAGTACTAAGAAAGATGTAGAAGAGCTCAAAGAGATGGATAAGGAAAAGATTAAGGACTTGGATTCCTTTGTTTTGAAAGAGGAAGTCCATGGAGAAGTAGACACCTCTCCTCCGGATCCCCCTGCTGACTTCAGAATTGAAGGAGAAGAAATAAAAGAAGAAAGAATCAGTCAAGAAGAAGAAGTAAAGGGAAGAGAAGCAGATCAAACAGAGAAGACCACAGGTGATAGTGCTAAGGCTGCAGAAGGGGAGAAAACTCTGTCTCTGGCAAGAGACACTATAGAAGCAGTCAAAGACTTCCTGACAAAAGAAACAATGGAATTAGACGAATCGAAACTGCTTCAAGGACCATTCAATTTTGATTCCCTCTCCCCAATTCAAACAATGAAGATAGCATCCTTTGCCCAAGCAAAGGCAAAAGAAAAACTTTTGAAGTCTCACATGGAAGACTGTGAGATGATAGAGATTGCATCTGGTGTATTAGAGAAGATCATGCCATCCTTCTAGAAGGATCTTTCGGTCTCCTCATCTGGTAATCTAAAATCTCTTGTTAATTCTGTTAATACACATTTTGACTCTTTAGAGAAAGTAGCAGAAGAGAAAGTCCAGAAAGAGTTTTTGGATAAGAGATACTCTGAAGTACAAGGGCTAATAACAAATGATAGGAGAAATATGGATATTGGGATAAAGAGCTTAGAAAATGCTCTTAAAGATGGCAGAGAGATATATAAATTTTGTTTATCCTGGTCTAAAGTGACAAAGGATATTGAGAAGAAAGTGAAAGAACAAGAGGATAAAATGTCAAGTTTATCTCACAATTTTGATCCTCTCACCACATCCATAATAAACCAGGAATGTTAGAATATTGCCATTATAAATGAACTAAATAAACTTGAAAAGGAAAGGAAGAATATAATAAGTAGGATGGGTGAACTTAGAAGGATACTTATCCCCAAATTAGAGGCCATGCATGAGGCCCTAACTGATGCTTAGACCACAGCCCAGACCAGTGATCTAACAGATCTAAAGAGGGCAGAAGCTTTTGCATTCCTGTTGAGTGGTTACATCTCAATTTTGTACAGGATGAAGTAGAGTTGGGCAATAGAATTTGTCTAGTTGAAGACAACTTTTGCAGATATACTTCAGTATATGTAAGTATAACATGTATATATACTTATGCGGCTAAGTATAGTTGGATTGTTGGAATTTTGGTGTGTGGATTCTACCCTTTTCCATTGATGTCAAAGGGGGAGTAAGGAGCAGTGAAAAATGTGGAATCTAGCTAAGGGGGAGGTCTGAAAAAGTGTACATTAGAACAGAGCATCAGCCAAGGGGGAGTGTAGTGTGACACTTAGTCATTTTTCACTAAGTGTTGCCATCAATGCCAAAGGGGGAGATTATTGGCAAGAGACACTGAGTGGCTTCATGAATGTTGTCATTGATGGCAACAAAGTCCATCCCACACATCCGCAGGACATGGTATGTCTATACCGAAAGTCAGATTGAAGAGTATTTTGGTCCGGTGACCAAGAACAGAGCATGCAGCAAGGTTTGACAATCAGGTCTGAATCTCTCAGAGGAAGTATCTCAACAAAGTGTTGACTTGGGGAAGTCAAGAGGAGTACCATGACTAATACATTCCAAAGATTGAGCCTCCGATGATTAAAGAGTGAAGACATATGAGCACCTAAGTGTTGGGTTCCTGTTTGGCAGAGTAGACTGAGAAAGACCTGACTGACAGAGCATCAAACCTTAATCCAGATGAGATATTGATGGTGATCAAGTTTCCTGAGGGATCATTCATGGTTGGCCGACATGATTGATGACTTCTATAAGCATCTCTTTGATATGCATCACTTAGTAAGCATGGATTCAGCCGACAGACTAGAGTTTGGAAAGATCTTTAGTTTCCTGGATGCTGACTAGAAAGATGATTGAAATCATTGATGCGGATATATATACCAGATTGATTTTGGTATGAAGGTGTGTGTGGTGTGTTGTGTTGTGCAAAGAAAAGAAGAGAGTAGTGTGGAAGCAGCAATATAGGTTTGGTATGTGATAGAATAGCAGCACCAAAGAAGAGGAAGAATGAAGTGCAGTAGATCAATGTATTTAGCCTAACCGGAACTGAACCTCAGTATATGTGGATGCTTCTCATTAGTTTAATCACCTAGTTACTTTCTTTATACCTTGTAGGCAGTGAGCCTCTTGTGAGCAATGTGCTCAGGCAGTGAGCCCTAATTGGCAAGTGCCATTTTTGTATTTCTATTCTTTTAATAGAGAATACAATCTTGGGTTAGTCACCCCGTGGTTTTTCCCTTAACAGGGTTTTCCACGTCAAAATCATTGTGTTATGTGTATTGATTTTATTTCTGCTTTCATGGTTATATGATTTGATGCTGCACTAGTTGTTAAAGAAGAACAAAAAGTTAATAATTAAGATAACTGATTCACCCCCCTTCTCAGTTATCAACAAAGACTCCACTTTTTTGCACAATTGCTGAGCATTCAATAGAAAGGTCAGAGGTGGATTGAGCTGAATAATCTCCTCAGAGGTTCTTCTCCATACTAAAACATATAACTCCTTAACCAGATTTAAGACCCTGCATTCTATGGTCTATTTACTAACTCAATTGTTAGCTGCTTTGTTTTCTGTTGCTCATCCATGAACTACGCTTGAGCTGCACTATTTGCATTTTGTTCCTTCAATAGCATTTGTTGCAACTATGTTGCTTCTTGCAACTTATCTTAATATTTCTTCTCTACAGTGGCCTTCTCTTGCCTTAATGTAGCAACAACAACTTTCTCCTACGCTAACTTAGTCTTCAAAGATGCAACATGAGACTGTGTAATCTAATGAATTTGTATGGAAACAGTAGTCTGTAACTATTTATTTAATGAATCAATTTCATTTATCTTGGATTGTATCTCCCAAGTTAAATTGCTGCTATTAACGTTTTCCTATGCTAAATCAGCCTCAACTTTCTGGAGCCTTTTAAACACTTTCAGATAGTCTATGGCAACTATTATAGTAGTTTCATTCATTAACTCCACCTAATCTTGTGGCCTAAACTGAGACATGTCCATAGCCACTGTATTCATTGCATAATCCTATTGCTACATCTATTCATTTGGTTTAACAACATTGGGAGATAGATGCGTCATAGTCAAAGACTGTTTGATGGGGTCAAATAGTGACTTCATATGAGCCACAATAGGGCTTTTATTTTCTTTCTTCCTTTTCTTTTCCATCCTGGCCTCTCTGGCCTTTCTTGCTATATCTTCTTGAGCTTGGAAAGTGGGAGGAGATGCAATATATCCTCCAGCAAAAGGATGGCCTTGAGGCAAGCCATAAGGAATAAAAGATATCTGTTGACTAGGGTCAACTTGGGGCAAGGCCCTCTTGGACATAGATGGGGAAAAAAATGGTAAGGTTATGGCCTATGAAGACATGGCTGATGCACTGGCAGATGGAGTGAAAGTTTGTGAAGGCACAACAGAAGTGGCAGGAGACATAGAAACTTGGGTGCTTGGGGATGCCACTCCTAAATAAGAAGAAATAGAGATAGGAGAGAAAAGAGAAGAGGTACTTACTTGAGCTACAGATGAAATGACTGGAGCTTGTTGTTGTTGGGGCATCAATGCTTCATCCTCTTCTTCCCCAGGAAAAATGAACCTCCTTATCTTTTGAGGCCTATCAGATGTCTCCTCAGGATCTTCTTCTTCTTCTACATCAATTACTAGTTGTTGCATAGGTACCGCTCTGGAACCCCTAGATGCCAAAGCTACATGGGTACTGAGAGACGATGATGATATAATTCCCTTTTGTTTCTCCAGCATGCTAAGAGATTGAGGCCATGGAGTTTTAGGATCAGCAGATGATGCTTGACCTATTTCATAAATTTCTTGAGACTCCTCTATTTCTTCCCTTGCTTCTTGAGACCCTCTTAGAGTTCTGCTTATATCTGGGCTTGAGACTGGAGATGGATGCCATTCATCCCAATTTGACTTCCATGTCTCATCTATCTCTACATTTCTAAAGGTGTGAGTCAATTCAGAGATCTCTTGCCTATATTTCCAATAGGCTTCAATCTTCTTTGTACTCCAGTCTTTACTCTTCAATGTTTTTCTCAAACCCTGGATCATTTTTATTTTAGGGTCATATTCCTTCTCCTTCACATAAAAAGTTTCCCAAGCCCTGGGTCCCTCATATGGCAAATCACTTAATTCTACATAGAAAGCTAGGCCATCCTCCTTTGGAGATCTTCTGTCATCCCAGAATGGGTGCCCTTCATGAACAACCTTTGTAGATACTTTGTTGTGGAGTATCCAAGAAGCTAAGAAACTATCTAGATCATATCTCCATTTATCTTCCACAATTAAGAAACCATAGGCTACCAATTTTCTTAGTAGGAGATTCTTAGTCCCTCTAACCTCAATTCTTACTTTGTCCCTTGTCCAAGGAACATCATACATCTTCTTTTTTCTCTTCTTGTGACCAAAATCATTATCAATCACAAACACTTGGTGAGCTACTTCTAAAAATGTGACCCTAGGGGTCAAGACTCTGAGCAATAAAATAGGTTCTCCACTAAAACCATGGACTCTAATTATAGTAGTATGAGCCCCAAAGAAATAATCACAAGGGATTGGGTGATTGGTTTGAAAACCTTTGATGCTCTATGCCATCCTGTGTTCTAGAGGTTCGAGACTTAAATGGATAAAAGATGGAGCAACAAAGAATTATGAAAAATCATAGGGATCTGACGTATCAAACAACACATGAGTCCATGCAGACACAAGAATGGTTCTACTACCATCAAACTCAGGGTCATACATATTCAAGGGCATATATTGTTTGAAGAGATTAAAATTTTGATACAACATCAAGTGGAACAGATATGCGAAATACCTTAAATCTCGTTTCTATTGGAAATTTGTAAGTTGGTCAATCATGGTTGCTGCAATTTGCTCTAAAAAGTCCAGCTGGTACTCTTGGGACTTATCAACGGTCTTCAACCTAAAAATGACTGCGAGCTGCCAGTCATGAATTGTAGAATCTTCATTCTAACCAAAGATGAAGGCCAGCATGGTAAGGGCTTCTTGAACATTGGAGTTGAATTGGGCATGACCAATGGGCAATGTATGCATCTGGGTATTTTCATCTCCTAGATGCATCTCAATATTTAGGAACTTTAGTGTACTGTGGAGATTTTCCCATGTACCCTGCAACTTTGGAATAGTTGGAAATGTAGCCGTTCTATCATGATGCAGAGCCAACATATCCCTAATTGCCTTAGGGGTAATTTGAACCATGAATGGGTCATGTTGAATGGAATGTGATGGTGGGTGAAACAACTCTACACGCAAATCAACCAATTCGGGGCATGGGTGCACATTTGGAACTAGAAACTGTGCCAATTGAGACATCCATATCCTCATCCTGAAAGTTTCCCATTGACCCTTTGCTGCGCAAGTGAGGCATCTCTGGTGAGCTCCCTCCCAGAGACTCTTAGTATTCTTCTATATGTGTGTATCAAAAATGTCATCAGCATAATCCTTTACTTGAGTTGGGTCAACACTTACTCTTGTTTCCAAAACCCTTGTCCTCGGATAATTCTTCCTTGGTTGTGTAGGTGCTGAAGCATAAGATTTGTTGTTCATCAGCTTGTTAGTGTGCTCAAAAATCCCCAACCCCTCCTGTGGTGATTATGTCTCTGACATCTCTATGTCTATTGTAACTTAGGAAGCTTGGTACATAAAATTGAAAGGATTGCAAAGAAAACTGCACTTAGCTTGAATACTTGTGGGGAGTAGAGCCTAAATACAACATCAACTTAGGAATATAGAATGATAATGACAAATGCAACTCTCAAAGGGATTAAAACTTAGCTTAGTGGGGCATCATGAAACAATAAATGACACATCTCATTGTATTAATAGCATTAATGCCAAGAGATAGTTAGTGTATCTTTTGAAATTCGTACTGGACAGAGTGTCAGATCTGTACTAAGAGCGGTGATCTTTTGAAAAGATAGGTACTTTCTTGAAATAAAGGGAATGTTGAACAACCTCAATAAATGTAACTACCAATGAGAAGGAAACTTTGTACTATTGACACATGTTCTTGGAACACTTATTAAAAAGGGAAAAAGTGGAAAAGCAAAACAAAAGCGGGAAATGAATTTAAAAGAAACTAACTCACTATGATACATATTAAGTCTCAGACTTAGGTTAAGTGTTTTAGGAAGATCCCATTCACTAGAATCTCCTCTAGTTCTTGTCCATAGTTTCTAACTCAAATGCATTTTATTGCTTACATGAATGGATCTTCAAAGGTCCTGTCTCTAGTGCTTCAAATTTACTATGCTGGCCTGGCTTTGTAGCTCTCTCATCCCATTTTATTACCAGAGACCCAACTTTAAAATTTAGATTGGAAGATTTCTTGTCAAACCAATTTTTAACCATCTATTGGTGTTTCAAAACTGATTCATTTGCCTTTTCTCTCTTTTCTTGTACTTCCAGCAATTCAACAAGTTTGACTATCATAGAACCATTTTCTTCAATTTCAAACTGTTTCAATAATTGCAAAGCAAGAATTTCTATACTCAGTGGCATCACTGTATGTTTTCCATAGACTAACTCATAGGGAGACATTTTAGTCTCTTGCTTCGGAGTGATCCTATCAGCCCATAGTGTTGTGTTAAGTGACCTATGCCACTCTCTTTGATGGTCATCTCCCATTCTTTTTATGAGTCTAATCAGTTTCTTGTTTATAGACTCTACTAATCCATTACCTTGTGGATAATAATTAGAAGAGGTTTTTAGATATCCCATTCTTTAAGGCAAACTCAGATAATTTAGTCTCCAAAAATACTTTAGCATTATCTGATATGATAGTGTGAGGAGGGCCAAACCGAGTAGTTGTCCCTTCTAAAACTTCTAGGATCACCTTTTCAATAGCTTCCTTAAGTGGTACTGCTTCACTTCATCTTGTAAAGTAATCTATTGTAGTAAGAATCCACTTGTGCCCTATACTTGATATTGGATTAATCATACCAATAAAATCTAGACCCCATTGAGCAAATGGTTCATCTACTATTATAGGATTTAGAGGCAACGTTGCATTCCTTCCCTTCCCAGTATAGAATTGGCAAGTTTGACATTCTTTGACCATTTGATAGAAATCTACAAATAGTATAGGCCAGAAATAGCCAGCTTGTGTTACTTTAATTGTTGTAGTCTTTGCTAAAAAGTGTCCCCCTGAAGTTCCATGATGAAACTCATGTAATACTTTTTGGGCCTCATCTTTTTCTACACATCTTAAAAGTATTCCATCAATATTTTTTCTACATAAAACATGATCAATTAATACAAAATGAACTCCTTGCTACCTATAGTACCTTTTCTTATTAGGAGAGAGTTCATTTGGGAACACACCAGTTCTCATAAACTGTATTCTGTCTCTGACCCAAGAGTCATGGTCAATCTCTTGGAGTCTCAACACTTTTTCAATTTTTACCTCTTTAGGCACTGATTCCTCTATGTCTTGGGTCATATATTGACACAGTCCTTTGCCTCTAATCAATTTGGTAGGCCTTACCTCCACATCATACTCTAAAATCTTAGTTATCCAATTGGCCCTTTTTTTAGTGATCTCACCTTCCATTATGTATTCTCTTACACTGGGGTGGTAGGGTGGGCTACTAATATCAGAATTTTGTTTCTTGTTACTAAATACTTGAATTTCTTAAGGGCCTTTACCATAGCATATGCTTGTTTTTCAACAAAATTGTACCTTGATCCATATTCTCTTAATGCTCTAGAGAAGAATGCTATTGGATGTTCACCTTCTTCTTGGTCATCTTCCTGAATTAGAATAGCTACAACACTATGTTCTCCTCCATACACATACATTATAAAAGGCTTAGAAAGATCTAGGTTTTTCAATACCGGTGCAGTTGAAATAGCTTTCTTAATTTCTTTAAAAGAATGTCTCCCTTCTGTAGTCCATTTGAAAACCAAATTTTTCTTTAGCAATAGAGTAATGGGCCTAACTAGCCCTGGAAAATCAGATATAAAGTGGTTGACAAAATTAATTTTTCCCAAAAATGACTGAATCGCCTTCTTGTTCACTAGAAAAGATAGATTCATTATTGCTATGACTCTCTCTGGATTGATGGAAATCTCATCTTTTGAAACTATGTGTCCCAAAAGTTTCCCCTAAGGCGCAACAAAGATACACTTCTTAGGATTTAGGGAGATTCCAAATTCCTGACATTTCTAGAAAACAACTTCTAAGTGCTCAAAATGATCTTTGGCTTCCTTGGTAAACATAGTCAAGTCGTCTAGATAAATCAAAATAATCTTATTAATAAGTTCCGCAAATGCTATATCCATGGCACATTGAAAGGTGGTTCCAACAGTTGAAAGACCAAAGGGATCTTAGCATATACAAATGTTCCCCACTTTATAGTGAATGTTGTTTTATGTTGGTCTTCATCTGCCAACCATCAAGCAAACAAAATCTCTCTGACCCAACCACAATTTGTAGAATCTGTTCCATAGAAGGTAGAGGGTAGTGATCTTTTAATGATGCTTTGTTCAGGTCTCTGAAATCCACACAGAGTCTTATGTCACCATTCTTTTTCCTTACAGGTACTAAATTAGACACCCCTGTTGAATGCTTAATTGGAAAAATAATCTTTGATTCTAGAAGCTTTTGCAGTTCATCTACCATTAGTGGCTCAATTCTAGGATTTACTGGTCATTGCTTTTGTCAGACTGGTTTTGACCCTTCAACAAGCTCTATGGTATGTTGGATGATGTCTCTATTATAGCCATGGAGATCTTTGTAGGTCCAAGCAATCACCCTATCATACTTGTTACACAAAGATATTAGCTTGTCTTTTTCCTCTTGGGTAGTAGCATTGCCTATCTTTAACTTTTTTCCTTCACTAACCTGAATGTAAGAATAATCATCTTTACTTTCCTTAAACTTCCTTTTGTCTAGGCTTACATCTTTAGGGTCAAATAGATTCTCTAGAGTGATCAGTCCTTTTGGGAGCTTATTTGACTTAAGTTGAATGATTTGATCACCATAAGCTTCTTCGATATTGGGCCGTAAGTGATCAGCAAACTCTCCTAACTGTTGTATAAACAAGAGTACTTGAAGATCATTATAAAAAACCTACCAATTCTAATCATTGTCTAGGATTGCCGGCCTCACTATGACTTTAACTGATTCACTATTAACAAGAAGGTCACTTGCTAGGTCAAATTGAGAACCAATTTGTGCCATTCTATTTGCTTCTGTGTATAAGGAAAATTGATTATATTTAACTGATAAAATCAAAAACCCATAACATAAAGAAAACTATCTAAATAAAAGCTATTATCAATAAATCAAATGAAATAAGAAATCTTTTACCTAGATTGTGTTCTTCTCTTTGTTTGAATGTGGATTGCTCAATAATGCTGCGAAACCATGTTTGCAACAAGCAAGTGTAGGTGCTCAAAGATCAATGTCAAAAGATCATAAGGTTGCTCAATCAATGTGATGTATGCTCAAGGCACTGTAAAGGATGCCTGAGAATAAGTGATCAAAGAGGATTTGTGAAAGAGATGAGGGGGGTTTATTAAGGTTTCAACAGAGATCGATCAACGGTCTAGATAATTCAAAAGAATCAATAGAGGAGATAAAACAAATAACCATGATGAATGTGCACACGACATGTGTCAATCCATAAGGATATTTTTATTAAGATATGATGAAAATAAGATTGATTGAATAGATAACTCAACTTGTAATTTTGCCTTTTTTAGAGTTCTAAAAATAAGACTGATTGTGCACATGAGTTAACAAGATATTTTAAGATGAATTGGAAGATAACTGAAATTAAATAAATAAATTTATTTAATTGATTGTGCATGATAGAGGAATAGATAAGATATGAAGATTTAAATAAAATATTTGATTTTATTTATTTTTAGAGGATTGAGATAATTTAAATAAATTTACATGATGTATTTAAATTTAGAAGAACAAGTGATTTAATTAAATAATGTAGAATTATTTAATTATAGATAAGATAGAATTGGATGAGTTAATTAAATAATTAGATTTATTTAATTAATGGAGACTTGAAATTTGAAAGAGGATAATGATTTAATTAAATAATAAACATTATTTAATTTTGGAAGAATATAGAGGAATTTAATTTAATTAATTAAATAAAATACGATTTATTCAATTAATGTTGAATTTTGGAATTTTGAAAGAATTTGATGAAATTAATTAAATAATTAGATTATTCAATTAATGTTGAAATGTAGGTGATGCTCCAGATTAGACGAAATGCAAGTGATTCGAAGACATGGTCATTTTTGGGTGTCTACAATTTGCTCCTCTTTGATGCAATGCAGTTTACAACGTTGTGTCAAAGAAAATGATTGTTGAAGATATGATACAATTTTTGATGCCCCAGTGTAGCTGGTTGCCCCTGCGTAGCTAGCATAGGGTGCCCCCTCGAGAGGAAAGATAGGGAAGCGATAGAAGAACTGGGTTGACACTCGACTAGAAGATTGTGTTGGAGATAGAAGAAAGGAGATAGAAGAGAACATGAAAGAAAGACTATTGATCGATCATTGCTGGAAAACTATATAAGGCCATGGGTAAATGGATGGGTAAATGAATGAGCTTGTTGCATTGGTTTTCACAATTGTTTATAAAGAGCAATCCTTATTTTGATATAGTATGTGGATAGTTTGTCACCAAGGTATAAAAGACCAAGGTGTTGTGTTATCCAAGTGCATGGACGTTGACTCTGCAAGCAAGCAGTTTGAAATTAGATACCTTAGACATAATATAACCTTGTTGGTACATGTGAATGCACCATAGTCTTGAACATAAAATAAACTTCAATACATGTAAATGCAAGAAGAATATTAATATGTAAGATGCTAGGTCATAACACACACTAGATAAATATACTGCCAAGAAAGATGCTAAAGATCATTCCTCAAAAATGGTACATAAAAGCAATGACTATGCCCCCAATCCATACTGCATCATAACATACCAAGATTATAGATAAATCAAGGTAGCCTTGAATAGGTAATGGATAAAGGAACACAAGATAAAGAAAAAAGAAAATTGACTAAAATACAAAGTAAACATATAGCCAACATATTCTCTTGCCAAAGAGGTTGCTTAGGATAGATTGGATAGGAAAGATAATAGCCTTATCATAGGGGCGGTGTGTCCATTAAAGCGTGTTATCTGTTGAAAAAGATAATGTCTTGTTTCAAGAAATGCCACATGCTGTATAAGACATGTGTGTTGGTCTTGGTCATGGAACACCCTATATAAGACAAGTTTGTTGATCTATTTCTTGGTTGAGATTGATTTAGCTGATGTTGGCAATCGATACGTAGGATAGTATATGACTCTGTAAGTAAGTTGCTTTGCTTCAGGTGTGTTAAGGACCTTTGCTTTGAAAGGATGCATTTGTTTGTTGTTTGGCTGCTTGATTTAGTCAAGTTGAGGTGAATGGATTTTGATAAATGGAAGACTAGAAAGATGACATGTCAATTGATTGAAATGGGTGAAGAATGATGAATCGTATGTGCCTGAGTACTAGATACATCCTTCGTTTTCTCGACTACCTACATACCCTATATCCATAGGATCAAGGCACATTATGAGGAAAGATGAAAAAATGGTAATATGTAGTTCTGGTAGAGTGATGAGATGGGTCAAGGTGTTTGAGCTTGGGTTGGTGAAATGATGAGATCTTATGTACTTGAGTACTAGATACTTCCTTCGTATTCAAGACTGCCTACATACCCATATCCATGGGATCAAGGTACCTTAAGATTGAGATGAGATGGTATGTAGTTCTGGTTGGTGTGATGATGTAGGAAAAGCATTGGGAAGATAACAGCCTTATCGTAGGAGTGATGTATCCTTTAAAGGGTGTTATCTGTGGAAATGAGAAAGATTGAAGCACTTGTGAACCACAAATAAGGAACCACTCCGAGACCTAGGTTAAGGAAGGAAATGCCCCCATTCCGGTAGAGGAATTCGCATGGATGACCGATGAAGAAGACATAGAAAGCTTGACCTAGGACAAGACAGTGATAACTGTTGACATAGAACAAGACGTGGGATGATGATGATGGACACTGACAAATTTCTAAGCTATACTAGATAGGGAGATGGAAATGCAAACAAGGTCAATGGTTTTATTATGGATGGATGGATGAACCTTGTTGTGAAATGGACATGGAATGAATAGGACTCAATAGATGATGGATGTTGATTCTACACATAGTGCTTATTTGCTAGGTTTTCACTATGGTACTTATCCAAGGCACCTGTTTACCAGGTTTTCACCATAGGATGGATTATTTGTTTTTTTTTTGTATACTCTGAGGATCAAGCATAGAACTTCTTGAGATGAACACTGTTAAGTGGCTCATCTAGAGGAATGTCGTCAAGTGTAGCTAAAGTATAAGCTCCTAATCCATATGCTGCTGTGACAATAAAGGAACCTAACCAGTTAGGCTCAAACTTGCCCTTCTTTTCTTGGTCTACTTGATTTCTCTGATTCTCTTTGAGTACAAGATCACCAACTTGAAACTATATTTCTTTGATCTTTTTGTTGTAATTACGCTGGAGGTGGTTTTTATAGACATGGAGATGATTAAGCGTGGCAAGATGCCTTTCATCTAGTAGTTCTAGCTCAGATAATCTAGAAGTGCGATACTCCTCTCTGTCGATCAGGTTCTGCATGGATACTCTGAGGGATGGGATCTCGACCTCTATAGGTAGGATGGCTTCAGAGCCATAGACTAAGGCATATGGTGTGACTCTAGTTGGTGTTCTAATACTAGTGTGGTAGGCCCATAGAGTGGGATTGAGTTGCAAGTGCCAATCACAACTAGCTTCATTGACCGTTTTCTTGAGGATTTTGAGAATAGTTTTATTGGAAGCCTCAGCTTGGCTATTACTCTAAGGATAGTAGGGAGTTGAAAAGCGATGTTGGATATTGTATTGTGTGCACAAGGCATGGATATCTTGGTTCTTGAATGGTCTCACATTATCACTGACAATGGGTTGGGGAATACCATACCAGCAAATGAGGTAGTTAAGGATAAACTTGGCTATTTGCTTACCAGTGATATAGGTCATGAGAATGGATTCTACCCACTTCGTGAAGTATTTAGTGGTGGTAATAATGAATTTATGGCCATTGGATGAGGATGGGTAGATTTGTCCTACAAGGTTGAGACCCCATTGAGAAAAGGGCCATGGAGTTGTCACTGGTTGTAATTCATGAGCTGGTGTGTGAATCAAATCTCCATGTTACTGGCATTGTAGACACTTCTTAGCAAACTATAAAGCATCTTGCTCTATTGTAGGCCAATAATACCCTATTCTAAGTATCTTCTTAGCAAGATTAGGACTAGTAGAATGTGCGCCACAAACACCTTCATGTATGTCTCGTAAGGTAGCTTCGGCATCTTCCACATTAAGACATCATAAGAGGATACCATCGAGACTTCGGCAATATAGTGTATCACCCAGAATGGTGTAACAAGAGGATCGATGAATAAAGGTTTTGAATTGGGTTGATGATAGTTCAGAGGGAAAGGTATTGTTTTTAAGGTATTCATAGATATCTTCGTACCATGGGGAATTGGGACCAACAAGTTCGCAGATGATTTCAGTAACTGGAACATCGACGACTGGTATCAACAACTACTTGATCAAGAATTCACAATTCTATGTATTAGCAGGCATGTCTATAGGTGACCCTATAGAAGCCATAGAATTTGTAGCTTTGTTATGTTCTCTTAGAATTTTCTCAAATGTGATGCTAGAAAAGTGTGGTTTGTAGGCATCCACTAGTTGCTTGTAGGGGACCAACTTTTCATCTTTTGTTTGGTACTCATTTGTGACTTGTCAAATGACTAGTTGTGAGTCTCCATATACATATAATTCTGTGATGTCCCATTGAACTACTGTATTAAGACCTATGAGGAGTGCTTCATACTCAACAATGTTGTTGGTGCCAGGGAATGTAAGCTGATATGACTTTGGAATATAGTCATTTTGAGCTGTGATAAATAAGATGCCATCCCCTGATCCATGCTGTGTATAGGAACAATCAAAGTACAACTTCCACATTATTGAGTTGGGAAGAGTGAAGAGATTCTCATCCAGAAAGTCTACTACCATAGGGTGTGTGTCTGTCATGGGTGCTTTTGCTAGTTGATCTGCTAGGGCTTGTCCCTTGATTGATTTACGATCCATATACTCAATGTCAAACTCACTAAGGATCATGACCCATTTAGCTAGTCTCCCTGTGAGAGCTGCTTTCACTAGTAGATACTTCAATAGATCAATTTTGGCTATGAGATTAGTGAGTTGGTTTAGCATGTAATGCCATAGCTTTTGGGAAGCGAACACTACTGCTAAACAAGCTCTTTCCATTGGTGAATAATTGAGTTCATATCCCACTAAGGTTCGATTGATATAATAAATTGCATGCTCTTTTTCAGACTCATCATGTTGTCCCAGAAGGGCCCCAAGAGACGAAGTTATAGTTGACATGTATAATATCAAAGGTTTATCGGCAATTGGTGGAACCAATACAAGAAGTGTAGCTAGATACTCTTTGAGCTAATCAAATGTTTCTTGACACTTACCGTCCCATCAAAATGAGACATCCTTTCGGAGCAAGTGTTGAAATGGTTGACATTTATCTGCTAGCTATGGGATGAAACACCTAATGGATTGCAACCTTCCCTGAAGGCTCCTTAATGCTTTGAGGTTCTTTGGTGGAGGCATCTCCACTATAGCCTTGACTTTTGCAGGATCTACTTCGATGCCTCTGCAAGATACAATGTATCCCAACAACTTCCTTGATGTTACACCAAAGACACACTTCTTTGGATTGAGGCGTACTTGGTATTTCTCGAGCCTGTCAAAGATTTGTCCTAGAACTTGTATGTGATCTTCCCTAGAAGATTTAGCTAGTATGTCATCCACATAGTCCTCCATGATATGATGAAAGAGATCATGGAATATCATTGTCATTGCTCTTTGATAAGTTGCCCCTGCATTCTTTAGACCAAACGACATGACACACTAACAATAATTACCCCATGGACAAGTAAAAGTTGTTTTATGTTGATCTTCTTCTGCTATCCTTATCTGATTGTAGTTGGAGAATCCATCCATGAGAGAAAGCATTTCATTACCTGTTGTCAAGTCTACTATGAGGTCAATGTTCAGTAATGGAAAGTCATCCTTGGGACATGCTTTGTTAAGATCTCTAAAATCATTACACATATGGATGCACCCATTGGGTTTAGACATAGGTACAATGTTTGAGACCCAATTTGAATAGTCAATAGGTTAGATGAAGTTTGCAGCTAACTACTTTTGTATTTCTACTTTTACCAAGAGAGCTATCTGTGGGTGCATCTTCCTCATCTTTTGCTTGACTGGTTTAACTGTTGGATCCACTGTGAGATAGCGAACCACTAGCTTAGGGTCTAACCCTAGCATATCAGCGTAGGTCCACACAAAGTTGATGGTTCTCTATAAGAAGAATTTGTTAAGATTATTGTGCTCTATTTCTGATAATGATATTGCCAGGAATGTGGTCTTTGGATTTTACTCTGTGCCAAGGTTTATCTCTGTAGAATCTTCCACTAGGAGAGCTGACTTCTCTTGATACTTAGATGGTAGGGGAAGGTCAAATCCTCCATCCTTAGGTGCCACAGTTGGGTTTTCACCTTTGGATACTTCCTTTGTTTTTACTATTTTATGATCAAGAGGTTCCATAGTGTGGTTTTCACCTAGGGATCTTTCTTTATTTTTACTTTTGCAACTAGAGGATTTGGCATTCTCACCAAAATAAGTTGTTGGCTCTAGTTCCATTACAAAACCTGCTTTATGATCACCAAGAGGGATACTATCTCAGAGTCCCATGAACTCAGCTATAGCTTCGTCATTTTGAAATACATCTATAATGGGGGACCCTTGTTGGTCCCAATCAATAAGTTCAAGGTAGACAAGTGTTACTTTCTGGGTGTTTGTGGTGGATGTTAGGGATACGAATGATAGCATAAATATGGAGGATTTTGTAAATAGGTTAGTCATATGGAGGGAAGAGTCATCGATGGTATCCTCATTAGACGTCGAATCTACAACAAAAGTTTCAGCCACCTTGTTGAGGATACCCTCAATGTCCAAGGCACACAGTACCTTTCTACCAAATCCTAACCCCTTCTTGTCTAGATTCTTTGTCACACTTATGGGTTCCATTGTTCCTTGATTCTGTTTCTGAAGGCCACATTTGCCTTTATAGCCCATGTTTTTTACTATCCTTAAGCCATTGCCATATTACATGACTGGTATTGTGACTGGTTCTTTCTCCTTATAGAGCCAAGAAGAGATGTCTTCAATAGTTTCCTCTTCCAATAATTTTCCCTAGTGGAATTGGGTTAAAGATGCTGGGGGAGGAATAGCTACTTTTTTAGTTACTTTGGAAATGGGCGGTTGGCCGTAAGATTTAGGGGATAAAGGCATTCGCCCTACACAATAAGATTTTGAGAAATCATATGTTCCAAAGCCTATATCACAGATGTGAGTTTTGATTTCAGGAAGAGGATTAGGTTCACTTGTAGAGGCTTGTGTCAGATTTTTAGGGTTGACATATCATGGGGATGTAATGGCTTTGTCATTTTGAGGTATTTGGTTGTAATTCTTATAACTACCTTGCAAGACACAGTAGAATTCAAAAGGATTAGGGTCACCTGGGATAGTTATCTCTGTACCATTGAGTGGGAATTTTAGAGACTGATGGTACGTTGAGGGAATAGCTTTCATTGCATGGATCCATGGGTGGCCTAGGATAATATTGTAAGGCAAATCAATGTCCTAGCACCTGGTTTCAAGCATGACGGGGCCTAGTTGTATAGGCAAGTGGATAACACCTTTTGAGCGGTGCTCAACATCATCATATTGATAGAGTCAGGTTGTCATTGATGTCAAAAAGGTCTTGTAGGATTTTGGGTTGATCTTAGTTAACATCTGAAGGTCACTATATCTGGAATACATCATCTTGTATATCATCTTGTGTGTTGTTGCAAGAGTACATCATCTTGTGTTGATTGCAGTGAAATATCCTTTCGTTGAATATAAAACTCAGATGACATGATTTGCAGTAGTAGTGGCTTGGTAATTTGATCTCCGTATTCAGTGACATAGTATACAGTTGGTCTTGTTTCATTATCAGAAACATCAATCAAGAGTTCATATGGTGTGTTGATTATCAGGTTATTTATCAAGGTGTTACAACGATCACATTCAGATCAGGGTTTTATGTTGGATGAGTTTGCAGATGTATCCAAGGTTGTAATAGGTTGATTACTTTATTCTGATGGCAGTTTTGGTGATTTAGAATATTCAATGATGTATTCAGATGATGGTCCTTGTTCATATTATGATCAAGTTAATGCTCTAGGAGTTCTCAATTTACCTCATTGCTTTCAAGTTGATTTATACTTCAATATGTTGTCAAGGTATTTGGGATTTGCAAAGAGTATACTTAAAAGACAAAAGAGTGGCAGCAAATTGTCATTTTAGAGATATTCAATGAGGTCATATTCTCCAAGGTTTAAATATGACTTAAATGGTAATTAGTCATCTTATAAAAATTCTTATATAGCCCTATTGAGACTGCCATATGATTTACACTATTGTTTTATTCTAACCTGCTTCTCCAAGTAATTGTCACTTAAGTGACCTGCAGAAGGATATAAATAACATTGGAGGACCGGCCCCCTTGAAATTCTTACCATCTTTACTGGTTGTTTCCTATGCAATGGACATTGTTTATGATATTAATGGTTCTTTTTTGAAAAATGCAATGGGCGGCAAACACAAATTAAATACTTTATGAGGTGAGCGGGAATATGACTTTCAATGTGTTTGAATTACCATCACCAAAACTCTAAGAGGGAAAGCCCGATGCATTAAGAAAAAGCTATTTTTTCTACCTTGAAACTTTGTGAGGAGTTTAGAAACTTTAATTAGTTTCCTTTTTAAAACTTAAGTAATTTCCTTCTAATTCCTTTTGATCGGTCCCTTATGTAAGGAGTTTTTAATAAGGAGTTTTTTTTTAGAAAAATCTTTATGAAGAATTTTTTGAGGATATTGGAAGTAAACAGATAAACATCAAAAAAATTTTAAGGAGATTTTTTTGTCTTTATGAAGAGATTTTTTGAAAGAAGTTTAAGAGAGACATTTGTGGTTCTTTAAGAGTTTTGTAAGGATCCTAATGAATTTTTTTTCAGAGATAGATTGGTCTCTTGCAGATTGAGTAGATGAATATATAGAGAGAAAAGAAAAATTGGATCAAGGAATTTTTTGCACAAGGATTATGAAGAATTTGAAAGATATTAGTTTTTGAAGAGTGATTTTTTTTACAGATGAAGATAAAATTGCTCACATAAGAATATCAATGTTGATCAGTTATTTTGAAAGAAATTTAATGCAGAGATGGAAGATCAAGAGGTTTTTGAAAAAGAGGATAATATAAAATGGTTTTGTGATTTACAGAGAGAAGGTGAAATGTTTTATTTGACAGAGAATATAAAAATAATGCAGAGTGATTATATTTTTGAGAAGTTATATTATGAAAATTTGTTTGCAGAAAAGGAGATGAAAATGAAAAGACTAAATATTCAAAGAGTTTTTTATTTTACAAGTCCTGATTGAAATGATAGAGAATATGAAATGATCTTGCCAATAATGTTGCAGAGAAGTTTGATTGACAAATTGGTGGAGTTATTTTTGTAGATTGAATTTGCACAGGCAAAATGATTTTATTTTTGAAGGGGCAATATTGGAGATTCTTTTGCAGGAATATGAAGGATCATGCATGAAGGCATTTTGATGAAGGATGAAAATGAGGACAGAGATTTTATTACAGGGGCAAATTCAAAATACTTTATGATGAATTGTTTTTGCAGTTTAAAAAGAATATAGAATGGAGATCTATTTTCTTTCAGAGAAGATGAAAGTTATAATGAAAAATATGTTTTGAAGGTGAAAGGACTTTTCATATGCATTGATGCAAATATATAAATAGACATTGATGAAACATAGATGATAAGTAGTGTTGTTGAGTGTATCCGGATGTAGGATTGTTTTTGAGCAGAATGGACATTTGACAGACACATGAGAGAGAATAAATGTTATGTATTGAAACAGAGAAACCCTCTGAATTTGTGTTTTTCAGTTTGTTCTGTAATAGGGGTTGGTGCTCCTTGAAGCTGGTGCTTCTAAACAGTATGCCAGTGAGGCTTGTAGGTCAGTGTCAGTGAGACACATATTGTAGCCAGTGAGGCTTCTTTGTAGTCAGTGAGGCATGTTTGATCAGTTAAGCCAGTGAGGCAGTTTAGAGTGGTTTTTCTACCCCTGGAGGGTTTTCCACTCATGCAATTCTTGTGTCATAATCTTCTTTGTGTGTGTATGATTTACTTATGAAGTTTTGTTTTCTTTCTGTATTCACAGTCATGTGCATATGTATTTGACAGATCAATGCTATCTTTCTCTCCTTGTGCTCTGAAAGTTAAAGTGTGTAAAAAGATTTAAGAATTCACACAACACTGATTCACCCCCCCTCTCAGTGTTGATTGTACTCCTACACATATCCCTTGATTGTAATACTTTGATCAATGTTGACATGATCCTTAGAGTATCCCAATTGCTTAAGTAACTTTAAAGAATAGATGTTGAGACCAGCACCACCATCTATGAGGATGCGTTTGATTTTGCGTTTATGAATGAGAACCTCAATATGAAGGGCATCATTGTCACATAGATCATGGGATGGGAGGTCCTTTTCAGAGAAGACCACATTGTAGGGTGAAGCAATGTTACCTACTATAGCTCAGAAATCCATGACCGCTATGTTGTTAGGAACTCAAGACTCTTGGAGGGCTTTTTCTAGCACCACTTTATGTGTGGGTGATCACCGTAGAAGGTCCAAGATAGAGATCTATGCTAGTGTTTTCCCTAGATGTTCGACAAGATTATAATCGGATTGAGTTGGGAGATAGGGTGTAGGACCACGAATGGTGACATGACCATGACGAGTTGTAACAGTGCAATCCGTAGATTTGTCTTTGATTGTGAGGGTAGATGACTCTCTTCGAAATGACCCACAATGGAGTCAAAGGAAGTGGAAGCATTATTGACACCTTTACCTTTATCTAGAGGAGGACCTTGGTTGTGGTGAGGGAATGGTTCCTTGTACATCTTGAGGTCTTTGTGCATTTATTGAGCTAGTGGTTCATCTTCAAAAGAGATTTGGTTGCCTTCGATGAGATTTTGGATTAGGTGTTTAAGTTTCATGCACGATGTGGTCCTGTGCCCTTTGCTCCTATGGAATTCACAGTATTCATTTTCTCTGTACTGTGTAATTTTGTAAACAGGTTTTCCATATGGGGGAGCATCTGGTAAGGTGATGAGCCCTTTGTGTAAAAGCTTCTGTAGGACAGACTCTATGGGTTCTCCCAAGGGAGTGAATTGACGCCGCGGAGGGTAATCTTGTTGAGGCCACTCTTGTTGTCATTGCTGTTGGTTTTGATATGGTTGTCTTTGTTGTTGCTGTTGTTGAGGTGGAGTTTGACTCAGTTTGGAAAGATGAAGTGGTGTTTGCAATGTTTGGACATGTTTAGAATCGACCACCCCATCATTGACAAAATTTTTATTTTTGTTCCAAAACTTTGGTTTATCATTTGTTTGTTGTTGAGGAGCGTTGTCTTTGGTTTCTTTGAAGATTTTGACCACACCTTTAGCAATGAGGGCCTTTTCAATGTTAATTCCCTTGTATGTAATTTCGTCGAAGGTTGTAGCACTAAGAATTTGTAAATGAAAACCCAATTCTTGGTTGAGGTTCTGCACAAATATTCTAACAAGCTATTTTTCAGGTATCTTGAATGGGAATTTGCTAGCCATTTGTCTCCATCGCTAAAGGAAAGAAATGAAAGTTTCTCCATTTTTTTGTTTGTTGTTGCATATATCAATCATGGAGATCTCATGCTCTGTGTTGTAGGAGAAATGGGTGGAAAATTTCTCTACGAGTTCGTTAAAAGATTTGATACCCATGGGGAGGTGTGAAAACCATTCTAGAGCTTGACCTCCAAGACTGCGAGGAAAGAGATGCATAAGATATGTGTCGTTATGTGAGACCTCGAAGCAAGCAAGATAGAATTCCCTGAGATGGTCTTTTGGGTCCCCTTTGTTGGCAAGAGACACTATATGGATTCATGGTTGTTGTCATTGATGGCAACAAAGGTCATCCCACATATCCGCAAGTCATGATGTGTCTCTACCGGAAGTCAGAATAAAGAATGTTGTGGTCCGGTGAAGAAGAACAGAGCATGTGGAAAGGTCCGACAGATTGGTCCGGATCTCTCAGAGGAAGTGTCTTGGTGCAGTGCAGATTTGGGGAAGTCAAGAGGACTACCTTGAGTGGTATATTCCAAGGATTTAGCCTCCGGTGATGGACAAGGAAAAAGATATGAATGGTTGAGTACCGGATTCCTGAAAGACAGTGAAAATAGAGGAAGAACTGACTGACAGAGTATCAGACAGCTTTCCGGATGTGTTACTGTTGATGACAGAGGTTGTGAAGGCATGAATCATGTTTGGCCGACATGATTAATGATATCTACAAGTATATGCTTGATCCGCATTGCTTGGTGAGGAAGGATTCAGCCGACAGAACAAAAGTTTGTAAGAAACTGGACTGTTCCGGATGCCGACTAGAAAGGTGATGAAATGACTTGTGCGGATATATATAGAGGATGGATTTAGTTGTGAAGTGTGTGGTGATGTGAAGAAATATGCGAATAAGTCCAGAATAGAGTAGAGGTAGCAAAAAGGATCCGGTATGTGAAAGATAGCAGAATAAAGAACAGAGGAAAGATGAAGTGCAGCAGATCAGTGTACTGAGCCTAACCGGAACTGAACTCCAGCATATGCAGATGCTTCCAATCAGTTCAAGACTGTGATTCTCATCACTTTGTAGACAGTGTGTCTTCTTGTAGGCAGTGGGCCTCTTGTGAGCAGTGTGCTCGGGCAGTGAGCCCTAATCGGCAAGTGCCATTTTTGTAATTTCCTATTCTTCTAACAGAGAATAATTTTGGGTTAATCACCCTGTGGTTTTCTCCCTTAACAGGGTTTCCACGTCAAAAATACTATGTCATGTGTTTCTTATTTCATGGTTAATATTTTTGTGTTTGATTTTATGCTGCATCAATTAAAAGGAAAGTTCAATAAGGGAAATAATTAGGATAACTGATTCACCCCCCCTCTCAGTTATCAACAATTGGTATCAGAGCTAAGTTCCTCCTAATAGAGCCTAACAGCTTGAGGAAGATCTGGGATTTCAAATGGATGCATATGGTTTAAGGGAGCAACTCAAGACTGCTCTTGAGGATCTTGAACAGTCAAATTCTAAAGTCAGTGAATTAAAGGAAAGACTCAAACAGGCTGATGAATTCATGAGAGAATTAAAAGACAAATTAAGTCTCTCTATGAAAAAGAGAAAGGAGCTGCTTCAACAGTTGGCAAGACAAAGTGAAGAAAGCAATACAAATGAAGAATTGACTGAGCAAACCAAGTTATGTGAAAAGTTATCAAAAGAAGTCATTATGTTAAGACATGAAATGGAATCAGGAACTATAAAGTTTACTCAAGAGATTGAAGAAAAAAGAAAGGCTGAAGACAATCTAAGACAATCTCTTAAAGAAAAATTAGAAGAATGCCACCAGATGGACAGGATTATCAGACATCTTGAATCTGATCTTGAAGATGCCAAAGATAATGAAGGAAAACTTGAGGATCAAATTGCCTCTCTCAAAAGAGACCTTCAAACAGCAAATGAATATAAAGAGAAATTCAAGATAAGTTCTGCTCAACTTGAAGTTCTTCTTGGAAGTCAAAAGAGGACAGATGACAAGTATG
Organism: Cunninghamia lanceolata; assembly: GCA_027924645.1. Lineage (NCBI taxonomy): Eukaryota > Viridiplantae > Streptophyta > Pinopsida > Cupressales > Cupressaceae > Cunninghamia > Cunninghamia lanceolata. Next base: position 1,169,570 of record BSBN01000144.1, on the reverse strand, counting down.
GTTTGGGATATGAGAAAGGAGAAAGCTCCGGATCCGGTCAGAAGAATCTTGGATCAGAAAATCCAAGAAGCAGGCCTAGAAGACCTCCGGTAAGACAGCCAAATGCTCAAAGATATCCATCCTTCAATGGATACTGCCACAGCTGCAACCACTTTGGTCATAAAGCTAATCAGTGTAGAATGAGAATGAATCAGATTAATTCATCCTTCTCCGGACAGTGCTTCAACTACAAAAGGTATGGACACAAATCCCATGAATGCAGAATTATGCAAGTAAACAAATCATTCAAAGGTAGATGCTTCACATGCAATAGAGTAGGTCATATGGCTAATCAATGCAGATCAAGAGGATATCAATCAAATATGCAAAGAAATGTTATTTTCCAAATCTGCAATAGGTCCGGTCATAATGCTAAAGTCTGCAGAAACAAGAATCAGGACAAAAGAGGTCCGGTGTATAATCAGAATCAAGACAAGGGTAAACAAAAGATGAATGCGGATGAGGTTAGGAATCAGATGAGCAAGATTTGGGTGAAGAAAAGTTCAGAGAATGTAGAGGTTGGATCCGCACCAGACTCTGGTGCTGATATTTCTTCCAGAAATTAAAAAGTGAGCTCAGGCTCAGGGGGAGACTCAAAGAAAATCTTGTTCCCCCAGCCAAACAAGTGGTGCCGGATGTGGCACAAGATGCGGATCTAAGGGTTTGTAGATATGAGTCTTGAGATACTTCAGTCAAGTTTTCAGAGGTCCGCATGGAGTTATGAAGAAGCTGTGATCGATCAAATAAGACCTGTTCAGGGAGATGCTCCGGTATGATAAAGGATTACAAAAAGGTCCGGAAAGATCCGGAAATGCACTATCTTGTTCTGCGGATTGGACAGAGTGTTTGGGATGTTCTTGTAATATGTTACCTCGATTTATTCATGATTGAAAAATCCGGATGATATCCACAGATCAGGACTAATCCGGGATACTCCAAACTATCCAGACAAGGCAAACCGGAATGATGTAGGTGAAGCATTTATTGCAGACAGATATTAGGGTTCGCGGAGCAATTTAAGGGATTTCTCAAAGGTCATTTGCTCATTCTGCACTCAAGAAGAAGCGAAAAGTGGAGCTCTGCAACAAGGTTCATCAAGCACACCAAGGATCTCCTGCCGAAGTTATTGCATAAAGAAATCAATCCAACCACTCCGTGCAAACCGAAGGCGCATAAGGTATTCTCTGTTTTTCATTACCTCACTGCAAATCTTTGAAGAATGGCTACTCCAAACATAGTTAAGATCTCTGATAGACCTCGCCCCTCATTCAAGAAACATCCCTACAAATCATTGGAGGTAGATCCACTAGGAGCCTTCTCTAGTGTTCCTCACGGAGTTTTACATACCGAAGACATTAGGGTTTACATACATGCAAGCATTGAGGAATTTGGGGAATTCAAATTAAGAGACCTCTATCACAAGCAACTGATAGACAATGCTTTTGAGCTTAAACCAGAGTATAAGGATATCCAGAAGAAACAATTTGAGCAATTTATTCATTTCCCCTGCTTTGAAGAAGATGAATGGGTCCGGTATGTACTGAGCAGGATGCATGACAACTTTCTATGGCTAGATAGACCCTGCAAGATCACAAAAGAGGCAATTAGAGCAGTAACTGGTCTATACTCTTTCGGAGGGGTACCTATCCTCAAATCTGTCAAGAACAACATTGTAACTGAGGCCACCGGATCAAAATTTGATAAGAGGGCAATGACCATTGAAGATATCTCGGATCCGGATATCAAATATGCATCAATGATAATAGGATACAAGATCTATCACTCCAGCAGGGAGAATTCTGTATCCGGAACTGCAGTATACACTGCCTTTGAAATGCTAAGAAAGAATGCAGAATATGATCTCTGCGAACTACTGCTAAGCCAATTAATGGAAAATATACAGAAAATCAAGAAGGATAAGAAGAATTCCTTCAAGTATGGTACTCTTATTGTATGTCTATTCTTCTACTTCATGAATGAGCTACCCGGAACAAGTGGATGGGTATGGCAGAATGACAAACCTGTTGCAGTCCAGATAAGAGACTACTTGCATGGACTTGGGGATGCAAAAGCGAGAAATTCAGCTCTATGGGGATACTTCAAAAACTTTCAGAGCATGATGCAAGCAAGAGAGAGAATTCCCTAGTCTCTTGTTGAAAAATACAAAGACTCAGTGTGCTTTATGGTTGACACTGATCAGTGCCTAATGGAGGCAGTAGAACCAAGGACTGTCTGGATCATGCCCATGGGGTATGAAGTGGATGAACAGATAGTGGAGCTGCATGTTCAACACATGCGAAGTCAGCCCAAAGATCCTAAGGCAGAAAGGTTTGGAACCTTTGAGGAGCTGAGTGTAAAAATACATGTAGAACTCAGGGAACCTGAGATTAAAAGAAAGGTAAGAAAAGAAGTAGAGAACATTGCTCAAGGCCTAGGCATCTCAAAAGAGGCACTTGATGCCAGCCGGGAAAAGAGGAGGAAGGCTGAGGAAGAAGAGAAAAGTAAAGAAAGTGCTCCGGTTGAAGCTCCCACCCGGACCAGATCATCAAAGAGATCTGCACCTCCCACAACCAAAAGTTCAAAACCGGAAGTTCAGGCATCCGGTAAGAGATCCAAGACAAAAGCCACAAGGGCTTATGGAAGCCAAAAGGATGAAGAGGAAACAGAGTCAGATGAGGGAGTAAGAGAAATAAAGAAACAGAAGAAGAAAGGATCCGATAAGCCCTCCACAGGCCAAGACAAGGATGAAATGGCAGAGGTATCTGTTGAAAAGCCCACTCTGTCTCTAGAGAGCATAATCAAGTCGGTCACGGTGGATGGAAACCTTCAACCAATGACTGAATCCTATGATGACTTCAGTAAGGCTGACCAAAAGACTCTGCAGGAAGCCACAGTTAAATATCTGAACATATATAATAAGGCTTTCATTGAGATCATATCTCTCATTCCTAAAAGCCTAGAAAAGGAAATGGAAGTAAGAAAGAATAATGCTCATGCTAAAGATCTTGAGATCCGGGAGCAGATAGCTATTCAGCTATATCCTCAAATTGATCCCAAGACAATGAACATTATCTTCAAGGACTGCAAAGATGAGTTCAGAAGCAAAGCCAGGATGAATCAACTCATGCTTGGTGAGACTGACAAAGTGGCCCAAGAAACAGAAGAGATCCTCCGGAAGGCCTTCAAAAGGTTCAATCTTCCTGTTGTAGAGGACTTAGGTGCAGAAACAGCTGCTGATTTGGAATCTTCTGTTCTGGAAGAAGTGAGCCCTGAACAGACAAATATCTCTCCTCCGGTTTCCCCTACAGTCTCCGGATCCAAAGAAGAAGAGCAATTACAGGAGAAGGAAGCAGTGGTGAAAGACAAAGAGGTTGACAGTTCTAAGACTGCAGAAGAAAAGAAACATCTGTCTCTGGCAAGAGACACTGCACAAACTGTTCAACAATTTTTGAGCAAAGAAACTCTAGAGATTGATGAACCGGAGCTTCTAAAAGGCCCATTTGATTTTGACTCTCTCTCTCTGGTACAAACAATGAAGATAGCTTCATTTGCAAATGCCAAGGCAAATGAAAAGCTCCTGAAGTCTCATATGGAAGACTGTGAGTTGATAGAGGCTGCTTCCGGAGTACTTGTAAAGATCATGCCATCAATCCAGATAGATCCGACAGCCTCCACTTCCGGTAATCTAAAAACCTTAGTCAGCAGTGTTGATACACATTTTGATTCTCTAGAAAAATCAGCTGAAGAAAAGGTCCGGAAGGAATTTTTGGATAAGAGATTTTCAGAAATATTAGAATTAATCTCTAAAGATAGGAAGATTGTAAGCATTGGAATAAAGAGCTTAGAGAATGCTCTTAAGGATGGCGGTGACATCTATAAATTTTGTATATCCTGGTCAAAGGCAACAGCAGCATTTGACAAGAAAATAAAAGAGGAACAGGATAAGCTACAAAGCTTATCTCAAAGTTTTGATCCTCTCTCTTCCTCTATAATAAATCAAGAATGTCAGACTATTGCAGTCTTGAATGAAATAAAGAATCTTGAGAAGGAAAGAAAGAACATCACTAACCAGATGGGAGAACTTAGAAGGATTATAATCCCTAAGTTGGAAACTATGCATGAGGCCATCAGTGATGCTCAGACCACCGCCCAAACAAAAGATCCGACAGATCTCAAGCGGGCAGAAGCTTTTGCATTTTTGTTAAGTGGTCATATTTCAATTTTGGATAGAATGAAGCAAAGTTGGGCTACAGAAATGATCCAATTGCAGACATCCTTTGCAGACATTCTTCAGTACATGTGAGTATGTAAATATGCGGCTATATATAGAAATTTTTTGAAAATTTTGGTGTGCGGACCCTACCCTTTGCCATTGATGTCAAAGGGGGAGTGAGGAGCAGTGAAAAATGAGGAATCCAACTAAGGGGGAGTTCCAGAAATTGTATATAAAGACAGAGCATCAGCAAAGGGGGAGCATAGTGAAAACACTTAGTCATTTTTCACTAAGTGTTGCCATCAATGCCAAAGGGGGAGATTGTTGGCAAGAGACACTATATGGATTCATGGTTGTTGTCATTGATGGCAACAAAGGTCATCCCACATATCCGCAAGTCATGATGTGTCTCTACCGGAAGTCAGAATAAAGAATGTTGTGGTCCGGTGAAGAAGAACAGAGCATGTGGCAAGGTCCGACAGATTGGTCCGGATCTCTCAGAGGAAGTGTCTTGGTGCAGTGCGGATTTGGGGAAGTCAAGAGGACTACCTTGAGTGGTATATTCCAAGGATTTAGCCTCCGGTGATGGACAAGGAAAAAGATATGAATGGTTGAGTATCGGATTCCTGAAAGACAGTGAAAATAGAGGAAGAACTGACTGACAGAGTATCAGACTGCTTTCCGGATGTGTTACTGTTGATGACAGAGGTTGTGAAGGCATGAATCATGTTTGGCCGACATGATTAATGATATCTACAAGTATATGCTTGATCCGCATTGCTTGGTGAGGAAGGATTCAGCCGACAGAACAAAAGTTTGTAAGAAACTGGACTGTTCCGGATGCCGACTAGAAAGGTGATGAAATGACTTGTGCGGATATATATAGAGGATGGATTTAGTTGTGAAGTGTGTGGTGATGTGAAGAAATATGCGAATAAGTCCAGAATAGAGTAGAGGTAGCAAAAAGGATCCGGTATGTGAAAGATAGCAGAATAAAGAACAGAGGAAAGATGAAGTGCAGCAGATCAGTGTACTGAGCCTAACCGGAACTGAACTCCAGCATATGCAGATGCTTCCAATCAGTTCAAGACTGTGATTCTCATCACTTTGTAGACAGTGTGTCTTCTTGTAGGCAGTGGGCCTCTTGTGAGCAGTGTGCTCGGGCAGTGAGCCCTAATCGGCAAGTGCCATTTTTGTAATTTCCTATTCTTCTAACAGAGAATAATTTTGGGTTAATCACCCCATGGTTTTCTCCCTTAACAGGGTTTCCACGTCAAAAATACTGTGTCATGTGTTTCTTATTTCATGGTTAATATTTTTGTGTTTGATTTTATGCTGCATCAATTAAAAGGAAAGTTCAATAAGGGAAATAATTAGGATAACTGATTCACCCCCCCTCTCAGTTATCAACACCCTTTTCCTTTGTATTTATCAAACTTGGGAATAGTGAAATTTTGAGGAAAAGGGATCATGGGTAATGACCGATCAAAAGGATAAGGACACACTTCTTCTAAAGAGAAGGTCTTCTTGGTGTGGCCAAATGTAAGATCAGATAGTTGTTGTTGAACCTCTGCAAGTTTTAGCTCCATTGTTGTGGGAGGGGTTGGAAACATCTCCTATTGTCCTAGAAGTGGTTGTTAATGCCCATATGGAAGATTGTAGTGTAAGCCATGGGCATTGGTGTTATAAGGGTCATATGATTAGTTGGGGTCATATGTGTTGTACATTGGGTTTAGATTGGGTTGGAATTGAGTGCTTTGATTTGGAGGAGGTGGGGGTGGCACTAGGTAAGAATGAAGGCTTTGTGATGGTTGAAGAAAAGAGTGTGGTGGTAGAAAGCTAAAGTTTGTTGGGTTAGGTTGCGGTTGCAGAACATAGCTTTGGGAAACTTGATTTTGGGAATGTTGAGGGTGGATAGGTAATGTGTTGAAAAAGTTTAGTGCTGATGATCATTGTGGTGGGGGGAAATAGGTAGATGTGTTTTGCGATGGTTGAGGTTGATTGAAGATGAGCGTAGAAGAATGTTGTGGTTGGGATTGCATGACCCTAGTTGGTTGAGAGATATGAAGGTTTGATGATGTTGGGGGCGGTGCTTGTTGAGACCCTTGTTGCATGGCAATGTAGTTGTTCCCCATATTGTAATTTGGTGGGAAACCTTGTAATGATGGGGTAACCAAAATTCCACTTGTGATTGGTGTGGACACTTTAGGAGTTTGTTGTATATTTGATCAAGCTATGGTAGCTTGCTTAGCTAGCTCTGTTTGATGATGTAGAATTTCCTATTGGTTTTTGTAGATATCCATAGGTGTCAGAAGCGGTGATATGGCCCTCTTTCCTATTGGGTTTTGATAAAGGGGATTCTCATATTGGGCAATTATTTTCCCTTGTGAGCCTAGTCCGTGTAATGGGGTGGTCACAGTTGACATGGTTTGGACTGCCATTATAGTGTCTTGGGTGTTGTTAGGCTCGCTAAGATTGGATAGATCAAAACCTTAGGATAATTTGGCTCCTTGCTCTACTAGCAAGTGAAAGAAATGATCTTGGTTCTCGCTAAGGATTTTGTCAAAGGTGGCTATGGCTCTAGGATCTTGTATGAATTCATCAAGATCTTGTCCATCTTCTTGAGAGGATTGACCTATTTCAAGGTGTCGCTCTTCTTGAGATGGGACTTGATCTATGGTATAACCAGGTGGAACAAAATCCGGAGGCATGTCGGTGGTATAGTGAGGTGTACTTACCATGGGGACCCTACCTTCTTGAGATGGGACTTGGTTGATAGTATAACCTTGTGGGACAAAATCTAGAGGCATGCCAGTGGTATAGTGAGGTGTACTTACCAAAGGGCCCCTACCTTCTTGAGGATTGTATGGTTGGTCAATCTGCGACATGTTTGGGGAGCTGGTCGATCTTTCCACGGGCGTCTTAGGAGTAACCTTGGGAGTATTGTTGGATTGGCCTAATTGAGGAGTGTGAGGAGGTGATTTGTGCTTCCTCAAGACAACTTGCTTGGACTTCATAGTTTGCTGGAATCTAGTGGTTACCATGGAATACACTAGGACAATATGCTGGGATTTTGTTTGTGTTTTTGGAAAAGACAAATTTTGATGCATAGTTTACTAGACAAAAGGCATTGTATTGTTAGACCAAAGGCAATGGACTAAGCTGCCAAAGGTGAGGTACTGCTATACCAAAGGCAAGCTACTATTACCAAAAGTGAGCTACTGTTATACCAAGGGCACTGAAGTAGGTTTGCCAGAGGCGAGGTACTACTATACCAAAGGTGAGCTACTGTAATACCAAAGGCAAGTTGTTTTTATACCCGAGGTGCTGAAGTAGTGTCTTATGTTTTATAAGGCAAATTTTGATAGATTTGGTTTTGTTTCTGATTGGATTTATTTTGGCAAGAGAAAACACATCAAATAAGATTGCAAATAAAAAAGACTGACACAACAGATAGTGTATGTTCAAGGCCTACAAAAAAGCCCAATGTTTCCATAGGTATAAGACAATTTCAATCAATATCAAGCACTTTTTATCCCTAAAGACAAGGTTTTATTGCAATAGATTAGCTCACAACTTAATACTCCGTCGATCAAATGTCATTCCATAAACATGTCAGACATTTGTATCTTTGCGAGAGACGATAGGTAGGGATATCTCACCCTCCCCTCAAAAAGCTCAAGTAGGTCACAAGAGCTTTATGGCCGAGGGAATACTATCTCTTCTCAAGGGAACCAATGGTGAGTATCTTGAGGGTTTAAATCGATTCCCCTTGCACTGGTGATTACTGCAACGTTCAGAGGTAGATCAGGTAGTCACTATCTAGAATGGTTCTTAGTAACTTTGAGGGACCAATGCCTTATGAGCAATGTGACAAGCTACTAAAATCTTTAACCAATCCTACTAAGAGTATCAAACACTTCACTCGATGTGAAAATCATTTCCACAAAGAGCTAGTACACCTCTGCTTAGTTTGGCACCACAAGGTAAGATGACATTGGTTAGGACTTAGCTTTCACCTTATCCCTCTTATATAGTGGTTCAAAGGAAAACTCTGCTTAGGGTCATCCCTTTCGGATGAAATGCAATCCAAAAGTAGGCCCTTCTAAAGGAATAACTGAAATGTAAGAGCAAGCACGTCAAACAAAGTTTCAATTGTCCCGTTATAAGAAAAATAAGGTGCAACTAAATTAGGCACACACACGTTTGTAGTTGTCAATTGTCCCTTATGAAATTGAAGTGTTTGGCATTCATGTCCATTGTCCCTTAGAAAATTGAAGTGTTTTCACATACATGTCAATTGTCCCTTAAGAAAGAAATATGTTCCTAAGACTTAAATTGCAAAAGTGATTTGTTCAATTATCCCTTAAGAAGGTAATATGTTCCTTAGACTTAGTTTGCAAAGATGATTGTTCAATTGTCCCTTAAGAAAACAATATGTTTCTAAGACTTAATGCCATAGATTTGTTAATTTCTTCAAAGCACGTCCTACATGCACATGTTAGAGAAACTAATTTTCTCTATTTGAGTGATAAGAAGCCACAACAAGTGATATTAGGTCTGTAGACACCTAAAATTGACTTGCTCTGCAAATCAATTTCCCGTATCTTCCCTAACCATTTGTCTATCCCTTGTGATCAATTAACTCATTTGATTTATCACTAGACCTTACAACACTATCCTCATCAATTGAATAAATATTTCTAATATTTATTTTGCTTTTTGTCCATTTCCCTAACCCCTGTTAATTAGATAAATCATGCTTATCTAATTAATCTAGCATACTAATTGACCTACCCTAACCTACCCTAGCCTACCTCATCCTAGCCTTAGGATCAATTAAACAAAATCTCTGTTTAATTAATCCTAACCTCTCATTTGGGTGGTCAAACCTAGTTTAACACCCTTCCCCACATCCTCCAAATAACAAATTAAAAAAAAATCACACATCACATTTACTTCTCTTACAAACCCCTTACCTCACCCATCCTCATTCATTACCTCTTATCCCCAAATGAATTCTTAATTCATTTCCCATTCTTTCACACCCATACCTCATTTATCACCCCTTTTCCCAAAATGAATAAAAGATTCACTTTTATTCCTAGCCCTTGATCTCATATTGCAATCCTCACCCTCCATCCTCATTTCCAAAACTCTATAAATAAGACCCCTCTCTAAGCCATTAAAAAATGACTTCTTCATGCATCAAACCTCTGCCAAAATCACTCCACAATCTCCTCATCCTAACATCATAATGTCAAAATTATCCCTCATCTCTATCTAATCTATTAATCCCCATCTCATCTACATTGTGTTGAAAGAATTGAGCAATCCACATACATTCTAGTCTTGGGTAAAATCTGAGGAGCTCGTGGGTACAACTCCTTCCCTTTTGGATTTGTGAGTCATTATGGAGGTATAATCATTGTATTTTGCATTTGATTTATGTTTAATCTTTCATTTTGATTTCATTAATCACATTGGCACGCTCGGTCCTGGATCTAATCGTCGCTTTTTCAAGGTTTTGTTGTCAAAACCTTCGTTTTCTAACTCTCGTTTAGAGAAGTTTTGCAAGTTTTGTGGCTAAACTATTACAGGTTGCATCTTGGGCAAAAACCAACCTCACCATTGCGATCAGGACACTGTTTCTGTGAATTTTGACAGTAAATTTCCCTATGTTCTGTGACAAATTTTTTTGAAATTTTTTGAAATTTTTTTAGGGCCACAAGCCATACCATACGGATCTGTACCGTACGGAACCTGTGACCCCTAGTGTACTGATCTCTGGTTCTGTGAAGTTGTTCATGTTTCACAAGCTAATAGCCTCTATGCAGGTCGCAGAGTCAAAATTGTAGATTTTTTGGGTCGCTGCCCAAACCGCCACCTGATCTACCGCTTCACCTCCCCATAGATCCAGTCGCCACTGGTCAAAACCCTTGCCGCCGACCTCACCACCACCACTCTTTGCAAAAAAAATGAGCTTCTACCACTATTTTTAATGCTCTCACGTCCCCTGCAGGTCTCGTCGACACCCACTTTCCCCCTGTTGTCCCCTGCTAACCCTTATATCTCCCGTCGCCACCACTTGCTCCTCCCGCCGCCTCCGTCGAACCCTGCCCGCTCAATACTCACCAATCACCGCCACGCCATCTAAAGCTTCCCTCTACCCAGTCTGCGACCATCACTTCTTCCCACCCCTGCCTGCAGATCCCTCTCCCTGCAGCCGCCTGCCGGGCCACTAGCGACCACCAAAAACTCCACCCTCGCTTCCCCCTCCAGATCTCCCGCCGAACCTCATTGTATGAGGTTTAAAACCCTAACTACCATGTTAAATGTGGCTTGAAGTTTATAAAAGTGGTGGTCTAAAGTTTCACGCCAATCTTAGCTGGTGGTCTTATTAGAAATCGGGGGTTAGGGCTGGAGGATGTGGATTATGCAAAAGGATGGACCATAGGAATGTGATGGGGAAGATATGTAGGATAGTGGATGAAAGATGCAGAAATGGGGGAATGTGGGAATGTCAAGTGGTGGAGGGGAACCAAGGCCAACGGTTGCACACACCATGATGTATTCACACATAAAAAAAAGCACTAAAATATGTGTCCGTATGACCAAGATAATGAGGTTTGAAAATTGTCTATTGAATCAAAATGCTCAATGAAGAGGGGTCTGTCCTAGCCCCCTGTGTCTGGCTCTTGGTCACTGATGTGACCTGCTTCTATGATGAAGATGCTTTATTTTAAAATTTAAAGAAAAAGAATTAACTTTATTGTTTTCTCTTTTTTGTTTTTTTTTCTAAAATAAAGAATTTATTTTAAGATTTTAAATGTTTTCTTTAAAAAAAAAAGAATACCAAAAAAGCATATGTTGGAAAAAGGACAACACTTTGGAAAGAGAAGAAAGAAAAATAAAAGTACCTTGTCAATGTAGTACCACCATACCCTCCATGCACAGGTACGCACTTTTCTTTTTTGCTTTTCTTTTTACATTGACTTTTGTTTTGTTGGATTTTGCTTTTTTATTTTTGTGATTTGTTTTTTTTTCTTTTTTATTATTTTATGATTTTTTTGAAAACAGAAAACTTTAAAAAAAAAAAATTTTACTGTACCTGCACAATATGCTTCAGGCAAATTTTCTTTTGCATCACTTTTACCTGCACTGAAATAGGTCAAATTTTATGTTTTTCTTCACCTCTCAACCCTTCCGAACGCAACGGTGATGTCCATTTTTGCCTAGCAAGGTTCCTTTAAAAATTCATGTTTGGATCTCTCCAAAAAAAGAGTTAAAAAACCTATGAAATCAAACTAAAAATTCCACAAATTTGATATTAGATCAAGACCAATGGGTCCCACCAGACATGCGAGAATGTGTATATAGAAAATTGATTATATTTAAATGACAAAATCAAAAACCCATAACATAAAGAGAACTATCTAAATAAAATCCATTATCAATAAATCAAATGAAATAAGAAAGCTTTTACCCAGATTGTGTTGTTCTCTTTTTTTGAATGCGGATTGCTCAATAACACTGCGAAACCATGTTTGCAACAAGCAAGTGTAGGTGCTCAAAGATCAATGTCAAAAGATCGTAAGGTTGCTCAATTGATGTGATGTATGCTCAAAGCATTGTAAAGGATGCCTAAGAATAAGTGATCGAAGAGGATTTGTGATGGAGATGAAGGGGGTTTATATGGGTTTCAACAGAGATCGATCAACGGTCTAGATAATTCAAAAGAATCAATGGAGGAGATAAAACAAATAACCATGATGAATGTGCACATGACATGTGTCAATCCATAACGATATTTTTATTAAGATATGATGAAAACAAGATTGATTGAATAGATAACTCAACTTGTAATTTTGCCTTTTTTAGAGTTCTAAAAATAAGACTGATTATGCACATGAGTTAACAAGATATTTTAAGATGAATTGGAAGATAACTGAAATTAAATAAATAAATTTATTTAATTGATTGTGCATGATAGAGGAATAGATAAGATATGAAGATTTAAATAAAATATTTGATTTTATTTATTTTTAGAGGATTGAGATAATTTAAATAAATTTGCATGATGTATTTAAATTTAGAAGAACAAGTGATTTAATTAAATAATGTAGAATTATTTAATTATAGATAAGATAGAATTGGATGAGTTAATTAAATAATTGGATTTATTTAATTAATGGAGACTTGAAATTCGAAAGAGGATAATGATTTAATTAAATAATAAACATTATTTAATTTTGGAAGAATATAGAGGAATTTATTTTAATTAATTAAATAAAATACAATTTATTCAATTAATGTTGAATTTTGGAATTTTGAAAGAATTTGATGAAATTAATTAAATAATTAGAATATTCAATTAATGTTGAAATGTAGGTGATGCTCCAGATTAGACGAAATGTAAGTGATTCGAAGACATGGTTATTTTTGGGTGTCTACAGCTTCTGTATTTTGAGTTCTGGGGACAACCTCAATATTGAAAGCATCAAATCCATCTATTAGATCCCAAATTCTATGATGGTAGGATCTCATTCTTACATTCTTTGCTACTGCTTTCTCCCTGATTTGTTTCACTACTAATTCTGAGTCTCCTTTAACTACCAAATTCTTGATTCCTCTCTTCTTGGCCAATATGAGACCATGCACTAAAGATTCATATTTAGCATCATTATTAGTGCAAGCAAATTAGAAGCGTATAGCTCTTAGAATCTTCTCACCATTTGGGGCAGTGAGGCAAATACCTAGTCCAGTGCTAGTTTTATTCCTAGCCCCATCAAAATTTAAGGTCCAGATTTCAGAGTTTCTTTTAGGTTCTTCCTTTTTAGATACCTCTTTTCTCATTACATTTTGAATTTCTTGGCCTTCCTCAAAAAATAACATAAGTGCCGAAACTGGTAGAGTCATAATTTCCATAAAGATCACTCTGCATCATGGTCATCAATTGACTATTTTCCTCCTCTTGTTAGTCATGTTCAATCTGATCACCTAGTTCTTCAATAAAGACTCTCTCTTCCTTATTCATCATGACATGGGATGCTTCTATCCTTGGGGTTGGTTCATCAGTGATATGATCTTTGGACAATGGTTCAAACAACACTTTCATTTTCGTTCCATATTTGGTTCTCAAAATTAGATGGGACCAATCCAGTGACATGTATCCTCCAATCTTGGCTAGGAAATCCCTAGATAGGCATAAACCAAAGACAGGGGGAATATCTATGATCACTACATCTTGTTTAACAATTATATTGGGGCAAGTATATAGCTGCAATGGGAGTTGTTTGATCTTTCTTATAGTTTGAACAAACTTTCTATCTAACTGCATAACTCCTCTAGTAAGTGGCTCATATTTTATCTTTAAATCATCTACTATCTGCTTTGGCATGACTATCGTACTAGCTCCAGAATCTATCATTGAGTTATGGAGTAATTTATTTCCCACTATTAAAGTTAGATAAAATGGATTTGGCTTAGATTTACCTACCTCTGGCGTATTGTTCAATAGGGCTACTATCATGAAAGGTGTAGTGTCTTTATGTTGAGTCCTTCCTTTATTGGCAACTCCTTTAGCACTGGTAGATTTAGAGCCCACCTAGCCTTGTAATGCTTCTTGTAATAGAATCTTTTCCTCAAGAATTGCTAGCATATCCTAGATTGATACATGTGCTGGGGTCTTCTTCAGCTGTTCCACCACTTTCATAGGTCCTAGTGCTTGTGTCTTTGGATAGTAAAGATAATTTGTTTTCTCTAGCATCTGACTAGAGATTACTTGATTTTGAACTAGCTGAGGCACTTCTTGCCTGGAAACTGGGTTATAATGATTTTGGAAAGGAGGAACTCTAGTAGTCTCATTATTTGTGGCTTCAGGTTGCTCCATCATTCTTCTCTTTGATCTTGTAAAATAATCTGACTACACCAATGGTTTCTTGGAAGTGGATGCTTCATTTAAGAACATGGAATCTTCATCTTCAATCCATGAAAATAAGGCATGCTTAGGAGCAATTTCTTCTTCTTGCTATATAGACATCCCCTGCATCTAATCCTGCATTATTGCATTCTGAACTCTAGGTGACTGATATGGAGGAGCATTAAACATCAGGACTTGCCCTTCTCCCCTTCTCTGTTCTACTATTTTTTGTTGCAAATTGCCTCTGGGACAATCCCTAGGCATATGGGCATTGTTGCAAGGAAAGCACTAGGCATTGGTGTCTTCTACTAAATTGTTTTGTCATGGGGCTATCTCTCTATTTGGATTATGAGGGACAACTTGTAGAGGTGTGGGGACTATGACCAACTGGTTTGATGGCTGAGGATTATTTTGCCTTTGAGGGCCTTGATATTGATTTGATTGGTAAGGGGGTCTATTTCCTTGGAAACCTTGATAAGGAGGCTTTGGATAGGAAGTTTGTTACCTTTTGAGATTAATTATCTCATTTGAAAAGGTCTTGAGGATGTTCTTGACATCATCCATTTCTGATGGTTGAGCAGGGGGTGTTGCCATAGTAGGTTGTTGAGGTGTTGGGAATTTATACATAGACACAGGTGTAGCTGTAAGGTTAGGGGATTCTTATGGCAAAGGTAATGAGATTTCTGGGAACATGGGTATAGGAGGCCTTGGAGGCAACTTTCCAGCATCTATCAAGTTATTCTCAGCCTTAACAGCCAATTCATATGCTTCTGGCAGAGTCTGACCTCCCAGGGACTGAATCATTACTGATATATCAGAAGTGAAGGCTTTGAGGTAGAAAACAATTGCCATACCTAATGGTGGCCTTGCTGTAGTAGGAATTCTATCCTAGGTCTTTTGAAACCGTGTGTTGAAATCAGTTATGGCTTCTTGTGGTGCTCTCTTTATGGTGATTAATTGTTGCAGCAGGGAAGATTTGTCACCCTTCTCACTAAATCTTGCAAAGAAAGCATCACCAAGCTGATCCCAAGTAGATATTATATTTGGGGCCAAAGATCTACACTAGTCCAGAGCCTTTCCTTTGAAAGAAGTTGCTAACAACTTGATTGCTACATTCTGTATAGTAATGACATGCACTGCACACACATCAGACACATCTTGAAGATGCTCCCCTCGTGTCTTGAAATCTTCTCCACTGAACTTAGGTAAAGTCTTCAAAGCATTAGCTAGAATTGGATCCCAAGTAGCTGGTGGTACTGGAAGAATGAGAGGACCGCCAGTGTTTCAATTTGCATAATTCCTTGGGGCTACAGGTGTTCCCATATTTACTCCTTGTGGTACTGCAATTTTATTCACTCTTCTTCTTGGAGTAGTAACTAATGGTGGCAATAGAATACCTAGATTAGTAGTACATTGAGCTCTTGTTGCAGGTCCACAGCTCTAGCTCCTTGTCACTCTTTTGCTCATATGATCTTGATAAGAACTTCAAGAAAGGTCCCACCAGGCGTGCCAAAAACTGTTGATGTGTAAAATTGTGCCTGGTTCCAACACCAACATAGGAAGTTTCAAGAATGTGGGAATTGCTACTTGAAACAACCTCCGAATTTTAAAGAAGCTAGCACTTCCTATTTAAATAGGGTTTTGAGTAAACGGCAAGGAAAGAAATAAGATTACAAATACAATAAGTAAAAATGGAAATCTATGGCAATGCGTCTGAATGAAACATATTCTCTCAACTAGCACAGTGAACTAATCCTTAAGATGCAGTTATATTAAAGAGTAGACATTGCATGATCCATATAAGTAGGTTATGATTGAATCAGATCAAAGGCTAAACTTAGACAAATTTACAAAACATGGATAATATCAGCAAGGGCACAAAATAGAGTTCTTTTCATTAATATTCCAGTAAATACAAAAGGCACAACAAAAGATGTACAAGTATATTAACCTTCTTATCAAAAATAACAAAACTAAGGCCAATGATACAATCTGGTCATAGTAAAAGTCCTTAAATTCTCTACTTGATTATTGATAAAAACTTATCAAGATTGGATCTGATTCAACAATCACAATCACTACATATATAGCCACGGACTTGGCCCAAGATCACCTATAACAACCTAAATGTTCAATGGAAAAACAAAATTGAAGCTAATTGGAAGTCCTCAACTGTTAAAATCTTCTAAATTTGCAACTGTATTATCCCACGTGCTCATTGGCTGTGGCATCAAAATATGTGGCACTCTAACTAAATTTCTGTTAAGACACATGGTGCTTCCCATGAGCCTTAAAACTCAAGGATGTAACACATGGCAGCCCTCGCTAGCTTAGAATTCCTTTACCTTCAAAAGAAACTCAGAGGAAAATGCCACTTGTCGCCATCTGCTAAAACTTTGAACTGATATGTATCTCTCCCTGCTAAGAACTTAAAATTGTGTCTTAGGCTTGAGCAACTCGTCGTTATGACATCTGGCACTCTCTGCAACACTTAAAACTGAGACATAATTATATGGGACCCACTGCAATCACCACTTTACTAACTGCATGAAGAAATAAAGCTAGGACACATGGCGCTTTCCACTTGAAACAATATCAGACATGCGACAACACCTGACAACACCATAGCTTATGAAAAGGGGCTAAAGGAAATACATGGAAACTGACACTTGTTGCACTCTGATGCAACTTTGAACATAATGCCTTAACCTGATAGCATTGAAATAAAAAGATTCCTACCTCCACTTTCACCACTTAGTGCTCTCCGCAACAAGAAAGAAATTATGTCAATAAAATTGTGGCCCACCATATATCTGTCGGTACTAACAAGTCTTAAACACAACGAAGATACACGTGGCAGCCTCTGAAAGAAAACTCAAAAGACATACAGTAGCACCCGCAAGCAACTATGAGACTTAACAAAAGAAAACCGCTATAGCCACGTGGCACACTCTGCTACAACTAAAAGGAAAAAGAAACATGCGGCAGCGTCTGCTGGAAACTTAATACTACTGCTATTAGCTATTGCTTTGACACATGGCACGACCTGTGCACAAGGACACATAGGAAAACATAGCCACAAATATATAAGCTGCTGAAAATATATGTACTGCAACTGTTAATAAAAATGTAGAGTTTTTAAAACTCTACACTATGCTCCCCTCATGCCCTAAAAAACCTCAAGCTAGAAATCTTGCATGGCCACGTTTTTCCCTGGTTTGAAGAGGCATTCCCCCCCTTTCCTTGAAGTGAGAGGCTGACTCCCTTATCCTTCCTTTCTCCCCTCTTTTCACCAAACCCTAAACGCTTCCAAAAAACAAAACCTCCTATGTTTCTCCAATCACAATATTAAATAAAATAAAAACATCCTTAAAAATCCCCCATCGTACTCTTAAATCCCATAGCATAAGAAAGGAGAGATTTTTTTTAGAAAAC
The DNA here is from genome assembly GCA_027924645.1 of Cunninghamia lanceolata. Lineage (NCBI taxonomy): Eukaryota > Viridiplantae > Streptophyta > Pinopsida > Cupressales > Cupressaceae > Cunninghamia > Cunninghamia lanceolata. The sequence continues at coordinate 1,151,961 of BSBN01000144.1, read as the reverse complement.
AATCATAATTTTTTTATGGGATTATGATGATTATATATATATATATATATAGTTTTCATATATTTTACTCATATTAAGATATGTCATAGTATTTTAAAGGCACCATTGAATAGATAAATGTTACAAAAGAATAGTTTGACCAAGGAGGTCAAAATTTTAGCCCTGCATGCTACTTTAAAAGCATTTCCAAATTTAGAGAAAACAAGCATTTCACAACTAATTAAATTAACACTAGATTAAACTAGTATAACAATGACATAAACCAAAATTTAACTCTTAACTCTAAATGCCTTTCAAAAAGATCTCACAATAAAAATGCCCAAAGACCCTACTAAGAAAAATAGATACATGAAAAACAACATCACATCTAAAGCAAGGAGGTTTCCCGCAAGCACTTCACTGCTAACCAAAAAGAAACTCAATAACGTGAAAGAGCATTCAAGACCACCAAAAACATGCAAAGAACACAAACACTTTACAGGGTTACTCACAAAATAGGGGTCCACATACGTAATGATTTGATTAGAGGCAAGGAGGGTAACACTAGAAATAGTCCTTTATCAAAACCCTATAAACTGGGTTAAGAGGTTAACCTACCACATGACACAAGGTCAAACACTCGACCGAAGGATGAGGTAAGGTGAGGTGGCCCAGTGGTTCCCTGTCTCCTCCTCCACATCCATCCATTGGTCAAGCACCTGTATACATATATCCTACACACTCCAATCGAAACATCAAATCCAACAATGCAATCATAGCTACAGCAACATTAATAGACCAATGAGGATGTGAAATCTAGTAAGCCACATATTCTTCTTGAATTTACATCATTTAACAATCAAGATTAGTATATCGTTCAATCTATTCATCCAAAATAATAGGCCACATAGAGTCACACAAGGGCAGACATTACATCCTCCCCCCTAGGAAATGACTTACTCTCAGAAGTCATCAAGAGGAGGATAGATAAGGGATAGATAGGCAGATTTACATGCTTAAATTGTCAAAAAAATTGCTTCAAATTGTGCATTTTTCATAAAAATCTAGTTTTGCATTAGCTAGGGTTTGTAGTTAAAATCTTGTTTCAGATTTTGCTACCATTTTAAACACTCATTTAGGACTAATTTTTAATTGTAGTGTTTCATCATAGTGTACATTTTGCAAAAAATCATGTCTAGGGTTTGAAAACCTTGCTTTTTCACTAGATTTGGCCTTAGAGTCTCTCTAGAATTGTGTCATAGCCATTTTGTGAAGGATATTGTTGCATTATTGGAGTAATATATATCTTATCATTTTCTTCCCCTCTTAAAATTCTTCACAACACCTCTTCCCTTAGTCATTTGCATTGAAAATTTGTGAAAAGTGTGAAAAATCAAGCATTTTGGATCTTAAACATATCTTGTTCCTCAGGATTGTTTTATTAGTTTGTGCATTAAGTGTTGTATCCTTTTGTATGAGTCTTATAGCCCACTAACCTAGTAGAAATATCTCTTTAAGAAGAAGTAGAAGACTCATGGGATCTAGTGTTCCTGAAAACGATTGCATTGCTACCTTTGAAAATCCATTGAACACCTTCTTTACAAAAGGATAGACACAAATGTTACAAGACATTATATCTCCTACAACTACAATGGAAGATCATGTATTTCATGATGTTGATGACACTATTGAGGTAGTAACACATGTACCTAATGAGTAAATAAACAAACTTGATAAAGAGCTAGCTAATTTTCAAGCATTTATGGAAAATGAAAGGATAGCAGAAGAACCTATACTTGCGATTCACAACATAACAGAACTAATAAAAGAAGGAAAATATGGTGTCAATTTAATTTGAGGTTTGGCGCATATAGTACATAATAATATTATTTCAGTGATTGAATGTCTGAATGTTATTAATAATATGTTGTCACCGTCTCATATCAGCACCTATACTGACCACTGGGATGTCTACATTCACATCAACAATCTTAACTACTAATGCAAATGCTTGTAGTAATGCTTCCACTGGTATTGGAGTATCTAATTGCACTAATTCACAAAATTTCAAAATTGTGGGATTCAACTATCAGAACTTGGCACCTAAGGTGACCTCTTTTATAAATAATTACTCTCAACCACCTTTTACATACAACCATTCACAACCACTTTCCACTTAAAATTGCTCTCAACCACCTTTCTTCTCCACTTATAATGAATCCCCTCAAAATGTCATGCACACAGCTTCAAATTGTCAAACAACATCTCCTAATGATGCCATTTTAAACCAAGTCTTACAAGGCATGACTTCTTTACAACAAAAGGTGACAAGCTTGATGAATTCTTTAGAACCTAAGGTACCAACTTATCATGCCCATAATCCCCTTTCTTATGCAATCTTGAGAACCCCTATGCCTGAGAGGTTTGAAAGTTCTCATTTTGAAAAATATAGTGGAAAAGGCAATCCTAATACTCATGTGGCAGTATTCACGACTGTGTGTAGTGATTTCTACTTTGAAGAGGACTTGTTAGAAAAATGTTTCCCACGATATCTCAAAGATACTACATTAGAATGGTTTTGCTCTTTACCTCTGAACTCAATACACTCTTTTTTGTAACTAGATAAATTTTTACAACATTTTTCAAGCAAAAATTGGACCTCAAGTCTCTTTGATTGATTTAGTTCATTGCAAGTAAGGTCCAAAAGAGAAGTTAACTGAGTTTATTAGCTGGTATCAATCTCTCTATGCACAAATTCAATATCAGATGAAGGATGAGGATGTTCAGAAAGTGTTTATCACAAATCTACAACCTAACATCCGTGATAAGATTCTCTTGATGAAGTATAACTCTTTTCAACATTTATGCACCACTCTTCATGATTATCAGCTTTCATCCAGTCAGTATGAAAACCAAAACTCACTGGCTCAAGTTGGTCAATCCACGGGTGGACCTTCACAAAACAACTTTAAGAACAATAAGACTTTCATCAAGGTTAATGGATAGAATTCAAATAACTTTGCACATGTGTTGGCTATCACTAATCTAAAGAGGACACCATTTTAAAATAGAAAACAACAACAATAGTTTACTCCAATATTTGAATCCTATCATTCTATCATGAATCAAGCTATGACTAATAGCCTCTTGAAGCTTCCTCTGATAAAACCATTGGATCCTAGTAGAATGCAAGGACCTTATTTTGATGCTAATGCTTTTTGTCATTTTCATCAGCAACATGGACATGATACTGAATGATGTATGTGTCTTAAACATGAAATATAAGACCTCATCGACTCAAATGTTATATAGGTATCTGGTGTGAACAATATTGGGAATAAGTTGGTTACTCCTCTGAATCAAAATTTATAGATTTTTACTAATCCCTTTCCTAAGCATACTGATAATAACATGATGGAACAAAATATAGAAGTAGAAGATGACTATTTGAACTTTGATGAGATAATTGCTACAATAGAAGTGGATAAAGAAAATACTGAAGTATTACCTTGCCCACAAAGAAATGGTATTTATGTTGAGGTTCCTCCTCCGTTATCCCTTCAAGGATCAGGGGATAACCAAAATGCATTGGAAAGACAAATGGAACAATCAGAGCAAGAAATTATGACAAAAGAAAATATTGATATAGTACAAGGTAGCTTTTCTCCCTACGATAGACGGAATCAACAAAATAAGAGAGCTAAAGATCAGAAAAGAGAGACAATTGTCATCAATAGGAAACAATAGTGATTCTCCACCTCATAAGCAACAAAAGATCACATACACACAAGGATTTGAGAAACAAGCACCACATGAACTTTCTGGCAATAAAGAATGATCAAATATGAATCACTCAAACTTTGCATAAAACTTGATGGAGCATCTCTCCAAGATGCTCGCAAGTTCTAAATTTTAGTACGATTGTACTCACAAATAAGTATTTCTACCATTTAGCTCTGTGTTGTGTTTCCCCCTGATGGCCCCATTTTCAACTTCCCAAAATTTAAATTTTTTGCGTATCAAACCTCTGTACCAAGTCATCTTTTTTGTTACAATTTTGTTGTTGTCATGTTTCTTGTGTCAATCATGTCGATAATTTGTTATCATAACGTCATTCTTTGTCTTATTTCTCTCCATTCAAGCTTTAAATAGCAATATTATGCCAAGGCAATAATTCATGACTTAGTAATATTATATTTCGCGTTCACTTTCATTTTGTACTAAGCTCGCATCAACTTTTTCTTTTTACAAAGTCCACTATGCATCGGCTTTTATTCTTCACAAAACTTGCGTCAATTTCTGTCTTTCACTAAGTGCGCATGACTTGTGAGTTTGGCTAAGTTGAACATTTTAGCTTTTTACCAATGGCATTATTTTACAAGTTCGGAGAGATAATTAAAAAAAAGAAATCCACATTTACTTGCAGTAGCCGGGAGTAAAAAAATGATTTTTATTGTTTAAAAATAACAAATGGCACATTATTTTCTTTCAGACAAGTGCAAGAAGAACCAAAAGGCATAAATTTACAATGGCATCCAAGGTTTCAAGTTAGTTATTCACTTGGGTAAAATCTTGTTAAATTTGTCCACGTTCATCTCTCGAAATTTCTATTGAATCTTGTGGGAGTGAAGGCATTTAGGTGGCCACACTCTCCTAAATTCATGCCATTCATATATGAAGAATAAATATGGGCTCTAAAGAAATAAGAGGTAGTTATACTTGGCATTGAAACATGCAATACGTGTTAAGAGTTATCTTTAATAGCAGCCATATGCCAACTCGTGGAAGAGTCACATGCCGAGAAAGGTAGTTTTGTAAAGGGTGTAACTGCAGTATTTTCACAGATCAGTTCCTTTACAAAAGCACTGGAAACTTTAGTAACATATACAACTCCTTGCTGTAGATGACAATTTCTAGATGCAACTATTTGCAAAATACCTCAAAGAATGTGGTCTCGTGAAAATGAATGCTTGCAGGGTATTCATAATAATGGATTTGTTGAGAAGATCTTAGAAACTTTGAGACACATACGACTAGTGGGTATAATACCAGATTCCAAGACCTTCGCCAGTATCCTCTCACCCAATGCCTAGCCCATGGCAAAATGGGAGCTTTTCAATAGGGTATGGCCACACATCAAAGCACAATGGAAGGAGGATTTTCATCAAATATTATACTTGGAAATGCGTGGTAGACATATGCGCGAAGCATTGAGGAATACACAAAGTGAATGAACTATTTGACAGTATCCTTCAAAGAAACGTGGTCTTATGGATTGCAAAGTTTGCAGAGTATGCACGAAATGAATTTTCTTGATATGAAGGCTTTAGAGACTTTCAAACAAATACATTTACAGTTGTAAAGACACACCAGACGCCGCTACCACTGCTAGCATCCTCCCCAACCAATGTCAAAAGTAGGTTATAATAGGGTATAAGCATACAACCAAGCATATGGAATGATATTTTTGTCATTTATTGTAGTTGCACCTGCTAAGAGACGTAAATGCACAAACTATATTAGATGTAGGCTAGTGGCTCTCTACTGTTTCTTGCCTTTAATATTAATGATTCTACTACAAAAAGCAAGTTTGATAAATTGTATGGATACAGGCACTCTCTTCCAGATGGTCTGATGAGAGCCACTGATGTGAATATTGTTGTTGGATGCGAGACATGGAGCGCAAGAGTATCAAAAGGTTTGTAGAAGAGGTTTTTAAGTAAATGCAATGTATTGTGAAATTGTTCCACAATTTGTGCCAGTATCCTCCTTACCTTCACCCATATGGGAGATTCTAGACAAGGTATTGACATTTATCAAAGTATAATCGAATGAGGCTTTTTGTTAGATATTATTGTTCTGAATACTCTAAGTATGCAGAAGGTGTAATGTTATCACCGTAATTATTTTGCATCGCTATAAAATTGTGATTACAAAAGGAGTGCAGATGGATTCAATCATCATCTTGGTCATCTATGTGGTAATCATAGATGTTACAAATCAAAGTTTGAGAATGAACAAGATGGAGGTACTATACATTCTTCTCATAGAAAGCACACCGTAGTCTTGGCAAAACTTTTTCAGGATGTGTCGTTGAACCACTAGAAAGATGAAATGGAATTATTATGTTTCACTTGGAAAATATGTTTAGGGAGGCCATTGAGAGAGGCTATACTTCCATCATAAAGTATTCACTTAAGTTGCACTCTCAGCATATTGTCGAAGATAAATTGTTGCAAGAAGTGGATGGTGGAGGGAAAACACTATCATATTATTCAACAGAGTAGAAAGGTAGTGGGTCAGAGAGTAGTATTTGTTTAAATGATGATGCTATCCCTAGATCACTTTTTGAGGCATATGAAAATGAATTTGTGAGGAAGGTGGATCAGTAGGGAAGGGTTGTTCTTCACATTGCATCGCTTGGTGGGAGAAACAAGTTTTATGATCTCCTTGTTTATCAATACCATGCGGCTATGGTGTAAATCCATTCTCAAACAAACTCTCAAAACAAATTGACTATAGGGGACAAACTTCACTCCTTTTGGATACACATTACGACTACTTAGAAATGGTCAAAGAATTGTTGATGGTTGGATCAGATCCTCTAAAAGAAAGAGATATCAATGGGAAAACTACCTTACACAATGTTGTCACAAACACAAGCCTCAAAACTCAAGATGCAAAGGCATTAATAGATGCAATGGTGAAACATAAGAAAAGAGTTTGAAGTTGAAGGAAAGATTATGCCTCTGAAATAAAAATATGAAGCATGCGACTCAAATTTCATTACTCCATATATGGATTGTGGTCACATTATCTATTATCCTTCAATATATATATATGTGAGATTAAACTATGATCTCGGTTGGTGAAAAATAAAAATCACAAAATCCATTTCTCAACTAAGATAGATTGCATTTATACCAGGAAAAGATGACAAATACATCATGTATGGTCTAAATACATGGATATTTTGATATGAAGGACATTTGAAACTTTTTATTTGATCTCTTTAATAAAAACAAGAGAGTGGAAGTACTATAATTACATGATTCAAGAATACTGCATCATTCTTAGCATAGAAAACTATATCTATATACATGTTTGGTCTTCTTGAACATGCTACAAACCTTTCTTCTCCCTGAGATATGGAGATTCTATATGAATTGGAGCAAGTAAAAGGAGTGGTCGAATGACACATTTTGTTCTAATAAGATATGAATATCAATCATTTCTATAAATTCATAAGGGTATGTGAAATAAGTAGAATGTGTAATGTTTCCTTCGACTAGCCATCTCTACATACTATTGAAAGATTAAGGCAAGTAGTGGATTGCAATGGCATTTTATGATTGTGATTGAGGTGAGAACCTAAGATTTAGGTATTTGATCTTGGAAAGAATGGAGATGGTCTTCTTGAGAAGGTTGCCAGAAAAATAAGTTAGAGTAATCATGGGGATATCTATCATGGAGGTGATCAAACAATGACGAGTAGGGCAGCATCTAGATTCCCTCAGACATCTTTTGTTTCATTTGCGATTATGTTTACAATGAAGCCAAAATAAACATATCCTATTGTTGTTGGTTTAGAGGGTCATTGGATGTGTCTCTTCATATCATATTGGGAGTAGCAGCCCTTTGAGGAAGATATGGGTATTGCAGTGGATACAAAGATATCATGTAATCAGTCGAGGGTTATGATGAATATTGCCATTATGCCACAGGACTAGTCAACTTGGAATTGTCTCCATACTTTTATGTTACTAATTTCCTTAAGTACATGTACTCAGAAGAATTATCAAGATCTAACAAGCTTTGACTATCAAAATGAAGCGAACAGAGATGGAGAATAACTTGGCCAAATACACAACATGAAAATCACATGTTCTAATTACCTTTTTGTAAAAGTGACTTATGTCACTTGTTGTAACTAAAAGTTAGAAAATGAACCTTGTTTCTAGAGAAGTGATGTAAAGTATAACCAAAAATAAGGTTTATTATTCTATTGTATTTCAAAAAGGTAGTTATGAGGTAGTTACTTGAAGTGGTTAGGAAGTAGTTACAAGTTAGTTATTAGGTGGTTATAAGGAAAAGTATATATATACTGGACTCCACCTTGTAAAAAGGGGGGGACTCTTTAGAGAGAACTTTCCAAGGGGAACTTATGAAGAAACTTCTTGGAATATTTTTGGTCTTACACATTGTATAGTTTACTTTGGAATTGTATAATTTCTAAAAGATAAGGAAGAAGGCATTTCAGTTCGTATGTTCTTGATGCATTTATGAGTTATGACTACTAGTTTCTCGTATGTTAAATTGGTGATCTTTCTATGTATTTGTGTAAATCAAAGTTATCCATTGAAGCATGCAGTTGAGGTGATGAAGCACAATCATGTCTCGGTATCCTGATTTGAAAGTGTTAAGATAAATTATCTCTTCATATGTTGAGATTTGTCATCTTTCTTCATCATTGTTGCACATATGTTATGAAATTCATCATGGAGTTTAGGAAAGTGGTTTCTAGCTTTGTAGTGAAACCCCCTCATACTTTTCAATAAGATTGTGAAACTCCTATTGGTTTTTCGTATGTCTACCATGAGGATTTCTGTATGCCCATTTCTCCTGTTATTTCACTTTTCTTCCTTTACGTACTTTCAGGTTAAAAGTACACAAAAATATAAAAAACCCAATCATACAAGGGAGCTACCCCTCTCGAACGCAGAGGAAAGATGATAATTCAATAATAGCTTCTCCAACTATTGGGACAATTTAGTCACTGCTCTAAGGGCAACAAGTCATTTTCAAAGGTTATTTTGCGGTGACAAATATGTTTACCAATAGATTTTTGGCGACTCTGCTGGGGATCGAAGTGAAGCATTGGTGCCTTTCATTCTTAAAATCTATAGTCATCTCCCCCAGAAAAGAAGTTGGTGACTCTATCTAAAAGAAGAATCCTGAAAGATGGTTTGGTATCGAAGAAACCAGATGCATAATTTGTAGTTTCCTAAATCAGACAGTGATAGTGAAGATGAAGATTATCCTTTTTTTGCATCCTCTGCTCAACAAAATCAAGTTCTCGATGACCCTAAGCAAGTGGAGTTTTTGAAGAGTTTCTACAGTGGCATGCAATTTGCTTCTAACTAGGTTCATCCTTCCTTGATTCAAACGTTGTAGAAGATTGAACAAAATGATGGGAAGGAGACTTGTTTTCTTGCTCATGATTGTATTTCCCTATCAGAGGAGATTCATGAAAGAAATTATGCTGAGATAAATCATTTGCATGATACGAACAACAATAAAGAGTCAAAAGTTTTTCCTACAAATGAACCTATATTGAATGAAATGCCTTCTAATCAAAGATATGAAACAGACTTATCTAAAAATACATGTCCACTTAAAGAAGACCGACAAGAAGAAGTGATGGAGATGGAAGAAGAAGATTGTATGGAAACATGCAATAATGAAGAAGAAACTTTTCTAGATGATGGCACACCTCTTGTGACAACTTGTTCTAGTTCCACAACTATATCTTCTGAGAAAGATTTCTATGAAATGGATAATATTTGAGGAAATATAGAAAGTGTAAATGAAGAGGATAAAGATGAGTCATGAAATGATCTCTTATCATGCATGCAATTCGAGAAAGAGGAGAATCATGATGAAATGGTACTGAAAGATCTCTCTCTGGAGTTTTCAATCACATATTGGCATCTCAGTACTCCTGTTGATGATTTTGTTTATGAAGAAGAAGCCATCCTTTCTTCTTTATCATATGTTGAACAAGAATACTCAACTATTGAAAATAAAGGTACTACTCAAGACAAAGAGTTGAGTACTCCAAATGCACAAAAAGATCATAAGGATACTGGGTATGAATCTGTACAAAGAGAGGTTAGGAACAAGTTTATGCCTAAATCTCCTTGTTTGAATGGTTTTGGTATATTCTATTCTCAATACCCTTGTCCTTTGGATGCTGATGATAGTGATGAGGGAGCTAGTGTGAGAAATGTTTATAAAGGAGGACAAATTCCTCATGTTTGTTAGAGCCTGCACAAGATTGCAAATATGCAAAGTATTGATGAGGAACTGCATGTTCTGACTTGTTCTCCTTTACTACATCTAAAGGATGAAAATATTATTTATTCCTCATCAATTGTAGAAGAGGATTTTCAGGATGATAAAATGTATGATGTAGATCCATTACTTTCTCTTCCTCGTGCGCCATCTTTTGATAATGGGCATTATGGGTTAGTTGTGATAAAAGAGGAGGAATTTTCTTTTACAAGAGATGATTCCAAAATAAACAAGGATGTTACTCATAAGGGATATGTACAAGCTAGATTAGGTGACTATGGTGTAGATAAAATCACTTCTATGGGTTAGTCACAAGATACAAATTGGTCATCTTCTTTGCTCTTTTCATCATCTTTTGATAAGATATTGCTTTAGTTTCTTACTGCAAACAAAGAGAGGGAATTTATAATGAGAAATAGTCATATGCAAGTAGGAGTTGATATTCAAAAATTAAATTCATCATTTACACTTGAAAGGGTCTCCTCACCTGATAATTTGTACAAGGGATGTCCAATTCATGACTTGATTTATTTTGATCCAGATAATTTAAGATATATTCAGATAGAGAATATCAGTATACTTAGTTCAGTACATGAAGAACTGAAAAGTGTAAATGAAAATCCAGAGGCTTCCTATACTTGTGTGAGTAATGTTTATGATAGTGATAAAAGACATTGGATTTGTAATGTTTGTCAGAACATGGATGAAATTGGAAGTGTTTAAAAGATTGATGAAAAGCTACATGTTATTTCCTCTTCATCAACGGTAGAAGGGACTTTTCAAAGTGGAAAGGTGCATAATGTGAATTCATTGCTTTCTCATCCTCATATGCAATCCTTTGATAAAGCATATCCTGAGTTGGTAATGGTAAAGAAGGAGAAATTTTCTTTTGCATGTGATGATTCAATGAGAAAGGAGGATATTATTCATAAGAAAGATCAGTCACAAGATTTCAAGTTTTCTTCACTTCTTACTTCGCATGAAGGATGTCTGGTTCCTGGTTCAACTTCCTTATCTGATTCAAACTATCATAACAATCTTTAGATAGAGAAAATTGGTATGCTTGATATAATGCCAGAAGATATGATCAACACTATGCAGAGCAATACCAATATGATTCAAAAGGACTCGGAAGTTTATGATGAAAATTGGTTGTTTGGTGTACAATTCAAGGAGCCCACATATTCCATGCATTCTATTGTTCTCCTCATTTTGAGATGGTTACTGAGTTCACAGGCACCTCATCCGTGCACCTCTCTTTTTCATACAAGTGCCTATTTTTCTCAACCTGTTAATGGCTTCACTTAATCATCTGGAAGCAATTTGAGGTAGGAGCCACCTAACATGTACATAAGTTAACTAGGTGTTTTGGTTGTGTTTGTCTTGTTTTGGTTTTTGTTGGATTTTGTTATTTGCCTCGTCTCTATGTGTCTTTGTCCCTTTGTTTCCCCTTGTACATCATATTATCTCCTGACTCTATTTGCCAAATGGATAAGGCACTGGTCATTTCCAGAGATTCTAGGTTTATTCGGTGTCCACAAGGTCCTTGTCCCTAGTTAGAGCTAGTTGTTAGCCCCATTTTCAACTTCCCAAAATTTTAAATTTTTGCGTATCAAACCGCTATACCAAGTCATCTTTTTGGTTACAATATTGTTGATGGCATGTTTCTTTTGTCAATCATGTCGATAATTTGTTATCATAATGTCATTCTTTGTCTTATTTCTCTCCATTCAAGCTTTAAATAGCAATATTATGCCAAGGCAAAAATTCACTGCTTAGTAATATTATATTTCGCGTTCACTTTTGTTTTGTACTAAGCTCACATCAACTTTTGTTTTTTTGCAAAGTCCACTATGTGTCATCTTTTATTCTTCACAAAACTTGCGTCAATTTCTATCTTTCACTAAGGTCACGTGACTTGTGAGTTTGGCTAAGTTGAACATTTTAGCTTTTTACCAATGGCATTATTTTACAGGTTTGGAGAGATGATTAAAAAAAAGAAATCCACATTTACTTGTAGTCGCCAGGAGTAAAAAAAATGATTTTTATTGTTTAAAAATAACAAATGGCACATTACTCTCCTTTGAGCAAATGCAAGAAAAACCAAAAGGCATAAATTTACAATGGCATCCAAGGTTTCAAGTTAGTTATTCACTTGGGTAAAAGCTTGTTACATTTGTCCACGTTCATCTCCTAAAATTTTTGTTGAATCTTGTGGGAATGAAGGCATTTAGGTGGCCACATGCTCCTAAATTCATGCCATTCATATATGAAGAATAAATATGAGCTCTAAAGAAATAAGAGGTAGTTATAATTGGCATTGAAACATGCAAGACGTGTTAAGAGTTATCTTGAATAGCAGCCATATGCCAACTCATGGAAGAGTCACATGCCGAGAAAGGAAGTTTTGTAAAGGGTGTAACTACAGTATTTTCACGGATCAGTTCCTTTACAAAAGCACTGGAAACTTTAGTAATAGATACAACTCCCTGCTGTAGATGACAATTTCCATATGCAACTATTTGCAAAATACCTCAAAGAATGTGGTCTCGTGAAAATGAATGCATGCAGGGTATTCACAATAACTGATTTATTGAGAAGATCTTAGAAACTTTGAAACACATATGACTGGCGGGTATAATACCAGATTCCAAGACCTTTGCTAGTATCCTCTCACCCAATGCCTAGCCTATGGCAAAATGGGAGCTTTTCAATAGGGTATGGCCATGCATCAAAGCACAATGGAAGGAGGATTTTCATCAAATATTATACTTGGAAATGCGTGGTACACATATGCGCAAAGCATCAAGGAATACACAAAGTGAATGAACTTTTTGACATCATCCTTCAAAGAAATGTGGTCTTATGGATTGCAAAGTTTGCAGAGTATGCACAAAATGGATTTTGTTGATATGAAGGCTTTCGAGACTTTCAAACAAATACATTTACAGTTGTAAAGACACACCAGATGCCGCTACCACTGCTAGCATCCTCCCCAACTAGTGTCAAAAGTAGGCTATAATAGGGTATGAGCATATAGCAAAGCATATGGAATGATATTTTTGTCATATATTGTAGTTGCACCTGCTAAGAGTCGTCAATGCACAGACTATATCAGATGTAGGCCAGTGGCTCTCTGTTGTTTCCTACCATTAATGTTAATGATTTTGTTACGAAAAGCAAGTTTGATAACTTGTATGGATGCAGGAACTCTCTTCTAGATGGTCTGATGAGAGCCACTGATGTGAAGATTGTTGTTGCATGCGAGACATTGAGCGCAATAGTATCAAAAGGTTTACTAAAGAGGTTTTTAAGTAAATGTAATGTATTGTGAAATCATTCCACAATTTGTGCCAGTATCCTCCTTACCTTCACCCATATGGGAGCTTCTAGACAAGGTATTGACATTTATCAAAGTATAATTGAATGAGGCTTTTTGTCAGATATTATTGTTCTGAATAATCTAAGTATGCAGAAGGTGTAATGTTATCACTGTAATTATTTCGCATCGCTATAAAATTGTGATTACAAATGGAGTGCAGATGGATTCAATCATCATCTTGGTCATCTATGTGGTAATCATAGATGTTACAAATCAAAGTTTGAGCATGAACAAGATGGAGGCACTATACATTCTTCTCATAGTAAGCACACCATAGTATTGGAAAAACTTTTTCAGGATGTGTCGTTGAACCACTAGAAAGATGAAATGGAATTTATTATGTTTCACTTTTTAAATATGTTTAGGGAGGCCATTGAGAGAGGCTATACCTCCATCGTAAAGTATTCACTCAAGTTGCACTCTTAGCATACTGTCATAGATAAATTGTTGCAAGAAGTGGATGGTGGAGGGAAAACACTGTCATATTATTCAATAGAGTAGAAAGGTAGTGGGTCAGAGAGTAGTATTTGTTTAAATGATGATGTTGTCCCTAGATCACTTCTTGAGGCATATAAAAATGAATTTGTGAGGAAGGTGGGTCAGCAGGGAAGGGTTGTTCTTCACATTGCATCACTTGGTGGGAGAAACAAGTTTTATTATCTCCTTGTTTATCAATATGATGTAGCTATGGTGTAAATCCATTCTCAAACAAACTCTCAAAACAAATTGACTACAAGGGACAAACTTCACTCCATTTGGATACATGTTACAACTACTTAGAAACTGTCAAAGAATTGTTGATGGTTGGATCAGATCCTTTAAAAGAAAGAGATATCAATGGGAAAACTGCCTTACACAATGTTGTCACAAACACAAGCCTCAAAACTCAAGATGCAAAGGCATTAATAGATGCAATGGTGAAACATAAGAAAAGAGTTTGAAGTTGAAGGAAAGATTAGGCCTCTGAAATAAAAATATGAAGCATGCGACTCAAATTTCATTACTCCATATATGGATTGTGGTCACATTATCTATTATCCTTCAATATATATATATGAGATTAAACTATGATCTCGGTTGGTGAAAAATAAAAGTCACAGAATCCATTTCTCAACTAAGAGAGATTGCATTTATACCAGGAAAAGATGAAAAATACTTCATGTATGGTCTAACTACATGGATATTTTTATATGAAGGACATGAGAAACTTTTTATTTGATCTATTTAATAAAAACAAGAGTGGAAGTACTATAATTACATGATTCAAGAATATTGCATCATTCTTAGCATAGAACACTATATATATACATGTTTGGTCTTCTTGAACATGCTACAAACCTTTCTTCTCCCTAAGACATGGAGATTCTATATGAATTGGAGCAAGGAAAAGGAGTGGTCAAATGACACATTTTGTTCTAATAAGATATGAATATCAAGCATTTCTATAAATTCATAAGGGTATGTGAAATAAGTAGAATGTGTAATGTTTCCTTCGACTAGCCATCTCTACATACTATTGAAAAATTAAGGCAAATAGTGGATTGCAATGGCATTTTATGATTGCGATTGAGGTGAGAACCTAAGATTTAGGTATTTGATCTTGGAAAAAATGGAGATGGTCTTCTTGAGAAGGTTGCCGAAAAAAGAAGTTAGAGTAATCATCAGGATATCTATCATGGAGGTGATCAAACAATGAGGAGTAGGGTAGCATCTAGATTGCCTCAGATATCTTTTGTTTCATTTGCGATTGTGTTTATAATGAAGCCAAAATAAACATATCCTATTGTTGTTGGTTTAGAGGGTCATTGGATGTGTCTCTTCATATCATATTGGGAGTAGCAGCCCTTTGAAGAAGATATGGGTATTGCTGTGGATACAAAGATATCATGTAATCAGTCGAGGGTTATGATGAATATTGCCATTATGCCACAGGACTAGTCAACTTGGAATTATCTCCATACTTTTATGTTACTAATTTCCTTAAGTACATGTACTTAGAAGAATTATCAAGACCCAACAAGCTTTGACTATAAAAATGAAGCGAACAGAGATGGAGAATAACTTGGCCAAATACACAACATGAAAGTCACATGTTCTAATTACCTTTTTGTAAAAGTGACTTATGTCACTTGTTGTAACTAAAAGTTAGAAAATGAACCTTGTTTCTAGAAAAGTGTTGTAAAGTATAACCAAAAATAAGGTTTATTATTCTATTGTATTTCAAAAAGGTAGTTATGAGGTAGTTACTTGAAGTGGTTAGGAAGTAGTTACAAGTTGGTTATTAGGTGGTTATAAGGAAAAGTCTATATATACTCGACTTCACCTTGTAAAAAGGGGGGACTCTTTAGAGAGAACTTTCCAGGGGGAACTTATGAAGAAACTTCTTGGAATATTTTTGGTCTTACACATTGTATAGTTTACTTTGGAATTGTATAATTTCCAAAAGATAAGGAAGAATGCATTTCAGTTCGTATGTTCTTGATGTATTTCTGAGTTATGATTACTAGTTTCTCATATGTTAAATTGGTGATCTTTCTATGTATTTGTGGAAATCAAAGTTATCCATTGAAGCATGAAATTGGGGTGATGAAGAACAATCATGTCTTGGTATCCTGATTTGAAAGTGTTAAGATAAATTATCTCTTCGTATGTTGAGATTTGTCATCTTTCTTCATCGTTGTTGCACATATGTTATGAAATTCATCATGGAGTTTAGGAAAGTGGTTTCTAGCTTTGTGGAGAAACCCCCTCATACTTTTCAATAAGATTTGGGAACTCCTATTTTTTTTTCGTACATCTACCACGAGGATTTCTATATGCCCATTGCTCCTGTTATTTTTCTTTTCTTCCTTTATGTACTTTTAGGTTAAAAGTACACAAAAATACCAAAAACCCAATCATACAAGGGAGTTGCCCCTCTCAAACCCAGAGGAAAGTTGATAATTCAATAACAGCTTCTCTAACTATTGGGATAATTTAGTCACCGCTCTAAGGGCAACGAGTCATTTTCAAAGGTTATTTCACAGTGACAAATCTGTTTACCAACACCCCCGTGATGTGTTATGTATTGTTTAGGCCTCCTTGGATGACCCTTGATACTATTGTAAGGTCAAGGATACTGGTAGGCCACCTCTATTGTGACCCTTCTTCTATCTATATCATCATTCTTCTATATTGCCTCTCCTCTATTTTTCATTGTTGTGTGTTGTGTCCTAGGGGCATAGCATTGCGTTTGGTGACCTGGGGGCACCTTTCTACATGATAACCCTAGGGCACTTGTTTCTCCTCTCTTGATTTATTGTTTACCTTCCTCTAGTGGTTCTATCTAGCTGGCGAATGACAAAAAACATATAATAGTTATACGGACCAAGTGCCCCTTTGGTGAGAAATAAAAAAATGGACCTAGTCCATACATGAAAATGGGGTTGATAAATATTATCTGATGCTTGACTAGTAGAATAACTTCGTGTGATATTTTGATGATGTCTATTATTTGCTAATAAAGTATAACAATACATCTTCTCCGTGCACTATGTCTATCTAAATATGATTGTTTTCATGCATTGTTGTGATCATATGTCGTGGTTATTATCTTATGGAAAGATTTCTAACCTCTCTTCTTGCAAGAAATTTTATGTTTGTGGGAACATTTGGTGATCATAAAGTGCATGTAACTTCTAGGGGCATGGGCTTTGCAAGAGCTCCTGTTCCCTTGTGTGTTTTCTTCCTACTTTAACGTGTTTGATATCGATACATGATATCAACCACCTTAAGGTGGGGGTATATAAGGTAAGTGATTATGGTACTAACGAAGTGTGCTTGTAAGCCCTCTGTGGAGGCAAGATGTTGTATCTCCACGCGAGTGCACATCTTTATTTTATATTGCAATGAGAAAGCCCTCTACAAAGGTGAGATATCGTATCTCTTGAGCTAGTACGTATCCTTTTATTTTAAGCCCTCTACAAAGGTAGGGATGGTGTATCTCTTCAGCTAGTGCATATCCTATCATTTCTAAATGTCCTTCGTGTAGGTGGGATTGGTGTATATCCTTTAGGCTTAAGCATGTCTTTGGCGGTTGTTGTGGTGAATCCCAACCATCAGGTGTGCCTGTAATGTGCCTATGATGGTGGTGAACCTAGCAATAGGCTCCTTCCATTGCTTATTTGTCTTGTTATCTTCATGTCTTCCATGTGTGTGTATAGCATGTTTGTTCCCAAGCATAGTCTAAAGATGTGTGGCAATGAGTCCCTCCTATGCTTTGGGATTTGTATGGCATGTTTGTTCTCAAGTGTAGTCTAAAGACGTGTGGTGATGAGTCCCTCCCACACTCTGAGATTTGTATTGCATGTCTGTTGCCTCATATGTAGTCTAAAGATGTGTAGTGATGAGTCCCTCCTACATTTTGGGTGGTGTGTTTACTTTCCATGTACTTTCATCTGCATTTGCATTCATATATATATGAGAAAATGAAAAATAAATAATCACTAAATTCACTATGTTCATTATGTTTTGCATGTCTTCAATATTGTCTTCTCTATGTCTTGCGTGATTGTAACTATCTTCTTGTTACTATCTTCATTGTGTTTGGCATGTCTGTGATGTGTTTTCTCTAATGTCTACTTAAGACTGGGGGCTGGGGATAGTTCCTCAATCTTAGTGTATGCATTGGCTTCAAGTGCTTGGCATGTTTGTTGTGTTTTGATCGTACTTTAATGCATGTATGAGCCTTGTGTTTATACATACATTAAAGTGGGGGCTAAATGTTATGTCAGAAAATGTCTCCCAAGGAATTTTCCCTATTAAGGTTTAGCTCCTAGGTCCTTAGAATGCATTATAAGCATCTTGCATGTTAATTTTGAATCCTGATGAGAAAACCCTTAAGTGTTATGGAAAATAGGACCTAGGGGTTCTATTTAAATAGATCCCAACCTAAATTGGGAGGGTGGACTTGGGCACTAGTGCCCTAGTCCTGCCCTATTTTGGGTCAGTCCCAAATTTTAATGTCAATTTTATAACCTTTAATTAGGTCCTGTGCTAACATCTCAAGTTTGAATTATCAAATTCTTAGCAGAAATGTGTGTCGTTGTGTATAAAAGCATGTTTAGGGTTTTATTTACAAACTAGAAGATGATTATGAGATTTTGACAAAATTATGATTGTAGAGCATTCAAGATATTCATTGTTGTAGAGCAGAGCATTGTTATTGTATTTGTGATTGCAGATTTGGCTTCATCTTCTCATGTGTTTGAAGGATCTTCATTACATGTTAGCTACACCTTCAAGGTGATATCTATTTGTGTTTGAATCATTTATCAATTTGTTTTAGCCTTTATCCTACAGGGATATGCACTCTCTATCTAACAATGGTGTTAGGAAGAATTGAATGTCTCTTCAGGGCTTGACTGAGGCAAGCCTCTAAACACCACAACCCCTAACCACTCTCCTTTCAATTACAAGTTACAGGTGTTGCATCTTGACGGAGTGGAGTTACAGGGAATAGTAACATAGTGTCCATATTTTGGATCCCTAAAGAAAAGGACTACTTGGACTTGGGTGCCAGTGGCAGTGTCCTCCAAAGTTGCAAACACAAAAATCATTGTGATAGGGATAATCAACATATGAAGAGGCTCTGACACCCTAAAAAACATCTAGCCTTGGACTTGGGCACTAGTGGTAGTGTCCTCCGCATCTTCCAAGACATAAATAGAAAGTATAGTGATCATCAGTGTCGAGAGGAGATTAGGATTCCACAAAGAATACACCACCTTGGACAGGGGTGCTAGTGTTAGTGTCCTCAAGTATTCTGCATCCCAAACTTAAAAAAATGGCTAGTAATTAATCTCTGTCTACTACCTTAGTTTGTAAGCATTTGTCATAATTCATCAATTTGCAAATTGTTTTGCATAATTAGGGTTTTAAGGGCATTTGAGCATTAAATTGATACATTAGTTAACAATCTCTGAATTTCCACATTGTTCCAAGTGACAGACTAACCTATAGGTGAATCCTCTTACAAAAGTGTGATTCAACTCAGTTGATATGTCTTTGAATGTTTTAAGAGAAAGGAGGATCTAACCCTTTTATCATCCCCATAATCCCCCTCCTTTTTCATACAAAACATTATTGTCTTCCCATTTGGTTTTGGTCATAGATATGTGGAGTATCCTATATATTTCTCAAGTAATTCAATGATAATGGGATCCCCTATTGCTATGGTTATTTGTATCTTGTAATCTTTGCAAAATTATCCTTCACTAACCTCATCTCCATTGAGAAACATTTCAATCATTTCAATGTGAACTTGTGGTGCTTCCCATGTATCAACTATTACTAATTTTTATTCAAACTAAAATTAGTGAGACCTAAGTGTAGTTGTTCAAAAGGAATAAAAGAAAATTTTGAAGTTATTGCATTTAATGAATAGTTGATGTCTCGACAAAGCAGAAAGAGAGATGGAATCCAGTTGACAAGATAACCCATCAGTCTAACCAAGACTGATGAATCATCATGACAAGAGAATCAAGTTGTCAAGGTATCAATCATTCAAGAAATATAGTTGGTTTAACATATTGTTATCTTTCAAGAGTTATAAGTCAGATTGGTTATTCACTTAATCACATTTGAAAGAAAGAAAGAAAGATATTTGTTTAAACTGTTATTTCATGTCATGTTTTGAACATACATTCAATATATGCTACTTTATTCTATGCATTGACTGAAAAAGAAATACACATACATCAAGTGCATAAGATAAAGTAACTGATTATGCTTAAAAGAAGTGTTCAAATGTGCCCCACACAAGCCATGGGAGTAACTAGACTGAGCAATTGTAGACATGCAAGCTATACATCTGAATGATAAAAGAAATAATATGAATACATGATAAAAGTAAACATGCATCATTCCCTGAGCAAGAAGGTTGTTTTGTTGATGTTGGTCTTTAGTCTTCATCTTCATCTCCTATCATTAGTTGAACCTGCAAAAAATTGGGGACAGTCCTGTTAGAGCTCCAGATGTTTAAAGTTATCATATGCTTTTATCAAGCAGATATATCAACTTATCACATCATACATTTCATATGAAAGATCAAATTAGATATGTGCTACAAGTCAGAACATCATGAAGAAGACCAATCAATACCACCAGGTATATCTTTTTATGCTAACTTGTTTGTTCACTATGCAGGTATAGGAAAAGTAATGTTGTTGATTTGAAGACTAATAAACATATGGAGAAAATGTGGCTCCCACAAGGGTTGAGCCTAGCATGTTTCCTTCTTATTTCATTTGAAAAGGAATATTAGAAAAAAACAAGATGCATCATTCAAGCTACATTATGCATTATTTAATCAACTTATAGAGTAGCTATGTCATCACATCATTCATTACAGTTGATTGAAACAAATCAGATTAATTTAGAATGCCTGAGTCAAGTTGGCAAAGTGCAGAAAATAGAATTGTAGCCATAAAAGGTATTTATCTTGTTCACATCATTATCAGAATACTTTATTACTATCATTTTCATGTCACATTTCACAAAATTAGACTTAAGGAATGACAGAAATATGAAAATGAAATGAAGAGCAGACTTGTAATTGGATTAAGTATTAGATTATAAGACATTTTCAGCTAATCCCTATCTGTAGATGTTCATGATGAAACATAACTCTCAAATGCATTGTTGAATCAAGAGCCATCAAAGATTGAGAGTTATATACATAATGAATATGTGCAGATTAGAAAGAACAAATCATGCATTTAATGTTTAGGGATTAGAAAGATAAAATCAGATGAACCAAGTACAATTATCAAGTACAAGTATGATCAGTTGATCACATCAGGTAAAAACACATATGCAATCAAAGTTTTTAACACATATTAGATGGAAAGAGCAGGCCATAGGAACTTTCATTGTTTATGCATATGATATTAAAGTTGAAGGCAAATCATAAAAGTAAATTGATGCATACCATTGACATATGAGTGTTCACATTGTTATCTGATGATGAAAAGGAGTTACAGAATAATGCTTATAGGAGACAAATTCGCCACATGAGTTACATGATACAAACATCAAAGGTATTATATGATTATAATCAAAGGACAGTAAGCAAAATGTCATGTTACAAGTGTTCATTGTGATTAAATACAGCTGAAGAAGGTAATAAATATCATGCCTCTGAAAGGACAAGATCATACATGTTCATCATGAGAAGCGATTATCAGTGATAATTGAAGAAGGTACATCATGTAATAAATCAAATGAATGCTACAGTCTCATAAATGTATAGGTATCACTACATCTGACACAAGGATAAATGCATCTATAAGAAGTGAAACAATAGAAGACTCATGATATGCCATATCTATGCTACAATAAGACTACTAAAAGAGACACAAGTTATCATCATTTCTAAGTGATATAATTATGACAAACATTTGCTAGGTTGAAGGACAAAAAGAGGACATAAATGAAGAATTCATGCTCAAGAAAAGAAGATAAATATCATGTGGTTACAATGGAGTTCATATATATGCAAACTGTTGAAGAGTGTTTGAAACCCTAACAACTTTTCTTCCATACAGTCAAGGAAATCAATACAATGTGTATGTCTATCATAGCCATAAAAGGAGTAGAGGTTTTTTTCTTGAATAAAGAAACCCTCATTTTTCAAGAAACCCTTAGTTTCTTTTCATGCACACAGTGAAGAAAACAATGACAGAGAATTGTTTTCATAGCCTGGCCATAGCAGAAAAAAGACTTTTCATTCATACCGATATGGATTTATTGAGAAACCCTTACATAATCTTTGCATTTACAAGAAATAATGATTCTACAATATGCTCTTATCATGGTCGTGCCTAAAATGGCAAACATTATGCAATTTTTAAGAAGACCCTTATTGCAGTCAAGAAGCCCTTTTCTCATTTTTGTAGAGATAGTCTAAGGAAGAGAAATACAAGTGTTTTCTAGTATGGCCATGCATATGGAAGGCATTTGTATTCATTTTTAAAGAAACCCTCATGACAAAATCTCAAGACTTCAAAGTTCATGTCAAAAAACTAGATATATGCTACAGAGAGTAATAATGGCCACAGCCATATGAACTATAGAGGAGTTAAATACCCAGATGAAGAAAACCCTTGTTTCTTTTTGCATATGCAATGAATGAAAAGTATCTATAGGAAGGAAGAGCAGGAGATTTACCTTCAAAAAGTAGAGACAAGAATCATAGTTGTGGCCTCCTAAGGAGTTTTTTCTTTTCTTTACCAAATTTTTATCACATTTTGCAGGAAAAACACACAGGAAGCAAAATAATATTGTCAAAAAATTCTACAGGAGGAGCAAGAAAAAACATAGATGGCTATGATCATTAATATGGAAGAAACCTCAAGAAGTGATGAGATAAGTGCCAGTAAAAAAAAACAAAAGATGCAACACTTACCACTTCATGCCACTCCTCATGCTTAGAAAGTGCAAGAAAATCATTGAGTTTGACAGCAAAAAAGCTGAGAGGAAGCCATGGAAACCAGAAACCCTAATGCCAAAGAGTTGCAGAGCGACAGCTAGCATAGAAGAGCAAGTGAAAATAAACTAAGTTTAGGGTTCCTTCATCTTTTTGTTCAAAGCTTCCTTTCTCTTTTTTTGTCTTTTGACTTCTCGAAATAAATTATCATTGATATATCCAAATGTCGATCGGTGTCAACAACATCAAATGATGTAGTTTCCTAGCATCATGATAAGAGGTGGCTGACAAAATATAGACCTTGCATTTTGTTTGAAATTAGATGGTGGTCAGTGGTCATAAGGGTGGGCATTATACCTTGCAAAAATTCAAAGAACACTCATTTCCTTGGAGTCGACATTGCATGGTGAAGAGGTTCCCTATCATCATGTGTCTTTTGATAAGACAAGATTCCCTTAAACAATACATGTATCATGTGAGGTAACCAAATGTGGTATTTAAACAAATATTCCTTATGCTTTGAAGAGTCATCAAATGAAGATAAATGTGGTAGACAAGGAGTTGACAAGGTGGCAGAGATAATAATTTTTGCATGAAGGCTGATATGAGGAAGATAAGGTATTTTTGGCATTGATAAGTACATATGGCAGAGTGACAAGGAGACTTAGAACTTTTTATTTTGCATGATATATATGTGCAGTGAGATAATTTGCATGGTGATTGGAGCTATAAGGTAGAGAAGAGATATTTGTTTTCTTTTTGATATAAATATGGAGTTATAAGGGTTAGTATGTAATGCCTTAGTTTTTATGCATTTTTTGTATGTGGAGAGATAAGGGTATAATTTTTCCTTCAGGCATATTGGCATGCAAGTGGATGTATTTTCTCACAAGGAGTTATAAGTATATTGTATTTTTCTCTAAGTCCTATTTTTTGCTCAAATCATGCAAATTAGGCATGTGTATTTGGAGTGATAAGGAGTTTATATTTTTCATGCATGATTTTACAAATAAATCAATTGTAAATAAATAATAAAGTAATATTCTTCAAATTACTTTATTATTTTTCACAAGTTGTAAAATCAAAAGTAGTACAAGTTGTAACCAATAATAGAGAAATTATTTTAATTACTTTATTATTTACTCACAATCAATTTTGCAAAAGCTAAATCATGCAAATTGATGAGTTGAGTTAACTAGGCCACATAGGGGATTTTTGTATGATTTGAGGAGCATTTTTAGGGATCTTGGTCAACTTCTTGGTCAAGCATATGGAGAGGTCCAAATTGGAGCTATTTTTGCTTGATTTGTGGCAGTTTGAGCCCTTATTTTTGGGGATTTTTGAGTTTGCATGTGGATCACCTTGGAGTGCTTATTTTTAGAGGCAGATAGCTATAGTTCATTTTTTGCATACCTCTTAGTGAGAGAAAAGCTGTATATTGTAAAGTAAAACTTGTTTTTGCTAGTTCTTGCCTTTTTACTCTTATACACTTTGAGAGAAGAAGGTTTTGTAGCTCAATTTTTATAGTTTTATAGAGATCAACAGGTTATAGTTTTCATTTTTATCTCTCTTGCAATATTTCCTTTGATCTTTGAAATCAAGAAGTTGCCTTTCCATTTAATGCTAATTGTTTGAAGTGATTTGATGAAGTTTTACTATGTTTAATTATTAAACCTTTAAAATTATTGTCTCACTTTTGCTTGTAGTATTAAGCATAGTGTTATTACAGGTCTTAGGTTGTGTTAATGAAAGTAATCTTTTTATGTTGTGAGAAATCCTTTTACTTCATAGAAAGCCTATTTTCTAGCCTTCCTTAGAAATACTTTTGTGATATTTGTGCCAAGATTGGATTGTGTGAGTTAGATTTCTAAGTTATATTGTGAACTAGATTGCATATTTTTTTATCCATATTAGGTGTATCACCAAATTTCACAATTGTAATTTCTTTATAGTTTCATTCTTACCCTTTTCCAAAACAGAAAATCATACATTCCAATAGAATATTTTAAGGGAACTAGCCCACAATTTGGAGGTTCAAACTCATTATAGGTCACCCATAGCCTAAATTTGTCCCCATGTTTCAAAGGATTGCAAAGTGTCACAGCTTTGCATAAGGGTGCAATCCTCATCGATAACATCAACATCATTAGATTGTATTAAGATTGATGTAGAATACCTCTCTTAGGTATTTGGAGCTATAAAAGGTCTTGACAAAGCTTTTGGAGCATTTATTAACTCATTATCAATTGAATAAGCTTCTCCTTGATTAGTAGATTCTGTATGTGTTGGGGGAGTCCATGGCGTATAAGTTTCTTCAAGAGGCAACACTAGTGTACATAAGAGTAACTCACTTCCTTAGTGTGAGGTAGACATATGATTTACTTGATGACATTTCTAGTAACTCCAGGTTGAGTCAAGGGAGTATAACTCTATGACATTTCTTCATCGAGATTAGAAAAGTCTCTCAGCTCTATGTCTCTTAGATCTAGTGTGGTGGTTTGAAACTCTTCCTCTATCCTAGGCCACTTCATAATTTGAGGAACTTTGTTGATACTTAGATTGGCCAGGATAGTTTGTCTAGTCATCTCTTGTTTGTCATAGGGGAACATGGTAATTGTGAACACATCTAAAGGGAATTGAATGGGACCATCCTTTTCTAACAACTCCATGATTTTGGCCATTGACTCTTTTGGAATTAATTGTTTTTGATTCAATGACTCTCCTTTCTTGAAGGTTCTTACTTTTGCAGTATTCACTATCTCGTTAGATGGTTCTACCTTTTTTAAGCATATCGATTGAAGAGTTGGATCTAGAATGCAGATTTTATTTGTCGAAAGCTCATAGTCTTGATTGGAATTCCTATCTTCTTTCTAGTTGTGTTTATCTTAACCATACTAAAAGGTTCAAAATCTCCTTTTGTGACATAGATCTTTCCAAGGTGCAGGAATTGAACTTCTTGCAATAATGTGGATGAAATAGCCTTCATCATATGTATCCATGGTCTCCCCAATACAAAATTATAGTTGGTATCTTTCGCAATGACATAAAATATTATGGGGACTATTTTGGGCCCCTATGAATCTAGGAGCATAATCTTTCCAATCATCACTGCTTTTAAATTGTCATAACCCCTCAAGGTGTATTGACATGGCATGATGTTTGTGTGTCCATATCCCATTATTTCCAAAAGAGAAAATGAGACTATCCATCATCAATCAAGGTCTTGTTTATGTATGTGTCATAAATCCATACTTGCAAGTGTAACGTCAGATCTCCCTTCTTAGTTAACTTAGCCTTGGAAGGCATTTTCTTCAATTCAAAAAAGAACCTTGGGTCTTGTAACTCAGAATTTGGTGGGTTCATATCAGGGTCGACTTGATTAATTTGTTCATTGGGAGGAGGAGTAATCTGATCTAGATACTTCAACCCTATGACTTGTAAGAGAGTTGATCAATGTGGTGGGGAATTTTTAAGAAAAATTATGAAATAGATCTTAGTGTATGTCTTCTTCAAATTCTCTATTAAGTTGTAGGTTCCGATTGGGGTAGGCATTGTTTCTATGGCTGAAATTGTCCTTTCATGAAATTTCATTTTGTATTTGACATTTTATTCAATATTTTTGTCATCATGTAGTATTTTTACTAACCCCATTATTCTTGTCTCTCCTTATGGTCCTAGTTGCACAGGGATATTCAACTTCAAGACTTTTGGGAGGTTAGTTGACCCTGAAGTTGTTGGGTTGTGTTCATTTGTTTCATTATTCCTATGTGTTAGAAAGGGATCCTAGAATATTTTCATATCCACATTCTGCAATGTGATGGGTAACTTCATCTACTTGGTGTCACTAATGTTGTTATTTGGTGTGACCTCTTGTGGATTTAGGAACATTTCAATGAATATCCATTGTTGGTCTTTTAATAACCTTGTGATAAACCTATTATATTCCCTACATGACTCGGTTCTATGCCCTCTTGTCCTTTGGAAAGAATAAAATTGATTGTATTCATAGGTTGGATGTTCATATTTGTTATCATTATAGTTTTGATTCCATTGTTGTTGGTTGTCTCTTTGGTAGTAGCCATTATTTCAAGGTTGATCCATAACATTCACTTTCTGAGGGAAGTAGTCTCTTCCATTATAGTCATCCCTCACTTTTTTTCTCGTTGGGTTTTGTTTTGTGACCCCATTTGTGGTTGTGATTCAGTTGTTTTTTAAAATCCTAATTGTGGAGGAATTATTCCTATTGTTACCATTGTTTCTTATTTGTACTACTAGGTGACCATTCATGCCATAAGTCCTTCACCCACTATCGATGGTAGCTTGGTCAATCCTTAGCACACTCTCCAAGGCATCCCCATAGGACTTGTATGGTAATTTTTGTACTTCTTCCCTTATATCCCTATTGAGGGTTTACAAGAAAAGGTCACGTAATTCACCAAAATGAGGAGGTTTGCCTCCTCATGTCGAGTTCACCAAAATATTTATCATTTGGAAAGTGAGTTGGCTGATTTTGTGGGTGAGTCACAGTCCAATGCAACACATGAACCTCTCTCCTTGTTGAAGGTAGCCTCCCAATCACTCCCACTCACCTAGTAAAAGCTAGTGGAGCAAAGGTGGTATTGAGGAGTTGTCCTACTCTCTTTCTTCAAGAAGAAGGATGTTGCGAAGGATGGTTGGGTTTCATGCTACTTGTATGTTCTAAGGGTTGTTTCAGTAAATACATTCAATTTTTGTTGTAGTTGTTATGATGATATAACCTGAAGGGTCACGAGTCTTAAGTCTCCCTAGCCTAGGTTGAAGGTTATTTTATTTGTTGAGGACTCTCTATCATTGTTGTCTTCTTTATTTATTTTGTAAAGATTGTTGAACCAAGGGCTATTGATCTCTGATTCATTGTTGGTGTTCTAGTTCCTCCCTTATTTGTTCTATATTTAGTTGTTGAATTGGATCAGGAAAGTTTTCCCTAATCTCATTGAGGATGGATTTAATCCAATATTCCCTAATTCTAGGGCACATTGGCAATAGGGGAAATGTTGTTTGTGTGTTGAATGTGTATGATGTTGATGTTCAAGTTCACATGTATCTTGTGATGTGATCAAGGGTTTCTTCTTGTTTGACTTCAAGTTGATATGTAACTTGTGATGTTATTAAGTACTTTGTTCCCTATGTTTCCTAATGTTTTTGTGTTTTTCTTATGAAATACAATCCAATATGTATGTAAATAAATTTTGATTCCTTTTTTTGAAGTTAAAATAAAGGAAGTTGTCTAACTAACTACGAATTAAAATATGAATCCAACTATGAGTTTTTTGAAATACAATCTAATCCTATGTTTTTTTTAGTTTTTTTAATCAATTTTGAATCTAATCTAGGAATTGAAATTGTGAGAATTGAAATGTAATCTAATTTGAAGAAAATCTAATTAAATCAAAGCAAATCCTATCAAGGAAAAATCAACACAAAGATTACTTTCCCAAGAGCAAGAGCGTGATCTAACTACTATTTGAAAGCATAAAAGATTGGTATGATAAATATGGTAGCACTTGGCTTGAGCCCTCATAAGTCCTTTTTATGGAAACCCTCTCTCTTCCTTTGTAGCAACAAGGTCCTCCTCTTGGTGACAAAACTAAGATTAGGGCAAAATGAATACAATGAATCTATGGAAGCTTTGATAACAAACAAGCATAAATATGTCTAAAAAGTGCTAAGGCTTGAAGCTTTGAAGCTTTGATATGAAATAGGCATTATAATGCCTTTGAAGTGCAATTTCAAGT
Source organism: Cunninghamia lanceolata (assembly GCA_027924645.1). Classification (NCBI taxonomy): domain Eukaryota; kingdom Viridiplantae; phylum Streptophyta; class Pinopsida; order Cupressales; family Cupressaceae; genus Cunninghamia; species Cunninghamia lanceolata. The sequence goes on along the minus strand of BSBN01000144.1, from coordinate 1,123,286 downwards.
GGGTCTAAGAAGATAAATGCAAAAATTGAAAGGCTCATGAAGTCCTACACAAGCACAAATGTTATAGAGACAAAGAAAAAGTAGACACAAGAAAAGCAAGAATACTAAATTTTTCCTCTCCCAATGCATAAAGGAGGGGAGTATTTATAGGTGTGAAGAGAACAAAATTGGTGGAAATGATTTGAGAGTTAACTCATTTGATTGAAGAGTTAATAGGCTTGATTAGAGAGTGAACTAGGTTTGATTGGAAATGAACTAGCCTTGATAGCCTTTTATAGGAGAAGAAATGGAGTCTACATGAGATTGATTGGGAGATAAGTAGAATTGATTTGTGAGTTAAAACAGAGTGATTGGAAATCTTGAGTTAGTCAGGATGAGTTGATGATCAGTTAGGGAAGTTGACTCATGTAATTTGGGCTTAAGTTGGAGAAAATTTGGGCTTTAACTAGAAAAAAGATCACATGTCAAAAGATAACAAGGTCACCCCTTTTGCAAAGTCGGTCAACCCTTTCACTAGGGAAAGTCACCCCTAGAGATCCTACTTAAGTGGTAGGGTTGCCTAGGGAGATCCTTCAATGATAGGGTGACCCATAAAGGAAGTTTTATATGGGTGCTTTTGGAATGGAGAATGGTTTAGGAGTGGTGAAAATAGTTTTGGCATCCCCAAATCAATCATACGATCTCTATAGGGTGGGTCACCCCTTTCACTAAGGCAAGTCACCCCTAGAGATTATGCTTAAGTGGCAAGGTCACCCAAGGAGATCCTTCAGTGACAGGGGGCATCTTGGAATGGAAGAAAGTGACAATAAAGTTGAGGTTAGGGATGGACTTGGGAAATTGATTAGATAGTTCTAAAGGGTAAAAATGATGCAAATACCACAAGGGAATATGAATTTCCCATCTTGTGAGGTAGATTGGTGTGGTTATCAGGGCTAGAGAGTGACAAAAGTGACTTGTCAAACTTTGGTTGGAAGACAAGGTAGAAGGTATGCAAGACTATAGAAGGTTAGTCTAGAGGTTAGGAAAGCACAAACAAAATAAAAAATGAAACAAGACATGTCACCAAGAGGAACACTACTGAGAGGTGTATATATATTCATGCTTACATGTACATGATTGGGACTATTCCTCAACCTTGGGCTAACATGTGGGCTTGTGTATATTTTTCATACTTTTAGGTCAACTCTTTTCCTTTAGGTTTCTTTGTAGGAAGTAGGGGTCTTTCACAAGGTGAACCCATCTTACCCTTTTTGTTTATATTTTTTATTGAAGCTCTTGGTATGACCCTTTAGGTGGAATTTGATGTGGGTATGGTTTTAAAACTCCTTTTGTTGTTCCCCTTATCACCCCCAATAGTGTATGGATGATACTTGTGATGCCTCGTCATGCAACCCTAGAGTGCTAGACTAAAAGTGCAAAAATTATAAAAAATATTTTTTTTATTTGAACACAAGAAATTGCATTATTAGTAACCAAGGATATCAAAATACACAACATAAAGCAAAGTGCACTTCTAACTACTCTAGCGAAACCTAACTCGATCAGTGCAATGAAAGTTAAACCACACAAGTGATAAACATTATACTGCTACATTAGATAAAAATAACTTTTACAATAGCAAGATAGTTTGATTACAAAGTTTCAATACACGATTACAAGAGTGATTGTGTTGGTTTACAAATGAGTACATTTGTAAGAATACAACATCACCAATGGTGGGGAGCATACTGGAACTGGAACTCCTTTGTACAGGACTCGAACTAAATCTCCAAGAAGTCCAATGGATAGCTCTGCCTCCCAACCATGTGGAACCCTGAGGTCCACCCCACCAAGCTAGGAGATAACAATGAGGTTTACCACCAGGTCAAGGTTACAGCCAAGGACACAAAAAAAAAACCAAATCCAGACTCCTTGCAGACAACCAAGATAACAAGGCTGCACAGAGATGACCATAATCCACTAGACCAATCAAACATCTAACCAAGATCAAACAAGAAGCCAAGACTACACTCTAGAGGTATCAACAAAATGAAGAGAAAGTAACTGAGTTGCGCAAGGAGAGTGTCATAGCATGGTCCTAGCATGGGTTACCCAGGCTATCTATCACCAAAAGCTGGCCCCTATCTATGGTTAGCTTGGCAGCCTCTCTCTAGGCACCAGCCCCATAAGATGACACATGCGGAGCTGACAAGTCCTCTCATGGAGACAAGGAGGTCGGCCTTGCCAACCAGGCCTTCTCATCCCATCCTTAGCCTGCGAGAGCACTCAAAGCATGGGTGAGGTATCTTACTTATCTTGTTAAGTGTTTTACTACCCCAACCCTCCTAATAAGTTATTAAGTTTCCACTTGCTCATAACTTCTATGGGGTTACCTAGGCAGCCTCTCACTAGGCATCGGCCCCACCATGGAAGCCATTCCCTTAGCAATCTCTGATCAATCAACCAAACCACAACATGCAAAGATAAATTCCAAAATGGCTTCTAACCATTACCCATGCGATTCACTTGCCCTCAACAATACAAATCCCATTGTATTGACATGCCACTATTTGAACCAAAACCAAGACACCACACCTCTAGAGTTAGGTACAAATCCAATGAAAAGTAGCCATTATCTGACAAGGACAATACTTCTACATTTAGACAACAAGTAGCCATGACATCTCACAAGAATCCTACTACAACAAACCAAAACATAGACATATACTACACTGAAGATGAACACAAAGATCCATTACAAACATATAGTTATGACCAGAAGGATAATCGAACATAAGATATTCAATGTACTCCTAATTCAATCATGAAAACAACTTATGAGATTTAACATCAATTTATAAGAAAATTCAAGTTCATGACATTAACAATTCTCTCTAAAAGTTTACAATAAATTCCCTAACTAAAATTTCCTAACAACTACCATCTTCTACACCATTTTAAATATTTGCAAGCATGAATCTTCCTACCACTTAATGTTTAACAAAACAAATTCCAATGTAAACACTATAAACATAACTTCCATCAACATGTTTACTACCTACAATTTTAATGAAGAACACAACTAATAATATAATTTGTTACGTATGAGCATAATCATCTTACCAACTACGAATTCCTTAAGAAACATCTACACATACAAATTTAATTCCTTTCTCATAAGCAAAATTTTACTATCTATCATATTAAAATTTCAAAACAACATTATAAACCTTAATAGTTTTCTATAAGCATGGATTCCTAACTTACAATTTGCCACTTATCATTTATAATATCAACGACTATAGATAAATTCTTTGCAAGCATCTATTATCCACTAACATCTACACAACATAATTCTAAATTAAGCACCAAAACAAGTGTGTGAATTTTCCCATCGTTGCCCGATTTCTAAACAACTACAACTATATACAAATAAACTCTATAAGCATTTATAAAGTCACTAGCTAACATTGAACAATTTTCAACAACTACTAAAACCTACATAATTTCCTAACATACGACCACTTCCAATAACCAAAACATAAACATCCTCCTATGAGAGAGGATCCCATCAATCGGCTACCACATAAAATTTCTAATAGACACATCTACGAGAAAGAAAAATGTATTACTTTTGTTCCCATTAAAAAAAAACTCCCCATTGACCTTCTATCGTGATTCCTTTACATAGCCACAATAACCTACTAAAATTATTATACCAGTCGACTCCACCCTAAACCTTCTACGACTACTGCGACCACCATATAGATAGTACCATTTACAACTATACTTCCTATCCCACATCACAACTACACTATAAATTTATTCATAAAATTAACCAACTTCTAATTTAACATTCTAAAACTTTAATTTCTAAATAAATAATTTGCCAATAAAAAAAATTTCTAAAACAATGGGCAAAAAACTGGACCAAAACAGAAGCGTAGCAGCAGCAATACAGAGGTTTGTTGTAGAATCAAAAGATGGGCTTTCAATTTCTTAGGAACCTTAAAGCTTTCATTTGATGGAAAGGATACATCAATGGCAATGCCCTAAGGCATAAAGTGTCTAGGCAGAGATCATAGCAGGGCTGACGTTAGGAAGATCTACCAAAAAAATGCCTCAAAATAAAAACTTTGAGCTGTGAGATAAAAAAAAGAAATTGCATGATTTTAATAGAACTTAAGAGATATTATTATTTCTTTTTCTTTTATAAAAAAAAAACTAGGTGATAGATGTGAGAATTGTTTGGGAGAGATTTAAGATTCAGCCAAGGCGCTCTAAGGATGTCGATCAACGAATTCGCCCCAAGAGAGAGAAACTTATGTATGTGTAGAAAAAAAAATATAGGAAAGAGAAAAAAAAGGGGTTCAATTTGGTGTTAAAAGAATTTGATCTCTACATGCATCATATGTGATGCAGAGTGCACAGTGGATATAAGAAAAAGGACAAACAAGACAAGGTTCTATTCACCCCAAAAGCCCAAAAACAAGGATCTTCATGGAAAAGTTGGAAAATCAGTTAAGGTTCTTGAATTCTTCTTGGAAATGGTGTTTGGGCATGTACTAGAGCCCATCCCATCCATTGGCAAAGGTGCATCAAACTTTGAACTATTAGTTCCTTCACAAACCTCAAGAAAGGCAAGTAGCCCTACAAACAGAGAACAGTCCCAATAAATTTTTATACAGACATCCAAATGCAACTCTCAGACATGAAATAAATAGCTATTATGCCTCCCCACAACATACTCTAGAATGGGTTTGGGTTGTTTTGGAAAGTATGCCCTAACCAATAACTCTCCTAGTGGTTTTAAGCCCTAATTAGGCCTAGTTTGTGAAGCAAGTACCCTTGGATGGAACCAAAAAAATCTATAGACCCCTTGGACACTTCACATGGATGGTAAAACAATGTATTTCAAGGGTTTTGTGGTCAGGATGCAAGACAATTTCATTCTATGCTTGTTTTCCCACTTCAAATGCAAAGATAACAAGGAAAATACTGCTACAGTCACCTAGGGCATCAATTTAAACACACCAAAACAAATTTTTCAGTCTTGAGCCTTAGTCAACATGTCAATCATTCCCTCCAATTCCATTCCACTGAGTTTTAGAGGATTCCCACAGTGGAATGAGGTTTTATGACATTTTTCCTACCAAAACCTTAGTTAACCTAGTTAACAGAGCAGTTTTAGAAAAAATGTGATATCTTCCTCTAGGAATTGAGTTAAGACCTCATACTAGATTCATTTGAAAGGTAACTCAATCCTTGTTCCAACCATATATGGCTTGTCCCTGTATATATCCTTACAAAACTGTACCAAATGCTGCAACAGGACTGTTATAGGAGAATTCTAGAAATTGCAGTCACTAAAATGGTCATAACTTCCTCAATATTACACCAAATTCAATGTGATTTGAACCAAAATGAATCTTATTAATCCTAATTCAATATGACATTAATAATTTACAGGTTTCAGGCTGTACATGGCTGTACAAGGCCTAGAATCGAAGAAAAAAATAGTTAGAACTGCAGAATAAGGGCTTAAAATCACAAGTTTTAAATCCAATTCATATATATTCCTCTTGGTTCGAGTTTTACATGCTTAAATAGGTGTATACATACACAAGATCAACCTCCACATCATTTTAACTAATTAACTACCCTCTTTTAACACAATGACTCATCATTTCCCCTAATCTTGCCTTGACAACTTTACAACTTTTGTCATTTTTCAATGTTGACAACTTTATACAAAATCTCCATCCTAGACCACCTTTAACATGACATAATGGACTAATTATGATCATTTACAACCTCTCAAACATTTCCTTGACCATTTTGACCCTTTGAGCAACCTTGACCATATTAGGACCTTTTAGGTCTCTTGGCACAAAAATGGCTTTCTAAGCTTTACAAATGAGCTTACAAATGAGGTCTTTTTGATACCAATAGACTTCATGACCTTACAAATCATGTATGAACATTACAAATAAGAAAAAATGCACTTTGAACTCATAAGATGTCTTTATACTTGGGTGCCCCTACACCATACAACCAACCAACAAAATTTCTAAGTCCCTTGGAAATGTACCTGCAACAAAAATCTTTTTATGTATCTCCTCTAGCTTTATCTTCAGTCTTCCAATCTTCAGATTAATAGAAATGGTGACCAACCAACCAACAAATCAAACTACCATCTTCACAAAGCATCCTTAGGCTCCTTCTACTCCCATCTGTGGAGTACTCTTCAGGCTGCAACCCCAAGTGCTTCTTTAGTCAGGTATCCATCTCTGTCACTGCTTCACAACACCAACCCACCAAACCATCCATCTCACCCAACAATAGATTTTGGTGATGCATCCTACCACTCTCTCCTCAGTGGCTTCTCTTTGCACTCTTATCTAGCCTAATCTCCATTGGAGAATGGTCATGACAGACCTTCTCTTGTCTGCCCTCACACACAACCTCAGAAACTTCTTTCTCGCAGCTAGATGGACCAAGCACCTGCAACCAAACAACTTAGCAAACAAAATAACAGTCACCAACACAACTCTTCAGCTTTCCTTTAGTTCTTCACCTACCTTCTCAATGATAGAAAACAAATACACACCACCCAAATCTTTCGCCAGCTCTAATACCAATTTGATGTACAGCGCACAGTGGATACAAGAAAAAGGACAAACAAGACAAGGTTCTATTCACCCCGAAAGCTCAAAAACAAGGATCTTCATGGAAAAGTGGGAATAGTAGTTAAGGTTCTTGAATTATTCTTGGAAATGGTGTTTGGGCATGTACTATAGCCCATCCCATCCATTGGCAAAGGTGCATCGAAATTTTAAATATTAGTTCCTTCACAAACCTCAAGAAAGGCAAGTAGCCCTACAAACAGAGAACAATCCCAATAACTTTTTATATAGACATCCAAATGCAACTCTTATACATGAAATAGATACCCATTATGCCTCCCCACAACATACTCTAGAATGGGTTTGGGTTGTTTTGGAAAGTATGCCCTAACCAATAAACCTCCTAGTGGTTTTAAGCCCTAATTAGGCCTAGTTTGTGCAGCAAGTACCCTTGGATGGAACCACCAAACTCTCTATACCCCTTGGACACTTCACATAGATGGTAAAACAATGTATTTCAAGGGTTTTGTGGTCAGGATGCAAGACAATTTCATTCTATGCTTATTTTCCCACTTCAAATGCAAAGATAACAAGGAAAATACTGCTACAGTCACCTAGGGCATCAATTTAAACACACCAAAACAAATTTTTCAGTCCTGAGCCTTGTTCAACATGTCAATCACTCCCTCTACGTCTATTCCACTAATTTTTAGAGGATTCCCAGAGTGGAATGAGGTTTTATGACATTTTTCCTACCAAAACCCTAGTTAACCTAGTTAACAGAGCAGTTTTAGAAAAAATGTGATATCTTCCTCTAGGAATTGAGTTAAGACCTCATACCAAATTCATTTGAAATGTAACTCAATCCTCATTCCAACCATATATGGCTTGTCCCTATATATATCTGTACAAAACTGTACCAAATGCTGCAACAGGACTGTTATAGGAGAATTCTAGAAATTGCAGTAACTAAAAAGGTCATAACTTCCTCAATATTACACCAAATTTGATGAGACTTAAACCAAAATGAATATTATTCATCCTACTTCAATATCACATTAATATTTTATAGGTTTCAGGCCGTACATGGCTGTACAAGGCCTGGAACTGGAGAAAACAATAGTTAGAACTACAGAATAAGGGCTTAAAATCACAAGTTTTAAATCTAATTCACATATATTCCTCTTGGTTCAAGTTTTACATGCTTAAATAGGTGTATAAATACACAAGATTGACCTCCACATCAGTTTAACTAATTAACTACCCTCTTTTAACACAATGACTCATCATTTCCCCTAATCTTGCCTTGACAACTTTACAACTTTTGCCATTTTTCAATGTTGACAACTTTATACAAAATCTCCATCCTAGACCACCTTTAACATGACAAAATGGACTAATTATGATCATTTACAACCTCTCAAACCTTTCCTTGGCCATTTTGACCCTTTGAGCAACCTTGACCATATTAGGACCTTTTAGGTCTCTTGGCACAAAAATGGCTTTCTAAGCTTTACAAATGAGCTTACAAATGAGGTCTTTTTGATACCAATAGACTTCATGACCTTAAAAATCATGTATGAACATTAAAAATAAGAAAAAATGCACTTTGACCTCATAAGATGTCTTTATACTTGGGTGCCTTTGCACCAATATGGCCAAACGGAAAAAGAAGAAAGTCGATTACATAGGCAATAAAATGAATTTATCTCCTGGCTACAAAGATGTCAACAAAGTAACTAATGCATAATCACATGCACCTGAGAAGCTCTAGAAGATAAGAATGCATTCATCCAGTTGAAAACTAACCACCCGATGGATAAATTTTGTCAGGACTAGATTTAAGGTGGGTTCAAAACGCCAAAGGTATGGCCGACATTAATCTCTAGCGGTATCTAGATATGGGCAGATCAACAAAACCCTCAATTTAACTCCAGATGGCTTTTAGAGGGAAAAACGTTGCTAGAGGGAATCATCTTAAGACATTAAATGGTTTAAAGCAAATAACACAGGCGGGTAGCCAACAGTCTGGGCAAGCATAACAAAAGATGGAAATGATTTCAAGCAATTATCTCAGGCAGGCATGCCAAAACTAAAAATAGATCCCTTGATGCCAAGATGGAAGATCGTCATAAGAGCATCTAGAGATTAAAATTTGTAGAGATGATGGTGATAACACAACACAACTGAAAGAGATTTGAATCGACACATGGATCCAAGAATGTCACAATATTTGATTTAAAAATTTCTAAGGGTGTTCAGCTACATAAAACAAGATGGAAGAAAATGATAGGCAATCCAGAACAAAACTTCAGACCAAAAGATTTTAAAGCATGAGGGAGTAGAAGTAATTATCCAAGGACAAAAGCATCTAGTCAAGAATTATATAGTAACATACCTAGAACCAAATTTTGATCTGGAGCCTCCAATTTCTTCCGTATTCCCGCAACCAATCTTGATTTTCCCGCAAATTTTGAATTCACCTTCCTACCCCCTCTTAGAACAAAATTTATTTTCCCTCTAAAAATGGTTCAGCTCATAAAATAAATGCAAACATGCATCCGTTACCCAACAACCCACTCCTCTGAGAAATTCAAAAATTTGCTATAAAAAGAGATCCCAAATCTTCCAATTTCAAGATTGACAACTCAAGGCATTAATTTCACATATCAAAAATTATTCTGTAATCAAATACATACTATTACCTGTAACCCAACTTATGACATAAATACTTTAGAATAGCAGATAATTTAATCTAGTCTATTTTAAAATTTAACCAAGGTGTCATTCAAAGTTTTATGCTAAACCAATTATTATCTAATAACATAATAGAAGTAGTATTATTTTAAAAATGAATCATTAAAGTATTATACAACTACACATGAACATAATTAAGCATTATAAAACACAACTTGACTATACACCACAACACAAGATTACCAACATACAAGGCAAGAACCAAGCATCACAACACGACTCGAGACCACAACAGAAGACAAGGGCTAACCTAGTGGAATAGTCCTCACATTATCTCCCATCACTAATACCCATTGGTGCAAGAACCTTCGCAAACCTGCTATATCAGGTGATGTCGAGGTTCGGTACCTGCAGCCTGCATTCAAACAATTGGTTGTATACGATCAAGTACATATATGTCTACACATATAGAGTCAGAGAATCACAATGTAGTAGGGTACTCAAAGAGAGTAATACTACACCGTCCCTGCTCTTGAACAAGATTATAACCACTGCATTTGAAAACAAATATGAACAGATCTAATAAAAAATACAAATATTAATCCATTACTAATCATGTCCAACACATTATAACTGAAGTAACCATAATGTCATCATAAACTCATAACACATGTCTAACTATATCAGTCGAACATGGTCCATCAAAATCAAAGTATACGTGAACCATAACCTACTAATACAAGTGTCCCAAAACTGTTAGAGAGAACTATGAAACTAACATCTATCACAATCCAAAAAGAGAGGGGCATTACATCCTCCCCCCTAGAATTAGGCTTACTTCTGGAAGCCTGCAAATAAGTAAGGATATAACTCTCTCATCCTGGAAGAATCCTCCTAGGTAGCAGAAGTCTCATCATTAGGATCCCACTAGACCCTGACCTACTCCATGTCTCTGCCCCTGAGAGCAAGTCTCTTGTGCTATAGAATGCCTACAGGCTCCAAAGCCAGTTGCCCGTCCTCTACCTATAAAGAAATCCAATCAAGAACATTAGCAATATCTAGATAGTAAGGTCTAAGTACAAAAACATGAAACACATCATGGATGCATAAAAAGCTAGGTGGCAAAGCAAGATGATAAGAAACTGGACTGATCCTCTCCAACACCTCAAAAGGTCCAACAAAGTGTGGTGCTAGCTTAGAGCCCTTTCCATAGCGGATTAGAGTCTTTCGCAGTCACACACGAAAGAACACCCAATCCCCCACAGAAAACTGATGATCGATCCTATGAGCATCTGCATACTTCTTCTGTCTATCCTGAGCTACCACCAAATGCTCTCTAATCCTCTCAACCTACTACTCCATATCTCTAAGCATATCTAGACCCAAAAGAACTCTATCCTCTAGACAATCCCGACTCAGAGGAGTCCTACACGGATGACCATAGAAGGCCTGAAATGGAGAGATGCCGATAGAACTATGATAACCATTATTATAGGCAAACTCCACTAGGTATAGGTAGTCCTCCCAACGGCTCTGCCAATCCATCACATACATCCTCAACATATCCTCGAGAACCTGATTAACCCTCTCGGTCTGACCATCGGTCTTAGGATGGTAAGCTGAACTAAAGTTTAGCTGTGTCCCCAAGGCATGCTGCAAAGAAGTCCAAAGGGTGGAAGTGAACACTGGATCCCTGTCGGAGATGATCCTATTAAGGATCCCATGAAGTCTGATGATGTCCTCCATGAACACTCTGGCCACCGTAGATGCATTGTAAGAAGCATGAATAGGAGAGAAGTGAGCTACCTTCATCAACCTATCCACAATGACCATAATAGCATCATGTCGACGAGAGGATACCTGCAAACCAATAATGAAGTCTATCAAAATGATATCCCACTTCCACTCTAGAATCAAATGAGGCTCCAAAAGACCTGTAGGGTGCTGATACTTTGTGTTTACCCTCTGACACTCGAGACATCTCGACACAAAATTAGCAATATCCTGCTTCATACCACTCCAAAAGTATAGCTGACGCAGATTTGCATGCATCTTCTTGACACCTGGATGAGTAGAATAGGGTGCCCGATGCACCTCTGACAACACTAGGGTACAAAGACCCTCAGAACTAGGAACATAGATATGACCCAAATGTCGCAAAAGACCATCTGACTCAAGAGAGTAACCAAAAAATCTACCCTCTAAAACTCTACCAGACTCAATCTTAGACTTCACCTCCTAGTACCAATTATCGGTAGGAAGTGCTACGAGGATCTAACCTCTGAAATTGACTGTAAGAGAGACTGTTGAGATCTCATGCCTTCGACGACTAGGAGCATCTGCTACCACATTCTCCTTGCCCTGAATATATCTGACCTCAAAGTCATACTCGCACAAGAACTCCATCCAACACCTCTACCTCGCATTCAAGTTTGGCTACGTGAAAATGTACTGCAAACTACGACGATCACTATGCAGCTCAAACTGATGCCCTAAGAGAAAATGACTCCATCTCACCAAGGCATGCACAACTGCTGCTAACTCTAGGTCATGAGTGGGATAGTTCAATTCGTGATCCTTGAGTTTGCAAGACTCATAGCCAATCACACGACCATCCTGCATCAGAATTGCTCCCAAACCCTCCAAAGAAGCATCGGTACAAACAACAAAGTCCCTAGTAGGATCAGGAACTGCTAAAATAGGTGCATTGGTCAACTACTCCTTAAGGGTCTGGAAAGCTGCCTGACACTGCTCTGACCAAACAAATTTCTTCCCTTCCTTTGAAGAGAAGTAATAGGATGGGCAATCCTCAAAAACCCCATAACAAAATGGCAATAGTAACCTACCAATCCCATAAAATTGCGGACCTCAGAAACATTAGTGGTTGCCGACCAATCCATAATAGCTTGTATCTTTGAAGGATCCACCACAATACCCTCTCTAGAGATAACATGACCCAAATACTTAACCTCTATCTGAAAGAATTCACATTTTGACAAATTGGCATACAACTGGTTTTCTCTCAGATACTACAACACCTAGCGCAAATGCACCTCATGCTCCTCCATAGTCCTTGAATAGATCAATATATCATCTAGAAATACAAGGACAAATCTATCGAGATAAGTGTGAAAAACACCATTCATCAGGCTCATGAAAACTGAAGGTGCATTCGTCAACCCGAATGGTACTACTGTGAACTCATAATGTCAATAATGGGTGTGAAAAGATACTTTGTGAATATCTGATGCAGGAGCATCCAGAGGCGTAAGGGCAATCTTGCATCACCCAAAAAGAAGTTAATTCAAAACCATTGTAGTTGTTCTCATTTCTTCCCATAATTAGTGTTTTTGGTTCCATAATATCCAGAATAATAATGTAGGACTTTCAGTTTTTCCAGAACTGCTAAAAATAGCGACCTGCCTATTTAGGAAAGTGTACCTGCTATTTTTAGAAAGTTTGCATTTGAGCACGTAATGAAGTAAAAACTTCTAGAAAGTTACATAACAGAAATATAAGACCTTTGGCGAAGGAATCATGCAAAGATCATTTGTGAGCTGAAAGATATTAAAGTTTTTGTTTTCTGAAAAGCCCCTGAAAATTTATGGAATGAGATATGAGGCACTAAAACTTCTCATAATGTCTCAAAAAGTTGACAGAAATCCATTTATGAATTTTTGGCGTGATAGTTCACATCATGAGCTTTCCAGTGCTTAAAACAGTTTGTCAATCGGACACCCGGATCAAAAGTTATGCTTCCCGGAAGTTGACCTACTTTTGGAGGGAGTTGCAAATTTCAAAATTTAGCTGGAGGCCGCCAAAAAGTCCTATTTATGACTATTTTAGGAACCCTGGGCAGTAGGAGAGTTAAGGGGGGCTAGTGTAGAGTCTAGAATAAGGAGGAAAATAGAAACCCTAGCTAATTTGGGGTTACAGAAGACTAAAGATTCTAGAGTCTTGAGGTTGGGAAAGCTGTAATGTGTTGCGGCTAGTAGATGATTCATCCTCTGATTGTAATTGAGCTTCTGTAATGTAATGAGTTTCCCAGTTCAATAAAAGAAAGTTCTATTTGCTGTGTTTAATATTTGTTATTGTGTTTTTTGTGATTTACCCCTTTCATCAAGTGGTATCAGAGCAAGGGTTCTTGAGTGTGTAGACAGATCGCCGACCATGAAGCAGTTTGCACCAGGACTTGAGGTTGTGGGTTTGCTGCAGAGACCAGGATGCCTCAATGAAGAAATCATGTTGGGAGGAATACTTTGATAGAAGAGGGTTTTAGAGCCTTGCAAAGGAAAATCAATGCGTTACAAGAGGAGCTACGAAGAGGGTTTGAGCCAAGGATAAGAGACAAAAGCGAAGATGAAGCTGAAGAAGAGCTATCTGAGGAAGAACAAGAAGTTGCCAGGGATCCTGTAGAAGTTAGGTTGTTGAGGGCTATTTTGAAGATCGAAAAGAGGCCCAAGATCGAGGTTTCTACATATTCTAGGGATTTGAACCTAGAACAGCTTATTGATTGGATCAATGACATGGAGGAGTATTTCAAGTATGAAGATGTGGAGGACCTAGATCGGGTCAAGTTTGCAAAAACAAAGTTGAAGGGCCATGCCAATATTTGGTGGAAGGAGGTCCAACTAGAGAGGAATAGAAGAGGAAAAGGAAAGATCACCAGATGGGATCAGATGGTGGAGAAACTAAAGAAGCAGTTCATTCCTGTGGACTATGAGATGAAGTTGTTGAAGAAGCTGCAAGGACTAAAGCAAGGTAATAAGTCTGTTAAGGAGTATACAGAAGAGTTTTATAAGATTACTATCAGAACAGGCCATGCAAAGCCCAACAAGGAAAAGGTAGCCCGTTACATTAATGGGTTGAGGTCGAGTATTCAAGAGGAGCTGAGCCTAGTCAGAATGACCACCATAGAAGATGCATACCAGTTTTCCCTGAAGGTGGAAGAGAAGATGAATAAAAGATTTGATAGCAAGCAAAGGGGAAGAGGTCAAGGCAGAAGGATTGGTGGAAGACCCTATGGGGGCCGAAATGAAGATGCAAAGAAAAGTGAAGAAGCCGGCACCAGTCAAAATCAGAGAGGAGATAACACCTACCGTCCTTGTGACCAGAACAATGGTGAGCAAAGAGGAAGAAGAAGAGGTAGACCTGGGCAAGGACTTGGAAGAGGAGGTTTCAAAGGAACCTGTTTCCAATGTGGGGAAGAAGGGCATCGAGCAAATGAGTGTCCATAACATCAAGGAAGGACGAATAGGAGACCTGAAGGTAATGCACAAGTTGCACATGTAGATGAAGATGCACAGTCTAAGCATTCTGAAGATGCTGAAAGGGGAGAAGCCCTAGTTGTTAGAAGAACCTTGTTGAATGAGGAGAAAGAACCCAATCAGAGGAAGAGTTTATTCTGCACAAGGTGCAAATGTGAAGGTAAGTGTTGTGATATTATTATTGACAGTGGAAGCACTGATAATCTTGTTTCAGAAGAAATGGTTGACAAGTTGAAGTTGACAAGAAGAAAGCATCCGCATCCATATCAGATTGCATGGTTACAGAAGGACCATAGAGCTTTGGTCAATAAGCAGTGTTTAGTGAAGTTCAAGATTGGTGATTACCATGATGAGGTGTTGTGTGATATCACACCGATAGATGCATGTCATATGCTATTCGGGAGGCTGTGGCAATATGATAGGAGCACTGTCCATGATGGCCGTGCAAACACATATTCCCTAACAAAAGATGGAGTTCATCATAAATTGAAGCCCTTGAAGGAGGTGGAAGAAAAGGTATGTAGTACTACCAGAATTTGCTTGGTAGATGGTAGGAAATTTTTGGAGGGTATGAAGTATGAGCGTCATTGCTTTGCATTGATTCCTAAGATTAGTCAAGAGAACTATGAAGATGTACTAGTAGAAGTTTCAAATATGTTGGAAGAGTTCTAGGACATTATCTCTGATAATGTACCAGAAGGTTACCACCAGTAAGGAAGATAAGTCATCAAATAGATTTGATACCAGGAGCCAGTTTGCCAAACAAGGTAGCCCATAGAATGACCCCTGCAGAGAATGAAGAGTTGAATAGACAAGTTCAGGAGTTGTTGAGGAAGGGACTAATAAGGGAGAGCCTAAGCCCATGTGCGGTACCTGCAGTACTAGCACCAAAGGAGGATGGAGAATGGAGGACGTGTACAGACTCTCAAGCCATCAATAAGATAACAATCAAGTATGGATTTCCATTGCCAAGAATGGATGACATCATGGATTGTTTGAGTGGAGCCAAGTACTTCACGAAAATTGACCTAAAGAGTGGATATCACCAGATCCGTATCAGAGAAGGAGATGAATGGAAGACATCCTTCAAGACAAAGGAAGGTTTGTATGAGTGGTTAGTCATGCCATTTGGGCTAACCAATGCACCGAGCACATTCATGCGACTCATGAACGAGGTACTGAAGGAATTTTTGGGAAGTTTTGTTATTGTTTATTTGGATGATATTTTAATTTTTAGTAAGACTTGGAATGAGCATCTGATGCATATTAGAAGAGTTCTAGAGAGGCTGAGGGAGGAGAAGTTGTTGATTAATCTGAAGAAATGTAGTTTTGTAAGGAAGGAGTTGGTGTACCTGGGATTTGTTGTCTCAGAAGAAGGTCTTAAGATGGACCCAGAAAAAGTAAGGGCTATCATTGAATGGCCTACATCAAGGAGTGTCATAGAGGTAAGATCTTTTCATGGTTTGGCAAGTTTTTATAGAAAGTTTATCAGGAGTTTCAGTAGCATTTGTGCACCCCTAACTGAGACAAAGAGAGGGGATAGAAAAGAGTTTAGATGGACTAAAGGAGTAGACAAGAGCTTTGATACATTGAAACAGAAAGTGGTAGAACAACCTGTTTTGGCACTTCTAGATTTTAATAAGGTATTTTAGGTAGTGGTATAGGAACTATTTTGAGCCAAGAAGGTAAGCCCATTGCCTATTTTAGTGAGAAGCTTAATGATGCCAAGAAAAAGTATTTTGTTTATGATCATGAGTTTTATGCAATAGTTCAGGCTTTGAAGAAATGGAGACATTATTTGTTGCCAAAGAAGTTTGTTTTATGTACTGATCATCAGGCTTTGCAGTATCTTAATAGTCAAGGAAAGTTAAATCAAAGGTACTTAAAATAGGTTGAGTTTTTGCAGAGCTATACTTTTGTTTTGAAGCACAAGAGTGGGAAGTCCAACAGAGTTGCAGATGCCTTGAGCAGAAGGCAAAATTTGTTGATAGAAATGAAGATAGAGGTTATTGGGTTCGATGAGCTCAAAAGTTTATATCCTGAAGATCCAAATTTTGCAGAGGCCTGGAAAGCTTGTTTGGAACTTGTTACTTTAGACAGGACAAAATGGTTGGATTTCATTATCCAAGATGGCATGTTGTTTAGAGGAAGCCAGTTGTGCATTCTAAGGAGTTCCATGAGAGAGAACCTAATTAAGGAGAAGCATAGTGGAGGATTGGCCGGCCACTTTGGTCGAGATAAGACCATTGCTATTATTGGTGAAAATTATTATTGGCCACAGTTGCAATAGGATGTGAGAAAATTTGTGCAGAGTTGCAGAGTGTGTTAGATGGCAAAAGGAACAAGTCAAAATACATCGTTGTATCAACTATTACCTGTACTGGAGAAGCCATGGGATGATATTAGTATGGATTTTGTTCTTGGTTTACCAAGGACACAGAGAGGACATGATTCCATTTTTGTGGTGGTGGACAGATTCTCGAAGATGGCACATTTTATTCCTTGTAAGAAGACTAATGATGTTGTTCATATTGCTGAATTATTTTTCAGAGAGGTGGTGAGACTACATGGTCTACCAAAAAGCATAGTTTCAAACTGAGAGACCAAGTTTGTTGGTTATTTTTGGAGGACATTGTGGAAGAAGTTGAAGACAGACTTGAAGTTCAGTTCTGCACACCATCTATAGACTAATGGACAAACTGAAGTGGTAAATAGGAGTTTGGGTAACCTACTACGATGCTTGGTAGGAGATAAGCCCAAGGGATGAGATTTGATTTTACCACAGGTAGAATTTGCTTACAACAATTCTGTCAATAGGAGTACTGGTAAATCACCATTCCAGATTGTATATGGAAATAGTCCAAGAAATGCTTCAGAGTTAAGGAATCTGGATAAGAGAGAAAAGACAAGTGCCGAGGCTGAAGACTTTGCAGAACATCTAAAGAATTTGCATGAAGATGTGAGAAAGCACATTAATAAAATGAATATTCAGTACAAGGCTAAGGCAGATTAGAAGAGGAGATATAAGGAATTCCAGGTAGGAGATGAAGTCATGGTTCACTTGAGAAAAGAAAGGTTCCCAATTGGAACATACAATAAGTTGAAAATGAAGAAATTTGGACCATGCAGAATCTTGAAGAAGCATGATTCAGGAAATGCATATGAAGTAGAGCTACCAAGTGGGATCAATATTTCCCCTGTTTTCAACATTACTGATTTATTAGAATATCATGAAGGTGGAACAGAGGATGGACCAACAGAAGTGCAATGGAGTATTCCGGCATCTACTTCAATAGAGGAGATAGAAGAGATCTTGGATAGCTGTGTGGGAAGGAGCACTCGAAACAGGCAATATGAAGAATATCTAGTGAAATGGAAAGGAAGGCCTGTTGAAGATTCTTCTTGGTTGTCTAAGGCAGAGGTTGACCGTTTGAGTTTTCCTCACACAAACACATGAGACGTGACAGGGTCACTTCTCAAATTACCCTGGGTGTCTGATGCAAGAGCATCCAGAGGCGTAAGGGGAATCTTGCATCACCCAAAAAGAAGTTAATTTAAAACCATTGTAGTTGTTCTCATTTCTTCCCATAATTAGTGTTTTTGGTTCCATAATATCCAAAATAATAATGTAGGACTTTCAGTTTTTCCAAAATTGCTAAAAATAGCGACTTGCCTATTTAGAAAAGTGTACCTACTATTTTTAGAAAGTTTGCATTTGGGCATGTAATGAAGTAAAAACTTCCAGAAAGTTACATAACAAAAATATAAGACCTTTGGCGAACGAATCAGGCAAAGATCATTTGTGAGCTGAAAGATATTAAAGTTTTTATTTTCTGAAAAGCCCCTGAAAATTTACGGAACGAGATATGAGGCACTAAAACTTCTCATAACATCTTGAAAAGTTGATAGAAATCCATTTATGAATTTCCAGTGTGATAGTTCACATCATGAGCTTTCCAGCACTTAAAACGGTTCATCAATCAGACACCCGGATCAAAAGTTACGCTTCCCGGAAGTTGACCTACTTTTGGAGGGAGTTGCAAATTTTGAAATTTAGCTGGAGGCTACCAAAAAGTGCTATTTATGACTATTTTGGGAACCCTAGGTAGTAGGAGAGTTGAGGGGGGCCAGTGTAGAGTCCAGAATAGGGGGGAAAAAAGAAACCCTAGCTGATTTGGGGTTACAGAAGGCTGAAGATTCTAGAGTCTTGAGGTTGGGAAAACTATAATGTGTTGCAGCTAGTAGAGGATTCATCCTCTGATTGTAATTGAACTTCTATAATGTAATGAGTTGCCCAGTTCAATAAAAGAAAGTTCTATTTGTTGTGTTTAATATTTGTTATTGTGTGTTTTGTGATTTACCCCCTTCATCAATATCTGCCTCAAATATCCGCAACTGATGATATCCTGACTTAAGGTCAATTTTAGAGAATACCTTTTCTCCTTTAATCTGATCAAACAAATCATCGATCCGAGGCAAGGGGTACCTATTCCTCACTGTTACCTTATTGAGCTGTTGATAATTGATACATAGCCGCAAAGATCCATCATTCTTTTTCACAAAGATCATAGGTGCTCCCCAAGGAGAAACATTAGGTTGAATGAACCCTTTGGCTAACAGCTCCTCCAATTACAGTCAAAGCTCCTTGAACTCCTGAGTGGTCATCCTGTATGGAGCTCGAGAGATGGACTTTGTACTGGGAACAAGATCAATCCTGAAGTTTATGTCATGCTTAGGTGGCATCCCCAGAATATTAGATGGGAAAACATTAGCATACTCCCTCAAGAGTGGGTGATAATCAATAGATGCCTCTCAACTCTCCTCCATCTCCAAGTCACTAACAAAAACTACAAAAAACTGACATCCCTGACACATACATCTCTTAAGTTGCATAGCAGAGATCATACGTAGGGAAATAGGTCTCTAAACTCCTACAACCTCTACCTTTGCACCAGAATCATCCACACATCTAATAGACTTATGCCAACAATCAATCACCACCTGATGGGCCTCTAACCAATTCATCCCCAAAACTATAAGGGGTAGAATACAAAGGTCCACAGAAGTAGATAGAGAGCCAATCCTCAAATCACACATTGAAACTAGAGACTCAACTACTATCTTAGCCTTGAAAGCTAACTCAACCTGCCACCTATCATCCTACTTTGTTTCCACTAAGCCACAATGCTCCACAAGAGAAGGAGATATAAATGACTTAGATGCACTAGAATCAAAAAGAATAGAAAAACCAATACCTCGCATGCAACCGGAAGTCTCTACCACAATGCCTTTATGCTCTACCTATCAGTTATCCACCACTGCAAAGACTCTGTGCGACCTACCTGCATCACCAACCATTGGCTCAGATGCTGCTGATTGATGTCCAAACCCTGATGCACCCTTCTGAGGGCACTGCCTAGCAATATGGCCCTGTTGGCCACAAGAGAAGCACCCAGTGCCTCTACCAAAACCACCGTCACCCCAGAAAGCACTAGACTGCTAAAAATTGCCTCTTCTCACTACAGACTGCGTACTTTGAGCTAGCTAATCAAAACGATTGTGCTTATTGCGCTGCCAAGACCGGTCTTTCTTATCCTAAAATCTATTACCTTGTTGCAGCTAAAATTTCTTCTGTTTGTACTGGGAGTATTGTTGCTGCTGTCTACCCTTAGAGGGTGCATGAGAACCTAATGCCTGAGTGTGACCACCATGAGAACCATGTCCTGAAGAAGGTGCACTGCCAATATGCACACCTATATGCCCACCGAGTGCCATGGCCAAATTCTCCTCCACTAGTCAGGCTTTCTCCATGGCAACCTCCATAGACTTAGGTTCGAATACACGAACCCCTCCACTAATCTAGGCATTCAAGCCCCTGATAAATACTGCACCAGCATAGACTCATCATCCCTGATACCTGCATATTGTTTGAGCTCATAAAATCTGCGCTTGTACTGCTCAACTGTCATGGCCATTTACCTCAGGTCGTGAAACTCATCTGTGCGGCACTGTCTCTAATGGTCAGATAAGAAACGAGCTCTGAACCTCTCTAAAAATAACTCCTAAAAGACGATGCTAATGTCTAAATGCAACTTCTGCTCCTCTAACCGCCACCAAGTCAAGGAAAACCCTTAGAGATGTAAAATAACACATCTGGCTTTGGTGTTGCTTCCATACGGATGCATGGTGAAACACCTACCTATATCCAATAACCAAGTCTCCTCCTCTATACCACTACCAACTCCATCAAAGGTGGGAGGGTGTGCCCTTAGAAGATCTCTCATATGGCTGGCTAGTGTGGCCTCCTGCTCAGCTGTCAACTCTCTTTACCTAAGATATCTCTCCCTCTCTCTAGGGCCCGACTGATCTACCTCCTGACCCCCTCTAGGTTGCTCAACCTCCTACCTCAGGCCTAAATGGGCAAGGGCCTCCTCAAGAATTTGTCTCAACTGGGCTCCCTCAGGCTGACCTTGACCCTCAATATTCTGACCCCCGCCCACATGGGTACTCTCATGAGGAGAACTAGGAGGAGGTGTACCACTACCACCTCTCCCACAACCCCTACCTCTATTGCAACCTTGGCCCCTACCTCTAGGCATCTACCTACAACACCAAAAGGCAATTTATTACATTCAGAAAGGGACATCATAAATAAAGTTATTCTATAGAGTTTAAGCACTAGGTTACATAATGGGCTCAAATATAACCAGAGTACTTAGTGTTTAAACTTGGCTCTGATACCAAATATGATGCCCCATCATGCAACCCTAGAGTGCTAGACTAAAAGTGCAAAAATTACAAATTTTTTTTTTTGAAAGCAAGAAATTGCATTATTAGTAACCAAGGATATCAAAATACACAACATAAAGGAAAATGCACTTCTAACTCCTCTAAGGAAACCTAATTGCATCAGTGCAATGAAAGTTAAACCACACAAGTGATAAACATTATACTGCTACATTAGATAAAAACAACTTTTACAATAGAAAGATAGTTTGATTACAAAGTTTCAGTACAAGATTACAAGAGCGATCATGTCAGTTTACAAATGAGTACATTTGCAAGAATACAACATCATCGATGGTGGAGAGCATACTGGAACTGGAACTCCTCTACACAGGACTCAAACTGAATCTCCAAGAAGTCCAATGGATAGCTCTGCCTCCCAACCATGTAGAACCCTGAGGTCCACCCCACTGAGCTAGGAGATAACAATGAGGTTTACCACTAGGTCAAGGTTACAGCTAAGGACACAAAAAAAAACCAAATCTAGACTCCTTGCAGACAACCAGGATAACAAGGTTGCATAGAGATGACAGTAATCCACCAAACTGATCAAACATCCAACCAAGATCAAACAAGAAGCCAAGACTACACTCTAGAGGTATCAACAAAACAAAGAGAAAGTAATTGAGTTGCGTAAGGAGAGTGTCATCGCATGGTCCTAGCATGGGTTACCCAGGCTATCTATCACCAGAAGCTGGCCCCCATCTATGGTTACCTTGGCAGTCTCTCTCTAGGCACCGGCCCCATAAGATGACACATGCGGAGCTAACAAGTCCTCTCATGGAGACAAGGAGGTCGACCTTGCCAACCAGGCCTTCTCATCCCATCCTTAGCCTGCGAGAGCACTCAAAGCATGGGTGAGGTATCTTACTTATCTTGTTATGTGTTTTACTACCCCAACCCTCCTAATAAGTTATTAAGTTTCCACTTGCTCATAACTTCTATGGGGTTACCCAGGCAGCCTCTCACTAGGCATCGGCCCCACCATGGAAGCCACTCCCTTAGCAATCTCTGATCAATCAACCAAACCACAACATGCAAAGATAAAGTCCAAAACGTCTTCTAACCATTACCCATGCCATTCACTTGCCCTCAACAATACAAATCCCATTGCATTGACATGCCACTATCTGAACCAAAACCAAGACACCACACCTCTGGAGTTAGGTACAAATCCAATGTAAAGTAGCCATTATCTAGCAAGGACAACACTTCTACATTTAGACACCAAGTAGCCATAACATCTCACAAGAATCCTACTACAACAAACCAAAACATAGACATATACTCCACTAAAGATGAACACAAAGATCCATTACAAGCATATAGTTATGACCAGAAGGATAATCAAACATAAGATATTCAATGTACTCCTAATTCAATCATGAAAACAACTTATGAGATTTAACATCAATTTATAGGAAAATTCAAGTTCGTGACATTAACAATTCTCTCTAAAATTTTAAAATAAATTCCCTAACTAAAATTTCCTAACAACTACCATCTTCTATGCCATTAGAAATATTAATAAGCATGAATCTTCCTACCACTTAACATTTAACAAAACAAATTCTAATGTAAACACTATAAGCATAACTTCCATCAACATGTTTACTACCTACAATTTTAATGAAGAAAACAACTAATAATATAATTTGTTACCTATGAGCATAATCATCTTACCAACTACGAATTCCTTAAGAAACATCTACACATACAAATTTAATTCCTTTCTCATAAGCAAAATTTTACTATCTATCATATTAAAATTTCAAAACAACATTATAAACCTTAATAGCTTTCTATAAGCATGGATTCCTAACTTATCATTTGCCACTTATCATTTATAATATCAATGACTATACATAAATTCTTTGCAAGCATCTATTATCCACTAACATCTACACAACATAATTCTAAATCAAGCACCAAAACAAGTGTGTGAATTTTCCCATCGCTGCCCGATTTCTAAACAACTACAACTATATACAAATAAACTCTATAAGCATTTATAAAGTCACTAGCTAACATTGAACAATTTTCAACAACTACTAAAACCAACACAATTTCCTAACATACGACCACTTCCAATAACCAAAACATAAACATCCTACTACGAGTGAGGATCCCATCAATCAACTACAACATAAAATTTCTAATAGACACATCTACAAGAAAGAAAAATGTATTACTTTTGTTCCCATTCAAAAAAAACTCCCCATCGACCTTCTATCATGATTTCTTTACATAGCCACAGCAACCTACTAAAATTATTATACCAGTCAACTCCACCCTAAACCTTCTATGACTATCGTGACCACCATACAGATAGTACCATTTACAACTATACTTCCTATCCCACATTACGACTACACTATAAATTTATTCACGAAATGAACCAACTTCTAATTTAACATTCTAAAGATGTAATTTCTAAACAAATGATTTGCCAATAAAAAAAATAAATTTCTAAAACAATGGGCAGAAAACTAGACCAAAACAGAAGCGTAGCAGCAGCAATGCAGAGGTTTGCTATAGGATCAAAAGATGGGCTTTCAATTTCTGAGGAAACTCAAAGCTTTCATTTGATGGAAAGGATACATCAGTGGCAACGCCCTAAGGCATAAAGTCTCTAGGCAGAGATCATAGTAGGGCCGACGTTAGGAAGATCTACCAAAAAAAATGCCTCAACACAGAAACTTTGAGCTGTGAAATAAAAAAAGAAATTGCATGATTTTAATAGAACTTAAGAGTTATTTTTATTTCTTTTTCTTTTATAAAAAAAACCAGGTGATAGATGTGAGAATTGTTTGGGAGAGATTGAAGATTCAGCCAAGGCACTCTAAGGATGTCGATTGGCAAATTTGCCCCAAAAGAGGGAAACTTATGTATGTGCAGAAAAAAAAATAATAGGAAAGAGAAAAAAAAGGGTTTAATTTAGCGTTAAAAGAATTTGATCTTTACATGCATCATATGGCCAAACGAAAAAAGAAGAAAGTCGATTACAGAGGTAATAAAATGAATTTATCTCCTGGCTACAGAGACATCAACAAGGTAACTAATGCAGAATCACATGCACCTGAGAAGATCTAGAAGATAAGAATGAATTCATCCATTTGAAAACTAACCACCCGATGGATAAATTTTGGCAGGAGAAGATTTAAGGTGGGTTCAAAATGCCAAAGGTATGGCTGACGTTAATCTCCAGCGGTATCTAGATATGGGTAGATCAACAAAACCCTCAGTTTAACTCCAGATGGCTTTCAGAGGGAAAAACATTGCTAGAGGGAATCATCTTAAGACATTAAATAGTTTAAAGAAAATAACACAGGCGAGTAGCCAACAGTCTGGGCGAGCATAACAAAAGATGGAAATGATTTCAAGCAATTATCTCCGGCAAGCATGCCAAAACTAAAAATAGATCCCTTGACACCAAGATGGAAGATCGTCATAAGAGAATCCAAAGATTAAAATTTGTAGAGATACTGGTGTCAAAATGACACAACTAAAAGAGATTTGAATTGACACATGGATCCAAGAATGTCACAATTTTTGATTTAAAAATTTCCAAGGGTGTTCAGCTACAGAAAACAAGATGGAAGAAAACGACAGGCAATCTAGAACAAAACTTCAGACCAGAAGATTCTAAAGCATGAGGGAGCAGAAGTAATTATCCAAGCACAAAAACATCTAGTCAAGAATTATACAGTAACATACCCGGAACCAAATTCTGATCTGGAGCCTCCAATTTCTTCCATATTACTACAACCAATCTTGATTTTTCCCCCAAATTTTGAATTCACCTTCCAACCCCCTCTTAGAACAATTTTTTTTTCCCTCTAAAAATGGTTCAGCTCATAAAATAAATGCAGACATGCATCCGTTACCCAACAACCCACTCCTCCAAGAAATTCAAAAATTTGCTATAAAAAGAGATCCCAAATCTTCCAATTTCAAGATTGACAACTCAAGGCATTAATTTCACATATCGAAAATTATTATGTAATCAAATACATACTATTACCCGTAACCCAACTTATGACATAAATACTTTAGAATAGCAAATAATTTAATCTAGTCTATTTTAAAATTTAACCAAGGTGTCATTCAAAGTTTTAGGCTAAACTAATTATTATCTAATAACATAATAGAAGCAGTATTATTTTAAAAATGAATCATCAAAGTATTACCCAACTACACATGAACATAATTAAGCATTATAAAACACAACTCAACTATACACCATAACACAAGATTACCAACATACAAGGCAAGAACCAAGCATCACAACATGACTCGAGACCACAACAGAAGACAAGGACTGACCTAGTGGAATAGTCCTCACGTTATCTCCCATCACTAATACCCATTGGTGTAAGAACCTGCTCAAACCTGCTATATCAGGTGAAGTTAAGGTTCGGTACCTACAGCCTGCATTCAAACAATTGGTTGTGTACAATCAAGTACATATATGCCTACACACAGAGAATCAGAGAATTGCGGTGTAGTAGGGTACTCGAAGCGAGTAATACTACACTGTCCCTGCTCTTGAGCAAGATTATAACCACTGCATTTGAAAACAAATATCAACGGATCTAATAAAACATGCAAATATTAATCCATTACTAATCCTGTCCAACACATCATAACTGTAGTAACCATTATGTCATCATAAACTCATAACACATGTCTAACTATATCAGTTGAACATAGTCCATCAAAATCAAAGTATACATGAACCATAACCTACTAATCCAAGTGTCTCGGAATTATCAGAGAGAAATATGAAACTAACATCTATCACAAGCCAAAAAGCGAGGGACATTACAATACAATTATTATTGGTGCAACCTCAGTGGAAAAAATCAAGAGGGGTAAGGATTTATTGCTTACATATGAAAAGCTTTGGAACAAAAAATTAATGTTGATAAGAGTTGTATCTTATTTTTGAATACTCCTCTAGAAAGGCAACACAAGATCACTGGCCTAATGGAATGTCAACTCATGGAGCTTCTTGCCATTTATCTTAGGTTGCCATTGTTTAAGGGCTATTTGTCAAACTTATTCTGGTCACACATTTTGGGAAGATTCCAATGAAAGCTTATGGGATGGAATGGTTGGTTACTAAGTCAAGTAGGTAAGATCCAATTGATCATGTCCACTCCACAAAATTTTCCAATATAATGTCATTATTTTGTTTACCACTAAAGATGATGAAATGTTAGAAGACATAAGAACACAAGGAAATCATAAAACTAATGATTTTACCTCAAATCTTCAAACATTCCATTCTCCTTGATAAGGTGGAGGAATTCTTGCACCCAAGAAGCAATTCCTAGCTATACCCAATGTGAATAAATGTGGATCACTCTATTCTAACCAACACAAATGGAGGCAAGGATTTGTCAATGATATGAGGAAAATTGGCTAAGATTTTGGCATAAATTGGATGCTTGAAAACTTGTTATGAAAGTTCTTGGAGAGCCTTTGATTTATAGATTATTTGAGGATTTTTTTATCAATGGTGGAGGATTAAATTAGAGATCCAAGGGTGGAGATTTCATAGTGAAATCAAGGACTAGGGTTGCATCATCAATTTTGGAGGGCTCACAATATTTTAGAATTTTAAATTCCACCATGGGAAGGCTTTGCATTAATTAAGATAATGGCACATGAATGAATTAAAAATTTATTTACATGGGAGAGCGTGTATTAAAAATTAGATTTTATGGATGAATGGGATGAGAATTGACCAATGCATGGATTTGGAAAGGTGAGGTGGAGACATGTGTGAGCTTTATTAATTAAATAATGATCTTGCATGAATGAGGAAATATGAGGTGGAGACACATGTGACTCCCCTTAATTAAAAAATGTTATTTATTTAATAAAGTGTAGGGAGATGGGATAATGAGGGTTTAAGTTAATTAATTAAGTGATTAACTTAAGTAATATGGCTGTTAGAAATTAAGAGATGCGTTAATTAGTGGTATAAATTAATTAATGGTTTACTCAATTAGTTTGGGTCTAGGGGCTAGGTAGGGTATGGTAGATAATTAAATAAGTGATATTTATTTAATCAGCCTAGGTTTAGTCATGGGTTAGGTGGATTAATTAAATAAGTGGACTTTATTTAATTAATTTAGGTTAGTAGTAAAGGATAGGATAATTAATTAAATAAATCGTAATATTTATTTAATTAATTATAGAAAAGGGGAATAAATTAGTGCTAGCATGTCAAGAAATGGTAGCATGGGTTATGTCATTTTTAGATGTCTACATTTTGCCCCTCTTTGATGTGGCATCATGACCAAGTGGGAGTGGCGTTAGATCAAAGAATTTTAGACTTTCTCCCTAGTTGATGGAAAGAGGAAGAATGGATGAGTGATGCCCCCTCAAGAGATTGAGAGAAAAAATATATTTTTTTAGGTGAACTCTTGAAAAGGAAGAAACGGTCATAAAAAAAAGGGGTTCAGTATGAAAAACAGGGTCAATAGGAGAAAGACAAGTGAAAATGGACACATTTTATGGCCTGGGGGTGAAAAGGTAGGCTTAGGACTTACGTGGCAAGTACTTCTAGGATATGGGGGGAGAGTACTTTGTCAGAGTGTCAAGGATATGAGATAGAGGGCTGAGATGCATATATCTCAGTTATAATAGCAGGTGAGCTATTTGTAGGGGCCAGTGGACGGTAGTGAGATGGCCTAGATGTGGGGTGATTATACCCATGTTTAGGTAGAGTTGGCTGAGGCTACAGGGCGGGTGGAGTATTATTGTGCCCTGTATCATTCAGTGGTGTCGGTTGATCAGAGAGAGGCTAGCTATAGTTAGAGGAGTCGATCAGGGGAGAGTAGGTCAGTGAGGACCCAAACATCATCGGTGATAGGACCCATTAGACATCCACCTTTGATAATGCCTCCACCAATGGTGACTCTAGGGGATACAGGAGTAGGGCCTTCCAAAGTACCATGAAGATCATCTTATTCTCCCACTCCTCATCAGGGGAGCTCAGCTAAGTGATTTTGTATATGCCTGTGGGCTAATTTATTGTAGACATCTGATGGATTCAACCCTTTGGGCACTTTTTTATATCATGACCATTGATGTATATATGAGATGTACATGTGTATATATGGATGTATATACCTGTGTATATATATGAGATGATAATCTCATTGGTAGTTTTATGATGCGATGATGGTTTATGGATGATTTATGGGTACATTTTGATTTTTGTTTTGGTTATGGTTGATGATGTAGATGGATGGATGCATTATGATTTATGTATGATGTGGATTATATGTTCTATGGATGTGGATTCATTATGATTTACATGGATGTATGATGTGGATTATATGTTCTATGGATATGTATGCATTATGACTTATGTATGATGCGGATTATGTTAATGATATTTTGGATGTTTGTTATGGATATGGGATGGATAGTGAGAATGATATGATGTTATGGTTATTATTAGAAATGAAATTATTATGAGGATGATTATGATGTTGATGATGCAATGATTGTAATGATGATGATTATGATTATGATATGGTAATATAATTATTATTATGATGATGCAATGGTTGTCATGATGTTGATGATTTAATGATTGTCATGATGTTGATGATGTAATGACTGTAATATATGATGATTATGATTATGATTATGATTATGATTATGATTATGATTATGGTAATATGATGATTATGATCATGATTATGTAATGCAATGATTATGATGTTGATGATGTAATGATTGTAATGATGATTATTATGATTATGATATGGTAAGATGTAATGAGTATTATTATGATATGGTAATATGATTATTATGATGTTTATGATGTATGTGGATGCAAGTGTTATGTGGATGTAATGGGAATTTGGATGATCTTGGTCATGATACAAAATGTCCTTGATGGGGTGGGATGGGTAGATGGATGGGTGGGGGAGGTACACGCTTGCTAGGGGAGAGACAATAGTTAGTTAGTAAAAGGTTATGGGTATGTTAGTTAGGGGATATTAGGGTGGGATTTAGTCATTGTCCTTATTAATGCAAATCCATAGGTAGGGTTGTTATGGGGAGATACAAGTCTTGGTAGGTTGGATGGGTAGTGATGTATGATTGGGTGTTGGTGGTAGAAAATGTCAAATCAGTTTTATAAATAGAACATGATATGTGTGTATAGGTGTTGATGATGCATTGGGTGGATATGTGGAAGTTTGTTGGGTAGTTGGGTGGATAAGTCAGGTGGGTATATTTGTGAACCCTTTTATTTTTGAAGATGCAAGTAGTAGATGATGGTTTGATTTGTGTATAGGATAGATTGGTTAGAGGTTGGCATTCTACTAGTATGTTTTAGAGTAATCCTAAATTTTATTATAGAAAAGAGGATATTTTCACCAAGGTATAGAGGACCAGGGTGATGATGTATATCTAATTTTTTGCATGGACTTGACACTCAAACAAAAAGGTGTCCTTAGACATGCCCAACTTAGTACAATTTTGTCTAGATATGGGGGAGAAAACTTAGAGCATTAAAGTCCTAATGCACAAAAGCTATAAGCCTTAAATGCAAAGGAGTGATGGTATGCAAAAAGCTATCTCGTCATGTACAAGATATGAATGCTAACTAGAGTAATAAGAACATCCAACAAACACAACATACAACAACAAATGACTCTTACCTCATTCTATACCATCCAATTACGCACCAAGATATGGAAGATTAAGGTGGTGTTTTGGATAAGTGTAGAAGAGGTTATAAAGATAAATAAAAAACATAAGACCAATTGACAGACGAGCCAACAATCATTGAGTCTCTTTCCAAGAGTATAGATAGATGTGATTGGACCATGCCTATTATGGAATGATATATCCTAAGGTATGGGTTGTGATGATAGATTTTTGAAAGATAGGCTTAAGATCAAATGGTTGTATGGTGATTTGGAAGGTTGATCAAGTGTGCATTATAGTATGTCGTTATTTTTTCCTACTTTGTTTATGCTCAATCACTCTGACATGTTGTACCCATATTTATTGCTTTGGGATTTTTTGAGATATTTTTATTTTTTGTGTTTTTGATGATATTGTGATTTTTTTGTGTTTTGGATGGATTTTTAATAGTTGTAAGCAATTAATTACTTGCCCTACTCAGTAGACAAAAAGTTTATTTAAGTTGTTCTTGAGACTTTTCTGACTTCTTTGCAAAATAAATTTTTTTGTCCCAAATATTTTTGGTGTTTTGAGGATTTTTTGTTGTTTTTGTGTTTTTCTGTATATTTAGATGTTTTTGTGTTTTTCTAGATATTTGGATGTTTTGGGGTTTTTTCAGATATTTGGATGTTTTTGGGTTTTTCTAGATATTTGGATGTTTTTGTGTTTTTCTGGATATTTTGATGTTTTGGGGTTTTTCTAGATATTTGGATTTTTTTTATTTTTCTGGATATTTTGATGTTTTTGTGTTTTTCTAGATATTTGGATGTTTTTCATGTTTTTCTAGATATTCTATTTGTACAAGGGGTCAATAGCATGCATACAAAGATCCAATTCTTCAAGGATTTTCCCTTGGAATGAGATGATAGTGGGAGGGTCATGATGGGAGGGATTTTGACGATTATTGTTTAAAATATCAAGCCATGATGTGTTAGGTATAGAGTGATAGAGGATGAATTATGGATTGGCTATGCGAACAAGGACTTAGTATATGGTGGATGTGGCTACTACGCATGGCGCTTGAGATAAGTTTTCACCAAGGTACTTATCCAAGGTGCCACCCAAGTGGTTTTCACCATTGGATGACTTTATTGCACTTGATTTTTTGTAATTTTTTATTTTTTTATTTTATTATTTTTGCATTTTATTGATTTATTGATTTTTTGACTTTTTTGCCACTTGGGATACCTAAAGGGTCAAGTAAAAAATTTCTTGAGATGCATGATGTTCATAGGCTCATCCAGAGGCTGTCCCTTAGGTGTTGCTATCTGATATGCTCCTAATCCTTAACTAGCTATTATAACAAAAGGTCCCAACCAATTTGGTTCAAACTTGCCTTTTTTGTTTTGATCTTACAAGT
This sequence comes from Cunninghamia lanceolata, assembly GCA_027924645.1. Classification (NCBI taxonomy): domain Eukaryota; kingdom Viridiplantae; phylum Streptophyta; class Pinopsida; order Cupressales; family Cupressaceae; genus Cunninghamia; species Cunninghamia lanceolata. Next base: position 1,091,850 of record BSBN01000144.1, on the reverse strand, counting down.
TCCTCTGGTTTTCTATTAATACAAGATCACCTATTTTGAAGCGGTGAGTCTTAATTTTCTTGTTATAGCTTCTGCGAAGGCAATTTTGATATGCTTGCAAGTGATTGAGAGAATTGAGGTGTTTTTCATCCAAGAGTTCTAACTCATGTGTTGGAAACTCGCTGGTGTTGTCATTTATGTCAACCTCTAGCAGGTGGTTCACTTAGTTTCCAAGTTTTTTTGAGAAAATTTGAATAAAAAGGTGTGTAATGTGACAGAGGTGTGCTCAGTGTTATGCTCCACCTTTCTTTATGGTTGAAGATATGCTTGTGTAGTTTGGAAGTGATGATCAAAGGTGTTAAGAGGTATTATATCCAGAGTTTTAGGTTCTAGATCGTGTGGCAGTGAAATATGTGTTTTAGCAAAGTGTTTCGACTGTGAAGAAGGTTGTCTGGGAGAAATGAGATTGCTATGCATTTAGTTTTCTTGTCTTGTGGATCTAGAAATGTGCTTATATTATCTACATCTACTTTCCCTTTAATTTTCTAGTGTTGGGTTTCTCTGCAAACTCAGTTCTTGTGTTGGAGTTCAAAAGTAGTGCATTCTGATGCCTAGAATGAAGACATCTTTGTTCCAGGTGGTTGCGGTAGTATTACAGGAGATTAGGATGATGTTGGAGTATTTTGGAAAGATGTGTGGATGGTGTGAAGTATCTCTATGTTGTCTACATGATGTTTCTAGATTTGGAGAGATGTGTATGTGGTCACTTGTAATGTTAGTTCAGGTTTGGCCAAATTGGTTTGCTAGCAATGTTTACGGAGGTATTTCATGGATTATGGATGTGATGAGTAGCTTGGTGATATAGATTTGGTCCTATTTAATCCTTGGCATGGTCCACTTTCACCTCTTTCCATCGTGGAAGTGTTTAGTGCCGACCTATTTGGTGTTGCATGTTTGAGGTGCACACGTTTCATTAAGGCTGACCTAATTGAGAATGTCTTAGGTCATGGATTGTATAAATGCAAGATGAAGTTTGAAGTGGATTAGGTAGAGAAGATGATGCAAATGTGAATCAAGGGTGGTGAATTGAGTGTGAGCTTAAATTCTTATGACTCTTAGATGCAGTGAAAAAAAGGTGTCTACATTTCAATTTGCTTGTGGAGGTAGTGAGCCAATGGTTGCGGATGACATAAAGTTGTAGTGGTGGATTTTTTATGTTCTTTGAGATAGTGAATCTCTCTATAATAGTCCTCTTCTATTCTTCTCTCTCTTCTGGACAATGAGTCCCTCTAGCAGTGAACCTTTGATCTAGGCAGTGAGCCTACTTGTATTTAGTGTTGCTATTCATATGTGTGTGTGTGTGTGTGTGTGTGTGTGAGTGAGTGAGTTAATCCTCATTGTGGTTTTTCTCTTCATGGGTTTTCCATGTGAATCTAGTGTTCTTATGTGTTTGGATGTGTTTCCATTAATACTTCATATGTTTACATTCTGCTAATGCATAATAAGAGTTTGAAGATGGGAATAGCATTAAGGGTTTAATATTTTAATGTACAACTAATTCACCCCCCCTCTCAGTTGTCTTGTGTATACTAACAATTGGTATTAGAGAAAGGTTCCTTGAAGAAGCTTAACCTCTTGGGGTAGATCTGGATAGTGCACATGAAATATATTGAGGTTCGAGTGTTTGATGGAACAAATTATGCTTTTTGGAAGACCAGGATGGAAATATTTCTTGTCTCATTAGGATATGGCATATGGAAGTTAGTTGAGAAAAAATATACTATACCTACTAATGGTCTAAAGGATAAAGATGAGATTAAAGAATATGAGAACAATGGAAAGGAAAGGAGTGCTCTTCTACATAGTCTTTCTGATTCTAAATTAGTGAAGGTAATGAGCTACAAAACTGCTCATGAGATCTGGAAGAAGCTGGAAGGTATCTATGAAGGAGATGACAAGGTCAAGCAAGCAAAGATACAAAATTTGAAAGCCAAGTTTGAAACCCTAAGGGTTTTAGAGGATGAAAATATTGCAAGCTACATGCAGAGAGTGGATGATGTTGTCAATTCCATCAATGTTCTAGGTGGGAAGCTGGAGGAAAGTGAAGTGGTAAAGAAGGTACTAAGAACTCTTCCAAAATCTTATAGTGATAAAGTTTCTGCTATTGAAGAAACTCAAAATTTGTATAATTATTATAGGGATCAAATGTTTGGTACTCTAACTACTTTTGAGATAAGAGAATTTGGTCAAGATGATTCAAGAAAAGAAACTACTTTTAAGGCTAGCAAGACTGAAAAGAATGATAAGGCAGATCAAGATGATTTTGATGAAGAGAAGCAAATTTTGTAAGTAGATTGAAAAATGGCTTCAGAAAATATAGAGGTAAGTTATCCTTCAAATGTTTTAACTATGGAAAGATAGGTCATTATGCTTCAAAATGTTCAGTCAAAATCTCTAATGACAAATACAAGGATAACAAGGGAAATTCATTCAAGAGGAGTTATTATGTTAAAGAAGATGCCAACACATCTGATGATGAGTTTGACTATCCAGATGATGAAAGTGATGAATTATTTTTCATGGCTTTGAATGTTGGAACTAATTGTACTGATTCTGAAAGAAGTATGAAGTAAATTGCTCCAAAAATAGAGCACAATATCAAAGGAGCTCTGGTAACTTATTTTCATGCAAGAGAAGAGGAGAATTATTTGTTAATTGATAGTGGGTGTTCAAATCATATGACATGTGATAAGAATAAGTTTGTTAAGCTTGAGAAGTTTGATGGAGGTTTTTTTAAGTTTGGAGATGATGCATCTACTAAGATCTATGGAAAAGGCTCAATAATTTTTTATGGAAAGCACAATATAGATGATGTTCTTTCTGTCAAGGGTCTCCAGTATAATCTTCTAAGTGTAGGACAAATGTGTAACAGAGGATATAATTGTTATCTCTGAAAGTTGCACCCTACCAATTTACATAAAATTGGTACTCTAGAGGAACATGGAAATACTCTTATGGCTGTGGGTCACCTAGAAATTGGAGTGAATCTCCAGAGAAGGCCAGATTCCTAACTTTATATCACCTAAAACTGACTATTCTATGGTTTTGACAAGGAAAAGGGTAAAGAAACATATGCATTAAAACTGAAACTAAACTCTAATGGGTGATACACCTAACTGAATGAGGAACATGAAAATACCAGATTCAAACACTTGTTATAATGACTAAATTTTTTTTCACAACCTATCTCTTATACTTATGCATTAATATTTCACAAGTAGGTTTATGTATGCAGAGTTCTTAAGAGGAAAAAATGATTTCACACTTAAGGGTAATACACACTTTTAACACAACTTGCAACCTGCATTAGTATTTTCTACATAAAAGTCTCTAAATTCTGAGACAAAATCTAAGAGGAAATAAAACTTACTTCATAAATAACTCTATCAAATCAGTTGCTAAGCACAATGATACAAAGGAAAAGTAGGCACAATCTTCAATCATTAGCATTCAAGGTCTCCACTGTATTCCATATCAAGTAAACTAAAAAATGAGTTACAAACTGTCAAAATTTTGAGCCAGGATTGTCAAAATCACAAGTCTCCAAAAAATTGCATAATCAAAATTGGCATGAAATGAGTCACAAAAGTGACTATATCCACCCCAAGGTAGTTGCATTCAAATAGGGTCTCTAACTGTTTTGGGTCGGATGCCCTCAAAAGACTAAAATATAGCACCTAAATCTCCACCAAAAGAGCTCCAATGTGTGGAAAAAGTCAAATTTGACCATGTCAGACATGATGACACATAAAACTGTCCATCAAAAGCTCCTTTTTGCTCCAAAAAATAGTTAAAATGCTCCCTATATGCTCTCCTTATGTTTGCAAAACTCTCTCAACTCCCCTATATGCTTGGCATGTGTCAAGGCATGACAAGGTCACTTAAGACCATACATGTCATTTTTCAAATCCTTTTGCATCTAATAATAACAATAAACTTAATGACTTATAATATCATCATTCAAGTTTAATTGTTTTACATGTTTAGTTTAATGCAAAGAAAGGAAAAGGGAACACATAAGTGTTTATCCTAGCAAAGAGGAGATAAAGTAATACAAAAAGTCTTTAGAAGACTTACATGCCTCATTCGTGGCATATATCACAAGGCATAAACACATTACAAAGGCACACGACCTCAAGTTTTAGCCCACGGGCTCATTAGTGAAAAGGATGAAAAAGTTTTAAAAAATGCAAAAAGCCCATCGGGCTTCTAGGGTAACAAACCCTAAAAGACAAAAAGACATCTTTTGCTCATCTCACTTTGCATTTTTTGCAATGTTGCAACTTTCTGTGTGCACCACCATGGAGGGTTTTCTATAGACTCTCTAGAAGTTTTCAACTCATTTTTGAAGGTTCTTAGCTACATTGTTTCATGAGTAGGCTTCAACAGCCACAGGCAAGTAAAACTTTATTCTTTCTAGCTAAAACTTTAAAAAAACACAATGTTATTTCTACTGTTATTGCTCGGTATATGATACATTCCTTACTCTCTTTCAATGTGCAGTCATGTATACTGTATCTTATGCTCAAATGACTATATTTTCTGGAGAAAATCTATAGGAGTAAGAGAAAGATTTGTTTTGTATGATGCTTTTGTCATTGATAATAAGGATACACTATTATCTTTCTTTGGTTGCATGAGGGTTTGGTGACACAGACCCTTATTTTTCTTTTCCTATAACAACATAACTAAATAACCTTTATCTTATATATCTGTAGTAGCATATATACAAGATTGGACTATGGATCTTCATTTTGAATTTCATTGTTACATCTACTGCACTAGTTATACCTATAGCTTTTCATGAGGTCTTCTTTGTGAGAGTTAGTGGTTGATTTATTATATTATTGTCCCAGTCTATTGTATACCATAGAAGACCTTCAGTCTCCATGCAAATTTCAAGTTGATAACCTTTCATCTTATATAAACTTCATAGCATGCTATAGCAATGTTCCTATGGTTATCTTTATTCCCTATATCATTTGAACATTTCTTGTAAATAACTTACATGATTTTCACATTTGCTCTTGTATCTTCTTTGCAGACCTTCCTCTAGCATGCTTGATGCTTCTAATCATTCCCTGAGACTCTTCAGATGATAAGACCTAAAATCTTGGCACTGGATAAAGTTCCACATGAGAGGCTTTTTTGTCCACTCCAACTACCAACCCAAGAATAGTCAAGAACAACAACTATTGTATTATGCTAAAAATGTAGATTTCTAGTTTACATAGGCTGTATCTTTTTGCATAATTACTATCATAATGTCCCTTTCTTTCTACTATCTACTAATTGTACTTTAACCTCTATGATACCTTTCAAGACTGCTCCTTGGATAGTGATTGATCTATGGATGAAGATGGCTACCCCTGCATTCACTTGGCCGAGATGACTACAGCACCTTTTGTAGATTATCTCCATGACTCTATCTATGACATGCTTTTGTTATTTGTCAACTTTCTCATCTGATTTGCAATAGTCCTTAACTTTTCTTTTACTGTGTATAAATCCCAAGGTAGGGTTTAGGCTGCTCCATGCCTTATTCTTATGACTAATAACTATGACATCATTCTTCCATATCACTGACTACTCCTTTCATGCATAATTGAGACTCTTTGTAAGGATTGGTGCATTGTCATCTTACCTATTCCTTTATAACAGTCCTTTAAAGTTTTTGCTAACATCAATTAAGACTGTTATCTATCCCTTCATGTTGTTGGTGACTGTTAGTCAATCTTGTGTGACTATCAAACACAATCTCCTTTGCTATCTAAAACTTGTATCTGCTAACAATTTTCTTGATATATTTTTCTCAATCTTCAATGGAGATGTTGTAGGTGCCTATCTATCAACTACATTTCCTTCTTTGTCCATGAAACCTTTGTGAAGTTCCATCTTATGCTACTCCCTTTTCACTATCCTCTAAAATACTGGAACATACTATTGGCACTCTTATGTGTAAGTTGTCATGAGTTGGCTATCCTCACAGTTTTGCTTCTGACTTTAATAGTTTTGATTGTTCATCCTTTGACAGCTGCAAACTGTTGCTCCTTCCCTGCTCATGGACTGCTCTTTGTCATTCAATGGTGACTGCCTTATCATATGCAGTAAGATGCTTCAGTTGTCACCTATCATGACTGTTTACTATTCACACATCATCTGTAGGTATTTCATTTGCCTATGTTTGATCACTCTTGACTGTTCATGACTTATAGCTTTTCTCGAAATCTGATTTCTGGCATATCATGATAGAATATTCAAACATCAAGGATAACTTGTCTTGATGTACGCATATTCACCTCTTTAGTAATGATATTCACATCATTATCAGTTTCTTAGTACAACTTTCTATAAGAAATTGGGTAACAATACTTGAGAAGTGAATATGCTTATGACAAAGATGAAACATCTTTGTGTTTATTGACCTATCAAAATGTCTTGAAAAGACTTAAAGATACCCTCAGAATACAGAGGGTAGCATGCTGGGCTCAACCCTTGTGGGATCCACATTTTAACCCACATGCTAAAATGAGATAAACAAATTAGTAACGTAACTTTCTCTATACCTGCATAGGAAACAAACATGTTAGGAAAAACATGGGCATGTGATTGATATTCTTGATTATCTTGTTACTTTCTTGAAGGTCCATGTGATATTGATGGGTTTATTGCATCTAAAAATCAGACTGTATAGTTGTAGATATATGTCATATGCTATATGATGCCTCATCATTGCTCTAACATCAGTTTTCAACCTCTAATGCAGATAACTAGGGGCAGCAAGGAAACAACAGCTAAGTGTGAGACATGTAGACAACACAGGATGATGCAAGATGACACAAGCAGGCCAAGACTCGTCATTCTGGCAATGACAAGTCACCCTATAACATCTGCACATTTATTTCTTTAATTTATATAAATGTATATTCTTTATTTTCATTTGCAATGAATCAGTTAGTCTCACGGCTTGTGTGAGACCTCATACATTTATTTTTTCAAATAAAGATTACTTTTCCTCTAAAAGATTTGTACAATCTTTCAAATAAACTATGCATCTAAAATGCAAATTGGCACTTTAATCTGAATTTGTTTTATTTGTGCACATGGATACAAACAACAACAATAAAATGTACCTTTCTCCTCTTTAAAAACTTCAAAACCCTACCTAATTGAGGTAGTAGTGAAATTAGGTAACAATAACCTTGTGTTTCAGGATGGTGGATGTGAAATTGGAAAAGAAATCTCTAGAACTCTGGTTACTATAGGAACAAGGACAAAAGGAAATGTATATCATCTCAAAGGTGCTAATGGTATGTTCTTTATTACTCAAATTAATGAAATTTGGCTATGGCATAAAAAAATGTGTCACATCAATTTTGATAGCCTAGTAAGGATAAACTCTACTCAAGTTGTGAGGGATCTGCCAAGAATTACAAAGCCCATCAATGCAATTTGCAAGGAATGTTAGATTGGGAAGAAAACAAGGAAGAACTTCAAAATCAAAGAATATTCTACCACAATACCTATGGAGTTGGTACATACAGATCTATGTGGACCTACAAGAACATGAATTTTTCAAGGTGACATGTATTTCATGTTGTTAATTGATGATTACTCTAGAATGACTTGGGTAACCTTTCTCAAAGAAAAATTAGAAACTCTGGATAAGTTTAAATCTTTTAAGGTTATGGTTGAAAATGAAATTGATCTAAAAATCAAGTGTTTGAGGTCTAACAGAGGTGGAACTCCAATGAGTTTAATTGTTTTTGTGAAGATCATGGAATAAAAGGGCATTTGTTAGATCCTAGGACTCCTTAGCAAAATGGAGTTGTGGAAAGGAAGAATAGGACAGTTCAAGAAGCAACAAAGAAAATGTTGAAAGAAGCAAATCTATCAGATATCTATTGGAGAGAAGCTATTCATGCTACGGTCTAAATACAAAATAAAGTGCAAGCAAGGGTCAACAACTCAAAGACTCCATATGAACTATGGTATGGATATCTATTTTAGAGTGTTTGGAGGAAAGTGCTACATTAGGAGAGATGATGAAAATTTGGGAAAGTTTGATACAAGATTGGATGAAGGAATCTTTCTTGGATATTCTACAAAGAGAAAGGATTACAGGTGCTACAATAAGAGGCTAAAGAAGTTAGTTGAAAACTTGTAAATGTCAAAGTGGATGAAGAACCACATTAAAGCTCAGTACTAATAGAAAGATATGAATCTGATGAGCTCCCTTGTAGAGAAGAAGAAAGAGAAGAAGAAAAGGAAGGAGATGGAAGTTAATGAAGAAGATGCTCTAGAAAGGGTTCCTAAGAGTCCCAAGTATTTGCAGAAGAATCATTCTGAAGATCAAATACTGATTGTGGAGGTATATGTTGATGATATAATTTTTGGAGGAAATGAAGGTATGTGCAAAAGATTTGCAGAAGAGATGCAGAAAAAGTTTGAAATGTCAATGTGTGGGGAAATGAATTTCTTCCTTAGGTTGCAAATCAGTCAATCAGAAAAAGGTAATTTCATTTCACAGTCAAAGTATGTTAAGGAAATGTTGAAGAAGTTTGGAATGGAAGACTCCAAAGTAGTATGTACTCCCATGACTACTGCCTGTAAGTTAAGAAAAGATGATGAATCTCCTAAGGCTGATTAGAGCAAGTACAGATCAATGATTGGTAGACTATTATACCTAACTACTACTAGACCAGATATCATGCATTCAGTTTATCTTGCGGCTAGATTACAAGCAGATCCCAGAGAGTCACATGTTTCAACAGTAAAAATGATATTTAGATACTTGAAAATGCACTCTAGATTTTAGCTTATGGTATCCCAAGGATATTGATTTCTCTTTGAGTGCATATATACATATGCAGATTGGGCAGGATGTATAGATGATAGAAGTACAAGTGGTGGTACTTTATTTCTTGGAAGTAGACTAGTTTCATGGTTAAGTAAGAAGCAAGATTCAATGTCATTAACTACTATAGAGGTAGAGTATATTGTAGTAGCATCTTGTTGTACACATTTGTTGTGATGAAGCAAACATTGAAAGATATCAAAGTATCATATGATGAACCTATTCCTATCTTATGTGATAATACAAGTGCTATCAACATTTAAAATAATTTGGTAATTCATTCAAGAACAAAGCATATTTCAATCTAAAAACACTTTCTAAGAGAGAAGGTCACAGAAAATGAGGTGAAATTGGAGTATATGCCTATCAACGATCAAGTTGTATATATCTTTACAAAGGCTCTTCCTAAAGATATGTTTGAGTATCTTCGGCAAAAGTTAGGGGTTATTGCCCCTCTTTCTTTTAATTAGATGCATAAGTGTGTGCATTTGTCTGGGAAGCATTTCAAGATACATTCTTAGTCCTAGATTGATATTGAAGGCTACTTCTTAGGGGGAGTAAGTAGTGATACTATTGGTTGGTGCAGTTAGATGGAGCATATCTTATGCCCCTAAAGGGGAGAGTGCAAAAAAGTGAAAGTAGTGGAGTGAGAGTAAGTACTTGTTGGTGTTGCAAGTGTTGCCCTTTAACATTGATGTCAAAGGGGGAGAGAGTTAAAGTGGCTAAAAAACCATTGTGCAGGAAAGTGTGAATAATAAGAGTTTCTCCAGTCAGGGGAGTACTACTTAGCTATTGATTGATTGCTTTAGGTCTTGATGGTTTTTCATAAAATTGGTGTTCCCATCAATGATAAAGGGGGAGATTATTGGAAACTTGTTGGTGTTGTCATTGATGTCAACCTCTAGTAGGTGGTTCACTTGGTTTCCAAGTGCTTTTGAGAAAATTTGAATAAAAAGGTGTGTAGTGTGACAGAGGTGTGCTCAATATTATGCTCCTCATTTCTTTATGGTTGAAGATATGCTTGTGCAGTTTGGAAGTGATGATCAGAGGTGTTTATAGGTGTTATATCCAGAGTATTAGGTTCTGTATCATGCGGTAGTGAAAGAGGTGTTTTAGCAGAGTGTTTCGACTATGAAGAAGGTTGTCTAGGAGAAATGAGATTGCTCCACATTTCTCTACATTGAGGTTTCTTGTCCTATGGATATGGGAATGTGCTTATACTATCTATATCTACTTTTCCTTGAAGTTTTTTGTGTTGGATTGCTCCACAAACTCAATTCTTGTGTTGGAGTTTAATAATAGTGCATCTTGATGTGTAGAATGAAGATATTCTTTGTTCCAGGTGGTTGCAATAGTATTGCAAGAGATTATGATGATGCTAGAATATTCTAGAAAGATGTACGAATGGTGTGGAGTGTCTATCTATGGTTTGTATGATGTTTTTAGATTTGGAGAGACTTGTATGTGGTCACTTGTAGTGTTAGTTCAGGTTTGGTTGACCTGGCTTGCTAGCGCTATTTGCGGAGGTACTTCGTGGATTGTGGATATGATGAGAAACATGGTGATATGGATTTGAGTCCTAGTTAACCCTTGGTGTGGTTCACTCTCACTTCTTTCCATTGTGAAAGTGTTTAGTGTTGACCTATTTGGTGTTGCATGTTTGGGGTGCACACGTTTAATTAAGGTTGACCTAATTGAGAATGTCTTAGGTCGTGGATGGTATAAATGCAAGATGAAGTTTGAAGTGGATTAGGCAGAGAAGATGATGTGAATGTGAATCAAGGGTGGTGAATTGAGTGAGAGCTTAAATGCTTATGACTCCCTAATGCAGTGAGCAGAAGGTGTCTACATTTTAGTTTTCTTGAAGTTGTTAGAGGTAGTGAGTTAAAGGTTACGGATGACATAAAGTTGTAGTGGTGGATTTTTCTTGTTACTTTGAGATAGTGAATCTCTCTGTATTAGTCCTCTTCTATTCTTCTCTCTCTTCTAGACAGTGAGTCCGTCTGACAATGAGCCTTTCTTCTCGGTAGTGAGCCCTTGGCAATGAGCTTACTTGTATTCAGTGTTGCTATTCATATATATGTGAGTTAATCCTCACCGTGATTTTTCCCTTCTTGGGTTTTCCACATAAATCTGGTGTTCTTATGTGTTTGCATTAATGCTTCATATGTTTACATTTTGCTAATGCATAATAAGAGTTTGAAGATGGGAATAACATTGAGGGTTTAATATTTTAATGTACAACTGATTCACCCCCCACCTCTTAGTTTTCCTATGCATACTAACATCATGTAGTCATGCAACCCAAAAATCCTCATTAATGAGATTTTGTAGTGATATTCTCAGAGAGGGGAGCTCGATCTCAATGGGTAAGATAGCTTAAGAACCAAAGATGAGGGAATATGTAGTGGCTCTTGTGGGGGTGTACAAATGTTGGTATGATAGGCCCAAAGAGTGGGGTTAGTTGTAAGTGCCAATCACGACTAGTTTCATTAATTATTTTCTTTAAAATTCTCAAGTTGGTTTTTTTTTAAGCTTCATCTTGACTATTTCCTTGAGGATAGTAGGGGGTGGAAAAGTGATGTTGGATATGGAATTTTTGACAAAGGGTGAGAACTTCTTGATTTTTAAAAGGTTTCCCATTGTCAATAATTATAGTTAGGGGGATATCAAAGCAAAATATGATGTAATGGAGTATAAATTTGGATATTTGTGTGCCCGCAATATATGTAAGTGGAATGACTTCAACCCATTTTGTATAATATTTAGTAGCGGTGATAATGAATTTATGGCCATTAGAGGAGGGTGGATGGATTTTTCTAACGAGGTTGAACCCCCATTGTGAAAAGGGCCACAAAGTAGTGATGGATTACAATTCCTAGGATGGAGCATGAATTAAGTCACCATGCTGCTGGTAGGGAAGACATTTTTTAACAAATTGGTGAGCATCTTGTTCCAGAGTCAGCCAATAATATCATATTCTTAAGATTTTATTTCCTAGGGTAGGTCCACTGGAGTGTACCCCACAAATACCTTCATGTACCTCTTGTAAGGTAGTTTGGGCTTCTCTTGAATCAAGACACCTTAAAAGGGTACCAACAAGACTTTTTGATATAGATTATCACCGATGATGGTGAAGCGAGTAGTTTGACAGATGAATGTTCAACATTGGGTGGATGATAGGTTTGGTGGAATGATATCATCATGGAGATATCGGTAGATGTCCCAGTACCAAGGGGATAGAGGACCAATAATGTCACAAACTAGCTCAGACTGTGGGAGATCATATGCTGTCATTGCTAATTCTTTAATGGAAAATTCACAATGTTGACTATTTTTCTACATATCCACAAGAGAACCTATGGTAGCCATCGCATATATTGCTTTGTTGTAAGTCTAGGGACTTTCTAAAACTAGATTTTGAAGAAGTATTCCTTAAAATCTTGTACCATATTCTTATAGGGCAGAAGTTCTTTTGTTTTGTACTCATTGTTTACCAATTTTATTACCAGTTGGGAGTCACCGTAGACTATTAGTTTCTCTATTCTCCATTGGATGGCCATGCGAAGTCCAGTGATGATTATTAGTGTAGGGGAATGTTATCTTGTAGGACATAGGAATACAGTCTCCTTGAGGAGTGACAAATAGGATACCTACCCCTAATCCACAATGTGTATATGATCCATAAAAGTACATTTTCCATCCTGGTGTAGGTGCGAATATGAAGATGGATTCATCTAGGAATTCAGAAAGAAGTGGATGTTTTATTGGGATAGGCACATCTACTAGTTTGTCTACTATGATCTATCCTTTTATAGCCTTTCTCCTTGTGTACTCAATGTCAAATTCACTAAGGATCATTACCCACTTAGCCATAGGATCTTTGAGAGTTGCTTTTGATAAAAGGTACTTTAGCGGGTCTAATTTTGCAATGAGCTTAGTTTTTTGATTAAGCATGTAGTGTTTCAATTTCTGAGATGAAAAGATGACCGCAAGACCTACCCCTTCAATTGGTGTGTAATAAGCTCATATCCCACTAAGGTATGACTAATGTAATATATGGATATTTCTTTCTCGTTATCATCATGTTGTGCTAGTAAGGCCCCTATTGATATTTATGTTACTGAGATGTATAATAATAGGGGTTGTCCTAGTTTTGGTGGCATGAGAATTGGTGGTGTCACAAGGTATTCCTTTAGCTGTTCAAAGGATTTCTTACAATTTGTATCCCATGTGAATGCCACATCTTTTCAGAGGAGATGCTGGAATGAGTGGCATTTGTCGGCTAGTTGTGTGATGAAGCATGTAATGGATTAGAGCTTTCCTTGTAGGCTATGGAGCTACTTCATACTTTTTGGAGGATACATTTAACCTATAGCTTTCACCTTTGTTGGATCAACTTCTATGCCTCGTTGGGATACAATGTAGCCAAGGAGTTTTCCTAAAGTAACTCCAAAGATGCATTTTTTTTGTATTGAGATGCACCTTATATTCTTCTAGTTGATCAAATAGTTTAGCTAAGACATCTAGGTGCTCTTCTCTATTTTTAACTTCCCTAGTAAGTCATCCGCATAATCTTCCATGATCTTGTGAAACATGTCATGGAATATTATGGTCATTGCCCTTTTATATGTAGCTCCTACATTTTTAATCTCAAAGGGCATGACTACCCAACAATAAGTTCCCCATGCACAAATGAATGTAGTTTTATGTTGATCATCTTCAGCTATTCTTATTTGATTGTATCCTTAAAAACTATCCAGGAGAGATAACATCTCATCTCTAACTGTTAAATCTACTATGATGTCAATATTGGGAAGGGGGAAGTCATCCTTAGGACATGCTTTGTTTATATCTCTAAAGTATGTACATACATAGATGCCCCCAGTAACTTTTTCTACTGGTATAATATTTGAGAACCATTCAAGATAGTCTATGGGTTGAATGAAACTTGTTGAACACACATGATGCTAAGAGGGGGGTGAATAAGCATTTATTAAAACTTGAATACTTTATTTGCAGATCAGATTCATTCACTTAGTGAATAGAAAGTAAAATCATGCAACACATTCATCAACACAATGACACCAATATTTTTACATGGAAAACCCAAAATTGGAAAAAACCATGGTGAGTGTTTACTCACAAAATAATGCTCACTACTATATAAAAGTTTACAATATTATTTTAGGGCTACAACCCAAGGAAGCTACAATTCCCTGCTAACTTTGTTTTAGGGCTACAACTTGTTATGTTAGAAAATGTCCCCTTGGGGGCTTTTCCCTCTTAAGTTTTAGCTCTCAGGTCCTTAGAATGCATTTAGAGCATCTTGTGTGTTAATTTTGAATCTTGATAAGAAAACCATGAAGTCTTGTGGCAAATAGGACCTAGGGGGTGCTATTTTGATGACTCCTACCTAAAATTGGGAGGGAGGACTTGGCTGCTTGCACCCTAGTCCTGCCTTATTCTGGGTCAGGCCCTAATTTGAAGTGTCATTTATATGATCGTTGTTAGGTCCTATGCCGACATGAAAAAGTTTGAATTACAAAATTCTTAGTGGGAATGTTTGTAGTTGCATACATAAGCATGTTTCGGTTTTCATTTGTCATTTGTAAGCTAGAAGATGATTGTGAACTTTAGGCATACTTGTGATTTTAGAGCATCCATAATATTCATTGTTGCAGAATAGAGCATTGTTATTATGTTTGTGATTGTAGATTTGACTTCATCTTCGCATGTGATTGAAGATCCTTCATTTATTTGAGATCTACACTTCAAGGTGACATCTATTGTGTTTTCTATCATTTATCATTTAGATTTTGCCTCTATCCTATAGGGATACGTACTCTTACCTAACAACAGTGTTTGGAAGACTTGAATGAATCTTCAGGGCTTGACTAAGGCAAGCCTCTAAACACCACAACCCCCAACCACACTCCTTTGTGATTGCAAGTTACAACTACTAAGTTTCAAGGAGTGGAGTTGTAGAGGAAGGCTGTAGACAACAGGGATTTAGGATTTGAAAGAAAGAAGTGAAACGGAGCTTTTTCAGGACATGGGTGCCTAGGGCAATGTCCTCCAAAGTTTCAGAGATAGGAATCAAAGTTATAGGGACATTCTACATCTAAAGGAGCTTCTACATCTCAAGAATTAGCTTGCCTTGGACTTGGGTGCCTGGGGCAGTGTCCTCTGCATTTTAGGTGATGAAAACAACTAGAACAGTGATTACAAGTGCCAGAATGAGTTTTGCATTCAACGAAGAAAATAGTGGCTTGGACTTGGCACCGAGGGCATTGTCCTTGAATATTCTAAATTCCAAACTTCAAAAAATGGTTAGTCATTAATCTATGTTCTTTTCCTTAATCTGTAAACATTTATCATAATTTACCAGTTTATTCACTATTTTGCATATTTGGGCTTTAAAGAGCAACTGAGCATTAAATTGAGATATTGATTGATAACATCTGAGCTTCTGCATCATTCTAAGTGACAACCCAACCTGTTAGGTGAGTGCTTTCGCTTAGTAGAGATTCAACTCGGTTGATGTGTCCTTGAATGTTTGTTGTGAAAGGAGGATTTACCCTTGAAACTAAAACCCCTCCCTTTTACTTACATTTTTTTTTGGTGAACCCATGTCTTTGAATTTTTTCACCTTGCTAAGTGTTGTGTGATAGATTTGCATTCATTCATTTTATTGCATTTGAAAAAATTAAAAAAAAAAAAGAAAATTTGGAAAAATTGGCATCTTAGGCTTGCATTTTGGCATAATTTGAATTAATTGGCATTTAATTTCTATTATTTTCATTGGATCTGATTTAAATTATGGAAATTCATCATTAATCATTCATTTGCATTATATTTTTATGCTTAAATTGTTAAAAATTGCTTGAAATTGTGCATTTTTCATAAAAACCTAGTTTTGCATTAGCTAGGGTTTGTAGTTAAAATCTTGTTTCAAATTTTACTACCCTTTTTAAACACTCATTAGGAATTCTTTCTAATTTTAGTGTTGCATCATAGTGTCATTCTTACAAAATTTCACATCTAGGGTTGAAAACCTTGCATTTTCACTAGATTTGGCCTTGTCATCTCTATAGAATGGCATTATAGGCATGTTGTAAAGGATTTTGCTACATTATTTGACTGATATTAGGGTTATAATCTTCTTCCCCTCCTCAAATTACTTACAACACCCTTTCTATTAGGCATTTACATTGAAATTTGGTGAAAATTTGCATATTTAAGGTGTAGTTTCACTAGATTTTGACTTGTCATCACTCTAGAATTGCACTATAGGCATGTTGTCAAAAATATTACTACATAATTGGACTGTTATTAGGCATATTATTTGCTTCCCCTAATTAAATTCTTCACAACACCTCTTCTTTCAATCATTTGCATTGAAAAAAGTTGAACAATCTAGTATTTTAGGTCATATTCATACATACTTTTGCATTAGTTTTGAAAACCTTTTGAAACCTGATTTGGCATTCATTTGAAAACAATTACATGGCTTCTCAATACAAGAATATTGCTAGACTTCCTCCTAGGCCTTATTTGAAACAAAGAGCCCTTGAACTTGAAATAACATTTACACCTCACGACAAAGAAATGGTAGATACTGAAGGGCCTCTTTACATTACAATGAACTTAATTCCAAAAGACATGTGCATGGAACACTTATAGACCCTAATTGCATGACTAATGTGGTTATGGAAGATATCCTTTTTAAATATGGTTTGGCACAAGATTCTTATGAACCATTAGATTTGAGAATTAAAACACATAATGGAGCTTTGATGAACACATTTGGGAAGATAACCTTACTGGTCTTGGTATATGATAAAGCTGTGGATTAGTTATTTGATGTTATACCCTTATCTGACCTCTTCCATGTAAAACTAGGACATCCTTGGCTTAAGGATATGAATGTTATCTCCCCAACTATTCACAAATGCCTAAAATTCCCTTTACATGGAGAGATACGTACTATCTGCCATAATTCATACCAACCTCTGACTAAGGACAAGAATTTCACTCTTGATTACTTTTGGCCACAACATGAAAATACCTTTGAAAACATAAGCAATAAGACAAGAAGAAATAGACAAGCAAGAGAAAGAAGGAGAAGAAGACAAGATTTTGCCCAACGAAATGCACCTCAACAAGAAAACATTCCACCAAACATTGAATCAAACAATTTGAAGACAAAAACAAAAGTTGGGCTATGATACCTTACACACCTCTTTCCTCTAATATTGAGATTGGGAAGAGGATTATTTGATTGTTGATAACCTCTAGCACGAGCCTCTCACAGGTAAGTATTTCTAGCCCTTTACCTCCATGTTGTGTTTCCCTCATGATGTGTTATGTGTTATATAGGCCTCCTAGGATGACCCTTGATTCTCTTGTAATGTCAAGGATACTGGGAGACCACCTCTGTTGTGACCTTTCTTCTATTTGTATCATCATTCCTCTATATTGCTTCTCCTCTATTTTCATTGTTGTGTGTTGTGTCCTAGGGGCATAGCATTGTGGTTGGTGACCTGGTGGCACCTTCCTACATGATGACCCTAGGACACTTGTTTCTCCTCTCTTGATTTATTGTTTACCTTCTTCTAGTGGTTCTATCTAGCTTGCGGATGATGAAAAACAAATAATACTGATATGGACCTAGTGTCCCTTTAGTGAGAAATAAAAAAATGAACCTAGTCCATACATGATGATGAGGTTGATATATTATCCGATGCTTGGATAGTGGAATCACTCCATGTGATATTTTGATGTTGCCTTATTGCACTTACAAAACATAACAATACTATTGCTCCATGCACTTTGTTTATCTTGATCTTACCTTGGTCGGCTCTTTATGTGAATGATTACATGAACTATTGATTATCATGATTATATGGTTGCTAACACCTTTTCTTGTAGGAAATTGTGTGTTTGTGGAAATATTTAGTGATCATAAAGTACATGTCACCTTTGGGGGCATGGGCTTTGTGAGAGATCATGTTCCCTTGTGTGTTTTCTCTCTACCTTAACGTGCTTGATATCGGTACATGATATCAACCACCTTAAGGTGGGGTTATATATAAGGTAAGTTGTCTAATGATTTTGGTACTAACGAAGTGTATTTGTAAGCCTTCTACGGAGGCAGGATGTTGTATCTTTGAGCGAGTGCACATCTTTATTTTATATTGCAATCATTAAGCCCTCTATGGAGGCTAGATATTTTGTATATCCTTTTTATTTTAAGCCCTATGTGAAGGCGAGGATGGTGTATTTCTCAAAAAGATTACACATCCTGTTGAATAGGGCAAGACAACTAAAAGGGGGGGTGAATCAATTGTAACCAATAATTCAAAACCATTAAGATATCATCCACTTAATTACTTTTATTAAGTTTAACCATGAAAGCATAAAATAAATTACTTAACTCATTTTCACATCAACACAAGAGACACTAGATTATTACGTGGAAAATCCTATAAGGGAGAAACCACAGTGAGTGTTAGCTCACAATATATTATGTTATATCAAAACCAAAAATTAGAGGCTCACTACCCAGATGCTCACTACAAATTGAGAGGCTCACTGCCAATGGGGTGGCTCACTACCATTGGGTGTCTCACTGCCAGTGGGTGGCTCACTGCCATGATTTGGTAAACTGAGATGGTAGCATCTAGACCATCCCAAAGTTTAGTTCCATTGAAGTACTGTAAACATCCTCTACTCTACTTTTATTTTACTTCATACTATCTTCGCATCTTTTCTCTTGGATACATTTTAACAATTCTATTACAAGTATTTATACAATTCTTCAACCTTGGAATAATCATCAAGGTCGGCATTACAATCATCAACCATTGGAACATTCTCCAAGGTCAGAAAACACATATACATAAGAATAGTTATGAACCTAAACAAATTAATGAAAGAGAAGGAATGAATGCAGACCAAACCAAGCCTTAGTTGGGAATCAAACATAGTCTTCCATTCTACAACACGCTATCATAATCTCCAAGGTATAACCACAACAAGTGAAAATGACCAAGTCAGCTAAAACTGGTGTTAACACTAAAGCATTTGAGAACACGCTTCATGCACGATCTGGATTACACTTTACAGACCAATCAAAAGGTAGGAACATGATCTGGAGACATCCACAAGCACGTTACAATCACCAAGGACATCTGCACAACCTCAAAACACTTTACCCACAAGATTCTTCAAACTAGAGCACTTGGATAGTACTATTAGCCACTGTCATAAAAGAAATATCACTTGTGGACCACCATATCATGAACCATTAAAACTGAAGGCACATATCCTCATTATAAACTTAATTCTAGAACCGAAGACTATAATACTTAGTTGCAGAGAAATACAGAGCATAATACATTCATCCTATCACCACTGAAAGTACAGAAAGACAATTTTTACTCTGGTGAACATAACTCACTCAAATCTTCATACCAGAGGCTCAAACTTAGAACATTGTAACTACAGACAACCTTCATCTTAACTTCCAAACTACAGACAAAGATTTTCAATCTACAAGAAATGCGGTGCAAAATACTTTACTGTCTTTCTATAAACCAAGATACTCTGCAATACATTATTTCCACTAGTAAAGCAAATTTTCTCAAAAGCACTTAGGAACTTAATACTAGGAACACTTTCTCATTATCTTTAATACTTATCTAATCCAAAACAAATTAACTCAACATAAGAAAGCATCAAAACAAGAGCACAGTTGACACCAATGACAACACAGATATGTTGACATCAATGACAACACCGGTAAGCACATACTTGCAACAATCTCCCTCTTTGTCATTGATGGAAACATTGATGTGAAAAATTGTAAAAACCATCAAGACAAGATTATGCATTGATTACTTTCTCCCCCTTTCTTTTTACACTTCTGAATTCTTTCACCCCCTAAGTTTTCACATGATTTTCTCTCCCCCTTTGACATCAATGGCAAAGGATATCAGTTCTCCTTTTTCTGCACATACTTGCAAACAATTGCTCTGATCAAGCTAGAATTTCTTTTGTCATCAGCTCTGCAATACTCATCTTTATTGAGAACTTATACCAGCAACTTCTACCTACTCCCCCTGAGAAGTAGCCTTCAAAAGATCAATCTAGATCAAGGAATGAGACTTTAGGCACCACTAGACTAATGCACTTCTCATGCGTCTTAGTTTAGAGTAGGAGGGGTAATAATACCTAACTTTCCTTTAAGATACTCAAAAGTATCCTTAGGTAGAGGCTTTGTGAAAATATCTACAATTTGATCCTTTCTAGACATATACTCCATCTTCATTTCATTCTCAGTAACTTTTTCTCTCAGAAAGTGATACCTTATAGATATATGCTTTGTCCTTGAGTGCATCACTGGATTCTTTGAAATGTTTATAGCACTTGCATTGTCACAAAAGACTAAAATTGGTTCTTCATACACAACTCTTATATCCTTCAATGTTTGCTTCATCTAAAGCACTTGAGTACAACATGCTGCAACAATATATGCTGCTTCTACAGTAGACAAAGAGATTGATTCTTGCTTCTTGCTTAGCCATGAAACCAATCTATTACCCAAGAGGAAATCACCTCCACTTGTACTCTTTCTATCATTTGTATCTCTAGCCCAATCTGCATCTATATAAGCATAGAGAGTGAAATCAGAGTCTTTGGGATACCACAATCCATATTTTGAAGTGCCTTTCAAATACCTCATGATTCCTTTGACTGCCATCACATGTAATTCTTTGGGATCTTCTTGAAATCTTGCCACAAGACACACTACATGCATTATATTAGGTCTAGTATGGGTTAGATAAAGCAATCCTCCAATCATAGATCTATACTTTTTTTGATCAATCTTAGATGATTCATCATTCTTTCTCAGCTTGTAGCTAGTTACCATAGGAGTACATACTGGCCTAGAATTCTCCATTCCAAACTTCTTCAACAATTCTCTAACATACTTGGACTAAGAAATGAAAATTCCTTTTTCTGATTGAGTAATCTGCAGTCTTAAAAAGAAATTCATTTCACCAAACATAGACATCTCAATTTTTTTTTGCACTTCCTCTGCAAATCTCTTACACATACCTTCATTGGCTGCAAAGATAAATCATCAATAATGACTACAACAATCAGAATTTGATCATTATTGATTTTGAAATAGAGATTATTATCAGCAGTACCTTTATTGAATCCTAATTGCAACAAGTACTTGTCCAATCTTAAATACTAGGCTCTATGGGCTTGCTTAAGGCCATACAAGGCTTTCTTCAATTTGCATACCATGTCACCTTGGTCTGGTGAATGAAATCCTTCTGATTGTTCAATGTAAACTTCTTCTTCCATCTCTCCATTCAAGAATGTAACCTACACATCCATTTGGTATACCTTGAAGTCTTTGTGTGCTGCAAATACCGAGAACATTATGCTTGCTTCAATCCTTGCCACAGGAGCAAATGTATCTTTAACATCTATCCCTTCAACTTGAGAATATCCTTTGCATACCAATCTTGTTTGGTTTCTTACCACTTCTCCATTTTCATTCATCTTGTTTCTGAACACCCATTTAGTTCCAATCACATTCTTATCAACAGGTCTAGGGACCAATTCCTAAGATTGATTTTTCTCTATTTGCATTAGCTCTTCTTCCATGGCTCTTACCCAACTTTCATCTTTGCTTGCCTCATTTACATTCTTAGGTTCAATCTATGAAAGTAAACAATAGTTCACCTATTCTTCTGTAGCTCTTTTCCTTGTCAATACGCCTTTGTTTTTGTCACCAATAATCTGATCCTCAAAATGATGAATCCTTACATACCTAGGGGTCTTTTCTGAAGCTTTTTCTTCTTCATCTTGACTATCCATGTGTTCAACTTTTTATTCATTCTTTGTAGTATCAGGTTCATCTAATTCATAGCCTCCCAGATTTGATATTCTTCCCATGTCTTCATCAACTCTTACAGTTGTACTTTCAATGATCTTCTTCAATCTCTTATTGTAGCACCAGTAGGCCTTGCTCTTAGTGGAATAACCAAGGAAAATTCCTTCATCACATCTAGCATCAAACTTTCCTAAATCCTTATCTCTTCTGATATAACATTTGCTTCCAAAAACTTTAAAGTATTTCACTGTAGGAACTCTTCCCTACCACAATTCAAAAGGAGTTTTAGTACCATTACCTTTGACTTGAACTCCATTTTGAATGTTGATAACTATATGTATAGCTTCTCTTCAATACACTTCTAATAAGTTTTCCTCTTTCATCATAGTCCTTGTAGCCTCTTGAACTGTCCTATTCTTCCTTTCCACAACTCCATTCTGCTAAGGATTTCTAGGAGTAGACAACTGTCTCTTTATCCCATATTCTTCACAAAATGCATTGAATTCATTTGATGTAAACTCTCTTCCTCTATCATGCCTTAAGCACTTGATCCTTAAATCTAACTCATTTTCAACGATCACTTTGAAAAACTTGAACTTGTCTAGAGCTTCTAATTTTTCCTTTAAGAAAATAACCCAAATCATTCTTGAAAAATCATGAATAAGCAACATAAAATACTCGTCTCATTGCAGATTTCTTATTCTTGTAGGACCACACAAATCTATATGCACCAGCTCAAGAAATCCAATAGAAAATTGTTCCTCACTCTTGAAGTTTGCTCGTCTATTTGCCCATTTGACATTCCTTGCAAATAGTGTTAGCAAGCTTCACAATCCTAGGAAAATCTCTCATAGCATGCACTAAACTTATCTTCACCAAATTGGAAAAATTGATATGACACATCCTCCTATGCCATAGACAACTCTCATATATCTGAGCCAACAAACAACAATCATTAATTCCTCTCAAATGATAAATATTTCCTCTAGTCTTCTTACCAGTTGCAGTCACTGTTCTGGAGCTTTCCATGATCTTGCATGCATTGTCCTTGAAACTCAGATCATGCCCTTTGTCACACATCTGACCAACACTTAAAAGATTAATCTTTAGGCATTTGACATATAGAACACCATCTGTATTATGCTTCCCATCAAAAGAAATAGATCCTCTTCCATAGATCTTACTAGTTGCATTATCTCCAAACCTAATCAGTCCTCCATCATACTTTTACAAACTTACAAACTTACTTTTATCACTGGTCATGTGATGTGAGCATCCACTATCAATAATACATTCATCCTTATCCTTCTCAACCTAAACATACAAAGCACTCTCTTCTACTGGCTTTTCTTCCTTCACACAACTAGCAGAACTAGTACACATAGGTTCTTCTTTAATAGCAATAAACAAGCATTCATTTGCACTAGTATTAGTATCATCAGACTCATCATCTGTTACACCATCATCATCAAGATCTCTAACAATATAATATTTCTTCACAAATCTAGGTCTACTTTCAAATTTCTTCCTACCTCTTTCAATTCTCTCCAGACACTTGGAGGCATAAGGACCTGTTGGTGCCTGATTTCACTGTCAGTTTCTGAGCAATTTTCATGCAGGCACCTTCCCTAAAAATCCAAAAAAGTTCTAAGTCTTTGGGCCTCCTCAGCATGTTTTAACATCAGCATCATATTTTCTTTGGAGGAGGTCATCATCATCATCATATTTCTGGACATCACCCTGATGTTGCTTACGAGGGTCATCATATTTTCTGCCTGCATGATCTTTCACGGGGTGATATTTTAACATCGGGTGATCTTTGTTAAGATCATCCTGATGATGTTGCTGTAAAGTTCTAAGTGTGACCCGATATTCATCGTGGTCACCATATTTTGAACGTCAGGATGATCTTAGTCAATATCATCCTGATGTTGTTGTATCACTTCATGTTCGTTGTTTTATCACCCTGATGATGCTGACGTCGTTCTTATGTCAGGGTGATATCTATTTCTCTGCCTATCTGCATCATGATATTTCCAAAGGAGGGGGTGATATTTTCATATTTGAATATCACTCAGATGAATGTTTGTTCCAGCATCATGATTATGCTGATATCAGGGAGATATCCGCCTGTCGGCTTCATGCATTATCTAGTGGGGGGTGATCTTTTCAAATATCTGGCATATTCATCTATCACCCCGATCTTATAGTGGAGCTACAGTGCAGCATGATATTTGTGCATCAGGATGATATTTCCAAATATCCGGTTATCTTCCGAATATCATCCTGATGTCGATATGATGATGACGTCATCAAGGTCCGGGGGGGTCATATTTCTAACACCGATCATCTTGTGGAGATCCCCCGATATTTGCAAACATGATGATGACGTCATCCGGATACGAGGAGGTGCGCGATAGGCAGATATGCTTATGACGTCAGCAGGATATGACGGTGACGTCATCAGGATTTTTCATCGGCCAGACTTTTGATATTGGTTAAGCAGGAGGATCTTCCTCCGATGGATCAGGTTGTGCCGATGAAGGCGATTATTATGCAGGTTATATTGCGATATGATGCTGATGTCAGGGTGATATTTCAAGCGATAGGATATCATGCTGCTGGAGGATGATGATGAAGGCTTATACTAGTGTCGTCGGGAGCAAAAGCACCGACATCATATATGCTCGCGACCTAGTATATAAAGTGTTGAAAAGGTCGCCGCGGGGTGCATGTGGGATAATTGATATCCTGCATATTTTAAAATATCACGATGAGGTATTTTGGCGGGAAACGGTTGCGATGCACTGTTTGATGTTTTCCCAAGGCCGCGGGTTGGTGCGCCATTAATGGCGATTGTTGCAGAGGTATGGACGGATCTGGTACCCGATTGAAGGTGTACATCAACGGACAGTGGCGCAGGGCTCGAGGTTTCTTCCTGTCTCCTCCCCTACCTACTGCATTCATGTTTGGGTGCCAATCTGGTAATGCGTTGAGCGCCATTTTTCTGATACTGTGTATCTGGCGGGATTTTTGGTCAACCATGTAATTAATTGCTGTGGTACACTTTCTGGCTGTTATAAGCAGACTGTGTTACCATTTTTCAGGTTGTTGAAAACTGGACATTTTGGCTCTGTAATAAGATACAATTGGTTTTGGTTGCTCTGTGCAGCAAAACTTGTGAGTTTATGTATCTCCTGTTGTACGATTTGGCATGAATCCACTGATTTCATGGTTAATCTTATATGAATAATGCTGTGTTTGCATGTGTTATGCTGATTCTGTCTCCAATTTTGCATGTATCTTTCTTACTGCAATAGGGATGCCATAAGTATAGACAGCTTAACACTCTTTATTGGGAGATATCTGTAAGGCAGATATCATGTGTATCCCCCTGAAATCTAGTTTTAGCTATTCATGTTGATCATTCACAGGTGTATGTCTACTGACTCCAAGCCCTGGATAGGCACCAATCTAGCTCTGTGTTGAGGTTATACACCATGTCCAGCTTTGCATCCAAAATTCAAACTAAACCATTTCATACTTCCACCTGTTAGTTGTAGGAGTAGGATTAGGAACCCCTTGCATGCACTCATCCCTAACCAGACATATATGTCCAAGAACGTTGCCCACCTTGTGATCTATCATACAGATCTTGGTCCATACATGAGAGTATTCTACCTGTTGTTGTCAAGTTAGATCTTTCTATCTTTGAGCTAGTCAAGGTTACATCTTGAGTTATAGGGATACCCCCCTTGGTGCGGCAGAACCAGAAGTGAAGGGGAGGCAGCTCATGCAACCTCCTGTATTTAGTTGGCTGAATCTACCTGTGCATTAGAAGTAGCAAACCCTAATGCTGATTCAGAAGAAAAACCAACAGGACCAACCTTACCACAAGAAAAACATTTGAGTGGTAATTTACCTTTGAACTTACCAGTACCTCTTTCCATTTTGTCCACAAAGTTAGCTTCAATCTCATCAAGATCATCATCAAATTCCACAACATATTTTTGAGCTCTTGAAGTCTTTTCTGAAGTGCTGGCTTTGAAAATAGTCTCAGGCTTTAGCAAAACATCACCAAACTCTCTCATTTCAAAAGATGTAAGCTTACCAAGCAATTGATCCTTTCTAACCTTTTGCATAGCCATAAGTTCTTCAATTGTAGATACCTTGTGACCATAGGATTTAGGCAATGATCTCAGAATCTTCATGACAACCTCTTCTTCCTTGACAGTTCCTCCAAGACCCTTGATTCCATTGACAATTTCATCAACTTTTTGCATGTAGACTATTATGTTCTCATCTTCACTCATCTTTAGGGCTTCACACCTTGCCTTCAGATTTTGTAATTTGGCACTCTTTATAGAATCATCTCCTTCATATAAACTTTTCAACTTGTCCCAGATTTCTTGAACAGTCTCCAAATCCATAACCTTTACCAGCTCAGTGTTAGATAAGGCATTTAATAGAGAATCTCTAGCTTTTCCATTTAATTCATACTATTTGGTTTCATCTTCATCATTCAGACCATTTTCAGGAATAGTGTATTTTGTATCTACAATTTTCTAAACACCATAACCAAGAGAAATGAGATGACTTTCATCCGTACCTTCCAAAGAACATAATCTATTCCATCAAACTATGGTGAGTCCTTCCTTGCACCATCCCAGATCTTCCTTGAGCTATTAGAATCTTTATAGAGGAACCCTTGCTTTGATACCAATTGTTGAACATGGAAAGAAAACTGAGAGGGGGGGTGAATCAGTTGTAACCAATATTTCAAAACCATTAAGATATCATCCACTTAATTACTATTCTTAAGTTTAACCATGAAAGCATAAAATCAAAAACTTAACACATTTGCACAACACAAGAGACATCAAATTTTTACGTGGAAAACCCTATAAAGGAAAAACCATGGTGAGTGTTAGCTCACAATATATTATGTTATATCAAATTTGTAAAATCAAAGGCTTACTGCCTAGATGCTCACTACAAATTGAGAGGCTCACTACTAATGAGGTGGCTCACTACCATTGGGTGCCTCACTACCATGATTTGGTGAACTGAGATGGTAGCATCTAGACCATGCCAAAGTTTAGTTCTACTTTTAAATTCACACTATCATTGCATAATCACTCTTGGATACTTTTTCATGACTCTATTACAAGTATTTATACAATTCTTCAACCTTGGAATAATCATCAAGGTTGGCATTACAATCATCAACCATTGGAACATTCTCCAAGGTTAGCAAACACATATACATAAGAATAGGTCTGGACCTAAATAGATTAAGGAAAGAGAAGGAATGAATGTAGGCCAAACCAAGCCTTAGTTGGGACTCAAACACAATCTTCCATGCTATAACACGCTATCACAATCTCCAAAGTATAATTGTAACAAGTGAAAATGACCAAGTTAGTTAAATCTGGTGTTAACACTAAAGCATTTGAGATGCACGATCGGGATTACACTTTGTAGACAAATAAAAAGGTAGGAATACAATCTGGAGACATCCACAAGCATGTTACAATCACCAAGAACATCTGTGCAACCTCAAAACACTTTACCCACAAGATTCTTCAAACCAGAGCACTTGAACATTACTATCAGCCACTGTCATAAAATAAAGATCGCTTGCGGACCACCATATCATGAACCATTAAAATTGAAGGTACATATCCACATTATAAACTTAATTCCACAACCACAAAGTGTAATACTTAATTGCAAAGAAATGCAAAATAGAATACATTCTCCCTGTCACCACTAAAAGAATAGAAAAATAGTTTTTACTCTAGTGAACATAACTCACTCAAATCTTCATACTGAAGGCTTAAACTTGGAACATAGCAACTATAGACAACCTTCATCTTAACTTCCAAATTGCAGACAAAGATTTTGAATCTACAAGAAATGCAGAGCAAAATACTTTACTAGCATCAAAACAAGAGCACAGTTGACACTAATGACAACACAGATATGTTGACATCAATGACAACACTGGTAAGAACATACTTGCAACACATCTTGTCATTTTCTAAAAGTCCTTTGAGTAGGCAGGGTGGATCTAAGAGTATCCTACCCTTAAGCATGTCTTCGGCGATTGTTGTGGTGAAGCCCAATCGTTGGTGTGTGCCTATAATGTGCTTGAGATGGTAGTGAACCTAGTAATAGGTTTCTTCCATCTCTTGTTTGCCATGTTTTCTCCATGTCTTCCATGTGTGTGTGTATGGCATGTTTGTTCCCAAGAATAGTTTCAAGACTGGTGGCAATGAGCTCCTCCTATGCTTTGGGATTTGTATGGCATGTTTGTTCTCAAGTGTAGTTTCAAGATTGGTGGCGATGAGCTCCTCCTACACTCTAAGATTTGTATTGTGTGTCTATTGCCCCTTATGCAGTCTCAAGACTAGTGGCAATGAGCTCCTCCTGCATTTGAGTTGTGTGTGTTTACTTTCCTTGTACTTGCATTTGCATTCATATACATGAGAAAATGAAAAAGAAAAAAATCATTGCATTTACTATATTCACTATGTTTTGCGTGTCTTCAATGCTATCTTCTCTATTTTTTGTGTGACTGTAACTGTCTTCTCTATGTTTTGCATGCCTGTTACTGTCTTCAATGTGTTTGGCAAGTCTTCACCATGCTTGGCATGTTTGTTGTGTTTGTTGACCATACTTTAATGCATGTATGGCCCTTGCATTCATGCATATATTAAAGTGGGGGCTAAATGTTACGTCAAAAAATGTCCCCTTGGGGGCTTTTCCCTCTTAAGGTTTAGCTCTCAGGTCCCTAGAATACATTTAGAGCATCTTGTGTGTTAATTTTGAATCTTGATGAGAAAACCCCAAAGTCTTGTGGTAAATAGGACCTAGGGGTGCTATTTTGATGACTCCTACCTAAAATTGGGAGGGAGGACTTGGGCACTCATGCCCTAGCCCTGCCCTATTTTGGGTTAGGCCCTAATTTGAAGTGTTGGTTATATGACCATTGTTATGTCCTATGCCAACACCAAAAGTTTGAATTATGAAATTCTTAGTGAGAATTTTTGTAGTTGAATATATAAGCATGTTTATGTTTTCATTTGTAAACTAGAAGATGATTGTGAACTTTAGGCATACTTGTGATTTTAGAGCATCCATGATATTCATTTTTGCAGAGCAGAGCATTGTTATTGTGCTTGTGATTGTAGATTTGACTTCATCTTCTCATGTGATTGAAGAGCCTTCATTTATGTGAGATCTACACTTCAAGGTGACATATATTGTGTTTTCTATCATTTATCATTTAGATTTTGTCTCTATCCCGCAGGGATACACAGTCTTACCTAACAATGGTGTTTGAAAGACTTGAATGTCTCTCTAGGGATTGACTAAGGAAAGCTTCTAAACACCACAACCCCCAACCACACTCCCTTGTGATTGTAGGTTACAAGTACCAAGTTTCATGGAGTGGAGTTGCAGTGGAAGGTTGCAGACAACAAGGATGTAGGATCTGAAAGAAAGAAGTGAAACGAAGCTTTTTCAGGACATAGGTGCTTAGGGAAATGTCCTCTGAAGTTTCAAAGATAGGAACATTTTGCATCTGAAGGAGTTTCTACATCCCAAGAATCAACATGCCTTGGACTTGGGTGCCCAGGGTAGTGTCCTCCACATTTTGGGTGATGAAAACAGTCAGAACAATGATTATTAGCACCAGGAGTTCTGCATTCCATGAAGAAAATAGTGCCTTAGACTTGGACGCTTGAGGCATTGTCCTCAAATATTCCAAATTCTAAACTTCAAAAAATGGTCAGTCATTAATCTTTGTCCTTTTCCTTAATCTGTAAACATTTATCAGAATTTACCAGTTTATTCACTATTTTGCATATTTAGGGTTTTAAGAGTAATTGAGCATTAAATTCAGATATTGATTGATAACATCTAAGATTTTGCATCATTCAAAGTGACAGCCCAACCTATTAGGTGAATGCTCTCACTTAGTCGAGATTCAAATCAGTTGATATGTCGTTGAATGTTTGTTGTGAAAGGAGGATTTACCCTTGAAATTAAAACCCCTCCCTTTTACTTACAAAACACAACCCAAGGAAGCTACAACTCCCTACTAACTTTGTTTTAGGGCTACAACCCAAGGAAGCTACTACTCCCTATAGAAATTTCACTGCTACAAAGAATTACAATGATAGACAAAACTATGAACTGCTTTGGAAGAAGCATCTGTATTATGATGTTACTGCATTCCTCTTTTCTACACAATTACTCCATCATACCAATTATGCACACTATATACTTCTCATTCTACTCTATCATGTTTGCACACACATATACACCTCCCAAATGACTTTGATCTCCTATAAATACCCTCCATAATACTTTAAGACATTGATTAGGTCGGCACCATAAGAACCTTTAGATGAAACGTGTAACTCTTCATGGGTCGACTTCAATACATACAATATGTTAAGGAAACTTGTTGTGAACCTCAAGAATTCATGAAAGGATTCAAAGAACATCACTTCACATCTTCTAAAGTCAAAATAGTTGATCAGGATCCACCGCTTATAACAAAAATTAGTCTGTCGGCCCAAATTGTACAAACACTGCTAACTGTTTATCTTCATACCACTAAGGAGAAGCCAAAAACATCATGCAAACCAAGAATTCAACAATGTACAACCTCAAAATCATTCAACCACCTTTGTACCAAAGTATCAAATCAATCTATACATCTGCAAGATAAGAGATATGATGAATTGGTGGAAACAAAGTATTCTAGACTAACTGTGATACTCCACTATTCAGGATATGGCATTGCGATACATCAAAAACCCTGAAACCTTTAGAGATGAAATTAAACATCATTACATGAATACTCCTAGATCCACACGTCCTCATCTATCATTTCTAGAGAAAAACAAAAGATAGACTAAGGTATACTGGAGTTTGGGGAACAAGGATATACAACTCTTCATTAAGTGAATTACATATCTTGTGTGGTACCAAAAACAAGAGATATTTGCATGTGGTTCAAACATTAGGTATATTGGAGCATGTATAACATTTTTACAATCTTTTTATGGCTGATTTGTATGTATATCATCATCTGTAAATACTCAAACATGTGTTCTGAGGCTTTTGGAATAGTCTGTATTAACTCTGTTACTTGAATTCTAACCTTGCAGACCACCAGACCACTTGAAGATTCAAAATAGAATACATTATACATCCTTGATCCTGTCCTCAAAATTGCATGACTAAACAATTTCTTCCAAAGGAATGCAAAGAGTTTCAATAGGTCTCCACCATTTCTTCGCCCTGTCTAAGTAGTAACTGGTACTCTGTCACTTGTAACTTTTTTTGTTGAAGGTGTGGTGACTTGAAATGTTGAATATATCATGTTAATATCAGGATAAATTTATCTTTTGAACTACAAGATTACATCTTTCTCTACAGAGAAATGTGGACCAAAACATTGTGACTCTGCCTTAGGATATGCATTGTGAATGCCTTAGTCAAATTTCTGTTACTTATTACTAAGTGTGGTACTCTAGGATGATGAGATATACATGTAGGAATATAGGAAACATGTTAGGACATAAGTGTTTTCCTCCACATCATGCTTAGACACAAGATTGATCATCGCATCATGCTTAAACAATTTTCTCTTCTTCCGAACTGGTTTCACTCGATCTGCTAAGTTTTCATAATGACCCCTTGACTTTAACTAAGTAAAAATGTCTCTCTCAAATCTCCCATTGCCCATTAGCTTCTCCTTCTTCTATACACAACTTATGTACAAGTTTGTCCTTATATTACCATATACTATGTTGACATCAATAACAACACATATTGCCAACAATCTCCCCATTTGTCATTGATGGCAACATATACTCCCCATTAGATATATTTCTCTCTCTACCTTTGACATCAAGGAAAAAG
This sequence comes from Cunninghamia lanceolata, assembly GCA_027924645.1. NCBI lineage: Eukaryota > Viridiplantae > Streptophyta > Pinopsida > Cupressales > Cupressaceae > Cunninghamia > Cunninghamia lanceolata. The sequence goes on along the minus strand of BSBN01000144.1, from coordinate 1,060,093 downwards.
GGCCTAATATCCTCTACTTATTTCTACAAATTGTACTCCCCCTAAGATAGAGATACCTCAAAAATAGATGCGATGTATATAACATGACACTACTGTCCTCCACCAAACTATATACATCAATATTTATCTTATTTATATTACTCTTTAAAACTCATTTGGAAGGTAGAATGGTCTTGTAGATTACCCTAAGTTGTGTAAGAATGGATGCCCAAATGGCACTTTCTGTGGCAAGAATGTGATTTTGGCATTCACATTGTATGTATAAGTCCTCAGCTTCCTCTATACTGCTTGGGGTCTTCCTCTTATGATCAACTTTCTCAGCTTCCCCTAGCATCCTAGACAATGAAGCAAGTCTTAAGTTCACTACTTCCCTTAGCTAACCAAATTGTTTCTTTATATGTTCTTTTTGGTCCTGCAACTATGACATTTGTGCATGATGATTTTCAACTTGTGCCCTGGTTACCCCATTCTTGTCTTTTGACAAGTCATATGTTTTGGTCAATTTGGAGATATGTGACTCAATGAAGTCCATCTAAACTTTGATATTCTTTGTGGAGTTAAGCTATTTCAGACAAAACAAGTATAAAGTAGTGGCTTCATCGATGCATCCCATAAACATATTTATATTTTCTTGAAGTTTATTGTGTAAAGACACATTTATTAGACATCTTAGCTAGCCTTTTGTCATTCATCTTCTTCAAGGCCTCTTGTTCTACCTTTTGTTCTATGTGTGAGGAGTGGTCCTTGAAGTAATCCATTAAGAGCTTCAGTTTTTTCTTCAAAGATAGAGAGGAATCAAGGCTTACCTCTGGTAACCCTTCTTGAATCACCTTCACAACATCCTCAACCAAACTGGTTTTCTTCAGATTTTCTTGCAAGAACTCCTTTCTTGCAGAGGCATACAAGATATCTCCAAGCTATAGTTTGTGAAGGGGTGAAATATTTGCCAAATCAACTTGCCCTTCAAGAGTAGGAATATGCAGGAGTTGAGGAGTAATTACTAGTTGAAATTGTATCTGCAAATGCAATAGGTCTTTGAATGAATCAGACCTTAAAGAACATTGACCCAAGTCTTCCACTCTCTCATCTTTCTTTATTTTTTATTCATCCTTATCTTTTTCATCTTCTATTCCACTTTTGTCTTTTTCATCTTCTTGTTTCTTCTTATCCTTCTCAGTTTCTTTAGTCTTCTCATCTTGTTTATTTTCACTCTTTTCTTCCTATTCCTACTTCTTCTCAGGATTATCTTCTTCTTTTTCCTCATCATTCCCTGTATCCTCCAGAGGAGAATTGGAGTCAGTGTTCTTTGGAGAAGATACATTCTCTTTAGCTTGATCTCCCAAATTCTGTGCTTTTGTATTATTAAGGGGAGGAATATTTACTTTATCTTGATCCTTTATGCCTGGAGTTTAAATGATCTTCAGATGATCAGTCTCCTTATTTTTTTTATCATCTTTCTCACCTATATCACACTTTCCACAATATTTTCAAATACTAACACATCTATATCTTGAAGGGGTTCATCTGGTATTTCTAGAGGCACTTGTTCCCCAACTATCACCTTACCATTTTTCAATTCTTCAAGAATCTTTGCAGTTTTCTCTATGGTTTCTTTCTCCAATCTGTCTATTTCTTCCTTGTCTCTTCCCATCAAGATGTTTATTCTTCTTTTCATTATAAATTCTTGGGCTTGTTTTTGAGCTAACTTGATCTTTTCTTCATCTATGATGGAAGATCCCACCTTTTCTATTTCTAGTTTCCTCATCTCAACCTCATCTATCATAGCTTTATTTCTTTTGTTGGTGAGTAGGTCTACAAGGCTCACCAGTAGTTGATCAATGAAATCAATTAATTCCACATTGAAGGCCATCATATATCTAATTATTGCTTCCTAAATAGTAGCCTTGTCATAAGCAAGCATTTTGTCATAAAGATCTACAACTTATTTCAGAGTCCCATGTTCTATTAAGGCATTTATAGTGGCCTCCAACTGTAGAGGTACATGTTCTAATTCTTCTTGAGAAGACTCTTTTGATTTTTTTGCTTTTGCCTTTCCTTTTCCTTTGGATGTTCCTTCTTCCTTCTTTTATTCTTCTTCTTTTGTTCTCTTCCTTCTTATTTCAAGCATGCCAGATTCTTCTTCTTCTTCTTCTTCTTCCTCTTCTACATTCACTGGATTCATTTTTTCTCTTTTCGCTTGCACTTTAAGTCTATGCTTCTTTATCTCTATGGTCTTGGTTTGCACAGACACTTTAGTGGTAGTCCTTTTCCTATTACGTTCAAGTGTGGGAGTAGGTCCGGAGGATATGGATGAAGTAGCTACAACAGAAGCAACCCTAATTGTTCTTTTAGAAGCATGTGTAGCAAAGGAGGATTGAGGTTGTTTTGCTAAACCCTTAGGAGTATTAATCATCTTCTCCATATCAGACTTCATCTTTTCTTCGACTTCACATTTTCTTCTTGTTCTTTTACCTCCTTGAATGTTTTATAGGTAATTTCATCATAGGTTCCAAATCTTTCAGTAGAGGGATCCTTTGGCTTGCTGAGTAACATATCAGCATATCCTACTAAATTAAACTCAGAAACCTCATATGGCAATGTTGTAATCCAAAAGGTTCTTGACTCAACAGTCTCTAGATAATAGTTGTCTTTATCGACCATGAATGTTATATCATTTTTATATTTGTTGACAACTTTTGATGGGATTCTCTCCCTCATTTGCATATTCTTTTGAAAAGTCTTGAAAAATCCCTAGAATAGTGTGTTATAGTTCTCATGATCATGAAAGATAAGCATATCATCCTTAATTTAATGGGTAAATGAAATATCCATTTTCTAGACCATACCCTTCATACCAAGCAATTCTTTCAAAAAGTAAAACATAAGACATGTGATCAAAGAGCCATACTGGAATTTGTATCTTGATTCTTTAGTTCTTTCTAGGTCATCCAAAAGTTGTTACCACAAAATCTCACATAGGTCATTATCTTTCCCTTCTTTGACCATTTGGGAGGATGTATAGATTGCAATGGCGGTGGTAGAGTTCTCTCTGTTGGTGCAGTAAATCTTGTATGCAATGTTCATTGTTGCATACCAGACCCCCAAATCCTCAATATCATTCACTGTTAGTGTCCTCTTGTCAAAATTTTCTCTGGTTAGCTTCATCACTTCCTCATTCTTGAGTAATTTCAAAACTGGCACAGGTCTGGAGGAGCAAAGTCTAGTCATAGCCTTGATGGCATCCTTGGTAATCAGATATGGTTGATCTAGGTAGAAAAAGTCTCCATATATCTGACTTAGGGAAATTTTAACCTAATCTTCCTCATACCATAAGTTTGGAAAACCTTTCTAGATGTCATGGTTCTTAGCATCAATGTTGGAAAATTTTGGTTTTAGTTGAAAGTCATCTCCTAGCAGGTTGTTGTTCATGAACTGAACTCCAGGTTTAGATGATCATATTCATCTATTTGTGAATGAATATATATCTAGACATCCTCAGTGTGTAATACATTTGTGGGAACATGTGAAAATACACCATCTTTATCTATTTCGATGGATTTGAATAGGTGTTTCTTGAATTTTGGCCTTGGCCTCTCAACAACATCTATTACAACTAGCATCGCTATTATAATACCTTCAGAAACTAGGGTTTAACCAGTGAAATTGAGAAATACCTAAAGATGTGGTGAATAGGGTTTACACAAGTGCTTTGTTGAGAATCTTATGATCTTATTTTTCTCTTCCACACACTTAGCTTCGATCAAATGAGACTAAAAATGATCAAACATTGCCTATATAGTCTTCTCACAAACTAAATTTGCTTCGCATTAATTACGTTCTCAGTTTTAACCTAATTTTCTTTTTTCATATGAAGAACGCTATGAACCATTAGCAATCCTTCTCAAATTGATCAATTGCTCTAGAAATTTGATCAAACCTCTTTATATCATCATCTGAGCATGTTCAAACCATTTTTAGCTAGAATGCTGAGGAATTCAACATCTTATTCTTTTAGGGGTTTTGAATAAACTTAGAGTTGTAATTACCCCTAAATAAGTACCTTAACCTTTTAGTTACTGGAAGATCTATTTCCACTAGGTAGAGGTCTAGAAACTTCACATTCTTCCTTCTTCTTCCATACTTTACTCATATCCTTCTTTTCCTGAACAATATCAATCTTCTTTTGAGTAAAAGACCTTGTATTCTTTGCAGAATGTCCTATTTGATTACACTTATGACAAGTGAAATTTGATTTCTAAGAATTACCATTTCTCCTCACCTTAGATCTACAATCAGCTGCCTTGTGGCCAAACTTGTTGCATTTGTAACAATAACCGTGAAAGTGCTAAGTATTATCCATATTATTATTCCTCAACATTTTAATTCTACACTCATTTTCCTTATGACCTATCTTATTGCAAGCATAACACCTTACTGAGTTTTGATTTATCTTGCTTCTATAGTCAACAACTTTATGACCAATATTATTGCAATTATAACACCTTACAACATTTTGATTTATCTTACTTCTAGAATCAACAACTTTGTGGCCAAATTTATTGCAAGTATAACATTTACCATTGAAACCTTGAGATAACTTCATGGGAGCAGGCTTCCTGAAGTTCCTCTTCTTGTTCCAAACTTGAGTGAATTCCTTTTTGTCTTCTTTTGTCTCCTTAGGTTCATTATGTGATTTTTGGCTAACCTTCTATATCTTGTCATCAAGCATGTTTGTCTTAGAGCATTCTCCCTTTTCAAAACCAAGACCACTTTTGTCATTAGGTGACTGTTGGTGACTGAGTATCTCATCAAGAATATTACTGGTATTTTTGTGTTTAAGACTTTTGTCTAATTTCTCTTTTACTTCCTTTAATTCATTTCTTAGATTAACTACTTCCTCCACAAGTTTTGAACATTCAGCTACTTTATCATTGAGCTTGATTTTTAAGCAATCTTCAATCCTCTAGTATTCTTCAACTTTGTCATTCAACATAGAGATCTCATCTTCTATCTCCTTAGGTTTGATTTCACATCCTTTAGCCTCTTCTAATTGATCCTTAAATCTGTTAATTTTTTCTCTTGATTTTATCTTCATTCTAGCAAACTTTTCTTCTACCATTTGCATCATATCCTCATGTACTTTCTATTTAGTTCTCTTGTTTCATCCAAATCATCAAGGGATGACTTGAGTTCTCCTTCAAGTTCTACTTCACACTCATTTGGATCAAGGTCCCAACCCTTAGGTTCCATTGCTTCTAGATTTGGTTCCAAAACAAATACATCATTATCCATAGCTTCTGATTCCATGTGTTCAAGTGTAGGATCTCCCTCAACTGTTAGGCTTGTCAAAGGTACTTGGCTTTGATACCAATTGTTGAACACATAGTGATGTTGAGAGGAGGGATGAATCACCATATATTAAAACTTGAATACTTCATTTGCAGATCAAATTCATTCACTTAGAGAACAAAAAGTAAAAGCATACAACACATTCATTAACATAATGACACCAAGATTTTTACCTAGAAAACCCAAAATTGGGAAAAACCATGGTGAGTGTTAACTCACAAAATAATGTTCACTACTATATAAAAGTTTACAACATTGTTCTAGGGCTATAACCCAAGGAAGCTACAACTCCCTATTGACTTTGTTTTAGAGCTACAACCCAAGAAAGCTGCAACTCTCTGCTGAATTTGTTTTAGGGATACAACCCAAGGAAGCTACTACTCCATGTAGAAAGCTCACTACTACAAAGAATTACAATGATAGACAAAACTATGAACTTCTTTGGAAGAAGCATATGTCTTATGCTAATATTGCAATCCTCTTTTCTGCACAATTACTCCATCATACTGATTCTACACACTTCATGCTTAGATCATTCTACTCTATCATGTTCACACACACATATACACCTCACAAATGACTTTGATCTCCTATAAATACCCTCCATAACACTTCAAGACATTGATCAGTTCGACACCATAAGAACCTTTAGATGAAACGTGTAACTCAAGGTTCAACTTCAATACATACAATATGTTTAAGGAAACTTGTTTCAAACCTTAGGACTTCATGAAAGGATTCAAGTAACATCACTTCACATCTTCCAAAGTCAAAACAATTGATCAAGATCCACTGCATATAATAAAAACTAGTTTGTCGGCCCAAACTATACAAATGCTGCTAATTGTTTATCTTCATACCACTGGGGAGAAGCCAGAAACATCATGTGGACCAAGAATTCACTATTTTACCAGCTCAACATCATTCAAACACATTTCTACTGAAGTATTAGATCAATCTATACATCTGCAAGACAAGAGATATGATGAACTGGTGGAAACAGAGTGTTCTATACTAACTGTGATACTCCACTATTTAGGATATGGCATTTTGGTACATCCAAAACCCTAAAAAATTTAGAGATGAACTTAAACATCATTACATGCATACTCCTAGATCTACACATCCTTATCTATCCTTTCCAAAGAAAAATAAAAGATAGACTAAGGTATATTGGAGTTCAGGGAACAAGGATACACAACTCTTCATTAACTAACTTACATATTGTGTGGTACTGGAAACAAGAGATATTTTCTGTGGTTCAAACCTAAGGTATATTGGAGCATTTAGAACCCCTGCACAATCTTTTATGGCTGATCTATATGTATTTCATCTTTCACAAATACTCAAACATTTGTTCTGAGGCTTCTAGAATAGTCTGTATTACCTCTATTACTTGAATGCTGACCTTGCAGACCACTAGACCACTTGAAGCTTCAATATATCATACCTTGTACATCCCTGAGCCTATCCTCAAAACTGTATGACTAAACAATTTCTTCTAGAGGAACGTAGAGCATTGCAATAGGTATCCACTTTTGCTTTGCCCTATCTAAGTAGAAATTGGTACTGTCACTTGTAACTTTTTCTACTGAAGGTGTCGTGAATTGAAATATTGAATATATCATGTTAATATTAGGATACACTTATCTTTTGAACCACAAGACTAAATCTTGATCTGCAGAGAAATACAGGCCAAAACATTGTGACTCTACCGTATGATATGCACTATGAATTCCTTAGTCAAATTTCTACTACTACCAAGTGCAGTACTCCAGGATGATGAGATATACATGTAGGAATACATGAAACATGTTAGGACATAAGTTTTTACTTTTGCATCATGCTTAGACACAAGACTGATCACTACATCATGCTTAGACAATTTTCTCTTCTTCCAGACTAGCTTCACTCCATCTACTAAGTCTTCATGCTGACCCCTTGACTTTAACTAAGTCAAACAATCTCTCTCAAATCTTCCACTATCCATCAACTTCTTCTTCTTCTATACACAACCTCTGTACAAGTTTGTTTCTATATTGCCATACACTATGTTGACATCAATGACAACACATATTACCAACAAAACTGACATCGAGTAATTTCTTGAGTTCAACTTTGACTAGAAGTGCTATTTGTGGATTCATCTTTCTAAGTTTCTGCTTGACTGGTTTTGCATCAAGCTATACCGCTAAGTGATGTACCACTAGTGCAAGATCCAAACTAGGCATATTGGCATATGTCCATGCAAAATTCTTGCTTCTCTATTTGAAGAATGCTAAAAATTATTTTTTCTCTGCAAGGGTGAGTGAAGCTACTCGAAAGGTGATTTTAGGTGACTTGTCTATCCCAAGGTTCATCTCTTGTGATTCATCCACTAGGATGGGGGACCTTTCTTGATATAATGTTGGTACTTTGGGGAGGTCCATTCTCTCATCTTTTGGCACCTTGAGGAGGTTTTCACAAGGAGATATGTCCTTTATTTTTACTTTTTTATCATCTGAAAGTGCCACATTGTAGTATTCACTAGGGGATGTATTTTTTATTTTTATTTTTTTGAGACTAAGAGACATAATAGTCTCCCCAAAGTAGGAAGATATGTTAAGATCTATAATATATATCCTACTTTATGGTCTCTCGGGGGTATGTTCTCTCTTACCCCCAATTAGTTTGGCTATGGCCTCATCATTTTGAATAATATCAAGTACTGGAAGTCCTTGGTCCCAATCTATGAGTTCAGGATAGACAAGTGGAAGGTCATTAGATGATTATGGTGTGGTTGATAGATTGTATATGGTGCAAATGGATGATTCGAAGAGTTCGGAGAAATCTTCAAAAGAGTCTTGATAGTACTTTTCATTAGTGTTCTCGATAGCAAGAAAGGATTAGCCACCTCACTTAAGATATATTCCAATTCTGAGGATACAGGCTCATGTTTCCCATATCCTAGACCTTGATGTTAGGGGTTCCTTGTTGCTTGGATAGGTTCAATGATTCCTTGTCCATGAAGGCCTAGACCGCCTTGTCCTTTAAAGCCCATGATTTTCACAATGCTAAGACCTTTTCCATAGTTTTCTATAGGTAGGATAGGAGCTTGGTCTTCTTCTTCTTCTTCTTCTTCTTTGTATAGCCATGAGGATATGTCTTCAAGAACATCTTGGTCCATTCTAACCCATGTCTTCGTTCAATGGTTGGTGACCATTTATATTTGATGACAACTATGGATACTACATCAAATTTTGGTTTGCCAAATACTTTAGGTGATAGTGGAAGTTGCCCTACACAAAATGCACCATGTAGGTCATACTCTCCACACCCCATGTCACTTACTTTGATCTTGATCTTAGGGATAGTGGGTGGTGATTTGGAGGTGGATGCGATGTTAGATGGATCAATGTAGGATGTGGACGATTTCATGGTATTATTGTAGGTACAAAAGGTCTTATTGTGTCCTTCAAAGAAGCTACATGATTGGAAAGGATGAGGATTGACATATATGGTAATTTCAGTCCCATTATGTGTAAACTTTAGGCATTGGTGGAAAGTGGATGGAATAGATTGCATGGCATGGATCCATGGATGGCCAAGGAGAATGTTGTAGGGGAGATCAAGATCAAGCACTTGGCATGTTGTTTCCAAAATCTTTTGTCCAACCTGGATTGGGAGCTTGATGGTTCCTTCAAATTGTCTTTTTGTGTCATCATAGCCTTTGATAGTTATGCTCTTATGTGAGTCCATGACTTCATTAGAACATCCCAAGTGTTTTATTAAATTTTGAGTGAAAAGATTTAGGCCAAAGCCACCATCTATTAAGACTCATTTAATGATATGCTTATGGATGTAGACTTTGATATACAAGGCTTCATTGTGTGATGCATTGGATGTAGATACGTCTTGTTCAGAAAAGGTTAGGTGGTGAGTGAAGATAAGTGTCTAACCATGGCTTGAAATTGGTTCACATTAAGGTCATTGGGGACTCGAGCTTCCAACAATTCTTTATTGAGGACTTCTTTATGGAGGGTTGATGTATAAAGTAACTCCAAGATAGATATTTGAGAGGGATTCTTTCCAAGGTGGTCAAGAAGGTTGTATTTATTGGAGGATGTGGTAGTGGTGGGTGGATCTTTGGATGAGGTTCCTCAAATGGTGATGCGACCACAATGAGTAGTGACAGTACAATTGGGAGCTTTAGCTCTTATTGTGATAGTGGCTACGTGGTTAGGACATTCTTCTATTTGACCCACAATAGAATCAAAAGAGGAGGGAGGAGAAATGATGTTGCATGTTTGGTTCAAACTAGAGGCTTTTCCCTTGTTGTGGTCCAAAAATGGATCTTTGTATGCTCCTAAATTTTCATTAGGTGACCTTTTGGGAGGGTCATCAATTTTTATGTTGCCATGGTCTACAAGATCTTGTATGCAATTCTTTAACCGCATGCAATCAGATGTTTATTCCCTTTTACTCTATGGTATTCACAATAGGTATTTTCATTAAACCAAGAGGGTTTTAATTTATTATCATCGTATGGTCTAATGGTGGGTAATTGGATCAAGTGACCATCCTTAACCAAGTTGCACATTACATTTTTTATGGGTTCCCCCAAAGGTGTAAATATTTGTTTAGGTGTGTTATTTTTTCTTGGTTTCCCTCTAAGAATGCTAACATTTTTTTTTCTTGTGGATGGATTATATGGCACAGGGGTTTGTATATTTTGAACATTTTTAATGTTGGTTACACTATCATTGAGAGTATTTTTGTATCTTTCCCCAAAAACAGGGTTTTTCATAGGATTGATTATTTCTATCATTATTGTTGGCATTATTGGTGCTATTGTTGACTTTGTTGTTGTTCTTATTGTCATTGTTTTCTCCATAAATTTTGATAGCCCCTTTTACAATAAGGGATCTTTCAATGGTAGTGCCTTTGTCAATGACTTCTTTGAATGTTGAGGCACATTGTATTTGGAGATGAAAGCCCATTTCTTTGTTTAGATATTTTACAAACATATTGACTAGTTGTTTCTCAGGGGTGGGCCATGAAAGCTTGCTTATGATGCTTCTCTATCATTGCAAAAGGTGGGGAAGATTTCCTCATTCTTTTGTTTTGTGTTGTAGAGGTCTGTCATCAAAACTTCATGTTCAAAGTTGTAAAAGAAGTGATTAACAATTTTTTATGCAAGTTCATGAAATGTTTTGATTCTAGGGGGAAGGTGTGTCCTCCTAACAATCAAGGGAAAAGCCTCATGAGATAATTATCATAATAAGACACCTCTAAGAAAGAAATATAGAATTCCTTGAGGTGTTCTTGAGGGTCTCCTTTCCCTTTGTATTTGTCAAATTTTAGTGTTTCAAAGTTCTTAGGAAAGGGTGGCATGTTGAGAGAACGATGAAAGGGATACGGACAAATATTTGTAAAGGAATATTGTTTCCTTTTGTGCCCTTGTTAAATTTCATCCACTCTTTGCATCAAGTGTTGGATGACTTGTGATAGATCTGTGGTTGGTGGTTGTGGTATGTTGGTTTGTTGTTGATCATTGGTGAATTGTTGGAGGAAATTAGGTGGTTGTTGTTGTTGTTGTTGAAGTGGTAGAAATGTGTGGTTAGTGTTTTGAGTGGAGGTGGATGTGGGTGGTGTTGGAAATAAGGCAAATAACTGAGAGGGAGGGTGAATTAGTTATCTTAAATATTCAACTTTCTTTCTTCTTTAACAATTAGTGCAGCATCAAAACATATAACCATACATCACCTTGAGAGCAGAAAAGAAATCAACACACATAACACAAGGAATTTTACGTGGAAAACCCAGTTAAGGGAAAAACCATGGGGTGACTAACCCAAGATTGTATTCTCTGTTAAAAGAATAGAAAGAACAAAATGGCACTTGCCAATTAGGGCTCATTGCCCGAGCACACTGCTCATAAGAGGCTCACTGCCTACAATAGTTTATAGAAAGAAACCATGTACTTGAACTGATGAAAAGCATCCACATATACTAAGGTTCAGTTCTAGTTAGGCTCAATATACTAATCTATTGCACTTCATTCTTCCTCTATTCTAGTGCTGTTGTTTTGTCACATTTCAGATCTATATAGTTGCTTCCACACTACTCTCTGCTTTTCTTTGCACTTCACAACACACCACACAATCCTTCACATCGAAATCAATCTGGTATATATATCTGCACCAAGGATTTCAACATCTTTCTAGTTGGCATCCAGAATACTCAATATTTTTCATAAACTCTGGTCTGTCAGCTGAATCCTTGCTTACTAAGTGATGCATATCAAAGAGATACTTATAGAAGTCATTAATCATGTCAGCCAACCATTAATGATCCCTCAAGAAACTTGATCATCATCAATATCTCATCCAGATTAAAGTCTGATGCTCTGCCAGTCAGTTCTTCCTCAGTCTACTCTGCCAAACAGGAACCCAACACTTAGGTGCTCATGTCTTTTCACTCTTTCATCACCAAAGGCTCAATCTCTGGATTGTATCAGTCATGATACTCTTCTTGACTTCCCCAAGTCCACACTTGGCTGAGATACTTCCTCTGAGAGATCCAGACCTGATTGTCGGACCTTGCTGCATGATCTGTTCTTGCTTACCGGACCAAAACAATCTTCAATCTGACTTCCGGTATAGACATACCATGTCCTGTAGATGTGTGGGATGAACTTTGTTGCCATCAATGACAACACTCATGAAGCCACACAGTGTCTCTTTCCAACAATCTCCCCCTTTGGCATTGATGGCAATACATAGTGAAAAATGGCTAAGTGTCACACTACACTCCCCCTTGGCTGATGCTCTGTTCTAATGTACACTTTTCCAAAGCTCCCCCTTAGCTAGATTCCACATTTTTCACTGTTCCTCACTCCACCTTTGAAATCAATGGCAAAGGGTAGAATCCACACACCAAAATTTCCAAAAATCAACCTATACTTAGCCGCATAAGTATATATACATGTTATACTTACATATACTGAAGTATATATGCAAAGGTGGTCTTCAACTGTACCACTTATGTCGCCCAACTCTTCTTCATCCTGTCCAAAATTGAGATGTGACCACTTAGCAAAAATGCAAAAGCTTCTGCCCTATTTAAATTTGTTGGATCACTAGTCTGAGCTGTGGTCTAGGCATCAGTTAGGGCCTCATGCATTGCCTCTAACTTAGGGATAATTATCCCTCTTAGTTCACTTAGCCTGCTTATTCTATTTTTCTTCTCCTTCTCAAGCTTCTTTATTTCATTTATTGCTGCAATAGTTTGACATTCTTGATTTATTACGGAAGAGGTGAGTGGATCAAAACTCTAGGACAAACTTGATAGTTTGCTCTCTTGTTCTTCTGCCTTCTTGGTAATATCTGTTGTCACGGTGGACCAAGATAGACAAAATTTGTATAGATCTCTGCCATCTTTAAGAACATATTCTAAGCTCTTTATCCCAATATCCAAATTTCTCCTATCATTTGTTATAAGTCCTTGTACCTCAGAGAATCTCTTTCCCAAAAATTCTTTCTGGACTTTTTCTTCTTCCGCCGTTTCTAGAGAATCAAACTAAGTATGGACAGAGTTTATTAGAGATTTAAGATTACTAGACGGAGAGGCTGAAGGATCCTTTTGAAAGGATGGAATGATCTTCTCCAATCTTCCAGAAGCAGTCTCTATCAGCTCACAATCTTCCATGTGAGACTTCAAAAAATTTTCTTTTGCCTTTGCTTGGGCAAAGGATGCTATCTTTATTGTCTGAACCAGGGAGAGGGAATCAAAATTGAACGGTCCTTGAAGCAGTTCTAGTTCATCAATCTCCATTATTTCCTTGGTCAAGAAATTCTTTATTGCTTCTGCAGTGTCTCTTGCTGGAGACTTCTTTCCTCTTGCAGCCTCAGAGGTGTCAACAGAGATCTTCTCTGTTTGTTTTCTTCTCTTCCCTTGTCCTCTTCTTCTTGACTAATTTCCTCATCTTTTCTTTCTTTTCCTTCAGTTCTAGAGTCAGCAGGGGGATCTGGAAGAGAGATATTTACTTCTTCTTGGACTTCCTCTTCCGGAACAGAGGAATCTAGGTCCTTAGACTTCTCCTCACCTAACTCCTTTGACTCTTCTACACGTTTCTCAGTAGGATCTTCCTTTGATACACTTACTCCTTCAACATCCATGGCAGAAGGTTCATCATCTAAATCTTCTATGATAGGAAGATTGAATCTTTTAAATGCATTTCAAAGGATATCTTCTTTTTTTTTTGTCACTTGATCAGTTTCTCCGAGCATAAGCTGATTCATTCTTGCTTTGCTCTCGAACTCATCCTTGCAGTCCTTGAAGATCATGTTCATTTGTTGAGGGGTAATGGAAGGATAGAGTTGGATAGCAATCTACTCCCGGATCTCCAAATCCTTTTCTTTGGCATTTTCTTTTCTGAGATCAAGTACTTTCTCTAAACTCTTGGGGATTAGAGAGATAATTTCAATGAATGCTTTATTGTATAAGTTTAAGTACTTAACTGTAGCTTCCTCCAAGATCCTTTTGTCTGTGTCACTATACTTATCATAGAAATTTGTCAATGGTTTGAGATTTCCATCCACTGTGACTACCTTGACAACATTATCAATAGAAGGAGTGGACCTTTCAACAAATTCTTCTGCTTCTTCTTCCTTGTGTTCACCAGTAGAGGATTCCCTGGAAGTTTTCTTTTTCTTCTTCATTTTCTCAACCTCCTCATCAGTTTGTCTCTTCATCATCCTTCTGGCTTGTGTATGACCTTGTGGCTTTTGTCTTTGTTCTTTTCTCTCCTTTTCTGGATGTCTTTACTTCTGGTTTTGAGACTTTTGAACTCTTAGAGGTGGCAGGTGCAGAGCTCTTTGAGGATCTAGTTCGGGAAGGGGCTTGCACCGGAACACTTTCTTTTTCTGCTTCTTGTCTCTCTTTTTCTTCTCTTTCTATCTTCTCTCTATTGGCATCAATTGCCTCCTTTGAAAAGCTATATTTCTTTTCAAAATCCTCTACTTCCTTCCTAACTTTTCTCTTTATTTCAGGTTGCCTTAGTTCAACATGAATTTTTACACTCAATTCTTGAAAGGTGCCAAACCTTTCTGCCTTAGGGTCCTTGGGCTGACTCAGTAGGTGTTGGATATACAGCTCTAGGATTTTCTCATCAACCTCATACCCCATTGGCATGATCCACACTATTCTCAGTTCTATTGCCTCCATTAGGCATTGATCAGTGTCTACCATAAAGCATACTGTATCCTTGTATTTCTCAACCAATGATTGGGGGATTCTTTCTCTGGCCTGCATCATACTTTGAAAGTTCTTGAAGTAGCCCCAGAATGCTATATTTTGTGCCTTGGCATCACCAAGCCCATGCATATAATCTCTACTTTGTATGGCTGCTAGTCTATCATTTTACCATATCTAACCACTGGATCTGGGTAGCTCATTCATATAGTAAAAGTATAAACATAGAATCAAGCCACCATACTTAAATGAATTCTTCTTATCCTTCTTTATTTTATGTAGATTCTTTAACAGTTGGTTTAGGAGAAGCTTATGAAGTTCATAGTTAGCATTTTTCCTTAGCATTTCATATGCAGTATATATAGCAGTTTTGGATACTGAGTTCTCCCTGCTGGAGTGGTAGATTTTGTAACCAATTATCATAGAGGCAAATTTGATATCCGGATCTAAAATGTCTTTTATTGTCATTGCCCTCTTGTCAAATTTTGATCTTGTAGCCTCACTTACAGTTTGGTTTTTTACTGATTTGAGAGGAGGCAACCCACCAGATAAGTGCAATCCAGTTACCGCCCTAATGGTATCTTTAGTGATCTTAAACAACCTCATCAACCACAATAAGTTGTCATGCATTCTGCTCAAAACATAATGGACCCATTCATCTTTAGCAAATCAGGGGAAATGAATACAATGTCCAAAATGCTTATCCCGGATGGCCTTGTACTAAGGTTTGAGTTCAAAAGATTCATCTATTAACTACTTGTGATAGACATCTATCAGCTTGGAATCCCCAAATTCTTCAATATTCACATGAATGTATGCCCTAACATCTTCTACATGCAAAACCCCATGCGGAATGCTAGAGAAGGCACCTAAAGGATCAACTTCTAGAGATTTGTAAGGGTGTTTAATCAGTGATTTTGACAACATTCAGAGTAGCCATCTTTCAAGATATTCAGAGAGAGATATTCAAGAGTGAAAATACTTTTTTATGTCTCTAGGGTTCATGATATGCGCTAGATAAGATTGCTGGTTGAATTGACTTCTGCGGTTGATCTTCGAGAGGTTTGAGACAATCTTGTTTCAGAGCTCCTTCTTTCTTCTTCTCGAATGCAAATGTGCCTATGATGAACAAAAGAACCCTTATATTTCTGTGCAAACCCTAATTCCATTTTGCAATAAATGCACAACTTAAGTCATTCCAGTTGCCTTGTTCTCCTTGTCCTGAGAGAGATCTTTCCAGATCACTGAGATGCACTTAGAGTTATTCTTGGTGATTATTGACAATCTATCTTCCTTTCTCCAATCATTTCATCTATCTGTAGATCAAGATATTTCAATTTTGAATCATACCGGATCTAACTATGAGAGTCCTACTTTTACCGGATGACTGTCAAACCTATCGACAAGAAAAGCGCTATCGGCTACTTTTGATTCTACTTCACTAATACACTAATGACTTTTGTCTTTGGTGAGACTCTACACTATCAGCAACCGTCATTTTGTTAATTCTGATACACGATCACTTTCTTTCTTCACTGTGACCCTTATCATCGGTGAACACTTACCAACTTAAGCTGATCCACCGATGGACCAACCACTCATCGATGTGACTTCAACCTTCGGCAAACTTCCTTTTTGTGTCTCTGATATGTTAGTCACTCTGATGTAACTAAGACAAATTAGTATTTGCTATCACGGTTTCAGCAAGACGTACGGATCTTTCATATTTTTACTAGGGGTTATTTAGATATTTCTCTGAGAACCCTTTAATCCACAACCTTCCATGTGCCAATTTCAGGCACCAATTGACTAGCTAGGGGAAATTTTTTTTCTTTTGTGACTCCCCCTGAGCTAGAGCTCATCTATTTAGTTT
The DNA here is from genome assembly GCA_027924645.1 of Cunninghamia lanceolata. Taxonomy (NCBI): domain Eukaryota; kingdom Viridiplantae; phylum Streptophyta; class Pinopsida; order Cupressales; family Cupressaceae; genus Cunninghamia; species Cunninghamia lanceolata. The sequence continues at coordinate 1,043,637 of BSBN01000144.1, read as the reverse complement.
CTGGAAGGAATATCAGCACCAGATTCTGGTACGGATCCATCCTCAACATTTTTTGTACTTCTCTTCACCCAAATCTTGTTCATCTCCCTTTGAATTTCATCCGCATTTATTTTTCCTTTTCCTTTGTCTTGATTTTGATTATGATGCACTGGCCCCTTTTTGTCTTGATTTTTACTTCTGTAGAATTTGGCAATATGACCGGATCTCTTGCAATTGTAGCAAAAAATATTTCTTTGCATATTTCACCGATTACCTCTAGATCTGCATTGATTAGCCATATGTCCCATTCTATTGCATGCAAAGCATCTACCATTGAATGAATTGTTCATTTGCATATTTCTACACTCATGAGATTTGTGACCATACCTTTTGTAGTAAAAACACTGTCCGGAAAAAGATGAATTAGTCTAATTCATTCTTCTTCTGCATTGATTTGCTTTATGACCAAATTTATTGCAATTGTGGTAGTATCCATTGAAGGATGGATATCTTTGAGCATTTGGTTGCCTTACGGGAGGTCTTCTAGGCCTGTTCCTTGGATTTCCTGATCTAGAGTTCTTCTAACCAAATCTGGAGCTTTCACCTTTCTCATACCCCAAACCTTGCTTGTCATCTACCCTCTTTTGGCTTTATAGAAGAACTTCATGTTGAGCAGAGCTTATCTTGAATTTCTCTTTGTATTCATTTTCTATTTGAAGATCCCTTTTAAGAGTGTCAATCTAATTCTCAAGTTGTTCTTCATTATCTCTAGCTTCTTCAAGATCAGATTCTAGATGCCTGATTATTCTATCCATTTTGTAGCAGTCTTCTGACTTCTCCTTAAGAGATTGTTTTTAGATTATCTTCAATTTTTCTTTTCTCTTCAATTTCTTGGGTGAATTTCATAACCCCTGATTCCATTTCATGTCTTACCATAATGACCTCTTTTGATAGCTTCTCACATAACTTGTTCTTGTCATTCAAATCTTCATCAGTATTATTAGCTTCACTTTGACTTGCTAGTTGTTGAAGTAGTTCCTTTCTCTTTTTCATAGAGATACTCAGTTTCTCTTTTAGTTCATTTATGAAGTCATCATCTTGTTTGAGTCTTTCCTTCAAGTTATTGATTTCAGAGTAGGATTGCTCAAGATCATCTAGGGCAGACTGAAGTTGTTCCCTCATACCATACATATCCATTGAGATTCCCAGATCTTCCTCAAACTGTTAGGCTCTGTTAGGAGGAACTTAGCTCTAATACCAATTGTTGGAAACAAGGCAAATAATAAGGAGGGGGGGTGAATCAGTTATCTTAAATAGTCAAGTTTCTTTCTTCTTTAACAATTAGTGCAGCATCAAAACATATAACCATACATCACCATGAGAGCAGAAAGAAATCAACGCACATAACACAAGGATTTTTACGTGGAAAACCCGGTTAAGGGAAAAACCACAAGGTGACTAACCCAAGATTGTATTCTTTGTTAAAAGAATAGAAAGAACAAAATGGCACTTGCCAATTAGGGCTCACTTCCCGAGCACACTAATCATAAGAGGTTCACTGCCTACAATAGTTTATAGAAAGAAACCAGGTACTTGAACTGATGAAAAGCATCCACATATGCTGAGGTTCAGTTCCAGTTAGGCTTAATATACTGATCTACTACACTTCATTCTTCCTCAGTTCTAGTGCTGCTATTTTGTCACATTTCAGATCTATATAGCTACTTCCACACTACTCTCTTCTTTTCTTCACACTTCACAACACACCACACACTCCTTCACATCGAAATCAATCTGGTATATATATCCACACCAAGGATTTCAACATCTTTCTAGTCAGCATCTGGAATACTCAATATTTTCCCAAACTCTGGTCTGTCAGCTAAATCCTTGCTTACTAAGTGATGCGTATCAAACAGATACTTATAGAAGTCATCAATCATGTCGGCCAACCATGAATGATCCCTCAAGAAACTTGATCATCATCAATATCTCATCCGGATTAAAGTCTGATGCTCTATTGGTCAGTTCTTCCTCAGTGTACTCTGCCAAACAGGAACCCAACACTTAGGTACTCATATCTTTTCACTCTTTCATCATCAGAGGCTCAATCTATGGAATGTATCAGTCATGATACTCTTCTTGACTTCTCCAATTCCACACTTGGCTGAAATACACCTCTGAGAGATTTGGACCTGATTGTCAGACCTTGCTGCATGCTCTGCTCTTGCTTACCGGACCAAAACAATCTTCAATCTGACTTCCAGTATAGACAAACCATGTCCTGTGGATGTGTGGGATGAACTTTGTTGCCATCAATGACAACACTCATGAAGCCACATAGTGCCTCTTGCCAACAGGTGGTTGGGAAATAGGAGGTTGTGTGTGTGGAAGTAATTTGGGAAGTGAATGCAAAAGTTTGTGGATTGTTGTTGGGATTGTTAAATGTGTTATTTGGTGGTTGAAAAAGAAATTGAGATATGAAAGTGATGGCATTTGGGTCAAGTTGGGGAAAACTAGTGGAAGTACTAGTGTAGGTGGCATTATTTTGGGATGTTGAGGGTGATTTGTGGAATGGATGTGGATATGGTAGATGTTGATGTAGGTGTTGATGTAGCAATTGATGTTGATGTTGATGTAGATGGTGTAGAGGTGTTGGGTGCATTGTTGGACGTAGATGGCTATGATGTGTTAGTGGGTGGATTGGTTGATACTATGGCACCATTTTCAAGCAAGAAGTCTAAATATCTATTGGGATAAGATTTTAGGACTCAGTCCAATAAATCCATAGCACGTGGATCTTGTGTAAAGTCGATGACTTCTTGATCAAGGTTTTGATTGTAATAGTTGGATGGTTGTGGTTGATTTCCAAGGGGATCAATTATGACCTTGTTTTTATTGGTATGAGGCATCCCAAGTGGCCTATTTGGTTCCATCTCTTGGTTTCTCCTATGTTGTGACCTTGTTTATGACATATAAAAAGGGACTTTGAGTTGTTGTTAGAGTGGATGAGTTGTGTGAAAGATATGGATGAAGGATATTGGACCTTAGGACCTTAGTTTTCAAAAAGTTTGGACCCAATGGAATAGATTGATGGATGAAGGATGATTTGAGATGGTAAAGGGGGAATTTTGGATTAAAAAAATTGACAATCAAAGGATGATGGGGATGATTTTGATAATACCTTAGGTAATGTTGATCAAAGGATATCTTGGATATCAAATCAAAAGAGGCTTAGGAAAATATATATCTTGTGGAATACAAGGATTTATCTTCTCTTACTTAGGGTAGACAAGAGCCTAAGCAAAAGAGAGATACAAGATTATTTTACTTGGGGTAGAAAAGATATACCAAGAAAAATGGGATTCTTAGAGTCCACTAACTTAGGAGTAGTCTAAGATCCTAAGCTAATTTATCTAAGATTGATAAGGCTAATTTATACTAACTTAACATAGACAAGTTCTCAAGATTAATATAAACTATGGATAAAGATAAGATCTAAATTTAATTTAGCAAAATTTTGTTTTGAGATATGTTTAAGGATGATCATATTTGATTTGATTCAAATTTGGTTCGAGATGATGAGGTTTGTTTTGGTGGAATTGGGAATTTGGTAGAGATTTGATAAGAATTTGGTTATTGGTGAAATCAATGTGGTAAGTGTGAAGGTCCAAAATGGGATTGATAAATCAAAGGTTTTCTACAGCCAAATTAAAAATGGATGATGATGAGATTTGAGTAATTTTGAAAAGGGATGACTTAGGTGAAGTGGAAGATGAGTGATCTTTAGGTCACCTTCAAAGGTTTGCCACAATCTTAAAGATGTTCATATTTGTGATTTATGATGAAATGTTAGAAGACATAAGAACACAAGGAAAGCATAAAACTAATGATTTTACCTCAAATCCTCAAACATTCCATTCTCTTTGATAAGGTGGAGGAATGTATGCACCCAAAAATAAATTCCTAGCTATACCCAATGTGAATAAATGTGGATTGCTCTATTATAACCAGTACAAATGGAGGCAAGGATTTGACAATGATATGAGGAAAATTGGCTAAGATTTTGGCATAAATTGGATGATTGAAAACTTGTTATGAAAATACTTAGACACCTTGTATTTATAGATTTTTGGAGGATTTTTGACCAACGATGGAGGTTTGATCCAAGGGTGGAGATTTCATAGAGAAATCAAGGGCTAGGGTTGCATCATCAATATTGGAGGGCTCACAATATTTTGGAATTTTAAATTCTACCTTGGGAAGGCTTTGCATTAATTAATATAATGACCCATGAATGAATTAAAAATTCATTTATATGGGAGAGGGTGTATTAAAAATTGGATTTTATGGATGAATGGGATGAGAATTGACCAATGCATGGATTTGGAAAGGTGAGGTGCAGACATGTGTGAGCTTTATTAATTAAATAATGCTCTTGAATGAATGAGGAAATACAAGGTGGAGACACATGTGACTCCCCTTAATTAAAAAAAATATTATTTATTTAATCAAGTGTGGGAAGATGGGATAATGAGGATTTAAGTTAACTAATTAAGTGATTAACTTAATTAATATGGTTGTTAGAAATTAAGAGATGGGTTAATTAATGGTATAAATTAATTAAGGGTTTACTTAATTAATTTGGGTCTAGGGGCTAGGTAGGGTATGGTAGCTAATTAAATAAATGATATTTATTTAATAATGATATTTATTTAATTAGCCTAGGTTTAGTCATGGGTTAGGTGGATTAATTAAATAAGTGGACTTTATTTAATTAATTTAGGATAGTGGTAAAGGATAGGATAATTAATTAATTACATTGTAATATTTATTTAATCAATTATGGACAATGGACTATGGGGAATTGTTAAATTAATTAAATAAATTAATTTTATTTAATTAATTATGGAAAGGGGAATAAATTAGTGCAAGCGTGTTGGGAAATCATAGCATGGGTTATGTCATTTTCAGATATCTACAACCACCAAAAATTATTGGTAAGTTGTCTAGAACAAATTTTAAAAAGCTTCCTTTGATGTAGATTTTAAGAAAAAAATAGGCTTCCCATGATCTCTTGGGATCAAGTTTGTTTACCTAGGAAGATTGGGGGACTAGGTCTTAGAAAGATTTAAATGTTCAATATAGATTTGCTAGCTAAGGTTAGATAGAGATTGGTTAAGGAGGATAAGTCATGGACCTCTATGATGTACTCAAAATACTTGGTGAATAATGGATTGGCCTCACTATCCTCTTGAGGGATTCTTTACCTAATGGTTCTAGCCTCTGGAATGGGCTATGTAAAGGAAGGTTTATCTTTGAGAAAGCTGTGAATAGATGACTTATTCTTCAAATAAATTGTGAGATTGCATGGGTTTCTAAGGAGTATAGTTTTAGACATAGATGAAAAATTTATTGGTTACTTTTGGTAGATGTTGTGGAAGAAGATGAAGATGGAATTACAATTCAGTTCAACATATCACCTAGACACAAATGGACAAATACTAGTGGTGAACAAAAGTCTAGATAATTTTTGTGATGTCTATTAAGAGAGAAAATGAGAAATTGGGACATGGTCCAAGCACAAACTAAGTTTGCATATTACAATTTGGTGAATAGAATCACAAGAAAAATACCATTTCTGGTAGCATATGGTAGTACACCAACAAACATTTAGAATTGAGAGATATTAGTAGTGAAGAAAAGAGTGCAGAAGTAGAAGAATTTTTAGACCATATGAAGATTGTTCATGAAAAGGTAAGAAATCATTTGGAGTAGATGAATGGTAAATGTAAAAATTTTGATGAGAAAAGGAGACATAAATAATATCTATTAGGAGATGAAGAAATTGTATACCTAATGATGGAGATATTTCCAATGGGAATGTATAGAAAGATAAATATAAACAAAATTGGCCCTTGAAGAATTATCAAAATATTTAATTTTGGAAATGCATGTGAAGTGGAGTTACTATAATGTTTATGAATATCACTAGTATTTAAAATTATAGATCTATATGAATATCACGAGGGAAAGTTGGATGAAGGTAGAATAGAGGGAAAATATAGTAAACCATTACTGCAATAGAAAAAGAAAAGAGATTGAGGAGATTTTGGATAGTCGAATGGTAAGAAGGGACAAAAAATGGTAGTATGAAGAATATTTAGTGAAGTGGAAAGGAAGGCCAATTGAGTACACTTCATGGATACCTAAAGCTAAGATGAACTATTTTGGTTTCCCTATGGTTGTCCCAAAGTGAAGGGACTAACTTTTCAAAATACAATAGGTGTCTAATGTAGGAGCATCTAGGGTGTAAGAGAAATATTGCATCATCAAAAAATATGTTCTTTTACATTTTTTGTAGGTTTATTGTAATATTATAGTCATCAAATATTCATCTCAACTTGTGGTTCTCACCGTAAAGACACATTTCTAGTTCTAGACTCATCCATAGACATCAAATTTTTAATCTAGATTCACTATTTCTAATTTGAAATAAACTTTTAAGATTTATGGTGATACTTGATTATATTTTTAAGCTTATTGGTCCCATGGAGATTCAATGTATGCATGATATCAAGATTCATTGCATATTCTTTGCCATATTCCTTCTAGATTGGAAGGTAGTTATCTTGGTTCTAGCTTCAAACATTGAATTCTATTAACACTAGGAGTTTAGAAGCACATCAGGAGGACTATTTTATTTAATATCTTTTGATAATTCTATAAAATGTATGTGTGTCTATATACCTTTGAAGGTTGAGGCCTCATGTTGTAATCCCATTGTGGACAATTGTAAGGCAATTCATGAATTGAATCAATAAATTTATATTCTATTATCGATTGAGTTCAGTTGTGTGTGTATTTGTTGCATGATTCTAGATAATCTTTCATTGGGTCCTCTGTGGCCATGATTGCATCATAGTGTCATGTCAACCTAAGGGAATCACTTAGTAAACTTATCCTATATTTCCTTCAAAAATAGAATCTGAAACAATACCCCTAGTTTTCATTTCTACCTCTATATTTATATTTTTTAAACATCCTCCTAGTACATAATTCCTATTAAAATATCCCTTATTTTTTTAAAGACAATTTTTTACCCTTATTTATTTATACCCCTCATATGTTCAAATGCACATTTCATTTCCACAATTGTCACACCTAGCTTCAGATGAAAATCCTTGAATGAATTTTGGTAAGAAATTATGAAAATCAAATACATTAGATTTTATACTTTAATAATTTTACATTGACCCTTAGTGGAAAATATAACTGAAAAAATTAAGGGTAAGTATTTGATGTACATACATGGTCATTCTTGAACTCCTTTACATGGATGGATCAATAGAATAAGTTAATATTGGCACATAGGGTAAACTATAAGAAAATAGAAATACAAGTATTCATCCATCTCTTATCTGCCCATTAAAACTGAATAATTCCTCCATATTGATACCATGATGCAATCCTTTAAATAAGGTATGTATTAACCTCTATAAAAAAAGATATTTAAAAATTGATTAAAAAAAGGTATTGATGCTTTTTATCATTGCCAAGTGACACTATTTTGATGTAAGAGACTATCTTGGCAGATGACCACAAGGAGATTCATTTCCATGTTAGCTTATGTATTGTCAAACTTGGGTGTGCATAGGTCAAATCCCTATTTTTAAATCAAACTTGTATCTCTTCTATGATTTACAAACACCTTTGTCATTTAACCACTTGGGAATACCAAAACAAATATGTAATCACTATATAAAAGCATAACCAATTCCTCTTTGTTCCCTCATGAAAAATAATAGTAAAGAGATAAATTAAAATTTATATTTTTTACCTAAGGTCCTATCCCTTAGACCCAACTCCCAACCCCTTCCACTATCTTACTTCCAATGCCTCCTAAACAATATTAATATAATTACCCTCTCTACCCCTAATACCAAGAAATATATATCTATTTTTTCTAGTATTTTTTTTTATACCAGAAGGTATCCCCGCGATCCATCCTAGTGATTCCCACCATTTCTTTCCTTGGACTTACTTGTATGCTGAGTTTTGGGGTAGCGGTGGGGTGGGCGAAGGCGAGACTAGTCCCCCTAGGAAGAAGCATGGAGCTCACAACCACACTTCTCTAGTTAAATCTGGGTAGCGTGATTCAACCTTAGGACCTATATGGGATGAACCCAAAGCCCTTAACCAACCATGCTACCCATGCGGGCTATTTTTTCTAGTATTAATACCTCATTATAAACTAATGTGTTGTGATATTGCCTAACTAGTGACACCTCTGGGCACTCCAGTAATATTTCATTCAAGACTTTCTCCCTTAACTATTTATTAGCATTAACCAAACACATAAACCTTCTATACCACCTCATCATATAGTTTTATATGTATCTAGGCCAACTTAGCCTTATCCGTTGTCACTTGCCTATGACATGGTATCTTGTACTATCAAAAAATTCATATATCTATTATGGTCTTCACTATCATGTTATCTACACAAGCACCCAATTAGAACACAATCACTTACAAAGGTCATCATGATGTCATGCTAATATCATGACCTCTTGGGTTGCTTGTTGGAAGGGTTTGAGTTTTCATTTTGACACCTATTCTCCATAGGGCTCGTTCCTCCTTATACTAACTCCAATTGGGTTCATTTTTTTGGTCTAGCTATGTTATGTTTAAGATATTTTTAGTATTTGGTGGAACCTATTGTCTTACATTCTACAATTCTACTAGATGTTTGTTGATTAGTTATCATTTTGGGGAACTTCTAGAGATTTCTTTTTACACATACATACTTATATTTTAGTGTCTTTTTTTGAAAATGCATTATTTTTCACATACTAAGTTAGAATTATACCTTTAACATATTGATTATAATTTTTTTTTAGAAAACTACAAGCATGTTGTTTGTGCTATTATAAGTGCACTACTTATAAATTGTCATTTTTATCTTGTCCTAGGGGATTCTTTTATTGAATATTCAAAGAAGTTTACACTCTTCTTGTTGTGTATCCTTGCATTTTTTCATACATTATTTTCAATTATGTAAAATTGAACAACAACGAACTCCTCTACTAACACCCTATGACTATTTCACATGGAAAAGTTAAATTATAATATTGCTAAGGGCTAATGGATTGTTTAGCATAGTTTAGGAAATTGAAAAAGAACCCACTATAGAAGTTGATAAGATAATGTGGTTGAACTATTTTCTATGACTTTCTATATCCCCAAATCTTCTATTTCATGTTGAGTCACTTAACACACCTAAGGAGGTTTGGGAAAATCTACAAGGAGTGTTTCCTAAGACAAATGAAACCAAAGGTCATCAACTTGAGAATGATCTTATCAATCTCATTCCACATAGCTATGATAGAATTCAAGACTTTATCATAGATTTCAAATCACTACTTAAAAATGAAACTAAAGGACTATAATGAAAGAACACACAATTCATCTTAAGTGTTATTTCTAAGCTCGGTCTTAACTATTATATGCTTGTGTCAACTTTTCATGTGCCACTAAGATTACCCTAGGTTTAGAAACCATTATTCTTTCTTTTGATGCATTTGTAGATGCACTCAATGGGGAGAAATATAAACTAATTTAGATGGGTGCATTGAAGTATTCTAAATATCATGCACTGGTGTCTAAAAAACATAGTAATCTATAGAAGGCAAACCTCCTCTTCTTCTAAAGGGGAGTCTCAAAAAAAAGTAAGGTCAAGTGTTATAATTGTAAAAAGTCAAGGTATAATGAATGCAAATGCATTAAGAAATTTATTAATTAGGTTACAAACATTCTCCAAAAGAAGAACATAAGCCTTCCCAATTCTCTCTCCAAAGGCTATTCTACATCCACTTCTTGAAAATAAAACAAGTCAGGTAAGGGAAAAGGAACTTGAGAATTCTTTTAATTATTCCTTCCTCTTATAAAACATGGATTCTTGACTCTAGTGATTTGTATCACATGGGTTTATCATAGGATGAGTACTAATCACTGGAGTCATGTTCAATTGTCTAGATACTCATGTTTGATGACTCATTAGTAGAAGTATGTGGGAAAAGTTCTATTAATATGGGTGTGGGAACATTACATTATGTTCTATGTGTACCCTCTTTATCAATAATCTCTTTTTAGTCTACAAGACCATTCATATAGGTACATGTAATAAAGTTAAGTTTTATCATGATTCAATTTTGATTTGGGAACTTTAGAGTGATGTTATAGTTACAATTGAGAAGGAAGATCATAAATCTATATTCTACAACACTTGATACTCACACTAATAACATGAATAGACTAGGGCATGAGTGGTTTTCCCATCTAAACTACAACTATCTTTAGTAGGTAAGTCACTATGATATGGTCATAGGGAAAGTCCTAAAATCAATTTCTCTAATAAAGTTTGCTAGGATTGCATCATTAGAAAATATTTTAAAGACAAGTTTGATAAAATAAAGTATTGACAAAATTTACAACTACTATAGTTTGTTCATAGTGATTTGTCAAGGCCTTTTCCATCTTTTTCCATCCAACAAGCCTTGATACATTCTTACCTTTATTGATGACTTTTCCAAATACTCTTGGGTATACTTTCTTTGTCATAAGAGTGATGTATTTGAGCACTTTTAAGGCTTCAAGGCACTCAAGGAGAAGTATTATGGAAATGCTAATAAGCTTTGTTAAATAGATAGTGGAGTATAAGAATATGTGAATTGCCACTTTCATAAATTTTGCACTAGAGAGCTATGGTGTTGATCTTGTCAACACACAATTCCCTACAATACACATCAAATGGGGTTGCTAAGTGAAAGAATAGATTCTTGAAAGAAATAGCCAAAAGTATGACATATTATAGGTCACTAGTTCCATGGTACTAGGCCAAAGAAATCAACTATGCTAATTATATCCACAATTATGTTCCTCACAAAGAATTGAAAGGGGTTACTCCTTTTGAAGCTTGGAGTAGTAAAACATTGATAGTGAGGCACTTCAAAATGTTTAGCTTCCATGTATGGGCACATTTCCTACATAGAAATGTAAGGCTTTGGAACCTCAAAGTCAGCCTTGTTTTTCATGGGACATCTAGATGGTGTCAAGGGGTATCAATTACTACATCAAGACACTAGTGAGCTATTCATTGAGTGGAGTATTTAGTTTGACAAAGGATCTTCTAGCCTCTCCTCTAACACTTCTCCTTCTTTAGGTTTAATGTAAAATCCCTTGATTGTTAATTGTGCTTTTGAGGACTCACCTCCTCCATCCATAAACATTCATCTAATTCAAAGGATTCGCCTCCACTTTCACTATTCACATGACTAATTCAAAGGATTTTCCTCCATCTTTGAGTCACTATTCATAGACTAAGGACTCTTTCCCTTCTAATTTTATGCCACTTTAAACATGCCAAACTTGTTAGGATGGAATTACTTTATTTGGGGACCCTTTAGGCACACAAAGAAGATGATCACAATTTTAGGATCATCCACATCTTTTTATTACCTCATTTTTATATCCTTAATCATTTTGTGATGCATTAGATATTATTGAGTGGGATTAAACAATCGAGGAAGAGTATCATTTCATTATGAGGAATCACACTTAAGACATTTTCCTCCATAAGGGAAGAAAAAACTTTCAATATAGGTGGACCTATCAGACCAAATATGGGCATACATATGTAATTATTGATAAGTTCAAGGAAAGACTAGTAGCAAAAAATTTCTCATAGGTTCCTAGTAATGGTTTTACTAAGACCTTAGCTCTTGTTCCTAAGATAAAATCCATTTTCCTAGTGCTTTCCATTACTACTACAAATATTGGTTATTCATCAAATGAACATGAAATGTGCTTTTTTTCATGGAAACCTACAAGATGAGATATAGATGGAGCATCCATAGGGGTTTATTTAGGATTCTTCTATGGTATGTAGACTTAGGAAATCTATAAATCTATAGCTTCAAATAGTCCCCCAACCTTGGTACAACAAGATGTGTTCCTTCCTTCTCTTAGATTTTTCATGTTTCACTTTGATACAAATGTCTATATTATATGGCAAGATGATCTCCTCTTGATTTTGGTTCTATATGTTAATGATATAATCCTAACAAGGAGTTATTTGTCCATCTTTGGTTCAACAAAATCTACTCTTCATGATATGTTTGATATGACTTCAACTTAGGTCTTTTGCATTAATCTCTTGAGATTGAGATCATTTAGTACGACTTTGGGACAAGCATTTCCCAACCAAAGTATTTTTATGATCTACTCTCTTTGTTTCCTATGGCTAATTATAAGCATTCTATAACTCCCTCCCTTTCTAGAGTCAAGCTTGAGGCTCATTGTTAAACTCCACTTATTGATGCCTCTTTATATTGATAGCTCATAGAGATCCTCATCTAACTTATACTCGTCCTAATATTTAATACATAGTTGACATGGTTTCTCACTTATTCAAGAACCACATGAGCTTCACTATAAATATACCAAGAAGATATTACATTATGTCAAGGGTACTCACAATTACAATATTCACTATTCAACACATAGAGCTATAGATTTGTTTCAGTACATAAATTCTAATTGGGTAAATTATTTAGATGATCACAAGTCCACATATAACTTTGACTTCAATCTTATTTCAAGTCCTATTTAATAGTTGATCAAGAAGAAACATTCTATTGCTCTATCATCCACTAAGGTTGAGTATTAAGGGGTTACTAGTGCCATTGCACATGCTATCTAGATTTAGCACATCCTTTATGAGTTTGTTACTCATGTTCAATGGCCTTCAGTTATTTTTATGACAAACAAAGTGCCATTAAAATATTGAGGAATTGGTTCCACTATTAGTGAACCAAAACATCAAGGTCCTCATGCACTTGATTAAGGATATTATTTAGGAAAAGATATTTTACCTCTAATTTTGTCCCACTTCAAAGCAGGTTGTAAATATTTTCATGAAACCCTTTATAAAGAGAACTTGTATCTTCATTTTTTAAGTTAGTTGGGTGTGCAAGAGGCTATTCCTTTTGGGGGCTACTAGGATATCTCTCTTCTCTCTCATTCTATGGGATTTTTTTTTCTCTTCTTCAAAGGATTTTCTCTCTTTCTTTAGGATGATTATTTTGTACATGGGTATAAGTACCATGGAATATTGCTAGAACCCATATTTTACCGACTTATGGTGTTCTTATGGGGGTGTTGGTGTATTTTTTTTCATTTTATTATGGTTAATTATGTATTTTACTTAACCTTATGTCTTAGCTTTCTTAGGTAGGCTATTACTTAGGTTGGTTTTGGGTGTGTGAGCTATCACACTCTTCCATAGGAGTAACACTTTTCATATTTGGCTATTGAGGTGTCTTTTCACATCCTAGGTGTTACATTTGTCATTGGATGAGGTGGCCACCTCTTTCTCCATTTTTATTTTCTATATATGCTTTCTCATTGCTATGCATTCTTTACATTGTCATATTGGATATATACCCATTCTACTTATTTGAATCTTGTCTTTGAAGAGATTTGTAGTAATTTCTGTTAGTTTCCTAAGGTATTAGATCTTTACATATATTTTGTTTCACAAATATTACAATTTAACACCATGAACTCCATGGAGAATGAATTCAACTTTATAATTGACTTTTGATGGCATATGACCAATAAGATAATATATTAATGCATAACTTGAAATTTAAGGAGAAAGAAACCCTAGATCATATTTTTCACTACCTTCAGTTTTATACCATGAAATCTATGAGGAAGAAATTCAACTCTATAACAAACTTTTGAGGGTATACAACAAATAAGATAATATTTTAATGCATAAATTTGAAATATATTGCATGCATTATCAAACTTGGGGAATTTCAAGATAACATATGGTAAGGATTATCCAATTTTAAGATCATTACCTCATGAAAACTTGTAGGGATGAACTTCTAAGCCTTATTAGGGGCCATGGTCAAAATTGTCTCGAGCATTCACACTTCAGACATATTATTACAATATGGAAATGATCATATAATGGGGTATGTGCATTGAAATGTGGTTTCTTTTTTTTTTCCTAAAATCAACAAAAATTGATCTTGGATGAGAAATTCAAGATACCTATGCTCAAAACTCAAGATGTGATAAGAACAAGAAATATAGACGTGCTCAGAATCTAGTTTTTGTTCGTGTAGAAGATTATTGTTATTACTTATTAAGTAATTATGCATGTACTTCAACACTTGGCATTAATCCAACTTAGGTGGCTATGTGGCGACTTGGAGAGTTGTTCAAATTGTTCCAAGGTATGTGGCATGACCTCTTTCTATTTTGGAGGGACAAACTCGCCACCATTATTAGTGTGTATAGGTAGACTTATTATGCGACTCAACCACTTCTCACCTATATGTACAAACATTGTTCATAATATTGATAGTAAGTTCAACTTATTCCAATTTAGTGTCTATCATTTGCTTTGCAATATTCTGTGTTTTCTTCTAACTTTGTAGGGCATGAGATTTCTTGTCCTTATTGACCTATCAAATACTACTGCTCTGTCCAAAAGATCCTCAACTCCAACATGGTATCAGAGTAGGTTTTGGTTGAAGATGTCGGTTCGGTAATAATGCAATAGTTCAAGTTGAAACACTATTTGATAAAATTGATTCTCTGTGTATGCAAAATCTTTGTGTGTTTGAAAGGCGTTTGAAGGCATCGAAGGCTCAAAACTCAGGAGATTAAAGGCATTGGAAAAATATCTATGTGTTTGGAAGGTGTTTGAAGGTTTTGAAGGCTCGAAACCCATGCGAGTGAAGACATTGAAGGCCCCAAAGATGCATTTTTCTCAATTTGTAGGTCGTTCGGCTCGTAGGTAGTGTCCACCAAGTCCGTCGTCCATGCATAAGGTGTTTAGTAGGCACAAAGGAGATTCAGCCCGGTGTGTGTTTGTGGGGCTCATGGTGGCCTGCGACCTATCTAGATGGGCCTGCACCTTGCTCACAAAGATGCCCATTCTCTAGTTTTCTGGGGCAGGTTGGAAAGCGGTCAAGTGATGGCCAACTCAAACTATTTAGAATCACCCCAAACCACTGTGACGGCCGTCAAGTTCGACCATGCCAAGGGGCGCACTATTCACTTGAGAAAGTGGAGATTTCCCGAGGTCACCGTGCACACCAAAGTTAGATAATCAAAAAGGGAAGGTGGGGGTAGAACCACTAAAACTCCTAGCCCCTTGGTCATATGGTGTGGTAGCGCCCAACCAGAATGGGCATAACTCACTCTAATTTTTTCTTGCTTTTTTAATTTTTGAATTGAAAAGCATATGGTGTGGTAGCACCCAATTGGCTTAACTCACTCCAATTTTTTCTTGCTCTTTCAATTTTTTAATTGAAAGGCATGCAGAAATTTCCAAATTATTTTCTCTTGAAAGGCAAATTTTTTAAATTTTTCTAGTGTCAAAAATAGGCAAGAGACAAAATAGAAAAATTGTAATAACTTTTTATAGGCAACTCATATTCCAATGCCTTTTTTTAAAGTGGTTATTTTTCTAAACATGATCCATTAGACATGATTTTGCACTATTGTTATAAGTGTCATTTTTCATTCCAAATTGGTTTAGCCTATGCACTAAAATTATAAAGTGCCAAATATCTAGGGGATAATATTGAATTATGGAGGGTGTCTTGTGTCAACATTTTCTTTCCACACTTCTAAAATTTTGCAACAATGTACTTAAGCATGGATTCAAATTAACATATGAAGCCTCTCACACCATTTAATTATCATGAGTGGAAACTTGATATACAACTTATGCTAAAGAATAAAGGGTTTATAGGGTAATAATGGGTGTTGAAAAAGAACCTACCAGTGTTAAAGATAAATAAAAATGGTTTAACAAATGTGATCAAGCCTTCGGGTTTTTGTGTCTCAATATATCTCGTAAACTACAATTTTATGTAGAAGCAAGGGAAAACACCTAATGAAGTTTGGCTAGCCTTAGAAAAACTTTTTGGGAAGGTAGATGAACTAAGAAGTCATGAGTTAGGGAATGAGCTCATAAGTTTGAGCCCTAGATCCTTTGACACCCTTGAGGATTATTTCACTAAGTTTAAATCATTAGGATTGTAGTTGAAAGAATGTGGGATTGAGAAAAAGAAGGATCAACTTATCCTTTCTATACTTTCCAAATTAGGTCTGACTATTATGTGTTTGTATCTACCTTTTATTCCACCAAAAGGGCTCTTTGAGCCACATGGAAAATGCCTTCATTAGATGACTTCATTATTGACTTGACTAGGGAGAAGGATAAGTTGATACAGGTGAGCACCATGAAGTCTTCTAAACCTTAAGCCCTTATTGTTGGAAATGGGAAAGAACGGGCTTCAAACAACAGAGGGGTTAAACAAAATTATTAAAAGGACAAGGAAACCAAGAAAGATAAGAAATATGAACTCTCCAAATCTAACACTGAAAACTTTTTAAATCAAGGGAAACCTATGAAATAAAAAGTTAAGTGTGCCTATTGCAAGAAACTTGGACATGATGAGCACAAATGTATGAAGAAATAGATTGACCACCTCACTCATCTTCTTGAGAAGAACAATAAAGGGGTCCTCAAGTCTATCAAAGAGTCCTCATCAACTCCAGATACTACTAAGGAAAAAGAAAAAGATAAAACTAAGGGCAAGGTACTTGTTGCATCTACAGTCTCTGAGTTTGGGACATAGATTCTTGATTTTAGAGCTTCCCAACACATGGCTTCTTCACTTATTTTGTTCTCATCATTACAACCTACAGATACATCTAAAATCCTGATGGCTAACAACACTTATATGAGTTTTTGTGGGAAAGGAACTAATGGCATTGGTGAAGGATGTTACACTAATGTCCTTTTCATTCTTGAATTGTCCAACAATAGCCTTTCCATTTATTAGATTACAAATAGTGGGATAGGGAAGGCTGTTGAGTTCACATCAAATTAGGTGAGATGTTGTTGTAGTTGGAAAGGTTGATGATTTCTCTCCTCTTTACACCTTCTCACACTTTGCTCCTGATGATTCCTTCTCTAAAATTCACACTCCTGCATCTAGTGTGGATAGTTCACTGAAGGCTCAACTTGTTCACTTGAACCTTCATGTTGTTAGGACAAGCCTGAAATCTCCTCCACCATCACTTGTTGCTACTTCAGAGTTCTATGTTACTTCCTTGAGAACTTCCATTGATTCCTTGTAGCAAGATATTGATATCAGTTTTCCAAATCATTGGGACACATTTCTACTTGACATCTCTTGCTTGTTTGTAGAATCCCACATTTTGGATCTTGATGGTAGTATTGAGGACATATTCCTTCTCTTTGATGATAGTTCTTTTTCCACTACAAAGTTCAAAGAGGCTTCACTAAGGGCTTCCAATGATTCTTTGTAGCAAGTTTTCACATGGGATTTGGATTATAGCCACATGACATGCATTGATATTCCACACATCATTTCTTTGGATCTTTCTCATCATTAGTTTTCACATGACTTTGAGAGGTCATTTATTTCAGTTAGGTCTGGGATGCTTGATTTGGTTGTGACTCATTTCAGTGTCATCATTGGGAAACATGAGAAGCTTCTAGAACCATACATCCTAATTCCTTCATACATTTCACTTGATTGGGAATTCAATAGTTTGATAGCTCAGGGTTTATATCTTTTGAAAGGAAGAGACACCATTTGTTGTAGAGGGACCTACTAAAGCACTCACCATGTGACATTCTGTGTTGACTTTATTTCTCTTCTTTGTGGAGGCACACATGGGCCCTATCTTGCATGGATTTCAAGACTATCATCTTTAGGTGTTTTGTGTCGTGTCTAGTACACTTCTTTTTTCTCTCTTTTGGAGGAAGTTTTTTCCCACTAGGTTTTCTTCCTTTCTCCAGTTTATGAGAGATTGCATTGTACATGGGTACCTCATCAGACCTATTTATCGGAACCCATCTTTCTTTATGCCCATATAAGCTATTCTTAAGGGGGGTGTTAGTGTATAAGATTATTTTTATTACTTATTAAGTAATTATGCATGTACTTCAACACTTGGCATTAAGCCATCTTAGATGGCTATGTGGTTACTTGGAGAGTTGGTCAAACACTTCCAAGCTATGTGGCGACTTAGAGAATTGGACAAACTCTTCCAATCTATGTGGTGTAACCTCTTGCTTTTTTGGAGGAACAAACTTACCACCACTATTAGTGTGTCTAAGTCAACGTCTTATGTGATTCAACCACTTCTCACCTATATGTACAAACATTATTCTTAATATTGATAGTAAGTTCAGCTTATTCCATTTTTGTGTCTATCATCTGCTTTTAAATATTCTATGTTTTCTTCTAACTCTATATGGCGTGTGATTGCTCGTCCTTCTTGGCCTATCGAATACTAGTGTTTTTCCTAAAAGATCCTCAAATCCAACAGTTTCTAAACTACTATTTTAAAAAAATGGTGGATATTAAGAGGGTCAAATAGGGAAGCCACACAAAGTGTACATTTTTTTGTTAGAAAAACATAACATAGAATACTTGTGCTTCCCCTAAAATTTTGACTTTTTTATATTTCACAAATCTGTTTAGTATAAAGTTAGCTAACATCACATAGTTTATGACAAATATTTTTGCTATTTTTTAATGAATATATGATTTTTTACTAATTTTCAAAGTGGACACATCCTGAAAAATGAAAAATTGTGCAAGTTTCCCCCTTAATTTTGAGAAAATTAATTGAATTTTTTTTTAATGTTTATAGAATGGATTCTAGAAAGTAAAAATGTAATTCATTTCAAATTTGGATGAGTGGATAAAAATGACACCAAAAATCTATACATAGGTTTTCAATGACAAAAGAAGACACTAACAAAAGAAATTGAAGATCAAAACCTTAATGTATTCAAAACATAGAAAAAATTACATGGTTAGAACTTGGGTAAGAGAGATCTTGACATTATTGTAGTTTTTTTTAGAATAGTGTCTTAAAACATGCAAACTTGATGGAGAGCACACTCAAAATTTACTTATTTTTCATGTTTTATGCAAAACACATATTTGGACACCTTACATGTAGGCCCAACACTGTGGTTTGGATACCCAATCCAAATCCAAGCCTAAGGGTGGGATTCCAAATAATTTCAAATGAAATGCATGCACACTATAACATGCATGCATTGTAAATTTTAAAACTAGGGTTTGTTTGTGTGTTTTTAAGGCACATATAACACAAGCATGTTATAATGTACTCATGTTATGGTTTGGGATTTCTAAGCCATTCCAAGCCATAATTTTAGCATGTTATTATGGCTCAAGATTTTTGGACCATCTCAGGCCATAACACTAGTGAATTATAACATGCTCACGTTATGTTTTATTTTGTATCAAAATGGCTTTTTGCCACTTTTTAGCACCCCATCTTGGTGCACATACCCAATGACTAACATAATGCTAAAAGGTTGGGACAATCACTCTCACTATAGTAAATGTGTAGTAAATACAAATGATGTGATTAATTTTGCATAGATCAAGGACCCACAATATAGTTGAACAAGAAAGGGGAAATTGAAAACATTAAACCTTAGCAAAAATTCTTCAAAATAATCACATCTATAAATTTTCTTATAGTTATGTTAAAATTATTTAATTGTGGTTGTTAAGGGCATGGTGTGCTAGTTAAGTCATGGTGTTGTTATGGTGGCCACTAGTGTTCAAAACCCCATTGAGCTAGTGGGATTGTGGGCTTTGTGCCAAAATTGGACTGTTGTGTGTTGCCAATTTGAACAATGGTTTGGTTGGGGATATGAACCCCCTATTTGTGGACCTACCGACTATGCCATTATATGCCTAAGTTTAACAATAAAAAATACTTTAATTGTGGAAAGTAAATTGACTTTTATGTTTAGATATTTGTTTAGTTTGAAAGTATTTTTTTAACTTGTATTAATGAGT
Organism: Cunninghamia lanceolata; assembly: GCA_027924645.1. NCBI lineage: Eukaryota > Viridiplantae > Streptophyta > Pinopsida > Cupressales > Cupressaceae > Cunninghamia > Cunninghamia lanceolata. The sequence continues at coordinate 1,023,682 of BSBN01000144.1, read as the reverse complement.
ATTAATATATTTGTACCTTTATGTGTTCCACATGCACATTATCGTGAAATTTGTAGTAATTAATGCATTCATCTCTAGTGTATTCTTGGACCTACTACTTGAGTAGGGTTCACTTACTTCAACATTATGTGGTTCAACAATTAAATTGTCAATGGTAATTTCAAAGTGGTATGATGAGACTTGAACAGGTCTAGCACCATTTACTATCAACGAGACAATTCCACCAATCCTTCTATTTCCTAATCCATGCACAAAAATGATAAAATAATCATCGTATTTAAAAGGAAAAAATGATTAACCATTGAATCACAAGATGTTTAACAATAACTAGTAACTTTCACAATAAATTGGTAAAAAATATGACTCATTTGAATGGCCATGTACACATTTGATGGGTGTAAAGTTTAAAATTCTTTGTTAGTAAGGGAGTGAAAAAATTGGGCATGCAAAATATGATATTTTCATCTATAAAAATATGCACTAGATACATATGCTAGTTGTTATGGAGTAAAAAGTTTCCCTGTGCATTTTTACATCCTAGTTTAGCTCTTAGGTCCCCATGTTTACACTTTGCGAGCTTAATACTAATCCCAGAGCAATTTCCCTTGAAACCCATGTCAAATGGGGCTAAGGGGACCATTCTAAATCCTTAAACATGACCAAAATAAGCCTTGCGACTTGGGCGTCCGCGCTCAAGTCCAGCCTAATTTGTTGGGATGAAATTTAAAGTGTGTTAGCTTGGGCCCTTTCAAAAGGTTTCCCTATGTTGACCTTTTCAATTTAAATTATGAATGTTAGCGGGACAACATATATAAGTGAGTTTATGAATTCATTTTACACCTAGATGGATAATGCGAACTTGTGATATTGAGCAAAGAGATTTCAAGGCCTTCATTGTGTGTCAAAGCAGGATTGTGTTGTTATTGTGTTTGTTTGTTGTAGATTTGGCTTCATCAATCCATTTCCTCATGATTTGAAGGATCTTCATCTTGGTGAGGGCTTCACCTCTAAGGTGACATCAATTTGTGTTTCAATCTTCATTTCATCATTAGATTTGGCCTCTGCCCTTCTTGGGCACACACTCTATCTAACAACAGTGTTGGATAACTTGAATGTCCTTTCAGGGCTTAATCAAGGCAAACTCCTAAACACCACAACCCTCAACCCCCTTTCTTTGTGATTGCAGGTTACAGGTGCAGGAGTTGAAAAACTATAGATGCAGAGACGCAGTTTGAAGGATAAGGATTCGGGATCTGGAAGCAATTTGTTGATATTCCTCTCTCCTGGACTAGGGCGCCCACCCCGTAGTCCTCCCGACATGCTTGACCCCGAACTCAAGAATTGGATACAGTCTAACACATCTCTTTTCTTCGGATCTATAGAAAAATTGCCCTATTGGACTTGGGCGCCTGCCCCATAGTCCTGCAAAGTTTCTGTTTCTAAAAATTGAACTGCTGGTATGTTTTTTATCATCCCTAAGTATCTTCCTGTATGGTTTCCTGTAGCATCCTATCCGTTTGTACCTGATTGCATTATAATTAGGGTTTGAGGCTTATTCGATCTAGGGTTTGACAAATCTCTTAATCTAATCTATCTTTTCATATCATTCATGAGTACACAAACCTGTAGCCGAGTCCTCATTCATTTGTAATGACTTGACTCAATTTTTGTCCTTGGATGTTATTGTGAAAGGAGAGTTTGATTTGATATACTTAACACTATCCACCATCTTCCCACTTTTCATACATAACAATAGCATAGATATATTAAATACATCTATATAAAAGACACTTAAAATGATTGGATTTGTAACATAAGTTTAATAGGTGCCTCAAAATTAATGCCTTTGAGCAATTTTAGATAGATGTATGCAATATATTTATGCAATATATTAAGTTTTTACAACTGAACTTAATGAAGGTATGACTTAGATAGATGTATTTAATATGCTTATCTATGTTAATCTATTAAGTTTTTTTTATCCACTCCATTAAAACCCCTTCTACGATTATATCATAAAAACAGTCCAACTTCAATGTAGTGTCAGCACTACGCATGATGCAGGACGAGCACGGCTGGTCACATTTATACCACCGCTCCTAAATTCTCAATTCACTGGATGACCACATAAAACCAAGATTCTTTGCACCAGTGCTTTTGTCGGTGAGTTAAATGAATGGTTGACGTGAACTCTAGAAGAAATCAGAATTACCTAGATGCTTCAAATGAAATATCATACACTGCCGTACTCTGATCTCACGTACGTTCAGAGACAGATGTCAAGTTTTGCTAAATTCAAATTGCAAATTCACTGTTAACGCAAACGCGAGGTACACAATACGAATGATCAATCCTCATCATTTCTTATTTTTTCACACGGTGCTTTGATAACCCTAACTTTTCTCTGAAACTTCTCTTTGTACTTGTCTTAATACCGTCCAACAAACCAAATCCGTGTCATAAATTTATGGGGCTCTACAATGATTAATACCACCCACCTTCTAATAACGAACTTGTGTTAAACATGGGCATAATTCGGAGTATCACAGCCACTCTTTGTGCTCTATATATGAGCATAATCTTTCATTATTGTGCAATTCTCTTGGCTTCCTTTCCTTGTTATTATTGCAAAGTTTTGTTTCTGTAATCAATCCGAATATGGAAATTGAAAGAGGTGACATTATAGAAGATGAGCATGGGAATGCGAAGTTAATGAGACATGGAAGGGGGAAAATTGCTCCGAGGGGTTGTGTAGCAGTTTATGTGGGCGAGCAAGAGCAGAAGGAGCGCTTCATCATTCCCATACATCATCTGCATCATCCATTCTTTGCAGAGCTGTTGGAGGAAGCAGAGGCGGCCTTTGGATTCGATCACAATGGTCCTCTCCAAATTCCGTGCAATGTGGATCGTTTCAAGAAACTTGAAAGGATGATTCGCAAAGGTCAAGCAAACCCTTCTTATTAAAGATAATTTTCATTTCCAAGGTGACATTTTAACTGTGGAAAGCAGTTTGAATGTATGTCAAAGAATGTCTGCGTGACGAATATAGAGAAGGACGATGTTTATAGCAGCCTTTATTCGCCTTAGTCCAAACTGGGCTATATACACATTTAAATATGTATTAGTTGTAAAATATTTACTGATAAATAAGCAAAAGGCAAGTTTTATCTACAACAGACTGTGTCTTGACAGTTGATACGAAATATCCATGTGTTGTCACGACATAGTTTTCAAATGCTTCAGAGCAATCGAATATTTTTTCAACTTTCATTTCTTGATGCATGATCATATTAATTGTTGGAAATGGAAACGGATATGGATCCTTTTATAGTGTTTCAAATATGAGGCATACATATCCTACCCCCTATAGGATTTGAACTTGTGACCTCTCTTTCAAGAGGGCAAGTTTTTCACCAACAGGCCAACTCAGACTGTATTGTTGATAGATTGTTTAACAGTGCGTGTCGTAAATGTCCTGGGTCATTTAATAATGTCCGAGTGACGATTATTTTTTCAACTTCCATTCCTTGATGCATAATCATAGTAATTGTTGACTAGAATGTTCTATTAAATGCAGGGTGTTAATATTGCAAAACATTTGGTGCAAATTTGGTTTGGCATGCCAATTTTGTGCCCAAATCATAATACAACAGTTTCGAATAGGACTAAAATGGTATAGTTAATTTTGTTCAATTACCTAGCATTATTCTACAATAATGCACCCTTACTAATAGTTCACCACCCTTGCTAATAGTTCACCGTAAAGTGTTGGTCCTCTGTTGTTTACACACTCTATTTAAATGTCATCCATTTCAATGGTTAAATAAGCAATAGCAATTTTACACCTCATCTACAATAAAAAGTGGTAAATATTTGTTCTATTTTTATTGGTCAAAATTGACCTTCATTGTTGAAGTGGATGATTTTTAAGAATAACCTTGTTTATGTGTTGGAGTATTGTAATTTCTCTCATAATGATAATTAACTAGCATAAATTAAAAGGCAATTGTAATTAGTAGTTTCTAGAAGAAAGAGGAAAACTAGTAAGATACTTAGAAAAGATGGCTCTAAATGAAGCTAGACAAGTTGAAAGGTTCTAGAATAGACCAAATAAAGATTAGAAGGTTCAAGAAAGGCAAAATCATTTAATGCAATATACTAGTATCATGTTGTGAAGACCTCTATAAATTAAGACATCTTATAACAATTTTGATTATCAAACAATAAATTGTTGATTGCTGTAGCATTCTTATTCTGGACAATTTCGTATTTGTTTTTCATATTTTGTGTTGCACCCATCACATCCACCACCAACAAAGTGGTATCAAGTTAGATCTTGTATCGAAGGTGTATTGTTAGAAGATTGGAGTGCAAGGTGATTTTGTTTGCAAGAGCTAAAGATCGAGGGTTTGTAAAGAATTCCTCAGAAGAGATCATACGTTGCCAGCAGAGCTAGGCAGAAAGAAGTCCGCACCCACTAAGGAAACTCAAAAGAGAGGCAAAAGTTGTTGCAAGAAAAATCCAAAAGAAGTCGCATCTATCTGCATTAGCCACCAGACTAGAGAAGAAAGATATGATGCCACCCACCAAATCAGTTTGATATCGCAGAGTTTCATTGCCAAAGGAATCGCTAGAAGGAAATGAGACTATTTAGTCTCTAAGGAAGCCATCTATTATAAAGCCACATAGAAGGAAGTTGCCAAACTCAACCCGTCTGAAGGACAAATTGGGATAAAAACTGCCCATTTGAGGTCGTTGTTTTCCATTAGAGAAGTATTTTTTTAAAAAGAAAGGCCACAGAAGGATTGGAGCTGCGAGTTCAAAAGAAGAGTCTGAAGACTGTTGTAGTAGAGAAGTTGCCAAAAGGCTAGATCACAACATTATTTTTGAAAGGGAGCATTTTTTATAAAGACTATCTCTGTAGCAAGGATCATCCAATTTTGAAGAACCTGCCATAGCAGAAGATCTGATTGATTTGCAAATAAGTTTAAAGGAAATTACACTGGAGTTTTGATCACTGAAGGAGATCATTGAAGAAAGATTGCAAAGTCTGAAGACATCACAGAATAAAGGAGTGAAGGCACATGAATTTGCCAACATTAATTGTCATAATCAACATCAATAAGCAAATATATGAATCTAGATTTGTATTAGCAGATCAGTTTGTAGTCAAGTGCAGTAGCACTAGGTAAATTTATTTATTTTTGAAAATGGCAAAAAATGGTAAAAGAGTGTTAAAAGAAAGAAAATGAAAGTTTAATGGTTGAAAAGGATTTATTAGAAGAAGAACTAGTGAAAGTTAAAAGAGAAATTGGTAAAAGTTAAAAAGAAAAATACAGAATTGGAAGAAAAGTTGAAATGGTTTGATAAGGTTAAAAAGAAGAATGAATAATTGGAAGAAATTTTGAAGAGGTTTGAAAAGAAAAATAGTTCACAAAATGATGAAATATCAAAATTGAAAGAACAAAATAATCACTTAGATCAATTACTTGCAACATGTTTTAAGGAAAATGAGTGTCTAATGTATAAGCCTTCATTATGTGATGATTTGTATGATGTTCTAAGAGCACTAGATGCTTTGATTAATATAATTTCTTTAGAAAATGAGTGTAAGGTTTAAGATAACAAGTTGTTTAAATATCCAAATCTTGTTAGTTGTGATGATAATGATAGAATGTGTAAAGAATGTTAGTTTTAAGATAATGAAAAGAATGGGTTATGAAGAAAAAGGTTTGGGAAAGTATCGACAAGGAATTAGAGAGTCCATTGAACCAAGAGTGAAGCCAAAGAATGAAGGTATTGATGAGTCTCGAATGTTGTAACTTATCCTCGTTCATTTGAATATATTGTTGTATGAGGTCTCTTTGTTGGAACACCCTAAGAGTGTGTTCTTACTCTTCTATGGTTTATTGTACGTGTTGTGATTTGGGGTGGATTTCATCTATCTCTTTGAGAATACCCTTGATCCAATTTCCTCTAATCCCTAGGCACATCAAATGCTTGGAAGAGAGTTTGTTGACTAAGTGTTGACCTAGTTTGACTATCATTAACTTTGACTTGAGCTCAAAGGTTCTTTTTCTTTTGTTTGAATGTTGAATGTGAAATGTACCTTGTGATGGAATCAAGGGTTTGAGCTTGTTTAATTTGACATGTACCTCATGATGGAATTGAGGGTTTTTCTCTAAGTTTCCTAATATTTTGTGTTTTTGTATGAATGCAACTAATATGAATGCGAAACACTTTTAGTTCCTTGGCCAATTTGAATGATAATAGTGATCTAATTAGCTAGAAATTAAAAAATGAAATGTAATTAATATGATTTTTCAAATGCATTTACTCCTATGTTTTTGCACTATTTTGTGAGATGATTCCTAGATCTAATTTAGGAGTTGAAATACTTAAATGAAATGTAATCTACGAATTGCAATGAATCTAATCTAAAAAATGTTAATCTAATTAAATTAAAGAAAATGCTATCAAGGAAATAGAAATTCAAATATTATTTATCCAAGAGCAGGAGTGTGATTTAATTAACTATGAAAGCATGAAAAACTTGGATTCTGTTTGGCACATGAGCTTAGCGTATCTTCTAGATTCTCTCATTAAGAGTGTATTTTATCCAGTCTACTCAAGAATCACTTAATCTCTCTTCCTCCTCCAACACACAAAAAGATTCTACAAAATAATCATTCAACACCTCATTAATGTGCATATCATCAAGTGCTTGGCCATTCCACAAAAGAATGTTGAGCCTTGGGTGACAAATTTCAACAACTTCAAACATAGCATGGGTCTAGCACTTTTCACCACACTTGATGTAGTCCCTATAGCACCTTGTTCTCCATCCATTTTATAATAGACAAGTTGGGGGAGGACAATTTGTTATAGACCGACTCACAAGTGTGGTCCCTCCTCATTTGTGTTATGCATGTACATACTATTATCCTTGTATTGTGATGTTTTGTTGATTTTTAATTCTCCCTTGGCACCCTTGTTAGCACAAAGGTACAAGGATAAAGAACACATTGTGTCATTCCTCTATATGTATCTTCCTTCTTCTATATGTCGTGATGTACAATTTAACTATTTTCTTGGATGATTTAGCATCATTTCATTATTCAATTGTTATTGTCATGTGATCTTTCTTCCATCATCCTCATATTTATATGGCACCTTGTTGCAATGCTCGACATCATACCATGACTACACAAGCCATTGTGTATCATTCTTGCAAGCATCGCCTTGGTTTGCTCATCATGGGGGCAACCCCTTGTGGTGATGTAGTTTTTGAGAGCACATATCATTTGGGCATGTGATTTTAGAAAGCTCTCATGCCTATTTATATTTCTTCCTTATTCTACCTTAAAGGCAATTGCTCTTTGAAGGAGTAAGCAATCGCTTTAAGGTGGGGGCGTATATCATGATATTCACTTTGTTATACACCACACAGCTAGTCTCATTTAATTATATTTGAAGCATCTTTCCATATATAGAAATTTCTCTTGGAAAGTGCTTAGAGGCAAGATCTTGAGTCTATCTTGCTTTCCATGGTTGAAGTCTTGAGAAGGGTAACTGTGCCACTAACTAGATTTTGGCTTGAGTACCTACATCATCACGATTAGGTTAAGTCACTTTGTCTTCTTATTCTGCAAGACCTTGTCTAAATCCTCTTGTGGGAATCTTCTATGCTCTTAGGCTTCACAATGGTACTCACACTAGAATCTATCATATAATTATGCAATAACTTTTTACCAAAAATTACTCTCAAGTAAAATGGTATAAGCTTGGTTTTACTTACCTCAGCACTGGTATTAAGAAGAGCAACAGGATGTTGATTTCACACCATATTTTAAGATTCAGTTACTTTTTCTTTAGTGCTAGTAGCAACCTAGACTATTGAGGTTAGTTCTTCTTACCTTTTTAGAGCTTCTTGAAGTAATGACTTTTGTTCAGGGATAGATAACACAACCCATATGGATATGTTAGTTGGTGCTCTCTTTAATTAGTCCACCACATTCAATGACATGTCAACATGAGGTTTAGAAACATTGCCTTGATATTTTGACCTTTCAACTTAAAATTTAGGAGGTCTAAGATTTTGTCCTGGTAGAGGGTCATTTCCTCTCCTTTGTATCACCAAATTGAAATTATGCACAATAGGAGTCCTTTTGAAAGTTAGCTCTAGGTGTATCCTTGCATCTAGGTTCTCCACTATTCGTCTTTTCAACCAAGTTTAGTAATCAGATTGCACTTGTGGAGCCTTAGAGGTGGATGGATCATTTGCAAAAAATGGCTTCTTCCTCTTCTACCTAGGAGAATAATGAATGTTCAAAAATAATTCCCTCTTCTTTTTCAAGGGACATCCCTTGCATTTGTGCTACTAATACCATATTTTGTGCCCCTGATGACTGATATAGGGGTTTCCCTACTTGAGCCTCTCCTTGAATACCTCACCATCTTTGTTCTGCTATCTTTTGTTGTAGATTAACCCTCAGACAAGCTTTAGGTGTATGAGCATCATTACAGGGAAAACACCATGTGTTAGAGTTGTCAACAATATTATTTTCCCCAAAACTAGGTCTCACTGGATTAGGTGTGATTTTTTGTATGGGGGTGGTACCTGCAAAATTTGGTTCAACACTTGCAACTAGGAAAGACTTGCCCCTTGCAGGTTTTGATACCTGCTCAATTGGTACTAAGGCCTTTGCCCTGTAAGTACCAAAATCATGCACAACCTCCACAAGGACCCCGATGATGACTCACAATCCTTGTCATGTACATGTAAATGTTGAATAATGCCCTCTTAATAGTGATACTCTTGGTGGCATGTGGTTTCTTCTTCCTTTTTTGTTTCCCCTTCGTCTTGTTAACCCTTTTTGTTACACTTAGGGCACACAACTGAGAGGGGGGGGTGAATCAGTTGTATAAAACTTTCTTCTGATTAAACACTTAACTCCACTTTGCAATTCAGTAGTATAATAATAAATCAAACATGGAAACACAATGCAACAAATTAAGAGCAGAAACATATTAACACATGAGACACCAAGATTTTGATGTGGAAAACCTGGTTAAGAGAAAAACCACAGGGTGATTAACCCAAGATTTTATTCTCTGTTAGAAGAATAGAAAGAACAAAATGGCACATGCCAATTAGGGCTCACTGCCCGAGCACACTACTCACAAGAGGCTCACTGCCTACAAGAGACACACTGTCTACAAAGAAATGCGTATCACCTACTTGAACTAGAAAATAGCATCTTCACCATGCTTGAATCAGTTCCATTTAAGCCCAATAATTCTGCCCTACCTTTCGCTCTTCTCCTCACCACCACACTCTCATCTCTAAAAGGACAACTTTGAAATGACTTCACAATCCCTTCTTTATACAAGACATAAACTTAGGAATGATCATCTAAGTCGGCAAACATCAACAAGAACATCCGTAGGATGTGTAACTCATCCGGTCAGCCAATCTCAGAAAGAACACCATTATCTGGAAGTTATTTCTCAATTGCGAGCTCCAGCTTCAATACGGACCACCAACATGAACTGGACATGATCCAAAGACCTCCACAAGCTTACTTGAGTCACCAAGAACATCCACACTTCATCTGCTTACTGAACTCCTTCTCTCCTTCATCCAGAACCTCAAGAACACAGTCTGTCATTACTGTCACAAAGGAATAGATGCTTGTGGACCTTCAAACCATGAACCAATTGAGTTGACACTTCACAAAGACTTCCTCAACACTTCCTAAAATCTACAGAACAGGACAATGCATTTTTGGATCTCACCGGACCTATCTGTATCACTCTGTCACCATTGAGCATCTACTGGAACCGGTTTTACTTGAGCGGCCACAACTTCTTCAGACCTTCATGCGGACCTTTGAAATCTCTATTGGACCACCTTAAGACACATATCTAAAATCTTTTAAACTACATCCTCTGATCCTCATCCTATCTTAGACTTTTACCTTACTGTCATCACTGTTCTTTACTGTTCCTGATTGAGGCTAATTTTCTTAATATCCTTAGCACACAGCTCATCCAATCCTTATCATTAATGCAACAAGAGTATGTTGACATCAATGACAACACTGGTTAGGTCCATACTTGCAACAATCTCCCCCTTTGTCATTGATGGCAACATATGATGTGAAAAACCATCAAGACAAGAACTTCTCCTTACTGTCACAACTCCCCCTATCAGCAACAACCATTCACATGTCTTCTCTCCCTTTACTACTCCCCCTTTGATCAGCAACCACTTGTTTTTCACATGTCTTCTCTCCCCCTTTGACATGATCAATGGCAAAGGGCACAAACTTGCAATTCCAACACTTCAGAATCATACCTGCTGCTCCCCCTAAGTAGCAGCTCCCCATCATCAATCCGGATCACAAGATATGACTGTGGTATCCACCAGACTGATGCACCTCAGTACACCTTAGTTCATCACCGGAGGGGCAATGACCCCTAACTTCTCCCTGAGATACTCAAAAGAATCCTTAGGTAGAGGTTTAGTAAAGATATCTGCAATATGATCCTTGGAAGGTACAAACTCCATGTTGTCACATGAAATTGCACCCTGCTTGGAAGCATTCCAAGCATTCCAATGATACAATGGGAATGATCTCTAAGTGTGGGACTTTGCTAAATGAGATCAGACCTCCGGAGAAGGCTGGCTTCCTTACTTGATTATCACCTAAAACTACTGAACTTTGGGGAAAAGGGAGAAGTAAAACTTTAAAAATGAAGATTAAAACTTGAAAACAAAGGGTGATGCACCAGATAGATTAAAAGAGACTTTCACAACACTGAGAAAATGCACAATATGATCAGATATAGCAAATAAACATACACAGATTCAAATGACCCTAGCAGAGGCAAAAAGTAATATGATTGAGAGGAATAAAAGAAATTCACAGACAATCATATGCAGATTTACACAGAACTAGAAAATTAGCAAAGGAGGTAAAATAACTTGCATATATCTAATGAAAGGCAAGGTTACAATATATGAAAATTCTGTTTGGAAATAGAAAGACCAAAATACCAAAAATTTCCAACCCTATTTCCATCATATGAATGCATATATATAGCATTCCAAACTAGCCTAGGTTAGTTACAAAATTTGCTCTCAGAGCTGTCTTAGTAAATATCTACATTAGTGATTGTCTAGCCATAGGAGTTATGGCGCGAAATATCTGGCACTGGGTAGATAGAAGATATTTTCAAGTCTTCAATGCAAGCTGGTTACTCATCGATCTGCAGCAATGCATAAGTGGGAGATATTTTGATCATGAATGCGAGCAGCTTCTATTACCTACATAAATCAATGCGAAAAATATCTACAACCTGCCCCAAAAGTCGCTGAAATGTCCAGTCGCCCAAGACATACAAATCCAGACCTGAAAATGGATAGTGCCAAAAAAAACTCCTAAAAAGCCAGCCAAAAGAAAAAGGGGAAAAAAACATGCATCTTTGCCTCTTACATCATGTCAAAATTCGCTAAGATGGAGGAGATATAGGAGGTCAAAGTTTCGGTCAACCGCATGTATATATCACTTTGCATCTGTGTGTATATCGCTTGCATTTGCCGCCTGAATTGACATTCAAAAATCTTCTCTGCAACTCCTTTGTATATGTATGGCGCTTTGTGTATCGGGCTTGTACATGCCTTGTATTTTCAAATTTGCATATACATAAAATTCCCTTGTATGTGCGGGCCCCACCTCTTGTATGTTAACTTGCATCTAGTCTTGCATATGAAAATATACAAGAAAACATACAAGTAGAAGATACATACAAAGTGATTATACCTTGGTAGACCCCACCATTTGTATCTCCTCCTCTGAATATGCAAACATACAAGCCGCGGACCCCAAAATGACTATTAGCTGTATTTGATTGTTCTGTCGGGTCCGGCTTGTATCATTTTTCCTTGTACATCTCTTTGTATATGCAAATATACAAAGCACCTATACATATACAATCCGGACTTGGCGCCGCATACGCCAGAATTTACCTCTGTATCGAGCCCGGCTTGCATATCCCTTTGTACCTTTGACTTGTATATCATAATATACAATCGCCCACATACATGCAAGCCACGGACTCAGTGCTGCATTCAACCAAAATGCATATCCATTTGAAATCTGGCTTCCATATTTACTCGGTATCATTCACTTGTATGTGCAAAATATACAAGCCGCAAATATACAATGCACTGCTCATGACATACATTGCTCTTTATATATACACACTTGAATGTTTGGCCCCTTGTATATTATACCTGCATCTTTTCTATCTATGTCGCCAATATACAAAGGCCCTTGTATATTTTGGACCACACTTCTTGTACATTTGGCCTTGTATATTCACTTGTATGTTTCAATTGTATGCGCAAACATATAATATGAAATATACATTCCCTTTTGTATGTGCGCTGATGTACATTCCACTGTAGCTGATGCATATTATCTTTGTATATTGGCTTGTATGTGTGGACATACAAGCCTACATACATTCTACTGTTCATGCTTACTTGTATCTTAGGCGAAGGTCCCTTGTATATTCCATTGATATACATTGCAAAATGTACATTCACCCTTGTATCTTCCAACATACAATCCACCTTGTATGTGTGCGAGCCCCATCTCTTGTATCTCGGCGGCGATATACAAACACCCTTGTATGTTTGGCCTTTGTATATTGACTTGTATATCCAAATATATAACCCGATATACATAGGCCAAACATACAAGCGGGAATCTTGAAAAATATTCCTGCGATGTATAACCCGACATGCATATTTCCTTGTATATTTCAATACATTGCCGATATACAAGCAAAAAAACTTTGTATATAGCCTTTGCATATTTCCTTGTATGTACAAAGGCGAATGTATATTTTCTTTGTACATTCAAAATATATACAAAAACAAGCTCTAAAAAATAAGAAAATCCCAGCGATAGAAAATACTTGAGGCCAAAAGATTTCTGGGTTTGTCTGGGTTTTCTTGAAGGAATCTTTAGGCAGGATCTTGGGATTTTTCAACCAAGCATGCATGAGTACTTGGAAGATTTAAGCTTTGTATGGGCATTCTCCAAAGGATTTTCAAGAAAATGCAAGGTGAACTATTTGGCTCTGGGCAGAGGTAAAATATGTCAACATTTTTGGCAACCTCTATGGAATGTTTGCCTGCTAAACAAAAAATGACCAATGGCCTTAAATATCCATTGGGTATGGAGTCAAGCCTAAATCATGCTGGAAGATTGAAACCTGCCCTCAAAACACAAAAAGGGAAAAGGCTTGCATTCTCCTAATGACAATGCAGCCTGTGCAAAAGTACTTAGGGGAAACAAAAAATCTAACTAAGGTGCAACAACACTTATTGAAAACATAGAGACCTAATCTACTAATTTACAAGACACTCATACCTCAAAACACCTCTTCAAGTGTATCCCATTGACCGGGATAGGCAAATTTTGTCCATTCATGCTTGATAACTGAAATGCATTGTGCTCCCTGCATTCAGTAATGAGAAATGGGCCACTCCACATGCTATCAAACTTGGAATGCTTTCCTGGTCTGCCTTTTGATTCATCCCATTTAAGCACCATATCACCCATTCTAAAATTTCTCAGGGTGGCCTTTTTGTCAAAATTTCTTTTTGTTTGAGACTAATGATACTCCATGGTCTTCATGGCTTTATCTCTGCTTTCTTCAAGTTCCATCAGTTGAGCATATCTGACAGCCATGGGATCTCCTGCTTCAAACATTTCCAGCTGATTCATAATGTCTAGGGCTAGTAGCTCCATAGATATAGGCAATCTTAGCTCTTTTCCATACACTAGCAGATATGGAGAGTTCCCAATAGACCTTTTAGGAGTTATTCTATCTGCCCATAGGGCAAATTTCAAATTAGTGTGTCAGGTCCTCTTGTTATCCTCCATTGATCTTTTAATAATCCTTATGAGATTTTTGTTTGTAGATTCAGTCAAACCATTACCCTGTGGGTAATAATTTGATGAAGTATTCAGATAGATCCCATTCTTAACAGCCCAGTCAGTTATTTTCAATCCTACAAAGGCCAAAGCATTGTCTGAGATAATAGACTCAGGCACTCCAAATCTGGAAACCAAATCATGATAGAAATTTAAAACAACACTTTAATTGGATTCCTTCAGAGCCACTGCTTCAGTCCACCTTGTGAAATAATCTATAGCTTTAAGTATCCACCTATGGCCTGCACTTGATGGTGGGTTAATAGGACCTATAAAATCAATGCCCCATCTCATAAAGGGCTGCTCTACCTGAATTGACTGCAAAGGTAAAGCTGGCAGCCTTTCTTTGCCGGTGAAGATGACACACTTTTTACATTTTCTAGCCCATGCATGGGCATCCTTAAATAAGTTGGGCTAATAATAGCCAGCTCTCATTACTTTCCAAGTAGTAGTCCTTGGGGCAAATGACCCCTTGCTATTCCATCATGAAACTCATGAAGTACTTTATCAGTCTGATCATAATCAATGCATCTTAGCAATACACCATTAAAATCCTTTCTGAAAAGGATGCCATTTATTAAAACATATGGAATGGATTGTAGTCTAAAATACCTTCTTCTGGTTCTATTTAGACCTACTGGACATTTATCAGTTTGCAAAAATTAAGTCATGTCGTTTACCCAACTGGCTCCTACTGTTGTTGTATCATTCTGATGCTCTTCTTCAATAGTCAGAAGCACCTCCTCTTCTTTTTCTATTTCACTCTTTGAACTGGTAGTAAGTTGTTCACTGAGTCCCCTGCCTCTGACAAGCTTGGTTATCTTGATCTCTATGTCATATTCCATGACTTTGGTGATCCAACCAGCGCTTTTCTCATTCACATCTTTACTCAACAGGAACTCCTTCACACTGTGATGAGTGACCATCAAGTGTATCTTGTTATTAGAAACAAGATGTCTGAACTTCTTAAGGTTCCTTCTCACTGCCAGGACATGTTTTTCCACGAAGCTATATCGTTGCTCATACTCTTCTAGCCCCTGGCTAAAGAAGGCGATTGGTTGCTCAAAACCCTCACTCTGCTGCTGTACCAAAATCACAGAGATGGTATCCAGGCCGCCATAAGCATACAAGATAAAGCCTTTGGAGAAGTCAGGGTTTACCAGAGTTGGTGCAGCCGCTAATGCCTCCTTTATGGACTGGAAGCTATGTTTGGCCTCCTTCATCCAACTGAAGACTATGTTCTTCTTCAACATAGACGTCAAAGGCTTCAATAGATTTGCAATATCGGGGATAAATCTTCACAGAAAGTTAATTCTGCCAATAAAACTTTGCAGTCCCCTTTTGTGGCTGGGTAAAGGTAGCTCTAGAATAGCTCTTACCCTTTAAGGATCAATGGTAATGCCTTCCTTTGATACAACATGCCCTAACAGCTTGCTTTCATGCACAACAAATATGCATTTCCTAGGATTGAGAGATATCCTGAATTCTTTGCATCTTTCAAATACCAACCTTAGATGAGATAAATGCTCAGATGCATTCTTGGAAAAAACTGTGATATCATCAAGATATACCAGTACCAATTTATACATCAAACCCTTAAAGGCCATATCCATGGCTCTCTGAAAAGTAGAACTAGCATTTGAGAGGCTGAAAGGCATCCTTCTGTAGGCCATGGTGCCCCACTTGGTGGTGAAAGCAGTCTTGAACTGATCCTCCTCCTTGAATAACACCTGATTGTAACCAGAAAATCTATCAAGCAAAGAAAATCTTTCTGAGCCAGCTACCACCTGCAAAATTTGCTCCATTGAGGGCAATGGGTAGTGATCTTTTAGGGAGGCTCTATTGAGGTCTCTGAAGTCGACACATAGCCTAATCTCTCCATTTTTTTTTCTTACAAGGACAAGGTTGGAGACCCAAGAAGTGTGCTTGATTGGAAAAATGATTTTCCCTTCAATTAACTTGGTCAATTCTTTAATCATCAGGGGCTCTAACTTTGGATTTAGAGGGCTTTGCTTCTGCCTCACAGGTTTAGTATCTGGTTCTAACTCTATGGTATGCTGGGCAATATGAGGATCAAATCCCTTCAAATCTGAATAGTCCCAAGCAAACACATCTTCAAATTCTTGACAGAGAGCAATAAAAGATCTTATGTCCTCAGCTGAGTAGATTTTACCGATTTAAGAAGCTTACCTTCAAAAATCTCCAGCTCTTCATAATGCTCTTCTTTAACCTGCATGCTAATCTTGCTTTTCTTCAGTTGATCATCTGTACTAAAAATAGATTCCAAGGTTACCAATCCCTTGGGCAGCTTGTTTGTTCTCAACTGAACAATTTGATCATTGCCATATTACTGTTTAAGCTTATCCTGATTTATCATAGAAAATTCATCTTCCTCCAACAAGAAGCGCAGGATCTGCTCATCACTTTCAAAAACTTGCCAATAAATATTATTATCAGGGATAGAGGGCATATCCACTATTTTTACATGAGGTTGTACCTTCCCCTTTTGAATGTCACTAGGGATGTCAAACTGAGCCCCAATTGTAGTTAACCTATCAGCATGGGAGTTCTGATTTCTTGGAATGGAAATCAAATTAAAAGCATCAAATTCTTCAATCATGTCCCACACCCTATGTTTGTAGCATTTTAGAACATCATTTTTTGTAAGATGCAGTCCTCTTACCTGATTTACAATGAGCTCACTGTCCCCATACACCTGCAGACATCCTATTTTCCTCTTTCTTGCCCACTACAAACCTTGAATCAATCCTTCATATTCAGCAGTGTTGTTTGTACACGCAAAGGCAAAACGGAAAGAAGAAAAATATTTTTCACCTTGTGGCAACACCAGCATTGCACCACCACTGGATCCATTTCTACTCCTAGAGCCATCAAAATACATTTTCCACACCCCATTTTGCTGCTCTGTCTACAATTCTGCATCCTTCACAAGATTTGGTATTGCTGTTTCAGGTTCATGAAGTATGTAAACCCCATACCAGTTTCTTGGATGTGTCCCTCAGGATCATCTACAACATTTTCTGAGGACCACTCCCTTAAGAGTACCTCTGGTATGCTTTCAGCTTGTAGTTCTTGAGTAGCAACTAATTCAGGGTCATCAGAAATAATGCAATTTGCATTAACAACACTAGGTGTGTAAGGCTCTATGTGATGATTTGAAAGTAACTCAGATTTTAAAGTTACTTTGGTGCCATATCTGGTCCTAAAAAACATGTGGGACCAGTCTGAGGATAAATATCCTCCTATCTTGGCTGTAAATTCTCTTGATAAGCACATGGCAAAATAAGGAGGCAAATCTATGATGAACACCTCCTGTGAAATGGAAACATTTGGGCAAGTGTATAGAATGAGACCTAGGTCTTTTATTACACCCACAGTGTTAACAGCTGTGCCATCTAATTGGAGTACACCCTTCTTAAGAGGCTAGTATTTGAGCCCTAATTGGTCCACAATCTATTTAGGCATCACAGAACTACTTACACCATTGTCCACCATACAGTTGTGTACTAATTTGTCTCCAATTATCAATGATATATAAAATGGGAGTGGTTTGGCACTTTTGTTAGGCTATTTGTTGTTAGCCTGAGATGAATTGGTAAGAACGACCCTATTTGGGTCAATAGTTGTATCCTTGGACACTTTCAAATCAAACAAGGCAGATTGCAATGTGTCTTTTTAGCCCGGGATGGCTAAAGAATCCCACATAGACATTGTCACATTCATCTTCTTCATATTTTCAATAATATTGAAAGATGGAATGGCACTTACCTTCTGATTTGATTTTGTAGCAGCGACCTCTGCTTGCAAACGAGGCATCTCCCTTGCTGCTGCTAGGTTAATTCTTTGTAGAATATAGCGAATATGTGAGGTAGAAGCACCAACATGTCATTTCTCTTTATTTGCTACTTGGTCTACCTCATAACCCCTTTTCTTTGCTCTTGTATTTGCTGCAACTGAGGTGTTATCGCTGTTTATGCCACAAAATTCACCTTCCTGCCAGTTCATGAAAGTAGAATCACTCTGAGGTTGTTTCTGTTGTTGTACAACCCCATCATTTGGTGCACTTGGCTGTGAGGCTGACACATTTTGCACCATTAAAGCCTGATTTATGACTCCATTTGAACAGGCTGTTTGGCTGTGTGGCTGATTGCATGGATAGCACCACTCATACTCAACCGCAAGGTTGTTCTGAGTAGGGACTAAGTCTCTTACTACATTAATAGGTGCTGGATTATAAGGCTGAAAAGGCATTTAATTCACATTTTGCCTGGCACCTTGATAGTTGCTTTGATAAGGTGGCCTATTAGCTTGATACGGCTGATTTTGGCCTTGATATGGCTATTGATTTTGCCATTGAGGTTGTGGCTGATAAGGCTACCTATGTTGGGATTGCTGCTTCTTGATGTTTACTAACTCATTCCCAAATGTCTGCAAAATATTCTCTATTTTTGCTTTCTATTTTTAATATCTTTCCACTCTTGAGATGAGCTAGAAGCGACAGGCTCAGGATTGGCAGTACTTGGTAATGCTGCCACAGTAGGTGAATGGGCAAAATATGGGATTGGCAAAGGCATTGAAGCTTGAATCTTAGGAAAAATAGGCACTGGTGGTCTGGGTGCTATTTTTCTGGCCTGAATCAGGTTATTCTCTGCCCTAATGGCTAATTCATAAGCATTTGGTAAACTATTACCTCCTAATGATTGGATCATCACTGAAATGTCACTATTCAGGGCTTTCAAAAAAAATAAGAAGGCATACTCAGCTGGAGGTCTTACCATGGTAGGGATTCTGTCCCATGTCTTCTGGAATCTAAAATTAAAATCCATCATTTGCTCTTGAGGAGCTCTCTTTATAGTTGTCATTTGTTCAACCAACAATAGATTATCCAATTTGTCTTGGAATTGCTTATTCAATCTGTCACCTAGATCATCCTAGGTTCCTATAGTCTGCATTGGTAGACTCCTGAACCATTGCAATGCTTTCCCTTTGAATGAGGTAGCCAGCAACCTGATGGCTACATTTTCCTGGGTGACATGATGTACTCCACATAGAGATGCTACATCTCTAATATGTTCAATAGGAGTAGTCTGATTTTCCCCTGTGAAATAAGGTAGACTCTTCAAAGCTGCCATGGGTATAACATCATGTACAGTCAAATTTAAAGGGCTACCCCCATCAAAAGCCACGAATGGCTAATTTCTTGCCATATGAGCAGCTGGGGTTAGATTTACTTGAGTTTCTACAGGGACTACAGAAGCAACTGGTTTGAAATTTGGTGGAGTCAAATGTATCCTTTTAGAAGCTGGAGTCCTTGCTACTGCTCTACCCTGCCTTCTAGGTGGTGATAGCTGTAAATAGTCAAATGAGCTTGAACTCCTAGTTTGAATCTTTCTCATAAAACATGTATCAGCAAAACTGATCTTTTTGCTCTTCCTCAGTGTGAGTCGCCAGATATGCAACTTTAACCTCTTATAGGTCTGAAATCACTGGCTGCACATCAAAACTAGTGATAAAATTATATGGTCCCACCGGGTGTGCCAGAAACTGTTGTCACATGAAATTGCACCCTGCTTGGAAGGGTTCCAAGCATTCCAATGACACAATGGGAATGATCTCTAAGTGTGGGACTTTGTTAAATAAGATCAAACCTCTGGAGAAGGCCAGCTTCCTTGCCTGATTATCACCTAAAACTATTGAACTTTAGGGAAAAGGGAGAAGTAAAACTTTAAAAATGAAGATTAAAACTTGAAAACAAAGGGTGATGCACTAGACAGATTAAAAGAAACTTTCACAACGCTGAGAAAATGCACAATATGATCAGATATAGCAAATAAACATACATAGATTCAAATGACCCTAGCAAAGGCAAGAAGCAATATGATTGAGAGGAATAAAAGAAATTCACAGACAATCATATGCAGATTTACACAGAACTAGAAAATTAGCAAAGGAGGTAAAATAACTTACATATATCCAATGAAAGGCAAGGTTACAATATATGAAAACTCTGTTTGGAAATAAAAAGACTAGAATGCCAATAATTTCTAACCCTATTTACATCATATGAATGCATATATATAGCATTCCAAACTAGCTTAGGTTGGTTACAAAATTCGCTCTCAGAGCTGTCTAAGAAAATATCTACATTAGTGACTGTCCAGCTGTAGGAGTTATGGCACCAAGTATCTGGCACTAGGCAGATAGAAGATATTTTCAAGTCTTCAATGCAAGCTAGTTACTCATTGATCTGCAGTAATGCATAAGCGGGAGATATTTTGATAATGAATGCACGCAGCTTTGATTACCTGCAAAAATTAATGCGAAAAATATCTACAACCTGCCCCAGAAGTCGCTGAAACGTCCAGTCACCCAAGACATACAAATCCAGACCTGGAAATGGACAGTGACAAAAACTCCTAAAAAGCCAGCCAAAATAAAAAGGGGAAAAAAATGCATCTTTGCCTCTTACAGCATGTCAAAATTTGCTAAGATGGAGGAGATATAGGCAGTCAAAGTTTCGGTCAACCGCCTGTATATATGGCTTTGCATCTGTGTGTATATCACTTGCATTTGCCGCCTAAATTGACATTCAAAAATCTTCTCTGCAACTCCTTTGTATATGTATGGCGCTTTGTATATCGGGCTTGTAGATGCCTTGTATTTTCAAATTTGCATATACATACAATTCCCTTGTATGTGCCAGCCCCATCTCTTGTATGTTAACTTGCATCTGGTCTTGCATATGAAAATATACAAGCAAACATACAAGTAGAAGATACATACAAAGTGCTTATACCTTGGCGGACCCCACCATTTGTATCTCCTCCTTTGAATATGCAAACATACAAGCCATGGACCCCAAAATGACTATTAGTTGTATTTGATTGTTCTGTCGGGTCCGGCTTGTATCATTTTTCCTTGTACATCTCTTTGTATATGCAAATATACAAAGCACCTATACATATACAATCCAGACTTGACGCCGCATACGCCAGAATTTACCTCTGTATCGGGCCCGGCTTGCATATCCCTTTGCACCTTTGACTTGTATATATACAATCGCCCACATACATGCAAGCCACGGACTCAGTGCTGCATTCAACCAAAATGTATATCCATTTGAAATCCGTCTTGCATATTTACTTTATATCTTTCACTTGTATGTGCAAAATATACAAGCCACAAATATACAATGCACTGTTCATGACATACATTGCTCTTATATATACGCACTTGAATGTTTTGCCCCTTGTATATTATACCTGCATCTTTTCTATATATGTCGCCAATATACAAAGGCCCTTGTATATTGTGGACCCCACTTCTTGTACATTTGGCCTTGTATATTCACTTGTATGTTTCAATTGTATGCGCAAACATACAATACGAAATATACATTCCCTTTTGTATGTGCACTGATGTACATTCCACTGTAGCCGATGCATATTATCTTTGTATATCGGCTTGTATGTGTGAACATAGAAGCCTACATACATTCTACTGTTCATGCTTACTTGTATCTTAGGCGAAGGTCCCTTGTATATTCCGCTGATATACATTGCAAAATGTACATTCACCGTTGTATCTTCCAACATACAATCCAGCTTGTTTGTGTGCGGGCCCCATCTCTTGTATCTTGGCGATATACAAACACCCTTGTATGTTTGGCCTTTGTATATCGACTTGTATATCTGAATATACAACCTGATATACATAGGCCAAACATACAAGTGGGAATCTTGAGGGAATATTCCCACGATGTATAACCCGACATGCATATTTCCTTGTATATTTCAATACATTCCCGATATACAAGCAAAAAAAACTTTGTATATAGCCTTTGCATATTTCCTTGTATGTACAAAGGTGAATGTATATTTTCTTTGTACATTCAAAATATATACAAAAACAAGCTCTAAAAAATGAGAAAATCCCAGCGATAGAAAATACTTGAGGCCAAAAGATTTCTAGGTTTTTTCTGGGTTTTTTGCAAGGAATCTTTAGGGAAGATCTTGGAATTTTTCAACCAGGCATGCACGAGTACTTGGAAGATTTAAGCTTTGTATGGGCATTCTCCAAAGGATTTTCAAAAAAATGCAAGGTGAACTATTTGGCCCTGGGCAGAAGTAAAATATGTCAACACTCCAATCTAACTTTATTCTTGTTCACTTGCTCTCTCAAAAAGTGAAACTTGATGGATATATGTTTAGTCTTTGAATGCAACACTGGATTCTTATACATGTTTATTGCACTTGAATTATCACAGAATATTGTAATAGGTTCCTCATACTCCACTTTGATATCTCTTAGCATCTGCTTCATCCACAAAACTTTAGTGCAACTACCTACTGCTGCAATATATTCTGCTTCAGTTGTAGACAGAGATATTGCCTCTTGTTTCTTGCTTATCCAAGAAACCAATCTCTTCCCCAAAAAGAATGCTCCACCACTGGTGCTCTTCCGGCCATCCACATCTCCTGCCCAATTCGCATCTATATATGCATGAAGAGAGAAATCATGATCTCTAGGATACCACAGACCATACTCAACTGTCCCTTTTAGATATCTAAAAATCCTCTTGATTGCCATGACATGAGATTCTCTCGGATTAGCCTGAAATCTAGCAACAAGACCAACAGCCTGCATAATGTCAGGTCTAGTTTGAGTGAGATACAACAGTCCTCCAATCATTGACCTATACTTTGTCTGATCAGCCTTAGGAGAATCATCATCTTTGCTCAATTTACATTTGGTTGCCATGGGACTATTCATTGGTTTTGAGTCTTCCATCCCAGATTTCTTCAACAATTCTTTCACATATTTGGTCTGAGAAATGAAGATTCCTTTCTTTGTTTGAGTGATTTGCAGACCCAAGAAGAAATTCATTTCACCAAGCATGGACATCTCAAACTCACTTTTCATTTGATTTGCAAAAGTTTTACACATACTATCTCTTCCTCCAAAAATGATATCATCAACAAACACTTCAACAATTAAGATGTTTTCATTATCAATTTTGAAATATAAATTACTGTCAGTAGTACCTTTGTTGAAACCAATCTTCAAAAGATGCTTATCCAATCTTTCATACCAGGCTCTTGGGGCTTGCTTTAGTCCATACAGTGCTTTCTTCAACTTGTAGACCATATCACCATGATCAGACAATTGAAATCCATCTGGTTGCTCTATGTACACTTCTTCTTCCAAGTCACCATTCAGGAAGGCAGACTTGACATCCATCTGATACACCTTGAAATCCTTGAAGGCAACAAATGCAAGAAATAATTTGACTGCTTCAATTCTTGCCACCTGAGCAAAAGTTTCTTCAAAATCAACTCCTTCTATTTGAGAGTAACCCTTGTAGACCAATCTGGCTTTATTTCTGATTACTTCACCAACTTCATTCAGTTTGTTCCGGAAGACCCCTTAGGTTCCAATCACATTCTTGTTTCTAGGTCTAGGAACAAGATCCTAAGTGTGATTTTTCTCAATTTGCATCAACTCTTCCTCCATTGCTTTAGTCCAGTTTTCATCATTGCAAGCTTCATTCACTATCTTAGGTTCAATCTTTGAAATCAGAGAATACTCTTCTGAATCTTGTGCAATTCTCCTTCTTGTTTGTACTCCTTTGCTTTTATCACTTATGATCTAATCCTTAGAGTGGTTTAGTCTTACAAACCTGGAAACTTTGGAAAATTCTTGCACTTCTGATTCTTGATCAGGCTCATTGAAACTCAACTCTTCTTCCTAATTTTCTGGATTAATTTGGATCTGACTTACAGAGGAGGCTTGGGCTCCTTGAATCAGAACACCATTCTGATCATCTTCATCATATTCATAAAACCTTGAGGGTTTCTCAATTCCCTCATCAACCTTCACATTTGTACTTTCTATCATCTTTCTCAGTCTCTTGTTATAACATCGGTATGCTTTTCTTTGAGTAGAGTAACCCAAGAATATTCCTTCATCACTTCTAGCATAAAAATTCCCTATATCTTCATCTCTTTTGATGTAACATTTGCTACCAAAGACTCTGAAATACCTTACAGTAGGAGTAATGCCAAACCAAAGTTCATAAGGAGTCTTACTGGTATTGCTTCTGATTTGAACTCGATTGAGAGTATAGACTGCAGTGCTGACAACTTCTCTCCAATAGATCTGAGGAATATTTGCTTCCATCATCATGGTCCTAGATGCTTCCTGGATGGTCTGGTTCTTTCTCTCCACTACTCCATTCTGCTGTGGAGTCCTAGGAGTAGACAACTGTCTCTTTGTTCCATGTTTCTCATAGAACTCTATGAACTCACCGGATGTGAATTCTCCACCTCTATCAGACCTCAGACACTTTAATTTTAATCCAGTTTCATTCTCTACCATAGCCTTGAATATTTTGAATTTCTCAAGAGCTTCTAATTTCTCTTTTAGAAAGGTCACCCACATCATCTAGGAATAGTCATCAATTAGTAATGTGAAGTATCTATCCCTTGCATACTCCCGATTCTTGCCAGACCACAAAAATTAGTATGAACTAAGTCTAATAATCCGGTAGAGGACAGTTCCTTACTCTTGAATGTGATTATGCTCAGCTTACCCAACTGACATTCTTTGCACAAGATATTAGTAGGTTTCACCAATTTTGGAAGATCTCTTACAGCCTAAGTATTGCTTATCTTGATGATATTATCAAAATTCACATGACACATCCTCCTATGCCATAACCAACTCTGATCAACTTGAACAAATAAGCAACTTTTACCAGTACCAACCAAATGAAAGATATTACCTTTTGTTTGAGTATCGGATGCAATCTCTATTCCGGAACTTTCAAAGATCTTGCATTTTCCATTCTTGAATCGGAGATCATAGCCTTTGTCCACCAATTGTCCAACACTAAGAAGATTGTGCTTCAAACCTTCAACATACAGTACATTACTGGTTTTGTTCCTTCCATCAAAAGAAATAGTTCCTCTTCCTCTGATTCTACCAACAGAATTATCACCAAACTTTACCACTCCTCCTTCATACCTTTCCAAATCTATGAACTTATTTTTGTCACCTGTCATATGGTGAGAGCAACCACTATCAATGACCCAATCATCCTTCTCTTCAACTTGGGCAGCCAGAGCTCTTTCCATAGTCTTATGATTGACAGATACAGAGGACATTGGATCTTCTTCCTTGATGGCAATGAACACCCATTCATTTCCAGATTTGTTTCCTATCTCTGATTCATCATCTATTACTCCTTCATTATCATCATCTTCATGTACATAGTAACAGTTCTTTTGGAACCTTGGCTTGTTAGGATTTTGCCTTGAAAACCTTTCTGGACACCTTGAGGCAAAATGACCAATCTTATTGCAGTTAAAACACTTAAAAGGTAATTTTTCTTCATACTTACTGGATCCTCTTGGTAGACTCTTTGCAATAAGGGCTTCAAGTTGAGCAGTTTCTACTTCTTCTTCTTCTAGATCTTTTCTTGCTTTTTCATACCATGACAGCTTCCTTGATGAATTCTCTCCCAGTTCAAACCTTTGTTTACCTTTAACAGAGGCACTGGCTTTGAATGCAGATTCAGTCTTAGGGGGGTCATCTCCAAACTCTGTCATTTCAAATGCAACTAATTTTGCAGCCAATTGATCTCTTGTGATAGTTGTATGGGCTCTAAATTCTTCAATGGCAGCAGCCTTGATTTTGTAACAAGCAGGTAGTGATCTAAGAAATTTGCCAACAATCTCATTTTCATCCAGGACTCAACCAACATTTCTAATTCCACAAACAATCTCATTTACTCTTGGCATAAAAGTAGTAATATTTTCATCATCTCTCATCTTTAGATTTTCAAATTTCCCTTTCAGACTCTATAACCTTGCACATTTAACATACTTCTCTCCTTCATACAAAAGTTCCAGTTTTTGCCAAATCTCAAAAGCAGTTGGTAGGTCAATAACATTTGAGAGCTCTGAATCAGATAATGCGCTTAGAAGAGCCTCTATAGTTCACAAATTGTTTTTAGCATATGTGATTTCATTTTGGGTTTTCAGACCACCCTGTGGAGGTACATACTGTGTTGTAGCCATGGTCCAGTACACCATTCCCATACATTACAAGTGACATTTCATACGACCTTTCCAGAGATTAAAATTGGTTCCATCAAACTTCGGACTATCCTTCTTGTAGGATGACATCCTGGATCTCTTCAAGCGGTTAAGCTCCTTTTAGAGGAACTTGGCTTTGATACCAATTGTTAGACTTAGGGCACACAACTGAAAGGGGGGGATGAATCTGTTGTATAAAACTTTCTTCTGATTAAACACTTAACTCCACTTTGCAATTCAATAGTATAATAATAAATCAATCATGGAAACACAATGCAACAAATTAAGAGCAGAAACATATTAACACATGAGACACCAAGATTTTGACGTGGAAAATCTGGTTAAGGGAAAAACCACAGGGTGATTAACCCAAGATTGTATTTTCTGTTAGAAGAATAGAAAGAACAAAATGGCACATGCCAATTAGGGCTCATTGCCTGAGCACACTACTCACAAGAGGCTCACTGCCTATAAGAGACACACTATCTACAAAGAAATGCGTATCACCTACTTGAACTAGAAAATAGCATCTTCACCATGCTTGAATCAGTTCCATTTAAGCCCAATAATTCTGCCCTGCCTTTCGCTCTTCTCCTCACTACCACACTCTCATCTCTACAAGGACAACTTTGAAATGACTTCGTTATCCCTTATTTATACAAGACATCAACTTAGGAATGATCATCTAAGTCGGCAAACATCAACAAGAACATCCACATGATGTGTAACTCATCTGGTCAGCCAATCTCAGGAAGGACACCATTATCTGGAAGTTATTTCTCAATTGTGAGCTCCAACTTCAATGAAGACCACCAACATGAACTAGACATGATCCAAAGACCTCCACAAGCTTACCTGAGTCACCAAGAACATCCACACTTCATCTGCTTACTGAAATCCTTCTCTCCTTCATCTGGAACCTTAAGAACACAGTCTGTCATTACTGTCACAAAGGAATAGATGCTTGTGGACCTCTAAACCATGAACAAATCGAGTTGAAACTTCACAAAGACTTCCTCAACACTCCCTGAAATCCGTAGAACAAGACAATGCATTTCTAAATCTCACCGGACCTATCTGTATCACTCTGTCACTACTAAGCATCTGTCGGAACCGGTTTTACTTGAGTGGCTACAACTTCTTTAGATCTTCATGCGGACCTCTGAAATCTCTACTGGACCACCTTAAGACACATATCTACAAACCCTTTAAATTGCATCCTCTGATCCTCATCCTATCTTAGACTTTTACCTTACTGTCATCACTGTTCTTCACTGTTCCTGATTGAGGCTAATTTTCTCAATATTCTTAGCACACAGCTCATCCAATCCTTATCATTAATGCAACAGGAGTATGTTGACATCAATGACAACATCGGTTAGGTCCATACTTGCAACACTTTTCTCACTTTAGACACTTTTTGACACTTGTCAATTTGCATTTCTTGTGCTTGGGAATTTGTCCCTAAGCCTTGTATTCATCCATTTGTTGTGTTTTGACCTTTTCCTAGTGTTTCTCATCCATTCCCACCCCTAGGATGCCTTTAGAGGACCTCCCAAGCCACTTCATGCTTTCAATTTTCAATTTCAGTCAACCAGTACAAATCTCCCCCTATTATTTCTAGATCTCCCTCGGGAGATCTGCCTTTTGCAAGTGGAGATTTGGTTTTTGAGCCCTGTTCGACCAGTTTCTTAAGGCAATTCACCTCCTTTTCCTCTCCTCTTTCATCTCCCATCCCGTACTTTCACCCAAGACCCCTCCTCTAAGGGTTGCCCATGGGTCACCCCCAAGTGACCTTGACTAGTGAAAGGGGTGACTAGGTGGCAACCCTATCGTCTTTCCTAGTCATGAAATAACTTGAGTTTTTGGCCAAAAATAGCTCCGTTTTTGCCCATTTTTGCTTTTGTTTGCATGGAATTTTGTCCCAAAGATAGATTTAACTATTTCATGCATTTAACCATGCATATTTAGCCTCTTTTTATATTTAGTTCTCAACCCATGCATTCTTCTAACTCCATTTCTTCTTGAGTGATAAGCTATATTGGTTAGATCACTCTTGTGTCTTCTAAGTTAACTGATCATTCAAAGGGAGTTAACTCTTCATCCTCTCCACCTCTCATGCCTTCTTCAAACCTATAAATACCCCTCACCTCTTCATTATTTCTCTAGTTGGAGAATGCTCTTCCCTTCTTCACAAGATTTTTCAAGCTTCTTCATAGGCCTTTGAGCCTCTTTCTTCATTTCTTTCTTTAATTTTCCAATGCTTCAAAGCTTTCATTATTGCGTAGCTTAAAAGCTCCCTCTTTTGGGAGATAATTTGATTTGTGCACACAGTTCTTGTAGGTTTTTGCTCTCTAATCTAGCATCCATATGCTCACACAGGACATCTGAGCATTTTGTTATTGTCTTATCTAGCTTTGCTAAAACCTCATTTACCATTGATACGCTACCCACATCACAAGCCATAGTGCTCACAAGCTCACAATTGAGCTCTCATTCAAGGTTTCAAAAGCTTCTTTTGCATTCCTTTCTTATTGTTTCCAAGAGGATCACCCCATTGCTACAAGAGGATAAGAGGTTGCCATACAAGGATTTCTGAGGGTAGTGGAGGTTCACGCATCTCTTTATTCTAGGTTCATTGATGCTTTTTATTTCATAGTAATTAGATAATCAAACTTTGCTCTTGGAAATAAGTAAATGCATGTTGCTTTTTCCTTGATAGGCTCAGTAGATCTTGCATTGTTAAAGTAGTTTACTTTCAAAAGTTCATAGATTAGATTCATTTTAAAGCAATTTCCTTTTCCTAGGGTAATTGTTCCACATTTAAAAAAAACAAAACAAAAACATAGATCAATTGCATTTAGATAACTTCATATTAGATTAGATAAATTTTCTAATTCCTAGAATAGAAAAAAAACACTTTCATTTCCATAAATAGAAAAAGCCACAAAAAAATTGTTTTGCACTCATCTAGGCTTGCATGCATCCAAAAACTGAAAAGAACAAAAACATTAGCATCATAGAGCATTTACAAACCCTTGATTCCAACATAAGGTCAACTTTTGTCAACATAAGGAAAAACCCTTGATTCCAACACAAGGTCAATGCAAAGTCAAACCTTAGGTCAAACAAACCCTAAGTTGAAACCCTAGGTCAAATCAAGGTTATATTTATCTATCTCTCTTGGTTTAGGCTCACGAATGTGCCCTAGACTTAGAGGTGAGTGGGTGAGGGCAATGCTCAGGGAGATAGAGGAGATCCACCCTAGACAACAACAAGACCAACAAACAATTCAAAAACAACAAAGGTTAAGGACATTCTAAATATAGGTTATCATCCAATAGTTTGAACAACAACACCAAATTGAAAGAAGTATCAGTGAAAACAACAGTCAACCCACACAACATTGGAACCTTAGGAACCTAAACAGAAGAATGGTGACTAGTGACCCTTTGGGTCATATAGTTATTTTAACAACAACAGTCACAGAACACCACATCAAAATAAATGCACAACAATAAAGCCCTAGGACCGATTGACCACTCTCCGTGAAGTCCAGTTCAAGCGAGCCAGACCGCCCCCATGTCTCACCTCCTCTCTAATGGCTACTTCTATGAGAGAAAGAGTGATGTGGAGGTCTACCCCATGGGAAGGAGAGGGGTCCATGTGCATGACAAAGCTGAGTCGACCACCCCAAGCTACTGAGTCATTTTTTTGAGTTTACAGGCCCTTGAAAATTCTAATAAGAGGGTCTAGGCTACATATGAAGCTTTCTACCTTTTTAGATTAATTATTTCATTTGAAAAACTATGAAGGATACTCTTCATATTATCCATTTCTAATGCAATCTAGGGGTCAGAATTGTAGCTACTGGTATTTGGGAGGAAGGGTATATATATATATGGAAGGGGAGGCTTGATTTGGATTTGATATGAGGGGATAAATTTTTGACAAATCTTCTTGCAATGGAATTGATAATTTAGGGAACACTATCATAGGAGACCTAGGAGGGAGTTTTCCTATATCTATCAAACTATTTTCTTCCCTAATCGTCAAATCATACACTGTCAAGAGGCTTTTTCCTCCTAAGGACTAAATTATAACAACAATATTTCAATTAAAATCTATAAGATAAAAGACAATATCCATACATGATGGTGTTTGTATCACAATAGGGATTCTTTGCTAGGTTTTTTGAAACTGGGTGTTGAAATCTGTGACCACTTCTTGTGGTGCCTCTGTAATCATTATTAATTGCTACAACAACAAAGATATATCTCCCTTTTCATTAAATATTTCAAAAAACATAGGTCCAAGCTCATCCCGTGTGGCTATTGAATTGGATGGAAGAGATCAATTCTAGTTGAGTGCTTTTCCTTTGACAGAAGTTGTGAGTAATCTTAAGGTGACATCCTACTCTATAACATGATGAATTGTACATATGTATACTACATCTTGAATATGTTCAGTGGGAGTTTTTGAATATTCACCCATGTATTTTGGAAGAGCCTTAAGAGCATTAGCTAGGATAGGGTCCCATGTAGTTGGAGGAAGTAGGGGAATCAAAGGGTTACCACTATTCTAGTTGACATAGTTTCTAGGAGCTCTGGGTGTAGCCATCTGAGAAGGTGACACTAGTGGATTTGATTGTGCTACCCTCCTTCTACAGGTGATTATCAATGGAGAAATCAAGAGACTTAGGTTAGATGCTAAAAGTGATCTGGTAATTGGTCTTTCACTCATGCAACTAGAATTTGGGATATCATTTCAATGTGTGAAAAATTAGATAAATTTGACTTTTGGGTCCCATCGGGCATGCCAAAAACTATTGATGTTCAGGCATGCACTTGAACGAACATGGGAAATCCTACAAACGTAGGATGTGGCTTATAGGATAACCTTTAGGATTTTAGAAGCCAACTTGTCATTGGATGTCTAAGGAACTTCCTAATTCAATTCTACAAGGGAAAGGGAAAGAAAACAAAGAATAAATTTATGCTAAGGTCATATGCCAAATCATTGAATGATCTACAAATTCTAGACTTTTGCATAATACTTGGTCATTGTTTAAATCATAATAATAAATTATTGTAACAAAGAGCATTTGAAAGCATGATTTCAAACCACCAACAAATATTAATCATTAAATAGTCAAATATAGGAAAAATATTGATTTAGAGTTATGAGAAAGATTTTTTAAAGACAAATATTTGGCACATAATCTCAATTTTGTTTGTGTAAAATAATATTTACACATTAACATAAGTTAATTAGGGAGTTAATTGGGAAATCATTTTCCTTTATTAGTTGTAAATCTTATCACATAAGATAAGATTGCTTTATTTGCTTTTTTGTTTTGTCTATTTTTGACAAATGTGAATTGTATATCTTTGTATATTCCTTTGTGAATAATTAATGCACATACAAGTATTGATTACAATTTGATCTCTCATTTTTGGCTTCTACTTTTTGAAGCAATCCTCTTTGTAGAAGAAATACTACAGATAATTTTGGGAATCTAACATGGTATCAGAGTTCCAGATCTGTCATCTTCTTATCAAATTTGAGAGGGTTTTAGCCATGAGGTCATGATTAGTGCTTCCTTGTGTGAAACAAGCCTTGCCATTACATAAAGAAGACCCAAAAACCCTATTTTGGTATAAACTTTTTTGATTTTGGACACCAGAGTTCCGTTTTCAGCCTTTTCCCCTATAAGGGAAACTTTGTGAGGCTCCTTCTCAGTCATACAAAGTCATATTTTCATAAAAATTAGGCAACCAAAAGTTTCTTTTATGCTCTATCCTGTGGTGTTGGTATTTTTTTTCGTATTTTTGATGTTGGTCATATATATTGTAGGTTGAAGTCTAGGCTTCTTTTCTGGCTTCCAAGCTCAAAACTTCCAACTAGAATCTCCATTTTTTGAGATTGAATATAAGTTCTAGAAAGATATTGAAGAGCTCTACATAGTCTCCCATACGCTTTTTCTAGATTCACCCCTAAGTTAATTTTATTTAGTTTGTCAATTTTATGCTTCCTGATTATTAACTTGGACATACTGGCACCTGGAGAAGTTTTGATTTTTGAGTGGGCTTCATCTCTACTTCATACTTTTTGTATTTATTCCTTCTTGTGTAATCATGTCTCCATGTGATTATTGTGGAATCAAAAGGCATACAATAGATAATTGCATGTTGAAAGAACTTGATGACTTAAAGCTTCTTTATGAGCTTCATTAGTTAAGATAGATTTGCATTACCAATAGCATTAGTTTTATAGATTATTCTAACCTAGATTTTATAGAAACATCTTCATCACCTATTGCTTTATTAGATTCTAGTGTTGCTTCATAGAGAGCTTCAAATGATTCTACATGGCAAGACAATTTCAGTCTTCCAGATTCACCAGTTCATTGGGATTCTTATTTACCATACATCACATTATTGTTTGTAGAGTCTCACATTTCTGATGTGGAGGATACATTGTAAGATATTCATTTCATCTTTGATGGTAGTGATGTCATCAATTCATCTTCTATGTTTCCAGATGCAATTCACATTTTGTCCTCTCTTGGTTCTACTTCTCTGACTAGACATTCAGTTCCTAGTTTTGAGGAGATATATTTTTCTAGTATGAGCACACTAGATTTGCATTTAGATGCAAATGAATTCATTTGGATTTGGATTCCCTATTCATCCAGGATGTGGGAATGGATTCTACATACACTAGTGGATCTATTTCTTCTAAAAGGGAGAAATATTGTTTGCAGGTAGTGGATTGGACTTTATCTTTAGGCACTCTTCATTACTATTGGAGCTACTTCTTGGAGGGGATTCATAGTCTGTATCCATTCTGTCTCATCAGGGGGAATCATAATTGTACTTTTGTGATGGCTTTAGTTCTTGGGGAGTCTTAGTGTTAGCCATTCTTCCATCACATGTTCATGTACATGTTTATGTTTTCCCTCTTTTGGAGAGGATTTTTCTCCCACTGGGTTTTTTTTCCTTTTCTTTCATTTTGAGAAATCTTTGTTTCTAAATGGGTTCTTGATTAGGCCTTTGTGGCTGTGACCCATCTTTCCTTCCTTGTAGCTTGTGTGTAATCTCCCTAAGTTGCACTTATGTGGGCTTCTTGTGTAAATTAATATTTACAAAGTAGCGTAAGTTAATTAGGAAAGCATTTTCCTTTATTAGTTGTCAATTTTATCACATAAGATAAGATTGCTTTATTTTATTTTCTGCTTTGTCTATTTTGACATTTATGCAAATGTATATTTTTGTATTATTCCTTTGTGAATAATTAATGCACATGCAAGTATTATTACCATTTCATTTCTTATTTCTGGAATCTTCTTTTTGAATCAATCCTCTTTGTATAAGAAATACTACAGATGATTTTGGGAATCTAACATCTTCATTGATGAACTAAGACCATATTACAAAAGGCTTCAAAGCATAGATATTCAACATTTGATCATTTTTGAGAAATGCCCATAAAGGCCTATGTCTATTCTGAAGATTCTTGCCCCCCTTACTTTTTGAAATGAATTCTTTTATAATTGATGGATAAACCAATGTTGATAGAAATCAAGGCATTAATTCGGGGTCATGAGCATTTGGTTGTTTTAGAAGATTGTCACAACAATGATAGTGAACCAAGGCATCATGCAAATTGATGATGAGGGCTACTCCCAAAATGTATCAATTCTAAAGAACACCAAATAAGCAATAGTTATCTTGCTTCTAGCCAATTGTGTAAAAGAAAGATACTTGTCAGAATTAATAGTAGCTAGGAAGAGCACAGAGTTGCCAAGTGTCGTTGGGAAGCTCAAGTCATTGATTCAATCTTTGGGTTTGTTGGTGATTTGAATCATTTAGATTATCCAAAAATGTAAAGTTATAAAGCTATCAGTTTGGAAACATTTATAACTCGTGTGAACCATTAGATGCTTTTAATCATGATCAATGACTTAGAATCCATTAAATTTTGTGAGAACGAGACCCACCAAGTCCATCCTAGTGAAAACAAACCAATGGTGTAAAAGAAAGAATATGTTAGACCTGCCCTTTCTAAATGTTGTGTGGTGCCAACAAGTGTCTTCTATAATCTATCTCCCTTTACCTTTTTCCTGACTTGGCCCACAAAGCCTGCTAACTCATTTATTCCAACCAATGATGTACACAAAAGAGTTGTCAATTCTTCCATTTAAAAGTATTGTGTGATGCTGCCAAATGGCACTTGCAACTGACATTTGGACCCACTTAGTTGCCTCACCTATTAACTAGGAAATAGGACCCACCATTTGTTGATTCATTTGCTTTGGTAAATGGCACAATGTTATAACATTGTTAGGACTAACAATGTTTATAACTTGCGTGGTATAGCCACATGGATTCCTTAAGTCACAAAATCAATGGCTTCACTTGGATCCACATTTGCATTGAGTTTTTAGTGGCTAGACATGCTCGATGCTAACTTGGTGCAAGCCACCAATGGTGCAACACTATAAAGTTGTCAGGATTGACAATGTTTATAACTTACAAAATATTTACATATGGCTTTGCCTTTCAAAATTCTTTGTAAGCCAATTATAACAAAATGTGATCGGGAACAAAACTAATTATGATTAAAACCTTGACAGCTTGGTGACAAAATCCCAATAGGGAAGGAAAATGAAGAGTGAAGCTCTATAGTTAGTTTCATTGAACCTCTCATTATCCAACTAAAATATAGATACAACCATGGATTCCGTACATAAATCTACAAAACAAATTTAACTAGAACTCCCACTACAACACTAATAACCTTCACTCCTCCATCCAAGAAGCAAATCTGGTCAAATTTTGATACCAAATGTTAGAAATGAAGGCAAACCACTACAATATAGAAAATTAAAATAATGTTGAAAATCTAAAATTTAATTCATAGAATGCCAAAATGGTGATAAAACATATAAATCAACAATAAATAAAATAAACAACCTCAAGAGATTTACACATGACACAATGATTTGTGTGGAGAAACCCTTTCGGGAAAAAAATCATCCGAAAAGAGGATGTAATTCTATATTATATTCAAAAGAGATTACAATACAATCACTTCCTTCAATCCTGCATCTAATCAGACTGCACCTATGTACTTACAAATAATCCAATTTATACTCTACACTCCTAAGGCTTTGTTAAATAGGAAATGCAATCTTATAGAAAAAAGTCACTAGAATATGGCACCCAAACTTGGGAAAATCCAACGTCCACATTGGGAGGTTACAAAATTAGGAATTAATGACACTCTTACACTTGTCATAACCACCTCCACACATGTAGCACTCCATTATGGAAAAATCCCATGCCCAACTTGGGAAAAGTCAACCACGGGATAAAAATAGTCTCTTACAGTATCTTACAAGTTGCCATAATAGGCTTCCCAAAATTGGTTGATTCTTTACATGTAAGAGTCTACGAATAAAATACTCCTTACAACACATCATAAGGCAAAAATAGACTTGGGCACCCCACATTTACCTATTTATTATCCCAAGGTAAAACTATCATAAATTAGTGTCACTATAAATAAATATTTACCACTATCAATGGATCTTACATCCCTTATGGAATGAATTTATAAAATATTGTTAGGAGTAATTAAATACATAGGATTTACAAGGTTGATGGCACCTTAATATTAATAGGAATACAATATTTTAGTCTCTGGATTCATCTTGGAATTTGGGCATTAGATTTTGACTAGTGATTTGGTAACCACATTTTGGTTGATTTTAGCTCGTAACTTCTTAATTACCATTTGATGGTTTCATATACTACTTTTCTTTATATTGAGTGGTTGAGATGGAGGTTTTATAGTTTAACTTTTACACGTATTGTTATGGTGCAAAAGTATCTCTAGATCTATATGTTGGTATAATCTTCTATGAAGGATTGAGCCTAGATTTGTATTGTAACCCTCTTTGTGTTGCTAATAATATAATTGACACAAGATTGGAGCCTAATTTTTTTCCTAAAAGAGTTTTCGTAGGGTATATGCTTTGTTATGGTTGTGTGTTCATTCTTTATGTGTTTAAAATCTACTTACACATCTCTCCTCTAAGATTAATGGTGGAAGTTTTTTTTGGCTTCCTCTCATCCTTTGTCTATTCATGCACCATATGCTTAAAGATACAAAGAGCATTTTTGTTACCTTTTAAATGTCTCTTCTCATCTAATTGTGAATGCAATCATTTTTGCAAATTGGATATCTTTTTAATATTTCAAGTTTTGAACTAATACAATGTGAGTTAGTGACAAACAAAATTGGGTTTGTCATTGTGTTTAAAGGGCCTAGTTCAGAGTTGAATCAATTTCAAAAGAATTAATCAAAAATATTAAAATCTTAACTCTTCTAAGTATGCTAATCCTTAAGATTATTTAAGATAAACTCATAACAATTGTTATCCAAAAGGAATCCATGCTATTCATCTCACAGGAACTCCATAGGGCCACCCTCCTAAACCCAATGGAGCTCAAAGTGTAGGAAAGAAGAGCCCTCTCTCATCATTTGGCCTTTCACCCAACTTTTCCAATCATAGAAATTCACTTTATTAGAAGCTTGATAATAGACTCGAGAAGCTTTAGGAAAAGTGCTTTAATGAGCTTCTTAGACAATGCTAGTTCCTCAAAGAAAGAGCCAAAACTTGGGATGGACAAAGAAAATAAGAAGGCTTATGAAAAGTGATACATTATAAATAGAAATATATGTGAATACAAAAAGAAAATACTAATTTCTCTTGATCAAAAAATATAACCATAAATATTTTGGGGGGAACTACAATAAAAGAGAGAATAAATAGAAAATATCATCATAGATACCCATTGGTTAGAATTTACAAAGTTACTCTATGAGCAAGCGTAAGATAAATGCATCCCCATTATAATCATCACAACTGATCTCTTATTTATGGAAGATAGATCACTCAAGGCATAAAGAGTATAGTAGAGAGTAAAGCACAAGATATAGATGACTTGCATGTAGAATATTTAAAATGGGGTTTAGAGGTCCTCACACCATACATCAAAGGCATTTTCAATAGTGTCATCTAGGAAGGCTTCTTGATAGAGTGGATGACTAAAGTCCTTATCCTTCTTTATAAAAGTAGAGATATCAATAATTTGTTAAACTACCAACTATCATGGTCAATCCTCTCCTTAGAAAGTTGTTTGGGAGAATAGTAGAGCAAAGAATTATTAGTTGGGAAAAAAAAAGGGAGAAAAAGAAAAATGTTAGGCAATTTTTAGATTGAAGCACTCCACTATTGATAATTTCATCACGCTTATGTACTTGATTGAAAAATATGGGATAGCTAAAGAGAAGAAACTTTTTGTTTCTTTGTTGATTGTGAAAAAGCATTTGACTTAATACTTAGAGGCAACATTGGGACATGATGGAGGAACTTGAAGTTCCAAATGAGTATAGAGTAATAATTTATATGTTTTATGAGTAGGCTAAGACCAAAATTAGAATAGGCGGAGGAATGTTAGAATGCTTTAGAAGTGACATTGGTGTCAAACAATACTCTCCCCCACTTTGTTTGGGATATATATTGGTAAACTAGAGAAGTGAATAAACAAAGCTGGAAGAGGGGGCATTAAGCTTGCTAGATATCTATGTAGTAAAGTTACTCTTAAAGGTACATGATTTTATCCTAATTACTAAAATAGCTCATAGTTTGAAAGAACACCTCAAGGCTTTAGAGTTCTTCAGCTAGGAGGTTAGGATATAAGTTCACACTAGCAAAACCAAAGTCATGATCTTTTCATTATGAAGAAAAAAGAAACAAATTAACATCATTTTTTAGGAAATCTCGCTAGAAGTAGTGGAAGAATACAAATGTCATGGGCTTGATTTAACTTCAACTTGCTTGTCACACCTCTAGTCCTTTATACGTGTGAAGTTTGGGGCAATAATATGTTAGATTGAAAATGGAGGTAGACATAGAGAATCCAAATTATATTTAATCACAAGTAGCCTCAAAATCAAAATTTTAGTTATGTATGAGATTCTATTAGTTGAAATAGGTACGTTCTCATTGGAGACACAGACAATGGCTCTAATGTTATTTAAAAAAGACAAAGTGTGGAGAACCATCATTGGCCTAGAATGGTGATAGGGGAAAAGCCAAGTAGAAGGAAGAACACGTGGATGAAACAGAATGACAAGTGGATGAGTAAATGAGGCATTAACATTCAAGAGTGTTCATAGACTATTGAGGAAATAAAAAACTATGTGAGAAAAGTTCAAGACATCCACGTAGACAACACAAATTAGGCAAAACAAAGTATACCATGTCAAAGAGTTTAATGTCACATGGAACCATGATGAAAAATCCTACATAAGAATAGAAATTAAATGGAAGGCAAAAAATGTTGATGGCCCAGTTAAGGACTAGCTTGCATCATGTAAGATGCCAGACCAGTAGGGAGAAAATAGCTAAGGAGGAGTGGAAAATGAGAACATGCCTATTTTTCAACAAGAGGGTGGTAGAGAGAGCGTGGCACTACATCAAGGAGTATGTAGCATATAATGATATCCATATCAAGTACAAAAATAACTTGAAAATAGACAACCTAACCACTTATTTGAGGAGGCCGGACTAAACAAAACAACAATTTTTTTTATCAATATCCATAGTGAAAAATCCAACATCATAAATGATTTAGAAATTTCATAAGGCTAATTAGATGTGTTAATTACAATAAAACACTTTTACTGTAACTCTTTGTCCCATAAATTACTCAGTCTCTTAGACGTTATTAAAATCTTTCCCTTCCATTTCAATCAGCGACAACTAGCCATCATCTCCAACTGAATATCACACATTATACAAAACGAACTATTTGTGGTTAGTGCTACCGTACTGACATCTCACATGCGCACGGATGTTCACTCTATTCAAAAAATAAAATGCGATGTTAGGGAATTGGCGGAGCCCACGGGAGGTACACAATTGAATTGATCAATCCCATCCTTCCTCCATAAGTTCTCTCTCGTCTTTTCTTTTTCTCCTCTGATCACTCTTTCTCATTGTCCTCAAATCTTCCAACAATTTTCCCAAAATAGTTATTGGGGAAGACAGAACTAACTTGTAATAGTAAGCATGACGAATATACAGTGCATGACAGCTAATGATCATTTGTCATGTCTCTGTCTACTAGCAACCCAACTCAAACCTAAAATTATTCGTATCTTGCTTTATCCACTCCTTCGTGTCCAAATTTAAATACAATGTTACGATATTGGACTTGAGCGGGATTAAAATATAATTTATTCCGGCCATCACATCCAATGAGCATGTTTCAAGTTTAGTCCCGAGTTGTCTAAATTACAATCCAATCAAGCAACACTTTCATATCTGCCAACATAAACTGAACTCGTGCCCAAAGTTTCTATATTGTCTACATTTCTTGGACTCTCGAATTGGGAGTTCAATATCATGTCACATTCTCGGACCCAAGAATGTAAATATGTCACGATTAATCTAATTCTTGTGTTTATAAGATAAGAGCCTAAAGTTCAATGTTTAATGTGTCTTGTGTCATCTCGCAAACATGGGGTTGTATTAAATTTCATCTATTAGGAGTTGCATACCCACAAGATGAATTGTTTGGCATCTAGAGTGTTTAACAGACCACAAAGTCCCTATGTATTCTAGCTAACCAAGAGTTTCACATCCATGGTCAATGTCTTTCAAGTCTGAACCAAGACACACTTACACAACATGTTTAAATTTATGCTCGCATATACTAATGTTAAATCTACAAGTGACCTTGTTGCACCCTGAAACCAGCCTTATTATTAATTTTAGTTTATTTTAAATTCCATGTATAAGGATTAAACATCTCTAGAAGTTTGATCCAAACTAGATTATAGACTTGACTAGTTTCATGTCCAATGGTCCAATAGACCACAAAATCCTCATGGATTCTAGTTGACTAGTTGAAATCCATAGACTTAGAAGCATTATCAATCCTAATTTCGTAGTTTGCTTGTGCTTGAAATGCCATGGCTTTCAAGTCCAAGCTCTCTATATATGCCATTAAATCTTTATCTACCTGCCCAACCTGTCTTGGCACAATTTACCACTCTTGACTCATCGAAGGTTCCACATCGATAGCCCATAATCACCCCACTCCCAAAACATCAAACAACGCAAAAAAATCATCCAACCAAATAAGCACATCAGTTTCACTAGACTACTACCACATTTGACGATCTAAGCATACATGAAAACACACATTTTCATTGATTAGTACAGATGACTAGTAGAAATCAATAAGACTTGGCCATGTATCACCCTTGTATTCACCTAAGCACACCATCTACACAACAACAACACAAACCAAACAATTCCACGTGGCAACACATACCCATCTAGACAATAAAGACTTCATTGTCACGAACATGACATAACCAACCAATTTAGCTTTAAGAGCATGATATTATGTAAATTGCCTATTGGTAAGTTGCAAAAGTGAATTGAATCATCATATGAGTGTCTAATGCGCTGCACATATATTATTTTCTATTATTAGGTTTTAAAAGTAGTCTTTATCTTAGTGTGAGTGCAAATTACGCCATAATCCCTCACTAGCATCACAGGGATCAAAGGCGATGCCCATAATTCGAATAGAGATTTGTGATTGCTTGGTGTCCCCCATAATCCTCCCATAGAAAAAAAAAAACAAAAATCCATTGCAAAATAAAATGGTGAGGCCCTATCTAGTACTATGATTCACAATTACATGGTTCAATCTTAAAATATGTCACATAAGTTACGACCCATGCTTGTGTCGTCCAATGTGGCTTTGGCAAACTGGATGGAGAAGCAGTAATTTTCGTGGATGGGTTCGTCCAAAATGAGAGCAAATTATACGTCCAAAATCATTCAATATATTTCTACCTAATACCGGTGATGCAATGGCAACTTCTACTATATATATATATATATATATATATATATATATATATATATAAAGATAAAACCATGGCTATTGAGCTTCGGGTGTTAGCAGAATGAATATTCATTTCAAAGGTTGAGTTTAAAGACCGCCCTTATTCCCAGGCTAAGGAATTATCTAAAATCCACACATTAAAATGTTTAGCAAATTCATATTGTATAGAACCATATCATATGCATATAAGATGTACTTTCTAAGCTAATTGTTTTGACCACCGCTCTAAGGCTTAAATTGATGGTTGTATAGTTGTATTTAGGCATTTTGTCATAAAAATACAATTAAATTTTAGAAAGATTGTAGCACATGAAAGGGGAGATTTTGGAAAAACTATCAAATTTTATATAGGATTATTCTAATATAGACATATTTAGTTTATATATGATTTTTTAAAAATAAGGTATCTCTTAATATTTGAAAGAAAACTTTAAATAAATAACTGTCACAAAAAGTTGCTTGACAAGCAGGGTCACCCATCAAAATTTAGGCCTAAAGTCTCCACCCTCATCAATGTATATAGACTATTGTATTTTCTTTGGAAATGCTATTGGTTTGTGTTTGAAAAAAATAAACAATGTAAAAGAATATTTACAACAATAACCAAGATTGTAATATATTGATCCTATTATAACAAATAGAATTAACAGAGACTAAAATAACAATGAAAAGACTGCATGTTATTCAATGAACACGGTTACATACATATAGTTGCAATCAACTTAATAACTTCCTAAAAATCTGCAAAGATAACTGACAACAGACTGAATGCTTGTGACAGTGAACTAAAGAGTCTTTGACAACAAACTGGACACCTCTATAACTGACTGTGACACCATTGCAACTTTATGACACATATGCATAATTCTGTTATGAATTATTCTAACATCCCTTGTTAATGAATAACTAAATTTTCATGAACTCCTAACATATCTATGAACTGACTACAATAGAATAGTTTGTTCTTACATTTATTTATGTTGGAGTATATTCCAACACCCTACACCACTAAACTAACTAACAACATATCAACAAAATATTACATTATTTAGAAGCTATTATTTAAAAAATAGTTCTGGGACTAGTAAGATTTCTTCAATTTGCTCCAAGTATAGCCTCCTAGCTATTATCCAAGTTCCCAGCATCATTGGACACCATTTGCACATGAAGTGTCTCATCACCCTCTTAAAGGTATGATGTCGAACTTCCAGATTCCGGATCTCCCCTGAACTATTAGACACCAATCCTCACATGCATGTCTCATAACCCCAATGAGGTATAGTTTCTCCAATCCACAAGCATCTCGGACTATTGAGCATCTATCTATCCTTTACTACATACTTCCCTATCTTCAAAGTGTTGGCTTCTTCAAAATAGAACAATTGCCTCATCTTCAATGAAATCATCATCACTATCAATATTTGGTGGTTCTTCATCAATGGCTATATTTACTGATTCTTTAATTGTCCCTTTAAGAAGGTCACTTGCATGAATTTTACAATTAATTGTTGTATGACCAATTTTTCTACAATAGTAACATTTGATCTCACTCTTACTTGTCATTCTCTTTCCCATCCTTTTCTTTGAGTATAATGCAAGCTCTTACTGAGTATCTCCTCTTGAATCTCATGTAGCTGCTCTCTTTTCTTCATCTAAGAGAATTAAAATCATGTCTTCTAAAGTTTGTGAAGGCATCTGACTGAGAGTAAAAATACAATTGCTATATTTTGAAGGCAAACTATTTAACAAGATAGCTTTAGCATCTTCTTTATCTACCACAACATTGACTGTAGCTAATTGTTTAATGAGAGATCTTAGATTGTTTATGTGGTTAGACATGGTGATTTCATCAGACATCTTGAAGCTAAATAATTGCAGTTTCAGAGAGAACTTAGCATTTTTTGCTTTTACTCCAAAAAACTTATTTAATTCATCCTAGATTTCTTTAGATGATTTTTCTAGATCCACATAATGTAATTCTAAATCTGAAAGAGCAAGGCCAATAATGGACTTGGCTTTTTCATCTCTTATTTCCCAATCAATCTTGCTTTTAGCATATGTTGGTACCACTTCGGTGCCATTCACTATACCCCATAAATTTGTGTTCATCAATTGCATTTGTATTTTCACCTTCCATGTGTGAAAATTATGACCATTAAATTTATCTAGAGATATTTCCATTTTTAGAAACTTCTGTGACAAAAAATAAAAAAACAAATCTGTATTTTGAGGAAACAATACCTTTGTGAACATTTCACAGAAAAAAAAGGATTTGTAGCAGGGGCCTTAGCAACCTCTTAACCACTCTGTACTTTGTTCTTCCTCTAGCAACCAATAAGTATAAGTGGCTCTTCTACAGGCCTTATCACACACAGATCATTTGATACTGCCTTCAATCCTTACCTGCTAACCCAAGATTTTGAGAGAGCTCTGATACCAAAATACAACTAACAGAGATTGAAATAACAATGAAAAGACTGCATGTTATTCAATGAAATGGTTACATACATATAGTTGCAATCAACTTAACAACTTCCTAAAATCTATAAAGATAACTGATAGCAGACTGAATGCTTGTGACAACAAACTGAAGAGTCTTTGACAACAAACTGGACACCTCTATAACTGATTGTGACACCACTACAACTCTACGACACATATGTATAATTCTGTTATGAATTATTCTAACAATAACTACTAGGTAATGAAAACAAAATATTTTCTCTTGGTAGATTGTATTGAATACAAAAATATGAACATGAGCTTCAAACAAAAACATAATCTTTTTATCAAATTGCTACTATAATATTCTCTAAACATTGAAAATGAAAAACACAATTCCTAAACAAGATTGTAATGCTCTTTATAGCCCATGAAGGCCATGAAGCATAAATACAATAGTATAAAAAAGACAAACTGCACCTCTTGGTCATGCTGCAAGCACCCAACAAAAACCTCTTGAAACCAAAATAAACTCATATGAAGGACATAGTACAAGTTTTTAGTTAAAACCATCATATTAGAGGGTGTGTTTTAGAATCTTATCATAGAAAAAGTAACTCATTGGAAAAAGGTGAGCACTAAAAAATATTTTTAGAGTATTTGGGAAGTGCAAACAAAAGTTTCACATGATGTGCATCAAATTTGTTAGGGAAAGAAGCCTCTTATTTGGATTGTTGAGGATTATAGGGAGACGGTTCAACCACTTTGTCTCTTCTCTTAAAATGATCCGTTCAAAACGAATAAAATCCAACACCAGACTCCCTCATTTTTGTTTAGCAAGAGAATGTATGAAAGATGTATATAATTTTCCATGGAGGTTGCAAGGGTATAGGTGATATTTTAAGATTTTTTATGCTTAGTGTTGGTAGGCAAAGTGGGTAAATGCAGCATTGAAGTACAAGCACTGATGGAAATGAAAGAAGACATGGGTCTAATGGGGATTATTCTTCATACATGAGTTGCAGATGGGGATTCATAAAATACACAAACTTAAGCATGAACAATAAATCTTTAAACTCTAACAAAGAATAATATACAAGTTTGTGGGTTGAAGAAAAATATACAAGTGACCTCTATAGATCAAGCTAACAATAATTATTCATAGGT
Organism: Cunninghamia lanceolata; assembly: GCA_027924645.1. Lineage (NCBI taxonomy): Eukaryota > Viridiplantae > Streptophyta > Pinopsida > Cupressales > Cupressaceae > Cunninghamia > Cunninghamia lanceolata. The sequence goes on along the minus strand of BSBN01000144.1, from coordinate 978,937 downwards.
TTCTAATGCACACTTGTAAAGAAACAAGACTAAGAATGCTTGCATTCTTGCTAACAAATACTAAAACCATGAATTCATCTTAAAACTTACATTTTCATCAAAAACTTAACAAATGATGACTAGTCGATGACCTTACCTTCAAGAATAGACAAGAAAATGATAAAAATGTTGTATGAATGATAGCATGATGCACAAACATCCACATGATGGCTTGGTGTCCTAGATAGAAAGATTTAGTTTCTAGTGCTAAGTTCCATTCATTTTTTTGTTTACTATTCTGAATCTAATTTTATGAATTTATGTTTTAGTTTCCAATAAAATAACATCTTATCATTTTCCTCTATGTTTTAGCTTAATGAAAAATAATTGTTTTCTATGTTTAAAATATTTTCGGGATATTCTCTAGTGTTATTTTGTTCTTTCTATTTGGAATAGCAGTAAAATATTTATTTCTCTCAAAACTAGTTTATCCTAGCGTAGTCCCATTGAAAACATTTATGTTAGAAATGAAGGAAAACCATTATAATATAGAAATATGAAATAATGTTGGAAATCTGAAACATAATCTGGGTAGAATGCCAAAATAGAGATAAAACACGTAAATCAATAATAAAATAAATGAACAAACTCAAGAGATTTACACATGAAACGATGATTTATGTGGAGAAACCCTTACAAGAAAAAAAATCCACTAGAAAAGAGGACATGTATGTATTATCTTCCAATGAGCTTATAATACAATCACTTCCTTCAATCCTGCATCCACTTTAACTGCACTTGTGTACTTGTAAACATACAATTCATAATCTACACTCCTCAAGTTTTTGTTAAATAGGAAATGCAAGCTTATAGTAGAAGTTACTAGAATATGGTGCCCAAACTTGGGAAAAACTCAAGCCCACATTGGGAGGTTACAAAGTTAGGAATTAATGATATTCTTACACCTATCATAACAACCTCCACACATATAGCACTCTATTATATAAAAATACCATGCCCACATTTGAAATAGTCAACAACTGGCTAAAAATAGCCTCTTACACCTTCTTATAGGATGTCATAAGATGCTCTGCAAAGACAACCCAATAATAGTTGATTTCTTACAACATGTAAGGCTCTAATAATAGAAGATTCTCTTCCATCTATCATAATTTATTAATAAACTTGGATGCCCACCTTTTACCTATTTACTATCCCAAGATAAATATCATAAATTACAATCACCATAAATAAATTTTTACTACAATCAATGGATCTCACATCCCTTATGGAATGCATTTACAAAATAATGTTAGGATTAACTAAATATATTAGATTTACAAGGTTGATGGTACTTTAATTCTAACATTCTCCCACTTGGCATCTATAATATCCCACATGGAATAATTTACCAAATTAATTTAAATAACTTAAACCATAGAAAATTTGAAGAAAAAAAAGATTCACAAACCCTCATGAAATTATTTTTAAACATGTTTTGAAAGTACCCACAAAAAATCCAACAATTACTTCATGATATTGTCCCCAAATTGACATAGTTTTGCACATAAATTACAATGACTTCTCCTATTGATATAAACTGATGTAAGTTAATAAAATATGTTTCTACAACAGAAAAATGTATAGCAACACCAGTGGCAACAGTAGAAACAACAAGAAATGAAATTGTGTCTTCAGAAAACCCAACAATTCCAACAACACAAAACTGTCAACAAACATCACCCCAAACTAAAAGATGGGATCTTCAACACCTAGAGCTGATTTGGATAAAACATAATGAACATAAATAAGCTTCTCTACAATAGTGCTGGAACACAAAATATGGCACTTGAATAATTGCAGCGAATAACTTGAATTTGTAATATTTGCACTAGAAACTCCCACAGCTGATAATAATAATATAAATCAGGTTTTTAAATTAATATGGATTGATATAATAGTCACAAACCCTACAGCAACATAAAAACCCAAACTGAAATGTTTTTTTTTTTTTTTTTTTGCATAAATACCATAAAATACTAAAATACACACTATGTATTTAACCTCAACAAAGTCAATCTCTGCCCAACTGAAAGATAAATTTTGTAGCATCTAGAAAAGATCATGAACAACAAAATAATAGAAATAACACCTATTAAAATAGAAACAACATCCAACAGCACATTGAAATCCACTGCGACAACCCAAAACCTGCAAAACACAAACAAACACTAAAACTAGTTGAATTTGCTCAATCTTTGAAGCTACAATGCACTCCCTAGGTGAGAATACCCTAAAGAACCAAAGGGTTTTCATCCTCTAATCCCATCAACCGATAGGTTTTCATCCACGTGTCACTTTCCTCTATGGGTTTTTGTCCATAGAAGAAATTATAGAACACAAGTGCTCAACAATTAAAATGAGAGGTTGAAATGGCATAAAGATCCTCCAGAAAGAAAATATAAAAATATTTAAAGATATCCTAGGAGCCAATTTGGGCACCCAAATCCCAAGCCTTATTTGGAGGGAAAATATTAATTAAAAATTACATTAAAATTCCCACTCCCTCAAGCAAGCCAAAAATAAATTTCTATTAACAACTCATTGCAACAAGTACAACCAATTCAAAATCTTGGCATTGATTCCATTGATTCCAAATCTTGCCATTGATTCCATAAACTCCAAAAATAGCATCTGGGAGTTACAAAAATCTCCATAAGATATCCACGCCCCCATTTGTGCAATAAAAATTAATATGTAATATTTTATTGCTCCCGATAAATAATAGTTACCTGAATTTACGAGAAAATAATAGAATATTAAATAAAATATTTTCCTTAAATTTAATTATTAGTCCACAGGAAGATATGAATGGACCAATAATTCCTCCAAATTAATTTTATTTGAAAGGGGACATTACAAGTCCGCCCTTCCCAAAATTGCTTGTCCTCAAGTAATGCAAATTCAAATTTCTCTAGTTCTCTTCAACTCTCAAATTGATCAACATTCTCCTATAGAGCTTATGTAAACTCTTCATTTGCTGCTTTACACAACTTCCTTTATAACATTCTCGTAAATCTAGGAGCTAGAACACTCATGATTATGAGGGGACATGCAATCTCCATCCTTTCATCTATGTACAAAAAACTAGTGAAAATTAGTGCACCATTAACAGACAATGCCTTAAGAGGAACCATACCAATGAACCTATGTTGAGTGACATTGTAGTATCAATCTCTCAAGTACAACTAATTGTTCCATACTACCTACTGGCATGTAGTATATCCCAAGTCTCTCTCTATCCACGATAGTCTGTCAAATATATCCTCACCATAGCTGCAATCATCATCATGTGCCTCAAAAATACATATAATGACATCCTTGAACACACTTTTAAAGTCTTGATAGGAAGTAAGAAATGGTTGTAACAAATCAACTAGAAATACTTGCTTTACCTCATTTTGATGGAAGTTGATGTGGTTCCTAGTGTGTTTGAGAAACTCCTCAAAGTTCCTCCATGTGAAACTCTCCCTTTTTTATCTACAAATATTGTGGGATCTAAAGTGCCCAACCATGGATGTATCATGCAAAAGTTCCAAAATATTCTACTTCATTTTAGCTTCAAGAAACATGCTATAATGCCCATAACATATGAATTCCATGTAGCTATCAAATAGGACAACCCCTGCTAAAAATAATCATGGAATATGCTAGTCCATTACCTTCATATTTATGCTATCCTTCCTTATATTACTTATAGATCAAGAGCCACCTTGATTGCCAGCATGGTGTTTTTGTTGTAGCCATTTGTTCTTTTATGTGATGAAGGGTCCTGAACACTTCCTTCATGGATATAGTCTTGAGCTCCAATGGATCTCACAATGTTACTGTGAATTGGACTCTCTAAATCATGGCACAAAAAAACTTGCATGTAAGCTAAAAACAAAACATTATAGTCACAAACCTCCCTGAATCTCCTCCAAATTAGTGTGATTATGTATGGAATAATTATCATTAATAGTGGAGACCTTTTGCTAACATCATCAAGCAAGGAAGCTTCCCCCAAGTGCACCAATCTAAAGTTGTTCATGACTGAAATCATCAAGATTAGCGATATATAAATGTTGCAAAAAATGTAGAAATGACAAAACTAGGCAAGAATCATCCATCTAATCAAAGAAACCATGTAAGAACCAAAAACTCCCCATTAGTAGTGACTGGAATTCTCACTATATTGTAAGTTGCAATACTCATGATTGTGTACCGATCAACTCGTATGTCACATCCCATTGTTTTGACTATTTAAATAAATTCATTTTCTTGAGGATTCTTTGTAATCCATGGGAACCTGTTTCACCTACTTCCTTAGCCTGGTTTAGTAAATTAATTCATTGAACTCTAACCCTTGCAAAGGACTGAGTAAAATAGTTCAAGAATGATGGTTGTTGATGTGGTCATTGTCTCATCATTTCATGCATATTGGCATGTGAAGAAATCCAATATGTATTTTATAAAAAATATATATATCACTTTACTCACCAATGTTCTATATAAGTCCATTTTTTTAAAGTGGACAATACTCCTAGCGAGGCTCATGTCAAGCAAGGTAATTCTATAAATTTATTACCTAGAACTACTTGAATTGTCAATTTTAAGGAAAAAATGCATAAGGAAAATTTCTAAAGCCTTGTCAAGAAATCCATTTTTTGCATATCCTACAATTGTTGCATGGAAGAGATCACATTTTTTGAGGCATTTTGTCAGCACTTCACACATCTTTCCTGGGCGTCCACTTTTGCAAGCATGGAAATTTAGTTGGGGTGAGATGAGAAGAGGGTATTTCCAAATATAATAGCTAATCTGTCAAAAAAAGGGAAGTGATTTTAGCTTAGGCAGGGGGAATGATGGTGAAGGTTGTGGAATCTAGCTTTACACCTACCAATTGTATTTGCTTAAATGTTTCCAATGACTTTTACCAGAGCCATTTTAAATGTATCTTATAGCATTAGCATTCCATGAGACCACATTTCTTAAGATGTTTTTGAACAGTTAATGTGCCATTTCTATGTTTCCACATTTTGCACACATGGCTACTAGGGCACTTATGATGAAAACATCTGAGCAATTTCTTGTCTAAATTTGAAAAAATCATGTGGAAAGGTATGTGTCTAAACTTTCTAACACTAATTTCATATCAATTGTGTGGCTTAGTCTATGAAAGATGTGCCTTTTGAGACTCAACAAATATGTTTGTGGGAAATTTGCCAATCTGATATATATATTCCTTTAAAAACCAAATAGAAAGTCATGGGCTAGGATACAATTGTCCAGCAAGTTGTGGTATGTTTGTCACTATTTTATTTCTCCCTTCCATGGCTTCCAATAGCTGAGTTGTATAGATCGATTAGTTCTAAGAAAGAGACCACGCCCACATCATATGAAATATCAAGCCTTGTGTAAGTCAGATAAATAAGGGTCACAACAAGTTATCGATACAAAGTGCCATCAACCAATGTTGAAGAGAATTGAACCTAAAGTTTGACTCTAGAAAGAAAGGGAGTTAGAGGAGGCTTACAATCAACCATTTAAAACTATAAGAGAAACTCAAGAGCATACTTGGATTTTGTAATGGTAATCCTAGAAGTAGATAGATATATCTTAGTTCTGAGAAAGTAATCCAACAAACACAAGTTGATCATAAAAATCCTATCCTGAAGGGTAGTTTTCACTATTGCAATAAGTGAAGAGTTATACATTATTAGTAGATCATCAACATACAAAACCAAAAATAGGAGAGAATCATCCTACAAAAAAATGTAGACATATTGATCAGATGAAACTGAGAAAACTTGGAACCATGAGAAGGAAGGAATCCATCTTGGCACACCAATCTTGAGGGGCCTATTTTAGGCCATAGATAGATATTTGAAGTCTACAAACCATTGATGAACTATATAGAAACCTTTTCATTTACTCTATATATATCTCCTCTTGAACTTCTCCATGATGAAAGGCACTCTTCACATCCATTTGGTGAACCTCTCAATATTGTACTACAATGATAGGAAGTGTGATTCAAATATAGTTAATATTTGTAATTGGTACAAAGGTATCAAAGTAATCAATACTAGGAACCTAAGAAAACTCCTTTGCTACCAATTGTGCTTTAAACTTATCCACTAACCCATCTGCTATAATTCTTTTCTAATATATCCACTTACATTGAACAAGCTTCCTTCCCTTAAGAAGGGGGACTAGGTCTAAACTGTGGTTACCAACCAGGGAATTTTCCTCCTCTTGCATGGTTGTATGTGCTACATCCCCAACTTATGATTTAGTTTAATCTTTCCTTTGTGTGGTAAACAGGATGATTAATCATAGTTTAATGATTTGATGTTTGTGGAAAATATCAAATAAAATCATTGATTATATGAATATTAATTAATGTTTAGTTTAGATATGTGATTACATGATGATACACTAATCATGGTTATATGGTTGTGAGTATAATCAGGAAAAGAATCTTCCTCCAAGGATGAAAGGAGAGTATCATCTGGGAGGAGAAGATAGATGTGGGGAAAAGGTCAGATTGTCATATGAGTATCAAAATTTGTCCTTGTGAACCCAAGCAAGGTAGAGTGAGTTTGCATCTGTCCCTTGTTAGTCATTTTCATTTCTATGTTAGCATGGCAACTTGAGTTATCTCAATGTCATCTATGTCGATCCGACTAGACGATGTTCTTAGAACATCAATTCTAGCCAATAGGTAATCTTGTCAGGTTGTAAAGTATTTCCTTGTTTCCTTATTAAGTTTTTGGTGATTATCATTTTCCTTTTATATAATACTTATGGTTATTATGGTGAAGAAGGGGGAATGGAACTCAACCCCAAAGTTGCATTTTGTTGTTGTGCCACCCTAACAATGATGTTATCATTTGATGACACCTTGGATATTTTGATAACCCTTAAACATCATTTAGATGCAATGGAAACTTTGTGTGATATAATTATTCTAGCCCCTTGTGATTGGGCACATTTAATATTATTATTGTATATGACTTATGATAAGTAGGTTGACCACTATCCATGATGAAGTGGAGTGAGTGGAGGTCGATTTTAAGCCTATCATAATCTCTATCTTTGCTACCCACTCCATAATGTAGATGGTGGACTATTTGGAACCCAAAGACCCACAGGGTGGCAGAGGTTAGTAAATTGTTTTTACCACTAGCTTGAGAAAAAGGTGGTGGATCTTGTTGCATGGAATGCATGCAAGAGTATCGAGAGAGTGTCATTGTTTTGAGTTATGTTTTTGGGATGCATATGCTGAGGAATAGGAAGTTCTAGTTGATGGTTTTGTAAGAAAGGGAAACTATAGAAGTACCCTGGTGGTGGGTGCAAGTAAGCTCAGGGATAGAGCCATTGTTAGGCACACAGGAGTTATCCTTTGATAGGCCAAACTCGACTGTGTATTCCATATATAGGTATGAATTTTAGACTTCGTATTGAACTTGAACTTGGTATTGCAAGTAAGATATCATTACTGCATTCTTTATGATGTTGACTGTGTCAACTTATGGTTGCAATTGTGTTGTTGTGTTATCATTAAAAGGCCTTCGAGGCCATAGACATTCACTATGTTAAAACTGTGTTAGCAGTTGTGCTTTCAAGTTATCTTTAAAAGGCCTTTGAGGCTGTAAATGCATCCTCTGTTTTGAAACTTGTAAACATTTTTTTAGTGTTTAACTCAGCTAAGGCCATGAGGCCAAACCTTGTGCATAGTTGTTGCATGCAAGAAATATTGAATTCTGATATGGCAAGTTCTGTAAACTATATCATATACTCATGACACTCATTGTTTATTATTTGAGTCGACTGTGTTGAAGACTGAGAGATTATTGTATCATAATGATTGTTTTAAGTGTGTTATGAAGTGTGTAATGGAGTAGGCTGAGAGCCTTACTCAAGCAATGATAACCTTATTGTTAATCTTAAACCCTCGACCATGCCTAGGGCACTTAATATATCAATTTCGAGGACTGTGGATAATAGTGCTCGACTATTTATGATAGTTATTATGATAACTATGGTGCATCCTATGTGTTTAAAAGGATATTATGACTCCTCATTGAAGAAGGAGAAATGGTAAGAGGTAACTAATATTGTTATCTAGGCAGCACTAAGTGTATGCCTTGTTTTTTAGAGAAGTAAACCCTTCTTGATATTTATTTTCTTATGGGAATGAATACTATGTCTAGTATGAAACTCTTGTGTTTAAATGTATATGAATGCCATCTCTTTTCAAATGGTAATGCTTCACAAATGAAGTATAAGATATGATCAAGAACTCATGTGGATTCTTTGAGTTAGGGTCTTTTTAATAAGACCGACCTATTAGACTATTATAATATAAGTCTTAGATGATATGAATTTGAATGTAAACCTTGTGATAAGGCATACATGAAATCATGAACTGGGAAAGGTCATACTTTTGAAAACATGATTGTGCAATTGTTGTTATGAAAGGATGGTAATAGAGTGATGTGGAGTCACAGGTTCCCTATTGCAAAAGAAATGAAACATTAATGAATGTACTCCCAAGATAGGAGTCAGATGTCCTAGAAAAGGACTAAGAATGAATTCAACTTATCTTCCTTAGACCTAGAGAGGTCAAACTATGGTTACTCTTGAATGAGATGGCTTTTAAGTTGAGTCGAGGTGGTAGAAATACAACTACATTCATTGTGAAACGTATATGTATGTAAATCTTTGGCCAAAGTAATGCATCTGTCTCTGCATACATTAGTTGGTCCACTGTGCTCTAGATGGCATAATGTTTCCAGTAGTGTCATACATAGTTAGAGTGGATCTATAGTTGTATGACCGAGAGACATTATGAAGGACACAACACCAGATACTCAGATGGAAAATTTAACAATTCCTTATATCTATACGCTCTATGAAGGGTAGGGTTGCTTCTAAGTAAGAAGTTGTGTGGGGGACCGTCGGTCTATGGTTGGAGGAAAAGCACTCGGGTGATGCTCTTCTTCCCAAGCAGAAGACAAGCTGAGACTTATGAAGGCATATGTCAAAGTTCCAGATACAGTGCATTCTTTATATGACTTGATAGTCAGTTATTATGTAGATTTTTATAAATGATGCCATGAGAATAGCTTTGTACATGTATAGTGAAGGTTATTCACTAATAAGTTATCCATGGATGTTGTAAATATATATTTTTAAAATACTCAGAAAAGAATAGCATGTTTAATTATCATGATGATATTGATTCATTCTTTCTTAATTGTGATTATGTTAATCATAATGTATTCTTAATCTTAATTAAGATGGTTAATTATGGTTGATTACGGATAATGTGATATGTCATGTTATAGTATGTCACTCAAGAATTCCAAATCCCTCCCACAAAGATTATGTATTGGGTGCAAAAGTAATAAAAACATTTGGAAGTCCCTAGAACCATAATCATGTCTTCCTAGTGCCTAATGGTTCCCCAACCCAATCACCTATAGACTATAGGATTTAGGTCAATGCAGGATCATGGGGGTCCAAACTAGGCCCCTAAGTGGCAACGAAAATTCAGAAAAATAGGGTTAGGCAACTTGACATAAAAATTTGAGTATATTATTAACATAATTTGAAAAATATGTAAGAATAGAATTTGTAGAAAATTGAATGGAGTTTCTAGGCTACTAGTCCTTTTTTGGAAGAAAGTAAATATATTTTTTGAAAATTTGAAATTTCAATGCAGTAGTACTAAATTTTGAGGAAAAAGCTAAAAAGCAGGTGTATGTTTGACAAACCTAAGTACAAGAAAAATAATTTTTTTTTCTAAAACTTTCAATATAAGTAGAGGACACATGCCCGTATGTGCAGCAATTTTTTTTGTAATTTTTTTGCAAGTAAATAATTAATTATGATTTTTTAATGGAACATTTCAAAATTATTAAAACATGTTTGTCTGACCACCATGACTTGGTAAAAAATTTATGAAATTCATTTTTTAATCCTATAGTATATGAAGCATAGAATGTGATGCATCTTTTAGATTCGAAAAATGTGAAATAGTTTGAAAATTATAGAAGATTTTCAATCAACCTATAAATTAGGAATTTAGTCATAATGTATGTAAAAAATCAATAATAATTATCTATTAAATTCAAAATAAGGCATATCTTATATTGGTGGAAAGCTGATAATTTTTTCAATAAACCCTTTTTGTTTCATCAAATTCAGATAAAAAAAAAGTTGTCAACCATAAGGGCAAAATTTTGGTCATCACATTACCACTTTTTGGACCCCCATGATCCTGCACAAGCCCATTTGTTAAGCCCAAAGTGGACATATAGTCAAAGAATATAGAGGAGATTCTTCAACATTTGAATGATGGTAGTTATGAGGATTCAGATCCACCTAGGTAGATTATTGATGATAAGGATTCTTCTTCTTCCACTTTGGATTTTAAGCATGATGGTAAGGATTCACTTCAATCCAGTTTTAACTAATCTCCTTCTTCTCTCTACTTTTTGGTGGGGTACTTTTCTCTCTATGTGGGGGATTCTATCTCTCTTTTTGGGGGGATTCTTCTCTTTGGGAGATCTATTTGTACATGGGTACCTCTTTAGGCTTCATTTATTGGGACTTGACTTTTCACCCACCTAATCTATTCTGAAGGGTTATCAATTCCTCCATCCTTCCACACACGAGTTGTTCACTGAGAGGAGTGTTCACTTGTATAAGGGATATTCATGTTCCACTCTCGTTAATTCTAATCCTTTTAAATTCACATTGGATTCATAGAGCATTAATGATAATTTTGAAGATTCAGATCTACCTAGGTAGATTCTTGACATGGTGATGATTCTTCTTCCTCCACTTCAAATGGTGAGATTGATGATTAGGATTCATCTCCTCCCTCTCCTAGTCACCATTTATAGGTTAAGGAATATCCTCTGGATTCTTTAACTATGGGTCCACTTTTGGCCCAACACACCCTATAGGCTATAAGTGCTTCAATTGGGGTTCATTAGACACAAGACATACACCATCACAATTCCATAGACTTCTGTATGTATTCAATAATTTTGCATCCTATCCATATAATTTTTAGGAGGCATCTAGAATTTTTGAATGGGATGTATCCATTTAGGGTGATTATAGGAACCACACTTGGGACCTACTCCCCCTTATTAAGGGAAGGAAGCATGTTTGATGTAAGTGGATATATCAAATAAAATTTGCAATAAATAGGTAAGTGGATAAGTTCGAAAAATGATTGGTAGCAAAGGGGTTTTCTTAGGTTCTTGACATTAATTACTCAATCAAAAATCCCATTTTAGTTGGATCTAATAAAATGCTAAGAGTAAGGGTGATTCTTAGGATTGAGAGTCTAGTTTACATTAACACTTTTCACTTAGTTTGGGTCCTATATGTTGGTCAAGAAAGATGCAATACACTATTGCTCTATATTCCATTAAGGTCAAGTGTCAAGGTGTTATTAATGTTTCTATTGAAGCCATTTGGATTTAGCACATTCTCACTGAGTTTAATAACTAGTTCAGATGACCATCTATCATATTATGTGATAACTAGAGTGCCATAAAAATTTCATAGAACTCGGTCCACCATTAGTGGACCAAGTGCATAGAGGTTCACATGCACTATATTTGGAAGCTTATTCATGGACAAGTCATTGGTATTTGATATTTTTTTGCTTCTAAGAAGATTGTTGAAAGGTTCACCAAACTATTTACAAAAGTAAAGTTTCTTCATTTATGAGCTTTATTGGAGTTTGTGAGACACTACTTGTTCAAGAGGCTACTTAGTCCTTCCTTTCTCTCTCTACTTTGGGGGGATTATATCTCTTTTGTTGGGGGGATTCTTTTCTTTGGGGGGGATCTCTTTTTACATGGTTACCTTATTAGGCTTCATTTGTTGGGCCCCATTTTCCCACCCACCTAAGTTGTGCTTAAGTGGGATGTAAGTGTAGGTTTTTTATTTCCCTTTGTTGGATATTATTATATTTTCCTACATGTTTATTTATCTTTCTTAGTTGTAATGAGTGGATCATTATACTTGGGTGAATGACATCTTCCATGATTGTAACTCTCACCTATTTTTGGGTAGCTAGAGTTACTTTTCTCATTGGTTGGTTTTGCCTCTTCTCTTTTTTATATATGTATCCACTCCTATAGCATTTCATTCATTCATTCTATTGTTCTCAATACTATTATTGTTCTTGAGCATTTCAATATCTCTTTATGGAAACTAATAACGTTTAGCTATTTTGGTTTCAATATCATATGCTAAAATAATTTCACATTTTCTATTTCATGTTCTAGTCTTTGGGTAGCTTCAGTTTATTTCTAAATCTAACAACTGAGGAATTTGAGGATATAACAAGATGAAACATAATACTTGTCAACCTAGGATAGCCTCACATTTAATTTTGGAGGCTAAAAAATCAAGGTTCAAACTTATGGGACATGTTTAAACCTACCCCCAAGGAGGCTTAAATCTCATGTGTAAAGGAAAAACAAATGAAATAAGGATGAATGGTGGTTATTTGGGGTGAATTGGAGCTACAGATTGTGATATATGAAAGAAACAATTAGAATGGTACACTACGCATGAAAGGGGTAAGAGAAGCATTATGTTTTGGTGGGAAAGGATAGATATGAACTAGGAAATGGGAATAAGGCTTACTTAAGAGTCAAGAAACACACAGGAAGGTAGAAATATAAGATATGGGCTAAAGTGAAAGAAAATGGATAAGAATGAACTAGGCTAAACAAGGGGTAAAAACATAGACAACAGGACATTAAAATATGTGCAAAACATAGTAAAAGAAATTGAAAAAGGGTGTTGTTTGTGTTATTACATAGGGATCTGCATTATAACCTTTTTTTGTTCATTTCTAGCTACATAAATCAATTCCTAAGTCTTGTGTTGCTTTTATTTTGTATAATAATCTAGTATTTGATAGTGTAGTGTCATAAATTGTCACCACTCACAATTTCACACTAGACTTGGCCCCTTGTTTAGAATACATGATTAACTCTATTTGTAATGTGAACATTTCATTGCTTGCATAAGAAACTATGTTGAACCACTTAACAACTGACCTTTCAAGGGAAATTGGGCCTGGACACTAGTGCCTAGTGCTAGGGTCCTACCCGTTGGCCCCGAAAGTTTGTAAATTTAATTGTCAACTTTCATGTGTTAAATGATGCATCTTGTTTGTCGGCCTCAACATACGACTCTTTGAAAGGGTGTTTGATTCATATATATAAACAAGTCTTTTTTCCTCATTTGACATCTAAGGAATCTTTATGACATCTTGACAATGTGACATGATATGACCTTGTGAATTTTGCTACAACGAACCTTTGACTTTCTGAAACTCTCTACTTGTGATTATTATTTACACTAACCTTTTGTATGTATTTGATGAAGCTTATTCATCTTCTATTGACTCCTTGTATGTGATTGTGTTGCAACATTGATCCAACTAGGGTTTCATACTAAGGTAAACTTATTTAAGTTATAGCAGTTTCTTTTACTTTATTTGCCTTTGTTCATCGCAAACACACACTCATCAATCATCATTTGTTGTTGTGGAAGTGGGAACACTTATATGGGGTTTGATCAAGGCAAGCCCCTATACATCACAACCATTTTCCCTCTTTCTTGTGTGTAGATCCGAAGATGAAACTTGCGACAACAATGAATGATAGAAAGATGAAGGATCTTTGACAAAAGCTGCTAGATAAGAATTCAATACAAACCCTAAGGACTAGGGAACCCAATGCTAGAGTCCTCCCAATTCTCCTCCAACTTCTGGTGATAGGCTCCCTCTAATTTGCTCTGCTCCTATTTCTGTGCTTTGTTATAGTTTTCTGTAGATTTACTCAGTTTGTCACTTAGGTATCCTCATTGCATAGTTTAGTCAAATCATTGTTTATCAAAACTTCTCTTTGAAACAAAGGAACATAATCCAGATAGTTTACCTCTCCCTAGAGGACTATAGCCAAACACTTAAGTCTTTGGTAATTTGTGTTCCAATGTGACTTGGAGAAAGCTTGATCTAGGTTAATTCATTTGATTTGACTATGTCTCCTTTCCCACGTCACATTTTGGTGAGCCTGACGTATCCTACAGTTGCATTTTCAGATCTCATTTCTATATTTGATTAGTTGATTAATTGATTAGACACTTATATTGCATATCTTCTTTTACTTATGTGTATAGTTTAGAAAGGAAAACACACTTAAATACACATTTTCTTGTCTTTTAGATTAGAAAACAAAAACATAAACAAAATCTTCTCATTCTTCTATCCATTAATCATCATATCTATCTTGTCATCACTCTTTCTTCTATATCACTTCCAAAGAACACATGAGTGTCTTAAAATTCATAATTACTATGGATTTGGTGACCCGGTGCTTCGAATACGAACATCCTGTAAGAAGAAGTTATTGAATCCTAATTGGTTCTCATCCTTTAGGTAGCTCTGATGTTCCAACATTGGAACTTGAATTTGATAAATTACTCATCCCAAGAAGTTCTAGAATGCGACCATCTTTAAATCATGTTCCTACCTTGTCAAATGATTTCCAAAACACAACCTTGTCTTGATTCTCTTGAGAACTCCATGGCCTGTGTTCTTGAGGGTTATATGCACAAAGATGAGGGACCAAAAAGTTGCCAGATGACTTTTTTGTCCCATACAAGTCATAATGCGAGCACATTATAACATGCTCACATTATAACACGCTAGCATTATGGCTCAGTAACTTGAGCCATAACACTAGCGCATTATAATGCGAGTGTATTATAATGCTCTAGCCTTATGGCTCAGTATTACCAAGCCTAAAATGTAAAACATGATCACACTTTAGGCTCGGTAACCTGAGCCATAACACTAGCACATTTTACAAAAGCAAAACTCTCTCTCTACCCTCTCTCTCTCACCTCCTACTGTCTCTCTCTCTCACATATCTACCTCCTAGTTTTCGTTTTCCTTTCCAATTTCCCTTTAGATCCCACCAATTTTTCCCTATTTTACTATTTTTCACCTCTCCTCTCATCATTCTTCCCATCCAATAAACTTTCATTTTATCTTGTTTCCATTTCATCCTCCCAATTTATATCCACATCCCTCTTTGCATGTCCTCGTTTTCTTGTTTCCATTTTCTTTGTTGATAAGGGAGAGGGAGAGGGAGGAAGAGGGGGAGAGGGGGAGATTGAGGGGAGAGAGAGGGGAGAGAGAAGGGAGAGAGAGGGAGTTAGAGAGATAGAGAGAGAGTCCTAGTTTTCTTGGTTCTATTTCCTTCATCAAAAAGGGAGAGGGAGAGATAGAGGGGAGAGATAGGGAGATAGAGGAATGATAGGGGAGAGAGCAGCAAGAGATAGGGAGATAGGGAGAGATAGATAGGTAGAGAGAGAGGAGACAGATAGGGAGAGATATAAGAGATAGAGGGGAGGAATAGGGAGATAGAAAGTGAGTGAGATGTCCAGAGCCATAGGGAGAGAGATTGAGAGGTAGAGGGATGATAGAGAGAGGGAGATAAGGGAGAGATAGGGAGAAAGAGGTTTAGTGTTCCTCAAGTTTAGGGTTTAGGGATTAGGGGCATTATTTAGGGTTTAGGGTTTTTGAGAGATAGAGAGAGAGAGAGAGAGAGTGATTTTGACATGCAACCCTAAACCCAAGTAACCCTAAATAATGCCCCTAAACCCTAACCCCTAAACCCTAATCCCTAAAACCAAGAAACCCTAAACCTCTATCTCCCTATCTCTATCATCCCTCAACCTTTGAATCTCTCTCCCTATCTCTCCTCTTTGTCTCCTCTATCTCTCCCTATTTGTCTCCTCTCTCTCTACCTATCTGTCTCTCCCTATCTCTTGTCTCTCTCTCCCCTATCATTCCTCTTTCTCCCTATCTCTCCCCTCTATCTCTCCCTCTCCCTTATTGATGAAGAAAATGGAAACAAGAAAACTAGAGGGGAGAGGGAGAGATAATGGGGACAAATATGGAGATAGAGGAATGATAGGGGAAAGAGAGGCAAGAAATAGGGAGATAGATAGGTAGAGAGAGAGAGAGAGAGGAGACAGATTGGGAGAGATAGAGGAGACAAAGATTGAGAGGTAGAGCGAGATGTCTAGAGAGATAGGGAGAGAGATTGAGAGGTAGAGGGATGATAGAGAGAGGGAGATAAGGGAGAGATAGGGAGATAGATGTTTAGGGTTTACATGTTAGGGATTAGGGGCATTATTTGTGGTTTAGGGGTTTAGAGAGAGAGGTTGCTTTTGACATGCAACCCTAAACCCTAAATAATGCCCCTAAACCCTAACCCCTAAACCATAAACCCTAAATCCTAAATAATACCCCTAAGCCCTAAGCCCTAACCCTTAAACCCTAAACCCCTAAAGCGTAAACCCAAACCGCTAAACCCTAAACACTAAATAGGTGAGAAACCCTAAACCAATAAACCCTAAATAATACCCCTAGACCCTAACCACTAACCCATGAACCATAAACCCTAAACCCTAAATAATGCCCCTAAGTCGTAAGCCCTAACCCCTAAACCCTAAATCATAAACCCCAAACCCCTAAACCCTAAACCTAAGAAACCCTAAACCTCTATCTCCTTATCACCCCCTATCTCACTATCACCATCATCCCTTTACCTCTCAATCTCTCTCCCTATGTCTATGGCCATGTCCCTCACTCTCTATCTCCCTATCTCTCCCCTCGATCTCCTCTATATCTCCCTATTGGTCTTCTATCTCTCTCTAAACCATAAACCCTAAACCTCTAAACCTTAACCCCTAACCCCAAAACAATAAACCCCTAACCCCAAAACTATAAACCCTAACCCCTAAACCCTAAACCCTAAACCTAAGAAACCCTAAGTTCCCCAAACCTCTAAACTCTAAACCCTAGACCCAAGAAACCCTAAACCTCTATCTCCCTATCTCTCCCCTATCTTCCTATCTCTATCATCTCTCTACCTCTCAATCACTCTCCCTATGTCTGTGGACATAACCCTCACTCTATACCTCCCTATCTCTCCTCTCTGTCTCCTCTATCTCTCCAATCTCTAACGATCCCTCCTCTTTATCTCTCTAAACCCTAAACTCTAAGTTCCCTAAAACCCTAAACCTTAACCCCTAAACCCTAAACCCTAAACCCCTAAACCCTAAATAATTCCCCTAAACCCTAAACTTGAGCAACCCTAAACCCATAATAATGCCCCTAAACCCTAACCCCTAAACCCTAAGCCTCTCTCTCTCCCAACCCAAAGGCTTGGACTCTGTTTAGGATGTCTAAAGATGTGTTTTTCTATATTGTAACAAAATTCACATAATCTAGAGCATGCTTCCCATCAAGATTGCACTTATTTCAATGAAAAGTTGAAAAAAATACCACCATAATATTAAGCTCTCTATTAGCTATCTAACCATATAATTTTTTTATGTTTGGAGTATGTTAAGGGTTTCATCTGTAATTTCTTTTGTTAGTGTATTCATTTTTTATCAAAAACTAGTGTCTGGTATTTTTGACTTTTTTTAATCGTTCATCAAAATTTCAAATAAGTTACATTTTTAGAAACTAGACTCCATTCTACACGTATTCAAAAATAAATTTGATTTTTGATTAGTTTTCAAAAAATTTAGGGGGGGGGGGGGGGGGGGCATGCTCAATTTTCTATTTTTTAGGATGTGTCCACTTTGAAAATTAGTAAAAAATCAATTATTCATGCAAAAATTATCGAAAAAATCAGGGATAAACTACATTGTGTTATCTAATTTCTCACCGAAGTGATTTTTGAAATACTAATTTTTTTTTTAACATTTTAGGGGGAGCACACCAGACGCTATGTTATGTTTTTTTGAGAAAAATAGGACCAATTTTTGTGCTCCCCCTTAATCTCAACCATTTTTGAAAAAAAAATTGTAGTTTAGAAACTAGATTCGGAGCACTAAAACTCTTATTTTTATTGTATCTTCAAATTTTGAGTGTAACTATCTTCAATTTCTCATCCAACATTAGTCTTTCCTAATTTTAGAAAAAAAGTGGCATCTTAAGACCTCCTTTTGGTCCCTCATCTTGGTGCACTTACCCTAAGGCTTGAATTCAGAAGCTAGACAATGAATTGGCTAGCTTCCAACAATTCTTGGGCATGGAACATGTGGTTGGGGAAGCAGTCCCCCTCATAAAGAATCTCAGAAAGTTGTAAATTGATGATCCAAAAGGTATGGAAGTTCTACGTAGCCTAGCCCACATAGTGGATAATAACAGTATGTCGTCGGCTAGCTACGTAAAAATCCTCAACAATGTGTCCTCTCAAAACCAAATAGGGACACAGGTGTTGATACCCATGTCAACATCTTTTATTTCAACATTCACTTCTTCTATTGTCACCACCTCTGCACAATCTGGTAATAGTCCTAACTCTAGTTCTAGGGTAACAAGTGGGAATCCTATAATATAGTTTTATCCCACCTTCCTCTGGCCTCTAGTTTACCTATCAAAATGCTAATCCAAATGTTTCCCAACATGTTCGTAGCTAGTCTCATCCATAGTTCACTTACCAAAATGCCAATCACATTGTTTAGATCAACTTCTTGTTAGCTTTGCTCCTTCACAAGTCACTCCACCTTCTGATCTTGTCATAAACCAACTCTTGCAAAATGTCAACTCCTTACAACAATAGTTAGCAACAATAAGTCAAGGTCAATCTCAACCTACCATCCCATCCTACTACACTCGTAGCCCATTATCACTTGCCATCTTAAAAGCTGCTATGCCCAATAAATTTGAAGCATCTCATTTTTTAAAAGTACACTAGGAAAGGATACCCTAGTAACCACGTGTAAGCCTTTACCACATTGTGCAATGACTTTATTTATGAAGATGCTATCTTAGCTAAGCTCTTTCCTTGATTCTTAAAAGACATGGACCTTGATTGGTTTTGTTCACACCTAATAATTCAATTCATTCTTTTCAGCAAATTGTTAATCAATTTCTCCAACATTTCCAAGAAAACATTAGACCTCAAGTCACATTGACTAATTCGGTTCATTGTAAGCAAGGAGTGAAAGAGAAAGTGACTGATTTCATCAGGGGTTACCAAGCCCTCTTCTCTCAAATTCCATATTCTTTTCCATATGCTAATGTACAATGGGTTTTCATCAGAAACCTGCAATCACATGTTCCTGATAAGATACTATTGATGTGGTATCCTTCATTCACGCATCTTTGCATGGCTCTTCATGATTACCAACTATCAATTAGCTAGTATGAAGGATCCTCCTCATCAACTCTCATTGGCTAGTCTCAAGCCACTGCTCCACATTATCAAACATTTAAGAAGCAAAACAAAAACTTTATCAAAATCAACTCTCATTCTTCAAACAACATTCAAGCACAAGTTGTGGTTGTTGTACCTCTTGCTATAGCCCCATATAAGTTTTAACAAAAGAATCAGCAATTCTCTAAACTTTCTGAGTCTCTTCATTCCATAATGTTATAGCTCCTTAACAATAACCTCATTCAAATTCCTCCTATTTGCCCTATTGACACTTCTAAACTGTTATCTCCTTCTTTCAACTCGAAGGCCTTTTGTCAATATCATTGAACACTTGGGCATGACACCAAGTGATGCATGCATCTTAAACATGAAGTTTAAGACCTCATTGACTCTAATATTATCTAGGTAGCTAGTGAGAATGACCAAGGGAATAAATCCATAGCTCCACCAAATTAAAACTTGCAAATCTACACAAATCTGCTACCCTGCCACTCAGTTATAGAACAACCTGAACATGATAGAGCACCTACTTCAATAACTTCTAATCACAAAGACAAAAGCCTAGACAACTTAGTTTCCATGGTGGATTCTCACCCTCACCGAGAACTAGCTGAAACTAAGCCAACTATCTCTTTTATCCACCATGATGCCTCTTTTCATGCACTTGATGGTTCTCTATACATTACCGCTAGGATTAATGACAAACCCATAAGGGGAGTATTGATTGATCCTGTGTTCCAAGCAAATGTAGTTACAGAGGAATTCCTTTATGTGCATGAATTGTATCAAGACAAGTATGAGCAATTAGAAATCTCAGCTAGAGCACATGATGGTTCCACTCATCCTAGTCTTGGCTCATTGACTCTCTCTGTCCAGGCTAGACCAAAAGTCCTAGATGTGTCTTTTGCCATTGTTCCAACCTTGAATCAATTTCGTGTGAAGTTGGGTCATCAGTGGCTCACTTCCATGAAGGTGGCCCCCTCTATAATCCATAAGTGCATAAAATCTTATTCAAGACACAAGTGCACACTGTATATCACGGTGGGTTCTAGCCTTTCTCCCTCTGTGGGATCTTTTCACTTGATTACTCCTGGCTACAACTAGTTGAGCCTGTTTGGCCTCATAATGATGTTCTTTTTCTCTCCTATCAAAAATTCAAAGCAAGCCGAATTACTCAATTGTATGTTAGTGCCTCTTGTCACAATATCCCAAATACTACCCTTAAGGTCCCTTGATCTTCCATGGATGTGACGGTAGTTCCCCTTGTTCAACAGGTAGTGGATGAACCACACCCCAAATCAAGAGCCCTTCCTCAACTCTGAGCATCTAGTATCTATGTTGAGATTCCACCTCCACCATCCTACCTTGGACCACAAGGCAAACACCCTGCACCATTACTCAACATGTCTTCTCTGAATTTGCAATCATACTCAAACCAATCTGCTTATCAATTTCATGATCTCTACATAATCAAATTAACTGATTCACAATAAATTCTCAATGTCTTCCTCTGCATTTCATCTTCAATAAAACCTGATTCAGTTTATCTTTGCATATAGTCTTCAAATTTCATAAGAATCAATCTGTATTATAAGTTGTATTCAATTTGCATATTGATACGCATCCATTACACCTGTATATTCAACCTCTAAAACTCACACAATCTGTATATTTCATCTCTTTCTATATAAGAAGTTACATCAATGCACCTGGAAAATTATTGTATACAAATTGAATGTCCTTTCACCTTCAAGACACATTTTCATTAACCTCTTTTCAAAACCTTTCATCTTCTTTAAAAAAATAATATCTGTTTGCATCTGATCACACAATATCTACAATAAAATTATAAACAATAGGACTCTTGGAATTTCACCTCTCTCTGCAAGAATATCTTCTTTACACAAATATCTTTCATATTTTTTGAAACCTTCAATTTGTTCATTTTCCTTCAATCTTTTGATCTTCCCCGCACAACCTATCATAAAAATAAGATCATAAGAAAACACAACACCATTCATCTTCCTCTTGCTCTACAAGCATTTCCCTGTATCTTCAAAAATAAATCAATCTTGTAATATATTCACCTTCATCTTCTTCAAAAATCTTCAATTTGTGAATTCAATATAAATCCTCCAAATTGTAAAAATCATCTTCAAAAAAAAATCTTCACTAATTTCTTCAATGGTATGGGAGAGAAAATAAAAAATATTTTCCAAAAAATTGCTTTTAAAAAGCATGAACCAATTCCTTGAAAAACTCCTATACTTTCCATATTGGATCTCATGCCTTTTTTTAAAAAAAGCAAATAAAATAGAAATTAAAAAATTTCTAAACTTTAAATATAAAGCCTTTTATCCACAAAAAAAACTTTCGAAACTTATACAAATTTCATGCCCATGTATATTTGTGGTCCCTTCATTTTACATAAAGCATAGTTAATGCTTTTTAAATTCCAAAAATAACAAATGCTTTTTAAAGCATAAATAATTTCCTTAAAATTCAAGCTCCAAAATATACAATGACTATCTTAAGGTATTCGACCATTCAATATTCTATTTGTTAAAGCATACAATGCTTTAAACAAAACGTGCTCCTCCATGTGCCTTTCACTAAATTGATAAATATTCTTTCCACATAAAACAAATACCCTCTTCGAAACATGCCCTTTGAAATTTTAACAATGACCATTGATTATATTTAATACCAATTGCATCAGTCTAGCAAGGAGGTAGGGGCTGGTCTTTCACATGATTCTAATGCCCTCAAGTTATGACTAAAGTCACATTCAACTTGCTATAACAGGTCAACAACTACTAAAAACAAAAGTGCATCTTTTATGCTATGGAAAGCATAGAATGAAGATTAGGGATTTAGTCTTATTTAGAATTTAGAATATTTAAATTCTAATTTACATCCCTTAACTTAATTTCACAAAAAGACTGCTTATTTTCACAACTTTTGTAGGATACAAAACACAAATAATTGTCAGTGACTGATACCATCTTCAATTTGAAAACAACCTTTTCATCATGTAAAAGCAAACACTAAATCATGAAAGGTGATCAACTTCAAACATCATGACATGATCAATCATGGTATAATAGCATAATTAAGAGAAGAGAAGATAAGACTTCTTCATCTAACAAACTTAACTCCAACTCCCAACTGATCTTCCCATACCTTGAAGTGTGTCACCTCATACCTTGAAGTAACCTGACAACCTGACAACCTTGTCTTGAGCACAACCTGTTACTTTTAATTTCACATCATATGACCTCAAATGTATGACATTACATTTCCAAACTTATGATCAATGACATCCTGAAACAAGAAGAAACTCTTACCACCAATACTACATTATACCAAACCAACTCCACATCTCTGTGAACTGACCAAGCAATGAACAACTATCTCCTCCTGATGTCACTTTGAAATGGATATTATGGCATCCTTGTAATGAACCATTCTCATACAGAAGAGCATCATAAACAAATCTCTAAAATTCACTTCAACATATGACCTGTTCAATCAATCTTTGGATTTAACATAATAAAGGATATTATGGAGACCAAACTCCCTGCAACAAGAAGCATCAACATCATGACAAATCATATTACCCAAATCCTGATCATAAACATGAAACTTGTATATGAAAGCACACAAGAACATGAAGCAACTCCAAGTCCATGATTAACTCCAAACATAATCAACTATACTATAAAGTCTTGATGACCCAAAAAGAATAACCTCTACATTAGATCCATGTGATCAACCTTTTTTTGACATTAATGACAATCAGTCACCATCAGTGCTCTATCGCAGATAGTTCCATTCCAGCATTGCATTGACATAGACATTCTGCATCCAAAGCATAAGAATGAGTCTTACCCTCACCAATTATTCCAAATGCCAAAGCCAAAGTTGCCTCTTGAAGTTTATTCTCCTCCTCTGATTGATAGTGCTCATGACCCCGTAGTTAGTAGTCATATCACCCATACTGGTATATTCTGATAATGATTCAGAGGACACCTCTGAACCATTAGAAAATGTTACACAATTGTCCTCAATCTTCACACAATTGATAGACTTGGCCTTGGGGGCATGTGTCAGGATCCTTCCCTAGTGATTTATTTTACACGTCATGAACCAGGTGTCGCTCCTTGTACCACACTTGCTTTAGTCCATCTAGCATCTTGTCCTCCATCCCTATATGATGAGAAAGATTGGGAAGTGGGTGATTTTCTATAGTCCAACTCGCAAAGGAAGTACCTTCATTTCATGTGTTATATTTATGTTATGCTTGTATGTAATGTCATCCTTGTATGTGTTACTTGCAATGTATTTTGTTTTTTGGTTCTCTTTGGATGACTCTTGACGCTTCTATTGGTGCAAGGATACAAGGGGAACGAATCTGTCGTGACATTCCTCTTTATGTATCTTCATCCTTCTATTTGTCGTAAATTGCAATATTATTCCTTTTAGGATGATGCAAAGCATCAGATAATTTAGCATCTTTCCATTTTGACCCAAATTTTTAACTTTTACTTTGATTTCATGTAATATTTCTTCCTTCTTCGTCATAGTTCTAATGACTGGAGAATGATGAAAGTTCCAAAAATGATTGTCCCTTCTATGCAACCATTCATATACTAACTTCAATCAAGTAGATCCCTTTGTGCTATTGTATGATATTGATTATTTCATGACGTAGCTTTTGGACACATTATTTGGGCATGTGCTTCTAGAAAGCTCTCCTACCTCTTTTACACTCTTTCTACCTTAAAGGCAATTGCTAGTATCTGTTAGTGTTAACAATTACTTTAAGGTGGGGGTATACACTCTACTATGCACTTCACTCTATTCACACACACATGGACATCCTTCTATCGTAGCACACCTTTTAATCATCTTTTTTAGCACTTTTACTAGAGTTACCCATAAACAACACATTTTTCTTGGCCTGTAATTTATGATATTGTTGACATGAAACTCACCTAGTAAACAATGGATTTTACTAGCCTATGATGCTTTCATTTGCTACTTTTTGACATAGAACTCACCTAGTAAATATGTGGATCTTACTAGCCTGTGAGGTTTTTGATGTGCTCCCTGAAGCGTTAATAACACATGGTCACCTAGCATAACACAACTTGCTAGCCTATGATCTATATAGTCTATGAACCACCTAGCATAACACAACTTGCTAGCCCGTGGTCCATGAGTATATCTTGATCTACATGACCCCTAGCAGCAAAGCATGCTAGTGCCAAAGTCATGTATTCTCTTCCTTCATATTGATTACTCCCTTGTCTACTTGTATGTCTCTTGTATGATTAGGTTTTCCATGTTTTCCATGTGTGTATGCTTCATGTATTTCTCTATGTTTACTCCGTGTATTCCCCATGTTTACTCTATGTATTCTCCTTGTCTACTATGTGTATTCTCCATGTTTACTTTGTCTATTCTCCCTATATGCTTCATGTTTGTTTGGAATTGCGTCGTGTGTCTTGTGTGTGCAACCTCTTTATCTTGACATTGTGTGTTGGTAGAATCTTAAGTCTGGGGGCTATCACATCTCTCAACTTAGTGACATTCTATATTTTTGGCATTTTTCTTCTTCGTACTTTAGTGTGAGTATGAACGTAAGTTCATATGCTCACTAAAGTAGGGGTTAAATGTAGTGTCGTAAATTATCGCCACACACAATTTCAAACTAGACTTGGCCCCTTGTTTAGCATACATGATTAACTCTATTAATAATGTGACCATTTCGGTGCTTGCATAAGAAACTATGTTTAACCACTTAACAATTGACCTTTCAGGGGAAAATTGGGCCTCAACACTAGCACCTAGCACTAGGGTCCTGCTCATTGGCCCTAAAAGTTTGTAAATTTAATTGTCAACTTTCATGTGTTAAATGATGCATCTTGTTTGTTGGCCTCAAAATACGACTCTTTGAAAGGGTGTTTGATTCATATATAAACAAGTATTTTCCCTCATTTGACATCTAAGAAATCTTTATGACATCTTGACAATGAGACATGATATGATCTTGTGTGTTCTACTATAGTGAACCTTTGACTTTCTGATGCTCTCTACTTATGATTACTATTTGCACTAACCTTTTTGCAAGTATTTGATGAATCTTCTTCATTTTTTATCGACTCCTTGTATATGATTGTGTTGCAACACTAATCCAACTAGGGTTTCATACTAAGGTAAACTTATTTTTGTTACAATAGTTTCTATTACTTTATTTGCCTCTATTCATCACAATCATGCACTCTATATCAATCATCATTTGTTGTTGTGGAAGTGGGAACACTTACATGGGGTTTGACTGAGGAAAGCCCCTATACAGCACAACCATTTTCCCTCTTTCTTGTGTGCAGATTTGACGACGAAACTTGCGATAGCGACGAACGACAAAAAGATGAAGGATCTCTGATAGAAGCTACTAGACATGAATTCAATCAAAACCCTAAGGACTAGTGTGCCCAACACTAGAGTCCTCCTAGTTTTTCTCCAACTTCCTGTGATAGTTCCCTCAAATCTGCTTTGCTCTTGTTTCCGTGCTCTTTTATAGTTTTCTATATATTTACTCAGTCTGTCACTTAGGTATCCTCATTGCATAGTTTAGTGAAATCATTTTTTTATCAAAACTTCTCTATTTGCAACAAAGGAATAGAATTAGAATAATTTGGCTTTCCCTAGAGGACTGTAGCTAAACACTAAAGTTTTTGGCGATTTGTGTTCCAATGTGACTTGGAGAAATCTTGATCTGGGTTAATTCATTTGATTAGACTAGGTCTCTTTTCCCAAGTATTAGTTTATAATACATTTTTAGTTATTATTAGTTTATTATATTAGCACATTAAAGGTGGTTTGTACTTCACAAAGATTCAATAACTTCTTGCATTCAAGAGATAACATAATGACTAAACATCTCATTTATTTTGATAATTGCATTGGTTAGTTTGAGAATGCTTTTATGTTAGTTTGGTTGAGAAAGATGCACATAGAGTTGAATGTACCTCATGTTTTGATTTTTAAACTTAGATATGGAAAATGGAAGCATGATTGAGTAGGTACTTGTGTTAAGAGAGCTAAATTACTAGTGAACAATTGAATATTTAAGGTTGTGTTACCTTTAATTATGCAAAATATAACATCGGATGTGTAACCATGCATTATAATGTTAAGGTACACAATATCTAAAGTACAAATATTCTTCTGGATGGTTGATGAGAGGAATATGGAAAAGAGATTGGAGTGTGAGACAATCATTAATTTGTAAAAGATGCATTCATTTTCAAGCTCACCTGTGCAAGTACATGGACTATTTAGAAGAATGAGTTGGCTTATTTTTTCATAGTTGTATTGAATACAACTAGGATCAATGTCATTCAATCGAGTGAGTTGGGAAGTTCTTTCCATGACTTCTAACCTCTTTAGCTCAAGGTCACTCATCTCATTTGGAGAACTTGGAAACCTTTCTTAACTATGACCATGTTTTAAATCTTGTACTACAATTGAGACATGTTAGTTTCATTATTGTACCACTTGAGAATGATGAGAGATCAAAGTATTGTTTAGTCAAATATGTAAAGGGAAAACAAAATCTCCTACAAACTACAAAAAATGGTGATGTGTTCACATATCCTATCTAGGTATTCCACCATAAAGAATGAATTATACCTCTTCATTTTCTTTGGAATATCAAAAGTTGTGTATAGTGACCACTTTGACAATCCAATTACCCTTCCTCCTTATAATGGGTTCCCCAATCACTACCATACATCTATGTTCTCATATTTTTGTTTTGATCTCTCTATATCTTTTGTTTATTGAGAAATTAATACTTCTATACTTGATGCACCCAAAAATCCTTGAGATTTGAGATTGAGATAATTGTAGCAACCTATCTAAAGGAGTCTACATTTGTGAAAAATATATGACAATAGAACCAATGGATATTTAGGAGTAAACAAACCAATTGTTCAAAGACAACTAGTAAAAGCACATGTAACATGTTGTAAGGTTTGAGCTCCATATAATACATTAATTCTAACTACAAATTTGCTAATGTGCCACTCAAGATAGTTAAAAATCCACATGTTTCTTGAGATGGTTTTCTCTATGATTGAATTTTTCATGTTTATGACTCTATAGGTGAAAACTACATCACTCACTATTTTTCCCACTAATTTTTTACTCACCTTCACTCTTTATCCTTTGTACAATGATCTAGTATTCAAATGGCATGTTTCTATGTGAGAATTAGCACTTGTTTTGCATTGTACCTAAACCCAACTCCCCATTCCCTAAGGATTTGGATCCAACACTTAGCTTTGTAGTTCCCTATCTTGGATCAATCCTACAATTACAACATTGAACTTGGTTGAGGACTACATATGTGGTCTTGAACTACTTTTTCCAAAATCAAATTTAATCCTAGGCCCTCGTTAATTAATTCCGAATTAGTTATTACTTGCCAAATTAATCATGAAATATTCAAATTTGAATGTTATTGTGTTGTATCAAAGGACAAATCCCTAAGGCATTTAACCATGCATGAATCATCTAGCAAAAGCACTTATAATTAGACATCTAGATCACTACATTAGTATTTACAATCATAACGATAGATACATCTATGGCATTTGCATATTTTTTGGCATGTCTTTAATCATTTTAAACATCATTCATTATTAAAATATGTTTGTACCCGTGTTTTTTAGCACTTATCCAGATTTTTATTATAGGCAAACACATTTATGAAGAAATTGATTATTAGGTTCAAGGCCACATGTCAAGTTAAAGGTGGGAGGTGTGGGGATTGGAGTTGTAAGTGTAGAATTGAACCTTGATAGAGAATAATCACTTTTTTAATCTATTGACGCATGACTGATGCATATCTAATTTTAATTATCACTAATACAAATCACAATGCATGAACTAGAATAGAATATTCCTTGTTACACATGGAGCTAAGCACTTCTATCCTTCTTTGTGAATTTTAAGATTTGCCAATTTTAACATTTATTTATGTAGATATTTCAACACTTCTCTTGACTTTACTCAAATATCTAAATTAATTGTACTTTTGATACTTTAATTAATTTATTAGCTTAAATATTTTATAGAGAGGTGTTTTATTCCTCTACAATAACATATTATGCATTTTAGAAATAATTAGGAAGATGAGAAATCCTTCTAACAAGTGTAACATTATAAGATACATAGTATTTCCACAATCTATGGTCAAGAGTATGCTTCTAGTTGTATTGTATAGTACATTTTCACATCATAAGTATACTACACATTTACAATCAGAAACACACTTTCCAAGTCTAAGATTGTCTCTCTTTATACACCACCTTGAAAATCCAACATTCTGGATGCACATTGAAAATCATATTATATTCTGAATTTCAATTAATTATTAAATACAGTGAAATGTGCAATATACCATTTTGTGTGTAGATTTCTTTAACTTTTATTAGTATCCGTTTTATCAATGTTAATTTTTTTCTAAAAACAAAAACTCAAGTTAAACCCATAAAGAAACAACATAACCAAACAAAAAAAAAAAAAAAATTATAATCAACTGCAACCATAGAATTTACTTATTTACCACCTGCTACTAATGGCTGTTCCCATTAGTCACCCCTTAGGAAATTTAGCCTTAAATAGAATAGCTTGACTAAAGCACAAAAATATCCATACACAAATATTAAACTCCTGAATTCCCTCTATTGTTTTGAGAGAAGGAAATATTGAAAGAAATATTGCACCTTGCGCTATCAGAGCAATGGCGGAGGCAACAATACTCAACAAAAATCAAGGTACAAGGCAATACAAGTGTAGTTCAAACATGGATGAAACATTTTCTTTTATTACAGTGATCACTGAATAATTAGCTTCACAAAATTACAACTGAATGTTTCCTCGAGGAAAAGCAACTAGTACAAATTTGAGTGGATCTTGTTTCATCGCTCAACAAGCTCAAACGTGGTGTGACAGAGTCTTCACGGCTTTTGGATTCTGTTGCAAACATTCAGAAATTTAAATCTGCAGACATCCATTATGAGGCCATCATGCACAACAGAAAATGGTATCAATGGCAGCATATAAAATCTGGGAATGAAGCCTTCAAAAATATGTAGAAAGGAAAACCCTATTAAAAATAAGCAAATTTCTGAAATCTTTCCTGCGTCTCCCATCCCTGCTCTTAACTTGATTTGGACCTCTCTGCATATAACGTTATTTATGCGTAGCCATGAATTATGATTGGAAGTTATGTAAGGCAGAACTCCCATGAAAATTTAGTAGTTTGTCAGAGCTTTAGACCGAAGGATATGCCTTATATATAAAAACAAATTGGGTTTAACTGCATTTTCAAGGATTGTAATGGTGAGTGTGATTGAAAAAAAAAACCTTTTATTTACACTGTTTACACGTGAAGTTAACAATTTATAGATTAAATTATTTTCACCTACCCCAGTCATTACCTTCACTAGTGTCAGCGCCATAGATATATTTTATAAGTGTGAATGGGCATTGGAAGGAATTTGCCTAAGTAAGCATGATTTGCACTGTAAAAAATTTCCAAAATCCACATCAACAAAGTGGACATACTATATATGGAGGGACAAGCTTTGTAAAGCAAAAGGGAAGTAATTGTTTGAAAGAGGAAACGTGATGCTTGTCCGTTGCCTTTATGTAATTACCTTTCTTTGCTGATTCAGAATGTCATTAAAAATGAGGACCACGGCATACACTAAATGGCTGACATTTGTATATAAAGGATAATATGGTTTAAATTTTTTTATTTTTATTTTTAACTTTTGGGACTAGATTACGATTTAAATGTCGAACAAACAAAAGGATGATCTAATTAAAATGGTACTCCAACGTCATCATTAAAGTAGGTAAATCCCAATTTAGTCGGAGAATCAGAGTAGAAGATTTGTCAATAGCTTAAGTTCTTAAAATATTTCAGCGGCTGTCGTTTAAAATTTTTAGGAAAGTGGGCGAGTCCATGAATTTATAGTAACAGGCAGGCTTAAAACTTTAACTTCATAAAATTAAAAGCTAGTGATCACATGATTTGGTTTTTCAATAATAATTTTATTTTTAAAAATAGTTGAATTAGTTTTTAGCAATAGTTAATGCTAAAAATTGTAGATGCATCACATGTGGCAAAAAATCTCCAAAGTTGGTGGGGAGATTTTCAGCCCCAGAAATTGAGAAGTGAAGTAAGGTATTTTCAAGGATAAGAGTCCACTTTATCTGTAGATTTATTTTCATCTCATGGGACATCGGACCCTTCCATAAGCCCCATGCTAGTGCATTCTTATTGGCAAACTTTCCTTCTTAGTCTAAAAACATTAATAATATTTTTGGCTGAAAAATGCTGATTTTACATGTTTGACGTGAGCTGTAATGTGTAGGTATTTTTTTCTTTAAATTTCAAAAGATAAATAAAAGTGTAGCTACATATTATTATTAACTGGCACCAACTCTAGCCCTATAAATATTTCACTATTAGAAATATTTTCACCTTGCATCTGAAAGAGTTTAGCACCTATGTAGTGACTTGGTATTGTAAGCATATATGTTTTCTATAATCCAACTACATTCTATGATAATTACTTCTAAGTTACATATACAATCGTTTGCCTCAAATTTCTATCACCAGTTTTACACCACCTACCAACTATTGTTGTCCTTGTCTTATGCATTAACAATTGGTTCTTCCTTCCAAGCTTCTTTAATTTGATGCAATATCTTTCTTTTTGTTTAATTGAATAGAATAACTATCTATAATAAGTATTACTAATACTTGTGTCTTCAAGTATTAGCATATTTTTTATCAAAATCTAAATTATAGTATAATAAAGAAATTTGTGAAAGATGTACAAGTGAAGGATTTGGACAAGCTTTTTTAAAGAGAGAATTTATAAATTTAAAATATCTTAAAATATCTTTATTTTTATTTACTTAATAAAATAACTCTTCATAATAGGTATTGCTAATATTTGTGTCTTTAGATTATAACATATTTTTATCAAAGCCTAAATTATAGTACAATAATATTTTTCAAAAAGTTATAAATGATGGACAAGCTCTTATAAAGAGAATATAAATTTTAGGATATAGGCATTTGAAAAACCATATGATATAGCTGAGAAATAAAAAGTGCAAATAGCCCAAAAAAAAGTTGTGCAAATCTTTTTGTGACAACATTGTGAAAAAATTCATTACATTAACTTATGTATAAAATAGAGGAAGAATAAAATGAGTGGATAGCAATTTAGCACTTTAAAACTAAAACCATATAGCAAATGGATTATAGAAATCACTTTATTTGTCTCTAATTTATACTACTTACCATTTTTGAGGTCCCAATTCAATTTTTGTTTTAAACTTTATGTTAAGCTCACTTCCAAATTATTTTGAATAAAAACCTCAAGCTTCAAGATAACTAAGGCACATAAATTTGGTTTCTATTTGTTAATTGATTTCATGTTCTTGTAGGAGGTATACAAGGGTATTGTAATACCAGCTATTGTTCCTCCTAAGGATTTATTACTTGCGGTCTAATTCTCAAAAGGTTAAAACTATGGTCATTATTTTTGTTCAAATTTCTTTCAAGGTAATTATTTTTCTTCTCTCCAAGTACATTTGTACATTTGATATTTGAATAGATAGACAAATAAATGAAAATTGATCTAATTCTATTTCTAAAAGTATGGTGCTTACCAAAGGCAAACTTTTGAGATTTAAATAACATCTGAAGTCAAATCAAATAAAAACGGGAAAAAGTGAAAGTACGTGCATAGAAAGAACACATTGATCTCATGGTGGAAGTATATTCAGAATTAACCTATATGAGTATAGTGGAATGAAATAACTCACCCAAGAGAAGAATAGATAGCACTTACTTATATATATAGCAGGAATTACTAAAACACTTGATAATTATAAGCCACTTTAAGGGGAAACATACAAAAGTCTTCAACAAGAATATAATTTATAATATAATGAAAATAAACTAACCATAATTTACCTCCTATATAAACCATACTTATGACATGGAGATCACCACTTGGTTGACCTAACTATTTATATAAAACTATAGAAATTATACTATAACTTAATTAAAGGTTATTCTAGATCTCATTTTGGTGGGATTCTTCTCTTTGGGAGATCTATTTGTACATGGGTACCTTATCTATTCTTAAGGGTTATAATCTCCTCCATCCTTATACACATGAGTTGTTCATTGAGAGGAGTGTTCACTTGTATGAGGGATCTTCAAGTTCCACTCTTGTGACTTCTCATCCATCTAAATTTGTATTGGATTCATAGGGCATTAATGATAATTTTGAGGATTCAGATCCACCTAGCTAGTTTCTTGATGGTGAGAATTTATTCTTCCTCCACTTTAGATGGTGAGATTGATGATGAGGATCCATTTCGTCCTTCTCCTAGTCATCATTTATAGGTTAAGGAATCTCCTCTAGATTCTTTAACTATGGGTCCACTTTTGGCCCAACACACCATATAGGATATAAGTGATTCAATTGGGGATCCATTAGACATTGGACACACACCATCACAATTCCAAGGACTTCCATATGTTTTCATTACTTCTGCATTCAATCCATATAATTTTAAGGAGGCATCTAATTTTTTTTAGTGGGATGTTTCCATGTAGGAGGAGTATAGGAACCACACTTAGGACCTAGCCCTCTCTTAAGGGAAGGAAGCTTGTTTGATGTAAGTGGATATATAAAAAAAAATTACATTAAATAGTTAAGTGGATAAGATCAAAGCATGATTGGTAGCACATGGGTTTTCTTAGGTTCCTAATATTAATTACTCAATCCAAAATCCCCCTTTTAGGTAGATATCATAATAAGATGCTAAGAATGTGGGTGATTATTAGGATTGAAAGTCCACTTTACAACTTTTCACTTGGTTTGGGTCCTATATGTTTGTCAAGAAAGATGAAGTCTACTATTGCGAGCTATATTCCACTAAGGTCAATTATCAAGGTGTTGTTAATGTTGCTACTGGAGCCATTTAGATTTAGAAAATTCTCACTAAGTTCAATATCTAGTTGAGATGACCATCTATCATATTATGTGACAGCTAGAGTGCCATACAAATTTCATAGACCCTGACCCATCATTAGTGGACCAAGTGCATAGAGGTTCACATGCACTATATTTGGAAGCTTATTCATGGACAAGTCATTAATATTTGATATTTTTTGTCTTCTAATAATATCGTTGAAAGCTTCACAAAACCCTTTACAAAAGTCAAGTTTCTTCATTTATGAGCTTTATTGGGGCTGTGAGAGGCTACTTCTTCAAGGGGCTACTTTGTCCTTCCTTTCTCTCTACTTTGGGGGACTCATCTCTCTCTACTATGAGGGGATTTTATCCCTCTTTCTAGGGGGGCTTCTTCTCTTTGGGGGAGATCTCTCTGTACATGGTTACCTAAGATTAGGCTTCATTTGTCGGGCCCCATCTTCCCACTGACCTAAGGTGTGCTTAAGTGGGGTGTTAGTGTAGGTTTTTTTATTTCCCTTTGCTAGATATTATTATATTTTCCTACATGTTTAATTATCTTTCTTAGTTGTAGTGAGTGGATCATTATTCTTGGGGGAATGACATCTTCCATGATTGTAACTCCCACCTATTTTTTGGTAGCTAGAGTTACTTTTTCTCATTGGTTGGTTTTACCTCTTCTCTTTTCTATATATGTATCCACTCCTCTAGCATGTTTTATTCATTCATTCTATTGTGAGTTTTCTCAATACTATTTTTCTTCTTGATCATTTGTATATCTCTTTATGGAAACTAACAATGTTTAGCTATTCTAGTTTGAATATCATTTTCTAGAACAATTTCATATTTTCTATTTCATGTGCTAGGCTTTGGGTAGCTTGAGTTTATTTCTAAATCTAAAAAAAAGGTAGATGATCAATATTAGTGGATTTCTCTTTGTTCATTTCTTTTAATGAGAAAAAATGAGGCCCTATTGATAGGTTTTATGAACAATTTGTGGATATAACAAGATGAATGTTCATAGTAAGTCAACCTAGGATAGCCTCACATTTAATTTTGGAGGTCAAAAAATTAAGGTTCAAGTTGTGGTCCACATGTTTTAACCTACCTCCAAAAAGGATTAAATCTCATGTAAAGGAAAATGAGATGAAATATGGATGAATGGTGGTAATTTGGGGTGAATTGGAGCTATAGATTGTGAGATATGAAAGAAATAATTAGAATGGTACACTACACATGAAAGGGGTAAGAGTAGCATTAAATTTTGGTGGGTAAGGATAGGTATAACATAGTAAATGGGAATAAGGCTTACTTAAGAGTCACGAAACACATGGGAAGGTAGAAATTTAAGATATGGGCTAGAGTGACAAGAAATTGATAAGAATAAACTAGGCTAAACAAGGGGCTAAAAAGGGATAAAAATGTTGGCAAGAGACACTGTGTGGCTTCATTAGTGTTGTCATTGATGGCAATAAAGTCCATTCCACACATCCACAGGACATGGTGTGTCTTTACTGGAAGTTAGATTGAAGAAGTGTTGAGGTCTGGTAAGCAAGAACAGAGCAGACAGCAAGGTCTGACAGTCAAGTCTGGATCTCTCAGAGGAAGTATCTCAGTAAAGTGCAGATTTGGGGAAGTCAAGAGGAGTACCTTGACTAATATATTCTAAGGACTTAGCCTCCAGTGATAGAAGAGTGAACAGATATGAGCACTTGAGTGTTGGGTTCCTGATTGGCAGAGTAGACAGAGGAAGACTTAATCGGCAGAGCTTCAGACCTAAATCTGAATGTAATATTGATGGTGATTAAGTTTCCTAAGGTATCATTCATGATTGGTCGACATGATTGATGACTTCTATAAACATCTCTTTGATCTGCATTACTTGGTATGCAAAGATTCAGCTGACAGATCAGAGTTTGAGAAAATATTGAGTATTCTGGATGCCGACTAGAAAGTGGATGAAATCCTTGGTATGGATATATATACCAGATGGATTTAGATATGATTGTGTGGGTCATGAGTTATTGAGTGCGAAGAAAAGTAGAAGAGCAGAGTAACGACAGTAATATAGGTCCGGTATGTGACAGACAACAGCACCAAAGAAGAGGAAGAATGAAGTGCAGTAGATCAGTGTATTGAGCCTAACCGGAACTGAACCTCAGCATGTGTGGATGCTTCTCATCAGTTCAAGTATCTAGTTTCCTTGTATAAACTATTGTAGGTAGTGAGCCTCTTGTGAGCAGTGTGCTCGGGCAGTGAGCCCTAATTGGCAAGTGCCATTTTGTACTATCTTATTCTTCTAACAAAGAATACAATCTTGGGTTAGTCACCCCATGGTTTTTTGCCTAACATGGTTTTTCATGTCAAAATCATTGTGTCATGTGTATTAATGTTATTTCCATTTCATGGTTATGTTTGCTTATTTGATTTGATGCTGCATTAATTGTTAAGGAAGTCCAGAAAGCTAAAATAATTAAGATAACTAATTCACCCCCCCTCTCAATTATCAACAATTGGTATCAGAGCCAAGTTCCTCCAAACAGAGCCTAACATTTTGAGGAAGATCTGGGAATTCAAATGGATGTGGATGGTATGAGGGAACAACTTCAGTCTACCCTAGATGATCTTGAACAGTCTAAATCTGAAGTCAATGAATTGAAGGAAAGACTCAAACATGCTGATGATTTCATAAATGAACTAAAAGGGACACTGAGTATCTCTATGAAAAAGAGAAAGGATCTACTTTAGCAGTTGGCAAATCAAGGTGAAACCAATGATATAAATGAAGATCTAAAGGAGAAAACCAAGTTATGTGAAAAGTTATCAAAAGAGGTCATTATGGTAAGACATGAAATGGAATCAGGAGTTATGAAATTCACCCAAGAAATTCAAGAGAAAATAAAAACTAAAGATGATCAAAGACAATCTCTCAAGGAAAAGTCAGAAGACAGCCAGAAAATGGATAGAATAATTAGGCATCTAGAATCTAATCTTGAAGAAGCTAGAGACAATGAAGAACAACTTGAGAATCAAATTGACACTCTTAAAAGGGATCTTCAAACATCAAATGAATACAAAGATAAATTCAAGATAATCTTTGCTCAACTTAAAGTTCTTCTTCAAAGCCAAGAGAGGGTAGATGATAAGCAAGGCTTGGGGTATGAAAAAGGTGAAAGCTCCAAATTTGGTCAGAAGAACTTTGGATCAGAAAATCCAAGAAATAGGCCTAGAAGACCTCTGGTAAGGCAACCAAATGCTCAAAGATATCCATCTTTCAATGGATACTACAATAACTGCAATAACTTTGGTCATAAAGCAAATCAATGCAGAAGAAGAATGAATCAGACTAATACATCCTTCTGTCTGCACAAATCCCATGAGTGTAGAAACATGCAAATGAACAATTCATTCAATGGCAGATGCTTTGCATGCAATAGAATGGGACATATGGCTAACTAGTGTAGATCAAGAGGATATCAGTCAAATATGCAAAGAAATATTATTTGCTACAATTGCAATAGATCCGGTCATATTGCCAAATTCTGTAGAAGTAAGAATCAAGACAAAAGGGGTCTGGAACAGAACCAAGACAAAGGAAAAGGAAAAGTGAACGTGGATGAAATTCAAAGGGAGATGAATAAGATTTGGGTGAAGAGAAGCACAGAGAATGTTGGGGATGGATCCACACCAGAATCTGGTGCTGATAATCCTTCAAGAAATTGAATAGATGAGCTCTGGCTCAGGGGGAGTCACTAAGAAAAATAAATCCCCTAGCCAGTCAATTGGTGCCTGAAATTGGCACATGGGAAGTTGCGGATTAAAGGATTCTTAGAGAAACATCTAAAAGAAAGCTTGGTAAAGATATGGAAGATCCACAAGAAGATTTGAAGAGTCTAATCTTCCAAGATTGATCCAGTTTAATAGTCATTCGATAAAACAGGATTATTATAGTTAGATCCGGTATGATTCAAATTCGAGGCATCTTGATCTGCAGATAGATCAAATGTTTGGGGAGAGTAAGATAGTTTGTTATTAATCACCAAGGATAAATCTAAGTCTATCTCAGTGATCTGGAAAAAGATCTTTCTCAAAATAAGAAGAATTAGGTAACCGGAATGACTTAAGTTGCGCATTTATTGCAGTGTGGATTTAGGGTTTTTCTCAGAAATAAAAGGGTTCATTCACTCGTCATTTGCACATTTTCATTTGAGAAGAAAAGAAAAGGAGCTCTGCATCAAATTGTTTCAAATTTCTCAAAGATCAACCGTTGAAGTCGATTCATCCAGCAAATCAATCTGGCTCACTCTGCGAACCCTAGAAGCGCAAAAGGTATTTTCTGTTATTGAATATTTCTCTGTAAATCTTTTGAAGATGGCTACATCGAATGTTGTAAAGATCATTGATAGGCCGCATCCTAAGTTCAAGAAACATCCATATAAATCCCTATAAGTTGATCATCTAGGCGCCTTTTCAAGCATTCTGCATGGGGTTCTGCATGTAGAAGATGTTAGGGCATATATTCATGCAAATATTGAAGAATTTGGGGAATCTAAGCTGGTTGATATCTATCACAAGCATTTGATAGATGACTCATTTGAACTCAAAACTCAGTATAAAGCCATCCGGGACAAGCATTTTGCACAATGCATTCATTTCCCCTATTTTACAGAGGAAGAATGGGTCTGGTATATTTTGAGCAGAGTTCATGATAACTTCATGTGGTTAAATGGACCATTCAAGATCACAAAAGATGCTACTAGGGCGGTAACTGGTTTACACTCATCCGGAAAGCTGTCTATTCTCAAATCTGTCAAAAACCAAACTGTGAGTGAGGCTACCGAATCAAATTTTGACAAGAGGGCAATGACAATTGAAGATATCACTGATCCGGATATCAAATTTGCATCCATGATAATTAGTTACAAGATTTATCACTCCAGGAGGGAAAATTCAGTACCTGGAACTACAATCTACACAGCCTATCAAATGCTAAAAGAAAATGCTGACTATGACCTTTGTGAGCTTCTCCTAAACCAATTTTTAGAGAATCTACAGAAGATAAAGAAGGACAAGAAGAATTCCTTCAAATATGGTGGCCTGATACTCTATCTATTCTTCTACTACATGAATGAGCTACCTAGATCTAGTAGCTGGATGTGGCAAAATGATAGACCGGTTGCCATACAAATCAGGGATTACTTGCATGGGCTTGGTGATGCCAAGGCACAAAACACAACACTATGGGGTTACTTCAAAAACTTTCAAAGCATGATGCAGGCTAGAGAAAGAATTCCCCAATCCCTAGTTGAAAAATATAAAGATACAGTATGCTTTATGGTAGAAACTGATCAGTGCCTAATGGAGGCAGTGGAACCAAGAACAATGTGGATCATGCTGGAATGGGGTATGAAGTTGATGAGAAAATAGTAGAGCTGCATGTTCAACACATGCTAAGTCAGCCTAAGGATCCTAAGGCAGAAAGGTTTGGAACCTTTGAAGAATTAAGTGTAAAAATCCATGTGGAGCTCAGACAACTGGAGATGAAGAAAAAAGTGAGAAAAGAGGTAGAAGAATTTGCCAAGAGGCATGGAATTTCAAAAGAGGCACTTGATGCCAACAGAGAGAAAATGGTAAGGGCAGAGAAAGAAAAGCAAGAAACTAGAAAAGAAAGTGCTCTAGTGCAAGCCCCCTGCCAGACCAGATCAACCAAAATCTCTGCACCTGCCACTTCCAAGGGTCAAAAAGCTTCAAAACTGGAAGCTCAGACATCCAGAAGAGGAGAGAAGAGAACCAAGAAAAAGGCAACAAGGTCTTACACAAGCCAAAAAGATGAAGAAGAGACAGAATCAGATGAGGAAGTAAAGAAAATGAAGAAGAAAAGGAAAACATCCGGTGAACCCTCTACTGAAGAAGTAACAGAAGAATTTGTTGAGAAGCCTACTCTGTGCATTGATGACATCATAAAATCAATTACTGTGGATGGGAACCTTCAACTAATGGCTGAACTCTATGATGATTATAATGAAGCTGACCAAAAGATCTTGCAAGAAGCCACAGTCAGATATCTAAATATCTACAACAAGGCTTTTATTGAAATCATATCTCTTATTCCCAAAAGCCTAGAGAAGGAATTAGAAATAAGAAAGAATAATTCTATGGCAAAGGATCTTGAGATCTGAGAACAGATAACTATTTAGCTATATCCTTCAATCACTCCTAAGAAGAAGAATATGATCTTCAAAGACTGTAAGGATGAGTTCCAGAGCAAAGCTAGATTGAATCAACTTATGCTTGGAGAAACTGACAAAGTAGCAAAAGAGACAGAAGAGATCCTCTGGAATGCATACAAAAGATTCAACATTCCTATTATAGAGGACTTAGGTGATGATCCCTTGGCTACAGATGTTGAAGAAGAATCTACTAAGATAGTGGCAGAAGAGGTAAAGGAGACAGGTGAAGAAGAAGGTAAGGACTTAGATTCTTCTGCTCCGGAAGAGGAGGTCCATGAACAAGCAAACATCTCTCCTTCAATTTCCCCTGTAGACTTCGGATCTAAAGAAAAAGAAAGAGTAAAAGAGAAGATCAGTCAAGAAGCAGATGAGAAGGAAAAAGAAGATGATAGTAGTAGGGCTACAAAAGGAGAGAAAACTCCAACAAAGAAGGCCACAGATGATAGTGGTAAGTGTATAGAAGGGGAGAAAACTTTGTCTCCAGCAAGAGACATAGCAGAGGTAGTCGAAGAATTCTTAACCAAAGAGATGATGGAATTTGATGAACCAGAACTTCTTTGAGGACCATTCAATTTTGACTCCCTCTCTTCGGTTCAAACCATGAAGCTAGCTTCCTTTACTTCAGGAAAGGCAAAAGAAAAGATTCTAAAGTCTCACATGGAAGACTGCAAGCTTATAGAAATTGCATCCGGTGTATTGGAGAAGATCTTGCCATCTTTTCAGAAGGATCCCTCAGTCTCTTCATCTAGTAATCTCAAATCTCTAGTTAATAGTGTTAGCACACATTTTGATTCCTTAGAAAAGTTAGCAGAAGATAAGGTTCGGAAGGCATTTTTGGTGAAAAGATTATCAGAGGTACAAGGGTTAATATCAAATGATAGGAGAGTTATGGATATCGAAATAAAGAACCTAGAAAATGCTCTCAAAGATGGGGGAGATATATATAAATTTTGTTTATCCTGGCCTAAAGTGACCAAGGACATTGAGAAGAAAGTAAAAAAGCAAGAGGATAAACTATTAAGTTTATCTCAAAGTTTTGATCCTCTATCCCCCTCCATAGTAAATCAAGAGTGTCAGACTATTGCAATCATAAATGAAATAAAGACACTTGAGAAGGAGAAGAAAAATAGAATAAACAGGTTGAGTGAACTTAGAGGGATCATTATCCCCAAGTTAGAGGCCATGCATGAAGCCCTAACTGATGCTCAGGCCACAGCCTGGACCAGTGACCCGACAGATCTCAAGAAGGCAGAAGCTTTTGCATTCCTATTGAGTGGTCACATCTCAATTTTGCATAGGATGAAGCTGAGTTGGGCAACAGAACTTGTACAATTGAAAAACACTTTTGCAGATATACTAAAGTATATGTAAAGTATAACCGGATGATATACTTATGTGATTAAGTATAGATTGAGTTTTTTTTGCAAATTTTGGTGTACGGACCCCACCCTTTTCCATTGATGTCAAAGGGGGAGTGAGGAGCAGTGAAAATGAGGAATCCAACTAAGGGGGAGCTCCAGAAAATGTTCATAAGAATAGAGCATTAGCCAAGGGGGAGTATAGTGTGACACTTAGTCATTTTTCACTAAGTGTTGCCATCAATGCCAAAGGGGGAGATTGTTGGCAAGAGACACTGTGTGGCTTCATTAGTGTTGTCATTGATGGCAACAAAGTCCATTCCACACATCTGTAGGACATGGTGTGTCTTTACCGGAAGTCAAATTGAAGAAGTGTTGAGGTCCGGTAAGCAAGAACAGAGAAGGCAGCAAGGTCCGACAGTTAGGTCCGGATCTCTCCGAGGAAGTATCTTAGTAAAGTGCAGATTTGGGGAAGTCAAGAGGAGTACCTTGACTGATATATTCCAAGGACTTAGCCTCCAGTGATAGAAGAGTGAACAGATATGAGCACTTGAGTGTTGGGTTCCTGATTGGCAGAGTAGACAGAGGAAGACCTAACTGACAGAGCTTCAGACCTAAATCTGGATGTGATATTGATGGTGATTAAGTTTCCTAAGGTATCATTCATGATTGGCCGACATGATTGATGACTTCTATAAGCATCTCTTTGATCCACATTACTTGGTATGCAAAGATTCAGCTGACAGATCACAGTTTGGGAAAATATTGAGTATTCCAGATGCCAACTAGAAAGTGGATGAAATCCTTGGTGTGGATATATATACCAGATGGATTTAGATATGATTGTATGGGTCATGAGTTGTTGAGTGCGAAAAAAAGTAGAAGAGCAGAGTAACAGCAGTAATACAGGTCCAGTATGTGATAGGACAACAGCACCAAAGAAGAGGAAGAATGAAGTGCAGTAGATTAGTGTATTGATCATAACCAGAATTGAACCTCAGCATGTGTGGATGCTTCTCATCAGTTTAAGTATCTAGTTTCCTTGTATAAACTATTGTAGGTAGTGAGCCTCTTGTGAGCAGTGTGCTCGGGCAGTGAACCCTAATTGGCAAGTGCCATTTTGTACTATCTTATTCTTCAAACAAAGAATATAATCTTGGGTTAGTCACCCGTGGTTTTTCCCCTAACAGGGTTTTCCACATCAAAATCATTGTGTCATGTGTATTAATGTTATTTCCATTTCATGGTTATGTTTGCTTATTTGATTTGATGCTGCATTAATTGTTAAGGAAGTCCAGAAAGCTGAAATAATTAAGATAACTGATTCACCCCCCCTCTCAGTTATCAACAAAAAAACCTAAACAAAGAGACAATAAAATAAGTACAAAACATAGTAAAAGAAATTGCAAAAGGGTGTAATTTGTGTTATTATGTAGGGATGCATTATAACCTTTCTTTGTTCATTTATAGCTACATA
The DNA here is from genome assembly GCA_027924645.1 of Cunninghamia lanceolata. NCBI lineage: Eukaryota > Viridiplantae > Streptophyta > Pinopsida > Cupressales > Cupressaceae > Cunninghamia > Cunninghamia lanceolata. The sequence continues at coordinate 936,466 of BSBN01000144.1, read as the reverse complement.
AATCAATTCCTAGCTCTTGTGTTGCATTTATTTTATATAATAATATAGTATTTGATAACTTATAACATGTATTTTTCAATTATTAGTATTTTATTATTTTAGCACATTAAAGGTGGTTTGTGCTTCACAAAGATTCGATGACTTCTCGCATTCAAGATATAACATAATGAATAAATATCTTATTTATTTTGATAATTGCATTTGTTAGTTTGATAATGCTTTTATATTATTTTGGTTCAGAAGGATGCATATAGAGTTGAATGTACCTTATGTTTTGATTTTTAAATTTGGATATGGAAAATGGAAGCATGATTGAGTAGGTACTTGTGTTAAGAGAGCTAAATTACTAGTGAACAATTGAAGATTTAAGGTGGTGCTACCTTCAATTATGTAAAATATAACATTGGATGGTGTAACCATGCATTCTAATGTTAAGGTACACAATATCTAAAGTACAAATATTCTTTTGGTTGTTTGATGAGAGGAATATGAAAACAAGATTGGAGTAAGAGACAATCATTAATTTGTTAAAGATTCATTCATTTTCAAGCTCAAGTACAACTACATGGACTATTTAGATGAATGAGTTGGCCTATTTGGCATAGTTGTATTGAATGCAACTAGGATCAGTGTCATTCAATTGAGTGAGTTGAGAAGTGTTTTCCATGACTTCTAACCTCTTTCGCTCGAGGTCATTCATCTCTTTTGGAGAACATGGAAACCTTGCTTAACTATGACCATGTTTTAGATCTTGTATTACAATTGAGACATGTTAGTGTCATTGTTGCACCACTTGAGAATGATGAGAGATCAAAGTATTATTTAGTGCAATGTGTAAAGGGAAAATAAAATCTCCTACAAACTACAACAAATGGTGATGTTTTCACATATCCCATAGGTATTCCACCATAAAGAATGAATTATACCTCTTCCTTTTCTTTGGAATATCAAAAGTTGTGTATAGTGACATTTTAGTAGGAAGGTGAGAAATCCGAATAAAGTGTGTAACATTATAAGATACATAGCATTTCCACAATATATGGTTGTGAGTATTTTTTTGCTAAAGTTACATGGTTTAGGTCCAAGAACCATCAAAATTTGGGGAAGACCCCTGAGTTCATGTACTGAAACCATATAGTTTATCATTGTTGACGAGATATCACTAGATATATAACTATAGTAAACTACTCGACTTCCTAGTACTCGAAATGGTTGAAGCCTCACCACAGAGCTACACTCATTACATAGTATAACAAAAAATATCAAGTCTTAGAAGCTACCTGGTTGCTGGGAAAATTATGCAGGCCCTGACCCATCAACTATAGAACAATTACATGTTTTGCAAGCCTCATCCCTTTTTGTAGATGCAATCCCCTCTTCTTTGGAATTTCCATCCTTTAAGTCATAGCACTCAAAAAATAGTGGAATCACCTCTTCTTGAAGTTGAGATAGTGGAATCACCTCTTTTGGAAGTTGAACCTGCATCTTTTTAGCAATCTCATCAACTGTCAATTGCAAACAAATTTGTCTCCTTTTAATGACATGAATATGCTCTAAGAAGCAATCAAATTGGATTTCTACTTGGTTGACAATGTCACCAATGTCGTCATGCAACAGGTATGAGCTTGTAGCATTGGACAACATGGATGTGCTGGATAGGTACTGGACTGCATTGAAAGTATTCCACCTCTCTCTTGCGTATCGAGGATCCACCAATAATTTTGTCATTGCTAAGCATATTCCAACCCTTGGCGAACCATCCATATTCTTTGCTAATTCCCAAATGCAAACCATCCAATTTTGCAACACATGATCGCTAATCTCCTTATCTATGAAGGCCATGAAGTCTACGATTGCCTCTTCTCTCATTACCCTCCTCATTTGTTATTTTTGTGTCTCCATTTCCGACTTCCCCATGCCACTACCATTGTCCACCATTTTCCCCCACAAACATCTAGCACCAGCTACAAAAGCCATGGAAACGACCACCCACCAAACAACCAATTCACAACATGCAAGGAAAGAGGAAATGAATACACTAAATACTTCTATAATCACATTTATTTCCATTCCTATTGTTGTTCCAACTAATAATGACTTCACACACTCCCCCTTATGCCCACTGCCCTGTCACACGTCGTTCAATCTCATTATCGGGAGATATGGTCGTGAGTATGCTTCTAGTTGTAATGTATAGTATATTTTTACATTATAAGCCTACTACACCTTTATAATCAGAAACACCACATTTAATTTGGACAATGTCTATCCAACATTCTGGGTGCACATTCAAAATCAAATTATATTCTGAATTTCAAATAATTAATAAATACAGTCAAATGTGTGATACGATGTTGTGTGTAGATTTTTTGAACTTTTATTAGTATTTTATTAGTATCCGTTTTATCAATGTTAATTTTTTTCTCAAAAACAAAAACTCAAGTTAAACCGCTAAAGGAATAGCATAACCAAACAAAAAGATAAAATAAAATTATAATCAACTGCAACCATAGAATTTACTTGTTTACCACCTGCTAAAAATGGCTGTTCCCATTAGTCACCCCTTCGGAAATTTAACCTGAAATAGAATAGCTTGAGTAAAGCACAAAAATATCCATACGCAAATATTATACTCTTAAATTCCCTCTATTGTTTTGGGAGAAGGAAATATTGAAAGAAATATTGCAGCTTGCGCTATCAGAGCAATGACGGAGGCAAGAATACTCAACAAAAAACAAAGTACAGGGAAATACAAGTGTAGTTCAAACATTTTCTTTTGTTACAGTAATCGCTGAATAATTAGCTTTACAAAATTACAACTGAATGTTTCCTCCTCTTTTCTGAGGAAAAGCAACTAGTACAAATTTGAGTGGATCTTGCTTCATCGCTCAACAAGCTCAGACGTGGTGTGACAGAGTCTTCACGGCTTTGTAGCAAACATTCAGAAATTTATATCTGCAGACATCTATTATGAGGCCATCATGCACAACAAAAAATGGTGTCAATGGCAACATATGAATTCTGAGAATGGAAAGGAAAATCCTATTAAAAATAAACAAATTTCTGAAATCTTTCCTGCGTCTCCCATTCCTGCTCTTAACTTGATTTGGACCTCTCTGCATATAACGTTATTTATGCGCAGCCATGAATTATGATTGGAAGTTATGTAAGGCAGAACTACCATGAAAATTTAGCAGTTTGTCAGCTTCAGAGCGGAGGATATGCGTTATATATAAAAACAAATTGGGTGTAACTGCATTTTCAAGGATGTAATGATGAGTGTGATTTTAAAAAAAAATAAATAAAATTTATTGACACTGTTTGCACGTGAAGTTAATAGTTAATAATTAAATTTAACAAATATATAATTATATCTTTAAAACTGTAGATATAAAATATTAATTTGTAATTATATTATATTCTTTTAAATAGATTAAATTATTTTCACCTGCCCCAGTCATTACCTTCACTAGTGTTAGCACCATAGATATATTTTATAAGTGTGAATAGGCATTCGAAGGAATTTGCCTAAGGAAACAATAGCATTATTTGCTGTGTAAAAAATTTCCAAAATCCACATCAAGAGAGTGGACATACTATATATGGAGGGACAAGCTTTGTAAGCAAATAGGAAGTAGTTGTTTGAAAGAGGAAACGCGATTCTTGTCCTTTGCCTTTATTGAATCACCTTTCTTTGCTGATTCAGAATGTCATTAAAAATGAGGACCACAGCGCACACTAAATGGCTGACATTTGCATTTAAAAGATATATGGTTTAATTTTTATTTTATTTTTAATAAATTTTTGGGACCGGGTTATGATTTCCATGTCAAAACAAACAAAAGGTTGTTCTAATTAAAATGGTTCTCCAACGTCATCATTAAAATAGGTAAATCCCAATTTAGCGGAAGGATCAAAGTAGAACATTTGTCAATAGTCTAAGGGGCTTCTTAAAATATTTCATGGGTGTCTTTAAAGTTTTTTTTGGAAAGTGGGTGGTTCCATGGATTTATAGTAATGGGTACATTTAAAATTTTAGGAAGCTAGTGACCATATGATTTTCTTTTTGTAATAGAAAAATGTTAAAAAAATATTATTTGAATTATTTTTTAGCAATAGTCAATGCTAAAAATTGTAGATGTATGATATGTGGCAAAAAAATCTTCCAAGTTGGTGGGGGGAATTTTTAGCCCGAGGAGAATTAAGAAGTAGGGGGTTCTATTTTCAAGGATAAGAGTCCACTTTATCCTATGGTAGATTTTTCTTCATTTCATGGGACCTCCTACCCTTCCATAAGAATAGATCCTGAAGCCCATGTGACCACATCCTTATTGGCAAACTTTCCTTCTTAGTCTAAAAAAATTAATAATATTTTTGGCTAAAAAATGGTTATTTGACATGTTTGACGATAGTTGTAATGTATATGTATTTTTTTCCTTTAAATTTCAAGAGATAAATAAAAGTGTAGCTACATATTATTGTTAACTTGCACCAACTCTAGCCCTATAAATATTTCACTATCATAAATATTTTCACTTTGCATCCAAAAGAGTTTAGCACCTATGTATTGACTTGACATTGCAAGCATAAATGTTTGTGTTAATCCAACTACATTCTATGATGATTACTCCTTAGTTACATATACAATCATTTGCCTCAAATTTCTACCACTAGTTTTACACCACACTACCAATTTCACTTCACTTCCAAGCAAGTACCTTTTGTAAATCAATTTATTTATATGCAACTATGGTTGTCCTTGTCTTATGCATTAACAATTGGTTCTTCCCTAAAAGTATCTTTAATTTGACATAGTATCTTTCTTTTTGTTTAATTGAATAGAACAACTATTTATAATAAGTATTGTTAATACTAGTGCCTTCAAGTATTAGCATATTTTTATTAATACCTAAATTATAGTACAATAAAAAAATTCTAAAGATGTACAAGAGAAATATTTGGACAAGCTTGTTAAAAGAGAGAACTTATAAATTTACAATATGATAAAATATCTTTATTTTTATTTACTTGAATAAAATAATTGTTTATAATAGGTATTGCTAATATTTGTGTCCTTATATATTAACATATTTTTATCAAAACCTAAATTATAGTACAATAATATTTTCAAAAAGTCATAAATGATGGACAAGCTCTTATAAAGAGAATCTAAAAAAAACATATTGTATAGATGAGAAATAAAAAGTGCAAATAGCCCACAATAAGTTGTGCAAATTTTTTTGTGACAACCTTATGAAAAAATTCATTACATTAACTTATGTATAAAATAGAGGAAGAATAAAATGAGTGGATAGTGCAATCTAGCACTTTAAAACTAAAACCATATGTCAAATGGATTATAGAAATTACTTTTTTGTCTCTAATGTATACTACTTACCATTTTTGGGGGTCAATAATTTAATTTTTGTTTTAGAGTTTATGTTAAGCCCATTTCCAAATTATTTTGACTAAAAACCTCAAGCTCCAAGATAACTAAGACACATAAATTTGGTTAATATTTCTCAATTGATTTCATGTTCTTGTAGGAGGCATAAATGTTGCAAGGTGTGACCCTTGGTCTTCTTGTTTAGCGCTACGCTGTGGTGGTTTGTGACAAGGGATTAATCACCTCCCGTGCTTGTTAAGTCAAGTGGTTGTATCGAGCATTAATAGGTCGATCTTTTGGTGCAACGACAACTAACAGTTGGTATCAGAGCCGAGGTCATGGGTTCAAACCCCACACTTGCGCTAGGGGGGATTGTTGCAAGGTGTGACCCTTGGTCTTCTTGTTCAGCGCTGTGCTACGGTGGTTTGTGACAAGGGCTTAACCGCCTCCCGTGCTTGTTAAGTCAAGTGGTTGTATCGAGCATTAAAAGGTCGATCTTTTGGTGCAACGGCAACTAACAATAAAAGGGAATTGTAATACCAACCATTGTGCCTCCTAAGGATTTATAATCTGTAGTCTAATTCTCAAAAGGTTAAAACTATGGTCTTTTTTTTGTACAAATTTCTTTCAAGGTAAGTGTTTTCCTCTCTCAAGTTAATATCTTCAACTACATTTGACATTTGAATAGATAGAAAAATAAATAAAAATTGATCTAATTCTATTTTTGAAAGTATGGTGTTTACTAAAGGAAAACCTTTAAGATTTAAATAACATCTCAAGTCAACTCAAATAAAAAGGGGAAAAATGAAAGTACATGGATAGAAAGAACATATTGAGCTCATGGTGGCAATATATGTAGAATTAACTGATAGAAGTATAGTGTAATGAAAAAACTCACTCAAGAGAAGAATATGATAGCAATTACTTAGAAAAATAATAGGAATTATTATAAATACTTGATAATAATAAGCCACTTTTAGGGGGTAACCTCCCAAAGTCTTCAACAAGAATATAATTCACAATATAATGAAAATAAGCTAACCATAATTTACCTCCTATCTATACCATACTTATGACATGGAGACCACCAAGGTCTACAGAGCTATTTATATAAAACTATAGAAATGATAATATAACTTAATTAAAGGTTATTCTAGCCACAACTTGGCTACACATATCCCCATGCATGCTATAGATTAAGGGCATTGCATGTCCCTCCTCTAAAACCAATGTTGTCCTCAATCTTGATGATCCCTAGATGTTACTATATTCAAATGCCTCATCCTTCCACATTACATATTTAATGGCTAGATTTTTCCACTTGATCAAATACTCTATAATCATCCTCAATCACAACCTCTTAGTGTATGTTTGAAGGATTCCCTCAAGTTTCAAAATCATTCTGCCCTCCTCATTAATCATTGCCTACTCTATCTAGGTTGAAACTCTTTGTCCAATAACCTTCTTCAAGTATGAAACATGGAAGACCATATGTATTTTTTCTTGATTTAGGTAACTATAATTTGTATGTTACACTTTCAATCTTCTAGAAAACCTTATAAGGGCCATACTACTGGGGTGCAAGCTTGTTATCATTCTTCTATTGTTTTATTGACATTTATTTTTATGGTTGTAATTTCTTCAAAATGTCTTTCACTATAGTTTTGATTAGCTTGCTACTTCATTCTATTATTTGCTATCGTTAAGTTCTCCCTAGAAGACTAGAAAGTCCCTCTTTCTAGTGTTGAATGTGTTCTTCAACTACTCTAAAATTTGGGTGTGTCCTCAATTATGAGGTAATGGATGGTAGAGTATACCCCTATTGTCCAAAATATGGAGACATTTTGGATGAAGTGTTGAAATAAGTGTTATACCATTATTATAGACTAGTGATAATCGTTGCACCCATATCTCATGTTTATATGAAGTAAAACATCAAAGGTAGTCCTCCAAGCACTTATTAACAATAGTTTGACCATCTAATTAGGGATTATATAATTAGCTATGGTAAGCTAAGTGCCTAAACATGAGAGTAAAATAGATGATCATGATCACTTGCTATTATTTTTGTAGTCCCGTGGAACTTTTGAATGGTATCTATAAAGGTTGTTGCTATAGTACCTACTACAAATAGGTGTGACAAAGAAAAAAAATGTACATGTTTGGTGAGTCATTCCACAACAACCATGATAACATTTTTTCCTTTAGACTTACACAAAGTAGTGAAGAAATCCATGGATACCTCTTCCCACCTCTAGCTTGGATTAGATAAGGGTTTCAATAGATCCAAAGTCTTAATTGTATCCCCTATATTTTTATAGCATACCATGCATTTTTCCATGAATTTTTAGGCATCCCATTTGAGTCCATCCCAAAATAAATTCTACTTGATTCTATGATGTCTTCAAGAAGCCTAAATTACCACTCATTGGAGAAGCATGGATCTCTATCAAAACCTTAAAGTTTATATTTGAGTTCTTATATAGGTACAATCAATCCTTATGCTATAGAGCATTTCCTTTCCATAAAAAATTGTTTGGCATACTTAAATCATGTTAGAGTTTTTGAATGAGATTTTGTGTATCCATGCCCTTTTCCTATTCTTATCATGCCTCATCCACCCTTATGGGTTCAGCTCTCTTAGATAGAACATCAACCATAACATTATCTTTCTTTCCTTGTGTATGATCTCAAAATCATAGCCCAACATCTTCATGTCACATTTTTGTTTTTCTTGAGATGACAACTATCATTTCTAGAAGCATTTGAGACTATCATGAACCATCTTTATCTTAGACTGTCTTCCTAATAGATAAAGTATCCATTATTTAACTATAATTAGGATAGCCATCATTTCCTTCTCATAAACAAACTTCAACAAATTATTACCTTTGGTATGGTGACTCTCAAATGCTAGGGGTCTTCCCTCTTTCAAGAGTATTTCTCCTATGTCATACCCCAAAGCATCACATTCCATAATGAAGATTTTAGGAAAATCTAGGGTATCTATAGTTGAAGTTGTGCACATGGTTTCCCTTAACTTCTAAAATTACCTATTGGTCATCTCATTCTATTAGAAAGAGTCCTACATAAAAGTCCTCAATTTAACAATAGTAACCAATAATTCATAAAAAACCTCATAGGTTCTTGAGGGTTCTAGGAAATTTCCATTCTACTATGGCCTTGACCTTATGAGGATCCACCTTGACTCCCTCATGTGAAACAATATTACCTAGGCATTCCACCTCTTTGACTCCAAAAACACACTTGGATGGCTTAGCATAAAGTTGATGTTCAAGAATGTCCAAAACCTGATTCACATGTTGCAAGTTTTCTTCCCAATTTTTTATATATGTTAAGATTCTATCAAAAAAATACTAAGATAAGAGTTTATAAAACGTTGAAATGTAGATGTTGTATTTGTTTGTAAGGCGAAAGGCATCATAAAAAATTCACAGTGGCCTTTGAGCTCAAAAAGTTTACTTATGTATATTGTCATCTCTAATTCTAATTTGATGATAACTAGACTGAAGATCAAGTTTGGTAAAATAAATATCACCATTTAGCTTTGTAATATAGAAAATTGATTTCTTATTAAAAAGAGATATACTTTCTAACTCAAATTATTTTCAAGGTATTACACTAGGATCTAACTAGCTTCAAGGAAGTTTATTCTGGTTATATCCAATTAGGAAAATAAAAATAAGTCCAGCTAAACCTTATTATTGCTTTATACATAGAAACAACTACTTTTGGTCAGCTAAAGCATAAAGGTGTAATAATAAAACTGTAAATTCTAAAAATCTAAATACAATTACAAAAATGAAATCAAAATAGATACTAGGAACAATATAGGCACCTGAAACCAAAAGAGGAGAGCCTCGACCCAAGATGCCCATGTATCGTGTGGATGTTTGCAGGTTGTGTTGTCATTTGTATGGCAATAAAATCTAGAAAATCTTCAATATTTACTTATGTCCAGATTCACCCAATTACCCAGTCTGCACATTAAACTAGAATGAGTACCCAACAACATACCAAATAAAGAAATATATTTTAAAACACATTGAAATAACTAATTGAAAGATTGGAAATAAAAAATAAGGCAAGGAAATGAAAATAAATAGACTATCAAACCCTCATGTGGTTGAATCTCTTTAAATATCTGCAACAAAAATGACCAAGGAATTTTTTTTGGGTTGTTTGGGAGCTTTCCTTCATGTCAAGCCCCTATGTTGGTCTTTTGACCTCCATGGATAGCTAATGTGGTAAAATATTAAAAAATGGGTGTGCTCTTACCTCTTATGCGCGTCTAGGAAAATAATAGCAGTGACAATAAATAAAAAATATGAGTATCAACCCTAGTCTACGGGGAAGAATACCCTAGTGTGTGCAAGGAAAATAGGGTGGTGGTCTACACTACAAGTTTACCAAAATAAAGACAATGCAATGTGCAATAAACCCAATGAATAAAACTATTAATTGAAAATAAAACAATGTTACCATCTTTTGAAGTAATGGAGGAGGCTACGAGCTCTATGAGGGCCAAATTTGTATGTGAACAATGCTAAACCCTTGAGAGAGAGACTCCATAATAGTCGAGATGCAAGTAGAGAGATAAAAAAAATTGAAAGAAGAGATGTTGCAACCTAGGAAGAGCACCAAAATCATCAAATAATCCTTTTGTGAGAGCCAAGAGATTTTTTTCTCAATATATATATATATATATATATATATATAGAGAGAGAGAGAGAGAGAGAGAGAGAGAGAGAGGTTTCAATTTTAGTTTTTGAAGAATGAAGAGAGAATCCGAAGTTCAGGGAGGTTGTTTCACTATTGAATGAGTTCTACCACTCATAGAATCGAGTGACACTATAGGAGAATCAATGTTTTTGAAATTTAAAATCTTTGGGACACCTACGTATTGTGTGGATGTTTGTACATTGCACTTGCATCCTAAGAAAACTTGTCAATATTCAACATGTGTTCTTGAAAAAATTAGGAGAAATAAATATGTGGTGTAAATTTTGGTAGACCTTCCAGAGAGGAGTGAAATAATCCAAGGTTAGGCTCAAGTGCCCTAGAAACATGCTACGGGGGAGAACACAAAAGTGAGTCAAAACACAATGTGAAATTGTGAGGGTATGTAATTTTCTACATTATATTTTGGCCCCATTTTAGTGGGCCAATGACACTAAGTGATAAGCTATGCTAAAGTATAGAAATGAAATGATGAAAGAAAATAAGCATGTAAAGGATACCAAAAAGGATATTGTAGAGGATACATAATTTTTTTAGGTGGAAAAATGATGTCCCCAAACTAAGAATCTAGAAAACCACAACTTTAGGTATTATAATCCTACAAAATGACCATGTTAGAAACTAAATAATGTTGCAAGATCAAAATGTGTTAGTTCAAAATCAAAGATAAAATATGGGGAATTCTAAAATCTTGATAAGAATGATACGAGAAGAAAATGAGTCAAAATGAAAATAAGGGTGGATGTATGCACCCTGTATTTGTGCCTATTAATTGGAAGGTAGAAACATGGAGAGAATTCCACTGCTTTGAAATTTTTTTTAAAGGTTGATTAATATTTTTAAAGGTTGATTAATATGCCTTCCATAGGGGTACTTCATGAAATAACATTAGAATGAAGAACATATAATAGGAAAGAGAGAAGAACCAAGATTCCAATGCAACAAATAGTGCAAATATTGGAGTTTACATGCCCAAGTTATGGAGGTTTTTATGGAAAGGGTGTTGTAGAAAACATGAAATTTTTGAAAATTTACTATAAATAGTAAAAAAAATTAAATTACTATTCATTTGACTTTACCCCATTTATAAATTTTTGAGCACCTGAGCACTTTAGAGAGCCAGAATTCCATGGAGAGGAGCTTTCTACTTGTTGAGGCTAGATGCCCTGAGGGAGCGCATTGAACAGGGTCTTGCCATGTGGGAGGTGAGTCAAATTATTCAATTTAAAATGTGTATTTTCTCATTTTTCATTTTGGATGGGACCCATGCAGAGTGTTGGCTTCTTTTCTACACGCTAGAGTCCTTAGGGCACACTAGCATCCTTAGGGTGCACAAATGTCCTAAAAAGGTGCTAGTTTCCTTTTAACTTTAAGGCTTAGAGAAATTTAGATTTTAACTTCAAAATTTAATAATTGGTGATGTAGAATTGGTCCATGGTTTTATTTTTGTGATTGCAATATCTCTTGATGATGTGGGAGCACACAGGGGACCAAATCTATGCATTGCTACAAGGGTGCCTTGGTGCTCTTAATCAAGAGGATGTTGCGTTGTTATGAAGAGTCTGTGTGTACTAGGTATACACCATGCAAAAGATGTGATTTAATGGTTGTATTCTAATGGCCTTAATGGAGTGGTGGGATTTATGTGCCTTTGTCTTCTATCTATCACGGGAGAGATGATTTTCACCTTAGAGGATGTATACTAGATTCTACAAGTGCTGGTATGAGGTTGTACAGTGTCAATCATTGAGAAATGATCTCTTAACTATGTCCAAGAGGGATAGAGATATGTGATTGGTTAGATCCTCCCTAGACACCCTTTTAGGAATACTCATTTACATTGGTTGGAGTAGTGAGCAATGATGATCCCTTTGGTACACTATGTGCTCATCGGTACCATCACCCTATACATTGCACTGAATAGGTGAGGCACAAAAATTCAAGGTGGCCTCACCCATACTATCAAGATAATGGAAGAGTAATAGATAGTGTTCATGTGGGGTCAGAGCATACTCGTCTAGTTATACCATGACCTTGGTTGCTACATTCATTACAAGGGCCACAACTTGATGACCTACACACTTTTACATGTGTGTGGGATTTCAAGCACATTGGGTGCACTCATCCAATGGGGGTACCCATAGTTATCATATGGGTAGCACCATGAGCCCATGCCTACACCTTGAGGAGGTTATGGTATTTTGGATATTCGTATATTAGATGTAGACTTTTGATTGTCTGTAGAATATTGATGTGATATGGAGGCCTTATCGAGGCATGCAGTTGTGGATGGGGTAGACATGGTAGCTAGCTAGGATGTACAGGGACCAATTGTTAGTCAGTCACCTCAATCACATCATTGTGTCCTTCTACTAGTAGCATGTGATGCAATATTTTGGACAAGTACAAGGTGTTCCTATGGTCGTTCCTACATACATGTGCTCACATTGTAGCATGGTGAGGCCATGGGACCAACCCCAACCCACCATAGTGAACATTGTACTAAGTGACTTAGATGATGAGTAGGATGTAACTCCTATCTCTGATGTTGATGACATGGGAGTACCCCCCAATGTTGACAACATGGTGGGTTGCATCTTTATTGGCCCCCATTTTATTACCTAACACCCTAGTTGGAGATCCCAAACTATTGATACAGTATGGGTAGGAGGACGAGAGTGGTGAGGAACCTCCAAATAAGGAGGAGGAGGATCCTACACTAGTATAGGTGTGGAGGCTACGATAGAGAGATAAGGGTGGTGTCGCTACATAGGAGAGGCCTAGAGCTTGACCTTGAGCGGCATAGTCACCACATTAGCCAATAGCACATTGAGTCAAAGGGAGTAAGGGGAGTCAAGCAGTGTAGCTACTGTAAAGCTCTCCTTGGTACCAATGACAATGATGGTGACGGAATTTTCTAGTACACCTAGAACTACACCTATTAGGTAGGCAACTCCTATAGACCCAGATTGGTAGGTCAGAGACCTAGGTGAGAGTTTGATTTTTGTATTGTGATTTCAGTAGAACATTAGATGTTTATTTTATTTTAGATTGGTATGATGAGAGATCTAATTATATCTTTGTTTGAATTTTGTAGTGCACACACAAGAGTGACTCAACTATATAGGTTGAGTCATTTTAGAGATGGTACACACTGTGCAGCTCAAGTAGCCTGTGCAGGCTAGTTATAAGCCTTAGAAATTTGTTAGGTGACATATGGATATATTTGAGCCCATGGAACAACTCTAAGATACATATGAGGAGAGTTAGGTCTATTTGGATCAAGCCAGTACTAAGGTCATGTCCATTGTTGTGGAGCGAGATCAAGTAGCTTCCTAGGTCATAATGCTCATTGTAGAGTGCAATAAGGTCGTGATGAGAGTTGAGAGTGCAGAGAGTACACATGACGCTGTTTAAATCTAGCTAGATTACACTAGGGTAGACCTTTAGGGGGTTTAGACAACACCAGCTAGATCATCCAAGGGTACATGGCTTGATGGCTAAGGTAGACAAGTTGTGAGCTTAGGTGGTCTGACTACAATAGACTGAGTTGCATCTCATAGTCAAGGAAACAGAGTTGAGAGGCATGGTTAGGGGTCTACAGATGAGGAGTGGATCTCGCACCCATTCATGGTATGTGGCCTCACATCATGAGCCTTCTATACAACCACCAGGACTAGAGATATTAGGTAACCATGTCCTAGAGGAGTGATATAGATATTTGTGTATACTATTTTGACACATTTTGATACAGTAGTGATTTTTGTATATGATGTATCATGACACTGATTGTATATAAGATTTTGGGGCTTTGTTCGATATATTTGTGCTATGAGAACTTGTATGCTTTGTACATGTATGATGGTTATTGTTTTATAATGATGCACATGTGATTGGAACTGTTTAATTAAATGTTGTTAAGATCTAATTTAAAAACTTGTTAAAATTGTTTAATTAAATTCTATAATGATCTAATTAAACAATCGATAACAAAAGCTTGCCCAATTAAAGGCAATGGAGATCTAATTGATAACTTATGATGAGAGTTTCTTAATTAAATACTATAAGGGATCTAATTAATTATTTTCACAATTAAATAATCGACATGGTAAAGAGAATAAAATAATTTACTATTATAGAGTAAAAAGTGGAGACATGCCTTTTTACCTCCTTGTTTAGCTCCTAGGTCCCCATAATTACTTTATGCATTATAATTGATCATTCTGAAGAGACTTCCTAGCACCAATGTAAATTTGGGACCTTGGGCCCTTCCTCAATCTCATCCCAGACTAAAAAAGGGGTCCTAGACTTGGTTGCCAACCACCCAAGTCCTCCCTAATTAGTCAGGGCCAATTAATGCTATGTCAGTGAGGACATTTAAAAAGGTTTCTCTTTGTCAGCTCTTGTGATTTAATTTCACAAATGTTAGTGGGAAAGCATATATAAGTGTGTTTTTGAATTCATTATGAACCTAGATGGATATTGCAAACTTATGATATTGGATGAAAGAGCATTCATGGTGTTATTAGAGTAGATTTGTGTTTGTATTGTATGTGTTGTTGTAGGTTTTGAATCATCATCCATCTCCTTATGAGTTGAAGGATCTTCATTCTGCTAAGGGCTTCACCTCCGAGGTGATATCATTGTTATTTGAACCATTCTATCATCATTTGGTTTAGCCTCTGCCCTGCTAGGGCATGGTCTATTGGGTAAGAGCAAAAAGTTGGGTCCACATAGAGGGGAAGTGTTGTACAAAAGAAAAATCTCGATAGGAATGGGCACCCAAGGCTAGAATGGGTACCCATTTTCTTTTTTATAATTTTTAGAAATGGGTACTCGTTTTATTTTTTATTGTTTTTTAGAACGGGTACCCATTTTAAAGAAAATGGGTACCCGTTTAGGAATGGGCACTTGAGCCTAGAACGGGTACCCATTTTAAAATGGGTACCCATTTTATTTTTTATAATTTTTAGAACGGGTACCCATTCTAAAATGGGTACCCGTTTTGTTTTTTATTGTTTTTTAGAACGGGTACCCATTTCTAAAATTTTGAATTTCACACCCATACTTTTGGTTTTGTTTTAGGCTCAGGAAAGGCATGGGTAGCCGACCTTGAGCCTTGGACTTGCAAGTATTTATCTAAGTATAGAACAAGAGGAAAGACTGACTTTACCTATATGGTCAATGACATTTTTTTCTAAATTTTTTTATGAAATTAAAACCCATTGCAGATGACAGTGTCTAGTTTTCAAATATGTAATTTTTTTTATTGGACTTTTTTTCTATTTATTATTTAAATCTATGAGCAAACTAGTCCAAAAACTTGAAATGATAGGTGTTTGTATTTTTTTAATAACTTTTAATTTTTAAATTTTTTTGAAAAAAAAATTATGTCATCAATCTACACATCATTCTTTACACAATGAAAAAAAATCATTTTATGATTAGTTTTGCTCAAATTATGTTGGTCGTACACGAGGGTTTTCAAAAACAACAATTAGGGCCAATAAAAAATTAATAAAAAAATATATTTGGAAAAAAATTATAAAAAAATATCCTCATCAAACTTCACTGCACTACACATCTTTCTCCAAAATGATTTAGAAAAATACTTTTATTTAGGTCAAATTATGTTGGTTGTACACGTGCATGGTATGGTAAAAAAAAAATGACTTTTAAAAAGTAGTTTTTAGAAATGCCTATTGAAAATCAATTCATATCATTTAGGTATTAAAATAAATTACATATTTGGAAACTAGACTCCGAGTACTACATTTCATATTACTAACCTTTTTTAAGATTCAATCTTTAAGTGCCTCAAATGTCTAGGTCAAATGTGACAAATTCTAAAAATTAGGGAAAACACTTCCACTTTTTGGCCAAAAAGTGGACCCAACTTCTTGCACTGACCCTCTTATCTATCAATAGTATTGGAAGGATTAAATACCATTCTAGGGTTTGACTAAGGCAAATCCTAGACCCCATAACCCCCCAAACCCTCTCTTGTCATCTTCTGTGCAGGTTACAGGTACAAGATTCGAGGAAAGTGAAGTTGTAGGAAGACTGTGTAGGAATCTGGGTTTTAGGATCCGAAAGAAGTTCTAGAATATTCCTTTGAAAAGACTTGGGTAGTTGACACCCTAGTCTTTTGGGCATTTTTAACACCAAATCTGGCATCTAAGCATCAATTACAACATTTTCCCAGTTTTGACTATTGGCAGATTCTCACTTTAAAGACTTGGGTGGTTCCTATTTCATCCTGTGACACTTCATGTTTTGGTATACAGGTTCTGATATTTCTCTGATCATTTTTTTACATTCAGATTCTGAGCTTCAATTGTTTTCTATCTGTTACAAGATGATTATATTAGAACTAGGGTTTTATGCATACTTGACCTAGGGTTTGATAAAGGCTTGGTTAAATCTATTCTTTCCATAGCAAAAAAATCACAAGATTTGTAGTTGAGTCCACCTCCCTTTGGTTGTGGTTTGGCTTAGTCTTGTCATTGAATGTTATTGTGGAAGAGGGTTTGATCTAGTTTGCATGTTAGACTTCATCATTCCCCTTTTTCATACATAACATTTTGGTGAACCCGTAGAATCGAGCATTTGTATCTTGTTGAGACTTGAATTTAGATCTTGCATTGATTCATAGAATACTTATCATTATTCATTTGAAGACCTTGAATAATCTTGGAAAAAAGTGAAAAAATAAGCATTCTAGGCTTGCATAAAGGCATAGTTTTGTATTATTTTCATTACACATCATTGAAACATTTGATTTTATGATTTGTACATTAGATCTGATACATATTACAGCAATTAATCATTTTATGATATCACATCTTGCATTTGAAGATCTCATTTGCTAGGGTTTTGTTGAAAACTTGCATCTTTCCTATAACCTAGTCAATTTCAAAAGCTAGGGTTTGTAGTCAAAATCTTATTTCAGATTTTGTTGCTATCATAAGCATTTAATCCTACCTGATTTTTCCTTGTAGTGTCGCAGTATCTTTCATCTTTCATCTCACAAATCACAATTTTCACAATTACACATTGTGTATTTCAACAATAAGAACTTTAGCTTCCTTCTCACACTTCTTTGTGCAAAGTCTTAAAATCACTTACATTGCCTTTTTGTTCAGCACTCTTCACATCATACTTGCTTTTTGTTTGTAATGAAAATAGTTTGTTTTTTATCTTCAAAAACCCGATTTCCTCAAACTAGTGTCTGGGTGTGCAAAGAGCTATCATACTTTCATCATGGATGCTTCTTGTTATTCATCTTTGGAAGCTTTGTTTGCATACATCATAGATATTGATAATTTCTCTAAATTCACTAATAGACATCCTCAAGTCTTAAAACAAATAGCATACATATATGATATTAACATTTATATCTGTTCCACATATGAAATTCTTTGTTATATATCTGACTTTGATAGTTTCACAACTCTCATGGGCATATATCCTTCGATATTAGAAGATCTCACTAATTTCATCTCCATGAATGGTCATGAGGAAGGTGATGATTAAGACACTCCTTCTTCCCTTACTACATTTCATGATGACTTCATGGACATCATCTCTAGGACATACGAAGTTGATGTAGCCTTGCTTGTCTCAACCAATGATTTGGATTCCTCTCCCAAAAAGATTCCCACTTGTGAGGACATTTTATCACAAAAAGAAGAAATCATTGATACATTCCTTAACACCACTCTACCATCTCTTCATTCCAATTCTCAAACTATCCAAGATAAAGCATTAGAGGATGAAGAGTCTCCTCTTGAACATTTTGGTAGCCAAAATAATGGCAACACAAAACTCTAAAACATTCCTAAATTACCTAGGCCAGGGACTATCGTTAGGGTAATAGGAAGATTTTTATCAACAAGTTTTGGGTGATCTGGGCCAAATAATAGGAGTGGGTAGGCTCCTCTGCTCTTTCAGCTCAACTTAAACTCTATAGGGATATTCCAAGGGGTATACCTAAGTAGGTATTAACATTCAAACCGGATGAACAACTAAAATTATTAAGAACCAAACCCAA
The DNA here is from genome assembly GCA_027924645.1 of Cunninghamia lanceolata. Taxonomy (NCBI): domain Eukaryota; kingdom Viridiplantae; phylum Streptophyta; class Pinopsida; order Cupressales; family Cupressaceae; genus Cunninghamia; species Cunninghamia lanceolata. Next base: position 918,266 of record BSBN01000144.1, on the reverse strand, counting down.
ATTACTTCCTTAGCCCCAAATATGTCACTGGACTAAGAATAGCTGGTTGTTATAAGACCCCTATATAGCTAATAATGGCAATCCTACAGAATCAGTATGCATAAAACTACAACTACTTCTAAATATAAGATGTATTGTTTTGTTTTGAAGATTGGATGATCTAAGACAACTCAGACTAGTGTCTATCCATTGGGCTACAAAGTTTAATGTTTAGCAGAGGAAAAATAACCACACATAAGTGTATAACTGCCTATTTGATAGATCAATTGCAATGAAAATAAATACCAAATTACTAAAAATACTTAATAATCCAACACCACACCATGTTCTTCCCTATGCAATATTCAAATTACCATTTACAAAGCTTGAGAATGGATTAAGAACTATCACATTCACTCAAATCAAAGCTTACATTCATACCACTAAATGTGGCAAAAGAAAACTATAACTATGATTATGGTTTGAGAAAAACACCTACATCATTAGAGAAAAACAATAATTTGATACAAAGATTTGCAAATTCTATTACATACATCTCATGACCATTACATGTTAAACAAAGACTGCAAAATATCCTTTCCTAGTCTACCTTATGGAACTCACAACCCTGCTAAGAAATTGCCTAACTGACCAGCCATCATTACATCTCAAAAACATGCATATATAGCATTTCAACTAAATTCACTCTCCCAGGTGCCACAACCTATCAAGGACTATACCCATGCTATCATAAATTCCATTCCCAATCTGTTAGAAGATTTGCATGTTGGACGAGAAAACCTATTCTTAATTAATTCTGAAAATGACAGAGGAAGATTTTTGGCACTTTCCTATACTTAGAACAATAAAGAGGGAAGGTTCTAATTATATCAATGCCATTTGCAACATTTGACTTATTTGATTTATCCTTTGTGCATTGAAGAATTTCACTATGCCAACCACCTACATGGCACTGTCCTGCAAACTCATTAAATTTTGGGTACAAATCAGTTTCTATATCCCTGCAATCATGACATTCTTTTAGGGAATTATCCTTTTAAAGCAATTACAACACTCCCAATATGTTGTCCAAATTTTTAGTTTTAAATCATCTGATTCTGACTGTACCTTTCTACATTTTCCCACCTTTATTGGCTAATCCTCTTCACCACATACTTTTAGTGTCTTCTTATCGGCAACTCTCCCTCGTTTCTAACTTTTTTGTATTCTATCGGTGATTTGATCTTTTTCCAAACTTCTCCCTTCAGTCTTCTTCACCTTCTAACTATACCATATTGCCTTATTAGTGAATCTTAAAACATGTGAACATTTAGAAAGCTAGACTTTCTGCTAGTTCTCCAACCAAAACCATTCCTTACTTTATGCACTTGCCTTAGAAAATTTTACACCTTATTTTCCTTATCAGCAAAAATGCTCCAAGGCAAACCTTTATGTCTGATCTTTTTCCCTTCATCGACAAATTTGAACTTTTCTGAACTTGCCATATTTCTTTCCTTTGCTTTCTTTGTCATCAATTTCTCCATTAGCTGAACCCTCTATCAGCAAACTATGGGGTTCTTGAACTTGGCCTTTCACTGATATACTTACACTTTCTTTCTTTTACTTAGATATTTTTGGTGTCTCCTTCATTTGCTTCAATCAGCAATCACATTCATAGGTGAACCCTTAGTCAGCCAAAGGTCGTCCACATGGCATTATTCCATGGTTCTGCAGGAATGCTTTTCCCTTCATAATTTGCTTCCACAAAATGGCAGAAGACATCCATTTGACTATCAAATTTGTAATGATAAGTTGCAAAATTTCATCCAAAGACTAAGACTCCAAGCCTTCATCATTTTTGAGTTCCTTTGCCTTAACTGCTACCTATGTATAGATATGAAGTTGTCGGGGGTTGGGCCTCGAGCCTTCACCATTTTTCCTTATGCCTTTTGAAAGGGAGAGTAAGGAAGCCCTGACCTCCACCTTTCACCCTGGATATAAGGAACATTTTTTAGGGATTGACTGTTGCACTTTCCACCCTGCAACACTAAAGAAGACAGAAGGCCAAAACTCTAACCTTTGACACTCTGACACTGCACCATACTTAGAATATTTTTCATTACCTTAGTAGACCTTAGCCCTTGGGCCTTCTCCTTGACATCTGCCATGAAGAAGATGGAAGGCTAAAAGACCAACCTCTGACACTCTACCTCAATTAGACAAATTTTAACACTTAGGAAAATTGTGAGCCTTGAACCTTCGCCTTCAGGGACAGCATGATGGAAGGAAGGAGTCCAAAACTCTGAAACTCTGACCAAGGCCAAAACACAAGGAAACACTTAGAAATGGGACTTAGTCAACTTTTGGGGCTTTTTCCCTTACATTTAAAAAGACAAACAAATGAAAACCTATGAAAAATATCTCTGATCAGTTATCATCAATAGTTTCAACACTGAAGGCATAAAATGGGATTCAAATGGAAATTGGGGGCAAAGTGGGGCATTCTTGGGAGCAAAATTTTTGCAAGTCCCAACAGTGGCTTTGGTTGTGGATGTGTGACAAGCAGTGTAATAGCGAGGATTTAGATCTCTGGGTAGACCAAAAAGGCACAAAACACACCAAACACAAAAGAAAAAAACACAAATGTATTTACAGCAAGGCATATATACATGACAAAATATAGTCATAAACATTAAAGCATAAAAGACTATTGACTAGATTCAAAATTCAGGGGAAGCATTACCTATGAAAAATAATGCTTCAGATGTTGTCCATGAATGGGCAGATCCAAAAGCACTCCTTCTAAAGACATCAAACAATAAACATTGAGCTCCATTTTCTCAGCTACATGTTGATTGGTGATGATGTTAGTCACAACCAAGCACACAAAACAAAAGTTACACAACAACCCTTGTTTATCTTGAAAGATATAATGAATTCAAAGAATTCATGATCCCAAGTCCCCGTTGATTAGTTCATAATCTGCTGATGTTGCTATGTGGTTGATGTGTATTGTTATTTTCCATTTTGGGGTCTTATGTAGATCTGTAGATTCTATTTCTGCAACAATGCTATACAGGGAAGTTACTCTACATAGTATATATCCTCAAAGGATGTGTCTAAGTTGATATTTGCATGAGTTCTACCCTTATTTGTGATTCTCTGCATGACATTTTCAATACTACATGCATTTAGCTCAAAATATACTAATGATACTTAGTTGTCTTCGGGATGTCAGCATATTTTCTGTTCTGCTTAATATTTATCATGATGTGCAGTTGTGAAAGTGATTTCAATAAAACTAAAATAAGAAAAAGGGTTAGAGAGTGAGATTCCTAAAATTACTTGACTGAGATCATGGATCCACATACATATTCCCATACATGCAATGAAGAGAAGAAAACTAAAATCATACTTCACCAGGACAATCCACAAATCCACATGATTCAGTGCAAATCTTTAAGGGTAAAAGTTGACAACAACATGTAATGAAATGAAAATGCTTCTATAGAACACAACATTCACAAGTACATATCTAGAAATCAACTTGAAGACTACTTAAGGTTTACAATCATGATATAGTCTAAAGCTTCATCTCCATACAGTATGTTCATAAAACAGGTACATTTACAATGATTTGAGGAAAGGACCTTGATTATTTCAACAATCCAGTCCTCACTAGTCTCAGTAATCCGATCTCTTCATAAAACTATTACAGGTCTGATTTTTTGTATGATTGACCTCCTCCTCCTCCTCTTCTTTAAAAATAAAAATGGGCCCAATATATATATCTCTGGTTTTTCCCCAATACAGTGCCCAAAAACCCTAGGAGATCAATGATCAACATCTTGATATGCAGCATCCAACGGTGAGAAATGAATCCCGCCAAGAATTTGAGTAGCATACCCAGACAGGGCGCCGCTCCTTCAATAATGTTTCCATCTGCAAACTTCCCTGCATTGAAAGCTTCATCTCCTTTTGGTGTGTTTGGCTTCTCAGAATCTGGCCCACCGCCTGGGATGTCATCGTCATTTAAAACCCCACCTTTGCGTTCACCTGCACATCGTTACTGTGTTGACAACTCTGCTTCTTCCTAGCTACTCCAACAATCTGCAATAAACAAGCAGGAATTAGCACCATCGTTTAATAAATTAGTAGGAAAAATAAACATTTACATTAAATCAAGCTCCAAATGCATAAACACATTCATCGGGCCCTAAAACTGTGGAAAATGCGCATCAAAATGCATATACAACATTAAAACCAGTCGAGTCAACCATCGTTGACCAAAACATGCACTTGGGCTCCAAAAATGGATTCAAAAATCCAATCGCTTCACTTTCCCACTCCTTTCCCTTGTTTAAATCTTTGTATCTTTCGATATACAAGCCGGACATGATACATCGGATTAATCAGATTTCAAACTATTTGAAATCCGGCTTGTATATTGCCAATGTATATTAGTTTGTATATTGCAACATACAAACGCATATGCATACAAAGAATTTTCTATTTTTAACTTCTATTTTGAATCCGGCTTGTATGTATAACAATGCATCTTTGATATACAAGCCAGAAATATACAACGATTTAACTCCTTTTCATTTCCTTTTTGCGTCCATGCAATGTATAAGTCATTGTTTATTGGCTTTGTATGTCGAAACATACAAAGCACAAAATATACAAGGGCTTAACTCCTTTTAAACTTCTTTTGCATCTGTGGCTTGCATATTGCAAATGTATATATCAAATGTATGTTTAAATATACAAGCTCAAAATATACAATGAATTAACATTGCTTAATAACTTTTCGGTTCCGGTCCTTGTATAAATGCATTGTATGTTACGACCTGCCAAACATACAAACGCGAGATACATGCGATGGATTTAAACATTTATTCATTTCAACTCTTAACTATTTCAGGTCCACCTTGCATGTATGCATAAACTCTACCAAATGTATACAAGGGAAAAAAGACATACAAATGACTTTGTATATGAACCCGACTACTCAAGCGACTAAGTATAAAACGATCTTTGCATATACAAATGATTTTGTATATGGAAAGCGATATACAAAGGTCTTTGTATACAAGTGAACTCGCATACAAAGGGCCTTGTGTATGCAACCCGATATACAAAGAGACTTGTATGTGCAAATAGCAAACCCTTCCCTTGTACATTTTACCAAAATGCTCATAACTTGCAAAATATGGCGAATTTTAACATGGTTCAAAAAGCAACCCTAGCTCATTTTTGACAAGGAATCCAACCATACTATGCACTGGTACTGAAATGCATTTTTTTCCCATTTTTAACAAGGTTTGCAATTTTAACTCCTTTTTCCCTTTACCACCAAGCAAAACGACACACACAAGCAAAAAGCAAAAAGCCACAGTAGGGGTCCTTATTTTACTAAGGAGTAAAATGGGGCGTGTTGTGAACATCACAACAACTAGCAACCAAACAAAACAATCAAATTCAACCCATTAAAGAAATTTGAATGAAATAAATTCATAACTTCCAACTATCTTTCTTGCAAATCACCATTCAACTTGGGACTTAATGTATTCGATAAGGTGCATGAATTTTCGTTTCAGTTTAAGTGGGTTCACGTGATTAATAAGCCTCATTTTGAAGATCAGTTGAATAAACCAGTGACTGATATTAGACTACATAGGTGAGGACATTCGCTCATAGCCAACCGAATAGAGCCTTGCTACCAGCGAGCATCCATAGCCCCGACAAGGTTATCGTTACAATTCTCCTTAGTAGAGCCCCACTGCCAGCGAGCGTCTATAGCCTTGGTAGAGTTACTTAGATGGCTTAATCTAGATTTTTAGTATAATCCATTTTATTTATTTACACATTTTTTGTATTTTGATAAAGATTTCATAAGATATTACATTTGTAACTTCATGATGCAAGGAGTGGCCACTTGCTGAAATTAAGCTGAGAATTGTAATGGTAGCAAGGGTGACCTCTAATTTTTCACCTAATATCTACACTAGTAAGTTCAACAAACCCAAGGATTTTAGGTGTGTCATTGTGAGAAACATTACTTGAATACTCAACCCATTCTTATTGAATACAAAATTTCACAAGTTAAACAACTTTCTACATTCATGACAGTTACAATAAGCTATGCATGAATTTCAAATAATTAACCTTAATGATTTGAATTTTCCATTATTTTCAGTGGTTGTTAATCTGCTCCTTCATACTCTAAATCAAAAGGAAGATCCCTGCTGAGGAAACAAAGCAACCAAAACAAAACAAGCAAAACAAAGCCACTGTACAAACAACTATACAAAGAAAGTACACTATGATACACATGACTGTCATGATGCCACTTCAGGCCTGAAAATAGTGTTTGAGGAACTGTCCATTAACTGGTAATGGAACATCCTCACCTGTTAAGGACTTGAGCTTGTAGGTGTTGTCTCCTAGAATTTCAAAAATTTGAAAGGGGCCTATCCAGAGTTTGTCAAACTACCATGATCACCCGTCCTTTCATGTGTTTTGTCCCACATCAGGACTAGATCTGAGATCCTGAAAGCCTTGATTCTAGCTCTCTTGTCAAACCAACACTTGACAATAGCCTGATGTTTAGCAAATTGGTTAATTGCTACACTTCTTTTTTCCTCTAGGTGCATTAGTTGTAGCAATCTAACTTCTTGTTTATTATCTATGCCTAGGTACTCTTGTGCGAACGGTAGTGTAGGAATCTTTAAGTTGACAGGGAGGATGGGATCCACCCCATATACTAAGTGAAAAGGTGAATTTCCTAATGCAGCTTTATTCCTGGTTCTATCTACCCACAAGGCATATTTCAATAGAGTGTTCCATTCCCTTGGGTTCTTATCTATCAGCTTTTTTATGATGTTCAATAGGTTCTTGTTTGTGGATTCTGCTAATCCATTCCCTTGGGGATAGTAATTTGAGGAGAATTTTAAAAGGACCCCATGATCAAAAGCCCAACTTGACAATTTGATTGAAGCAAAAGCAGGTCCATTATCACATACTAAAGCATATGGAACTCCATACCTAGTCACAATATTGATTTCTAGAAAACTGATGACATCCTCAGCATTGCATGTCTTGTTGTTGATAGCCTCAATCCACCTGGTACAGTAATCAGCAATAGTTAAAACATACCTGTGGCCTGAGGATGATGGAGGATTGATGGGTCCTATGAAGTCCATTCCCATTGAGCAAAGGGGCGCATCTCCATCACTGGCTGCAAAGGTTGACGAGCATATTTCTCTCTATTTGCAGCAACCTGACACATATGACAGCATTTGATGTGTCCAACTGTATCTTTGAAAATTGTGGGCCAATAATACCCTGCCTTGAGGATAGCATGAGTGGTGGCTAAGGACGACCCATGTGCAGTCCCAAATTTATCATGCAATTCTGCTAGCACCTTATCTACTTCTGATCTTTCTAAGCATCTTAGGTATATCCCCTCAGTTTTTCTTGAAAAGGACTCCTCCTTTTAACATATATTTCAGCGACCTTATCTTTAGGGCTCTCCTCTATGAGGCCTGTAGCCTTGAGGGACATCTTCTAGTGATCAGGATGTGCCTGATGGCTGAGTACCATTCTCCATCATCTTTTGCATTTACAATGTACTACTGGCTCACGATATTGAGATCAATCTCTGATATCATTTGGCTCAATGCCTGTCCTCTTACCAACTTCATAGGTGTTATGTCCATATCGTACTCCTAGAGGACACTAATCCATTTAGCCCTTTTCTCACCTGGTTCACTTTGCGTTAACAACATTTTCACTACTGCATCAGGTACTACAACAATCACCTTACTTCTTAGGACGTAGTGCTTGAACTTCTTGACTGCTTGGACTAAGGCAAGCGCCTGTCTTTCAACGTCCATATACCTGAGCTCTGCATCTCTGAAAGGGTAGCTCATGAAGGCTATAGGCTTTTCTTCCTCTTCTTCATTTTTTTGTGTCAGCACTGCTACAGAGGTATGTCCTAAAGCAAATGAGTAGATGTAGAAGTCTTTGGTGTAATTTGGACTAATCAGAACTAGAGCATTTGATATGGCCTTCTTAATGTCTTCAAAAGTGGCCCTAGCTTCCGGGGTCCATTAAATTTTAGCGTCCTTTTTGAGCATGGCATTTAAGGGCCTGACTATCTTTGCAAAGCCAATGATAAATTTCCTAACAAAATTAATCTTACCAAAGTAAGATTTGAGCTCTATCTTTCTTCCAGGCAGTTGTATCTTCATGATGGATTCTATTCTGTCAAGATCAATGATGATCCCATCTTCAGTTATCAGGGGATTTAGCAATTTTCCTGTGGTCATCCCAAATATGCACTTCTTGGGATTCAAGGATATCTCGTACTGCTTGCACTTCTTCAGCACCTTTCTCAGGTCCTCCACATGGTCCGCTCTATCTTTGGAGAACACAGTTAAGTCATCCATGTATATTACTATGCACTTACCAATCAAGTCTCTGAAGGCTATGTCCATTGCTCGCTGAAATGTGGCTCCAACGTTTATCAATCCAAACGGCATGCCCCTGTAGGTGAAGATCCCCCATTTCATGGTAAATGCAGTTTTCAATTTATCACTTTTGTCCACCATCACCTGGTTGTATCTAGATAAACCGTCCAATAAGGACATCATCTTGGCGCCGTTCACAATCTATAGGACTTCATCTAGAGAAGGCAAAGGATAATTATCCTTTTCAAAAGCTTGATTCAAGTTCCTGAAGTCCATGCATAGTCTGATGTCACAGTTCTTTTTTCTCACTGGGACCAAGTTTGCCACCCACGTGGAGTGTCTCATAGGAAATATGATCCTGGCATCAAGTAGTCTTTTAACTTCTTCGAAAATGATTGGCTCCAGTAAAGCATTGACGGGTCTTTGCTTTTGCCGAAAAGGCTTGGCGTCTGGCTTCACAGGTATCATATGAGTGATGACTGATGTGTCAAAAGTTTTCAGTTCATCATACGTCGAAGCAATAACATGGATGTAATCTTTGAGGGCCTGGGTTATCCCTTTCAATTCTTCTTCTATACAGACCTTCCCAATTAGGACGTTTCTTCTTTATCACCTTGCCTAATGTCAACCTGCGAATACTGCCCCTCATCAGCCTTTGGAAGATCCTTCTGTTTCAGCATGCTATCTAGATCAAATGCTCTTTCTAGCTCTATCATCCCCCTAGGGATTTTGTTACTTGGCAGCTCTAGGATTTCTTCTTCTTCCCAGACGTGATCTTCTAGATACTTTTCATCAATGATCTATGCATCAAAAACATCTCTATTGGAAATAAAATCCAATATATGCTGATCATCTTCAAATACTTGGAGATTAGTTACATTATCAGGTACTGAAGGCACTGAGAATATTTTTAAGCCTGATATGGACAGTGGCTCTAGAGTACTAGCGGCCTGGGCCAAAGCATTTGCTCTGTGGTTTTGCTCTCTGGGTACATGGGTGATATTGAATGCATCAAACTCTTCTATTAAGTTCCACACCTGGCGTCTATAATTGGACAGCCTCCTGTATTTGCAAGAGTATATACCTCTCACTTGTCTGACAACTAATTCTGAGTCCCCATAGACATGCAGAATTCTGACCTTCTTCCTAAAAGCGAACAGTATCCCATGAATTAAAAATTCATATTCTGCCGCATTGTTTGTACATGGGAATTGCAACTTGTACGCAGCCAGGTAGGATTTTCCAGATGGGTCAATGAGGTCTATTCCTATCCCAGCTCCTTGTTTTGACTTGGATTCGTCAAACCTAAGGATCCATGGCTTATCCTCATCTAAAAGCTTGTCTGGTGCTTCTTTCTTTCTTTTCATTCAGATAGCTATACCACTGGATATCCATTTTAGCTTTGGTGTCCCAGCCTTCTTAGACACCACCTTATCAGCTTTATGGGGAGCTAATATTTCTTCTTTTCTCTTATCATCAGGAGGAACATTCTCTGGACTAGGCAGCGTATGCCTTCTCAAGATATGTAGGCACAATGAGCAAGATGTCTCCAAGTGAGATGCCTCATGCAACCTGCACCACTTCTCAATCAAGGCATCCTGGGGAGGCCTATGCTGCTACGTCATCTTTTGGATTTCTTTTGATAGAAACTCCTCGAACTTGGACAGATCGCTGCCACTATCCTTGTCAGATAACTCGTAATCTGACTCCACTAAACAATCACTCCCAGGGGTGATTTTCTTCTTGTTCTTATCATTACCCCCATTGCATACCAATATCTCTTATGTCATATGAACAGAACTTTCATCTTGCTGTGCGCATCCTCCTATTCCTATAGAAGACAAACAAAAATTAGTATCACTATCATTATCTGTGGAACTTACCGTAGGTGAAGATGCTTCACTATATGCTTGCTCCAACTCCAACATGTCTAAACAAGCATCACAAGTTTTTTCAGAATGAGCTTCCTCATGCAACCTGCACCATCCATCAATCAGAATATCATGAACAGGCACATTTAATAATTGACATCGTTTCACCTATCTAGATAAATGCATCTCAAATTTCTTGAAATGATCCAGTTCTATTTTATTTTCAAGATTACAATTAGGCTCTAAATTTATTTCATCACTCCAAAGGTCACCATTCTGATCATGTATGTCAAGCATCAAGATTTCTTCTATGCTGGCGGTTTGAGGTCTGATGGAGTAAACTCTAGGTTCCACATCCACATACATGATTTCATTGGTTTTGTTATATTCGATGATCATGTGTCTCATGCGAGGTTCAGCTTCGATCTTTATCTGATTTGGTATACCCTTCCAAGGTAGCCACATATGGCTGAAATCAGTTGACATGTATCCATTGAGGGTTTTTGACAAGTCTCTGCTGAGTAACATTCCATATGTATCAGGTATATCAACTACCTGAAATATCAATATAGTGCTGGATTTTGGGATCCGATGCTAGCTGCATGTGAATGTGGGTCGGTTCCCCTACCACACTTACTTCTGTTTTGTCCAATTGGGTTACCTTCTTTGATGATTTAGCAGGATGTAACCCTAAAGTGTTGCATATGGATAGGGGCATTACATTGGTAGATGCTCCTGAGTCTACTAAGTAGTTGTGCAATTTTTTACCAAACATCCTTGTGGTAAGGAGGAAGGGAGGTGACTCACTCTTGTCTTTGTATAGGGTCATGTGGGAGGTATCTGCAGCTTGAACAGTAGCCGAGGTTTTATGTTTGACGTTAATGTCCTTGGCAGCATGATCTTTATTTCTAAATTGGCCTAGGGTATGGCTATCTTCCTTTTGAGTAGAACCATCCAATGATTCCATGAAAGCATTCTTGATAGCAGGGGTTTTAAGCAACTCTGACATTGGCAGGTTGATCTTTATTTTTTTCATTTCATCTACCAGATATGTAACCAATTTGTTAGATTCAGGAAGTGGATTTGCAGCTTTCGATACTGTGTTATGTGGTACAAGATATTGAGCATTGACCTTGGGGAGTCCAGGGTTATTACTTGCCTTGGGATCAGGTGGAGTTTTGAAATTGTTTGGAGGCAATGAGGTAGTCAAAGGATCGGCAGATCTGTTTGAGTTATTCCTTAAGTTGTAGTTATGCCTACCCTAAGGTTACTGCTGATAAGCATTGACTTCCTGATGCTTAATTGATGGCTCATTCTCATCCTCAAAGGGGAAAACATAGTTAGACTCAAAAGCCATGGCTGATTCCTCACATGTTGAAGCGTAATCCTGATGTGATGATATGGTCTGCTGATAAGGACAATGCATGAAGCTTTCTAGCACCAGGGTAGAATCGTACTCACAGGGGACAATTTCATTTCCCTCTGCATAGGGTGGGTTACCTAGGTACTGGCCACTTCAGCTTGGAATATGCTAGCAGCAATCCTGAATTGAGGATAGTCCAACTCTACATGAGTGTTGGTGTTATGTATCTTGCACCAGTTAGTAAGTGCTACCTCTACAAGGTTTACTCTAGTGGTCTGCCTAGGTTCACCAGGAGGCTTATTGTCTAGGGGTGAGGGTAAGGAACCATTGTTTGGCCTGGTGTTCCACACTCTAGGCTGTCTAGGAGGATTGTTGTTGCCATTATTGTTATTGTAATTGTTGTACCCCCTATTAGGATAATTTGGTCTGTCATTGGCATAACCTCTGTTTTGATTAGGCTGAGAGTAGAAATTCTGATTTCTTAGATGAGTGACCTCAGTAGTAAGTTTCCTTAATTGAGCTGATATTTCTTTGATTTCTTCTTTCTCTTCCTGAACCTTAGCCATAACAGTCTCTGTCTGGGGCTTGAAAAAGGAAGACCCATTGTTATTATTGGATTGTTCTATAGCCTGAGGCATTTGTGTCTGATATGGTAACATTTGGTTATTCCCACTTGGTGGTGGCATGACACTGAGTGGAGGTATTTGCAAAGGGGCTAGCATCATAGCTGAAGGTACCATGGCTCCATTGGTCTGTTGGTAGGCAAGATATGTAGGATAACCAAGAAGTGTAGGGAAGGCAATGTTTGGTGTGGGGGCAGGAGCCAATTGCTGACTAACTTTGATAGCTTCCTCAAAAGCCTGTGCTAAGGTTGTTACACTAGGGTGTGTTCTTCTAATAAACATGGAGGTCAGGGGATCTAAAGCTGAATAATAGATGCTCCTAGCAGCTTCATTTGTTACAATGTAGGGAGCAATTAGCTTAGACAACATCTTCTGGAATCTAGCGTTGAAGTTTGCAATAGGTTCTCCTTCGCATCTCTTGATGGTGGCAAATAGATGATAGTTCATTGAAGGATCTATAGGCACCTTGAACCTATCATTGAAAGCTTTCTCTAAGGCATCCCATGAACAGATTGAACCTTGACCCAGACTGGTATACCAGTTATAGGCCTCTTCCCCTAAGGAGAATGGAAACAATCTGCATACCACATCCTCATACTCAATTCTAGCCCTACAACAGGCTTCCTTGAAGGTCCTGACATGATCATTAGCATCTTGATACAGATGATACCTAGGATAAATTTTATCTGGATTTTTAGGCAAAGAATGATATGCATTGAAGGCCAGCGGTGACTCTACTGTGAAAAATGACATTGCAACCGGTGGAGGTTGGATCTGGGGTATGACAGGTTGAGGCTGGGCCTGAGGTGTGATAGGTGGTCCTGTGGGTTTTTGAAAGCCAATAGGAGTGATAGGAGCACGTTCTAGTGAGGCTTCTGTCGCACTAGAATCAGGAGTGTGATGAATGTCCACAGTTCTGGGTCTAAACCCCCTGATAGGTAGTTCTTCGAAGAGTCCACTAGATCTGGACCTGGTATTTGGCCTGAAAGCTAGGATTTCTCAAGTCTTCAAGGTGAAATGACGAGTTTATGGTCAGAATTCAAACTGACGAGATGTTTAAGCAATGTATGCAAGAATCTATAGTTGCCTTTGTCAACAGGCCCTCCTTCTAGTGCCAGTTTCTATTGATTGGTGATGATGTTAGTCACAACCAAGCACACAAAACAAAAGTTACACAACAACCCTTGTTTATCCTGAAAGATACAATGAATTCAAAGAATTCATGATCCCAAGTCCCTGTTGATTAGTTCATAATCTGTTGATGTTGCTATGTGGTTGATGTGTATTGCTGTTTTCCATTTTGGGGTCTTACATAGATCTATAGATTCTGTTTCTGCAACAATGCTATATAGGGAAGTTACTCTACACAGCATATATCCTCAAAGGATGTGTCTAAGTTGATATTTGCATGAGTTCTACCCTTATTTGTGATTCTCTGCATGACATTTTCAATACTACATGTATTTAGCTCAAAATATGCTAATGATACTCAGTTGTCTTTGGGATGTCAGTATATTTTCTATTCTGCTTAATATTTATCATGATGTGTAGTTGTGAAAGTGATTTTAATAAAACTAAAATAAGAAAAAGGGTTAGAGAGTAAGATTCCTAAAATTACTTGACTGAGATCACAGATCCACATACATATTCCTATAAATGTAATGAAGAGAAGAAAACTATAATTATACTTCACTAGGACAGTCCACAAATCCACATGATTCAGTGCAAATCTTCAAGGGTAAAAGTTGACAACAACATGCAATGAAATTAAAACGCTTCTATAGAACACAACATTCACCAGTACATATCCAAAAATCAACTTGAAGACTACTTAAGGTTTACAATCAGGATATAGTCTGAAGCTTCATCTCCATACAGTATGTTCATAAAACAGGTACATTTACAATGATCTGAGGAAAGGACCTTGATTATTTCAACAATCCAGTCCTCACTAGTCTCAGTAATCTGATCTCTTCATAAAACTATTACAGGTCTGATTTTTTGTATGATTGACCTCCTCCTCCTCCTCTTCTTTAAAAATTAAAATGGGCCCAATAAATATATCTCTGGTTTTTCCCCAATACAGTGCCCAAAAACCCTAGGAGATCAATGGTCAGCATCTTGATATGCAGCATCCAACGGTGAGAAATGAATCTCGCCAAGAATTTGAGCAGCATACCCAGACAGGGGGCCGCTCCTTCAATAATGTTTCCATCTACAAACTCCCCCGCATTGAAAGCTTCATCTCCTTCTGGTGTGTTTGGCTCCTCGGGATCTGGCCCACCGCCTGGGACATCATCGTCATTTAAAACCCTGCTTTTGCGTTCACCTGCACACCGTTACTGTGTCGGCAACTCTGCTTCTTCCCAACTACTCCAACAATCTGTAATAAACAAGAAAGAAAAATGAACATCTACATTAAATCAGGCTCCAAATGCATAAACACAACCATCGGGCCCTAAAACCATGGAAAATGCGCATCAAAATGCATATACAACGTTAAAACCAGTCGGGTCAACCATTGTTGACCAAAACATGCACTCAGGCTCCAAAAATGGATTCAAAAATCCAATCGCTTCGCTTTCCCACCCCTTTTCCTTGTTTAAATCTTTGTATCTTTCGATATACAAGACGGACGTGATACATCAGATTAATCAGATTTCAAACTGTTTGAAATCTAGCTTGTATATTGGCAATGTATATCGCAACATACAAACGCATATGCATACAAAGAATTTTCTGTTTTTAACTTATATTTCGAATCCAGCTTGTATGTATAACAATGCATCTTTGATATACAAGCCGAAAATATACAATGATTTAACTCCTTTTCATTTCCTTTTCGCGTTCGCGCAATGTATAAGTCATTATATATCGGCTTTGTATGTCGAAACATACAAAGCACGAAATATACAAGGGCTTAACTCCTTTTAAACTTCTTTTGCATCTGTGGCTTGCATATTGTAAATGTATATATCAAATGTATGTTTAAATATACAAGCTCGAAATATACAATGAATTAACATTGCTTAATAACTTTTCAGTTCCGGTCCTTGTATAAATGCATTGTATGTTAGGACCCGCCAAACATACAAACGCGAGATACATGCGACGGATTTAAACATTTATTCATTTCGACTCTTAACTATTTCGGGTCCACCTTGCATGTATGCATAAACTCTACCAAATGTATACAAGGCAAAAAAGACATACAAATCACTTTGTATATGAACCCGACTACTCAAGTGACTAAGTATAAAACGATCTTTGCATATACAAACGACTTTGTATATGGAAAGTGATATACAAAAGTCTTTGTATACAAGCAAACTTGCATACAAAGGGCCTTGTATATGCAACCCGATATACAAAGAGACTTGTATGTGCAAACAACAAACCCTTCCCTTGTACATTTTACCAAAATGCTCATAACTTGCAAAATATGGTGAATTTTAACATGGTTCAAAAAGCAACCCTAGCTCATTTTTGACAAGGAATCCAACCATACTATGCACTAGTACTGAAATGCATTTTTTTCCATTTTTAACAAGGTTTGCAATTTTAACTCCTTTTTCCCTTTACCACCAAGGAAAACAACACACACAAGCAAAAAGCAAAAAGCCACAGCAGGGGTCCTTATTTTACTAAGGATTAAAATGGGGGGTCCTTATTTTCCTTGGAGTGGGATGGAAGAAATAGGACAAGTGTACCCATTTTGGAAGATTTGGCCATGCTTCCAAAGTACCACTTGTTATGTAAATGCATGTACATGGAATGACAAGTGGACTTCTAGAAACATGAGGGTTTATAATGAGGAATTAATTAAGATTAATTCATGTCCACATGTTTTAGGAGAAAATAATGATGATTACAAAAAGTAACCAAAAGTGGACAAAATAGGAATTAAATAAATATGGTCATTTATTTAATTTTTAGAGTATGGATTATGAACTATAGTCTCAAAAATAATTTTTTTTGAACTATAATAGAGGAATTTGATTTTTGTGAAAGGGAGAAGGTGCAGAATAAATTAATTAAATAATTAAAAATTATTTAATTAATATTTGGGTTAGATAGAATGATGTAAGTGAAATAGGTTTGGATTGCAGAAGTGGATGGAAGTGGTTGTGACCATTTTTGGACGTCTACATTTTTCTTTTCTTTGATATGGCATCATTACTGTCGTGGTTGATGGGATATCAAAGAATATAAATTTTTGTGATAAATATTCCCTAGTGAGTGGATAAGAGAGGAATGGGTGACCAAGTGATGCCCCCTCGAGAGATCGGCAGAAAAAGTAATTTTTTTGGTGATGTCTCAAAAAAGGAGAAAAAGAGATGGAGCAGATGGAAAGGGCAGCCTGAGATTGAAGAGGGGAGGAAATGTATGAAAGGGAGGAAAACTGATGAAAGGAGAGGAAAAAATAGGGTGGGTAAGTATAATTTAGGGTTGGGGGGATATATAGGCTAAAAGAGGGCCCATAAGGCTCATTTGTCATTTGTGATTAGCCATTTGTGCGTAGAGGAGAGCAAAGTGAGTGTGATAGGACGGCTGACATTTTGTGAGAGAAGCACCGTGTAGAGTGAGTGAGGGAGTATCTGTGACTAGTGGCAATAGGTGATCCAATAGATGTTCTAACCTACTTTGTGACTTTTGGTTTGGGTAGGTTAGGTGTGGAAATTAGGGCAAATTAAGTGTCAGGATTATTTCAACACCTAAAGAGCGAAGTGGTGCCCATTTTAGGAAAGAAGTGATTTTGGGTAGAAGTGGCATGCCTTTGGTAGAAATGACATGCCTATGGTTAGAATCAGCATGCCTTTGGTCAAGATCGACGCATCTTTGGAAGAAAGGCATGCTTATGGTCGAAATCGACGCGCCCTTGGTCAGTATCAGTGCGCCTTTGGTAGAAAGGCGTGCCTATGGTCGAAATCAACACGCCTTTAGTAAAAGGGCACACTTATGTTAAAACTGAGGTTAACAAAGTATTTTTAGGATGGTCCAAGATAATGAGGATGTGCTTCAGTCTTGGGAGAGGCGGCCATCGATGTTCACATTTTGGGAGTAGTTGGACACCATGGACATGTTCTTCTTATGGATGGTGGGGCTTTGACATATAGCGAAGATGCTATGCATACGTGTAGATAGGGTGATGATGACCACTTTAGTAGAGTAGTGGTAGACAAAGCGGTGTGCCTTCTTGTTTCCCATAGGGGAGGCAACAATTACACTAGAGGACATATGGAGAATCTTGCGGATCCCCATACATGAAAAGAGAGAGTGGTGTATGACCATGAACAGGGAGCAACATATGTGGACTAGGTGTTTGCTCTAGGATGGGTGCCATATGGCAGCGATCGATCGGAGATGGTATACAGTCAGGCTTTGAGCAAGGGCCTATATTGATTGCCCCTATTTGAAACTGGATTGATAGCAAGGACCTTGGTCCTAGACAAGAGGGCTCATGGTTTTCCAGTTGGCTAGGGAGTGGTACTATTGCAGATGATTAGGGATGGCATGATCTATGCGTGGGGGCCATGTGTATTGGCCCATTTGTATCATGACATGGATGTAGTGGTTTACAGGTGATCAATGAGCCTAGGGTGCGGTGTGACTTTGCAGCTTATCTGGACATGGGAGCACATACCGGTGACTCAATTGTTGACAGTGTGAGATAGGCTGAGGCATCGGTCCTTTGTGTTTGCATATAGGGGACATGTGATCCACCACCATGCCAAGGACGTGAGGTATTGGAGGCAGGTGATGGATGATAAATAGAGTTTGTGTGGCGACTATGGAGAGAGATGGAGAGATGGTTAGAGGACAAGGAGAAGTTGGGTTATGTGTTGCAGTCTCAATTTTTTATGGGGTGGACATAGCTGATTATTGATAGGTATCTTCTTGAGTGTGTGTAGTGACAATTCGGCCTCATATAGGATGTGCCACAAGTGGATGCAGTGTTTGCCCCAGTACACATGGTGCAGAGGCAGTGGGGATTGGCACTTGATCCATAGATCATGATAGTGGAGTTTGATGGACTCCAGTCATAAGCATGGCATGTGAGATGATAAGTGGAGGATGTGGGGACTACCCTAGGCTATGATCAGTGGTGGGCCCAATAGAGGCCAGTTAGCCTCACAATCCAAGTGGGATATGTAGCAGTAGGTGAGACAGTGATAGATGAGGAGGATGATGACAAGGATGCAGAGGGGGAGGAGGAGGTGTGGATAGAGGAGATGGACATGGATGAGAAGGAGGATGGTAGAGATGCAGGAGGTGATGGGGGTAGTGATGGTGGAGGTGATGGTGATGGATCAGAGCTGGAGAGAGCACTGGATTTGATACAATAGTTATAGGCACAGGTAGTCCAACTATAAGGATAGGCTAGAAATGGGGGATTTGCAGAGTTGATAGGAACACAAGCTTTAGTGCAGCAATAGTAAACGTAGATATCCCAACTACAGGGGTAGGTGGTAGCATTGCAGGTATAGGTGATACAGGCACATGGCTTAGTCCATAGGTATATGTAGGAGAGGGATCAGGCTTGCCAGGTATTAGGGCTAGGGATGGGAGATATGTTGTGGACTATGCAGTATTAGATGGCAAAGAGTGTTAGGGAGGCCCAACACTACAAGACACTGTATGAGGGGTTAGTGCTAGCAGGACAGAGAGCTAGCTATCAGAGTAGATCAGTGACTTCTGGATCTAGGAGGATAGGATAGTTAGAGAGGTCTATTCAGTAGCCCTCACCATCACAGGCATTAGAAGTAGTACATATGCCACCCCCATAGGGACCAAGGTAGACAAGACAACAAGGTATAGGCCCCCCTCCTCAGAGGGGGTTAGGACCAGCTGAGTCAGAGACTTCAGGTAGTGACAACTCCACCTAGGGGCATGATGTATATATATATATATATATAATGTTTTGATAGGTTTGAGGACCACATTTTTGTACCATGATCACATTTTTGATGTATATATATGAGAAAAATTGTTGGATCAATGGAGTGTGTACTATGTGTTATGGATGGATGCATTTTATGGATGTTATATTTTTATGATGATTGTGATATGAGATGTTATGCTCATGCTAGATTGACTCATGTGTTGATGCAGGATGGGATGTAGATGTGTGATGATGGATGTATTCATGGATTATGTATGATGCATATATGTGATGTGTATTTTATGGATATTATGCTATGCAGATAAATGTTATGTTATATGTATGCTTCATGATTATAGTGTTATGAGATTTCATGGTTATGATGGATTGACCCATGTTTGGATGTAGGATGTGATGTGGATTTATGTTGATGTATGATGTCTGACGAGTGCATGATGCAGGTGGCAGGTGCAGGAAGTTGTTCCGTACAAAAGTTAATAAAAAATCTTTGGTGTTGTGGGATGTTTTTATGTTATGTGATGGTGTATGGGTGAGTGATTTGGATATGTACTAACATGTTTGTGATGCAAGATGGTCTATGGTTATTTTTGTATATGTTATTAATGGATGATATGTTTTATGTAATTGATAGGTTGTAGGGCATAGGAAGGCGTTCCATACATAAGTTATTTGTATGAAGCATATGTTTCCTGGGATGGACTTGTGATGTGTTGGATGGTTTTAGGTGGATGTTGATGTGATTTATTCATGTGTATTTATTTATTGAGGGTGGTGTTGTCATAGAAAAGTTATTTCAGCCACTTTAAATCAATTGCAGTTTAGTGGTGCATGATTGATGTGGTATGGATTGTGTGTATAGATAATATGATATGGTATGATGATTTTATTGTTATATTTGGTGATGGTGGGATGTTGGATGATTATGGTTGGACTAACATGTTTATGATGCAAGGTGATGTGGAGAAGGATGGAGTGATCAGGGGGTTTTGTACAAAATGGACCTGCATACTAATGTAAGCCATTAATAGGCCTTTTATTTGCATTAGACTATATGCATGACATGAGGGGAAAATAGTAGCAAGGGTGTCAAGAATAACTAACAGACACTCTCTGGTTGTTGTGACTACGAGGGTTGTGTTGGTGGTGGGAATGTGATGTGAGTGAGGTGAGTAATGCATAGGGATGGATTGGGGTTGGTGTGGGTGATCATGATACTTAAATGGGTGCCCAAAAATGGTCATGGAAAGGTAGGGGGGATATTGAGTAGTAGAAAGTAGGGGGTGATTAGAATGTGTGTTTGAGGAACCTTGGAGCATTATTGGGATGGGGCAATGATGATAGGTGTGGATACATAGGATAAAGGGATGACATCATATTGAGACATTCTACCAACAAATATTGAGTTGTACTATTGATATAGCATGGGATGTTATGCACCAGGGTATGTGGAACCAAGGTGGCAAGGCATCCATGCATAGGAATTGACACTACAAACAATAGGATAAACGTATGCATGCCCATAATAGTACAACCTTGTCTAGATGAACAAGGGGGGATCCGAGGCATAAGCCCTTAGTACACCAAAGGTATGAGGAACCTTAGATTGCAAAAGGAGGATAATATGCTAGGACCAACCCTACAATTCACAAGATATGAATACTAAGATGGAGTAATGAGAACCTCCCATAAGCATGACATAAGAAAGTAATGACTATGCCCCATTTTGGATTGTTTGCCACATGCCATGAGATGAAGACATCTTTGAAGTAGTCCAAGAAAGATGCAGAAGATAAAAATCCAAAACCAAAAGACTGACTGACCCAAAACATACAATCATTGTATCTCTTACCAAAAATGGATGGAGGATTGGTGATTTTGCCCGTTGTAGGAAGGATGCATCCTAGGACAAGAATCAATGATGGATTAAGATAAACTAAGGATAGGTGGGGGGATACAAGATGCTAGTTATGGAAAAGACATGCTAATGGTGAAGGATTTTTCATGAGAGTGTTATGCTTTGACAGGATGCCTTGCAAGTGTATCATTTGTAGATCAAGGGCAATCAACAAGCTTAGGAAAGTGGGACCATCCAAGCAGGTTGGAAGGGTGCATTGTATGTACCTACATACTGGATACTTCCTTCATATTCTAGACTACCTACATACCTTGTAATCATGGGATCAAGGCACATTACAATGCGGGTGATGATGATATGTAGTTCTCAGAGACTTGATGATGTAAGGATAGAGATTGATTCATGTGATTGGATGAAGTGTTGTTTAGACAAGGTGGATGTCAGTTTTTAAACTGTACCATGGTATGCAAACCATGATAGATCGGGGAGATAGCGATGATGTGGGGCAACTGTCAGTTTTCAAATTGTACTATGTAGCCTAACCGCATGACAAAGAGGAAGAGGAAAAAATAGGATGCTATGATGTTGGTTAGTTGGCAGAGTGAAGTGGTGGCACAAAGGCATGATGCCTCTGTCAAAACCATAGAGGGGCAAATTGGGATCAATGCGTAAGATGAAGAAATTGGTTGGGGAACATGGTGATGGAAAGATGTGATATCTATTGTTGTTGACAAATGAAGGTAGGTGATATCCTTCATTCAAAGTGGATTGGCCTTTGTTCAAAGACCCAAACATGGCGTGAACAATGTCACAACAACTACCTTCAAATGAAGGTCCCCTAAATTAAAAAATTATTAATTTTTTTAATGGCCAACCTTCATTCAAAGGTACAACCTACAAAGATCACTTTGGGGAGGTAAAAAGGTGGAGATTAGGTGTTAGCACCGGTGAGACTTCTACTTTTTCTGTTACTAGTTTCTATCAAAAAGATAGGAACTGCATGGGAGGAAAGCTTAGTGGAAGGGGTGGGCAGATGAGGGAAGATGTATGTTGGTGGCTTGGAATGTCATTTTTGGGATATGGGAGGTATGGCATGGGGATATGGGACAATGGAAGCTTAGATGAGGGGATCATGGGATTTGCTAGATAGTACAAATGATGATGAGAAGGTGGTTTGAAAAATGGATTCAGGTTCGACCTACACATGATTCCTACAAGTAGGTTTTCATCATGGTACTTAACCAAGGCACCACAAGAAGTGGTTTTAACCATAGGACAGATTATTTCTCTTTACTTTTTTTTTTCAATTTTTTTCAATTTTTTTTTTGTATTTTTGACATAGGGTACTCAACGAGCTAACTATGGAACTACTTTAGGTGGATTATGTTCATAGGCTCGTCAAGCTCTTCTCTTTCAAGGGTAGAAAGGTGGTATGTTCTAGAGCCATACTTAGTGGTGACAATGTAGGGGCCTATCCAATTAGGCTCAAACTTTCCTTTCTTTTCTCACTCTAACAAATTATGTTGATTTTCTTTCAGGACCAGGTCTCCTACTACAAACACTCTAACATAGCTTTTCTTGTTGTAAGATCTGTGAAGCTAGTTTTGGTATGCTTGGAGGTGATTAAGGGCATTGAGGCACCATTTGTCTAATAGCTCAAGCTCTTGGAGGCATGCAACATGGTATTCTTCATTAGTGATAACATTACGCAAAGATATGCACAATGAGGGCAATTCAATCTCTATTGGCAAGATAGTTTTAGTTCCAAAAAATAGGGAATATGGTGTAGCTCCCATAGGTGTGCAGATGCTACTGCGATAGGCCCAAAGGGTGGGTTGGATGTGGAGGTACCAATCATGGCCAATTTCATTGACAACTTTTTTGAGGATTTTGAGCAAGGTTTTGTTAGTTTCCTCAGCCTGGCCATTACCTTGGGGATAATATGGAGTGGACCAATGATTTTGTATGTGAAATTATTCACAAAGGTCTTGAACATCGTGGTTTTTGAAAGGTTTACCATTGTTTGTGACAATGGTGGATGGGATACCATAACAACAGATGATATGGTAAAGGATGAACTTGGCGATTTGGTTTCCAGTGGTGAAAGTGAGAGGAATGGCTTCAACCCACTTAGTGAAGTATTTTGTGGCAGTAATAATGAATTTGTGTCCATTAGAGGTGGATGGGTGGATTTTACCAATGAGATCTAGGCCCCACTGAGAGAAAGGCCATGGTGTGGTGATAGGTTGCAATGCCTAAGAGGGAGCGTGAATGAGATCTCCATGCTGCTGACAGGGTTTACACTTCTTCATGTACTCACATGTGTCATGTTCCATGATAGTAGTCCAATAATATCTAGTATGTAAGAGCTTCTTGGCTAGGACAATACCACACGTGTGCTCTGTAGATACCTGTTTGGACTTCATGTAGGGCAAGGGAAGATTCTTCCATGTTTAAACATCGAAGAAGAGTGCCAGCATAGCTTCAACGATAGAGAATGTTGGCTAGGATAGTGTAGCGAGTGGCTCAGTGAATGAGGGATCATTGTTGTTTATGGGTGGACTCAGGTGGGAAAGTGTGATGTTTGAGGTAGTTGTAGATGTCATGATACCAAGGATTTTCTAGACCAACAATCTTACAAACAAACTCTGACTCACGATATGCTGGCATAAGGAGCTGTTCCCCAAGAAACAAACACTGATGACTGTCCTGAGGCATATCTAGAAGGGAACCAATAGTAGCCATGACATCAGCTGCTTTATTATGAATGTGAGGTACTTGTTCAAACTATATATAGGTGAAGAATAGTTTATATTCATCAATCATTTGCTTATAGGGTACTAGTTTATCATCCTTAGTGAGGTACTTGTCATTAACTTATTTGATAATTAACTAAGAGTCATCGTAGATTTGTAGCTGCAAGATATTCCATTGAACTGATGTTTTGATACCAATGATCAAAGATTCATATTCGGCCACATTATTTATGCATGGGAAAGAAACTCTGTATGCTTTAGGGATATAGTCACCTTACAAGGTCACCAATAGTATTCCTGCCCCTAAACCGTGATTGGTGAAGGATCCATCAAAGTATAGTTTCCAGTTTGTTGATTCTATCATTGTTAAGATGGACTCATCTGGAAAATCAATGGATAATGGTTGATGATCTACTAGGGGTGCTTTGACCAACTGATCTGCTACAACTTGTCCTTTGATTGTTCTTCGGTCAACATATTCAATATCAAATCCACTAAACAACATAACCCATTTTGCCATTCTTCCTGTGAGTAAGGTCCTAGAAAGCAAGTATTTGAGAGGGTTGACTTTGGAGATGAGCTTGATAGAATGACTTAGCATGTAGTGTTGTAACTTTTGGGAACAAAAAATGACAGCTAGACATGCATTTTCCATGGAAGTGTAGTTGAGCTCATAGCTGACTGGGTCTTGATATAGTATATAGCCCTTTCACGGCGAGTATCATCATGTTGTGCTAAAAGTGCCCCCAGTGCTACTAAAGTTGCTAATATATACAATAATAGGGGCTTTCTAGGGATAGGTGCCATGGGGATCAGTGGTGAAGCTAGATATTCCTTGACGCGGTCAAATGCCTATTGACAATTTTGATCCCATTTGAAGTTTACATCCTTGACAAGCATATGGGTGAAGGGTTGACATTTGTCTGCGAGTTGAGAAATGAACCTATGGATAGCTTGGAGTTTGCCTTGGAGACTATAGATTTGCTTTAGTGTCTTAGGGGGAGGCATTTCTGTTATCGCAATGACTTTAGTGGGATCCACCTCAATGCCTCTACGGGACACAATAAACCCCAAGAGTTTTCCTAATGTTATGCCAAAGACACATTTCTTGGGATTGAGGTGAAGCTTGTATTCTCTAATATGTGCAAATATCTATCATAAGATCTCAGGGTGTTCTTCCCTTGTTCTAGACTTCCCTAGGAGATCATCCACATAGTCCTTGATTATTAGCATGTCATGGAATATGGTAGTCATTGCATGCTGATAGGTTGCCCCAACATTCTTTAGACCAAAGGGTATGACCTGCCAACAATATGTACCCCAAGGAAAGGTAAAAGTAGTTTTGTGTTCATCTTCAAGGGTGATCCTGATTTGGTTGTATTTGGAGAAGCCATCCATGAGGGAGAGAATCTCATGTCCTGCTGTGAGATATACAATTATGTCAATGTTGGGGAGTGGAAAGTCATCCTTTGGGCATGCTTTGTTGAGGTCTCAAAAATCTGTACAAACTCGGATGGCCTTAGGTTTCTTAGCAAATGGGACAATGTTAGAGATCCATTCTAGATAGTCAATAGGGAAAATGAAGCCAACATCTAATAGTTTCTAGAGTTCTTCTTTGACAAGCAAGGCAACTTGAGGGTGCATCTTGCAGATCTTTTGCTTAATAGGTCTTGCTTCAGGATGTACCACAAGATGGTGAACAACCAAGGATGGATCCAACCCTGGCATGTCGGCATAGGACCAAGCAAACACATTAGGTGCTTCATGAAGCACAATGGAGAGGTTGGATTTTTCTTTAGTATTGAGACTTTCTACTAGGTGTGTAAGCTTGGGTAATTCTTGTGTGCTGAGGTTGATTTCTTGAGTGCCTTCGATTAGTATGTTTGAACGCTCCTACCAATAGGATAGCATTGGGGGGAGATGGAGATCCTCATCTTCTAGCACCTCAGAGAAGTTTTCACTAGGAGATACATTTTTATTTTTCTATTTTGTGTCTGAAAGTGCCTCAGAGAGGTTTTCACCAGGGGACAATTTTTTATTTTTTTATTTTTATTTTTTTGGACTAAGGAGCACCTCTTCCCCAAAGTAGGCATGAGTGTGCAAGCATATGTCATACTGTAAGGTGTCACGAAGTTCTAGGAATGCAGAGAGATCCTCGTCATGTGGAAGCATGTCAAGAGGTCCTTGATAATCCCAAGCAATGAGTTCGAGATGAATGAGAGGGATGTCAATAATGAAGATGGCGTTGTCGGGGAAGATGCATGAAAGATCAAGATTTTTGTATGAAGCTATGATGACACTCAGAGTAATGTTCTTAACAATAGAAGAGGATTATGTTGCCTTTACTAAAGTTTTAGCGGGTCCACAGATTGTCACAATCGGTGGGGCATATCCTAAACTGAAGTATTGAGAATATTTCTTAGGAGATGTAGGATCAACCGGGATGGGTTCTGTAACACCTTGTTCACCAGCACCAAGTCCTGTTCCACAATAAGGCATTTTGGTACAAATTAGAAATGGTACATAATATTTTTCTTTGAATTATTCCATGTTCATAGGTGTTGGAATGGTTTCATCACAGTATAACCAATCACTTAAAGCTATTTCCTTGGCTCCCTCTTCTCTAAAGATCTATGCTAGTACAAAGGGAATTTTGTCACTAATTCTACATTGTTGTTCTTTTTTTTTCTTTGGAGATGACGACCGTGAGAGCAGGGGGATAATGGAAATTGTCCCACATGGAAGGCATTGTGAAGCTCATATTCACTGCACCCTTTGTCTATGATCTTTACCTTTTGAGGCGTAGGAGTGGAAGATGAGGTGGAAGATTGTGATGAATCGATGGTGACTTGTGGAGTGGAGGATGATGTGGATGGAATGGACAAGGGGTCTTTGATATGGTCCCCATAGGTGCTTGGACAATGAAATTGTCTATCATAAACAACTTGTAAAGCTTTGCAATATTCAAAAGGTTGTTGATTGACAAGAATAGTGACTTCCACACTGTTATGAGGGAACTTAAGACATTGATGGTAGGTGGATGGAATGGCTTGCATGGCATGTAAACATGGTCAGCCTACGAGAAGATTATATGGAAGGTCAAGATCAATCACATGACATGGAGTGGGCATAGTGAGTGGGTTCACCTTGATAGGGAGGCATATGGTACCTTTAGATTCTCTTTTTGTGTTGTCGTATGCCTTGATGGAGATGACCAAAGACTCTAGGTCAGCCGCAGAATGTACATATATTCAAACTGGATCCATTATCTAAGAGGACCCTCTTGATTTTAGGGTTGGTGATTTGAACTTCGATGTGGAGTGATTTATTATGAGTGGGATTGATGGGTGGCATGTTGACGTGGCTAAAGGTGAGATGGTAGGATGAGGATGGGGATGGTGGGGACATGGGACTCTTGGAGAGCCTTGTCAAGGATTTCACGGTGGATGGTGGATGTCTTAAGGAGTTCCAAGATGGAGATTTGTGTGAGGGTCTTCCCAAGATGGTCAAGGAGGTTATATTTGGAAGTGGCAGTAGTGAAGGATGGGGATGGTCCCTTTATGGTCACATTTCCATGATGGGTGGTAATGGCACATTTGA
This sequence comes from Cunninghamia lanceolata, assembly GCA_027924645.1. Classification (NCBI taxonomy): domain Eukaryota; kingdom Viridiplantae; phylum Streptophyta; class Pinopsida; order Cupressales; family Cupressaceae; genus Cunninghamia; species Cunninghamia lanceolata. The sequence goes on along the minus strand of BSBN01000144.1, from coordinate 890,841 downwards.
GGGTGGCATTTTTCAGCTTGATAGTGGTGACACGAGTAGAATCAAAATCAATTCAACCTACTACATTGTCGTAAGGAGGCAAAACATTGTTGTAGTTGATTTTTTTGGCTTGGTTGATGGGATTGGTGTTGGAGGATGATGGTTTGGATGTGGTTTGGTTGTTATTTCCATGGGGAAGAGGGTCTTGGAAGACACCTAGGCTATCGTTGGGTGATGTGTTGTTTTTTCCTTTTATTTGGATATTGCCACGATCGATGAGGCCTTGGTTGTAGTTTTTCAATTTTATACATTTGCCCGTGGCATGGCCCTTTATGTGATGATAGTCACAATATTCATTTTCTTTAAACCATGTGGGTTTGGGTTGGTTTTCATCAAATGGTTTCATTGTGGGAAACTCAACCATGTTTGCTTGGACTAATTTTTGGAATACTACCTCGAGTAGTTCACCCAAGGGAGTGTACTTCCATTTTGGATTATTAGGGGGATTCCACTTTGGAGGAGCGGATGGGACTGAGACATTGCTTGAAACATTTTGGACTACATTTGTCTCTTTTGGTTTAGGAGTGGCAATTTGGATATACTTGGAATCGGTAGAACCATCTCCTATGGTGTTCTTGTTTTTAGCCCAAAATTTAGGTTTGTCATTGGATAACTTGTCGTTATCGTTCTTGTTGTAGATTTTGACTAAACCTTTTGCAATAAGGGCCTTTTCAATGGTGACCCGTTTTTCTATGATTTCATCGAAGGTTGATGCATAATGTACTTACAAGTGAAAGGCCATTTCTTAGTTGAGATTTTGGATGAAAATGTGAACGAGTTATTTTTTAGGGGTTGTCCAAGGTTGCCTACTAGAAAGGGATCTTCATCTTTGTAGGTAAGCGGTGAAACTCTCACCGCTTCATTGTTTGGTGTTGTAAAGGTCAAGCATAGTGATTTCATGCTCTACATTATATGAGAAGTGGGCGACAAATTTCTTTGAAAGATTGGCAAAATTTGAGATGGAACCATAGGGCAAGTGCATAAACCATTCTAAGGCTTGTCCTCCTAGGATTCATGGAAAAAGATGAAGGAGGAATTGGTCATCATAGGTGACTTCTTGGCATGCCATGAAGAACACCTTGATGTGGTCATGAGGGTCTCCTTTTCCTTTGTACTTATCAAATTCTGCATTTCAAAATGTTGAGGAAAAGGTGTCATGGCAATGTTTCTATCAAATGGATAGGGACATAAGTCTTCGAACTTATAATTTTTCTTTTGGGTCCCTAGTTGGATGTTTTTGAGTGCATTTTTCATCTCTTGCCATTCTTGGTCGAAAGGATTGGCAAGAGGTGGTTGTGACATGTGTTGGAGTGGGGGTTGTTGTGATGATGATTGTTGATGTTGGGGATGGATGTATTGTTGTTGTTGGATGTATGGAGGTGGACCCATAGTTTGTGTATATACATGGGACCCATATGGAATATTTTTGTTTAATGTGAAAATAGGGAAGTTTGATATTTGATGTTTTAGTGTTGATGGGTTTAGATCCTCATTTCACAACAAACATTCAAGGACATATCAACTGAGTTAAACCTTAATTTATACAAGAGAATTCACCTACAGGTTGGGCTATCACTTGGAACTATGTGGAAACTCAGAAATTGCTAATTAATGCCTTAATGTAATCCTCAAATATGTAAGAAACCCTAATTATGCAAAATAGTGATCAAATTGATGAATTCAGACAAATGCTTGCAGATTGACATAGAAGATAGAGATTAATAATTGACCATTTTTTGAAGTTTGGGATTTGGAATATTTGAGGACAATGCCTTGGGCACCCAAATCCAAGGTATTGTTTTCTTCACAGAATGCAGAACTCCTTCCAACACCGATGATCATTGTTCCATCTATTTTTGTCACGAGATATGCGGAGGACACTGTGACTTGTCCCTGTGTCCAAGGTAGGTTGATCTTTGGGATATCGGAGCTTTTTCAGATGTAGAATATCACTATCATAAAGATTCTAGTGTCTAAAACTCTAGAGGACATTGCCCTAGGTGCCCATGTCTCAAAAATGCTCCATTCTGCTTCTCTCTTTCAGATCCTAAATCCTTGTCATCTGTAACCTTCCTCTGCAACTCCACTCTGTGAAACTTGGTACCTGTAACCCACAATCACAAGGGAGTGTGGTTGGGGGTTGTGGTGTTATAGGCTTGCCTTAGTCAAGCCTCAAAGAGACATTTAATTCTTCCAAACACCGTTGTCAGATAAGAGTGTGTATCCTTACGAAATAGAGGCAAAAACTAAATGATAAAATGATTCCAACATAAACAAATGTCACCTCAGAGGTGCAACTCTCACATAGATGAAGATCCTTCATGTACATGAGAAGATGAAGCTAAATCTGCAATCACAAATGCAATAACAATGCTCTTCTCTACAACAATGAAAATCTAAAATCATAGGTTATCCAAATGTTCACAATCATCTCCTAGACATCTTCTAGTTTACAAATGAAAACCTAAACATGCTTATATATGCAACAACACACATTCCCACCAAGAATTTCATAAATTAAACTTAAGGTGTTGGCATAGGGCCTAACAATGTGATGATGTTAGGTTGTCATTGATGTCAAAAGTGTTCAGGAGCATGAGACATCATCTTGCAGATATAGAGAATGGTTTTATACTTCACAGGTTTGATCTTGCATCATCAGTTGGAGAGATGTGTTCTTCACAATGTCATATCAGTGAACATGACATATTCTTGGTAGGCATGGTCTTCATTATTCATCAGGTTCTTGACAAGGTTGATGATATCAATTGTTAGTATTCAAAGGTTTGCAATGTGTTGGTTCTTGACAAAGTTGTTTGTAATATATTGTTGTTGATGTGCCTCAAGGTTGACACAAGTTGATTCTCAGTGATGAGTATTCATTCAAAATGAACAGTGAGTTTCTTGTATTATGCCATTCTCTGTAGTGGCACTTTGACACTCTTTGTGTCATGAGACAAAGCAGAGTTAATAATTCAAGGTTGAGATGTGTTTTCAGGACTCAGAGAAAGTAAGGTTCAGTTGTGGATTTTCAGTAATCTTTAATCAGTGGTTGATATGATAATGAAGTGGTTGATATGATAATGAAGGATCGGACTTGATATGATCAAGGAGGATTAGACTCTAATATTTTGAAATCAATTTTTATTATTTATCTTAGCCCATTTTGCACTTTATGTTTTAAATTATAGGGAACTTGGTATAGCAGGTTTATAACTTATAAATTACCTGTTGAAGGCTTTTTGGGTCATTGAGGTGACCGGTCCTTTCCTTCCTCCTCACCGATGGCACAAATTCCATTTTGTATTTCTTGGCGGCAAGAAAAGGCAAACCGGTGGTAGGTAAAGTTTTTTTGAAAAAGCACGGTGGTTTTTTTATTAAAAGAAACATTCCTTATAAGAATGTTGGGCCCGATTTCTTTTGGCATTTGGAGTATTAAATAAGTTTTATTAAGTGTTTTTTGTTTTATTCGAAAGGGGAGATAAGGATAAGCTATATTAATAGCTTTGATAAAAATAAAAACTTTGTATTTAAATTACTCCCTTTATGTCATATGGCCACCGAATATTTTTTTGGAAATTTTTTTTAAAAAAAAAACAAATTTCTATTTTATTTGCCTTTTAAAAAGGCATGAGACCCATTATAGAATGTAGAGGAGTTTTTCAAGGAGTTAGTGATTTTTTTTGAAGAAATTTTTTTTAAGAAAATCCATTCTAGTTTTAGTGAAGAATTTAGTAAAAATTTTGAGAAGATTTTTATCAGAGAAGACAAAAAGATTTTTTTTAAGATGAACAAAATTTTGAAGAAGATGAAAGAAATTTTGTTTGAAAAGATATATTTTTGTTTGGAGATGGATTTTTTTTCTGTGAGATGTTTACAGGTGCTTTGTTGAAGTAAATTGATTTATTGAAAAATAAATTGATTTGTTGAAGACATTCAATCTGAAAATTGAAAAGAAGATTGAAGAGTCCTGAGGAATATGAAAGATGAAAAATGAAGATGTTTGTAGAAGATGAAGCATTGAAATTTTTGTCTTGTGAGAAAATCAAATTGAAGATTTTATTTGCAGGAATAATATTGAATACAGAAATTGTCCAAATTGAAATGTCAAAGAATGTGAAGGATCATGTACAGAGAAGAGGAAGATCAAAAGATTTTTTTTTAATGCATAGAATTGACGGGAAGATTTTTTGTTTTAAAGATAGAGAAGAGAATATGAAAGGTTGTGAAAGTATATTCAGATTTTACAGATTTTTATATAGTGTTGTGTGGATTAACAAGATGAAGTGAGTGATGTTGTGCAGATTGATGATGAACTGACAGGGATCAAATACAGATATAGAGATTGACAAGGTGATTAAAAAGACAATATGCAATTGTATTGACAATCAGGTGCATGAATCATAAATTTGATTGATCAAGACATTGAGACTTGTAAGACAGAAATGAAACAGACAGAGTAAAGTAGTGTTGTTGAGCATATTGGAATACAGGATTGATATTCAGTGTTGTTGAATGGAGGATTAGAATACAAGATTGATATGCAGTATTGTTGAATGGATCTGATTAATTTGCAGAGAAAATTGTTTATAGATATTTGTATATGGAGCTTGTTTTGATTTGAAAATCTAATAGGAGGTATAAGGTTGTATACAATGGTGCAAATCTGATTGAACAGCAATCATGTCTTGCACATGATGTTTGATGTTTTGTTTATAGTGATTGTGTTTGCCAGTGAGGCACAGTATGCCTATGAGGCTTGTGGTCAGTGAGACCTTTGTATTTGTCAGTGAGACAATTTGTATTGCCAGTGAGGCATGTTTTCCAATTAAGCCAGTGAGGCACTTTATGAGTGGTTTTTCTACCCCTGAGGGTTTTCCACTCGGTAAAAAGGTTGTGTCTTGATTTCTTCTATGTGTGTGCATATTATTGGTTTGATCATGTTTTGTTTACATCTGTTATTGTAAGTCTTGTGCATATAAACTCAACAAATCATTAATGTATTCCTTTCCATCTGTTCTGTAAGAGATAGCTTGCAAAAAGTTGTGAAATGTTTGAAAATTAATACAACACTGATTCACCCCCCCCTCTCAGTGTTGTCCGGACTCCTACACAATGGTCATATAACTGACACTTAGATTTAGAGCCTAACCCAAAATAGGGCAGGACTAGGGTACGAGAGCCCAAGTCCTCCCTCCCAATTTTGGGTAGGGCTTAACATTATAGCAACCCCTAGGTCCTATTTTCCATAACACTTAGGTGTTTTCTCATCGAGATTCAAAATTAACATGCAATATGATCTAAATACATTCTAAGGACCTGGGAACTAAACCTTAAGAGGGAAAAGCCCCCAAGGGGACATTTTCTGACATAACAGTTTTGTTGGTTTTGGAGTGGTGGTTATTGTTGAGCAACGTGTAGATTTTGTATCAAGGACCCGTGGGGAGGTTGTTGATGCATAGAGGATTGATATGTGTGAGTGGGGTTGGTATAGCTCATCAAGGGATTTTGTGATTGGTTAAATGGATTAGCAATGGGTGTTTGATTCATGGGTGGTACCACCGTTTGAGTAATGTCAACCTTTGAGGAATGTTCAAAGGTGGAAGGGGTTGTGGCATGATTGTGGGAGCCTCTTGTTGATTATTTGGTGGAGGTGGTATGGCGGCTATGTTGACATTAGATGGAACCATAGAAATGGTCACATTAGAGGGTAGCATGCTATAAGGTATCCCGAAAGGGGGGTTGGATACTTGTTGCTATGGAACATTTCTAACCCTCACATTTTGTCCTATAGTGTGAATGGCATTGTTGTTGGAGGCATAGATAGCCCATAGATTGCCATAGATGGGTTTGTTGGGATTAGGGATGTGTCCCCATGGTTGATCATGAACAGGTGATGGTGGTTTGTCATGGAAAATGGTTTTGAGATTGTCATGATCATATGAATATGGAAGGCGTGCACCATGTTCAATGAGCCGCTCAAGAAATTCATCCTTATGGTTATCAAGGAATTGGTCAAATTTATCATGTAATCCCCTTTCGTTAAGGAAATTGACAAAGGTAGGAGAATACATGTAATGAGGATGAGTGGATGTTTCACCCATTTTTGGTTGGTTGACATATCCCTCCATGTTACTCATGGTAGAGTCATGAGGAGAGAGGGGTTGGTAACATGGATCCATTTGCTTCCTAGCTTGTGATCACGTAATGGGGGACATAAAAGGTGAACTTGGATTAGATTTGGATGATGAGATACCAATGATGACTCTAAGTTCAAGATCTAGATCAAAATGATTTAAAGATCAATGATTAATCCTATACACTTAGGGTGGACAAAGAGCCTAAGCAAAAGGGATAATAGGATTATTTTACTTGGGGTAGACAAGACACAATAAGAAAAATGGGATTTCTTGAAATACACTTAGGAGTTGTCTAATGTCCCAAGATAATTTATCCAAGAGGGTAGATGATGCATAGTTTATACTAAACTTAAGATAGACAAAGTCTTAAGCTTAACATAAACAAAAGGATAATTTGATCTAGATTCTAACCTTAGGATTCAGATGTGATTTTGATTGACTTGGTGATAGAAAGTGATGTTGGATTTGGATAATAAGGATATGATTAGATGAGGATTTGATTGATTTGGAAAGGATGATTGATTATATATGATTGGGGTTGATTATGGATTATAGGATTAATTAAGGATTAACTAGGATGAGTATTGACTATAAATATCAATGGATAATGATTAATGATTTGACTAAGGATGGATTAAGGATGATGATTGCTATTACAAGGACAATGATAGATTATGCCTAAGGATGATGATTATGGATGACAAAGGATTGATTAAGGATTGATGGAGATGGGATCAAGTATGGATTAGGGATGGTGATTAATGGAAGGTAGTGATGATTAAGAAGATGATTAATCAATGGATTATAAGGCTAATGATGAACTAAGACTAGCTAACTAGGGATGACTTGGATTATCTATGAACGAACAAGGATAATATCTAGCATAATGATGAGGATAATGACCAATGATTAAAGTTGCATCACAAGCTAATAGAGACAAATGGACATGGATGTGGCTGAGGTGGCATGCAATGTCAAGAGATGATGTGGAAAAGGGATTTTTGACAACCAAAAGGACAAAATCTTGATTTTTTTATGTCACTAAAAATGGGCGTTGATTTAGAAAATGGGTGCTGATTTGAAAAATGGGTATTGTTTTAGAAAATGGGTGTTGTTTTGCAAGATATGGGTGTTGATATACATAGTGGGCACTGATTTAGGAGAGTGTTGATAATTTGTGATTTTCAAGTTGTTGGATTGGATTTTCGGCAAGATTTTCACATGCAACAATCACAATGGTTGTTTGACTGACTTTAGAAGTTGGTGTAAGAGGTGGTTAGCCTTCACGGTTCACAAAGGGCTTGTACAGGTTTTGCACAAAAGAAGATACTTCAAACACTTGTATACAACCTAAAATTAATCAAGTGGGAGTGGCATATCTTATGGACCTCACGAAGTGGCCGTGGGCCAATCCCAACTCAGAGAATTGAGATTCCCACCCCCACTAATTCCTTTGATGCTATATCTTGGCTAGATAGGGAAAATAAGGTTTTGGACCACCTTACCCCCTCACCTTGGTGACTTTTGTCTTGTCCAAAGCATATCCTATCTCAAGTATAATGGTATAGTGAGCATCTTCCCCTCCTCTATAGCGGTGCACCACAAGATATGAAGGCTAAAAGGTCTTACATAGGCTTAACAAGGCTTCTAGAGGTGTCCTTGATATATGCAAGGTATGTGAGGCCCAAATCTGTGATTGAGGTGTCCCAATCAACTAATGCTCAACCACTCAAGTCTTAGCAAACCAAGGGCCTTGGAGGTTTATTACTTGGAGACGAGAAGGTCCTTCCTTTAAAGGAGTCTTTTGATTCTCACAATATTTATATACCACACTGGACCACATGGTTGAGGTCGTCCCTTGGGGGGATGAAATCCCTAAGCAGACCTCCTAAGAAGAAACTACCCTTTGTTTTTGGTCACCTAAGATTGCACTAAGTGTGAGGGGAGAGCATACGCAAGGTGAATAGCCCCTTTGGGATAACACTTAAAAGCATTAAAAATGCTCCCAAGTAGACTTTTGATCCCTAAGATTGCCCTAAGGTGCGAGGGAAGAGCATACATCTACAAAGGGATCAAGCAAAGCACACAAGTTCATTAACCTTCTAACTAATTTATTGATGGTGGGACTGCAAGAAACACATTAGTAGTTCGTAATGAGGTCTTGGACAAGCGTATGATGTTCTCAAACAAATGTTATTCCAAGACAAAATGATGAAAACCAACTTTTTGTTAACACATTGACTAGGCACTGAAATATAAAAATAGGCACTGAAATACAAAACAGGCACTGAAATATGAAATGGGTGCTAATATAACTAGAATATTATACCTAACAATAGGCACTGAAATATAAAATAAGCACTAAAATATAAAATAGGCACTGAAAAGGTTTTGATAGAATCTCCCCTTGTAAAATTAACTTTTCCTACAAAATAGAGAGAGCAATCTGCAACAAATAGTAGTCAAAAGCCTAAGCAACCCTATTAGACACTTTGGTTAGAAAACACACATAAAAACACTTGTCTTTTGTCAAACTAAAAATGGGAACTGATATCTTGGATAGGTGCCGATTTGTCAAATGGGAGCTGATATGTTAATGACAAGTGCTATTCTGAGATAGTCAGCACCTCCCCCTTGTTCCTGCATTTTCTGCGACAAATTTGATTGCTAATTTCAAAAAAAGTTAGTAGAAATTAATTTAAGACCTAATGAAAGTGTATAGCTCTGAGATTGATGAGAAACACATATAAATGATGATTTATACCTTATGCAAAAAATGATGCTGATATCCTAGATAGGCGCTGATTTGCAAGAAATCGGCGCTGATTTGACTTGTCACAAGAAAACATGCAAACAAATTTTGTTAGTAGAAAAAGTAGTGGGGGTCCCACCAAGTGTGCCAAAAATGTCTACTATGGAGATGGGATCCTAAGATGAGTGCAAACTAACCTAATTTTCTTTCAATCCCAAGTCCAAAGGACCTCAAGTTTGGACTAGATCACTACTATGCTTCCTATCAACTAATGCACCCTATCTAAACATACTAGTGATGATTTGTCCTAATGGAAATGAAACTATGCTTAGATGGATGTTGAGCACTCAAATTAGTAGAATATCTTTGCATATGATGGCTTATGAAAAATGGAGGTGGAGGCCTCAATTTATAGATTTTTGGGGATGGAAATGAAGGGCTATGATCAAATTGGGAGATCAAGGGTTGAAATTTCTTGAGGATCCTCAAGCAAGGAGAATTGGACAAATGACATGATTGGATTGGATGAGAATTTTTCTCCAAGATTCAAGGGATGCTCAATGGATGAGATTGCAAGTCTAAATGGATGGATGGCTAGGATTGGGTAGGTGTATGACATGTAAGGTCTCATTTATGAAAGGGTAAGGCTTGGATTTAGTGAGGAATTTTAAATTACATGGAGAGGACAAGTGGAATAAAAAAATGGAGGAATAGTGTCAAAATAGTGCCACATGTAATTTTAAATTTGCATGAATAGTGACACTTGGAGTGGGATGGAAGAAATAGGACAAGTGTACCCATTTTGGAAGATTTGGTCATGCTTCCAAAGTACCACTTGTCATGTACATGCATGTACATGGAATGCCAAGTGGACTTCTAGAAACATGGTGGTTTGTAATGAGGAATTAATTAAGATTAATTCATGTGCACATGTTTTAGGAGAAAATAATGATGATTACAAAAAGTAATCAAAAGTGGACAAAATAGGAATTAAATAAATATGGTCATTTATTTAATTTTTAGAGTATGGATTATGAACTATAGTCTCAAAAATAATTAATTTTTTGAACTATAATAGAGGAATTTGATTCTTATGAAAGGGAAAAGGTGTAAGATAAATTAATTAAATAATTAAAATTTATTTAATTAATATTTGGGTTGGATAGAATGATGTAAGTGGAATAGGTTTGGATTGCGTAAGTGGATGGAAGTGGTTGTGACCATTTTTAGACTTCGACACCCATTGCTAGACTTTGCTCGTATTTCCCCAATAAAATCAAGTCTCCACTACTCAAAAGGTGCATCAACAGCAAGGGGTAAAAGGGGTAATGCCCTAAAAAATTTCATCTTGCCAAAAAATTGTTGGCAAGCATCACATTTCCTTATCTTTTGTGCTACATCTTTGAATAAGGTAGGCCACCAATATCCAGCTCTAAGGATTTTATGGGCAGTGGTTTTATCTTTGAAATGTCCCTCACAAACACCATGGTGACACTCATTCATCACAGCTTCATCTTGCTCTTGATTCAAACATTTGAGCAATATGCCTTCATGATTTCTCCACATGAGTTCATTGTGAAACAAAACATACCTTTGAGTTTTCAACTTGAGAGTCCTTTTTTGAGTCTCATCTATACATGGTGGACAATCCATGTTTTCAAGATAAAATAAAAAATCCTTGTACCATGCATTGTCAACCAATGAACAATGAGAAGTTGCATTTACCTCTATTTCATTTACTTCAGCTACTTTAAGGTTAGAATTAGCCATCATCTTGGCTAAACCTTGGCCTCTAACCAATTTTGTGACTTGTATATCCATATCATATTCTTGGATCCTATTGATCCATCTGCACCTTTTACCTGAAGCTTCTTATTGAATTAATATGTCCTTCACTACTATGTGTGGTACATATGCAATGATCTTGGTGTTATGTCAGAAAATGTCCCCTTGGGGGCTTTTCCCATTTAAGGTTTAGCTCCCGAGTCCTTAGAATGCATTTAGAGCATCTTGCATGTTAATTGTGAATCCCAATGAGCAGACCCTTAAGTCTTGTGGCAAATAGAACCTAGGGGATGTCATTTAAATAGATCTTGACCAAAATTGGGAGGGTGGAGTTGGGTGCTAGCACCCTAGTCCTACCCTATTTTGGGTTAGTCCTAAATTCAAATGTTGGTTTTATGACCGTTACTTAGGTCCTATGCTAACATCTCAAGTTTGAATTGCAAAATTCTTGGTGGGAATGTTTGTAGTTGCATATATAAGCATGTTTAGTGTTTCATTTACAAACTAGAAGATGATTGTGAACTTTATGCAAACCTATGATTTTAGAGCATCGATGATATTCATTGTCGTAGAGCAGAGTATTGTTACGGTGTTTGTGATTGTAGATTTAGCTTCATCTTCTCATGTGATTGAAGATCCTTCATTTATGTGAGATCTACACTTTTAAGGTGATATCTATTTGTGTTTGAATCATTTATCATTTTCGTTTGCCTCTATCCCATAGGGATACACACTCTCTATCTAACAATGGTGTTCAAAAGACTTGAATGTCTCTCTAGGGCTCTATCGAAGCAAGCCTCTAAACACCACAACCCCCAACTACACTCCTTTGTGATTGTAGGTTACAAGTTTCACATCTGGATGGAGTGGAGTTGTAGGGAACAGTAAGACAATGTGTAGATTCCACATCCCTGAAGAAAAGGGCTACTTGGACACGGGCATTAATGGTAGTGTCCTCTAGATTCAGAAACATAGAAATAATTTGGACAGTGATAATCAACATTTGAAGAGCTTCTGACACCTTGAAGAACATCCAGCATTGGACTACAACGCTAGTGGAGGTGTCCTCCGCATCTTCTAGGGAAGAAACAAAAGATACAATGGATATTGGTGTTAGGAGGAGATCCAGATTCTGTACATAAAATAGTAACTTGGATAGTGACACTAGTGGAGGTGTCCCCAACTATTCCGCATTCTAAACTTTAAAAAATGGTCAGTTATTAATCTTTGTCCTTCATCTTAGTCTATAAGGATTTGTCGTAATTCATCAATTTGCTTATTGTTTTGCATACTTAGGGTTTTAAGAGTATTTGAGCATTAAATTGAGATATTGATTGATTACATCTAAGCTTCCACATCATTCCAATTGACAGCCCAACCTATTAGGTGATTGCTCTTGCTTAGTAGAGATCAACTTGGTTGATATGTCCTTGAATGTTTGTTGTGAAAGGAGGATTTACCCTTGAAACCAAAAACCTCATCATCCTCTTTTCACCATAAAACATTTTGGTGAACCTGTGTTTTTGAATTTTTGCACCTTTCTGAGTGTTATGTGATATATTTTCATTCATTCATTTTATTGCATTTGAAAAAATTACAAAAAAATTGAAAAATTTGAAAAGTTTGAAAAAATTGGCATCTTAGGCTTACATTTTCACATAATTTGAATTAATTGGCATTTAGATTCATTTAATATCTATTAATTTCATTATATCTGATTTAAATTACAGAAATTAATCATTTAGTATTCACTTGCATTGCATTTTCATGCTTAATTTGTTAAAAATTGCTTGAAATTGTGCATTTTTCATAAAAACCTAGTATTGCATTAGTTAGGGTTTGCAGTTAAAATCTTGTTTCATATTTTACTACCATTTCAAAACACTCATTTAGGTCTGATTTATAATTGTAGCATTGCATCATAGTGTCATTCTTGCAAAATTTTATGTCTAGGGTTTGAAAACGTGGCATTTTCACTAGATTTGGCCTTATCATCTCTCTAGAATTGCATTATAGGTGTGTTGTAAAGGATTTTTCTGCATTCATTGACTAATACTAGGGTTATAATATTATTTTCCTCCTCAAATTCCTTACAACACCCTTTCTATTAGTCTTTTACATTGAAAATTGGTGAAAATTTGCATATTTTAGGTGTATTTTCATTAGGTTTTGACTTGTCATCACTCTAGATCTGCACTATAGGCATGTTGTGAAGGATATTGTTGCATCATTGGACTATTATTAGGCATATTATTTTCTTCCCCTCTTGAAATTCTTCACAACATCTCTTCTTTCACTGATTTGCATTGTAAAAGTTGAAACATCAAGCATTTTAGGTCATATTCATACATACTTTTGCATTTGTTTCTTGCATAGGTGTTGAAAATATTTAAAATCTGATTTGGAATTCATTTGAAAACACACACATGGATTCACAATACAAAAATAATGCTAGGTTTTCTCCTAAACCTTATTTGAAAAGAAGAGCCCCTGAACTTGAAATAACATTTACACCTCATGACAAAGAAATGGTAAATACTGAAGGACCACTTTACATTACAGTGAACTTAATGGAAAGACCTGTGCATGGAACACTTATAGACCCTAATTGAATGACTAATGTGGTTATGGAAGATTTTCTTCTTAAACATGATTTTGTACAAGAATCTTATGAACCATCGGATTTGAGAATTAAAACACATAATGGAGCTTTGATGAATACATTTGGGAAGATAAACTTATTGGTCTTGGTATATGATAAAGTCATGGGTCAACTATTTGATGTTATCCCCTTATTTGACCTCTTCCATGTAAAACTAGGACATCCATGACTTAAGGCTATAAATATTGTCCCCTCAACTATCCATAAATGCATAAAATTCCTTTTGCATGGAGAGATACATACTATCTACCGTAATTCATATCAATCTCCAGCTAAGAACAAGAACTTCACTCTTGATTACTTTTGGCCACAACTTGATAGAGATCCTGAGCCATGAAGAGACCAATCTTTCCTAGAATATAGATGATACAAAGTAAAATAACTATCTAAAGTGGCCAGGCCTCCTTTACAGACAATAAGGGAAGAACAACTTGCATTCAAAGATCCACTTAGAGCAAAAGGAAAACAACAATATGACATAGGAATAAAACAAGACTATTATGACTATGATGAAATAATTGGCTTCATAGAAGTGGATAAGGAAAAGTTTCATAACTCACCTTGCCCAAGGAGAGATGGTATTTATGCTAAGGTTCCTCCCCCGTCATCCTTACAAGGATTGGGAGGTATTCATCGACAACAAAACATTTCATCGAGACCAATGAGATTTGAACATGGTGCTTCCTCCTCTAATGTGTAAACTTCTATGGAAAAACATGAAAATACTTTTAAAAACATAAGCAACAAGACAAGAAGAAACAGACAAGCAAGTGAAAGTAGGAAGAGAAGACAACTGTTTGCCCAATGAAATGCACCTCAACAAGAAAACATTCCACCTAACATTGAATCAAACCTAGACAAACTTAACACTGAACAATTTGAAGACAAGAACAAAAGTTGGGCCATGGTACCTTATGAACCTCTCTCCTCTAGCATTCGGGATTGGGAAGAGGATGATTTTATCATCGATAACTTCTAGCATGAGCCTCTCATAGGTAAGTATTTCTAACCCTTTACATCCATGTTGTGTTTCCCCCGTGATGTGTTATGTGTTGTTTAGGCCTCCTAGGATGACCCTTGATACTCTTGTAAGGTCAAGGATACTGGGAGACTGCCTCTGTTGTGACCCTTCTTCTATTTGTATCATCATTCTTCTATATTTCTTCTCCTCTATTTTCATTGTTGTGTGTTGTGTCTTAAGGACATAACATTGTGGTTGGTGACTTGGGGGCACCCTCCTACATGATTGTCCCTAACACACTTGTTCTCCTCTCTTGATTTATTGTTTACCTTCCTCTAGTGGTTCCATCTAGCTAGCAAATGATGAAAAACAAATAAGACTAATACGAACCACGTGTCCCTTTAGCGAGTAAGCAAAAATGGACCTAGTCCATACATGACGATGGGGTTGATATATATTATCTGACGCTTGGCTAGTAGAATCAATCTGTGTGATATTTTGATGATGTCTTATCGCACTTACAAAACATAACAATACTATTGCTCCGTGCACTTTGTTTGTCTTGGATCTTGCCTTGCTCGGCTCTTTATGTGAATGATTACATGTATTGTTGTTTATCACGATTATATGGTTGCTAACACCTTTTCTTGCAAGAAATTATGTGTTTGTGGGAACATTTGGTGATTGTAAAGTGCATGTCACCTCTGGGGGCATGGGCTTCACAAGAGCTTGTGTTTCATTGTGTGTTTTCTTCCTACCCTAATATGCTTGATATTGGTACATGATATGAACCACCTTAAGGTGGGGGCATATATAGGGTAAGTTATCTAATGATTTTGATACTAAAAAAGCATTTTTGTAAGACCTATATGAAGGCAAGATTTTGTATCTCTGAGAGAGTGCACATCTTTATTTAATAATACAATCATTAAGCCCTATGTGGAGGTGGGATATTGTGCATATCATTTTTATTTTAAGTCCTTTATAGAGGCGACCATGGTGTATTTCTCGAGGAGATTGCACATCCTATCATTTTCTAAAAGTCCTCCAAGAAGGAAGGGTTGGTGTATCCTCCCTTAACCATGTCTTTGGCAATTGTTGTGGTGAATCCAATCATTGGTGTGTGCCTATAATGTGTTTGAGATGGTAGTAAACCTACCAATAGGTTTCTTCCATCACTTGTTTGTCATGTTTTCTCCATGTTTTCCATTCGAGTGTGTATGGTGTGTTTGTTCCCAAGCATAGTCTAAAGATTGGTGGCAATGAGTCCGTCCTATGCTTTGGGATTTTGTATGGCATGTTTGTTCTCAAGTATAGTCTAAATACTGGTGGCGATGAGTCCCTCCTACACTCTAAGATTTGTATTGCCTATCTTTTTCCCCATATGTAGTCTAAAGACGTATGGCAATGAGTCCCTCCTACATTTTGGGTTGTGTGTTTACTTTCCTTGTACTTGCATTTGCAATCATATATGAGAAAATAAAAAAGAAATAATCATTGCATTCATTGTATTCATCATTTTTTGTGTGTCTTCAATGTTGTCTTTATACTCTCAAAATTGTGACTTCGATTGCTTGGATCTGTCGGATTGGATTTTGGCATGCACACAGACCCTTCCCTCCTTGCCATAGGGCAATCTGCCACATCACTCTCTCTCACGTGGAAGTAGCCAGTCGAGAGGAGTCGAGAGACAGCAGGGGTCTGGCTTGTTGGAGAGCTAGACTTCTCAGAGAGGGGTTGGCAAGTCTTGTGGCCTTTGTTGTTGTGTGCTGAGTTAAATGTTTCATTTGATTGTAGTTGTTGTTGAGATAACCCTATGACCTGAAGGGTCACTGGGTTCTCTTCTTCTGTTGGGGTTTCTTCTATTCCACCTTTGTGCGGGTAAGTAGTTTCTTGCATTTGTGCCCTCTTTTCTCTCATCCGTTAAATTAGTTCTTGTTGTATTTGGAGTTGTCTAGTTTCTTCTATCAACAAGAGGACAAATGGGTCTCCTTGTGGTAGAGTAAAGGCTTCTTGTTGTGGTTGTGGATTGATCTCCTCGATCTCATCACAGATAGCCATCACCCACTCTTCTCTTACTCCTAGGCACATTCGAGAGCCAAGATGGAGGTAGATGTTGTTGAAATACATTGGACAACTGAGAGGGTGGGGGGTGAATTAGTTTTCCCAAAAACGTAAACACTTTTGCACTTAAACATTAATCACTTATCCGCACTTATTATGATTAAACAAAGAATGTATGAAATTAGAAAATTAAACACATATTCAACATTGAACAGAAGAGACACTAGATTTTTACATGGAAAACCCCAAGGTGAGGAAAAAACAAGGAGAGGATTAGCTCTCAAAATATATTGCAATCTTTGAAAAATGATCAAGCTTGGCTACTCCACAGACCTAGAACATACTGGATCACTACCATGAAGTACAACTAGGTCTAGCAGGCTCACTACCTCAACCTGAAACCTAGAAAGATTACAATAAGGGATGTTAAAGCCTGAGGGATGTTAAACCCTTCTGGTGGCTCACTGCCAAAATTACCATCTTCTTCGTGTCTGATATTAATACATTAAAGTACAATAGTTTGTTTGCTTTGCTCTACCTTATCTTCTCACCCTTTTCCTTATCTTCCCATTTTCGCTCAAGGACATCTTTTCCATAACTCAATTACAAGTATTTATACACTTCATCAACCTTGGAATGATCATCAAGGTTGGCATTACAATCATCAATCATTGGAACAATCTCCAAGGTCAGTATTACAAACATTTTACAAAATAGGTCTTGACCTAATAGAAAATAATGCTAAGGGTTTTGTAGTATAGATGTATGTGGATCACACCGTGCCTTAGCTGGGACTCAAACACTATCTTCCACGCCATAACATGCTTCGATAATCTTCAAGAGATCTCTGCAATTATTAGAATTAACCAAGTCGGCTAAGACTGGTTGCACACTACGTTATTTGGGAATAATCTTCAAACACAATCTCATTTCCTTAACACAAACCAATGTAAAGGTAGGAATGTGATCAGGAGGAATCCACAAGCACGGTGAAATCATCAAGAGCAATCACACAAACACAAACCACTTTGTTCATGAGATTCTTCACATTAGAGCACATGAACTTCATTGTCTTCAATTGTCATAAAAGAAAGATAGCTTGTGGACCACCAAAACATGAACCATTGCAATTTTAGGCACTTATCATCATCACAAACTTCCCTTTAGAACCACAAAGGAAAACACTTTAATGCGGAGGAATGCAGAGCAAAATACTTTCTGTCTGTCACTAGAGAATAATTAGAGAAAGCAAGTTTTACTTTGATGAATGCAACTCTCTCAATTCTTCACAATGGAGGCTCAAACTTAGGATTTAACATCTTTAGACATCCCTTTAAATAAATTCCAATCTACAGACCAAGATCTTCAAGCGGCAAGAAGGGCGAAGTAATCTACCAGACTATTCTTCAGCATACAACTCACTATCTATACTGCACTTCACTGTAACTCACTTGTTTCTTCCAAAGAGGCCAATTTTCTCAATATCCTCAACATACAAAGATTCTAAACAAGTAATAGATTAGGACATAGTTGACACCAATGACAACACTGATTAGGCACATACTTGCAACAATCTCCCTCTTTGTCATTGATGGCAACATATGATGTGAAAAACCGCAACAACCATCAAGACAAGATTCTCCCCCTATCTCTTTACACATATGCACTCTTTCCTTCTAAGTTTTTCACATGACTTCTCTCTCCCTTTGACATCAATGGAAAGGACACATACTTGCACTATTCTACTCTGATTCTATTTCTCTTCTGAACTCTCTGACTACTCCCCCTAAGAAGTAGCCCTAAAAGAATCAATCTGAATCTAAAGAAGTAACTCTAAGCACCACTGGACTGATACACTCTTGTGCATCTTAGATTAGACTAGGATAGGTAATAACCCCTAATGTTTCTCTGAGATCCTTAAAAGTATCCTTAGGCAGAGGTTTGGTGAAAATGTCTGCAATCTGGTGTTTTGTAGATACATATTCCAACTTGACTTCATTCTCTATCACTTTTTCCCTCAGAAAGTAATATCTTATGGATATGTGCTTTGTCCTTGAATGCATTACTGGATTCTTTGATATGTTTATGGCACTTGTATTGTCACAAGAGATTGCAATTGTATATTTATACACAACTCTGATGTCCTTCAATGTCTACTTCATCCACAACACTTGAGTACAACTACATGCTGCTACAATATATTCTACTTTTGCAGTGGACAGAGATATCGAGTCTTGTTTTCTGCTTATCCAAGATACCAGCCTTTTTCCCAAAAAGAATGCACCTCCACTTGTACATTTTCTATCATCTACATCTCTAGCCCAATCTGCATCAGTGTATGCACTAAGAGTGAAATCATTGTCCCTTGGATACCACAAACCATAATCCATTATGCCTTTCAAATATCTTAGCACTCTCTTGACTACCATCACATGTGACTCCTTAGGCTCTTCTTGAAATCTTGCCACAAGACAAACTGTATACATTATGTCAAGTCTGGTTTGAGTTAGATAAAGTAATCCTCCAATCATAGATCTATACCTTTTCTAATCTGCCATAGGTGAGTCATCATTTTCTCCCAACTTACAACCAGTTATCATGGGAGTATTTACCAGCTGAGAGTCTTCCATCCCAAACTTCTTTAACAACTCTTTCACATACTTAGACTGATAAATGAAGATACCTTTATCTGATTGATTTATTTGCAGACCTAAAAAGAAATTCATCTCACCAAACATGGACATTTCAAATTCACTTTGCATTTCTCCAAAAAAAACTATACACATACCTTCATTTCCTCTAAAGACAATGTCATCAACAAAGACTGTAACAATTAGGATTTGTTCATTATTGATCTTGATATAGAGATTGATGTTGGTGGTACCCTTGGTGAATCCTAACTATATTAGATACTTATCCAACCTAGCATACCAGGCTCTGGGGGCTTGTTTTAACCCATACAATGCCTTCTTCAATCTACATACCATGTCATCTTGATGTGATGATTGGAATCCTTCTGATTGTTCAATATATACTTTTTCTTCTAATTCTCCATTCAAGAATGCAAACTTTACATCCATGTGATATACCTTAAAATCTTTGTAGACTGCAAATACTAGGAACATTCTTATAGCTTCAATCCTTGCCACTGGTGCAAATGTTTCCTCAAAATCTATTCCTTCAACTTGAGAGTATCCTTTGCATACCAACCTTTCTTTGTTTCTTACTACTTCACCATTCTCATTCATTTTGTTTCTAAAAACCCACTTGGTACCAATTACATTTTTATCTGTTGGTCTGGGAACAAGATCCCAGGTCTAATTCTTCTCTATTTGCATCAATTCTTCTTTCATAGCCTTTACCCAATTCTCATCATTTCAAGCTTCATTCACAGTCTTAGGTTCAATCTTGGAAATCAGACAAAAAATTACTTATTCTTCTACAACTCTTCTTTTGGTCAGGATTCCTTTACTCTTATCTCCTATGATTTGATCTTCAGAATGATTAAGTTTTACATACCTTGGTATCTTGGTAGCACTTTTTGGAGCTTGATACTCTTCATCTGAGCTATCTTCATGCTACACCACTTCGAAACATCTGGTTTATCTGATTCATATCCACTTGATTCTAGAGACCTTTCCTTGCTTTCATTGACTTTGACATTTGCACTCTCAATAATCTTATTCAGCCTCTTATTATAACACCGGTAGGCCCTTCTCTTGGTTGAATAACCAGGGAAGATTCTTTCATCACACCTAACATCAAACTTGCCTAGATCTTCTCTTTTGATATAACATTTGCTACCAAAAACTTTGAGATATTTCATAGTAGGAACTTTACCATACCACAATTCATAAGGAGTCTTAGAACTGTTACCTTTGACTTGGACTCTATTTAGGACATATACAGTAGTGTGAATTGCCTCTCTCCAAGATACTTCTAGAAGATTAGCTTCCTTCATCATCGTTCTAGCAACTTCCTCAACTGTTCTGTTCTTCCTTTCAATGACTCCATTTTGTTGTGGAGCTCTAGGTACATATAACTATCTCTTTATCCCATGTTCTTCACAAAATAAATTGAGTTCATTTTATATGAATTCTCCTCCTCTATAAGACACCTTAAACATTTGATCTTCAAATCCATCTCATTTTCAACCATGGCCTTAAATGCCTTGAACTTATCTAGAGCTTCTAACTTTTCTTTCAAAAAGGTAACCCAAATCATTCTAGACTAATCATCAATAAGCAACATGAAATACCTATCTCTTTGCAAACTTCTTACTCTAGTAGGTCCACACAAGTATATATGCACTAGTTCCAGTAATCCATCAATTGATTGATCCTTGCTTTTGAAAATTGTTCTTTGAATGTTTCCCAAATTGACACTCCTTTCAAATAGGATTAGAAGGCATCACAAGCTTAGGCAAATCTCTAACAGCCTGTGCAGTACTTATCTTCATAATGTTATCAAAATTGATGTGACACAACATTCTATGCCATAGCCAACTTTCATTAGTTTGAGCCAACAAACAATAATTATTAGTTCTTTCAAGTGATAGATATTACCTCTGGTCTTCTGACTAGTTGCAGTGACTATTCCGGAGCTTTCCCTGATCTTGCATCCATTGTCCTTGAAGTTTAAGTGATAACCTTTGTCACACATCTGACCCACACTCAAAAGATTGTGCTTTAATTCTTTCACATACAATACATCTTCAGTGTTATGCTTGCCATCAAAAGAAATAGATCCTTTTCCACAAATCTTACCAGTTGTATCATCTCCAAACCTAACCAGTCCACCATCATGTCTTTCCAAACTCAAAAACTTACTTTTGTCACCAGTCATGTGGTGAGAGTAGCCACTATCAATAACCCATTCATCTTTGTCCTCAACAACCTGAGCAGCCAAAGCACTTTCCACTAGTTTTTCTTTCTTCACACAGATAGAAGGATTAGTAGACACAAGTTCTTCTTTAATAGCAATAAACAAGCATTCATTACCAGAAGTACTAACATTATCTGGTTCACCATTATCTGATACTCCTTCATCATCATCAAAATCTTCAACATAATAACATTTATTTTGGATCCTAGGCCTGTTCTCATATCTTTTCCTATTTCTTTCAATTCTTTCAGGACATCTAGAAGCAAAGTGGCCTACTTTACCATAGGAAAAACATTTAAAAGGTAATTTACCTTTAAACTTACTAGATCCTCTTTGCAGTCTATCTACAAAGTTGGATTCAATTTCATCAAACTCATCATCAGATTTTACCTTGTACTTTTCTGATCTGGAGGTTTTTCCAGAAGTACTGGCTTTGAAGGCAGTCTCTACTTTTGGCAGGTCATCACCAAACTCTCTCATTTCAAAGGCAATAATCTTACCAAGCAACTGATCTTAGTCAATAGCTTTTACTTGCATAAATTCTTCAATTGCAGCTACCTTGTGACTATAGGACTTTGGTAGTGATATGAGAATTTTCATCACAACTTCCTTATCACCAAGAGTTCCCCCCATACCTTTTATTCCAGTGACAAGTTCATCAACCCTTTGCATAAAGGCTGTTATGTTTTCATCTTCATTCATCTTCAAACTTTCATATTTGGCCTCCTTCATAGAATCATCTCCCTCATACAGTTTTTTCAGCTTTTCCCATACCTCATTTGCAGTTTCAAGATCCACAACTTTTGTTAATATTGAGTCATTCAATGAACTTAACAGAGCATCTTTTGCTTTAACATCCACTTCATATTCCTTGATTTCATCTTTAGTTGTCAAACCATTTTGAGGCAAGGTGTATTTTGTTTCTACAGCTTTCCATACTTTGTAACCAAGACAAAGAAGATGACCTTTCATTCGTGCCTTCCAGAGAGCATAATTTGTCCCATTAAAATGCAGTGCTTCCTTCTTATAAGACATTTTGGATCTTACTTAACCTGTTAGACTTTCTTTAGAGGAACCTCACTATGATACCAATTGTTGAAATGTGCCAAACAACTAAGAGGGGGGGTGAATCAATTGTCCCAAAAACTCAAACACTTCTGCACTTAAACATTAATCACTTATCCACACTTATTATGATTAAACAAAGAATGCATGAAATCAGAAACACAGATGCAACATTAAACACAAGAGACACTTGATTTTTACGTGAAAAACCCCAAGGTGGGAAAAAACCATGGAGAGGATTAGCTCTCAAAATATATTACAATCTTTGAAAAATGATGTTCAGGCTTGGTCACTCCACGGACCTAGAACATACTGACTCACTGCCATGGAGTACAGCTAGGTCTAGCAGGCTTACTGCCTCAAACCTAAACCTAGAAAGATTACAATAAGGGTTGTTAAACCCTACTGGTGGCTCACTTCCAGGCTCACTACCAAAATCACCATCTTCTTCATGTCTAAGATTAATACATTGAAGTACAATAGTTCCTCTACTTTGCTCTGCCCCACTTTTCCTTATCCACTCACCCTTTTCCTTATCTTCCCATTTTTTCTCAAGGACATCTTTTTCACAATTCAATTACAAGTATTTATACACTTCATCAACCTTGGAATGATCATCAAGGTCAGCATTACAATCATCAATCATTGGAACAATCTCCAAGGCTGGTATTACAAACAGTTTACAAAATAGGTCTTGACCTAATACAAAATTATGCTAAGGGTTTATAGTACAGATGTATGTGGATCATGCCATGCCTTAGTTAGGACTCAAACACTATCTTCCAATCCATAATATGCTTCCATAATCTTCAAGGGATCTCCGCAATTACTAGAATTAACCAAGTCAGCTAAGACTGGTTACACGCTACGTTATCTGGGAATAATCTTCAAACACGATCTCATTCCTTAACGCGGACCAATGTAAAGTTAGGAACATGATCAGGAGGAATCAATAAGCATGTTGAAATCATCAGGAGCAACCATACTAACACAAACCACTTTCTTCATGAGATTCTTCACACCGGAGCACATGAACTTCATTGTCTTCAATTGCCATAAAAGAACGATAGCTTGCGGATCACCAAAACATGAACCATTGCAATTGTAGGCACTTATCATCATCCCAGATTTCCCTTTAGAACTGTAGAGAAAAACACTTTAATGTGGAGGAATACGGAGAAAAATACTTTCTCCTTGTCACCAGAGAATAATTAGAGAAAGCAGGTTTTACTCTTGTGAATGCAACTCTCTCAATTCTTCACACTGGAGGCTCAAACTTCAGATTTAACATCTTTAGACATCCCTTTAAATAACTTCCAATTTGTAGACCAAGATCTTCAAGCAGCAAGAAATGCGGAGTAATCTACCGGATTGTTCTTCAGCATACAACTCACTATCTATACTACACTTCACTGTAACTCACTTGTTTCTTCTGAAGGGGCCAATTTTCTCAATATCCTCATATCATCAATGATAACACCAATTAGGCACATACTTGCAATAGATGTTTGATGACTAACCTTAACTAGATTTAGGGTTTTGACCTAGGGTTTAATTGACCTAGGCTTTGGCTATGTTTTGACTTGTTTTTACCTTATGATGTGATCAAGGGTTTGATTGAATCGTTTAACTGTGGCTACCTTGTGATGGTATCGAGGGTTTAAAAGTTTATCTTTTCTACAGTTTCTATATGCATGCAAAGCTAAAATGATATGCAAACATATTTTTTGTGCTTTTTTAGTGTTTTGTAAATAAAAAGTGCTAATTAATCTATAAAAGGGAAATATGAATGCAAGCTAATATGACTTTTCCTAATGCATGTTTATTCTATGTTTTTGGGTTTTTGATTTTTTTGAAGTAATCTAATCTAAAAAGGGAAATTGCTTCTTCAAATAATCTAGATCTAAGAATATGAAAGCAATTATTCTAACATGCAAGATCTAACTATCAAGGAAAAAGAAAAGATTTACTGTTCCCAAGAGAAAATTTGGTTTTTCTAATTGCTATGAATTGAATAAAGCGATTAAGGAACCTAGAAGAAATGAAGATTTGTGTGACGCCACTACCCTAAAAAATCCTTGATATTGGCAACCTCGAGTCCTTTTGAAGCAGTGGGAGATCCTCTTGATGACAAAATGACTCAAAGAAGTAAAAAGAAGCTTGTTGAAGCTTGAAAGAGCTCAATGAGAGATTTGGTTGAGCACAATGGTGTTGAATGAATCAGCGTAACGATGCTTGGTTGAATGATGAATTAAGCAAAAGGTACCTTCATCCTGTAAGAGCATTTGAATGCTAAGTTGGAGAGCAAAAAATGGCGAGAGTTGTGTGCACAATGAATTTGCCTCCCTTTGTGCTTGAGGGAGGGGTATATTTATAGGTTTGAGGAATGGGATTGATTGAGAAGTTAACTCATTTGATTGATGAGTTAACAAGGATGATAGGGGAGTTAACAAGGTTGATTACCTAGCGAACTCAGTTAACTATGGAGTGATAAATCAATGATAACTTACCACTGAAGAGGAATTAGAGATGTGAGGATGCATGAGATTGATTGAATAGTTAATTTTTTATCAAATGGAGTTTTATGACTGTTACTTAGGTCCTATGCCGGCATCTCAAGTTTGAATTATGAAATTCTTAGCGAGAATGTTTGTAGTTTCATATATAAGCATGTTTAGTGTTTCATTTGCAAACTAAAAGATGATTGTGACTTTATGCAAACTTATGATTTTACAACATCCATGATATTCATTGTTGCAGAGCAGAGAATTGTTATGGTGTTTGTGATTATAGATTTATCTTCATCTTCTCATGTGATTGAAGAGCCTTCATTTATGTGAGATCTACACTTCTAAGGTGATAGCTATTTGTGTTTGAATCATTTATCATTTGCTTTTGCCTCTATCCCATAGGGATATGCACTCTCTATATAACAATGGTGTTTGGAAGACTTGAATGTCTCTCTGGGGATTGACTGAGGCAAGCCTCTAAACACCACAACCCCCAACCACACTGCTTTGTGATTACAGGTTACAAGTTTTGCATCTAGACATAGTGGAGTTGGAGGGAACAATAAGTCATTGTGTAGATTCTGCATCCTTGAACAAAAGGACTGCTTGGACATGGGTGTTAGTTGTAGTGTCCTCTAGATCCCAAAACATAGAAACAATTTGGATAGTGATAATCAACATCTAAAGAACATCTGACACCGTAAAGAACATCTGGCATTGTACTAGGGAACTAGTGGAGGTATCCTCTGCATCTTATGGGGTAGAAAAAAACTATATAGTGGATATCAGTGTTAGGAGATCCAGATTCTATGTACAAAAACTAGTACCTTGGACAGGGGTGCTAGTGGAGGTGTCCATGACTATTCCATATTCTAAACTTAAAAAAAAATTAGTTATTAATCTCTTTCCTTCATCTTAGTCTGTAAGGATTTGTCGTAATTCATCAATTTTCTTAATATTTTGCATACTTAGGGGTTTAAGAGTATTTGAGCATTAAATTGAGATATTGATTGATTACATCTGAGCTTCCACATCATTCCAAGTGACAACCCAACCTATTAGGTGAATTCTCTCACTTAGTAGAGATTCAACTCGGTTGATATGTCCTTGAATGTTTTTTGTGAAAGGAGGATTTACCCTTGAAACCAAAAACCCCATCATCCTCTCTTCACCACAAAACACTTGCCACCTATGAAATAAGATCTGAAATTTTTTGTGGCCTTGACCAATGCATAGGCGTGTTTCTCCATAATGGAATAAATCAACTCAATAGCCTATAATGACTTGCTAAAGAATCCTATTAGCTGCTCAAATCCATCTTTATTCTTTTGCAATAACATAGCAGCAACAATATAAAATGAAGGAGAAAAGTTAGAAAGGATTGGAATAGTCTAGACTTACCAGCACGGGTGCATTTTTGAGAGCCACCTTTATGTCAAGAAAAGCTTCAGCTAATTCGTTGTCCCATCACAAAGTTAATTTTCCCCACACTAGTAGAATATGGGCAAATAAATTACTATGTAACTAAAACTTTTAGTCAAGACAACTAAAAATGACTAAATTCTAGTAATTTTTTGCAACACAACTATAAATAACTAAATAAATCACTAAATAATTAGTCACACAAATAAATATTAGACAATATGAAATTAAAGTGGGTAATTGAAAAAAATATGGGCACCAAAAGTGAAAAGGATGGGTGCCAAAAGTGAAAAGGAGTTCACTCATTTCTTCACCACAACACTACACTATTCTTAGGGTTTATTTGTGGGAATGTGGGAGAAGAATGTGAGTTTCACTCATTTCTTCACTGCAACACAGAGAACCCTGCCAAGAGAACCCAACATTGCATAGCAGAGCTCGAAGCTGCGGTCTCCTCAACCAAAAGACAAAAGATTGAGGGCAAAGCTTTGACTGCTAACGACAGCACTAAAGAGAATGGCACCCCCGCTACTAAATAAAATGATGCTCTAGCTACTAAGCCAAAGGCCACTAAGGAAAATGATACCATTTACTGTAGAAAACTAAGAAAAGAAGAACCAATGGCATTGATGGGTATGATATATGTTTTCTCACCCCTTTCCAACTTTTTCTATTTTTGACATTATGGTCCTCACTCTGTTTTGATGTATTTACTGTTTTTAAATGGGAGCCTGTTGTTTATTGGCTTGATAAACTTAGGGATGACAACGAGGAGATAATTTTGATGACAAAGGCTTATCTTAGAACACTATGGTTTTAGATCATTAAATCGTTGCTTTTGTTGGGATCGCATACTGGCTTTGGGCTATTTGAATTGTTGTGATATTTTTGATCTCGGTGTTGGAAGATTTGGTGGAGTATCGAGGGTTCTTTTAGGGGATAAAGAATAGATCGATGGTTTTCACTTCTTAAATCTATAATTGGCTTTGATGGATCAGAATTAGGGTTTTGTAATTGGGTATATTTCTAGTGAGGGTTTTTTAAATTGTCTTAGCAGCCATGGCTACAGCTAGCATGCCGATCACTATGAAGGAGCCTCTCATGGTGAGTTATTGATGTAATTTTTTTAGCTTCTTTAGTGAAAATATGATGTTATTAAGAAAAATAGGGTTTGCATTTTTTTCCAATATTTTTCATATTTGAATAGGGCTTATGATTATTCCAAGTCAAAATATTTGTTTTGTGGAATTTTGTGAAACTAGATAAATTCAGTGATATTTTAACGGATCATGTCCTCTAGTTTAGATTTACCTTTAGGAGATGTTAGGGTAGAATTAGGCAGTAGGTCTACTTGTTGTAAATTGTTAGTCATTTTTTTGTTTATAACACTTTTGAGTGAAATGATCTGGGGAAATGTTAGTGAGTGTTGGTGAAGTGGACTTAGATGATGTGAATGTGAATGGTAGCATAACATAGGGCTCTCCTGACTTTTGTAGGTTGGGTACATTCCTGATTACTTGTTCCTCCTCCAGACAATTTTGCACTCTAATCCCCAAATACTATCAATTAATAGAAATATATTTCTGATGTTGAATCTGAATATGTTTTGAAGAGAGATCTTATTTGTTGAGTAAATTTTGCGGGGCGCTATAAACTTTGCACTAATGATGTCTCAAATGGAGGGTGGTTGTCCAGTTGATTACAATGTCATCACAGATCTCTTTCTTTAGGTAATTGTTTTCTAGTTTTTGTAAATTCATATATCTTCTTCTTATTGATAAATAGCTTATGGTTTTTGATATGGAACTCTGAAGTTGAGGTGACTATTAAACTATTGCTCTCAATGTAATTTGTTTTGTTATATGATTATTTCTTGTAGTGCATGTATTTGGTGATAAAGTATGTTCTTTAGAAAATACTTAGGAGCCAACTAGAAAATGTTTCCCTCAAAATCAAAGTTAATAACTTGTTTGGGTTATATATTGTTCTCAACACATTGTCAAAGGTTATTTTGTTGGTCAATCCGATTTAGAATATTGTCTAGATATTCTATAGCCAAATTAAGCATAGGTAAAACTTCTTATGTTGAAATATAATAATTTGTCAATATAACTTACTATCTATTTTTTTGTTTCATATGTAAATCTATATGCAGCATAACATGATCCGTGAAGCAATGAGGAAGTTAACTGAAGCCTAGTTGTTTGGAAACTGTTTCTGATCAATGAGAGGAGGACACATCCAGGACCCACGGTAACTCCACATTTGGAGAAGGTTATGATCAAAGTAGGAGGAAAGAGTAAAGAGTTTCCCTTCAACAAGGTTTTCCTTCCAGAGGCTTCACAAGGTGAAGACATTTATTGTTTAATTTTTTGCTTTTCTCAGAATGCTATGAATGATTATTTATAACTACTAGAAAATTTGCATAGATGATGTGTTTGCAGAAGTGGAGCCAATTCTCATATCTTCCTTGGATGGGCATAATATATGTATTTTTTCTTATGGGTAGACAAGAAGTGCATAAGTCGTAGCATTTTTAGGATCCAAATAAAAAAGTAGGGTCACTGTAAATACTCCTAACCCTACATTCATATGTGATCTACAGGCACCAAGAAAACACATCCACACAACCATGATAGATTTAAATGACATCTTAATGATATAGTTTAGAGTATCCTCAAGATAGCGAGTACATGCAAGAAGGTCAACCATGCACACATAATGAGCAATTGTAGGTGTAATGCAATAAGGGTTACTAATATGATTGAAGTATGTACGACCCTCATCCACTGAACCTGCATGGCTTCATGCACATAGAACACAAGAAAATTTTACAATGTTAGGATATGTTCTAGAGTGCTTCATTAATTCAAATATTTTGAGGGCATCCGTGAAAAATCCATTTTGTGCATATCCTAAAAGCATTGCATTCCAAGAGATGACATCTCTTTCAGCCATTTCATCAAATAGTTCATGTGACTTATCTATACTTCCACATTTTGCATACATGTCTACCAGAGCATTTCTAACTATAATATCTAACAAAAATCCCCCTTCTATTATGTTATGATGGATGTCCATACCCTATTCCAAAGCTCCCATTTTGGCACAGGTAGGGAGGATGCTAGAAAAGGTTGTCAAATTTGGATTTACACCTGCTAATTGCATTTTCTTGAAAGTTTCTAAAGCCTTTTCAAAAAATCCATTTTGTACATATCTGGTAATCATTGCATTCCATGAGATGACATCTCTTTGAGGCATTCTACCAAATAGTTCACATGCCTTGTCAATGCTTCCACATTTAGCATACATGTCTACTAGGGCAGTTGAAACTACAACATCTGATAAAATTCCTCTATCCATTACTTTTTGATGGATGTCCATACCTTGTTCCAATGCTCCCATTTTGGGATAGGTAGGAAGGATGCTGGCAAAGGTTGTTGAATTTGGCTTTACACTAGTAAAATGCATTTGCTTTAAAATTTCTAAAGCCTTTTCAACAAATCCATTTTGTGCATATCTTGCAATCATTCCATTCCATGAGATGACATTTCTTTGAGGTATTCTATCAAACAGTTCTTGTACCTTGTCTATGCTTCCACATTTTGCATTCATGTCTACCAGAGAATTTCCAACTATAATATATGAAAAAAAATCCCCCTTCCATTATGGTTTGATGGATGTCCATAGCCTATTCCAAAACTCCCATTTTGGCATAGGCAAGGAGGTGGCTGGCAAAGGTTGTGGAATGTCCATGGGATGACATCTCTTTGAGGCATTATGTCAAATAGTTCCCGTGCCTTGACTATTATTCCAAATTTTGTATACATTTCTACTAGAGCATTTCCAACTATAATATCTGTCAAACATCCCCCTTCCATTATGCTTTGATGGATATCCAAACCCTGTTCCAAAGCTCCCATTTTAGCACAGGATAGGAGTACACTAGCAAACATAACTTGATCAGGTTGGAGACCGATTTGTTCTTCAGGATTCCCATCTCCTCTATATGTTGCAATAATCATATTCCATGAGATGTTGTCTTGTTCTTTTAGGTGGTCAAAGACTTTTCTAGCATCCACCAAACTTTCACACTTGACATACAAGCAAGAATTTAATATTTATGTTGCTTGGTAAACTTACAGGACTGGTCACATCTCCAATTTGGGAAACAATGAGGCCATATGGTGTCTGTGCAATAGGTTTTTCCTAGTACTACCACCTCTACCACACTGGCATTTGAAAGTGACAATTCAAAAAATGTCAATCAAATACAATAAAATTCTGAAAATTAAATGAAAATTCCTCAAAGAGATAGTAAATCTTACTAGTTAAAAAATAAGAAGTCTAGAGAAGATATTCTAGAATAAATCAAATTCATAAATAGTCATGAATCATGTTTGGTTCATGATGGTCTATTATGATGAATGTCTATATGTTTTTGATCTGAAAGTTACAAAGTCTCATGGTTAGTCCAAGTAGAGGAGATTGATTATAGATCTTATGGTCTAAACAGATTGAGCATGTGGACTACTTATAAGTTATGGATATGAATAATAAATAGTGACTTTAGTAGTTAGGAAAGGCCTTACATGGTAAAATGTTAAAGTAGCTTTAAAAATAACTATTTTTGAATATGTTTTGGTTTTTGGGCATTTCCCATACTACTAGTAAATTGTTTCCCTTCCCCCACATATGAGCCTATTTTGTGTCCTTAAAAAGGTATTTTCTAGCAGGGGCATGGATAATATGTTGCAGGTATTTTCCAGTACTGGTTTGATTTTTCTTGGCTACTATTTGGATATAGGACATATCATACAATTTTATATGCATATATTGGCGATTCTATTAGTGTTTATGAGTTTATTTTATTAGATTATATGGTTTTTGAGTCACACTCTTGAGAAAAGAATCTTAGGATTTGAGTTTTCATTAAGATTGAAATGGTCAAAAGAAATTTTTTTCAAATAGTGTGAATCATGCTTGTCAGACATGAGTGGTTGAGACTTGACGTTTGTTGTTCATGTTAAATGGTGTCAGAATTTACAATCATTAATTTACCTAAATTGTGCAAATGTTTTAGATTCCTTCAGTTTCAAATGTACAAATAGAGCTTGTTGTTGTGCAAATCAATAGACTAGATCTAGTTCTTGTAGAGAAGTTGGGGTTTGAACCTAACACTACGCAATGCAGGTAGCTTGTCAGAATACTCAAGTTTGTTGGTCACAAATTTATCTCATTTTCTTTAAAATTTTATTTCATAGAAATCGTGTGCGCATTAAATTGTATTTAATATGAATTGAAGAATGTAATCAATGCCTGTATTCTTACTCTTGTCTATTGCATTCCAATAGTCAGCTATCTTCAAGCACAACAAAGAGTAGTGGATATGGATTTGCTGATAAAGTATGTTTTAGATTTGAATTTTCTCTTCAAGTTTCATCTTAACTTTCACAAGTTTGGAGCTGGGATTGTGACATTATTATGAAATCATATCTGATAGCTTCCTAAACCTATAATCAATGAAAATTCATAGTTCACAAATTGATTACTAGGATTGGGGGTTGCAAGAATGTTTATCTAAACCTGACTATTTATGAATTTGACTTACTCTGTCTAAACAGATCTAAGAAGATCCGTGGAGTCAAGAAGATAAATATTCTTTCAAAGAATGTGTTAAAGTAAGTTATTTATTTACTTTTTGTTACAAAGGGGCAACTTACTTATTGCATTGTTGGGTTCTATTTGTGCAGACCAAGGCAGGAGATGCATCAAAGAAGAAGTAATGCAACAATTAGCAATATTAAGAGAGTTTTGATACATTTATTCAGATTTTGAGATGTAAAAGCCCATGATGAAATATTTAGGCTTCATTTTTCAAGTAGTTCTTTCATGTTTTGGAGCTGTATAAGCATAAAATAGAGCATTGTAACTCAATTTTCTTAGTCACAACACTGAGAAACACACTTTGTAACACTTTTTTCAAAGAAAAGACATATTTAAGTCTTGTATCTGTTGTAAGAACACCTTTTCTCAATAAAATTTTAGTATTTTACCTTCTTAATAGCTGTTTCATTATGTGCAAATGAATAATGGATTATGTTTTTCTGTGTTTTATGTTTAAACTTCAAAAACATTGTCTCATTTCCAGCACTTTTAGGTAGAAATCAATGAACAAAAACAAATAAATAAACTACCAATTGACTAAATATACTACCAATTGATAGAAATTAGTGAATAAATATGACTAAATCAATGACTAAAAATATACTGCCAAATTGATCAATCAAAACAACCAAATAAATGACTGGTAATAAACTACTAATGGTCACGTGACTGAGCTCAGTGAATAATATGACTAAATTAATGACTAAATATACTACCAAATCAGTCAATCAAAACGACCAAATAAATGACTAAAATTCATTTAGTCATAAATTTGGTCGCATTATAAATGACTAGAAATAAACTACTAATGGTCATGTGACCAAGTTTAGTCATTTATAAGTAGTTTTTAGTAGTTGTTTTAATCACATATTGTTGTTTCTGTACAAGTACCAAGAAGGACTGAATATCTTTGACTGTTTTGGGCTGAGGGATAAGGTCAATGGCCTTAACTCTCTCTAGATCAACTCTGATCCCATCCTTGGACACAATATGTCCCATCAACTTTCCTTCTTCTACTCCAAATTGATATTTTTTTTTTATTTAAAGAGATCCCATACTCTAAACATCTCTCAAAAATCAATTGCAAATGCTTGCAATGATCATTTCTATCCTTTGAAAATGCAGTTAGATCATCTTGGTAAATAACCATGATCTCATCAATAAGGCCATAAAAGGCCACATCCATTGCCCTTTGAAATGTATATCTTGCATTTTTTAGTCCAAATGACATTTTTAGATACACATGTACGTACCCCAAGGAGTGGTGAATGCTATTTTTTACTATTCTAACTCCTTGACCAACACTTAATTATATCCTGAGAACCCATCCATCATAGACATTAGCTCTAAGCCAACAACCCTCTACAGAAGATGATCCATGCTTGAAAGAGGATAATTATCTTTAAGGGATTTGATGTTTAGATTTATGAAATCTACATACAATCTAATCTCCCCATTCTTCTTCCTTATGGGGGCAAGATTAGACACCCACTTAGAATGTTTGATTGGCTTAATGATACCTCCCTCTTTCATTTTTAGCAGTTCCTTTTGCATTTTGGGAGCTATAGTGGAATTTATAGGCCTCTATTTTTGCCTAATTAGTTTTACATCAGGTTGAAGGAAGATAGTATGCTGAAATAAATCCTCCCTATAAGTTTTCAATTCATCATATGACCATGCAAAATACCTTTTGAACTTTCTCAACAAAGCAATTGGCATTTTCTTTTCATGAGGCTTCAATTTCTTACCTATGTAAACCATCTCAGGTGCCTCCTTAGTTCCAAGGTTGACACCTTCAACATTATCTTCTTCAACAGGTTTACCTTTACTCTTGTAGCAGTCTGTATTGTCAAATATTCTTTCCAATGCCACCAATCCCTTAGGAATGGTGTTAGTCTTCAGCCACATGACCTCACTGCCAAATAATGTTTCCTTTCCATTCTCCATTTCTACCATAGGTTGCTAGTCAATTATTTGACTATCAAACTCATCCATACAGTTTAGGAAACTGAAGATATGATTGCTATCATTGAAGACTTTCCAACTGTATATATTATCTGGGATGGTTGTGTGATCAAAAAATTTGGATAAATGAAAATGATAAAATAATACAATGCATTACCTACTCCAAATCTTCAATACCTCAGATAGATAGAATGATAGATGCATGCAAGATGAATTGATTGATTGATTTGATATGTTGATTTCTCACTTCAGTAGCATAACATTAGGATGGAGATGATAGATAGAAGATAGATGATAAGACAACGGATGATAGATGAATGATGAAAAGGCTTTAATGGTATTTCAACAACATAAGGATACTCAAACTCAATGCATCAAAATGTCTTGTGAGGAGGTTGATTTGAATGGATGGTTGAGATTAAAAGGCTAAATGAATGATGTGGACGGCTAGGATTGATTAGTTATTCCCACTCTTCAAGGAAGTTGTAGTCACGTGACAAGTGTAAGGAGGAGCATAAAGTTGATGTGTGATCATGTACACAAAAAGGATATTAAATGAAAGTTGTACTACCACACATGATTCAATTGAGAGTTGGACAAGTGTTGGAATGTGATGAAAGGTGAGGATAAATTAGTTGGGAAAATTAATTAAATAAATAGGATTTATTTAATTAATTGGCTAGGTGATTAGGATGGGATGGGATTATGATGGGAAATTAATTAAATAAATAAAATTTATTTAATTAATTAGCTAATGGAATAAGTGATATTAGGACAAAATGCTACATGATGTCTCTAATAATGTTTTTGACTAGGTGTTACAAGACATGGATAAATTTGGGTGTCTACATTTTGTCCCTCTTTGAGATGATGTTCGAGATGATGAGATTTGTGTTGAGTAACATCATTTCAAAGAAGCTAAGGTATGGATAGAGGAAAAGGATAGGGTGGTGATGATGATGATGATGATGATGATGATGATGATGGAAATATAAGCTAAGGATGAAATGATAGGATGATGCTACCCCCTCAAGAGGATAGGCAGGTTGGACAAACATGGGTAGACTCTCAAAATGAAATGGATTGATCAAGAAAGAAAGATAAGGGAATGGATAGAAGAAATGAAGGATGTGTTATGCTGCAATGAAAGTGAGCAACTATGGTGTTTGATATAGTAATAGACATTATGAACCAAGGTACAAGGACCAAGGTGACAATGTGTCTCATGCACCCAACATAATAGAACCTTGTCCAACATATGAGAAAGAAACTTAGAGTATTGAAGTCCTAATGCACAAAAGGTATGATGTGACCTTAGATGCAAAGGATAATGCAAAAAGATATTCCAACATACACAAGATATAAATATTAGCTAGAAATGATACGGATTGATACAAATGCAAGATAAAAAGATAACACACACAAGCAAGTAAGCAAGCATGCACAAATGATAAAAAAACAAACAAGGTATTGCCCCTGTCAAGTTGTAAACCAATGATTAATTGATTGATTGATGATGATGATAGTGTTGTCATTGTAGGGAACGATATATCCATAGATCAACACAATAATGTGAGAACGATATATCCCATTGATGATGATGATGATGATTGATTGATTAATTTTGTTTACGACAAGATTAGGATCAAGACCATTGATTTCAATTGGATAATTTGACAAGATTGATTGAATTGATTGGTATGGATTAAGGATGACTTGCAAATGGATCATTGCTTGGATTGATTGATTTGAAGGATTGATGAAGTGATTGAAGAATTGATGATGATGATTGAATTAGAAGAATGGATTTGATTGGAGTGAAGTGATTGGATTGATGAATTTGATGGAGTGATTAGATTTTAGGTGTTTATTGATGATGTGTGAGATAGATGATAGAAGAAATGAGAGATGGATGAAGATTAGAAGAATGGTGAAAGATGGAAGAGGTCTATCACTTGTGCTTGAATCTAGGTACTTCCTTAATATCCCAGATTGCCTACATACCCTGTATCCATGGGATCAAGGCATTTAACGATAGAGGTAAGATGTAATTCTAATTGTTTTATTGATGAGATGATGAAGGTGGATGGATTGATCAGGTTATGGATTGATTGGGATTGATTGGATGATTTGATATATGATGTTATTGATGGGATGATATGGATTGGATTGATGTGATTTTGATTAATTGATAAATTGGCTTGATGTGATGATGTGATTAGTTTTTGTTTTGATGGATTTGGAAGATTAGCTTTGATTTGATGATTTTATTGGATTTGTTTTGATGGACTTGATGTGATGGATTTATTGATGATGATTGATCTTCTTTCTTGGATTTTTTGTTGGATATTTGATTTTTTTGTATTTTTGGGAATATTTGATTTTTTTGTATTTTTGAGAATATTTAATTTTTTTTGTGTTTTTTTAGATTTTTTGGGATGGCATTGGATTTAAAATTTGGGTAGCTTTTGTGCTTGATACCAATGACAAGGGGGAAAACCAAGTCTAGCTGCAAGGAGGTAAATGGGATTGGATGAATGGATAAAAGGATGAGTGATAGTAAATGTGATGGAAGGCTCATGATAGATGGATGGGTGGAATACTCATGATAGATGGGTAGACAAGAGGATAGGCCACGGAAGGGTAAGCTCATGATAAATGGATAGATACAAGGATAGGCTATAGTGGATGGATGTATGCCTCATGATAGATGGATGGGATGGAAGACTCATGATAGATGAATGGATAAAAGGATAAGTGATAGTGGAATATATGTATGCCTCATAAGGGAGTTAGGATGTGATCTCCAAATACTATGTCGCATAGGAATAACATGCCCCATTCTAGGTAGTATACGTAGGATTTTGATTTGACAAAGCTTATGATAGGTGGATAATGATAGGATTGGTTCTGAAAAGGGTGAGGTATATCAAGAGATATCCAAAGCACATTTCAACATTTTGCCCTCATATCTTCATCAAGATCAAAAGGAGAAAGGGAGGATGAATGGATTTGATATAATAGGTATGTGGGATAATGGATAAGGATGATAGGATGGTATGGAAATAGTATGATGGGATAGATTGTTTGGATGAGATAAAGTACCCCCAAGTGTAAGTGACATAGAAGATCAACCTACACATGATGCCTATTTTCTAGGTTTTCATCATGGTACTTATCCAAGGCGCCTGTTTACTAGGTTTTCACCATTAGATGAAAGTATTTCTCTTTACTTTTTTTTTTCTTTTTTTTTTTTTTTGATTGGGATAGGTGGATATGGATAGGAGGAACTTGGAAGATGGTGGGGAATCAAGTGTCTAGTTCCATGAAAGGTGATAGTCCCATTGGAGAAAGATGTTTTCACTTGGACCATGTCAAGTGTGCTCATAGATGTTGATAAGGATATTGCATGAAAGGGTGATGGATGTGAATTAGGTAGCTAGTGGATTATGATATGGATTATGTAAGGATGGGAGAAAGTGGATTATGATGTGGATCATGAAGGGTAGGATAGTGGATTATGATGTGGATTATGTATGGAAGGATAGTGGATTATGATGTGGATTTGTCAGATAGAAGTAATGATGGATACGTGAAAGACTTATGAAAAAACATGGACCATAGGAAGGTGATGGGGAAGATATGTAGGATAATGGATGAAGGATGGGGAGATGGAGGTATGTGGGAATGTTGTAGAATGGAATGGAAGTATGACCAACGGTTGCACACACCATGATAAACATTTAAGCTTTTGATGATAAGGTGGTGTAGGAAGCAATGGGGATCTTTGCTTAGGAGATGGGTGATAGAGTGATTTAGGTACCCACATAGACTTAGTATTTTTTATGATTTTTTCTTGACTTGTGGGATTTTTGGAATCTTTGAAACTTTTGAATGGAATACAAATTTTGGATGGAAGGAGATGATTGGGATTTTTGAGATGTGGATACCTCATTTGACTTTCTTGATTTTTTCTTAGGGACCCAAACCATTTTGCTTTTGGACTTTTTTTGTGAAGGTTTGGGCTTGGATAGCTTTTTAGATGGATTTTTCTTTGACTTTTTGCATTGATGTCCTAAGGCATGAAGAGCTTTAGGATTTTTGGTAGGACTTTTGGCTTTTTAGGTAGAGGCATCCAAATTTTTGCTTTTGAATCCCATGGGTTTGGTGGAAGCAAGGTTGGTGGAATGAGTGGAAGATTCATGTTTACACAACATGTGCATTTGTTGGTCATGATTAGGATTTTTATGTATAAGTGGATAAGGAGATTCAAGGATGGGGATACTAGGTGTTGGAATTAGTGGGGGCAAAGTGGATGGAGGGAGGTAAGGAGTTGGAAGTAATGGAGGTAAAGTGGAGGGTGGAAGATATATGGTCACATGCTTTTGACAATTGTAGGATGATGGAGGTGGAATGGCAACATATGTTTTGGGCATATGATAGGATTCATAATGGAAAGTGGACTTAGGATGCATGAAGGAAGTACCAACATCTTTAGATTGTTTACCTTGGGGTGTATATCCAAGGCCATATGAGCATGGGGGAACATTGACATGGATAGGCTCCAAAATACCTTGTTCATGAAGGTATAAGCCTTTACCTTGGTAGTTCATGTTTTGGAGGATGCGATGGACAATAAGACTAGGTGTGGTTTGAACACTAGACTTAGGTTCATTATTAGGTGGAGAAGGTGCAGTGGAAGACAAAGGTTGTTGTTGTCCTAGGGAAGAAAATTCATAGATGAAAGTGGATAAACCAAGGGGATATGATGGTGGACTTAAAATAGGGTTGGTAGTGGATGTGGAAGGATTATTAGGATCTTGATTATGTTCATTATGCTCACTAAGATCCAATTTATTTGTTTGATTGTCTATGTTGGCTTGGGGGGCAAGCGTCTCATCATGACAAATAGAAGTTTGCTTATTAGGACTAGATGGAGGATGGATTGGAGCAATTTGGATATCTTGCTGATGGATGGATATGGGAGTAGGGATGGGTTGAGTGATAATCTCTTGATCATGGATTGCATAAAGTTTGGATAAGAGGATCATCATGGTTTCCATGATCATAGATAGAACCTTGATCATAAATGTGAGCATACATAGGATTAAGTGGGCTATCAATGGGATAAATTTTCTCATTAATAGGGTCATGATCATATATACTATCTTAATCATAGGAAATATATAGGTCATGGATGAGTTGAACTTAGAGATGCTTTGATCTTGATTTAGATGAAGACTTGGTGTTTCCACATGCTTTGGAGTATACCCATGATAGAGCTCTTGATTTGCTTGAATGGAAGGGAGTGACTCTTGGATAGGCTCTTGTATAGGCTTTTGGTCAACAACATGAGGGCATGATGGCTCTTGATGTAGACTCATGGAGAGAGGGTCTTCAATGGACTCGAGGGGCTCTTGATGGTCATCAACATATGTGCATGATGGAAGATGACTTGGACTCATGATAGGAAACTCTTCAATATACTTGATGGCTTGTGGGTCACATGATGGGATTGTAGGAATAGACATGGTATTGGGATATTCTTTGATAGGCTCATGAATGTGTGTTTGAAATGGAGATAGTTTATTCCATGCTAGTAGCTAATGGATCACATCCTTTGCAAGTGTATGTGTGAATGGACAATATAGCGGATGGACAATAAAGGTGGATGATCTTGTAGGCTTATGATCATGATTAGGTTGAGGGCTAATTGGATTGGATGGATTAGGATTAGGATTAGATGAAGGGATTATGAGATTGGATATATTAGGATTTGGAATAGATGAGGCTAACACATGGTATTGGGATGATTTGGCATACTTTCCCATTTTATATTGATACACCTTGTAAATAATTGGGAAAAATATGGGGCATTCATCTGTATTATGGCATTTGGTCCTATGGTATGCACAATAGGCATGTTCATCATATGGACTTTCTTCATATGGGTTGATGGGGGGAAGTTCAATGTGTTTATTTTTTAGCATGTCTTGTAAAACTATCTCAGCTACATGTTTTGGTGAAGGATTAGAATGACACGGTGATGAAGGTAATGGAGGGTGATGGACCAATGGACTAGGAGTAGGATCACATGAAAGTGTTAGGATAGGACTAGTAGGCTCATGTGTTTGCATGTGATTGGATGGTGAAGGTAACTCATAGGATGCATTAGCTAGATTGGTATCTCCCTTATCAGAGGTTATTAGGTTTTACACCAAATGTGGACTTAAGGACACTTGATTTATGTACAAGGGGCCACTTGGACTTGGATGTGCCTCTTGTTACAAAGGTGGACTTAATTCAATCAACGGTGCTTCTTGTAAGGACACTTGGTTGCCTTGTGGATGGGTTTGGTGCTTTGTTGGAATGTTAGAATGAGGAATTAGATGATCTTGTTGATAGGTTGATGTGGAAGTGGCATGATAGGTGGATGGATTAGGTTGGTATGAAGTTGAGGGGGATGACACATAGAATTGATGTGGAATTTGTTGAGGTTGGTATGGTGTTTATATTTGTTGTTGGGGTATGACTTGTTGTTGTTGGAATTGTTGAATGGGTTGTTGTGATGGGAATTGTCAAATTGGTTGATGTTGTTGTAGATGAATGTGTTGATGTGATGATGATGGAGGGGTCACATAGGATAATGGTTGTTGAGATATGGATTGATATGGATAAGGGTTGACATTGGAAGGGTTGTAATAAGTTGATGAAGGATTAATGTGACATGTGGATGGATTAGATTGGTATGGAATGGATGGGGATGACATGTAAGGTTGAGATGGCATTGGTTGATGTTGAATGGATAGAGGATGATGTGCTTGTTGGGTTTGATAAGTGGCCATGAGGTGTTGGGCTTGTGCTATGAGTTATCGCATTTGAGGTGATTATCTTGTTTGAAGTTGTTGGATGATGACATGGACCCTTTGAATGGTTTATTGGTCTAGAGGTTTTGGTTCTTGGTGAAGTATGTGAATGAGGTCTTGTGCTAGGTCTTCAAATGTTGTCATGGTGTCACAAATGTGTTTAGGAATTAAGACCTTTTTGGCAAATGCTTGACTATGATTATGATGATGATATGGATATGATTAGGATAGTGATTGCTTGGATTACTGGGATGAAGTGATTAGGTGAAAGAAGTGATTAGGATGAAAATGATTGGGATGTGATTAGGATGATTTGGGTTGGAATGATTGGATGGTGTGTAATGATTAGGAATGTGTATGGATGTGACTAGGATATGTTTAGGATGAAATTTATTTGGGTATGATTAGGATATGATTAGGATATGATGTGGAATGACAAGATTGGATGATGTGAATGAAATTAAGTTGGATATGATGTGTAGGATGACTCGTTTATGTGTTTGGTGTTTATAGATTGATTTGGCAATGTTCAAACAAATGATTATGCATATACACACATGAATGACTCACGCAAGACACATAAGAAAGTTTAACTTTGAAATTGAAGAATGTGATGATTAAGCACACACTTGAAAACACATCAATAAGCCCTAAGACTAGTCAAGTGGGTATGGCCAATTAGGTCTCAAGCTAGGTTGCACAAGGTTGACTAAGGATACAATGAAAGTTAAATCCTACCACACAATCAGGAGAAAGGGGTAACCCACTCTTCACCTTCACTTCCCAAATGTATAAAGTTCTTTGGGGCTTAGCCAAGAGTGACAAGATTCAACTCCCAAAGGAGGGTGTCTTTCGATTCACACCTAGGTTGAGGTCATCCATTGGAGTGGTGTGTCTCCAAGCAGGCCTCCTAGATAGGATGACAAAAGAAAACCAAATGAGGTACTGACACACACTTGATTCACACTCGTAGTTGTTAATATCCCTTAGAAAAATGAGACGTGTGATCAAATAGTTCAAGAACTTGTTCATTTTAGATCCAAATCCAAATGTGTAGGAAGACACTTGTTCGTTTTAGCCCAATTTTTGATGATGTGATTGCAAGCAATGTTCATTTTTAATAGTCCAAATCCAAATGTGTGATCAAACAAGATGTTCTTTTTAAGCCCCAAATTGAAGTGTTTTGAAAAGAAATGATTAAGAGATGAAAAATGGAATGCATGCACATGATTGTTATCACTTCCAAGTTGCTATTGTGACTAATCCAAACACTGCTTTAGCTCCTTTGATTCACCTACAAGCCACAAATTTGAAAAATGAACAAGTAAACTTGCACATGAAATCGATATGTGAAAAATGAAGAATCTAATAAAAAATGATTAAAATGATCTGATACAGCAAAATAAATTGTATAAACATAAAATTCAAGAAATTTCATGCACTTTAAAAAAAATTGCCGAAATTGGATCAATTTTGCTCAAGATATGCTTGTTTGAAGTTTTAAATGGAGCTAAACTTTGACCAAGAAAAAAGGAAGGAAAACCTAATAATTTCTTCACCACTCTGTAATTCATTGAGATGTCTTTCCAATGAGCCCTTGTTTGCGTGATTTGGAGCTTGTATGACCAAGTTATGGCAAAAAGAAAAAAAACATGCCCTTCTAGGGCTTATGGAAGCAAATGGATAACCTGACAATTTAATAATTAACCATTGACAGTCAAATGATAAGTGGTCACATGTGCAGAGTCAGAGGAACCTAGAGGTTAGTGTTTGGACAATTAAGTTTTAAGCCCCTTGGTCACCCATATGACCAGGGGTAGCAAATGCAAAAAATAAAAAGAAAATAAAAGAGGGCTTAGTGATCATTCCCACGGTCACTAAGGTGACCAAATCTATGCACACAGGGGCTAAAGCCCAAGCCAACAGTAGGATCATGTGATAGTTTGAATGGATCACAGGGGCTAATCAATGGCCACCTAACCTAACCATGACTAGGATGATGAGGAGGTTTAGAATTTTAAAGACAGTTGACCAGATGGTTGGAGGATCGGTGGTTCAATAGATAGCGACAGTAGAAGCTTAGATGTTAAAGTAGCAGTTGACCAAGAAATTTGAATGGCTGAGAGTGGACTACAGGAGAAGCTTCCCTAGTTTGTGAGGATCTGACTTCGGTGGAGAGGCTGATGACTGGTGGCTAGAAAGGCTTAAATGGATGTTGATAGGAATAAGGAAGCGGAGATGGCTAGAACCTAGACGATGACAAGCCAAATTAAGATTGGTAAGGGCCGAGCGATAAAGAGAAGGTGCTAGCAACTAGGTCACCCAATGGTGGTGACTGGGAAATTTTAGTGGCTATGACCAAGTGTTGTAGATTTCAGCAATGGTGGTAGGGCATTTGAAAGGAGGCATTAGGGTGGCAGATTTATGTAGGGAGCTGCGGAGACTGTGAAATGCTTGGAGGCAAGGTTTTTTCAGTGGTGACCAAAGGCAAAAGGGGTGGTGACTACCTTTTAAAGATGTCAACTAGTTTTATTTTTGGCAATGTTAAGCGATGGTGACTGGGTTGTGATGCAGTGTAGGGAGATTTAGATGGTGGCTATAGAGGAAGTTTGAAGTTGCATCAAAGCTTTGCAAGATGGTGACTAAGGTCTTGGGGAGGTGTTAAACAAGCAGCAACAACTCCAAAATTGGGGGCAACATTGCCAAGAGATGTAGGTCAAGGGTTTAAGACAGAGGTCGGCATTTGTAGCAAGTGGAGGATATATGGATTGAGTGTAGGGTTAAGGCCAATGGAAGATTGAATGGTGGTGATGGGAAGATGTACCAGTGGAGACAGTGAAAATAGAGGGTGGAGGAGTATTAGGAGAGATGGTGATAAATCCTTAGATGGTGGCTGACTGGGACGACTGTGTTTTAGGACAAGTGGATGGATCTGGGGTGTTTCAAGAGTCAACAAAGGAATGGCAGAGAAAATGCAAACTGTAGATTTAGATTTATAGGGTTTACATACTAGCGATCCAAAATATATAGAATATCCTGCAATACCAACTTAATCACAAGCAAATTTAACCTTGCAACACCTAATACTAATTCTGCAACAAACAACATAGATAAAAAATTTGATTTTCACAGAGAGACCTTATGCAGGCCATATGGATCCGTACAGTATGACCTATAAACTTAAAAAATTTGATTTTTAAAAAAAAAAATCAATCACCAAAGGTAGGCAAGTTTATAGTCAAAATTCATGGAAATGGCCTCCTGAACGTAATGGTGAAGTCAAATCTGAGCTAGGAGGTCACCTACAATAGATT
The DNA here is from genome assembly GCA_027924645.1 of Cunninghamia lanceolata. NCBI lineage: Eukaryota > Viridiplantae > Streptophyta > Pinopsida > Cupressales > Cupressaceae > Cunninghamia > Cunninghamia lanceolata. Next base: position 846,745 of record BSBN01000144.1, on the reverse strand, counting down.
CCTTACAAAACTTGACAAACTAATGTTAGAAAAATGCAATTTTTTTCAATAAAAACCTGTAAAAACTATTAAGTAGATCCAATTGGGCATGTTCATGTCAGGTTCACCAAAATGTGATCAAAAATTTTGGATAAATGAAAATGATAAAACAATACAATGTATTACCTAATCCAAATCTTCAATACCTTAGATAGATAGAATGATAGATGCATGCAAGATGAATTGATTGAGTGATTTGATATGTTGATTGCTCACTTCAGCAGCATAACATTAGGATGGAGATGATAGATAGAAGATAGATGATAAGACAATGGATGATAGATGAATGATGCAAAGGCTCTAATGATATTTCGACAGTATAAGGATACTCAAACTCAATGCATCAAAATGGCTTGTGAGGGGGTTGATTTATAGGCAAGGGTTGATTTGAATGGATGCTTGAGATTATAAGGCTAAATGAACAATGTGGATGGCTAGGATTGATTGGTTATTCGCACTCTTCAAGGAAGTTGTAGTCATGTGACAAGTGTAAGGAGGAGCATAAAGTTGATGTGTGATCACGTACACAAAAAGGATATTAAATGAAAGTTGTACTACCACACATGATTTAATTGAGAGTTGGACAAGTGTTGGAATGTGATGAAAGGTGAGGATAAATTAGTTGGGAAAATTAATTAAATAAATAGGATTTATTTAATTAATTGGCTAGGTGATTAGGATGGGATGGGATTATGATGGGAAATTAATTAATTAAATAAAATTTATTTAATTAATTAGCTAATGGAATAAGTGGGATTAGGAGTGGGATTAGGACAAAATGCTACATGATGTCTCTAATAATGTTTTTGACTAGGTGTTGCAAGACATGGACAAATTTGGGGACAAATTTGGGTGTCTACAAGTTGGCCTTGTACGTACTTCAACAATGTGATTGCCATGAAGAAAATCTGATTGAGTATCATATTTAGATGTAGCTAAAGCTAGGGATTCTACCTCCTCATTTTTTGTTTTGTCTATCCATTCATTACCAGTGGCATCAAATAGCTCAATGGTATCCCATATAGTGTTCTTGTATACTTTCAACCTACTGTCCTTAGTAGCAAAATTTTTTCTTATCTATTGTATAATTAATTATGAGTCGCTATATATTATCATTCACCAAACTCCATGTTTATGAGCCACATTCAGACCCAACAACAGTGTTTCATACTCAGCCATATTATTAGTGCATTGAAAATCAAGTTTGAAAGACTTACCAAATTTCTCACCATCTGGGGATGTCAAAACAATCTCAGTGGCTGAGCCATCTCTAGAAAACGGGCCATCAAAATGCAATGTCTACAAATCAAATGCATTGCAAATAGTATCAACAAGGTTAGAAGGTAAAAAATTCACACTAGGACCATCACCACTGCAATATGCGATAAAATGGTCTATTTCTATGTTAAAGAAATTTGCATGATCCTCCTCTATTTTATATCTGTCTTCAATGTTTTGGTCTTCTACCTTCTTTTCCCTATATAGTTTCACTACCACACCCTAGACTGGAATGGTGGCATATTATAAATCCATCTGAATACTTCCACCCATAGACACCACCCACTTTCTAGATAATAGCATGCCCCATTTGGCAGCGTAATGCACAATAATTATGTGCATCAAGAATGATTTGTCTGGGTAAGCAACAAGTTTGACCTCAACATCTTTAACGAGACCAATCACATTCACTTCCCTAGAATTCATGGAAAAATACTTACCAAAGGATTTGGACACTTTCAATCCCAATTCATTCATGATCTCAAGTGGCATGACATTACTAGATGCCCCTAAATCAAGCATACAGTTGTGTAACAACCAACCATTTATCATTAAATTGGTGTAAAAAGGGTCGACTCCCATCTTGCTATTAACCATGGATGACCCTAAATAGACCTCTACTATTTCATCATCACCCACACCCTCATCATTACTGTTGGGAACAACATGTTTTTGTGCATCAACAACAGTAATAAAAGGCCCTACCCTATCTCTATGTTTAGGGATTCTAAGGAGTTCCACTATTGGCACAAAAAATTTGAATTGGCTAAAAATTTGAGCCATATCAATAGGGAGATAATTGGGAAAAGGAGTATCACATGAAACAATTACATCATTTGCATAAGGAATATAAGGTATTACTTGATTAGATGAAATATCCTTACCTTCTTCCTATGTCTTCTCCTTTTCTAGTTCTTTTTGTGCCTAAGGCTGATCATGCTTGTAACTGCCTTTTGGGTAATGAACTCCTAGAATGGGTGTAGTAATTGGTTGCTCAGTTAGTGTTGGATTCTTCTACACATATTTATTTTTTGTTTCTATTGGCTACACTAGAAGCTTCTTCTTTTTTGGCACATTCTTCTTTGGAGTGCTACTACTTTTCTACTCCACATGTCCCTTGCATTTGTCCCTAGCTCCATTAGATCTTTGCTATTTTGATTCCCTATGTCTCAATTGATAGCCTCCTTGGACTTGCAAGATGGCTACATCAGTCAATGCTTTCATATCCTCTCTTGAAGGCTTGAACTGCTAATATATTTTTTTGTATAAGGTCCCTCAATGCCCAAAATCAGGAGTTGGCAATTGATAATTTTTTTAACCTTCATCATAATCATGTTGGAAAATATGACCATCTTCCTTATAGCTGTCACAATCAGCATCCTGACCTATTTTCTCATAATCTTCTACATCAAACCGATTTATTTCTTCTTCATAATACTCCGCTACACCCTCTTCATTTGGAAATTCTTTTTCTCTTCTCAATGAATGAACCACCACACAATTCGTTGGATCCAGGGGAAGGAAGTGTTGTGATGTTCACAAAATGCCCCATTTTACCTCTTAGCAAAATGAGGACCCCTGCTATGGCTGTTGCTTTTTGTTAGTGTGTGGTCGTGCTTGGTGGTAAAGGGAAAAGGAGGTAAGTATTACAAACCATGTTGAAAATTAAAAATACCTAGTAGTAAGTACAAGGCACATGTAGTGGTGAATTCGTTGTGAAAAATGAGTAAGGGTTGTTTTTTAAACCAGTAAGAAATTCCCAATATTCTGTGAGATATATGTTTTTTGGTAAAATGCATCATTTTGGAGGTTTGTATGTCATATACAAAGTCATTTGTATGTGAGGGTTTTATATAAGTCATGTTGGGTACAGTCAGGTTTTTGTATCTTGGAAATTTGCATGCATGTGTTCATTGTTTAGGCCCTTTGTATACCATTCGGAACGATAGGGTGTCAAAAGTGGAATGAATAAAATGTCAGGTTCACATTGTATGCGGGTTTGTATGTATGTTCAATGAAAGCGCAATTTATATACATAGGGTTGATATACATGGATAGACCTGAGGGAAGTATACAATACAGTTTATTAAGGTGAAAAAGGTACTTTGCATGGTATTGTATTTTTTGTATGTCTCAGCTTTGCATCTTTAAGATACATGCAATTACAGATGCCAAAGGTTATTTAAATCCAATATTAATGATGCATTGTTTCTTGACACATTTTGGACAAGTATGCAACCACTTGATATACATGCATAGACCCGAAAAGATTATGCAATGCAGTTAATGAAAAGTCAAAAGTCAAATATGGTTGTATCAAAAGTTTGAATGTATGAGCGATTGTATCTAAAGGCATATACAATTATCATTTCTTTAAAGAGACAAAAGCCGGTAAGTAAAGTGGGGTCCATGATGGTATCCCGTCATTGTATGTTGCATCTACAAAGGAGAGATACAAAAGGGAGGTAAAAAAGATGAAAAGGTAAAACTCGATGCGGATTTTAAAAGGAGATGAAATAATATTAATATTGTTGTATGTATGAAAGTTTTTATATATACAATCCTGATATACAAAAAGGTAAAAGTACATAGTCGGGAAATAAAAGGGAAAGTAAAGTGGAACTAGGGTATCAGTCGCATTTGTATAATGGTTTGTATTTATTTCATGTACATTGCAATATACAAACAGACGATACAAAGTTAAACATGAAGTAAAGGTAACATTGTTTTATAACCCATTGCATATTTTCGGCTTGTATATTGATGATATACAAAGCGATATACAAAAAAAATATACAAAGTCTGAATGCAAAGGGTGGATTATTAACGAATACAATGTTTAAAATAAAAGGTTAAAATAGAGAGCTGAGTCTATATGTTGCATTGAATGCAACATTTAATGCAAAACTTGTTGGTTCTCAATCCGACTGGATGTTTATTCCCAGTTATCCTTACAAGGTAGCCATCAATGATCAACAGGATCTCTGGGCCAGTGGCCAACAATATAGGAGATAGACTCTATAAATATCTCCTCTTCTTCTTTAGGCTCTACAGAACCAAGGGGGTATTACCTACTCAACATCCATGAGATATGCTTATGGATTGATTGGGATGTTGATACAAAGCAGATAAATCCTCCTTTATGTAGACCAAAACTATGAGATAAGTACAAAGGGGCTAGCTTTGGGACTATTTTTAGTTGTAGACAGAGGATTTGGGTCCTAAACTACTCCTAAAGTCCTAAAGGTTTAATTTGAAGTTTAAGTTTGATTTTATGTGGATGCAAAACTAGGACCTTGGGTCTAACCTCAATACAAGACTAGATTGGTGCCTATCCAGGGCTCGAAGTCAGTAGATGTACACATGTGAATGGCCTGCATGAACATATACCAAAGGCTAGATATCAAGGGGTTTTGTAGTATCTGCATTACAGATACCTCCCAAGATAGGGTATCCTGTTATCTCTTTACAATATCCTCATTGCAATATATTGTTCCCAACCCTTGATCTAAAACAATTAATCTACTCCTTGAGTAGAAGTAAGAAATCAAGCATTCAATACAACAAACCTGTATTCTAGAATCATAAACACCCCTTAGATGATCAGACTCAGAGGAAGAACATACTTAGTTTGGAGACAGATGACAGAATACATGCAATATAGCATTACTCATTTAGATTAACATGATATTAGTAGATTAATGCAGAAAAACATACAACATGAGACTCATAAACTCACAAGACATCCAGAAAAGGGCCACCAAAGAAGTTGTATTGTGTCACAACACCCAAAATTTTGTCCATTTTTCAACAACGAAAAATATCATCGCCCATACCCTATAACATCTTCCATTAATGTCCACCTACTAGCGGTCCTGAGAATGCAGCGGTCGCATGATTCCTTGAAATCTTTTCCCACCAAGAATCATGATCCTGATATTTCAAAATATGAGGGAACTAATTATCCCACATGTACCCCGCGGCAACCTCCTCAATACAATATAAACTAGGCCGAGAGCATACATAATGTCGATGCTTTTTCTCCTGACGACATCAACATATACCTCATCATGAGCCTACCGCATGATGCTCCAATGCTCAATATCATCCTGATGTCAACCTCATCAGCACCACCTGATGCATCGGAGGAGAATCCTCCTATCTTGCCGATACCATATGTCTCGTTGATGATCCACATGATTATGTCTACTAATATTCTGATGATGTCACCATCATATTCACATACCACCCTGCGGGAAACATCACCTCTTCTGCAAAATATCCGACTGCACTATAGCTTCACTATAATATTAGGATGATATTTAGAACATGACTGATATTTGGGATATCACCCCCCTCCTTCAGAAAATGATGCAGCCGTTAGAGAAGCAAATATCACCCCCCGCATAAAACTAATGTCAACAGCATCGAGCGATTAAAGAGCATCGGGGTGATCTTAACTAAGATCACCTGATATTTGAAACATGATGACCCCCTCCTTCGAAATATAGGGTCATGCCGGAATATGATGAAGAGGCATAAAGACTTAGAACTTTGACAGGCATAACTCCCTCACCAGGCTGAATTTTAGGGTGATGCAAAAGGCAATCCTGCTTGGAATTTTACACTCCTCCACATAGTAGGCCTCTTGAAGCAAGATTTAGACTTTGAGTTTTTCAGATTTCAGACCTCAAGATCACAAACATATTTGACATGATGCTCATGCATACTAAAAGATGCAGCATAGATAGAAATCTTGACATGTCATAACATCATGCCTCAGAAATTTTTAGGATTTGAATGAAAAATCCTGCAAATGTTCAAGCTCAAAACCCTAGACATAAATGGGTACCAACATAGGCTCTGATTGGGGACGTGCAGGCGCAAGACTACAGCGAGGACCAGACTACTCCTGGGCAGACCAGACAAAACACAAAACACAAGACAACACCAACTATACAAGGCATGTACAAAACATTTACATCCAGTTTACAGTGTGCACAAAGATGCCTCATTCATGAGAAAAAGGCCTTAAGGAATTTATCGTGCACAGGCAATTCCAGTAGTTTACCATCCAGGGTCTGGAGGAAGTGGGCATCATCCTCATGGGTGTTACTAATTTGATATGGGCCCACCCATAAGGGCTCAAATTTACCGTGCTTGCCCTATCTTGATTCCTTGCATTCCACATAAGGACCAGGTCACCCATCTGAAACCTTCTTTCTATAGTTCTTTTGTCAAATAGATACTTCACCTTTTGTTGTTTCATGATATTTGTCCTGTATGCCTCCCTTCTAATCTCGTCTAGTGCAACCGGCTGATTTATTCTTTCTGTCATTGAGTCTTCAATTTCCTCATCATTTTCTTGTCTGAATTTATAAACTGGTAGGAGGTTGTTCATAGGTAATCTAGCTGCTACACCATATACTAACTCAAAAGGTGACCTTCCAGTTGCTCTTTTCACTGTCACCCTGTCAGCCCATAATGCCAACCTTAACTTTGAATCCCATGCCCTCTTATTTTTATCTATCACCCTCTTGATGATTTTCATGAGGCTTCTGTTGCTTGACTCTGCTTGACCATTTCCTTGTGGATGGTATGGTGATGTATGTGACAAAATAATCTCATAGTTATTATAGAAATCAACAAACTCGCCAGACCTGAAGCACATTGCATTATCTGTGACCAATTTGACTAGTACTCCAAATCTGATAATAATATTTTCTAGGATGAAATCCATCACCACTTTTCTTGTAGCCCTTTTAGTTGGAATTGCCTCAATCCATTCAGTAAAGTAATCAGTAGCAACCAAAATCCAACTATGTCCTCCACTTGATTTTTCTGGGATTTCCCCTATAAAATCAATTCCCCATTGCTGAAATGGAGATTCTACAATTATAGTCCTAAGGGCTAATGCACCCTCATATCTTAGCTTTCTTGAGAACCTTTGGCAAGAATCACTTCTCCTCACCAACTTCTATGCATTTGAGAAAAGAGTTGGCCACTAGTAGCCTACTCTAAGAATTTTGTGGGCTGTCGTCCTGGCAGTGTAATGTCCACCACACATTCCTTTGTATAGATCACCTAAAATATCAGCAGCCTGATTTTCATCCACACATCTAAGTAGTACACCATCAGGATTTTTCCAATATAATTCTCCTTTTGCAATAATGCATCTGATTGCAGGTAGCTTCAATGTCCTCTTCTAACTATCATTGAAGTGGGAAGGACAATTCAAATTTTGCAAATAATACACAATATCGTTGTACCATTCAGACTTTGACACATTTACAACTTCATCTTGAGCTACATTCACTTGGCATGCTTCCAAATAGGCATGCAGCAATAGTATGGAAAGAAGCAAATGAAAACAACTGAAATGGCTTAGAAAAATTAGGAGACTTTAGCACAGGAGCCATCTTTATAGCTTCTTTGATATTTTGAAATGATTTAGCTGCTTCATCTTCCCACTTGATAGTTGCATCCTTCTTCAACATCTTGGAAATGTTCCTTGTAGTCTCTACAAAATTAGGCACAAATCTTCTAACAAAATTAATTTTCCCAAAGAAGGACTAAACTCCTTTCACTGTTCTAGGGATCTAGATCCTGTCAATTGCAGCTACCCGTTTAGGATCAATCCTGACTCCATCCTTGGAAATAATATGCCCCAACAACTTTCCTTCCACTACCCCAAAATCACACTTCTTTGGGTTAAGTGAGATGCCATACTCTAATGCTCTAATAAAAATATGTTCTAAGTGCATGCAATGTTGCTCTTCCCTCTTTGAATAGGTAGTTAAATCATCTTGATAAACAGCCAGAATTGAATCAATTAATCCTGCAAAAGCAACATCCATTGCCCTTTGAAATGTAGTACCTGCATTTATTAGTCCAAATGGCATTCTTATATAAACATAGGTTCCCCATGGAGTGGTGAAGGCAGTCTTGAATTGCTCTGATTCCTTTACCTTCACCTGATTGTACCCTAAAAATCCATCCATCATGGATAAAAGTTCACAGCCAGTCACTTTCTGCAGCATAGCCTCCATGTTAGGCAGTGGATAATTATCCTTCAAAGAAGATACATTCAAATTTATAAAGTCCACACAAAGTTTGATATCACCATTCTTTTTTCTAACTGGGACAAGATTAGACACCCAAGTTGAATGTCTAATAGGCATAATTATTCTAGCTTCACTAAGCTTTATAAGTTCTTCTTGCATTTTTGGAGCTAAAGTTGGGTTAATAGGTCTTTGTTTTTGTCTAAATGGTTTAGCTCCAAGCTTCAATGGGATCTCATGCTGGAATAGGTCTTCTCTATAAGCCTTTAGGTCCTCATATGACTAGGCAAAGACATGCTTATATCTCTTCAGCAGTGCAATCAGCATGCTCTTTATGTGTGGTTTGAGCTGTTTGCCAATGTATACCTTTTTGGGTGCATAAGATGTCCCCAAGTTTATCTCCTCCAGATCATTCTTATTTGTTGGAGATGCCTTTGTAACAAATTGGTCTCTATTGTCAAAATCTCTCTCTAAAGCTACCAGCCCTCTAGGGATTTTATTTGTCTTGAGTTGAATTATCTCCTTCCCTAAGAGAGTTTCTTTTCCTTCTACAACCTCTACAAAGTTCTGAAAATCCATTTCTTGGTTCTCATATTCATCTATGCAGTGCAGAAATCTTAACAAATCCTTATCATTATCAAATATCTGCCAGTTGCATATATTATCTGGCACTGCAAGTCTAAGTTTGACCTCAACATTTGTAACATCTGACAGAGTTATATCATCTGGCCTAATGGCTACATTAACTAGAAAATCTACCATAAAATTCTTTGATCTCTCTATCCAGTTTATTGAAAAAGCATCAAACAATTCAATTGTATCCCAGACAACATGCTTATTTTGTTTTAACCTCTTATTTTTTGAAGCATATTTATCTCTAACTTGGGAAACAATTAACTTTGAGTCTCCAAACACCCTTAACATCTTAATTCCATGTCTCAGAGCAACATTCAATCCTAACAACAAAGCCTCATACTCTGCAATGTTATTTGTGCAGGCAAACTTCAACAAGAAAGAGAATTTTAGAAGATTACCAGTTGGAGATAGAAAAACAATTCCAGCACTAGACCCTTTCTTTGAACAAGCTCCATCAAAATACATGGTCCATAGGTCCTGCTGGTCCAACTCTTGAATGCAAATATTCTTTTCTTTATTTCCTTGATCACCTGAGACAACTCTGAAATTATCATAGTTAGTGTCCACAAAGCATATATCCTCCTCTGATTCTTGATCCTCAACTGTGTCTAGAGACCTCTCTTCTTTGATCAATTTCACATCCCTTCCATTCATTGGGATCATAACATATGACATGTCTAATTGCATACTCCCACCTATCAATGCTGCCCATCTTCTTGATAACAGCATACCATATTGTGGCTTGATATCAACAACCATTACGTTCATTTTGTAGGTCCTTTCTGGATATGCTGCCAGTCTAAAATCTACATCTTTCATAATTCCAATGACTGGTACCTCTCTAGCATCCATGGCATAGCACTTCCCACATGCCTTATCTATTTTTAACCCAGCTTGCTGCATGATGGCCAAAGGCATGATGTTTGTAGATGCTCCTGAATCAAGCATACAGTTCTTAATTATTTTTCCATCTATGACAAGGGAGACATAAAATAGTTCCCCCTGTGAAGGGCATTTTGTCATGGTCACCCCCAGATACACTTCAGGAGTCTCATCCTCTTCAACACACAGAGCTTGCTTCTTACTTTGGGTTTCAACATTCTGATCAGCTTGACAAGCTACCTCTGAGATCAAGGACATTGCCTTATTTCTGAATTCATCCACCTTCATCAGCTCCATCAATGGGACAAAGAGCTTTACCTGGGATAGGACTTGAGTTATGTCAAAAGGAGCATAATTTTGTATAACAGCTGTAGCCTGATCCATAGTTTTACTTCTATCCTAGGATGATCCAGCTTTGATTTTTATGGTCCCCTGACTGTCATTCCTGACCTGGGAAATTTTTCTTTGATCCTCAGCCTGGGAAATTCTGTTCTCTGGTCCTTGAGGATCATAACCTATTTTTTGCTTAAAATTTTGCTTATTATTGCTCCATTGTTTCTTTTGTGGTTCAATATCTTTATGACTATGCACTGGCTGGTTTGCAAAAGTATTCTTTGGTTGGTGTGAGTTGCTTAACTGAGCTTTACCCCTGAGATTGTAATTGCTTTTGACCTGAGCTACAGCTGCAGCTGTGAGAGCTCTAATCTCTTCATTAGAAGGCCTCCTCAAGTTATTCAAAAAATTATGTGAGTCCTGAGAACAAGCATAATTGTCTTCATCATCTTCATCATCTTTATCATAGGAAACCTGCTGGCAAACCTAGGTCCCATAACCTGTACTTTCAACTGCATGATGATAGGAACACCCCCTATTTGTGCACAACATATTGACATTATTCCCCTGCATATAATGTGGCTCATTGCACTCATCACAAGCAACAACATTGTCATATAGGGATTAAACAATCATACATTGTGACCGTGAATGAGGCATGTGACATATGATACACCATGGGGTATCATTAACAATATTTACAACTTTCTTCAAAGGGTCAGGTGTTTCTCTAACATTTTGAGTCCTTTGACCTGAGTTGTTATGTGGAAACATGGTCTTACCATTATGCAAATTTGTATTGTATGGCATGTCATGTAATGATGGCCTCTTTTCTTGTCTTTGGTAAACCTGTTTGTCAGGACCTATTCCTTTTTCATTTTTGGCTAATCTATAACTCAGGTCCTGAAAAACATTTGTCAATTTATCTATCTTGTCTTCAGAAGTAGATGTATTGCCTTGAGCATTCTGAGATTTAGTATTTGGGTTTTGCAAAATTTTTACATCATATCTTCTGTTTGTCTTACCAGATGCTTTCCTATTATTTTCAATATTTGTTGCAATCTTGAAAGCATCCCTGAGGCTGTGAGGACTCTTGTCTCTCAATCCATATGCTATTTTGGCATCAAAAGCATTTATATAGAGTACAATGCACATTGGTTCATTAGGCCTCATGTGATGTGGCAATTTGTTCAGTACCTTAGTGAATCTAGCATTGAAATCAGCAACCTGTTCATTTGATCCTTTGGTGATACTGGTAAATTCATTTACAAAGAAGCTTGGGTCAGTTTTGTCACCATATTGTTCTTTGAACATCCTTCTTAAATCATCCCATGATGAGATACTCCTGTCAGGCAGACCCTTGTACCATTCTCTGGGCTCATCAACTAAAGATTGCATAAATAATTTCATAAAGACATCCTCATGCTCAACCTCAAAGTTGTCCATGATGTTCTGAAAAACTTTTAAATGGCCTTCACCTGACACAGTATTGTTTCCTGAAAACTTAGCCACTTGCAGCCTCACATGTTTGTCAATAGGATTGGGGTAATCAGGAATGCCATTAAAAACTAACTGCCTGAATCTATCTAGCTACATAGGCTATCTGCCAAACTGATTTACATTTACATTTCTATTTGCATTTTGATTTCTGACATTATTTAATGGTATTCTAACATTATTTGCATTATGTCTCTGATCATCATGCTGATGATGAACTTCATCTCTTTGCTGGTTTCTTTGCATATTTGAATTGCCAAGGGCAGGAATTAAATCATTCTGAGCAACTCTCAGAGCATGCACTTTCTGTCTCATATCATCTCTGATCTTTACTGCTTGCAAATATTCTAATTCTACCCTTAAGCTCTTAATTTCATCAGCTAGTTCTTCTTCTCTAGGCATAGAAGAAGATGGATTTATCATATTCTGATCATCATTATCATCATCCCTTGGAGACTCAACCTCTTCAAATCTATCACTGGGATCCAAGAAAGGGCATTCTTGAAAAACTTCTGACCTTACTCTCAGAGCATCACCCTGTTGTCTTTCATATACATTCTGGATTTCAGCCTCAGTGTTTGAAAAATAGGGCATTGTTTGCTCTGAGGATCCTAGATTGTCCTGAATAAATTCATTTTTCCTGGGGCTAGGAGAACCATCTTGACTAGCTTGAACAGTCCCTTTTTTCCTATACATCATTTTTATGGGTAGCTCTTCAAACAAAGGGTTACATTGGGATCTTACAAATTTTTACTTTACCAGTTGGGAGATTACTTGGAGTCACCACCTATTACTAGGAATTATTTTCTTTTAGAATCTAGGTTCTGTCACTTCATCTCCCCAGCGGAGTTGCCAATTTTTGTTGGGGACTCAGATGGGTCAAGAATATATTAGGGATGACACAAAATAACACTTCTAAATCACATCCCCAGTAGAGTAACCAATTTTTGTTGGTTCTCAATCCGACTGGATGCTTATTCCTAGTTATCCCTACAAGGTAGCCATCAATGATCAACAGGATCTCTGGGCTAGCGGCCAACAGTAGAGGAGATAGACTCTATAAATATCTCCTCTTCTTCTTTAGGCTATGCAGAACCAAGGGGGATATTCCCTACTCAACATCCATGAGATATGCTTATGGATTGACTGGGATGTTGATACAAAGTAGATAAATCCTCCTTTATGTAGACCAAAACTGTGAGATAAGTGCAAAGGGGCTAGCTTTGGGCCTATTTTTAGTTGTAGACAAAGGATTTGGGTCCTAAACTACTCCTAAAGTCCTAAAGGTTTAATTTAAAGTTTAAGTTTGATTTTATGTGGATGTAAAACTAGGACCTTGGGTATAACCTCAATACAAGATTAGATTGGTGCCTATCCAGGGCTTGGAGTCAGTAGACGTACACATGTGAATGGCTTGCATGATCATATACCAAAGACTAGATATCAAGGGTTTTGTAGTATTTGCCTTACAGATACCTCCCAAGATAGGGTATCATGTTATCTCTACTTACAATATCCTCACTGCAATATATTGTTCCCAACCCTTGATCTAAAACATTTAATCTACTCCTTGAGTAGAAGTAAGAAATCAAGCATTCAATACAACAAACCTATATTCTAGAATCATAAACACCCCTTAGATGATCAGACTTAGAGGAAGAACATACTCAGTTTAGAGACAGATGACATAATACATGTAATATAGCATTACTCATTTAGATTAACATGATATTAGTGGATTAATGCAGAAAAACATACAACATGAGACTCATAAACTCACAAGACATCTAGAAAAGGGCCACCAAAGAAGTTGTATTGTATCACAGCGCCCAAAATTTTGTCCAGTTTTCAACAATGAAAAAAATAAGCAACACAACCTACTATATACAGCAAGAAGGTCCTCAGCATTAATTACATGGAAAATGTCAAAAGTCTGCCAGATACAGTTCATTCTGAGGAAATGGTGCTCAAACATTGAATGCAGAAGGTGGAGGAGGAAACAAGAAGGGGTCTCGAGCCATGCGCTGCCACTTGGGGATCCTCAACTTCAATCAAGTACTAGATCTGTCTATATCATCGTCCATACCCTGTAACATCCACCATTAATGTCCACCTACTTGTGGTCCTGAGAATGCAGTGGTTGCATGATTCCTTGAAAGCTTTTCCCACCAAGAATCATGATCCTGATATTTCAAAATATGAGGGAACTAATTATCCCACATGTACCCCGCAGCAACCTCCTCAATACAATATAAACTGGGCCGAGAGTATACATAATGTCGATGCTTTTGTTCTTGACGGCATCAACATATACCTCATCATGATGCTACTGCATGATGCTCCGATGCTTAATATCATCCTAATGTTAACCTCATCGGTACCACCTGATGTATCGGAGGAGAATCCTCCTATCTTGCCGATACCATATGTCTCGTCGATGATCCACATGATTATGTCTACTGATATCCTGATAATGTCACCATCATATTCACATACCACCTTGCGGGAAACATCACCTCTTCCGCAAAATATCCAGCTACACTGTAGCTTCCCTATAATATTGTGGTGATATTTAGAATATGACTGATATTTGGGTTATCACCCCCCTCCTTCAAAAAATGATGCAGCTGTTGGAGAAGCAAATATCACCCCCTGCATAAAACTGATGTCAGCAGCATCGGGTGATAAAAGAGCATCGGGGTGATCTTAACTAAGATCACCCGATATTTGAAACATGATGATGACCCCCTCCTTCGAAACATAGGGTCATGCCGAAATATGATGAGGAGGCATAAAGATTTAGATCTTTGACAAGCATAACTCCCTCACCAGGCTGAATTTCAGGGTGATGCAAAAGGCAATCCTGCTTGGAATTTTACACTCCTCCACATGGCAGGCCTCTTGAAGCAAGATTCAGACTTTGAGTTTTTCAGATTTCAGACCTCAAGATCACAAACATATTTGACATGATGCGCATGCATACTGAAAGATGCAACATAGACAGAAATCTTGACATGTCATAACATCATGCCTCATAAATTTTTAGGATTTGAATGAAAATCCTACAAATGCTCAAGCTCAAAACCCTAGACATAAATGTGTACCAATAGAACTAACAATGAACAATGAATTTAAAAATGTTAGGGTTAAGTAAAGATTGTTTTTCTTTCATAATTGCATTGCGGAAGCTAAAATTTGTAGAGAAAGGGAACTATTGCACAGATTGAATGAGTAGTCCATAGTTGAATGGAATTTCAGAATAGGAACGGTTTGGTAAAAATGGTAAAGTGAGTCAACTCTCATAGAGTTGAGCTGTCATGAATATAGGATGTTTCTTAAACGCTGTTACAATACAGTTAATCAAAAATACAAATTGGTTATGAGTAATTTCGTTAAAAAAGCAAGTAAATGGCAAATTACTATATTTGATTAAAGAGATTAACTGATTATATTAAGTAGCATGAAATCTAAAAATGGGAAAAGACAAAAGGGTTAGGGTAAATGTAAAATGTAAGAAATTCATGGTAAAAACCTAGGTAAATGAAGTAAAACAGGAAGTTAAATATGTGATTTTTCATAGGATGGCTCCGAAACAAAAGAGAAAGGATCTAGTGGGCGAAGAAAAGGTAAAGAAAGAAAGAAAGCTTTGGAAGGAAACATAAAAGGAGGAATTGCTAGTACACAGAGGGTATCCAACCTTGATTGGCATGAGTAGGGTCGAAACTGATATAAACGTAGGATCTTATGATGCAAAGGATGTTCTTCAAAAGATTACAGCATTAGACGCTACCCCTGATATGAAGTGCATTTGGGATAGAGGATTGTACAAAGCTGCAGGTTTCCCATTAGCCATGGAGGCTAAGGATCTAGTTTTGGAGTGCATAAATAGATATGATGTAAATACTAGAAGAGTAATACATGAAGACTAGGTTATTGCAGTTTTGAGTACAGAAGGAATAGAAAGGGCATTTGGTCTAGAGATTCAAGAGAAAATGGTGGATATAGACATAGACCAATACACAGAGGATTTCAACATCAATGAAAGAGATTGCAAGAGAAGAATTTTCTATAGCTGGTACAATGCAGAAAACAAACCTAAGGCTATAGCAAGAGTACCAAAGAACCTTTACAGAATAGATTTTAAAGAGGAGATACATCTAATGATTACCATGCCAAGTAGACTCGTGGGGTTGAGAGAGGCAACCAAATGTGAACCATGGATGTTCACTATCATTCAATTTATGAGAGAAGAAAAAGAAGAAGATGGGCAGATTCACTGGGCTAAGGCTATCAGTATAGCCATATGGAAACAGGCCATGTTGAGAAAGTAGAAAATGATGCCTCTTTATTTGTCATCATATGTGTTATATTCATGTGCATCTATGATACAACCTTACAAAATTGGGATTGAAAAAGTTGGGACCATGGGGAATGGCCCAAATCAGAAACTAGTTTACAATCATTATCTGGATTTGCAAGAGGATAATGCATTGAGGAAGTATGCCTTAGTGAATGATGTATTTTATACTTACATGGTAAGAGTTTTAACTAGAGAAAAAGATAAAAGGTTATCTAAAGATGTATTGGGTTACACAGTTCATGGTATATACAATTCCCAAATTTTACATATATTAGAACTGAAGGTTTTGAGGGGAAGCCATTCATGCTACCTAGGTATCCATCAAATAAGATGATTGTATTGAAGTTTTCTAGACAGAACTTGAATGCATTTAGGATGTATAAAAAGAAGTGGAGTAGAGGAAATATCAAACTTCCTTGGGCAATTGGAATATATTATTGCTACAGTAAGGAAGTGGTTGGTTATTCAGAAAAGGAGTTGAGATACTATGGTTTTGAAGAATTTGAGTTAGCAAGACGCTTTGATCCTTTCCATAGGATCTAGAGAACTATTGATCCTAAATACAAGCATCAGGTGCATATTGAAGACTACTAGTTGGATTGTAAAAATGACAAAGAAGTGAGGAAAAGAGCTCACCAAAGGTTGACCATAGAATAGATGAGGACTATGGAGGAAATTTATGTGCCTCCAAAGGTTGAAGATGATAATAAGTTGTTACACCACAGCTATGAGAGTGCAAGGCTTATTCCGATTGGTGAGCCTGATTAGACACAGCCATGGGGAACATCTTTGGATGCATTATCCAAACCAGTTATTTTATATTCTAAAACATGGTTAAAAGATCAAATAGAAGAGCTTAGAGCTAAATGGGTTGAGGTTACCCTAAAGAAAAAAGGCAAGAAGAGGGTAAGAGAAAATCAAGATGAGTTGCAATACTTTTATGAGAAGAAAAGAAGAATTGTAGAAACCAAAATCAATGAAAAAGATAAGAATGCAACCTTAATGGATCCCTATGCATTGGGTGTTACAGTAGCAGTATCTTCAGGGACATTCATGGAGGCAGAGTCATCAGGACATAACATTAGTGCAGAGCAGACTCAAACTGCTAAGAGACCAACAGGACAAAGAGTTATGAGGGCCATAGTAATTGAAACCTCAAAAGGGCAAACATCAGAACTAGGTGAGGTTATAGGTGCTCAATAGGTGGGTACTAAGTTGAGTGGCATACATAGTGAGTCCACATCAGAAGAGAAAAGACAAAAATATGCAAAGGTTAAGAAAGAATTGACTGAAGAGAAGCTGCAAGAGTCAAAACTTCATGAAGTCAAAAAAGTAAGTGAAATGGTCAATGTGGAAGATGATAGTAGTGACAGTGAGGTTAGGGAAGTAGATCCTAGTGCAAAAGAAGAAATTAGAAAAGGTGAAGAAGAAGTAAGTGAGTATTCTGATACAGGAGAAGAACAAGATACTCAGGGATATATGGAAACAACACAAGGCCCAGAATCAGAAGAAGAAGATATACAGGGTAGAGTAGACATAGTTGATCCTTTTGGAACACTAGTGTCACTTGTGATTATAAAGGAAGTACAAGATGTGGCACACCAAATAGAGGAATCTAAGAAAGAAGAAACACCAAAAAAGGTTGCAAAAGAAACACCAGTCCAAGCTGAGAAGGAGACATAGATGAGTGTTTCTAGTACTGATGTCTTAGATATTCTTAACATGTACAATGAACATAGTGAACAAGAATAAAACATAGAAGAAGGAAAGAATATAGAAGGTAAACCTAAGAAGGAAAAAGATGCAAGGGAACCTGATAAGGTCACAGGTTCACCCTCATAGAAAGAGCAAGCAAGTATGCCTGAAAAAGTACAAGAACAAGTTGAAACATCAAAAGAAATGGTGGGAATATCAAGTAATCCTGAAGAAGGCTTAATTAATATAGAGAATGTTTGTAAAAATAATACTGAGCATGAAGAGCAAAAAGAAAGTATGGATGGAGAAAATATGGAGCAGAATAATAAAGAAGAAGAACAAAAGGAATCATTAGAGAAAGAGAATCTAGAAGATGAAGAGGGAGGAGACACTAAAATAGAAGAGGATAATGATGAGGGAGAATCACAATAGCGTGATGGTCCACTTGTTCTAGAACATGGTCCTCCACCTTAACCACCTTAGCAACAACAAGAACAACACATGGAATAGGAAGAAATAGAGAAACCTTAGGAAGATGTGATAGATGAAGAAAAAACAACAGAAGTTACCAAGGAAGCTCCAGCCTGGTTAGGCTCAGAGGTCAAAAGAGAGAAGGTAGAGGTGCAATTGGTACCTACTGATATCAAGAGTTTACTGGGTGGTTCTACACCACAGAAGGAGAAAAGAAAAGCTAGAATTATGTCATCCATTAAAAGAGGTCCTTTTGGATCTAGAATCCTAGATCTAGCTATACCACAAAAAGATAAATCTAAAGGAGAAATGACTATGGATGATTACAAAATACTTAATCTAGATTTAGGCCACATGACCAGGGAACAACATATAAATGAATGGGAAGATATGCACTAGGCCACTGCTGAAATACTAAAGAAAGATAAGGATAAACATGAGTATTTGAAGGTACATATTGTCCAATTACAACAATTTATTAAGGAGATGTTTGATCCCAATGCCATCATACCAGAACTGCCTATTGAAATGGTTGTATTATCCAAAGATGAGGTAAAAGAGATGGAAAATAAAAAGATTGAAGCTAATATTTTTGAAAAATGGCTCAAGGAATTCATACAGGAAGGAGAAGAGGTAATAAAGAAAACATTGACATGTTGGGATATGGCTTTGACAGAGAAGAACAAATGTAATGTTATATTACACAGTTGTCAATTTAGAAAAGAGGAATGCAAATTAGAATTGAAATAGCTTGAAGAAATGGAGGAGAGAGTAGAAGAATTGATAAATGAGGGAGTCTTTACTCCTCGAATGGCCAACCAATTTCCACAAACAAGGTTTGAATTAAAATTTGAAGAGGGCATTCTTAAAAACTGTATCATATGTACTAGAGACCTAGAAGAGGTCGCTAATAATATGATTAAGGTACATATGAAAATAATAGAAAAACTCATTGGGCATGAATACCTAGAGGTACCAGCTTATGGATTAGAAAAAGCATTAAAAGAATTTAAGGCTATATTTTTACCATGTTTGGAGAATCTTGCAGCACATCTTACTATAGAAATGATTGATTCAATAATGGAAATGAATGCTAAGATCAAGAAGTATCATAAAAGGGTTAAAGATTCAGTAACAGAAGAAAAGAAGTTGAAAGGAGTCAAAGCTCAGGAGTACACATGGACAAAAAGTCAAGAGAGAGATCGTACTTTCATCAAGGGAGTGATAGGTAATTTTGCAAAGTACCCGAGGGAGTAAAAGGATATCAAAGAGAGGATATGCTAAGTAAAGATGTGCTTGGAGAATATCATCAGCCAAAAGTCAACAAACAGGATGAAGTTAGCGGGTATCTTTTATTTTGAAAAGATTCTAAAGGCATCCTTTGAGTTGAGTAAAGATACCATTGGGATATTTTGGGAGCGGTTAGGAAATGATTCCTACCATTGATCTAGGTTATTTGAATGCTGACCATTGATTTGATTTTGTAATCGTAGTAGCAGGATGCTTCAAATTCTATATAAGAAGCTCTGCTACTTGTATCATATTACACAGGGATTTTGAACTTTTAGTTTGAAGTTGTAATTGGAAAATTTTATTGAAATAGAGAAGATAGTTCTTTTAGCTTTAGAGAGGAGGTTGCCTGTGTCTACATTAAGGAGTGCATGGAATATCTTGTCTCCTTAGTGTATCTGTTAAAACATCTGTAAGTTTTTCTAGTAATTTGATCAATGAAACAGAAGTCATTATTACATTGTAAATTTTGTATGACTTTGTACTTTAAATAAAGGTAAACTCAGAATTCTGCATCTATTACAGAGTGTTTTCTGATTTAGACTTTTACTTGAAGTATTATTCTTTGAAAGATTGCAATCTCTTATGTATGTTCATGAAAATGCTTAGGACTTTATGTTTGTAGATTTGAGTGTGTTGAAATGTTCAAATTATTGTATTCTTTAAAAATGCAAGTAGTAGAACATTTAGATCATGTATGGAATGATGTTTTAATTTGAGTCTTTCTAGGTTTTCTCAAATAATTGATAAATAATTAGCTTAAACACAAAAATCTGAAGGAAATTGCCATATAGTTGAATAAAGAATGATGAATTGCAGTGATAGTTGACAATTTTCATATAAATTTGAAAGGCAAGGTTTGTTTTACTGAAATTCATACAAAGCTTTGTGATATAATAGTGAATTTATGCAAAAGAGTGAATACTTTGTTGATATTTGTAACAATTTACATAATTTGAAGTCTAGTAAGTCATTGATTACTTTAATTTACGTAAGGCCCCTTGAACATTATAGTTTCACATCAACCTGTTGAATTATCCACAAGGTCAAGACCTGACCATACAAAAACTTGAGATTAAGAATTCTTAGTCAATTCTTCATATCTTTCAAGACAGCTAAGGTTCCTTTGTGAATTTTACCTTTTGTTATGAATGTGTAAAAACATACATCAACAGGAAGCAAGCCTAGAACCATAAAGATTCATCTTGAAAATTAATTTGATCTATTTTCAAAGGATCACAGGTGTCCATTTTAGGCTATTTAAAACTTACATACCTGGGGCAGCTTGTTTATCATTTTGTTGTTGTCTCTTAGACCAATTAGTATTATAAGGTCCGTTATGCAATCTTTGACCTTCATTAAAATGTGTTGCAATACCCTAAGGTGGCAACCCTTTATCATTCCTAGAAACTTAATATGACAAATATTTCACAACCCCCATGAGTTCATCTAATTTTTCATTAGTAGTGAGGGGTTTATTGAAAGCAGAACTATCTGGCTGAGGCAATTTTACATTAGAACTTTTGATGTGCTTCTCTGAAGCCCTCATATTACTTTCTATGTTTATTATTGTAGCATAAGCCTCTCTTAATATATGTGGACTCTTGTTCCTCAAACAATAAGATAATTTTGAATCGAAAGCACCACAATATAAAACTAAGCACATAGATTCATTGGGTCTCATATGAGGAGGTACCTTTCTCATTGTCATGATGAAGCAATTGTTGAAATTAACTACTGTCTCATTTATGGACTTTTTAATGGCTGTGAGTTCATGAATAGCAAACTTGGAGTCAATTCTATCCCCATACTGCAGTCTAAGCACCCTCATGAATTCCTCCCAAGAATCAATGTTGTTATCAAGGAGAGCCTTGTACCATTCTTTGGCACTTTCTTCCAATGAGTGCACAAATAAATTCATCATTACATCTTCGTCTTCAATCTCATACTCATCAATGACATTGATAAAATGCCTAAGATGTTCCTCACCAGTGACAAGATTATTACCTTGAAATCTAGGAATCTTCCCTCTAATCTCAGTTGGAATGGGATTAGGAAACTTAGGTATACCAATGAAATCAAACTACTTATACCTTTCAACTCCCAACAGCTACCTCTATGCAATAAATCTCTATGCTTGTCTTCATTGTGCATATCCAACATTCTGAATGTTGCCATGCTGCTAATTGGCTTGGTTTTGTGGTGGTTGAATGTTGATATTGTGAACAGGGGCTTGATTTACACCTTGCTATCACATTTGATGTTGTTGCTGTTTCTTATTATGTTGCTGATGGTAATGCTATAGAGGTGAACGTTGTCGATTAACATTTTGATTTAGGCCCTACTGTTGTGCATTCTAGTTTTGCTAGGCCTGTTGGTCAAGCTGAGCTTGCTATTGATCAAGCAAGGCCTACACTTCCCTTTGTTTATTTTTAAGATGATCAAGAAAGTCTAGTTCATCTTGGATTCTTCTTTCCCTTTCCTCATCATCAGGTTAATGCTGCTGATTTTCCTCATTAAGAATGGTATCATGCCAACTTCCAAGTAATCCTGTGGGATAATTAGGATGCTTGATATGTTGATATATCTTTATTATCATTGGGCATCCCAAATGTTCTCAAATGTAGATCATGCGATCTATCTCTACTAACTCTACCAATAACATTTTCATTTCTTCTATCATACTCATTTCTATTACGTCTTCTGTTTGTTCTAAGCATATTATCGACAGAGTCCTCAGAAGTATAATTGTATTGGCTCCTAAGGTTGCCAAATATGTTGTCATGGACATTTATTGTAGGTACCACATTGGGTCTTCTTACCCTATACCTACTCCTTCCATTTCCAGCATTACTAGAGGATTCAGGGCATGTCCAGGCTACTCCTAGTTTCTTCCTCTATCCATTATGAATCCCTTTTTTAATTTGAAATTAATTTTGGGTTATTAAAATAGAGTCACCACTTCCCTTGCTGGGAAGAAAAACTTGAACAAACACTATATTTCAGTATCACAGAAACCAAAAATAAAATCTTGGCTCCCCAATAATGACGACAAGCTATTGGGACCCAAAATAATGGCAACACAAAACTCTAAAACATTCCTAAATTACCTAGGCCAGGGACTATCGTCAGGGTAATAGGAAGAGGTTTATAAACAAGTTTTGGGTGATCTTGGCCAACTAACAGGAGTGGGTAGGCTCCTTTGCTCTTTGAGCTAGCTTAAACTCTAGAGGGATATTCCAAGGGGTGTACCTAAGTAGGTATTGACATTCAAACTGGATGAACAACTAAAAATATTAAGAACCAAACCCAAATTACTTCCTTAGCCCCAAATCTGTCACTGGACTAAGAATAGTTGGTTGTTATAAGACCCCTATATAGTTGATAATGGCAATCCTACAGAATGAGGATGCATAAAACTACTATTGCTTCTAAAGATAAGATGTATTATTTTGTTTTGAAGATTGGATGATCTAAGATTACTCAGACTGGTGCCTATCCATTGGGTTGCAAAGTCTAATGTTCAACAGAGGAAAAACAACCACAAAAAAGTGTATAACTACCTATTTGATAGATTAAATGCACTAAAAATCAATATCAAATTATTGAAAATACTTAATAATCCAACACCACACCATGTTCTTCCCTATGCAATACTGAAGTAACCATTTACAAAGCTTGAAAATGGATTAAGAGCTATCACATTCATTCAAATCAGAGCTTACATTCATACTACTAAATGTGCCAAAATAAAACTATAACTGTGATTATGGTTTGCTAAGAAAAACACCTACAATATTGGACAAAAATAGTAATTTGATACAAATATTAGCAAATTCTATTACATACATTTCATGACTATTTCATGTTAAACGAAGACTATAAAATATCCTTTCCTGATCTGTCTTCTAGAACTCACAAACCTACTGAGAAATTACCTAATTGACCAACCAACATTACATCTCAAAAACATGAATATATAGTGTTTCAATTCATTTCACTCTCCCAGGTGCCACACCCTGTCAAGGACTACACCCATGCTATCATAAATTCTATTCCCAATTTTTTTGAAGATTTACACATTGGAAGAGAAAACGCATGCTCAATTATATCTAAAATGATAGAGGAAGATTGCTTGCACTCTTCTTGTACTTAGAGCAAGAAAGAGTGAAGGTTCTAATTCTTTCCCTGCCATCTACAACATTTGACTTATCTGATTTGTCCTTTGTGGATTGAAGAATTTCACTATGCCAACCACCTGCATGGCACTATCCTGCAAACTCATTAAATTCTAGTTACAATCCAGTTTGTATATCCCTGCAATCATGGTATACTTTCAGGGAATTATCCTTTTAAAGAAATTACAACTCTCCCAATATGTTGTCCAAATTTTTAGTTTTAAATCATTTGAGTCTGACTGTACCTTTCTACATTTTCCCACCTTTATTGGCCAATCCTCTTCACCACACACTTTCATTTTCTTCTTATCGACAACTCTCCCCAGTTTCTGACTTTTCTATATTCTATTAGTGATTTGATCTTTTTCCAAACTTCTCCCTTCAATCTTCTTCACCTTCTAACTATACCATATCTCCTTATCAGTGAATCTTGAAACATTCAAACCTTTAGAAAGCTAGACTTCCCATCAGTTCTTTGACTAGAACCATTCCTTACTTTATGCATTTGTCTTAGAAAATTTTACACCTTCCTATTTGCCTTATGGGCAAAAATGCTCCAAGGTGAACCTTTATGACTGATCTTTTGCTCTTCATTGGCAAATTTGAACTTTTCTAAACTCATCATATTTCTTGTCTTTTCTTTCTTTGTCGGTGATTTCTCCATCAACTGAACCCTCTATCGGTGAACTGTGGAGTTATTGAACTTGGCCTTTCACTAATATAATTGCACTTTCTTTCTTTTACTTAGATATTTTCGGTGTCTCCTTCATTTGCTTCAGTCGGCAATCACATTGATTGGTGAACCCTTAATTAGCTAAAGGCCATCCATGTGGCATTATTCTATAGTTCCACATGAATGCTTTACCCTTTATAATTTTCTTCCATGAAATGGCAGAAGACATTCATTTGACTGTCAAATTTGTAATGGTAAGTTGTAAAACGTCATCTAGAGACTAAGACTCCAAGCCTTCATATTTTCAAGTTCATTTGTCTTAACTATTGATGAGGTATAAGCAACCTCATTTTTATAACAAGCCATATAACCTGTTTGTCTTTCCCAATCATCCTAACCATGCCAATTTATTTATTTTTAGAAGCGATATTTATCTATTTCCAATAAAAAATGATGTATAAATCTTTATTTTCCAATTGATTGAAAGTAGCCACTAATGTTGACATAATTGCGTGTAGAGTTGTGTAATTATGTAGTGTTGTATGTATGGCCTAATGAAAGGAGTGGACTTCAAAGTAGCTGAAGTTAGAGCATCAGAATTTGAGGGCGCTAGAAATTTAGGCATACACAATCATAGACTTTGTTAGTAATTCTTTTATTTTTTGGTGGGCATACTTAAGATGATACGACTCCACTTAGAGCCTTTAATGTATTTAATTTCATAGACATCCAGTTAGTTTTTAATTCTATTTTTCTTTAAAGACTTCTTCAATGGTATTTACCCACCATCTAAAATTTAGGATTTTGAAGTAGTACAGTTTATATATGTAGTTGCTCAAAATAAGGATATATGTTATGATGTATTATGAATGACGACAATCTCTTTTGAAGTGATAATCTACAGTTATGTTCTATGATACCTTTATGAATGAATATCACCAGTTCTATTCTAAGTAATCTTTTCTAAGCAATGGAAGTAATATGAATGGAATTTACTTTGGAGCTGTTGAAGTACTAAATGTGATTTGAGTCGATATATGATCTCCCAAGAGCTGACCACTTGAGGGATTATAGAATAGATAAGTATTTTTATTATTATGAATTGGTGTTGTTATTTCTATTTTGTGAATGTTCTTTTTAGATTAATGTCACTTCATGTTTAGCTTTGTATTGTGTTCCTGCAGGCTATGGTATTTAAGTTAATAATCTTTGAAATTCTATTCATTTGAAATTTCTGGAGCATCCACTTTAGTAATAAATATTTTGTTAGTCATTAGTTTAAAATCTAAAATATGTTTTTAGTTAACAAGTTAGTCGCCTTTTCAAATTCATAGTTAAAATCGCTGTGTGAATTTCTAGATTAGAGTTTATATGCTTTTTAGATTAAAAAGATTCCAATGCTTTCTAGTTTAGATTCTGATTTAAGCTTTTCAAAAATCTAGAAAAAACTATTACTAAGTGAGATGTCCAAAAATATTCCCTATTGCATACAGCCTTGGAAACTACCTGGTCAACATAATTGACATAGTTTCAACTAAAGTGTTAGGACCTTACGACAACCTATCAATTGTTTCCTATGTATAGATATGAAGGCATCGAGGGTCGGGCCTCAGGCCTTCTAGAAGGGAGAGTAAGGAATCCCTGACCTTCGCCTTCTACCCTGCATATAAGGAATATTTGTTGGGGATCATCCGCCATGCCTTCTATCCTACAACACTGAAGAAGATAGAAGGCCAAAAATCTAACCTTTGATGCTCTGACACTGCACCATACTTATAATATTTTACATTACCTTGGAGGACCTTGGACCTCAAGCCTTCTCCTTGACATCTGCCATGAAGAAGACGAAAGGCCAAAAGACTGACCTCTAACAATCTACCTCAATTAGACAAATTTCAAGACTTATTCAAATTTTGAGCCTTGAACCTCTGCCTTCAGGGACAACATGACAGAAGGAAGGATCCCAAAACTTTGAAACTCCAACCAAGGCTAAAACATAAGGAAACACTTAGACTTAGTCAACTTTTGGGGCTTTTACCGTTACATGTAAAAAGACAAACAAATGAAAACATATGAAAGACATCTCTGATCAGTTATCATTAATAGGTTCAATGCTAAAGGTATAAAATGGGATTCATATGGAAATTGGGGGCAAAATGGGGCATTCTTGGGAGAAAGTTTTTTCCAGGTCCCAATAGAACAGACTCCTCAATTTCTTGATAATGAATGTTCATGTACTACTCTTAAATATATCTCAATAGTTTCCTAAATTAGATTCATACTATGGATTGCTTACTGTTGCTTGAACAATTACGTACCTTGGATACCTCCAAGGAGGCAGAGATCAAGAATAGTTCTTTTATTGCATACTCAACATCCGTAGACAACACTAAATATTCTCTCAACAATACTCTACCTTCCCTTTATTCCAATGCTCTCCCTACAAAATAAGAATCATTGGTGGATGAGGCAAGGTATCCTAAATTAAATCCTTCAGGGATGGATGTTAGGTTTTATAAAAATACAAATAATGTTTCTAAGGATCAAGGTGCCTTAATACCACCTCAACCAATATAAATGGGAGCTTTTAAGGTTTCTTCTCCACCATCCTTACATATAGCAAGAGAAAACCTTCAAGAGAGAAATTTTTTGTTACGAAATCCTATGGCTTCCTCTTCACAAATATTAGAAAATATGGACAACACAGCTAACATGACTCCAAGGGAATGAAGAACAAAGAACAAAGCCTTAACAGTAAATATAAAGATCAAGATCAAAGATAATAGGTAAGTATTTCTCACCCTTTCGCCACCTTTAATGTAGCACCTCTTTGAGTTTCTCTCATGGGTGGCCTCCTATTATGTGTTGTGATCCCCCGTGTTGTGTTAAATGTTGTTTAGGCCTTCTTGGATGACCATTGATACTCTTGTAAGGTCAAGGATACAAGGAGGTTGCCTCTGTTGTGACACTTCTATCTATTTGTTTCTATATTCTTCTATTCCTCTCTCTTATTATAATTATTGTGTGTGATGCCTTGGGGGCATAATGTTGTGGAGGATATCTTGGGCACATCTTCCCACATTGTAAACCCAAGTCACTTTTATCTCCTCTCTCACCTTTAGTGTTTACATTCTTCAGTGCCTCTACTAGTCAGCGGATGATGAAAACAAATAAATACTAATAAGGACTGTGCGTCCCTACAGTAAGAAACCAAAACTGGACCCAGTCCATATATACAGATGGGGTTGATATATTACTGATGCTTGACTAGTAGAATCATCTCATGTTGTGAAGATTCTTGTAACAAACCTTTGCAATACTCTAAATCTGATTCTATGCACTTTGGATTGTTTTATATCTCACCTTGTAGCTAGACTCGGTTCTGAGATATCTGAAGTATAACCTAATGGCTAAACTCAGTTCCAAACCTGATAGTGTAGCTTTTGTTTGTTCATGTTGTATGTTACCTTATTTCTATGCATGTATATTGTTGATGATTAGACTTTGATACTAATGCATGTGTTTGTTGGGAACATTTGATGATAGTTGGCACATGTCATGTTTGGGAGCATGGGCTTTGCAAAAGCTCTTGCTCCCTTGCATGTTTTCACTTTACCTTAAATGTGCTTGATACCAACAAGCGGGATCAACCACTTTAAGGTGGAGGCATGTTTTGTGGTTGATTATTTTAGATATTGATGATAAAGCAAATTTGTGTATGCTTCCTTTTCACTATAAGGCATCTCCGTGATGCATGTGGGGTTGTGTACTTTGTTGATGAAGGGGGTAAATCACAAAACAAACAACATAAATTGCACACAAAAAATAGAATGTTCTTTTATTGATTTGGACAACACATTACATTACAGAAGCTCAAATACAATTAGAAGAATCAATCCTCCATAGGCTGCAATGCATTATAGCTACCTATCATCAGGCTCTGGAATCTTCTGCTCTCTGTAACCCCAAATCAGCTAGGGTTTCTATTTTCCCACCTATTCTTGACTTTACACTTTCCTCTTTAACTCTAGCCCCCCAAAAGATTCCCAAAAATGGTCAAAAATAGCCCTTTTTGGTGGCCACTAGCCAAATTTTAAAATTTGCATCTCCCTCCAAAAATAGGTCAACTTCCGGGAGCCATAAATTTTGATCCAGATGTCTAATTGACACACCGTTTGAAGCGTTACAAATCTCCCAGAGTGCTCTACATGCTACGATTATGTTCTACCAGATCCAACCATTTTCAGGTCTGTACAGGGCCATTTAGTGCCTCAAACTTGAATTTGAATAATTTTTAGATATTTTTCAGGAAATGAAAACTTTAATATCTTTCAGCTCACAAATGATATTTGCGTGATTCCTTTGCCAAAGATCTTATTTTTTAGTTATGAAGCTTCCTATAAATTTTTGCTTCAATCTATGCCCAAATGCAAACTTTCCTAAAATGATAGTTTTCTATTTTTAGCAATTTGGAAAAACTGAAAGTTCTAAATCATTATTCAAGTGATTATGGAACTAGAAATACTAATTTTGAAAAGAAATGGAAACAACTTCAATGATTTTGAAACACAATTTTTTTTGGGTGATACAAGATTGCTCTTACACCTTTGGATGCTCTTGCATCAGACACCTAGGGTAATTTTGAGAAGTGACCCTGTCACATCTCAAGTGTTTGAGGAAAACCCCAAACACTCAACTTCTGCCTTAGATAACTAGGAAGAATCTTTGACAAGCCTTCCTTTCCACTTCACCAGATATTCTTCATATTGCCTATTCTGAGTACTTCTTCCCACACAGCTATCCAAGATCTCTTCTATCTCTTCCTTTGAAGTAGATGCTAGAATACTCCACTGTTCTTCTGTTGGTCCATCCTCTTTTCTACCTTCATGATATTTTGATAAATCAGCAATGTTAAAAATAGGAGAAATGTTGATCCCACTCAATAGCTCTACCTCATATGCGTTTCTTGAATCATGCTTCTTCAAAATTTTGCATGGTCCAAATTTCTTCATTTTCAACTTATTATATGTTCCAATTGGAAACCTCTCTTTTCTCAAGTGAACCATGACTTCATCTCCCACCTAAAATTACTTATATCTACTCTTATGATCCACCTTAGCCTTGTACTAAATATTCATCTTATTAATGTGCTTTCTCACCTCTTCATGCAAATTCTTCAGATGTTCTACAAAGTCTTCAGTCTCAGCACTTGTCTTTTCTCCTTTGTCTAGCTTCCTAAACTCTGAAGTAGTTCTTGCACTATTGCCATATACAATCTGGAATGGTGATTTACTAGTACTCCTATTGATAGAATTGTTGTAAGGAAATTCTTCCTGTGGTAAAATCAAATCACATACCTTAGGATTATCTCCTACTAAGCATCGTAGTAGGTTACCCAAACTCCTATGCACCACTTCTGTTTGTCTATCAGTTTGTGGATGGTGTACATAACTAAACTTCAAATCTGTCTTCAACTTCTTCCACAATGTGCTCTAGAAATAACCAACAAACTTGGTATCTCAATCTAAAACTATGCTCTTAGGTAGACGATGTAATCTCACCACCTCCCTAAAAAATAACTCAACAATATGAATAGCATCATTAGTCTTCTTGCAAGGAATAAAATGTGCCATATTCAAGAATCTATCCACCACCACAAAAATGGAATCATGTCCTCTCTATGTCCTTGGTAAACCAAGAACAAAATCCATACTAATATCATCCCATGGCTTCTCTGGTACAGGTAATGGTGGATATAGCCTTGTATTCTGACTTGCTCCTTTTGCCATTTGATACACTCTACAACTCTACACAAATTTCCTCACATCCTGCTATAACTGTGGCCAGTAATAATTATCACCAACAATAGCAATGGTCTTATCTCAACCAAAGTGTCTAGCTAATCCCCCACTATACTTTTCCTTAATTAGGTTCTCTCTCATGGAACTCCTTGGAATGTACAACTGGCTTCCTCTAAACAACATGTCATCTTGGTTTATGAAATCCAACCATTTTGTCCTGTCCAAAGTAACAAGTTCCAAACAAGCTTTCCAAGCCTCTACAAAATCTAGATCTTCAAGATACAAACTTTTGAGCTCATCAAACCCAACAACCTCTATCTTCATTTTTGTCAACAAATATTGTCAATTGCTCAAGGCATCTACAACTCTATTGGACTTCCCACTCTTGTGCTTCAAAACAAAAGTATAACTCTGCAAAATCTCAACCCATTTTAAGTGCCTTTGATTTAACTTTCCTTGACTAGTAAGATATTATAAAGCCTGATGATCAGTATATAAAACAAACTCTTTTGGAAACAGATAATGTCTCCATTTCTTCAAAGCCTAAACTATTAAATAAAACTCTTGATCATAAACAAAATAATTTGTCTTGGCATCATTAATCTTCTCACTAAAATAGGCAATGGGCTTACCTTATTGACTCAAAACATCTCCTATGGCACTGCCACTAGCATCACAATCTACCTAAAATACCTTATTGAAATCTAGAAGTGCCAATACAGGTTGCTCTATGACTTTCTGCTGCAATGTATCAAAACTCTTGTTTGCTCATGTAGTCCATCTAAACTCTTTTCTATTCCCTCTCATTGTCTTAGTTAGAGGTTAACAAATGCTACTAAAATTCCTGATAAACTTTCTATAAAAACTTGCCAAACCATGAAAAGATTGTACCATTGTAGCACTCCTTGGTGTAGATCATTCAATGATAGTCCTCACCTTTTTTGGGTCCATCTTGAGACCTTCTTCTGAGACAACAAATCCTAGGTATACCAATTCCTTCTTTGCAAAACTACATTTCTTTAGATTAATCGGTAACTTCTCCTCCCTTAGCTTCTCTAAAACTCTTCTGATATACATCAGATGCTCATCCCAAGTCTTACTAAAAATCAAAATGTCATCTAAATAAACAATAACAAAAATTCACAAAAATTCTTTCAATACCTTGTTCATGAGCCGCATAAATGTGCTCGGTGCATTGGTTAGCCCAAATGGCATGACTAACCACTCATACAAACCTTCCTTTGTCTTGAAGGCTGTCTTCCATTCATCTCCTTCCCTAATTTGGATCTAGTGATACCCACTCATCAGATCAATCTTCGTGAAGTACTTGGCTCCACTCAAATAATCCATTATGTCATCCATTCTTAGCAATGGAAATTTGTACTTGATCATAATCTTGTTGATGGCTCATGAAATTGTACACATTCTCCAGTCTCCATCTTTCTTTGGTGCTAGTACTGTAGGTACTGCACATGACCTTAGGCTCTCTTATCAATCCTTTCCTTAACAACTCGTGAACTTGTCTATTCAGTACTTCATTCTTTGCAGGAGTCATTCTATGGTCTACCTTATTTGCCAAACTGGCTCCTAGAATCAAATCCATTTGATGACTTATCTTCCTCATCAGTGGTAAACCTTCTAGTACATTATCAAAGAAAATATCTTGAAATTCTTCCAACATATCTGAGACTTTTGCTGGTACATCTTCACATTTCTCTTGACTAATCTTAGGAATCAATGCAAAGCAATGATGCTCATGCTTCATACCCCCCAAAAAATTTCTACCATCTACCAAGCAAATTCTGGCAATACTACATACCTTTTCTTCCACCTCCTTCAAGGGCTTCAACTTGTGACGAACTCCATCCTTTGTTAGGGAATATGTGTTTGCACAGCCATCATGGATATTACACCTATCATACTACCATGGCCTCCGTAATAACATATGACATGTATCCATTGGTATGATGTCACACATCACCTAACCATGGTAGTCACCAATCTTGAACTTGAATAAACATTGTTCATTGACCAAAGCTCTATGGTCCTTCTATAACCATGTGATCTAATATGGATGTGGATGCTTTCTTCTTGTCAACTTTAGCTTGTTAACCATCTCCTCTGAAACAAGATTGGTAGTGCTTCCACTATCAATAATAATATCACAACACTTACCTTCACACTTGTATCTTTTGTGGAATAAACTCTTCTTTTGATTTGGTTCTTTCTCCTCATTCAACAAGGTTCTTCTAACAATTAGGGTTTCTCCCCTTTCAACATCTTCAGAATGCTCAGACTATGCATCTTCATCTACATGTACAACTCATACATTACCTTCAAGTCTTCTGTTTGTCCTTCCTTGATGTTGTGGACACTCATATGCTTGATGTCCTTCTCCACATTAAAAATAGGTTCCTCTAAAACCTCCTTTTCCAGGCCCTTGCCTAGGTCTACCTCTTCCTCTTCCTCTTTGCTCCCCATTGTTTTGGTCACGAGGGTGGTAGGCATTATCTCCTCTATGATTTCAACTAGTGACAAATTCTTCATTTTTCTTATGATCTTCATTATGGCCTTCATAGGATCTCCCACCAGTTCTTCTGCCTTAACATCCTCCCCTTTGCTTATTGTCAAATCTTTTATTTAGTTTCTCTTCCACCTTTAGGGAAAACTGATACACATCTTCTATGGTGGTCATTTTGACCAGGCTCATCTCCTCTTGAATACTTGGCCTTAACCCATTAATGTAATGGGCTACCTTCTTCGTATTGGCCTCTGCATGGCCTGTCCTAATAGTAATCTTATAAAACTCTTCTATATACTCCTTGATAGACTTGTTACCTTGCTTCAATCCTTACAGCTTCTTCAGCAACTCCATCTCATAGTCCATAAGAATGAATTGCTTCTTTAGTTTCTCCACCATCTGATCCCATCTAGTAATCTTTCCTTTTCATCTTCTATTTCTTTCCAACTGAACCTCCTTCCACCAAATACCGGCATGGCCCTTCAACTTTGTTTTTTGCAAACTTGATCCATTCTGGGTCTTCCACATCTTCATACTCAAAATATTCCTCCATATTATTGATCCAATCAATAAGCTGTTTTAGATTCAAAACTCTAGAATAGGTAGAAACTTTGATCCTGGGCCTCTTTCCCATCTTTGAAATGGCCCTCAACAACCTATCTTCTGTAGGATCTCCTACAACTTCTTGTTCTTCCTCAGATAGCTCTTCTTCAACTTCATCCTCACTTTCTTCTCTTGTTCTCAACACAAACCTTCTTCGCAGCTCCTCTTGTAATGCACCGATCTGCCTTTGTAGGGATGTAAAACCCTCTTCCATCAAAGCATTTCTTTCAACATGGTTTACTCATGGAGGCATCTTGATCTACGTAGAAAACCCACAACCTCAGGTTCTGGTGCAAACTACCTCACGGTCGGCGATCTGTCTACACACTGAGGAACCCTTGCTCTGATACCACTTGATGTAGGGGGTAAATCACAAAACAAACAACAAAAATTACACACAGAAAATAGAATGTGTATACGCCTAAAAATGACATGAATCATCCTAAATAAATATTCCAAATATTTATTCCATTCTTCTATTAATTAAATAAATATTCTAAGTTTATTTAATCGATTCACTGTTCCATAATTAAATAAATTCTATTTATTTAATTAAAATTCTTCTAAATGTCCTACACAATTAAATAATCATAAATTATTTAATTAATCTAAATTCCTCTATCCTAAGTTCTAAATTTAAAAATCCACCTCACCTTTACACCTCACCTTTTCCACCTCACCTTGTCCACCTCATCAGGTTGCACATGTAATTAAATATATTTAATATTTAATTACCTTTTTTTCTCTCACCCACATGGCCTATTTCTTCTCAAATCAGAAGTTAGTTAACTAATCAATCAAATCTGTTAGCTGATTAATCATTTGAGTTCACTGGTCAATCTATTCTGTTGACTCCTCAATCAACCCAGTTCACTGGTCAATCAATTCAGTCAGTTCCACAATCCACTCTTCTAACTGATCAATCAAGTCTGTTAACTGTTCAGTCAATGGAGTTAACTCTCCAATCAATTTTGTCACATCCCCTCTTTCATGATGGAGCTGGGACACTTGTCACATTTCTATTGGTTGCACATTCCTCAACCATCCTCAGCCGTTGATCTTCATATCTCCTCTCAACCGTTGATTCCTATTCTTCCAAGTCTATAAATGAAGCTTCATCCCTTCATTCTAATCATCCAGGCTTTTGACATCGTTACTCTGCAAAAATATCACCAGCACGCCTTTGGCACCCACTTGTCATCTACAAGCTTGAGATCACCATTGTTGCATTGGAGCTCACCTTCATTGCAGATCACACCATAGCCATTCACCATCGACTTCCTCAAACAGCTTTAAAAGATTGCACTCTCTGAGGGCTCATCTCATCTGCGAAAGGACGATTCGTGATAGGCGAACAACAGAAGTTTCGAAACGGAAGAGGTTTGCTGTGTTTGTTCATTGCTTTGTTTACTTGAATATTCTTTGTTTCACTATTCTGTTGATGTTTGGGTCATCTATTATTCATTTGATTGATCACCATTTTACCCTCACAGAATGTTCTTTTATTGAGTTAGAAAACTCATTACATTACAGAAGCTCAAATACAATTAGAGGAACCAATCCTCCATAGGCTGCAACACATTACAACTACCTATCATCAGGCTCTGGAATCTTCTGCCCTCTGTAACCCTAAATCAGCTAGGGTTTTTATTTTCCCACCTATTCTTGACTCTACACTTTCCCCCTTAACTCTACCCCCCAAAGGATTCCCAAAAATGGTCATAAATAGCTCTTTTTGGCAGCCACCAACCAAATTTCAAAATTTGCATCTCCCTCCAAAAATAGGTCAACTTCTGGGAGCCATAACTTTTGATCCGGGTGTCCAATTGATGCTGTTTGAAGTGTTTGAAAGATTGTGGAGTGTTGTACGTGCTAAGAACCCACTTTTCCTGTTCTAGCTATTTTTGAGCCTGTACAGGTTCATTTAGTCCCTCAAACCTGAATTTGAATAATTTTTAGGCATTTTTTGGGAAACAGAAACTTTATTATCTTTCAGCTCATAAACGATCTTTGCATGATTCCTTCACCAAAGGTATTATTTTTTAGTTATGAATCTTCCTATAAATTTTTGCTTCAATCCATGCCTAAATGCAAACTTTCCTAAAATGGCATTTTTCTGTTTTTAACAGTTTGGAAAAACTGAAAGTTCTACATCATTAGTCAAGTGATTATGGAACTAAAAATACTACTTTTGAAAATAAATGAAAACATATTCAATGATTTTGATACACAATCTTTTTTTGGGTTATGCAAGATTTCTCTTACACCTCTAGATGCTCTTGCATCATTTGTTTTGTTTGGCGTATACCTCCTTTTCAATGTAAGGTATCTCTGTGATGCATGAGAGGTTGTATACTTTGAGAAAACTTCCTTTTCACTATAAGGAATCCATAGAAGAAAGTGCGGTTACATTTTGAAAGCCCTTCTATAGAAGGTGGGATTATGTCTTCCATTGAGTGGTTGCACATCCTTTTAAGAAAGTCCTCTGTGGAGATGGGGTTGGATCTTGAGTTACTCACCCTTAAGCATGTATTTGGTAGTTGTGGTAGTGTAGCTCAACCATCAGGTGTGTTTAGCATGTCTTAGATAGTGGAGCGTAGTGATGAGCTCCTCCCTATCTCCTGTGTTTGTTGTGTATAAGACACATAATGTGTTGATGACATACTCTATGATGCTCATGTATGAACTATATGTATTCGATGTATTTTTTGTGTCTTCCTTGTGTGTCTTACATTTTTTTACGTGGTATAAAGGCATGTAGAGATGAACTCCCTCCATGCCATGTGTT
Organism: Cunninghamia lanceolata; assembly: GCA_027924645.1. Taxonomy (NCBI): domain Eukaryota; kingdom Viridiplantae; phylum Streptophyta; class Pinopsida; order Cupressales; family Cupressaceae; genus Cunninghamia; species Cunninghamia lanceolata. The sequence continues at coordinate 810,639 of BSBN01000144.1, read as the reverse complement.
TTGTATGTTTTTGCATGGTCTAAAGGTGCGTAGTGATGAGCTCCCTCCACACTGTGTTAGGACTATATGTATATAATTGTTTACTAATGTTGACTTTGTGTCTTGCGTGACTGTATTCATGTCTTCTTCATGTATTGCATGCTTCACTGTCTTCTCCATGTATTGTGTGCTTCCTTACTATATTCATTGTACCTTATGTGACTATCAAGTGTTATCTCATGTTTTCCTAGGCTTGGGGCTAGAAATAGTCCTTCAATCTTAGGGTGTGTCTTTGCTCTTGTATTTGATGTTCTTTGAATGTACTTTAATGCATTTACTAGTCATAAGATCATACACACATTAAAGTGGGGGCTAAATGTTATGGAGTAAAAAGTAAGCATATGCCTTTTACCTTCTTGTTTAGCTCCTAGGTCCCTGTAAGTACATTATGCATTATAATTGATCATCCTAAAGATATTGCCTAGCACCAATGTGAATTTGGGACCTTGGGCCCTTCCTTAATCTCATTCCAGACTAAAAAGGGGTCCTAAACTTGGGCACCAACCGCCCAAGTCCTTCCTGATCGGTTAGGCCAATTAATGTTATGTCAGCATAGGACCTTTAAAAAGGTTCCTCTTTGTTGGCTCTTATGATTTAATTTCATGAATGTTAGCGGGAAAGCATATATAAGTGTGTTTTTTAATTCATTATGAACCTAGATGGATATTGTGAGCTTATGATATTGGAAAAAAGAGTATTCAAGAAATTCATGGTGTTATTAGAGCAAATTTGTGTCTGTATTGTGTGTGTTGTAGGTTTTGAATCATCATCCATCTCCTTATGAGTTGAAGGATCTTCATTCTCCTAAGGGCTTCACCTTTGAGGTGATATCATTGTTATTTGAATCGATCTATCATCATTTGGTTTAGCCTCTACCCTGCTAGGGCACATTCTCTTATCTATCAACAGTGTTGGAAGGCTTGAATTCCATTTTGAGGTTTGGCTGAGGCAAATCCCTAAACACCATAACCCCCAAAACCCTCTCTTGTCGTCTTGTGTTCAAGTTACAGGTACAAGATTCAAAGAAAGTAAAGTTACAAGAAGACTATGCAGGAATCTAGGTTTCGATATTCGAAAGAAGTTATGGAATATTCCTCTGAAAAGACTTGGGCAGTTGGCGCCCTAGTCTTCTAGGCATTTTTGACTCTAGTTCTAGTATATGAGCATTAGTTACAACATTTTCTCAATTTTGACTATCGGTAGACTCTCAATTTGAGGACTTGGGTGGTTCCTATTTCATCCTCCAGCATTTCATCTTCTAGGATACAGGTTTTGATATCTCTCTGATCATCTTTTTACATTCAGATTCTGAGTTTTAGTTGTTTGTTGTCTGTTACAGGATGATTATCTTAGAACTAGGGTTTTATACATACTTGACCTAAGGTTTGATAAAAGGCTTGGTCAAATCTAATCTTTCCATAACAAACAAGAGCACAAGATCTGTAGCTAAGTCCACCTCCCTTTGGTTGTGATTTGGCTCGGTCTTGTCCTTAAATGTTATTATGGAAGAGGGTTTGAACTAGTTTGCATGTTAGACTTCATCATTCCCCTTTTTCATACATAACATTTACATTATGAATGAAAACTTCAACTAACAAATGTTCAAGATAATGCAAATTGCATTGAAAATCTAAATAAAAAGCATAATAAAGAATATAAAACTTATTTTAACATACTAAACAAATTAACACATTATGTTTTAATGAGGAAAAATTACGTATTCAAATTAAAATACACAATCTTAAGATAAATTATAATAGCTAATGATAGTATTAATGATAAAATGACAAAAGATAAGCAATAATAAATTCCTAAAAATAAATTTGCTACTCAAATGTCACATAAAAGGAGAGATTTAAGCATAAAAATGATGCAAATGCATAGCATTAATGGGATCTTTTAGAGGCTTACCATCCATCATGGAGAGAACATATGTGCTAGATCCATATGTACCATGGTGACAATGTAAGGGCCCAACCACTTCAGACTAAACTTTCCTTTAGCACTACGAGGGATGTTTACATTACATTGATTTTCATACTAAACCAAGTCACATATTTCAAATGACCAATGTAGAACTCTCTAATTATAGTTATGATTTAGAGTCTTTTGATATACTAGAAGATGTTCAAGATCATTGATATGTTATTCATCAAGAATTTCAAATTGTAGAAGTTGTTAATTGTGATAAGTGTTGTCAACAATAAAGCCTTGGAGGGAAACTCGCAAAGAAAGAATTTCCAACTCTAAAGGCATGATGGCATCAACACAATAGATGAGATTGTATGGAGAAGTTCTTGTACCTATATGAATTCTCATGTGATAGGCCCATAATGCATTAGGAAAGTTGAGTATGCCAATATAATTACAGTGTTTATTAATGGTTTTATGAAGAATCTGCTTGATTATCTTATTGGAAGCTTCTGCTTGGCCATTAGACGATAGATAATATGGCATAGAGAAGTGTTGTTGAATGTGAAATTTCTTAGGGAATTACTTCATGTCCTTATTCTTAAATGATCTACCATTATCATAAATAAAAGCAAATGGAAGTCCAAAGTGAGAAATGATATTGTCAAGAAGAAAATGACAGATAACTTTAGAAATCGTTGTTTCAAGTGGGACAACTTCAATCCATTTCATGAAGTAATCTGTGGTAGTCATGATAAATGTGTGACCTTTAGAAGAAGGAAGATAATTTTTTCTAGTGAGATCCAAACCTTATATTGAAAATTGAAAAGGTTATACCTAGGCATTAAGTTCTTGTGCAGGAGATGAAGTCAAACTACTATGTTGTTAACACTGAGGAAACTTTTTAACAAAAGAAAATGAACCATTGGTATATCGTGAGACCTGAATTTCAAAGTTAACAATCTCATGCAACGTGGATTTAAAATTGAACTCACTACTGCTTTCTGGGATTTAAAACTGAACCACTGCAATATTGCTGAAATCACTTCAAAGTTCTGTTTGAGTAGATTAGCCCATTTAGTTTTTATCTTTTAACTAGGGTGGATTAATCAGTGTATTCTGTGCTTGCGAATGACAATAGGCTTATGCTCTCCCCTCTTCTGGGTGATCAGAGTGCCAGACTTGTCATTCTATTTGTTTAACCTTTAGGAGGGGCCTGCCCTTGGATGCACGCTTGTCCAAGCGGGAATGACCCTGAGTGGTAACAGGCTAACACCAAGCCCTACTGAGCCACTTAAAATAAATTGTGCTTGAGGTGAAAACCTCCTGCAACGAGTGCTGTTATGTTACACCAACGGCCAACCTCCCCCAAAACCCTCTCAGGTGTAACCCTTTGAGACTGGGAGACTCCATAACGGAGAGTAGCGCCGCCACACGTGTAACCACTTGAACGGTTGCCCGAATTAAATACCTCTTGTTTTAGTGGCCCAAATCCCTTATAATCCATTTCTCGCCTAGGATTTTGTGCTTGCTTTTGTCCAAAATAGAGTCGAAAAAACTACAAAAACAATGGAAAACTACAAAATACTCTTTGTGCTTGCTGTGTTTTCTTGCTAAATTAATTCATAATATCAGATCAAGAAGACCTTTTTCCAGCCAAAAAATACCAAAAACAGAGAAAAATCCAAAAAAAATTTTTTGCAAAAAATACCAGAACTGCACATATACACTTTTCTGCTGTGCATACACAGCGACTTGCTGCGCTTTTGCACCGATTGGCTGCGCATACGTACCTTTTTGCTGTGCATATACACTTTTTGGCTGCTCTTTTACAGCGACTTGCTGCGCTTATACACCGACTTGCTGCGCATATACTTTTCTGCTGCGCATTTACGCACTATTACTGCGCATACGTGCTTCACCAGAACCGTGTTTTTACAGCGACTTACGGTGCATTTACCCATTCTTGCTGCGCATGTGTGACAGTGAACATCTACCCTATTTTTGAGAAATTTTCATCAACTGTTCAAAGTACCCATTTCAGCCTAGTTTCATTTTCCGAGGTCAGAATCGACCTTGCAGTCAATTTTCATCCATTTCACCCAATTCTCTCTCTTTCGTCGGTCGTCCCAGTCACCTTCTGTCCTAGTCACTCTTGCCCCAACGTCATTCTATCCCATACCGATTTGACATAGGTCCTTCTTTGTTTCATTCGTGAATTCACGTAAGCCTAGTAGGTCACAGTACCTTTTGCTAGTAGTCTTGTTGAATGACTAAGCCCTACGCAGTAAGACTGGTATCGACTACCCTTGCTAGTGGCTAGAGTCTTGTGTCAACCGTCTTGCCTGAAGTCATTGAGCGAGAGAACCCTTTGTTCAAATCTTGTCCTAGATACCCCATTCCTTACAGTCTTAGTCGGCACCTTGCCAAAATTTCTAATCCTAGTCCACTTCATCCCACCCCACCTTGCATGGTTCTTACTCGATCCCAGTACAACAAGCTAATTGAAATGGCTGACTCATCAGATCACATCGCCCCACCACGCGATGATGATGAAGAAATTTCTCGTGAAGAATTAGTGGCACACATGCAAGATAGCAAATTCCAACGCCTAGTGGAGAAAGTACTCCTTGAGGACCCCACCAAATATTTCCATCATCTTGCTAGTCTCGGAATCAAACTCCCCGCAGACTTTGACATTAGCTCCATCATGGAAAATGCAAACAATGAACATGAGAGAGGCACAAATGACACGGTCCCCCATGCCAATGAGAGAGGAAAACAACCCATAGCTCAAAATGTTCCTATGGCGGATGTGAGACAACAAATTGAGAGTCTAAAGCTAGAAATCTCCAACCTTAAGATCAGCACAAGTTCCAAGAACTACTCCTTGGAAGATATAGCACCATACCCCTTTGACAAAAGTTTGGTCATGAAACCATTCCCCTATCAGTTCGGAATTCCAAAATTTGACAAATACAAAGGGAAGGGGGACCCTAGAGTTCATATCAGGGAATTCACTGCAGTATGTCTAGAAGTAGCTCACAACGAGACCTACTTAATGAGACTGTTCCCAAGATCTTTAGGAGGTCAAGCTATGGAGTGGTTCTCGTGTCTCCCACCAGGAATCAAAACTTTTGATGAACTTGTCAATAAATTCATAACGCACTTCTCTTACAACATAGAACACGAGGTATCTATGCTAGACCTATGCAACACCAAACAAAAGGGTGGTGAGTCTTTCACCACCTTCTTACAACAATGGAGATAGCTAGCTAGCAAGTGTTCTTACGACATGCCTGAGAAACAACTATTGGAAATGTTTGTCCACAATTTGAATCCCGATCTTAGCTATCAGATTCAGATACAATGCCCTACCTCATTCGCCAAAGTCATTGAAATGGGGCTATTCATTGAGAAAGCTATGATCGCTAAAGGAACTCTCAAGCTCTACAAGGACACACCTCCTTCCCATTACACAACTGACAAGTCAAAGTTTTGGACCAAGAACAAGAATGTGGTCAACGATGGAGTAGTGGATGCCAAGGCGGCAGCCCCTAAACAACAACCCATATTCACTCTTAAGGAAGAAGCAAATAACAGTGCACTCAACAAGCCACCCCCTTGGGAACCTAGACCTTGGTTCAATTCAAATCCAAGGAGGAAATTCACATCGTTAGGAGAATCTCAAGAATCGGCCCTCAGAAAGTTGTTGGCTAACAATGAAATTTCTCTACCGCCAACAAGTGACTATGAGCCTATAGTCAAACCTCCCTATTGGAAGGACACAGACTATTGCGAGTATCATCGAGGAAGGGGGCACACAACCAATAATTGCATCTGTCTTAAGAATGTCATACAGGATATACTGGATCAAAATCAGGGAGGAACACAACAGCATACCTCCAATGAATCTCATGTGGCCTACCGGGATCCTCTTCTAAATTACAACAGGCCGTATAACAACAATCACAACAATGGTCACAACCACAACAATGGTCACAACAGTAACAACTCCAATGGCAATCCCAATAACGACAACAATCGCAACCGGCCAAATCAGAACAGCGGGTTGAGTAATGCTAACTATGCAAGCGTTCCATTTGAGTACACCATTAACTGCATTTCAGAACATCTTCCGCAAGTCAATGTCATCTCCCCCAACCAACAACTAGGACCTAACAGAACTGGTTGTAGTATAATTACCCGCAGTGGTAAAGTCACGATCAATACCACCCCTCCAAGGTCGTCGCCACCTCCGTCTAACTCCCGTCCATACAATGTCATCGACCAGTTACAAAAAACCCTGGCTCACATTTCTATATTGGAGCTCTTGCGTCTATCTCCTTCTCATAAGGAGATTCTCGAGAAAGCCTTAGTGGAAACTACTATCCCCACTAACCTGGCCCAAGAGAAGTTTCAAACCATGGTTGGCAATCTGACATCCTCCCCTTCCATATCATTTACTAAGCAAGATGACCTTTCCATATCTCAACCCCACAACACTCCCCTACACATTGTCGCATTCGTACACAAGCACCGCATCAAGAGGGTTCTCATTGATGGGGGTGCCGGTTTGAATATTTGCACTTTGAAGCTAGTCCTTGCATTGGGGTTCTCTGAACAGGCAGTTGATCCACGGAGGAAGATTACCATAAAGGCCTATGACGAGGAAGAGAGAACCACAAAAGGCACGGTTGTCCTACCTATTCAAGTTGGACCGGTAATCAAAGATGTGGTGTGCCAAGTCCTCGATCGAGAGCTTGCTTATAATATCTTACTAGGGAGACCATGGATCCATGCCATGAAGGCTATCCCCTCAACCTACCATCAGTGCATTAAATTCCCGCACAACGGCAAGCAGGTTACCATTCAAGGTGACCCTGATCCCTACCAACACTACAATTCTTTCCAGGCAAAACCTGAATGTGTCATACCCAACAATCAAGCCCACATTTCCCCTACCCCGCAACAGGACCATTCCCCTGAAGCCTCCTCCTCACGGCCTAAACCAATGAAAATCACCATAAAAGAAAATGGCGTGGGGGAATACCAGATTGAGCACAGCCTCAACCTTGCAAGAATGCCCTTGTCTCCTCGCTCCTTTGGCCAGCCCAAGCATCAACCCAGGCATTTTCCAAAGCCCTCTGCTCCTCCTATAACTCCCGCAAACCCCTTTGTAAAATGGGGGACCTTATCCGATGAATCAGAGGAGCGAGATCTCTTGCAATGGCTTTATGCTGAAGAAGAAAACACACCCCAAGATTCACCCAGACTCCCTACAGAACTCTATGGATGAGGTGAGACCATCTTGCATAGGATGGGATATGAAGGACAAGGCCCTATCGGCCTCAGAAAAGAAGGGATCATCGAACCTATACAACCTTCTTCCTCCTCTTCGGCTAGAAACACCACTGGCTTGGGATATAAAGGCAAGGGTAAAGCCAAGGAAAATGCCTGTCTTGTGGAGACAATCCAAACACTCCAAGTGGATAGTGACATAGATTCAGATGATTCCAATGAGTATGAGTGGGACGAGCTAACGGAGCACTCCTACGATGACAAAGAGGTTGACACCATCCAAACTCTTAGCCCTTACCATGAGAGACAAACGCAACGGGACAGACCACTGGAGTCTGATTTGCCCCTCCCTGAGAGTATGGCTTTCGAGGAAAGTTTCGATTCCATTGCGATAAACAACTTGGAGGAAAGTATCCCCCAGAACACTACCCCCACCTATGCTCCTAGTATTTCCATCCACACTATCAATGAATCAGGTCTTTCATCCGACTCCCTTCCCCTCTTGCACCCTGAGCTTATTGACTGGGATCTGCAAGGAACCCCCCAATTAGATATGTTCCAGAATGATGATGCCTACATTGACTATATGGGACTTAGAGATCACTTACCAAAAGGAGATCATAAAGCCGGTTTCGCTATCGAACTCAATACTGTAGCTTACTTCGGGGAGGGTGCCAAGCCTTCTAGTCGCAAAAATACAAAGATCAAAAAGGGATCTGACGGTGAAAACCGCCGTGCGGCAGTGTCAGATCATAAAACAGTAAAAAGAAAGGACGTATCTGAAGGTGAAAACCCAACTGTGGCACCTGACGATGGAATGCTTGACACCCTCCCAAGTGATATGTATCAAGAAAGGTCACAGATCGTGGTGGAGCCAACAGAGCCAGTGAACATTGGAACCGAAGAGCAGCCTAAGATTATCCACTTTGCAAAATCCCTCACGCCGCCTGAGAAAACCAGGTTTGTACCATTCTTTAAAAAGAAGAGAGGCAGCTTTGCTTGGTCATATGCCAACATGCCAGGTTTGGACCCAAACCTGATCCTACATCACTTGCCATTGGATCTAGGGGTGAAGCCCGTAAAGCAAAAACTGAGAAAGATGCATCCTCATATAGCCCTTCTGGTCAAGGAAGAACTCAAGAAATTGCTAGATGTGGGGTTCATCAGAGCCATAGACTATCCTGAATGGATATCAAACATTGTGCCAGTATCTAAACCGGATGGCCGAGTTCGACTATACAATGATTTTCGAGACTTAAACAAGGCGTGCCGCAAAGATGACTTTCCGTTGCCAAACATAGACATCATAGTCGACCTTACAGCAGGACATACAATGTTATCACTCATGGACAGATTCTCCGGGTATAACCAAATCAAAATAGCACCTGAGGATCAACACAAAACAGCTTTCACTTGTCCATGGGGTACCTTTTGCTGGAATGTCATGCCATTTGGGCTGAAAAATGCAGGTGCTACATATCAGCGGGCCATGACAACTATATTTCATGACATGATGCATGTGACTATGGAAGACTATGTTGACGATATCTTGGCAAAATCACTCACCAGGGACTCACACCTAGACACATTAGAAAAAGTCTTCCAACGATTGGATCAATTCCAAGTAAAACTGAACCCGAAGAAATGTGTGTTTGGGGTCACATCAGGCAAGTTGCTAGGCTTCATCATGTCAGCAAATGGCATAGAGGTAGACCCGGCCAAGGTCAAAGCAATCATGGACATGCCTCCACCCAAAACTCTAACACAGTTGAGATCCTTACAGGGCAAGCTACAGGCCATCCGCAGGTTCATCTCACAGCTGGCAGACAAGTGCCATCCTTTTAGCCATCTCCTACATAAGAATGTTCCATTCAAATGGGATGAGAAGTGCGAAGAGGCATTCAACAAGCTCAAGGAGTACCTCATGAATCCTCCTATACTCATGCCTCCGATCCAAGGAAAACCTTTGATTCTCTACATATCTGCTACACCTACTGCTCTTGGGGCTCTCTTAGCGTAGCAAGACTATGAGAACAAGGAAAGAGCTGTGTACTACATTAGTCGAACCTTAGTGGGCTATGAGTTGCAGTACTCACAGGTGGAACGTTCATGCCTTGCGGTGGTTTTTGCCTCACAAAAACTCTAACACTACATGTTGGCACATCCTGTCAAACTCATTGCCAAGATCGACCCACTAAAATATCTTCTCAGCAAAGCAGCTCTCACAGGTCGACTAGCCAAATGGGTTATGCTTCTTAGCGAATATGATATAGAGTATGTGGACAGAAAAGCCATCAAGGGGCAAATCATCACTGACCAACTAGCTGAGGCACCGTTACAGGACACTTCACCAATGCAGTTTGAGTTCCCCGATGAGTCTTTATTCACTCTGTCAACATCTCCTTGGAAACTCTACTTCGACGGGTCTTACACCAACCATGGATCGGGGGCAGGTATCTTGTTTATCACTGCCCAAGGTGACACAATTCCAAAGTCCTACAGGTTGTTATTTCCATGCACTAACAATATAGCGGAGTATGAGGCTTTGGTGATTGGTCTCAAGATGGCCACTGAGTGGAAAATCCAAGCACTATGTGTCTACGGTGATTCTCAGCTTGTCATAAACCAGGTCAACGACGAGTATCAAACCAAAGATGAGAAGCTCATCCCATACAAACAGATGGTCGACGACCTCAAAACACATTTTGGGACCATCTCGTTTGAGCAAATACCCAGGATAGAGAACAAAGCAGCCGATGCAATGGCGACCATAGCCTCTCTTCTTGAGATACCTGAACATGAGTCACAGTATGAGTTCTTAGTAGAAACAATTCGACAACCGGCTTATGATCTCCTCGAAACCCATTCCATTTGCCACCTAGTAGGATCTGATTCGCCTTGGTACGGTAAGACCTACACTTACCTCAAGGACAATATCCTTCCTTTGGACCTCTCTTCCAACCAAAAAGGAACTTTCGTCCGACAAGCCTCCCGTTACACCATTATCGCCAATACCCTTTACCGACGTGGTCTGGATGGTACTTTACTCCGTTGTCTAGAACAAGAAGAATCTGTAACTGCCTTGCGAGACATGCATGAAGGGATCTGTGGAACACACTCCAGCGGTCCTTCCTTAGCTAAGAAACTCATGCGTTTGGGTTATTACTGGCCCAATATGGAAATGGATTCATATCAGTTCATCAAAAAGTGCAAACAGTGCCAGATACATGGGAACCTGATTCATGCACCTGCTCAGGAGTTGAGACCTCTAACAACACCCTGGCCCTTTTGCTAGTGGGGACTTGACCTCGTGGGAAAGATTCATCCGCCTTCTTCCAACGGCCATAAATTCATCATAACCGCCACTGAGTACTTTACAAAGTGGATTGAAGCCATTCCCCTATCAACTGTCACAGGAAAGCAAATTTCCTCTTTCATTCTGAATTACATTATCTGCCGATATGGCATCCCTTCATCCATCATAACGGATAACAGGAGACCCTTCAAAAATTAGGATGTCCAGGAACTTTGTGAGCGTTTTAAAATCCAACATCGTTTCTCCACTCCATACTATCCCCAAGGTAACGGCCAAGCTGAGGCATCGAACAAAACCATTCTGAAAATCCTAAAGAAGACTGTCAATGAAGCTGGTCGCGATTGGCACGTCCAACTCAATCCCGCTCTGTGGGCCTATAGAACCAGCATACGCACTCCCACAGGTGCTACACCCTACGCCCTCGTCTATGGTTCCGAAGCCATCCTTCCCATTGAGTTTGAACTCCCATCCCTTCGGGTGTCGTTGAAAGGTCTCATATCAGACGAAGAGTACAGAGTCTCCAGACTACAAGAGCTAGAACTGCTAGAGGAAAGGCGCCAAAAAGCTTTTGACCATCTCAAAGCCTATCAACAGATGATGTCAAGAAGATACAACCACAAGGTCAGACCAAGATGCTTCAAGGTTGGGGACCTCGTCCTAAAAGAGAACCCTCGCAATCAGCAGGACAGAGAAAAGAAAGGTAAGTTCGAGCCTAACTGGCTTGGACCCTATGTAATTGTAGCGGCTTACGGATCGGGGGCATATCAGTTGGCCACATCAGAAGGTGAGTTGTTTGATGATCCAATCAACAGCATGCACCTTCGCCAGTTCTATACTTAAGAGAACCCCAATGCAAGGGGGCACAATAAAGTCAAAAATCAAAAAAATAAAAAAAAAAAAAAGTTACAAAGAGAACATGCAAAAATTAAAAAAAAATCAGAAAAAAATAGAAAGCATACAAAAAAAAATCGTCCTTCGGTGAAAACCTGGCAAACAGGCGCCTTGGATAGGTATCATGAGGAAAACCTGGCAATCAGGCGTCATGTTACTTTCTAGCTTCTCGTGCAAATAAAAGCAAGTGATGAAAACCTGGTAAACAGGCGTTACTTGTGGCAAACCGCATTCTCCATCTTTGGGGAATCCAATCACCTTGAGCCCATTCTCCCTCTATTTTCCCCATTCGACCCATATCCATCCCACAATAAACACTTGACAGTTACCTATCGTGGCTTGATACTCACCTTGTGGCCTTGTCGACCAAGGTTTTGTCCCATACCGTCTCCTCAATGTAAGCCTAGTGTAGTGTCTCTCGTCGGTGTCTATGGTCCGAATCTGTGAACTACGTCGCCTCTGCGCCGTCACGTAGGCAAGGCCATTATTCTAATGCGCCCCCAAGGCTTCCATCTCTCCCAAGGTCCCATTCGTCTCCCTTTCTTGTCTTCATCCTTGTCGTCTTTCTTCTAGTCCATCCATGGTCCATTAGGGTTTCCCCCGAACTACGTTGCCTCTGCGTCGTCACGTAGGCAAGGCCATTTAGCAATGAGCCCCCGAGGCACTAGGTCAGTCCCTTAGGGTCTGTCTCCCCAATAAGGATTGTGCAATCTTCTCACCAAACAAGCAAATGCAAGCAGAACCCGTGCTTCGAGTAGAAATCTTGACTCTGAGCATCTTAACCTATCCAATGCAAAGCAAATACCCAAGGTCTTCTAAATGATTTTATGCAAATTAAGGCAAGAACTAAACACATATCAATGCACATATGCTTTATAGATCGGAAACATGGTTAACAATTCGAGTCCTAATTTTTGCTATCATACTTTTCCTATGCTACTCAAGGATGCCAAAGCTAGAGATGCTATGATGGGGGCATGATTATTTTCTTTGTTTTCTATTTGGGGATTAAACTTTAGTAATGTGAAGCCTTGTCTTAGGACGTGATCGGCAAAAGATCATCGAGGACTAAAAGGTCTAACATGAACAGGGGCAATCCTTGCTTGTTGAAACGCAAGAGGTACTCAGGTCATCTAGATTCAATTTTGACTAGATGCTTGTATTAACTTGCTAAATCACAATCCATGTAAGCGATACTCAGGTCATCTCGGTTCAATTATACCTAGATGCCTGTATTCACTTACAACATTTCAGAAAAGTACCACAAAAAAAAAAAATGCCCAATGATGAAATAAAGCACTCCAATAGCAAAAGCATCCATCCTATATCCATTTATACATCCATACCATACCCCATGCAATAAAGATCCAACAATGCAGAGTATCAATACAAATAAAAGCTTGTGAATCTTTCTATCGAGTCTTTCTTCTATCAATCAGATTTCTATCTATCATCATATCTTTCATCCTTGTCCAGTCAATCTAAGCAATTATCCAAATGCAAGGTCCATCCTTAATCCATACCAATCAAGTCAAGTCAATCTTGCACAAATGATCCACTCACAATCAGTGGTCTTGATCCTTGTCTGGTCGTAAACCAACTCGATCAGTTAATCAATCAATTGTCTTATACAGGATGTGCATTGTCGAAATCAGACCAATACACGCGTCTTACACGACATGCTTCATTTCCTGGAACCAGACACTATCCTTCATGTTGCTCTAGGGATCCATCGTTCCCCACCATGACAACACGCCTGTCGTGTTGGTCTAGGGATATATCGTTCCCTGCCATGACAACACTGTCGTATATCGTTATCAGTATATCATTGGTTTACTGCTTGACAGGGGCAATACCTTGTTTGTTCTTGTGTCATTTGTGCATACTTGCTTCCTTGCTTGTGTGTGTCATCATTCCATCTTGCATCGCGTATCATTCGGCTCTTTCTTCACCCGATTTCTTCATTCTAACCTAGCTTCCCTTCCTCTTCGTGAGATTGTCTGTCTCACACCTTCTGCCTCCTTCCCGTCCAATCTCCTGAGGGGGCATCCTGTCGTTAAACTTGTACCAAGGGCAAACTGGGGCATATATCACTGTCAGGCTATTTATTCTTTGAAGCAACGCTGTAAACTGCATTGCATCAAAGAGGGGCAAAATGCATACGCCTAAAAATGACACGAATCATCCTAAATAAATATTCCAAATATTTATTCCATTCTTCTATTAATTAAATAAATATTCTAAATTTATTTAATCGATTCACTGTTCCATAATTAAATAAATTCTATTTATTTAATTAAAATTCTTCTAAATGTCCTACACAATTAAATAATCATAAATTATTTAATTAATCTAAATTCCTCTATCCTAAGTTCTAAATTTAAAAATCCACCTCACCTTTACACCTCACCTTTTCCACCTCACCTTGTCCACCTCATCAGGTTGCACATGTAATTAAATATATTTAATATTTAATTACCTATTTTTCTCTCACCCACATGGCCTATTTCTTCTCAAATCAGAAGTTAGTTAACTAATCAATCAAATCTGTTAACTGATTAATCATTTGAGTTCACTGGTCAATCTATTCTGTTGACTCCTCAATCAACCCAGTTCACTGGTCAATCAATTCAGTCAGTTCCACAATCCACTCTTCTAACTGATCAATCAAGTCTGTTAACTGTTCAGTCAATGGAGTTAACTCTCTAATCAATTTTGTCACATCCCCTCTTTCATGATGGAGCTGGGACACTTGTCACATTTCTATTGGTTGCACATTCCTCAACCATCCTCAGCCGTTGATCTTCATATCTCCTCTCAACCGTTGATTCCTATTCTTCCAAGTCTATAAATGAAGCTTCATCCCTTCATTCTAATCATCCAGGCTTTTGACATCGTTACTCTATAGAAATATCACCAGCGTGCCTTTGGCACCCACTTGTCATCTACAAGCTTGAGATCACCATTGTTGCATTGGAGCTCACCTTCATTGCAGATCACACCATAGCCGTTCACCATCGACTTCCTCAAACAGCTTTAAAAGATTGCACTCTCTGAGGGCTCATCTCATCTGCGAAAGGACGATTCGTGATAGGCGAACAACAGAAGTTTCGAAACGGAAGAGGTTTGTTGTGTTTGTTCATTGCTTTGTTTACTTGAATCTTCTTTGTTTCACTATTCTGTTGATGTTTGGGTCAACTATTATTCATTTGATTGATCACCATTTTACCCTCACAAAATGTTCTTTTATTGAGTTAGAAAACTCATTACATTACAGAAGCTCAAATACAATTAGAGGAATCAATCCTCCATAGGCTGCAACACATTACAACTACCTATCATTAGGCTCTGGAATCTTCTGCCCTCTGTAACCCTAAATCAGCTAGAGTTTTTATTTTCCCACCTATTCTTGACTCTACACTTTCCCCCTTAACTCTACCCCCCAAAGGATTCCCAAAAATGGTCATAAATAGCTCTTTTTGGTAGCCACCAACCAAATTTCAAAATTTGCATCTCCCTCCAAAAATAGGTCAACTTCTGGGAGCCATAACTTTTGATCCGGGTGTCCAATTGATGTTGTTTGAAGTGTTTGAAAGATTGTGGAGTGTTGTACGTGCTAAGAACCCACTTTTCCTATTCTAGCTATTTTTGAGCCTGTACAGGGTCATTTAGTCCCTCAAACCTGAATTTGAATAATTTTTAGGCATTTTTTGGGAAATAGAAACTTTATTATCTTTCAGCTCATAAACAATCTTTGCGTGATTCCTTCACCAAAGGTATTATTTTTTAGTTATGAATCTTCCTATAAATTTTTGCTTCAATCCATGCCTAAATGCAAACTTTCCTAAAATGGCATTTTTCTGTTTTTAACAGTTTGGAAAAACTGAAAGTTCTACATCATTAGTCAAGCAATTATGGAACTAAAAATACTACTTTTGAAAATAAATGAAAACATATTCAATGATTTTGATACACAATCTTTTTTTGGGTTATGCAAGATTTCTCTTACACCTCTAGATGCTCTTGCATCATTTGTTTTGTTTGGCGTATACCTCCTTTTCAATGTAAGGTATCTCTGTGATGCATGCGAGGTTGTATACTTTGAGAAAACTTCCTTTTCACTATAAGGAATCCATAGAAGAAAGTGCGGTTACATTTTGAAAGCCCTTCTATAGAAGGTGGGATTATGTCTTCCATTGAGTGGTTGCACATCCTTTTAAGAAAGTCCTCTGTGGAGATGGGGTTGGATCTTGAGTTACTCACCCTTAAGCATGTATTTGGTAGTTGTGGTAGTGTAGCTCAACCATCAGGTGTGTTTAGCATGTCTTAGATAGTGGAGCGTAGTGATGAGCTCCTCCCTATCTCCTGTGTTTGTTGTGTATAAGACACATAATGTGTTGATGACATACTCTATGATGCTCATGTATGAACTGTATGTATTCAATGTATTTTTTGTGTCTTCCTTGTGTGTCTTACATTTTTTTACGTGGTATAAAGGCATGTAGAGATGAAATCCCTCCATGCCATGTGTTTTGTATGTTTTTGCATGGTCTAAAGGTGCGTAGTGATGAGCTCCCTCCACACTGTGTTAGGACTATATTTATATAATTGTTTACTAATGTTGACTTTGTGTCTTGCGTGACTGTATTCATGTCTTCTTCATGTATTGCATGCTTCACTGTCTTCTCCGTGTATTGTGTGCTTCCTTACTATATTCATTGTACCTTATGTGACTATCAAGTGTTATCTCATGTTTTCCTAGGCTTGGGGCTAGAAATAGTCCTTCAATCTTAGGGTGTGTCTTTGCTCTTGTATTTGATGTTCTTTGAATGCACTTTAATGCATTTACTAGTCATAAGATCATACACACATTAAAGTGGGGGCTAAATGTTATGGAGTAAAAAGTAAGCATATGCCTTTTACCTCCTTGTTTAGCTCCTAGGTCCCTGTAAGTACATTATGCATTATAATTGATCATCCTAAAGATATTGCCTAGCACCAATGTGAATTCGGGACCTTGGGCCCTTCCTTAATCTCATTCCAGACTAAAAAGGGGTCCTAAACTTGGGCACCAACCGCCCAAGTCCTTCCTGATCGATTAGGCCAATTAATGTTATGTCAGCATAGGACCTTTAAAAGGGTTCCTCTTTGTTGGCTCTTATGATTTAGTTTCATGAATGTTAGCGGGAAAGCATATATAAGTGTGTTTTTGAATTCATTATGAACCTAGATGGATATTTTGAACTTATGATATTGGAAAAAATAGTATTCAAGAAATTCATGGTGTTATTAGAGCAAATTTGTGTCTGTATTGTGTGTGTTGTAGGTTTTGAATCATCATCCATCTCCTTATGAGTTGAAGGATCTTCATTCTCCTAAGGGCTTCACCTTTGAGGTGATATCATTGTTATTTGAATCGATCTATCATCATTTGGTTTAGCCTCTACCCTGCTAGGGCACATTCTCTTATCTATCAACAGTGTTGGAAGGCTTGAATTCCATTTTGAGGTTTGGCTGAGGCAAATCCCTAAACACCATAACCCCCAAAACCCTCTCTTGTCGTCTTGTGTTCAAGTTACAGGTACAAGATTCAAAGAAAGTAAAGTTGCAAGAAGACTATGCAGGAATCTAGGTTTTGATATTCGAAAGAAGTTATGGAATATTCCTCTGAAAAGACTTGGGCAGTTGGCGCCCTAGTCTTCTAGGCATTTTTGACTCTAGTTCTAGTATATGAGCATTAGTTACAACATTTTCTCAATTTTGACTATCGGTAGACTCTCAATTTGAGGACTTGGGTGGTTCCTATTTCATCCTCCAGCATTTCATCTTCTAGGATACAGGTTTTGATATCTCTCTGATCATCTTTTTACATTCAGATTCTGAGTTTTAGTTGTTTGCTGTCTGTTACAGGATGATTATCTTAGAACTAGGGTTTTATACATACTTGACCTAAGGTTTGATAAAAGGCTTGGTCAAATCTAATCTTTCCATAACAAACAAGAGCACAAGATCTGTAGCTAAGTCCACCTCCCTTTGGTTGTGATTTGGCTCGGTCTTATCCTTAAATGTTATTATGGAAGAGGGTTTGAACTAGTTTGCATGTTAGACTTCATCATTCCCCTTTTTCATACATAACATTTACATTATGAATGAAAACTTCAACTAACAAATGTTCAAGATAATGCAAATTGCATTGAAAATCTAAATAAAAAGCATAATAAAGAATATAAAACTTATTTTAACATACTAAACAAATTAACACATTATGTTTTAATGAGGAAAAATTACGTATTCAAATTAAAATACACAATCTTAAGATAAATTATAATAGCTAATGATAGTATTAATGATAAAATGACAAAAGATAAGCAATAATAAATTCCTAAAAATAAATTTGCTACTCAAATGTCACATAAAAGGAGAGATTTAAGCATAAAAATGATGCAAATGCATAGCATTAATGGGATCTTTTAGAGGCTTACCATCCATCATGGAGAGAACATATGTGCTAGATCCATATGTACCATGGTGACAATGTAAGGGCCCAACCACTTCAGACTAAACTTTCCTTTAGCACTACGAGGGATGTTTACATTACATTGATTTTCATACTAAACCAAGTCACATATTTCAAATGACCAATGTAGAACTCTCTAATTATAGCTATGATTTAGAGTCTTTTGATATACTAGAAGATGTTCAAGATCATTGATATGTTATTCATCAAGAATTTCAAATTGTAGAAGTTGTTAATTGTGATAAGTGTTGTCAGCAATAAAGCCTTGGAGGGAAACTCGCAAAGAAAGAATTTCCAACTCTAAAGGCATGATGGCATCAACACAATAGATGAGATTGTATGGAGAAGTTCTTGTACCTATATGAATTCTCATGTGATAGGCCCATAATGCATTAGGAAAGTTGAGTATGCCAATATAATTACAGTGTTTATTAATGGTTTTACGAAGAATCTGCTTGATTATCTTATTGGAAGCTTCTGCTTGGCCATTAGACGATAGATAATATGGCATAGAGAAGTGTTGTTGAATGTGAAATTTCTTAGGGAATTACTTCATGTCCTTATTCTTAAATGATCTACCATTATCATAAATAAAAGCAAATGGAAGTCCAAAGTGAGAAATGATATTGTCAAGAAGAAAAATGACAGATAACTTTAGAAATCGTTGTTTCAAGTGGGACAACTTCAATCCATTTCATGAAGTAATCTGTGGTAGTCATGATAAATGTGTGACCTTTAGAAGAAGGAAGATAATTTTTTCTAGTGAGATCCAAACCTTATATTGAAAATTGCAAAGGTTATACCTAGGCATTAAGTTCTTGTGCAGGAGATGAAGTCAAACTACTATGTTGTTAACACTGAGGGAACTTTTTAACAAAAGAAAATGAATCTTGCTCCATGCTTTTCCAATAGTAACCTATTTGGAGTAGTTTTTGAATGAAGTCACTTCTACAAAAATGTCCCTTGAGGCTATTAAGTGGGCCTCTTCGAGAGCAATGGAAATTTGAGCCTTAGTTAAATAGAAAAGGAAGCCATTCTAACCTTAACAATAGAGGACATTAGAAAGAATGATAAACCACTCCATGAGCTTACAAATTCAATTTTGAGAAATTCTTGAGGAAGCATTCAGTAATGTAATATCACACAAATAATTGAATATATAGGAGTATCATTCTTTAGAATCAATACTATAACAAAAGAGAGTGTCAGAAGATGAATTATCAAGAATGGAAGGTACAGATATAGTGTGAATTATAAAATGATAGTCATTGGATGAGTTGTCAAAGGGTACAAGAGAGATAGTTCTCACCATTTCATCCATGTGACAATTGTCTTTATGTGAAATAGTATCGATAGTAAAAGAAGAGAATTTATTAAACAGTGATAAAGCTAAATCTTGATACTAAGATAACTTATCATGCTTAGCCTGATAAGATCCAATGACTTGTATTATCAACTATGAATCACCATAAACATGAATGAATTTTATATTAAAAGATAACGTAGCACATAAGCCAATAATAAGGGCTTCATACTTAGTGATATTATTTGTGCATAGAAAATTTTGATGGAAGGAAAGAGGAATCATCTCGCCATAAGGAGGAACATGTATTACACTAGCTCCAAAGCTGGTTCTACACCTAGATCGATCAAAGAATAATTCCCGTGGATGGTCATCATCCAAAATTAGGATATGATCATTGAGGAAAGAATCTTGATTAGGGATAGAAAAAGGAGAAGGAGCTTTAGACAAATGTTCTACTAATTCTTATCCTTTTATTGCCTTTTGAGAGATAAACTTAAGGTCAAACTTGGTGTTATGTCATAAAATGTCCCCTATGACTTTTTACCTCTTATGTTTAGCTCCTATGTCCATTAGATTTAATCATGCATGTTAAAAATGAATCCCAGAGCAAAATCCCCCGAAACCCATGTCAAATGGGGCTTAGGGTCCACTCTTAATCTTAATCAAGTCCCAAAATAGGCCCTTGAACTTGGGCACCTACGCCCTAGTCTAGACCTATTTTGTTAGGACCTAAATTTTAAATGTCAGTAAAGTGACCATTAAAAGGTTTCCCTTTGTCAGCCTATTCAATTTGAATTACAAATGTTTAGCGGGAATGCATATATAAACATGTTTAGGACTTCATTTTACTCCTAGTTGATTAACACAAACTTATGATCATCAATAAAAGAGCATTCAAGGCATTTATTATGTTGCAGAGTAGTATTGTGTTGTGTTTGTATGTGTTTGTTGTAGATTTGGCACCATCAACTCATTTCCTCATGATGTGAAGGCATTTCATCTCTTTGAGGGTGTGCACCAACTAAGGTGATATCTACTTTGTGTTTTAATCAATCAATCTTATCATTTACTTTTTCCTTTGTCCACCAAGTACACGTACTCTATCTAATAATGGTGTTGGAAGGCTTGAATGCTATTCTAGGGCTTGACTGAGGCAAGCTCCTAAACACCACAACCCTCAACCCCTCTCTTGTGATTGCAGGTTATAGGTACAAAATCTTGTAGAGAGGAGTTGCAAGAGATCAGTGTAGAGCATAAAGATTCATAATCTGAAGGAAAGAGTAAAAAATATCCCTAATTTGACACAGGCGCCCACCCCAGTGTCCTCTAGTTTTGTATCATCAGGAATCTTGGAGCAGCTTACAGTCTGAAACAGATCTTGGTTCCAAGCCCTGAGAAAAGGTTGCCTATCAAACATAGGCACCCACCCCTATGTCCCCAAAGTTTTCACCTTCTAGGATCTAAATCATGGTATGTTTCTAATCTACATTTAGTGCCTTCCTATGCAAGCATTTGTCATGTTTCATCTTTTTGTTTACAATTTCATATAATTAGGGTTTAAGCATAATCAGATCAGGGTTTAACAAATTAATCAACAATTCCAAATTTCCTTATCATTTCAAGTGACACTAAACCTATAGCTGAGTCCTCTTACAAAACTTGTGACTTGACTTAGTTTAATGTCCTTGAATGTTATATGTGAAAGAAGGATTTAATCACACTATCAAACATTATCATCATTCCCCCTTTTTCATACATAACATTTTGGTGAACCTATTGTTTTGATAAATTTTTCACCTTGTTGAGTTTTATAAATCAGATTTGCATTCATGCATTTCATATTCATCATCATACATTTAAAAATCTTGCATAAAAATTGAAATTTTTTTAAAAAATAGGCATTTTTGGCTTGCATTAAGACATAGTTTGCACTATTTTTCTTCCATATCATTTAAAACATTTAAATTTATGATATTTACATCATATTTAAGATAATTTACATAATTTCATATTTTCATGATCATTTACCTTGCATTTTCATACCTCATTTGCTAGGGTTTTGCTTAAAATTTTACATTTTTCATATAACCTAGTAATTTCAAAAGCTAGGGTTTGTAATTAAAATCTTGTTTTAGATTTTATTACTCATTTTAACACTCTTTAAAATATTATTTTGGTATGTAGTGTTTAATCATTGTGTGTCATTGCATTTAAATTTCAAAATTTGCATTTACACATTGTGTATTTCAACAAAAACAAGCATATTCATTCATCCTATCTTAATTTTGACTGTACATTCAGCATTGTAGCATTTTGGCATTATTTTCAAATCTTATCTGAGTTATTTTACATATTAAATCAGATTATATATCATCCATCTATCATTGTGTATAATTTTATAACATTTTTGTGCATTTACATGGAAAAAAGTGAAACAAATTGAGCATTTTTAGTGCATAAGAAAGCATAGTTTTGCTTTGTTTCATTGTATTACTCATAAATATCTTTCATTTCAGATATTTAATTCATTTAAAGCATACATTCATCTATCATTTGAAAATTTAGCATCATTTAATGCTCTAGATTGAAAATTGGCATAATTGTTAAATTACACATTGTGTATTTCAACAAGTATATCTCGCTCCTTTGGTTTGTTCTATTAGGTTATGCATTGAGTGTTGTATACTTTTGCATGAGTTGTATAACCCTCTACCCTAATATAAACATACCTTTAAGGAAAAGTCTTAGATTCATGGGTTCTAGTGCTTTCGATAGCAACGGTGTACCAACATCAGAAAATCCATTGAACACCTGCTTTACAAAATGAGAAACACAAACTTTGCAAGATATCATACCTCCTATAGTTAAAATGGAAGAACAAACATTTCATGACTTTGAACATCCTATTGATATAATAACACATGTACCTGATGAACAAATAAGAAAACTTGATAAAGAGCTACCAGATTTTTAAGCATTTGTTGAAAAAGAAAGGACATCGGAAGAAGCTATGCCTATTGTTCATAATCTAAGAGAGTTGTTAAAATAAGGACAATATGGTGTTAACATGATCTATGGTTTAGCGCATATATTAAATCATAATGTTATGCATGTGATTGAATGTCAGAATGCTATTAACAATATGTCATCACTGATTCATACACATGTATCAGCACCTATACCAACTACCTAAATGTCTACTTTTATATCATCAATCCTTACTACTAATGCACAAGCTTGTGGTAATGCTACCACTAGTATTGGAGTATCTAATGAAATTAATTCACAAAATTACAAGGTTGTGGGATTCAATTATCAAAATCTGGCACCTAGGGTGACTTCTTATATGAATAATCACCCTCAACCACCTCTTCATTCCACCTATTCTCAACCACCTTTCACTTATAATTGTTCTCAACCACATTTCACCTACAATTGTTCTCAACCTCCTTCAATTACCACTCACAACCAATCATCTCAAAATTTCATGACCACAACTTCTAATTCTTCTCAACAACAAACTATATCTCCCAATGATGCCCTCTTAAATCAACTTTTACAAAGCATGACTTCTTTACAATAGAAGGTGACAAATTGACTACTTCTTCCCAACCTACTTTACCAACATATCATGCTCGTAATCCTCTATCTTATGCAATCCTAAGAACTCCTATGCTAGAAAAATTTGAGACTCCCCTCTTTGAAAAGTATGGTAAAGGTGATCCTAATACTCATGTGGCCGCATTCACGGTGATGTGTAGTGATTTCTTCTTTGAAGAGGACTTGTTAGTGAAACTTTTCCCATGATCTCTCAAAGATACTTCTTTGGAATGGTTTTGCTC
This sequence comes from Cunninghamia lanceolata, assembly GCA_027924645.1. Classification (NCBI taxonomy): domain Eukaryota; kingdom Viridiplantae; phylum Streptophyta; class Pinopsida; order Cupressales; family Cupressaceae; genus Cunninghamia; species Cunninghamia lanceolata. Next base: position 787,516 of record BSBN01000144.1, on the reverse strand, counting down.
ATTACCTCTGAATTCAATAAACTTTTTCTCACAATTAGTTGATCAATTCTTACAACACTTCCAAGCAAACATTGAACCTTCGGTCTCTTTGATTGAATTGGTTCATTGTAAACAAGGTTCAAAAGAGAAGTTAACAAAATTTATCAGTCGATATCAAGGTCTCATCTCACAAATACAATACCTGATTAAAGATGAAGATCTTCATAAAGTATTCATTATGAACTTGCAACCTAACATTTGTGATAAAATCCTCTTGATGAAGTATAGATCTTTTCAACATTTATGCACAACCCTTCATAATTACCAGCTTTCATTTAGTCAGTATAAAAATCAAAACTCATTGGCTTAGGTTTGTCAATCCATGGCTAGATCTTCACAAAACAACTTTAAGAGAAATAACAAGAGTTTCATCAAGATCAATGGACAAAATTCAAATAATTTTTAATCACAAGTGTCTGCTATTAGTAATCCTAAATGGGTACCCTTTCAATTCAAACAACAATATGAACAGTTAACTCCATTATCTGAATCTCTTCAATCAATCATGAATCAAGCAGTAAGCAACAATCTTCTGAAGCTTCCTCTTGTGAAACCACTTGATAGTAATAGGATACAAGGACCTAATTTTGATGCTAATGCTTTATGTTAGTATCATCAATCAACAAGACATGACACTGAATGATGTATGCATCTAAAACATGAAATTCAAGACCTCATTGATTCTAATATAATATAGGTAACCAGAGTGAATGATAATGGAAATAAGTTGGTTGCCCCTCCAAATTAAAATTTGCAGATATTTACAAATCCATTTCCTAGGCATAGCAAGAACAATATGGTAGAACAAAACACAATTGAGCAAGAAGATGAAATAGTTAGCATGATAGAAATGGATAAGGAGAAAATTGAAGACTCACCTCATCCATGAGGAAAAGGTATCTATACTGAGGTTCCTCCACCGTTATCCCTTCAAGTATCAGGAGTCAACCAAAATGCACCGGATATGCAAATTGAACAACCACAACAAGATATTATGATACAAGAAAAGGTTGCCATGATGGAAAGTATTCCATTCCACCACGAAAGGTTTATTGATCGAAATAAGAAAGAAAAAGATTAGAAAAGAACAAGGTGGCTATCATCAGTGGGAAACAACACTGTTTCCCCTCCTCACAAGCAACAAAAGATTTTAAATATACAGGGATTTGAGAAACAAGCACCACATGACCATTTAGGAAATAAGAATCAATCAGGTACGAAGTACTCACACTTTTTACAAAACTTGATGGAGCACCTTTCTAAGATGCTCACAAGTTCAAACTCCTCTTAGATAAAATGCAAATATATGTATATATATATATATATATATATATATATATATATATATATATATATATATATATATATATATAAGAATTGTGTGTCTCTTTAGCAAGTAAGAAAAAATGGACATAGTCCATACATGACGATGGGGTTGATATACATATATCCGATGCTTGACTAGTAGAATCACTCCATGTGACATATCATCTTATGGCATTTCTCGTAACTAACATTTTAGAATCCACTCAATCTTCTCTTGCACACTTTGATTGGTATCTCACCTTGTTGTTACACTCGGTTCTAAGGTACCTACAGTATAGCCCAACAGTTATACTTGGCTCCAAACCCATGAGTATAGCTTTGGTCCTTGATGTGATTGTTTTCATGTATAGCTTTATTATGTGATATGGTTGTTATCTTAGAGTAAGATTTTCTAACCATATTGTTGTTTATCTTAGCATATCTTATCATATCTTATCAATGTGTTTGTGGGAACATTCGACGATCATAAGCACATATCACCTTGGGGGCATGCACTTTGGAAAAGCTCTTGTTTCCTTGTGTGTCTTCTCTCTACCTTAATGTGCTTGATATCAGTACATGACATCAACCACCTTAAGGTGGGGGCATATATAATGATACTAATGAAGTGTGTTTGTAAGCCCTCTCTGCGAGGTGGGATGTTGTATCTTCAGTGTGAGTGCACATCCTTATATCAATTGCAAGTAAAAAGCCCTCTCCATGAGGTAAGATAATGCATCTCTTGAGCTGGTACACATCCTTTTATACAAAGTCCTCATCGGGATGCAGGGTTGGATCTTGAGCTATCCTCCCTTAAGTATGTTTTTGGTAGTTGTTGTGGCATAAGCCCAACCATCAGGTGTGTGTACAACGTGTTTTAGATGGTGGGACTTAGCAATAAGCTCTTTCCATTGCTCATGTTTGCCATGTTTAAGACGTATAGTATGTCTATGGCATGCTATATGGTGCTCATGTATTCCATGTGTTTTCCCCAGTGTGTGGTTTCAAGGGTGTAGCAATGAGCTCCTCCCACACTTGGGTTTTGTTTGGTGTGTTTTCCCTCGTGTGTGGTTTTAAGGGTGTAGCGATGAGCTCCTCCCACACTCGGGTTTTGTTTGGCATGTTTTCCCTATGTGTGGTTTCAAGGGTATAGCGATGAGCTCCTCCCACACTTGAGTTTTGTATGGCGTGTTTTCCCCCAGGTGTAGTTTCAAGGGTGTAGCGATGAGCTCCTACATTTTGGGTTTTGTTTTATGTGCTTTTTAGGATTCATTTTATATATGAAAATGCTATATCAATGTATTCATCATGTTTTGTATGACTTCTCTCAATGTATTCATTATGTCTTGCATGTCTTCAATACTATCTTCTCCATGTCTTGCATGCTTCCTATTGTCTTCATTGTGTTTTGCATGTCTACGATGTATCTTCTAGTGCATACCTGAGACTGGGGGCTAGATATAGTTCCTCAATCTTTGTGTATGACTTAGTTTCAAGTGCTTGGCATGTTTGATGTGTTTTCAACCATACTTTAATGCATGTATGGGTCATAAGATCATACATACATTAAAGTGGAGGCTAAATTTTGTCATAAAATGTCCCCTAGGACTTTTACCTCTTATGTTTAGCTCCTAGGTCCCTTAGATTTAATCATGCATGTTAAAATGAATCTCAGAGAAAAATCCCCTGAAACCCATGCCAAATGGGGCTTAGGGGCCACTCTTAAGCTTAATCAAGTCCCAAAATAGGCCCCTTGACCTGGACGCTCGCACCCTAGTCCAGACCTATTTTGTCTGGACCCAAATTTTAAATGTCGGCAAAGTGACCGTTAAAAGGTTTCCCTTTATCAACCTATTCAATTTGAATTATGAATGTTTAGCAGGAATGCATATATAAACATGTTTAGGACTTCATTTTACTCCTAGTTGATTAAGGCAAACTTATGATCATCAAGCAAAGAGCATTCAAGGCAGTCATTACGTTGTAGAGCAGTATTGTGTTGTGTTTGTATATATTTGTTGTAGATTTAGCTCCATCAACTCATTTCCTCATGATGTGAAGGCAATTCATCTCCATGAGACTGTACACCTACTAAGGTGATATCTATTATGTGTTTTCATCAATCAATCTTATCATTTTCTTTTGCCTCTATCCACCAAGGACACACACTCTATTTAATAATTGTATTGGAAGGCTTGAATGCCATTCTAGGGCTTGACCGAGGCAAGCTCCTAAACACATCCCCCAACCCCTCTCTTCTTATTGTAGGTGATAAAATCCAAACATATAATAATGGAAATAATATAATTCTAAAGATAGATCTCACACAACAAAAGAGATGTTTATGGGCCAATATGCCCTAATATCTAATATATGCGGAAATAGAATAAAACCTTGAGGTAGAGTAACACCATACAACACTCCTTATGGAAGAAGCCACTCCATAATATATCTCAAAGAGATCTCCAATACAATATCATACTCTACACATACCTTACAATGATATTCACCTCCTATATATATACCACCTCCCAATAACATAATGGAAGGGTAATAATTGTCATGCCTGTATCAGGCCCACCTGTATGTCAACCATACAAGTGGGTAAAAAATGTGGAAACATTTTTTTTCTAAAGGAATAGAGTTAAACATGAAATGAACTAGTTGGTTTACCTATCCACCACTTAAGTATCACGATTAAGGTCAGGTTTTAAAGCAATGTTAATTTCTTTAGTTTGTATTTATCCTAATAGTCCATTGTGACAAGTTAAGACCATGAAGATATGTAAGTAGATTATACAACTTAGTCTATAAGATTTTCATAATAAAATCTTCGACTAAGCTAACTAACTTAAAGAATTCAATATTGCACTATTACATAAATTACCCATAACTAAATATTTTTATTTTCTAATAAAATATTATAACATTAGAACACATAAAAATAATAATACTTCAACACATGATAATATTCACTTCCTTTAAATTAATTAAAAATACTTAATTTATTATTTAATAATAAGTTATAACTATCAAATTTGATAATGCCAAAATATTTAATATAATCTAATTCTTTTAACCTCAATTCTTGACTAAAAATCATATTTGAAAACTAATTTTCTTTGAGAATGGCAATGTAACAAAATCCTTTTCCTGTGATTCCTTGCCATCGTGAACCTTCTTCTGTAAGTTGTAGCTTTCGGGGCCTGCGTTATTGCAATAACTATTCCTTGGCTGATTGCACCCCAATCAGATCGCTCAGAATCTAAGCCATCCAACCCTAGGCTAATGTAGCTTACCCAGCTTATTCCTTCAAAACAATCTTATGGGATTCCTTCCAAGCAGAAATAGTGGATGGTTGAGAATATGATGGGATTCGCGGTCCACCTGATTGCACCCCAATGGGTCCTGCCTGAGGCAGCTGTATAATGATTATGGCCCTTTGGGGCCTGATTCTAGGATGATTCCAACTCTAGAGCAGAGGCGTGATTCCACCCGAATCTCCTGCCCTTTATAGAAGAAATGCTCCCCGAAAGTATCCCCTTAAAATAGCTAATCTTCCTCTATGTGGTCAAAATTGTACATTAAAAAAATAACTAAATCTTTCAAATAAAGCAATAAAATATTAGAGTTTACATTATGTCCTTAAAACAATTAAACATTCTTTTTTACAAATAACAAAAGAACAATTGTCTTTTTTTAATAATAGAAAAAAGCTTGTTTTTACTAAATAACATTTATTGTTATCTTTTAATATTGAAAGAATAAAACTAATTTTAATTTATAAATTAACAACTTACTAAAATATTTCATTTAAATAAAATAATAAATTAAATCCTTCGAAAATATGAAGTTAAATAGTCGAATTAAATAAATAATTTAAAATCGGCTAATTTCTATCTTTAGTATAACATCTAGTAATTAAAAACTTTATCTTATTTAGAAAAGTAATAAATATCCTTAAAACTAATTTCTAAAACAATTTCTTTCTTTTATTTAACTAAAACTTAAATGCTTTCTTTCTAAATTCATAGAATAATGTTAATTCTTTCTTTACCTAAATCCATTCTTTTTTAAATAGGAACTTGTCTTCTTTATTATAATATATCTAACTTTCTTTATATAAAGGATAGAATACAACTAATATAATTACTTTTTTTTTTAAATAATAAAATAAATCTATTCCTCTTATGTTTAAAATAATAAAACAAAGCTACTAAATTATATTTTATTTTCTAAACCCTTAATTCTTTTCTTACTTTTTATTTCCATAAAAAAAACAAATGTTTTCTTTTATATTTATAGAATAAAGCTAACTTAATTCCTTTCTAAATAATTTAATAAAACAACTCTATATTGCCTTTTTGTTTCTTTTTCTAATTTTTTTTTCTATTTTAACAATAAAATAGATCTAATTTGTTTCCAATATATTAAATCCATTAACTTCCAAATTATAGTACTTAATTATAATTTTTTTATAATTTAAATGAAATAATATTAATAAAATTTTCCAAAACTTTCTAATTAAAATTAAACAAATCATAAACAGTCTTTCCCTTTTAACCTCAATAAAGCATATTTGATTTCTTTCCTAAATAAATTAATAAAACATCTATAATTGCTTTTCAAAATAAACTACACATTAAACTTACTTTTTTTTAAACAAAATAACTAATAATATCTAAATCCTTTCCTATAATTCGAATGCTTTTATTTTTCCAACCAAGGAATAAAACAATAAATAAAATATTCCTTCCTTTTCTTGAAATAAGTCCTACTATTTCTTTTATAAGCATTAAAGCAATAAAATAACTTTAATTTTCTTTTTCATTTTAAAACAATGAAATAAATATAACATTCTTTAAATATCACTGATTTTTCTATGATTGAAATAACTAAAACAAAATTATTAAAAATTATAGTTTATCCTACTATCCTTATTATAATTTCAGTATAGCCGCTAAGGATTTATGAATCCTTCCATTTGGTTTTCTGTATGTGGTTATTGTGCTGCAACTAAGTATAAGAATACACATAAAATATATAAATATACCCATATTTTTCAGTCAACCCAGTAAACTTATAAAATATAAAGAGAATGAGTTTAAATTTATAGATATAATTTAAAAAATATATATTTTTAGATTTGTTAATACATATAAATCAATCAAACTATTTTATTTTCTTTACAAGTATCAAATTTTCAACATTACAAAATAGACCTTCTATTTCATAGTCATGATTATTACAAATTGATTTTAAATATCAGAAAACAAATTTATGACATAATTCCAATATCACAATATGAGTAAAATAGAAAAATTGTTTCTTTTCTTTTTTCAGATTTAAAGGAAATCATGTTCATAATTCAAATTTCTCAATGTACCCACAAACATAAAATTAACACATCTTCACAAAAGACTCAACATATACATTGAATGGAAGGGATTTCTTCAACTAACATAAAAATTTCTCAAAACTTTTAACACACAACAAAGAGATTCCAATGGGAATCATAACCAAGGCACTTTTGCCAATATTTGCAAAAATAACTTCTTCCAGAAAAACAAGATATTCTTTCCAACTTTCAAGCCTTGACTGAAAACTTTCTTGAAAACCTGCACACATACAATGACCAAAATAGGTGGCCAAGTCCTACTCTCCACCCTACCATAGTGATTGCATAAGCACATCCCACCCCTGAGCAGGAGAACTCCATAAACCGGATTTACACAAACATGCATCAACTTGTAAAAACACAAAATCCAAATAGCAACAAAAACAAGTTTCCCATGGGTAGACTCACAAACAAAGGATCTTTCTTGGATCCAAAATAGGGGGAGAGAGGGGATAATCATCCCTCTCGAGGAAAAACTAAAACATAATCAAGATCACCACATGTCACATATAAACCTCCATACATCATAATTCACGACATATCACATATAAATCTCCATACATCATAAATCACCACATATCACATATAAACCTCCATACATCATAAATCACCACATATCACATATAAACTTCCATGCATCATAAATCACCATCTCTCCATAAAATACACAACACCCATATCTCCACATATCTCCATACTTCCATACACAGCCACAACTAGAAATTTCCATCTCCTCACATACCCCATACTTCCAAAAATACCATCAACAACATACTTATCAAGAAACATCATTTCCATTATCTAAATCATAAAACCAAGTTCCCCAAGAGAGGCTCCACACCTCCCTCTACCCCAACACTAGGGAGGTTCTCATAAAAAATGGAGAGACGCTCCCTTACAACCCAAACCCACAAAAAATTTCAAAACAACAATAAATCCAAAAAAAAACCATTTAAAACCACATTCACAATCAATCACATACTTTTTACCAAAATTGCAAGAAGTATAGAATAATACCTTAGCTCCCCAGTTTAGGGTGAGCCCAAATTTGAAACTAGAATCAAATTTTCCAACCTTTTTTTAATTCTCAAATCCAAAATCTTCAAACCCAAAACTTCTCCAACTCAAGCCAAAAATCCCTTTCTCTTCTCAATTTCCAATCCCAAAATCCAAGCCTAGTAAAAGTGTAAAAACTTTGCCCAAAGATTCCCATAAATAAAACTCAAAGCTTCCAAATAGGAAAGAAAACAAAAAAGAAAGCAACTTTCTTTATTTTTCTCAATAAAACTTTTCATTTTCCAAAATTAAAACAAAGTGATAAAATCCTCTCATAAAAACAAAATATTAAAATATTAATTTTAAAACATTTATCCACATCCCACAAAAGAAATAAATTAAAATGAAATGATTAATTAAAAAGACTTTCTCCTAGAATGCAATTAAATAAAATTAATGAAAATAAATAAAATACCACAACCACACACAAAAATTAAAATAAAAATCAAATAACAATATTACATCACATATTAGTTTTAACCCCTTCCATAGGTTAGGCTAGGCTTAACTGGTCTGACATAGGGTTTATGGAGTCTCCAAGTCCACTTAAGGAGCTTGACCACCCACCTGCACACTTAATTTTCAAACATCAATTTTTTAAAAAAATATAGCCGAAGCAACTTGAAATGCATATCCTTTACCAGGAAGTGATCCATTCAAAAATATTCAGACTTTTAAAGCCGACACGCCTCCTATGGTAAATTTTGATAAATTTTAAGAGATAGAAAATGCCAGAGGTGTCGATGCAATGAGAGCATGGATCACCAATTATATCTCAACCAACCCAAATGCTGATGAAAAAGAAGTAATTAAACAAGCATTGAATTCTATGACCGGAATGGCCAGGGTGGTTTGGGATAGATTAGATGATGAGTTTATTGAAACTCTACTTGATAGTGGCACAGATCAAGTCTGTGCTCAATTAGCAAGAATGTTTGTAGGAAAGCGTGATGTCATGGAACAGCTTTCTTACCAGAAATTCATGAAAGGAAAATGTAAAGATCTGAGAAACTTCAAAGAATATTGTAAAAAACAATATGAGAATTTCTATTTCTCAGGCAAAGAACAAGATCATGAATTTATGTATACTACTTTCCTTAAGAGCTTCAGTGGTCCGATTGGTGCTTATTATCATAGAAAGGTTTTAGAAAATCTGTTGCATGATAAGGCAAATATGAAAGAATTGACCTTTCCACAGATTGTCCAATTTCTTGAACAGATCAACACTGACATATGCAATGAGGTCAGAGATCGGAAAGAGAAAAAGAAGATCCAACCGATCTTATCAGCAGCCGTATGTTACCAGCTGGAAAAGGGTAATGATGACTGTGTTGATTGCAAACCATACAAGAAAAAGTATAAAAGGAAATCTGACAAAAGAAAAGATAAGGATCGCCGAAAGCCAAGAAAAAAGGGATTCTTTCGTAAGAAAGACAAAAGAAGGAAAGATAGCTACAGGCGTAAGCCAGTTTGTTACATCTGTAAAGGTGACCACCTAGCTAACAAGTGTCCGAAGAAAGATAAGAAAAAAGGTAAAGCTAAGGTTCGGGCAGCTAAAAGTGTCGGTGTCACGACAGATGAATTTGATTATATATATGACTATCCATCCGATTCTGAAGACATTGTGATTTCAAGTCCAGAGGATTCAGAATCTGAAGACGAAGAATACTTCTCATCTCGAGAAGATCAGGCGAAAGTAAAGTTGATGAAATCTCAGCCTGAAGTAGAATCAGAAGGAGTTTCAGCAGAATCAGAAGACATTCAATGTATGTGATTTAACTCCATACAAGGCTAATCCAGATGCAGATCAGGATATCCTCCAGGATACAGTTGCTGAAGACATTCCTCCACATGATCCCCCACAGATACAGCAGATTTTGGACACTAGAGTGGTCAAACAGACCAGGAACAAGAAGTACTTGGAGTACCTCGTCTCTTGGAAGGGACAGCCGACTTCTGAAGCAGTATGGATGACTGCAGAACAGATACAGAAACATGATGCCGACCTTGATACTCTCATCTCAAGTGGACTTGAGATTTCTTCTTTTGGGGAGTATGGTGCAGGAGCACCCGCACATGATCAGGATATAGGTCCGCATGATGACATACATGATCAGGATGTAGGATAATTATCAGCATGATGACAGGATAGTCTATTTTTAGTATGTTTGACTTTATCTTGTAATAAGGTCCATTGGACCGATGCTATGTAATAGTTCAGCATAGGAGTATGTGTAGGCAGTTAGAGATCGGGATAAGATAGTCTGAGTTGTCCTCTCTCCCAGCCGCTTGGAAGCTCCCAGCCGCTGGGAAGTGAAGTTGGTAGTACTCGAAGGATTTGTTATATATACCTTCGATCTGTTAGGGTTTAGAGACATTGAGTTCATATTGATAGTTCATATTGATGTTGATAGATGTATTGGTGTTGTGTTGAGTTGAGATTCAGTAGAGCAGTTCAGACATTGTGAAGCTGTATCTAGGACATTGAATTTCAATTGAATAAGATCTCATCTTTTGCATTATCTGGTTGTATCTGTGTTGATTTCTTTTCCGTTTGCAAGTTGATGGGTATGTTCAACCCTTCCACCGGTTGATCCTGCAAATCGGTGGAATGGTCCTGTATCATAGCTTAGGTTGCATTTGTGTTTTTTGTTTATGCATTGCATTGTTCAGGAGATCTGTTAGGAGCATGCTGTGAATCAGCCTAGCATCCTCATGTGCTAGGTCTAGAAGATAAGTTGTTAGATTTTGGTTTGAAGGTGATCCGGCCCGGTCGTCACATGATCTTTGCGAAATAGAGCGGTTAAGAGTGTTTACATGCAGTGGAAGGATACACAGGAGTCTGCATGTGCGTTTCCAGTCGGAACGAGCCGCGTCATCATCTGCGAATCCATCGCCATCAGGATCGGGTCATGAAGTTGTTGAAGTTTGCATGTTGCAAGTGCATCATGATGTTTTGAGTCGGATATATACTCAGTATATATATCGCAGTAAGGATCATCTCTCGGAGAAGCTCATCATCCGCATATCGCTAACGGATGCGGGTGTGAAAGTTAAGTTTTTTTGGCTAAGTGTTGAAGAGTTCATCAGGATGATGTGTGACGTCATCATCATCAGGATATGACGTCATCGTCATCAGGATATTAAGAAATCCCTCAATGCGAGTTTATCCTGTTGTCACTAAGTGGTTAAGTATCGGCGAAGGCAGGAAGTTGTATTAGCATCATCAGGAGGTTTCGAGGAACCGGATGAACAATATCATGATGCTGTTGCTTGTATCGTCGGGCAGTGGAACATCGAAGGCAAGTTGTTGAAGTGCAACGTCATCAGGATATTTGGAGCAACCGGATATTTGGATATCCTGCTGACGAAGGTGATATTGAATATCATGATGATGCCGCTTGTATTTGGCACCCGATGAATAGTGCAACCGGAGGATGTTTGCGCCCGTTGATTATCATGATGATGATGATAGGCGACAGGCGGAGGAGGTAAATAGTAGTCGACAGGAGGATATTTGCGATCATCCGAAATATGATGATGCTGTTGAAATGTGATGATGCTGTTGGTGTCTTTAGGAAATATGATGATGATGTTCAGCCGATAGAGAATTTTATCATGCTGTTTGTATTGTTGGCTACTCCTTCCTGTTAGTTAGCCTCCGTTGCGTCCCACTCTGCATCATAGTGGTATCAGAGCAAAGGTTAGGATCTTTTGGAAAAGATAAGCAGGATGTCAGACGAAGAAGGAACATCTGAGTTTCCAACAAAGATGACCAACGCTGAGTTGGCAGTTCTGGTGAAGAAACAGATTGCAGAAAGTAAGGCCGTGAAGGCTCAGAATCAGGAGTTGAAAGATGAGTTAGCAAAGTTGAGGAGCAGAGTAGGTTCTGGTAGAGAAGATGATAGGGAAGAAGAAGATATCCCTAATTGGAGCGAGAAGGTCGTTCCTGCAGACCAGAGGCCGCTGTTGAACACCCTCAAGGCCATGGAAAGGAGAACCATGGATGTGAAGCTGGATTTGCCAGTATTTACAGGTAAGATGGACCCTGATTCAGTAATGGAATGGATAGATTGTTTGAACAATTTCTTTGTAACAGAGGAGATACCAGAACAGCAGAGAGTGAAGATAGCACAGTCAAAGATGAAAGAAGCTGCCTTGACATGGTGGAACTTTGTTCAGGATGATAGAGTGCAGGAGGGAAAACGTAGAGTTGCCACATGGAAGAAGATGATGGAATTGGTAAAGGAAGCTTATATTCCTTTGGATTACAGTATCCAGTTACACAAGAGGAAGCAGAACCTGAAGCAGAAGGAGCTAGATGTCAGCTCATATACAGAAGAGTTCATGAAACTCTGTATGAAGACCAAGGTGAAAGAAAGTGAAGAGGAAAAGGTAGCCAGATACCTTAATGGATTAAGGTTTAATATTCAGGAAGATCTCAGTCTGCATAACCCAGATACAGTGCAGAAAAGCTTTCAGTTGGCACTGAAAGTGGAAGAAAAGCTGAAGAGAAAACAAGATCAGAACAATAGAGGAAGAGGAAGACAACAAAGAGGTGGAAGAAGTCCTTTCAGAGGCAGAGGACATGGACAGGGATATCAAGGAGAGTCCAGTCAGGACAATAGCAAGGGCAACAATGGTCAGAATCAGAGAGAGAATTTCAGTCAGCAAGGAAACTTCAGAGGTAGAAGACCCTTCAGAGGAAGATCCCAGGGCAGAGGATCCATCAGGTGTTACAACTGTAACAAAGAAGGCCATATAGCCAGCAGATGTCCAGACAAGGCCACAAGCTCAGCAGGAGAAAGGAGGACAAATCTGGTCAATGAACCTGATAATCAAAGTAGGACAAGCTCTAATGATTTTCAGAGTGTGAATGGTCCTGAGAATTATGGATATCCAGAAAGTGGAGAGTCCCTGATGATGAGAAGAACAGTGACTACCATGAAGGTACCTGACAAAGAAGCCCCTCAGAGAAAGTCTCTTTTCAGAACCACTTGCAAAGCAGGAGGTAAGGCTTGTAAAGTTTTGATTGATTCTGGTTCTACTGAGAACTTTGTGTCTGAAGAGATGGTGGTGAAGCTGAAGCTTAGGAGATTGCCTCACCCATCTCCCTATAAAGTCTCATGGCTTACTCAAGGACAGCAGACAACTGTAGAAGAGCAGGCTTGGGTAGAGTTTCAGATTGGTGGATATAAGGATAAGTTGTTGTTTGATATCACCAAGATGGATGCTTGCAACCTTTTGTTTGGTAGACCATGGCAATATGATCTGAAAGCACAGCATGATGGTGTTAAAAACACCTATAAAATCACTAAAGATGGTAAAGAAGTAACGTTATTCCCATTGAAGGAGAAAGAGGAGAAGTCTAAAGGCAAAGAAGTGAAGGTCATGCTGATGGAAGGCAAACAGTTCATGAAAGAAGTAGCAGCAGAAGGTGCAGTTGCATATGCCCTAATCCCATGTCTGAGTGTGAATAAGAAACAACAGCAAGAAGCCAAGAAGGAGAAGAAGCCAAGGTTGATAGACCCAGCTGTCCAAGAGTTATTGGATAAGTACAAAGGTGTTATCTCAGAGGGAATGCCAAGATCCCTACCACCTGTTAGAGATATCAGTCATTGCATAGACTTGATTCCAGGGTCTACACTTCCAAATAAAGTAGCTTATAAGCTTACCCCAGAACAGAATGCAGAAGTAGCCAGGCAGATTGAAGAATTGATGAATTCAGGTCTGATTGGGAAGAGTCTGAGTCCATGTGCAGTACCAGCTGTACTAGCACCTAAGAAGGAAGGCACTTGGAGACTTTGCACAGATACCAGAGCAATCAACAAGATCACAATTAGGTATAGGTTTCCAATCCCCAGAATTGAGGATTTACTTGATTGTTTGGGAAATGCTAAGTACTTTACAAAAATAGACTTGAAGAGTGGATACCATTAGATCAGGATTAGACCAGGTGATGAGTGGAAGACAGCATTCAAAACAAATGAAGGATTGTATGAATGGAAGGTTATGCCTTTTGGTTTGTCTAATGCCCCTAGTACTTTCATGAGGCTGATGAATGAGGTTCTGAAGGAATTCATTGGGAAGTTTGTCATAGTCTATTTAGATGACATTCTGATTTTCAGTAACACCAGAGAAGAACATCTCAGGCACATAGAGCTGGTTCTCAAGAGGTTACATGAAGAGAAGCTGATGATAAACTTGGACAAGTGTCTGTTCATGAAACAGGAGATCACCTATTTAGGTTTTGTCATCTTACAAGGAAAGCTGCAGATGGATAAGGAGAAGGTGAGTGCCATATTGAATTGGCCAACTCCACAGACCATGAATGAAGTCAGAAGTTTCCATGGGTTAGCAACCTTCTACAGAAAGTTCATCAGAGGGTTCAGTCATATTTGTGCACCCATGCTGGATACCATAAAAGGAGGACAGAAATGCAGGTTTGTTTGGACTCAAGGAGCAGATGATTCCTTTGAGGCATTGAAGAGGAAGGTGGCACAGCAGCCAGTCCTTGCACTTCCAGATTTCAACAAGATCTTTCAGGTAGAGTGTGATGCCAGTCACATGGCCATTGGAGCAGTACTCAGTCAAGAGGGTAGACCAATTGCATTTTTTAGTGAAAAGCTCAATGATGCTAAGAAAAGGTATTCATCATATGATCTGGAAATGTATGCTTTAGTTCAGTCCCTAAAGAAATGGAGGCATTATCTGTTGCCAAAGGAGTTCATAGTTTTCACAGATAATCAGGCTTTGAGTTTCATCAACAGCCAAGAGAAGCTGAACCACAGACATATGAAGTGGGTAGAGACCTTGCAGGCTTTCACTTTTACCTTGAAGCATAAGAAAGGGGTCAAAAACAAAGTTGCAGATGCTTTGAGCAGAAGAGTTCTCACAGTCAATCAGATTCAATTAGAGAGTGTTGGTATTGATTCACTCAAGACCATGTATGAGTCTGATGCTGATTTTGGAGAGATATATCAGGTCTGTACTTCTTTTGGGGAGAAATACCATGCTGAGTTCTCTGAATTCCTGATCCAGAATGGATTGCTGTTCAAGGGTGGACAGTTGTGTATCCCAAGGTGTTCTATGAGGTTGAATATAATCAAGGAGAAACATTGTGGAGCCATGGCAGGTCATTTTGGTCTAGACAAGACTCTTGATCTGGTCAGGAGGCATTATTTTTGGCCTAAGTTGCAGTCAGATGTCAGGAAATTTGTAGAAACCTGTGTAATTTGTCAGAAGGCTAAAGGCAGGTCAACTAATGCAGGGTTATACCAGCCCTTATCCATTCCTTCCAGACCATGGGAAAGTATCAGTATGGATTTTGTTTTAGGTTTGCCAAGGACCAGGAGAGGATTTGACAGTGTCTTTGTTGTAGTGGATAGATTCAGTAAGATGGCACATTTCTTGCCATGCAAAACCACTGCAGATGCCTCATATATTGCAGACTTATTCTTCAGGGAGATTGTAAGAATTCATGGATTGCCTTTGAGCATAGTTTCAGACAGAGATGTGAAGTTTGTGGGTCACTTCTGGAGAACCCTTTGGAGGAAATTGGGAACCAATTTATCTTTTTCCTCTGCATATCATCCTCAAACGGATGGACAAACTGAGGTTGTGAACCGTTCCTTGGGGAATCTACTTAGATGCTTGACAAAACAGCATGGAGAGAAGTGGGACAATATTCTGTCTCAAGCTGAGTTTTCATATAATGATACTGTCAACAGGAGCACAGGAAAATCGCCTTTTTAGGTAGTGTATGGAATGCATCCCAGAGGTATTTTAGAGTTGCGAGAGCTACCTACAGCAGATCCTGTTAGTGCAGATGGAGAAGCTTTTGCTGAAGCAATCAAAGAAGTTCATGATCAGGTTAAGACCCAACTCCAGCAATCTACCTTGAAATATAAGGAATATGCTGACAAGAAGAAGAAGGATGTTCAATTTGCTGTTGGAGATTTGGTTTGGGTTCACTTGAAGAAAGACAGGCTTCCTAAAGGGAAGTATACTAAGCTCATGCCAAAGAAAGTTGGACCATGTCAAATTTTGCAAAAGCATGGACAAAATGCTTATGAGATCCAACTCCCACCTGATCTCGGTTTATCTCCTATCTTCAATGTATGTGATTTAACTCCATACAAGGCTAATCCAGATGCAGATCAGGATATCCTCCAGGATACAGTTGCTGAAGACATTCCTCCACATGATCCCCCACAGATACAGCAGATTTTGGACACTAGAGTGGTCAAACAGACCAGGAACAAGAAGTACTTGGAGTACCTCGTCTCTTGGAAGCGACAGCCGACTTCTGAAGCAGTATGGATGACTGCAGAACAGATACAGAAACATGGTGCCGACCTTGATACTCTCATCTCAAGTGGACTTGAGATTTCTTCTTTTGGGGAGTATGGTGCAGGAGCACCCGCACATGATCAGGATATAGGTCCGCATGATGACATACATGATCAGGATGTAGGATAATTATCAGCATGATGACAGGATAGTCTATTTTTAGTATGTTTGACTTTATCTTGTAATAAGGTCCATTGGACCGATGCTATGTAATAGTTCAGCATAGGAGTATGTGTAGGCAGTTAGAGATCGGGATAAGATAGTCTGAGTTGTCCTCTCTCCCAGCCGCTTGGAAGCTCCCAGCCACTGGGAAGTGAAGTTGGTAGTACTCGAAGGATTTGTTATATATACCTTCGATCTGTTAGGGTTTAGAGACATTGAGTTCATATTGATAGTTCATATTGATGTTGATAGATGTATTGGTGTTGTGTTGAGTTGAGATTCAGTAGAGCAGTTCAGACATTGTGAAGCTATATCCAGGACATTGAATTTCAATTGAATAAGATCTCATCTTTTGCATTATCTGGTTGTATCTGTGTTGATTTCTTTTCCGTTTGCAAGTTGATGGGTATGTTCAACCCTTCCACCGGTTGATCCTGCAAATCGGTGGAATGGTCCTGTATCATAGCTTAGGTTGCATTTGTGTTTTTTGTTTATGCATTGCATTGTTCAGGAGATCTGTTAGGAGCATGCTGTGAATCAGCCTAGCATCCTCATGTGCTAGGTCTAGAAGATAAGTTGTTAGATTTTGGTTTGAAGGTGATCCGGCCCGGTCGTCACATGATCTTTGCGAAATAGAGCGGTTAAGAGTGTTTACATGCAGTGGAAGGATACACAGGAGTCTGCATGTGCGTTTCCAGTCGGAACGAGCCACGTCATCATCTGCGAATCCATCGCCATCAGGATCGGGTCATGAAGTTGTTGAAGTTTGCATGTTGCAAGTGCATCATGATGTTTTGAGTCGGATATATACTCAGTGTATATATCACAGTAAGGATCATCTCTCGGAGAAGCTCATCATCCGCATATCGCTAACGGATGCGGGTGTGAAAGTTAAGTTTTTTTGGCTAAGTGTTGAAGAGTTCATCAGGATGATGTGTGACGTCATCATCATCAGGATATGACGTCATCGTCATCAGGATATTAAGAAATCCCTCAATGCGAGTTTATCCTGTTGTCACTAAGTGGTTAAGTATCGGCGAAGGCAGGAAGTTGTATTAGCATCATCAGGAGGTTTCGAGGAACCGGATGAACAATATCATGATGCTGTTGCTTGTATCGTCGGGCAGTGGAACATCGAAGGCAAGTTGTTGAAGTGCAACGTCATCAGGATATTTGGAGCAACCGGATATTTGGATATCCTGCTGACGAAGGTGATATTGAATATCATGATGATGCCGCTTGTATTTGGCACCCGATGAATAGTGCAACCGGAGGATGTTTGCGCCCGTTGATTATCATGATGATGATGATAGGCGACAGGCGGAGGAGGTAAATAGTAGTCGACAGGAGGATATTTGCGATCATCCGAAATATGATGATGCTGTTGAAATGTGATGATGCTGTTGGTGTCTTTAGGAAATATGATGATGATGTTCAGCCGATAGAGAATTTTATCATGCTGTTTGTATTGTTGGCTACTCCTTCCTGTTAGTTAGCCTCCGTTGCGTCCCACTCTGCATCAAATAATCTTTTAGGCAAGAAGCCGCCACCATGGAGTCCTTATCATGATAGACTTATTCAAAATATTAAGGACAAATGTGCAAAACTTCCTCAGTTAAAGCTTCCAGGCCCTAGTTATAAGATAGTAGAAACTGATGCCAGTGAACTTGCATGGGCTGGAGTTCTTAGAGAACAAGCTACTGAATAGTTTAACCCAAAGGATAAAGGGAAAATTGTTAGGACTGTCTCAGGTAGTTTCAGAGGATCAGAAAAAGACTACCATAGTACGCACAAGGAAATCCTTGCAGTAGTGAATACATTTCAGGCTTTTCAAATGTTTATTGCTGACAAGAGATTTTTATTGAAAAGTGACTTGCAGAACCTTCGTGGTTTCTTTAAGAAAGAGTCACGAAATAAGGTAGTTAGAGGAAGATTATTGAGGTGGGCACAGCTCTTGTGTACTTATGAATTTGATTGTCTTCACATTCCAGGAGCTGAAAATATTGTAGCTGATTTTGTGTCTCGAGAAGGACATCAAGAACCAGAGCAACCTGAAGAAGGTACCAGTCAAGTTAGGCAGGTAAAAGGACGGATCAGAGTCATGCAGATCCGAATAAGAGAACAAAGATGGCATGAGCTCAGTCGAATGGAGTGGAGCACTAATCCCTTTCCAAGAAGGGAACTTCATAATTTCAGAATGGCCAATGATTTTCTTTATGATCGTTATAAGATGCTGAAGGCTAAGTTGTTACTTACATCACCAGGTTTATGGTCTGAAACCCCTTTCTTTCAATTTAGTGCAGAAGCAGAACCAATTGATCCAGACATTGGTCAGGTGCTTAACAACTGGTGCGGGGATTTCAGTTTACCAGTTCAATTCAATAATCCGGCCATAGGTAAACCTGAAGAATGGCTGAATTTCGAGGAAGGCAAAGATCTCATCAGAGATATGTTTTCAGGACCCTATCCTCCGGTGGAGAATCTGAACTTCACCAATACAACAGCTTACACAGGTTGTATTTTCCGCCTCACTTTCAACTCAGCAGAAGATAATACCTTGAACAGGTATTTGGCTCAACACTATGGACCGTGTGGACCTGAGTCGGTCTTTGAACATTGGACCGTGAAAAATAGATTAAGGTATTTTTATGCACACCAGGTTCCCATTTGGATTCATGTGAAAACCTACCGCATGAATGAAGCAACACCACTTTCCATGACTCGGGGTATCTACGGCCCGTATAAACTTAAGGTCATGAGTATCATATGGAAAGAAGGCACTCCTCAGTTGATGACAGGCTGTATCCCACATGCCTCAACTCAAACCTGTTTCAACTGCGAGGACCATTCTGAGGACGACCCAGGGATTCCTCCACCACCTCCAAATCGTACATGTCATCATCCCGGGAAAGCTTTTTGTGGAGAATGCGCATGGGGTCGAGATGACGATGATGATTCCCATAGTACTGGGTCCTAGGCTAATAAGTGGGCATGTCACTTATCGTGGAATCTTATCTCCGTGTGACTAAAGATAAGACGTGGACCCTACCACGTTGTAAAGGGGTTACCTTTCCACCTTAACGAAAGGCCAAGTTATTCCTCTTGGGCCCAAAAGGAATGTCCTGTTTGTGTCGGTCGGTTCTTCCTTATCTCGCTCACGAGTAATTGGGTCCCACCTTTTGGGATGCTCTCCGGATAAGGTTTGCTTCGTGTCATCTTCTTGTGGACGGATCTGAAATGAATTATGCTGTAGGGGTTAAAAGATTTGCTCCCGCTTCCCTATAAAGGGTGCCAGAGCCGCCTGCATTCAGCAACGAATTCATACGCAGAGAGAGTTCTAAGAGAAGAAAGTCTAGTCTAGAAGTTCTAGTAAAGCATTAGTCGAGTCTTTTAAAAGGTTAAGTATTGAGTCTTAAGTCTTGTAATGTCAATAACAAGCTGAATGTCATTAGCCATGTTTGTAATCCAGTCTTGTACTCAGTTTCATTTATATGAATATAATAGCGCGCATTGTTACAGATGAACATTTCAGTTAGCTTCCTGCATGTGCTTAGTGAAAATAGTTCTACAATACATATAAGAGCTAGATACACTATTGGTAATAATGTTTGTCTATTGCAGCTTAGATTTGGTAAGGAGTTTCAGCAGAATCAGAAGACTCAGGAGATTCAAACGGCTCAGAAGTGTCATTCTATTATAGAATGATGAAGGGCTCTGTTCGTATGATGAAAGGTTCCGTCTCGGAACTAGATCAAGTGATCGGAGAAATCCTGAATATTGAACAGAGGTTGAAAGTCATGGACATGGGTCCAGAGACTTGGAAGAAACTGAAAGCTCGTCTTGCTGATCTCAAGGCAAAAAAGTACAACCTCATGAAGCCCAAGGAACCTGCTTTCAAGTCACAAAGGCCGGCATCTTCAGAAATCATTGAAGAAGAAGAAGAAGAAGAAGATCATTACTTCTATCAGTCGGCTCGGCCCTATCAGGCCAGAGGAAGAAGTTTTATACCAATAAGGCCTCCCAGGGCTCCAACTCCACAGAGCCATGGTTATAAACCATCTCCATGGTATAATCAACCAAGAAGCTCAGTGGCCTCTCTCAGAGAAAGCAGTCCTGTAGATTCAGCTGTTACTGCTACAACTCCAATTGAGCAGAAAGGCATCCTGGAAGCTCCTAGCCCAGGAAGCATGGCCCGAAGACTATGGCGCCGCCATCGTCTTGAATTCTTAGATAAAGTGCTAAAACAAGCACAAGATGAAGTGGATATCCTCATGACTGAGGATATTGAAGAAAGAAATGTTGAGGAGTCTCAACGCGAATTGCAGCAGTTTATCAACAGATACAATCAAACATCTGCTGCACCATTGCCTCAAGAAAGGCCAACCATCTCAGAAGAACTCTTGATGTGTTCTGAAAAGCCATATCAAGTTCGAGAGGTCCAGACTCCACTTCAGATAAAGCAAGAGCATGGAGAAGATCCAATGCAATATCTAGAGACTGAAGCATTTGAAGGAAGTCCCATCAGGGAAGTCATCCCAGTCCAAGATGACACACCAGTATATAAAGGCCAGAGTAGCAAAGGAAAGTACAGCGGAATGCAAGAAAGGAAGGCATATCTTCGTGCCTCGAAAGCTACAACGCATTGCCCAGGAGCTGTACTACTGATTAAGTTTCCAGGTATCCAGGCCTATCCTCTTTCCTTTTTAATTGATACTGGTGCGGATCTCAATATTGCTCGTAAGAAAGCATTCCCAGAGGATGCATGGAGAGAAGGTAAGATAGATATTACCTTCGGAAATAATGAAAAATCTTTTAGTAGTTTATTCTGTGTTGCTCCTATCCAATTAGGATTTGAAGAAAAACCTCAACAAACACTGTTTGTTCATTATGAAGTTGAGGACTATGATGGTGTCATAGGAAGCAATACATTGAGTGAATGGCAGCCTTTCATTGTAGATCAAGATTTCTTGACATTCAAAGGCTTATACCAGTTACCCAGGATTCATCATCCAACTTCCTTTTCAAGAATTGAAGTGGAAGAAAAGAAAAAGAAACCTGTCAATCAGGTTTGGCTTCATAAACAGTTCCAAGAAAGAACAGAAGAGATCAAGCAGATCAAGGAGCTCTTTGCCACAACCATCATGACTAAGGATCTAAAGAAGTTTCAAAGGTCCTTAACCTGTAATCTGCCATTGAAACGAGATGTGGACGGTAAGGAAATTCTTCCCCGAGGCAAAGCAAATTATTTTCTAATGAGCTCTACTGAAGTAGAAATTTGTGCTAAGGAAATTAAGGAACTAGAAGCCTTAGGATTAATTCAGGTGTCAGATTCGCCATTTTCTTGTCATGCAATGTATGTCCCCAAAATTGATGAACGAGGAAATGAGCTTCCTGAAAAAAGATTAGTGGTCAATTACAAACCTCTTAATGACTGTTTAGTAGATCATAAACATCCTATCCCTAGTAAAGATCATATTTGGCAAGCAATTCAGGGCAGTCATGTTTATTCTAAATTTGATTTAACAAAAGGGTATTGGCAGATAGGGTTAAAATCTGTCGATTTTTATAAGACAGCCTTCTCAGTTCCCCAAGGATTGTATGAATGGACTGTCCTTCCCTTTGGTATAAAGACTGCACCTTCCATTTTCCAGCAAAAAATGGATATCATCTTCCGGCCTCATGCCAAGTTTATCCAACCCTATATAGATGATATTCTTGTTTTTAGCCAAAATATGGATGCTCATCTTGATCACCTCAAAGTTTTTATGTCAGTTTGTCAACATAATGGCCTTGCTGTCAATCCCAGTAAGTCTGTCATTGCTGTTCCTGAACTGGTTTTTATCGGGATCAAGCTTCTTCCAGGGGGGGAGATGGAGGTTCAAGAACACATTTTGACCCGAATCAGAAATTTACCTGTCACCACTGTGAATTGATAACATCAAAATCTGCCTTCATTTCCTACTGGACCTTTAAGACCAGATCTCTTTGTCGTTCCATAGCTGCTTCTCTCTGAATCTCCTGAGTCTTCTGATTCTGCTGAAACTCCTTCTGATTCTACTTCAGGCTGAGATTTCATCAACTTTACTTTCGCCTGATCTTCTCGAGATGAGAAGTATTCTTCGTCTTCAGATTCTGAATCCTCTGGACTTGAAATCACAATGTCTTCAGAATCGGATGGATAGTCATATATATAATCAAATTCATCTGTCGTGACACCGACACTTTTAGCTGCCCGAACCTTAGCTTTACCTTTTTTCTTATCTTTCTTCGAACACTTGTTAGCTAGGTGGTCACCTTTACAGATGTAACAAACTGGCTTACGCCTGTAGCTATCTTTCCTTCTTTTGTCTTTCTTACGAAAGAATCCCTTTTTTCTTGGCTTTCGGCGATCCTTATCTTTTCTTTTGTCAGATTTCCTTTTATACTTTTTCTTGTATGGTTTGCAATCAACACAGTCATCATTACCCTTTTCCAGCTGGTAACATACGGCTACTGATAAGATCGGTTGGATCTTCTTTTTCTCTTTCCGATCTCTGACCTCATTGCATATGTCAGTGTTGATCTGTTCAAGAAATTGGACAATCTGTGGAAAGGTCAATTCTTTCATATCTGCCTTATCATGCAACAGATTTTCTAAAACCTTTCTATGATAATAAGCACCAATCGGACCACTGAAGCTCTTAAGGAAAGTAGTATACATAAATTCATGATCTTGTTCTTTGCCTGAGAAATAGAAATTCTCATATTGTTTTTTACAATATTCTTTGAAGTTTCTCAGATCTTTACATTTTCCTTTCATGAATTTCTGGTAAGAAAGCTGTTCCATGACATCACGCTTTCCTACAAACATTCTTGCTAATTGAGCACAGACTTGATATGTGCCACTATCAAGTAGAGTTTCAATAAACTCATCATCTAATCTATCCCAAACCACCCTGGCCATTCCGGTCATAGAATTCAATGCTTGTTTAATTACTTCTTTTTCATCAGCATTTGGGTTGGTTGAGATATAATTGGTGATCCATGCTCTCATTGCATCGACACCTCTGGCATTTTCTATCTCTTAAAATTTATCAAAATTTACCATAGGAGGCGTGTCGGCTTTAAAAGTCTGAATATTTTTGAATGGATCACTTCCTGGTAAAGGATATGTACCATTCCCCCGGGCCATCAACACAGTACCCTGAGTAGGCATAGTAGACACCGGATCTGGAGGAGGTGCAACTGTCGTGGAAGGGGGCTGTGTGGGTAAAACTTGGCCACTAGCAGGATCATAGCGGAGTGGGTCACTAGAAGTAGGGACATGAACTTTCAATTGTTTACCACCACTATACTGAGCCGCTAGATATGTGCTTGCACTAGAGGGAAAACTCTTAAATGGCGGAGGCTTATGAGTTTGACTCCTAATTTTATTAAGAGAAAGATGTAGATTATTAGCCTCGGAGGCAATAGCTTGCCGAGTCTCCTGGGACTCTTCTTTTAAATTATCAGAAATTTTCAACTGAGAAGTTGTGAGAAAAGTAATCTCCTCAGAAATTTCTTGCAATCTCTGACTAGTGTGTCTAATCTGAACATTAGTAGTTCCCAACTGAGAATTGATAACATCAAAATCTGCCTTCATTTCCTACTGGACCTTTAAGACCAGATCTCTTTGTCGTTCCATAGCTGCTTCTCTCTCAATCTTCCAGATCTCTGCTTTGACAGTAAAAGCCTGATAAAGGTCTTTTAATTCATCTAAACCTTTTCCAACTTTATCAATCCATTCTTGATTTAATCTCTGCTCAAGTTTTTGCAACTCGGCAATAATGGTATGATCATTGGAATGAATACTCTGGAAGTGCTGTTCATGCTTGACAGCTTCAAGATCTATTCTAAGTCTATTATCTTCTTGGAGCAGCAAATTCTTACGATGACAAAGATTTCCCCAATTTAACAAATAACTTTGAGTAGGGGCATTATTACCTAATGGTAGAACATGAAGGGGCCAACACGGAGCTTTAAATTTTCCGAAGGTATCTAACATTAGAAAATCATGGAAAGGTGGGATACGCCCTGGAATGGTATTAGCACCGCCTGGATTATTTACAATCTGGGAATCTACAACAGAGATTGGAGCATCTGGAAAAGCAACTTCATAATCAGAGAACATTTCTTTTGTAGTCATCATTCTAATTTTGGCTTGCTTTGGAGGGAAGACAAATGAACAATCTTCACATTGATACAGGCCATTTTGCAAAATAGAATACTTGGAATGACTGCATCTAGGCTGTACACTTTTGTTCTGGAATGAAGCTTGCTGTGAGACAGATGGGATTCGGAACAAATGTTCAAACCCTTGAGAGGGCTGTAACTTTACACTTTGCGTTTTTGGCAACACAAATGGAACAGGCTCTTTACTAGACTGAAAGTCTAAGTGGGACATTTGATATGGGATATCACGGGAAGACATGGAAGTTGCAGGGAAGGATGAAGTTTTCCCCATTGGTCTTTTAGACCGTGTATCAGTTGTTCCCATTTTGATAATAGCCTGGTCATCTATTTCTTCAAGAGACAATCCTCGAACCTGAGGATTCTGTTCTGTGGCAACCTCAGCATAACTATCTTGCTCCCATAACTCCATTACCCATTCTTTGGGCATCTGGATATCTTTATGTCGTACTATCTTGGGTGCGGTTAATTTAGCAGTATTACTTGATGAACTCCATAAAGTTGAGAGACCTTCCATACCTCTTTCTCTAGGATTTCTTGGATTAATCATAAGAGGGATAACCTTATCATACAGTCTATAATGGACTAGAAATACTAAAGAATGATCCACAGAGTTCTTTTTCATAAACAGATTCATGGTTTTGAACTTGTACTCGAGGACATCTTTAAGGTTACCATCTAGTAGACTGACTGGATAGTCAAGAAGGCAATCTAAAAAGATTGGGCCTTTGGCCATGGAGTCACAACCAGCACCAAGTAAAGAGTGGGAGAGCTTATAAAACCTTGCATCTTTAAGCATCATCATTGCTATGATCGGTAGACCTTTACGGTAGTGACCACAGATACCTATTCTAATATATGACAGATGCATAAACTGAGGGTTTTGTTTACTGGCTAAAGCTTTTCTTTGAAACTTAGAAACTAACTCATCAGTAAATATATTCAATTTTCCTTCGTTTCCTCCTTTAACAACATGAGCGAGTTCTGCTACATGACAGTTCTGAGAAGATTTATAACCGAACCAATCCTTTAAACCTATAGACTTATTATGAAACATATCCACAATCCCTTTTGGAATATCTTTATAAATCTCATGTGGAGGGATTTTAGGTACACGAAATGGTTTTTCTTCTACAGCACCTACTGCATAATTATCAATATCATCTATACAGTTTCCTAAAATAGACTCTGTACTAAAACAACTCTCATTATTAGCATAGAAGTTAGTAAACCTAACCTCTGCATTACGATCTGCGGTCATGTCAGATCTGCTGTTGTCCATTGTCTGAGAATGAGAAGAGGAAGCCATCTGCGCTCGAACTTCGCTCTAACCTGCGCTCGAAAGATCCGATTACTGCCCTTTCGCCAAACACGGCCTTAAGCGGGACTTACACAATGGGACTTACGACTTTATAGACGGTCTGAGACAATACAGGGAGTCAATAAAGGAGCTTTACAGATATTGAGGGAAAAGAGGGGTTATCGTTAGACAACAACGTAAACAACATACAGCAATATCGTCGCCTGAGGCTCTGATACCAAATCTAAGCTGCAATAGACAAACATTATTACCAATAGTGTATCTAGCTCTTATATGTATTGTAGAACTATTTTCACTAAGCACATGCAGGAAGCTAACTGAAATGTTCATCTGTAACAATGCGCGCTATTATATTCATATAAATGAAACTGAGTACAAGACTGGATTACAAACATGGCTGATGACATTCAGCTTGTTATTGACATTACAAGACTTAAGACTCAATACTTAACCTTTTAAAAGACTCGACTAATGCTTTACTAGAACTTCTAGACTAGACTTTCTTCTCTTAGAACTCTCTCTGCATATGAATTCGTTGCTGAATGCAGGCGGCTCTGGCACCCTTTATAGGGAAGCGGGAGCAAATCTTTTAACCCCTACAGCATAATTCATTTCAGATCCGTCCACAAGAAGATGACACGAAGCAAACCTTATCCGGAGAGCATCCCAAAAGGTGGGACCCAATTACTCGTGAGCGAGATAAGGAAGAACCGACCGACACAAACAGGACATTCCTTTTGGGCCCAAGAGGAATAACTTGGCCTTTCATTAAGGTGGAAAGGTAACCCCTTTACAACGTGGTAGGGTCCACGTCTTATCTTTAGTCACGCGAAGATAAGATTCCACGATAAGTGACATGCCCACTTATTAGCCTAGGACCCAGTACTATGGGAATCATCATCGTCATCTCGACCCCATGCGCATTCTCCACAAAAAGCTTTCCCGGGATGATGACATGTACGATTTGGAGGTGGTGGAGGAGTCCTTGGGTCGTCCTCAGAATGGTCCTCGCAGTTGAAACAGGTTTGAGTTGAGGCATGTGGGATACAGCCTGTCATCAACTGAGGAGTGCCTTCTTTCCATATGATACTCATGACCTTAAGTTTATACGGGCCGTAGATATCCCGAGTCATGGAAAGTGGTGTTGCTTCATTCATGCGGTAGGTTTTCACATGAATCCAAATGGGAACCTGGTGTGCATAAAAATACCTTAATCTATTTTTCACGGTCCAATGTTCAAAGACCGACTCAGGTCCACACGGTCCATAGTGTTGAGCCAAATACCTGTTCAAGGTATTATCTTCTGCTGAGTTGAAAGTGAGGCGGAAAATACAACCTGTGTAAGCTGTTGTATTGGTGAAGTTCAGATTCTCCGCCGGAGGATAGGGTCCTGAAAACATATCTCTGATGAGATCTTTTCCTTCCTCGAAATTCAGCCATTCTTCAGGTTTACCTATGGCCGGATTATTGAATTGAACTGGTAAACTGAAATCCCCGCACCAGTTGTTAAGCACATGACCAATGTCTGGATCAATTGGTTCTGCTTCTGCACTAAATTGAAAGAAAGGGGTTTCAGACCATAAACCTGGTGATGTAAGTAACAACTTAGCCTTCAGCATCTTATAACGATCATAAAGAAAATCATTGGCCATTCTGAAATTATGAAGTTCCCTTCTTGGAAAGGGATTAGTGCTCCACTCCATTCGACTGAGCTCATGCCATCTTTGTTCTCTTATTCGGATCTGCATGACTCTGATCTGTCCTTTTACCTGCCTAACTTGACTGGTACCTTCTTCAGGTTGCTCTGGTTCTTGATGTCCTTCTCGAGACACAAAATCAGCTACAATATTTTCAGCTCCTGGAATGTGAAGACAATCAAATTCATAAGTACACAAGAGCTGTGCCCACCTCAATAATCTTCCTCTAACTACCTTATTTCGTGACTCTTTCTTGAAGAAACCACGAAGGTTCTGCAAGTCACTTTTCAATAAAAATCTCTTGTCAGCAATAAACATTTGAAAAGCCTGAAATGTATTCACTACTGCAAGGATTTCCTTGTGCGTACTATGGTAGTCTTTTTCTGATCCTCTGAAACTACCTGAGACAGTCCTAACAATTTTCCCTTTATCCTTTGGGTTAAACTGTTCAGTAGCTTGTTCTCTAAGAACTCAAGCCCATGCAAGTTCACTGGCATCAGTTTCTACTATCTTATAACCAGGGCCTGGAAGCTTTAACTGAGGAAGTTTTGCACATTTGTCCTTAATATTTTGAATAAGTCTATCATGATAAGGACTCCATGGTGGCGGCTTCTTGCCTAAAAGCTTATTAACCTCAAGGTGATCTTCAGCTAATTTATAATAAAAACCAGAAATATAGTTGACCAACCTTAAGAATCTTTGTAATTCTTTCACAGTGGTGACAGGTAAATTTCTGATTCGGGTCAAAATGTGTTCTTGAACCTCCATCTCCCCCCCTGGAAGAAGCTTGATCCCGATAAAAACCAGTTCAGGAACAGCAATGACAGACTTACTGGGATTGACAGCAAGGCCATTATGTTGACAAACTGACATAAAAACTTTGAGGTGATCAAGATGAGCATCCATATTTTGGCTAAAAACAAGAATATCATCTATATAGGGTTGGATAAACTTGGCATGAGGCCGGAAGATGATATCCATTTTTTGCTGGAAAATGGAAGGTGCAGTCTTTATACCAAAGGGAAGGACAGTCCATTCATACAATCCTTGGGGAACTGAGAAGGCTGTCTTATAAAAATCGACAGATTTTAACCCTATCTGCCAATACCCTTTTGTTAAATCAAATTTAGAATAAACATGACTGCCCTGAATTGCTTGCCAAATATGATCTTTACTAGGGATAGGATGTTTATGATCTACTAAACAGTCATTAAGAGGTTTGTAATTGACCACTAATCTTTTTTCAGGAAGCTCATTTCCTCGTTCATCAATTTTGGGGACATACATTGCATGACAAGAAAATGGCGAATCTGACACCTGAATTAATCCTAAGGCTTCTAGTTCCTTAATTTCCTTAGCACAAATTTCTACTTCAGTAGAGCTCATTAGAAAATAATTTGCTTTGCCTCGGGGAAGAATTTCCTTACCGTCCACATCTCGTTTCAATGGCAGATTACAGGTTAAGGACCTTTGAAACTTCTTTAGATCCTTAGTCATGATGGTTGTGGCAAAGAGCTCCTTGATCTGCTTGATCTCTTCTGTTCTTTCTTGGAACTGTTTATGAAGCCAAACCTGATTGACAGGTTTCTTTTTCTTTTCTTCCACTTCAATTCTTGAAAAGGAAGTTGGATGATGAATCCTGGGTAACTGGTATAAGCCTTTGAATGTCAAGAAATCTTGATCTACAATGAAAGGCTGCCATTCACTCAATGTATTACTTCCTATGACACCATCATCGTCCTCAACTTCATAATGAACAAATAGTGTTTGTTGAGGTTTTTCTTCAAATCCTAATTGGATAGGAGCAACACAGAATAAACTACTAAAAGATTTTTCATTATTTCCGAAGGTAATATCTGTCTTACCTTCTCTCCATGCATCCTCTGGGAATGCATTCTTACGAGCAATATTGAGATCCGCACCAGTATCAATTAAAAAGGAAAGAGGATAGGCCTGGATACCTGGAAACTTAATCAGTAGTACAGCTCCTGGGCAATGCGTTGTAGCTTTCGAGGCATGAAGATATGCCTTCCTTTCTTGCATTCCGCTATACTTTCCTTTGCTACTCTGGCCTTTATATACTGGTGTGTCATCTTGGACTGGGATGACTTCCCTGATGGGACTTCCTTCAAATGCTTCAGTCTCTAGATATTGCATTGGATCTTCTCCATGCTCTTGCTTTATCTGAAGTGGAGTCTGGACCTCTCGAACTTGATATGGCTTTTCAGAACACATCAAGAGTTCTTCTGAGATGGTTGGCCTTTCTTGAGGCAATGGTGCAGCAGATGTTTGATTGTATCTATTGATAAACTGCTGCAATTCGCGTTGAGACTCCTCAACATTTCTTTCTTCAATATCCTCAGTCATGAGGATATCCACTTCATCTTGTGCTTGTTTTAGCACTTTATCTAAGAATTCAAGACGATGGCGGCGCCATAGTCTTCGGGCCATGCTTCCTGGGCTAGGAGCTTCCAGGATGCCTTTCTGCTCAATTGGAGTTGTAGCAGTAACAACTGAATCTACAGGACTGCTTTCTCTGAGAGAGGCCACTGAGCTTCTTGGTTGATTATACCATGGAGATGGTTTATAACCATGGCTCTGTGGAGTTGGAGCCTTGGGAGGCCTTATTGGTATAAAACTTCTTCCTCTAGCCTGATAGGGCCGAGCCGACTGATAGAAGTAATGATCTTCTTCTTCTTCTTCTTCTTCAATGATTTCTGAAGATGCCGGCCTTTGTGACTTGAAAGCAGGTTCCTTGGGCTTCATGAGGTTGTACTTTTTTGCCTTGACATCAGCAAGACGGGCTTTCAGTTTCTTCCAAGTCTCTGGACCCATGTCCATGACTTTCAACCTCTGTTCAATATTCAGGATTTCTCCGATCACTTGATCTAGTTCCGAGACGGAACCTTTCATCATACGAACAGAGCCCTTCATCATTCTATAATAGAATGACACTTCTGAGCCGTCTGAATCTCCTGAGTCTTCTGATTCTGCTGAAACTCCTTCTGATTCTACTTCAGGCTGAGATTTCATCAACTTTACTTTCGCCTGATCTTCTCGAGATGAGAAGTATTCTTCGTCTTCAGATTCTGAATCCTCTGGACTTGAAATCACAATGTCTTCAGAATCGGATGGATAGTCATATATATAATCAAATTCATCTGTCGTGACACCGACACTTTTAGCTGCCCGAACCTTAGCTTTACCTTTTTTCTTATCTTTCTTCGAACACTTGTTAGCTAGGTGGTCACCTTTATAGATGTAACAAACTGGCTTACGCCTGTAGCTATCTTTCCTTCTTTTGTCTTTCTTACGAAAGAATCCCTTTTTTCTTGGCTTTCGGAGATCCTTATCTTTTCTTTTGTCAGATTTCCTTTTATACTTTTTCTTGTATGGTTTGCAATCAACACAGTCATCATTACCCTTTTCCAGCTGGTAACATACGGCTGCTGATAAGATCGGTTGGATCTTCTTTTTCTCTTTCCGATCTCTGACCTCATTGCATATGTCAGTGTTGATCTGTTCAAGAAATTGGACAATCTGTGGAAAGGTCAATTCTTTCATATCTGCCTTATCATGCAACAGATTTTCTAAAACCTTTCTATGATAATAAGCACCAATCGGACCACTGAAGCTCTTAAGGAAAGTAGTATACATAAATTCATGATCTTGTTCTTTGCCTGAGAAATAGAAATTCTCATATTGTTTTTTACAATATTCTTTGAAGTTTCTCAGATCTTTACATTTTCCTTTCATGAATTTCTGGTAAGAAATCTGTTCCATGACATCACGCTTTCCTACAAACATTCTTGCTAATTGAGCACAGACTTGATCTGTGCCACTATCAAGTAGAGTTTCAATAAACTCATCATCTAATCTATCCCAAACCACCCTGGCCATTCCGGTCATAGAATTCAATGCTTGTTTAATTACTTCTTTTTCATCAGCATTTGGGTTGGTTGAGATATAATTGGTGATCCATGCTCTCATTGCATCGACACCTCTGGCATTTTCTATCTCTTAAAATTTATCAAAATTTACCATAGGAGGCGTGTCGGCTTTAAAAGTCTGAATATTTTTGAATGGATCACTTCCTGGTAAAGGATATGTACCATTCCCCCGGGCCATCAACACAGTACCCTGAGTAGGCATAGTAGACACCGGATCTGGAGGAGGTGCAACTGTCGTGGAAGGGGGCTGTGTGGGTAAAACTTGGCCACTAGCAGGATCATAGTGGAGTGGGTCACTAGAAGTAGGGACATGAACTTTCAATTGTTTACCACCACTATACTGAGCCGCTAGATATGTGCTTGCACTAGAGGGAAAACTCTTAAATGGCGGAGGCTTATGAGTTTGACTCCTAATTTTATTAAGAGAAAGATGTAGATTATTAGCCTCGGAGGCAATAGCTTGCCGAGTCTCCTGGGACTCTTCTTTTAAATTATCAGAAATTTTCAACTGAGAAGTTGTGAGAAAAGTAATCTCCTCAGAAATTTCTTGCAATCTCTGACTAGTGTGTCTAATCTGAACATTAGTAGTTCCCAACTGAGAATTGATAACATCAAAATCTGCCTTCATTTCCTGCTGGACCTTTAAGACCAGATCTCTTTGTCGTTCCATAGCTGCTTCTCTCTCAATCTTCCAGATCTCTGCTTTGACAGTAAAAGCCTGATAAAGGTCTTTTAATTCATCTAAACCTTTTCCAACTTTATCAATCCATTCTTGATTTAATCTCTGCTCAAGTTTTTGCAACTCGGCAATAATGGTATGATCATTGGAATGAATACTCTGGAAGTGCTGTTCATGCTTGACAGCTTCAAGATCTATTCTAAGTCTATTATCTTCTTGGAGCAGCAAATTCTTACGATGACAAAGATTTCCCCAATTTAACAAATAACTTTGAGTAGGGGCATTATTACCTAATGGTAGAACATGAAGGGGCCAACACGGAGCTTTAAATTTTCCGGAGGTATCTAACATTAGAAAATCATGGAAAGGTGGGATACGCCCTGGAATGGTATTAGCACCACCTGGATTATTTACAATCTGGGAATCTACA
The DNA here is from genome assembly GCA_027924645.1 of Cunninghamia lanceolata. Classification (NCBI taxonomy): domain Eukaryota; kingdom Viridiplantae; phylum Streptophyta; class Pinopsida; order Cupressales; family Cupressaceae; genus Cunninghamia; species Cunninghamia lanceolata. The sequence continues at coordinate 754,919 of BSBN01000144.1, read as the reverse complement.
ACAGAGATTGGAGCATCTGGCAAAGCAACTTCATAATCAGAGAACATTTCTTTTGTAGTCATCATTCTAATTTTGGCTTGCTTTGGAGGGAAGACAAATGAACAATCTTCACATTGATACAGGCCATTTTGCAAAATAGAATACTTGGAATGACTGCATCTAGGCTGTACACTTTTGTTCTGGAATGAAGCTTGCTGTGAGACAGATGGGATTCGGAACAAATGTTCAAACCCTTGAGAGGGCTGTAACTTTACACTTTGCGTTTTTGGCAACACAAATGGAACAGGCTCTTTACTAGACTGAAAGTCTAAGTGGGACATTTGATATGGGATATCACGGGAAGACATGGAAGTTGCAGGGAAGGATGAAGTTTTCCCCATTGGTCTTTTAGACCGTGTATCAGTTGTTCCCATTTTGATAATAGCCTGGTCATCTATTTCTTCAAGAGACAATCCTCGAACCTGAGGATTCTGTTCTGTGGCAACCTCAGCATAACTATCTTGCTCCCATAACTCCATTACCCATTCTTCGGGCATCTGGATATCTTTATGTCGTACTATCTTGGGTGCGGTTAATTTAGCAGTATTACTTGATGAACTCCATAAAGTTGAGAGACCTTCCATACCTCTTTCTCTAGGATTTCTTGGATTAATCATAAGAGGGATAACCTTATCATACAGTCTATAATGGACTAGAAATACTAAAGAATGATCCACAGAGTTCTTTTTCATAAACAGATTCATGGTTTTGAACTTGTACTCGAGGACATCTTTAAGGTTACCATCTAATAGACTGACTGGATAGTCAAGAAGGCAATCTAAAAAGATTGGGCCTTTGGCCATGGAGTCACAACCAGCACCAAGTAAAGAGTGGGAGAGCTTATAAAACCTTGCATCTTTAAGCATCATCATTGCTATGATCGGTAGACCTTTACGGTAGTGACCACAGATACCTATTCTAATATATGACAGATGCATAAACTGAGGGTTTTGTTTACTGGCTAAAGCTTTTCTTTGAAACTTAGAAACTAACTCATCAGTAAATATATTCAATTTTCCTTCGTTTCCTCCTTTAACAACATGAGCGAGTTCTGCTACATGACAGTTCTGAGAAGATTTATAACCGAACCAATCCTTTAAACCTATAGACTTATTATGAAACATATCCACAATCCCTTTTGGAATATCTTTATAAATCTCATGTGGAGGGATTTTAGGTACACGAAATGGTTTTTCTTCTACAGCACCTACTGCATAATTATCAATATCATCTATACAGTTTCCTAAAATAGACTCTGTACTAAAACAACTCTCATTATTAGCATAGAAGTTAGTAAACCTAACCTCTGCATTACGATCTGCGGTCATGTCAGATCTGCTGTTGTCCATTGTCTGAGAATGAGAAGAGGAAGCCATCTGCGCTCGAACTTCGCTCTAACCTGCGCTCGAAAGATCCGATTACTGCCCTTTCTGCCCTTTCGCCAAACACGGCCTTAAGCGGGACTTACACAATGGGACTTACGACTTTATAGACGGTCTGAGACAATACAGGGAGTCAATAAAGGAGCTTTACAGATATTGAGGGAAAAGAGGGGTTATCGTTAGACAACAACGTAAACAACATACAGCAATATCGTCGCCTGAGGCTCTGATACCAAATCTAAGCTGCAATAGACAAACATTATTACCAATAGTGTATCTAGCTCTTATATGTATTGTAGAACTATTTTCACTAAGCACATGCAGGAAGCTAACTGAAATGTTCATCTGTAACAATGCACGCTATTATATTCATTAGAACAATTAATTAAATAATCCAACTTCATTCATGATTACATAATTCAAATAATGTAATTTATTTTATTTAAAGACTATCACAGAATCATTTAATTCATTCAATACTTTCTTTTCCCACACAATTAATTATCCAACAGCAACTCATCAGAATAAAAAGCATACAATCCAAACATAATTACCAAAGAGTTTAAATATATCATAATGTCCAATCACACACATCAAAATAGATAATTATAAATAGTATCATATCATGGTCTCAAGTGCAGTACTAGCTAGGCCTCACATTCTCCTCCTCTAATATTAGGCTTCCTCCTGGAAGCCCTCAAGAGATTACAGTGGAATAACTCACTGTACTGACAAAGCATCCCATTAATGAGATTCTAAATACATGTCATGAAGAACTAAGTAACCATGATTACCGACAAATAATTAGTACCCTAGATTCTATCTTTCTTTTGAAAGTATTCATACTTCTATATATGTTGAACAACAAATACATCACTATCTACATTAATAAAAAATGTCAAAAATACTAATTTATCCCATGAAGTGCCATAGGAGTCACACATAAAGTAAATTTGTATCCGTGCATACTAAAACACAATAATTATTAGACAATTAGTTGCAACATAACAAGGTTTCTACTTTAAATTATCAATCACAATGATAATTTACATCAAACATTCCAATCAAGAATCATCCCATGCATCAAGTTGTCAAGCATGCTTTCCTACCACCCAAGTAACTTCTAGAACTTATTTTACTAAACTTATATATCTCAAAGGTATGTGCAATAAAAAACAATGACTTCTCTTACTTGCAACATGAGGCTCATTTACAGAGAATTCAAATGTTTTCAAATAACCAAGATTTTATGAGTAAGTAGCTAACTAGTTTGCAACAGAAGAATCGATATCCAAAAACCTATGATGCCCGACAAGTCTCACCTCCCTAATAAGGGTTGATATCATAGTATCTTAATGCTATAGGGTAATAAAAACAAGACTCGACCTTCCTATACTAATTTTATTTATTGCTCGAGAATCTCCAAACCACCTTCTCCCCCCATACAACCTTCTAGGGGCCCCTTTAAAAAATGACAAATTAAATACATGCAAAACCTCATAAGCACCAACAATAACAATTAAGCAAATGCCTCAAAAGGAAACAATAATTGTAAAAAAAAATTGATACCAATATCAATTAAAATCCAAAATGAAACCTCATAAAGATAACAAAATTCAAGTGTGGCCACCAATGCAGCAATGTGTCAAATTTATTCAAAATATCAACTCAATGAGTTCCTGAGGCAAGGGAACATATCAAATTTAGTTGGCCAAATAGCCCATGAAAATAAAAAAATTCATACTGTTGGTTGAAAATTTAAAAATTCATAAAAAAAAATGCATAAATTAATTAAAGAAGCAAGCCAACTATCTCATAAAAATTTGTCCATCAAAATTTCATCATGGATATACAAACCACCCAAAGGGGAGAAGGAGTATGGTAGACTCATCCTAAGAAAAATTATTCTAAGATAACCATCTCATTGGATAATCCCATAGCTCTCATTGAAATGAACATGTATTATAATCAATGTAAAAGCCTAGCACCATGGTATAACATGTGCAAGAGTATCTAAGAGAGTTTAAGGAAACTATAATATATTCTAATTTTTTATTATGGTACACCTAATACTATTCAAACCCATAATTCACTATTGCATTAAAAAGCAAAGGAACCATACTAGAAATAGTTTTCCCAACACTAATATCTAATATTGGTATCAAAAGATTAACAAACTTGGAGTGTACCCCATCCCAACTGCAACAATATAACAACTTGAATTAGACTTTTCCTATGCACTAACGAGTGTGGTTTAACAAAAAAGAAATCTCAATCGAGAGATATGCTCATGGAATATTATTATAATCTCCCAATGAACACCCCTTTCATACATATCTAAATTAAATATGAGCCCCCAATCTATTGGAATAGAAAGAGGGAGTTAATCTAAACATCACCACCTTAAAAGTAAAGGAAACAACCCACACATTTGTATGAGAAAGAACAAACCTCTACCATACCAGGCATTCAATCCTATCAACTTCAAAAGTTGTTATTTATAAAAAAACAATTAAAGAGGTACCTAATATCCTATTTTAGATCTAAAGATACAATCACATAAGATACTAGTGCCTCCTTATCACACAATACATGCATACATTAGATATTTCCTAAACCAATCTCATTTATTGAAAGAATAGTTCATCATAAACTCAAACTCTAAGGGTAGTTACTTACACATCCAACCACATAAGGAGGAAAAACATGCCTTAATGCCTACTATATGATGTACTCAGAACAAACTCATTCAAGGACCTAATTCCTATATTACAACTTTTATCTTATTTCATACTCAAACATAGATGGCTAACAAATATGCATAAATAATGTAACTTTATGTGTAATCTAGATCATTATCAATTAATGTGAATGACACCAGTCTTTTACATTTATCCTTCATTGAAGATCACAATAACACACACAAGGAGGTACAATATGCTAAGTATGATTCATTTCTTAATCAATACTAACTCACACAAAGATCATTTGCAAAGACTTTTCCACACATAATAACTAACAATAGAAAGAATTCTAGTTTTCTGGTTAGAATGGGTTCATAAAGAGCATAAATATACATATTTCTATATTCTTCAATCTAAGTGCTTTTAACATGTTTGACTATATCCTCTATCTATTGTCATTATTCTATCCTACAACATATAAATGATTAATAGTCTAAGACTTCACATCTTTTACGAGTAACATACATTTATTTGAAGGAGATCACACAAATTTATATTACCTTATAATCCACTAGAACTATTTATTCAAAATCAATCCTTATACACCCCTAATTATAACTTTGTTTTCCCAACCAATCCACTTAACAATTAGAAAAAAAATGCTACTATCATTAAAGTAATTTCTAAGAGAACAAACAATTTAGAAAATCAAAAAGAGAAATTTTTTGAGACACTATTAAGGACATCAAGACTCAAATTTAGAATGACCAAGGTGCACTTAGGGAATATTTTAGTTTACATCCTAAACTAGTGTGGACTATCTATAACAAAATCAATTATATCATGTTTGAAAAAGGTTGGCTCCATTATAAACTAGGCCTCTAGACTAGATGCAAAGAAGTGGATAAATCAAATGAAGTAGGTAGCCACTATCACCTTAAGAAATTTATTTAAAAAAACATCAACACAAATAATTATAATATTGTACATGACAACTGCACCCTTAAATAATCTACTTCCTTCTAAGCAATATTTGACAAGAAGATATGAGAAATTTTGCACTTACAAAGAGATGTTAAACATATTATGTTTCTAATTGGATTCATTTCATTCTAATTTGACTAGAAAGTCATTATTCAGAATGGAAATAGGGATGCACAATAATTTAAACTATACTTTTAAAAAAATGAACTAAAAAGAATTAAAAGTAAGTCAATCCAAGTACTTGTCTTACTACTTACATCTTAAATTAAGTACATAAACATTTTCACATAAAGTGGTAACTGTTCACTACTACACATTCAACAACATGACCCAAACACACTCCTAGAGTTCCCAGTGTTTGTAAACCTGGCTCTGATACAGGCATGACGATACTAATGAGGGCCTACTTAATTCGTGATACAATTAATTATACAAGCTATCCATAAGACCTAATTAACTAACTTAAGGGATGTGTGCCACATGTTGGCATTTCCATTCACCTAAATACATTATAATATCATATCCTTAGGTACATAACATGCCATCCCTCCTTGACATGTTTCATCCTCGAAACATGAGAAGAAGCCAAATAGTAAGACTGTCACAAGTTGTGATGAATGTTCCACCATGACCAATCATCTAACCATCCATAATTGATCTTTGCAATGGTTTTATCTTGATAGTACCTAGATCCCATCCTTGATCCATATTTTTCTGCACCCCTTTGCTTCCATTCTATTGTTCCTTGCACGCATGCCCCATTTTACCAAATGGAGACCCTCTTTTCTTTTTCTCCACTTTAGTTTAGTTTGGTCTCAGCATATTTCTTGAGAAGTAGCATCATAATGTCATGATCAAATCTATTCACATTTGGGGTCAAATTTGCATAAGTCTAGTGGAATGATGTACTTGCCCTCTGGAGTTGAGTCCTAAATGAACTAAGTCCTTTTGTCAGGGAATCCTAAGTCTTCACAGTATTTTGTGCTGAAAAGCATTGTTACTGCATTAGTGCTAAAATCTGGTCACATGGGATATTAGTGCCAGAGTCTTTCTGCGCTGAAAATCACCTACATTAGACTTGTGCTGAATTTAGTCTCCACCAAATATGTCTGGTTGTTATTGAAAACCTTGCTAGTTGATGATGGGAAAAATCTTTGCTAAAGGCATTTATTCAGACTTTGTGCTAAATACCGTGAGTAGGCGATCGATGCAGAAAAGTGGTCTCTCTAGACATGTCCTATTCATGTCAAAAACCCTGCAAGCCCTGAATACACAAGATGCACGCCACTCTGTCCTGTACCCTACATTTATGGTGAAGGAGCAGAGAGTATAAATGTCTTCAAAACCACCATTTGAGCTCACATTTCATTTTAAACGTTAATAGAGAGCTCTACAAATTGGCAAGAAGTGATTCAAAGACATTTGTGGTGTGGGAGAAATTGATAGAATGCACCCAACATATCATAGTCTTCACCTTTCTTGGCCCTGTGATCACAGGTTAGCCAATTTAACCTATTTTTGCATTCAAATAGCATAGGTTTGATTGGTCTAGGGTTTACAATTGAAATCTTTCAGATAAATTCAAGTTTTCAGTAAAAGGGTTTTCTATGCTTGTCGGCTTTGGAATTTGAATAGGGTTTTTTCCTCCAAGTATGGGAATTATCACATATATAAATACGTAGGTTTGAGTTCCCTTTCAAGAAATTGGTTGTATTTACCTTTTTTGGAACCATTGTTAATATCTTGGTAAATCTTTCATTGGTTTCCTAGAGAAGAGTAGAGTGCTTTAAATCCTTTAGGAATCTCATTTACATACAGTGATAAAACCCTACTAAGTTCACGTGGAAAACAACTTCACAAAACCCACCCTTTGGTCATTTCAATACTCAAATAAATTTAGCACTAAAAGGTGATGTCACTGGACATACACCATAAACTCTCCTAACCGAATGTGCTATCTCACCTTCCTACTGGACGTGTCCAGCACTCCATGAATCCCCCACTGAGAAAGACTTAAGCACTTTGCGCTAAAACATAAAACAACAAGATTTGTGCGGAAATTATACTTCACTGGACATGTTTAGTTGCAACTAAAAAAAATTGCATATCTAGTGACAAATGAAATTACCGCCAAAGAAAACACCAGACACCTAGCACTAAAAACTCCCACTTCCTGACTTGCACTAAAATTTGTGCTCATTGCATATATCTGGTAAGGGGCATAAACCCCACCAATCAGGTAAAGTTTGAAATCCTTGCTGGAAGCACTTTAAATAGTTAGCGCTAAATAATGCTCTCACTACACATGTCCAGTACCACATAAAATCTGTGTTATCTGGTGGACAACAAAAACTTTGCTAACAGTATACCAAGGAGTCCACGCTAAAATTGAACTCGATAGGATAAATCCAGTAACACCCAAATTCCCTGCCAAAAATATTTTAAATAGCTAGTGCTAAAAGTGGTCTTCATTGCACATATCCTACAACACCCATAAACCTCGCCGATCTGGTAAAGAGTGAAAACCCCACCAAGGGTGTTACATAAATTTGTGCTAAAATCCATTCCCATTGTACACATTCAGTACTCCCTAATTTTCGCACCATCCTATGACTGTTTTAAGCTCCACAAATCCTATATTGTCTGGTAAGGTCCTGAATGGCCACTAGATCCAGTGAGCACATAAATCCTTGCTAACTTTGTGCACAAAGAACTGTTAGGACTTTCAAAGGGAGAATGAGGGTATTTGATCAATTGATTAAAAAAGGTACATGATGTTAGTGGTAATTCTTATGTTTTATTCTTTTGTTCTGATATCATTCTCTTAATTTAAGCATTAATTACATTGGTTCAGGAGGGTTTCAAAAGCCCGCTAAGTTAATTCTTTCTATTTATTGTTGGATCCTATGTAATCAGTGCTTGGGTGATAAATAAAACATAACTTTGCAAGTTTTAAAATGAATTAGGATATGATGCATTAGCTTAATTCAAAGAAAGTTTTGACTTAGGATAATCATGTAATTGCCTCAAGCCTAAGTGTAGGCTATTAGGATAGCTAAGTTATAAAGGTTACTCGTTAGGGCTGATCCTGTAGGATAAATGTCTGTTTGGGATAACAACATGAAGTACGAATTCAAGGGAATTCCCCCAATAACCAAAATCACATCAGCATGCACAAACATTGGAGACACCGACTTGGGGCCCATATATATTGAGGAGTTTAGACACAGAGTCCTAGGACCTAATCCCACCCTATTGGACAAGAGAATCAGAGATAATGGGATAGGTCAAGTAGCCGCATTCCCCACATCAGCATAATGCCCAAAGCTAATTGTGGCCTATGCAAACAACTATGATCAAGCCACTAGAGCCATACAAACCCAAGACGGACAGGTCTTGGAAAACCTTAGTGCATTATCCATTGCAAAAATATTTGACATTCCCCCATTCCCAAAGCTCTCCATGATGGACAAGGAAGAGGCTGAGAAGATGTATAAGAAAGACCCAGAGGCTTGCAAAAATAGATAAACAAGGGTTGGATGAAGAACATAAGGACAATATTGACAAAACTTCCTCACACTCTATACAAAAGTGATTTCAAGGAGGAGGTTGGAGATTTAGTGACCCTTCTGAGTAGGATCATGGGACTACCCACTGCCTCCACATTTGAGGGGTGGATGTTTGCATATATTGAGGAGATTCTGCACTGAGAGAAAAAGATACATTGGGCTCAAATCCTTAGTAACAACATCCATGAATGCTCTATTTCCTTCAACATAAATTAAACCTTTAGATTGACATCTTACATTATGTATGCTCTGGCCAGGCATGTGGTATATCCTAGACTATCTAAGTTAGGTACTGTTGGCAATGCAGATGGCCAATTTAAGCTATATGAATGCTAACCACAACTTGAAATCTCTTAGTCTTTAGTGTATTGCAAATGAGTCAATGATGCCTTCACCTGCACATTACTTGAATTTTGTGAAATAACACTGCCATGAGACTATCTCCCAAATCTGCTAATGTTGTTAACTCATATGGGAGATGGTATATTCAATTTCAAAAGTTTACTTATTTAAGAATACAAGGTTTCACAGGAGCTCCCATAAGCTGTCCTACTATCCTACTGATAAGGTGGTGCTCCTTGAACTGATGAGATAGCTCCTACCTTGTGTAGAGAAACTAAAACACCTACACCGAGCCTCCATCAAATTTCCTATCTTACTAGGAAGAGGCAATTATTCTTCCATCACTCTTGGAGTAGCTGGAGACTCAGATATAGAGCTGTAATTGTTGAACCTTCATTTGCACTTCAAAAGAAGACACTTTGACCCATTTGGGTTAATGGAGAGATATGTAAGCAAGAAATTGTTCCACAAAGAACACTTGGAAGATTTTTGGGCCAACTATGGAGATGACTACGAAGTATTGAAGAGGAATTATTCTAGGTTGTCTCTAGATTTTATCAAGAGGTTTCATATCATACATGTTCTTGATCAAGTAATAGAAGATGATAACTTGATTGAAAGGGGACTATGGGAGGAACTATTTAATCATCCAATTCCCTTTCCAAACTGAACTGATTTGGAAGAAAGCTCACTAGATGAAGAAATGAAAAATCCAATCAAACTGAGCAAGAACTGGGTTAGAGGTTAGATTTCCATTTTGACACAAGCAAGGACAGCCTTGACTTATACAAAATAGACCCCAGATAAAACAAGCAGTAATGAGGAGGATGAGCCCATTGAGGTTCATGATGCAGTACAAGATACTGATACATTAGATGTAACTCAAGATAGTGAGGAAGATGTTCCTTTGGCTAATAAGGGGAAAGGCAAGAAGGCCCCTCCTAAGGTACAAAAGAAAGAAAATCCCCCTACATCTAGAACAAGGACTACTAGAAGGAAAGATATGCCTAGTGGAAAAGGGGAAACCTCTAAAGCCAAGAAACCCAAGGCATCAACCTTTGTAATACCTCCCCCTACTACACTTGATACCTCTCCTCCACAACTAGATGCCATTATCTCTCTCTCTACCCCCATTTATACTTCATCACTTGTCTCTCCATCCACCATTGTAGCCACATCCTCTCCCTTGGTAGTAATCACAAGCTCACCCATTCCTCCTTCTCCACCTGTCATTCCTTCTATCATTTCCTCCATTTCTTCCTTGTCTTCCATTTCCACCATTTCTGTACTATCTATTTCTTTAGTATCCAATTCCACACCTCTATCCATCTCATTTTCTTCCCACTCCATCTCCTCCACCACACTCTCCACATAGTTTTCTTTGCCTCCCATTTCTACCATCATCACACCATCCTTTTCTCTACCATCACTCATCCTTTCCTCAACCATCTCCATCTCTTCAATGCTTTCTTCTCCTTCTATTCCACCATATTTAGTCTTTGCTTCTTTTGCCAATTTATCCCATGTATATCTACCACCCATTGCTACTAATTCTTTTGTTGTGGTAAGTAGTTCCTTGTCTCATTCAATTGCTCTCATCAAAGATTCAGTCCAAATGTCCTTGCATGTTCGCCAACTACCTAGTATAGAAAAGGTATGTACTAAATTAGAATCACGAGAGAATGTGACTATCCAATATATAACCCATGAAACTCCCATTAACCCTGGTATAATTGAGGTAGTTGATATAGAGGGAAATCCAACATAGGGAGGGACTACAGACTCAGATTTGGAATTGGCCTAAAAAGTAGTCACTAAAAATATGCAGTATATTGAATTGCCATAGTCCCCCTATAATAATACAACAGATGATGAGCAACATGCAGATGAAAATAAGAGATAGAGAAATGGATAAGAATAGGGGATGACAATAATGAGGATTCTTTAAATAAAGGAGATGGTCACACTGACTCTCCTAAACATACTTCTATAGCAAATACTAAGCAATAAGCCTCCGGAGGTTGAAGTAATGTCTTTGGATTTGGACATGTGTTTGGCTAGGTTGGAGAAGCCAAAAAAAAAAGGCCAAGGTCCAATCTAGAATTTATAAGGATACATCATGTGCCCATGTTGTAGAGGTGGAAGTCCCTCCAAAACAAACCAATAAGGAGGATGTAAGACCAGAAGATTACATAGTCACAAAAATAAATGTGGGGCTAGTCTCCAAGGAATAAGAGATTGAGGAATTTAGAGGCTCTGTGTCTATTATTTTAGACAAGCTAAATAAAGTTGAGCTGACGAAGCAACAACTAAAGAAACAAAATGAAGATCTCATGGCCTGTGTTAAGTTCTTGATGAAACCTATGAATGCAGATGGAGAACCAGAAGTAGCACCTTCTCTTCTCTCCAAGGAAGAACTGACCAATTTTGACAAAATTTAAACTACTGCAGTAGCCATAGAAGAATGGTTTCATAAAGTTTACAAAGAGGGTTGTGAGGTGATTCTTTTTTTGACTGAATTGCATAAAGATTTTTGTAACTTGAACTCTAAGTGGGAATAAATTGATACTAATTGGACAAACCTGAGCAATGGTTGGAATTGATTGGATTAAGAAAGGAAGTTTTTGATAAGGCTAGAGATTCTTTTGGTATGGCTAGAGCACAAATTACGGAGGTAATTTATAAAATAAATGATGTATTGAGGGCTTGTATGAATTCTAACCTTAACGACCTAGCACTAGTAAATGCGCAAGAATGCAAAGATAAGCTACACCATATTATTCATGGAAAGTCATTGATTAATATGATTGGGAAATTAGAAAAAGTTAGCGATCTTAGAGCTACATTTAAAGAATTCAGAAGAAACAGGAGATAAAAAGATGTAGTTTACTGCAAGTTCTCACAGGAGGTTGATCGGCTAAGGTTTAGAATAGATTATATCAAGGATCCATATCCAGTAGATATAAATCTAGCATCATCATCTCTTACAACATACAACAATAGAAAAGCTGAGAAAAATAAAGTCAACCTAGATGATGAGGATCAGTAAAATATTCCAGCAAGGATTTGAAATCCTGCCACTCCACTTCAACTACAGTTTTCAAGGGTCACATGGCTTTATTTTGACTTTATTTTGTCTTGTAAATTGGTTCTTTGTCTTGTATAGCCAAATGGGTATTCATTTTGTCCAAATTCAATGTATTTAAAAGTTGTATTTTGTCTTTCTCCTAGAGGACAAATGTAAATATGAAAATGTAACAAACTGTTGTATCTCATTTAATGTAATGCAAATCTAGACCATTGGTGTTGAGATAATCCCCACCGTCCATCAAAAACTTGGTATGGTGCCTTCTCTATAAAAGGGCCATCACTTTCTCTCATTTATAACAAATTCTTAATGGTGAATTGCTGAGACTATGCCAAAATTCTGATTAATACAAAACAAGCTTTGCAAGTTACTAGGAATTTGCATATTGTGTTGTCTATTTTGGTTTTCATGGTTCACTTGAAATCTAAGATTAATTAAATGTGTTGTTGCAATGTTGAATGAATGTTGAAGGTGTCTGATGAATGCTTTGGTCCATACTATTGGTGCTTGTTGATTGTAAGTTACTATGCATAGTTAGCCTGGGCCCTTCTGTTAAATGTAGTTTAGTTGCATTTCATGAGTTAAATCATGCTATTGCTAGGGTTTTTAATGAATGAATGTGATTTGAAAATATTAAAATTCCATTGGTCATTGCATCATTTTCTACAAAATTGTTGTTTCTATAGCCTAGTGAAGTGGAAAGTGGTTTACTGAAAGCATTTGTCTATCTCCAACATCTCATCTAGTTGTGATTGTCACTTAGGATTTTACATTCTCTCTCAACCCTTTACCTTTTACATTTTATTTAATCAAGCTTTGTTAGGTTAGGTTATAATCAGCAATCACCTTTACAAATCTGCTGAGAATATAATAGGGTTTTGTATACTTTGCTATCATAGTTTCATTAAAACCTATCATTGTATGTAAGTCCCTTTGTTGATACAACTAAAACATTCCACTGAAGTTATTCCTACAAGCTAAGACCTAGCTATAAAAACCTTGGGGCAGTCCTATCTAGGATAGGATACCTTTTTCAAGAGAGGTGAGATACCCTGTATTTCATCTGTGTTGTGTGCTAAAACCACCATCATCACATTCCTTATCACAATAAGTCCTCCTTTGTTGCCATGAATAGATATGACTTCTATGATACCACTGATTGTTGTAGTTGTTCCTTTGATTCCATGTAGGTCCATAGTGATTTGATTGTTGTTTCCCTATAGTGTCATGCCTCCATGATTGTTTCCTCCATGCCTCTTATCTATCTACATGATGTGGATGCCTATATATTTCATCCTTTGCTATCACTAGAGCCTTCTCTAATTCTTCATCATTTTTTGCCCCTTGTTTTGTTGTCTCATGAAGAGAATTACTTGTCTCCTCTTTTTTCTCTACATCTTGCTCCTCTTACATGTCCTCTAATTCCTTGATGCAATCTTCAGTAGATTCTTGAAATTGCACTTCCTTGATTTTATTTTGGACTTCATTATGTGTAATATCCTATAATGTAACTTTTTTCCTTCTATACCAAAGCTTCATGAACTTCTTTTGCAAATTAATGTTTATTGTTCCCAAAGATTCTAACCAAGGATAACCAAGAACAATATCCAATCCATCCATATCCAAAGCAAGAAAGTTTGAATGCAAAACATATTCACCCATAGAGAGCTTCAAATCTTCAAAAATTTAAATATCTTTACTTGATATTTGATTGTTCTTGATGTGCTTTTCTTGTACCTGTAGCTTCTTGGATAATTCCATGTTGATGAAGTTGTACTTGCTGCTAGGGTTTATAGAAACAATAACCTTTTCCTTTTGAATACATCCTTGAAATTGAAGGATTGAATCTTCCTTCCTTGGAGCTAAAGTGCGCGTACTTGTATCATTAATCTTCACTTCATTATCCTCTTTTACTACTCCTCATTCTTCTTCTACTACTTCTTCTCCTTCTTTCTCTCCTTTTTCTTCTTCATCTTCTTGTTCACCAACTTCTTGTTCTTTCCCTTCATCTTCTTCGTGAGCCCATCTATCGCAGAAAGCATGTTCTAGTTCATCTAAAGAAGAAATATCATTATGCAATGGTAAATACCATTTATAAGCTTCACCCCTTAAATGTAAATTAAAAAATAATTTCCATATTATTCCTTGACCATGAACTCTTTTATATTGGTTCCATCATTCTAATGCATCGCCACTTCCATCAAAATAAGGAAACCCCATTAAAACTAGGGTTTCTAAAATTTTTCTAGCCTACCTGACTTTGATTTAATTGTTTCATAATATTTTTGGCCTCAAAATTAAAAACACAATTAATTGACCCTTGATAAAATTTGGCGATCTTTCCAGAAATATAAAAATCTTAGAAAAATTCCTCAATTTGTGGCCTAGAAAATGAAATTATGAAAAATATTAAAATTAGCATAACTTATTGAAAACAACTCTAAATTCTTCTAAATCAGGATTGTAGGTGTATCACTATGTCACTGATCAACCCTCCAAAAAATAGGAAAAAATTTGTTGAATTTCAACCCTAGGAGCAAAAATAGTGAAAACCCTAATTTTGTAATAAATCCCTCTATTCTTCTCCAATTATGCTCAAATTGGAACTGTAGTAGCTTCAATATGATCTTAAAAAACCCACAAAAAATATTTAACAGATTCACCAAAATAAGAGAGATATGTGCTACTCAAAAAATAATGGAAGAAACCCTAATTCTACTCTAAATCACTTAATTCTACTCCAAATGCTCTGAATTTTGGAATGTAGTAGCTTTAATATGTTCTTCAAAAACCCTTTAAAAATAATAAAAAAATTCATCGAAATATGAGAGTTATACAATTTCCAAAATGACCTCCAAATCGGAAAAAAATTTGCCTAGTTTTTGCCTTCAGGGTGCCAAGATCATTCTCTGATAGCACTTGATAAGATCCAAAAATATAATAATGGAAATAATATAGTTCTAAAGATGGATCTCACACAACACAAGAGATGTTTGTGGGCCAATATTCCCTAATATCCAATATATGTGGAAATAGAATAAACCCTTGAGGTAGGGTAACACCATACAACACTCCTTATGGAAGAAGCCACTCCATGCTATATCTCCAAGTCATCTCCAATACAATATCATACTCTACACATACCTTACAATGATATTGACCTCCTATATATATACCACCTCCTAATAACATAATGGAAGGGTAATACTAATGAGGGCCTACTCAAATCCTAATACAATTAATCATACAAGTTATCCATAAGACCTAATATAACTAACTTAAGGGATGTGTGTCACATGTTAGCATCTCCATCCACCTAAATACATTATAATATCATATCCCTAAGTACATAACAATAGATTATAGGTGCAGAATCTTGCAGAGAGGAGTTGCAGGAGATCAGTGCAAAGGATAAAGATTCAAGATCTAAAGGAAAGAGCAAAAAATATCCCTAATTAGACACAAGCACCCACCCCAGTGTCCTCCAATTTTGCATCATTGGGAATCTCAGAGTAGGTTACAGTCTGAATCAGATCTTGGTTCCAAGCCCTTAGAAAAACCTACCTATCAGACACAAGTGCCCGCCCCTATGTCCTCGAAGTTCCTGCCTTCCGAAATCTAAATCCTAGTATGTTTCTAATATGCATTTAGTGCCTTCCTGTGTGAGCATTTGTCACATTTTATTTGTTTGTTTATGATTTCATATAATTAGAGTTTAAGGCATAATTGGATTGGGTTTAACAAATTAATCAACAAATTCCAAATTTCCTTATCATTCCAAGTGACACCAAACCTGTAGCTGTGTCCTCTTGCAAAAGTTGTGACTTGACTTGGTTTAATGTCCTGGAATGTTGTATGTGAAAAGAGGATTTAATCACACTATCAAATATTATCATCATTCCCCCTTTTTCATACATAACACTTGGTTAACAGCATAACCCATTTAGCCAAGCAACTTGATAAGTCCATTTTAGACAAAAGATGCTTAAGTGGATCAAACTTTATGATAAAATTTATTTCAGCATGGATAAGATAATGTATCAACTTATGTGTCATGAATACGAGAGCTAGATATTATTTCTCTAATATTGAATAACAAGTTCCATAATTGAGTAAGGTTCAACTAATAGAATAGACAACACATTCCTTACTTTTGTCATCATGCTGGGATAGTAAAGAAGCCAAAGGATGAGGGTTTGAACAATTGTAAAGAAGGAAAGGACATCCCATAATAGATGGCATCAGAATAGGAGGATTATCCAAATAGAACATAAGATCATCAAAGGCCTTTTAGCAATTCTTGTTCCAATGAAAATGATGTTTTTTAAAGATGTGTAAAGGGAAGCATTTGATCTGCAAGTTTTTAAATAAAATGATGATTAGCCTAAATCTTTCCTTTTATACTACAAAGTTCTTTGGTGGTGGAATATTCACAACAGTATCAATCTTATTCGTAGCAACCTCAATAGCATGATGCAAGAATATAAATCCCAATAGTTTGCCACTAACTTTGCTAAAGACACACTTATGAGGATTTAGTCACATGTTCTAAGTTGAATGCATTCAAAGATGAGATGAAGATTTTGTACATGATTTTGGCACAAAATAGACTTGGCCAAGATATCATCAACATAATCTTCTAAGATATTATGAATGAAGTCATGAAAAATAAGGGTCATGGCTCATTCGTAAGTTGCACTAGCATTTTTTACCCCAAACGATATGACTACATAATAGAAATTTTCCTAAGGTGATGTAAATGCAGTTTTGTACTAATCTTGGGGGTTGATAAGAATTTGATTATAGCCTAAAAAACCATCCATGAGAGAAAGCAAGGCATGGCCTGTTGTTGAATCAACTATCATGTCAATGTTTGGAAGAGGGAAGCCATCTATTAAGGATGCTTTATTGAGGTCTCAGAAGTCAATGTAAATTCAAATACAATTGTTAAGTTTAGTGATAGCTATGATATTCAGAATCCAAGGTGAATAGTCTATGGGGTGGATAAATCCAGCTTGTAAGAGTTTTTCTATCGCAGAATTGAACATTAAAGCCACCTTGGTATTCATTTTACAAATTTTCTATTTTATTGGTTGGGCATTAGGATAAAGTATGATATTATGGACCACAACCTGTGGGTGAATATCGAGCATATCCTAGTATGACCAAGCAAATAAATCAAGGAATTCATGCAGGAGATCTGAATGTGCTTTTCATTCTTCTGAGGACAAGCATTGTCCTATTTGTATAACTTTATCATTATTTTTAGGATCCATTAGGATACCAATAATATCTATGACAAGGAGAGTGCTATGGTCTTGAGGATAAGATGAATGAGGAGACTCCCAAGAGTTATTAGAGGATATAGAGATATCTTAAAATAGGCTAATAGATTCCCTAAAGTATCCTTGTGCATTTAGGCAATAAGGAAGTCCACAATCATGATGATATGTAGGCATATGATCATATACCCCTAGGAATTCAGCAAGAGATTCATTTGTAGAGAGAATCTAAATTAGGAGGAATATAAGAATCGAATTCAAACCAAATTGGATAGGACCATATATGATTAAAGAATATGTTAGAAATAATTATTATCTTTCAGGCATAATGGAGGGCAAGGAATTCAGTGAAATGGTTAATGCCTTTCACTTGAAAAAGTATTATGTCTAAAAAATCATAAAAATATTAAAAATCACAAAAAAATAGAAATATGCATCCTTTGTTCTATCCACCATGCATTTGTGAGTGATATTCTCTTGTTTTATTTTTTCCCTAGTAAGGAGTTTAATGTTTCCTAGGTATAGTTTGATCCTCTGAGCCTCTAAGATTCCCTAAAATCATCTACACAATCAGCCATTTCCCCTTTGTATTTCCCAACAAATTCAAAATAAAGCCAAGTTCTTAGCTTTATACTAGTCTTAGTCTTAACAAACCATTATGCCAAGTCTAAGAAAAGCCAATATTGAAACATATAGTACCCAATAGAAGCTTCCAAGTAGACCTTCCCCATTCTTTAGTTAAAGGGAAGTCCAAGGAGATGGTGAAATCTCTTGGTGGCTCCCAGCCCCTTATCTTTCCTGACCAAAAATGCTAGGGGGGTTATAACTTTGTAGGAAGCAATCAAAAAACAAGAGTGCAAAAATAGTGAAAAGAGATCATAAAAAAATCATAAGAAAAAAGTACAAAAAAAGAGAATATAAAAAATGAGAGAATCAAGAAAAGACACTACAAAATACAAAAAGAAAAAAGAAAAAGAAAGTAACAAAAAAAAGATAGAAAATAGAAAGAGAGGATTGTTGATGTCCATACCTCAGGTGGAGAGAAGTCTATGCTCAAATCTATGAGGGTGTCATCTATTAGAGGAAAATAGAAAAAGAGAGGTACAAAGAAAACACACATACTAGCTAGGTAAAACCAAGAGTCTAACTATGTTTAGGACCATCTTTTCCTCTGAAGCCCTTCCTTTACCCTAGGTCTATCTTATTGGCCATCTCTAATATAAGTCTAGAAGGTGCCAATAAAATTTGTTGCTTGTCTAAACTGAAAGCTCGTCAAAATGTCGTGTCTAAAAAAGGATTAGTATTTAACCTTTTACAAAACTGAATTAAGAATCTATTTCATCTCCCTCCCATTCCAACTTGATTCCTTAAATAAAAGTCCATGCTAAATTTTTAGTAGGCCATCCTATACTTGGCCAAATTGCAGTCCCCTAGGTCAAAAATTCTACTAAAGAGAAATCACACTATTTGTTCCATTTCATGCATACTATCATAAAAAACCAAAGAAATAACTCATGGCATGTGTAGAAGTAGGAAGTAGGAAGTTGCATTACACTTGCATCTACATGTGTTTTGTATCCATACATTTTGTGGTACATTTCATTCATTTCAAAAAGAGACCAAAAATATAGCATAATCATAGTGTTTTCTTCCATATGTGAGTTTTAGAATTCAAACAAATAAAAATCCTAAACTATCCATGTGCACAAAAGATAAATAAGCATGCAATGTAAACTATGATAATAAGTGGACCTTAAAAAAGTCATCATAGACATATGTAGTGCATACTAAAGGTCTGAGTACATGTCACTCCACTATCAGAGTTCAAAGGGCTAAACATAGTACACTCAAGCATGCAAATCTCCCCATGCAAGGGGGGAAAATGAAAACTCAATTTAGCTAGATCTCTCTAAGACCTCAAGGATGATTCTAACCAATGGAACCTTCAAGGCTCCTTCTTTGAGGTCTCCTCTGGCTATCAGCAATATCAAAAGCTCTATGTTTTATATGAGAATGAGAAGGAATCTAGCTAAGAACTCATGAATGAGATGGGTGTGCTATCTAGGTCCATGAAGATTTATTGTGAACTCCTACATGAGCCATCTCTCAAAGAAAGACATTCTTAGCCTCTACTATACCAAACCTATCTCTCAAGAAAGTATTCTATTGATCTGCATGATAAGTGGGAGCCCTGATATCTATATGATGACTTGCTAAAGAAGGAAAGTGAGCATCAATAAGAAGAGCCTCTCTCGATTGACCAATAATATGTAGCAATACATCTAGGGAAGCATTATGAAAAAGGTCCCTCCATCCATCAAAAGTACCTATAATAAAATAATGAAGATAAGAGAACATTAATCTGATAGTTAAATCCACATCACTTTTTGAAAATATCAAGTAACAAAGAAAGGAGTAGGCTAGGACATTCTTATGAGGATCACCTAGCTATTGTTATCAACTGAATCTGCACCCTTTGTTGAAGCATGTTGTTGCAACAAATTCAATGAAATAATGGGAATGATCTCAAGGTGTGAGACCTTGCAAATGAGATCAGACCCCTAGAGAAGGTCAGTTCCTAATTTTTAATTGAAGATTCAGAGAAAATAACTAAACCTAAGCTAAGAATCACCAATGAAAAGGGGGAAGGAGAACTAAAATGAATGGGGCGACGGACCAAATTTAGTGTGTTTAGTTGAAACTGACATAAAACAACAATGATTGCAAAGGCTAAATAAACAAACACAAACTCATGTAGACTTTAATAGAGGTTAGTGTAGAATACTAAAACTATAAAGGAACTATTTTATCCACAAGATAAGTGAGAAACATCAAATTAAACACAATGTAAAAGAATATGAGAGAGGAAAATCAGTTGCTTATATTAATCATGAAGGCTAAATAGCCATTACAAAGGATGAATAGCTCAAATACATATTAGACAAGGCACAAAATAATTGGTTTGTATTCATAGTTGAACTGATAATGGAGACATGATTATAAGAGAGAAAAGTCTATCAAATCCACTCAGCTCTTAGAAGATATACAAGGCCCGAACTTGCAAACAAATCACTCTATGTATAATGACCTAGAGAAATACTAACCTTCAAAAATACACCCTTTCCTACATATATAGCATTTTAATTTCCACTAATATAGCATTGGCATGAGGAAACCTGGTCAACACCCTATTAGACTTCCCACGCTGCAATAAATTATCCTATGGCCCTATTGCGCACCCACATGGGCTCTGTCAAGATGATTTGACCAATGGAGAGTTTGCCCATGCCTTTTTGGTACCAAATTGTAAAGTTGGAGGTCTATCATCATCTAGGGTCATTGAAAATCCACCCCATTTACTCATGGTACTAGCATCTACACTATTCCAGCTACTTGGAATCCATTCCTTTACTTGCAACATTAAACTCCTTGCACTGTTTGACCCACCAATATCTGACTCACTTTGCAATAATGACATTTTACTCTAAATAGGGGGTCATCACATGAAAAAAACATGTTTTAGGGTAGAAAGTGCACACCCTTAAGTTTTTACAGCACTTTCAATGTTTAATTTTTTATTTTGGTGCTTTTGGCAAGAGATGGGACTCATTCAAAATGTTTTGTGCCTTCCTTAGTGCATGGCACAAATTTCATCATCTAGCGCAAGCTCCAAAGCTATGCTAGCGTGTTCGCATCCTCTTTAGTGCATGGCACAATAGAGGCACCTAGCACCCTCCTCTAAAGTTGCACTGGCATGCCAAGTGTGCCCCTTAGTACATGGTGCAAGTTAGGCACCCAACACCCTCCTCCAAAGTCACGTTGGCATGCAGAGCATGCCCTAGCACCTCTCTACAACTTCAGACCCTAGCGCTAGCTCCCAAAGCTATGCTAGCGTGCTTGAAGCACCCATTGTAACTTTTAAACCCTTGCACAACTTCAAAGTTTCGCTAAAGTGCTAAAGACATGTTTTTGAATTTTTCTTGAAATATTCTAAGGAAAAACATTGAATTTTGGATTTATATTTTGAGGATTTTAACAACATTTTACAATTTTTGGGTTCTTGGACTATTTAGCTTGGGGTAAAAAATAGGTTAACATTTTGATGACTTTGCAGGGGTGTTTTCTAGTTGAACACAAGAAAACTAGTGGCATTAACGATCCATTGGGCACAAAGTCAAAAAGGGTGTTGATAGTAAGGAATACTGAGAGGGGGTGGGGGTGAATTAGTATTCCACAAAATCACTTCTTAACAAGTTTATTAATCCAATCTCCAAAATTAATAATAATATGAAAACAGAATAAACATAGGAACAACAACCATAAAGACATAACAGATGGACACCAGGATTTTTATGTGGAAAACCCAAAAAGGGAAAAACCACAGTGAGTGTTAGCTCACAATATATTATGATGGAACAATACCAAATTATAAGAAGACTCACTTCCTTAGGGCTTATTGCCCAGAGAAGAGGTGCTCACTACACAAAGGCTCACTGCCAAGAGAAAGAAAGATAGAAGAGAAGGTTTGGCTCACTAACAAGTTATGACTGCTGAAGATGCATCTAAGAATGTTGAGATGAAGTTCCCTTAAGCTTAGTAAATAGACTCAAAAGTCTTCATAATGTTAGTTCTGCTATCTCTTTCTCTGCTTCACATATGCTCTATTTTTATGCTCACTGTCTTCTTTAGATCACAACTCTACCTTAGATTAAATTTCCACCCTTATCGCAATACAATAGATTTGCCACACACTAATGCCTAAAATCCATCGAGTATAAGTATCCACAACTAGATTCATTACACAAGTAGGTATGCCAACCTAGACATGAAACATGTAGCCAAGAATTTCACCTTGTCGGCTCAAACTTAGGTACAAACAATAATGCGGACTTAAACAATCATATTGTAGTCTTCATATGGGTTGACATTAATCATTCAATCACTTAGATCGATTGTTCAAACAATATAGCTTCTACACATATAGATCTGCCATGCCTGTCGATTTGTTCCTCAAGAACATACTTGATCAGTTTAACTGTAATAGTATAACTTCCACTGCTGATCAAAAGAGACTCTATAAATCATATTCAACATTCATCATTGATATGTTAGCATACCTTCAAAGCCACATAGTATAATAATCAACTACTGAGAAATGCGGAACTCAAAACTATTACCCTGTCATTGTGAAACACTGTCAGACTACAAGTCGGTAAATAACATCTTTTAGAATGAAACCAAAAGAACTTCAGAAGCTACAACTCTAGATTTAGGCAACCATGATATGTATCTTTTCAAATCCAAAACTGCAAGACACTTTTTCATAGCGGAGGAATGTGAACCATTTTACTTCTAGACTATGCATTGTTTCTACTTTAATTTTGTTTACCTGAACTTGGACATTTCTTCATATGACTACTAGAGGAAGTCAGAACCTGGAGACTTAAACAAGTGACCACTAGGTAGTTATGAACAACATACCTGATCCATATACAAATGCCATTAACTACAGAGGCATACCACCACAAACACTATTACTCTACATACTTCCCATACTTAGTCAGATCTTCTTCTGGAGCGAGATCTCTTTTCCATACTAGTACACTTTGTCTTATTTCCATCAATGACAACAATCAAACATCCATCATAACAGTGTCTCTTGCCAACAATCTCCCGCTTTGGCATTGATGGCAACACTCAGTGAAAAATGCTTGTGTTTCTCCTCCTTACTCTGTACACTTTGTTTTTCTATTCTCCTTTAGACATATGCTTATTTTTCATTGGTTTTCCTCTCCTCCTTTGACATCAATGGAAAAGGTGTGTGTTCAAGAAAAATTGTGTCAAAAAATCTTCAAAACTATCATATTCTGCCACATATACACACGTACACATTTCCATTTCAATTTATGATTGAAGGTAGAATATCGTTATAGATAGTCTTTATCAGAGCTATCTCTCCATTCCATCTATTCCTTGCACTCTCCAAAATATGGATGTGGCCATTTATTAGAATAACTAACTTTTCCACCTTCAGCACATCTGAGGGTGTATCAATTAATGCTTGTGATTTCAAGGCTTCTTCTACCAAATTAGCCATGGAATCAATTTTTGGACTTATCAGTCCCCTTAGTTGGCACAACCTATCTTTGACTTCTTCCTTTTTCTTCATCAGAGTTCTCAAATCATTGTGAATATTTACAACCTATGTGGTGCAGGAGCACCTACCTGACAGCTGGCCTCCATGAGGCAGTTAGTTAGTTTGAGTCTTGTTAATGTTTCCAAGAAGGTCTGATAAGACCAACTGCATGTAATAAGGTCATGCTGACCATACTAAGATCATGCTGACCATGCTTTTACTATTTTTAGATAGTTTGTTAGGACAGCTGTATGCTGTAGGACCGGTTGGATCTCCCAGCCGCCTGGAGAGATTTCCCAGCCGCTTGGAGTCGGGTCAGTAGTACTCGCAGGAAAACCTATATATGCATGAGGATCGGTTGATATTGGATATCATCGATCAGACTTTGCGAGAGAGAGACAGAGTATTGTAATAGCATCTTTTGAAATCGAATAAGAGATCCTGTTGTGTTCATTTTCTGTTTGGTCTCCACTGTGTGATCGATTTGCTGTTTTGGGTGGTTTCATGGATTCGCTGATCCATTCCACCGGTTGATTCGTCGGATCGGTGGAATGGTGATGTATAGTAGGTTAGGTTTTAGTTTGCTTTCTGTTTGCATGCAGGTGTGCAGGATCGCCGTCGAGAGATGTTGAGAACCCTAGCATGGGTATGTGCTAGGTTGAACTGATAGATTAGAGTTTGGAAGATCACCCTAGAAGTGGATCGGGTCCCCCAGGAGGTTCGGTGGATCAGAACGGTGAAAATCTGCTAAGGCTGGAAATTTGTCAAAACAGCATCATCAGGATATTTTGGTGTATATCCTGCAGTCGCTTTGGGCATCGTCATCCGGGTAGATGGAGATGAGCATGATGCTATCGATTACATGAAGTGAATGTGCGTCGGGGTGATCATCATCAGGAGTTGCCGAGGAGGAGCGTATCGGCATAAGGTAGAAGATCAGGTTGATCGCGGGCCGAAAAAAGTTAAGTTTGGCCAACAGCAGGATATGACGTCATCATCATCAAGATATACGTCATCAGGATATTGCGGAGCAGCAGGATATTGAGGAGCTACATGTGACGTCATCGTCATCAGGATAATCGTCATCAGGATATCGGGGTGACGTAAGCATCGGGGGAAAGGTGCGTGGAGTTGAGAGTATCATCATCAGGATATATGGGAGGAACCGGATGTTCTTTATCCTGCTGATGAACATGATGTTAAACATCATGATGCTGAAGATAGTGAAGGTAGAGTTTGGCGGTAAGGTGAACAGTGAGCGTCAGGAGGATGTTCGCGCTTGCCGAATATGATGATGCTGCGATAGTCGAATATGATGATGCTGTTGACATGCGAAAGGGCGAAGGCTTGTCTGCAGGAGGATATCGGTCGGCAGAGTAAATATGATGATGCTGACAGTGTAAAGGGAAATATGATGATGATGATGAAGGGTTGCGGACATCCATGCTGTATGTTAAGGTTATAGTGTGGGTGCCTCTGCATCACTATGTCTCTTTGGTACTTATTGACTCAACTGTCAGATTATATGTCTTAGAGATATTAAGTAGTTTGAGTTCCAAATCCTTGATTGTATCTTCTAATTCCTTTGTAACTTCTAGCCAAGATAAGCAAAATTTGTATATTTTACAAGCTTCTTTGATGGTACTCTATATGCCTTTTATTCCATTTTTTAACAAAGTTTTATCTTTTGCTATCATAGTCTTTAACTCAACCAATCTCTTCTCATCAAACTATTTTCTAACTTTTACCCCTACAAATTTTTCAAAAGATTCAAATTATTTGTTGATTGACTTTATCATACCTTTGAGATGATCAGAGGATGACAAAGATGTATCTTTCTTGTAATTAGGCATCAGTTTCTCCAACACACCAAATGTTGCTCCAATAAGCTCATTATCTTGAATGTGTGTTTTCATCAGTTCTTCCAATGCATTGGCCTAAACAATTGATATAAGTTTGAATTTTTGCATAGGGGACATGGCTTCTAGATTTATTGGTCCTTGCAAAAATTCTGACTCGTCCAAGACTTGTTTATCTTTTTTCAAGGATTCCGCAGTGTCTCTTGCTGAACCAAAGATTTCTCCTTGGTTGGGTTCTAGGGGATCTAACTCTATAGCTTTATTGTCATCATCTTTCTATTTTGGAGGAGGGTTCTCTAGGCTTCAACTTCTTCATCTTTCTCATCATTTTTTTCTAACCCTTGATCCAATTTCTCCTCAAGAATGGATGTATCATCTCCAATATCTATTTCTTTTCTATCATAAATAGTTGGAAGATGATGTTCATTTAGTACTCTTAGAATGATTTCCTTTGTCTCCTTCACTACTTTCTCAATGTCATCTGACATGAGAGTATTCACTCTTTTCTTCATCTTGAATTCATTACTGAGTGATTTGGAGATGTTTTCTTTTTCTTCTAGTGAAATCTCCAGACATAGATTCATCAAAGTATATTCTCTGAGTTCAATGTCTTTTACCATTGCAACCTCTTTTCTAGCAGACATTTTACTACTTAGATTGTTTGGAAGATCAGTTATTATCTTAATTAGGGCCTTGTTGTAGATGTTTAGGTATTTTACAACAGCAGTCTCAATGATCCTCTTATCTAGATCATTATACTCATCATACAATTGTGCAATGGGTTTCAGATTACCATCAACTGTTATGACATTAAGAACTTCTTCAAGGCTTATAGTCTCTTCTTCTATCTAAGATTCTTCTTGTCTTGACCTTTTATTAGGTCTGAACTTATCAGAGTGTATCTTTCTATTGGTTTTGGAGTCCTTAGTAGACTCAGCTTTCATTTTCTTTACTTCTTCATCAGACTTTATTTCATCATCAGTTGTACCAACATTGACATACATCCTCTGGCCTTTGGTCTTCTGTCTCTTGCCAGATTGAGCTTCTATAGTAGATGCAGAGGGAATGATGGAGGATTCAGATGTGGTTTTGGTAGAACTAGCACTCCTTGTAATTCTCTTGGGTGTTGCAGGTGCCTCATGTTGCATCTCTTGAACTTCTGGAGGAATGTCAGTTTCCTTTTTTGGCTCCTTCTCCTTTTCTTTTTCTACTCTTTCATTCTCAACCCTACTTCTTGTGGCTGTTATTTTCTCTTTGGTGAATCCCATGCTTTGAGTAGACTCTTCCACCATTTTCTAGACCTTTTTCACTATCTCGGGCTGCCTTAACTCCAAATGCACTTTAACTAAAATTTCTTCATAAGTGCCAAATCTTTGTTCTTGTGAGTCCCTGGGCTTGCTCAACAAAAGGTCTACAAGACCTATCAATATATCTTCTGCCACTTCGTAGCACATAGGTAGCACCCAAATAGTCCTAGGCTCTACAGCCACCATCATGCACTGATCTTTGTTTACAATAAAATAGATGTCATTCTTGTATTTCTCTACTACTATCTTAGGGATTCTCATTCTAGATTACATGGACTTCTAGAAGTTCTTGAAGTATCCCCACAATGTTGCATTTTAAGCATTCACATCTCCTAGACTACTAATATAGTCTCTTATTTGTACAACTACAGGTTTTCTAGGGTCCCAAATAATGTTGCTAATTATTGGAATTTCTCTTTTAAAATAGAAAAACAAATAGAGTATTAACATACCAAACTTGAAGGGGTACTTTGCTTCCTTACTTTTCTTCAAATTTTCTAATAGTTGTTGTTGGAGAAGCTCACACAGGTCATAATCCTTGTTTTCTTTGACCATTTCATAAGCAGTGTAAATTGTTGTTCTGGAGACTGAGTTTTCCCGGTTTGTGTAGTAGATTTTGTAACCGATGACCACCAAAGAAAACCTTACTGCATGATCTTTAATAGTGTCTACAGTTAAAGCCCTTTTGTCAAACTGAGTTCCGGTGGCTTCCATTACTGTTATATTCTTCATAGACTTCAATAGGAGTACCAGACCAGTAGAGCTTAAGTCAGTGTCTTCCCTTATTGTATCCTTAGTTATCATGTGAGTTGACTCTAGCCACATAAACTCATCATGCATTCTTCTCAACACGTACCGGACCCATGCATCTTCAGTGAAAATAGGGAAATCTAGGTACTGTAAGAATTTCTTATCCTCCAAAACCTTGTACTTGTCTAGCAGTTCATACTAATTTCTACACAGATGATTCAAATATAGTTCTGCAAGTTTTCCGCCATTGTGTTCACTTACAGTAACATGAATATACACTCTCACATCTTCTTCGTGCATGAATCCATATGGCACTTCCAAAAAGGTGCCATCAGGATAAACTTCCATGGATTTGTGGGGACGTTTCTTGAACTTACATCATGGCCTTTCAGTAATATCAATCACTTGTGGAGTAGCCATTTTTGAAAAGATTTAACCAAATTATCAGTAGGGTTTCAAAACTGGAAATACCTCTTTTGTTGGATCAAGGTTTGTTTGAATTTGCCTTGAAATACTTTGGAGAATAGTGTAGTTGCTTTGAATCTTGCTTTAGTTTTCCTTAGACACTTGAGAGCATGGAATGCAAAATGATTTTTCCTTTGGATACAACTCCTTTTAACCTTCGCATGTTGAAACCTAAGTGTCATTAATGTCATCTTTCAAAAAGTTATCAAGCATTGTTCAGATACTCATAGACAATCCAAATTGCACCACAATGCTCTGCATTGGATCTTTTTCTACCAGAATTTCTTTCATAAGATTTCTCATTAACTTCTTCACACCATACCTTAGTGCTAGATTCCAGCACTAACTTTTTCGCTGGGGGTTTTAGATTTTCAACACTACTCCCCCTGAGCCAAAGCTCCCAATTTACTTTTTGAAGGAAGTATTTGTACCAGATGTTGGTACGGATCCATCCTTAACTTTGATTACTTCTTTCTTGATCCAAATCTTGTCCATTTCTTTCTTAGTTTCAACCGGATCAACTTTTTGTTTTCCCTTATCATTCCTCTACTCTGGTTTCCTTTCTTCAACATAGTAATTTCTTTTCACATTCTTGCTCCTACAAAATATTGCAACATGTCCAAACTTGTTGCAATTGTAGCACACAATGTTTCCTCATCCTTGATTCCTTCCTCTAAATGAATTCATCCTTGATCTGCATTGATTATCCATGTGTCCAAATCTATTGCATGCAAAACATCTTCCATTGAATAATTGAGTATTCTTTGAATTATGAAAGCCATTTCTTATCAGACTTCTGCATTCATTTGATCTATGACTAATTTTCTTGCAATTGAAACATTGACTAGAGAATGATGGAATATTTTGATTTATTCTACTTCTACATTGAGTAGCTTTATGACCAAACTTTTTGCAATTAAAACAATGGCTATTGAAAGATGGGTACCTTTGAGCATTTGGATGTCTGACCGGAGGTCTTCTTATTTGATTCCTAAACTGGTTGCCTTTGTTTTGCTTCAACTAAAAGTTTCCTTGACCTAATTTTGAACTTTCTCCTTTCTCAAATCCTAAGCCTTGCTTATCATCTGAACTCTTTTGACTTGCAATCATCTCATCAAGTTTTGCAGAACTTATCTTGAACTTTTCTTCATAGCTCTTGGCTTTTTCCAAGTCTATTTTTAGGCTCACAACTTCATCCAATTTGACACATTATTCTATCTTGTTGTTTACCATAAGATTTAGATCTTCTTTTGCTTTATCTCTTTTAATAACTTCCACTTTCAAATCATCCATGGTTTCATTTGCTGATATTAGTTGTTCACTACATCTCTATATTTTTCTTTGAATTTCTTGACTTGTTCTTTCAGCTTTAAAATGCACTCATCAGCTTCTTGAATATTATCCTTCAAATCCCTGATTTCTTTTTCCATTTTTTCAAGATCAACAAGAGCTTTTTCTAGTTCAACATTGTTTTCATATGAAAAGTTTCTATACCTTCTAGCTACCATGATTGATTCTTCCTAGATCTTCCTCAAGCAGTTAGGCTTCTTCCAAGGAAATTGGCTCTGAAACCAATTGTTGATAGTAAGGAATACTAAGAGGGGGTGAATCAGTATTCCACAAAATCACTTCTTAACAAGTTTATTAATCCAATCTCCAAAATTAATAATAATATGAAAACAAAATAAACATAGGAACAACAACCATAAAGACATAACACATGGACACCAAGATTTTTATGTGGAAAACCCAAAAAGGGAAAAACCACGGTGAGTGTTATCTCACAATATATTATGATGGCACAATACCAGATTACAAGAATTTTCCCTTAGGGCTCACTGCCCAGAGAAGAGGTGTTCACTGCACAAAGGCTCACTGCCAAGAGAAAGAAATATAGAAGAGAAGGTTTGGCTCACTACCAAGATATGACTGTTGAAGATGCATCTAAGAATGTTGAGATGAAGTTCCCTTAAGCTTAGTAAACAAACTCAAAAGTCTTCATAATGTTAGTTCTGTTAGCTCTTGCTCTACTTCACATATGCTCTATTTTTCTTCCCACTGTCTTCTTCAGATCACAACTTTGCCTTAGATTGAATTTCCACTCTTATTGCAATACAATACATTTGCCACATAGTAATGCCTAAAATCCATTGAGTATAAGTATCCATGACTAGATTCATTACTCAAGTAGGTTGGCCACCTAGACATGAAACATGTAGCCAAGAATTTCACCTTGTCAGCTCAAACTTAGGCACAAACAATAATGCAGACGTAAACAATCATATTGTAGTCTTCATATGGGTCAGAATTAATCATTTAATCAATTAGATTGATTGTTCAAATAATATAGCTTCTCCACATATAGATCTGCCATGCCCATCAGCTTGATCCTCAAGAACATACTTGATCAGTTCAACAGTCACAGTATAACTTCCATTGTGGATCAAATGAGACTCTATAAATCATATTCAACATTCATCATTGATCTGTTAGCATACCTTCAAAGCTATAGAGTATAATAATCAACTACTGAGAAATGCATAACTCAAAACGGTTACCCTGTCACTATGAAACACTGTCAAACTACAAGCTGGTAAATAACATCTTGTAGAATGAAACCAAAAGAACTTTAGAAGCTACAACTCTAGATTTAGGCAGCCATGATATGTATATTTTCTAATCTAGAACCGCAATACAAAATTTTTCATAACAGAGGAATGCAGACCATTTTACTTCTTGACTATGCATTATTTCTATTTTAACTTTGTTTACCTAGACTTG
This sequence comes from Cunninghamia lanceolata, assembly GCA_027924645.1. Lineage (NCBI taxonomy): Eukaryota > Viridiplantae > Streptophyta > Pinopsida > Cupressales > Cupressaceae > Cunninghamia > Cunninghamia lanceolata. The sequence continues at coordinate 724,251 of BSBN01000144.1, read as the reverse complement.
GCCATTTCTTCATATGACTACCGAAGGAAGTCAGAACTTGGAGACTTAAACAAGTGACCACTAGGTAGTTATGAACAACATACCTGATCTGCATACAAATTCCATTAACTATAGAAGCATACCACCACAAACACTATTACTCTACATACTTCCCATACTTAGTCAGATCTTCTTCTAGAGTGAGGTCTCTTTGCCATACCTGTACACTTTGTCTTGTTGCCATGAATGACAACAATCAAATCCATCATAATAGTGTCTCTTGCCAACAAAGGGGACTATAACAAAATCAAGCATATTGAAGGGATCTCTAGATTAACATAGATCTGAACATGCCTCCAGAAAACAAAACAACACAAAAAAAAACACAGAAATAGAGCACACATTCTCCTAATGAGAGTGTAACATGTGCAAAAATACTTAGAGGGAAGAACCTACACACCTAATCTAAACTTAAACTAACTAACCAAGAAACTAATTTAAGCAAAGCCATTTACTGGTTTTGAAAAATAAATACCTTTCCTTATCAATTTGACATGTTTTTCTATCTTATAGGTAGCTAGCTGGAGGTGGAAAAAGAGTGAGCATACAACAAATTGATGAAATGTCACTTTAAGAAAAAATTAATCCTACCTATCAACATGAACTAATTTTTGATGTAACTATCCCAAAGTGGATAGGTGGCCTGATCCTTCTCATCTTGATGCTCAACTTCATGCTCAAGAATAAACATGACAAGTGGCGACTCTTTTATGTTCGTCTCTAGCTGGGCAAGATGTTTGATAGGACATCCCCTTGAAACAATGCATAAACAATCAATGGAGACTTCATGCTTAGAATCTAATTCCTCATTAATTCTCTATTGGTCTAAATGTTTTGGCTCTTGTGCCTCATTTGGAAATATGTCCACTTCTTCTTTATGCACATATTACTTGTGGTTTTCTTCTTTAAGAAGTGTCAGCTTCTCATCACAATTAGAGTAGAAAACCTCCAATTTATCCTAGAAAAGATCTCCCTCTAGCTCCTCCTAGCTCTTATACATGAGAGGACTGACCTGAGTTTCATGGCGGCCATTTTGAAGTTTTGAAGGGGCATTAAGATTTTCATTATGCAATGTAGGCCTCTATTCCATAATTTTCTTAGTTTGGTGCACCACTTTATGTAAGGGTGTCCTCATGCTATTGATCATGAGATAGAACCTCATTTTCATGTTTATCCCCATGGGCTAGTAGCCCACCACAACTCTCAACACCTTCATGCTGGTGTGAATCATTTGCTGGTGTGAGCATGGGCATTTTTGTGCATTCCTCCTCTTCCTCAATAAAACTGGGTAGCTCACTAAATGGAGCTACACCACCATTTTTTATATCCTCTATAGTGATTTCCTCCATAGAATATTGAAGCCCATTGAATATGCCAATACAATCATTCCCTATAACCTCAAGAGTAGCCAAGGAACTTCATTATCAGAATGCCCTTTATTTTACTCTTCCATAGATTCTTGCACTTACATAAGTTGCACAAGATTCCTTTGTAGTTGAACATCTTCACCATGTAATTTTATCATTTTTCTCTCATTTTCTTCACAAAAAGCATGGGAAAAACTTCTAAATGAATCATAATTTAGAAGATTGAACATTGCACATTGTTATGTCAGAAATTGTCCTCCTACATGGAATGGTACAATTTCTCATAGTTTAGCTCCTCTCCTTTGGTGTCCTTTCAACCTGTTTGTTTCAAACCTTCCTAAACCCTAATTGACCTATGTCTAACTGAAGAAATGTTGTATTTCAAGATAATTAAAGACTAAACCTAAAAATAAAGTTTGGATTTGGGATTCCCTGGACCCCCTTAATGCATACCTGATAAAAAAACTAGGGCTTGGGCTTGGGCGCTCACGCCCTAGCCCTACCCTATTTCCTAGGGTTTTAAATTTTGGTAGGGTTTCAGCTCTTGCCGTGCATCTCAGAATTCTGTTTTCAAAATTTTGTTTTTCACACGATGTCGACATCTTATTTCAAAATTTGAAACTCCTAAGGTTAGATATTTAAAGACATTTGAAAATCACTTTATCACACACAATCTACATGAAAGATTTATGCCAAAACTCTACTAAAATTGCCATTGAAGATTAGTAACTTGTTGAAGATCTTGAAGTTATTTGAATTTTCTATCATGGAGATATTTGATGGAGATTAGGAATCAAGATCTTGAGACTATCTTTCTCTTCCTAGGGTTTGAACAACCTTTTGTATGATCAGGAGAAGGATTGAAGCCTCTAACATCAAGCTTGGAAATCCTCCACGGCTATGGTTGCCTCACCTTCTTGTTCTAGAAGACTTCATTGCTATCATCTTCTTGAGGTGAAGTTGTGTTTGTTTCATTGAGTAAAGAAAAGTGTTGATCTTTCCTTGATGCTTGAGTCATCTAGGGTTTTACATTTCTGCATACACATGTGTTAGATGAGTACACACATCTACAAATCTTTATCATTGGCTATTGTTGATGTATGAATATTGAAAATGAGGCTTGATTGAGGCAAGCTCCTATATAGCCACAACCATCTTTATCCTCCTTTTGTATGTGTAGTTTAAATTCATCAAGACCTGATGGAAAGGAGTGACAAAAAGATAGATATTATAGACACAGTCATCACAGAGTTTTAGATTTCAAGATTACAAAACTTTTGGGGCTTTATGGCTCATGCCCTAGCCCACCTGGGTATTTTCTTTAGGATCCAGAAATCTCTAAAGATTGTTAGATAGCTGTTATAGGAAATCCTAATAGTAAAAAACCTTCAGGGCTTTATGACTAGCATCCTAGCCCATCAGAGCCTCATTTTCTAGGTACATTTTCTTTGTACTGCATTCTCTACATTCCTGGAATCATTTTGTCTATATCTATGTCAGAAATTCATTTATTGTCGTCTGATTGATAATGTAGGGTTTCATGCTTAGTGAGTGATACTAGCTTGTGAAAACCTGATCAAAAACATCCACACATACATAATTAGAAGAAAAAGGAAATCTTAAGAATCTGTAGTTTAATTCTTACTTCCCTAATGTTTTAGTTTGTGAAAAGTGTGGGACTTGAAGTCTTTGATAACTATCTTGATTCCCCATTTTTCAACTAAACATTTTGGTTAACCCGTGCTCTAAAAGAATTTGCATCCTTTTTAACATCAGATCTGAATTAGTTTGTTGACCTAAATCATATTTAGATTGTAAACCCTCTTTAATGAAAGTACATGCATTAAATCTTAAGTGATTTCTTTATCATTTCATTAAAAGAGTTTGAAATTACAACTCTGTGTTTTAAATAAGTGCTATATTTCATTTTCACAAAGTTTATGCTCTATCATTTTACATATAAGTCTTGGGTTAATTAGAACATGGTATAATGTCAGATTACTTTTCGCAAGACTTTCATGTGTATGATGATCCATTTAGTTGTGATGACTTCAATATGTTAGATGAATCCCTTGAAGACTTTATCTTGATTGAACTTTTCACTACGACTCCTAAACCGTCATTGTTTCAAAGATTAGTAAATGCAATCTATGTTCCTAAACCTCAAGAACCTATGAAATCAAAGATAGCAGTCAACTTGTGTTCAAATGTGGCTCAACCACACTCTAAACCGGTGCTCACTATTAGAGGACTTCTGCCTTCTTCTCAACCTTTCTGATTACATTTATAACTATGCTAAACAAATAATGCATCAAAATTCACAACAACCTAGTCATACTATGGTTGTTCATACATATAACACTTGGAATAACAAATAAAGTAAACAAAAATTGAGCATTCTAACATCTTTACTAGCTTCTCAACCTATGCTTCCTCAAGCACCTCGTTTAACACAAAGAGTTGGTCAAGATTATGACCTTGTTGAGCAGCTTCGTGCTGCTCCTACTAAGATTTCTCTTTGGGAACTTATACAAACTTTGCCTACATACCATGAAATGCTCTAGGAAGCTTTACAAAAGGTGATTGTGCCACCTACTATCAAGCCAAATGATGTAGCAACTCTCTTAGATTGTATGCATGCAACAAAAACATACATTCTATTTCAACAACATGAGTTGCCATATCTTGAAGTTCAAAATCAATATGATCCTTTGATTAACTTTATTACAATAAATAAGAAACTTATTAAGTGAGTTATGATTGATAATATTGGATTAGCTCTTAATGTTTGTGGCATCAATTTATTACATAAAATCAAAATTGATACATCTTTGATTAAACTAGATCAAATAAGTATTCGTGGCTTTGATACTATTGGAAGATAATCTATAAGCACCATAACTTTACCTGTACAAGTTGGGCTTGTGACTTTATCTACCCTAATTCATGTCATGTCTGGTTCTTTATCATATAACATGATTCTTGGTAGACCTTGGATTCATGCACTAGGGGTAGTTCCTTCTACCCTTCATCATTCGATCAAGTTTATTTATAAAGACAAACTTCATACTATTGATGTTGATCTTGAACTAGATAGTAATTTACAAATTAAATCACAAAAACAAGTCATTCATCACAAGATCTTAAACAACTTGAATGTTGACTCATCAACTCCTCTTGCCATAGATAATGTTGTGCAAGAGCTCAAGAAATTGAATGCATTTCTTGGTGCTGATTAGGGTTCGTTAGATTTTATATCCCCCTCCATAGGTCAATATAAAACTAACAATCATGATCCTGAAACATCAAATGTTTTAGATTTCATCTAAAAATTTAAATCCAAAAGTCACTTTGGTAATGAACATGGATAATACTCTTAATTATACTACAGATTATGAGACCTATGAGGCACCACCTTTTTCCAAGGAAATGGCCTCCCTTTATGGTCGAGGACTTCAGATCCTTTATAAGAACTATGACTATGTAGGTAATGGTTGTGGTATTAATCAATGAAGAATTCGAGTACCTATAGAATTTGCTTCATGAAATTACTCAAGTGCATTGGATATAATCCTTTCAAGGAATTTAAAGCTCGTAGACATCCTAATCTTAATGTGAATACAATATCAATGCTTAATTTGATATTTTCTGAGATGATTGACACTAATTGTCCTCCAGGAGAGATTCCTTTGGATATCTTTTCAACAGATGAAGCGATAATTGAATTCTTGGGAGCTTACGAAAATATTCCCTGTTACCATCATAAATGTGGATTACCTTATTGTTTGAACACTACTGCATATTTCGGAAAGTCCACTAACATGATCAATACTACTCTAAAATTTGAGGAAGAATCTGAAGAATTACCACAAACACCTGATCTCCTAGACCATAGTACTCTACTTAATGGAAAGACTATTGATGTTTTCATGGAGAAAGATAATACTGAAAAAGTTATCCCTATAGGTGACTGTTTAAATGCAAAAGAAAAACAAGATATGATCAAGCTATTACATGAATTTTCTAAATTGTTTGCTTGGAATTACTTGGATATGTTTGGTATTGATCCTCATATTGTAACACATAATATCGTATTAATATCAGATGCTAAGTTGTTTAAATAAAAGTTTTGTAAGATGAATCCTAAGATTGTGTTACTCATTAAGGTTGAGATAGAAAAGCTTTTACAAGCTGGCTTTATCCGCCCTATTGACTATTCACCTTGGATTTTGAATAACATGGCTGTTGCTAAACCTGATGGCCATATTTGGATGTGCACTAATTTTTGAGATTTAAATCTTGCGTCTTTGAAAGATGATTTTCCTCTTCCAAATATTGATATGATTGTTTATTCAATAGCTGGCCATGAACTACTTTCCTTCATGGACAGATTTTCAAGATATAATCAAATTTTCATAAACCCTCAAGATCAATATAAAATAGCCTTCATAACACCTTGGGGAACATTTTGTTGGGTAGTCATGCCATTTGGACTTAAGAATGTCAAAGCAACTTACCAACGTGCTATGACTCTTATCTTCATGATTACATGCACAATATCTTACAGGACTCTTGGTGAAGTCTATTCATCACCAAGATCATGCCATCACTCTCTGATAGATCTTTGAGTGAATAAAGAAATACAACATGCGATTAAATCCCTATAAGTGTGTCTTTAGCATAGACAGTGGAAAACTATTGGGATTTTTAGTTTTGAATCGTGGTATTGAAGTAGATACAAAAAATATTGATGCAATTGTTAATATGCTAGAACCTAAAAATGTATCTCAACTTCATAATTTGTAAGGGAAGATATAGGTCATTCACCAATTTGCCTCAACTTATGGATAGGACTCACCCTTTTACTCAACTACTAAAGAAGGACTCAAAATTTCAATGGAATTCAAAATGTCAAAAGGCTTTTGAGGACTTAAAAAGTTATCTCGCCAACCCTCCTATTTTACAACCTACTACTGCTGATAAACCTTTTATTCTTTACACCTCAGCATCTAATAATGCCCTTATAGCATTATTAGCACAACATGATACTAAACCCAAGGAACGTGTTGTATATTACATCAGCCGAACATTTCTCAATTATGAAGTGGCATATACTATCATTGAGAAACAATACTTAGCTCTTGTATTTGCAACACAGAAGCTTTGACATTATCTTTTAAATGCTAAGATACACATCATGGTAAAATTTGATCCTTTGAAACATTTATTTGCTAAAATAGATCTTTTAGGTCACCTTTCTAAATGGGTTATGTTGTTAACTGAATTTGATCTCAAATTTATATCTTAGAAAGAGATTAAAGGACAAGCGTTAACTGACCATTTAGTTGAAGCACCTTCTACCTTTGCTATACAAAATCAAGAGAGATTTCTTGATGATCAAATATTAAATATAGATAAATATGACAAATGGGAATTATATTTTTATGGATCAAGATGTTGAACTAGCTCCAATGCTAGTGTTATATTAGTACCTCCTTTAGGTAAGTTGATTCCTATGTCTTATCATCTAAATTTCTCATCCACAAACAACATCGATGAGTATGAAGCTCTCATCGCAAGACTTCATGTCACTTTGTCTTTGAATATCAAAAACATCACCATATATGGCAATTCACAATTAATTGTATAATAGATAACATGATCGTATCAAGCGAAACAAGACAAATTATCTCAATACTGTGATCTGGCCTTATCTTTGTTACAATAGTTTACATCTTTCTCAATTGATACTATACCTAGAAAGGACAATCGGCATGCGGATGCAATGGCAAGTGCGGCTTCCCTTATATCCCCTATAGATTCACTTGAGGAATAGATCTTTATTGTTCATAATATTAAGACACTCGCATTAGATGAAATTGTATCTTTAGACATTAACCTTTGTTGTAACATGAACTGTGATGAATGGTTCTCCCATATATCCAACTATTTCAATGATGGAACCATCCTTAATTTAACATCTAAAAATGTTTGAGTTTGACTACAAAAACTTGTAGTGCACTATATCATTCTATCTAATGCCTTATATAGATGAAGTTATAATGGTGTTCTTCTTTGATGTCTTAGTAATTTAGAGATCCCGATAGCTTTGGACATTAACCTTTGTTGTAACATGAACTTTGATGAATGGTTCTCCCATATATCCAACTATTTGCATGATGGAACCATCCTTAATTTAACATCTAAAACTTCTTGAGTTTGACTACACAAACTTGCAGTGTGCTATATCATTCTATCTAATGTCTTATATAGATGAAGTTATAATGGTGTTCTTCTCTAATGTCTTAGTAGTTTAGAGATCTTGATAGCTTTGGAAGAAGCTCACTCTGGTGCTTATGGAAGGCATTTTAGAGAAAAATCATTGGTACAAAAACTAATATGTATGGGGTATTACTAGCAACGCATGGAACAAGATTCCTTTGCTTATGTCAAGAAGTGCCCACAATGTCAACAACATCAACATTTAATCTGAGCACCTACCTAGGAACTTCATGCCCAAGTTTCACCTTGGCCATTTTCTATTTGGGGCTTGGATCTAATTGGTAAAATTTCTCCACCTTCTCAAGGACATACTTGTTGATGAGAGTTTTTATACACTCACAACATAGTTAAAATTCATAGAAGAACTTTAGTTGTCTTGAAAGATATGCATAATTAACTAGTAATTCTCAATCTCAAGTTTATGGATGGTTAGTTGTTAACCTCGTGGGATAAATCAGCAATTCATTGTGAAGCTATTATATTTAAGGGGCCTTACTCAATCTAAGGATTTGGCATGGCAGTTGTCACTGATTATATGCAAATATCTCAAAAGATCTCTCAAATCAATGATCCTTTGCAACTATTTATAACTTTCAAGTCCAACTTTAAATGAACTTTACATAAACAAACTTGATTTTTCAAACTTTATGAAACTCATCAAAAATCTTTAGTATTTCCATATATTTAATAGGATTTTCAACAATTTCATTTAGATAACTACATTTTAGCTAATTATTTAAAGATCTTTGGGAAAAGTCAGAAAAGATAGGGTTAGAAACATCATTTTAGATTGGATCTAAATGTTCTACTATCCACATACTGAGGAAGATAGTAAATCTGAACAATTCAACACAATTAAACCTACATATGTAAAATCCTAAACAATTTCATGAATATACATAAGAGATTGCAATCTTTCAAAGGAATATACATCAATTAAAAGCCTGAATTAGAAAACACTCTATAATAGATGTAGAATTCTAAGTTTACCTTTAATTGAAGTATAAAGTCATACAAAATTTACAATGTAATAATGACTCTTGTTGCATTGATCAAAATCATCAAAACTTACAAACGCTTTTGAAAGATACATAAAGGAGATAGGATATTCCATGCACTCCTTGATGCAGACATAGGCGACCTCCTCTCTAAAATCACTAAATGATCACAATATTCTAAAAGAAACACCTTCCCCTTGTAACGAAATTAACAATAATAGTATTAAGCTAAAAGTTTAAAATCCCTGTGTACACAAATACATGTAGTAGAGCTTCTTATATAGATTTTGAATCTTCTCTCCTACTACAGTTACAAAATTAATCCAATGGTCTATATTCAAACCTTATAGATCAATGGTGGGAATCCTTTCCCAATCGATCTCAAAATATCTTTATGGTATCTTTCCTCGGCACCAAGATGCCATTAGAATCTTTCAAAAATAAAAGATACTATCATTGACTTTCTTTCTTTTGTTGACTTCTTATTGGTGATGATAACAAAAGAATCCCCGAGCATATGCATGTGTCATTGTTTAAGGTATCCCCCTTTTGATACACTCCTACTCCTTCAAGTACTTTGCAAAATTGCCTATCACACCCATAATAAAAGTGCAATCACTTTCTTGACTCTTTCTCCATGTCTACGGCTGCACTGCAATTCCTTCTTTCAACCTTGTCTCTTGCTTTGCTGAACCTTTCACCCTCTTCTGATATTTCTTGATCTTAGTATTTATCTCCATAACTGAATCAATCATTTCTCTACTTAGGTGTGCTGCTGGGTTTTCCAAACATGGTGAATAAATGGCTTTGAATTCTTTCATTGCCTTTGTTAAGCCATAGAATGGTAATTCTTGACATTCATGCCCAATGAGTTTTTCTATTATCTTCATATGAACCCTTACTATATCGTCAACAATTTCTTCCAAATCTCTAGTATTCATAATACAACTTTTGAGAATGTCCTCAAACTTCAACTCTAACCTTTTATGTGGTAACTGATTAGCCATTCTAGGAGTAATGACTCCATTTATTAACTTCTCCACTCTCTCATTCATCTCCTTGAGTTGTTTGGATTCCAATCTGCACTCTTCTAATCTAGACTGACATTGATGTATGAGAACATTACATTTGTTTTTCCCTGTCAGTGTAATATCCCAACCTGTCGTTGCCTGCTTTGTTACATCCTCTCCCTTTTGCATAAACTCCTTGAGCCACTTCTCAAAAATATCTACCTTAGTTTTCTTATTCACCATCTCATTTATTTCATCTTTAGACAAAATTACCAACTCTATAGGAAACTCTGGCATAATAGAAATAGGATCAAACATACCCTGGATAAATTGTTGTAGCTGGACAATGTGTCCTTTCAAATAATCATACTTATCTTTATCCTTCCTCATCATTTCAATGGTGACATTATTCATATCCTACCATCCGGCAATGTGTTTCTCCCTTGTCACATATCCAAGATCCATGTTAAGCAATTTATAATCATCCATGCTCATTTCTCCTTTAACCTTCTCCTTTTCAGGTATAGCCAACTCTAGAGTTCTAGATCCAGAAGGATTTCTCTTTATTGCTGACATAATCCTTGCTTTCCTTTTCTCTTTTCTTGGATGAGCTCCCAATAAACTTTTGATATCAATAGGTACTAATTGTATTTCTGCCTTTTCTTTCTGAACTTCTGCACCTATCCAAGCTGGTACTTTAATACATACCTCTTCTTTCTTTTCTACATTTATTACCTCTTCTTGAGGTTTCTCTGCTTCCATATGCTCTTGTTGTGGTGGTTGCTACTATGGAGGTTTCTGATCCAAGATTGGTGGTATATTGTCCTATTGTTGTGCCTTTTCTTCTTCATCTTCTTTTTCTTCTTCTTCTTCTTCTTCTTCTTCTCCTGACTCTTCTTCATCATCTTGTTCCATATTTTCCTTTTGTTCTTTATGCTCAACATCATCTTTAGCAATATTTTCTATATTTTCCTCAGGACCACTTGATATCCCTACTGTCTCCCTCATTATTTCAGTTTGTGCTTGCACATTTTCAGGCATGTTTGTTTGATCTGTCTGTGAAAGTTGATTTGTAACTTTATCAAGCCTCTCTACACCCTTTTCTTCCTCCTATTTTTTCTTTATGTTCTCCTCTTCCTCTACATTTTCTTCTTGCTCACTTTGTTCATTATAAACATTATGAACATCCAGAAAATCAATATTAGAAACATTCACTAACATTGGTTCCTCTGCCATCTCCTTATTTTGAATTGGTACCTCCTTTGTCATGCTTATTTTCTCTGACTGCGCTGATACCTCTGTTTCCTCTGTAACCTTTTCCCTTCCCTCTTCTTTTTCTGATTCCTCTATTTCTTGTGAATCAACTTGCACATCCTCTATTATCTCTGGTGATACCTGTTGGTTTTTCTTCTGAATCAGCATTAGGGTTTGCCACTTCTAATGCACAGGCAGATTCAGCCAACTAAATATAGGAGGTTACGTGAGCTGCCTCCCCTTCACTTCTGGTTCTGCCGCACCAAGGGGGTATCCCTATAACTCAAGATGTAACCTTGACTAGCTCAAAGATAGAAAGATCTAACTTGACAACAACAGGCAGAATACTCTCATGTATGGACCAAGATCTGTATGATAGATCACAAGGCTGGCAACATTCTTGGACATGATGTCTGGTTGGGTATGAGAGCATGCAGGGGGTTCCTAATCCTACTCCTACAACTAACAGGTGGAAGTATGAAATGGTTTAGTTTGAATTTTGGATGCAAAGCTGGACATGGTGTATAACCTCAACACAGAGCTAGATTGGTGCCTATCCAGGGCTTGGAGTCGGTAGACATACACCTGTGAATGATCAGCATGAATAGCTAAAACTGGATTTCAGGGGGATACACATGATATCTGCCTTACAGATATCTCCCAATACAGAGTGTTAAGTTATCTCTACTTATGGCATCCCTACTGCAGTATACCCTTCCCAATGTTCAACCTGAAAACAGTTTAATCTACCCCTTGAGCAGAAGTTAAAAGATCAGACATTCAACATAGGAATTCTATGCTCTAGAATCTAAACATTACCCAAATATCCAGATTCAGAAGAAGAATACATGCAATACTGGCGACAGAATTAACACAACACATGCTAAGATAGCATTACTCATATAAGATTAACCATGAAATCAGTGGATTCATGCCAAATTGTACAACAGGAGATACATAAACTCACAAGTTAAGCTGTACAGAGCAACCAGATTAGCTTGTTTTGAATTACAGAGCCAAAAATCTTCAACTTTCAACAACAACCACAAATGAGTAACACTTCCTGCTTATAACAGCCAGGTAGTGTACCACAACAATTAATTACATGGTTGACCAAAAATCCTGCCAGATACACAGTATCAGCAAAATGGCGCTCAACGCATTACCAGATTGGTGCCCAAACATGAATGCAGCAGGTAGGGGAGGAGACAGGAAGAAACCTCGAGCCCTGCGCCACTGTCCGCTGATGTACACCTTCAATCGGGTACCAGATCCGCCCATACCTCTGCAACCTTCGCCATTAATGGCGCACCAACCCGCGGCCTCGGGAAAACGTCAATTCTGCATTGCAACCATTTCCCGCCGAGATTCATCATCATGATATTTCGAATATGCAGGATATCAATTATCCCACATGCACCCCACGGCGACCTTTTTAACACTTTATATACTAGGTCATGAGCATATATGATGTCGGTGCTTTTGCTCCTGACGACACTAGTATAAGACTTCATCATCATCCTCCAACAGCATGATATCCTGTGGCTTGAAATATCACCCTGACGTCAGCATCATATCGCAATATAACCTACATGATAATCGCCTTCATCGGCACAACCTGATCCATCGGAGGAACATCCTCCTGCTAAGCCTATACCAAAAGTTTGGCGGATGAACATCCTGATGATGTCACCGTCATATCCTGCTGACGTCATCATCATATCTGCCTACTGCGCACCTCCTCATATCCGGATGACGTCATCATCATATTTGCAAATATCGGGGGATCTCCACAAGATGATCAGTGTTAGAAATATGACCCCCCCGGACCTTGATGACGTCATCATCATATCGACATCAGGATGATATTCGGAAGATAACCGGATATTTGGAAATATCATCCTGATGCACAAATATCATGTTGCACTGTAGCTCCACTATAAGATCGGGGTGATAGATGAATATGATGATGCTTGAAAAGATCACCCCCCACTAGATAATGCACGAAGCCGGCAGGCGGATATCTCCTTGATATCAGCATCATCATGACGCTGGAACAAACATACATCCGGGTGATATTCAAAAATGAAAATATCACCCCCTCCTTCGGAAATATCATGATGCAGATAGGCAGAGAAATAGATATCACCCTGACATAAGAATGACGTCAGCATCATCAGGATGAGAAAACAACGAACATGAAGTGATACAACATCATCAGGATGATATTGACTAAGATCATCCTGACGTTCAAAATATGATGACCCCAGTGAATATCGGGTCATACTTAGAACTCTTCAACAACATCATCAGGATGATCATAACCAAGATCACCCGATGATAAAAATATCACCCCGGCGAAATATCATGCAGGCAGAAAATATGATGACCCCCGCAAGCAACACGGTGATAACTGGAAATATCATGATGATGATGACGACCCTTAAGAAAAAACAAGTCAGGTCGAACAACTCAGAGAATAACCCCTTCAGAAGATCAGGGTGACATCATCATCATAAAAGGGCAAGGTGATAATTGGATGATCACCGGATACTTGAAAGATCACCCCCGCAAGCAAATCAGGGCACACTGTAGCTCATCAACAGGATCAGGATGATATCCAGACATCACCTGATATTTGAAATATGATGATCCTGCTGAGAAACCGGTCGACAGAGAACATGATGATGCTGACCACCATCGAAGAAAACATGATGATGATGACCTCCTCCTCAGGAAAATATGATGCTGCAGCTGAAAAATGCTGAGGAGGTCCAACACTTAGAACATTTTTTGGATACTTAGGGAAAGTGCCTGCATGAAAATTGCTCAAAAACTGCCAGTCAATTCAGGCACTAACACTGGCTCTGTCTGGGGACGTGCAGGTGCAAGACTGCAGCGAGAACCTCAGAACTCTGGGATGCAGACCAGTCCCTTATCCATTGGGCACAGAGTCAAATACTGCACTGACCTGCATCACCAAACACACTTGATGGCCTAAGGCCACCAAGAAAAGAAAAACATGTATCTCCCTTTGTCAAATATCTTGTTTTCATCTGCATGCACTGGGTCAAGCTTGGAGATACTACAGACATCCACCCACAAACAAATCTTGTCATCTGCATATTCAACCCTCTGATTTGGCTTGTCATTATCACCCCTGTGCAGATAACCTTCAACATCATGTGACATGTGGGTGCAGAATGTATCAAGCAATGCATATTCATATGGCATATAGCACTTATCATCTATATCATCATCATGCATTGCAACATGATCTCCTAGCTGGACTGAAAATAGGAAACACTCAAAGTCCACCACATAGCTAGGATGATCAGAGCTCATTGTATTATATGCTGGCATATCAAAAGAAAAGCTTTCAAAATCACAATTGTGTACATCATGTACACAACCATCTGGCATACCAAGCTGGAAAAGATCAGGCTCTGGCATCTCTTTCAAATCAGGCAAATTTTCATAGTCACTTACCTGATGTATGTCGTTTCCTCTTTCATCAGGATGAGAAACAGAATCCAAGCCAAAAATAGTGTCTAGATCTTCACCATACTCAGACAAATCCTCATCACCATATGTGTCATAAATGGGTGACCCAGGTGCATCAGTTTCATCACAGTATGCCATTTGTTCATGGGCAGCAGAGCACACATCTTCATCACCATGGATTCACTTTGTGGAGGAGTATCAGCCTATGTGTCATAAGCAAAACAGCCATCAAATGAAAAACAATCATGCTCTGAACTAGCACTTATTTCAATTTCTGACTGCTCTTCATGATCTCCCTGTGTTTGAAAGGTAGGCAATGGGTCACACATAGGATTGCTTCTCTGTTTGCTTATATCTTCTCTGTCTTGAGTACAATACTCACAATTGTCTCCACAGGTCCATTCCAAAAATCGCTCATTGCTGTCCACAACCTCGTTATTGTTTTCATGGTCAGCTGCCTCATCATTGCAATGGGAATCCTCATTAGTCCTTTCACTGGCATCCTCAACTGGTGAACAATCCAGTTGAGCAGTATTGTTAGCATTATGTTCAAACACAGCAGTCTCAACCTCTATGCTTTTATTTTCATTTTTATCTGCACATGATGCCATAATCATTTGGTCATTTGCAGCTTCATAACCATTTCTCACACCAAGGCCTGGGGACAGGGGTTTCAGCAGGTACACATTTCTGATTTTTTCTATCTTTTCTATGAACCTGTATGCCATCTCCATACTTGTCACCTTGAAATCCCTCAGTATTGCACTAAAGCCCTCCTCAAAAGCTTCAAAGAATATGCCAACACAGGCTGAAATTTTAGGTCTGAAGACTTCTGGGATCTGTGAAAGGGCTATTGCAAACCTATGACTGAAATCAACACATGGCTCTTCATCTTGTTTTCTGATTTTCATCAATTCTGCAACAAGATCAGCTGGTTCTTTTGCAAATTCTTCCTTGAAACAGTCAGCGAGCTCATCCCAACAGGCAAAGGATTTCTTTGGAAAGCTCAAATACCAGTCTTTTGCTTTTGCATCAAAGGACCTAACAAAAAACCTCATCCACATATCCTCATCTTTGAATGAATATTTTCCCATAAAACTGTGAAAATTTTGGATATGTGCATTCCCATCACATACATTGTGACCACTAAATCTAGGCATCTGACAGTATATCCTAGCAGGCATAGTTTCTACTTTATAATCCACCCATGACAAATCCAGTTGGTCATACAAAGGATCAAAAGGGCTGACAGGAGGTTTAGCTTTCTGACTGGCAGACACAACAGGGTTACTGCTTTTTAACTGGGCCTGCTCAGCCTCTAAGAATATCAACCTATTTCTTATCTCTTCTATTCCTTTATTCAACATTTCACCACTGAGTATGGGATAATTCATACTTGGATTCATAAAAATCTTACTCTTAGACATCCTTTGTCTGTCTAAGACCTAAGGCTTCCCCTGGCATCTAACCTATGTAGTAAAACAACAAATAAAGGGGAAGGAACAAGGTACCTTTTCCCATACAGATGCAGAAAAATGAACAACACATTTTTGTCACATCACATACTTCCATCTTTCATGTGCATTTGGATCTTTTTCGCAGAGTCGCCACCTCTCCAGAGAGGACAAAATTTTCAATAGCTGAAAGCTACTTTTCCAGGTTCATTCCACCAGCAGAGCATCATTTTTCACATGAAAGACTCCCCAGCAGAGTCGCCAATTTGTTGGTTTTTCTTCTGAATCAGCATTAGGGTTTGCCACTTCTAATGCACAGGCAGATTCAGCCAACTAAATACAGGAGGTTGCGTGAGCTGCCTCCCCTTCACTTCTGGTTCTGCCGCACCAAGGGGGGTATCCCTATAACTCAAGATGTAACCTTGACTAGCTCAAAGATAGAAAGATCTAACTTGACAACAACAGGTAGAATACTCTCATGTATGGACCAAGATCTGTATGATAGATCACAAGGCTGGCAACATTCTTGGACATGATGTTTGGTTGGGTATGAGAGCATGCAGGGGGTTCCT
The DNA here is from genome assembly GCA_027924645.1 of Cunninghamia lanceolata. NCBI lineage: Eukaryota > Viridiplantae > Streptophyta > Pinopsida > Cupressales > Cupressaceae > Cunninghamia > Cunninghamia lanceolata. The sequence goes on along the minus strand of BSBN01000144.1, from coordinate 707,771 downwards.
AATCCTACTCCTACAACTAACAGGTGGAAGTATGAAATGGTTTAGTTTGAATTTTGGATGCAAAGCTGGACATGGTGTATAACCTCAACACAGAGCTAGATTGGTGCCTATCCAGGGCTTGGAGTCGGTAGACATACACCTGTGAATGATCAGCATGAATAGCTAAAACTGGATTTCAGGGGGATACACATGATATCTGCCTTACAGATATCTCCCAATACAGAGTGTTAAGTTATCTCTACTTATGGCATCCCTACTGCAGTATACCCTTCCCAATGTTCAACCTGAAAACAGTTTAATCTACCCCTTGAGCAGAAGTTAAAAGATCAGACATTCAACATAGGAATTCTATGCTCTAGAATCTAAACATTACCCAAATATCCAGATTCAGAAGAAGAATACATGCAATACTGGAGATAGAATTAACACAACACATGCTAAGATAGCATTACTCATATAAGATTAACCATGAAATCAGTGGATTCATGCCAAATCGTACAACAGGAGATACATAAACTCACAAGTTAAGCTGTACAGAGCAACCAGATCAGCTTGTTTTGAATTACAGAGCCAAAAATCTTCAGCTTTCAACAACAACCACAAATGAGTAACACTTCCTGCTTATAACAGCCAGGTAGTGTACCACAACAATTAATTACATGGTTGACCAAAAATCCCGCCAGATACACAGTATCAGCAAAATGGCGCTCAACGCATTACCAGATTGGCGCCCAAACATGAATGCAGCAGGTAGGGGAGGAGACAGGAAGAAACCTCGAGCCCTGCGCCACTGTCCGCTGATGTACACCTTCAATCGGGTACCAGATCCGCCCATACCTCTGCAACCTTCGCCATTAATGGCGCACCAACCCGCGGCCTCAGGAAAACGTCAATTCTGCATCGCAACCATTTCCCGCCGAGATTCATCATCATGATATTTCAAATATGCAGGATATCAATTATCCCACATGCACCCCGCGGCGACCTTTTTAACACTTTATATACTAGGTCATGAGCATATATGATGTCGGTGCTTTTGCTCCTGACGACACTAGTATAAGACTTCATCATCATCCTCCAACAGCATGATATCCTGTCGCTTGAAATATCACCCTGACGTCAGCATCATATCGCAATATAACCTGCATGATAATCGCCTTCATCGGCACAACCTGATCCATCGGAGGAACATCCTCCTGCTAAGCCTATACCAAAAGTCTGGCCGATGAACATCCTGATGACGTCACCGTCATATCCTGCTGACGTCATCATCATATCTACCTACTGCGCACCTCCTCATATCTGGATGACGTCATCATCATATTTGCAAATATCGGGGGATCTCCACAAGATGATCAGTGTTAGAAATATGACCCCCCCGGACCTTGATGACGTCATCATCATATCGACATCAGGATGATATTCAGAAGATAACCGGATATTTGGAAATATCATCCTGATGCACAAATATCATGTTGCACTGTAGCTCCACTATAAGATCGGGGTGATAGATGAATATGATGATGCTTGAAAAGATCACCCCCCACTAGATAATGCACGAAGCCGGCAGGCGGATATCTCCTTGATATCAGCATCATCATGACGCTGGAACAAACATACATCCGGGTGATATTCAAAAATGAAAATATCACCCCCTCCTTCGGAAATATCATGATGCAGATAGGCAGAGAAATAGATATCACCCTGACATAAGAATGACGTCAGCATCATCAGGATGAGAAAACAACGAACATGAAGTGATACAACATCATCAGGATGATATTGACTAAGATCATCCTGACGTTCAAAATATGATGACCCCAGTGAATATCGGGTCATACTTAGAACTCTTCAACAACATCATCAGGATTATCATAACCAAGATCACCCGATGATAAAAATATCACCCCGGCGAAATATCATGCAGGCAGAAAATATGATGACCCCCACAAGCAACACGGTGATAACTAGAAATATCATGATGATGATGACGACCCTTAAGAAAAAATAAGTCAGGTCGAACAACTCAGAGAATAACCCCTTCAGAAGATCAGGGTGACATCATCATCATAAAAGGGCAAGGTGATAATTGGATGATCACCGGATACTTGAAAGATCACCCCCGCAAGCAAATCAGGGCACACTGTAGCTCATCAGCAGGATCAGGATGATATCCAGACATCACCTGATATTTGAAATATGATGATCCTGCTGAGAAACCGGTCGACAGAGAACATGATGATGCTGACCACCATCGAAGAAAACATGATGATGATGACCTCCTCCTCAGGAAAATATGATGCTGCAGCTGAAAAATGCTGAGGAGGTCCAACACTTAGAACATTTTTTGGATACTTAGGGAAAGTGCCTGCATGAAAATTGCTCAAAAACTGCCAGTCAATTTAGGCACTAACAATACCAATGTACCAAAAGGATCTATTACCTCTAGCTCTCCTTGTACATTTTCTCCTTTGGATCCTAAGCTTCATTCCTTCCTCATATATACTTGGGTATTATGTTCCTCTATTACATTAGAACCCTTATCTACTTCTTCCTTCTTTCCAAGTTCCACTTTAGTACTGGTTTCAACTTCCATATTTTCTTCATCACTGCTATCATCTTCCACATTCACCATCTCACTTACTCCCTTGATTTCCTAGGCTTCTGACTCTTGCAGCCTCTCCTTAGTTCACTCTTGTTTAACCTTCATATAGCCTTGTCTTCTTTCTTCTGGTGTGGATTTAGTAGGCATGTCTTTCTACTTATTTTCTACATGTGAAGCTCTTATAACTTCAGCTTGTACTGGTGCCTTCCCTGTTGAAGATTCAATCACTATAGCTTTCATTACTTTTTGTCCTGCTAGCATCCCAACTGTTTGTGTCTGTTCTATACTGATGCCATGACTTGATGATCCTGCCTCTACAAATGTTCCTGAGGCTATTGCCACTATGATACCAAGGCATGAGGATCCATTAAAGTTGCATTTTTATCCTTTTCAATGTTTTTGGCTTTTATAATCTTTCTTTTCTTTTCATAAAAACATTGCAATTCATCCTGATTTTCTCTTCCTCTTTTCTTTCCTTTTTTCTGGAATGTAGGTTCAACACCCTTAGCCTTGAGCTCCTCTATCCGATCCTTCAACCATGTTTTAGAGAATACAGTAACTGGTTTTGACAGTGTTTAGGGTAAAATTGGGATTGTTTAGTTTTTAGTGTTTAGATGTTTGAATCCTCCTTTCACCCTATACATTCAAGGATCTAGGGTCAAGTGGAAATTCACTATCATATCCTGGGTCACTGTAAAATGTAGGGAAGCTTGGATTAGGGAATTTAATTATCAATTTTCCTTCTCTTATGCATAATTAACCATTAAAACCATAATTTCACAAATACGGCTGTAAACAGAAGAATAATAGAAAAATCTCTTGCAGAGGGAAGCAAAATAACAAATTACAGAATACTTGTTTTTGGGGTTCTAAGGTAGAAAAGTCAGGGACACTAGAGCAAGTGCCCAAGTCCAAGGTACCAGTTTCTTTGCAGGATCCTGACCTCCTTCTGACACTGATCAACACTGTAACTTCTATTTCTAGAAATTCCACCATGGAGGACACAGGAGTGAGCACCCAAGTCCCAAAAAGGCTCCAATATCTTGCTTCTCTTTAGATCCTGAATCTTTGATGTATGATGATCCGTCCTGCAACTCTACTTTTTCCAGATGTGACACCTGTAACCTGCAATCACAAAACTTTGGGAGGGGGTTGTGGTGTTTAGAGGCTTTCCTCAGTCAAGCCCCAAAGGACACTTAAGTCTCCAAACACCATTTTCAGATAGAGAGTATGTGCCCTTGTGAGGCAGAGGCAGAAACCAAAGGAAATGATGATGAAAACATAATGTAATGTCACCTTGTAGTGAAGATCTCATGGGAGGAAGATGTTCTTCATTCCATGAGGAAATGGATGCTCAAATCTACAAACACAAACACATAGATAATACAATTTTGCTCTTGCAACACAATGAAAGCCTTGAATCACCTTGAGAATGCCTAAAGTTCACAATGATCATCTAGTTGAAATCTAGTTTACAAATGAATGCCTAAACATCCTTTTATATGCAACTACAAACACTCCCACCAAGATTTTTATAATTCAAACTTACCGTGTTAGTATAGGACCCAAATAACAGTCATAAACTAACACCCAAAAATTGGGGCTGCCCCAAAATAGGGCAAGACTAGGGCGCGGGTGCCCAAGTCCTCCCCCCTATTTTGAGCAGGGTCAATCTTAAGGGGTCCTCCTAGGTCCCATTTGTCATGTTACCTAGGGATCATTCCATCAAAATGCCAAATTATGAAGTAAGATGTCCTAAATGCATGCAAAAGACTCGAGAGCTAAACCTTATGAGGGAAAAGCCCCCAATGGGACATTTTCTAACATTACATTTAACTGCCACTTTAATGTATGTATAAATGCAAGGTCGATACATGCATTAAAGTAAGGTCACAAGCACAACAAACACACCAAGCACGGAGAAGACATGCCAATCACATGGAAAACAATAACAGGCATGCAAAATATGAAGAAGATAGTTATAGACATGCAAAACATGGAGAAGACAGTAAATGCATGGAAGACACATTAATGCATGGAAGATAGGCATGATTCTTTTCTTTTCTTTTTCTCATATATATGAAATGCATATTTGAGTACTGGAAAGTAAACAAACCTCCCATAATACATGATGTACTCATCGCTATGTGGGGCAACACACACGCAAGACACACAAAAGTTTCCAAAATGCAGACTGCATATGGGGCAACAGACATGCCAAACAAAGCAAGCACACCAAACACACACTTTGAAGACACAAAGAAAACATGGCAGACAAGCGATGGAGTGTTCCTATTTCTAGATTCAACACCATCTCAAGCACATTATAGGCACACATCAATGATTGTGCTTCGCCACAACAATCATCGAAGACATGCTTAAGGGTTGAGTTAGTCACAGAACCTCTCCCCACCTCAACAGAGAACTTTTGAAAATGAAACCCCACCTGCATCACGGAGATGCCTTACAGTGAAAAGGAAGCATGGCATACCACCCCACTCGCATCACGGAGACGCCTTATGGTGAAAAGGAGGTATGAGCTCAAAAGTATACAACTCCACCCACACCACGGAGATGCCTTATAGTGAAAAAGAGGTATACACAATAGATTTCAAGATAGATTGATTGATTGCAAACAAACTCAGGATGTAGGAAGTACTCATTGCACTAGTCTACACCTACGAACAAGCACAGTGCTAACAGCTACAACAGATAGCTTACCTTATATATGCCCCCACCTTAAGGTGGTTGATATCATGCATCCATATCAAGCATGTTAAGGTAGGAAGAAAACACATAAGGGAACACCAACTTTTGAAAAGCCCATGCCCCCCAGAGGTGACATGTACTTTACAATCACCAAATGTTCTCACAAACACATCCCTGCAAGAAACATGTTAGTGTCTACAAAATCATGATAAACAACAACATCAATGCATATGATTAACCACGCAAAGAGCCAAGGTTATACTATGAATTCACAGTTCAAGGATAACTATGGGTCTATATCACGAAGCTCTCTGAATCGAGCACCACTGAGGCTAGATTTAAAGACAAACAAAGGTACATTTAGTAGCAGTATTGTTAAGGTTTTTAAATGAGATAAAAACATTGTCAAATTCACTACGTGAAAAGCATGAGTGTTTCCACTAGCCAAGTGTTGAATAAAATATTCAACCCCATCGTCATATTAGGAACTAAGTCCAATTTTTTATTACTCTCGAAAGGGACACTAGCTCCGCATCATTATAAATGTTTTTTGTCATCCACTTGCTAGGTGGAAACACTAGAGGAAGGGAAACAATAAATAAGAGAGGAGAAACAAGTGTCTTAGGGACAGTCACGTAGGAGGGTGCCCCCAAGTCACGAACTACAATGCTATGTCTGCAAGAGACAACACACAACAATGAAATAAGAGAGAGAGGCAATATAAAAGAATGATGATACAAATAGAAGAAGGTCACGATAGAGGTGGTCCCCTGGTATCTCAGACCTTATGGGAGAATCTGAGCTCATCCCAGGAGGCCTAAACAACACATAACACATTAGGAGAGAGATAAAGGGTTAGAGATACTTTCTTGTAGGGTCTTCTGAGCTAAGTCTTATCATCAAGTAAATCATCATCATCTTCCCACCCCTAAATGCTAGAGGAAAGTGGGACATAAGGTACCATAGCCCAACTCTTGTCTTTCTCATCATGTTGTTCATTGTTAGGATCATGTTTGTTTGGTTCAATTTTAGGATCAATGTTTTCTTGTTGAGATGCAAGGTAAGCTCATCACCTTCTCTTTCTCCTTTTTGCATGTTGACGTTGTTGTGCTTTATGACTTAGTTTTTGTAACATAGGGCTTTGGTTTGTCATGGATTTTTGTGTTGTAGAGGAGGAAGTACCAAGATCAAAGTTCATTTTTCTAGGTGGAATGTTTTCTTGTTGAAGCTTACTAGCATGCTTATTCTCTATCCTCTTAGTGATGTCCAAATGACTTGAATATTCAAACAAAGGAGGGACATTAAAGGTCTTCTCTTCCTTAGTGAAATCCAAGGTGTCTGAACAATCAACTAAAGGAAAGAGGTTGGTGGGATGATCCACAGAGGTATGAATTTGATTATTGTTAAATGAATGCTCATTTTCTACCTATGGAATGTTCTTTGTTAAAGGGAGCTCTTCATTCACTAATGCTTCATCTTGGCCAATGAGAGCAGTGGAATTACTAAAGCTATCCCTAGTCTTCTCATTTGATTATTTAGTAAGTAGGATAACTTATGGGATCATCATCAGCTCTTTCCTTGTTACTCATGGAGAAGAACTCATTTAAGCTTTCTAATATCGTAGGATGTTCACTGATGAGGGTTAAAAATTGGTCAAAATAAAGATCTTTGATAAATGCATGCAAAGATACCATTGAAAAATGACATGAAGGTGGCATTTCAATGTAAGATTAGATTTTGAGAAGCTTTTCAAATTTCTGCAAAAGATAAGTGCAAAACTATATGTAAAAATAGCCTTAAATGCTTTTGATTTTTTATACTTTTTTTTAATGCAATTAAGTGAAAGCAAAGGTGTTGTAAGTATTTTGATTAGGGGAAGAAACTTATATGTCTAATATCAGTCCAAAACAACAATATAATCCTTCTTAACACACTCTTGATGCAAATCCAAGATAATGCCAAGTCAAACTATAGTGAAAATATGTTGAAATAGGCACTTTTTCCACCAAAACTTAATGCAAAAGAGAATAACAAAGGGTGTTGTGAGGAAAGTGATGATGGAAAGAAAATAATATAAGTAATAATAACCACTTAATGTCAAAATACCCAACACAACATGCTTTTAGTGCCACTTAAGGTAAAACTCTAGTGAAAATATAGCAAAAATAGACTATTTTTCATGGTTTTTCAATTTCAAGACCTAGCAAAATGGGTGTTGTAATGAATTTTAGGATGTATAGAAAGTAATACTAATGATATCAGTCAACTTAATCCATAAAATTTGTCACAACACGCTTGGAGTGCAAACTAGGTCAAACCCTAGGGCAAAAATGCCCAAAATATGTAGTTTTTCACCGAATTTTCAATACAAGAGCCCGTTAAAATGGGTGTTGTGAAGATTTTTAGGAGGGAAAGAAAATTATTACCCTGATAACAACCAATTAATGCAAAAATACTCTTCACAACATGACTATGGTGCAAGTTTATAGAGTCGATAAGGCCAATTTTAGTGAAAATCATTATGTTTGAAGCCCTAGGTTTTGGGATCTTGACACAAAATGCTATGTGAATGTTTTGAAGTCAGATTTATGATTAAAAAGAAATTTTCTTAGATCTAAAAATAATTTTCAATCCCTAATATGCAAAATGCCAATGCAAATCTAATGAAAATGCATGAAAATTGCTAGTTTTTTGTTGAAATTTGCTATGCAAAAATACAAATATTTTAAATCTAAATGCAAATTTACACCAAAATGAAAGACTACATACAAATTATAATTTGAATGAACCTCTAAAATCAATATAAAAATCTGAGAGAAGATTTTGCCTACTAACCCTAGATTTTGGAATTACTAGGTTATATGAAAATTGTCAAAAATTTTACAAAAACCTAGCAAATTAATGACAAAAATGCAATGCAAATATCTAAATTTTTGTGTTTTTATGTACTTTATATCAGATCTAATGCAAAAATCATGAATTATGAAAATTGAGAAAGAATTGATGCAATTTAGTAAGCCAAACAATACAATTTTTTTGAATTTTTCAAAATTTTCAATTTTTTTTTGAATTTTTCTCAATGTAATAAAATGAAAGACTATATGAATGAATGAAATCAATCCAAATCTGAAGAAAAACACTCATAAAGTTGTAATTTAAGTCCAAAAACATGGGTTCACCAAAATATTTAGGGTAAAATTAGGATTGTTTAGTTTTTAGTGTTTAGATGTTTGAATCCTCCTTTCACCCTATACATTCAAGGATCTAGGGAAGATTGGATTAGGGAATTCACTATCATACCCTAGGTCATTGTGAAATGTAGGGAAGCTTGGATTAGAGAATTTAATTATCAATTTTCCTTCTCTTATGCTCAATTGACCATTAAAACCCTAATTTCACAAATACAACTATAAACGGAAGAATAACAGAAAAAGCTCTTCTAGAGGGAAGCAAAATATCAAATTATAGAATACCTCTTTTCGAGGTTCCTAGGCAGAAAATTTGGGGACACTAGAGCGAGCACCCAAGTATAAGGTACCAATTTCTTTACGGGATCCTAACCTCCTTCTGACACTAATCAGCATTGTAACTTTCGTTTCTGGAAATTCAACTATGGAGGACATAGGAGTGAGCACCCAAGTCCCAAAAAGGCTCTGGTGTACTGCTTCTCTTTAGATCCTAAATCCTTGATGTCTGTTGATCCTTCCTGCAACTCTACTTTTTCCAAACATGACACCTGTAACTTGTAATCACAAAACTTTGGGAGGGGGTTATGGTGTTTAGAGGCTTGCCTCAGTCAAGCCTTAAAGGACACTTAAGTCTCTGAACACTATTGTCAGATAGAGAGTGTGTGCCCTTGTGAGGTAGAAGAAAAAAACAAAGGAAATGATGATGAAAACACAATGTAATGTCACCTTGTAGTGAAGATCTCATGGGAGGAAGATGTTCTTTATTCCATGAGGAAATGGATGCTCAAATCTGCAAATACAAACACATAGACAACACAATTCTGCTCTTGCAACACAATGAAAGCCTTGAATCACCTTGAGAATGCCTAAAACTCACAATGATCATCTAGTTGAAATCTAGTTTACAAATGAATGCTTAAACATGCTTTTATATGCAACTACAAACACTCCCACCAATATTTTCATTATTCAAACTTACCGTGTCGGTATTGGACCCAAATAACGATCATAAACTAACACCCAAAATAGGGCAGGACTAGGGCGCGGGTGCCCAAGTCCTCCCCCCCTATTTTGGGCAGGGTCAAGCTCAAGGGGTCTTCCTAACTCCCATTTGTCATGTTACCTAGGGCTCATTCCATCAGGATGCCAAATTATGAAGTAAGATGTCCTAAATGCATGCAAAAGACCCGGGAGCTAGACCTTATGAGGGAAAAGCCCCCAAGGGGACATTTTCTGACATTACAGATAGAACATCCAAAGATGTTTCCCATGGCTGTGACCAATCTAGTTCATTAATAGGAATTAGTCATGTGCTCTCATAACTGTGGTGCATCACTTTCTTATCATCTTCAATTTCTAAGGGTACATTAATTTCCCCCATTGTCTTCATCTGCTCCATAGTCAACATGTGATGAGCTTTCTTTCTTACTTCCCTCTCATTCTTGCAATCAGACCAATAGTCTTCAATATGTACTTGATGTTTGTATTTAGGGTCATTATGTGTTTGAATCCTATGAAAAGGATCAAAGCATCTAGCCAACTCAAACTCTTCAAAACCATAGTACCTCAACTCTTGTTTTGAATAACTAGCTACCTCCTCATTGTAACAAGAATACCTTCCAATAGCCCAGGGGAGTTTGATATTTCCTCTGCCCCACTTCTTTTTGTACATCCTGAATGCATTCATATTCTACCTAGAGAACTCTAATACAATTAGTTTATCTGAAGGATAATGAGGCAACATGAATGGCTTCCCCTCAAAACCTTCAATTCTGATATATGTGAAGTTAGGAAATTGTATGTACCACGAGCTGTGTGGATCTATAGTACTTGTTGCTTCCTCAGACAACCTCCTATCCTTGTCTCCAGTCAAGACTCTCACCATATATGTGTAAAATACATCATTTACTAGAGCAAACTTCCTTAATGCATTATTCTCTTGTAAAGCTGGATAATGATCCTAAACCAATTTCTAACTTGGACCATTTCCCAGGATCCCAATTCTGTCAATCCCAGCTATGTAAGGTTGAATATTAGCTGCACATGAATACAACACATAAGATGACAAATAGAAAGGCATCAATTTATAATTTCTTAACATGGCCTACTTCCATATGGCTGTGCTGATAGCTTTGGCCCAATGAATTTTCCCATCTTTCTCTTTTGCTTCTCTCATTAATTGAATAATAGTGAACATCCATGGTCCACACTTTGTTGCCTCTCTCAATCCTACCAATCTACTCAGCATTGTAATCATCAAGTGTATTTCTTCTCTAAAATTGATTCTATAGAGGTTCTTTGGTACCCTCGCTATAGCTTTAGGTTTGTTTTTTGTAGTGTACCATTTGTAGAAGATTGTACTCTTGCATTCTTTTTCATTACTTAAAATCATCTGTATATTGATCTATATCTATATCCATCATCTTATCCTAGATTTCTAAGCCGAATGTCCTTACTATCCCCTCTGTGGATAAATCAGCAATGACCTACTCTCCATGCATTACCCTTCCGGTTCTTGAGTCATATCTGCTTATACATTCTAAAACCAAATCCTTAGCTTCCATTGCTAATGGGAACCCCATAGCCTTGTATAATCCCTTTTCCCAGATGCATCTCATATAAGAACTAGCATCTGTCGATGTGATTTTCTTTAAGACATCCTTTGCATCATAACATCCAACATTTTTATCTGTTGCAATTCCATATGCGTTGATCAAAGATGGATACCCCCACACTGGAAATTCCTCTTTGTTTGTTACTTTTCTAGGTTTTCTTTCCTTTTTTACTTTTACCTTTTCGTCATCCGTTATATCCATCTTCTTTTGCTTCAGGGCCATCTTGTAAGAAAGTTTGTATATTTAACCTCTTTGTTTTATTCTTTCTTCCTAAGGTTTTACCATGAATTTTTTACATTTTCACATTTACCCTAACCATTTTGTCTTTTCCCTATTTTAGATTTCATGCTATCTAACAATAGTCAGCTAATTTCCCTAATTAGCTACAATAATTTGCCATTCATTTGCTTCATTTTCAAACAAAATTACCCATAACTAATTTGCATTTTTTGTTAACTGCATTGTAACGGTGTTTTAGGGCACATACCTATATTCTTGACTAGCTTAACTCTATAAGTGTTGACCTGATTTACCGTTTCAGCTACGCCGTTACCATTCTGGTCAATCTGTACAATAATCCCATTCATCTGCAATTTTTAGCTCTCAAGATGTAATTGTGAAAGTAAAATAGATATGATTTAACCCTAACATGTTTAAATCTCGCATCTTTCATTGTTAGTTCCACATTAAATCAGGTATTTAATTTGTCTCTCAAGTTCACCTCTTCATTTCAACTTTGTATTTTGAATACTGTAGTCGTTAGTTTCCTGCCCCTTTGCATTTTGACTTTTGTATGTCCTTTTGTATATCACTTTGTATATCCCTTTTAATATCCCTTTTAATATACAAATGTAAACATGCAATGGCATATAAAACAATGTTACACCTTTCTTCATGTCTAGCCTTGTATTTCACTTTTGTATTTCACAATGTATATAATAGATACAATCTAACATACAAGTGCAGAACCCAAAAGATACATTTATTTTTCTTTAATCTATTTATCCATTCTAATAATGCACTTTTACCCTTTTTGTATGTTGGGTTTGCATACATACAATCTTTCATACATAGAAAAGGGCTGAGCTAAGTTACTTTAGACCATATTTAAAATCATCATCGAGTTTACATTTATTCCATTCGTCCCTCCCTTTTGTATCTTTCTTTGTATATGCAACATACAATTTAATATACAAGCCCTGGACTTAATGAATATTTGACTATTTTTTAATCCTTTTTTTACTTTCGGGTTTGTATCTTTGTATCCCTCAAATTTGTATAGCTTTTGGTATATGACACACGTACAAATGCGGAACCCCCCCTTTATTATACATCATTATTTACTTCATCTTTATGTCTGACCCTTTTTGTATGTACTAAAACTTAAACCTTTTTCACCTATCGAACCCATTTTATAATAATGACTTATGGGTCCCACCAATGTTAAACTCTTTTTAACCCTCATTTGAAACATGTCTTGTATGTATATTTAAGATACAAACATGGATACATACAAAATGTGATGCAATGAAAAAAATAAGCTTTAGACCTTTATAAATTGCATTGCATACTTTTTTGGGTTAAGTCATGTATCCCACTTTGTATATTAACTATATTTGTATTGAACATACATACAAGCTCATATGCAAGCGCGGACTTGTCACTTACTTCACTCAACTTTTGAACATCAATTGGGTCCGACTTGTATGCAAAAGGACAAACACTCAAAATATGCATGTAACCAACAAAAAGCCCGATTAAACAATAACCTCATAATACAAAGACCCCATTTACAAACAAATTTGTATATGACATACAAACTCCAAAACAGTGCATTTTACCAAAACCTTCATATTTTACAAAATATTCAGAATTTCAAGTTGGTTCAAAAAGTAACCCTTGATCATTTTTCACAAAGAATTCACTAATACCATTAGTTTCTCTTCTTGACATGAGGCATTTTAAATTTCAACACTTTTGCAATACCTACCCCCTTTTTCCCTTATACCACCAAGCAAGACCACATACACAAGCCAAAAGCAACAACCACAACAGGGGTCCTCTTTTTGCTAAAGGGTAAAATGGGGCATGTTGTGAGCATCACAACAACTAGCAACCAAATAAAAAAACTAAATTTAAACCATTAAAAAAACAAAATGAAATAAATTCATAACTTGCAAGTTCCTCATAGGTAAACTATTATTCAACCTAGACTGAATATATTCAATAAGGTGTATGAATCTTTCAATAGAGTTTAAGTATGTGCATGTGATTAATAATCCTCGTCTTGAAAATGAGTTGAAAACACTAGTGACTGGTGTTAAACTACATAGTTGATTTCATCCCTTATAGCCAATTGGATAAAGACTCGCTGCCAGCAGGCGTTCATAGCCCCGGCAAGGTTATCGTTGCAATTCTCCTAAGTAGAGCCCCACTGCCAGCAAGCATCCATAGCCCCAGTAGAGTTACTTATGTGTATGAGGAAAATTGACTATGATAAACTAAACAAATCAAAAACCCAATAACATAAAGAGAACCGATCTAAATAAAAGTAATTAATAATAAATCAATGAAATATGAAAGCTTTTATCGAGATTTGTATTGTTCCCTTTGGATGAATGTGGATTACTCAATAGTATTTCAAAACCATGGTTGCAACAAGCAAGTAGAGTGTTCAAAGATCAATGTCAAGAGATCATGAAGTTGCTCAATCGATGCGATGTATGCTCAAAGCACTGTTAAGTATGCCTGAAAATAAGTGATCGAAAAGGGTTTGTGAAGGAGATGAGGGGGGTTTATATAGATTTCAACAAAGATCGATCAACGGTCCAGATAATTCAGAAGAATCAACGGAGGAGAACAGTTGAGGAACGTGCAACGAATAAGAAGAAGACAAGTGTCACACAAAAGCTGTTTTATTTGAGTTAATCACTTTCTTTTCTAAAGATAAGAGATGCTTTTCATAAATTAGAAAGCTTTTTTTAATTTAAGGGAAATTGATAAAAACAAGGTCGAGTGAACAAATAACTCAACTTAAGATTTGCTTTTGCATGATTTAAGAGAAATTAAATAATAAATTATTTAATTTTGTGTGCATGGAGAAGAAGACTTATTTTTAGAAGATTTGAAAGATCTTTGAAGAATTTGAAGATAAGAAAGCAAATTAAATAAATAAATTTATTTAATTGTTGTGCATGATTTGGAAGAATAAATAAAATATTTTATTTATTTTATTTTTGGAGATTGAGAGGATTTAAATAAATTTGATTTGATTTATTCAAATTTGGAAGAATGAATTTGATTTAATTAAATAATTGGGAATTATTTAATTGTTTGGAAGAATTGAATTTGTGATGAATTAATTAAATAATGGGATTTATTTAATTAATGGAGACTTGAGATTTGGAAAGAAGATAATTATCTAATTAAATAATTAAAATTATTTAATTGTGGAAGAATAATAGAGGAATTTGATTTAATTAATTAAATAAAGAGAATTTATTCAATTAATGTCAAAAGTATGTGATTTAGAAGAATTTGGTGAAATTAATTAAATAATTAGATTATTTAATTAACGTTGTAATGCAGGTGACGCTCCAGATTAGATGAAATGCAAGTAGTGCAACGACTTGGTCATTTTAGGGTGTCTACATTTTTCCCCTCTTTGATGCAATGTAGTTTACAGCGTTGCGTCAAAGAAAATGATTGTTGAAGATATGATACAATTTCTGATGCCCTAGTGTAGCTAGTTGCCCCAGCGTATGCCCCCTCAAGTGGGAAGATAGGGAAATGATAGAAGGACTGGGTTGACGGTCGACTAGAAGCGTGTACGATGAGGTTAGAAGGAAAAAGCAGAATGGGTTGGGAAGAAAGAAAAAAAAGAGGGAGGGATGCTATAAATAGGTCCAATGGGGACCACAATCCTCATTTGCACCCTAAGAGTTTCTAAATTTAGAGAGCAGGGCCTCCAAACTTAGAGTGAGATAGTTGAGTGGAAGGAGCTAACAAGGTGGAGAGATGCCGATTCTAGCGCACATGCATCAGGTGGAGCGAGTGCGGACATACGGGAGGCCAGTAGAAGCTTCGGCAGTGGTAAGTGTCCAAAAACCCCATTTTAATTTGATGTTTTAGGGTGGTTTAGGGCTAGGTTTAGAGAGGCCAATTAGGTTAGCCAAAAGCATTTTAGGGTAGAAAGGTGCTATTGGTAGTCGGTTTAGGCACTTTTGGCGCGCTGCAGCACTTTTGGTGGGAAGGTATAGCACTTTTGGTAAAAACAGAGCGCTATTGGCTTTTGGAGTTAGCACCGCAGCACGGTTGGTAGGATGCCGCAGTGCACTTGTTAGAGCAGTGAGGCGTGGTTGGCGGGGAAGCAAGGCGCAGTTTGGAAGGGATGAGAAAAAATCATGGCGCCCCTAGTAGCGTAGTGAGGAGTGGTTGGCAGCATGGAGCAGTGCACTTGTAAAACAAGTCACCTATGGGGTGATATAGTGCAGCGCTTCTGCATAAGCAGTAAGGTGCGGTTGGTAAGACAGGGCAGCGCACTTGTGCACAACAAGGCACTTTTGGTTTAGGCTAGAAGAGTGCAACAGACTAGGGTTGACCGAAGGGTTGACTACCCTAGTTGGAGCAAGGGAAGAGCTGTTCTTAGGGTAGAAGTTGGTAGGACTATAGAGGAATGGTTAAACTAACTGACAAGTGATTGCTTGGATGCAGAGGATTATACTGCCTTTCATGTTGAGAGAGCGACACCACCCTATAGCACATGAGGTAGTACAACTGATGTGGGCAGAGGATGTGTTCCTAGAGCACGTAGGATTATGGCACGTGGTACACTTGACACATATTAGGGTGAATCTCACCCTAGTGATAGTAGTGGTGGAGAGATTTCCCAATGAGACAGGCTTGTTTCACTTTCTGACAGGGGAGGCGACAGTGACGTTGGAGGATGTGTATCACATCCTGAGGATTTAGATAGATGGAGAGAGAGTGGACTTTGACCCAGCATGGGGAAAGGTAGGCTTGGTAGAGGTCTTCTGCATAGATGACCTGCGGATAGACTATAGGGAGATTTAGTGGGCAGACATCCCACGACTTTGTGATAGGATCAGGTGGATAGTTGCTTCACTGGTTGGCGGCTTCATGTGCCCAGACAGGTGATCCAGAGGACTATTTGTGGGATGGGGCACAGTACTATCAGGGACGTTCACCCATGGGACATAGTACGCATGGGGGCCTTGTGTGCTAAGGCAGCTATATCGAGACATGCATGACTGCATGTCTAGGAGGGGCCGCAGTCTCTCAACAGGGGTGACTTTACTACAGGTGTGGGCATGGGAGCATATCCTAGTGATCAGACCCATGACACAGCGCCACTGAGATAGGGGCGAGCCATACGCATTCCTATATGAGGGAGTGATTACACATAGGAGGTTGGGATCTGTGAGCCACTAGAGGCAACAGATCGACGAGATGGACTTATTTGTTTGGAGGCCATGGTTACTTTGCGAGGAGTGGGAGGATGAACATGAGTAGCTTATGTACTGCTGCCAGGCTCACTACCTCTTCAGGAGATGGAAAGACACTATCGAGAGATACCTGCCAGAGTGGGTACTGAGACAGTTTGGGTTACCACAGGGGCTACCAGTTGGAGAGGCAACGTATGCCAGGACATGGTGGGAGCTTGGGGAATGCAATGCAGAGATTCTAGTAGCAACAGCATTGGCAGAGGTACGGGGACTTGTCCCTGTGAGATGGGATTGGGATACAGGACTGGCAGATCCAGGTATACTGCCAGAGCATGACAAATACTGGTAGACACATAGGCCAGTGTGGTTGACTACACCAGGGTGGCAAGAGCAATGGGGGAGGTACTAGTCCTAGGTGCAGAGGCTAGGATGAGGCGACAGGCCAGAGCGGTGAGAAAGTAGGTAGTTGGAGAGGCTAGCGGTCAGCAGGCAGATGTGGAGATGGTGGAGGAGGGGGATCCAGTCATAGAGACCGATTTGTAGAGGATTGAGCAGTTGTTACAGGAGGAGATATCCCAGAGGACTTGACTAGAGCTCTGGATGGTACGGTTGAGGAGGGACAGGGATGCAGTGAGGGTTGAGGCAAGACAAGCTGAGGCCTTAGCCCAGGTGCAGACATAAGTAGCAGTAGCAGCACAGACAGCCCTGGCACATGCATAGGCATAGCTACAAATCCAGGCATAGGCACAGATACAGGTACAGGCACCAGCTGCACCAGCAGGGGATGGAAAGCAGCTAGCCCAGGTGATGAGGGAGAGAGATTCAGAGGTATAGCTATGGCTGATAGCAGAGGCCACACTCCACAGAGTGAGGTGGGAGAGAGATGAGGCACGCTATGCACTAGGTGCCGATCAGAGGACCCTATACAGTGAGCTTGTCTGGGTGCAGGGAGAGCTAGTATCAGCAGGCAAAGAGGCAGAGTACTACAGGGCACTCTACGCAGGTGTGGTGCCAGCGACGTAGTGAGAGCCAAGCTACAGAGACAGGAGCAGGTCCAGAGCATTAGGTTCTCACAGGACAAGGCAATCATTGTCCTCAGTGAGAAGACCATTTGTGCCACCAGGGGGAGGAGGAGGGAGAGGAGGACCATCCGGGGGACTTGCACTGAGTACAGGTAGAGGACAGGGGCCACAGTAGGAGGGCAACTTAACCCATTAGAGCATGTATAGCTTGTACATTGTATCATTTTGTATCAAATGCCTGCATGCATCCTGATGTATATTTTGCGGGCTCTCAATAGCCTTGATGTACTATATTGATGTATACAGATGGCCTATTGATGTAGACACATAAATTTTGTATTTTATGATGACCTTTACATGAGATATATGATGATCGATTCTGCTCACTGTTGTTCATGCTTTTGTGTATGCACTTATTGATGTCACAAATGTGATGATATGTATGTAGGATTATGGATTTATGTGATGATGTATATTTATTATATGATTCTTATAGATGTATGATGATAGAGATGTTATGATGATATAGATGCTATGACTAGTGATGACATGATGTAGATGCTATGACTAGTGATATCTAACATGTGGGTTTTGTAGATAGCACCAAAGAGAAGAAAAGGAGGAGATGGAAGACAGAGATTGTTGATCAAGATGTATGATGATATAGATGCTATGACTAGTGATATCTAACATGTGGGTTTTGTAGATATGCAGAGAGAAGAAAAGGAGGAGATAGAAGACAGAGACTGTTGATCAATCATTGCAATGAAAATGATATAATGGATGTTGTGAATGGATGAATGAGCTTGTTGCATTGGTTTCATAGTTGTATACAAAGAGCAATCCTTATTTTTGATATAGCACATGGATAATTCACCACCAAGGTATAAAAGACCAAGGTGCAGTAATATCCAAGTGCATGGACGTTGACTCTGCAAGCAAGCGGTTTGAACTTAGATCCCTTAGACATAATATGACCTTGTTGGTACATGTACCTGAGCCATAGTCTTGAACATAAAATAAACTTTATTACATGCAAATGCAAGAAGATTATTAAATATATAAGATGCTAGGTTGTAACACACACAAGATAAATAAAATATTAAGAAAGATGCTAAAGATCATTCCTCAAACACAGCACATTAAAGTAATGACTATACCCCCAATCCGTACTGCATCGCAACATACCAAGATTATAGATAAACCAAGGTAGCCTTGAGTAGGTAATGGATAAAGGAACAAAAGATAAACCATAAAACAAATTGACTGACTTACAAAGTAAACATACAGCCAACATATTCTCTTGCCAAAGAGGTTGCTCAGGATAGATTGGATGGGAAAGATAATAGCCTTATCGTAGGAAATCTGTGTCCGTTAAAGGGGCTATCTACCTAAAAAGACAATATCTTGCTGCCAAAAATGCTACATGTCACAGGAGACGCATGTGTTGGTCTCGACAATGGAACACTCTACAGAAGACAAGCTTGTTGATCTAGGGCTTTGGTTAAGTAGGACTTAGCTGATGTTGGCTATCGATATGCAGGACAATAGATGACTCTAGAAGAAAGTTGCTTTGCTTCAGGCTTGTTAAGGACTTTTGCTTTGAAAGGATGTGCTAGCTTGCTACTTGAGTTAGTCAAGTCGAGGTGAATGGATTTTGATAAACGGAAGACCAAAAAGGTGAAATGCTAATGGATTAGGGTGGGTGAAGAATGATGGATCATGTGTGCCTGAGTACTAGATACATCCTTCATATTCCAGACTACCTACATACCCTGTATCCAAGGGATCAAGGCACATTACAATGAAAGATGAAAATGATAAATATGTAGTTCTGGGTAGAGTGATGAGATGGACTGAGGTGGAGAGGAGGGGATCTTATGTACCTGAGTACTAGAAACTTCCTTCGTATTCCAGACTGCCTACATACCCATATCCATTGGATCAAGGTACCTTAAGACTGAAATGAGATGATAATATGTAGTTCTGGTTGCGTGATGATGTAGGAAAAGCGTTGGAGAGATAACAGCCTTAGCGTAGGAGCGATGTGTCTGTTAAAGGATGCTATCTGATGAAAGGAGAAAATATTAAAGAGCGCGTTGTGAACCACGAACAAGTAACCAATCCTAGACCTAAGTTAAGGAAAGAGTTGCCCCCATTCTGGTAGAGGAATTTGCATGGTTGATTGATGAAGAAGACATAGAAAGTTTGACCTAGGAAAAGACAGTGCAAACTATTGACATAGATCAAGACATGGGATGGCGACGATGAACATTGACAAATTTCTAAGCTATACTAGATAGGAAGATGGAAATGCAAACAAGGTCAATGGTTTTATTATGGAAGGATGGATGACATGCGTTGTGATGACAAGAAATGAACAAGACTCAATAGATGATGGGTGCTGACTCTACACATAGCACCTATTTGCCAGGTTTTCACTATGGTACTTATCCAAGGCGCCCGTTTGCCAGGTTTTCACCAAAGGACGAATTTTTTTTAGATTTTTTGGATTTTTTTGTTTTTTTTTTTGGAATACTCTAAGGATCAGGCATAGAACTTCTTGAGATGGACACTATTAAGTGGCTCATCTAGAGGAATGTCGTTAGGTGTAGCTAAAGTATAAGCTCCTGATCCATATGTGACAATAAAGGGACCTAACCAATTAGGCTCAAACTTGCCCTTCTTTTCTTGATCTGCTTGATTTCTCTAATTCTCTTTAAGTACAAGATCACCAACTTGAAACCATCTTTCTTTGATCTTTTTGTTGTAATTACATCGAAGGTGGTTTTGATAGACATGGAGATGATTAAGCGCTACAAGGCACCTCTCATCTAGTAGTTTGAGCTTAGCTAATCTGGAAGTGCGATACTCTTCTCTACTGATCAAGTTTTGCGTGGATACTCTGACGGATGGGATCTCGACCCCTATAGGTAGGATGGCTTCAGAGCCATAGACCAAGGCATAGGGTGTGGCACCAGTTGGTGTTCTAATACTAGTACGATAGGCCCATAGGGCGGGATTGAGTTGTAAGTGCCAATCACAACCAGCTTCATTGACCATTTTCTTGAGTATTTTGAGAATGGTTTTATTAGAAGCCTCAGCTTGGCCATTACTTTGTGGATAGTAGGGATTTGAAAAGTGATGTTGGATATTGTATTGTGTGCACAAGGCACGGACATCTTGATTCTTGAATGGTCTCCCATTGTCAGTGACAATGGCTTGGGGGATGCCATACCGACATATGAGATAGTTAAGGATAAACTTGGCTATTTGCTTACCGGTGATATAGGTCATGGGAATGGCTTCAACCCACTTCGTGAAGTACTCAGTGGCGGTAATAATGAATTTGTGGCCATTAGATGAGGATGGGTGGATTTATCCTACGAGGTCGAGACCCCATTGAGAAAAAGGCCAAGGAGTTGTCACAGGTTGTAATTCATGAGCTGGTGCGTGAATCAAATCTCCATGCTGCTGGCATTGTAGACACTTCTTAGCAAACTATGCAGCATCTTGCTCTATTGTAGGCCAGTAGTATCCTATTCTCAGTATCTTCTTAGTGAGATTAGGACTGGTAGAATGTGCACCACAGACACCTTCGTGTATGTCTTGTAAGGTAGGTTTGGCTTCTTCCGCATTAAGACATCGTAAGAGGATACCATCGAGACTTCGGCAATATAATGTATCACCCAGAATGATGTAATGGGAGGATCGTCGGATAAAGGTTTTGCATTGGGTGGATGAAAGGTTAGAGGGAAAGGTATTGTGTTTAAGGTATTCATAGATATCTTCATACCATGGGGAATTGAGACCAACAAGTTCACAGATGATTTCAGTAACGGGAACATCGACGGCTGGTATCAACAATTGCTCGATCAAGAATTTGCATTTCTATGTATTAGCAGGCATGTCAATTAGTGACCCTACAGAAGCCATAGAATCTACAGCTTTGTTATGCTCTCTTGGAATTTGCTCAAATGTGATGCTAGAAAAGTGTGGTTTATAGGCATCCACTAGTTGCTTATAGGGGACCAACTTTTCATCTTTTGTTTGGTACTCATCTGTGACTTGGTGAATGACTAGCTGTGAGTCTCCATATACTTGTAATTCTGTGATGTCCCATTGAACTGCTATATTGAGGCCTATGAGGAGTGCATCATACTCGGCAATGTTATTGGTGCAAGGGAATGCAAGTTGATATGACTTTGGAATATAGTCATTTTGAGGTGTGATGAATAAGATGCCGGCCCCTGATCCATGTTGTGTGTAGGAACCATCAAAGTACAACTTTCACATTATTGAGTTAGAAAAAGTGAATAGATTCTCATCTGGAAAGTCTGCTACCATAGGGTGTGTATTTGTCATAGGTGCCTCTGCTAGTTGATCTACTAGAGCTTGTCCATTGATTGCTTTACGATCCACATACTCGATGTCGAACTCACTAAGGATCATGACTCATTTAGCTAGTCTGCCTGTAAGAGTTGCTTTTGCTAGTAGATACTTCAATGGATCAATTTTGGCTATTAAATTTGTCCCACCGGGCGTGCCAGAATATGTATGAGGAAAATTGACTATGATAAACTAAACAAATCAAAAACCTAATAACATAAAGAGAACCGATCTAAATAAAAGCAATTAATAATAAATCAATGAAATATGAAAGCTTTTACCGAGATTTGTATTGTTCCCTTTGGATGAATGTGGATTGCTCAATAGTATTGCAAAACCATGGTTTCAACAAGCAAGTAGAGTGTTCAAAGATCAATGTCAAGAGATCGTGAAGTTGCTCAATCGATGCGATGTATGCTTAAAGCATTGTTAAGTATGCCTGAGAATAAGTGATCGAAGAGGGTTTGTGAAGGAGATGAGGGGGGTTTATATAGATTTCAACAAAGATTGATCAATGGTCTAGATAATTCAGAAGAATCAATGGAGGAGAACAGTGAGGAACGTGCAACGAATAAAAAGAAGACAAGTGTCACACAAAAGCTATTTTATTTGAGTTAATCACTTTCTTTTCTAAAGATAAGAGATACTTTTCATAAATTAGAAAGTTTTTTTCTAATTTAAGGGAAATTGATAAAAACAAGGTCGAGTGAACAGATAACTCAACTTAAGATTTGCTTTTGCATGATTTGAGAGAAATTAAATAATAAATTATTTAATTTTTTGTGCATGGAGAAGAAGACTTATTTTTAGAAGATTTGAAAGATCTTTGAAGAATTTGAAGATAAGAAAGCAAATTAAATAAATAAATTTATTTAATTATTGTGCATGATTTGGAAGAATAAATAAAATATTTTATTTATTTTATTTTTGGAGATTGAGAGGATTTAAATAAATTTGATTTGATTTATTCAAATTTGGAAGAATGAATTTGATTTAATTAATTAAATAAAGAGAATTTATTCAATTAATGTCAAAAGTATGTGATTTAGAAGAATTTGGTGAAATTAATTAAATAATTAGATTATTTAATTAACGTTGTAATGCAGGTGATGCTCCAAATTAGATGAAATGCAAGTAGTGTGACGACTTGGTCATTTTAGGGTGTCTACAACGTAGATGGCTTAAATTGGATTTTTAGTATAATCCATCTTTCTTTCTTTTTTTTTTATATTCAATTCTGTATGGCATATAGATTCATGAGATATTATCATTGTAAGTTTATGATGCAAGGTGTGGTCACTTACTAAATTTAAGCTCAGAATTGTAATAGTAGCAAGGGTGACCTCTAATTTTTCACTTAACACCTACACTGGTATGTTCAACAAACCCAAGGATTTTTAGGTGTGTCATTGTGATTAACTCTCCTTGAATATTTCAACTCACAACTATTGAATAAAATCATTCACAAGATAAACAACACCTTACATTCATGAAATTCTTAACAAGTTATGCATAAGTTTCAAATGATTAACCTGAATTCTTCAAATTCTCTGCTATTTTTAGTGGTTGTTAGTATGCTCCTACATACCTTGAATCAAAACAAACATCCTTGCCAAGGAATCACAACAAACAAGCCAACCAACACACAAAACCACAAAACAACCAACAAAAAAAACACACAAACAAATAACCAATAGAAACCAGGAAACACACACCCCTATATAGTATTTACAGTATGATACACAATAAGGCTGACTTACCTTCTAAGCTTGAAAATAATGCTTAAGCTGTTGACCATTAACGGGTAATAGCACATCTTCTCCAGTTAAGGTTTTGAGCCTAAAAGTATTGTCCCTTATTATTTCTGAAACCTGTAGTGGTCCCAACCACAATTTATCAAACTTTCCATGGTTCCCTTTCTTTTCATGGGCTTTATCCCAACACAACACTAGATCTAATATTTTGAATGTTTTAACTCTTGTTCTCTTATCAAACCACCTTTTAACTATAGCCTGATGCTTTGCAAATTTATCTATAGCTTGGTCCCTTTACTCATCCAATTGTAACATCTCAACCAACCTAGCTTCTCTATGATCATCAAAGCCTGAATACTCATTAGCAAATTTCCATATAGGTATTCTTAAGTTCACTAGAAGTATGGGATCAGTCCCATATACTAAGTGATATGGTGCATTGCCTAAGGCTACCTTAACTTTTGTCCTATCTACCCACAATGCATATTTCAGCAGTGTATTTCATTCTTTTGGATTTTTAACAATTAACTTTTTGATAATGTTCAACAAGATTTTGTTAATAGACTCAGCTAATCTATTACCGTAAGGATAATAATTTGAAGAAAACTTTAGAACTATCCCATATTCAAATGCCCATTTAGAAAATTTCAAAGATGAGAAAGTTGGGCTATTGTCACATACTAGAGAATAGGGAGCCCCAAACCTGATGATGATGTTCTCCTCAAGAAATTTGATGACTACCTTAGTAGTAGAAAACTTGCAACATGTTGCCTGTCCATGTTGTACAATAGTCTGTCACCATCAGTATGAACTTGTGTCCATCAGATGATGGAGGATTGATGACTCCAATGAAATCTAGTCCCCATTGTACAAATGGCCTAGACTCAATAACTGGTTGTAGTTGATTAGCCTAATTTCTCCCTTTGTCTGTTGTATTTTGACATGTGTGACAACTTTGAATATGGTTTTCTTTATCCTTAAACATTGTTGGCCAATAATAACCTACTCTTAGAATTTTATGAGTAGTTGCCAAATGAGAACCATGAGCTGTTCTATATTTATCATGCAATTCCAGCAACACTTTGTCTGCTTCGTCTCTGTTCAAGCACCTGAAGTATATACCTTCATGATTCTTCTTGAACAATAGACCTCCTTGTACCATATATCTTTATGCTTTTATTTTTAGGACTCTCCTTTGAGAAGACTTCATCTTATTTGGATATTTTCCAAATATAAAGAATGTGTTTAAGTCATCATACCAACCTGATGCATCATTAGTGTTTAATACATACTGTTGTTTCACCAAGTTTGGATCTGTATTACCTATTGTCTGTACTAATGCCTGACCTATGACTAATTTCATAGGAATAATTTCCATGTCAAACTCCTGCAGCATTGTGATCCACTTGGCTCTTTTCTCCCCAGGATCATTTTGCATCAATAACATTTTCACCACTGCATCAGGTACTATAGCTTTTACTTGGATTCTCAAGATGTAGTGCCTAAACTTTTTCACTGCTCACACTAATGTGAAAGCCTATCTTTTTGTGTCTAAGTACTTCAACTGTGCATCCTTCAAAGGAGAACTCATGAAAGCAATGGGCTTCTCTTGATTTTCTTCTCCCTTTTGGGACAAAGTAGCTGCCACTAAATGCGCAGACGCAAACGAGTAGATGTAAAATGATTTAGTGTAATTCAGACTAGCTAACACAGGAGCATCAGAAATGGCCTCTTTAATGTCTTCAAATGTAGCCTTAGCTACTGGCATCCACTCTATCTTAGCATCCTTCTTTAACATCTCATTTAATGGCTACACAATTTCTACAAATCCTGTAATAAACTTTCTGACGAAGTTAATTTTACCAAAGAAAGATTTTAATTCCTTTTTACTGTTAGGGAATTGTAACTTTTTAATTCCTTCTACTCTATCTGGGTCAATGGATATCCCATTCTCAGAAAGAATATGCCCTAACAACTTTCCTCTATTACACCAAATGAACATTTCTTTGGGTTCAGAGAGATTCCATACCTTTCACACCTTTTTAGCACTCTCCTTAAATCTTCTGCATGGGTGGAAGCATCCTTAGCAAATACAATTAAATCATCCATGTAAATAACAATACATTTACCTAACAGTCCATGAAATGCAATGTCCATGGCTTGTTGAAAAGTGGCACCTGCATTAATCAAACCAAAAGGCATTCTCCTATATGCATAATTACCCCATTTGCAAGTAAATGTAGTTTTCAACCTATCTTCCTTGTCAACTAAAACCTGGTTATACCTTGAGAATCCATCCAAAAAGGACATCATTTTAGCTCCATTTACTGCCTGTAACACTTTATCTATTGGAGGCAAAGGGTAATTATCCTTTTCAGAAGCTTTATTCAAGTTTCTAAAGTCTACACACAATTTGATGTCTCCACTTTTCTTCCTTACGGGCACTAGGTTTTCTACCCAGGTTGAATGTCTTACTGGGAAAATTATTCTGCTAGACAACAACTTTTTGACTTCTTCAAAGATTAGAGGCTCTAAAATAACATTCACTGGTCTCTGTTTTTGTCTAAAAGGTTTCACATTTGGTTTTAGTGGTATGACATGTGTTATAATAGAGGTATCATAAGTCTTCAAATCCTCATAAGTCCAAGCTATCACAACTTTATACTCCTTTAGAACCTCCGCAATTTCTTTTCTTAATTCTTCAAAACAAGCCTTTCCAATCAACACATTCTATGGACTTTGTTCTATTCCTAAGTTAAAGGATCACACTTACCCCCTTCATTTTTAGGCAGATCTTTCTATCTAACTACCCCATCAAAAGCAAAGATCCTCTCTAGCTCTATCACCCCCTTGGGTAGGAAATTACTTTTCCAATTTATTATGTCTTCCTCATCCCAAGATACATCAGGTCTTTCTTGTTCATCAATAATGTGAGTTTCAAATACCTCAATACAAGTGAGAAAGTCTACAATTTGTTGATCTCCTTCAAACACTTGGAAATGAGTGACATTATCAGGTATACTTGGTACATTTACCAATTCAACAGCAAATTGTTTTAAACCTAACAACATTAAAGGCTCTAAGGTGCTAGTAGCAACTGCTAATGTATCTGGTCTTTGAATCAATTCTCTAGGGATATGCTCAATATTAAAGGCATCAAATGATTCGATCAAGTCCCATATCCTATGCCTATAACTAACCACTAACTTAGAATCAAAAAATACTTTGATCACTTTTACCCTCTTCTTAATAGCCATAACAAGTCCATAAATTAGAGCCTCATAATTTGCTACATTGTTAGTGCAAGGAAATTGAAGCCTATATGCTGCCAAAAATGATTTACCATTTGGATCAATGAGTTTGACCCCTGCTCCTGCCCCTTGCTTGGGTTTAGATCCATCGCACTTTAGTGTCCAAATGCCACTCTTATTCTTTTGATCTTGACATTTTACCTTAATAGGAATCACTTTGTTCGTCACCTATCTTGCAACAGTGTACTTATTTTCATGTGTCTTAGTCTGAATTATAGGTACACCTACACTTTTAGTTTGCAAGTCAGAATAATTGACACTCTTTACTCCTACTTCTTCCTTTGAAGCTTTTATTGACTCATCTGCATTTTCATGAAAACACAATTTAGGTTCATCAAGGATAAACTTTCCTTTTTGTTGTCCCATCCTTTTTATGCATTTTACATACTGATATTCTATGATATCCCTACACATTCCACATATTTCTTTAGGATGAGGAGTATTATGAACTCTACACAAAACTTTGTACAACTTACATTGAATTGGAGACCCCTGTTGAATGCACTTTCCCATCTCTTGTCTTATGGTTTGACCAAAACTACTTACAACATTATTTTCTTCATCAAAAGAGTTACAATCAGATTCAATGAATACAGCTGTTTCATCACTAGTAGGCTTTGCTTTAAAGTCTAGCATCAAGATTTCTTTTATTTTCACTCCTCTGTTTGATACTCTATAGGCACCCAGTTCAACAAAAGCATACAATATCTCATTCATCATGTTATACTCTGTAATCATGTGTTTCATCCTAGCTTTAGCCTCTATTCTAATATGATTCAAGACACCTCTCCACGGTAACCACATGTGTGAAAAATTAGTGGCCATATATCCATTCAATGTTTTTGACCAATCTCTACTTAGTAGCATACTGTAATTGACTAGTATATCTACAACCTAGATATCAATAAATTGGCTTACCCTGGGATCAAATGCTAACTGTATTTGGATATGCATTAGCTCACCTACCACATTAACTTTTGTTTTGTCTAACTAAGTAACAACCTTAGCAGATTTGGTGGGAGTAAGCCCTAAAGTTTTGCATATTCCTAGCAGCATTACATTAGTTAAGGCTCCTGAATCCATCATACAATTATGTATATTTTTCCCAAACATTCTTACTGTTAATAGAAAAGGAGGAGCTTCCTTCTTTTCTCCATACATGACAACATTAGTGTTTGAAGGTTGTTTAGTCTTCTTACCTTTATCTTTGGACTGTACATCTCTACTAGGAGCATCTATGTCAACTAAGTTCTCCTTTGGTGTTGACTCATCTAAGGACCTTATAAAGGCACTATGTACCCCTGGGCTTTTCAACAACTCATATAAAGAGACATTAACCTTGATCTTTCTGATTTCCTTAGACAAGTAGTTCATTAATTTTGCTATTTCATTAGACTCCATTTTTCCTACTTGAACTTTTGGTGCTACTTGTAGATTAGATATGCAAATAAGAAAGAAATACTAAACAAAATGCAATAAACACAAAGTTATACCTTACATGCAAACCCAATCCCATCAAGGGAGGAAGGAGCCTTTGCACCCAAAACAAGCCCCTAGACAAAGATAATCCCTAGACAATGGATTTAAATATGAAATGCTACTCTAGTTTGCAACTCACTATTCTAGCTCAAGAGTGATTTTGACATGGTAACTTTGCATAAACTTGGATCATGAAAATGGATGGAGAGAGGTTCTATTTATAGACTTTTGGAAGGGATTTTGATCCAAGGGTGGAGATTGATTTGGAAGATCAATGGTGGAGGATAAAAGTGATATGGAGGGCCTAGATTCAATCTTGAATGAATGGAGGGCTAGGAATAAAAGTGATTCTTTTATTCATTTTGGGAAAAGGGGTTATTTAATGAGCATGGGGGTGAAGGATTATTTAGGAATTAAAGATTCATATGGGGGAATGTAAATGAATTAAAAATTTATTTGGGGAAGAGAGGAAATAAATGAGTATGGGTTTGTAAGGAGAAATAAATGTGATGTGGGATGTTTTTAAATAAAAAATTGACTTATGTGGATTTATTTCAATTTTTTATTTGGAGGATGTGGGGAAGGGTGTTAAACAAGGTTTGACCACCCAAATGAAGGGGTTAGGATTAATTAAACAGAGGTTTTATTTAATTAATCCTAGGGCTAGGATAAGGTAGGCTAGGGTAAATAATAGCTATTTAATTGTTTAGGGTAGGGATAGGTTAATTATAGGCTAAATTAATTACTTAACATGGTTTTAACTAATTAGTTGGATTTAGTGAAAAAGGGGAAATTGATTTAATAAATATTGCATATTTATTAAATTAATTGGCTAAGGTTTGGACTATTAAATTAATGGAATTAATTTAATTTTGGGGATAAAATGGTGTGAATTTAGAAAATGAAAGGAGTAATTAATTAAATAAAAATTTAATTAATTGGTTAGAAGGGAAACTAGTGTGTTTAGGGTTGTCAGGAGTTAGTTTGATGATAGAAGAGATTTTTAGGTGTCTACATTTGCCCCTCTTTGACATTGCATCTGGACCTAGGAGGGAAGTGGCGTTAGATCAAAGAAAAATATGCCCCAGCTGTCGGGTAGGTATGAGATGGATAAGGGATGCCCCCTCGAGAGGTCGGCAGGAAAATAAAAATTTTCGGGCGAGTTCTCAAAAAGGATGCGACGGGAGTGAAAGTTGGATAGGGGATGGGAAAAGAGGATGACGGGAAGAAAAATGGAGGAAAAAGGCTGAGATCTACACCTTGGAGGGAAAAGGGGGAGGTGGAAGGATGACATGGCCCACTATATTAGGCAAAGTGGGCCCTTAGAGTTCCACATTTGCACACTTTTGACTTTGTAGAAGGAAAGACAAAGGAGAGATGGCTGACTGTAACCCCCAGTTCCCATGACTTCAACACATCTCTGAGCGGTTCTGAGAGTTTGGCCAGGCACTAGGCGTTGGACCCCTGGTAGGGCCTAACCCTGTCTTTGTAATTTTTTCATTTTACATGCCTTTTTTGGGGTTTGGGATTAGGGATTGGAGTGGGTAGCGCCAATGGTAAGGTGAATTAGTGCCATCCTCTGGATTGGTTCTATCCGCCAGGGTAAAGTAGGGCGGTTTATCGCCATTAGGTGGGTGTTCTAGCGCTATCGTCTGTATTAGTGTGATTTGTAGAAGAAAAAGGATCTTGGCGTTTTGGCGCCAAATGGGGGTTAAAGTGGTGCTATTATCAAGAAT
The DNA here is from genome assembly GCA_027924645.1 of Cunninghamia lanceolata. Taxonomy (NCBI): domain Eukaryota; kingdom Viridiplantae; phylum Streptophyta; class Pinopsida; order Cupressales; family Cupressaceae; genus Cunninghamia; species Cunninghamia lanceolata. The sequence goes on along the minus strand of BSBN01000144.1, from coordinate 677,498 downwards.
AGCACCATCCTTGGTAACAACGCTATTTTTAATTTTAGCATGATTTGGGGGATTATCACTATTGAGTGGATTAGCACAATTGGAGAAATCAGCGCTATTGGGCTAATTAACGCTAAAAGATATAGTGACGTCGTTTTGAAAAATAGTGTCATCGATAGCGCGCAGTAGTGCTATTGATTAGATTGGCACAAAGAGTTATGCACAGTGGCTCTATTTTCTGTATTAGTGCCATTTAGAGGAAATTTTAGTGCCATTTTAAAAATGGCACAAGGAGTTGTCTATTTTCATGCCACATGATGTGGGCTTTTTAGACATTTAGAAGAAAAAGTTTGGTTTAGAAAGAGATAGGTTGACATCTAACCATAATGTTGTGGATGCAGGATACTCAACGATTTATATTGCAGTCACGAGAGCGACGAGTTCCCTCTATGATGGCACTATTCGATGATTTTGATGATTCTACGCGGGCACAGTTAGCAAGATTAGGGCTTCTGATGGTGTCTTCGATGCTAGTTCTGCGAGCTCATAAAGCTCTTATGACAGTGATGGTGGAGCGATATCGCTCTGAGACCTACAGTTTTCTGTTGCCGACTGGTGAGCTGACTATTACACTTGAGGATGTCTATTGCATCCTCAAGCTACCTATTCGAGGTTGGCAGGTTCAATATGACACGAGGATGGGGCAGAATGCCCTGATCAGAGTGTTTGGAGCAGACCACCTGGTTCTCTCTGCGGACGGGAGAGAGATGGACTATGAGGGGACACTGGCTATGGGTGCAGATCCCTTTACCTAATTTTTGTGTGTGTTGATTAGAGGGGTTGTGATGCCTGACAGGCGGGGTAGGGGTTTTCTAGTTGGCTAGGGTGGGATGATAGAGGGGATGGTGAGTCATGAGACTGTCTATGCTTGGGGACCAGTGATGCTAGGGCAGTTATACCATGAGATGCACACAGTCACCTACCTACATGATAGAGCATTGTCAGACAAGAGTCACTCTGCTTCATGTATGGATTTGGGAGCACATCCCAGTTACTAGGCCGACATGTGGGTATTATCAGCGGCCATTTGATGCTTTTGTGTTTTTATATTAGGGTGCAGAGTACACGTATACTGGGCAGGTGTGGCATTGGAGGAGGATGCTAGATGATGTGATTAGTGTGACCCTGCGACCATATATCGGTGTAGAGCTGTAGCCAGATGATGACATTCATCTCCCTTTTGCATTTTAGCAGTGGTACCTTATGGGTCGAGGAGGCCATACTATAGATATGTATCTACCCTCACGAGTCATGTGACAATTTGGTTTGGTACAAGACACTCTGCAGCAAATGGTGATATTCGCGCAAACACCTTGAGATGCAGCCTATTGGCCTGCAACCATACAGCCACAGGTTGCCTTAGCTGATTTTACAGCTTTATGACCAGTGCAGTGGGATTGGAGGAGCATCGTTAGAGATGCAGGGACTACGGCTGCGTATGATATATGGTGGCATATGCATCGGCCTACTCGATTGACAGATCCAGTGGAGGAGGCGGTAGGTTCAGGGGGGGATGATTTAGGTGATGATGGAGATGACTCTGATGGGGATGACCGTTTGGAGGAGGGGGAGGAGATCATTGAGGATATCCTCATGGAGATTGGGGATGATGGAGAGGAGAGGTTGGTTGGTAGGGATGGCCAGCCGATAGATGTGCTGGCGGCAGTGATAGTAGGACAAGGGCAGGTGGGGCAGCAGGTACCTATTGAGTAGGTGCAGGTTGGGTTAGGGCAGCAGCCTAGGGGACCTCAGCAGCGTGGGGGATAGTCGAGGGAGGATAGGGGTGATCTACCCCCACCACAGGTAGCGCAGCAGAAGGCAGTTGGGGGAGGGCAGCAGGTAGCAGGGCAGTAGGCAGGTCCCTCAGGGTTAGCTAGAGAGGCTAAGGGTGAGAGGCTTACACCTCGTTGGAGGCAACGGGATGAGGAGGAGATGGAGACCCTGAGAGCATAGGTGGCGAGCCTACAAGAGGCACTAGAGGGCTGGGATGCAGAGTTGGTGCAGTTGCGGGGGGCACTGGCCTTATTAGATGGGGCAGATGGATAGGTGGCAACATTACAGGCACAGTTAGCCCAGGCTCAAGGTGAGGTAGAGGTGTTGACCAGAGAGCAGGATACAATACTTGGCAGGGCACAGTAGGCAGAGACTGCATTAGGTAGTCTATAGGCTTCAGGTGGTGGACTTGCCCTAGTTTTGACAGGGATGCAGGCTCAGTTGTCTCAGGCGCAAACACAGACCTATCAGCTATAGGCACAGTTGAGTCAGGCACAAGGGTAGCTGATGCAGGTATAGGGGGATTTGACAGAGGCCAGAGCATGGGTGGAGTACTATCGGGGCCTATACTACGCGGCTGTGCCAGCAGCGCAACGTACCCCGAGCTATAGTCAGGTCAGCAGATCAGGGGCATCAAGATCACATAGATCAAGATCTATTCAGTCAGTTTAGTAGACGATGCCTCCTCCCTCATGTGTGCCCCAGCAGGTTCCTTAGGTGCAGGTACAACCACCACTGCAGCTGCCAACAGGATCACAGGCTCGACTAGGGTCAGAGTCTCCCACTCCATCAGAGAGGGGATCCTCTATGTGATAGCCATATCATGATAGCCCTTGGAGGCATTTTGTATTAGGACACTTTATTTTTTGTATACATGAGCAATGTACATTTTTTGTGGTGATTTTATATGATATGATGCATTCTGGTGGTTTATGATGCTATGATTATGATGCTCTATTATGATGATGCCTATGTGATGGATGCAGTATTTCATTATGGATTTATATGCGATGGATGTGTTATGTTAATGCGATGATGTTTTTGATTTTATGGATGCATTGATGATGGATATATGATATCTAATGTAAATGAATGTTTCAGAAACATTTATTATGGAAATGTATTTTTATGTATGAAAATATGTATATGCCGCTAGGTGTTTTAAATGCAGTTTCAATGATGATGATTTGTGATGATGTAATATAACTAAATGTTAATGAGTGATGTTCAATGTGATGTATAAAGTGCAACTAAATGATTCTAGAATGAACTTAATTATTATGCAAACTTAAATGGATTAAAATGGACCTAAGTGATATGCAAATGGATGAACCTAAATGACATGCAATTTAAATGAATCTAATTGATATGCAAAGTGATTTATAATGAGTCTAAATTTGATTAACTGATGATGATATGTAGTTAGGCGATACGTGAGATGTATGCTAGGTGATAGGTGGAATGATCAGGTCTTGATACACATGATGTTCTTTGCTTTACCCCTGAGGGGTGACCCTGTTGGAGAGGGGATTAGGTGGAGAAATGATAGGGGCGTATGGATGGGGTATGGGAAAGATTGGGAGCATCTAGAGAATGGTGGTGGGGGGACGAGAGGATTGTTTAGGTCATAAAATGCCACATCATTGAGGGGGGATTTGGTTTGGTTCAAGATGTGTTGAGTGGAGATATGGTGGGGAAATGGCGTTAGTGAGGAAATTGTAGATGGAGTGGAGGGGGAAAGTGATTATTAAATCTAGGCTGAGATGTGATGATTGAATGAGTGATTAGGATGATGATTTTGAGCTAGTAACAGTAGTTGCAAAAGATGAATTGAGAGCATTTCTTAGTTTACTGTAGCAATGTAGGATACAGTTCACAAAGGTATGAAATGACCTAGGTGATGATGTATATCCTACATTTGCATGGACTAGACCCACAAACAATAGGTTAATTTCATGCATGCCCAAGGTAGTATAATCTTGTCTAACCTAGGAAGGGGACTCATAGCAATGAGTGCGAATAATGCATATAAGGTTTTGATGCCTGTATATGCAAATAGGACACATCATGCTAGAACCGACCTAGACTTCAAGATATGAATACTATTCTTGGAGTAATGAAACCAACCCACAAGCACAGCATACAGAAACAATGACTATGTCTACTCTAGGTGCTATCCGCTACTTACCATGATATAATGAGATCAAGATAGCTTTGGAGATGACTTAGAGTGAGACAAAAAGATAAAAATTAATAATCAAAAAGTCCAATGAAAAGACACAAATAACCTTTGTATGCTCTTGCCAAGAGACGTGATGATAGAATGATAGATTTTTGTCCATTGTAGGAAAGATATATCCTAGGACGCAGATCAGTTGGTGTTTGATTGGAAATTTTTTGGAAGATGGGCAAAAGAAGAGTCTGGCCATATGTAGGATTATAGTTGGTATGTTGATTGATGATTTTTACACTAGGGAGCATGTTTCAAGCGTATACGTAGCGTGTGTATCATTTATGAAATCCAGAAAGCTCAGTGAATGGGGACCATCCAAACGGGTTGGATGGGTGCATCTTATATACCTGAGTACTAGAAACATCCTTCATATTCTAGACTACCTACATACCCTGTGTCCATAGGATCAAGGTACTTTTTAAGATGCTGACAAAATGAATATGTAGTTTTGGCAAAACTTGATGATGTGGGAATGGTTTGGGATGGGTGTGATGTGATGAAGATTGATGTGTGTTTGATGTTTGCAATGAGATGTATTGATTTTGAGATTTTATGCGTTTTCTAGTGTTTTTGTATTTTAGGATTTTGCGATTTTTTTGGATTTTTTGATTTTACAACTGTTTTTGGATTTTCTAATTTTTACGACTATAGAAAGGGGAGCTTACAAGGATCCTCATTCCATGGGTTAGCCTTGGGATGGGATATTGTGAGCTAGGCGACAGGACTTGATGTTTTGAAATTCCAAGCCATGGGATGTGTGTGATATGGAGTGATGTGACGGAAAGAGGACTTATTAGATGGTTGAATCGGCCACTACGCATGGCGCCTGAAACAGGTTTTCACCATGGTATTTATCCAAGGCATCACCGAAGTGATTTTCACCATTGGAAGTTTTTATTGCACTCAGGTTTTTCTTGATTTTCTAATTTTTTGGTGTTTTTTGATTTTTTTTTATTTTTTGACTTGGGGTACCAGATGGGTTATGCATAGAATTTATTGAGATGTAGGATGTTCATCGGCTCATCTAGAGGCTGTCCCTCAGGTGTTACAAGCTGATATGCTCCTGACCTGTAATTGACCATGATGACATAAGGTCCTAGCCAATTGGGTTCAAACTTTCCTTGCTTAGGATGCTCTTGCAGGTTCTTCTGATTTTCCATTAGGACAAGCTCACCTACCTCAAATTTTTGGTTTTTGATCCTTTTGTTGTAGCTTCTTCTGAGGTGGTTTTGATATGCCTGTAGGTGATTCAACGCATTCAGGCATTTCTCATCTAGTAGTCCTAGTTGATGCAACCTTGTGACGCGGTATTCCTCATCAGAGATAATGTTTTGTAAGGACACTCGGAGAGATGGGAGCTCAACTTCGATAGGTAAAATGGCTTCAAATCTGAATACTAGTGAGAATGGAGTGGCTCCTGTAGGCCCAAAGGATGGGGTTGAGTTGGAGGTGCCAGTCATGGCTAGCTTCATTAACTGTCTTCTTGAGAATGTGGAGGATGGTTTTATTAGAAGCCTCTGCTTGACTGTTTCCTTGAGCGTAATACAATGTGGAGAAATGGTGTTTGATGTCAAATTTTTCACACAAGGTGCAAACTTCTTGGTTTTTGAAGGGCTTTCCATTGTCGGTGATGATGGAATGGGGGATACCATATTGGCAGATGATGTAGTGGAGGATGAATTTCAAGATTTGGATGCCTGTGGTGAAGGTGAGTGGTATTGCTTCCACCCACTTGGTGAAGTATTTGGTAGCAGTGATAATCAACTTATGGCCATTGGAGGATGGAGGATGTATTTTCCCTATGAGGTCGAGTCCCCACTGTGAGAAAGGCCACATCATGGTGATAGGTTGTAGCTCCTGTGTGGGTACGTGGATGAGATCGCCATGCTATTGACATGGGAGGCATTTCTTGATAAACCTGTAGGAATCTTGTTCCATTGTTGGCCAATAATATCCGGTCCTGAGGATCTTTTTAGACAATGCGAGTCCACTTAAGTGTGCCCCACAAATACCTGTGTGTACCTCTTCCAAGGTGACCTCAGCTTCCCTAGAGTCTAAACATCATAGAAGCATACCATTAGGACTCCTTTTGTATAATGTATCGCCTACAAAGATGAATCGGGAGGTTCGACGGATGAATGATTTTCTTTGTGAGTTGGACAGATTAGGGGGGAGGATGTTGTCGTGGAGGTATAAGTATGTTTCTTGGTACCACAGGGATAAGGGACCAACGACTTCGTACACTAGTTCAGATTGAGGAACATCGTATGCTGGGATGGGGAGTTCTTCGATCAGGAACTCACATTTCTTGTTGTCCTTCTTCATGTCTACCAGAGATCTGATAGTTGCCATGGCATCTGCTGCTTTGTTATTGAGTCTTTGGATTTGCTTGAAATGGATGTCTTCGAAGTAGTCTTTGAAATCATCGACCATCTTATAGGGAAGGAGCTTGTCATCCCTAGTTTTGTATTCATTATTGACCTATCTGATGACTAGTTGAGAGTCACCATACACAATTAGCTTTTCAATTTTCCATTGGATGGCCATTCGGAGACCTGTGATAAGGGCCTCATACTTTGCTACGTTGTTGGTGCATGGATGTGATCTTGAAGGATTTAGGAATTGTGTCGCCTAGGGGTAACAAATAGGACACCTACCCCAAGCCTCTGTGAGTGTATGATCCATCAAAGTACATCTTCCATGTGTCTATGGCGTGTGTGATTGTCAAGATAGCTTCGTCAGGAAACTCCGCTATTGTAGGATGTTCTGCCGGGATAGGTGCTTCAGCCAAATGATTTGCTATAACTTGCCCTTTGATGGCCTTTCTCTCAGTGTATTCTATATCAAACTCCGTGAGAATCATGACCGATTTAGCCATTCTCCCAGTAAGAGTAGCTCTGTTTAACAGGTACTTCAGTGGGTCAATCTTGGCGATGAGCTTGGTTTTGTGATTGAGCATATAGTGTCTTAACTTTTGTGATGTAAAGACAAGGGCTAGACGTGCTCGTTCAATTTGTGTGTAGTTGAGCTCATACGAGATCAAGGTATGGCTGATATAGTAGATGGCTCTTTCTTTCCCCTGCTCATCGAGTTGTGCTAGCAAGGCTCTGATAGCTGTCTCTATTGTGGAGATGTAAAGCAGGAGGGGTTCACCTTGCCTTGGTGGAGTTAGCATAGGAGGATTAGCAAGGTATTCTTTTAGTTTGTCAAAGGCATCCTGACACTAAGTGTTCTAGATGAAAGCTATGTCTTTTCGAAGAAGATGCTGGAATGGTTGGCACTTATCAGCAAGTTGGGCAATGAATCATCGAATAGACTGGAGTTTTCCCTATAGGCTTCATAGTTGTTTCAGTGCTTTTGGAGGTGGCATTTCGGTGATGACCTTGACCTTTGCAGGATCAACTTCAATTCCTCTTCTCAAGACTATGTATCCCAGAAGTTTGCCTAAGGTGACGCCGAAGACGCATTTCTTTGGATTCAAATGGACATTGTATTGCTCTAACCTATCGAAGATTTTGGCCAACACATCTAAATGTTCTTCTCTGGTCTTTGATTTCACTAGCAAATCATCCACATAGTCTTCCATGATGTGGTGGAAGAGGTCATGGAAGATGACGATCATAGCTCTTTGATAGGTAGCTCCTGCATTTTTTAGGCCAAATGGCATTACCACCCAACAGTATGTTCCCCATGGGCATATGAAGGCTATTTTGTTCTAATCCTCTTCGGCAATTTTTATTTGGTTATATCCTGAGAAACCATCCATGAGGGATAACATTTCATGTCCTGTCGTGATATCCACTATCATGTCGATGTTTGGTAGTGGGAAGTCATCTTTCGAGCAAGCCTTGTTGAGATCCCTGAAATCAGTACAACAGTGGATTCGAACATCCAGTTTAGCAATTGGTACCAGGTTTGAAACCCATTCAGGATAATCAATTGGGTGAATGAACCCAACATCCAGTAATTTCTTTAGCTCTACTTTGATGAGGAGAGCCACCTGAGGATTCATTTTTCTAAGCTTCTGTTTGACTGGTTTCGCATCAGGGCATACTGCAAGGTGATGAACCACCAAAGCAGGATCTAGCCCTGGCATGTCTACATAGGTCCACGCAAAATTATGATTTCTACGTGTGAAGAAGGACAAGAAGTTCTCATGTTTCGGTATACTGAGAGATTCTGCTCTGTATGTGATTTTTGACTCTTCCTCTATCCCAAGATTCATTTCCTAAGCTGGTTCTACCAAGATGGGTGATCTTTCTGGATAGACTTTGTCTACCTCAGGGAGGCCCATGCTTCCATCTCCTAGCGCCTCATGGAGGTTTTCACTAGGAGATACGTCTTTTGTTTTTACTATTTTGGGATCTGATACTACCGTAGAATGGTTTTCACCATCAGATCCATGCTTTATTTTTGTGTTTTTGTGACTGGAAGTAGGGGTTGTCTCACTGAAATAGGCATCCGGATTAAGTTCCATTATGTATCCTGCTTGATGATCTCCCAAAGGGAAGTGATCTCTTACCCCCATCATTTCGGTGATGGCCTCATTGTTAGGTGCAATGTCGAAGACAGAAGGTCCCCATTGGTCCCAATTAATGAGGTCGGGGTAAACTAGTGGCAAGTCATTGGAGGGTGAAGCAAGAGTGGTGACGGAGTAGATGGTACAAAAGGATGAGTTGAAGAAGTCGGCGAAATCACTAAAGGAGTCTTGAAGGCCCATTTTGTTAACATTGTTGATGTCTAAGGAGACCATAGCGACCTCGGCTAAGATACACTCACCGATAGTGAGGATGTGTTGTGGTTGACCATACCCTAACCCTTGAGTATAGGGATTCTTTGTTGCTTGTAGTGGTTCTATGATTCCCTGTTCATGAAGGCCAATACCGCCTTGTTCTTTATAGCCCATGCTTTTGACAATTTCAAAACCTTTGTCGTAGATTTTTGTTGGGATTGTGGGGGCTTCTTGCTTAGGCTCTTCATCTTTGTAAAGACAAGATGAAATATCTTCGAGTACATCTTGATCCAGGAGGTGCTTCTTCTCGAAGATGGGCGAGGGTTTACACTTGATGATGACTGCATTGGCTGCCTCTGTTTTTGGGATGCTGAATGTCTTAGGATTGGGTAATGTGCCCACACAAAAGGTACTGTGTAGGTCATATTCCCCACATCCCATGTTGGATAGCTTGATCTAGACCTCAGGTGGTGGAGTTGCTTGGGATGAAGTGGAGGCAACGTTTGTGGGGTTGACACATGAGTTTGATGCTGTTGGATTGGCTTCAGCAGTGGCTTTATTACATGGGCAGAATGTTTGGTTGTGGCCTTCCAGAAAACTACAGTATTGGAAGGGGCGAGGGTTGGCATAGACTGTGACTTCTGTGTCATTGTGAGGGAATTTGATGCATTGATGGAAGGTGGATGGGACGGCTTGCGTGGCATGAATCCATGGTCTACCGAGAAGGATGTTGTAGGGGAGGTCAAGATCAAGAACCTGACATTTAGTTTCCAATATTTTCTATCCCACTTGTATGGGAAGCTTGATAGTGCCTTCAGAGAGCCGTTTAGTGTGATCATAGCCTTTGATCGTGATGCACTCATTGGTGTCGACAACCACATCAGAGTACCCCAAGTGTTTTAGCAACTTTAGAGTGCATATGTTGAGGCAAGAACCGCCATCTATTAAGACTCTTTTAATGGTGTGCTTGTGGATGAGGACTTTGATGTACAGGGCATCATTATGTATGTGGTTGGAGGCGGGTAGGTCCTTTTCTAAGAAGGTGAGATGGTGGGGTGTGACGATGTGTCCTACCATGGCTTGGAATTGAGTTACATTCAAGTTGGTAGGGACTTGTGTTTGCAAGAGTGCTTTATCGAGGACGTCCTTATGAAGGGGAGATGTACGGAGCAACTCAAGGATGGAGATTTGTGCAGGTGTCTTTCCTAGGTGTTCTAGGAGGTTATACTGGTGGGTAGGTGATGGACGTGTGGTTGGACAAGGAGGTAGGGGATCTAATGTGGATGTAGGCATTTATTCGGTGGGAGGGGCTGTGCGAATAGATACACAGCCACGGCGGGTTGTAACAGCGCAATCGGGTGCTTGTGCCCGAATGGTGATTGTGTTGACATGATGGTATGATGCTTCTATAGGTCCTATGATAGAGTCGTAGGATGTGGGTGGTGGGGTGATATTGTATGATTGGTTGGATGAGGAGGCTTTGTTATGATTAGGTAGGGGATCCTTGTAAGCTCCTAGGTTGGCGTTTGGTGTTGGTTGGGCGCTATGATCGAGACTAACTAGATTTTGTTCTATAAGGTCTTGGATGCAATGTTTTAGTTGCATGCAGTTAGTTGTTTTATGAACCGCAACCTGGTGGTATTCACAGTAGTCATTCTTGTTGTACCACGCGGCTTTTAGTTCATTCTCTTGACGGGGTCTAATGGGTGGAAGCATGATCAAATTTTGCTTGAGACATCTATCAAGGATGTCTTCTACAGGTTCCCCTAAGGTGTGAATTGTCTGCATGGTTTGCGTGGTTTAGTTGGGCCCCTCTGGTTATTTACATTTGTTGCATATGTATGCGCATGTGTTTGGTTTTGTAAATGTTGGACGGCTTTCACATCCATGACGCCATCATTCAGATTGTTCTTGTTCTTCCCCCAATAACGTGATTTGTCATTTGATTGCATGTTGGCATTATTGTTTGTATTGGGGGTGTTGTTATTGGATTTGTAGTTGTTGTTGTTGGATTTGTGGTCGTACAGTTTGATGGAGCCCTTGGCAATGAGGGCTCGTTTGATAGTGGTGCCTTTGTCGATGACCTCTTCAAAGGTAGATGCACAAAGGATTTGTAGATGAAACCCTAATTCCTAATTGAGGTTGGCCACGAACATGGTGATGAGTTGTTTTTCAGGAATGGGCCATGGGAGTTTGCTTGCTAAGCCTCTCCACCTTTGCAAGAAGGAAGTGAAGGCTTCTCCGTTCTTTTGTTTGGTGTTACAAAGGTCTGTCATAGACATTTTGTGCTCAAAATTGTAGGAGAAGTGGTTTACAAATTTCTCCACAAGCTCAGGGAAAGTCCTAATGCCTAGGGGAAGATGTGCGAACCATTCAGCGGCTTGACTATTGAGGCTTCATGGAAATAGTCTCATTAGATAGGTATCGTTATTAGAGACTTCTAAGCAAGCAATGTAGAACTCCCTAAGGTGATCTCTAGGGTCTCCCTTTCCCTTGTATTTGTTGAATTTGGGTGTCTTGAAGTTCTTGGGGAAAGGGGACATGTACAAAGTGCGATCAAATGGGTAGGGGCAAATATCCTCAAAGGAATAGTGCTTTCTCTTGCCCCAGTTTGTAGGTCATCTACCTTTTGGATCAAGGTCTGTACAACAGTTGTGATATCTTGTGGTTGTTGTGGTTGTTGTGTATACGCATGTTGGTTGGTGAGATGTTGGAGATGGGGTGGGATTGGATGTTGGGGATGTGTTTGAATGAGGTGTTGGTATTGCGGGTTGGTGTTTAGGTTGATTGGTGCCTGATGTTGTTGATGTGCGTAGAGTTGTTGGAGAACATGTGGTGGTATTTGGGGATTGGGATTATGTTGATTTATGGGATTATGTGGGTAGGTGACATTAGATGGATTGACATTGGGTATGTGGATGTTGGATTGGTTAGATGTGTTGCGAGGTGTTTGTGAGAATAGTTGTCGTAGGTATCCAATGGTTTGAGAGTTGGGTGGGGGCACACTTGTGGAGGTGTTTGCTTGTGTGATGTTGTCTTGTATGCCCATGGTGATTTGTGAAGTGGAAGGGTTTATCGTAGTTGTGGTAGTGGAAGTGATGATGAGTTGGGAGATGGTAGGGATGGCGGTGCATGTGGGAATTGTAGATGTGGTAGTGGTTGAGCTTGTGGATGTGGTAGATACGGTAGGTGTTGACATTTGAGAGATGGTAGGTTGGGTATGTGATGTAGATGCTTGGGTATTTGATGGGGTAGGGATGATTGTAGAGGTGGATGGTTGTGATGATGTTGTGATGGGGGGGAGTTGAGCACCAATTTTGAGAAGATGATCAAGATATCTACTTGGGTCCGAGCTTAGGATTTTATCAAGTAGGTCCATGTTATCGGCATCTTGCGTGAAGCTCAAGACATCTAGGTCATCTTGGGAGATAATGGGGACATTTTGTGTTGGTGGTGGTGGTGGTGGTTGATGCAGAGGCATCCACACTATAACCTTAACATACAGCATGGATGTCTGCAGCCCATCATCATCATCATCATCATATTTGACTTAACACTGTCAGCATCATCATCATATTTCACCTGCCGACCGATATCCTCCTGCAGACAAGCCTTCGCACTTTCGCCTGCCAACAACATCACCTTATTCGATTAACAACAGCATCATCATGTTCGACCAGCGCGAACATCCTCCTGACGTCCACTGTTCACTTCAGCAACAACTTCGTCCTTCACTATCTTCAGCATCATGATATTCAACATCATGATAATCAACAGGATAAAGAACATCCGGTTTCCTCCATTTATCCTGATGATGACGAACCTTAACTCCTCGCACCGTCCCCTCGATGCTTACGTCACCCGATATCCTGATGACGATTATCCTGATGACGATGACGTCACCTGCAGCTTCTCAATATCCTGCTGCTCTGAAATATCCTGATGACGTATGTCCTGATGATGATGACGTCATATCCTGCTGTTGGCCAAACTTAGCTTTTTCGGCCCGCGATCAACCCGATCTTCTATTTTATGCCGATGCGCTCCTCCTCGGCAACTCCTGATGATGATCACCCCGATGCTCCTTAACTTCATGCACACAACTGCATCATGCTCTCCTCCACTTATCCGGATGACGATGTCCAAAGCGACTGCAGGATATTCACCAAAATATCCTGATGATGCCGTTTTGACCAATTTCCAGCCTTAGCAGATTTTCACTGTTCTGATCCGCCGAACCTCCTGGGATGACTCGATCCACTTCCAGGGTGATCTTCCACACTTTATCAGCTCGACCTAGCACATGCCCATGCTAGGGTCTTCAACACCTTTCAACCGCGATCCTGCCCACCTGCATGCGAAAAAACAAACTAACACCTACCCTACTGTACATAACCATTCCACCGATCAGACGAATCAACCGGTGGAATGGATTAGTGAATCCATGAAACCACCCAAACCAGCAAAATGATTACACAAAGGAGATCAAACAGAAGATGAAAACAGGATCTTTATTGATTTCAAAGATGCAATACAATATACTGTTTCTCACACAGCACACTCGAACTCCTCTGCTCAATGCAATACTATACTACCGATCGATGATCTACAGTCAACCGATCCTCATGCTTAAATAGATTTTCCTACGAGTACTACTGACCCGACTCCAAGCGGCTGGGAACTCTCTCCAAGCGGCTGGGAGATCCAACCGGACCTACAGCATACAGCTGTCCTAACAAACTTCCTAAGAATAGCAAAAGCATGGTCAGCATGATCTTATCATGATCAGCATGACCTTATTACATGCATTTGGTCTTATCAGACCTTCTTGGAAACATAAACAAGACCTAAAACAACTAACTGCCTCATGAAGGCTAGCTGTCAGGTAGGTGCTCCTACACCATACTCCCCAACAGAAAAGAACTCATGTCCCATGAGTTTGATATGTGGAAGTCCTCCACCTTTACACTTTGCCTGTGCAATATTTTGAACTGCTCCAGCTTTGGCCTCTGCTGGCTCTTGGCTGCTCCAAGACGTCTGAACTGTAACTTGCTTCTTTCCTGCAAATAAATCCTCATGCCTGTTAATGTAGGCCTTTCTCTCACATACCCTGTGTTTGTCAGATTGTCTAACCAGAACCTCTGTCTGAACTGCCTCTGGAACTTCTGAAATGTTCAACTCTGTCTTCCTTTCAACCTTTATAGGACAAACAATAGTCCCAACTATGACAACATCCTTGTCATTCCTCTCAACTGGTTGCTGTGTGCAAACTTGTTTCTACACCTGCTGCTAACCTCTGTCAGTCAAAACTGTAACTTTCTTCAACCTATTGTCCTTAGCAACTCCTTTCTCTGCAGTATCCTCATCTGCTTTTATGCCTGCTCCCCTAGGCATCTGCACAAATTCCTTCTTTCCCATTAAAATGATTTTAGCTGCCCCCTGTGCTGCAGCATCTGCCTGCAATGGCATCAACTTAATAGTCTTCCCATCTTTCTTGATGGTATAGGTATTAGCATACTCATCATACAGTACCCTTCTGTCAAATTGCCATGGTCTACCCAACAGTAGGTGACAACATTCCATGGGCAAAATATCACACAAAATTCTATCCTGATATGCTCCAATCTGAAAATCCACATATGCCTGTTCAGAGATAAAAAGTGATTGACTATCACTCACCCAAGATGCCTTGTAAGGGTGTGGATGTGGAATCCTTTCCAGCTTCAGTTTATCCACCATTTCCTGAGATACCATGTTGTCTGTTGAACCAGTATCAATGACAACTTTACATACTTTACCTTTGCTCTTGCAGATGGTCTTGAAAAGAGCTCTTCGTTGTGGGGATTCTTTGTCAGGTACCTTCATGGTAGTCACTATTCTTCTCATCATCAGAGACTCTCCACTCTCTGGGTATGCATAATTATCAGGCTCCTTATCCTTGTGATAAATGTTTGAACTCTGCACACCTTGCTCTACTGTCTCTTCTTGTACAAGTTGTACCCTCTTGTCACTAGTTCTATCATTTCTGGATGATGAACCTTTGTTTTCTGGACATTTAAAGGATGGATGACCAAACTCACCACAGGTATAGCACTTTCCTGAAAATGTAGTAGAACTTCTACCACCTCCAAATCTTCCTCTATTACCTTTCCATCCACCTCTGAAATCAGACTGTCCCCGTCCTTTACCAGTGTCTTCTTGACCCTCATTGGTTTGCTTTTGTGTAGGGGCTGCTCCTCTTCCCCTCATATTGTTTCCTCTTCCTCTCATGGACTTATCATGTCCTCTATTCATCTTTTCTTCAATCCTGATTGCCATTTGATAACAATCTTCCACATTCTTAGGGTTAGCTAACACTAACTCATCCTGTATGTTAAATCTCAAACCAGCCAAGTACCTAGCCACTTTTTCCACCTCATTCTCATGATGACCAGATCTCATACTCAATTTATAAAACTCCTCAGTATATGCCTTCACATCCCTTTCCTTCTGCTTTAACAATTGCAGCTTCTTAAACATCTGGATTTCATAATCCCTTGGCACGAATTTACCTTTGATCCTTGCTACCATCTTATCCCATGAAGTGATCTTTGACTTCCCTTGTTTCCTTCTCTCAGATTGTACATAATCCCACCATACCAAAGCATGACCTCCTAACTTGGTCTTTGCAATCTTTACCTTCTGATCCTCAGCAACATCTTCACATTCAAAGTGATTATCAAGTGCAGCAATCCAATCCAGTAACTCATCTTCATTCAAGCTTCCAGTATACTTGGAAACATCAACCTTTACCTTAGGCTTATCACTCTGCACTGCCTTTAACAGTTTTGCAAATTTCTGGTCTTCAGCATCTAGATCTTCAGCTACCTCTTCATATTCTTCAACAGCATCTTCATCTTCTTCAAACTCACTGTCTTCCACTTCCCTCTTTTTGTTCTTTTCCAGGGCTGTAAGCCTGGCTTGAAGTGCTTCAGTAAGCTCCTTCATCTTCCTCATCTCTCTAGCATGTTTTTCCTTCATCTCCTGCAATTCCCTTGCAGTACCACTACCTTTCGGAGGCATTTTGTCAACCTCTCAATCAACACACAACACACAATCAACTCTACCTCTGCCCTTTCGGTGACAGAATCAACACACAACAGCCCAGACCTTTTGCTGAGCTCTGATACCACTATGATGCAGAGGCATCCACACTATAACCTTAACATACAGCATGGATGTCTGCAGCCCATCATCATCATCATCATCATATTTGACTTAACACTGTCAGCATCATCATCATATTTCACCTGTCGACCGATATCCTCCTGCAGACAAGCCTTCGCACTTTTGCCTGCCAACAACATCACCTTATTCAATTAACGACAGCATCATCATGTTCGACCAGCGCGAACATCCTCCTGACGTCCACTGTTCACTTCAGCAACAACTTCATCCTTCACTATCTTCAGCATCATGATATTCAACATCATGATAATCAACAGGATAAAGAACATCCGGTTTCCTCCATTTATCCTGATGATGACGAACCTTAACTCCTCGCACCGTCCCCTCGATGCTTACGTCACCCGATATCCTGATGACGATTATCCTGATGACGATGACGTCACCTGCAGCTTCTCAATATCCTGCTGCTCCGAAATATCCTGATGACGTATGTCCTGATGATGATGACGTCATATCCTGCTGTTGGCCAAACTTAGCTTTTTCGGCCCGCGATCAACCCGATCTTCTATTTTATGCCGATGCGCTCCTCCTCGGCAACTCCTGATGATGATCACCCCGACGCTCCTTAACTTCATGCACACAACTGCATCATGCTCTCCTCCACTTATCCGGATGACGATGTCCAAAGTGACTGCAGGATATTCACCAAAATATCCTGATGATGCCGTTTTGACCAATTTCCAGCCTTAGCGGATTTTCACTGTTCTGATCCGCCGAACCTCCTGGGATGACTCGATCCACTTCCAGGGTGATCTTCCACACTTTATCAGCTCGACCTAGCACATGCCCATGCTAGGGTCTTCAACACTTTTCAACCGCGATCCTGCCCACCTGCATGCGAACAAACAAACTAACACCTACCCTACTGTACATAACCATTCCACCGATCAGACGAATCAACCGGTGGAATGGATCAGTGAATCCATGAAACCACCCAAACCAGCAAAACGATTACACAAAGGAGATCAAACAGAAGATGAAAACAGGATCTTTATTGATTTCAAAGATGCAATACAATATACTATTTCTCACACAGCACACTCGAACTCCTCTGCTCAATGCAATACTATACTACCGATCGATGATCTACAGTCAACCGATCCTCATGCTTAAATAGATTTTCCTACGAGTACTACTAACCCGACTCCAAGCGGCTGGGAACTCTCTCCAAGCGGCTGGGAGTTCCAACCGGACCTACAGCATACAACTGTCCTAACAAACTTCCTAAGAATAGCAAAAGCATGGTCAGCATGATCTTATCATGATCAGCATGACCTTATTACATGCATTTGGTCTTATCAGACCTTCTTGGAAACATAAACAAGACCTAAAACAACTAACTGCCTCATGAAGGCCAGCTGTCAGGTAGGTGCTCCTGCACCAGTGGTGGTGTTGGTTGTATTTCTTGTAAGTAATGAAAAGGATTTTTGTTGGGACCATATGGGGGGATGTAAGAGTATGTAGGTGGGTTGTATGTTTGATAAATGGGTATGTTGCTGCTATTGGTGTTAGGCATGCCAAATTGCCAATGTTCTGCCATTTCTTGATTCTTTTTGTGTTGTGCTCTCGTGGTGGGCATGCACGCATATGGGGTTGATTTCTAGACGTAGAGTGAGATGGGGATGGAGACCTTAGAGAATATGATTGATTGTGTTGGACCCAAAGATGGATGTGGTAGTGAGATGGAGTAGAGGAGAGGATGTGGTGGAAGATCGATATGTCTTTCTAAAGATTTTAACCTAAGGGTGATACGGATGGGCGATATTGATTTTTTTTGCACAAATTTTCAACCAAAGAGATCGGTGATGGATGACGTTTTGTTTTTGAAGAGATTTTTGTTGATGTTTGATTTTGATATAGATGATTTTGATAGTCAACAAATTGAGCTTAGGTAGGACCTAGATTTGTGGTTGCATGAATGGATGTTTTTCTTTGTTTGGGGTAGACTAATGACCTTACGCAAAGAGGGATAATGATTTCACTTGGAAGGTAGACTATTGAATTTCCAAGCAAGATGTGATGTGAAGGATGAAATCTAGAACTAACTTTAGCTCAAGAGGATGACGAATTTTGATGATGTTTTGATTTTGGAGATTTTGGGGATTTTTGGAATGATTTTCTTATGACAAGGATCTTGGTTTGGTCCAAAAGGTATGCAAATATTAATAAAGATGAGGTGGTTTTAAAAATGAGGTAGGTTGGTGTAGCAAAGGGGTCCAACAATTGTGGTGATTAATCCTCTAAGGTCCAAGAGAAGGTGTGATTTTGAAAATTTTTGAAGAAAATGGATGCACTGTTATCAGATTTTTGGGATGTGAGTGTGGATTATGGCAGAGCAGATGGTGAAGATCTCAAATGGATAGGTCTCTACTTTAGGCAAGTCAATCTAAGAATAGTGCCAATCCACAGGTGAAATGGCACCAAAATCAGACAAATATGGCACTAAAACAAGACAGTGTTTGTCGAGGTCCTAAAAAGATAGATTTTTTATAGCAATTTTGGATTTTCTTTGTTTGGAATGTGATCAAATGATTTGGTTTATCTCTTGGCAATGTTGTTGCAAACAATTCAAGCACAATAATCACACAATAATCAAGATTTTCCTTTTGTTTTGTAAAAAGATGTGTGATTTTATTTAACAAGCACTTTGAACAACCTAAGGTGAGGATGTGACAATATTTGTTGAATCCCCTAGCTATGCCTATTCAAAGTGGGTAGCTCGAGGATCTTGGTAACACCGGCTCCTCCTTACAATTGCACACACTTCTCATGCATACCAAGATCTGGGTTTCTTATAAGGCTTGTCCCTCACCAAACCTTTAGATTATCCCTGCTACCTCGGCTAAGAACCGCATGAATCGGGGCCACTTCAAAGGTTTCCCTTCTACGTCAACAAATAGAAGGATTTTGGCTTGCTAAACAATGGTTCGTAGTAAGGGCATCTGTTCAGGTGGTTATACATGCGGCAGTGCTACTCTCCATTATGGAGTCTCCCAGCCTCCAAGGGTTACACCTTAGAGGGTTTTGGGTGAGGTTGGTTGTCGGTATAACACAACAACACCTGTCGCTTGAGACTTTCATCCCAAACGCCTTATTTTATATAATGGCTTGGAAGAGCTTGGCTTTAGCTTGATGCCGCTTGGGTTGTTCCCACCTTTTGAAGCGGGGTGGCAGGCCCTCTAAGGATTAACAAAAGCGATACAAATGCAAAAATACTTTTGATCCCCAAGTTCATACAAAGATGCGAGGGGAGAGCATACATATTATTTGTGTTTGCATCACACTAAACATGGTTCATTTTATTTCTTTGGATTTAGATTGGGGGTGATTAATGCAAGTTTAGTGAGAAGCTTTTAATTCCCAAGGTCACCAAAAATGGTACGAGGGAAGAGCATACGCTTTTTCACACCACAAGCAAAAGATCACAAAACACTTCACACAATTTTGGTTTTCTTGATTACATGCGTGAGAAATGCAAATTGTTATTTTTTTTAACCAAAATGCTTTCGATTTATGCAAGTTGTGGTTCTTTTTAAAACCCAAATTGAAGTGTTTTGTTTGTTTGGCACACAAATTGTAAATTTTAGAACACCAAGTTAAATGTTTGGGCACACACACACACAAAAGTTTATTTGTTCAATTTTACTTGCACCAAATCAAAGTGTTTGACTAACTAGCATGCAAAGGGTTCATTTTAAGTTGCAAATTAAAGTGTTTTTTGTTGTTAAAATAGAAATGAAATCACCCTGCAAAAAGTTAGTTAGTTTCTTTGAAATGACAGTAAAGACCTACAAAAACACTTGTCAGTGCCTGCATAGATAGCAAAGTCAGTTTTCCAAATAGCGCTGAAACAGAGATACAATAGCGCCACTGCGGGCAGAACAACCTGACACTTAACAGATGGCGCTAATTAAAAATATAGCGCTAATAAAAGACCCTCAAAGTGCCAAAATAGATGATAGCACTACAATATTATAATTAAAGTGCTAATAAGTTGTTTAGCGCTAATACATCATGTGGAAAGCATAAAAATGGATGATAGCGCTGATATAGGTATATGAAAGCGCCACTGTGTAACTTTCCAGAGAGTTTGTTTATCCCGTGGATAGCGCCAATCTGGGTGATAGTGCTGATACGGCACTGAACACATCTAACCTGCGAAAAGTGGTTCTTTCTGATCAACACAAAGAGTCAGACAACAAAGTGGAAGTCTTGGTTAGTCTTGTTAGTGATTACCAAACAAAAAAAACAAGCCAAAACAAAACACTATGATGCATGTTAGATTTTGTACAAAAATCTTGGCATAACCTCCCCTTGTTTTCCTATTATTCTTGTAGAACAGAGAGTAGTTAGGTGCATAAAATAGCAGGGAGACCATTAGAAATGAAACATGTGAGTGTGTTTAAAAATAAAAATGTGCTATCTGAAATAGCGCTAATATAGAGTATAGCGCTAAAATACACCAGTTTTAGCGCCACTCCGCAGGGTGAATGGCGCTGCACCTATAAAAACATGTCTAGAACATAAAAACTCACAACAATTGATTAGATTCAGACCCTGTGGGTCCCACCGGGCATGCCAATGTAGATTAGATATGCAAATAAGGAAGAAATACTAAACAAAATATAATAAACACAAAGTTATACCTTACATGCAAACCCAATCCCATCAAGGGAGGAAGGAGCCTTTGCACCTAAAACAAGCTCCTAGACAAAGATAATCCCTAGACAATGGATTTAAATGTGAAATGCTACTCTAGTTTACAACTCACTATTCTAGCTCAAGAGTGATTTTGACATGGTAACTTTGCATAAACTTGGATCATGAAAATGGATGGAGAGAGGTTCTATTTATAGACTTTTGGAAGGGATTTTGATCCAAGGGTGGAGATTGATTTGGAAGATCAATGGTGGAGGATAAAAGTGATGTGGAGGGCCTAGATTCAATCTTGAATGAATGGAGGGCTAGGAATAAAAGTGATTCTTTAATTCATTTTGGGAAAAGGGGTTATTTAATGAGCATGGGGGTGAAGGATTATTTAGGAATTAAAGATTCATATGGGGGAATGTAAATGAATTAAAAATTTATTTGGGGAAGAGAGGAAATAAATGAGTATGGGTTTGTAAGGAGAAATAAATGTGATGTGGGATGTTTTTAAATAAAAAATTGACTTATGTGGATTTAATTCAATTTTTTATTTGGAGGATGTGGGGAAGGGTGTTAAACAAGGTTTGACCACTGAAATGAAGGGGTTATGATTAATTAAATAGAGGTTTTATTTAATTAATCCTAGGGCTAAGATGAGGTAGGCTAAGGTAAATAATAGTTATTTAATTGTTTAGGGTAGGGATAGGTTATTTATAGGCTGAATTAATTAGTTAACATGGTTTTAACTAATTAATTGGATTTAGTGAAAAAGGGGAAATTGATTTAATAAATATTGCATATTTATTAAATTAATTGGCTAAGGTTTGGACAATTGAATTAATGAAATTAATTCAATTTTGGGGATAAAATGGTGTGAATTTAGAAAACGAAAGGGGTAATTAAATAAATAAAAATTTAATTAATTGGTTAGAAGGGAAACTGGTGTGTTTAGGGTTGTCGGGAGTCAGTTTGATGATAGAAGACATTTTTAGGTGTCTACACTACTATCCCACTAGTCCCATGATGATTAGCTTTTAGGATCGCTGGGTTATTACTAGCATGCTGATCTGGCAAGGTATTGAAATTATTAGGAGTGGAGGTAGTGAAAGGACCTATAGGCTTATTGTTGCTTCTTAGATTATAAGTGTGATTCTTGTTAGATTTCTAAAAAGCCCGCACCTCTTTTGGTTCACATAATACCTCATTTTCAATCTCAAAGGGAAACTGAAAAGCCTCTAATACTAAGGCTGACCCTAGATACAAGTTCTCACAATAATAAGGCTCATTTTCTGCTATTTGACTCTCTTCTTCCCTACTTGTGAAGGTAAAACTTTCTAAGACCATAGAAAACTCAAATCTCGAAGGCACTATTTCATTCCCTTTAGGAATTAAGAATTCAGATGTAGGAGCTTGTACCTCCACATTAAAGATACCAGCAGTAAGATGAAATTGAGGACAATCAAGTTTAGCATGTACATTCGTGTTATGAATCATGCACCAATTTTTTAATGCTACATTAGCCACTTGGACTCTAACTTGTTGTTTCAACTCTTGAATGTCTGGAATCTCAAATGGATAGGCCAGAGTGCCATTGTTTGGTCCTATGTTCCATGTCCTAGATATTTTAAGTTGATTCTAATTTTTGTTGTTATTACCCTAGGCTTTATTATCTCCATTGTATCCCTTATTTTGTATCCCTTGCCCCTAATTATGATTCTGTCCTTGATTCTTATTTTGATTTGAACCCTAACCTTAACTATAATTTTGATTCTAATTCTAACTCTATCCCTGAGTATTTCTACCATAAAAGTTTTCATTTCTTAATTGAGTCATCTCAGTGGTTAGTCTCCTTGGATTTGTGGTAATTTCCTTTATTTCATCCCTATCATCTTGTGTTTTGGCTATAAATGTATCTTGAGGAGGCTGAAAGAAAGACTGACCATTAGTTTGATTACTATTGGCGGTGTTACTAGTATAAGGAACTATGGATTAGATGGGGACTGGGTTATACACTAGTGTATAAGTAGGAACTAGATTCAATAATGGAGTATGATGCATTGGATCACCATTCCATGGCTATGTTTGATTTGGAATTCTAGGATTTCCTACATTCAGAAAAGGATTATATGTTGTTTGTCTCATCTCTTGATTCACTTTAACTGCTTCTTTGTAATCTTTTGACAAACTATCCACATTTGCCTATCTCTTAACAAATATTGTAGGCAAAGGATCTAAAGCAACGTAATACATTACCAATATTACCTCAGGAGTTACAGTATAAGGAGCAACTAACTTAGAGAAAGATTTCTGGAACCTATCATTGAAATTGTCTATAAGTTCCCCTTCACCTCTTTTAATTGTTGCTAATTTGTGATACAAAGTAGAAGGTTCAACTAGTCCTCTAAACTTAGACAAGAATGCCTCTTCCATGAGCTCATAGGTAGTGATATAACCATTTAGTAAATTGACATACCAATTAGAAGCCTACTTATTAAAGGTGTATGGGAACAACCTACACACTACATCTTGATGCTCTAATCTTTCCTGGAAATAAGCTTCCTTAAAGATTCTGACATGGTCTTCTAGATCTTGATGCAATTGGTACTTAGGGCAGATCTTCTTAGGATTTTTAGGCATTTCATGATAAGCAGTAAATGATATGGGAGAATTGACATTAAAGTATGCCATGACTAGACCTCGGGGTGGACTAGGACCTCTTGGAGGACTTGGATTTATAGGTGAGCTAGGACTTCTAGGAGGACTTGGACCTCTAGGGGTTCCTGGACTGAGATTTAATGATCTAAATGTAGAATCGTCAGGGCTCACTATACTATGTATATTAAAAGGTGATCCAGGAGGAGTTCCAGATGAACTTCCTACGTGTGATATTCTAGATTCTAAATTAAAGGATTCTTATTCTACCTTCTATCAGGTAGTTATATGAAAATATCACCTAAATTAGACCTAGACCTGGTCACTAGACCACTATTATGAGCCAACTTTACACAAATCTTACCTTAATTCCAATCATGCCCTCCTTCTAGCACCAAATTACTATTGATGAGAATTTTTATACACTCACAGCATAGTTAAAATTCACAGAAGAACTTTAGTTGTCTTGAAAGATATGCAGAATTAACTAGTAATTCTCAATCTCAAGTTTTTGGATGGTAAGTTCTTAACCTCGTGGGATAAATCAATAATTCGTTGTGAAACTATTATATTCAAGGGGCCTTACTTAATCTAAGGATTTGTCACTAGCAGTTGTCACTCATTATATGCAAATATCTCAAAATATCTCTCAAATCAATGATCCATTGCAACTATTTATAACTTTCAAGTCTAACTTTATATGAACTTTACAGAAACAAACTTGATTTTTCAAACTTTATGAAAGTCATAAAAAAATTTAGTATTTCCATATATTTAACGGGATTTTCAACTTCCTTTAGATAACTACGTTTTAGCTAATTATTTAAAGATCTTTAGGAAAAGTTAGAAAAGATAGGGTTAGAAACATC
The DNA here is from genome assembly GCA_027924645.1 of Cunninghamia lanceolata. Lineage (NCBI taxonomy): Eukaryota > Viridiplantae > Streptophyta > Pinopsida > Cupressales > Cupressaceae > Cunninghamia > Cunninghamia lanceolata. Next base: position 653,326 of record BSBN01000144.1, on the reverse strand, counting down.
ATTTTAGATTGGATCTAAACGTTCTGCTATCCACGTACTGAGGAATATAGTAAATCTGAACAATTCAATACAATTAAACCTACATATGTAAAATTCTGAACAATTTCATGAATATACATAAGAGATTGCAATCTTTCAAAGGAAAATACATCAATTAAAAGCCTGAATCAAAAAACACTTTGTAATAGATGCAGAATTTTGAGTTTACCTTTATTTGAAGTATAAAGTCATACAAAATTTACAATGTAATAATGACTCTTGTTGCATTGATCAAAATCACCAAAACTTACAAATGCTTTTGACAGATACATAAAGGAGACAGGATATTCCATGCAGCCCTTGATGCAGACACAGGCGACCTCCTCTCTAAAATCACTAAATGCTCATAGTATTCTAAAAGAAACACCTTCCCCTTGCAATGAAATTAACAATAATAGTCTTAAGTTAAAAGTTTAATATCCTTGTGTACTAAAATACATGTAGCAGAGCTTCTTATATAGATTTTGAAGCTTCTCTCCTGCTACGATTACAAAATTAATCCAATGGTCCACATTCAAACCTTATAGATCAACAGTGGGAATCCTTTTCCAACTGTTCTCAAAATATCTTTATGGTATCTTTCCTCGGCACAAAGATGCCATTAGAATCTTTCAAAAATAAAAGATACTATCATTGACTTTCTTCCTTTTGTTGACTTCTTGTTGGTGATGATAACAAAAGAATCCTTGAGCTTATGCATATGTCATTGTTTAAGGTATCCCCCTTTTGATATGCTCCTACTCCTTCAGGTACTTTGCAAAATTGCCTATCACACCCATAATAGAAGTACGATCACTTTCTTGACTCTTTGCCCATGTATACTGCTATACTTCAATTCATTCTTTCAACCTCTTCTCTTGCTTTGCTAAACCTTTCACCCTCTTCTGATATTTCTTGATCTTAGCATTTATCTCCATAACTAAATCAATCAGTTCTCTACTTAGGTGTGCTACTGGGTTTTCCAAACATGGTGAATAAATGGCTTTGAATTCTTTCATTGCCTTTGTTAAGCCATATACTGGTACTTCTTCACATTCATTCTCAATGAGTTTTTCTATTATCTTCATATGAACCCTTACCATATCGTCAGCAACTTCTTTCAAATCTCTAGTATTCATAATACAACTTTTGAGAATGTCCTCCTCAAACTTCAACTCTAACCTTTTCTGTGGTAACTGATTAGCCATTCTAGGAGTAATGACTCCTTCATTTATTAACTCCTCCACTCTCTCATTCATCTCCTCAATCTATTTTGATTCCAATGTACACTCTTCTAATCTAGACTAACATTGATGTATGAGAACATTACATTTGTTTTTCCCTATTAGAGAAATATCCCAACCTGTCATTGCCTACTTTGTTACATCCTCTCCCTTTTGCATAAACTCCTTAAGCCACTTCTCAAAAATATCTGCCTTAGTTCTCTTATTCTCCATCTCATTTATTTGGTGTTTAGACAAAATTGCCAGCTCTGTAGGTAACTCTGGCATACTAGAACTAGGATCAAACATACCCTAGATAAATTGTTGTAGCTGGACAATGTGTCCTTTTAAATAATCATACTTATCTTTATCCTTCCTCATCATTTCAATGGTGACATTATTCATATCCTGCCATTTGGTGATGTGTTTCTCCCTTCTCACATATCCAAGATCCATGTTAAGCAATTTATAATCATCCATGCTCATTTCTCCTTTAACCTTCTCCTTTTGAGGTATAGCCAACTCTAGAGATCTAGATCCAGAAGGATTTCTCTTTATTGCTGACATAATTCTTGCTTTCCTTTCCTCTTTTCTTGGATGACCTCCCAACAAACTTTTGATATCAATAGGTACTAATTGTATTTCTACCTTTTCTTTCTGAACTTCTGCACCAAGCTGGTACTTTCATACTTACCTTTGCTTTATTTTCTAAATTTATTACCTCTTCTTGAGGTTTCTTTGCTTCCATATGCTCTTGTTGTGGTGGTTGTTGCTGTGGAGGTTGCTAATCCAAGACTGGTGGTATATTGTCCTGCTATTGTGCCTTTTCCTCTTCATCTTCTTTTTCTTCTTCTTCTTCTCCTAAATCTTGTTCTCCTAAGTCTTCTTCATCATCTTGCTCCATATTTTCTCCTTCTATATTTTCTTTTTGTTCCTTATGCTCAACATCATTTTTAGCAACATTTTCTATATTTTCCTCAGGACCACCTAATATCCCTACTATCTCCCTCGTTATTTCAGTTTGTCCTTGTACATTTTTAGGCAGGTTTGTTTGATCTGTCTATGAAAGCTGATTTGTAACTTTGTCAAGCCTCTCTGCAGCCTTTTCTTCCTCTTGTTTTTTCTCTATGTTCTCCTCTTCCTCTACATTTTCTTCTTTCTCACTTTGTTCATTATAAACATTAAGAACATCCAAAACATCAATATCAGAAATATTCACTAACATTGGTTCCTCTGCCTCTCCTTATTTTGAATTGTTACCTCCTTTGTCATGCTTATTTTCCTTGACTGTGCTAATACCTCTATTTCCTATGTAACCTTTTCCCTTCCTTCTTCTTTTTATGATTCCTCTATTTGTTGTGCAACAACTTGCACCTCCTCTATTATCTATAGTGATACTAGTGTACGAAAAGAATCTATTACCTCTAGCTCTCCTTGTACATTTTCTCCTTTGGATCCTAAGCTTTGTGCCTTCCTCATATATACTTGGGTATTATGTTCCTCTATTACATTAGAACCCTTATCTACTTCTTCCTTCTTTCCAAGTTCTACTTTCATACTAGTTTCCAATTCCATATTTTCTTCATCATTTCTATCATCTTCCACATTCACCATCTCACTTACTCCCTTGATTTCCCATGCTTCTGACTCTTGCAGCCTGTCCTTGGTTAACTCTTGTTTAACCTTCATATAGCCTTATCTTCTTTCTTCTGGTGTAGATTCAATAGGCATGTCTTTCTTCTTAGTTTCTACCTATAAAGCCCTTATAACTTCAACTTGTACTGGTGCCTTCCCTATTGAAGATTCAATCACTATAGCTTTCATTACTTTTTGTCCTGCTGGCATCCTAGATGTTTGTGTCTATTCTATACTAATGTCCTAACTTGATGATCCTACCTCTACAAATGTTCCTAAGGTTATTGCCACTATGATACCTAAGGCATGAGGATCTATTAAAGTTGCATTTTTATCATTTTCAATAATTTTGGCTTCTACAATCTTTCTTTTCTTTTCATAAAAAAATTGTAATTCATCTTGATTTTCTCTTCCTCTTTTCTTGCCTTTTTTCTAGAATGTAGGTTCAACACACTTAGCCTTGAGCTCCTCTAGCCAATCCTTCAACCATGTTTTAGAGAATACAGTAACTGGTTTTGATAGAACATCCAAAGATGTCTCCCATGGTTGTGACCAATCTGGTTCATTAATAGGAATCAGTCTTGTGGTCTCATAACTTTGGTGCAACACTTTCTTATCCTCTTTAATTTCTAAAGGTACATTAATTTCCCCCATTGTCTTCATCTACTCCATAGTCAACCTCTGATGAGCTCTCTTTCTTACTTCCCTCTCATTCTCACAATCAGACCAATAGTCTTCAATACGTACTTGATGTTTTTTTAGGGTCATTATGCGTTTGAATCCTATGAAAAGGATCAAAGCATCTAGCAAACTCAAACTCTTCAAAACCATAGTACCTCAACTCTTGTTCTGAATAACTAGCTACCTCCTCACTATAACAAGAATACCTTCCAATAGCCCAGGGGAGTTTGATATTTCCTCTGCCCCACTTCTTTTTGTATATCCTGGATGCATTCAGATTCTACCTAGAGAACTCTAATATAATTAGTTTATTTGAAGGATAATGAGGCAACATGAATGGCTTCACCTCAAAACCTTCAGTTCTGATATATGTGAAGTTAGGAAATTGTATATACCATGAGTTGTGTGGACCTATAGTACTTGTTTCTTCCTCAAACAACCTCCTATCCTTGTCTCCAGTCAAAACTCTCACAATATATGTGTAAAATACATCATTTACTAGAGCAAACATCCTCAATGCATTATCCTCTTGTAAAGTTGGATAATGATCATAAACCAATTTCTGACCTGGACCATTTCCCAGGATCCTAATTCTGTCGATCCCAGCTATGTAAGGTTGAATATTAGCTACACATGAATACAACACATAAATGACAAATAGAAAGGCATCAATTTCTAATTTCTTAACATGGCCTACTTCCATATGGCCATGTTGATAGCTTTCGCCCAATGAATTTTCCCATATTTCTCTTTTGCTTCTCTCATGAATTGAATAACAATGAACATCCATGGTTCACACTTTGTTGTATCTCTAATCCTACCAATCTACTTAGCATTGTAATCATCAAATGTATTTCTTCTGTGAAATCGATTCTATAGAGGTTCTTTGGTACCCTTGCTACAGCTTTAGGTTTGTTTTCTGTAGTGTACAATTTGTAGAAGATTGTACTCTTTCATTCTTTTTCATTACTATTAAAATCCTCTGTATATTGGTCTATATCTATATCCATCATCTTATCCTAGATTTCTAAATTGAATGTCCTTGCTATCCCCTTTGTGGATAAATTAGTAATGACCTGCTCTCCATGCATTACCCTTCTAGTTCTTGAGTCATATCTGCTTATACATTCTAAAATCAAATCCTTAGCTTCCATTGCTAATGGGAACCCTGTAGCCTTGTATAATCCCTTTTTCCAGATGCATCTCATATCAGAACTAGCATCTGTCAATGTGATTTTCTTTAAGACATCCTCTGCATCATAACATCCAACATTTGTATCTGTTGCAAGTCCACATGTGTTGATCAAAGATGGATACCCTTACACTGGCAATTCCTCTTTGTATGTTTCTTTTCTGGGTTTTCTTTACTTTTTTACTTTTACCTTTTCTTCATCCATTATATCCACCTTCTTTTGCTTCGGGGCTTATCCTGTAAGAAAGTTCGTATATTTAACCTCTTCATTTTATTCTTTCTTCCTAGGGTTTTACCATGAATTTTGTACATTTTCACATTTAACCTAACCATTTTGTCTTTTCCCTATTTTAGATTTCATGCTATCTAACAACAATCCTCTAATTTCCCTAATTAGCTAGAGTATTTTGCCATTCATTTGCTTCATTTTCAAATGAAATTACACATAACTAATTTGCATTTTCCATTAACTGCATTATAACGGTGTTTTAGGGCACATACCTGTATTCTTGACTAGCTTAACTCTATAAGTGTTGACCCGATTTACCATTTCAAATGCGCCGTTACCATTCTAGAATTCCATTCAACTGTTGAACCTTCTCTCAATTTGTACAATAATCCCATTCATCTACAATTTTTATCTCTCAAGATGTAATTGTGAAAGTAAAACAAATCTAATTTAACCCTAACATGTTTAAATCTTGTGTCTTTCATTGTTAGTTCCGCATTAAATGAGGTATTTAATGCATCTCTCAAGTTCACCTCTTCATTTCAACTTTGTATTTTAAATACTGTATCTGTTAGTTTCCCGCCCCTTTGTATTTTGACCTTTGTATATCCTTTTGTATGTCCCTTTGTATATCCCTTTTAATATACAAACTTAAACATGCAATGGCATATAAAACAATGTTACACCTTTCTTCGTGTCCAGCCTTGTATTTCACTTTTGTATTTTGCAATGTATATAATAGATACAATCTAACATACAAGTGCAGAACCCAAAAGATACATTCATTCTGCTTTAATCTATTTATCCATTTTGATAATGCACTTTTACCCTTTTTGTATGTTGAGTTTGCATTAATACAATCTTTCATACATACAAAAGCGCTGAGTTGAGTTACTTTAGACCATATTTAAAATCATCGTCGGGTTTACGTTTATTCCATTCGTCCCTCCCTTTTGTATCTTTCTTTGTATATGCAACATACAATTTAATATACAAGCCACAGACTTAACGAATATTTGACTATTTTTTAATCCTTTTGTTACTTCCGGGTTTGTATCTTTGTATCCCTCGATTTTGTATATCTTTTTGTATATGACACACATACAAATGCAGAACCCCCCCTTTATTATACATCGATATTTACTTCATCTTTGAGTCCGACCCTTTTTGTATGTACTAATACTTAAACCTTTTTTGCCTATCGAAACCATTTTATGATAATGACTTTCGGTTCCCACCAATGTTAAACTCTTTTTAACCCTCATTTGAAACCTATCTTTTGTATGTATATTTAAGATACAAATGTGGATACATACAAAATGTGATGCGATGAAAAAAATAAGCTTTACACCTTTCTAAATTTCATTGCATACTTTTTCGGGTTTAGTCATATATCCCACTTTGTATATTAACTACATTTGTATTGAACATACATACAAGCTCATATGCAAGTGCGGACTTCTCACTTACTAACTTTTGAACATCAATCAGGTCTAACTTGTATGTAAAAGGACAAACACTCCAAATATGCATGTAACGAATAAAAAGCCTAATGAAACAATAACCCAATAATACAAAGACCCCTTTTACAAACAAATTTGTATATGACATACAAACTCCAAAACACTGCATTTTACCAAAACCTTTATATTTTACAAAATATTTAGAATTTCAAGTTGGTTCAAAAGGCAACCCTTGATCATTTTTCACAAAGAATTCACTAATACCTTTAGTTTCTCTTCTTGACATGAGGAATTTTAAATTTCAACACTTTTGCAATACCTACCCCCTTTTTCCCTTCTACCACCAAGCAAGACCACACACACAAGCCAAAAGCAACAGCCACAGCAGGGGTCCTCATTTTGCTAAAGGGTAAAATGGGGCATGTTGTGAGCATCACAACAATACCTTTATAATCACCACTACTGATTACTTCTCAAAGTGGGTTGAATTTGTTCCTTTATGATCCATGACTGCTGAAGTAATTTGTTGTTTTATACAAGATAACATAATCTCTCAATTTCATATTCCTTCCTCGTTGGTCAATGACATGTCATTCAAGAAAAAGAATGTGAAAAAATTTCTCAAAAAATATCACATTCAACACCACTTCTCTATGCCTTACTATCCTCAATCAAATGGCCAAGCAGAAGCTTCAAACAAGGTTATTAGATAAATTTTATGAAAAACTCTTAATAAACATCAGAAAGATTGGCATACTCAATTATCTTACATGTTATGGGCTTATAGAACAAGAATTCATATGGCTACTAGAACGACACCATATAATCTTGTTTATTGCATTGATGTGGTAATGCCCTTGGAGTTAGAAATCCCTTCATTAAGAGTTTCCTTGAGGGACATTATTGATGATGACATGGAAAGTGAAAAGAGATTACAAGAACTTGAGATGCTTGATGAACATTGTATTAATTCTCTTGAGCATCTTAAGGCCCATTAGAAGAGTATCCAATGATCATATAATGAGCATGTCATACATCGTTCATTTGACGCTGGAGATTTGGTACTATATGAGAATCAACACAATGTAAATGCACCTCCTGGAGAAAAAGGAAAGTTCAACCCTAATTGGCTTGGACCGTATGTAGTTACTGAAGCCTTTCGATAGGAGCATATAAGTTAGTCAATGAACAAGGTACGCTGCTTAAATAACCTATTAATGTTGTGCACCACAAGAAATTCTATGCTTAAGATTATATGTTAGATGTTCTTTTAACAAAGTATATTTATTTAGTTAGTTTAGCTTCAATTTCGACAAGATACGATTATTTTGTCTTAATTTGTTTAACATAGCATCTTTTTTGGTTAATCATTGTTGTATCTTGTTTAAACATGCTTTATTAATATCACCTTTGTATTAACTGAGTATAGCTTAGAATGTTGGTTATGTGTGAAATTCATTAATCATTGTGCTTTTTACTATATATTTTGCAAAGAATTGTTTAGTATCATATTAGCATTAATCACACTTCCACATGAGCATTAACATTTATCACTAGTAGTATTTTATACGAATCACATGTGATAGATTAAACAACACTAGAAGCAATAATAGAAAAGTATCATATATATATATATATAATCATCAGTTTGAATATACATTAGAGTCAACCATCCCATACATCAAAATGGGATGTCATAGTACATAAAATACATCACATAGCTAAACCTTGATCACCTATCCCCTCGGGACCTAGTAGTGTGCATGTGATAGAAGGCTGACAATGTGTGGCTGTAGAATGTGAATGACTCCTAGAGACACTTTTCAATCTAACCCCCTAATCTCACCTCTAAGTCCTAGCACCTTGTTGTGTGACTCCTGATACATCTGCAGTACCTGTCTCTCTTGGATAGTGTTGTATCTCACTCTGCCTGGGCCCTATCTCTATCAACTCTCACCTAATGTAACTTAGGAAGTAAGACCTCACTGATGACAAGATCTCTCTCAGGAGATAGTACTGTTGCAGCCTAATCTCTTAGTGCCTGGAATTCAGCCTCCATGCACTTAGCTCTCTAGATAGCCTGGTCTCTATCCTATGTAGCTTGATCTAGAATAGACTCCATAGCTAACTTGTATCTCATGAATGGCATGAAAATCTCTGCATGTCACCCTACAGATGGCTGTGGCAAGTACCCCATCCACACCCATCACTCGGCTGCATTGGAAGGAACGATCTCTGCCATGATGTGACTCACAAGGTTACACCATGCATCTATCACAATTGCAAAAAGAAAATACAATAGATATCAATATATCATATAGGAATAATAAATAATCATCAAAATACATGCATCTATATAAAAGTATCCTACCTAGATCTCCATCTCGGTAAGATGGATCCTGAATAGCTGATGGTGTGACTAGCTCTACAGCTGCATATGACTACTAGTCTCCCCTCACTCACACTGGCTCAAACTCCTAACACCTATAGGAGCTAGACCATGAGCTCTCAATTATGGCCTCAACTCAGCCTCCTCATCGCTATCTACCTCCTGTGGATTGCATCATGGTCTCGCTTTGAAGATGTACCATGACAGGGTCTCCTCCTCATCATCATCATCATCATCCGCCTCCTCGTCTAGATCATAATATCTAGCAAAGTCACTAACATCATCCTCTACCCCTGTGTCACTAGCATGATTGACCCAATGTCAAGGATCACCTATGGGGTGACTGGGAGAATAAATAGGAGAGGGTTGTGTTGTCTGCCACCAAATCTAATATGCTCGAGTAACTCCAACGTCATCTGCATCCTCTATACCATCATCATCACTAATTGCTATGTCGGCTACCATTAGTTGTCACGTGCTATTCACCCTAACTATGCTACGTAGTGAGCATGCATAGCTCAGACACATCATAGGAACATCCTGTCGATATCTAAACTATTGTGCCACTCTATCAAAATAAAACCACATGACTATGTGATCAAGGTGATCGACCATTAGCTGATCCCTCTGCATCCTAGCTAGCTATCAGCGCTGACCTGGCCATGTTATGTAGCCACGATATGGTCTCCAAATGATGTCGTTGGGCTACAGTTTGTCAAATATAACTCTCCAATACAGTACATCACCATGTCTCTAGCATCTAACAAAAGGATATGTGTGGACATGTGGATGAGTAAATATTGGCTCTATGGGAAAACATGTAGGCCGCATACATCTGATGTGCTCAAATGCCTAGACCTATAGTAAAGTGCAACACGTTAGGCTCTGTGCCTCATAATGCACATATCGTCCCAAACCACAGTAGAGGTGTGCAAGCATACTATGCCCCCATGCGTATATTGTCATTTGCTCCTCCATCACCTTGATAGTGTGAACAAGGCCCCCATGAAGGTGATTGCCTTGTCCATCCAATGCGACTACTAATGTGACTATAACCATCATGACCCTCTGAATTAGAGGGATTTCAGTGCATCCTTGCTCCAGTAATCAGAGCTGAATGTGCCTTCACTCTGCCCAAGCGACTGTGTAGCCCAGATAGTATATATGGCTCTCTCGTGTGTACTCTACTGAGAGACACTCCATGATCCTCACTATCTCTCCACATACGGGCAGTCGCGAGATCTAGTAGACATCCTCTAGTCTGATAGTGATCTCCCCTATGGGTAGATAGAATGTAGAATTATTTGCATTCCACCTCTCCATCAAAGCCATAAGCATTTTGTAATGGAATCTAATTGTGGGCATGTCAAACACCCACCATAGCCCTACTTCCTATTATTAGAAATTAAGGTGTCTCAACCTTGGTAATTCCTTGCATTTATTATTGTAATGTAATTTATTTACTTAGCCTATGTTGTAATTTTGATGTACATCCTATTTTGTCATTTAGTGTGAAGTGGCACAATGAGTTGTCACTCCACTTGTAAGATGACTAGGATGGTCAACACACTCCATGTGGAGATAGGCGTCCCTTTTGCGTGGTAGAGGTTTTTTTCCATGTGTTGGCATCTTGACTAGTGTGTAAGTGAATCTTGATCAAAATGGTTATGACAGATTCCTATGACAGAATCTATGACATGTAAGAGTCAAAAATAGAAGGTTCTATGACAAGTGAAGACATGTGTCACGAGGCATCTTGGAAAAAAGCATCTTTGGGTGCCCCAATGAGAGTTATGACATGTAAGAGAATATGCTATTTATAGCCTATTTAGGACAAATTCTCTTACAACTGTAATATATGTCAGTATGACAGATTCTATGATGGTTGTAAGAGTTGTAAGAGCATCTGTCATTGCCCATCTTGGGAATAGGTGACCTCTTTGGGATGGGGTGACTTGACAAGTGTTAGGAACATCCTACAACATTAGACAAGTGTCCATAGGCATGGGTTTTGAGCCATGAGGCCATGTTGGATGCCCATCTCAAGATAGAGTCATTTTTGCCTTGTATTTTCTATATAAACAGGTGCTTTGGACATGAGATGTATTATGTGATTGACAGGTACTATTATGCTACTAGTTTGTCTCTAGATACAAGTGTTGAAGACTCCTGAGAGCTTGCATTGCAAGTGTATTGCAATCCATTTTAGTTTTGATAAAACATTGTGCATGTTTTAGAGTGTGGGGTTTTTCACCCGACGAGGGTTTTCCCCACGTATATCTTGTGTCTCCCTCTTCTATCTCATTTATGTGTGTATGTGTATTGCTGCAATATCTCCATTGTTATGTTAACATTGTTGTAACTATAAAGATTAAAATGAATTTGCACTCTTCTCTTCTCTTTAGATTAGTGTAGGAAGTGATTTCCACACACCTAGCTTCCTTTCAGTTGGTATCAGAGCATGGCCAGTTTTGGTTCTAGCTACTGGGTAGGCATTTTTTGAGCTAATCTTAGGTTGAGTGGGAGTCTATGCAAAGTATTATGTATCTTGTTGTAGGAAGGAGATGGCAACCACATCTGGAAGACTAGAGGTGGAGAAGTTCAATGGCACAAATTTTGAGTTGTGGAAACTCAAGATGGAAGATCTACTTGTTGATTGTGACCCATGGGAAACCATTGATGGAACAAAACCTACAATAATGTCACAAGCTGATTGGGACCTCAAAGATTGGAAGGATAAGGGTCTCATAAGACTCTATCTACCTGACTGTATCCTATTGAATGTCCATGAGGAGAAGACTGTGAAAGATCTTTGGAAGAAGCTAGGATTTGTTTATCAGGCCAAGTCCTTGGTGAACAAGCTCTTTCTAAAAAAGAAGTTGTTTGCTCAAAAAATGGAAGATGGAGGATCTTTTCCTGGAGGATCTTTTCCAGACCATATGAATTCTTTTAACATGCTTGTTGCATAGTTGACATCTGTGGGTGTGAAAATGGAGGAGGATCGATGTATGACTCTGCTTTGTTCTTTGCCGAATTCATGGGATCATCTTGTCATGGCTATCGAAAGCACTACCACCACCTTTAAGATAGATGATGTAGTGTCTTTGCTGTTATCTGAAGAAGTGTAGAGAAAGACAACTGAGTCGGCCAAAGATGCTCTTGCGGTTTGTGGAAGACCCAAAGAGAAAGGGAAGAAGAAGGACAAGAAAGGTGAAAAGGGCATATCCAAATCTTGTGGGAGATCCAAATCTCCTAGAAAGTCCAAGGCTCTCTGTTGGAACTGTGGCAAATTTGGGCATTTCTTAAAGGAATGCAAAGAGGAAAAGAAAAAGAAAAAGAAGAATTCCCCAAATTTAGATTTTGACAAGTCACAAGATGATGGTGATGCCTTCATTGCAGCCCTAGCCACCCATGCATCTGATGATGTGTGGTTGATAGATTCTAGTGCATCATTCCACATGACCTCACATTGAAGCTAGTTCATGAAATATGAAGAGTTTGATGGTGGAAGAATGTACCTGGGTGACGATTCTCATCTAAAGATTGTTGGTAATGGAAGAGTCTCAATCCAATTCCCTGATGAACAAGTGAAGGGGATCACTGGGGCTATGCACATCCCAAGCTTGGCATGGAACCTACTTTTTGTAAGTATGTTGAATGATGTAGGTGTACAGGTTGTCTTTTCAAAGGATAGATGTAAGATGACTAGAGGATCTATGGTGCTTGCGAAGGATACTTGAAGGGGTACTCTGTTTCAGCTAGAGGCATGCACTACACAGTGCAATAGTTCTTCTGACTCGAAGAAAAGAGTTGTGGTCACTTCATCCCCACCATCTAAAAGAGCAGTGAAGAAATATGTTGTAACACATTCTGATGGTAGTGCACATTCTTTGGAAGTTAAACTTCTTGCTAAAAAAACTGTGTTATGGCATTTGAGATATGGCCACATTGGTGAGAAGGGTCTTAGAACCATGAAAAATAAAAACTTTGTTGAGGGGTTAAATGATTGTAATCTCAAGTTTGACTTTTGTGAACATTGTGTATATGGAAAGCAAAACAGTGTTTAGTTTTACTCTAGTTCTCACAAGTCTTCTAGTGTATTGGATCTTATTCATTCTAATGTGTTTGGTCCTATTAATGTTCCCTCGATTTCCAAATCTATACATTTTGTATCTTTCATAGATGATTCCAGTAGGACATGGGTTTATTTTATCAGAAGCAAGACTGAAGTCTTTAGTCAGTTTAAAGAGTTTAAAGATTTTGCTGAAAATCATACTAGTAAAAAGACTAAGTGTTTGAGAACTGATAATGGTGGTGAGTTTTGTTCGGCAAAGTTCGATAAGTTTTGTAAAGAGCAAGGGATTGAAATACACAAGACAACTCCATACACCCAACAAAAAAATGGAGTTGCAGAGAGGATGAACAGAACACTGATGGCGAAGGCTAGGAATATGCTTAGTGGAGCAAGCCTCGAACAAAAGTTTTGGGCTGAATCTATAGCCATTGCTTGCTACCTAGTATACAAGTCTCCTACATCAGCTCTTATTGGTAAGACACCTATGGAGGTGTGGTATGGTAAGAAGCCTTCAATTAGACATCTTCATGTTTTTGGTTGTGAGCCATATGCAAATGTGCCTAGGGAGAAATGGTCTAAATTAGAGAACAAGGTTGTTAAGTGTATTTTCATTGGCTATGGTGTCAATGTGAAAGGATACAAGCTTTGGGATCCTGTGTCTAAAAAAGTGTTGTATAGAAGAAGTGTTATCTTTAGAGAGCTAACACCTTCTTCCATTGTTCTACAGCCATAATAGATAGAAAAGAAAGAAGATGTGGTTCAATTTCCTTCTATCCCTAAGAAGACTGAACTGAGAAACCCTGTGAGACCTGATGACGAGGAGAGCTCTAGCAGCTCTGAAAGCTCAGAAGAAGAAGCAGAACCTCAAGCTCAGCCATTAAGGAGGTCTACATGAATAAGAAAGCAACCTGATAGGTTTGGTTATTCATTACTTGATTCTAGTTGTGCTTTTGCCTTACTAACACTGATGAGCCTAGAACTGTGAAAGAGGCTATGGGCATGAAAGATGCAGGTTCCTGGAAGGAGGCCATGGAAGATGAGATGGCTTCTTTGGAAAATAATAAAACATGGGACTTGGTGCCTTTTCCTGAAGGATGGAAACCTGTTGGATCAAATGGGTGTTCAAGAAGAAATTAGGTGCAGATGGCAATGTTGAAAAGTACAAGGCTAGATTGGTTGCGAAGGGGTACTCACAAGTGGAGGGAATTGATTATGGTGAAATTTTCCCTCCCGTTACAAAGCTGACATCCATTCAGTTCTTGTATATTTGTAGCTTCTTATGACTTAGAGGTAGAACAGATGGATGTGAAGACAACTTTCCTTCATGGTGATTTCGAGGAAGAGATTTACATGTCATGACCAAAGCATTACATAGAGAAAGGTAACAAAAATTTGTTTGCAAGTTGAAGAAGTCTTTGTATGGTTTGAAGCAGTCTCCTAGGATGTGGTATATGAAATTTGATGCCTTTATGTTGTCCATTGGATTTCTGAGATCGAAATCTAATCATTGTGTGTATTACAAGTTTGACAATGATCGCATTCTCATTATTGCATTGTATGTTGATGATATGTTGTTGATTGGGAATGGTAAGAATATGATTTCTGATTTGAAGTCTTAGTTGTCAGCACAGTTTGAAATGAAAAATCTAGGGGCAGCTAGGTACATTCTGGGAATGGAAATTAGAAGAGACAGAGCTAACAGAAAACTTTGGTTAAGCTAGAGTAAGTATGTGAAGACTGTGTTGGATAGGTTCAACATGGCAGATTGTAGACCATTGTGTGTTCCTGTTTCGTTGGGAACAAAGTTGTCTGTTAGTGATTGTTTAAAATCTCCTAGTGAGGTCAAGGACATGAGCAGAGTACCTTATGTTAGTGTTGTTGGCAGTCTGATGTATGCTATGGTTTGCCCAAGACCAGACATTGCCCAAGCAGTGGGAGTCCTTAGTCGATTTATGGCTAATCCTAGATGGGTACATTGGGATGCAGTTAAGCAAGTGTTCAGATATTTGAGGGGTACTTCTGAGTATTCCATCTACTACCATTGTAATGCTACAAGACTTCCACATTCTACTTGTATTAATGGATTCTAATTGGGCAGGTGACATTAACAGCAGAAGATCCACTAGTGCCTATGTGTTCACTATGTTTGGTGGTGTAATTAGTTGGATGATTAAGCGACAACCTGTAGTTACTTTGTCCACAACAAAATCTAAGTATATGGCAGCAACTCATGCTTGTAAGGAAGCCATTTGGCTTAAGAGATTGTGTTCAGATATTGGTGTTGATACAGGACAGATTATGATTTGTTGTGACAGTCAGAGTGTGATTTGCCTGAATCCAACTTTCCATGCCAGAACAAAGCATATTGATGTACAGTTTCACTTCGTACAAGACATGGGAGAGGATGGGAAGGTGAATTTGGAGAAGGTAGATACTTTGAAGAATGTTGCAGATGCATTGATGAAACCAGTGGGCACAGAGAAGTTTAGATGGTGTTCGGAGTCTATGGGCCTCTCAGCCTATAGAAGTTTAATCATGTTATTTCTATTAGCTCTTACAAGGTGTTCAACAAGTGGGAGAATATTGGGAATTAGGGTGTCTCAACCTTGGTAATTACTTGCATTTATTATTATAATGTAATTTATTTACTTAGCCTATGTTGTAATTTTGTTGCACATCATGTTTTGTCATTTAGTTTGAAGTGGCACGATGAGTTGTCACTCCACTTGTAAGATGACTAGGATGGTCAACACACTCCATGTGGAGGTAGGTGTCCCTTTTGTGTGGTAGAGGTTTTCTACCATGTGTCAGCATCTTGACTAGTGTGTAAGTGAATCTTGACTGAAATGGTTATGACAGAATCTATGACATGTAGGAGTCAGAAATAGAAGGTTCTACGACAGGTGAAGACATGTGTCACAAGGCATCTTGGAAAAAGGCCTCTTTGGGTGCCCCAATGAGAGTTATGACATGTTGTAAGAGAATATGCTATTTATAGGCTGTTTAGGATAGATTCTCTTACAACTGTAAGATATGGCAGTATGATAGATTCTATGATGGTTGTAAGAGTCGTAAGAGCATCTGTCATTGCCCATCTTGGGAATAGGTGACCTCTTTGGGATGGGGTGACTTGACAAGTGTTAGGAACATCCTACAATGTTGGACAAGTGTCCATAGGTGTGGGTTTTGGGCCATGAGGCCATGTTGGATGCCCATCTCAAGATAGAGCTATTTTTGCCTTGTATTTTCTATATAAACAAGTGCTTTGGAGAGGAGATGTATTATGTGATTGACAGGTATTGTTATGCTGCTAGTTTGTCTCCAGGTATGAGTTTCAAAGACTCCTGAGATCTTGCATTACAATTGTATTATAGACCATTTCAGTTTTGATAATACATTGTGCAGGTTTTGGAGTGTGGGGTTTTTCACCCGATAATGGTTTTCCCTACGTATATCTTGTGTCTCTTTCTCTTCTGTCTCATTTCTATGTGTATGTGTATTGCTACAATATCTCCATTGTTATGTTAACATTGTTGTAATTGTAAAGATTAAAACAAATTTGCACTCTTCTCTCCTCTTTAGATTAGTGTAGGAAGTGATTTCCGTACACCTAGCTTCCTTTCACCTATAGGTGGTGTCTCTCTCCATCAGTCATAGTACCAATGTATTCTTGAAACAACATCATCAGGTGACCACCTATATGCTCTCACATCTTGGGGATAACCTGCAGGACAAATAGTGAAAAGTTGAATCAATATACAACATTAAATAACCATTTAGTATCTACAACAACAATCAGTGCCCTACCCTTGGGGCCCTTGTTCTTTTTGGACTTGGGAGCCCTAGGAGGACCTGGGTGCCCAAGGTAGACTTGGGTGCCCCAAGTGGACTAGGGCACCCTGGTGAGACACAGGCACCCTAAGTGGACTTGGGCACCCCTATTGGGGACCATTGTCTAGAAAGGCCTATGCGGCACAGAAAATGACAAAATCTAAAGAAAATAGAAAGAATGATGACATAAGCAAGGATTAGGACCCTACCTCAGCCTCGAAACGTCTCCCTACCACTTAGGCTTAGAGCATCTCCAGTCTCAAAATCTGGTACAAACGTTGGGTCAGCATTGTCGATCTCTTCCTCCTCTTTCTCTCGTCTACACAACAAAATAAGAATGAATAGTGAAAAGTGAAAACTCCCTTTACTTATAGTAAATGGATGAGAATTCCTACCACTATCTAGGCGCAAAATTGAACAAGTCTCTTGAGCTTTTGAACTCATATTTTGACACCGTTTTTTGTGTCGAAATCCTATTTCCGATCTCTTCCTACCTAATGTGTTGTGCTTGGGTGTTGTTTGTTAAAATAATCCTCACAACGTATTTCTCCTCAAGTTTCCTTGAAATTAGCGTGTGCAAATATTTTTCGTGTTTCTCCTTTTCAGACTAAGCAAGCAGAAACAAGGGAGGCATATATCTCCCTCGATTCCTTCCCTCATCATGTCTCATCACTCAACCCCTTAGCATTTATGACTGACTCATTTGTGTGATGGTTACAAGTTGATTTGATTTTGATTCTCTGAGAAGTGTTCCTTTATAGGTTACAGTTCCTAACTTTGTGGTCTTGCAGGACTACAAACTTGGGGGCTTCTTCCTCTTCTATGACAACACTTCGGCATCCTCTGCAGTATCCTTTTGGGTATCCTTTTCATGATTGATTTATTTACTTTGCTTTAGTTACTTATGCACATAGTGTCATATGCCATCTAAAGTGGGGGCTAAATGTTATGTAGGAAATTGTCCTCCTACATGGAACGATGCAATTTATCATAGTTTAGCTCCTCTCCTTTGGTGTCCTTTCAACTTTTTTGTTTCAGACCTACCTAAACCTTGATTGACCTGTGTCTAACTGAAGAAATGTCATATTTCAAGATAATTGAAGATTGAACCTAAAAATAAAGTTTGGATTTGGGATTCCATGGACCCCCTTAATGTAGACCTGATCGGAAAATAAGGGCTTGGGCTTGGGAGCTCGCACCCTAGCCCTGCCCTATTTCCCAGGGTTTTGAATTTTTACAAGGTGTTGGCTCCTGTCATGCATCTTGGGATTCTATTTTCAAAATTGTTTTTTTATGCAATGTCGACATCTTATTTCAAAATTTGAAATTCCTAAGGTTAGATATTTAAAGACATTTGAAAATCACTTTATCACACACAATCTACATGTAAGCTTTATTGCCAAAATTGCCATTGAAGATCAGCAACTTGTTGAATCTCTTAAAATTATTTGAATTTTCTATAATGGACATATTTGATGGAGATTAGGAATCAAGATCTTGAGACTATCTTTCTCTTCCTAGGGTTTGAACAACATCGAGCTTGGAAATCCTCCACAGATATGGCTACCTTGCCTTCTTATTCTACAAGTCTTCATTGCTATCATCTCCTTGAGGTGAAGTTGTGTTTGTTTCATTGAGTGAAGCAAAGTGTCGATCTTTCCTTGATGCTTGAGTCATCTAGGGTTTTACATTTCTACATACACATTTGTTAGATGAGCACACACATCAACAAATCTTTACTATTGGCTATTGTTGAGGTAGGAATACTAAAAATAGGGCTTGAGTAAGGCAAGCTCCTATGTGACCACAACCATCTTTCTCCTCCTTTTGTATCTGTAGGTTAAATTCGTCAAGATCCAGTAGAAAGGAGTGATAGAAAGATGAATATTGCAGACACAATAGTCATAGAGTTTTAGATTTTGAGATTGTAAAACTCTCGGGGCTTTATGACTCACACCCTAGCCCATCAGAGCCTCATTTTCTAGGTACATTTTCTCTGTACTGTATTCTCTACATTCATGTAATCATTTTGTCTGTATTTGTGTCAAAAATTTAGTTATTGATATCTGATTGGTAATTTAGGGTTTTGTGCTTAGTGAGTGATACTATCTTGTGAAAACCTGATCAAAAACATCCACACAGACATAATTAGTAGAAAAATGGAATCTTAAGAATCTGTAGTTTAATTCTTACTTCCCTAATGTTTTAGTTTATGAAAAGCATGGGACTTGAACTCTTTGATAACTATCTTGATTCCCTATTTTTCCACTAAATACACATGAATTAACATTAACCATAGGTTCAATATGTTCATCAATTTCTATTTTTGTGGGCACACAAATAACAAAACACTACTCCTCTTCATTAGAATCACTTTCCTCTTGCAATAGGTCTAATTTTTTAATTTCAAGGCACCTAAGGATTTGTAAGAAACAAAATGTTGTCCTTATCCTTTTTTCTTTCCCCTACATTTTTGGCCCACTAGCCCTGAAAACAATAGGTTTACCCCTCAAGAGTGAAATGGTGTTAGGACAAGAAGGCTAATTTTGAATGGGGCTCGAAGGGTTTCTTGATTTTCTTGAAGGAGAATAGGGATTTGAGAGGGTTGTTTCTAACATGGAAAAGACTAAATTTCTATAGGAACAGGCCCTTGTGAAGGATTAGGGCCTCTAAAGCTTGGAATTTTGAATCTGGAATGTGGCTTTGGAGGCTCAAAAATTATTTCATGTTTGAAGATTGGGACGTTAAATTTAGATGCCTTCTCCACCATGGTTTGATTCACAGTTGGAGGAGGAGGCTACTTGAAGCTAGGAATAGAATGTGTTGACTAGAGTTCCATTCTCTAGATCTGAGTAAGAAGTTTCCTCATCTAGTCCTTGTTTGCTGCAACTTGCAAAGCAAGACATTGTTGTCTATATTTTCTTATGCCTCCAATAAATGTTGTTGAAGATAAGCTTGATGAGCAAGCTCCTTTTATTGTTGAATGAGCTCTTGCTCCCTATCAATTTCATCTAGCTCCTTTTGAAGGTTTAGAATGATATCTTTGATACTCATATTGTCTATATTTTGAGGCTGATTAGGGGGAAAATATGTTGCTTTAGGGTGAAATAAGACTTTTGAGGCTAGTTGTAAGCATGAGAGGTTGCCAAGAAGACTAAGTAGGGATGCGAGGGAGGAAAATGTTATGAGGGTGTTGATATCTTGTTGTAGTAGGGGGGTGATTGCACAATACTGTGTACCACTTGTTGGCCAAAGTAGGACATTAAAATCAATATTTTTAACCAAAATTTCACTTTCTGACACCTATAGCAACTAAACCATTAAGAATCTAAAGATGGTATGAACTAGTGATTTTTGAGATTTTATGTGTAGATTCTAAATATATATTTTTAAATTTAAGAAATAATTTGTGAATTTTTTTACATAACCTTTAATAACTTATTTTTTATAGTTAACAATATTTTTTAAAAGTGACGTTTATACCATACATCATAACTTTTTTATAGAAAGGATCAAATTATAAAATTTTAAACATAGATTTGTAACACCAATATCTAGTGTACAGATATTTTTTCATAATTTTTTGTTGCATATATTTTTTTATTAATTTTTGAAGTGACATTAATTATAATTCAGACATAGGTTTATACCATACAACACAATTTTTTGTATGTATCCAAATTAAATTGTTTTTTCTTTGTTGAAACAAGGACATCAATACCTAGCGTGCAAATATTTTTTAGAATTTATTTCTCTATTTTTTTATTTTTCTAAGTATGTGGAATAAAGACCTTGATGTTCAGTGAAAAACAATGTTCACTAGAAAACATAAAATAAATATATTCAAAATCACACTTTTTGGAAATCTTATACTAAGGGCTACATGCTTAAAAAATAGAATTTCTAAATGACTTCATTTGATCCCCCAGAAGGTGAAGCAAAATTAGTTTTTTGTCAGCATTTTGATAGGTGCGGAGGAGACTTCGTTAAGGTTTTGATTTAAGACTAGGGGGTTCTTTCCAAGGGGGTTTGATCTAAGAGTGTTTTATCTAACCCCCTTTAATTAAACCCCTTTAGATGGAAGAAATCAAGGATTAAACCATTAATTTTTATAAAAATATGTGATTTCAAATAAAAATCAAGATGTCTCAAGTTTAGGACTCAGTATTGTGGGATCACCCAGGGGCATATGGGATCAAACAAGAAAAAAATTAAGTTTGATATGGCTGATATGGAGGTGTAAAGACTACATTTTGATCTCATGGAGGGGAATAACCATAATCCCCATAATAGTTTGACATATTAGGACATCAAACTTAGAAAACATTTAAATATTCTTTGAAGCAAGGGCTAATAGATCTACTTTTTGAGAAACTAGGAACATACCAAAAAAGTCACTGAGTGAGTGGAAAACTTTGAAAGAAAGAAAATATTAATAACCTCACATGAATCCTAATATTTATAGTCCTTAAGCACTTGGGCTACTTCCACCAGTAGATTTGATCAGTAGAGTCACCATGGTGTTGAAGAAACTACCCTAAATGGAAAGATGCACTGAAGAGAAAACCAAAACTCTTGAATAGATGATAAGAATCATCAAAATGGTCCTATCGGGCATGCCAAAAGCTATTGCAATTGAATTTGCACCCTTTTGTTGAAGTATGTTGCTGCAACAAATTTAGTGAAATAATAGGAATGATCTCAAGGTGTGGGACCTTGCAAATGGGATTGGACCTCTAGAGAAGGTTGGTTCCTCATTTTGAATTGAAAATTTAAAGAAAATAATTAAACCTAAGCTAAGAATCACCAATGAAAAGAGGGAAAGAGAACTGAAATGAAAAGGGGTGATGCACCATATTTAGACATGTTTAGCTAAAACTAACATAACACAACAATGATTGCAAATGTTGAATAAACAAACACGGACTCATGTATACATTAATAGAGTTTAGAGTAGAATATTAAAACTATAAAGGGATTTTTTTATCCCCAAGATAAGTGAGTAGTATTCAATTAAACACAATGTAAAAGAATATGAGAGAGGAAGAATCAGTTGCTTATATTAATCATGAAGGCTAAATAGCCATTACAAAGGAAGAATAGCTCAAATATAGATTATAAAAGGCATAAAATAACTAGTTTCCATTTATAGTTGAATTGATAATGGAGACATGAGAGGCTCAGAAGAGAGCACAGTCTGTCAAATCCACTCAGCTCTTGGGAGAGATACAAAGCTTAAATCTACAAATTGTTGCATATGTTGTCATTGGTGTCCAAGAAGTGATGATTAGAGGAGAAAACAAAGAAGTGATGATCAAAAGAGTTGAGGTGAAAGATATGGTGATGAAAGTCATGAGCATGTTGTTGGATTAGTATCATCTATACATAGTTAGTACCTTATCTTCTGAAGTTCACAAACATGTGAAAGTTGTCAAGTTGTAGGATATGCTGACATTCAAAGAAGTTGTGGCTTCTTGTTTTTGATTAATAGAGTTATGATTGTTGTCTATGGTAGTATGAATGTTGCATTTATTTCCTCTTGAGAAAAAGTTTTGTATGAGATATGAATTAAAATGTATAAGGTTTCAAATTATCAAAGGCACAGGGATTTGTACTGCAAGAGCTCAGAAGATTGTACCGCATTCTACTGTAGATGAAGATATGACCTTGTGGTTTGGAGGATAGCTAGAGATAGACTAGAGGTATGCATGTTTCAAGTTTCATAGCATAAAAGTTACTGCAGAGTTTTCCAGAGCTAGAAAAGTGAAGACAAGAGTGTTACAGTGTTGTTGCAGTCTCAAAGGCATAGTATAATGCTCTGCATTTCTCCACACTTAAAGATATGATATTGTGGCTTGGAGGTTAGATAGATACAGATAAGAGGTATGGTATACTCAAATTTCAAAGGACACAAAGCACCATAGTTTTTTCCAAAGTTAGCTGAGTAAGAACAAATCATGTTGTTGTTTAGGGTTATTAGAGGGATAAAGTAAGAGCCACCGCATTTTACCACACTTTAATGTTTGGCTTTGTTTTTTGAAAGATAAGTTCAGATGGTTTATATGTATGCTCAGTTTAGGTTTCATGTGTTATGGTGTACCACAAATATGTTTCTCAATGTTCAATATCAAGAATGTGTAAGAGATACCAGCATTTGAGTTTGATTGTTTGTGCCAACAAGTAGAAGCATAAACCAAAGAAAGGAATGTATGAGAAGTTTTTCAAGTCATATAATGCTCATTGTTTGAACTGCCTGTTATTATTTTGTTTCTTCGGTACCACATTAGGTTTGGAGCTAATGCATGAAAGGATAAGTGTTTATTGTGCCGACTTAGTGTGTTTAAGTGATTGCACTATGTGTCTAGAAGTGTGCACCAGCATAGAAATGTGTGCAAAGATATATAGGTCATGTTGATCACTTGGTATGAACCGCATAATGGGATTTAATTCCTACATTATTGCAGATGATTTTGGAGCTGAAAAGCAAGGCCGTTACATATTTTTGCTACATGTTACATCTAGGACAACAAAGGTGATGTTTTGAAGACTTGCAGAGGATATAAATGAAAGTTCAAGATTGTCACAAAGTATGTATGAGGGTAAGTGAGCATGTGCGAGTGTGAGAGTGAGTGTATGTGTGTGTGCAAAAAGTATAAATGATCCAAAAGTTGAAAAGGAACTTTGGCAGTTATAACATGCATGATTCATAATAGAGGTAGTGTTGTATTATGTTGTAGAGGTGTTTTGAAGATTATTAAGTGTTGTCCTCCTCTCCGGTTGTTGTCCTTGATGACAATCACACACTCTCTCATGGTTCTCTCATGGTTCCTATCATGTTACAATTGATACATGGGTTCACATGATCTCCTAATTCTATTATGACAGTTGATATGTAGTTGATATGCTCTTGGTATTTGATAGTTCATATTTGATGTGCTCATGATATGTCATACTTGGCATATGGCAAAATGATATCATGTTTTGGTACTTGTAATAGTTGGCATATGATATGGTGTTATGATACTATGTTAGTATGGTTGATCTCAGATGGATTGCTGTGGCACTTGACTTTGCCATGATGGTTGAAGCAATTTCTATACTTTAGAGATGCATACTTTGCTCTATAGGTGCTTGTTGATTATAATATCATTGCATTACATTGATGGTATCATTTTGGTATCCTTAGTTTGCAATTATAGTGAGCTCATTTGGTATGATGATATGATTTGTATCATGAGATAATTTGATCTCAAGGTCTTTTAGTGCTATGATGTTTCATTTATGCACAATGCAAGGTTATAATATCCTAAAGCCTACCATATCATTTTTAAAATTATTTAAGTCACTTGAGGGGAATCATGTTATATATTATTTGTTAAAAAGGGTATTGAAGTTGTAAATCATTTGAAAACTTTGATAGACATAAAGTCTTCATCGGGCATTTTAAGCCTTTAACCTACTAGGCAGGTTTATGGTTTTCAAAAGAGGATGGTTTAAGGTTTAAGTCACTGGGCCTTTTAGGGCTTACCGAGATAGGCAGTAAAAGGAATAATGTGGAGAAAAGGCTTGATGAAGTTTCATTTTGTATTATGCAACTTTGGTGTATATCGTGTATATCCCTCTCTCTCAACTTAGGATTTAATCATTATGGAAAGAGGCAAAGGTTTTGGTTATCATGTTGGAAAAGACAAAATCTCAGAGGTCAACCATGCAGCTAGTTAGTTATTTGATCTTGATAGTTTAGTTCTGAGGCATAAAAGAAAATCATTAGGTGATACTCTTCCATTTGGTTGCTTGCAGAAGTTTTCCTTTCTAGTTTCTTGTTAAGTTGAAAATGGTTTGAAGTTTTAGAATGAAAATGGTGAAGTTTTTGGTTTTTTTTTTTTGTGAAAAAGGAAAATCTATAAATTTGTTTGATGCTCTTTTCAAGCTAGGGTAGAATGTTTTTAAAAGAGGTGTTTTTGACTTGGATACAGTTATCAGTCTATAGCCAACAGTGATTATCATTTCTTTCATTACTTATTCTTTTATTAAGGAACAATTAGGGTTTGAGAAATAGTTTTTTGGTGAAGGGCTTAAGAAAAAATTCTTGGGATACACATGGTTAGGGTTTGATAGTTTACCCTAAGTTTTTCTCTCACAAGCATGAAGATATTTTATTGGTGATATGTTTTAGTATTCATAGTTTCTCAAAGCTTTCTTAAGTTCATTAAATAGTATTGATATGTGGTTAAGAACTTATTGTTTCAAGACACAACTGTGGTTAAAGTTTCTTATTTGAATGGCTTTATATAAGGTTGTCATGCGTCTATTCAACCATACAACTATGATAGTTACCTTTGTAGTTACAAACTATTTGAGATAGTTGAAAAAGGATAGTTACATTCTCAAACTATTTAATGAAAGAAAGAAAGACTTTGTATTGTATAAAATGGCATATTGTAAACACCTGAGATAAGGTTGATGATCTATGTTTTTATTGCACTATCATTGAAGTTATACTAGAGTGTTAATGTTGTTGTATTTATTCTTAAGTCTCAAATAATGAGATAGTCAAGAAGTGGGCTATAGTGAAATAGAGTAATCCTCTATATTGTATTTGATCATTTCATTGTATTCAAATGGTTAAGCTAGTGAGGCAGTAAGAAAGATAAGCCAATGAGGCTATAACAAAAGTCAGTGAGACAAGATAAGCCAGTGAGGCTCTGTAATTGGTAACTTTTCAAATAAGCCAATGAGGCATTTCATGAGTGGTTTTTATACCCCATGAGGATTTTCTACTCCCCAAATTATTGTGTTATGGTCTCTTTGTTGCATGACTCACTTTGTTCTTGATACTTGTATACTTCTAATTTTTCACATGCACTTGTATTAGTTAAGTTTCATCTAGCAATTACATTCTTTTATTGAAAGTTTGAAATCAGTTTTAAATCTTGTGGTTTTCTGCAACACTGATTCACCCCCATCTCAGTGTTGCTAAGTACTCCAACACAGAGTTGCTTGAGCAAAGGTGTTGAACTAATATGTCAGTGTTAAAGGAGATGATGTTGCGGAGGTGATTGAACTAGTAGAATCAGTCAAGTGTTTTGGTACAGAGATTGGAGCCTCTTCTTGTAAGTATTGTAAGTGTTGTAGCACTTTAGGAACTTGTTGCTTCCTTTGGGTTGAACCCCATAAAAATTCATATCAAGAAGTTGGAGATTCCTTTGGTTTGGAGCCCATAAAACTTGTAAATCTATTTTATCTATGAGGTTGGATTTGGATAGTAGATCTAAGCAGCTTGCTCACCATGGTTTTTCCCATCCTAGGTTTCCACGTAAATCTAGTGTTATGTGCTTGTGTGCTCTTTTGTTTCTCATGGTTTAAATCCTTACATTTGATTAAATACTTTTAGAAGGAAAGAATTTGATTAAGTATTGATTCAACCCCATCCTCTCAATACATCTATGTCTTCAATAATTGGTATCAAATCAAGGTTCCTTGGTGCAGCCTAACAGTTGATGGTATTTTCTGGATTTGAACACATGGCTTAGGAAGGGTCCTCTTCCTCTAACAAAGCACCTCTATTTTATGGAAACAACTATGCCTTATGGAGTGTAAGGATGGAATCCTATCTTACCTCCCTAGGGCATGATGTTTGGAGAGTTGCAATGGAGAAGTATACTGAGCCTACTCATCCTATTATAGATTTGAATGCGAAGAAGGCCCATGAAAACAATGTTAAAGAAAAGAATGTTATCTTAAGTGGTCTAACCAATTCAGAGTCTATCAAAGTAATGCAATACAAGACAACCAAGGAAATATGGGATAAAATCAAAAATCTCTATTAAGGAAATGACAAAGTAAAGAAAGCAAATTGCAAACTTATAGAGCAATGTTTAAGAATCTAGTAGGAATAAGAGAAGAGGAAACCATTGATAACTATTTTCTCTGGGTGGATGAAGTTGTCAATTGAATAAGAGGGAATGGTGAAGAAGTGACTAACTCAGTGGTTGTGAACAAAGTCACAAAATCTCTCCCTCACAGATTTGATTCAAAAGTTTCTTCTATTGAAGAAGCCAAATATCTGAATGCACTTACCATGCATGATCTGTTTGGGTCCCTCACTTCCTATGAGATGAGAAATGAAGTCCAAGGTACATCCAAAAGTGAAGCTACTTTTAAAGCTACAAAGAAAGAAGGAACTCCTGGTCCACACAGTGGGTCTAAGGAAGAAGAAGCAAACTTTGTGAGAAAGCTAAAGAAGGGTTCTAGGAAGTATAATGGTAAGTTACATTTCAAATGTTTTAAATGTGGAAAAATTGGTCATTACACATCTAAATGTCCTTTTAGAGAAAATAAAAATAGAAGCAAGGGTTTCAAAAGAAGCAACTTTAAAAGGAACCTCCTTTCCAAAGAAGACTATAGATCTTCAAAAGAAGCAGATCATGTTGAACACATCAAGATACTAAGAGGGGGGGGGGGGGTGAATCAATATCTAAACAATCTTCAATTTTAACAACTTCAACTTATCTAGAGCATATTAGAACTTAAGCATCATAGTATTAACATAAGTATGAAAGATTAACACAATGTGTGTATCAACACATAACACCATATATACATGGAAAATCTAAGAAGGGAAAAACCATGGTGAGGATTAACTCACAATATATGAAGCTCAAATAACAACTTTGTTTTAGGGATACAACCCAAGAAAGCTACTACTCCCTAAAGACTTTGATTTAGGGTCATTCCCAAGGAAGCTACTACTCCCTAAATACTTTACTTTAGGCCCACTCCCAAGGAAGCTACTACTCCATGAATTGAGAACACACTTACAAAAGATTATAGTATGACATTCCTTCTATTGTCTGAAAACTAACATTAAAACTCACACCTTTGATGATTGTAATTCTACCTCTTCACACTTTCTTTTGATGATCAGATTAGTTAGGCACACTCTATACTTGATCATTATCACAAATATGTCTTCAAGATGAATTAGGACAACATCTACAACTTATGCTCTTTATCCTGCAATTGCATATCAAAATGTATTTGTTCTACTCCTTATTTTGCTTGCAAACCTTATCAATCAACTTGCAATCACATATCACCTCATTAAACTTGATTTACAATTTATACAAGATATTACATTGCTTTTTAGCTAGATACAATATGAAAAATACATTTACAAGTCGGTCAAACAATATACAACATGAAACATGTAGAAGATAGGTCCTAAACAAAACCACACGTTACACCAACAGAAGATCCATGACTTGCGGACTTCAACACTTGCTTAACCAGGTTCAAAAAATCCTTCACAACTTCAAACACCAAGGAATTACCTTTGTATACTCTGATCATTTGTAAATAGGACATCCTTAAGCAAAACATATGAAAATCTGAAGCATAACGGCCACAACAATTGAAAACCTTGTGCGGTATTGGAAACAAGAAAGATCTTCATGAAACTCTTCTAGATGAGTCCACATGACTCATACAACATCTCCAAACACTCCTTTTCCTCTGCACATCAATGAACTATGTCGCACATCTTCAACCATGAAGTTAGGGAACAATAAGTCATCTAGAACACACTACAACATTCTATCATTTGAAAAACTAAGCTGTAGACCACTAATAAACTTGAAACTGCAAGGAAGCATGTAATATACATCCATAAGCATGTCCTCAAAACTGCAAGTGCAACCATTCATTTATGGAGGAATGCAGAGCATTCCAACAGGCCTTCAACACTAGCTTACTCTGCCAGAACACATGCTAGTACTCTATCATGCATAACTTTCATAGTGGAAGGAAAAATGATCTAAAAACTTGGAATTGTCACCTTCACTACACCTTGAACACATTTCTAGAATTGCATAGCCATATGTGCAAATACAGAGGAATGCAGAGCATTCCATTGTCCTACACTAAACATCTTCATAGAAACAACACTGTCTTCAACCTATCAACAACAAAACATTCTTTCAGTAATCCAATCATCATGAAACCTGGAACCTACACTATTTAGGCCATTAGTAACATCAGTAACACATCTGATCATCTTTATGCTTATAATTCCCATATTAATATTACTTCATACTCAACTCTACATTGATTGGGGCATGACATCCAACCATGAACTATATCTTCTCTTTTCTCTTGTTAGATGGGACATGACATCCAACCATGAATTGTATCTTCGCTCTTGACATCCAACCATGAACACCATCACACCATCATGATAGTGTTGACATCAGTGACAACCTAGTGATAGTGTTGACATCAACGACAACCTAGTAACAATATATGTAACAATCTCTACCTTTGGCATTGATGGAAACACATCTCTACTTCTCTCCCCCTTTAACATCAAGGAAAAAGGGAAACCACTACTTTCTCATCAGTGACCACATACCTACACATTCTTTATTAGAGCACGACTTCTTACAACAAACAATCTCCCCCTATCATCAGCATCCACTACTTGCTCCCCCTGAGAGGCAGTCACCATTAGTCCAGGAAAAAGACATGACATGATCTTCCCCTAGACAGATGTACCATTTTGCATATAGAAAAATAAAGGAGGGGTAATTACCACTAACCTTTGTCAGAGATCTACAAAAATGTCCTTTGCAAGAACCTTTGTGAAAATATCCACAATTTGATCCTTTGTTGGAACATATTCCAACTTCACTCCCTTATCTGCCACCTCTCTAAAAAAGTGATACTTGATTGATATATGCTTGGTTCTAAAATGCATCACTGTATTTTTTGAAATATTAATAGCACTTGTATTGTCACACAAAATAGGAATAGGCTCATCATACAACACCTTGATACCCTTTAGGGTTTACTTCATCCACAACACTTGTGTACACCAGGATGTTTTTGCAATTTACTCTACCTTTGCAATAGATAAGAACACTAAATCTTGCTTCTTAATTTGCCATGAAACCAATCTACTTCCTAAAAAGAAAGCACCACCACTTGTACTTATTCTATCATCAACACAACCAGCCCAATCAGCATTAGTGTAAGCACTCAAATCAAAGTCATTACCTCTTAGATACCATAGGCCATAGTTTGAAGCTCCCTTCAAATATCTGAATATCCTTTTCACTACCTTCTCATGTGTGTTTCATGGGATTGGCTTGACATCTAGAAACCACACATACTACATGCATAATATCAGGTCTAGAAGTAGTTAGGTACAACAATCCTCCAATCATAAATCTATAGATAGTCTGATCCACCCCCAGAGACTCATCATCTTTGCCTAAGTGACATCTAGTGACCATGGGAGTACTCACTGGTTTTGAATCCTCCATACAAACTTCTTCAACGACTCTTTGACATACTTAGCTTGAGAGATAAAGATACCACCAGCTAGCTAAGAAATTTGAAGTTCAAGGAAGAAATACATCTCACCAATCATAGACATCTCAAATTCTTTTTACATCTCCTCTGTAAACCTCTTACACATATCATAGACATGTCAAATTCTTTTTGCATCTCCTCTGTAAAGATGATGTCATCAACATATACTGCAACTATCAATATCATGTCTCCTTCTTCCTTGATGTAAAGATTACTATTTGTAGTACCTTTCTTGAAGCCATGCTGAAGTAAGTACTTATCCAACCTAGCATACCAAGATCTATGTACTTGTTTGAGACCATACAGAGCCTTCTTGAGTCTACACACCATGTCCAGATCTTCTGATATCTGGAAATCATTTGGTTGTTCAATATAAACCTCTTCCTCTAGATCACCATTCATAAATGCTAACTTAACATCCATCAGATATATCTTGAAGTTCTTATGAGCACAAGAGCAAGGAACATTCTGAGTGCCTCCATCCTTGCTACTAGAGAAAAAGTCTCCTCAAAACTGATACCTTCAACTTGTGTGTATCCTTTGCATACCAATCTTGCCTTGTTCCTTACAACTTCACCTTCTTCATTCAGTTTATTTTGGAACACCCACTTTGTTCCTATAACATTCTTATTTGTTGGTCTAGGAACCAATTCCCATGTCTAATTTTTCTCAATCCGATCCAATTCTTCTTCCATGGTCTTTATCCATCCATCATCTTTGCTAGTATCAATAAAGTTTTTGGGTTCTACCTTTGATAACAAACACAAGTTTACTTGCTCATGTGTCTTAGCAATCCTTATCCTTGTCTGCACACCTTCATCCTTATCTCCAATGATTTGATCTGCTAAGTGGTTCTTCTGAACATACTTTGTTGGAGTCTTAGGCATCTGCTATGATTCTTGTTCCTTTTCTTCTTTCACTTCTTCTTTTTTAATGCATGGAAAGATATCAGATTCAGAGTCCTCTAATTCATGTGAGATTTGATATAGGTCTTCATCTACCTTGACATTTGTGCTTTCAATCATCTTTCCCAACCTCTTGTTGTAGCATCTATAAGCCTTGCTTCTGGTTGAGTAACCAAGAAAGATTCCTTCATCACTTCTTGAATCAAACTTTCCTAGGTCTTCTTCATCTCTTTTGATATGGCATTTGCTACCAAAGATCCTAAAGTATATGACTATGGGAGGTCTTCCATACCATATCTCATAAGGGGCTTTAGTGTTGTTGACCCTCAGTTGCACTCTATTAATTAGATAGACAACAATGTGAATTGCATCCTTCTAGTACATATCAGGTAGATCTACATCTTTCATCATTGCCCTAGACATCTCTTGCATAGTCCTATTCTTCCTTTCCACTACCCCATTTTGTTGAGGGGTCTTAAGGGCTGACAGATGTCTCCTAATACCATGATCTTCACAAAATATTTCAAATTCATTTGAAGT
Source organism: Cunninghamia lanceolata (assembly GCA_027924645.1). Taxonomy (NCBI): domain Eukaryota; kingdom Viridiplantae; phylum Streptophyta; class Pinopsida; order Cupressales; family Cupressaceae; genus Cunninghamia; species Cunninghamia lanceolata. The sequence continues at coordinate 621,774 of BSBN01000144.1, read as the reverse complement.
AAACTCACCTCCTCTATCAAATCTCAAGCATTCGATCTTAGCATCTACTTCATTCTCAACCATAGCTTTGAACACTTTAAATTTATCAAGGGCATTTGACTTTTCTATTAAGAAAGTAACCCAAGTCATTCTAGAATAATAATAAATAAGCAACGTGAAATACCTCTCACCATGTTAACTCTTCACTCTTGTAGGGCCACATAGATCAGTGTGAATCAGCTCCAATGTCTTTGAAGAAGAATATTCCTTTCTTTTGAAATTTAACTTTGTCTACTTTCCCATTTGATATTCCTTGCATACTATATTTGTAGGATTGATTATCTTAGGCATGTCTCTCACTACATGAGTAGAAATGATCTTTACCATATTATCAAAAATTTTGTGTCCCATTCTCTTGTGCCACAACCAACACTCACTAGATTAAGCCAACAAACATCTTCTTCCATTTATCCCCTACAGATGATAGATGTCACCATATGTCTTAATACCTCCTGCAACTAGTTTTCTAGACCCTACCTTCCTAATTTCACAACCCTTGACATGAAAGGTGAGATTATACCCCTTGCTAAATATCTGACTAACACTAAGAAGATTGTGTTTTGACCCTTTGACGTAGAGGACATCATCAGTCCTGTTCTTCCCATTAATAGTTATAGCACCTTTTCCACATATCTGTGCTGACTCATCACCACCAAACTTGACAACACCACCATCCCACTTTTCAAGGCTGATAAACTTCTTCTTGTCACTAGTCATATAATTTGAGCATCCTCTGTCAATTACCCAAGCCTTGGCTTCTTCTTTTGCATGAAAGGTAGTTCATACAACCATTGATCTTTCATTGTTCTAGTATGTTTGCAAGGCATTAATATTCTCACATTTTTCAACATCATCCTTTTTGTCACCAACACTCAAAGCCATGAAGTGTTTCATCATTTGAATCATCATGATCCTCATCTTCTGAAGAATAACTACTTTATATGGAATACAAACTTCTTTTGAACTTGTCTCTCTTGTAACTACCTCTTGATTCCTTGAAAGGACATTTAGAAGCAAAGTGACCAACCTTTCCACAATTGAAGAATTTGAAAGGTAACTTACCTTTGTATTTCCCAATTCCTTTCTTCAGTCTTCTCACAAAATTATGCTTCAACTTCATCAGAGCTTTCATCTTCATTAGCAACTTCTTCCTTTGTCTTCACATTGGCTTTGAAAGTGACTTCTTTCTTTGGAGTATCACTACCAAACTCTCTCATCTCAAAGGAAGTAAGGCAACCAAACAATTTGTCTACAATGTATGTATCCAAGTTTGCATCCTCCTCAGTCAAAGATACCTTACGACTATAAGATTTGGGAATAGATCTTAGAACCTTCTTGGGTGCTGCCACAATAATGGGTTACACTTTGTGGGACATCCTAATTTTTGCTGAAATCACATATTTTTAGAAAATATAATGATTTAAGCCTTGAAAGGTTCCATTTAAAGGATATTAATTTAAGAGGGTTTGATCAAACACCCTTATATTCAAACCCCCTTGGATAGAACCCCGCTAGTTTTAAACCATACCTATAATGGAGTCTCCTCTACACCTATCAAAATGTTGATAAAAAACCACTTTTGATTTACCTTTTGGGGGATCAAATGAATTCATTTAAAATTTATGTTTTGTAAGTATGTATTCCTTATTATAAGCTTCCCAAAAAGTATAATTTTAAATATATTTAATTTGATTATTATATTTATTTTTTATTTCTTGTGAATGTAGGTTTTTCACCGAACATCAAGTTCTCTATTCTACACACATGGAAAATTAGTAAATTAGTGAAAAAAATTCTGAAAAATATCTATGCCCTAGGTATTGATGTCCTTGTTTAAAAAAAAATTGAATTTTGATACATACAGAAAAAGTTATGTTTTACAGAATACGCCTATGTCTAAATTATAATTTGTTGGACTTCAAAACTTAATTAAAAAAATATTCAACAAAACATTATGAAACCAAATGCATGCCCTATATATCGGTGTTACCAATCTAAATTCAAAAGAATCAAAATTTTATCCTTTGTAGAAAAAAGTTATGTGCTACAAAATACACATCACTTTAAAAAATATCGTTTACTATTAAAAACTAGTTATCAAAGAAGACACAAAACATTTAACAATTTAACTACATATTTTTAAAAAATATATATATTTAGAATCTACAAACAAAATCTCACAAATCACTAGTTGACATCATCTTCAAATTCCTAACAGTTTAGCAGCTATAGGTGTCAAAAAGTGAAGATTTAGTTCAAAATGTTGATTTCAATGTCAAGTTTGGCCAAAAAGTGTAACCCATTATTGTGGGATGAATCTCTTTACAATCTCATCTTCCTTCACTTCTCCACCAAGACCTGTGATGCCATTGACCACTTCATTTACCTAGAGCATATATCCATCAATATCTTCATCCTCTAACATTTTTAGGTTCTCAAATTTGCTCTTGAATATCTACATCTTGGCTTGCTTCACTTTCTTATCTCCTTCATAAATGGTTTCAAGTTTATCCCAAACTTCTTTAGTAGAACTACAACTCATTACCTTTGAAAGTTCTTAATTAGCTAACCCACTCATGATAGAAAACTTTTCCTTGGCATTTTTATCATACTTCTTAACTTCATCTACATTTGTAGAAATAGTAGTAGGAACTTTGTAATTGGTCTTGAAAGATTCCCAAACACCACACCCTAGAGAGTTGACATAGACTTCCATCCTCAGCTTCCAAAAAGCATAATTGGTTCCATCAAACCTAGGTATCTTGTTGGATCCACTTTGTGTCATCCTATACCTTCCTCAAGTTGTTAAGCTTCCCTCAAAGGAACTTGGCTCTAATACCAATTATTGAACACAAGATACTAAGAGGGGGGTGAATCAGTATCTAAACAATGTCTTCAATCTTTAACAACTTCAACTTATTTAGAGAAAATTAAAACTTAAGCATCATAGTATTAACATAAGCATGAAAGATTAACACAATGCACATCAATACATAACACCAGATATACGTGGAAAACCCAAGAAGGGAAAAATCACAATGAGGATTAACTCACAATATATTAAGCTCAAATAACAACCTTTTTTAGGGCTACAACCCAAGGAAGCTACTACTCCCTGAAGACTTTGATTTAGGGTCACTCCCAAGGAAGCTACTACTCCCTGAATTGAGAACACACTTACAAAATATTACAGTATGATAGTCCTATTGTCTTGATACTAACATTGAAACTCACACCTTTGATGATTGCAATTCTGTCTCTTCACACTTTCTTCTAATGATCATATTAGTTAGGCAAAATATACACTTGATCACTATCGCAAATATGTCTTCAAGATGAATCAAGATAGCATCTACAACTTATGCTTTTTCTCCTTCAGTCGCACATCAAAATGCATTCATTCTACTCATTATTTTGCTTGCAAACCTTATCAATCAAATTGCAATCACACATCACCTCATTCAACTTGATTTTGTAATTTATACAAGATATTACATTGATTACATTGCTCGTCATCCAGCTACAATATGAAAAATACATTTACATGTCAGCCAAACAATATACAACATGAAACGTGTAGAAGATAGGTCCTAAACAAAACTGCACGTTACACCTATTGAAGATCCATGCCTTGTGAACTTCAACACTTGCTTCACTAGGTCCATAACATCCTTCATAGCTTCAAACACCAAGGAATTACCTCCACATACTCCACTCATTTGGAAATAGGACATCCTTAAGCAAAACATATGAAAACTTGAAGCATAATGGCCACATCAACTTGAAAACCTTGTGCGGTACTGGAAATAAGAAATATCTTCATGAAATTCTTCCATATGAGTCCACATGACTCATACAACATCTCCAAACACTCCTTTTCCTCTGCACATCAAAGAAGGATGCCACACATCTTCAACCATGAACTCAGGGAACAATAAGTCATCTGGAACACACTGCAACATTATGTCATTTGAAAAATTGAGCTGTGGACCACCAATAAACTTGAAACTACAAGGAAGCATGTAATATACATCCATAAACATGTCCTCAAAACCACAAGGGCAATCATTCATTTTTGGAGGAATGCAGAGCATCCCAAGAGGCCTTCAATACCAACTTACTCTGCCAGAACACATGTCAGTATTCTATCATGCATAACTTTCATAGAGAAAAGACAAATGATCTAAAAAATTGGAATTGCCACCTTCACTACACCCTAAATATAGTTCCATAACCACATAGCCATATGTGCAAATGTGGAGGGATGTAGAGAAGTCCATTGTCCTACATTGAACATCTTCATGGAAACAACACTATCTTCAACCTGTCAACAACAAAACATTCTTCTGGTAATTAAATCATCATGAAACTTGGAACCTACTTGCTTTAGGCCATGAGTAACATTAGCAACACATTTGATAATATTTGTGCTTCTAAGTCCCATATTAATATTACTTCATACTTAGCTCTACATTGATCAGGACATGACATCCAACCATGAACTATATCTTCTCTTTTCTCTTGTTGGATTGGACATGACATCCAACCATGAACTGTATCTTCTCTCTTCTCTTGTTGGATAGAACATGGCATCCAACCATGAACACCATCACACCATCATGATAGTGTTGACATCAATGACAACCTAGTAACAATATGTGTAACAGATCACTACTCATTAGATGATGAAAGAGGAGACTCACTATTCATGGGTATGGTAATCTCTGACATTTCTAACAAGACTATAGATGAAGAAGAATGTGAAGTTGATTTTGAAGGTGAATTTATTTCTTCTCTTGAAGACTTGGAATATGTAAGAAAAGAGAACAAAGAATAAAAATCCCTAATGGAAGCCAAGATGAATGAATGCACAAAACTTGAGGAAGAAAATTTTCACTCAGAAATGAATTGGAGAAAGTATATGATCAGTTGGACAAAAATATAAACTTTGGAGAAAATCCTGGAAATCCAAATGACCTTGAAGAAGGAAATCTCATTCTAGTTATGTCTTAGGGAAGAAGATATGGAAGACCTTTCTAAGCAAGAGAGATCTTAATAAATAGGTTCAATCATGCATTTTTTGGTTATTGTTTTATCTACAATAAATATGGTCATAAGACTATGGACTGCAAGTCTAGAATGAATAGAAGAAGTTGTGTAAATAGGAATTCTCTTGCTTCACTAGTGGATGTCAATATGATATGTCATGTCTGCAATGACTTTGGACATATAGCAAGATATTGTAGAAGTGGATTAGCAAAATCTAAAACTCATATGGAAAATGTTACTAAGAAAGATGAGGAGAGTGACACTTCCAAAAGACAAGAAACAATCAATGAATTTGAAAATTCAATGATTGTTTGAACAACATTTCATCCTCAAGGGAAAAAAATCCCTGGGTAATAGATAATGGATGTTTAAGGCACATGATAGATTATAAGAGAAAATTCATCAATCTTGTTAAGTGGAATGGGAGATCAGTCAAGTTTGGAGATAATTCATCTGCAAAGATTTATGGAAAGGGAACCATAAGTATTGATGGAAAATATAAAACACAAGATGTTATATATGTAGAAGGTCTCAAGCCACAATCTTCTCAATGTAAGTCACATGTGCAGCAATGGATACAATCTCATATTTCTTGAACAAGGATGTGAAATCAGAAGAGAAAATACTGGTAAATTAGTGTCAAAAGGTTCTAGGATAGAAAACAACTTGTAGAACCCCTAATGTTGATGGAAGAAATTATCTTCTAGGGTATACAAATGAATGTTGGCTATTGCACAAAAGGATGAGACACATCAATTTTGACAATCTTGTGAAAATCATCTCCATACAAGTAGTAAGAGATATGCCAAAGATTATCAAGCCTGCAAGCATCCTGTGTATAGAATGTTAGATTGGGAAGTAGACAAGGACAATATTCCAAACCAAGGAGTATTATTCTACAAAACCATTGGAACTGATTCATACTAATTTGTGTGGTCCTACCAAGACAAAGAGTCTCCAAGGTGAGGTATTTTGTGTTGCTTATTGATGAATTCTCTAGGATGACATGGGTCACATTTTTAAAAGAAAAATCAGAAGCCTTGAGTAGGTTTAATATTTTCAACTCCATGGTTGAAAATGAAATAAATTATTGTATCAAGTGCTTAAGGTCTGATAGAGGTGGTGAGTTCACATCAAATGAGTTTGAGGAATATTGTGAAGAACATGGAATAAAGAGGCACTTATCTACTGCAAGAACTCCTCAACAAAATAAAGTTGTGGAACTAAAAAATAGAGCAATCTAGGAGATGGCTAGAACAATGTTGAATGAAGCCAAGCTACCTGATGCATATTGGAAAGAAGCAGCCCATAATTTTGTCTATATTCTTAATAGAGGACAACTAAGAGTGAACAACACTAAAACACCATATGAAATATGGAAAGGAAGACCAACTTCTATCAAGTACTTTAGAATTTTTGGAAGCAAATGCTATATCAAAAGAGATGAAGAAAGTTTAGGAAAGTTTGACTCAAGATTTGATGAAGGAATTTTTCTTGGATACTCAACTAGAAGTAAAGCTTACAGATGCTACAATAAGAGACTGAGGAAGATAGTTGAGAGTGGAAATGACAGCCCATTGATGAAGAGTCACATCCATTCACACATGAGCAAGAAGACTATTGTTCCAATGAAACTACTTGCACAAAAGAAGAGGAAGAAGCTAAAGAAAAGGAAGAAACACAAGAGAAGGCCACCTAGACTCCCACCAAGTATGTTCAGAAGAACCACTCAGAAGATTGGATAATTGGAGACAATAATGAAGGAATACAAACTAGAAGAATATTTGTAAGGGAAAATGAACAGGTAAACTTCTCTTTGTTTTCTAAGATAGAACCTAAAACATTTGCTAATGATAGCAAGGATGAAGGATGGATCCAGGCAATGGAAGAAGAGCTCAATCAAATAGAGCAAAATTAGACTTGGGAATTGGTGCCAAGACCTACAAACAAAAATGTGATAGGCACAAACTGGGTGTTTAGAAATAAATTGAATGAAGGTGGAGAAGTGGTTATAAATAAAGCATGGTTGCTTTATAAGGGTTATTCAAAAGTGGAATGAATTGACTTTGAGGAGACATTTGCTCCTATGGAAAGAATGGAAGCAATCAGGATGTTTCTTGCATTTGCAGTTCACAAGGACTTCAAGGTATACAAAATGGATGTCAAATCTTCTTTCTTGAATGGTGACCTAGAAGAAGTTTACATAGAGTAGCCTAAAGGATTTCAGCTATGAAAAGATCAAAACATGGTATGCAGACTTAAAAAGACTTTATATGGTCTCAAACAAGCCCCTAGGGCTTGGTATGCAAGGTTGGACAAGTATTTACTTCAGCAGGGCTTCAAGAAAGGTATGACATATATCAATCTATACATTCAAATTGAGAATGAGCAAATATTAATAGTACTAGTATATCTTGATGATATAATCTTTGGTGGAAATGATGAAATGTGTAGGAAGTTTGTAGAAGAGATGCAAAAGTAATTTGAAATTTCTATAATAGGTGAGCTATCATTCTTTCTTGGACTTCAAATCACTCAATTAGATGAAGGTATAATCATCTCACAAGAAAAGTATGTTAAGGAGATGTTGCAAAAGTTTGGTATGGAAGACTCTAAACTAGTGAGTACTCCTATCATAACAGGTTGTCATTTGAGTAAAGATGATGAGTCACCTCAAGCTGACCAAACTTTGTATAGATCTATGATTAAGGGCCTACTGTACTTAACATCATCTAGGCATGATATTATGCAATCTATCTATATGCTTGCAAGGTTTCAAGCTGATCCAAAATAAACACATGTGAAGGAAGTCAAAAGAATTTTTAGTTATTTGAAGAGCACTCTAGATTTTGGATTATGGTATCAAAAAGGTAATGATTTTTCTTTGAGTGTATACACTGATGCAGATTGGGCTCACAATGTTGATGATAGGAGAAGTACTAGTGGTGGAGCTTTCTTTTAGGGAGATAGTTTGGTCTCATGGTTTAGAAAAAAACAAGATTTAGTTTCTTTATCAATACTAGAAGTAGAGTATATAGCTGCAGCATCCTGCTGCACTCAAGTGTTGTGGATGAAGCAAATATTGAAGGATATCAAGGTAATATATGATGAGCCCATTCCTATTCTATGTGATAATACAAGTGCCATCAATATTTCAAAGAATCCAATGATGCATTCTAGAACCAAGCACATATCCACCAAGTATCTCTTTTCAAGAGAAAAGGTTATAAATCAAGAAGTAAAATTGGAATATATACCTACAAAGGATCAGGTTGCAGACATATTTACAAAAGCACTTTCTAAGGACACATTTGAATATCTTAGATAGAAGTTAGGGGTTTTTTCTCCTCCTTATTCTAACTAGATGCATAGAGGATGCATTTGTCTAGGGGGAGCAGTTCAAGATATATTTATTATCCTTAGATTGATGGTGGCTACCTCTCAGGGGGAGTAGGTAGATAAGAGACTAAGAAGGATTAAAAGGATTGAACAAACATGGTAAGATTGTATGTTTTTTATGGTACAAAGGAAGACCACTAGCCCTTTTTCCCTTGATGTCAAAGGGGGAGAAAAATTTGTATATCAGGTTAGTGTTGCCATCAATGACAAAGGGGGATATTATTGCATATGTTGTCATTGACATCAAAGGAGTGATGATCAAAAGAGTTGTGAGGTGAAAGATATGGTGATGAAAGTCATGAGCATGTTGTTGGATCAGTATCATCTATACATAGTTGTACCTTATCTTATGAAGTTCATGAATAGGTGAAAGTTGTCAAGTTGTAGGATATGCCGAAATGAAAAAGTTTTGGCTTCTTGCTTTTGATGAAAAGATCTATGATTATTTTCTATGGTACTATGAATATTACATTCATTTCTTCTTGATGAAACGATTTGTATGATATATGAAGGAAAATGCATAAGGTTTCAAATTATCAAAGGCATGAGGATTTGTACTACAAGAGCTCAGAAGATTGTACCGCATTCTACCGTAGATGAAGATATGACCTTGCAATTTGGAGGATAGCTAGAGATAGACTAGAGGTATGCATGTTTCAAGTTTCAAAGCATAAAAGCTACCGCAGAGTTTTCCAGAGCTAGTAGAGTGGAGACAAGAGTGTTACAGTGTTGTTGTGGTCTCAAAGGTACAATATAATGCATTGTATTTGTATGCACTTGAGGATATGATCTTGTGTCTGGGAGGTATGATATACTCAAGTTTCAAAGGACACAAAGCACTGTAGTGTTTTCTAGAGTCATCTGAGTAAGAACAAATCATGTTATTATTTAGGGTTATTAGAGGGACAAAGTAAAGCCATTGCATTTCATCGCAGTTTAATGTTTAGCTTTACTATTTGAAAGATAAGTTTAGATGGTCTGTATGCATGCTTGGTTTAGGTTTCATGTGTTTTAGTGTACCACAAATATGTTTCTCAATGTTCTATATCAAAACTATGTAACCAAATTGTGTAAGGGAAACCGACATTAGAGTTTGATTGCTTGCACCAACAAGTAGAAGCATAAACCAAAGAAAGGAGTGTATGAGAAAGTTTTTCAAGTCATATAATGCTCATTGTGTGAACCTCTTATTGTTATTTTGTTTCTCTAGTACTGCATTAGGTTTTAAACTAATGCATGAAAGGATAAGTATTTGTTTAGAAACAAACTGGGTGTTTAGAAATGAAAGTTCAAGATTGTTGCAAAGGATGTATGAGGGTAAGTGAGCATGTACGAGTGTGAGAGTGAGTGTATGTATGTGTGTGAAAAGTATAAATGATCTGGATTTTGAGAATGAACTATGGAGGGTGTAATGCATGATTCATAAAAGAGGTAGTGTTGTGTTGTGTTGCAGATGTATTTTGAATATAGAAAAGTTGTTTGAGCATATGTATTGAACTAATATGTTAGTGTCAAAGGAGATGATGTTGCAAAGATGATTGAACTAGAAAAATTAGTCAAGTGTTTTGGTATAGAGGTTGAGGCCTCTTCTTGTAAGTGTTGTGTGTCGTAGAACTTTAGGGAGTTGTTGCTTCCTTTGGGTTGAAGCCCATAAAACTTTGTATTAGGAAGTGAAAGCTTCCATTGGGTTGGATCTCATAAAACTTGTTGTAAATAAGTTTTATTTGTGAGGCTAGATTTGGATAGTGGACCTAAGCAACATTCTTAGCATGGTTTTTCCCATCTTGGGTTTCCATGTAAATTTGGTGTTATGTGCTTGTGTGCTCTTTTGTTTCTCATGGTTTGAATGCTTACATTTGATTGAATGCTTTTAGAATTAAAGAATTTGATTAAGTACTAATTCACCCCCTCTCAATACATCTGTGTGTTCAACACAAACAAATCACTCCACCTGTATAATGACCCAAAGAATAGCTAACCTTCAAAAATACATCCTTTCCTAGATATATAGCATTTTCATTATCACTAATTCAGCCCTAGTGGGAGGAAACTTAGTCAACACCCTATCAAATTGCCCACACTACAATAAGTCAGCCTATGGTTCCGATGTGCACCCACATGGGCTCTATCAAAAAGATCTGATCAATGGGTTATTTGCCCATGCCTTTTGGGTGCCAAACTTTAATGTCGTAGGTCTATCATCATCCAAGGTTCACTGAAAATCCACCCCATTTACTCCTAGTACTAGTGCCTACACTATTCCAACTACCTAGAATCCATTCCTTTGCTTGCAACATTAAACTCTGGGCACTATTTGACCTACCAGATCTGACTCACTCTACAATAATAGCATTTTGATGTTGAATAGGGGGTCAACATGTGAAGGAAACATGTTTTAGAGTAGAAAATGCACATCCTTAAGCTTTTATAGCACTTTAAGTGTTTAATTTTTAATTATGGTGCTTTTGGTAGGAGATGGGACTCATTCAAAATGTTTTGCACCTTCCTTAGTGCATGGTACAACTTTCATCATCTAGTGCTAGCTCCAAAGCTACATTGGCACGCTGGTGTTCTCTTTAGTGTATGACAAAACTTAGGCACCCAATGCCCTCTTCCAAAGTTGCATTGGCATGTCGAGCATGCCCCTTAGTGCATGGCACAACTTAGGCACCCAACACCCTCCTCCAAAGTCACACTAGCACATTGAGTGTGCCCTAGCACCTTAGCTCAACCTCAAACCCTAGCGCTAGCTCCCAAAGCTACACTGGCACACTAGAAGAACCTGGCACAACTTTAAAACCCTTGTGCAACTTCAAAGTTACACCGACACACTAAATACAAGTTTTTGAATTTTGCTTAAAATCATCTAAGGAAAAACCTTGAATCTTTTATTTAACTTAGGGTTTTGAGGATTTTGACAACATTTTGTAATTTTTGGGTTCTTGGGCTATTTTCACTTGGGGAAAAAAATAGGTCAACAACTACCATGAGGGATCACTAAGTCTTATATCCTCCTCTAATATCCCTAAGGGATGAGCATGCCCATGTCTAGGTGGAGCTACCATCGACACTAAGGTCTCCTCATCTACAAGAATCGATGTGTCCCCTCCCAAGTCCACCTCACAACACTCCTCTTCATCAAGATCATTGTCCTCATTAGTGGAATCATAAATCTCCTCTTCAACAACTACAAGTCTCTAAATGTGATGTACCCACACCCATATATGGCTAACCCCATGTGTTGGTATTATAATTAGAACCCCAGGAACCAGTGGAACCCAAAGAAGTTCCCTATGCTAAGCATCCGCCATCTCCTGCATAGATCTATAACAAGTGGATACCAAGGAAAAATCCTTCAAAAAGTATTCTCCTAATTGTTGAGGCACTTGAGCAATATGGCAATACTCAACCAAATTGTATCTATCAGTCAAATGGCTCACCACTTAATAGTAATCTTGCACCATCTTGTCACTTGGCCACAACCAAGGTCCATGTTGACATAAGGGTCAAAAATGAAATCTATATTTGTTAGCATAGCCATATCTCGAGTAGTAGCATCGAAGTGACCAAGTTTCCCCCACCACAAAGCTCTTGGTGATTTGGGATCTAAAAGGGGTATCAAGAATCTAAGACATGATGAGTGAAGGATGGCTAAAAGTAAGTTCTCATCATCACAAAATAAAATACAAATCTTGATACACCAAAGCAAGGATGTCGATCCCCCAAAAAAAGACCATCCCCTACTTAAGATGTTGAATAATTAATGCCTAGCACCACCTAAGTTTAGGAGCCTCTTCTTTCCTGAAAAGTGGGAGGTAATCAAACCAATTAAAACATTCCATAGGGGTAGAATGGCAGACTCGAAACTAAAGTAAGCTTGACTCCAAGACAATCCCCATGATGACTATATTCCATGATGGCAGCCCAAGATAATCTCTCTCTCACAAATTTTCTCCTAGGGAGCAAAAGTCACTCACCTCTAATAGGGACTCCCAAGATGTGATAAAGGTCATACAAGGTAATGGTCCACTCTCTAGAAACTTGAGGAAATCAGAATGTGTTTCGATCAGCATCCCAATAGGTTAATATATCACAACAAATATGAGATGAAGGGTTAACTATAGGAACTTGAACCCCTTTGTCCAACACTTTTATCTTCAAGACAACATGGTCCCCAACTAATAATGCCTTAAGATCCACGATGTACTAGAGTTTCTCATGAGTCACATTCTATTGAATGCACATATCCTGGCAAGCACAAAGAGAAATGCATGAGATTATCAAAAACTTTGAAAAACCACAAAAAAATTATAAAACATTGAAAACTCCCCACAAAAAATCTAATATTGTCTAGAAAATTACAATAAATGATGAAGTTAGTGTCAATGAATAGAGATAACTAAGTGTCAAAAGTGTAAGACCACCTAAAATTTCATCTGGAAAACTTCTAGATGGGTCGCTCCTTTTAGAAAGGCAAAACTCCCTAGGTGACCTAGAATTTTATAGTAGGACTCTAGGGATGACCCTACACCACATCCTAGCATGATCCAAAATCCTATAAAATAGGAAAAATAATTGAAATCAAATAAGTGAAAAATCACAAAATGACAAATGACTAAAACCTAGACAAATGCAACAACAAAACATGGAAATGATGAATTCATTCAAGTTAAATTGGCAAAACAAAGTCTAGGGATTCAAGAGAGATATTTCTCATTTCTTGTACTTCGTGATCTGTGGAAGGTAGATTAGTAGCCATATTATTGATCTCCTCATCGATCTCTCTATGTTGATTATACACTTGCATGATTTCATGACCATTTGATCTCTCTACCTCTAGATTTCCCTCTTCCTTCTTCTCTTAGCTTGGTTTCTATTAATGAATTTAGTATGTTTTAACCCTTGTAGTGCTTTCCATATCCTCGTTTTGTGTGTATTTCATCCTTACAAGTGCTCATAAAAAAGTGAAGTGACTTAGGTATATTTAGAACTTACACATCAATGGTACATCTTCTCATTTCTATTTCTATTATAGAACAAATCATGAAGTTAAACTAATTCTTGTAATTTTAGGTACAAATTCACAATAATGACAACATGTAACATCAAATTTGGGAATGGTACCTACCTTTCACGTAGACTACGATCCCCAAGGGGGCAAATATGTAAGTGTAAAAAAGAGTCACAGGCCTACATGGTAGTTCGAGGATGAACTATAGTCCAAATCATGTACATGTAAGCATGAAATATATACAACCTCCTACTAGCTTCTCTCTTAGTGACATTTTTTCATTGGTTTTTTAGTTTGTTTGTGCTTCTTCAATCTCCAAACTTACTTTAGTCCTGCACACTATCTTCCTAGTCACCTAACTCATGTTTGACATATCATTCTTGTCACATTCTAGACCTGAAAACATGACCAATTTACTTCACAAGAGTGTAAATTTACTTTCTCTAGGGGATTTTTCATCATTTCATCCTTCTAGAGCCTTCCAATTGACCTTCTATAGATTTGTATACCTTTAATTTGCATGTTCAAGTCTTCTTTTATGGGTTGCCCCTTTTGTCTTCACGGTCACCTTGGGTGACCCTACCACTGAAGCATGGTCTCTATAGGTGTCCTACCCTAGTAAAAGGAGTGACCCACTTTGTGGAATTCCTATGCCTCATTTCAAACTTTGGCAACCATTTTCAACCCTTCTAGACCATTCTCCAATCCTAAAACCAGTTGTGCAAACCTCCCTCTATGGGTCACCCCTTATGTTTTTAGGGTCTCCAAGGGTGACCCTACATTTTAAGTGTGGTCTCTAGGGGTGACCTTAGTAAAAGGAGTGACCCACTTCCTGAAAGGGGTGATGCTATCATCTTTTGTTATGTGTGTTTTCTTCTAGTTCTAGCCCAAATTTGTTCCAAATTGAGTCCTCATTGCGGGATTCTTCATGTTTCACTAATTGTCAACTCCCCCTAATGAATTAATTACTCTTAATCAATCCAATCTTATCTTCCAATCAATCTTTGTTATCTCCCAATCAGTCATGTGTTGTCTCCATTTTTTCTTCTATGATCTACTCTCTAACCATTGTTCACTCTCAATTAGAGTTAGACCACTCCCTAATCAAACCTGTTAACTCCCCAATCACCACCACCTTTGGTGTTTATTTTCAACCTATAAATACCCCTTGCTCTATACATTTGGGGAGAAAATTTAGTATTGCATCTTTGCTCTTGCTTTTCTTTGCATATAGTTATCTCCATAGCATTCTCATGCCCATGCAACACTTTGCATGCCTTTTGTTTATTTTCATAGCTTAATTGATCAAGCCCATTGCACTTCTTAGCATTCAAGTGTTCACATCAACCCTTTTAGAGAGAGAGGGATTTCATGAAGGACTTATAAGGACTCACCACAAATTGACATGTAATTCATACTAGGTTCCTTTCATGTTTTCAATAGTAATTAGAACAAATCTTTACTCTTGAGGAACTATATAACTTGTTATGTTTTCTCTTGATAGGAAATTTCTTTTCTTATTGCATTATAGTAGATTTTATTTTAATTTCTTAGCTTAGATTTCCTTGAATTCCTAGATTAAATTTCATTTCCACTATTCATAGATTAGTTGTAATTTCCAATTCATTAGATTAGAATAAAAAATCATTCCACCAAAAAATAAAAAATAGTCCAAATTGTATTAAAAATTTATTTAGATTGCATCCACTTTCAACTCCTAGATAATTAGATCACGTTAAAAATATAGAGAAAAAGAACTAAAAGTTGCACTCCATTCATAAAAAAAATAAAACAAAAACATTAGAAAAACATCAAGATTAAAACAAGTGAACAAGACCTCGATTTCATCATGAGTTCAATTCTTTAAACAAGTTAAAACAAAGCATTTAGGAAACCCTCAATACCATCATTAGGTCAATAGTTAATATTTTCAACATAGTGAACAGAATAAACTTTTTTCCCTCTTGCCAAGCATTCAATGTGCCCAGGTATTAGGGAAGATTGGATATGATCTATCCTTGATGAGATTGGGGAGAATTTCCCCCATCCAATTCAAAACCAATAAAACGTA
The DNA here is from genome assembly GCA_027924645.1 of Cunninghamia lanceolata. Classification (NCBI taxonomy): domain Eukaryota; kingdom Viridiplantae; phylum Streptophyta; class Pinopsida; order Cupressales; family Cupressaceae; genus Cunninghamia; species Cunninghamia lanceolata. The sequence goes on along the minus strand of BSBN01000144.1, from coordinate 606,205 downwards.
GAACAAATCATTGAAGAACAAGAACATTGTTAATGCATCATTGATCAATAAGAGCTGATACAACAGATAATCCAAAATGAGGAAAGGAGACAAGAGCATCTCTAAATCATAAATGAATAGAACAACCTTTGTGCTAGGCTCAAGAGACTCAAGACAAGTGACCCTTTGGGTCCTGCTATTATTACAACAACCACTGCAATCAAACACATCCATCGAAAGAACCATCAACACACACATCAAGGAAACAACCTAACTTCCATCCATGAAGTTTTTCTCCCTTGAGAATAGAACAACCCCTCAGTTCTACCTCCACTTGATTGGTTCTTGCCATGAGAGCAGGAGTGATGAGGAGGTCACCCTTAGCAAGGATATAGTGCATGTGTCATGTTGGAGTGTGACTCACTCACAAATTGTCTAAGTCACATTCTAAACAACACAATACCTAACCCTAAAATGGTTCTCACACCTACATTCCTAAAGGAATAAAAATGGCAATTCAAATTTAAAACAAAAAATTAAAGAAAGCTTGTATAGAGAAATTAGGACTAGAGGTATCTTCATCAAGACTATAAATATTTGACTAGTAGTGGAGTAATGCTTGACTTCAAGAACATTACAAACAAAACAAAAAAACATAATAAATGCATTCCTACTCCTACTCTTTACATTTAATTTCCAATTATAGTAGATAAATTTGTAATCAAAAGAGCACGTGGAGCTCATGCATGCATAATAGTTTTATTATTTGTACTCCTATAAACTATAAATCCTTCTAAAGAAACCTTGAAATGCATGTACCTAAAAGACAAATTTTACTCAATTTTGATTACATTGAGCTTTCTCATAACACTTTATTATGTCTCTTAATCAAGCCACTTCACAACTACACATTAAAATTCCAACTTTCTAAGGTGATACATTCTTATTTCTAGGCAATCAAGATAAACCTTTCAATTTGATCCCAAAATAGTGATAGTAATACCTAACTCAAAATTTTTGACACCTAAACTCCTAAAGGAAAAAGAAAGGGCAATGCAAATTTAAAACAAAAATTAAAGAGAGCTTTCATATAGAAACTAGGACTAGAGGTATCTCCATCAAGACTATAAACATTTGACTAGTAGTGGAGCAATTCCTAACTTCAAGAAATATATGTTTATAGGTTGACATGTCAAATGATTTGTAGAGAATAAAAAACAAAACAAAAAACATAGGAAAAGCAATTGTACTCCTACTCTTTACATTCAATTTCCAATTACAGTACAACTAAATTTGTAATCAAAGTAGCATGTGGAGCTCATGCATGCATAATAGTTTTGTTATTTGTAGTCTTATATACTACAAATCCTTGTAGAGAAACCTTCAAATGCATGTACCTAAAACACAACAACTTTTACTCAAATTTGATTACATTAAGCTCGATCATAACACTTTATTAAGTTTCTCCTAACAAAGCTACTTCACAACTATGCTTTAAAATTCTAACTTGATAAGATGATACATTTTGATTCAAGCACTCAAGATAAACCTTTCAATTTGATCCCAAAATAGTCATAGTAATACCTAACCCTAAAAAGGTTCTCACTCCTACAATCTTAAAGGAATAAAAGTGCAATGCAAATTTAAAACAAACAATTAAAGAGAGCTCGCATATAGAAACTAGGACTAGAGGTATCTCCATCAAGACTATAAACATTTGACTAGCAGTGGAGCATGTTGGATCTAGGGCATACAACTGAGAGGGGGGGGGGTGAATCAGTTGTATACAAACTTGCTTTCTATTTCAAACACTTGATTCGTCTTGTTAGTTAACAGCATATCAATTAATCATCCATGAAAGTAAAACGCACAAACACAAGAGCAGATAAACATCAACACAATGAACACCAAGATTTTGACATGGAAAACTCGGTTAAGGGAAAAACCACGGGGTGATTAACCCAAGGATTATTCTTTGTTAAAAGAATAAGAAAAAGAATGGCACTTGCCAATTAGGGCTCACTACCTGAGCACACTGCTCACAAAGAGGCCCACTGCCTACAAGGAGACACACTGTCTACAAAGTGATAAGAATCACAGTCTTGAACTGGAGAATGACATCTTTACCATGTTCGGATCAGTTCCATTTAAGCCCAAAAACCTATGCTCTGCCTTCCGCACTTCTCTTCGCTACACCACTCTCATCCACACAATGCACACTACAAAATGAACTCACAAACCTTTATTTATACAAGACATCGACTTAGGAACAATCATCTAAGTTGGCAAGCAACCATAAGAATATCCACAAGATGAATAGCACATCCGGTCGGCCACCACAAGAACATTCACAGGATGAACAACTCATCTGGTCGGCTAAATAGAGCAAGAACTTCATCCGAAAGATTATCTTCAATTTCGGGCTCTACCATCAATGCGGACCAACAACACAACCTAAACATGATCCACGGACATTTCCAAGCCTGCCTAAATGACCAGGTACATCCGCACTTCCTCTACTTACTGGAATCTCTTCTCTTCCTTATCCAGAACTTCAAGAACACAGTCTGTCGCCACTGTCACAATGCAAAAGGTGCTTCCGGACCTCCAAATCATACACAACTTGAGATGACACATCACAAGGACCTCCCAAACACTCCTTCCAATCCACAGATTAGGATTATACAATTCTGGACCTCACCGAGCCTTTCTGTGATCCTCTATCACCTTTGAACACTTGCTGGAACCGGTTCCACACCGATAGCCACAACTCCTTCAAATCTTCATGCGGACCTCTAAAATCTTAACTAAAGCATCTCAAGACTCATATATACAAACCCTTTAATCTGCATCCTCCAGTTCGCATCTTATACAATACATTTGCCTTCTTCTCATCACTGTTCTTCACTATTCCTGACTGAGGCTAATTTTCTCAATATCCTCAGCACACTGCTCATCGAATCCCTCTTGTCAATGCAATATGAGTATGTTGACATCAATGACAACACTGGTTCACCTCATACTTGCAACAATCTCCCCCTTTGTCATTGATGGCAACATATGATGTGAAAAACTATCAAGACAAGAACTTCTCCTTTCTGTCACAGCTCCCCTTATCAGCAACATGTCTTCTCCTCATTTACTGCTCCCCCTTTGATCATCAGCTACTTGTTTTTCACATGTCTTCTCTCCCCCTTTGACATCAATGGCAAAGGGCTCATACTTGCAATTTTAACACATCAGAATCATACCAGCTACTCCCCCTTAGTAGCAGCTCCCCATCATCAATCCGGATCACAAGATATGACTGTGATATCCACCGGAATGATGCACATCAGTGCATCCTAGTTCATCACCGGAGGGGCCATGACCCCTAACTTCTCCTGGAGATATTCAAAAGAGTCCTTGGGAAGAGGTTTAGTAAAGATATCTGCAATCTGATCCTTGGAGGAAACATACTCCAACCTAACTTCTTCCTTGTTCACTTGTTCTCTCAAAAAGTGAAACTTGATAGATATGTGCTTAGTCTTAGAGTGCAATACCGGATTCTTGGAAATATTAATTGCACTTGAATTATCACAGAAAATTGTGATAGGCTCCTCATATTCAACTTTAATGTCTCTTAGCATCTGCTTCATCCATAAGATTTGAGTGCAACTACCTGCTGCTGCAATGTATTCTGCTTCAGTTGTAGACAGAGATATTGCATCTTGTTTCTTGCTTAGCCAAGAAACCAATCTCTTCCCCAAAAAGAATGCTCCACCACTGGTGCTCTTCCGGTCATCCACATCTCCTGCCCAATCTGCATCTGTGTAAGCATGAAGAGAGAAATCCAGATCTCTAGGGTACCATAGACCATACTCAGCTGTTCCTTTCAAGTATTTGAAAATTCTTTTGATTGCCATAACATGAGATTCTTTAGGATCAGCCTGGAATCTTGCTACAAGACCAACAGCCTACATTATATCTAGTCTGGTCTAAGTGAGATACAACAATCCACCAATCATTGATCTATACTTTGTCTAATCTACCTTTGGGGAGTCATCATCTTTGCTCAACTTACATCCGGTTGCCATGGGAGTGTTCATTGGCTTTGAATCTTCCATGCCAAATTTCCTTAACAATTCTTTCACATATTTGGTCTGAGAAATGAAGACCCCTTTCTTTGTTTGAGTAATTTGTAGACCCAAGAAGAAATTCATTTCACCAAGCATAGACATTTCAAACTCACATTTCATCTGATTTGCAAAAGTTTTGCACATACTATCTCTTCCTCCAAAAATGATATCATCCACAAACACTTCAACAATCAAAATATTTTCATGATCAATTTTGGAATATAAGTTACTGTCAGCAGTACCTTTGCTGAATCCAATCTGCACAAGATGCTTATCCAACCTTTCATACCATGCTCTTGGGGCTTGTTTTAATCCATACAATGCTTTCTTCAACTTGCAGACCATATCATCATTGTCAGACAATTGAAATCCATCCAGTTGTTCAATGTAAACTTCTTCTTCCAGATCACCATTTAGGAAGGTAGACTTGACATCCATCTGATATACCTTGAAGTCTTTAAAGGCAGCAAATGCAAGAAATAATCTGACTGCTTCAATTGTTGCCACCGGAGCAAAGGTCTCTTCAAAATCAATTCCTTCTATTTGAGAGTAGCCTTTGCAGACCAATCTAGCTTTGTTTCTGATTACTTCACCAGCTTCATTTAATTTGTTCTGAAAGACCCATTTGGTTCCAATCACATTCCTGTCTCTAGGTCTGGGAACAAGATCCCAAGTATGATTTTTTTCAATTTGCATTAATTCATTTTTCATTGCTTTGGTCCAGTTTTCATCATTGCAGGCTTCATTTACTATTTTAGGTTCAATCTTTGAAATCAAACAACATTCATCCTGATTTTGAGCAACATTCCTTCTAGTTTGCACACCTTTGCTTCTGTCACCTATGATCTGATCTTCAGAGTGGTTCAGTGTTACATACCTTGGAATTTTGGGAGTATCCTGCACTGCTGCTTCTTGATCAGGCTCATTCAAACCTATCTCTTCTTCCTAATTTACCGGATCAGGCTGACTCTGACTTACCGGAGAGGATTGAGTTCCTTGAACCTGAACACCGTCTTGGTCATCTTCATCAAACTCATAAAATCTTGAGGGCTTCTCAATTCCTTCATCAACTTTCACATTAGTGCTTTCTATCATCTTCCTCAGTCTCTTATTGTAACACCGGTATGCTTTGCTTTGAGTGGAGTAACCCAAGAAAATTCCTTCATCACTTCTAGCATCAAACTTTCCTAGATCTTCATCTCTTTTAATATAACACTTGCTACCAAATACTCTAAAATATTTCACAGTAGGAGTGATGCCAAACTAGAGTTCATAGGGAGTCTTACCAGTATTGTTTCTGATTTGAACTCGATTTAGAGTGTAGACTGCAGTGCTGATAGCTTCTTTCTAGAACATCTGAGGAACATTTGCTTCCAACATCATTGTCTTGGTAGCTTCCTGGATGGTCCGGTTCTTTCTTTCAACTATTTAATTCTGCTGTGGAGTCCTAGGAGCAGACAATTGTCTCCTTATACCCTGCTTCTCACAAAAGTCAATGAACTCACCAAATGTAAATTCACCACCTCTATCAGACCTTAGACACTTCAGTTTCAATCCAGTTTGATTCTCTACCATATCTTTGAAGATTTTGAACTTCTCAAATGCTTCTAATTTTTCTTTTAGGAAGGTAACCCACATCATCCGGGAATGGTCATCAATTAACAACATGAAATATCTATCACCTTGCAGACTCTTGATTCTTGTCGGACCACAGAGATCAGTATGTACTAATTCCAACAATCCAGTAGAGGACTGATCTTTGCTTTTGAAAGAGACTCTGCTCTGTTTACCTAGCTGACATTCTTTGCACAAACTATTTGTAGGTTTCATCAATTTTGGAAGATCTCTTACAGCCTGAGTATTGCTTATCTTGATGATGTTATCAAAATTTACATGACACATTCTTCTATGCCATAACCAACTCTGATCAACTTGAACAAATAGACAACTTTTATTTGAACCAACTAGATGAAAGATATTACCTTTTGTCTGAGTACCGAATGCAATTTCAGTTCTGGAGCTTGTAAATATTCTGCATTTTCCATTCTTAAACTGGAGATCATAGCCTTTGTCTACTAACTAACCAACACTGAGAAGATTGTGCTTCAATCCTTCAACATATAGTACATTACCTATTTTGCTCTTTCCATCAAAGGAAATAGTTTCCCTACCTTTGATTCTGCCAGTAGAATTGTCACCAAACTTTACCATTCCTCCTTCATACCTTTCCAAATTCAAGAACTTATCCTTGTCACCAGTCATATGGTGAGAACATCCATTGTCAATAACCCAATCATCCTTTTCTTCCACTTGAGCAGCCAAAGCTTTTTCCACAACCTTGTGATTGACAGATTCAGAGAGTATTGAATCTTCTTCCTTGATGGCAATAAACACCCATTCATTTCTGGATTTGCTTCCTAGTTCTGATTCATCATCTGTTACTCCTTCATTGTCATCTTCTTCATGAACATAATAGCAGTTCTTTTGAAACCTTTGTCTGTTAGTATTAGACCTTGCAGATCTTTCCAGACATCTTGAAGCAAAATGACCAATCTTATTGCAGTTGAAGCACTTAAAGGGTAGTTTTCCTTCATACTTACCGGATCCTCTTGGTAGTCTTTTTGCAATGAGGGCTTCAAGTTGAGCTATTTCTGCTTCTTCTTCTTCCATGTCTCTTCTTGCTTGATCATACCATGACATCTTCCTTGAAGAGTTTTCTCCCAGATCAAATCTCTATTTGCCTTTCGCATAGGCACTGGCTTTGAAAGCAGATTCAGTCTTGGGAGGATCATCTCCAAACTTGATCATTTCAAATGCAGCTAGCTTGCCAGCCAATTGTTCTCTTGTGACAGTTGTGTGGGCTCTGAATTCATCAATTGCAGCAACCTTGATTTTGTAGGCAACAGGAAGGGATCTGAGGATTTTGCAAACAATCTCATTTTCATCCAGAGTTCCACCAGCATTTCTAATTCCACACACTAGTTCATTCACTTTTGGCATAAAAGTAGTGATGTTTTCATCATCTCTCATCTTTAATCTTTCAAATTTCCCTTTCATACTTTGCAACCTTGCACTCTTGACAAACTCATCTCCTTCATACAGAAGTTCCAGTTTAGTCAGGATCTCATATGCAGTTGGTAGGTCAATAACATTTGAGAGATCTGAGTCATTCAATGAGCTTAGAAGAGCTTCCTTGGTCTATAGATTGTTTTCAGCATCTGTGATTTCATTCAGAGTTGTCGGACCACCTTGTGGAGGTACATATGGTTTTGAAACCATGGCCAAGTATGCTTTTCCCATACATTCCAAGTGACATTTCATGCGACCCTTCCAGAGAGTGAAATTGGTTCCATCGAACTTCGGACTATCCTTTTTGTATGACGACATCCTAGATCTCCTCAAGCGATTAAGCTCCTTTCAGAGGAACTTGGCTCTGATACCAATTGTTGGATCTAGGGCATACAACTGAGAGGGGGGGTGAATCAGTTGTATACAAACTTGCTTTCTATTTCAAACACTTGATTCGTCTTGTTAGTTAACAGCATATCAATTAATCATCCATGAAAGTAAAACGCACAAACACAAGAGTAGATAAACATCAACACAATGAACACCAAGATTTTGACGTGGAAAACTTAGTTAAGGGAAAAACCACGGGGTGATTAACCCAAGGATTATTCTCTGTTAAAAGAATAAGAAAAAGAATGGCACTTACCAATTAGGGCTCACTGCTCGAGCACACTGCTCACAAAGAGGCCCACTGCCTACAAGGAGACACACTGTCTACAAAGTGATAAGAATCACAGTCTTGAACTGGAGAATGACATCTTTACCATGTCTAGATCAGTTCCATTTAAGCCCAAAAACCTCTGCTCTGCCTTCCGCACTTCTCTTCACTACACCACTCTCATCCACACAATGCACACTACAAAATGAACTCACAAACCTTTATTTATACAAGACATCGACTTAGGAACAATCATCTAAGTCAGCAATCAACCATAAGAATATCCGCAAGATGAATAACACATCCGGTCGGCCACCACAAGAACATTCGCAGGATGAACAACTCATCCGGTCGGCTAAACAGAGCAAGAACTTCATCCGGAAGATTATCTTCAATTCCGGGCTCTACCATCAATGCGGACCAACAACACAACCTAAACATGATCCACAGACATTTCCAAGCCTGCCTAAATGACCAGGTACATCCGCACTTCCTCTACTTACTGGAATCTCTTCTCTTCCTTATTTAGAACTTCAAGAACACAATCTGTCGCCACTGTCACAATGCAAAAGGTACTTCCGGACCTCCAAATCATACACAACTTGAGATGACACATCACAAGGACATCCCAAACACTCCTTCCAATCTGCAGATTAGGATTATACAATTCTGGACCTCACCGAACCTTTCTGTGATCCTATGTCACCTCTGAACACTTGCTGGAACCGGTTCCACACCGACAGCCACAACTCCTTCAGATCTTCATGCGGACCTCTGAAATCTTAACTGAAGCATCTCAAGACTCATATATACAAACCCTTTAATCTGCATCCTCTGGTTCGCATCCTATACAATACATTTGCCTTCTTCTCATCACTGTTCTTCACTATTCCTGACTGAGGCTAATTTTCTCAATATCCTCAGCACACTGCTCATCGAATCCCTCTTGTCAATGCAATATGAGTATGTTGACATCAATGACAACACTGGTTCACCTCATACTTGCAACAAAGCAATTCCTAACTTCAAGCAATATATGTTTATAGGTTGACATATCAAATGATTTGTAGACCAATTTTTGTTTCAACTATCAAATCATCATAATCATGATACCTCTATCACTTTATTGATACTAAGGAAAATGGGAAAGATAAATCAACACACATGCACACATAGCTTAGTTATTGTATTAAAAAATTAAATGCAAAGCTTGATTATATCAAGTTGATGTAAGATTTGTCTTGTGATTGAACTCATGTACTTACATCTGGTTCTAAATAGCTATTGTAATCCTCAAACATTATGATCAAAACAATGCCCTATTGTATTTTTAACATCTATGCTACATAACTACAATAGTATAATGCATGCATATCAGCTCCATGTATAATTACTTTGTAATAAAAAGTGCAGGTATAGCATGATAAAAAATAATAGACCACCAACATTCCAATCTTGTGTAAATTAGATACAATTGGACCAGTCTAACATCTAGTAGACAATTTATAATTTCTTATCTTCAAACATTAAGATAATTCAAAAGTAAAGATGCCAACTTTTCTATAAATACTTATCAGTTTGTTGATGTATATACTAAAACTCCTACAATCAAATGAAAAAAATATACAAAATAAAGCACCTTCCACAGTTCAACATTATAAGCAAAAGGAAAGTTGTGGGAATGTTGTAATGGTAGGCACATGCTCCATTTTTATTAGGCTTAGATTGTTCTTAATTCATGGTAATGATATTAGGTTTTTTCAATGAATTTTGAATGATGGGTATTTACTATAATTGTCAAATTTGTGTCTTACATCCTACCCTAAATTGAATAAATGATCGATAATATTGTGTGTCTAATTGTTTGTAATTGAATTCCAACATATGGGCATTTGGTCTTAATTCATGGTAATGATATTAGGTTTTTTCAATGAATTTTGAATGATGGGTATTTACTATAATTGTCAAATTTGTGTCTTACATTCTACCCTAAATTGAATAGATGATCAATAATATTGTGTGTCTAATTGTTTTTAATTGAATTCCAACATATGGGCATTTGGTGTCTTATTAAAAAAAACTATTTTCAAGTAGCCCCCCTTATAAACTGCAGTACGCCTAGTAAACTTTTTTCACGTGACCGGTGACGCTAGCACGACACGCCCTCCGGTACCACAGGGACGAGGGGAGACTAGACCTCATGACCTTTATCACAATGGAATTTTTTAGCCAATCGAGCCAAGGACCCCGCCACATTATTTCATGGATTATTAATAAAAGTATAATTTACTATTTTCTATATTTTAAAATTTGGATCTTAAATCTACTTCAATTACATATGTGGCTAACAATATTGCTTATATGATCTTTTATTAGAAATTTAATTGATTATGTGAATACACTTTTGTTTATACTTAATGTGCATGACCATTTTGTCTTAGAATTTTTCTATTGACATAACCATTTTACCGTACATGGTGCAAGTGCTAGTGTAAGTCCCACGAAGAAAACAATATAGTGGACTCCAATTAAAATGTTGAATATGATATATGAAGTTTTTTTGTCATACAAGTAATTTTCAAGACATTTTTAAAAGTGTATTTGATTTGATGATTATAGAATAAGAACAAATCATTCTTAGTTATTTCATAACCTATAGTTGGTGAAATTATCGTCTATTTTATTTATTCTTTAATCTAACATTTTTATCATATGAGGTATAATTACTTATTTTACATCTTATAATATCATGTCACTATTATTATCTTTTATTCTTGTCTAGAAATATCTTAACACAAATTTTATCCTTACATTTTTATATAAAAATAAACTATAAAATATGTCTTTTGAAGAGGATGTCTTTATACTAATAGAAGTTACTTTATTTGAAAACAATACCATAAATTTATTTTACATCTTATAATTTCATGTCACTATTAATATATTTTATTCTTGTCTAGAAATCTTACCAAGAATTTTGTCCTTACATTTTTATATAATAAATAAACTATAAATTACATCTTATAATATTATGCCATTATTAAGAATATGATGATGATTAAACAAGCACACATGGAAGACACATCAACAAGCCCTAGAATTAGTCAAGTGGGGTATGGCCAATTAGGTCTTGAACTAGGTTGCACAAGGTTGACTAGGGAAATGAATTGAAAGCAAAATCCTACCACACAGCCGGGAGAAAGGGGTAACCCACCCTTCACCTTCACTTCCCAAAGGTATAAAGTTTTTTGGGGCTTAGCCAAGAGTGACAAGATTTCAACTCACAATGAAGGTTTCTTTCAATTCACAACTCAGTTGAGGTCGTCCCTTGGAGTGGTGTGTCTCCAAGTAGGCCCCCTAAGAAGGGTATGACAAAATCAAATCAATTGAGGTGTTTTTGATCTCCAAGATCACCTTGCGGTGCAAGGAGAGAGCATATACATGCACACTTGATTGACACTCACACTTATTAATTTCACTTAAGAAATTGAAATATCAGGTGTGAAAATGAATGGATGAGAGGTGTTTTTGATTCTCAAGATCACACGAAGTGCATGAGAAGAGCATGTACACACCTCTACTCATAATCAAATTCACTAAACAGTTCAAGCATTGGTTCTTTTTATCCCCAAGTCAAAATGTGAAGGAAGACACTTGTTCGTTTTAATGCCTAATTTTGATATGTGATTGAAGACAAGATGTTCATTTTAGGAGCCCAAATCGAAGTCTGAGGCAAGCAATGATTATGAGAAATGAAATATTAGAAGGAATACACTTGAAATTTTCACTTCCAATCTGCTATGTGTGCTGATGCTGATGTTGCTCCAACCCCTTATGATCACCTACAAGCCACAAAATTGAAAAAGAAACAAGTAAACTTGCACATGGAAGCATTATGCAAAAAATCAAGAATCTGATGAAATTTGATGCAAATGAATAGATACAGCTAAATGGATTGCATAAACAGAAAATTCAAGAAATTCTAAGCTATTTTTAAAAAAAATCATGAAAATCAGATCAATTTTGCAAGAGATATGAGCATTTGAAGTTTAAAATGAAGTTTGACTTTGAATTCAAAAAAAACTTATAAAATGACACATTCACTTGATAATTTCTTCTCCACTGCAAATTTCATCCTGTCATCTTTTTGATGAGTCCTCGTTTGCACGATTTGGAGCCTGTATGACGAAGTTATGACAAAAAGGAAAAAATGCCCCTTCTAGGGCATATAGGAAACAAGAGGTTAGGCTGACTGTTAGTACCAACCACTGGCGGTTAGTAGTTATGCATTCACATGCAATTGTTAGCTAACTGTGGTTTAGATTGGCAATTAGAGTTTTCAGTTGGGCTCCTGGTCACCCATGTGACCAAGACCCAAACAAGATCAAAAAAGAGAAAGTGATTCCAAAAGCCCTGTGGGCCTAGTCACTTATGTGACCGCAGGCTAGCGACGAGGGCTAAAGGGAGTGGCAAATATAATGTTGACCATGTACGTTGTTAATGTTGTGGATTGTTCAATGTGACCGAGGCTTAAAGCCCACCGGTAAGATTAATGCCGGAACCTACGGCTATGAGAGAATGGTGGTCACGATCAAGGTGTAGGTTAGGGCTTAAGGTGACGAGGTTGCAGGTGGTGACCAAGGCTACAAATGGTTAGGCGTTTGAACAAAGGTGTTAGGATATGGGAAGTGATCGGGATTCGTGAGTAGCGACAGGTTTTAGTCACCACCAACGGTGGCGCGAGTGGTGGCAATCGGGAGACTGAAAAGGTGCTAAGCGAGCGGTGGGGTATATAGATAGGGTGGCCAAGGAGACTTGACAGTGGTGACTGAGCCGCGTCTTGATGGTGACTAAGGCATGAAAGGGAGGTTGGATTTTTTAAGACAACGACGGAGAAACAGTCTAGGGTTTTAATGGGCGGCAGGAGGCTTTGAATGGAGTGGCTGTGGAGGACTAGAAGTGACCGACCTTGAGAGGTGGTGATAGGGACAATGCTAGTGGCAGTGACGGCCTATGGAGGTGGAGCTTGAAGTTTAATGGCAATCGATGGTGAATGTAGCAGTTGACAAGGTCGAAGTGGAGATTGGCAGAAGTGGCTAGGCCTTTAGAATGGCGACAAGAAGCTTAGATGATGGTCAAGGTTAAACCAGGTGGAGGGATGAACATACGTGGTGGTGGTTAGGGTTTGTTATAGTCAGCAGAAAAAAGAGACAAATAACAGTCGACAGCTATATAAAAACCATGAATTTGAAAACAAAACCAAGCCTTTGAAACAAAAAACATGAACTAGGACTAGCATCCATAGGGGGTCTGTGGGTCTGTATGGTATAGATCCATACTGATCTGTACTGTACGGATTCACAAGCCCTAAAAATATTTCAAAAATTTTCTGAGAGCAAAAATGACAAATATTATATGCTTCCTAGGGTTTTCGCATCTTCCGGACTAAATGGCAGGGTCAGATTCAAGCTAGAGGCTTCCTGCAAAAGTCAAGTCACCAAAACTCAACCAAAAATGTTAGATTTTTGCATATTCATGTCAGGTTCACCATTTGTCGTTAGGATTTAAATCTAGGGTAGAAATCAAAATAGCAAATATTCAAACCCTAACTAGCACCATGAAGTACAAACTAGTATGAAAATGAAATCAATGTTCTCAAATGCAAATCGAATCCACACTAGACTTGACTTATCTCCATGGCTCCTCTCAATCTTGCATGAGAATGCATGATGTTGAAGGGTTGTTTGTTGGTTGCTCACTGTTCCAGCAGCATAACAATGGCATAGGATGATTCTAGACTAATTTTGGCAGCATGAGGCTACTTGAAAACTTGATCATGCAAATGGCTTGTGAGGGGTTTGATTTATAGAAAAGGCTAATTTGAATGAACGGTTGTGATCAAAAGTTATTTTGAATGATATGAATGGTTGAGATCGATTAGGGTTGATTAGGTTTTCCCACTCCAAGAGGGATTGTAGTCATGTGATAAGTGTGCGATGGAGGATAAATGACACCTAATTTAAATAAAAGATTATTTAAATTAGTTTGACATGTGAAGGGATTAAGTGGAAGATGTAGCATGTGACACTTGTTTGAATGAGACAAAAGGTGAGGGATTTAATTCAAATATTTAATTTGAATTATGTGAGACATGTGACAAGGGGGAATTAATTAAATAAATGGATTTATTTAATTAATTGGATTAGGTGATTAAGTTGGATAAGACTAGGACCTAGGGCAAAACATTACAAGGTGTCTCACTAGGTGACGGACAATTTTAAGTGTCTATAGTTATTAAAGTGTCTATGGTAGAGGAGAAGTGTAAAGAAGTAAAAGTTTCTAAGGCAAAAGGGAAGAAATAGACACTAAGGCTTTAGTCGGCAAAAAGTTTGGTTCGAGAACTAGCAAATTCACCGGTTTTGTTTTTTGTCGAATCACCGACAGAAGAGAGAGGAAGTGTTTTTTTAATGAAGACTTGGAAGATAGAAAATATTTTTAAATTCTTGACCAAAGTTTAGTTTGTAAGTTTCAAAATTTGTCGATTCACTGGTTTCGAAATTTGTCGATTCGTTGACAACAAAGGAGGCATTGAAAAAGAAAGCTTGAAGAGAAAGGGCTTAGTTATCGGCAAAACTTTTGTTTTACAAACTAAGTTTGTAATTTTTTCATTTCCCCATTTCACCGACTGGGCAACAAAGGGCTTAAAAGTCAAAGTTTGTGATTTGACATTTTTGCCGATAAAGAAGAGCTTGAAGGGTAAGTTCATAAAATGCTTGTTTCACCGATAGAGGAAATAAAGGCCAAGGTTAGAAAAAGATAGATTTTGCTGATAAAGAAGGGGATGTTGTAAAGTTCGCTAGAATGAGATTTCGTCGATAAAGAGTTAAAGTCTGAAGTTCAAAAAATGATAATTTCACCGATAAAGGAGTTGAAGGCCAAGGTTAGTGAAATGATTAATTCACCAATGGAAAAGGAAGATCAAAAAAGAAAATGTATTAACAGCTATTTTTGGCTTGTAAACTGGATGTTTAATTAATTGTTAAATATTGATAGTGGATGCATGGCGATGACAATGAAAACAATGCATAAAAGCAGATTTATTGCATACACAAAGATATATATAGAACTATGACTATGGTTGTTTTTTTAATGATGGATAAATAGCATAAAATCCTATTTGTTGCATGTGCAAAGCCACATGCAAAGTGGATTTTTTGTACGTGTAAATGATCGGGAGTATAGACATGCAAATAAACTGGAGTGTGGACATGCTAATGAGTGAATATATATAAAAGAAATTGTAATAGAATGTGGAAGTGTTATGTGTAAGAAGAATTCAATGCGGAGTGTAAAATGGTGTAATGTGAATCAAAGTTATGAGCTGAGTTGATCAGAATGTCAATGCAGAATCAGAATTGATTACTCAGAACGGGAGTAGAGCGAGGTGCAGTCAATACTATAACATTTGATGTATTTCATTTCTATGTTTGTGTGAAGTTGGTGCTTCATAACAGTGAGGTTGGTGCCTCATGTGGACTAAGTTGGTGCTCAGATTAGGGTATTGGAGTCTCCTTAGAGTTGGTGCTCTTAAATTAGGGGTTTGGTGACTCCTTAGAGTTGGTTCTCTTAAACATTGTAATCAATGATTTCATTTGTGAGGCTGGATTAGGACGGTAGATCCTAACAGCATTTTCTTGCCATGGTTTTTCCCATATTAGGTTTTCCATGTATATCTTGTGTTCATGTGTGCATGCTTTCTTGTTGTTGATGTTAATGCACTGAAATTTAATTTGATCTGCATTCTAGAGGATTGAAGTTTTAATATTTATTGATCTACTGATTCACCTCTCCCCCCACCTCAGTAGATTGCATGTGCTCTAACAAGTGTCAACTACAATATTTAGGTATGCCAAGAACCAGTAGAAAATAGTTGACATTATAGCATTAAACTATATGTGTGAAGTCATTGTTATTACTGGCAGGCCTCAAGAGGCGGCAGGCTTAAATGTTTTAAATGTTTACTGTAGAAAATAAATCTTCCATGTATATAAATGTATGCTTTGACAAAGGTTTATATACGTGGCTACTCATAAGAATGACATTCTATATCAATGTAGTATTGAGTTATATGCCTTTAGAAAACTGTGGTTACTGTTCTAGGCAGATTACAGTGATAATAGATGTCACTCATATCAAATAGAACTCAGTCTATAATATGATCGAGATGACAGTGCTATGAAGATGATAGGCTGTCATATTAACATATATTCTTTTTTAAAAGAAGCTTTAAATCAAATCTAGACCTATTTAAAGGCCAAATGTTATATATTGGTTGGTCTATAAACCTATGATAAGATTGTATTCTTATAGGAACGTACCATGTATGAGGATTGAATATCTGTAGAGAATACCTTGAATAGAAAGCTAGTAAAGGCTAAATGTTCGGTGGTCGTCAACTGTGAGGTCTATTTTATAATGTTACCATATATCTAGTTGTCTATGATATAAACTTACCAGTTAAGTTGATAGCAGACCGAGAATACACTCATTTCTTTGTGTCTAGTAAAGACCAAACTATAATAGAGTTATATTATCATAGCATTATCCTAAATGAGCTATAACAGATAGAAGTAGAGAGGAATCATCACTCTTATCAATTATAAAATCTCATAGCTTATGAAAGATCAATTATTCAAGAATAAAAGACTATAGATGAATAGACTTCTTGTTCAGATAATCATGTAAAATAATCAATTTAACTTACGTCATAGAGGTAGATAATATTAGCATTATTATTTTGGTTATTTTGAGCAACTGAGAGCTCTCATATACCTCCTATATTTTGGTTAAAGAGGAAACCAAACTTTTATTTTGGCCAAGATGGGTCAATACTTATCATAAATTGTTTTTACCTCACAATGGCAATATTATAGTCATTTTTATATAGAAAATTGTTATATCAACAGGAAGCTAGTCGAATATATATTCATAGACTAAGGTAGACATATCTTAGTGGAAAGAGTCTTAGACGTCTATAGACGTCAAAAGTAATGACTTTATGACAGAATCAAGTATATCTTGAGAATGTATACCATATTAATTATGAGCACAAAATTAGGTTGACAAGCCTTTAAGTAGATTGACAGGTTGTCATAGACCTAAGATTGCAAGGATGCAAAGAGGGGCTCATTGTATGCTTATAAGTCACCTATGCTCTCACCTTATACTTGTCTCATAGTAAAGGGTATATTTTAAGCCTTATAGACTAATATAGAATAAGCAAATCAAAGTGTGTTGATTTATTAATTAAAAGAATGTTGTCTCCAAGTTAAGAAAAGAGTGTGTGAACATACGACTTATTATTGTTTACGGTAAAATTGGATTTTGTTAATCTTTTGTTGTTTAGATGTTTGAATCCTTCTTTCACCCTAACATTGAAGGATCTAGGGTCGAGTGGCGAGCACTATCATACCCTAGATCTCTTGTAAATGAAGGGAAGCTTGGATTAGGGAATTAATTAATTTTTCCTTCTCTTATGTCCAATTAGCCATTAAAACCTTAATTATGCAAATACGTCAACAAATTGATGAAAGACAAAAAAAGCTCTTGCAGACAGGAGTAAAATAACAAATCACAGAATACCTATTTTCGGGGTTCCAAGGCGGAACAATCGAGGACACTGGTGCAGGCGCCCAAGTCCAAGGTACCTACTTTTTTGGGGAATCTGGACCTCCTTCCGACACTAATCAGCCCTGTAACTTCTATTTTCTAAAATCAGTTTGTGAAGGACACTTTTGCGGGTGCCCTAGTCCTGGAAGTGCTCCTTTGTCTGACTTTTCTTCAGATCCCGAATCCTTAATGCTTGCCACTCCTCCTTGCAACTCCACTTTTCCCAAATGTGACACCTATAACCTACAATCACAAGACTTGGTTTGGGGGTTGTGGTGTTTAGAGGCTTACCTTAGTTAAGCCCTGGAGGACACTTAAGTCTCTGAACACTGTTGTCAGACAAAGAGTGCGTGCCCTTGTGAGGCAGAGGAAAAAACTAAAGGAATCAATGATAAAAACATAATGATATGTCACCTTGTAGTGAAGCTCTCATGGAGGAAGATGCTCTTCATGTCATGAGAAGATTGATGCTCAAATCTACAAATGTCAACACATAAAACATACAAGTCTGCTCTTGCAACACAATAGAAATCCTTGAATCACCTTGAGAATGCCTAGAGTTCACAATGATCACCTACTTTACAAATGAATGCCTACACATGCTTATATATGCACCTACAAGCATTCCCGCTAAGATTTTAAAAATCAAACTTTACCGTCTCAGAAAAATAACCACCTAACAGTCATAAACTGACATCCAGAAATTAGGGCTGCCCTAAAATAGGGCAGGACTAGGGTGCAGGCGCCTAAGTTCTCCCCCCTATTTTAGGTAGGGTATAGCTCAAGGGGTCCTCCTAGGTCCCATTTGCCATGAAACCCAGGTCTCATTCCATCGAGATGCTAAAATATGAACTAAAATGTCCTAAATGCATGCTAAAGACCCGGGAGCTAAACCTTATGAGGGAAAAGCCCCCAAGGGGACATTTTTTGACGTTACAATTATAAGACACTTTGGCCAAATTAATGTAAAAATCATTGCTTGCATTGTCGGTTCACTGTGTACTAGATAGATGAACAATCAGAGTGGGTAATACATAGCTAGATCTAGACTAGAGTTGTAAACCCAATTGTTATTAGCTAAGGCACTTCACTAGTTCTCAGATGGCATAAAGAATTAGTTGATTCTCATTATCTACACCCTTGCGAAGGGAAGGGCCACTTCCAGAAGGAAGGTGTGTAGGGGACCGCCGGTCTGTGGTTGGAGGAAAAGCACCAGGGTGATCCTCTCTCTCTCTCCTGCAGTTGACTAGCAAAGACTTGTGAATAGGAAACATTACTTATTATGTAAATGAAATTGATAAATATTGTAAGTCACAAGGAATGTGACCATCTGTTATATGTTCATGATAAAAATGTGAAATTTACTAGTCACATGTGAAGCAACCATCTTTTTGAAATTATGTATTGTACTTAGAAATTACAAATGTAATATTATTGGATTTTGTTATATTAAAAAAAAGAGAAATGAGATTTTTTTGCTTTATTTGTGTTTAATGTTATTTAATATTCCAGTTGGGATGTGTTGGGTGAATATTTTGTCTTCAACTAACTAAAGGCAAAATGGTTATATCGACCACAGTGTAATGAGATAAATCTCTCCTCTCAGCAAGGGGAGGTTCCCTATAAACTATCACAAACTAATTTAAACTAAATACTAATTCAGGGGTGAGACCATATCATCCATTTCTCTTTTTTCAGAAATGATGTTTAGAAAATAAAAGAACACTTTCTTGATACTAACTGAAAAACCAAGAAACCCACGAGAGCACAAAGTCTATCATTGCTTCTTTTGCTGATTTATAACTTAGATCCCAATAGAATGAGGTGCAACCCAAAGTCTTCACCGAAAACTACAACAAAATATATGATCACAAAAGATAATAGTAGTTCAAATCCTTTCCAATATCTTTCACTTTAAAACACTAAATCACAAACTAAAGATAATTGATGTAGCATAAAGTCTCCATAATCAACTTTAGAACATCTCCCAGATTATTCTCACTCACACTACTATTTAATCAAACAGATAAGATCGTATTAGGAAAAGGACATAAGAACAATTTCCAATACAACACAAGTTATTTCAACACAAAATTTGAACAATCACTTGCTTTCTTATTCACTTGATAAAATTTGATTTACAATTTGAACACAAAGTCTCAAAATGCTCTTCAATTTGGCAGAGTTTCGCTTCAATAACTAAAAGATAGATATTTACAATAGGGGCCCTCTTTATTTATAGGGAGAGGCCTTGAGAAAATTTAGGAAAAACCTAACTACTTTGACTTATTCAAAAATAGGAGTCCTTATTGACTTGGGACTTCCTATGTTTTTACATGTAATTACATATGAAAAAAGTACATGTAAATATGTCCAAAATTGTTTCAAAAGTACATCTAAAAAATGAAAAATTAACTAAGGGAAAAACTGCTTCAACTTGTATTGTCATCTTTCTTCATGTGAGCATCATACATAGTAAAAGTTGCTTACATCCCGATACTGTCTGGACTAACCGTGTTCCTAAAAATCATCTTGGCTCTCACTATGGCATCTCTTACTGTGGTGACTGATTTTGCATGACTAGTTAACTTGGTTTTCAGATTATCCAAAGTTAACTGATTGTCCAGAATATTGTCCACAGAGGCCATTGAAAATATTTTATCCTCAAACTCTTTCTAGAACATATCTTCAAATTCTTGAACCATTTCTTCTGCAGAGAGAAATTGGTTATCCTGTGATACAATCTTGCACGGCAGCTCCTCCAATTTATGCAAAAGACCTACATCACTCTGTTCACTGAGTTTCCTTGCAGTTTCAAGGTCATTGATCAAATCTTTAAGCACACAGCTCCTGTATGTCAATGCCTCTTTGGTTTATGTATAAGAATCCCTATTAAGAATGGCACCAATTGATATTAGAGTGCTTATTTTCAGTTTTCTCATCTCCACCCATTTATCATGATTCTTTTCTATGCGCTCAATATCTTGAGAAACAACATCAATGAGATCATCAAGTTCTGCTCTTATTTTCCCCATTTTATTTGTCTTCTCAGATAGCTCTGTAAGCAGGGAAATTCCTTGTGTGCGCATCCTGTATAAGTATTCTTCAAGTACTCTTCCTTTGAGATGAGTACTTTATGCTTTCTGGATAACAGGGTCTTCTACAGAAACGGCCTCGGGAGTTACTACTTCTAAATTCAAAGTGATTTTCCTCACCACTGCAGTCAACTGTTCCACCATTGCTTTGTAGTGATCTTTCATTTCTTTCTCCCTGTCAAATTTCAGCATAGTTTGAGATGAAAAATTTTGGGGCAGCCAAGTACATTCTGGAGATGGAAATCAGAAGAGACAGAGCTAACAGAAAACTTTGGTTAAGCCAGAGTAAGTATGTGAAGACCGTGTTGGTTAGGTTCAACATGGCAGATTGTAGACCATTGTTGTACGAATCAAGGGCAACACTGAGAGGGGGGGTGAATCAGTGTTGTGTGTATTTTCAAAACCTTTGTTTAAACTTCAACTTTCAGAGCTCAAAAGAAAGATACCATTGATTTGAATAATTCACATGACTGTGAATACAGAAAAAGAACAAAACTTCATAAGTAAATCAAACACACACAAAGATGATCAATATGAATCATGACACAAGATATGCACAAGTGGAAAACCCTCCAGGGGTAGAAAAACCACCCCAGAACTGCCTCACTGGCTTAAATGAAAAATCTTCTTACAAATGTCTCACTGACATATACAGAGGTCTCACTGACCATCATAGGCATACTGTGCCTCACTGGCAAACATAATCACTATAAACAAAACATCAAACTTTGTGTGCAAGACATGATTGCTGTTCAATCAGATTTGCACCATTGTATACAACCTTATACCTCCTGTTTGATTTTCAAATCAAGACCATTTTCTTTTACATACTTCTGTAAACAAGCTCCATATACAAATCTCTATAAACAATTTCCTATGCAAATTAATAATGTATTATGATCCATTCAAAAACACTGCATATCAATCCTGTATTCTAATCCATTCAACAACACTGCATATCAATCCTGTATTCTGATATGCTCAACAACACTACTTTACTCTATATTTTTCATCTCTATCTCGCAAGTCCCTTATTTCAATGTACCTAAAAAACAATTTTATACACTTTCATATTCCTCTGTGCCTAATCAATTCTTCAATAATCTCTTCAAATTCTTCTTCAAACTTTGCATGATCCTTCATATTCCTGTAAAAGAAACTTATTCAAAAATACCATTTAATCTTCAAAAAATTTGAAAACAAATTGCCCTTCCATATTTGAGACCTTTCAATTTCTTTTTCATGAAGAACCTGTCATGTATTTTCTTCTTCTCCCTGATTCATATTTTCTTTTTCATAAAAATCCTTTATTTTTTTTTCACAAGAAAATCTTCTCCATTCAGTTTCTTCCCACAAAACAAATCTGCATTTCTGCAACAATCATTTTGCATTTTTATATTCTACCTACAAAATAATATTTGACTTTACAATTTCAAAAATCTCTCCTGTGAATTCCATGTAGATAACAATATATCTTGAATCTGTCCTGAATATTCAATCTTCACATTTTCATCTTCCATTCTCAAAAAATCTTCAAACTAATTTAATCAATCTGCCTTGAAAAATCTTTCATTGGGATCCTGAGAAAAACTCTTAAGCTTCCACAAAAAATATCACTATTATAAACTCTCTTCATAAAAGGTATAATCTAACATTTAGAAAAAGCAAAAAAACTTCTTATGAAAGCTCCTTATAAGGGACTGACCATTTAAAAGGAAAGTTTCTAATTTGTTCCAACTCCCTTATCCTTTTCTCCCCTTAAATAAAACAAAAATCATTTTAAAAAAAAACTTAATAAACACCCCATATTAATGCATTGATGGGGCTCTCTAAATTTCATAAAGCATTTAAATGCTTTTTGAACTCATAAAAAATTTAATTAAAATCGGGCTCCACTTTGTTTTATGCATAAAGCACATACACCACGCGCTCCACATAAGATTTAAACTCCTCGCACCCACCAATTTGAATATGACCGTTGGCGCCCAAACCTCATTGTAGAAGACCGGTTTAATAAGTCAGCACAGTTGAAGGGGTCGGTGGTTCACGATGCTCAGACCCTTTGAGCAACCACTTAAGTGGCCCGTGACCTATTAGAAAGGTCAACACAGTTTTATAACAAAAAGTAACTTCTTTTGTAATGGACAGAGAAAGGTTGATTAGGGCTTAGAGCATGTTATTGCTCATTATCCAAACTTTATACAAATGACAAGAAGAAACAAGGTATGAAGCTTTGAAGACTTAGATCAAGATTTAAAGTATAGAGACTAGAGAAAGCATTGAATCAATAGAGAGCATCATGATATGAACTATTATCCATTTGATCATCATGTGTTAAAACAACTTTGCAACTTGTCCATCTCTGTTGTCATTGCTATGTTCTGAGATAACCAGATCTGCATAGTATGTGGTGAATGTCATTTCTTTTGAAACCCACCTACCAAGAATATGTGATTTCCACTGATGGATCATGACATTTATTTCTTAACTGAGATCACACCAAATGCCTTGCAACTTATTATTCTGTGCCATGAGTTATCATCAACCAACTCAGACCATGTGAACTATTAGAAGCATCAATCAATTAACAACATGATTTCATCTAACTGATCATCCAACAAGGAAGGCATCTATTATAGACATAGTGTCATCAATGTATTCCTGTGATCATTATTCTTCATAACTCCTGACTATCTTGATGATCTTGATTGAAGATCAATCCCAACATCTATGACAACCTCAAACATATGAAGACATCATGATGAATACCTCATTAACCATCTCCTGAACACTTTTGACATCAATGACAACCTAATACCATCAATCTCCCCCTTTGTCATTGATGGCAAAACCACCTGATGCAATTTTTCTTTCTCCCCCTTTTTGACATCTGATGACAAAGACCCAAAAAAAATTTCTCCCCTTGTGTTGAAGTTCACAAACAAATCACTACTCAGAAATACCATTGATAAACACTAACAAGACTAACCAACATAACTCAACTCAACTCAGCACTTATCCACTTCCTGAATTAGTCCTGAAGCAACATATCAACCTGAAGTATACCATCCATTTACTGACAATCAACCTTCTGAACACTTTTGCAAAGAAAATCATAAACATACCAATATGAAAAAAAATATCTCTTTTCAAATCCCTCATGATAGTGATAACTCAATCCTCTGATTAACTCCCCCTGAGAACAATTCCACTTAAAGATGTTATAGCATGATCATAACCATTCTAATCATATTGAAATATGAACACTTTGAAGGCATAAACTCCTTAACCTTTCAACAAGAAATGATTTATGATGATAACTATCCTGAAGCCAACATATGACAAACCTTTTTGAACATTACTATCTGCTATTGTTGATTCAAAACATACTTTTAACTTCCTCTGATGACACCTTTTTTGGAAAAAAATGAAGACCATCATTATCATCTGCCATAACTGATTCAAGACCTTTACTTGCCTCTGAACAAAGGCACCACCATCAATTTTACAAGCATCTCTAGATGTCATAGCTTGAAGCACATACCTGATACTAGATTATCACATCAAGAACACTTCCATATAAGCATGACTTGACATCCCTAAGCACACTCAAGCCTAAATACATTAGTAAGTTCTTCCTGCACCAACACTTTGCACAAATCAAATGCAAAGATAAGTGCTATGAATTAATTTTTCATTTCCAGCCACCTTAGCCAACACATGCTAATTTCAGATAAGAACTTTTTGAAAACATCTTAATCTCTTTGGCATGACAACAAATATTTCACCATGTCTAGATCCCATTGACCATACTAACTCAACTAAGTTATTTAATATCATCAAACTCTTTGATACCACTATTTATAAATTGCCCATTGACTGTACCATATTCTGCACAAAAACACTTCTTGTAACAACACCAATAAGCACAAATCACAATCCAAGATGACATGATAAATAACCAAGAGATGTTCTAGCCAAAAACTTCCATAATAAAGACGACATAAAATTTTAACCTTCAACCAATATATTCTTGCACACCCTTTCTGACATTAAAAAAAATGAAGATCATCTGAAATGAATGAAGGCTATGAAGATCACTAGGCTGATCCTGCACATGACACTGTGTATTAAACCCCTGAACATATTGTGCATAAAGAACTAAAGAACACCTGAATCACTATCAACATTGTTAGCAACATCATCATCAATAATTTCAAAGCATGGTAAGAATGATGGACAGACAAGATCATCATATCAAATGATCTTCTTCCTGAAACTTCCTGGGGTTAACTGATAGAACATTTGATACCTCCCCCTTACTTCATGCTATGTTATGCAATAGATGTAATGACTTGTGCAAGATGCACAGACTTAGATTCTGACTTCTCTTTACTTTCTTTCTGCTTCCAAATCATCACAGGTGCTTTCTTTCTCCAAACCTTTTCAACCTTTTTCTTTTCCCAACCTTTCAAATTAGGTGATGTTCTCCTGCAACTGTGTGCTTTATGACCAAAAGATTTGCAATTATAACAAACTATGTTATAATCATAACCAAATGACTGATAGTACCCTTTTGTCATCTCCTGAGCAATTAAGTTAGGCTTCCATGCAAATTCATTCATTCTATTCATTTTGCAGTTCCTTTGAATATATCCAACCTTATTGCACTTGTAACAAACAATATTAGTATTCCTTCTGCAATTAACTGATTTGTGACCAAAATGATTACAAGTATAACAGTAACCATTAAATGAATAGTTATACCTGAACATGTAAGCTTGACTTATAGATGCAGATTTTCTAAAATTTCTTCTTTGATTGTGCACAAATTCATCTCTGGTTTTCTGTTCTGTTTCACTCTTCCTTTTACCTTCTCTGGCAGCAACATGATGACTTGAATCAATTTTCCTTCTAGGAGTCTCTCTTGCTTTTGAACATTCTCCTTCTTCAAAACCAAGTCCAGTAGTGTCTCCATATAGTTTTTGTTTACCAAGCATCTTATCAAACACTTGATATTTCTTAGATAAAACCTTGAGACCATCATACTCTTTTCTCAGATTAATAATTTCACTCTCCAGTTTTAGATTTTCAATCCTTGAAACTTCAAGGTTAGAAATTGAGCCATCAGTTATCCTCTTAGCTTCTTCAATTTCTGTCTTCAATCTAGCAATTAGTTTATCTGAATCATCAATATATGTCTTTAAACTAATAATTTGACATTCAGCCTCTTCAAGATCTGTAAGAGCTTTGTCTTTTAAATCTCTTTCTTGTTGCAGCTGCAACATTAATTTTTGGTTCTCCTTCTTATACTTCTTGAGCTCACTTAGAGCATATATAAGCTCTCCTTCCAGATCAATCTCACAGTCTTGTTCATCATAATCCTGATCATCATCATCTTCTGAATTTGATTGGGTCTCAACTTCTTCATGTGATTGCCTTTCATTTCTACTTCTTGACACACCAAAGTGTCCTCTTCTTTATCATTACCTTGGTAAATTCTTTTCAATCTCCTCCACATATCCTGAGCTATAACACAATCCATAACTTTACAAATAACATCATTAGACAGAGCAGATAATATAGCCTTCTTTGCAATATCATTACATTCAAGAGCTTCTTTGTTATTTGCAGAAATACCATTTTCAACTGACATTAAAACATCATATCCTAAGGAGGATAAATACACTTGCATTCTAACATACCAAACTAAAAAATTTGAACCATCAAACTGAGGAACATCTGAACCCTTTTCTTCTAAGACAATATCAGACTTAACATGGAGAACATCTTTATCAACTTAATTTATATCAACATCTGAATTTGATATGGATAATGTCTTTTGTGTCTTCTGACCAGAATGATGCTTAAGATTTCTCATGTTCTTATTTCTCCTGCACTTACCCATTGAACTCCACACACAGGACCTACCCAAGCTGATTAAGCTGCAAGAGGGAAACTGGCTCTGATACTAATTGTAGGAATCAAGGGCAACACTAAGAGGGGGGGTGAATCAGTGTTGTGTGAATTTTCAAAACCTTTGTTTAAACTTTAACTTTTAGAGCTCAAAAGAAAGATACCATTGATTTGAATAATTCACATGACTGTGAATACAGAAAAAGAACAAAACTTCATAAGTAAATCAAACACACACAAAGATGATCAATATGAATCATGACACAAGATATGCACGAGTGGAAAACCCTCCAGGGGTAGAAAAACCACTCCAGAACTGCCTCACTGGCTTAAATGAAAAATCTTCTTATAGATGTCTCACTGACATATACAAAGGTCTCACTGACCAAGGTCTCACTGGCCAAGGTCTCACTGACCAAGGTCTCACTGACCATCATAGGCATACTGTGCCTCACTGGCAAACACAATCACTATAAACAAAACATCAAACTTTGTGTGCAAGACATGATTGTTGTTCAATCAGATTTGCACCATTGTATACAACCTTATACCTCCTATTTGATTTTCAAATCAAGACCATTTTCTTTTACATACTTCTGCAAACAAGCTCCATATACAAATCTCTATAAATAATTTCCTCTACAAATTAATCATGTATTATGATCCATTTAAAAACACTGCATATCAATCCTGTATTCTAATCCATTCAACAACACTGCATATCAATCCTGTATTCTAATATGCTCAACAACACTACTTTACTCTATATTTTTCATCTCTATCTCGCAAGTCCCTTATTTCAATGTACCTGAAAAACAATTTTATACACTTTCATATTCCTCTGTGCCTAATCAATTCTTCAATAATCTCTTCAAATTCTTCTTCAAACTTTGCATGATCCTTCATATTCCTGTAAAAGAAACTTATTCAAAAATATCATTTAATCTTAAAAAAATTTGAAAACAAATTGCCCTTCCATATTTGAGACCTTTCAATTTCTTTTTCATGAAGAACCTGTCATGTATTTTCTTCTTCTCCCTGATTCATATTTTCTTTTTCATAAAAATCCTTTATTTTTCTTTCACAAGAAAATCTTCTCCATTCAATTTCTTCCCACAAAACAAATCTGCATTTCTGCAACAATCATTTTGCATTTTTATATTCTACCTACAAAATAATATTTGACTTTACAATTTCAAAAATCTCTCTTGTGAATTCCATGTAGATAACAATATATCTTGAATCTGTCCTGAATATTCAATCTTCACATTTTCATCTTCCATTCTCAAAAAATCTTCAAACTAATTTAATAATCTACCTTGAAAAATCTTTCATTGGGATCCTGAGAAAAACTCTTAAGCTTCCACAAAAAATATCACTATTATAAACTCTCTTCATAAAAGGAATAATCTAACATTTAGAAAAAGCAAAAAAACTCCTTATGAAAGCTCCTTATAAGGGACTGACCATTTAAAAGGAAAGTTTCTAATTTGTTCCAACTCCCTTATCCTTTTCTCCCCTTAAATAAAACAAAAATCATTTTTAAAAAAAACTTAATAAACACCCCATATTAATGCATTGATGGGGCTCTCTAAATTTCATAAAGCATTTAATTGCTTTTTGAACTCATAAAAAATTTAATTAAAATCAGGCTCCACTTTGTTTTATGCATAAAGCAGATACACCACGCGCTCCACATAAGATTTAAACTCCTCGCGCCCACCAATTTGAATATGACCGTTGGCGCCCAAACCTCATTGTAGAAGACCGATTTAATAAGTCAGCACAGTTGAAGGGGCCGGTGGTTCACGATGCTCAGACCCTTTGAGCAACCACTTAAGTGGCCCGTGACCTGTTAGAAAGGTCAACACAGTTTTATAACAAAAAGTAACTTCTTTTGTAATGGACAGAGAAAGGTTGATTAGGGCTTAGAGCATGTTATTGCTCATTATCCAAACTTTATACAAATGACAAGAAGAAACAAGGTATGAAGCTTTGAAGACTTAGATCAAGATTTAAAGTATAGAGACTAGAGAAAGCATTGAATCAATAGAGAGCATCATGATATGAACTATTATCCATTTGATCATCATGTGTTAAAACAACTTTGCAACTTGTCCATCTCTGTTGTCATTGCTATGTTCTGAGATAACCAGATCTGCATAGTATGTGGTGAATGTCACTGATGAACCAAGAATGATATGTCATTTCTTTTGAAACCTACCTACCAAGAATATGTGATTTCCACTGATGGATCATGACATTTATTTCTTAACTGAGATCACACCAAATGCCTTGCAACTTATTATTCTGTGCCATGAGTTATCATCAACCAACTCAGACCATGTGAACTATTAGAAGCATCAATCAATTAACAACATGATTTCATCTAACTGATCATCCAACAAGGAAGGCATCTACTGTAGACATAGTGTCATCAATGTATTCCTGTGATCATTATTCTTCATAACTCCTGACTATCTTGATGATCTTGATATGAAGATCAATCCCAACATCTATGACAACCTCAAACATATGAAGACATCATGATGAATACCTCATTAACCATCTCCTGAACACTTTTGACATCAATGACAACCTAATACCATCAATTGTGTGTTCCTGTTTCATTGGGGACAAAGTTGTATATTAGTGATTGTGCAAAATTTTCCTAGTGAGGTGGAGGACATGAGCAGAGTACCTTATGCTAGTGCTATTGGTAGTTTGATGTATGCCATGGTTTGCACAAGACCAGACATTGCCCAAGCAGTGGGAGTCTATAGTCGATTTATGGCTAATCCTGGATGGATACATTAGGATGCAGTTAAGTGAGTGTTCAAATATTTGAGGGGTATTTCTGAGTATTCCATTTTCTATCGTGGCAATGCTTCAGGACCTCTGCATTCAGTCTATATTTGTGGATTTGTGGATTCTGATTGGGCAAGTGACATTGACAGTAGGAGATCCACCAGTGCCTATGTGTTCACTATGTTTGGTGGTGCAATTAGTTGGATGAGTAAGCAACAACTTGTAGTTTCTTTGTCCACTACAGAAGTTGAGTACATGGCAACAACTCATGCTTACAACGAAGCCATTTGGCTTAAGAGATTGTGTTCAGATATTTGTGTTGATGCAGGACATATTACGATCAATTGTGATAGTCAGAGTGTGGTTTGCCTTGTGAAGAATCCAACTTTCCATGCCAGAACAAAGCATATTGATGTTTAGTTTCACTTCATACGAGACATGGTAGAGGATGGGAAGGTAAATTTGGAGAAGGTAGATACTTTGAAAATTTTTGCAAATGCATTGACGAAATGAGTGGGCACAGAGAAGTTCAGATGGTGTTTGGAGTCTATGGGCCTCTCGGCCTATAGCAGTTAAATCCTGTTGATTCTATTGGCTCTTACAAGGTGTTTGACAAGTGAGAGAATGTTGGAAATTAAGGTGTCTCAAGCTTGGTAATTCCTTGTATTTTTACATTGTATTTATTTATTAATTACCTATTGTATTAATTGGATGCAAATCCTATGTTGTCATATTGTGGGAGTTGGCACGGTGGTGTGTCATCCTACATGGCATATGGCCACATGTATTTTTATCCTCACATGAGGAGATAGGCATCCCACTTAGTGGTAGGAATATTTTGCCATGTGTCAGTATCTTGGATGTTGTGTAAGGGAATATTGACCGTAACGCTCATGACAGATTCCTAATGAAGTTATGACATGTAGGAGTTAGAAATAGAAGATGCTATGACAGGTGAAGACATGTGTCGAAGAGCATCTTTGAAAAAGGCATCTTTGGGCACCCCAAGGTGGACTATGACATGTTGTAAGAGAATATGCTATTTATAGCTTGTGTATGACAGATTCTCTTACAGCTGTAAGTTATGATAGCTATGACAGATTCTATGACGGTTGTAAGAGTCGTAAGAGGATATGTCATAGCCCATTTTGGAAATAGGCAAACTCCTTGGGATGGGGTGACTTGACAAGTGTCAGGAGCATCCTACAGAGTTGGACAAGTGTCCATAAGCATGGGTTTTGGGCCATGAGGCCATGTTGGATGCCCATCCCTATGTGGAACCATATTTGCCTTGTATTTGTTATATAAACAGGTGCTTTTGAGAGGAGATGTATTACAGGTTTTGCAGGTACTGTTATGCTGCCGATTTGCCTCCAGATACAAGTGTTGAAGACTCCTGAGAGCTTACATTGCAAGTGTATTGTAAACCATTTTAGTTTTGATAATACATTGTGTAGGTTTTGGAGTGTGGGGTTTTTCACCCGATAAGGGTTTTCACCACGTATATCTTGTGTCTCTCTTCTTCTGTCTCACTTTCTTGAGTATGTGTTTGCTGCAATATCTTTGTTAGTGGTTTAACATTGCTGTAAAAGTAAGGATTAAATTAAATTTGCACTCTCCTCCCCTCATTAGATTAGTGTAGGAAGCAATTTCCACACACCTAGCTTCCTTTCACCCCCCACCTAGACCCCCAGCTAGAACTGACCAGGCTTTCTTGCGAGCGATAATTAATGAAAATGTGGATTCCATACAAGAAAAACTAAATTCCATTCGCAGTGAACAATTCATGCCACCTCACGTGGTACGTTTTGCAACTTCGATGCAAAACATTGTAGATTTTGTGAGGTCTATTGACTAAGACTTCGATAGATTCCAGAAATGGAGAGAGGAGAGGCACCAATTTTATGTTGATGGCCTCTCCTATAAGGATATTTTGGATCTTAAAATCACAAAAGGTCATTTAGCACAATATTTTAGACACCCCATCACAAATGAACCTATTCATGCAAATAAGAAAAGAATATCAATTAGGTGGTGTAGACATGAACGAATGTCTACCAATTTTTGGGACAGATGGTGGATGGTGTTTGATTATCCACCTCATGCTAATTGTGAGGTTCCTTTATATTTTTTGAGAAAATTATATGTAGAGTTTATTATGAATTAGAAACCCAACTATTTTGATTTTAGATCATTCCAAGGTATTAGTGGCGGCATGCCACAATAGAGGTTGGGGGCACTGGTTTATCCCTAACGACCTGTGCCTGTTTACCCTCTTATTAATCCTCCTACTGCTACCATTCTTGCACCCTTCTAGCATCGTGCGGTGGTATCTGCACTAGGCACATTGAGTGCACTCTCACGTAGCCTAGATGAGAAGTCTTCTATGATGGTAGCTCAGGTTAGATACTATGGAGGAGATAATGGTGGAAGTGGTCCTAGTACCACTGCAGATGTGTCGATGCCTCATACATGTACAAGTTGCAATCAGTTGTGTTATAGACCTTATCAGGTAGTTGCACCCACTTCAGCTACACATGCAACATCTGATAATATGGGTGTATCATTTGTTGATTATCTATTTGCTGAGGATCATCCCACTGATCATTCGACATAGGTATATATATAGGTGTCACACATGTTGAATTTATAGCAATTTTAAGCATGTGTTTTTAATGAACATATAGATCAATTAAATTGTAATATTTTAACAATTGAATTGTTTGGTGTAGATTATGGCAACATGGACCATTGATCAATTTAATTTTTCATCGACACGTGTTCACCTCAAGCACCTATTTGGTGTATTTTGAATGATTTATATTTTAAATAATTTTATTTACTTGATTTTAATTTGTAATTCAGTCTTGAACATGTACATTAAATATTTATGCGGGTTCAAGGTTCTTCCAAATTGAATCCTCCATCTGAGGGTGTCTCGAGTGCTCCTCCATCATTGGGCATCTCACATGACCCTTTTGTATGTATATTGTTTTAAAAAACTATTTATATACTTAGATTTTTCTATTTTGAATTTACTATATCTGAAAATGTGCATGTACTATTTAATATATATTACAAATATATGTCTATGTAGGTTGACACAACAATGAGGATGGGCATTGCAGCACACTTGGATGATACAAGTTTATATCAGGAGTCAACTACATTTCAGGTTGTTGAAATACGTATCTATGTCTACGTGCAATATGTAGGTCTTTTAAATAGATTAAAAAAATTGGATACCTACACAGGTGAATATATATGTTTTAACCTAAGTTGTACAGATGTGCTAAGTTATAAATGACCTTGTAGGAGCTTGTCAATGACACATTTCACCCTGTTCATGCCATTCAACCTACAACGCATGCATAACAGGAGGATAGAGGAGATGGGCAGCCAGATATGGTATAATTTAAAATTTAGATTATATTTAAAGTCAGATAAAATATACATTGTGAACTTAAAGTAAATTTCAATAGAATATATATGTTGACATGTGTTAAAAATTCTTTTTCTTTTATAGCTTGAGACATGTCATGTAGCTAAGCCTGTAGAGACAGGTCCTAGAACATTTAAGTGAAATAGAAATGACACTAGATATCTTATTCAATATCATTTTTATATTTAAATATATATAGAAATTGGGGTTCTAATAAAAAATAACAAAAACTAATTAGTTTATATAGTGAGAAAACAATTTAACATCTTATAATTGTCTATATCTACTTAGCTTCCAATGCCCTTTATAAATGGAATTTTAGATAGTAAGATTTTCACAAAGGGGTTTCAAGTATTCTATAGTAATATGTCTCATCAAGGTTATGGGAAAATTTTTACTTCATTTATTATTGTTGGCAATTCTTAGATATCATGCCTTTAGAAATTAAATAATGAACATTATCAAAATTTTGTATTAATAGAATGAGCTAACTAATGTATAGATAAAAAGAGAAGTTGTCTTTTATCTTAATATCATGTTGTTTTGGTTATGGAAATGTACCACATTTTTGATATTAAATAAGTAATGGTCAATATGAAAGACTTCCACTATTTTAACTAGTAATGTGTTTTACTTGTAAAAGTTCTTTATAAAGGGAAAAGATAGAGAGAAAGTAAGTTCCTCCAAGAGGATATTTTTTTTTGATTGAATAATTCAATAGAATAACAATGGTAATAGGTGTCATATATGAAGTAATGAAAGGACTTACTTCACTTTCTTGATTCTTGCCATATATTTCTTGGAGGATTATGCCACATGTTTGAAGGAGTTCTACACATATATTTCACTCTTACACCTTCATTAATTTTATTATTCCCTTGGAAGTAGAACTCCATAATGAAGGAGTTGCATTCTTGAGATTCTTCTTGAATAGCTAGTTATGGTACCATATTTGGAGGAGATATCAGAAAAATTGAAAGGAGAACTTTTTTAATAAATTCACAAACATTTTACTAGAATGCAAGCTAGTATTGCAATGTAATTTTAGAATGCTATTGTGAGAGACAAATTATTCTCCAATGATCTAACAATGTTTGAGAATGTATTAAGTGCACAAAAGAATTTAAGATCAATAATATAACAATATAATATAAAGAAACTATCTAAATGTGTAATTAAGGCAAAGGATGTAGATAAATAATAAGGATTTACATAGTAAAGTAAGAGAAACAAATAGTGACTAAATGCTCAATTTTGAGATTATACAAAGTTACAAGTCTATTTGAATCTTTTCAAACATAAGGATAGTAGTGTATAAACCTCTAAAATATTGAAAATATGGTGAAATAACATGGTTTATGGACCTTAGTAAGTTGACAATTGGATGCATAGTGAATGTCAATCATCTATGTGGTTGTAGCAATGTGCTTCAATGGTTTTCAAGCTTGCTTAGGGGTGTTCAATTGGAAAGAGATTGCTGTCAGAGCCTTAGAGTTTGCAAGAAAGGTGGTACATTCATCAACAATGGTTTGGAGACACCAATACTAGAAGGGCAATGAAAAGGAAATTATTTTGAGACCATAGAGTGTCTAATTAGCAAGAAAGATGTTGGAAATTAGAGATTCTAGCCAATCAAGGGAAGAACATAGTCTCTTATGTAATGTACAAATGGAGCCTAGATGCTGACGTAGAGCGCACAGCGGGTCATGGAAGACTGATTACCTGTCAATTTCTATTGACATACAATTTTCTATGTATGTTGTTTTCATCGGCAAAACCCATTCCTATCGGTGGCTTAAACCCTGTTACACCGAATTCCTTCCTCAGTCCGTTGGCTCATAGATTTTGCGCCTCTCGGGGAGACTGTCACAGTCGATAGATTAAACCATTGAACCTATGGTTCTTTGAACTGTTGAACCGTTACCCGTCTTTGAACCTACCGGAGTCATTGAACCGTTGTCCTTACCACCTTTGTCGTTCCGTGGGGCCTCCGCACCGACACGTGATTAAATCGTGGAACCCTTGAACAGTTGAACTGGTTTAAAGGTTCAACCCAACACTTAAGAATCCTTCGGAGCTTTACTTAGTCTCTTATAAGCTTTCATCAAACCAAAACAAACTTGATAGATAGATGAACTGTTGAACCTTTCGCCAAAGGTTCAAACAAAGACCTTTCCACCCGATCTTGATCAACTGTGAACCTGATGGACTACTTATTGACTCCGTTGAACTGAAAGTCCATGGGATCCTTAAAAACTGTTTAAACACAAAAATTTATTTTGTTTGTGTCACCGATCTGTATAACTAAAACTTGCGTGACTTCGCCAAACTGTTTATCTACCAACATACATTTTCTCTAATATTAACAACCTAGCACATGAGGATGCTAGGGTTCATCTCAACATGCTGTAGAATTTTGACCCTGCGAACACAAACTAAACAAATACAAAACAAAAAACCTAACCTACTATATACAGTCATTCCACCGATTCGAAGAATCTCACCGATGGAATGGGTTAACGAATCATTTCGACTGCAAATCAGAAAATCGATTATACAAGGAAATTAAACACAAACAAGATCTTCTTTTATTGCTTCCTAAATTGAAATACAAATATCTAATTTCATAGTCTTCAAACTTAACTACATAATACTGCTTTGATCCCTATCTCTCTCAACCACACCCTCAATCTATTTGAGCTGAGCTATTTATCTACTTGCCAACAGTATTACTGACATGACTCCCAGCGGCTGGGAGAGATAACCAACTAACAAACTCTTAACAAACTAACAACCTTATCATGACAGCTCGATAAGGGTCCTAGGGAATTACAAATAGAAATCAAATTACAAACACCAATGACTAGTTTGGTCAAATAGACCTTATTACATTAAATATAGAAAATGCATAAGACTCTAGTCTTCTTGGGGTGCTCCTGCACCATACTCCCTGAGAAAAGAAATCTCAAGTCCACTTGAGATGAGAGTGTGTAAGTCTACTCCATGTTTCTGGATCTGTTCATCAGTCATCTAAACTGCCTTTGAATCAGGTTTCCCCTGCCAAGCCACCAAATATTCTATATATTCTTTGTTCCTGGTCTTCTTTACCATTCTGGAATCTAAAATCTTCTGCAAGTGTGGGGGATCATGTTTAGGGATTTCATTATCTGCTGTATCCTGGAATGTTTCCTGGTCCATATCTGCATTATGTTTGTATGGAGTTAAATCACATACATTAAATATGGGTGACAATCCAAGATCAGGAGGAAGTTGGATTTCATAAGCATTTTGTCCACATTTCTTCAAAATCTGACATGGTCCAATCTTCCTCTGCATTAGCTTAGTATGTTTTCCTTTGGGGAGTCGTTCCTTTTTCAGATAAACCCAAACCAAATCTCCAACATCAAACTGTACATCTCTCTTTTTCTTATCAACATATTCTTTATACTTCAAAGTAGTCTACTGGAGTTGGTTCTTGACTTGATCATGCACCTCTTTCATTGCTGCTACAAAAGCTTCTCCATCTGCACTAATAGGTGCTCCTATAGGTAGATCTCGTAATTCTAAAATACCTCTTAGATGCATATCATACACCACTTGAAAAGGTGATTTCCCTGTACTCCTATTGATGGTATCATTATAAGAAAATTCTACCTGTGGTACGATATTATCCCACTTCTCTCCATGTTGTTTTGTCAAACATCTGAGCAGATTTCCTAATGAACGGTTAACCACTTTAGTCTGTCCATCTATCTGAGGATGATATGCTGATGAGAAGGATAAATTTGTGCCAAGCTTCTTCCAAAGAGTCCTCCAAAAATGACCAATGAATTTCACATCCCTATCTGACATTATATTCAATGGCAATCCATGTATCCGCACTATTTCCTTGAAAAACAAATCTGCAACATATGAAGCATCACAAGTAGTTTTACATGGCAAGAAATGTTCCATTTTACTGAATCTGTCTACTACAACAAAAACATTGTCATAACCTTTTCTTGTTCTAGGCAAACCTAACACAAAATCCATGCTTATGCTTTCCCATGGTCTAGAAGGAATGGGTAATAGCTGATATAAACCTACATTAGTTGATCTCCCTTTTGCTTTATGACAGATCACACATGTCTCCACAAATTTTCTTACATCTGATTGCAATTTTGGCCAATAGTAATGTCTCTTTACCAGTTCCAGAGTCTTATCTAAACCAAAATGTCCTACCATAGCTTGGCAATGCTTTTCCCTAATGATATTCAGCCTCATAGAACACCTTGGAATACACAATTGTACACCTTTGAATAGCAATCCATCCTGGATCAAAAATTTAGAAAATTCAGTATGATATTTGTCTCCAAAAGAAATACATACTTGATATATCTCTCCAAAGTCTTCATCAGCATCATAAATAGTCTTCAAGGAATCAATACCAACACTTTCTAGTTGAATCTAGATTGTAGTTAGAGCTCTCCTGCTCAAAGCATCTGCTACCTTGTTCTTTACCCCTTTCTTGTGCTTAAGTGTGAAAGTAAAAGCTTGCAAAGTTTCTACCCATTTCATATGTCTATGATTCAGCTTCTCTTGACTGTTAATGAAACTAAGAGCCTGGTTATCTATAAATACTATGAATTCTTGTGGTATTAAGTAAGGTCTCCACTTCTTGAGTGACTGGATTAGAGCATACATCTCCAAATCATATGATGAATACCTCTTCTTTGCATCATTTAACTTCTCACTGAAAAATGCAATAGGCCTACCTTCTTGACTGAGTACCGCCCCAATTGCCATGTGACTTGTGTCACATTCTACCTGAAAGATTTTACCGAAATCAGGTAGTGTAAGGACTGGCTGCTATGCCACCTTCTTCTTTAGTGTTTCAAATGAATCATCTGCTTCTTTGGTCCAAGTAAACCTGCACTTCTGTCCTCCTTTAATGGTATCAAGCATGGGTACACAGACATGACTAAACCCTCTTATAAACTTCCTATAGAAAGTTGCTAACCCATGGAAACTTTTGACATCATTCATAGTTCTCGGAGTTGGCCAAGACAATATGGCACTTACTTGCTGCTTATCCATTTTTAGTTTACACTGTGAAATGACAAAACCCAAATAGGTGATCTTTTCCCGGCATAAACAAACACTTTTCTAGGTTGATCATTAGTTGCTCTTCCTGTAACCTTTTGAGGACCAAGTCTATATGTCTAAGATGCTCTTCCCTTGTATTACTGAAAATCAGAATGTCATCTAGATATCTATGACAAATTTTCCAATAAATGCTCTCAAGACCTCATTCATCAGTCTTATAAAAGTATTGGGAGCATTAGACAATCCAAGAGGCATGACCTTCCACTCATACAATCACTCATTTGTTTTAAATGTTGTTTTCCACTCATCTCCTGGCCTAATCCTGATCTGATGATAACCACTCTTCAAATCTATTTTTGTGAAATACTTAGCACCTCCTAAACAATCAAGTAAATCTTCTATCCTAGGTATTGGGAACCTATACCTGATGGTGATCTTGTTAATAGACCTTGAATCAGTGCAAAGCCTCCAAGTGCCTTCCTTCTTTGGTGCTAGTACAGCTGGTACTGCACATGGACTTAAACTCTTGCCAATTAGGCTTGTGTCCAACAATTCTTCAATCTGTCTTGCAACTTCTGCATTCTATTCTAGAGTAAGCTTTTATGCTGCCTTGTTTGGAAGTGTAGATCCTGGGATCAGATCTATGCAATGGCTAATATCCCTTATAGGTGGTAGGGATCTTGGCATTCCATCAAAGATGATGCCTTTGTATTTATCCAACAACTTTTGGACAGTAGGATCTATGAACCTCTGTCGCTTCTCTCCCTTGATTTCTTACTGTTGTTCTTTATTTACCTTCAAGCATGGAATTAGGGCATATGCAACTGTACCCTCTTCTACTATTTCTTTCATGAACTGTTTACCTTCTACCAACATTACCTTGGCTTCTTTCCCCTTTGACTCTACCTCCTTCTCCATCAATGGTAGTAACTCTATCAACTTACCATCCTTGGTGATTGAATAAGTGTTCCTAACTCCATCATGTTGTGCTTTCAAATCGTATTGCCATGGTCTTCCAAGTAGGAGATGGCAAGCATCCATCTGAGCTATGTCAAATAGTAACCTGTCCTTGTATGGTCCAATTTGAAATTCTACCCAAGCCTGCTCTTCTACAACTGTTTGCTGACCTTGAGTGAGCCATGAGACCTTATACGGGCAAGGATGTGGTAGTCTCCTAAGCTTAAGTTTTTCTACCATTTCAATAGACACAAAATTTTTAGTAGATCCAGAATCAATCAAAACTCTACATACCTTTCCTCCTGCCTTGCAAGTAGTTTCAAAAAGAGATTTTCTTTGTGGGGGTTCCCTGTCAGGCACCTTCATGGTGGTCATTGCTCTTCTAATCATTAAAGATTCTCTTGTCTCAGGATATCCATAACTATTAGGAGCTGTTACACTTTGACCAGTGTTTGAGCTTGTCACACTTTGATAGTCAAATTCTTGTATCATATTTGTTCTTCTTTCTCCTGTTGAACTCAACGCTTTTTCTAGACATCTGCTAGCTATATGACCTTCTTGATTGCAATTGTAACATCTGATAGATCCTCTGCCCTAAGATCTTCCTCTGAATGGCGGTCTTCTACTCCTAAAGTTTCCTTGTTGATTGTAGTTTCCTCTTTGAGTTTGACTGCTATCTCCCTTGCTGTTTTCCTAATTGGTTTCTCCTTGATATCCAATCCATTGCCTTTGCCTCTGAAAGGACTTCTTCCACCTCTTTGCTATCTTCCTCTTCCTCTGCTGTTCTGCTCTTGTCTTCTCTTTAATTTCTCTTCTACCTTTAGTGTCAATTGATATCACTTCTGAACTGTATCTGGACTATGTAGATTTAAATCTTCTTGGATGGCAAGTCTCAACCCATTGAGATACCTTGCTACCCTCTCTTCCTCATTCTCTTTTACTTTTGTCTTGACATAGAGTTTCATGAATTCTTCTAAATATGAAACAATCGAAGGTTGCATCAAGGGCACCAGGCCTCTCTCAAATCTTATGATTCATGCCAGACATGCCAGCCAAACTGAAGCTCACAAACATGGCAATCGATAGGGCTGGGCCACTTCTTGAACAGGGCTGCTCAACAATTATATTAAGTAGTTATAGCTGTGTCTCGAGGAAATGTCCAGCCCCCTTAACTGGGTTGATCCCAAAGAATTGAGTTGCAAAGAATGTTGTGATTAAGCAAACAGCAATGACTCCAACATTGTCGCCAACATTATCAGCTACAAAAACAAGAATTTGTGAGAAACATACAATAAATAAAGTATAGAACAACTTTGATAAGATAATGCTTTAGCTATTTATCATGGCTAGAATAGCATATAGAATCAAGTAGGTTTGCAACACTTAAATAGTGGCATGTTAGACTTGCATTTAAGTTCATTTGTATGCCTTACTGTTTGCTGTATGATGAGCCTAGACTCTAGTCTTGCAGTTGCAAAATCAGTACTTGCACTGGACATCTTCAGAGTTGAAGCGGATCCTTGAGCAATATTGCTGATGTGTATTGTGTGACTGCAGGAAATCAATTTTGAGATGGAATATCAGTCATAGTAGACTGGTAAAGATATGCCCTAGACCTTGTATATGCAATGTGGCCTTGTGCTTGCCAGGCAAATGGATATTGCACACACTCTTCTCCAGACCACATGCCGTTGCATGAACCCTTGAGTGCCATGCAGAATAACAAAATGCCAGCATTCAGCCAAGGAGAATAAAATATTCCAACCATCGAACAACCAAGATTAAAATACCAGGGGCATATTAAAGCCCCAATAGGTAAAGGGCATCCGTGACAGGGGGAAAATTTAAAAAAACAAACCCTTAGGTTAGCCAACAATATTTTCCAATATGCACACAGTCCTAGGCAAACAAATGCATTTTTTGCTAGCCAAAAACAATAGTCCTCTGCTAAGGCAGGGATTGGCGGCGTTTTCTTATTCTGCATGGCAATGGAGGGTCTATGCAACAGCATGTGGGCTGGAGAAAAATAGTTGGGGTGTTTGGTGGGAATATGTGTTGTGTTGCTTGGTGGAAAATATGTGTTGGGGTGCAGAGGCTTTGCAAACAGGTGTTTGCAGCTTGTGGGTGGGCGTCTTCCCAATAAAGAGGGGTAAAAAGCATTTTTACAAAATGGGCTCTCGAAATGATTTTAGCCGTGTATTGCTGCTGCGTGGAGAAAACTGTGGTGGGTTTTGGAATCGTCTGCATAGTTTTTTTACAGGAATCTTGATTTTTAACAGTTCAGGACAATAAAACATTTGGTGGGCAGCCAAGTCTGGAATTAAAGATTTTAGGCATGCTTACACTCGGCCATATGGCAACCACGGCAAATGGAGTGGCCAACACTGGAAAAGTGCTCAAAATGAGCAAACAACAATAGGCAGCAGGATTTGGGAATGAGATGCACCCCAAATGTGGCAAAATAGAAGATTTTAGGCAAGAAAATGAAACAAAAATGCCAGACAGAGACGTGGAATCATAGGCAGGCAGCCACAAACTTGAAAAGTACTTAAACAAACAACCAAATAAAAATAAAGGTCTGGGTTTTTGGTGCAACTCGCCAGAGACTGGAAAAGGGTGGGAAAAGAATAAAAAGAAGTAAGAGAGGTTGTGAAATTTGCATAGGGATAATC
Organism: Cunninghamia lanceolata; assembly: GCA_027924645.1. Classification (NCBI taxonomy): domain Eukaryota; kingdom Viridiplantae; phylum Streptophyta; class Pinopsida; order Cupressales; family Cupressaceae; genus Cunninghamia; species Cunninghamia lanceolata. The sequence continues at coordinate 564,737 of BSBN01000144.1, read as the reverse complement.
AGAGATTGGAAAGGGTGTGAAATGCAGAGAATACAGAAGTAGAAGAAGGGTTTTGATTCAATCTGAGTGCTGGCAGCCATATATCTATTTTCGTTTTTTGTATCTTCAGTCTTGAAGGCTGAATTTATAAATCTATACAGGTTTTTTCGTTGTGTTTTCTATTTTGGCATTTGAATCTACTGGCGGGTTTAATGTGTTTCCATTTTTATAAAGCTGAGAACAATGCCCATAGCACTAAACCATTTGCCACAATGTAGATACAACATCATGCCATTGCCAAAACATAACAGGAATGTTAATTACATAGACAAGAACTAGATCATGTCTTTACCTGTGTTCATTTTTTTGTTGGGTGACCTGGCTTGAGCGCTGAAATGTGTGTTTGTAATTCATGTCTGTTGCTGGTTCATAGAGATGACTGGTTGCCATCTGTATCAAGAACAACCAAATCAGACTACAAAAGCAAAACCAAATAACTACATTTACAACAATAGCTTGTTGGCTGCTCTATCAAGTACAATGAAACAAGAGTTAAATTGCAACAAATTGAAAGCATCAGGCTCAGACTCTAGAAGCAAGATGCATCAACGTCATACAAATCACCCAAAAGAACAAAAGAGAAGTGACTGCACCCTAGCTCTCATAGAACTGTCCAATAACATGTTGGCAGATTTTATGTCGGGATGGACTACTGAAGGCATTGCCTGTTACAAGATCAATTATGCAATCAATGGCAATTTACTACCTTTTATATTTCATAAAAGCATTTACATAGTCCTTAGCCGCTCAAAAAAAAATAGTAACAAATACAAGCTATCACAGTCTTTATCAAACCCCAAAAGCACACCCCATCATGGAGATTTTCAATTCCTTTTGACACAGCATGAGCTATGCGAACCCTTCATTCCCAATTTAATGGTTCTACATTGTCATCTGGAGAGTAAACACAGCGCATAGAGAAGAGCTTTATCAATAACATAATTTGCAAAGCATGAAAATAGGAAATGCAGATAGGCCATATTTATGGGAAAAGTAAATAAAAATTATACTAATGACCATATGATAAGTAAATAGCTAAAGACATGATAGAAAGGTATGATTTTCGCTGGCCAGTCTAGAGTGCAGAATGTAACAATAAACAAACCCTCTAAGAACATGAGTAACAATAATGATAAACCACAATATCTATGTAAAATAAATCATTTCACACAAGAAAATACATTGAAAAACTCCAGGAGTAGAAATCACAATTATTTTACGAAGTATTTCCACAAGTTTCACCAGTATTCAAAGTAAGGAACTCCCCAACTTTCAATAGAAGAAACGGGAAAGAATGCATTCAATGCCTTGTAGTTTTCTTGAATTTTTTTTGCTGGTGAAGCTCTGCCGCTATACTCAAACCCATGCTTATTAGGATGCCTGAGCTCCCCTTTGGAGAAAATCTGCAGCAAGGCACACATTGCTACTTGTTCTTGATGACCTGCGGATTATACCATTGGGAGAAATCATCACATCCCTGCAAAACGTAAAAGCCCAATAGTCCCACCACTATGCACCCCAGCAAAATGGTTTTCCACGAAGTAATGTTCTAGCTGTTTTGTTGCCAAGATCCTAATCACTCGTGATGAGGTGTCTTATAGCCAGATCTGTATTTAGGTTAATGAGGCCACAATTGTTTTGGCAATTGATGTGTTTAAACCTAGATTTGTATAAACTATAAAAGCTAAAACCTAGAACATAAATATCTATTTCAGACAATAGCCACATTCATTTCTGAAAAGTTTAACTATGGCAAGTTGAGTTCATGAAAGGATTAAGAACTAAAACTCATTTAAAAGCATAATTTATAGACACGACGTACAAGATTTCTTGTTCATATGGTTACCATCACTCTACGAGGACAGAAACTTGTGCCACGAAGGCAGTGTCAGCAACTAAAACTGTGCATTGTGAATGCAGTCCATTTAACTCTGCTCTAGAAAGAGAAATGCCAGTAGCTAAAACTGCATAACAATTATAGACACTGTTTGTTGCACTAACCTGTACCTCATTTGAGTTGAATGCAACCCTTTACACTGGCGTGCAAACAGGATTTATGTTATTGATCGGCTACAGTCCTGATCTCTGATGCACACAAACTACTAGTATTGAAATCAAATTGTGTAAATTTGTGATAAATCTTTCTTAAAAAAGAAAGTGTTTTGCTGAAATATCCCCAGTGAAGAAAACGTGGGTCCAAAGTTCTGAAACCAACCAATAATTTCGATCTCAATTATCATTTCAAACTTTGAGCTGGCGAGGCTCAGGTCTTAAACAACAGCAAACCCATGCTTCTTATCAGGACGCCCAAGTTCAAAGCTCTGCTGCAGATAAATTTTCCAGCAGAAGGTACACACTGGTTGCCAGACGACAGGCAATTCCAATAATCAGGGAAGCACACCTAATCACATAAGGAATCACCCCCGTCCTGCAAATGCTAAAACCCCAATAATCTCCCTCTACTTACCCAGCAAAAGGATTAGCTCAGCATAGCTACCTATAATTCACAAGATGAGAAAAACTATAATTGAACAAAAGTAGGAGCAGATCGGTAGCTCGGAGAAGTTTAACAAATGGATGACTGTTGTGATTGATGCATGTGAACTTATTGTTAGAGCCACAAACAATCCGTATCTTCTGCTGCTGCATTGTTCAAACTTTGACCAGCTCTTCAACTATTCATATATAACTTAAAGATCAACTCAAGGCAACAGGAAAACAGGGTAACCATTTTAAAATCATGAAATACCCACTAAATCTTGTGATCATAAATTCGGGCCTTAATATAAAATCAAAAGGCCCTCAGTAAACAACTAGCATAGAAGCATTCCATTGCTCAAAACATCTTAGCAAATGGTTCTAATACTGTCACTGATACATGCAGACTCAAAGTCAGATCTACAACAAATTTTCAGCTCAACTATTTAAGCAAGTCCTTTACAACCAACATGTACTCGCAAGATAGAGCGAGGAGCAAAACCAAACAGAACAACAACCAGCATGTACCCCATGAATTACGCATGTCCAAATCTCAAGCATTATAGGTAGGGGGCCCTCAGACTGACACATAAATCTTCCGAAGAACACAGCCGAATCTCGCCCCCGGTTTCATTATGCTATGTGATCGAATTAGCTGTGTTCCCCGATCATAGGTAATTTTAGCACTTAACTGAGCAGTTCTCTTTAATCAATGGTAGTTTCTAAATAGTCAACTGTCAAAGCCAATCTTCAATCAATGCAAAAAAACCAAATAGTTAACTAACCATCTTATTCTAGTCCATTATAGACCTAACTAACTGACCACACACCAATCTTATTTCAGTCCTAACTATCTAACAAAAACTACAAACACACCCACCTGTGCCACTTCTATGTTGACAGACCACTTTGTCAAAATGGGAACATTATAAGAACTATGTAATTGTTTGAGAAACTAGCCAATTACATGCACCTACTTTTCAGAAAATAATACATTTTTTTATAATTTTAACTGGATAAAAAAAACCAAAAATCACAATATCTGGTTGTGTTTGTATCAATTGAGTCTACATCAACAAGAAAATTTTCTATTTTATGTTTATGGGGAATGATGAAAAGACTCCTTATGTGATCACCCCATTTCAATTTCGCTCAAGCTCATATAACCTAACTGAATTGCAAGATTGTTAATGGAGACATAAATCCATGTGGTGGCTAAGGACTTTCAACTGAATTTATTACTATTATGCACGACATTTATGATTCCATGAATGAGGAATACAAGGAAATAGAAAGAAGTAGCAGGGGAAGCTTAAGTTTTCCTACAATTATTTTACCCTATGCTTCTTAAACAATTCAACCAATAATTTTACCAATCCAATGCTTCTTAAACTATTGTTTGTTATATCATAAGGGGTATTGCACTAAACGATGTACTGCTCTCAAAAGCTGCAGCTCTGTCATAGGATGAAAATGAATCATACTGCTCTGTTGGGGTTGTTGTAAGAGGGGTCGAGGTATTCGCACTTACAGATGCGCCGGATATTGATTTGAATATTGTGCTCTCGCAGTTTATCAATCTTCTCTGCTCCTGTGAATCGCCATTAAACTCCCAGGGGATATCCAGCTTTAGAGAACCCAGATTATGATGGGCATTTTCCTGCTCTTCTTCTGCCGGCCTAATGTAGCAGAACGAATGCCCCAGCCCGTACCACTTGACACTAACTGGATCAAGACTTGAAGATGAAATCCAAACCAGCAATATCAACCACAGCATAACATCAATATAAATTGGAAACTACCGAAATCAACCATTTGATGGCATCAAACACCGCTTGAAACTAACAGAATCAACTGTTGCGTACATCAATCATCAATTGGAATTGGCAAAATTGACTATTGCATAAAATCAATCGTGACTGAAACTGGCAAAATCAACCACTGTATAATATTCAATGATCACTTGACACTGGCAGAATTAACTATTGCATAACATCAATCGTGACTGAAAATGGCAAAATTACCCATTGTATAATATCAATCATCACTTGAATCTGGCAAAATTAACGATTGAAGTAGAGAGAGGAGCCTATAATTGAACTATGTGATGACGGACAGGCAGACAAAAAACATGGCCTAATGCAAGATTTGGACCAACCAACATAAAACCTCCCAAAAATTTATGTTTCAAATAATTTAAATGTCTAAAATTAAACTTGTAACTTTGGCCCAGACCTTTAAAAGATTTAACCTCCCCACAAACTATTAGCCCCACCATAAAATTTTGAACAGTTGAACACAGGAGATTTCAGCACAAGAATCCTAGCACCCAACTTTCAATCACCACAAAATACCAAAATCAACCATTGCATAGCATAAAGCATCTCTCGTAAGAACACACCCAATATCTTGGAAGCCACTCGCCCAAAGTGGCTCAGTCTCTAATGGACAACACTACAAATACCAGCTCCCAAAAGGAAAATCAAGAAAGCAAAATGTACTCTAACAAAACCCAACTTTAAAAAAAACACTTGCTCAAAAGCTAATTGACAGAAGCTCTATCCAAAATACAGCGCAAAACAGAAATCATGCAACTACAGCAGCCCAACTTTAAAACAAAATAAAATTAAACACATCTAACCTAGTAGGGCTTAAGAGGGGTTTTACACACTGAGCACCAAACAAAAAGGAATGGATAACAAATCGATGACAAGGAAGACAACTATGTACTGCAGGCATCAATCCCTACATCAAACATCAGATTTGAAACAATTTTCCAGGGTTTCAAAACACAGCCATGTGCAGAAACCAATTTGCTTAAAAATCCAATATAACCATAACTATAACTTATGCCTCGATAGCCGCTTAAAAATCCAAAATCAATGATCTTTAAACAGTGAAATTGGCAGACCCTTTTCATACCAGAAACCAAATAATTACTCACAATAAATTAGCCGTAAAAACAGAAACCATAATACATTTTCCATGTAAAAAAACAACTTAAGATTCAAAATTGATCAAAAAACGACTGGAAATCAGGAAAATATGAATATTTAGAAAATCCTTGGAACATAATGGAAACTTCCCAATGGTCCTGTCAAACTGCAAAGGCCTTTCTGCAATGCTATTCCATACTGACATAGATTTTTATGTTTTAAGCATGTTTAAAAGCATATAACAAAATATAGTTTATATAGTTTATACTAGAGGCTCTATATGTTAAAGTTGTATAACTGTAGCACCGAAATAAGTTTTTTGTTAAATATAGGCACATGGCCAGAAAATGTCATGGTTCGTAACTACGGTATTGTGAATCTAAATGTCAATGCTGAACACTATTTGTTTCTTTGACAACTTCGATAATGCAATTATCCATTGCAAGGGTGAAGGTGCCCTGCATTTGGAATCTCCGTAGAAGGAACACAATCTTGGAAATATCCTGCCTATACCGGTCAAAAGGGATTGCAGCAAGTTCAGGGAAACTTTCTTGCAGGAGTTCCTTCTGTAAATAATAGTCAACAACACCGTCTGTCTTTTGAACAACACATTGCAAGAGATGCTGGTATGTGAACTTGGTGGTTGTTGCACAGCCTGTACAATGAGTGGAATTTTCCTTGAAATTCTCTCCCAACAAAACTGCTTGCTGGCAGACACTACAGAAGGGCTGGTATGGTGTGAGATGGACATTCTTTGGTTTCAGTATTCCGGTCACCTGCCATCAAAGAACAATGAATATCAATGCTATGGTAGATGTTTTGCAAATTATTTCATTTCAATATTGAAGCTGATCTAACGAACAGTTGGTTTGGGGGCCTACCTGGAGATTGGAGCATGCAAGTGTTTTTAAAAAGTCTTTAGTGAATTCGTCATTTAATTCATCTATGAAAGTAGATGTTGTTGACCGTATAACCCGTGTGCCTGTCGATCCGCTACAAACAACATTCTTGAAAAGAAGCAAGGGTGTCCTTGCAGATGTAAGCATCTGTTGAAGTGCAGTGTATAGGTCTGTATGGATGCTAGGAATTACAACCTATAAAATAATGACAATGCATTTGTTTTGATGGTTAGTGCAATGTATATAATGATAGTTATATGTTTTTTGAAATTTACACATGGATACTTACAGTAGCTACATCGTTTTGCGAGTCGCCGTCCTTAACATGCAGCTCATATTGGTTTGTTGTCTGGTGGTGAGCGGTGACGACAGCACCGAATGTTCCTACCGGGTAGCTGCTGTTTGATTGAACAAGTTGTGAAATGGTTGTGTCGAGAGTTAACCTACGTTGTTTGCACACCTTTTCAATGCTCTCAACAGAGCTTTTAGAAGTCAATGCTAGGCAACAATCTGCATCGCCCCTTTCGTATTGTGTTTTGTTTTTGATCAAAAAGTTTGAAATCCGTACGCTTGCACCAGGGGAAAACTGGGGCAAGAAACTGTTAACTTGTTTGTTGTTCATATTTATAGTTATTGTCATCTGTCCATAACTATCCACAAGATCAGCATGAGCAATGTCCACTTTTGTTTGAGGCGAGCTATTTTTATTGAAAGCGGGCCCATAAACGACGAGAACATCTCCTTCAAAAACAACCCCTTGCCTTTCAGTGCAAAGCTGAAGGATGCTTGATACAACACAAGTCTCTGGCTTCGATCTATAGCCATGCCATGTAAAAGCCAAGGATATAGTCAATGCAACCAAGGATTTGCAGTGTTTTGTCATAAGGCACAAGGCTGGGCGGGACAATGGACCAAAGTAAAATGAAGTTTGCATATTTGTACATAGATATGTTTAGCCGACGGAGAGGAATGAACATTACACTATTTAGGGTTTAAAGGTTTGGCAGCAGATATGATTTGGAGGGAAACAAGGTGTTTGAAATAATAAAGCTAGAATAGATCAGAACAACAATTGGTTGGTAGTGAATAGGAGCAAGTTTATTGACGGAAACTTGAACAAAATGCTTTCAAGGGGCACCTTCTTTTTTGGATATTGCCATAACCCAGGAAGTTGTTTTAGGGACATTAGCTTAGGCAATGGTGATAGTTAATGACTGCAAAATAAAATAAAGGAAAAGCAACCCTAGATAGTAGTTTGAAAAGTTTGATGTTTGGCACAACACTGACCTTTTTTGCTATTGCTGGCTGGTTGAGGTCTGGTCTTGGCTTGCAAGTGTGGCTGCAAGGCTATATAACAAGTATTATGAACTATTGAATTCTAATAATCAAGGAGAAGCAAAGTGTAGCTCTAAGTGATTGCTTTGTATGCAAAGCTAATTGCTATTAGGAAAAGCTTGGAAAAAAATTGAGATGATACAGAGATGTAGATGGCTGACCGTTTTTGCATGTCCTGGCTTGTTGAGGGCTGTTCGAAATGAGCAACAATCTGTTCGCCGCTGCAAAGACAAGGATTCAAAGTTGGTTAAGCTTATTAGAATTTTGTTCTACAATGTCCAATATCTTAAATAATACTCACCTATCAACTTGTTGATGTTTATTTGAGGAGTGCCGTTGATCAAGTGGATTAGTTGTAGAACTGCAACAACAAGGGTTAGTGAACATTGTATTTTGGCAGTGGACAGTGCAAAAGCAATCTATGACCAGATGGTTTTGTACATAAAGATAATAAAACATGGAAAGGCGAAGAAAGAAATACGATGATATGCAGGGCATGGAAGCGTTACCTTTTTTGCACTCCTTGCTGTGTTGAGGGTTGTCCTTGCGAAGAAACAACTCTGCAATTAGAAATCAGCAAATCCAATATTAGCATTGCACATATAGGTAATAATATTATGTATCTTACATGTGTAAAAGTTAAGCAATGTAAATGTTTAACATGATCACCTTTGCTGGTCTATTCGTTGCCTCGCAAGGTGCTGGGTATTTTCAGAGGCTGAACGGTCCATTTGATATTGCAAAGCAAAAATGGCAACAACGTTGCAGGTGCTATGGCGGCTGCTGCCAATGCTAAACATACAAAAAAGAAGTGTTAGTTTTAGTTTATGCAGGTTCCATAAGCAAAAAGGAAAAAAGCTTTGTTTGTATAATTACACTGTAATCAATTCTACATACTTGCCGTGCTGTTCAGGATTTTTTTTGTTTGAGCTACACACCTCAAGCGGCTATAGCAGCTGTTCACAAATTAGCAAAAATGCAAGATGCAGAAGCTTACATGGAGAAAATGAGACTAGTACGTGCTATAGCGGAAAGCTAACAGAAATTACAAAGTGGTCTGTCCAATATGCATCCATGATTGTGAAATTTAGAAGATCAACTTCAATGCCACGTATCCAGAAATGGTCTAGTAAAGTGCCTGAATGTGTTGTTGGCTTGTTCACTACCAAAGATAACTTGTGTTGGTGCATAAATTCAAGCAGCATTGTCTGTGTTTTGCATGATTGCAGCATGTCAATGTTGAAGTCACCAGCAACAATTAGTTTGCTATTAGGCGGCAATGTGTTGGCAACATTGTCTATGGTATTAAACAAATCAGCAAGGGGTGCAACAGGTGTCAAATACAAATTTGTGATGCGCAAAGCATTGCCAAGGTGCAAAAGGTCAATGGTTATTGATTCTATATGCTTAGTTGCAAAGGTCTCTATTTTTTCCAATATCAGGTTTTTTTTGAAACATGTTAACAAACCATGGATACACAATGCATATTGACAATTGAATTCGGCATTGAACAATTCCATGTGGTTAAGGACATTGCCTCTAGTTTCTTGAAAGCAAAGCACAGCTGCTCGACGCAAATCATAGTCATTAGCTATGTCAGTTGCATGCAGTACAAAGCTGCGTGTGTTCAAACAGCATATACAAAAGTGATTAGAAGGCATTAAAGCAAGGTTGTACTGAGGTATCCATTGGGCCGAGGCTTGGAGCCGCTCCATTTCGTTTTGCACTTTGCTTGAGACTTTGAAGTTCCGTCGTTGTAATTTGTTTAACAAGTGGAGCGATTCAATGCTTTTCACTCGCGAAAGAGCACTATAAACAAGACCATGTTGATAGACATTTGAAGGGTCAAAAGCAAGGCCATCCATTGTTAGCCCTTGTGACCTGTGAATGGTTCGTGCACATGCCACTTTCAAAGGAAATTGACTTCGGGTGACTAATTTTGTGCCTATTTTTAGTTTTTTGACAACCCTTGTGATAGGAGTCCAGCAAGAAATTATCTGGTCCGTGTAGAGTATTTGCATTTGCTTACGACGTAGTCTTCCGACCATAGGATCGTTGAATTCAACCCAAATAATATCTTTTCCGTCAATTGTATGCAATCTGAAAATGCCATCTGCACCATTGACTAGACCATCTTGTGTATCAATATTGCCAGCAATTAGCTCAACCAAAATGCCTTGCTTCAACATAATTTTGCTTGCCAATGAAGAATTTGCACCTTGGTAGCGTATATAATCAGTTGATGTTTCTTGTTTATCTATTGCTTCAAGCACGATGGATTTCCCAGGGAGGCTGTCAAGTGTCTTCTGGTTGTGCTGATCAACCGCCAAATTCCTATGGAACAAGTATGGGTACGCTGGATCACTAGGAGGAGGCTTGCAACATACGGCATTTAGCAACGAGATGTCTTGGTCAGTTTGTTCAGAGATTCTAGCACGATTAAGTATGGAGATGAAATCCTGGTTCGTCTGTCTAACAACAGTATGCAACTGGAAGCATTTCACATTGTCAACCCAAAATGTATATGGCATTTTTGCACCATCTATGATTGGCTCTTCAAATATCCAACTATCAAATACAGGCTGTGCTTGGTACAAATCACCACAGAATATGATATCAAGATTTCCAAATGGTTTTGTTGGCGTGTGTTTGATTTTCCGGAGCCTTCTATCAATGTTGTACAGAGTTAGAGAGCCTGTTAGTGACACCTCGTCAAGGAGCAAAAGTTGTAGTTGGTCAAACTTCTTGCTCAAGCTATCAAGTGTGTTTGAATCCAAAGGTAGCATTTTTGAAGAGTTGCATGGCAGATGAAATACGGAATGTGCAGTGGCCCCTCCTGCATTGTATGCAGCTTTACCTGTGGAAGCAACTATGAGACCTTTAGGCTTTAGTGGATCACTATCAAGGTGCTTATCATAAAAGCAAACTAATGCTTGAAAGATTGCTTTGGCAGTGAAAGTTTTGCCTGTGCCAGCTCCACCTGTCAAGAACAAATATAGTGGTTTTTGGGGTGCAAGTGTTTTGCTCATTACTGTCTTTTAGTATTGATTGTTGCTCCATATTCAATTGTCTCCGTAGACTGAAGTACTCTGCTTTGCCAAGCAAGAATGGGTGGGGACTCTCGAAGAATGCAGATTTGGAATCAGCATTCACATGCTTTTCTTTTTTTGTATGCTTTAGGTCGGTATCAATGTCATATTTCTCTATGCCAATCCGTTTCCTATCTATGTCAAACTGATCGTCAAGATCTATTGCTGGGTGCTTGTCCATGTCAGCTTTTGTAGCAGTGACATCAATGTCGCTCCACCTAGTGTCGATTTGTGCAGTGAAAATGCTTTCTATGCTTGCAATTTGTTTTTCGTGTGCGTTATATGCTGCACTCCATGTTTCATATCTAGCTAGCAAGGTTTGTTCACTAGATCTAAAAGGCACAAACAGCATCACTTTCTCTCAACAATAATTTTCAAAATCTACATGTTGATTGTATCTTACATAACGTATGATTTGTGGCCTGGCTCTTTTTTTAATGTTGCTTGGATTGCTTGAATAAAATGCTACGTATTCAGCCAAGGACAATTTATCCAAGGCTTCTGGATGTTCTGTGTATTTCTCCACTATAGATGGGTACATAATGTTCTCAGAATCATCTTGTTCTTTTGCCAGCAATTTTGAACTTTTCAACATAAAAACTCTTTTCTCAAATGGGGAAGTATTAATAAAAATAGTTTTCCTAGAACTTCGATGCAACGGCAATGAGAGAACAATGTGTACAGCTTGGCGGCTAGACATTTGTTGATAGTTAAGCAAGGCATTCCCAAGTTTCCGTATGAACTGCATCTTTCCATCATATGCATGAGTGCATTGATCACACACCTGACGAAATGCAAGGGACAATGAGCGGTCTTGTTTTGTCATGTATGAACAGCAATAGGATGCAGCAGCATATGCATCTAGAATGAACTGCATATCTGTATTTGCATACCATAGGTGTGGGACCTGCTTTGCAAAAGCATTTATCCAAATATCAGCCGGATCTCGTTTTAACATGATAACAGTGCGCGTCAATGTTGATTGCAGCATTACAATGTAATCTATTTCAGTCATTTGAAATTCATGCAAGAAATTTTGGAATGATACGTCTTTTCCGTATTTCTTGTTTTTTAACTGGGCAAAAAAAGCTTTTGCTTTGTCCTTCATGTGATTATCAAGTATAGGCAATGGATCCAGTATAGTTGTTTTCCTCATAGGTGGCAATGGAAAACTAAATCTGCAATTTGAGTTTTTATATTTTTTGCAGGTTCTAGTATGGTGGTGTGTCTGCATTTTCACAAGGTTTGCATCAAGCAACGAAGAGTCAGATGAAATATATTTGTCCACAAAGTCCTCAATCTGCATATTTGAGCAATTCCCATATATAGGCGCATCTTTTATCCAGAGCATGAAATGTACATGTTCGTTACCTCTGTTTTGAAACTCGGTAACAAAAAAGTAATCCAAAACTTGCCCAAACAATTGATGGTTTTTAAGCATCATTTTCTGAAATGCATTAACCCGGTGATTAAAGTAGCGACTACAAAGGACCGGGTTTTTCCTTAGTTCAAAGTCCAAATTTCTATCTTCAATAGTCTCATTGCACTTACACAATTTATCATTCAATGGTGGTTGCAATGCTTGACACAATGTCTCCCAAAAATGTTCGGCACTTGTCAATGTGACAAAGAAAGTGGGAGGTCCCAATTGTCTTATCATTGCAAATATGTTTTTCCTTGCATTCTCTAAATAATCTGGAGAAGTTCGAATGGTTTTCAAGGATCTATAGCCCAATGGAGATTTCAAAATTCTTTCGAGATTTGCTGGACTGCGGACATCTCTAGCAAGCAATTTAACACCTTTCAATTCAGCTTTTCTTATGCACACCCATGCCAATGAAGATACTTGTTGAATAATGATTTTTATGGCTTTGAAAAAAATGTTTGTAATGTGTGTTGCAAAGTCTTTGCCTTTATGCATAAGCTCCCATTTTGCTATTTTTTGGTAAGTGAAATTTTTAGTGACATCATATGGCCGAGCAGCACCATAAAACAGAGTAGGAAAGTTCATCTCTTCAGAGAATTTATCCTGGAAAATACCAAGAGGTTTGAAGCCCTCAGAAGGTGCAATTTCAATAATAGTATTATCCAAGTCCTTGATAGAATGTGGATCATTAAACCAATGCACAACCGATTCCGCTATGGGCTCATCATTATCATCATCATCATCATCATCGCCATCAGCAGCAGCAGAATTAGTGTCAGTTCTTGGGTCAATTTCAAGGTCTCTTTGTAGCTGTTTTAGTTTTCTTGCGAATAGAGTTTCCCAATCTTTGTTGATAACAACATTTTCTTTTTGATACAATGCTGTTCTTGATAGGCTTGTTAGAGCATTGATTACATACGTGGGCCTCACATTGCCTTGGACATATGCATTTTGATACACCAGCTTACGTTTCAGTTTAACTGCAACTGTTGAAGATTCATCAGGCTCTCTAGGCAATGCTTGTTGCACCTTATCAAAGTCCACAGGAACATTGATAATTGTGCCAAGCAAGCCATATTGTGCTCTTTTATAGCCTAGTTGTCTTATCTGTGCAAATGCAATTCGCAAAGATACAAGCCTTTCTTCTAGAGAAGTCAATGGTTGAACAGCATCTATTCGTGTATTACGTCTTATCCTAGATGGAGCAGTGAAGGTAGGGAACTTTCCATTTAAAATGTCTTTTATACATGGCCTACATATGGGTTGCCCTTTGTCTATTATTTTCCCTTGCAATTTGTCAGCAAACAAAGATAAAGCATTGACAAGTGCAAAGTTGGCTGGGTAAACATTCTTATGGAAATGAAGCCTTTCACAAAGAATACATGGTTGAGTGGGTGTGTCCTTGATAGTTACTAAATATCTGTCAATGGATTTTTGTATTCCAATGTTGTTGACAGATGTTTGTTTTCGTTTTTTGGGGGGGTGTGTGGATCTTTTTTTTAAAGATAGTAAAGAGTTGCATAGTCTAAATTTAAGCTTCGAACTATGTGGAATGGTGGGAGAACAAGACGAAAAAGCCCTCTTTTGTTTTGGTTGCGAGTGTCTATGCATATTCCGAATTTTGGCTTTTAGACAACGCAATGACAATGTAGGCTTTCCTTTTTTACATATGGTATCTTGAAAACCTGAAATATCACAAGCTTTTCTGGTAATTGGTATTTCCCGTTGTTGCTTTTGCATGTGATGGGTTTGTGTTTCTGAAGCATGTAACATCTGATGGAGTGTGAATTTCCTGTCTTGTTTCTTTGTATCGTTGTTTTTGGATTTGCCACAAATGTTTGAGCTCACCATGTCCAATAGCGGTGACAAGTTTTTGTTTTTCTGCCTTGGTGCACTTGGCACAGAGCTAATATGGTTGTATTGGAGCGGTTCATAGTGACAATGGCCTGAGCTGGCGAGAAAGCAAAACAAGTGAAAATCCTTTTGTGGATTTTCGCAATTGCAATACACATCGACTTCAGGCTGGTCAAAGGCTCTCTAGACATGTATCTTTGCATGGAATATATATGATAACCATAGTAAACAAAACTTGCAACCCTCAAGGCCACTCTGTTCATGAGGCATCCCAAGCCTAGAAACAAATGATCGCAATTGTGACAAAGTGTTGCTCTCAGTTAAACCAAGGTGTCTGGATGCCTCAAAGCATGCCAATGCAAATTTATCCTGGGCTGCCAACGCATTGGCAAAGGACTGAGCCACAAATAAGCGGAGGGCAATTGCATCAAATTGTTGGCCACTTAGATATGCTATAGAGCTGAACATGCTTTCCCCACAAGCAGTGGCAAATGTACGAGGTCTATAAAGGCCAAGTCCATCCATGGCATTTCCAATGTTGTTCCAAGCATCATCCAGATTGCAGAGCGACATCGGCAAGTACGGTTGCACATGATGAATGCAACTGTATGTACTAATCCTTGAGAAAATAGGTTCATAATGTCCACAGGTTGGATTTGCATCATGGAAAAGAATTGATATACCGGGATTGCATGAGTCTTTGTTAAAATGCAAGTAGATCTTTTTCCGTGTCAAAGACCAAAGGCATATGGGTATGTTCAACCACTGAGCTAGCCATTGTATACAGAATGTGTCACCCCAAAGTCCTTTTTCATTGTAAGCATTGAGTTCTGTGGCCGAAATTCTCATTCTACGGAGGTATGTGCTTTTGTCGTGTATATTGTGCAACTCATAGAGCACTGTCGGATGCACTTCATGTTCAAAAGAAGATAGAGCTGCAGCACAGCCATTGTTAAGACATTGCAAAAAGTAATCGACGAGACCATTGCGAAGCTCATTTGATGTGTAACGACAATGGAGCAAAACCTGTATAGTGTCAAACAAGCAATCACCCACTCTGTAGTTAAATGGCTCTATTCGAAAGCAATGCATTTGCTCCAAAGCATCGTCTATTGATAATAGTTGTGTTTTTTCTTGTGGCCTGTACATTTCCACTATCACGGGTTGCTGCGGGAGTTTTCCTTCCAAAGGAGGATCACCTAGAATCTTGTTGGCCATTCCTCTGGCATGCAAATTCCGGACTAGGGAATTGCATATAATATCTATTTTCCAACCATGCAATTTTATGTCACAAATTGATGGCGCTGCAAAGCAAATAGCCCAAAACATGTACCAGCCTATTAAGAAAGTAGCAAATAAAATATCCAAGCCTAGAATTAAGTATTTCATCAATCATAACAATTAGTTTCCACATAAAAATCAATACAAATCTAGATTTGAACATAGAAATGCATAGGAATGTTTGTTCTATTTATACAATTTCCTACAGTGTTTGGAGGTACCAGTACTGTTTACTAGTCTAGGCCATACTGTAGGAATCTAAGCATGGAGGGAAATAATTACACTAAAGAATTAATATGCATGGAGGGAAATTCCAGTACTGGCCATTGCCGAGGCTGGAAATGTGAAGGAAATGTAGAATGAAATAAATTGTTGCAGCAGGTTCTATGGATTGCTTCAACTAACTATGCTTTTGTCCAATTCTTAAACTGTCTAGATATGGGGATAATTTTTTATTGTTTGATTTAATATGATTTTGTGCATAGTATGAGGAGTTATGACAGTGAAATGAATGGTATATAAACTGTGAGAAATACAGCCTTTAAACTGTGAGAAACATTATAGTTAAATTGAACAGCCTCAAAATCTCCATGTGTATGCAGTAGATGGGATAAAGGTACTTGTAGATTCAGAAAGGTTGCAAGCAAGCTACCACCCGACAAACTACAATTTTCATTGGTCAAAGCAGTTTTTTTGTTTCTGGACGAAAATGTGATGTTGCAAATTTTGTATTGCAGTTACTAAATTGCATAACGGAGGCTCAAGCTATACAAGAGCAATCAATGAGCTTTAAAAGCTCAATCAATAGATGTTAAACTGTATGATTCAAAAGGGTTGTTAGAGATTCATGCCATTTCTGGGTAGGTGGCTAGTGATCTAAAGATTCAGAATCATCTATATAGTTTCTAGAGCTCCACAACAGCCACAAAGATCCATAAGAACAAAGAAAGTATTTTACCATATGGCCTTGTCTATCACTTATTTAGCAGAAATCTAAAATATTTTAATTTAGATAAAAATTTAAAAACATGGAATAGACATGCAAGTTTTTAAAAAAAAAAATTCCTATCACTGCTGCACTTACAATTTCACAGTTCAATCAACTTCAAATGTCTGCAAAGTTTCAAAAATCAGAGCCACTGTTCAATTTAACTATAATGTTTCTCACAGTCACGGAAATCAGAATCATTGTTCATTTTTTCACACTCCAACTGTAGTTGTTTTTCACATTCTAGTGGCAGCTTTTTCCAACAGCAACAAATTCACAGGCCTGATTACAAACATATAGCAAAAGGCTTACCAAGAGAAAAAAAACTAAGTTTTTCTTCAACGCCTCTGAAGCAAAATGCAGTCTCTCCACCAAGTGTAATCAGACTTTGATCCCCAGCTACCTTTTCCGTGAGGCAAGCAGTAGCCTGATAACCTATCAAGGATATACCATGCAAAAAAAGGGAAACGATAAATTTTATGTGACATTATAAGCTAATAACCATATTCCATCCTTCTTAAATGTTTAAGTTTTAAAAACTGAAAACCATTTCTAAAACAGTTTAAACATTAACATAAAAAGAAACCAATACATTACATAGACCATTGTAAATCCAAAGTGGTTGTAAGAGATTCATGCTGTTTCTAGACAGGCTGCCAGCGATCTAATGTTTGATGGCTTTCTTCATCAATTATTTAGTATAATGGCTTAATTTTGAAAGCAAAGACTCGAGCATTCTACTAGCATACACAACAACGAAACTTCTCTCAATTGATTATTCATTGTAGTTTAGGTTAACTAGTTCCCACTTAACAAATTTGTATGCAATCACTATTAAATTTTATAGCCCAAGCATTCTTAAAAACCAAAATCAGAAACAACGTGGAGGGTTTTTATTGAAAACCATAGTTCGCAGAAGAAGCATACTAGTAGTGGTACTGGTATGGGAGAGGAGGACAGGCATGAGAAAGAAATTTTTTTGAAACATGGAAAACAGGTTCTTGAAGACAGCAAAAATTTAAAATATTTTAATTTAGATAAAAAATTAAAAAAATGGAATGGGCATGCAAGTTTAAAAAAAAAATCCTATCACTGCCGCACCGACAATTTCACACTTCAATCAACTTCAACCGTCTGCAAAGTTTCAAAAATCAGAATCACTGTTCAATTTAACTATCATGTTTTTCACAGTTGCAGAATTCAGAATCACAGTTCATTTTCCATATTCCAACTGTTGTTGTTTTTCACATTCCAGTGGCAGGCTTTTTCTACCAGCAACAAAATCACAGTCTTGATTACAAACATATAGCATAATAAGTTATTTATGGTGATGAGCAACAATGTTGGCCTTGATTTACACTAACCAAAGTAAGCATCAATCTATTCTAACATGTTTAGATCCTATGACTAATGTGTACATGATGTTGCAATATATTTTAACCACCACGTATAAAGTTTCCAGCCTGCTCTTTGAGCAGGGCTAGTTTGTATTGAGTTATTATTTCAAGGAGATTCAACCATTTGTGGGGCAGATTGCAGGCTGATATTGAAGGTTTAATGACTGTTCTTGCTTGTGTGGCCTGGCCATACATCTCAGGAGAACCGTACATTTTCCAGGAGGGAGTCTACATACATTTTGGGCTGCTACTCACCTCTTTCCTCATCGTTCAGCCACTGCATAGATTTCTGAGTGGATAACAAAGGAATTTGAAGTGATTTTGAGACTATTTATTACTGACTTGAGATACCAGCTAGGCTGCACCACTAGTTGAGGGACGCTGGCCTTGTGGGTATTCTTCCATCTTCAATGGCATCAACTTAGAAGCTCATTCTTAACGTGCTATTTTGAGAAGCAATCAATCTACATCTACTCATAAAAATCAATACAAATCTAGATTTGAACATAGAAATGCATAGGAATGTTTGTTCTGTTTATACCATTTGCTACAGTGTTTGCAGGTACCAGTACTGTTTACTAGTCCAGGCCATACTGTAGGAATCTAAGCATGGAGGGAAATAATTACACAAAAGAATTAATATGCATGGAGGGAAATTCCAGTACTGGCCATTGCCGAGGCTGGAAATGTGAAGGGAATGTAGAATGAAATAAATTGTTGCAGCAGGTTCTATGGATTGCTTCAACTAACTATGCTTTTGTCCAATTCTTAAACTGTCTAGATATGGGGATAATTTTTTATTGTTTGATTTAATATGATTTTGTGCATAGTATGAGGAGTTATGACAGTGACATGAATGGTATATAAACTGTGAGAAACACAGCCTTTAAACTGTTAGAAACATTATAGTTAAATTGAACAGCCTCAAAATCTCCATGTGTATGCAGTAGATGGGATAAAGGTACTTGTAGATTCAGAAAGGTTCCAAGCAAGCCACCACCCGACAAACTACGATTTTCATTGGTCAAAGCAGTTCTTTTGTTTTTGGACGAAAATGTGATGTTGCAAATTTTGTATTGCAGTTACTAAATTGCATAACGGAGGCTCAAGCTATACAAGAGCAATCAATGAGCTTTTAAAGCTCAATCCATAGATGTTAAACTGTATGATTCAAAAGGGTTGTTAGAGATCCATGCCATTTCTGGGTAGGTGGCCAGTGATCTAAAGATTCAGAATCATCTATATAGTTTCTAGAGCTCCACAAGAGCCACAAAGATCCATAAGAACAAAGAAAATATTTTACCATATGGCCTTGTCTATCACTTATTTAGCAGAAATCTAAAATATTTTAATTTAGATAAAAATTTAAAGACATGGAATGGACATGCAAGTTTTCAAAAAAAAAAATTCCTATCACTGCTGCACTTACAATTTCACAGTTCAATCAACTTCAAATGTCTGCAAAGTTTCAAAAATCAGAGCCACTGTTCAATTTAACTATAATGTTTCTCACACTTGCGGAAATCAGAATCATTGTTCATTTTTTCACACTCCAACTGTAGTTGTTTTTCACATTCTAGTGGCAGCTTTTTTCAACAGCAACAAATTCACAGGCCTGATTACAAACATATAGCAAAAGGCTTACCAAGAGAAAAAAAAACTAAGTTTTTCTTCAACGCCTCTGAAGCAAAATGCAGTCTCTCCACCAAGTGTAATCAGACTTTGATCCCCAGCCACCTTTTCCGTGAGGCAAGCAGCAGCCTGATAACCTATCAAGGATATACCATGCAAAAAAATGGAAACGATAAATTTTATGCGACATTATAAGCTATATAACCATATTCCATCCTTCTTAAAGGTTTAAGTTTTAAAAACTGAAAACCATTTCTAAAACAGTTTAAACATTAACATAAGAAGAAACCAACACATTACATAGACCATTGTAAATCCAAAGTGGTTGGAAGAGATTCATGCTGTTTCTGGACAGGCTGCCAGCGATCTAATGTTTGATGGCTTTCTCCATCAATTATTTAGTATAATGGCTTAATTTTGAAAGCAAAGACTCGAGCATTCTACTAGCATACACAACAACGAAACTTCTCTCAATTGGTTATTCATTGTAGTTTAGGTTAACTAGTTCCCACTTAACAAATTTGTATGCAATCACTATTAAATTTTATAGCCCAAGCATTCTTAAAAACCAAAATTAGAAACAACGTGAAGGGTTTTTATTGAAAACCATAGTTCGTAGAAGAAGCATACTAGTAGTGGTACTGGTATGGGAGAGGAGGACAGGCATGAGAAAGAAATTTTTTTGAAACATGGAAAACAGGTTCTTGAAGACAGCAAAAATTTAAAATATTTTAATTTAGATAACAAATTAAAAATATGGAATGGGCATGCAAGTTTAAAAAAAAAATCCTATCACTGCCGCACTGACAATTTCACACTTCAATCAACTTCAACCGTCTGCAAAGTTTCAAAAATCAGAATCACTGTTCAATTTAACTATCATGTTTTTCACAGTTGCAGAATTCAGAATCACAGTTCATTTTCCATATTCGAACTGTAGTTGTTTTTCACATTCCAGTGGCAGGCTTTTTCCCAACAGCAACAAAATCACAGTCTTGATTACAAACATATAGCATAATAAGTTATTTATGGTGATGAGCAACAATGTTGGGCTTGATTTACACCAACCAAAGTAAGCATCAATCTATTCTAACATGTTTAGATCCTATGACTAATGTGTACATGATGCTGCAATATATTTTAACCACTACGTATAAAGTTTCCAGCCTGCTCTTTGAGCAGGGTTAGTTTGTATTGAGTTATCATTTCAAGGAGATTCGACCATTTGTGGGGCAGATTGTAGGCTGATATTGAAGGTTTGGTGACTATTTTTGCTTGTGTGGCCTGGCCATACATCTCAGGAGAACCGTACATTTGCTAGGAGGGAGTCTACATACATTTTGGGCTGCTACTCACCTCTTTCCTCATCGTTCAGCTACTGCATAGATTTCTGAGTGGATAACAAAGGAATTTGAAGCGATTTTGAGACTATTTATTACTGATTTGAGATACCAGCTAGGCTGCACCGCTAGTTGAGGGACGCTGGCCTTGTGGGTATTCTTCCATCTTCAATGGCATCAACTGAGAAGCTCATTCTTAGCGTGCTATTTTGAGAAGCAATCAATCTACATCTACTCAAAAGCTGCGTAGCAGCCAAGACAACACATATAGGGTATAGATAACTTGTCGAGGGTCGAGGACAACATGACAAATGACCAGTATTCTATACACAATCACCAACTATTTCCATTGTATACGTGTTCAGCAACGCCTTGAAATGTACTACAACCAAAATGTGCATAATCGAATTTGCAAAATGCCCGTTCTCCAATGCGAACAAGTATTGCAACACAAAAACAAATTTGTTTCATCTCAAGTAGAATATCTTTGGTTATCGAGTTAGCAAAACAAGTATTTTCTGGACACTATAATAAGTTATTATGCCTATCCATCACACAACAACATTGCCATTGCTTGGATGATCAATCAAGTGACTCCTTGCAAACAACAATCCAATATCCCATGCCTTTAAATGAACCGTCAAAAAAAAAATATGTTACAAAAACATAAAATGTTATTGCTTTTCATGACATTGAACTTATTCCACAAAAAAACAAAATATGATTAAGCTCGACAAGAACACTAGAGCTGCACCAAGAATGCAAACGGAACCCAAAATTGTTCATACATCCATAATATTATCCGATTCAAGATGCCATACAATGCCATACATTATCTCAATTAGATTGCCATAAGGATGGATTTGAGCCAAATCACATCACAATGTTCCTTGAAAATAGACCATATTGCTATCTAGTATCAAAGCTCGTTTGATCTTCAGGCGCAATACAAGAGAGTATGGTAGTTACAAGGCATGCGCACACAAAAAAACTATGTACAAAGAAACTACAAACAATATCAACCAAAACCCTAGTCCAAAACAGCACATGATCGAAACCATATTTTCCACTAGTCTTTTGCATGCTTTTTTTTTTGTCTTCACATCTCCAATAGCTCTTCTGCATCCTCATCCTCATCAAGCAATTTTTGCAACTCAGCCTTGCCTGCATGAACACGCCTATATCCATCAATCACGTCCCTAGACAAAACCGGCGCATCTTGGCCACATCCGAATGGGAAGTCTCTAATAGCCGAAGGTCTCTGCCTAATGCAGTTGTTTCCTTGCACTCCCTTGTTCAAAGGCTTTGCTATGGACGACGACTCACCGTGCTCAACACGTTGCAATTTGACCTGCTTCATCATAGTTGCAAGCGTGTCTGAACCTGATGCCGCTTCGCTCTCCATAGTCAAACCAACATCGACAATGTGCACCGCATCTTTCTCCACAGCACATTGAGCCCCCTGCTTTCGGCCAGTCCTTGTTTTTTGCTTCCTGCGACGACCCATGGCTGCAAAAAAACTGAATCATGTCGAGACGGGAGTACAATTATCATTTCAAATTACACGATCCTATACTTCAACCACTGCTTACAAGGCCACCATCCCACAACCCTAACCCTATGATTCAACTCGAGACGCACACGGACACACCTATTTCCCAACATACGTCAATTCCACACCCATGACAAACCAAATTCAAACAAAGAACTAAACATGGACACCCATGCCAACAAAGCGCAGAGAAATCTGGTTTACAATCAAACATTTACCATGGACACAAAATTATATCGACTTAAATTGACATGTTCAAAGACCGCAACTATGGCCTACAAACTAAACTACGAGCCACATATAAGAACACACCGCACCAACACGCCTGCTTATTTTATCCATACACCACATGACGAAAAGCCCTCATTCCACAACTGTGGCCTACAAACAAAACTACGAGCCACATATGAGAACACATCGTGCCAACACGCCTGCTTATTTTACCAATACACCACATGAGGAAAAGGCCTCCTTCCAACACAAACGAATTGAGCCATCGCACAAACAACATGCTCCTCCACATTGACACAGTATGTACATTCATCCATAGAAACAAACCAAAAACACAAACATAACACAATCGACAATGGCACTCACCTGTTTGTATCAAAAGCACTGCTGAACAATTGACACGAACAACACCCACCTGAAAGCCATTAAAAACAAAAACAATGTATCAAAACCAATAGAATGCCCTCAAAACAAAGCAACCAATGAATATAAGCACACTATTACATACTATAATCCTTAGCATGTGAAATAGGCAAAGGAAACAACTCCTAGCAAATCAGTTAACAGCACACAACAGAGCAATTTTCTAATTGAGGAATAAAATATAATTACCTTATCAAATTCCTTTGCACATAGGAAAATAGTAAAGAAAAAAACATAGTACAAGTCATCCTAGATCTATCCCACGACCATATTTCATCCCATGATTCAATGCACATTGCTAGAAACCAATAAGGTTTTAGTTAGACATAACAACCTATAATGATTCATTCAACTAGAATACCTCTAACCCACTTGCCTTCACCGGCATTGAGTTTGGATCATCAAAGAAGCGGTTCTAATCATGAACATAGCATGTAGAAATATTATCTTGGAAGGCTTAATGCAGATCCAATAGTAGTCTTCTTATAGAAATCAGCCCTATCTGCCTTACTATTCTCTAGCACTCTAGCCACCTCCTAAATAAACCATCTTTTCCCTAAAGGTTAGATCAAAGTAAATCCATAGATATAGAAAACACAAGATATTTTAAATCAATGAATCCTTTTTGACATTTTCAAAACCAATGGAACAATTCAGACATTTTATGAAAACCGGATGCTATTTTTGGTGATGGGACCAACAGAATTTATTCTAAATGTACAATCATA
The DNA here is from genome assembly GCA_027924645.1 of Cunninghamia lanceolata. NCBI lineage: Eukaryota > Viridiplantae > Streptophyta > Pinopsida > Cupressales > Cupressaceae > Cunninghamia > Cunninghamia lanceolata. The sequence continues at coordinate 541,109 of BSBN01000144.1, read as the reverse complement.
GCAAACCATGAGCAGTCCGGGTTCAATTAGTTTGTGTTCTGTCCTTATAGTTTCCTTTTCTAATAGGCCAGGCTACACATCTTTCTTCTTTCTGGGCATTCTAGACAACATTGTTAAATTGCTATTAAACAAGAATTCTTTTGTAGGTTGTGGCACATTGACATTCCTGTCATGGCCTTCAAAAGTATTTCATGCACTTATGAATTTTCCATAGAAATTCTTGGCTTCTGTATAGGTTAGCTTCAAAAACAAGGTATGGACATCTGTCAAAGCATAAAAGATAGAGTAATTCCATCAAATGATGTCAATTGTGACTACCCTGATTGACATTTCTTTAAAATGTAGAATGTAGAACTATTGACAAGACATGTGGGCTATTTGATAAAATGCCTCAAAGAAACTGTATTCTATCTTCCCACTCCTTATTTTTTGCTTTGAATTTCCCAATTCGACTATTACTGCAAGATATTGACAATTACCCTGGCTGGCCTATGAGGATGACAGACTATGGCTTTACATAGTTGAAACAGAGATGAAACAGCAACTGCATCAAAACTATGACTCTACAATGTTACATAGAAGACTTGAATGGGAAATACTTATTCATTGCATATGCATATGCAACTATTCAATAGATTATACACTGTTTATAAAAGCCACTATTATACAATCCAAAACATTACAGAATTGTCACTTTAAATCTACCCAACATCTCCAAATCTGCGATGCAGATATTCTTTACCTGTGGCAAAAGGCTGGCAAACAGGAAAAAGTTGCGTTTTAAGCTCAATAAATGACTGCACTGCTGCATGACAGTCAGTAGCTATTCTGGTCATATCATTGCCTTTGTTTCTTTGTTTGGTTGCTAAGGTATGTTTGTTGAGGAACCTGAGAAATACATATTTTATTTGGAAATCGAGAGGTGAAGGTTGTGGACAAGCCAAAATAATACTTGCAATAGGGAAAAGTAAAGTTAAATAATAAAGAAGTTGTAGATTAACAATATAAAACAAAGTAATAACTGCAAGATATTGACAAATACCCTGGCTGGCCTATGAGGATGACAGATTATGGCCTCACATTGTTGAAACAGACTTGAATGGGAAATACTTATTCATTGCATATGCATACACAATTATTTTATAGAATATATGGACTATCATATATAAAAATTCAAATTCACATAATGCAATATCAGAAGAACGGGGCACATTGCCATCAATCATTGCCACATACATATCTCAACTCTCCAAGATATTCGGTCCTGAGTCACATAGAAAGAGCCCAAAAAAAATCTGTGAACCCAAATGTATTAACCTGTCAATCACATAGAGAGGAGGAACATGGTAGTTACAGTGCTTGACTGACTGTCCACATTCAACCTTACCATTACCAACACTAATCCAAATATTGTAACAGGGGCCTACAAGTACATTACATCATGTACAATAATTCCTTTCTTGAACCCATGCTTTATAGTTATATATTCAGGGTAGATAAATACATATCAATAAATCTATAACCTACAGATGCACTGACATAAAACTGCAGAAGATGTAAACTTGCTAATTTGGTTTTAATTATTGGCATACTCAAACTTGATGGAGAAGTAGAGAATACAAATGTCTAACACCATAAATAGCAGCATATATTGTATCAGACTTAGCGCCATAACTAAAACAGCTACTGCGGTGTATGCAAAGCTTAATAACCAGAATAGCACAAAATAGTTTTAGAAACTTCCACAAAAAAATCTTAAATATGTGGCAGAGCATGCAAGGTGCCTGGCAATGTTACTTTTAGAAAATGCCAAAATATTTTTGTTTAAATTTCACAGGTTTTTCTAAACGATGGATAAATTTGACAGACACAATTTCTCTAAATGATGGGATAAATTTGACAGACAAAAGCTTATATTGAACAACTGGGGAAAGCTTCTTGTGTTTTTTATCATTGACTACCATTTTAAGTGCGGCTTTTATTTTGATATACCCACTGTTATTGTACTAAATGTGATTGGGTTTTGTTGTGCAGAGTAAGCAGCAAAGCTCCTTACATGGAAGAGCGAAGGTCACACGTTCCTGTTGGGCCTTCTCCTTGTAGCATCTTACCAACAATTTTACTCAGCAGAAACGATTCTATGTTGTGCAAGTTGCCAAAAACACTGAAGCAGGGAAAATACCTAGAAATGGGTTTAAGCATAAGAAGGGTAAAGGCGATAAGCATATCCAGAGGTACAAAGCATCAACATCAACCGTAAATGAAGATGGTTAGCAATGCAGGGCGATAGGATTTCACAAAATCTGCTCGAAATGGAGAAAACAAAAGGGAAAAATAAAAGAGAATACAAAAACTCACCGCAGTTCTTTCCAGGCAGCAGCACGCAGGTAAAATTATCTTGGGCGCCCATATGGTAAAAATACTTGTTACCCCCTTTTCTGGAAAGACGCCCACGGAGGAGCTGCTAACACCTGTTTACCCTCCAGTGCCATGCAGAACAGCAAAATGCCAGCGATCAGCCCAGCCCATTAAAATATTCCAAGCATCGAACAACCAAGATTAAAATACCAGGGGTATATTAAAGCCCCAATAGAAAAAGGGCATCCGTGACAGGAAAAAACATTAAAAAAAACAAAACCTTAGGTTAGTCCACAATATTTCCCCATATGCACACAGCCCGAGGAAAACAAATGCGTTTTTTGTTAGCCGAAAACAATAGTCCTCTGCTAAGGCCGGGACTAATAAGGCAGGGACTAATAAGATATTGAAGCTTAACAAAGCTACAAATTTGCATTATGTAAGCTTTTGGTAAAGTTTTGCTTATTTACACGCGCAAAGGAATATTTATAACCTTTACAAGGTTTCAAGTCTAGGATCAAAATTAGGATCCATTGGTCCCTTGAGAAGGACTCCAATAATAATTGTATTACACTCTTTTATATATATATGGAAATAAAATATGATATGTTTTTGAAAAATAAAGTAAATGAAATTTGATTTTAAATTAATGAGTAAGTTAAGATTGATTAATCTAAATTTAGAGTAATTAAGTAATTACGATAAAAGTATGTTAAAACAATTAAGATGAAAGCAAGTTTTATTTGGAAATTAGCATATTGTCAATGTTGATATTGAGACCTTGTGATAAAGATTCTCTATAGTTTGAAATCTATAACTAAATTAGTGATTAAAGGTATGTGACAAATGGAATCCAAGTTTTATTGATGTAAGGATGAAGTTTCACCTATAATATGGTCCTTGAACATTTTCACTTGGGCAATTATGTCTAATGCATAATTTCAACTTTGGTACCTATTGAGAGGTCTAAAGGTCTTGCTTAGGACCAATATGCCACATAGGATCACCAATAATGGAAAGACTAGCTAATGTGGAATGTAATCAACAAGTCAATCTCTAAGATTAGAAGGTTGACTCCTTATATATCCTAAGCTAAGATTAAAGTTGTGAGAAGAAAAGGGAAAGAGATTGCAGAAAGTAAATGACACAGATAAAGGCTCATGCCAGATAGATATGTTCACATTCAGAGTAGAGCTTTGTAGCAAATAATATAATAATCAATAGAAAGGAATACACAAGCACATAACTACCAACTCATAAGCATAGACAAGAATTAGAGTTTCTAGAACAATGGCTTCTTATTTTAATGTTCATTAGATTAATTGACTAGTACATACAATACATGCACTCTGAAAACATGCATAGAAGCTCCCTTGTATAACTATGAGAAAGTTAAGATTAGGATCAAGCATTAGGCTAAAAAGCTTAGCTACACATCACCTAACTTGAGACTTAGCTTACACATTAGGCTTAAAAGATCAGTTATAGAAAACTATATCTAAACTAATATGAGGAACTCAAGCTAGTATTTATAGCTAGAGTTTCCAACACACAATGAAGTTTCCCCTCAAAACAATAATTTTAAAACTGTAGATTAGTCAAGGAGATAGTCACATCTCTACAAATTTGGTTCCTTGAAGTCTCTTACTAGTGGTTGGAGTCTACTACATAGGCCATGGGTACATGATCGATTAAGTGTATCATGTAGTACCACACTTTGTAGCTCCAAGTAGGTGAATTCCCCCACAATAGACTTTGGCTAGACTTTAATGTTGGATTGGTATCTATTACGGAATTAGAATATGACATGTGATAGACACTCACCTAAACTATTCTGGAGCTATAGGATAGCCCATGGATGCTGTAGAGGATTCGCAGATGTGAAGACTATGATGATATGGAATATTATTGATGAGATCTATGATGAAATGGTTGCACGTCCTATGAGCTATTGGATGAAATTATGGTGGTAGTGTTGATGATGATTTTACTCACAATCAGACATAGATAGAAGTTCTACACTCAAACAACTATCTCTCTTGATAGATATGATAAATTTAGGATGAATTTATAATCCTATGGCTCTGTTAGTCAAGTCTTGACTTCACATGTAGTCACTTAGGGTTCGTTGTAGGTTATTTTACTTGGGGGCTTACAAATATTGCATCTAATCTTCTAGATCTAGACAACTTTCGACAAATATCATTGTTATCTTGTATGGTCTACACATATCTTATGTAATTCTTGTCAAATTTATCAATCAATAACTAAGCTTTGAGAATATTTTCTATATTTAGCATAACTTTGATCAATTCTTCTAAATTATCCTTAACGAACTAAATCTTTGATCAATTTCTCCATATTCAATATAACTTTGATTAGTTCTTCTGAATTAACCTTGATTACCTAAACTTAACTTAATTCTTCTATATCTACTTAAATATCTTCTTTAAAGGATCAAATTCATTAATATTGTTAGTTATTTCTTCAAAATTTTCCATTATTTACACTTATTTGAGACAATTTTGGAAATAAAGGACAAAAGATAAGGCTTGAGAGGGAAAGTCCTAAGAGATTTAAATTCCACTGATTTCACACATATATCTTGACAAACTCATGAATTGAAGTTAATATCTAGTTATACTTCACCAGGTGTTCCACAACAATGTATAACAAATGCAAATCCTCAAAGGATAATTGATGACAATAAGAAATGGTTCAAATGCACTCCAAGGGATGCAATAATTTGATATTTCATCACTAGAAATCAATATGAAGATCACTTATGATTTAGAATTCGACGTAGTAATCCATATCCTTCAATCCACTCATGTGCACAAAGTATATAAATGATCTCACTGAATGTGAGATAAAATCATGAGGTAAGCCAAAAAGTTACAAGTGTAGCTAACTTAATGCTTAGTAAATTTCATCAATTTCATATCCCTATCTACAACGATTCAGATGCCTTTTATAAGACAAGGATCCAGAATCATTTACGACAACAAACGGTCAAGACTTCACTTTCAAAAATTAATGGTTGAGGAACAAGGCATGTGAATAACAGTTAGCATTTGATGAGGATGATAGTTGGCTCTGAAGAATATTCTTTCTTCTGCATCAAGATCTGATAATATTCCAGAACATCCCCTTCAAACACTTTACCCCTCAGCTACTCTTCATCTGCTCTGATGAACCTATTGTTGGATTTAGGACAGACAACTAAGAGAGGGGGTGAATCAGTTGTCACCAAAGCCCTGTTCCTTATTCACTTTAAAACCTTCTTAAATTTCAACAGCATATCAATGATTCAACCATGAAAGCATAATGCAATAATTCAAGAGCAGAAACAAATTCAACACATATAACACCAAGATTTTAATGTGGAAAACCCAATTAAGGGAAAAACCACAAGGTGACTAACCCAAGATTGTATTCTCTATTAAAAGAATAAGAAGAATAAAATGGCACTTGCCAGTTAGGGCTCACTGCCCGAGCACACTATTCACAAGAGGCCCACTGCCTATAGGAGACACACTGTCTACAGAAGAATGAGTATTACATACTTGAACTGGAGAATAGCATCTTCACTATGCTTGGGTCAGTTCCATTTAAGCTCAACACCTCTGCTCTACTTTTCACTCCTCTTCACTACCATTGATATAATTGAATGACTTCACAACTCTTATTTATACATGACATTGACTTTGGAATGATCATCAAAATCAGCACAACATACACTTATTTTATTACAGAGCAATTACAAAAATGCAACTTGACTTATTACAAAAACTTCATGCGCATCAACTGTTGGCCACACATAGCTGGGACTTCAATCTTCTTTGAGGAAAATGCCATGCTTCAGAAAACATCTTCAAGATCATCCGCAACATGTACAAATCATCCGGTTAGCCAAGACTAGGAAGAACACCATCACCCGAAGGTAAATCTTCAATCACGAGCTCAATCTTCAATGTGGACCACCAACATGAACTGGACACAATCTAGAGACACCCACAAGCTTGCTTGAATCACCAAGAACATCCGCACCACTTCTACTTATTGTAATCATTTGCATCTTCATCTAGAACATCAAGAACATAGTCGGCCATCACTGTCACATTAGAAGGATTGCTTGTGGACCTCCAAACCATGAACCAATTGAGTTGTCAATTCACATTAGCCTCCCAAACATGCCACTAGATCCACAGAACATGATATTGTATTTCCAGATCTCACTAGACCTATTTGTGTCACTCTGTCACCTCTGCATAGTTTCCAGAACCAATTTTATTCTCATGGCCCTAACTCCTCCACATTTTCATGCGGACCTCTCAAATCTTGACTGGATCATCTTCAGACACATATCTACAAACCCTTTGATGCGCATTGTCTGATCTTCATCTAGCTGGGATCTTCACTTCATAGAGCTTCACTATCTTCACTGTCCTTCTCTATTTCTGATAGGACTAATTTTCTCAATATCCTCAGCACACAACTCATCCAATCTTTGACATCAATGCAACAAGATTATGTTGACATCAATGACAACACTGGTCAGGCCCATACTTGCAACAATCTCCCCCTTTGTCATTGATGGCAACATATAATGTGAAAAACTATTTCAACCATCAAGACAAGAACTTCTCCTCACTGACTAACATAGCTCCCCCTATAAACATCAACCATTCACATGCCTTCTCTTCCTTTACTACTCCCCCTTTGATCAACAACCACTTTTTGTTTTTCACATGTCTTCTCTCCCCCTTTGACTTCAATGGCAAAGGGCACATACTTGTAACCACTTCTCATACTTCAGAATCATACTGACTACTCCCCCTAAGTAGCATCCCCCTAACATCAATCCGAATCACAAGATATGACTATGGGATCTATCAAACTAATGTACATTAGTGCACCTTAATTCAGAACCAGAGGGGTTATAACCCCTAACTTCTCTCTAAGATACTCAAAAGTGTCCTTAGGTAGAGGTTTGGTAAAAATGTCTACAATTTGATCCTTTGAGGACACAAACTCTAATCTGACTTCATTCTTGTTCACCTACTCTCTCAAAAAGTGAAACTTGATGGGTATATGTTTTGTCTTTAAATGCAACACCGAATTTTTTGATATGTTTATTGCACTTGAATTATCACAGAAGATTGTGATAGGTTCTTCATACTCCACTTTGATATCTCTTAGCATTTGCTTCATCCACAATACTTGAGTGCAACTGCCTGCTGCTGCAATATACTCTGCTTCTGTAGTGGGCAGAGATATTGCCTCTTTTTTCTTGCTTAGCCAAGAAACAAATCATTTTCCCAAAAAGAATGCACCACCACTGGTACTCTTCTGGTCATCCACATCTCCTGCCCAATCAGCATCTGTATATGCATGAAGAGAGAAATCATGAGCAATTTTTCTTCTTGTTTGAACACCTTTGCTTCTATCTCCTACGATTTGATCTTCATAATGATTCAATCTTACATACCTGAGAGTTTTGGGATTCTCTTGTACTTCTAATTCTTGGACAGGTTCATCAAAACTTGTCTCTTCTTCTTGTATTTCAGGATTCTTTGGATTAGTCTGAATTTGAACTAGAGTTGGGACTTGTTCTCCTTGGTCTGAGACATCATTTTGATCATCTGCTTCATACTCATAATACCTTGAGGGACTTTCCATGCCTTCATCAACCTTCACATTTGTACTTTCTACAATATTTCTCAATCTCTTGTTATAACACCGGTATGCTTTGCTTTGAGTAGAATATCCCAAGAATATTCCTTCATCAGTTCTAGCATCAAACTTGCCAAGGTCTTCATCTCTTTTGATATAGCATTTACTAACAAAGACTCTAAAATACTTCACAGTAGGAGTGATGCCAAACCAAAGTTCATAAGGAGTCTTACCAATATTGCCTCTGATTTGTACCTGATTAAGAGTATAGATAGCAGTGCTTACAGCTTCTCTCCAATAGATTTGAGAAACATTTGCTTCCATCATCATGGTCCTAGATGCTTCTTGGATGGTCCAGTTCTTTCTCTCCACTACTCCATTATGCTGTGGAGTCCTTGGAGCAGATAATTGTCTCTTTATCCCATGTTTCTCATAGAATATTATGAACTCACCGAATGTGAATTCTCCACCTCTATCAGACCTGACGTATTTTATGTTTATGCCAGTTTTATTTTCTACCATATCCTTGAATATTTTGAACTTCTCAAGTGCTTCAGATTTCTCTTTCAAGAAAGTCACCCACATCATCCGGGAGTGGTCATCAATCAGCAACATGAAATACCTATATCCTTGCAGACTCCTGGTTCTTCCCAAACCATAGAGATCAGTGTGCACCAAGTTTAACAATCTGGTTGAAGATTGTTTCTTACTTTTGAATGTAACTCTGTTCTGCTTACCCAACTGACATTCTTTGCACAAACTGTTAGAGGTTTCACCAGTCTTGGAAGATCTCTTACATCCTGAGTGTTGCTTATCTTGATGATATTATCAAAATTCACATGACACATTCTCCTATGCCACAACTAACTCTAATCAATTTGAAAAAATAAGCAACTTTTGCTAGTACCAACCAAGTGGAAGATGTTACCTTTTGTCTGTGTATCGGATGCAATCTTAGTTCTAGAGATTTCAAAGATCTTGTATTTTCCATTTTTGAATTGGCAATCATAGCCTTTATCCACCAATTATCCAACATTGAGAAGATTATGCTTCAGACCTTCAACATATAGAACATCACTGGTTTTGTTCGTTCCATCAAAAGAAATGGTTCCTCTGTCTTTAATTCTACCAGCAGAATTAAAGACAAATTTTACAACTCCACCTTCATATCTTTCCAAGCTTGTGAACTTACTCTTGTCACCAGTCATATGGTGAGAGCATCCACTATCAATAACCCATTCATCATCAAAGAACTTTCTATCATCTTATGATTGGCAGATTCAATAGGCATTGGATCTTCTTCTTTGATGGCAATAAACACCCAGTCACTTCCAAATTTGTTTCCTATCTCAGATTCATCATTTGTTACTCCTTCACCATCTTCTTGAACATAGTAACACTTTTTTCTGAAACCTTGATCTATTAGGGTTTGGCCTTGAAAAGCTTTTCGGACATCTTGAGGCAAAATGACCAATCTTATTGTAGGCAAAACATTTGAAAGGTAATTTTCCTTCATACTTACCAGATCCTCTTGGCAGTCTCCTTGCAATAAGGGCTTCAAGTTGTTCAACTTCTAAATCATCTTCTTCTAGATCTTTCCTTGCTTTATCATACCATGTTGGTTTCCTTGAGGAACTTTCTCCTAGATCATATCTCTGTTTACCTTTTGTAGAGGCACTAACTTTGAATGCATATTCAGTCTTGGGAAGTGGTTCACCAAACTCAGGCAACTCAAATACAGATATTTTACCAACCAATTGATCCCTTGTAATAGTTGTTAAAGATCTAATTTCCTCAATAGTAGCAACTTTGTGTTTATAAGCAAGAGATAAAGATCTAAGAACTTTGGCAACAATCTCATCTTCATCCAATATTCCACTAGCACATCTAATGCCACATACAAGCTCATTTACTTTTGACATAAATAAAGTGATATTCTCATCATCACTCATCTTCAAGTTTCCAAACTTTCCTTTTAGACTTTGCAGGTTGGCACACTTAACATATTTGTCTCCTTCATATAGAGTTTCCAGCTTTGTCCAAATTTCACAAGTAGTCTTCAATCACATGACATTTGTCAGCTCTAAATCAGTCAAGGTACTCAGTAGGGCTTCTTTAGCTCAAAGATAATTGTCTGTGTCTCTGACTTCATCTATAGTTGTTGAACCATTCTTTGGGAGAACATATTTAGTTGTAGTTATGTTCCAATACTGATCTCCCATGCATTGTAAGTGACATTCCATGCGGCTCTTCCAAAGAGTGTAGTTTGTTCCATCAAACCTTGGACTATCCTTCTTGTAGGTCGACATCCTAGATCTCCTCAAGTGGTTAAGCTTCTTCTAGAGGAACTTGGCTCTGATACCAATTGTTGGATTTAGGATAGACAATTGAGAGGCGCAGGGTGAATTAGTTGTCACCAAAATCCTATTCCTTATTCACTTTAAAAACTTATTATATTTCAACAGCATATGAATGATTCAATCATGAAAGCATAATGCAATAATTCAAGAGTATAAACAAATTCAACACATATAAAACCAAGATTTTAATGTGGAAAACCCAGTTAAGGGAAAAACCACGAGGTGACTAACCCAAGATTGTATTCTCTATTAAAAGAATAAGAAGAATAAAATGGCACTTGCCAGTTAGGGGTCACTTCTCGAGCACATTGCTCATAAGAGGCCCACTGCCTATAGGAGACACACTGTCTATAGAAGAATATGAGTATTACATACTTGAACTGGAGAATAGCATCTTCACTATGCTTGAGTCAGTTCCATTTAAGCTTAACACCTCTTCTCTGCTTTTCACTCCTCTTCACTACCACCTTCTCATCATGACCATAAATACAATTGAATGACTTCACAACTCTTATTTATACATGATATCGACTTTGGAATGATCATCAAAGTTGGCACAATATACACTTATTTTATTATAGAGCAATTACAAAAATACAACTTGACTTATTACAAAAACTTCATGCTCATCACTACACTGTCAACCACACATAGCTAGGACTTCAATCTTCTTCAAGGAACACACCATGCTTCAGAAAACATCTTCAAGATCATCTGCAACATGTGCAAATCATCCGGTCAGCCAAGACTAGGAGAACACCATCACCCTAAGGTAAATCTTCAATCACGAGATCAATCTTCAATGGAGACCGCCAACATGAACTGGACACAATCTAGAGACCCCCACAAACTTGCTTGAATCACCAAGAACATCCACACCACTTCTACTTACTGTAATCATTCACATCTTCATCTAGAACTTCAAGAACACAGTCGGCCATCACTGTCACATTAGAAGGATTGCTTGTGGACCTCTAAACCATGAACCAATTGAGTTGTCAATTCATATTAGCCTCCCAAACATGCCACTAGATCTGCAGAACATGATATTGTATTTCCAGATCTCACCGGACCTATTTGTGTCACTATCACCTCTAAACAGTTGCCAGAACTAGTTTTACTCTCATGGCCATAACTCCTCCACATTTTCATGCAAACATCTCAAATCTTGAATAGACCATCTTTAGATACATATCTACAAACCCTTTAATTCGCATTCTCTAATCTTCATCTAGCTGGGATCTTCACTTCATAGAGCTTCACTGTCTTCACTGTTCTTCTCTATTTTTGATAGGACTAATTTTCTCAATATCCTCAGCACACAACTCATCCAATCCTTGACATCAATGGAATAGGAGTATGTTGACATCAATGACAACACCGGTTAGGCCCATACTTACAACACCTACCTCCTCCTCTGTCACCATGCCCATGTCTTTGACTTGTTCTAGTTGGTCCTCTGGTACATCTTCAGGTCCCAACATCTTTGTGTTGGATATCACCTCAACCTCTTTATCCTTTCCTCCTTCTGCATTGGCATGTCTTGTTGGTGGCTCATCAAGTTGTGATGCACAAGGAGTAAAGAGAGAAGAGACTGGGTTATTCACCACATCAGTGGTGATCTCATCATCTATCAGGTCTGTGACTTAATCTAGGAGCAATTATATATCCTCCACCCTTGCTCGATGCTAGATCTCCTAATCCTTCTTCATTTCCTCAGCCATTTCCCTTTTCACCTAGATGATATTTTGTATCTTTTGGGCTTGAGGTGAGTCTGTTATTAGTTGGTTGCCTTGAACTTCATGACTTGCCACTTGTGGAGTAGGAAGTGCTTGTGTTTGAGGCAGTTGAAGCTAGAGGTGGGAAGGAATAATGCAAATAACGTCTCCATGGTAGTAGTAGATCTGAATGTCTCTGCTTCTCCATCTTTGTCCTTTAAGAGGCCACCCCCCCTCATACGTGCAGTTGGTTGGGGCATCCTTCTCTTTTTCCTATGGATTTTTAATCCTTCTAGGATATCCACTACTAGGCATTCTAGTGGAGCTGCATACGACAATGGGATAGTGCCTATTGGATGTTCCCTTTTTGGTGAAGTCATTGTGGCCACTCTTACACCAGCTGAAGTTAAAAGTGCTCCAAAACTAGATGCACCATCTTTGGCCAATGCGGTCTCCATGACTCTCCTCTTAACTATGAGGAAATCATAGTAATCTGCATCTATTCAATCTTTCATCTTCCTCTTCTTACCGTATGTGATGTCCACTCCTTTGGACTTCAGCTCATTCACTTGTCTATCTACCCATTTTAGGGTAGCAGCCAGGACATTCTTGGACACAACATCAATTGATGTCTCATCTAGCTTTGTCCAGTCAAGGAGAGGCAATGTCTCATTGTATATTTGTTTATTATCATAGTCCAAATCTAATGTTAGACCATAATCATAATTGATTTGGGGAGGCACCTCTGGGATCCCCAAAGTTTTCGTTTGGTTAAGCATCAAGTGTCGATATCCTCTTTTCCTGAAATCCTCTTTTCCTAACATCCTCTTTATCATTACAATCTACCCAGAAGTCCTCCAGATGAAGCACATGCTGCAATTTCATGTCTAGACACAGTTTTCCATTCTATGGTATGGATCAAACATTCTTTGGAGCAGGAATGGTTGTAAGTTCAATATTTGCAACTTAGCTTCAGATAACTTGGAGTCCTTAAACTTTGCACACTTGAACCACCTAACATCCAATGGAAACTTCACCTTTCCCTGGCCTTGTTTCCTGACATATGATTAATAAGAGGGAATAATCTACCTAGTTATCTCTAGAAGCAATACCTTGTCAGTGGGATACCTAGGCAACATGTATGGGAGACCTTCAAACCTCTCCGTTTGGATATATTGGAAGGTTTGAAACTGTATGAACCAAGATCCATGTGGAGTGATAGCTATCTACACCTCTCAGGATATTCTCTTTGCTCTGTCACCCTCCATTAACCTGACAAGCCACATCAGGAAACAATCATTTACCCTTCAGAATTGGGCAATAAATTGATTCTTCTCTAGTTGGGGATAATATTACCATACCAATTGCTTTCCATCCTTACTTCCTGGCTTGCCCACTATATTCAAGCCATCAAATTGTGACTTGAAAGAACATGAATACACAATATAAGATGTCATGAAGAGCCTTCTCTTCTTCTTCTTCCATCCTACTAGACCACTGTGCACTGCATCATTGATTAGTTGTGCCTAGTGCACAATGCCTCCATCATCTTTCATTTACCTTATAACTCCATACATCCAAATCTTAAGGTACCTGACATCCTCATTCCTGACCATCCTATTAAGCAAGGAGATCATGTACTAGACTCATCATTGAAGTCAAACTTGTATAGTGTTTGTGTCATTTTAGACACTACGTTCAACCTTGTTGCAGGATCTAGCCATGAATTGTGCATTACCTTTCTGCATCTGGTAACATTTGAGTTGTATTACATTGTTAACACATTTATGTCAATTTCAAATACATCTCAATTTCTCAAGAGGTTAAAGGTTTCTGCTATGCCCTTAGGTGTGAAATCTGCATAGATTCAGCCTTGGTGTTCCACATGCTGATTGACTGGATTAATTTTTGTACACACTAGATAACCAGTTCCAAGGCATCCATGGTGACTGGAAATCCTACTACATTGTACATGCCGCTAGTGACAATGTTCTTCAACACCTCGCTCACATCATGAGCATGGACCTTTTCCGTGAATGACTCTAGATCCACATTACCACAATGAGTATTTGAGGCATAACTGAATTTACACTAGACTCCTCCAGGAGTGTGACCCATTGGTCCTTGAATTCATCATCCCTTTGTTTCAATGTTTTCATCATTGTGTCCTACATAATGTACACATACCAAAGTTACTTGCCTGTGTGGGGCTAGGGCTATAGGTTATTTCTTTTCATTGTCCTTGTTAAAACTAAATTTCACATAATATAGGGTTATGGGTTAAACTTTTGTAGAAGATAATGAGATTTTACTATGGTAAAGAACCTAATTAGATTCACCCTAAGTAAATGGAATTACCCTATTGCAATCGACAAATTAATGATTTTGTCTTTTACATACCTGTGTGAGTAGAAATTCACCTTTGTAGAGATTCCACAACAGATGTCTATTTACCTTTGGCACATTCTGTTCCACAAGCTCGCTCTATATTATTTGCCTTATTTCACCTTATGATCTCTGCTAATTGCTCTTAAAAACTCTTTGTAAATTCATTTTGGATGCTCAAATGCTTTGCGATTAAGAAATTGATCAAATTATGCTTTTATCCCTTGTGAAATTTGTTAAGTGTGGATGCATTCTATACCTCAATATAGCAGGTGAGAAATTACTCCTTAGGAGACAGCTGGATTGGTTTACATATGAAATCTAACAACAAAAATCAATCCACTTTATGGGAGTTTAATGTGGACCAGATCGAATGGACATCAGGGTATCCATTTGAAATGTCCAGTAGGAAAGTTTAGTTAATAATGTCTGGTTCAATTTTGGCTAATGTTGAAGAAAGGGATATCATGATGACCTATCTAGATGAGATCATCATGGTTGTGGTCAAACTTATATTGACCAGATGTTTCGGTGAATGGATCTTCTCATCCTATTCACAAGGTCTAGACATCATGATGTCTAGTTAAAATATGTCAGGTTGAAAATATCCAGTTGAAAAGTTAATGGTCAACAAAATGAACGAAACTACTATTAATGCTTGAACAAGATTTGGATGTGGAATCAAACATGACAAATATCTATTCCAAATGTTTGGTTGAAATATCCGGTCATGTAGGATCAAACATTCTTTTCTTATGCTTCGAGTCCATGGCTATAAGGATAAATTTGATGACTTCAATAAGATCTGGACATGGATTTCTTGAGTGCACTAATATCCTGATCAAGTTGGGGAATTAATTGATCACATTTAAATCTAACTTTAGGTATGATTGTTTTAATAAATCCTCCAAAACCTGATATGGACATTAGGCATGACCTAGATATCTCGCAAAAGTCCATGTTTACTTGACCATAAATGTCAAGTAGACCAGAATATTTGGTTGGTATAACTTGCTCATTTTAGCAAATTTTCAAAAACTTCAAAAGGCAAACTTGGCTAAAATTCCATCCTCTACCCATCCATGACCATTTCAAGGGACACTTCATATCTTGGAATTCACTTTCAGTTACTTGACATTTTACCTATATCGCACAAGCAGACAACAAAAGAGCAGCCAAGCAAAAAAGGGTTGGGTTCTCATTTTGCCAGAGCAAAATGGGCCACGTTGTGAGACCACATAACAACTTGCAACCAAATAAAACAATTAAATTTCAAACAAGTTAAGACAGAAGAGGAAATTCAAACGTAAGATTTCCAACCTCCATTAGACATGACCGTGTACTTTAGTCAGAGGAAATTACATTCGCCAATATAACCAAGCCTCAAAAGGAATTTACTTGTGTGTAATTGATTCATTTCCCTTTTCTTTTGAATAGGAGGAGTAAGTAGATATTTGCATTAAATTACATATTTTGGTTTAACCTTTTAAGCCAGACCTAGATAGAGCCTTGCTACCAGTCAAGCGTCCATAACCCTGACAAGTTTATCTCTTTTATTCTCCCAAATATTTCTCTATTGCTAGTCAAGCGTCTATAACCTCGGTAGAGTTGCTTGGATGACCTATAGAGACTAAGATCACTTTCTTTTGATTTTTCAATGTATTTTCCTTTTGTTGATATATCTTTTCATCTCATTTTCATGGTTATGACACCTACTGTTAGAATGAGAATTACAGTGTTGGCAAAGGGAAACCTTTAGATTTTTCACTTAATGCAAACAACTTCCACTCCCAACTGATTCAAGGAATTTTAAGTGTGTTTGTTTATGTGATTCCTTGAATGATCCATGTTATTGTTGGTGAATATAATTTCTAGAAATAAATCAAACTAGCTATACTTATGGAAGTTACAACTTATGTAGGAATTTAAACATCTTTTCCAAATTTAAGAAATTCTATTATTTTCTGAGGTCGCAGTTTTCTCCTTATTGAACCTAACCAAAATAAAGACTCAATGAACAAGAAGAAACAAATAAAGCAACTGTACAAGGATATTTACATGACATATACAAGTGTTTCAATATTTTTTACTCTGGATGACTACTAGGCTTTGAAGTAGTGTTTTAGGAACAGTCCATTGATAGGCAATGGAACATCATCACCTATTAAGGTTCTCAATCTATAAGCGCTATCACCCAAAATTACGGCAATCTAGAAAGGACCTGTCCAAAGTTTATCAAATTTCCCATGGTCTCCTTTCTTTTCATGAGCCTTGTCCCATGACAAGATGAGGTATGATATTTTGAATGTTTTGATCTTGGCTTTTTTGTCAAACCAACATTTGACTGTAGCCTGATGTTTAGAGAAATGGTCTATAGCTTTGTTTCTCTTTTCTTCTAAGTCTAGAAGTTGTAGTAACCTAACTTCCTTGTCTTCTAAACCTAGGTATTCCTAGGCAAATTGTCAAATGGGTATTTTTAAGTTTATGGGTAAGATAGCATCAACTCCATAGATTAACTGATAAGGTGAATTTACCAAACTTGACTTTACTCTTGTCCTATCTACCCATAAAGCATATTTCAGCAATGTGTTCCATTCCTTGAGATTTTTCTCTACCAATTTCTTAATGATATCCAACAGATTCTTGTTGGTGGATTCAACTAAACCATTACCCTGGGATAATAGTTAGATGAAAATTTTAAAGTGATACCATATTCAAATGCCCAATTAGAAAATTTTAATAAAGCAAAAGCAAGGCCATTGTCACGTACCAGAGCATAAGGAATGCCAAATCTAGTGATGATGTTCTCTTCGAGGAAATTGATTACAACATCAGTGGTGCACAGTTTGCTGCACATTTCTTCAGTCCATCTACTACAATAATCAATAATAGTTAGAACATACATGTGTCCACCTGATGATGGAGGATTGATCATCCTAATGAAGTCTAAACCCCATGGTGCGAAGGGATGCACTTCCATTACTAGTTTCAATGGTTGGGTTGCGTATCGCTCTTTGTTTTCTGCAACTTGACATGTATGAAAATGCTTTATATGTTGTGCTATATCTTTGAATATGGTTGGCCAATAAATCTAGCTCTCAGGATTCGATGCAGCCAAATGTGACCCATGGGTTGTTCTAAATTTATCATGTAATTCCTACAAAACTTTATCTACTTCTCCTCAATTTAGGAACCTCAAATATATGCCTTCATGGCTTTTCTTGAAAAGGACTCCCTTTTTTATCATGTCTCCTTGAGCTTTGAACCTCAAGGGTCTTCTTTGGGATGCCTTTAGATGTGATGGACATCTTCTTGTGATGAAATAAAGGGTGATATCTGCATACCAATCATCTAGGTCAAATGTATTAACTTCATATTGTTGACTTATTAGGCTAGGCTCTATCTCTATGATCATCTACATCAAAGATTATCCTTGCACCAGTCTCATAGGATTGATATCTAGATCATACTCCTATAGGATAGTTATCCACTTATCTCGATGTTCTCTTTGTTCATTCTGCATCAACAACATTTTAACTCCTGAGTCAGGCACTATTGTGATCACATGACTTCTCAGTATGTAATGTTTTAACTTCTTAACCACTCTAACCAATGCTAGAGCTTGCCTCTCAATGTCCAGGTACTTTAAATCTACATCTTTAAATGAGCTACTCATAAATGCAATAGGATTTTCCTCTTTTGTGTCCCTCCTTTGTGTTAACATTGTAGCATAGGTATGATTGGATGCAAATGAATAGATGTAAAATGATCTAGTATAATCCAAATTGTTCAAGACAGGGGTGTAAGCAATGGCTTTCTTGATATCTTTAAATGCAGCCTTAGCTTCAAATGTCCACTCTATCTTTGTATCTTTTTTCAACATTATATTGAGTGGTCTCACCATCTCAGTGAAATCATCTATGAACTTCCTAACAAAATTAATTTTACCAAAGTACAACTTTAATTCCTTCTTACTTCCTGGCAATTGGAGTTTCATGATAGTGCTGACTCGGTCAAGATCGGTGGATATGCTTTCGGATATGACATGTCATAATAACTTTCCAGTTGTGACTTTGAAGATAATATTTTTTTAGATTGAGAGAAATTTCATATTGTTCACATCTCTACAATACCTTTCTTAAATCTGCAACATGATCTTCTCTATTTTTAGAGAAAACTACCAGGTCATCCATATAGATTATGATACATTTGCCAACTAGTCCTCTAAAACCAATGTCCATGGTGTGTTGAAATGTCACACCAGTGTTAATTAAGCCAAATGGAATCCTTCTGTAGGTGTAAATTCCCCATTTGGTGGTGAAAGTTATTTTCAATCTCTCTATTTTGTCCACCATGACTTGGTTATATCTAAAAAATCGATCCAAAATGACACCATCTGGGCTCCATTTACCATCTATAACACTTCATCCAATGAAGGTAGAGGATGATTGTCTTTCTCTGATGCCTTATTCAAATTTCAAAAATCCACGCATAGTCAGATATCTCTATTCTTCTTCCTTACAGGTACTAAATTTGCGACCCATGTTGAATGTCTAATAGGGAAGATTATGCATGTAGCTAATAACTTCTTGACTTCTTCAAAAATTAAAGGTTTCAGCAACACATTGACTAGCCTATGTTTCTACCTGAATGGCTTTACATCTTATTTTAATAGGATGGTATCCATGATGATTGATGCGTGGTATGTCTTTAGTTCATCATATGACCATGCTATCACATGCAGGTAATCCTTTAAGGCTTGGGTGATACCTTTTCATTCTTCCAAGGTACATACCTTTCCTATCAGTACTTTCCTAGGTTATGGACCTTCATTTAGATTGATGGGCTCATAAGCACCTCCATCTATCTTAGGGATGTCTTTTTGCTTTGTCATTTTATCCAGATCAAAAAATCTTTCTAGATTGATCATCCCTTTGGGAATTTTGTTATATTGCAGATTAATAATGGACTCCTTTTCTCACTCAGGATCTTCCCTAAATTGTTCATCAATCACTTGAGCTTCCAAAATATCATGATTAGTGATAAAATCAAGGATATGCCTATCGTCATCAAAAACTTGAAAGTTAGTGACATTATCTGGTATGGATTGAATGGACACTAATTCCATGGAGATCCTCTTTAGCCCTAATAGGGTTAGTGGCTCCAATGTGCTAGCAATTGTAGCTAATGCATCCAATTGATGATTAAATTTCCTCAGTACATGAGTGATATTGAAGGCATCAAAACCTTCAATCAGGTCCCATACCTGATGTTTGTAACTTGATAATCTTTTATAATTGTATGTGTACTACTTCCAAACTTGTTTAATGATTAACCCTAAATCTTTGAACACATGAAGTGTTTTACCTTCTTCTTTAATGTTAGGAGAAATCCATGGATTAAAGCTTCATACACTGCAACATTATTAGTGCAATGAAATTTCTATCTATATGCCACTAGGAATGACTTACCTTGCGTACTTATCAAATCAACCCCTACTCTAGCTCCCTGTTTGGACTTAGATCAATTGAATTTCAATATCCATGGATGATCATTTCTCATGTCCTTTCCAACATCTTTCTTTCTTTTGACATGCTTGGGAGGACTGTGTTATTAACAACATCTGGTTCAGACTGTCTTTGTCACTCCTCTTTTCTTCTATCTAGACTAATGATTATACCTGAACTCTTATCTAGTTCATTATCTATTTTAATGCAGATATCTAGTTGCACTTTTGTATTTTGTCCATCCGGTGGAGTCTTATCACCTGATTGTTGGATGACAACCAGTCAGATCAACTGTTACATATCTATTTCTTTTCTTACTATGTCCAAATCTTTGTCTAGTTCAACATCAATTTGGACCCGAACATCTGGTCCTACTTCACTAGAACTTTTTCTCATCATGGTTCTTTGTGGGAATGTGCATTCATTCTTGTTGATCATATTTAAGCATAATGCACATGTAATTTTGAAATGTGAAGCATGTCGTAGCCTACACCAACCATTAGTACTTCTTTCAGGGGAATTCCATGTCACTTGCACTCTCGTGCTTCTTTAGACATATGGATTTCAAAATTATATAGGTGATTGCTCTCTTCATCTAGTGAATCATAACAGATTCAATCAAAATATTAGTATCTGGTGTAATTTGACTTCTCATATTATGTTGTGCTTGGTTGCACATCAATATCTCTTCAACTTGAACCTCTAGAATCATGATACAGTACACTCCTTGTTCTACTTCTGTATAGAGTACATTATTTTGATGATATTCTGTAATCATATGCTTCATTCTAGGTTTAACTTCTATGTGGATTTGATTAGGAATTCCTCTCCATGGTAACCACATGAGGGAGAAATCTATTGCCATGTATCCATTCAAAGTCTTTGACCAATCTCTACTTAGTAACATGTTGTATGTATCTAGTATATTGATTTCTTGGATATCAATGAAATGTTACACTCTAGGATTAGAGGCTAATTGCATGTGGATATGGGTTAACTCACCTATGACATTAACCTTGGATTTATCTAGTTGAGTCAAACTTTCTTCAAGGACTTAACAGAAGAGAGGCCTAGAATTTGGCAAATTGATAAAGGCATGACATTCGTGTATGCTCCAAAGTCTACTAGACAACTATGTAGGTTCTTACCAAAAATCCTCAATGTTAGGAGAAATGGGGGGACTCTATTTTTTCTTTGTAAACTATGATTTGTGCATTAGCAGAATGCACTTGACCTTTATCTATTGGCCTAGGAGGGACATCTTTATTTTGAGGTTCCTTAGTCTAGACATTACTAGGAGTACGTTCCTTTGGTGTGGGTTCTTCTAAGGATTTGAGAAAGGCTTCCTTGATGACAGGGGCTTTAAGAAATTCAAACAAAGACAAGCTTATTTTCATCATCTTGATCTCCTTTGCTAAATAATTGACTAATTTATCTGATTCAAATAATTCAGACATACCTCTAGTTGTGGCTGAAAATGAGATTGTATGTTGTTGACTTACCCTCAGAAGTGAAGGATTATTATTTGATGACACATCCAGAGGTGTATTAAAGTTGTTTAGTGGAATGGAACTTGTTAGAGGCCCTGACGGTTGATTATTGTTGTTCCACAAGTTATAATTATGACCTCAATGGAATTGTTGAAAGGCATGGATCTCATCTACTTCTTGTTCTAGTTCGTTATCCTCCTCAAAAGGGAAAGTATAAGCTTCTAGTGCTAGAGCTGACTCTTCACACACAAGAGTGTAACTTTCATGAACTGTGTTCATTCTCTCTTTTGAAAACATGAAGCTCTCAAGCATCATAGCTAATTCATATCCAAGAGGAACGATCTTATTTCCTTCTAGAACATTTGATTCTCTTTCAATATTATGCACTTCTACTTGAAAGATACTTGCGACAATTCTGAACTGTGGACAATCTAGTTCGGTATGTGCACTCGTATTATGTATCATGCACCAATTATTCATCATAGCTTTGACTAAGTTGACTCTGGTTGTCTATTTTGGTTCTATAGGAATAAGAATATCCAAAGTTGATGGAATACTTCCATTGTTTGGCCTTGTGTTCTAGATTCTTGGAGGCCTAGGTTCATTGTAACTCCTATTTTGTTATCATCTAGCCGCATTGAACTTCATGACTTGCCACTTGTTGAGAAAGAAGTGCTTATATTTGAGGTAGTTGAAGCTTGAGGTGGGAAGGAGCAGAAGAAAATAACATCTCCATTGTAGCAGCAGATCCAAATGTCTCTATTTCTCCATCTTTGTCCTTTAAGAGGCCCCCCTTCATATATGCAGTTGGTTGGGGCATCCTCTTGTTTTACCTAGTATTTCTAATCCTTCTAGAATATCCACTATTGGGCCTTTTGATGGAACTGCATATGATAAGGGGATAGCACCTATTGGTTGATCCGTTTTTGGTGAAGGAACTATGGCCACATTTAAACTAGCTAAAGTTAATGGTGGTCTATAACTAGATGCACCATCTTTGGCCAATGCGGCCTCCATGACTCTCCTCCTAACTACGAGGAAATTAGCGTAATATGCATTGATTTGATCTTTCCTCTTCCTCTTCTTGTTGTATGTGACATCCACTCCTTTGTACTTAAGCTCATTCACTTTTCTATCAACCCATTTATGGGTAGTAGCTAGGACATTCTTGGACACGACATCAATTGATGTCTCATCTGGCTTTGTCTAGTCTAGGAGAGGCAATGTCTCCTTGTATATTTGTCTATTATTATAGTCTGGATCTAATGTTAGACCATCATCAGACTTGATTTGGGGGGCACCTCTAGGGTCCCCAAAGTTCTCATTTGCTTAAGCGTCACGCACTAATATCCTCTTTTCCTGACATCCTGTTCATCATTACAATCTGCCTAGAAGCCCTCTAGATGAGGCACATGCTGCAGTTTCTTGTCTACATAGTTTTCTATTCTATGGTATGGATCGAACATTCTTTGGAGCGGGAATGGTTGCAAGTTTAACATTTATAGCTCAGCTTCAGATAACTTAGAGTCCTTGAACTCCACGCACCTCAACCACCCGACATACAATGGAAACTTCATTGTTACCTAGCCTTGTTTCTTGACATATGCTTTGTAAGAGAGAATAATCTAACTAGTTATCTCTAGAAGCAATACCTTGTCGGTGGGACACCTTGACAACATGTATGGGAGACCTTCAAACCCCTCCATCCAGATATATGTGAAGGCTTGAAACTATATGAACTAGGATCCCTATGGAGTTATAGCTATCTGCACCTCTCATGATATCATCTTTGCTCTATCACTCTCTATTAATCAAACAAGTCACATCAAGAAATAATCATTTACCCTTCAAAAGTGGGCAATATATTGATTCTTCTCCAACTAGGGATAATATCACCATACTAGTTGCTCTCCATCCTTACTTCCCAGCTTGCCCATTGTACTCAAGCCATCAAATTATGACTTGAAAGCACAATAATAAACAATATAGGATGTCATGAAGAACCTTCTCTTCTTCTTCTTCCAGCCTACTAGACCATTGTGCACTGCATCACTGATTAGTTGTGCCCAATGCACAATGCCTCCATCATCTTCCACTAACCTTATAACTCCATATATCCAAAGATTGAGGGACCCGACATCCTCATTCCCAACCATCCTATTAAGCAAGGTGATCATGTATTGGACTTCATCATTGAAGTCAAACTTGTATAGTGTTTGTGCCATTTTAGACATTGTCTTCAGCCTTGTTGCAGGATCTAGCCATGAATTGTTCATCACCTTTCTACATCTAGAAATGTTTGAGATGTATTACATTGTTAACACATTTATATCAATTTAAAATACATATTGACTTCTCAGAAAGTTGAAGGTTTCTGGTATGCCCTTAGGTGAGAAATCTGCATAGGTTCTGCCTTGGTGTTCCACATGCCGATTGACTAGATTATATTTCTATGCACACTAGATAACAAGTTCCAAGGCATCCATGTGACTATAAATTATTTCTCATTGTACATGCTGCTAGTGACAATACTCTTCAACACTTCACTCGCATCATGTGCATGCACCTTTGCCCTGAATGACTCGAGATCCACATTACCACAAGAAGTATCTGAGGTGTAACCAAATTTACATTAGACTCCTCCAGGAGTGTGACCCATTGGGTCCTTAAACTCATCATCCATTTCTTTCAACCTTTTCATCATCATGTGGGGCTAGGGCTACAGGTTATTTCTTTTCACTTCCCTTGTTAAAACTAAATTTCACAGAATATAGGGTTACAGGTTAAACTTTTGCAAAAAATAATGAGATTTTACTATGGTAAAGAACCCAATCAGATTTACCCTAAGTAAATAGAATTACCCTATTATAATTAAAAAATTAATGATTTTGTCTTATGCGTACCTATGTGAGTGGAAGTTCACCTTTGTAGATATTCTACAATGAATGTTTGTTTACCTTTGGCGCATTCTATTCGAAGAGCTCGCTCTGTATTATATACCTTAATTCACCTTAAGATATCTACAAATTTCTCTTAAAAAAACTTTGCATATTCAATTTAGATGCTCAAATGCTTTGTGATTAATAGATTGATCAAATTATGCTTTTATCTCTCATGAAATTCGCTAAGTGTCGATGCATTCAATACCTCGATATAGCAAGTAAGCAATTACTCTTTAGGAGTGGGGAAACATGATAGTTGAATTGGTTTAAATTTGAAATCCAATAGCAAAAAGCAATCCTCTTTATGGGAGTTTAATGTGGACTGCACCAAATGGGAGTTAGGGTATCCATTCAAAATGTCATGTGGAAAATGTCTAGTAGGAAATTCTAGTTAAAAATGTCCAGTTCGATTTTGGCTAATGTTAAAGAAAGGGATATCATGATAATCTATCTAGATGACATCATCATGATCATGGTCAAACTTATGTTGACCAAATGTTTGGGTGAATGGATCTTCTCATCCTATTCAGAAGGTTTGAACATCAGGATGTCCAGTCAAAATATGTCAAGGTGAAAATATCCGGTTGAAAAGTTAATGGTCAACAGAATGAACAAAACTACTATTAATTCTTGGATAGGATCGAGATGTGGAATTGGACATGACAAATGTCTAGTCCAAATGTTTGGACAAAATATCCAGTCCTTTAGGATCAAACACTCTTTTCTTATGCTTTAGGTTCAGGGCTATATGGATAAATTTTATGGCTTCTACAAGATCTGGACTTGGATTTTCTAAGCATGCTAATACCCTGATCTGGTTGGGGAATTAATTGATTTCATTTAAATTTGGCTTTAGATCTAAGCATTTTTATAAAGCCTTAGCAACCCAATATTGACATTGGACATGACCTAGATATCTCGCAAAGGTCCATGTCTAGTTGACCATAAATGTCTAGTTGACCAGAATATCCGGTTGGTATAACTTGCTCATTTTGGTGAATTTTCAAAAAACTTCAAAAGGCAACCCTGGCTAAAATTCCATCCTCTACCCATCCATGACCATTTTAGGGGACACTTTATAGCTTGGAATTCACTCTCAGTTACTTGACATTTTACCTATACTGCCTAAATAGATAACAAAAGACCAACCAACCAAAAAGGGGTTGGGTCCTCATTTTGCCAGAACAAAATGGGGTGTGTTGTTAGATCACACAATAGGTAGATCAGTTGGACCATGTTGTTCCAAAGATATTTTCCATTCAATTTTCAGGGACTCTTGGGAGCATGCCATGTGGTGCTAGTTATAGCATAACTAACATTGTAAAACTATTGGGATGAGTGGGGCCCACTAGTCATAGAATATTGTTGTACCAATCAAATAGGGACCTAATAGCCAATGTGAACCAATTGTAGGGTTTATTTTCTGAATGTTTATTTGAATCATTAGAAAGTCCTACGGGATATTAGATATCCATCTTATTTGGCTCATATGTTAATGTGCATGCATTGGTACTTAGAGAATTTTTTTTACTGTACAAAACATAATAAAACTATAAAATTGAAGGGATAGGTGCAATCCACCAATGCTGCAAGGAATTATTCTTTGATTACAAACAAAGTAGAGTGAATCTACCACTTGTAGTGAAGGATCCACTATAGTTTTGGTTGCTCTTATGGGTTCTATTGGTGAATTTTCTTGCAACCCCCATTCCTTAGGAAAATCACAATACCTAAACCAAGGGATCAATAGGTTAAGGCAAATATATTGAACTATCATCAGATTGAGGACAAGAAAGGTCAAAAAACAAGGCTAGACATAGCCTTCTACTCTTTGAGTTCCACAAGACTCAGGTAGGTGTACCTATTTGAGGCCTGAATATAAGATAAAAATTGCATTAGACAACTCACTAAAGGCATTTAACATGTGCAGGATTCTTAAGTAAATGAATAAAGGGCATTATACAATTACTCATCTCTAGGTATGATCCCTTTGCACCTTGAAGAAAGCTGAGAATTGATTAAATAGAAATATATTTATCTCAAATATAAGAAGGGGTTAAAACTACATCATTCTAGAGCATGACCCCTGCATCCATTAATATCCATGAAGATATAGAAAACCAGACAATAAATAAAAATGAAATGAAAGATTCAGTAGATTTATAATTGGTGATTCCCTCTAGGGTTTGGACAAAAGTAATACACTAGACTGGTGCCTTGTCCATTATAGAGTCAAGATACAAATAACCCATCAGATAACAACATGAAATGTGAAATTAGTGACCATTAGACCATTATTTCCTTACAATAATGAGGCCTCTCATGGTCATGTAGATAACATTCTTAGTAATCCTGAATATAACACATTATCCCCAATATTTGATTAAAAGAAAAATTAACTTGATCCTTGAACAAAAGCCATCAATCAAACATTTATTGTAGCAAATGTGCAACAAAAATCATTATAATCCTTGATTATTCTAATTGAAGAAACAAAGTATACATTCTAGGAGACATTATGACATAACATAGTTAAATTTTGGCTACAAACTGAAATGCTTTCCATTACCCAAACAACTAATTATAATATTTGAACTATGAAATCTGAAGAATTCTCAAAACCTAGGTAGAAACCCTATACAAAATTACAAACTCTCAGACCTGGAGAACCTAGAACCAACATCTACAAATGACCTAGAAGTTACATTTTAAGAAAGAGAAGAAGAGAAACCCTATAGATTCAATCAAGGCATGGCACATGGCACAGTTGAACCCCTTTGATCCTACAACTGATTGGTATGGGGAATATGCAACAACATCTTCTAACTTCCTCTTCATTTGTCTTTACTGGGCAACTAAATATGCATTTTCCCCAAATTCTATATTCATGTCCACAATCTTACCTAGCTGGTAAAATTAATTTAACAGTCATACTTCACCCTGTAGGTGAAAAATTTAGTCACTAGGCAGTTACCCACTTCATTGGCTATGAAAAAATGCTTTTACCAAGCATTTTATCCCTCTGGTATCCGTAATTCCTCTTGTAACTACCCCTGGCATTTTATCAAACACATTGCCCACAATCATTTTTTATACAATTTACATGCAATCAAACTGGGAACTCATAATAATTTCAGGGGTGTTTTTTATGTTGCCAGAGTGTTTTCATGAATGGTGAGTTATTTTAACTCATATTGGAGGCATTTCCATTGCACTTGAGGTAGTTTTAATAGAGCCAAGGCGTTTCTAAAACTTGCAGAGGCATTTGAAAAATCCCTAGCCATTTTTGTTGATGCTATCCCATTTTTATGCTTGCCATAGCATTTTTACATATGTCAAGATGTTTAAAACAAGTCCAGGAGCATTTTAAAACTCACTAGAGGTGTTCTCAAACATTGATGTGCATTTGAAATAGTGTTGGCGCATTTTTCTCAATTCTAACCTATTTTTATCCATTCCCAGGTTGAAAAAACATTGTTGGGGCAATGGAAAACTTCTCCAAGAACTTAAAAAACCTATTAAGACATTTTTTGATACTACCTAGGCATTTTTAGAGTAAAACCACCAATAAAAATGCAAAAATTTGGGCAAAAATGACAAAACAAGTCTTCCCCACGTGGCTGCAACCTTTTCACTGGAGCTTCTTACTTCACCGAGCCCATTTTTACCTTCTAATAGGATAGCGAAAAAGCATTAAAGTATAGCTTTTAAAAACATTTGCCATTGGCAGAGATTAAAAATATTTAAAAATGTCTAGTTCATCGAAGCCTGTCATTTCCCCGGAGCTCATTTCTGCCTTCAACAAACCTCTTTCCCTCTACGAATCAGTAAAATAGAAATAAAATAAATCCCTTCCTGTGGTCTTTCCTTTTGACTTTTCAACCTTGGCAAAAAGTAAAGTTATTTAAAAATGTTTTCGTTGCAGCATTCACTTTAGCTGAAGCCAATTTTTACCCTTGGCGAAGGAGAGAAATGTTTTCCTTTTAATGCTAAAATAATTTAATAAAAATTTATATAAAAGTTTTATATTTCCCTTTTCTAACTTCACGCCAAAAATTAAAACATTAAAATATTTTAAAATTAGCAATGTCAAAACATTAACACTTAGGAAAAATTGAATTTCCCTGCCAACCAAAACAGTGTAATGTCACTACAAGCACACGAGTTGTTCGAAGACCACAAAAATTTGTAGGAGACCATAATCAATTATTTAAAACATGGGTTTGTTGCCAAAACCATAAAATTGCACACATTTTCAGAACGTCTTTCTAGCCCACCGATAGTCGTAAACGCATTAAAACAGACATCAAAAATTGTCCAAGGACCACGAAACGTGATGACCTTACTAACATATGTCCTAAAAAATCATCTACCAAACGGATTTACATGACGATGACCAGGATGCAAAATATTAATCGTTAAAGTCAGGGCATCAGGTAGATGCAATAGGTATTAAACCTAGCCCCCGCTACTAATTTGAAGGCGAATAGGCACTTCAAATTTGTCAAATTTGAAGGTGCCAATAGTGGCTCATGTTTGGGGATGCATGCCCATTGTGGGAATGGTAAGAATCTAGACTTCTCCAGGATGTAGACCAGGTGCCTACTCCATTGGGCTGCTTTGAAAGTTGCTTAGGTAACCATCTATCAAACTTAATTTGGTGGTCTAGGGCCCCAAAAAATGAAGAACCAAAACCTTCCTCTATCAAATACCTTAATCTTAGATGACTTCTCCAAACCAAATTTGAAAAATATTGTCATAATCCACCTGGTTACTGACATGGATGCTTATCTTTCTCACAAGACTCTTGAACTTGCCATTGTCAAAGTGTCTTGTGTTCTTCTGATCTTTACAATTAGGCTCTAACTGAAGTATCTCTCCATATATCATGCAAACAACACATTTATCTATCATACCTTGTAAGAAATTGTAGTGATTTGCAACCACAAAGTCATTACCCTCATCCTTTACTATTAGATCAAACCTAAAAACTTCATAAGTCTTATGTTTGATGAACACATTTATATACACCTTCTCTGGTCTATTGAAATCATGATTCAGTCCCAGGTCTAAAAAGCTATCTAGACAAATATTATAAAGATGGGATGCACCAACTGAACCATGACCTAAATTTTGTTACATACTTTACAAGCATTCATTAGGTGTACCAAAAAGAAAATGCTTATACTCAGGCTCACTTTTGATGTGATCCATATGACTTATGTATTCACCTACATTTGGGTTATGTAACTCATCTACATCACTTGGTGTTTCAATTCTATGCAAAGGAGACTAAGTTGTCTCATCAACATTTTCATCACTGTTCATATCATGATTCTCACAAGAACATACATCTTCAACCATGTCTATAGTCTCACTGAATCCCTGAATCCCTGAATCCCAAGCTGCCAGCTTGCATCATTAACACATGTGTCAAACATTTTCTCCATCTCAGGAATGAGAATATAATCTGATTCATAACAAGTATTATGAGTGACCTCACCTTCCCTTCTCCCTGCATGAATACTCAAAGCCTTTTCAGAATCAACATATTCAAAAGCATTATAATCATTAAATGATCACATAGATAAATCTTCAACATCATTTACACCATCAATACATAGTATCTCTGACTCATATTTTGAAAACTCCCCACTGCAGGAAGGTTGTTCCTTCTTAAGCAAATATGTGTCCCCATTATTATCAACATATTCGTTATTTGAAGCAAAGGATTCTATCTCTACTTCATGAAGATAATCATAATCAACAGAGAAATGATCATACTTAATGTCATCATAGTTACCACAAAAAGGGGACTCATCAATACTAAAACTATGTTCAAGCTCTTCAAACTAACTGCATGGACTCTTGTCCCTCATAGGACTAATATTAACCCACACATAAGTGTCCTTAACACTATTCCTATTAGTATGATCATGTGTGGACACATAACAATTCCCCTTATCCTCATGTGTGCAACTACTTGTAGCAAATTGACTAATGCTACTAAATTCCTCAAAAGGATTACAACCTGGGATGACATCCCATAAGTTCTCCAATTCTAGATCTCTAGATTGGTCACTTTTACACATTACATCAACATCCCCACTCACTTGGATTGATTCATCATACTGAAAAGGTGGGGATATCTCTATTCCTTGACTAGTAGAGCTGCAACAAGGGATAACTTCACATACATCCTTTTGTTCATCAAACCATGCATTTTGAAATATGATGATTGTAATAATTATCTACATAGCCAATGAATTGACCTCACATTTCATTTTCTTCACTGAGGTATGCATTTTCAACTTTTTCTCTACTCTCTTCTTCTTCATGTGACATTTCACTACTTGACTCATATGGAGCAGTAGAATCATTATCATTATAGATTGAAAACATGAAAGTTTTTTCATGATCATCTCTAATCTCTTCAAAAAGAATAGTGCATTAACACACTTGGTCAAGTCTAACAGGCTTAAACTCCTTTGGTAGAGCACTTAAACCATGATTTGGATGATCTAATGGTGTACTACCTGTAGCAACAAAATTGGTACTATCCTGACAGTCATCGTTGTTCTCTGATCTATGCTTTTCACTTGTGGGAACTGTTTCAACATAATCAACACTTACAGACCTGTGTATTTTCACCATAGTATACTTCAAGTTATTCTCAATGTCCATAGCTATAGAATATGCTTGATGGATTGTTGCAGGGTTTTTATCTCTTAGTAAATAACTCATCTTTTTATTGAATGCACCCAAGTATATAACCAAGCACATTGCATCATTTGGCCTGATATCCTCTAAAATATCTCTTATTGTCTTTACAAATCTTAGATTGAAAGCTGGTCGAACCAGCTCCTCTTCAGCCTTCTAAATGTTCATAAACCTACTAATTACTGAACTTGCATTAATTTTCTCACCAAATTGCTCCATGAAAACTGCTTTAATCTCATCCCAAGAATAGATATAGCATGCTAGTAAATAAGAGAACCAATCTCTTGCATCTCCTTTTAGAGATTAAACAAATAATCTCATGACAACATCTTCAAAATCTACCTCATAATCATCTGTTACGTCAATAAAATCTTGCAGATGCTTATTTACTGATTCAAATTTATCACCACTGAACTTTGGAATTTTATCTCTAATTTCATGTGGAATATAATTTGGATGGTTTTTGATACCACTAAAACCCAATGCTCTGTATCTTTCAATAGAGAAGACCCTTCTCTGAGGGTATGATTGTTGTTGTGATGCATAGTGCATTTTCAAATTCAAATGTGTAAAAAGACAGAAAGAATAACAACCCACATTCAAATATGCTTTCAACAACAACCAACTTCCTTCACAACAAATTTATCATAGTTCTACCTCTTGACAAAACCCCAAATCTCTCCAACAAAATCCTTAACCCATGATTATAGACCTTCATTTAACATGGGAGCAACATTCTACACAAAGCACTTACAAATAACTTCTACCCATCTGATTTATTTTTCTTTGGAGACGAAACTAGAGTTAAGGACCAAATACCTAGAAATTGCTATAGACATCACAATTTTCTTCTTATGACTAGAAATTTTGTATCTATGCAATACACTTGCATAAATAGAAACAATTCTTCAATAATTGATCAGGTTCATTCGCAGAGTTGCCACTTCTTCAAAGAGGACAAAATCTCCAAGCAACTAAAAGCTCCTTAAAGATCAAATACTTTTCTGAGTCCATTCCACCAACAGAGCAACATTATTTCACAAAACATTTAGATATGCTGCAATAATTTCTTCAGAAACAGGGCTTTCCAGTCTTCAAATTATTTGACTCTTTCCAAATAGAATAGGGGAATATAGGATTTAGGATAAGACACAATTCGTAGTTCATCCCCAGTAGAGTCACCAATCTATTGGTGAATTTTCTTGCAACTCGCAATCCTAAGGAAAATCACAATACCTAAACTAGGGGATCAATAGGTTAAGGCAAAGATCCTAAACTATCATCAGATTGAGGACAAGAAAGGCCAACGAACAAAGCTAAACATAGCCTTATGCTCTTTGAGTTCCACAGGACTCAGGCAGGTGTACCTATTTGAGGCCTGAATATATGATAAAACTTGCACTAGACAACTCACTAAAGGTCTTTAACATGTGGATGATTCGTAGGTAAATGAATAAAGTGTGTTATACAATTACTCATCTCTAGGCATGATCGCTTTGCACCTTGAAGAATGCTGAGAATTGATTAAATAGAAATATCTTCATCTCAAATATAAGGGGTTAAAACTACATCATTCAAGAGCATGACCCCTACATCCATTAATTTCCATGAAGATACAGAAAACTAGACAATAAATAAACATGAAATGAAAGATTTAGCAGCTTTATAACTCGTGATTCCCTCCAAGGTTTGAGCAAAAATAATACACTAGACTGGTGCCTTGTCCATTTACAAAGTCAAGATACAAATAACCCATCAGATAACAGCATGAAATACGAAATTAGTGACCATTATATCATTAATGCCTTACAATCATGAGGCCTCTCATGGTCATGCAAATAACATTCTTAGTAATCCTGAATATAACACATTATCCCCAATATTTGATTAAAAGCAAAATTGACTTGCTCCTTGAACAAGAGCCATCAATCAAACATCTATTGCAGCAAATGTGCAACAAAAATCATTATAATCCTTGATTATTCTGATTGAAGAAACAAAGTATACATTCTAGGAGACATTACTGCATGACATAGTTGAATTTTGGCTACAAACTGAAATGTTTGCCATTACCCAAACAACTTATTACAATATTTGAACTCTGAAATTTGAAGAATTCCTAAAACATAGATAGAAACCCTATACAAAATTACAAACACTCAGACCTGGAGAACCTGGAACCAGCATCTACAAATGACTCAAATGTTACATTTTAAGAAAGAGAAGAAAATTAGAAACCCTAGATTCAACCAAGGCATGACACATGGCACAATTGAACTCCTTTGATCTTGCAACTAATTGGCATGAGGAATATACCACGACATCTTCCAACTTCATCTTCATTTTGTCTTTACTAGGCAACTGAATATGCATTTTCCCCAAATTTTGTATTCACATCCACAATCTCACCCAGCCGGTAAAATTAATTTACTAGTCATACTTCACCTTGCAGGTGAAAAATTTAGTCACCAGGCAGTTACCCACTTCATCGGCTTGTGAAAAAAAACTTTTACCAAGCATTTTACCCCTCTGGTCTCCGTAATTCCTCTTGTAATTACCCCTAGCATTTTATCAAACACATTGCCCACAATCATTTTTGATACAATTTACGTGTAGTCAAACTGGGAACTCATAATAATTTCAGAGGCATTTTTTATGCTGTCCGGGCATTTTCATCAATGGTGGGCCATTTTATCTCATACTAGAGACATTTCCATTGCATTGGAGGTAGTTTTAAGAGAGCCAAGGCATTTCTAAAACTTGTAGAGGCATTTGACAAATTCCTAGCCATTTTTGTTGATGTTGTCCCATTTTTATGCTTGCCATAACACTTTTACATACGTTGAGATGTTTCAAACAAGTCCAAGATCATTTTTGTAATGTTAGAAAATGTCCCCTTGGGGGCTTTTCCCTCATAAGGTTTAGCTCCTGGGTCTTTTGCATGCATTTAGGACATCTTAGTTCATAATTTGGCATCTCGATGGAATGAGCCCTAGGTAACATGACAAATGGGATGTAGGACGACCCCTTGAGCTGTACCCTACCCAAAATAGGGGGGAGGACTTGGGCGCTCACGCCCTAGTCCTACCCTATTTTGGGGCAGCCCTAATTTCTGGGTGTTAGTTTATGACCGTTATTTGGGTCCTTTGCCGACGCGGTAAGTTTAAATTACAAAAATCTTGGCAGGAGTGTTTGTAGTTGCATATAAAATTATGTTTAGGCATTCATTTGTAAACTAGAGCATTATTAGATGATTACTAGAAAGCTATTTTGTTCTCAAGGTGATTTAAGGCTTTCATTGTGTTGCAAGAGTAGACTTGTGTGGTTTATGTGTTTGTTTGCAGATTTGAGCATCCATTTCATCATGGAATGAAGAGCATCTTCCTCCCATGATATCTTCACTACAAGGTGACATTATATTGTGTTTTCATTATCAATTCCTTTCTTTTTTTCCTCTGTCTCACAAGGGCATGCACTCTTTATCTGATAACAGTGTTCAAAGACTTAAGTGTCCTCTAGAGCTTGACTAAGGCAAGCCTCTAAACACCATAACTCCCAAACCAAGTCTTGTGATTCAAGGTTATAGGTGTCACATTTGGGAAAAGTGAAGTTGCAAAAAGGAGTGGTAGGCATCAAGGATTCGGGATCTGAAGAGAAGCAGGACATCAGAGCATTTCCAAGACTTGGGTGCTCACTCTAGTGTCCTCCGTAGTTGAGTTTCTAGAAACAGAAGTTACAGGTCTGATCTGTGTTGGAAGGGGGTTAGGATCCCGCAAAGAAACTCGTACCTTGGACTTGGGCACCCACTCTAGTATCCTTGATTGTTTCATCTCAAAACCCCGAAAATAGATATTCTGTGATTTGTTATTTTACTTCCGTCTACAAGAGCATTTTCCATTATTCATCAATTTATTACCGTATTTGCATAATTAGGGTTTTAATGGTCAATTGAGCATAAGAGAAGAGAAATTGATAATTAATTTCCCTAATCCAAGTTTCCCTACATCTCACAAGCGATCTAGGGTATGATAGTGCTTGTCACTCAACCCTAGATCCTTGAATGTAAAGTGGAAAGGTGGGTTTAAACACCAAAACACTAAAAACATTAACAAATCTAATTTTCCACCTGAACATTTTGGTGTGAACCTATGTTTTTGGACTTTAATTGCAACTTGCTGATTGTGTGTCTTTAGATTTGGATTGATTTCATTCATTCACATAGTCTTTCATTTTATTGCATTAAGAAAAATTAAAATAAATTACATTGTTTGACTTACTAAATTGCATCAATTCTTTCTAAATTTGCCTAATTCATGATTTTTGCATCAGATCTGATATAAACTATAAAAAAAACAAAAATTCAATCATTTGCATTGCATTTTCATCATTAATTTGCTTGGCTTTTGTAGAAATTTTGACAATTTTCATATAACCTAGTAATTCTAAAATCTAGGGTTAGTAGGCAAAATCTTCTTTCAGATTTTTCTACTGATTTCAGAGGCTCATTCAAATTTGTATTTGGCTATAGTCTTGCATTTTAGTGTAAATTTGCATTTAGATTTAAAATATTTGCATTTTTGCATAGAAAATATTTTGATACATTTTTCATTAAATTTGCATTGGCATTTTACACATTAAAGATTGAAAATCATTTCCAGATCTGAGATTATTTAATTTTCATAATGAATCAAACCTCAAAACATTCACATAGCAATTTGTGTTAACATCTCAAACCAAGGGCTTCAAAAACAACGATTTTCGCTAAATTTGGCCTTATCGACTATCTAAACTTGCACCATATGTGTGTTGTGAAGAGTATTTTTGTAATAATTTTTTGTTATTAGGGTAATCATTTTCTGCCCCTCCTAAAAATCTTCACAACACCCTTTTATCCGGCTCTTGTAGTGAAATTTTGGTGAAAAACTACACATTTTGGCTATTTTTGCCCTAGGGTTTGACCTAGTTTGCACTCCAAGCATGTTGTGATCAATTTTATGGATTTAGGTGATTGATATTATTTATATTAATTGATATACCTCCTAAAATTCCTTACAACACACCTTTTCCTAGGTCTTGGAGTTGAAAAACCGTGAAAAATAGCCTATTTTTGCTATATTTTCACTAGGGTTTGACCTTAAGTGGTACTAAAAGCATGTTGTGGTGGGTATTTTGGCACCAAGAGGCTATTATTACTGGTATTATTTTCTTTCCATCATCATTTTCCCCACAACACCCTTTGCTATACCCTTTTGCTTTGAATTTTGGTGAAAAAAAGTGCCTATTTTGATATATTTTCATTATATTTTGACTTGGCATTAACTTGAAATCACATCAAGAGTGTGTTGAGAAGGATAATTTTGCTGTTTTGAACTGATATCAGGCATATAACTTGCTGCCTCTTATCAAAATCCTTATAACACCCTTTGCTCCACCTATTTGCATTGAAAAAAATACAAAAATCAAGCACTGACAACATATCTG
This sequence comes from Cunninghamia lanceolata, assembly GCA_027924645.1. NCBI lineage: Eukaryota > Viridiplantae > Streptophyta > Pinopsida > Cupressales > Cupressaceae > Cunninghamia > Cunninghamia lanceolata. The sequence goes on along the minus strand of BSBN01000144.1, from coordinate 504,472 downwards.
AAGCCTAAAACTTTAGCATATTGTTGCATGAGTCTAATAACTCACTATCCTACGAGAAATATTCCTCTAAGAAGAAGCATAAGACACATGGAATCTAGTTCCCTTGAAGAAGTGGGTACACTGAACACCTTTACAAAGGGAGAAACTCAAATTGTGCAAGATATTATACATCCTCCAACTACAATGGAAGAACAAACTTTTCATGATGTTGACAATACTATTGAGGTGATAGGATATGTATCTGATGAGAAAATAGAAAAATTGGATAAAGAGCTAACTAAATTTCAATCATTTATGGAAAATGAGAGAATAGCTGAAGAAGTTGTCCCTACAATTCACAACATAAGAGAATTGATAAAAGAAGGACAAGATGGTGTTAATGCAATTCGTGGTCTAGAACATACTGTACAAACCAACATTATGCTAGTGATCAAATGTGCACAAGTGATAAATAACACTTTATCACCATCTCATACTCAAGTATCCATACTTATACCAACTACAGGAATGTTGACTTTTACACCAACAATCTTAACAACTGATGCAAATGCTTATAGTAATGCTACCACTGGTATTGGAGTATCTAATGGCACTAATTACAAAGCTATGGGATTTGATTATTAGAAATTGGTTTCTAAGGGGACCTCCCCTATGCATAATTGTTCTCAACCACCTATTACCTACTCACAACCATCTTCCACTTATCATTATGTCCAACCACCATTGACATATTCTTAGCCTCCACCTATCATATCTCAAGCTCATTCACCTCCTCACTTTGGTTCCAATTCCTCACAACAAACTACATCTCCTAATGATGCCATCCTAAACCAACTTTTACAGGGCATGACTGCTTTGCAACAAAAGGTAACAAACTTAACAAATTCTTCACAGCCTAGTCTACCAACATATCATGCCTGTAATCTGTTATCCTATGCAATCTTGAGAACCCCTATGCCTAAGAGGTTTGAGACTCCATTCTTTGAAAAATATGGTGGAAAAGGAGATTGCAATATTCATGTGGCAGCATTCACAGCTATGTGTAGTGATTTCTATTTTGAAGAGGATTTGTTGGCAAAACTTTTCCCACAATCTCTCAAAGATACTGCTTTAGAATGGTTTTGCTCGTTGCCTCCGAATTCAATACACTCCTTTTCACAGTTGATTGATCAATTTTTACAACATTTTCAAGCAAATATCAGACCCCAACTCACCCTTATTGACTTGGTTCAATGCAAACAAGGTCCCAAATAAAAGTTGACTTAATTCATTAGTCAGTATCAAGGACTTTATGTATAGATTCAGTATCAGATGAAAGATGAAGATGTTCAAAAGATATTTATTAAAAATCTACAACCTCATATTCATGATAAGATTCTTTTGATGAAGTATAACTCCTTTCAACATTTATGCACTGCTCTTTGTGATTATCAACTTTTATCTAGTCAGTATGAAAATCAAAACTCATTGGCTCAAGTTGGTCAATCCATGGGTGGATCACCACAAAACAATTTTAAGAGGAACAATAATAGGAGTTTCATCAAGATCAATGGACCAAATACAAATGTGTCTGCTATAAATAATCCAAAGAAATCATCATATCAACTGAGAAAGTTTACTCCAATATCTAAGTTTTATCATTCTATCATGAACCAAGCTATGAGTAATAACATTCTGAAGCTTCCCCTGATCAAGTTTGTTGATCCTAGTAAACAAGTACCTTACTTCGATGCTAATGCCTTTTGTCATTATCATCAGACGCAAGGACATGACACTGAATGATGTATGCATCTTAAACATGAAATACAAAACCTTATTGATTCAAATGTCATCCAGGTATCAGGTGTGATTGACAATGGAAACAAATCGGTTGCTTCACTAAATTAAAACTTACAAATCTTCACTAATCCTTTCCCTAAACATACTAAAAACAATATGATGGAATAGGGTTTAGTGGAAGCATACGAGGATGATTACTTAGACTATGATAGCATCATGGGAATGATTGAAGTAGATAAGAAACAAATAAAGAATCCACCTCATCTTTGAAGAAATGGAATTTATGCTGAGGTTCCTCCTCCATTATCCTTATAGGGAGATAATCAAGATACATTTGAAAAATAAGAACAATAACCAATACAAACGAGTAAGATGGTACAAGATGATTCCTATCCCCATGCTAGAAAGATTCAACAAAAACTTGATAAAAATTAGAAAAGAGTTAGATGACTGTCAAAAATTGGAGAAAATAGTGGTTCCCCTCCTCATAAGCAACAAAAAGTTATATTTACACAAGGAGTGGAAAATCAAGCATCACACGAAAATCAACAAAAATTTCATAAGAACCACTCAAACTTTGCACTCAACATGATCGAGTACCTCTCCAAGAGGTTTGCAAGTTCCCAAATTTGATACGAAGATCAAACAGGTAAGTATCTCTAACCCTTTATCTCTCTCATGATGTGCTTCCCCCGTGATGTGTTTTGTGTTGTTTAGGCCTCCTGGGATGACCTTGGATTCTCCTGTAAGGTTCAAGATACCAAGAGACTACCTCTATTGTGACCTTCTTCTATTTGTATCATCATTCTTCTATATTGCCTCTCTCTAATTTCATTGTTGTGTGTTGTGTCTTATAGACATAGCGTCGCAGTTGGTGACCTAGGGGCACCCTCTTATGTGACTGTCCCTAAGACACTTGTTTATCCTCTCATATTTATTGTTTCCCTTCCTCTAGTGTTTCTATCTAGCGAGCGGATGATGACAAACATTTATACTGATGCAGACCTAGTGTCCCTTTTGAGAGAAATAAAAAAATGGACTTAGTTCCTAATATGATGATGGGGTTGTATATCTTATCCGACACTTGGCTAGTGGAAGCACTCGTGCTTTCCGTGTAGTGAATTTGATGATGTTTCTATCGCATTTACAAACCTTAACAATACTACTTCTCTATTCACCTTTGTCTTTGAATTTAGCCTTGGTAGTACTTGATTCAGAGAGCTTCATGATATAGCCCCACAGTTATCCTCGAACTCCAAATTTGTTGTATAATCTTGGCTCTTTGTGTGGTTAATCATATGCATTGATGTTGTTGTTTATCATGATGTTGTAGACACTAACATGTTTCTTGCAGGGATGTGTTTGTGGGAACATTTGGTGATCGTAAAGTACATGTCACCTCCAGGGGGCATGGGCTTTGTGAAAGTTGGTGTTCCCTTGTGTGTTTTCCTCCTACCTTAATGTGATTGATATCGATAACTGATATCAACCAGCTTAAGGTGGGGGCATATATATAATGTAAGCTGGCATATATATAAGGCATATATCCTTTTTATCTTAAGCCCTCTACAGAGGCAAGGATGGTGTATTTCTTGGAGCAGATTACATCATCCTGTCATTTTCAAAAGTCCTTTGTGGAGACAAGGACTGGTTCTATGACTAACTCAACCCTTAAGCTTGTCTTTGGTGATTGTTGTGGTGAATCCCAATCATCAGTGTGTGCCTGTAATGTGCCTGACATGGTGATGAGCCTAGCAATAGGGAACACACCATTGCTTGTCTGTCATGTTTTCTCCATGTCTTCAAGTGTGTGTGTTTGGTGTGCTTGTTTTGTGTGGCATGTTTGTTGTCCCATATGTAGTCTAAAGACTTGCTTGACGAGTGCATCCTGCATTTTGGGAGGTTTTGCGTGTCTTGCATGTGTGTTGCCCCATTTATACAGTCTAAAGACTTGCTCGATGAGTGCATCCTATATTATGGGAGGTTTGTTTACTTTCCAGTACTTGCATTTGCATTTCATATATATGAGAAAAAGAAAAGAAAAGATATCATTTCTGTCTTCCATGCATTAATGTGTCTTCTATGCATTGACTGTCTTCTCCATGTTCTGTGTGACTATAATTGTCTTCTCCATGTTTTGTGTGCCTGTTATTGTCTTCTATGTGATTGGCGTGTCTTCTCCATGCTTGGCATGTTTGTTGTGTTTGTAACCGTAATTTAATGCATGTATTGGCCTTGTGTTTATACATACATTAAAGTGGGGGCTAAATGTAATGTTGAAAAATGTCCCCTTGGGGGCTTTTCACTCATAAGGTTTAGCTCCTGGGTCTTTTGCATGCATTTAGGACATCTTAGTTCATAATTTGGCATCCCGATGGAATGAGCCCTAGGTAACATGACAAATGGGACCTAGGAGGATCCCTTGAGCTTTACCCTACCCAAAATAGGGGGGAGGACTTGGGCACCCACACCCTAGTCCTACCCTATTTTGAGGTAGCCCTAACAATACTTATTCGACACTTGGCTAGTGGAAGCACTCGTGCTTTCTGTGTAGTGAATTTGATGATGTTTCTTTCGCATTTACAAACCTTAACAATACTACTGCTCTATTCACCTTTGTCTTTGAATCTGGCCTTGGCAGTACTCGATTCACAGAGCTATGATATAGCTCCATGGTTATCCTTGAACTCTGAATTTACTATATAACCTTGGCTCTTTGTGTGGTTAATCATATGCATTGATGTTGTTGTTTATCATGATGTTGTAGACACTAACATGTTTCTTGCAGGGATGTGTTTGTGGGAACATTTGGCGATCGTAAAGTATATGTCACCTCCAAGGGGCATGGGCTTTGTGAAAGTCAGTGTTCCCTTGTGTGTTTTCCTCCTACCTTAAGGTGCTTCATATCGATAACTGATATCAACCACCTTAAGGTGGGGGCATATATATAAGGTAAGTTGTCTGTTGTAGATGTTAGCTATGTGCTTGTCCTTAGGTGTAGTCTAAAGACTTGCTTGATGACTGCATCTTGCATCCTGAGTTTGTTTGCAATCAATCAATCAATCATATAAGCCCTCTACGGAGGCAGGATATCACATATATCCTTTTTTATCTTAAGCCCTCTACAGAGGCAAGGATGGTGTATTTCTTGGAGCAGATTGCATCATCCTGTCATTTTCAAAAGTCCTTTGTAGAGATAGGGAGCGGTTCTATGACTAACTCAACCCTTAATCTTATCTTTGATGATTGTTGTGGTGAAGCGCAATCGTCGGTGTGTGCCTGTAATGTGCCTGACATGGTGATGAGCCTAGCAATAGGGAACACACCATCACTTGTCTACCGTGTTTTCTTTGTGTCTTCAAGTGTGTGTGTTTGGTGTGTTTGTTTCCCCATATGCAGTCTAAAGACTTACTTGACGAGTGCATCCTGCATTTTGGGAGGTTTTGCATGTCTTGCATGTGTGTTGCCCCATTTATATAGTCTAAAGACTTGCTTGATGAGTGCATCCTATATTATGGGAGGTTTGTTTACTTTCGAGTACTTGCATCTACATTTCATATATATGAGAAAAAGAAAAGAAAAGATATCATTTCTATCTTCCATGCATTAATGTGTCTGCTATGCATTGACTGTCTTCTCCATGTTCTGTGTGACTGTAATTGTCTTCTCCATGTTTTGCCTGCCTATTATTATCTTCTATGTGATTGGCGTGTCTTCTCCATGCTTGGCGTGTTTGTTGTGTTTGTGACCATAATTTAATGCATGTATTGGCCTTGTGTTTATACATACATTAAAGTGGGGGCTAAATGTAATGTTGAAAAATGTCCCCTTGGGGGCTTTTCCCTCATAAGGTTTAGCTCCTGGGTCTTTTGCATGCATTTAGGACATCTTAGTTCATAATTTGGCGTCCCGATGGAATGAGCCCTAGGTAACATGACAAATGGGACCTAGGAGGACACCTTGAGCTATACCCTATCCAAAATAGGGGGGGGGGGGACTTGGGCACCCGTGTCCTAGTCCTACCCTATTTTAAGGCATCCCTAATTTTCGGGTGTTGGTTTATGACCATTATTTGGGTCCTTTGCCAACACAGTAAGTTTGAATTATGAAAATCTTGGTGGGAGTGTTTGTAGTTGCATATAAAAGCATGTTTAGGAATTCATTTGTAAACTAGAGCATTATTAGATGATTACTAGCAAGTTATTGTGTTCTCAAGGTGATTCAAGGCTTTCATTGTGTTGCAAGAGTAGACTTGTGTAGTTTACGTGTTTGTTTGTAGATTTGAGCATCCATTTCATCATGGCATGAAGAGCATCTTCCTCCCATGATACCTTTACTACAAGGTGACATTATATTGTGTTTTCATTATCAATTCCTTTAGTTTTTGCCTTTGCCTCACAAGGGCACGAACTCTTTATTTGACAACGGTATTTAGAGACTTAAGTGTCCTCTGAGGCTTGACTAAGGCAAACCTCTAAACACCACAACCCCTAAACCAAGTCTTGTGATTGTAGGTTACAGGTGTCACATTTGGGAAAAGTGAAGTTGTAGGAAGGAGTGGTAGGCATCAAGGATTTGGGATCTAAAGAGAAGCAGGACACCGGAGCATTTCCAGGATGTGGGGGCTAGCTCTAGTGTCCTCTACAGCTGAGTTCCTAGAAATAGAAGTTATAGGGCTAATCAGTGTCGGAAGGAGGTCAGGATCCCGTAAAGAAACTGGTACCTTAGACTTGGACGCCCACTCCAGTGTCCCTGACTATTCCACCTTGGAACCCCAAAAATAGGTATTCTGTGATTTGCTATTTTACTTCCATTTGCAAGAGCATTTTCCATTAGTTGTCAATTTATTTTTGTATTTGCATAATTAGGGTTTTAATGGTCAATTGACATAAAGAGAAGAGAAATTGATAATTAATTTCCCTAATCCAAGTTTCCCTATATCTCACAAGCGATCTAGGGTATGATAGTGCTCATCACTTGACCCTAGATCCTTGAATGTAAAGTGGAAAGGTGGATTTAAACACCAAAACAATAAAACATTAACAAATCCAATTTTCCACCTAAATAATTTTAAAACTCATTAGATGTGTTCTTAGACATTGATAGTTGTTTGAAATAGTGCTTAAGCATTTTTGTCAATTCTGTCCATTTTTATCATTTCCAGGCTGAAAAAACATTGTTGGGGCATTGGAAAATTTCTCTAGGCACTTAAAAAACCTACAGTGACATTTTTTGATACTACTTGGATATTTTCGGAGCAAAACCACCAATAAAAATGCAAAAAATGGGTTAAAAATGACCCAGCAAGTCTTCCCCATGCGGCTGCAACCTTTTCACTAGAGCTTCTTACTTCACCAAGCCCATTTTTGTCTTTCAACGGGACAACGAAAAAGCATTAGAATACAACTTTTAAGATATTTTCCATTGGTAGAGATTAAAAATATTTTAAAATATCTAGTTCGTTGAAGCCTATCATTTCATCAGAGTTCATTTCTGCCTTCAGCGAACCTCTTTCCCTCCGCGAATGAGTAAAATGGAAATAAAATAAATCCCTTCACGTGAGCTTTCCTTTTGACTTTTCAACCTTGGCAGAAATTAAAGTTATTTAAAAATGTTTTTGCTACAACATTCACTTTGGTGGAGGCCAATTTTTACCCTCGGTGAAGGAGCAAAATGTTTTCTTTTTAATGCTAAAACAATTCAATAAAACTTTATATCAAAGTTTTATATTTCCCTTTTCTAACTTCATGCCAAAAATTAAAACATTAAAATGTTTTAAAATTGGCCATATGTCAAAACATTAACACTGAAGAAAAATTGAATTTGCCCACCAACCAAATCAGTGTACAGGCACACGGGCTATCTAAAGACCATGAAAATTTGTGGGAGACCATAATAATGTATTTAAAACATGGGTTTGTCACTAGAACCATGAAATTGTACACTTTTTTGGGACGCCTTTCTAGCTCGCTGGCAAGCACAAACGCATTAAAAAACATGTCAAAACTCACCCAAGGACCATGAAACTGGACAACCTTACTGACATATGTCCTAAAAAATCTTATACCAAATGGATTTACATGACGATGATCAGGATGTGAAATCTTAATCATCAAAGTCAAGGCCTCAGGTAGATGCAACAGGTATCAAACTTAGCCCCCGCCGCCAATTTGAAGGTGAATAGGCACTTCAAATTTATCAAATTTGAAGGTGCCAATAGTGGCTCATGTTCAGGGATGCATGCCCCTTGAGGGCATGGCAAGAATCCAGACTTATTTAGGACATAGACCAGGTGCCTACTCTATTGGGCAGCTTTGAAAACTACTCAGGTAACCATCTACCAAACTTCATTTGGTGTCCCAGGGCCCCCAGAAATAAAGAAGCAAAACCTTCCTCTGTCAAATACCTTAATCTTAGATGACTTCCCCAAACCAAATCTAAAAATACTGTCATAATCCACCTAGTTACTAACATGGATGCTTATCTTTCTCACAAAACTCTTGAACCCGCCATTGTCAAAGTGTCTTGTGTTCTTTTGATCTTTACAATCAGGCTCTAACTAAAGTATCTCTCCGTATGTCATGCAAACAACACATTAATCCATCATACCCCACAAGACATTGCAGTGATTTGCATCCACAAAGTCAATACCCTCATTGGTGCAGGAGCACCTACCTGACAGCTGGCCTTCATGAGGCAGTTAGTTGTTTTAGGTCTTGTTTATGTTTTCAAGAAGGTCTGATAAGACCAAATGCATGTAATAAGGTCATGCTGATCATGATAAGATCATGCTGACCATGCTTTTACTATTTTTAGGTAGTTTGTTAGGACAGTTGTCATGATGTATGTTCGGTTGGATCTCCCAGCCGCTTGGAGAGAGTTCCCAGCCGCTTGGAGTCGGGTCAGTAGTACTCGCAGGAAAATCTATTTAAAGCATGAGGATCGGTTGACTGTATATCATCAATCAATAGTATAGTATTGCATTGAGCAGAGGAGTTAGAGTGTGCTGTGTGAGAAACAGTATATTGTATTGCATCTTTGAAATCAATAAAGATCCTGTTTTCATCTTCTGTTTGATCTCCTTTGTGTAATCGATCTGCAGTTTTGGTGGCTGTATGGATTCACTGATCCATTCCACCGGTTGATTCGTCTGATCGGTGGAATGGTTATGTACAGTAGGTTAGGAGTTAGTTTGTTTGTTTGCATGCAGGTGTGCAGGATTGCGGTTGAAAGGTGTTGAAGACCCTAGCATGGGCATGTGCTAGGTCAAGCTGATAAGTTTGAGTTGGAAGATCACCCTGAGAGTGGATCGAGTCATCCCAGGAGGTTCGGCGGATCAGAACAGTGAAAATTCGCTAAGGTTGAAAAGTCGTTAAAACGGCATCATCAGGATATTTCTGCTTATATCCTGCAGTCGCTTCGGGCATCATCATCCGAGTAAGAGGAGAACGGCATGATGCAGTTGAATGCATGAAATGAATGTGCGTCGGGGTGATCATCATCAGGAGGAGCCGAGGAGGGGCGTATCGGCATCAGGTTGAAGATCGGGTTGATCGCGGGCCGAAAAAGCTAAGTTTGGCCAACAGCAGGATATGACGTCATCATCATCAGGATATACGTCATCAAGATATTTCAGAGCAGCAGGATATTGAGGGAGCTGCGGGTGACGTCATCGTCATCAGGATATACGTCATCAGGATATCGGGTGACGTAAGCATCGGAAGGGAAGGTGCGAGGAGTTGAGGTTTGTCATCATCAGGATAAATGGAGGGAACCAGATGTTCTTTATCCTGTTGATTATCATGATGTTGAATATCATGATGCTGAAGATAGTGAAGACGGAAGTTGTCGCTGAAGTGAACAGTAGACGTCAAGAGAATGTTCGTGCTGGTCGAACATGATGATGCTGTCGATTATCAAATAAGGTGATGCTGTTGACATGCGAAAGGGCGAGGGCTTGTCATCAGGAGGATATCGGTCGGCAGGTGAAATATGATGATGATGCTGACAGTGTTAAGTCAAATATGATGATGATGATGATGATGATGATGATGATGATGGGCTGCAGACATCCATGCTGTATTGTAAGGTTATAGTGTGGATGCCTCTGCATCATATTGGTATCAGAGCTCAGCAAAAGGTCTGGGCTGTTGTGTGTTGATTCTGTCACCGAAAGGGCAGAGGTAGAGTTGATTGTGTTGTGTGTTGAGTGAGAGGTTGACAAAATGCCTCCTAAAGGTAGTGGTACTACAAGGGAATTGCAGGAGATGAAGGAAAAACATGCTAGAGAGATGAGGAAGATGAAGGAGCTTGCTGAAGCACTTCAAGCCAGGCTTACAGCCCTGGAAAAGAACAAAAAGAGGGAAGTGGAAGACAGTGAGTCGGAAGAAGATGAAGATACTGTTGAAGAGTATGAAGAGGTCGTTGAAGATCTGGATGGTGAAGACCAGAGACTGGCAAAATTGTTAAAGGCAGTGCAGAGTGATAAACCTAAGGTAAAGGTTGATGTTTCCAAGTATACTGGAAGTTTGAATGAAGATGAATTACTGGATTGGATTGCTGCACTTGATAATCACTTTGAATGTGAAGATGTTGCTGAGGATCAAAAGGTAAAGATTGCAAAGACCAAGTTAGGAGGTCATGCTTTGGTATGGTGGGATTATGTACAATCTAAGAGAAGGAAACAAGGGAAGTCAAAGATCACTTCATGGGATAAGATGGTAGCAAGGATCAAAGGTAAATTCTTGTCAAGGGATTATGAAATCCAGATGTTTAAGAAGCTGCAATTTTTAAGGCAGAAGGAAAGGGATGTGAAGGCATATACAGAAGAGTTTTATAAGTTGAGTATGAGATCTGGTCATCATGAGAATGAGGTAGAGAAGGTGGCTAGGTACTTGGCTGGTTTGAGATTTAACATACAGGATGAGTTAGTTTTAGCTAACCCTAAGAATGTGGAGGATTGTTATCAAATGGCAATCAGGATTGAAGAAAAGATGAATAGAGGACATGATAAGTCCATGAGAGGAAGAGGAAATAATATGAGGGGAAGAGGAGCAGCCCCTACACAAAAGCAAACCAATGAGGGTCAAGAAGATACTGGTAAAGGACAGGGACAGTCTGATTTCAGAGGTGGATGGAAAGGTAATAGAGGTAGATTTGGAGGTGGTAGAGGTTCTACTACATTTTCAGGAAAGTGTTACACCTGTGGTGAGTTTGGTCATCCATCTTTCAAATGTCCAGAAAACAAAGGTTCATCATCCAGAAATGATAGAACACCTGACAAGAGAGTCCAATTGGTACAAGAAGAGACAGCAGAGCAAAGTGTGCAGAGTTCACACACTTATCAAAAAGATAAGGAGACTGATAATTATGCATACCCAGAGAGTGGAGAGTCTCTGATGATGAGAAGAACAGTGACTACCATGAAGGTACCTGACAAAGAATCCCCACAAAGAAGATCTCTTTTCAAGACCATCTGCAAGAGCAAAGGTAAAGTATGTAAGGTTGTCATTGATACTGGTTCAACAGACAACATGGTATCTCAGGAAATGGTGGATAAACTGAATTTGGAAAGGATTCCACATCAGGACCCTTACAAGGCATCTTGGGTGAGTGATAGTCAATCACTTTTTGTCTCTGAACAGGCATATGTGGATTTTCAGATTGGAGCATATCATGATAGAATTTTGTGTGATATTTTGCCCATGGAATGTTGTCACCTACTGTTGGGTAGACCATGGAAATTTGACAGAAGGGTACTGTATGATGGGTACGCTAATACCTATACCATCAAGACAGATGGGAAGACTATTAAGTTAATGCCATTGCAGGCAGATGCTGCAGCACAGGGAGCAGCCAAAATCATTTTAATGGGAAAGAAGGAGTTTGTGCAGATGCCTAGAGGAGCAGGCATAAAGACAGTTGAGGATACTGCAGGGAAAGAAGTTGTTCAGGCCAACAGGTTGAAGAAAGTTTTAGTTTTGACTGACAGAGGTCAGCAGCAGGTGCAGAAACAGGTTTGCACACAGCAATCAGTTGAGAGGAATGACAAGGATGTTGTCATAGTTGGGACTATTGTTTGTCCTATAAAGATTGAAAGGGAGACAGGATTGAACATTGCAGAAGTTCAAGAGGCAGTTCAGACAGAGGTTCTGGTCAGACATTCTGACAAACACAAAGACAACCAGAGAAAGGCCTACATTGACAGGCATGAGGATTTACTTGCAAGAAAGCAAGTTACAGTTCAGAAGTCTTGGAGTAGCCAAGAGCCAGCGGAGGACAAAGCTGGAACAGATCAGCATATTGCAAAGGCAAAGTGTAAAGGTGGAGGACTTCCACATACTAAACTCATGGGACATGAGTTCTTTTCTGTTGGGGAGTATGGTGTAGGAGCACCTACCTGACAGCTGGCCTTCATGAGGCAGTTAGTTGTTTTAGGTCTTGTTTATGTTTTCAAGAAGGTCTGATGAGACCAAATGCATGTAATAAGGTCATGCTGATCATGATAAGATCATGCTGACCATGCTTTTACTATTTTTAGGTAGTTTGTTAGGACAGTTGTCATGATGTATGTTCGGTTGGATCTCCCAGCCGCTTGGAGAGAGTTCCCAGCCACTTGGAGTCAGGTCAGTAGTACTCGCAGGAAAATCTATTTAAAGCATGAGGATCGGTTGACTGTATATCATCGATCAATAGTATAGTATTGCATTGAGCAGAGGAGTTAGAGTGTGCTGTGTGAGAAACAGTATATTGTATTGCATCTTTGAAATCAATAAAGATCCTGTTTTCATCTTCTGTTTGATCTCCTTTGTGTAATCGATATGCGGTTTTGGTGGCTGTATGGATTCGCTGATCCATTCCACTGGTTGATTCGTCTGATCGGTGGAATGGTTATGTACAGTAGGTTAGGAGTTAGTTTGTTTGTTTGCATGCAGGTGTGCAGGATCGCGGTTGAAAGGTGTTGAAGACCCTAGCATGGGCATGTGCTAGGTCGAGCTGATAAGTTTGAGTTGGAAGATCACCCTGAGAGTGGATCGAGTCATCCCAGGAGGTTCGGCGGATCAGAACAGTGAAAATCCGCTAAGGTTGAAAAGTCGTTAAAACGGCATCATCAGGATATTTCTGCTTATATCCTGCAGTTGCTTCGGGCATCATCATCCGAGTAAGAGGAGAACGGCATGATGCAGTTGAATGCATGAAGTGAATGTGCGTCGGGGTGATCATCATCAGGAGGAGCCGAGGAGGGGCGTATCGGCATCAGGTTGAAGATCGGGTTGATCGCGGGCCAAAAAAGCTAAGTTTGGCCAACAGCAGGATATGACGTCATCATCATCAGGATATACGTCATCAAGATATTTCAGAGCAGCAGGATATTGAGGGAGCTGCGGGTGACGTCATTGTCATCAGGATATACGTCATCAGGATATCGGGTGACGTAAGCATCGGAAGGGAAGGTACGAGGAGTTGAGGTTTGTCATCATCAGGATAAATGGAGGGAACCGGATGTTCTTTATCCTGTTGATTATCATGATATTGAATATCATGATGCTGAAGATAGTGAAGACGGAAGTTGTCGCTGAAGTGAACAGTAGACGTCAGGAGGATGTTCGCGCTGGTCGAACATGATGATGCTGTCGATTATCGAATAAGGTGATGCTGTTGACATGCAAAAGGGCGAGGGCTTGTCATCAGGAGGATATCGGTTGGCAGGTGAAATATGATGATGATGCTGACAGTGTTAAGTCAAATATGATGATGATGATGATGATGATGATGGGCTGCAGACATCCATGCTGTATTGTAAGGTTATAGTGTGGATGCCTCTGCATCACTCATCCTTTATTGTTAGATCAAACCTAAAAACTTCATAAGTCTTATGTCAAGATGAACACATTTGTATACACCTTCTCTATCTTGTTGAAATCATGATTCAGTCTCAGGTATGAAAAGTTATCCAAACAAATATCATAAAGATGGGATGCACCAATTAAACCATGACCTAAATTTTGTTCCATACTTTGCAAGCATTCATCAGGTGTACCAAACAAAAAATGGTCATACTCAGGCTCACTTTTGATCTAATCCATATGACTTATGTATTCACCTACATTTGGGTAATGCAACTCATCTACCTCACTTAGTGTTTCAATGCTATGCAAAGGAGACTGAGTTGTCTCATCAACATTTTCATTACTGTTCATATCATGGTTCTCACAAGAACACACATCTTCAACCATGTCTAGAGTCTCACTGAATCCATGAACATCAGGCTACCAGCTTGCATCATTAACACATGTGTCAAATATTTTCTCCATCTCAAGAATGAGAATATAATCTAATTCATAACAAGTTTCATGAGTGACCTCACCTCCCCTTCTCTCTCCATGAATACTCAAAGCCTTTTCATCATCAAGATATTCAAAAGAATTATAATCATTAAATGAGCACACAAATAACTCTTCAACATCATTTACACCATCAATACATAGTATCTCTGACTCATATTTTGAAAACTCCCCACTACAAGAAGGTTGTTCCTTCTTAAGCAAATATGTGTCCCCATTATTATCAGCATATTCCTTGTTTGAAGTAAAGGATTCTATCTCTACTTCATGAAGATAATCATAATCAACAAAGAAATGTTCATACTCAATGTCATCATAGTTACTAGGGCAAGGGGACTCATCAATACTAAAACTATGTTCAAGCTCTTCAAACTGATTGCATGGACTATTGTCTCTCATAGGACTACTAGTAGCCCGCACATGGGTTGTCATGCCTATGTCGAGCCCACCTGTATGTCACCACACAATTGGGCTAAAAAGGTAGGAATTTTTTTTTTTAAAGTTTAAATGTGAAAAGTCAACTTGTAAGGATAAGTTTACCTATTGTTTTCTTAGATTACGACAACTCCCAATGAGTTAAGATGTCATTTAACTTATTTGCGAAGGTCCTAATGCACCAAAGTATAAGGTTTAGAATAATTAATTAGTTTAAATAATTGCATTATAGTTAATCATATGATCATTGATAACTAGAATCCATTATTCAATAGGCTAATAAATCAAATAGACTAAAATTTAATTAAGAATCTACACTTTATAAATAAGAAACAGTTGAAGGGGCTTTGGTGGCCCATGAAGTCTTACACTATATCCATAATCATAAAATTTCAGCTATGTTGATTAAATTGGATATGCTAAAAGCATATGACAGGGTTTCTTGGGAGTTTCTTTTAAAAGTATTGTATAAATTTGGGTTTTCTCACAGGTGGTGTAAATGGATCTTGTCTCACATTTCAGGGGACAGTTTCTCAGTTTTAATCAATGGATACCCTTCAGAATTTTTTAAATCTTCACAAGGTATTCATCAAGGGGACCCCCTTTCTCCTTCTTTGTTTATCATAGTTACTGAGGGTTTGAGTAGACTTATTTAGTCCCAAAACAATTTAGGTAGATGGGAAGGTATTTCTACTCCGAGAGTCCCCTTTTCTATTACTCATGGCCTTTTTACTGATGATACCCTTCTATTTGGGAAGCCTTCCTTGTCTGAAGCTCAAATAATTAAAAAGGTTATTGATATTTATTGTTCAGTTTCAGGTTAGAAAGTAAATCAGGACAAATCAAAGATCTTCTTCTTCAATACTAGTTCCCTGGTTCTAGAGAGAATTTCAAATTGTTTGGGTTATAAAGTGGATGAACTCCCTTCAAAATACTTAGGTATTCTTCTTTTTCAAGGAAATGCTAGAAGCTGCTTTTGGAAGAGATTGATTGAGAATATAAAAATGAAAATTGTTTCTTGGAAAGGTAAGTGGCTAACTTTAGCATGTAGAATTCTCTTGATTAAATTAGTTTTGTCAGCTGTTCCCACTTACATGTTTTCTATTCTGAGAGTTCCAAAGGGTATCCTACTTGACTTATGCAACATCTTTAGGAAGTTCCTTTGGAATTGAACCAAAGAGGAGGGCAGAAAAATTCCTTTGATTTCTTGGGATAAGATTTGTACTCCAAAGCAATATGGAGGGGCAGATATTCGTAATATTGAGGCCCAAAATTGTGCTCTTGGGGCAAAATTAGTATGGCAGATGTATGAGAAGCCGGATGCTAAATGGTGTAAGATTATGCAAGATAAGTATTTAGATTCAATTGACCCAGTGAGAATTTTTACTATTCAAAACCCAGAATCAGGCTCTAAAATTTGGAATTTCTTGGTTGATTGTAGAGAATTAATTTCCCCTTATCTTTCATAAATTATTCATGATAGATGCTTAGCGTTATTTTGGGATGATTCATGGAACAACTACTCCCCTCTCTCAGAAATGACAGGATTACATGAGGCCAAAGAAGTGTTAAGTCAGCTTTGGGGTGTTAAGGTTAGAGACTATTTGGTTATAGAGTTAAGTTCAAGCTCTTTGGGTGCTAAGTGGAAAGATCTTTCTGATGTTCCTTTATCCCCTTCCCATAAAGATCAATAGAATGCAGTTCTTAAAAATAGAGGGTTTTTATTTTAGGAACAAGGGATGAAATTATTTGGTCTCCCTCAAAGTTAGGTAAATACATAGTTAAACAAGGCTATCAAAGCATCATAAGAAGGAATATGGCAAATCATTCAATTTGGCCTTTTAAATTATGTTGGAGTCACTTATGTCTTCCAAAGGCTGGAGCCTTTGCTTGGTTGGCTTTGAAGGGTAGAATCCTTACAAGTGACAAACTTGTTAAGCTTGAAATTTCTCAACCTTTTTTGTGCCCGCTTTATTCAGAGAAGGAGGAAGGCAGTAATCATCTTTTATTAAAGTGTTCTTTTTCTTCTCAAGTTTGGTATTGGCTTATCGCTAAATTGGGTTGGTTGGGGGCTCTTCCAGACACAATGCTGAATTTGTTTCATTCTTGGTCTGTTCTTTATCAGAATTCAAATTTCTCTACCCTATGGATTGTATCCACTAGTCTTATGGTTTGGAATCTCTGGCTGGAAAGAAATAATAGGATTTTTAGAAAAGAAGAGTGCTCTCTAGTTCAAGTTATTTGTAAAATTGAAAAAGCAATTTTTGAGGTGGTCTCCTCACACCTTATTCTGAGGGGGACTGGATCTTTAGCTTTTTCTTCTTAGGATGCCAACATGTTAAAATCTTGGAAACTCTTGAGACTACCTACTTCAAATTGTTTTAACCAAAGTAAGAAAGTGGATAGAAATCTTATTCGATGGAAACCTCCCCCTGAGAATTTCATCAAGTTAAACTTTGATGGAGCCTGTAGGGGTAATCTAGGTTTGTCTAGTGTGGGGTGTGTTCTCAGAGACTAGAAGGGTGATATAGTTAAGGCTTTATCTTTCAAACTCAGCTATTGCTCAAATAATGAGGCTGAAGCTCTAGCTCTTGTTGCAGGACTTAAGTTTTCTATTAAATATGAAGTTAGTAACATAATTATTGAGGGGGATTCTTTGAACATTGTGAATGCGATTCAAAAAAGTTTAGTTTTGAATTGGAAGATTGATTATATTCTTCAAAATGCCAGGAACTTGCTAGGGTCTTTTTTGTCTTTTCAAAATTTTCATTCCTACAGTGAAGGTAATAAAATGGCAGATTTGTTAGCAAACTGTGCATGCGATCAGGAAGTTGAAATTGTTGAATGGGATGGAGTTTCTTTGTGTTCTTTAGATGGTTTTGCTACAATTTTCATTGAAGATAGGAAGAGTGTTGAATAGATTGCCAACATGGATCGGGATCGATTATAATTTGTTGGTTTGGCTTTTGGCGGTTGTTTTTCATATTCAAATTGGAGCGGGTTTTTATATTTCGAAGGACTTGCCATTGTTTGGGAAGGAGATATAACTAAATTTGGTGAAATAGTTTTTTAGCTAACTTTGAGTTGTCTTGTGCAGGTTCTCTTAAAGTGTTTTAATTATGCTTTGCTTGGCATAATTGTCCTATAGTTTAGCTGTCATCTCACATGTACCATCATTGATTAATTTGTATGAAGGATCTAATTTATTCCTAGTGGAAATGCATTGGCACAAGTCTTTTTATAGCCATCATTTGTGGTGACATCAGCTTTTGAGTGGCAGCTTTCATTTAAGCTTCTTTCCTTTGAAGGTAATCTTCATTCATGTGTTGGATTTGTGTTAAGAAAAAGATAGCAACTTTGGAGCATTGTTTCATTAATTTCATTTAGCTTGATCTAAGTTGATATGATGTTTGCCCAGTCATCATCTGTGGTGCTTCTAGATTTTTCGTTAAGGCATTTTTATATTCTCCTTTTTTGGATGATTTCTTTCATCATTTATTGTTTGTTGCTTTACTATCTGCTATTTGGTGTTTTGAGGATTCCTACGGTGATATTATGGGTTCATTTCACAAAAAATCTTGGCTTCACTTACCTATTCAAAAATGGGAACAACCTTCTTTTGGGGTTTCTTTTGCTTCATCTCTGGGTGAAATTTTCAAACTTTATGATGAGGGAATTGAGAGTGCTATTGTTTCTATTTGTGGATGTGATTTGTTTCATCTTCCTATGGTGTTGTACCCATCTTAGGTGGTATCACACTTTCTGTCTAATTCTATGGACCTCATTCAGGATATTGAATTGGTGAGAAGGCTCGGGCATATGTTTGTGCATGATTTTTTGTTCTCATTAGATAGTTTTAACTCAATAGTGGTTGAATATGATATTCATTTGGGGGTTTCTCCCATTGGGGGTCTTTTTTCTCTACAAGATATTACTCATAGGCTCACAATACATTGCCTTTTCACTTCTTTTCTCCATGGATTGCAACGTAACTGTAGGATGTCTATTCTTAATGGGCTTCATTGTCATGGCAGAGAGGTTGGCGATGAAGTGGTTGATACAGCTAGGGAGGTGTTTCGTGCCTTATTTCAGCTGCTTCACTTTCAGTTACCCCCTCCTCCCCCTCCGCCTGTTGCAGACCTTGGTGATGCAAATGTTGTTTTGTTGGAAGATCATTAGTTTGCTTGAAGTTGAAGAAGGTGTTTTTTGGAGTCCACCGTTTTTGTTAAGGGTTTTCTAATAATAGTTTTTGACAGAGGCAGTTTGTTTAAAGCCTTCTCATTGTAATATTTCACTTAATTTGGGTTGTTATTTTTGTAGCTTGGCCACCGTGTAATAGTAATTCTGTTTAACTTTTGGTGGCAGTTATGGCACAGTTTTGCTTGCTTCTAGACCTATCTATAGATGTAAACACTTTAAGTAATGTAGTATTGTAGTTAGGTTTTCTTTGGAGATATAACTAGAGGTTTTCTTCCTGGTTCTTTCCTGCCGGTATACTCCTCTTGAACCAGGATTTTGTAATCTTTCTTATATATTAATAAAATAGTTTAGTGGCTTTGCCACTTTTTCCTTTAAAAAAAAAAATCCATTTTACAATTTAAATCAAACTAGCTTAACTAATTATATCACTTATTCCCAATTAACTAATAAAATAAAACTTTCTTTTCGAATCGAATAAAATGATAAAATATAATTTCTAATTTTCTAATTTGGACTAAAACTTGAAAACAATCTTTAAAATGATTTTCCTTTCTATATAATCTCAAATAAACAATTGCTTTTTTTCTAAATACATGTAAAAATAAAGCTAAATTTAATTCTTTCTTAAATAAACAAATCCAATTTGTTTTGTTGTTTTCTTTTTCTAATTTTTAAAACTTTTCTTTCTAAATTTAGTTTTCCTTGTTCCATTCATAAATAAGGAATAAAACTAATTTTTTTTATATTCTTTCTATTATGGAAACAATTAACAATAAAATAGAAATGTAGAAATTATTTCTATTTACTAATTCCATATATATATATATATATATGTATGAAAGCAGAGATTTTTTTAAAAGAATTAACTGATATATATATATAGTATATGTATATATCTATTTATTAAACATCAAATGTTATATATGTTATGGATCATACTAACATCAGTGAATTGTATTTAATATTGATAGAGATTATTGTAAATATTGTAGAGGCCACAACTTTAATAGCAACGAATTGAAAATACACCATGATCAAAATATACACATCGCAATAGAAAATTTAATATAGAAATGCATTGAAAATTGTTTGAAGTTTTAAATGAAATCAAAGAAAGTTTTAAAAAAAACCAAACTAAGGCAGTTATGGGGAGGCGGCGATGGACTGTGGGGAGGCGGGTCTCTTTGGAGGTCCGCAGCCTCCAAGGAGGCTGGTGGCCTCCTTACAGACCGTTGTGGGGGCTCACGGCCCCCTCTCTAAGGGGTGCCAACAACGGAAATAAAGACCCAAAAAAATGTTTGAAAAATTGTCTATTACTTATAAATTTGCTCTACAATATTTATTAATTAAAAATAGTACAGTTTCAAATGAGTTTACACAGTGATATTTGTAATTCAATGTGCAGCCTCAACAATATTTAGAGAATTCTTTATTTGTGTGTGTGTGTGTGTGTGTGTGTGTGTAACATCCATTTCTATAACAAAGATTTAGAGTAAAATAAATTGGAAAAGATCTACATACAGAAAACTAAAAAAAAAATTATCACAAAAAATTTAAATGGTAAAATAATCATTTTTAGATTTTCTTTCACAACTACTGTGTCAATTTTAAATCAGAAAGTTTATAAAACTATACATGTTCTAGATTGAAATCACATAATAATAGACTCTTTTTCATTTATAAAGAAATACAACCAAGAATCCAATTTCTTTTCTCATGACCATATCAAATAACACAATGAAACACATACAAAGATTAATTGAACCAAAGAATGATTTTTAGTTTTGACCACATACATATAATAAACAAAAGGTGTTTTCTCACACCCATCGTACAATTTTTTTTTTCTCAATTCTCATACACAACAAATAGTTTCCAACGGGAAACATAACCAAGACACTCTTATCCTTATTTGCAAAATAAATAACTTCTTTTTAGCAAAACAAGATATTCTTCCAACTTCCAGCCTTGACATGAAACTTTCTTGAAAACCTGCACACATACAAGGCCAAAAAAGGTGGCCAAGTCCTTCTCTCCACCCTACCATAGGGATTGTCTAAGCACATCCCACCCTCGAGCAGGAGAACCCCATAAACTGGGAATAACAGATACAATATAACTTACAATTACACAACATTCAAAGAATCCACATACAAACATTTTCCCAAGGGTAGACTCACAAACACAATAATCCTTCTTAGATCCAAAATAGGGGGAGAAAGGGGATATACATCCCTCTTGGGGAAAAAAACCAAACATAATCCAAACTATATCATCATCTGTTACTCCATACATCACAGAACACCCACTCATCACCACACCCATGTCTCCACATATATACATACTCCCACATCCAACAGTAACAACACATACCCACACTTCCAATTTACCATCAACCACATACTTTTCACAAAACAACAACTTCTCTGTTTGAATTAATAAACCAAAAATGTTCCCCAATAGAGGTAGCATGCCTCTCTCTACCACAATCACATGGGAGACTCTCAACAAGTTGGAGGGCCACTCCCATACAATCGAATCCCACGTAAATGGCAAACAACCAATACAAATGAAACCCAACACTCACAAAAAAATCATTTTTCACAAATGTACACAAAGTTTTTACCAAATTTTCAAAAGTAAAAATCTCTTAGAAAATTTACCTCAGCTCCCCAAGTTAGGGTGAGCCCAAAAACTGAAACCAGAAAACACTTCCAATTTTCCTCTCGTGAAACCAAGCTAGAACTTCTTCCAATTCCAAAACCAAAATCTATGTTTTCTCTCAATTCTCCCTTCTTCCCCTAAGCTCGGCAAAAAAATAAGTATAAAAATAAAGGTATGAAAACCCTCTCCAAAATTTCTCATAAATAAAAACTCAAAAACTTCCAAAAAGAAAGAAAGCAGAAAATAAAGCAACTTTCTTTTTTTTTCTTCCCATAGAACTCATCTTTTTCTAAAAATAAAACAAGGAGATAAATCTTCTCCAAATTTTAAAATATTAAAATATAAAATTAAAATATTTATCCTCATCCCACAAGTAAATAAATTAAAATAAAATAAAAATGACTTTTACCTCAAATGACAATTTAATTAAAATTAAATAATAATAACATAATCCACAAAATAATAATGAAAATAAAATAATTTAAAATACTCTCTCACCACTTAAATTAAAAATTTATAAAATAATAAAATTACCAAAACCAAATAAAAATTAAAATAAAAGAGAGCAATAAAATTACATCACAAATTAGTCTTAACCCCTTCCCTGGGTTAGGCTAGGCTTAACTGGGCTGACCCAGGTTTATGGAGTCTCTGAAATGCACTTAAGCGATCTTGACCACCCACATGCACACTTGAATTTCGAATATTAGTTTGTCATAATGATAATAGCTTGAAGCAACATAATGCATAGAAAAAATTATTTAAATAATCCATTTTCATCAAAGTCACATAATCGAATAATTTATAAACTTACTAACACATAAACATAATTTCCTTTTAACATTATGTCCCAAGTATCACCAACATAATGTCTAATAAAATAACATAAATGTCCATAATTATCCAAACCAAAACCAGTATATAGTCCATCAAGCATAGTCAAATAATCTAAGTCATAATATCTAAATAAAGGAGAAAAGATGGGCCTCACATCCTCCCCCTCTTGTATTAGGCTTCCTCCTGGAAGCCCTCAAAGAGGTGAGGGTACAAGGACCACATCTAAGCGGTCTCCTCCCAGGTAATAGTGGCCTCATCTAGCTAGTCCCATTGGACCTTGACTTGGTCTAGCATTCGCCCTCATAGGGCCAAAGTGTTGGTGTAATTAAATATTTAATTACACTTTATTAAGTTTACTTAGGGCTAATTTTAGTCTTAGGATATTCTTAAGTCATATTAGGGTTTTTCTCTAACTTGCAAATATAAAAGCAAGTTCTCTCTTGTAATTCAAAAATCCATTTCATTAATTCATCCAATATTGTGCAAATTATTCCTCTTTGTTGTTTTCTCTTGTGGAAGGTAAATCTTAGGTTTTGCAGTGATCTTTGTGGCTTGAGTTAATTATCAACTTCAACATGGTATTAGAGCTCCAAATCTGCAAGCCCCTTCTCAGATCTAGGAAAATTTTGAGCAAGAGCTTTTTGCAGGATGCATTTTTGAGCAAAATAGACCTCACCATTGCACTTAGAAGGCCCAAAAACCCCTATTTTCATATAAGGCATTCTATGTTTTGCTGACAAAAAATTTCTGGGTGTTCTTTTAGGGTTTTAAAAAGATTGGTTCTATGAAATCCCTATGGTGCCTCTATTTCCATGCCGCCTTGATTTCTGTGTCATTGTTATCTGAGCTAATTTTGATTTTGGAGCTGCCTCAGTTTGTGTGTCACCTCAATTTCTGTGCCATCTCGATTTCTGTACACAGGTACAATTGAGGTTTTTAATTAATTTCTTAATAAAAAGGATTTTTTTTATTATTTTGAGGGCTAGCCCCCAGGGTTTAACCCCTGGTCGCATGGGGGACTAGCCCCTAGCTTCTAGGTACCAGCCCCTAGGCTCTTAGATCTTGGTCATATGAGTGACCAGTTCCCTAGCCGCCATCCCCCAGATACTTAGCCCCTAGTCACATGGGCGTCAAGGAGCTTCAGTAGTGCTTTTTTTTGCCTCTTTGCCCTAAAGGAGCAGTTTTGGTAAATCGGGCATATCTTGAGTATACGGAGTTAGATTTTTGAAAACAAATAGGCATCAGAAAGTTGGTTCTGAGCACAATCCATTGGTATAGGTATTTTTTTCCAAATTTTGCTGATTTGTAAAATTTATTGCTATTTGAAGTCCATATACACTTTTTGGCCTCCGAGATTGTATCTTTTTGCCACAATATCCAATTTTTGTGATTCTTGTGGCATTGGAAAGGTATTGAGGAGCTCTACATAGCCATCTATGAAATTTTTCCAGATTCAGCCCCATGTATTATTTATTCAGTTTGTCAGGTTTATGGCTTCTGTTTGATTTTCTAGACATTTTGGCACCTGGAGAAGTTCTGTTTATTTTGTTGGGCTTCATTTATCAGCATTAATACATAATCAAATTGTTGATCTCTGATCTGATTTATTTGAGGCGATATCATGGGTTTTTCTATTCACCCTTCTGTGGTAACATTGGGTAAGGATAATTATGAGTCTTGGCAAAAGGGCATCTTGACACATCTCAGGTGGCTTAATCTTTTGCCTTATCGTTATGGACTCATACCTAAACTAGATACACCTGGGAGGAAATCTGCATGGGGAAATTATATTGATCATATTGTAGGATTGATTACTTCTAGTGTTGATTATGACACTATGTGTTCTATCTCACATATTGAGTGCCCACACACTCTTTGGACTAGAATTTGGGAGATCTATGGAGACCCACATATATCTCCATTCTCAGATGATCTTACTATGGATTGCCACATACCTCTTGATGATGCAGATTGCATACCTTTTGATGATGATATAGTTGAGAAGCTTACATATTTGACAGGTCTTGCTAGTTCAGATGACACAGAGACTTCACTTGCTTCTCCTCTTATTGAGATCACATCTTTATTACCTGATGCTACATCAGATTCTTTGCAGCAGGACATTATTAGTCTTCTAGAGATAGCTCATTGGGACACATATCTACCAGATATATCATTGTTGTTTGTAGAGTCCCATCTTGTAGATTTGGAGGACCACATTAAGGACATTTGTCTTCTCTTTGATGATAACTTTGATGGAGTTGCATCACCATCATCTTCTTTAGAGATTATTCTTCATCCTCCTATTCAGTCACAGTTTTGCAGTGGATTGGAGACATTTGAAAAATTTTCAGGAGCATCATTGATGTCTTTGGATCATGTGCAGAGTTTAGAGACATTTATTCTTCTTCCTGTATATTCCTATCCAGAATGGGAAGACATTATGCACACATCTACAGTTCTATTTCTTCCCAAGGGGAGGAATGTTGTTCAACATTCATGATTCTTCATCTTTATTCTATATCGAGCATCTTCCAACACTACAAGAGTCATCTTGAGGACTGCCTACATAGTCTCTCTTCTCATCTCTATTTTGGGAGGAAGCATTTCCTCGCATGGGGTTTCATCCTTCTCACTTCTAGGGGGTCATTTGACTTTCTCTTTTCTTCCTCTCTTATGGGGGGCATTCATGATTATACTTTTGTGATGGATTCAATTCTTGGGGGGTCGTAGTGTTAGTCCTTCTTCCATCACATGTTCATGTACTTCTTGTATTTTCTCTCTTTTGGAGAGGAGTTTTCTCCCACTGGGTTTTTCTCCTTTCTCTCCACTTTATGAGAGATTATTTTTGTTCATGGGTACCTAACATGGCCTTATAGCCGGGACCCATTCTTGCATTAGTTGCATGTTTTTCATTTCTCCCTAAGTTGCACTTATGGGGGGTGTTTGTGTAATTAAATATTTAATTACACTTTATTAAGTTTACTTAGGGCTAATTTTAGTCTTAGGATATTCTTAAGTCATATTAGGGTTTTTCTCTACCGTACAAATCTAAAAGCAAGTTCTCTCATGTAATTCAAAAATCTATTTCATTAATTTATCCAATATTGTGCAAATTATTCCTCTTTGCTTTTTTCTCTTGTGGAAGGTAAATCTTAGGTTTTACAGTCATCTTTGTGGCTTGAGATAATTATCAACTTCAACACAAAGTTTGACAATCCAATATTTGAATGGGCTCCAGAGACATTTGCTCATCCTGCATGACCTGGAGGGCACCCCAATCCAAAACATGAGAAAGATCAAACATATATTTTCCAAGAACAAAAACATGAAATACATCATGAATGCATGATAGACTAGGTGGCAACGCTAGATGGTAGGCAACCGGGCCAATCCTCTCAAGAATCTTGAAGGGTCCAACAAATCTAGGTGCTAATTTAGAACCCTTTCCATAGAGAATTGGGCTCTTGTGTGGCAAAACTCTCAAAAAACCTTGTCACCAACCTCAAAGGTCATGTCTATCCTCTTGGCATTCATAAATTGCTTCTGCCTGTCCTGAGCTATCTATAACTATTCTCAAATTCAGGTTACTTGTCTTTCCATTTCCTGTACTAGGTTTGGACCTACTGCAACTCTATCTTCTAACTTGTCCCAACTCAAGGGTGTTCTGTAAGGCCTACCATAAAGGGCCTCAAAAGGGACCATGCCAAAGGAGCTATGATGGTTGTTGTTGTATGTAAATTCTACTAAATAGAGGTAATCTTCCCATTTGGACTATTGATCCATCACATACATCCTTAGCTATCCTCTAGAGCTTGATTTACTCTCTTAATTTGACCATCGGTCTCTGAGTGATATGTGGTGCTAAAATTAAGCTATGTACCTAGAGCCTACTATAGGGCTCTCCAAAAAGATGAAGTGAATACAGGGTCTCTATTAGAAATGATTTTCTAAGGAATACTGTGCAATCTAAAATGTCATCAAGGAAAACTTTTTCTATAGAGGCTGCATTATAAGAGGATCTCATCGGAGAGAAGTGTGTTACCTTAGTCAATTTGTCCATAGTAACCATAATTGCATCATGCCTATGAGATGACATCGGGAGGCCCACGATGAAGTCCATCAAGATTACATCCCATTTCCACTCAGGAATGGCGTGATGATATAACATCCCCATCGGGTGCTGGTGCTCAGCCTTAACCCATTGGCATTTGATGCATTTGGCTACAAACTCAACTATATCCTTTCACATCCCGGCCTAGAAGTACAATTTTCAAAGGTCGCTGTGCATCTTATTAACCCCTGGGTGAGTTGCATAGGAAGCTCTATGGACCTCTGCTAACACCAAAGATCTAAGATCCCCCATAGGAGGAACATAAATATGACCATAATGTCACAATAAACCATCTGTATCAAGGGAGTAACCCTCAAATTTGTCCTTCAAGAACCCATGTGATCTAGACTCTTGAACAACCTCATTGTACCATGGATCCTGAGGCAAAACATCTAAGATATGTCCTCGCAAATTAGTCTGCAAGACCAAGGAGGACACTCTGTGCTTCCTTCTACTCAAGGAATCTACTACAACATTTTCCTTGCTCTTGTTATACTGAACATCAAAATGATACTCGCAGAGGAACTCCATCCATTTCTGTTGCCTTGTATTAAGATTCAGCTAAGTAAATATGTACTATAGGCTTCAGTGATCGAAGTGAAGTTTGAAATGGTGATCTAAGAGGAAATGTCGCCACCTCATCAGAGCATGAATGACAACCGCTAACTCTAAGTCATGAATCGAATAATTAAGCTCGTGCACTTTCAATTTGTGAGACTTGTATGTTATTACACATCCTTCTTACATAAGGATAGCACCCAAACCTTCAATAGAAGAGTCGATGTACACTACAAAATCTGCTATAGGGTTAGGTATGGCTAAGATGGGAGCACTAGTTAGCTTGTCTTTCAGGAATTGAAAAGCCCTTTCACACTGTTATGTCCAAACAAGCTTCTTTCCCTATTTCTGAAGGGAAGTGATCGGATGAGCAATCCTCAAAAAACCCTCTACAAACCTCTTGTAGTACCCAGCCAATCCCATGAAACTCCTAACCTTAGTTACATTTGTTGGAGCAGGCCATTCCAAAATAGCCTTGATCTTAGTAGGATCTACTATAATTACGTCACCTGAGATGATATGACCTAAGTATTGAAACTCCCTTTGAAAGAAATCACACTTTGCTAGGTTTGTGTACAATTGATTATCCCTCAAACACTACGACACCATCCTCAAGTGCTCTTTGTGCTCTTCCTTTGTGCATGAATAGATCAATATGTCATCAAGGAAAATAACTATGAACTTGTCAAGGAAAGTTCAGAACACCCCATTCATGAGGCTCATAAATACTACTAGGGCATTCATAAGCCTAAAGGGAACTACTGTGAACTCATAATGGCCATAACGGGTGTGGAAAACTGTCTTATGTATATCTGCTTCTGCAATCCTTAATTGATGGTAGCCTAATTTTAGGTCGATCTTGGAAAACACCTTGGCTCCTTGAATCTGGTTGAACAAGTCATCTATCCTAGGCAGAGGATAACAATTCTTAACTGTAAATTTGTTTAGTTGTCTGTAGTTTATGGAAAGGTGAAGTGACCCATCCTTCTTCTTAATGAAGATAATAGGTGCACCCCAAGGTGATACACTAGGGCGTATGTGGCCCTTTTCCAAAAAGTTCCTCTAACTAGATTTTGAGCTCCTGAAGCACTTGAGTGGTCATGCGATATGGAGCCCTGGAAATAGGTTGAGCTCTTGGCACAAAATCTATATGAAAGTCTATCTTTCGCTTAGGTGGCATTCTTGTAAGTTCTGAGGGCAACACATCTGCAACCTCTCGTAAGATGGAATGATCATCTAAAGTGGTACTTGGTTCTTCCTATGATCTGTCACTAATAGATATGGCAAACAACTGGCAACCTTTGTGCATGCTACACTTGAGTTTCTTAGCAAAAGTGACACTAGCCCTGAATCCCTAAAATACTGATCAGATTACCCTCACTATTAAGACACTCAATCACTTTGGTTCGACAATCTAACTCGATACTATGTGCATTGAGCTAATCCATGCCTAGAACAATATCATAAGATCCTAATGGAAGGACTTGAAGATCCACCATAGTAGTGAAAGATCCAATCTCTAACTAACAACCCTATACCAAAGAATTAACTGACATCTTGGCTCCTATGGCCAACTCTACATCCTAGTTGTCTTGTTGCCTAATTGCGACCAAACCACATCACTTCACTAAAGGAGGGGATATGAATGCATCTGTTGCCCTAGAATCAAAAAGTATAGAAATATGAATGTTACAAATTTTACCTTGGGTTTCAATTATTGTAGCCTAGTGCTCTGCCTAGTGGTTATGTGACTTACCCACATCCCTAACTGTCAGCTCTGAAAAAGCTAGTTGCTGACCTCCTGCTGAGGAGCGATTACAAGGACAATCTCATGTAATGTAACCCATGCCACCACAAGTGTAGCAATGGCCTCTAGTGGGAGCCTGAGACTATTGCTAAAAGGGTGGTCTACTGGAGCTAGCCTAACTACCCCTAAAGTTCTGTTGAGTACGGGCTGGTCCCACATTCTGAGTTTGAGGCCTTTGGTCTCTATGTTGAGGTTGAGGCTACCATGTCCTAGATTGTGTCCCCTAATTACCTTGATTGTTACTAGGTTTTTGTCCCTGATTTTGTTGTTGTTTCTGTTGTTGTTGTGGTCGAGGGGGTCTAAGTGGTATAGCATTATTCTTGTAACCACCTCCCTGGGGTGCAAGTGACTAGAAAAGTTTATCTTCTATAGGTTTTGCTCATTGTTTCTAAATTGCTCACGGTTACCCTAATTTCTAGGAAGGGTTTCTTTTGCAATAAGAGCCTTTTCTATAGGTTCCTGAATAGTCTTAGGTTTTGCTAGGCATACTAGTCCTACTATGCCATGATTTCATCCTCTAACAAACCTATTAACCATTAACTTATCATCTTGAATGTAATCAACATAAGGAAGTAGCTCTAGAAATTTATTCTCATATTGTGCAACAGTAAGCCCCCTCTGCTGTAGGTCATGAAATTCATCTATATTTTTCTATCTAAAATGTTCAGAGATATATCTTTTCCTGAATTATTCTACAAAGGTCTCCCAAGTCAAGGTGTCAACTGAAATATGGCTCTTTCTTTCTTCCTGTCACCACCAAGTGGTAGCAGCTCCTCCTAGTAGGTGAATGGCCAACATCGCCTTGAGATTGCTTCCATAATATTTGAGTTTAAAACAATCTTCAAGTTTTAGTAACCAGGACTCTGTCTCTATGCCATCGGTAGTACCAGCAAAGTGCGAGGGTTGTAGGTGAAGGAATTCTCTAATCTATTTATCTATGTCAAATTGTGCCCTAGGTGGCCTAAAGTTCTCTAACCGAATGATCTTTGGAGGGACATGGTGTCCTGATTCTCCCATCCCTTCCTCATGATGTTCTTCTCTATGCATGGTGGGACTCGTACTTTTCTCTCTACGAGCTGAACCATGCTCCTCAGAATGAGGATGAGACAGATGCTCAGGCAGTGGTGGAAGTGGTGGTGGTAGCCTAGTCTGTACTACATCCACTAGCTTTTGTAACACTCACAAAATTTAGGGGCCCTGATCCCCAGGAGTGTCCTGATAAACTGACTCTGACTGAGCACCTAAATGAGTGTGTCTACATCTGGGAGGCATCCTAATAAACCAAATAGTTACAAAAGTTTTTAGTTTCACATGTTAAATTCCCTAGAGTTCCCAAAGTGTGGAAACCTAGCTCTGATACCAAATGTCATGCCCATTCTGAGCCCACCTATATGTCACCGTACAAGTCGGCTAAAAAGGTAGGAATTTTTTTTAAAAAGTTTAAATGCGAAAAAGTCAACTTGTAAGGATAAGTTTACCTATTGTTTTCTCAAATGTCGACAACTCCCAATGAGTTAAGATATTGTTTGACTTGTTTGCGAAGGTCTTAATGCACCAAAGTATAAGGTTTAGAATAATTAATTAGTTTAAATAATTGCATTATAGTTAATCATATGATCATTGATAACTAAAATCCATTATTTGATAGGCTAATAAATCAAATAGACTAAAATTTAATTAAGAATCTAAACTTTATAAATAATATTCCATTTTGCAATTTAAATCAAACTAGCTTAACTAATTATATCACTTATTCCTAATTAACTAATAAAATAAAACTTTTTTTTCAAATCGAATAAAATGATAAAATATAAAATCTAATTTTCTAATTTGAACTAAAACTTGAAAACAATCTTTAAAATGATTTTCCAATTGCTTTTTTTCTAAATACATGTAAAAATAAAGCTAAATTTAATTCTTTATGTATACACCCAAAAATGGCTAAGTCGAATTAAATAAATATTTTAATATCTATTTTATTCTCATTCCTCTATCAATTAAATAAATATTCTAATTTATTTAAATGATTCACATCCCTCCAATAATTAAATAAAAATTATTTTATTTAATTAAATTCCCTAATTCTTCTAATGTCTCATATAATTAAATAATTCTAAATTATTTAATTAATCCTAAATTCCTCTATCCTAAGTCCTAATTCCATAAATCTACCTCACCTTGTTGCACATGTAATTAAAAATTTTAATATTTAATTAGCTAATATTCCCTCACCCACATGTCCTGTTTCTCCTCTAGTCAAATTAGTTAACTCATTAATCAAATCTGTTAACTAATTAGTCAATTGAGTTCACTAGTCAATCTATTATGTTGATTCCCTAATCAACCCATTTAATTGATGAATCATCTCAGTTAACTCTTCAATCTATTCTGTTAACTCCCATAACTCATGAAGAAGGCTTGGACACTTGTCCTCTCCTGATTGGCGCGCATTCTCTCAAGTCTTCTCAACCATACACCTCACAGGTAATTCCTCTAGTCATGGATCTATTGATACTTGGATTTGGTCTTCCCTCAGCCTATATAAGTAAGGTCTCCACACCAATTTGGATCCATCTAAGCTTAATCAATCTTACTCTGCACGAATCATACCAGTGTGCCTTTGGCAAAGTTATCATCCACTTGCATTCATACAATCTCATTATCATAATCACCATTCAATCATGTTTCCATCAATCTATATCCATTAATATTGCATTTGTAGTGTCATCTCTATTGTATAATCGACCCATAGCTGTTCTACTCTTGTCATTTTCAACAACAAGGAAGCACACACTTCTAAGAGCTCCATTACCATCAAGATCAAGATCAGATAGGCGAATAATGGAAGCATAGAGGTAAATCGATCTTCAAAGGTATATCCTTTATTTACTTGTATTTACATCAATTTCCATTGAGTTATTGGATGATTAGTTGTTTAGTACTATTGTTCACATTTTTTGATAACATTATTGAGCTTTGAATTTCCAAATGAGTCTATCTTTCACATAACGACAACAACCTAAAAAATTTACTTTGACGGATCATATACACAGCATGGGTCTAGGGTAGGTATCTTGTTGATCACACCTAATGGAGACACCATTCCAAAATTGTACAGACTACTCTTTCCATGCACTAACAATGTGGTAGAGTACGAAGCCCTAGTCATTGGTATCAATCTGATAGTAGAATGAAAGATCACATAAATTCATGTGTATAGCGACTCGCAACTTGTCATCAATCAAGTGAATGACAACTACCAATCAAAGGATGAGAAGTTAATACCATACAAATGTATGGTAGGTGACTTCAAAGAATACTTTGTTGTGATCTCTTTTGAGAAGATACCAAGGTTGAAGAACAAAGTAGTATACACCAAGGAAACAATTACATCTCTCCTTGATATCCCTGAAAACTAATCATGTTATGACATCTTGGTGGAGCCAATGTCCCATCCTGCATACAACACCCCTGAATCCCACATCATTTGCCATATCGAAGGATCTAATTCTCCCCTATACAGAAAAGTATTTACCTATCTAAAAGAGAATACCCTACCTCCTGATCTATCAAGTAACCAAAAGAGAACCTTTATCTATCAAGCCTCTTGTTTTACCATAATCACCAATACCCTGTATCAACAAGGACTCAATGGTACTCTCTTGAGGTGTCTCAATAGTGAGGAATATCAAACGGACCTAAGTGAAGTTCACGATGGTATATGTAGGATCCACTCTAGTGGTCCTACCCTAGCTAAGAAACTCACACGTATGGGATACTACTGGCCAACTATGGAAAAAGATTCCTATCATTTTGTGAAGAGGTGCAAGAAATGTCAAATCCACGAGAACCTAATACATGAGCCAACATAGGAGCTACAACCATTAACAACTTCGTAGCCTTTCTATCAATGGGGGCTTGACTTAGTGGGAAAGAAGCACCCTCCATCATCCAGCAGCCATAAATTCATAATCACCACCACTAAGTACTTTACAAAGTGGATTGAAGTAGTACCCCTCGCCAATTTCACTGGAAAACAAATCACCTCTTTCATCCTAAATTACACCATCTACCGCTATGGCATCCCTATATCCATTATCACTGATAATGAAAGACCATTTAAAACCAAGATGTTAAAGAGCTATGTGACAAATTCCACATCCAACACCGCTTTTCTACCACTTTTCTACCTTATATTACCCCCAAGGAAATGGCTAAGAAGAGGCATCAAATAAAACCATCTTAAAAATCTTGAAGAAGACTGTCAATGATGCCAGCCGCAATTAACACATCCAATTGAATCCCACATTGTGGACCTACCACATAAGCATCCGCACACCCACAGCTGCAACGCCATATTCCATCGTCTATGGCTCTAAAGTCATCTTGCCCATTGAAGTCAAGATCCCATCCTTGAGAGTATCATTAAAGGGCCTCATATATGATGAAGAGTACAGAGTTTTCAATCTTCAAGAGTTAGAGCTGCTCAAAGAAAGAAAACAACATACCTTTAACCATCTCAAGGCTTATCAACAAAGGATGTCCAGGATTTATAGTAATAGAGTCAAACCTCAAGTATTTCAAGTTGGTGACCTAGTCCTCAGAGAGAATCCAAGGAATCAGCAAGACAGAGAGAAGAAAGGTAAGTTTGAATCTAACTGGCTGGGTCCTTATGTCATCATTGCTACCTATGGATTAGGGGCTTACCAATTGGCTACATCAGAAGGTGAACTATTTGACGATCCCATCAATAGCATGCATCTCTGCAAGTTCTACACCTAAACCCCAATGCAAGAGAGTCAAAAATAGCAAAAATAATAATAATTAAAAAAAATCAAAAATAGCAAAAAAATCAAAAAAATGGAAAAAACAACAAAAAAAATGTCCTCTAGTGAAAACCTGGTAAACAAGTGCCTTGGATAGATACCATGATGAAAACCTGGCAAACAGGCATCATGTGTATTTTGGTTTTAGTGCAAATAAAAGCAAGTGGTGAAAACTTGGTAACATGCACTACTTGTGTTTAAACCCCTTCCTCCATCTTTTTGGACCTTGTTCCTCATCCATCCCTCCTAACCACATCCACCCAATCACATCAAGGTATCTACCATGGCTTGTGGTTCACTTGTCCTTATGGCCTCCTTCCACCAAGCAGCCAATCCTAACTTTTGTCCATCTTTTCGTCCATCCTCAACCAGTACATTGAACTATTGTCA
Source organism: Cunninghamia lanceolata (assembly GCA_027924645.1). Classification (NCBI taxonomy): domain Eukaryota; kingdom Viridiplantae; phylum Streptophyta; class Pinopsida; order Cupressales; family Cupressaceae; genus Cunninghamia; species Cunninghamia lanceolata. The sequence continues at coordinate 470,518 of BSBN01000144.1, read as the reverse complement.
AACTACATCACTTCTGAGCTATCACGTAGGCAAGGGCATCATTGATGCACCCCCAAGGCTCCTTTCCCATCCATTCCATCCTGTGTCACCCATCTTTTTGTCCTTTAAATCCCACTTTTCCCATCACCTAGGTCCTAGGTCCACAAAGTCCACACCTTGAACTACGTTGCCTCTACGTCGTCACGTAGGTAAGGCCATCATCGATGAGCCCCTGAGGCACTAGGTCAGTCCCTTAGGGTTCCTTTCTTCATGTCTATTGTCAGTTCTTCTACAATAAATTAATCCTTTACTTGACTGGGGGCAAATCCTTGACCTAGTTGGAGAGTTGGATTCTTGAATGTCTCACACCACAGAGGATAACATTAAAGGATCGCGATACCATCACTAGACAACGAACAACATTACAAACACACTTTTTCAACAAAAATGCTTGACACAAGAACTAGACCTATAAACAAGACACACTGGACCTCAACCACCATGATGATTGTATCTATTTTTGTTGCAAGAAAACATAACTATGGCAAGAAAATTTATGCTTATTAAAAAGGTTTAAGTTACAGAGTCTTGATTTTTGTTATTATGTCTTTTTATCCTACTCAAGGATGTCAGAAACTAGAGGAGATATGATGGGGGGCATAATTATCTTATTTGTTTGTTGTTTGTGGATCAATCTTTAGTAATGTGATGACTTTTGTCTAAAGAAATGATCAGAAAAAGATCATTGAGGATGTTCCAGGTCTAAACATGAAATAGGTCAATCCTTATCTTTTGATACGCAAGAAATACTTAGATCATCTTGGTTCAATTATACTTAGATGCTTGTATTAACTTGCTAAATCAAAATCCATGTAAGTAATACTCATGTCATCATGGTTTAATTATACCTAGATGCTTGTATTTTCTTACAACATTTTAAAAGCTCAAAGATGAAACAAAGTACTTCCAAAACTTGTATCCAAAGATGACAAACTCCACATCCATACATATGAAATTGTAGTTCATTATAAGCATTTCATCCTTGTCACAAATCCAAGTGTCTCAAGATCTATTTATCTATTTTTCCAAATCATTTCATCCATTAACTAGTTCATTCTCCTAGGTTTTCTTTCATTATCCAAATCATTTCGTCAATCTTTCAAATCAAACCTCTAATCAATTCTTCATTCATCCAAACCAATGCAATCAATCCAAGCAATGATTCAATTGTAAATCCATCCTTAATCCATACCAATGAGTAAATGCAAGGAGATGGGGGACCAAAAAGTTGCCACCATCTCCAAAATTAAAAAAATGTGAGCGTGTTATAATGCACATGCGTTTTAAAACATATGCATGTTAGAACGCAAGTGCGTTATAATGTGCTCACATTTTGCTTTCAATAAAAGAAAAAAAAAAGCATTTTTGCTCATTCACGCTACGACTTCTCTCCTCACAGTAGAAAAAAAAACAAGCAAAAATGTGATCACGTTGAGAGGCCATTGAATCAAGTGCATTTGAGAAAACAAGGAATTCACAATGCCACCTCACCGCCAAAGACATCGTCGTGCAAATTTGGAGGCTCCAGCACAGGAAGAAGGTAGGGTTTGTCTGATTTTGTTAGTTTAAGAAATTTTTTTTAGTTTTGTAATGTTTGATTTATTTTTATATTACATTTACAGTTATTAGAGAAGGAGAAAACCTAAATCCAGTTGAGGAGGGTGAAAAGAACCCCTAAAACCCTCCAAACCCTCAAAACCCACCTTCACCTCCTTTTCATGTAAGGGATGATCAAGAACACTACCTAGGGATAATAGAAGAGAACAAGAAACATCTTAAAACTATTATTCTAACCCTAAACAATCCAAGTGGAACCATTGATCATAGGAGGGCACTTGCAAAATCACTATAGGAGATTATTTTCCACATGGATTTGGTGACAAAACAAATCACCAAATTCCAAGACTATAGGGAGAGGAGTTGGCAATATTATGCTGACAACCTGTCATATGAACAAGTCAAGAAGGAAAAAATTACAAAATCTTAATTATGTGCAGAATTTATTAATCCCAAAACCGGCCAAATATTAGAAGAAAGTTGTAAACGGTTTCCTATACATTGGTGCAGGAATGAAGACATATCCCGAAACTTTTGGGATAGATGGTACATGGTCTTCGATGAGCGGCCATGCAACAATGATGAGCTACCACAATATTTCTTGAGGAAACTCTATTGCGAGTTCATCCTCAACAAGATTCTAAATTATATTGTCATTCGAGAGTTCCAAGGTAGAGGTGGTGGCTCTACCCAAGATAGACCTAGGGCTCAGCGAGATGAAGACCATGTGCCTATACCCTGAGTGAGGCTATAATGTAGGTCACTCCCTTTGGCTTTGAAAGAGAGTGTTGAGATGGAGATTTTACATTCAATGACTACTCTCACCCAAACTCTATCACAGCATGCCGATGATTTTAGCCAGGCCAATCAGGGTGAGAGTAGTAGGCGTCATGTGTCCCCACATTTGTGTAGTACATGTGGGAACCTATGTGATTATGGAATGCAAGAGGCACGACAAAACTCTGCAACATAGGGGCAGCATGAAGCGACATAGGGGCAGGACATATTGAATGATCTTGTTCTCAGTGATGATCTCTTACAACATACATTTGGTATTGACTCTTAGGTAATTTGTTACAAGTTTCATCTTGATTTAGTATATTGTTATTTGAAATTTGTAATTAATTTTATATGATTATCTATATTATAAGTCAAAAATAATGTATGTAATTGTTTACGCAATAAAATTCCAGGGTCAGAGTCTTCATCCTGCCTCTGTTAGTTGTCCATTGGTGGGTTATGAGAGGAGGTCAAGTCAACAGGTATGTAATTTATCACATAATCGTAATTATTGTAGATATGTCAATGGTAATATTATTTTGTGACAATTTGATGATTTCAACAGTCACCAACACCTCCACGGCTTCCTTGGTCCCCTAGACACCAAACCACCACTTTTACGAAGGTAAATTTAACTATTTCTAATCACTATGCATTTTTACAATAATGTTATGTATTTATTTTGTTTGAATAATCTTGAACTTAATTTTCAGATGTTGAATATAGTGGAGACTCCTCCTCATCTACGTTATTCAACGTAGATAGGCATTGATGCAGCCATGATTTCTACAAATCCTTTGACTAAGGTATGAGCCAATAACATGAAAATATCATAATTTTGTATTTATTTTTTTATCTCATGTCATTTGATGTACAAAAATGATATTTATGTTTAGTCAATTTTGCTTCTTGATGCTTCTCAGAGGAGGTCACAACTCTAGTCCGTCCAACTATGGACAAAGCGAGAGACAAGATGATGGAGAGTGATCATCGGTTGGTGGTAAGTGATCAATTACATATGTGATGTTATATATTTCATACATTTTCTATACTAATTGTGAGGCCGATTATTTTACCTTCCTTATTTTGATCGTTATGCACTTTAGTTGATGACATTATCAAACTTTTAGCGACTATGGTTTCATTATGCAGACTTGATTTTATCTCCTGATTATGATAGGACTTTGATTAAACATATGTGATTTGATTTGATCATATTGATGCTATTTTGTGATTCAACATATGAGATATATATGTGATGATGTTTGTGATAAGATTCTAGTTATTTATGTGATGTGGACTACTTGACATGTGATTAAAAAATGCAGTTAATTTGGAATTATGTATTGATGATTATTGTTGTACTCGATTGCGTGAATTTAATTCCAGTTGCTTCGGCTATGAATTTTCATGACATGATTGACACTTGATCGAGACGTGCAGGTTTTACATTCCCTAGCCATGGGAAATTGGAGGTAGAATTCAGACTATGTTATCCCCTATAAAACTGATCCATTCCCAAGAGGGATAAGGATCATGTTTGAATTTGAATGTTGATTTAAGTGCTTTATTTAATTTTATTATTTTGGCCTTAGTACCCTTTTTGTTTAAATTGATTAATAATAAGTGTTGTATAAATTTTACTTGATTTACACCACTTGGTATTTATTTTATTTTTGTTGAGGCCATTTAAAAGTGGATTTTTAACCCCCTTTATGAACCCTAGTGTCCCAAAAGTTACCCTAGGTGGTTACCCATGAGTCTAGAGTCAACTTGGACTATCTAACCTTAGATTTGACTCATTTTTGGTCACTCTAAACTATGGTCTAGTCAAAGTGACGAAAATTTGAAATAAGGAAAGGTGGGAGATGAGTCATGCCTTGGGAAAGACTCATCTCCCTTCCCAAAGTTTGGGAACCCCTTCCCAAGGAAGACATGGGAGGTCTCTAAGACTCCCAAGTGTGTGGGAGCTTCCTCCAAGACTCTCACACATGTGTGAGAGCATCTTGGAGGAAGATGGCTCCTTGAGAGAATAAGAGGATGCCATATGGCATCCCTTATCCTCTTGAAGGTGTGAGAGGACAAGTGGTGAGGTGGCAATCCCACACACACCTTCAAGAGGATAAGGGATGCCATATGGCATCCTCTTATTCTCTCAAGGAGCCATCTTCCTCCAAGATGCTCTCACACATGTGTGAGAGCACAAGTGGATAAGGTGAGGATTGAGAGGGAATGGGAGGATAACACTTGTCATCCTCACACTTCCTCTCCCTTGCAAGTGGCATGGGAGGAGGAAGGAGAAGGTGACAAGTGTCACCTTCTCATTCCTCAAGGCCAAATTGATGGCCTATATTATCTCCTCTTGTTGAGGAGTGTGGGGTTCTTGCAATTTTAATTTTTCTTGCTATTTTGGAGGAGTTTGGGAGAGTTAGAGGATTTTTATTGGAGGATTGGAAGGCTTGGGAAGGCTTGGAGCTCTTCACCAAACGTGCTTCCATTAAAGAGATTTGAAGGTAAGCCTCTTAAACTTGTTTTCTCACCCTTACTATTTAATGTATTGTGTTATAGTTTTTAGTTGTTTTGTTGTTTTGCATTATTTTTGTTGGGATGGGAGTATGGTGAGAGCACCTCCAATGGAGGTAATGCTCAACTTGTTTGGGTAGGGGAAAGGAACCTCCTTGAGGTCTCTCCCACATTATGTATTTATGCCTTGAGGGCTTTTATTTGTTAAGGAGATTATTGAATGGCAAGAGTGCCATGGAGATTATTTGTGATTTTTGTGGAGAGTGGTGTCTTAGAGATTTTGGCTTGAGCCCATAAGTTGGGATTTTATCATTTGGGAGCCCTTTGAAGTTGAGGGGTCCATTCCCTACCCTCATCAAACTCATTTTTATGAGTTGAGTTTTGTGTTAAACCTATGGGCTATTTTTGTGTTTTTGTGATTGAATTTTTTGTTGTGGAGTGTTCAACCTGTGTGAATCCCTACCTCCCTAGCTCAGGGGTGACCCACTTGTAGGTCTACGGTAGTGAGGAGAGCTTTTCGAAGTGGCTAGTTTTGTTGTTCTTGTTGTTGTGTTTATTGCAGGTTTTGAGTGGAGAAACGAAGTGGTTGAGAGCCCCTCCTTGTGTGGCTTTGTAGTGCTTTTAATGGCTACTAAAGCCATGGCCATTGTGGCCTCATTGTATTTTATTTTGTAAAAGATTGTTTGGTTATCTTTGCCATGAGTTGGCTGTAATAAATGTTGTATGGAATGTATTCGTTATTTAATTAAAAGGCTGTTTATCTTCCCTATTTTTATGAGTTAAGATTTGAGAAATGCATGAGAAATGTTAGTTAGCTTTCTGCCATTGTAGTTTTCAAAAAGAAAATATGCAAGAGTTGTAATGTTGCTGTCTAGATTTTATTTAGATGAAAGAAAAGAAATGCATTCCCTGTTTGTATAATGCTGTAAAAAAATATATATATGAGTGTTATTAAATAAAAATACTATTACTGCCAAGCAAGAGAAAGTTGAGAATAGTTATCTGTATATTACTTGAAGGTTATTTTATTTACTGTTGTTTTAGAAGAGTAATTTATTAGCTGCTGTTTTGGAAGAGAAAAGAAGTTGTCACGAATTCAAATGAAATTTAGCCTTCTAGTTTACTGATGTATAATTTTGTTCATGTATGTTCAAAGGGAATTTTATTGCTATGGCATTTTTTTTTGGATTCAGAAATGACATGTCTGCAACAAAAGAAATATATTGTCAGTTTTGCTCAGTTCACTCTATTTACTTTTTTGTCTCTATGTATTCTTTTTATAAAAAATTAGAAGTAACTTTAGGAAACTTACTGACTATTGCATGTAATAAATATATATATATACATATTAGTCCATACACTTATTCTGAGTATTTTAAATAACTGTATAAGCTATTTGAATAGTGTATATACATATACATTCACGTATGTGTATATATATATTCAATACTATTAAATCAAAAAACATTTTAAAAGAAAATGCTGAGAGATCAGAGGATGCTAGGGTGGACTGTTTGTTTGAGGTTATTATGTTACTATCAAAAGAAAGGGAGTGTGGGGGAGGCGGTGCCTCCACCCACACCTATGGGTGTGGGTGAAGGCATCGCCTTCCCCACACCCCAACAACCCTTAAACTCTGTCGCTACCTCCGTGGCCTCTGCAGGCCTTAGACCCTGCAACGGCTCCTCCTTACCTTCTACAGCCACGTCGTTCCTCCTCTCCCTTCCGTGACACCCCAACTGTCTTCCTATGCACAGCGCCACCGACCCTCCGCCCAACTTCCTCCGTGGCTTCCTTCTACCACTGCCGCCTCTGTTGGCCCTCTTGCCAAATGACCCTACAAAACATTACTTAGTTTCAACACTACCAGTAATGTTCTTAATGACATCTACATATATGTGAGGTTTAAAAAAAAATTACAAAACATTAATGATGTGCAAACCTCCAGGAGGCCTTCCATGGCATCCTTTTTCTATTTTGAAATCCCTAACCTACCAATAATGGAACCAAGCAAAACAAGAGAAATGAGGAAGAATAGTGAGATTAGGGCAAAGAGAGGAGAGAAAACTTAGAAAATAAGAATAGGGTTTTCATTTGAAACTTAGGGTTATTTTTGAATTAGAGCTTTTTCTTATTTTGTTTATGAGAGGATATTTTTTATTGTGAGGGATTTTTATTGAGAGGAGATTATTTTTAATATCCTTTTTGCCTTTTGGTTTTTTTAAAACTGGGAGTTCATTTTACTTTTGTTTGAATTTTTAAATGGGGGTTTGCAATTTTCCTTTATGTCCTTGTGCTTTCTATTGTAATTTGGGACTTAATTTTATTTCAGTTGGGAAAGAGTAGTTTTTCCTTTGTTTCTAATTTCGCATCGATGGGTTTGATTTTCTTTCTTTCCTTGGTGGAATTTTTATGTTGTTAATTATTATCGATTTTATCATTATTATTTTACAGGGAGGGTTACTTAAACTCTCCTCCCTCATCTATTAAATTTTTGAGTAAGATATTAAACATAATGCCAGAATTATATTTAATAACGAACTCAGTTTTTCTATTGAATTTAATCGACGTCTTGTCATTTAAATTTATTTTATTATTCTACTTTATATCGTTGATTTTGTTTCTAAGTTTAATTTAATTTTTTTATTCATAAATTTTATTTATTTTTCCCTACTGGTGATTTATTTAAAATTTATTTTTGCATTTATCGAAAATGCGATATGTTGCCAGAATTTTACTAGATTCTTAGGATTTATTTTATGCGAAGTTTTAGTTTTTCCATTCCATCATTCCACTTAAATCACACGCCATCTTGCCATTGTTCTACTTATCACTTTTTGATCTGAGTTAAGTTAGGATTCGATGTTGTATTTATCTTCACCTAGGAAACTTAGGGTTTAGATTAAACCAGTCTAACCCTAGACGCAACACACTATGTGTCGCATACCCCCTAGACGACCTTCACCTTAGCGTTTATGTTAACATGTTTACGCCTTAGGCATAATGCCACCGAGCATGCAGATGCATGCGAGGGGGTTCCTAGGGATAGGTAGAAAAGTTTTTCATAATTTGTGTCATGACCACATGGCAAATGTGGACATGACACATGTGTTGTGTGTCATGACCGTATGGGAAATGCAGGCATGACATTTGGTATCAGAGCCTAAGTTTAAACACTGGGCTTGTTTAGGGCACATTTTATTTCTGCAACTTTGATTAATTTGTGGTTACTTCATTTTTGTAGGATGCCTCACCGACGAGTTCAACGAGCACAGTCCCACCGCACTCCACCTTCTAAGGTGCACACTGACTCTTCAGCTGAGGGACTGGATCAGCTAGTCCCACAGGCACAGCCAGACCTACTAGCACCACAGGCACCACCGGCCCTACCAGATATTGGGTCATAGATATTACAAGCTTTACAGGTAGTTTTAGATAGGCTTCCACCGGCTGTAGTTGAGCCGTGCGTAGAGCCACGTGTCGAGCCCTGCGAGGATCCACGAGAGGAGCCACACATGGAGCCATGAGCTGAGTCCCGTGTCGAGCCACGTGTGGAGCCCCACGTAGAGCCGCGAGGGGCACCACATGTGGAGCCTTATGTCGAGTTGCCAGAGATAGATGAGGTTGGTTCAGCTAACAGGGCCCGTAGCAGGAGCCCTTCACATCATCCTAGGCATGACGAGACAGTACGAGTAGAGCACTTTGGTCACAGACCTTATGTCTATTATACAGATGAACCTATCAGGAGGCCTAGAGATTGAGGAGACCCCATTAGGGATATATTGAGGTTGAACTCTCCTACATTCGTCAGGACCACAGAGGGAGCCGAGGTAGAGGCCTGGCTTATCAATTTAGATAGATGCTTCGCATTGCGTCCTTACGAGGGCAACACAAAGGCCCGTGTGGTAGTACACTTATTGCAGGATGCAGCAGCTACCTAGTGGTGCATTGAGGAGTGCAAGCATCACCTTTCCATAGACACCCTCACATGGGAGACCTTCATTGAGCACTTCAATGTGCGCTACTTATCAAACCATTATAGACAGTGTCGCATAGATGAGTTCCATGACCTCCAGCAAAGGGGACTTACAGTGGCACAATATGAGGGTAGGTTTATAGAGTTATCCAGATATGTGGAGTATCTCCATGACGAGAAACTCTTGGTGCATAAATTTATCAGAGGACTGAACCACAGTATAGTAGAGCCTGTTCATATGGCAGACCCCCAGACTTTGAGTGATGCTGCCAAGAAGGCATACATTGCTGAGGAGATTCAGGGATGAGGGCAGGGTTCACGCCCTCAGTTTTAGGATCGGGGACAGCAGTAGCATCAACAGAGTTTCCATAGACCATCACAGCCACCTCATAGAGGAGGATTCAGTTCCTCACCTTTACCTCCTAGGACCCCACAGTAGTAGCAGCCACAGCAGCAGCAGAGAGCTAGGACACAACAAAGGTCACATGGGGGATATAATAAAGGTTGGTAGCAGTAGGGCCCGCACAAAGATCAGAGGTAGAAGGGACCACCTGCGGGACTCGCGAGGTCGTAGCAGTCTTATAGGGGCTCACAAGGGTCTACTTGTAGATTAGGGCAGCAGCAGTTGAGTAGGACTCAGACTGGACAGGTACATGCTAGAGGCCCTTGTTATGTTTGTGGTGGAGTTGGACACCTAGCTAGAGAGTGTCCATAGGGTTTTACAGCAGGAGGGTAGCCTCGTACAGGAGGATCCGAGCAGACTATTGGTGATGTGGGTAGATCCCACCATATGTTCATGGTGGTTGATAACCACCAGGCTAATTTTTAGGCGTTAGTGATTGAGACGTCAGGTATGATTGGGGGTAACCCCATTTCTATTCTCTTTGATTCTAGTGCTATTGATTCATTCATATCTCCATTGTTAGTGGAGGGTTGCAGGTTGGTGGCCTCTAGGCAGGCTGATAGGTGGGTGGTTGAGTTGGCCTCAGGGGCCAAACTGACAGTAGATGCCTTAGTCCATGACTGTGAGATTGCTTTGGGACCTTTTACTACAGTATGTGACCTTAGAGTCATGACATTAGAATCCTATGATGTGGTGTTGGGCATGGATTGGCTTGCGGCTCATCGAGCCAAGCTAGATTGTCGCCAAAAGGTGATCAGCTATTTAGACGATCATGGCACATCAGTTGAGATTGTGGGCATGCAGAAGCCCATAGCAGTGTGTATGATATCCACTCAGCAGCTTAAGCACTGCATACGGAAGGGATGTCAGATGTTCACCATCACAGTGAGCAACAGATCAGATGATGAGCCTAAGGCATCTTTGGTTGATCATCCCATCCTTAGAGAGTTTGTTGATGTGTTTCTAGCAGAGTTACTGGGGATGCCATCCTGATGTGAGGTAGACTTTCACATAGACTTAGTGTCAGGTGCCGAGCCAGTGTCTCATACACCCTACAGGATGACCACATATGAGCTCATAGAGCTTAAGTTACAGCTGGAGGACTTGCTTGAGAAGGGGCACATCTGACTAAGCATTTCACATTGGGGCACTCCTATCATCTTCGTGAAGAAGAAGGATGGGTCTCTTCATTTGTGCATGGACTATAGGTAGTTGAATAAGGTGACGGTGAAGAACTGTTATCCTCTGCCCAGGATTGACGATCTTTTTGATTAGATGCAGGGAGACAGGGTGTTCTCTAAGATAGACCTAAAGTTTGGGTATCATCAGCTACGTATCACCAAGGTGGATATCCATAAGACCACCTTCCGGACTCGTTATGGCCACTATGAGTTCACAGTGGTTCCCTTCGGCTTGACGAATGCCCCTATAGTGTTCATGAGTCTCATGAACGGGGTGTTCTGTACCTATTTAGATCGGTTCGTGATCATTTTCCTCGATGACATTTGGATCTACTCATGGACCAAGGAGGAGCATGAGGAGCACCTTCGTCAGGTTCTACAGTGTTTATGAGAGCAAAATCTTTATGGGAACTTGGCGAAGTGTGCATTTTTCAGGATAGAGGTTCAGTATCTGGGGCATATCCTATCTGGCGATGGAATCTTAGTAGATCCATCAAAGATTAGGGCTATTAGGGATTGGCCAACACCCATTAGTGTGACAGAGCTCAGGAGGTTTATGGGGTTAGCTGATTATTACCGTCGTTTTGTTGAGGGTTTTTCTCGGATAGCGCACCCCATCACTTCCCTTCAACAGAAAGGGAAGAGTTTTCTTTGGACTGAGCGGTGTGAGAGGGCCTTCGGGGTCCTCAAGGAGCATCTTACCAGCGCTCCCATTTTAGCGGTTCCTAATCCTGCAGCAGATTTTATGGTTTGCACGGATGCATCACTTGAGGAATTGGGAGCTATACTTATGCAGGGTGGTAGAGAGATTGCGTATGAGTCATGAAAGCTCAACACCCATGAGCTGAACTACCCCATGCATGACTTGGAGTTAGCAGAAGTGGTTCATGCTCTAGTTCGTTGGAGACATTTCTTATTGGGCCGCCGTTTTGAGCTCCATTTAGATCATCACAGCCTTCAGTATATCTTTACACAGCCGAATCTGAACACCCGTCAGCGGCATTGGATGGAGTTCCTTTGTGAGTATGACTTTGATATCCACTACATCAAAGGGAAGGAGAACGTGGTTGCTAACGCATTGAGTCAGAGGTGCCATGAGCTCTTGACCTTGACTCTGAGTGTGGACTTGAGAGGTCGTATTATTCAACATTTGCCAGAGGATGAGTGGTTTCTTGAGGTGCAGCAGGAGATCAGTTCACAGAGGGCCCTTGTGGGCAAGTTTGTAGGGTATTCACTTGAGGCAGATGGGTTACTTCACCATCAACAGTGCATCTATGTACCCCGCACAAGTGACCTACATACTGTAGTGTTATCAGAGGCTCACAGAGCACCATATGTGGCACATCCTGGGGTGAAGAAGATGCATGTCAATCTACAACAGCTGTACCATTGGGCAGGTATGAGATAAGATATAGTAGAGTTTATTTCTCGATGCCTTGAGTGCCAGAGGGTCAAGGCCGAGCATCAGCATCTAGTAGGTCTTCTATACCCACATGAGATACCTGAGTGGAAATGGGACACCATTTCCATGGATTATATTATTGGTCTTCCTATGTCTTTGCATCGCCATGATGCCATCATGGTGACAGTCGACAAGTTAACCAAAGTAGCGCATTTCTCACCTATACGCATGACGTACAATGCACCAGCAGTGGCGAGATTATTCTTAGATGACATTGTGAGATTGCATGGAGTACCTCACTGTATTATTTTAGATAGAGATTCTGTATTCACTTTAGCATTCTAGAGAGCCTTGCAGCAGGCGTTGGGCACACAGCTCAACTTTAGCTTCGCTTATCATCCTGAGACAGATGGATAGATAGAGCAGGTGAATCAAGTGTTGGAGGACATGCTTCAGATGTATGTTATGGACCATCAGTCTAGATGGGAGGAGTATCTATATCTAGTTGAGTTTGACTACAATAATGGGCATCACAGCTCGTTGGGTATGCCTCCCTTTAAGGCTTTATATGATAGACCATGCAGGACATCATTGAGTTAGGATCAGATAGAGGACAGAGTTGCCATTGGTCCAGAGCTAGTTTAGGATATGGAACAGCAGGTCACATTGATTAGATAAAGGTTATAGGAGGCATAGGATAGACAGAAGAAGTATGCCGATGCTAAGAGGACTGATAAGAGCTTCTCAGTGGGTGATAGGGTTTTCCTTAGAGTGCGGCCACACAAGAGTCCTATCCATTATGGAAAGGGCTCTAAGCTCGCACCACAGTTTGTAGGACCCTTTGAGATTTTGGAGTGGATAGGACCAGTTGCCTATCATCTAGCGTTGCCACCTATCCTGTCACATATCCACAATGTCTTTCATATTTCTATTTTGAGGTGATATATATCTGATATATCTCACGTGCTGAACTCGAGTGCTCTACAGGTAGAGGTGGACGAGCAATTAGCTTTGGAGCCAATTCGCATATTGGCTTGTCAGATACTAGGCCTTGGAGGTTGAGAGCTAGACCAGGTTAGGGTCCAGTGGGATCGTTATGATGAGGTCACAGTGACTTGGGAGGATCCAGCTAGTTTGAGGGCACTCTATCCTCACCTTTTCAACGACTTCCAGGAGGAAGTTTAGTCTTAGGGGGGGAGGATGTGAGGCTGATTATTTTACCTTCCTTATTTTAAACGTTATGCACTTCAATTGATGACATTATCAGACTTTTAGTGACTATGGTTTCATTATGCAGACTTGATTTTATCTCCTGATTATGATAGGACTTTGATTAGACATATGTGATTCGATTTGATCATATTGATGCTATTTTGTGATTTGACATATGAGATATATATGTGATGATGTTTGTGATGAGATTCTAGTTATTTATGTGATGTGGACTACTTGACATGTGATTGAAAAATGTAGTTAATTTGGAATTATGTATTGATGATTATTGTTGTACTCGATTGCGTGAATTTAATTCCAGTTGCTTCGGCTATGAATTTTCATGACATGATTAACACTTGATCGAGATGTGCAGGTTTTACATTTCTTAGCCACGGGAAATTGGAGGTAGAATTCACACTATGTTATCCCCTGTAAAACCGATCCATTCCCAAGAGGGATAAGGATCATGTTTGAATTTGAATGTTGATTTAAGTGCTTGATATAATTTTATTATTTTGGCCTTAGTACCCTTTTTGTTTAAATTGATTAATAATAAGTGTTGTATAAATTTTACTTGATTTACACCACTTGGTATTTATTTTATTTTTATTGAGGCCATTTAAAAGTGGATTTTTAACCCCCTTTATGAACCCTAGTGTCCCAAAAGTTACCCTAGGTGGTTACCCATGAGTCTAGGGTCAACTTGGACTATCTAACCCTAGATTTGACTCACTTTTGGTCACTCTAAACTAAGGTTTAGTCAAAGTGACGAAAATTTGAAATAAGGAAAGGTGGGAGATGAGTCATGCCTTGGGAAAGACTCATCTCCCTTCCCAAAGTTTGGGAACCCCTTCCCAAGGAAGACTTGGGAGGTCTCCAAGACTCCCAAGTGTGTGGGAGCTTCCTCCAAAACTCACACACGTGTGAGAGCATCTTGGAGGAAGATGGCTCCTTGAGAGAATAAGAGGATGCCATATGGCATCCCTTATCCTCTTGAAGGTGTGTGTGGGATTGCCACCTCACCACTTGTCCTCTCACACATGTGTGAGAGTACAAGTGGATAAGGTGAGGATTGAGAGGGAATGGGAGGATGACACTTGTCATCCTCACACTTCCTCTCCCTTGCAAGTGGCATGGGAGGAGGAAGGAGAAGGTGACAAGTGTCACCTTCTCATTCCTCAAGGCCAAATTGATGGCCTATATTATCTCCTCTTATTGAGGAGTGTGGGGTTCTTGCAATTTTAATTTTTCTTGCTATTTTGGAGGAGTTTGGGAGAGTAAGAGGATTTTTCTTAGAGGATTAGAAGGCTTGGGAAGGCTTGGAGCTCTTCACCAAATGTGCTTCCATTATAGGGCTTTGAAGGTAAGCCTCTTAAACTTATTTTCTCACCCTTGCTATTTAATGTATTGTGTTATAGTTTTTGGTTGTTTTGTTGTTTTGCATTATTTTTGTTGGGATGGGAGTATGGTGAGAGCACCTCCAATGGAGGTAATGCTCAACTTGTTTGGGTAGGGGAAATGAACCTTCTTGAGGTCTCTCCCACATTATGTATTTATGCCTTGAGGGCTTTTATTTGTTAAGGAGATTATTGAATGGAAAGAGTGCCATGGAGATTATTTGTGATTTTGGAGAGTGGTGTCTTAGAGATTTTGGCTTGAGGCCATGAGTTGAGATTTTATCATTTGAGAGCCCTTTGAAGTTGAGGGGTCCATTCCCTACCCTCATCAAACTCATTTTTATGAGTTGAGTTTTGTGTTAAACCTATGGGCTATTTTTGTGTTTTTGTGATTGATTTTTTTGTTATGGAGTGTTCAACCTATGTGAATCCCTACCTCCCTAGCTCGGGGGTGACCCACTTGCGGGTCTCTAGTAGGGAGGAGAGATTTTCGAAGTGGCTGGTTTTGTTGTTCTTGTTGTTGTGTTTATTGCAGGTTTTGAGTGGAGAAACGAAGTGGTTGAGAGCCCCTCCTTGTGTGGCTTTGTAGTGCTTTTAATGGCTGCTGAAGCCATGGCCATTGTGGCCTCATTGTATTTTATTTTGTAAAAGATTGTTTGGTTATCTTTGCCATGAGTTGGCTATAATAAATGTTGTATGGAAAGTATTCATTTTCTAATTAAAAGGCTGTTTATCTTCCCTATTTTTGTGAGTTAAGATTTGAGAAATGCATGAGAAATGTTAGTTAGCTTTCTGTCATTGTAGTTTTCAAAAAGAAAATATGCAAGAGTTGTAATGTTGCTGTCTAGATTTTATTTAGATGAAAGAAAAGAAATGCATTCTCTATTTGTATAATGCTGTATATATATATATATATATATATATATATAAGAGTGTTATTAAATAAAAATACTATTACTGCTAAGCAAGAGAAAGTTGAGAATAGTTATCTATATATTACTTGAAGGTTATTTTATTTACTGTTGTTTTAGAAGAATAATTTTAGCTGCTGTTTTGGAAGAGAAAAGAAGATGTCATGAATTCAAATGAAATTTAGCCTTCTAGTTTACTGTTGTATAATTCTGTTCACGTATGTTCAAAGGGAATTTTATTGCTATGGCATTTTTTTTTGGATTCAGAAATGACATGTCTGCAACAAAAGAAATATATTGTGAGTTCTGCTCAATTCACTCTATTTACTTTTTATCTCTGTGTATTCTTTTTCTAGAAAATTAGAAGTAACTTCAGGAAACTTACTGACTATTGCATGTAATAAATATATATATATACATATTAGTGCATACACTTATTCTGAGTATTTTAAATAACTGTATAAGCTATTTGAACAGTGTATATACATATATACATACATATACATTCATGTATGTATATATATATATTTATATATATTCAATGTTGTTAAATCAGAAAACATTTTAAAAGAAAATCCTGAGAGATCGGAGGATGCTAGGGCGGACTATTTGTTTGAGGTTATTATGTTTTTTTTTTTTTTTAAATAATATGTGGAGGACTATGGGGCAACACCCATAGTCCCTTACTATCAAAAGAAAGGGGGTGTGGGGGAGGTGGTGCCTCCACCCACACCCATGAGTGTGGGTGGAGGCACCGCCTTCCCCACACCCCAACAACCCTTAAACTCCGTCGCTACCTCTATGGCCTCTATAGGCCTTAGACCCCTCAACGAATCTTCCTTACCTTCTGAAGCCACGCCATTCCTCCTCTCCCTTCCATGACACCCCAACTCTCTTCCTACGCACAACGCCACCGACCCTCCACCCAACTTCCTCCGTGGCTTCCTTCCACCGCCGCCACCTCTGTTGGCCCTCTTGCCAAACGACCTTGCAAAATATTACTTAGTTTCAACACTACCAGTAATGTTCTTAATGACATCTACATATATGTGAGGTTCCAAAAAAAAATATAGAACATTAATGCTGTGCAAACCTTTGGGAGGCCTTCCATGGCATCCTTTTGCTATTTTGAAATCCCTAACCTGCAAATAATGGAACCAAGCAAAACAAGAGAAATGAGGAAGAATAGTGAGATTAGGGCTAAGAGAGGAGAGAAAACTTAGAAAATAAGAATAGGGTTTTCATTTGAAACTTAGGGTTATTTTTGAATTAGAGCTTTTTCTTATTTTGTTTATGAGAGGATATTTTTTATTGTGAGGGTTTTTTATTGAGAGGAGATTATTTTTAATATCCTTTTTGCCTTTTGGTTTTTTTAAAACTGGGAGTTCATTTTATTTTTGTTTGAATTTTTAAATGGGGGTTTGCAATTTTCCTTTATGTCCTTGTGCTTTCTATTGTAATTTGGGACTTAATTTTATTTTAGTTGGGAAAGAGTAGTTTTCCCTTGTTTTTAATTTCGCATCGATGGGTTTGATTTTCTTTCTTTCCTTGGCAAAATTTTTACGTTTTTTAATTATTATCAATTTTATCATTATTATTTTATGGGGAGGGTTATTTAAACTCTCCTCCCTCATCTATTAAAATTTTGAGTGAGATATTAAACATAATGCCAGAATTATATTTAATAAGGAACTTAGTTTTTCTGTTGAATTTAATCAACGTCTTGTCATTTAAATTTATTTTATTATTCTACTTTATATCATTGATTTTGT
The DNA here is from genome assembly GCA_027924645.1 of Cunninghamia lanceolata. NCBI lineage: Eukaryota > Viridiplantae > Streptophyta > Pinopsida > Cupressales > Cupressaceae > Cunninghamia > Cunninghamia lanceolata. Next base: position 453,362 of record BSBN01000144.1, on the reverse strand, counting down.
TTCTAAGTTTAATTTAATTTTTTTATTCGTAAATTTTATTTATTTTTCTCTACTGGTGATTTATTTAAAATTTATTTTTGTGTTTATCAAAAACGCGATATGCTGTCGAAATTTTGCTAGATTCTTAGGATTTATTTTATGTGATGTTTTAGTTTTTCCATTCCATCATTCCACTTGAATCATGTGCCATCTTGCCATTGTTCTACTTATCACTTTTCGATCTGAGTTAAGTTAGGATTCGATGTTGTATTCATCTTCTCCTAGGAAACTTAGGGTTCAGATTAAACCAGTCTAACCCTAGATGGGACACACTACGTGTCGCATACCCCCTAGACGGCCTTCACCTTAGCGATTATGTTGACATGTTTACGCCTTAGGCGTATTGCCACCGAGCATGCAGATGCGTGTGAGGGGGTTCCTAGGGATAGGTAGAAAAGTTTTTCGTAATTTGTGTCATGACCACATAGCAAATGTGGACATGACATGTGTGTTGTATGTCGTGACCGCATGGGAAATGCGGGCATGACACTAATGTGCATATTGTTTGTTTGTATTAACAGGTGCAACTAGATGAACTTTATTCGAAGAGGTCTACTCGATGACAGAGAGAGGATGTGTCATTGACTGGCTCTCCATCTTCACAGTCAAAGAAGGGCTACCGATTATTTCCTAAAAGTCCATAGGAAACTAGTTTTTGGGAACTTTTTTGTATGCCTAGATGGCTTTGTATACATACTTTTATACGTTAATCCAATGTATATTTTTGTATATTTTCCTGTATGGCTTTGTTTGGACATGCCTATATCACTTTTTATATAAACTAGATGTTATGTTCATGACATTATGTATATGACAGTTTATATTAAATATTTAATATGATAATCAATTATTGTTATAGGAATTTGGTTTTACAAGTGCAAATTGCATTGACTTGAAAGTTTATAAATCATTTTCAAATAATCCATTTTGTACATATCTTGCAATCATTGAATTCTATGGGACTATGCATTTCTTTGAGGCATCATTTCAAATAGTTCGCATGCCTTATCTATGCTTCCATACTTTCCATACATATCTACAAGGGAAACTTTGAAAATACAATACATGTGACAAAATTCCTATATCATTTATGCTTTGATGGTTGTCCACACCATGTCCTCTAGATCCCATTATAGCATAGGCAAGGAGGAAGTTGGTTAAGGTTGTGCAATTTGGTTTTAGATGTGCCAAAATTTGCATAAATGGTTGAAATTTATTTTTGTGCATTTGCTTGAGATTTTTTAAAGCTTTATGAAAAATCCATTTCGTGCATATCTTGCAATCATTGCATTCCATGAGACAACATTTCTTTGAGGCATCGTGTCAAATGGTTCATGTTCATTATATATGCTTCCACACAAGTTGCTTACATGTCTTGCAGGGTTCTTACAACTACGACATTTGACAAAATTCCAATATCCATTATTCTTTGATGGATGTCTATACTGTGCTCCAAACATACCATTTCTAAGGTTTTGGAATTTGGCTTTACACTTACCAATTGCATTTTCTTGGAACTTTCTAAAGGCTTATCAGTAAATCCATTTTGTTTATATCTTGCAATCATTGTAGTCCATGAGGTGACATTTCTTTGAGGCATCATGCCAAATAGTTCACGTGCCTTGTCTATGCTTCCACATTTTGCATACATGTCTCTAAGGGCAGTTGAAACTACAACATCTAATAAAATTCCCATATGTTTTATCCTTTTGATGGATGTCCATTTTGGCATAGGCAAGGAGGATACTAGCTAAGGCTGTGGAATTTTACTTTACACCCATCAATTGCATTTGCTTGAAAGTTTCTAATGCCTTATCAAAAAACCCATTTTGTTCATATCTTGCAATCATTGCATTCACAACATATCTCAAATGCACCATGTGTTGTTTTGGAACATTCCTTTCAAAAATGGACTGGTAATTTGTATATGAGGCCTAATTAGCCTACTTTTACAAAGCATCAACTACTATTCTTGACCCCTAAACTAAAAATTGCACTCCAAAGGTTGAGTTAGGTCCTCTACAAACTGAATCAATCATTAGAATAATTATTCAAGACCATTCTTTAACCATTTTTCAAAACCCTCATCACTGCACTGTCAAATAGACCAAAAACACACAGGCTCCCTGCATAGGGCATCATTAATTTAATTGAAAACAACCTTGGTCACACCTGCAAGGCCTTATTACATCAAAATGGATACACAAACACTAATTTAAACAACTATGACAACTATTAGCCATTAGGTTGCAAGAAAAGTTGTTTGACAACTTTTCTTGCAACTTGACAACTTTTGCAGCCTATGACCTCCTAAACTCCAATGACCCTTATTACATTAGGAGTGGTCTAGTATGACCTCATTACAATGCCAAAATGACTCAACACATCAAAATTCATCATTTGATCATGTTCATGAAATAGGCTAGGTGCCCCTGCTCCAAAGGGTAGTTGCAATTATAACATGCGACAAATTTCCTATATCCTTTATGCTTTGATGGATGTCAACAAGTCATGCCAAACATTCTATATTAGTGTATAGATAGGGAGGATGTTGGAAAAGGTTGTAGAATTTGGCTTTACACGTGTGAACTGCATTTACTTGAAAGTTTCTAAAGTCTTTTCAACAAATCCATTTCATGCATATCTTGCAATCATTACATTCCATGAGACAACATTTCTTTAAGGAATCATGCCAAACAGTTCATGTTCATCAAGTATATGCTTCCACAATTTGCATACATGTCTTGCAGGGTACTTACAACTACAACATTTGACAACTTCCTATATGCTTTATGCTTTGATGGATGTCTATACTGTTTTCCAAAGATACCATTTCGAAGGTTTTGGAATTTGGCTTTACACCCGCCAATTTGGTGTAAGGGCACCAAATTCATTTTTTTTGCAAGTTTCATCAAATGAGATCTAATGATAGGTTTTTTTGGGTGTTTTTAGTTTATTTGGTCTAATAAGGTAATAATAGACCATGTGCAAGGTCAATAGAGTCATTTTTGGTTCATTTTACAAAAGTTGTCAACATGTATACAATGGATATACCTATACATGCATGGATACAATGGTCAATAATGATAGAAAAATATTTTAAAACTAAAAATAGATGATCACATGGATCTTTTACCTGATTTCTTAGCCTTATATGTTACTGCTACACCATTTTCAAGGTCCTGGTTGGCTGGATTAGTAAGAGGAACCCATGGAAAGGCCTTGAAAATATTTGAGTGATGCAAGAAATAGAAGCTATGATGTAGAATAATGGATGTACAATTCTCTCCCAACTCAAGATCAGCCTTGTTACAACATTATATTATTGTTTTATGCATGAGGAAGGATAAAATGAGTGTAGCCCTTAAGATCCCTAAGATAGAAAAACTGCCAAACTTTAATAGAAGTTTTCTCAGAATTTGTGGTAGTAGGGAACATTTTGTTTAGACATGTAGGTGCACATGGTGTCCATCCATGATAACCTCTCTTGGTTTCGTTCAACTCTAGTCCATTTGACTGTGTCGAAATCAAATGCATTCTTGTAAAATGCTTCAGTTTTATGCAGTGGAAAGGTTCTAGGAGTGACATTTTGCATTCTATAGCTCGTGGGGCTGAAGAGACTTCACCAATGTGTCAGGGTGGGTAGGTAAATGTTAGGGGAGGTCTCATTTCATGTGCCAAGCGTTGCAGTCATTCGGGGCAACAGGTTATTGGCAAAGTCCCTTAAGATCCCTAAGATGAAAAAAACCAAACTTTGATGGAGCAGTTCTTGGAATTCATGGTAGTTGGGAATGTTTTGTTTGGACCTATAGGTGCATGTTGGGTCCATCCACAATAACCTCTCTTGGTTTCGTTCAACTCTATTAAATTTGACCGTGTCAGCATCAAACACATTCTTGCAAAATACTTCAGTTTCATGCAGTTGAAAGGTACTAGAAGTGACATTTTGCATTCCATAGCTCATGGGGCTGAACAGACTTCACCAATGCATCAAGGTGGGTGGGTAAATGCCAAGGAAGGTCTCATTTCATGTGCCAATCGTCCTAGTCATTCGGGGCAGCAGGCTACTGGTAAAGTCCCTTAAGATCCCTAAGATGAAAAACTACCAAACTTTGACAGAGCTGTTCCTAGAATTCATGGCAGTTGGGAACATTTTGTTTGGACCTACAGGTTCATGTGGGGTCCCTCTACAATAACCTATCTCCGTTTTGGTCAACTCCAGTCCATTTGACCATGCCAGAATCAAATACATTCTTGCAAAATGCTTCAGTTTCATGCAATGGAAAGGTTGCCAGGTGCCATATTCTTTATTTTTCTCATTGTGGGGCTGAACGGACTACACCAACATGTTGGGTTGGGTGGGTAAATGGTAGGGAAGGTCTCGTTTCATGTGCCAAGCATCCCAGTTGTTTGGGGCTGTAAGCTGCCTATAAAGTAGAAAGTTGCTAACACTAAAAATTTACATTCCATAGGTCTTGGGGCAAAAACAACTACACCAACATGTCTAGGTGCATGGGTAAATGCTAGGGGAGGTCTCATTTCATGTGCCAAGTGTGTCAGTCGTTTCGAGATGCAAGCTATCAACAAACTCGAAAGGTGCTAAGAGTGACATTTTGCATTCCATAGCTTGTGGGGCTAAACAGACTTCTCCAATACATTTGGGTGGGTGGGTAAATGCCAAGGGAGGTCTCATTTCATTTTCCAAGCATCGCAGTTGTTTGGGGTAGTAGGCTACCGACAAAGTCCCTTAAGATCCCTAAGATGAAAAAACTACCAAACTTTGACGGGGCAGTTCTCAGAATTCGTGGTAGGTAGGAACATTCTATTTAGACCTACAAGTGCATGTGGGATCCGTCTACAATAGCCTCTCTCAGTTTCATTCAACTCTTCTCTGTTTGACCGTGCCAAAATCAAACACATTCTTGCAAAATGCTTCAGTTTCATGCAGTGGAAATGTTGCCAGGAGCCATATTTTTTGATCTACTCATCGTGGGGACGAACTGACTGCGCCAACATGTCAGGGTGGCTGGGTAAATGTTAGGGGAGGTCTCATTTTGTGCGCCAAGTGTCTCAGTCATTCTGGGCTGTAAGCTATCGTCAAACTTGAAAGGTGCTAGGTGTCGGTAGCTTGCCTACCATTTACCCACCCACCCCAATTTGTTGGCATAGTCCATTTGGCTCCATAATGAGCAGAACAAAAATATGGCACCTGGTAACCTTTCCATTGCATGAAACTGAAGCATTTTCCAAGAATGTGTTTGATTCTAGCATAGTCAAATAGACTAGAGTTGAACAAAACTGAGAGAGGTTATTGTAGATGGATCCCACATGTACTTGTAGGTCCAAACAAAATGTTCCCATCTACCATGAATTCTGAGAACTGTCCTATCAAAGTTTGGTAGTTTTTTCATCTTAGGGATATTAAGGGACTTTGTCAGTAGCCTAATGCCCTGAACGACTACGATGCTTGGCACACGAAATGAGACCTCCCTTAGCATTTACCCACCCACTCTAATGCATTGGCAAAGTCCATTCAGCCCCATGAGCTATGGAATGCAAAATGTCACTCCTAGCACCTTTCCACTGCATGAAACTGAAGCATTTGGCAAGAATGCGTTTGATTTTGACATGGTCAAAGGGACTAGAGTTGACCAAAACCAAGAGAGGTTATTGTGGATGGACCCCACATGCACCTATAGGTCCAAACAAAACATTCCTAGATGCCATGAATTCCAAGAACTACTCCGTCAAAGTTTGGCAGTTTTTTCATCTTAGGGATCTTAAGGGACTTTGTCGATAGCCTGTTGCCCCAAATGAATGGGGCACTTGGCACATGAAATGAGACCTCCCTTGGCATTTACTACCCACCTTGATGTGTTGGCAAAGTTCATTGAGCCCAACGAGCTATGGAATGCAAAATGTCACTCCTAGCACCTTTCCATTGCATGAAACTGAAGTATTTTGCAAGAATGTGTTTGATTCTGACACAGTCAAATATACTAGAGTTGAATGAAACTGAGAGAGGTTATTGTGGATAGACCCCACATGCACCTATAGGTCCAAACAAAATGTTCCCAGCTGCCATGAATTCCAAGAACTATTGTGTCAAAGTTTGGTAGTTTTTCATCTTAGGGATCTTAAGGGACTTTTCCAGTAGCCTGCTGCCCCAAATGACTGCGACACTTCGCACACAAAAGGAGACCTCCCCTAGCATTTACATGCCCACCCCGATGCGTTGACAAAGTCTGTTCGACCCCACGAGCTATGGAATGCAAAATGTCACTCCTAGCACCTTTCCACTACATGAAACTGAAGCATTTTGCAAGAATACGTTTGATTCTGGCATGGTCAAATGGACTGGAGTTGAATGAAACTGAGAGAGGTTATTGTGGATGGACCCTACGTACACCTGCAGGTCCAAACAAAATGTTCCCAGCTGCCACAAATTCTGAGAAAACCTTTGTCAAAGTTTGGTAGTTTTTCTGTCTTAGGGATCTTAAGGGCTACACCCATTTTATCCTTCCTCATGCATAAAACAATAATATGATATTGTAACAAGGCTAATATTGAGTTGGGAGAGATTTGTACATCCATTATTCTACATCGTGGCTTCTATTTCTTGCATCACTCAAATATTTTCAAGGCCTTTCCATGGTTTCCTCTTACTAATCCAGCCAACTAGGACCTTGAAAATGGTGTAGCAGTAACATATAAGGTTAAAAAATTAGGTAAAACTATCATTTCATGCATGGTTCTATTAAATGAATTGAATTATGCATGTATTAAGGAATAAATCCTTCTATATCATCCTAGGGCAAAAATTAAGAGTCTTCCAAAATCAAATTTGGCTCCATGTATACACTCAAATATGAGTATGACAAAAAAATATTCACTAAAATTATTTTATGAAGTATTTGATAATGTTTTTCTCTTGTATAGTTGAAAATAGGTGAAATGAAGGCATGAAGGGCTGAAACAAGGTGGAAACATGAGGAATTTGGAGTCTCTTTGACTGAACTAACTGATATACCTAGACACATATATATCTTAGAACATAAAGAACATAAAAAACATAAAGACATAAAGACGTTTAAAGACATAAAGAACATAAGAACATATATATGTTAATAAAAATGGATATAAATTGAACATACCTTAGAATTTGATATTGCAGTTGACCACTTCTCCAAAAGATGTCTTCAAAATCCTCAAATTCTTGTTTTTCACAAGTTTGATTATGAATTCTATATAATTCTAGAATAGGATTACTAAAATTTATGGAAAAAACAAATATATATCATCAAATTCAATCTATATATCAATGGTAATTAGCTTTGAAACAAAATCACACATGAAACATGAAACTTTTAGTTTAAATAATCAAATTTTCTCCAAAAACATGAAAAATCACTTCTTCTACATTGAAAAAACAAAAAAAGGTAGTGGATTGATATAAAAATGATTGTTAATTAGCCAAACAACATGAAAAGCATTTTTTTGTCTGATATACTCGTGAAAAGCAGGAATAATAGCCATGTGGGGTTTGAAACATGGATCCCACATGTTTTTTTACCATTTTCCATGCTTCCCAAAATGCGATCACATTATAACGCGAGCGTGTTCTGGGAAGCATGATAACATAAAGGTAACCTTGTATTTACATGGGAGAGTCTCTCTCTCTCTCTCTCTTCATTTATCTATTCTATATATAGAGAGGGACATGGAGATAGAGAGGATAGGTGAGATAGAGATGGGGAGAGGGAGAGATGGGGATTGAGATAGAGAAAGGGGTCTATAAAGGGAGAAAGATAGAGATACATATATATAGAGAGGGGAGATATAGGGAGATGGATCTAGCAAGGGAGAGATAGATAGGGAAATATAGAGAGAGAGGTAGAGAGGGGTATATTAAGAGATGGGGTTATGAAAATAGATATCTTGATAGGGAAAGAGACCAAGAGTTGTCTAGAGACATAGGGAGAGAGATTTCAAGAGGTAGAGGGATGGGGAGAGAGATAAGGAGAGGTAGTGAGGGATAGATTAAGAGATAGGGATCCATATTCTCCCTTCTACCTAAATCATAAACCTAAACCTCTAAACCCTAAACCCTAAATAATGCCCCTAAATCCTAACCCCTAACCCCTAAACCCCTAACCCCTAAACCTCTATCTCCCTATCTCTCCCAATCTCTATAATGTGAAAACATGAAAACATTAAGCTTTCATTCCAAACAAATTCATTCCTAATGAATCCCAAATCATCCCTAATCCATTCAATTTCATCTCTAATCATCCCTAAACCACTTCTAATTAGCCCTAAACCACTTCACACCATCCCAAATCACATCCAAATCAATTTAACTTCATTCCTAATCATTTTCAAATCAACCTATATTTCATCTCAAATACCATCCCTAAACTATTCCTAAATCATTCTAATCATTCCCTAATTAGCGCTAAATCACTTCAAACCATCCCTAAAACCATTCTAATCATTCTGAAATCATTCCTAATATAGTCCTTTTCACCTCTCATCATCCCTAAACCAATCCATTTTGTCCCAATTCCATCCCAAATCAATCTAAGCTTAATCTCAAACGATCCCAAAAATAATCAAAATCAAACAATTACCTCACCAGGAGCCATTAGAAGATCATAGTGCTAATCTATTAGTCATTTACACCATTTTGTATATTGTATGTGCCAATATGCTCCTTGGTAGCACCTACCTATCAATCACAAACATCATTCTACACCTAGCCAGTCACAGGTGTCAATCTACCCTCTACCAGCCATAGGATCCATCAATACATCATAAGCACCAATATGTTAGCCATTTACACGATTCTCTACCTCTCAATCTCTCTATCTATGTCTTTGGCCATGTCCCTCATGCTCTATCTCCATATCTCTCCCTCTCTAAACTCCTAACCCCTAAACCCTAAATCAGATCAACCCTAAACCCTATCTCCTTGTCTCTATCATCCCTCTACCTCTTAATCTCTCTGCCTATGTCTCTGGCCATGTTCCTCACCCTCTATCTCCCTATGTCTCCCCTTAGTCTCCTCTATATCTCCCTATCGGTCCTCTCTCTCTAAACCCTAACCTAAACCTCTAAATCTTAACCCCTAACCCCTAAAACATAAACCTTAAGTTACCCTAAATAATGCCCCTAAACCCTAAGCCCTAACCTCTAAGCCCTAAAACTGAGCAACCCTAAACCCCAAACCTCTAAACCATAAACCTTGGAAGCAACTCTAAACCTCTATCTCCCTATCTCTCCTAATATCTATAGATCCCCTCACTCTCTCTCTCTAAACCCTAACCCTAAATCTAAAACCTGAGCAACCCTAAATCCCTAACCCCTAAACCATAAACCATAAACCCGAGCAATTGTAAACCCCTAAACCCTAAATATTTCCCTTAAACCCTAACCCAAAACCCAAAACCCTAACCCTAAACTTGAGCAACCCTAAACTCATAAACCATAAATAATGCCCCTAAAGGTCTAAGCAACCCCAAGCTCATAACCCTAAATAATGACCCTAAACCTGAGCAACTCTAAACCTCTCTCTCTCTCTCTCCCAAAACCACTAAACCCTAAATAATGCCCCTAAATCCTAACCCTTGAACTATAAACCATAAACCTGAGTAGCCCTAAACCCCTAAACCCTAAATAATTCCCCTAGACCCTAAACTTAAGCAACCCTAAACTCATAAACCTGACCCACCCTCTCTCTCTCCAAAACAAGAAAACTAGGACTCTCTATCTCTCTCTCTCTCTATCACTAGGTATCTCTCCCCTTTCTCTCCCTTCCATCTCAATCCTCTCTTCCTTTTCATCCCTCTCGCTCTCCATTGTCAACAAAGAACATGGAAACAAGAAAAATAGGACATCTAAAGATGGATGAGGATATAAATTTGGATGATGAAATGGAAACAAGATAATTTATGAAATTTTATTGGATGGGAAGAATGAGGAGGAGAGGTAGAGAGGGGAGAGAAGTAGAGAGTGAGAAAGAGGATAGAATGTAGAGATAGGAGGGAAGTAGAGAGTAGGAGAGGACTGTAGGAGGTAGACAGGAGAGGACTGTAGGAGGTAGACATGGGAAGGAAGAAGAGAGAGAGGGTAGGAGGTAGACAAGGGCGGGAAGCAGAGACTGAGAGAGAGGGTAGGAGGTAGACAAGGGAGGGAAGTAGAAAGTGAGAGAGAGGGTAAGAGGTAGAGAGGGAGGGGGGAGAAGAGAGTGAGAGAGAAGGTAGGAGGTAGAGAGGTGAGCGAAGAAAAGACTCAGAAAGAGGGTAGGAGGTAGATAGGGGAGGGAAGTAGAGAGTGAGAGAGAGGATAGAAGGTAGATAGGGGAGGGAAGAAGAGAGTGAGAGAGAAGGTGGGAGGTAGAGAGGGGAGGGAAGCAGAGACTTAGAGAAAGGGTAGGACTTAGAGAGGGGAGAGAAATAGAGTGAGAGAGATGATAGGAAGTGTAGCTGCCCTTGTAGACATGTATGTAAAGTGTGGAACCATAGACGTAACACCTCAAAGAGATGTTCTATAATGGAATGCAATGATTGCAAGATATGCAAAAAATGGATTTGTTGAAAAGGTTTTAGAAACTTTCAAGAAAATGTAATTGGCATGTGTATTGCCAGTTATGCTCATCATAATGCGAACATGTTATAATGTGATCGCATTATTTATTTCACATAACACGAGAGCATTATAACGTGCTCGCATTATGCTCAACTTTGTTTGACGTGTTTTTATCAATTTTTAGCAAAATCTAGAGATAATCTGAAGCATGCTCCCCATCAAGATGGCACTTTTTTCAATGAAAACTCAAAAAAATACCACCATAATCTTAAGCTCTTTGTTATCTATCTAACCATATATATTTTTTCACATTTTGAGTACGTTTAGTGTTTCATCTTGAATTTATTTTGTTAGTGTGTCCAATTTTTGTCAAAAACCAGTGTCTAGTATTTTTGACTTTTTTTTAACCATTCATCGAAAATTGAAATAAGTTATATTTTTAGAAACTAGACTCCATTCCACATGAATTCAAAAAAAAAAATCAAATTTTGATTAGTTTTCAAACATTTTAGGGGGGAGCATGCTCAAATTTTTATTTTTCAAGATGTGTCCACTTTAAAAATTACTAAAAAATCAATTATTCATTAAAAAATTATCAAAAAAATTAGGGATAAACTACATGGTGTTACCTAATTTTTCACTAGAGCGATTATTGAAATACTAAAAAAATGTTAACATTTTAGGGGGAGCACACCAAACACTATGTTATGTTTTTTGAGAAAAATAGGACCAATTTGTGTGCTCCCCCTTTTTGAACCCCTTAATCTCAACCATTTTTTGAAAAAAATAGTAGTTTAGAAACTAGATTTGGAGCACTACAACTCTTGTTTTCATTCCATTTTCAAATTTTGAGTGTAGCTATCTTCAATTTCTCATCCAACATCAATGTTTCCTGATTTCAAAAAAAAAGTGGCAACTTAAGATCCCATTTTGGTCCCTCATCTTTGTGCACTTACCCCAATCAAGTTAATCAATCTTGTCAAATTATCCAATCACAATCAATGGTCTTGATCCTAGTCTCATCGTAAACCAAATCAATCAATCATCATTGATAGTGGGATATATCTTTCCTGCATCTTTTGTGTTGATCTAGGGATATATTGTTCCCCACAATGACAACACTATCGTCATCAATCATTATTGATTAATCATTATTTTACAGCTTGACAGGGGTAATACCTTATTTGATCTTGTATCATTTGTGCATACTTTCTTTCTTGTGTGTGTTATCAATTTATCTTGCATAGCATGTCATTTAATTCTTTCATCCATCCCTTATCTTGCATCCTCCATTTTCTTCACCCTAACCTGTCATTTAACCTGTCTCATCATGAGATTGTCCGTCATCCTGTCGTCACATTTTTCCCGTCCAATCTCTCAAGGGGGCATCCTATCGTTGTAAAACTGTACCAGGGGCAAACTGGGGCATGTATCAATTGCAAAAATTTTAATTATTTTAAACAACGTGATAAAACACATTGTATCAAAGAGAGGCAAAATGTATACACCTAAAAATGGCTAAGTTGAATTAAATAAATATTTTAATATTTATTTTATTCTCATCCCTCTATCAATTAAAAAAATATTGTAATTTATTTAAATGATTCACATCCCTCCAATAATTAAATAAAAATTATTTTATTTAATTAAATTCCCTAATTCTTCTAATATCTCATCTAATTAAATAATTCTAAATTATTTAACTAATCCTAAGTTCCTCTATCCTAAGTCCTAATTCCATAAATCCACATCACCTTGTTGCACATGTAATTAAAAATTTTAATATTTAATTAGCTAATATTCCCTCACCCACATGTCATATTTCTCCTCCAGTCATATTAGTTAACTCATCAATCAAATCTATTAACTAATTAGTCAATTGAGTTCACTGGTCAATCTATTATGTTGACTCCCCAATCAACCTAGTTAACTCTTCAATCTATTCTATTAACTCCCATAACTCATGAAGAAGGCTTGGACACTTGTCCTCTCCTGATTCGTGCACATTCTCTCAAGTCTTCTCAACCATACACCTCACAGATAATTCATCCAGTCATGGATCTATTGACCCTTGGATTTGGTCTTCCCTCAGCTTATATAAGTAAAGTCTCCACACCCATTTGGATCCATCTAAGCTTAAGCAATCTTACTCTACAGGAATCATACCAGCATGCCTTTGGTAAAGTTATCATCCACTTGCATTCATACAACCTCATTATCATAATCACCATCCAATCATGTTTCCATCAATCCATATCCATTAATATTGCATTTGTAGTGTCATATCCACTGCATAATCCACCCATAGCCGTTCTACTCTTGTCATCTTCAATGGCAAGGAAGCACACACTTCTGAGAGCTCCATTACCATCAAGATCAAGAGCAGATAGGTGAACAATGGAAGCATATAGGTAAATCGGTCTTCGAAGGTATATTCTTTGTTTACTTGTATTTACATCAATTTCCATTGAGTTATTGGATGATTAGTTGTTTAGTACTATTGTTCACATTTTTTTATAACACTTTCTTAAATAAACAAACCTAATTTGCTTTATTGTTTTGTTTTTCTAATTTTTAAAACTTTTATTTCTAAATTTAGTTTTCCTTGTTCCATTCATAAACAAGGAATAAAACTAATTTTTTTTATATTCTTTCTATTATGGAAATAATTAACAATAAAATAGAATTGTATAAATTATTTCTATTTACTAATTCCATCTATATATATATATATTATATATATCTATATATACATATACATATATATAAACACAAAATGTGTGTGTGTGTCTATATATATATATATACAAAAAATAGAAAGCAGAGATTATTTTGAAAAGAATTAACTGATATATATATAGTATATGTATATATCTATATATTAAATAGTGAATGGTATATATGTTACGGATCATACTGACATCAACGAATTGTATTTAATATTGACAAAGATTATTGTAAATATTGCAAAGGCTGCAACTTTAACAACAGTGAATTGAAAATACACAATGATCAAAATATACACATCACAACAGAGAATTTAATATAGAAATGCATTGAAAATTGTTTGAAGTTTTAAATGAAATAAAAGAAAGTTTTTAAAAAAACCAAACTAAGTTAGTTATGAGGAGGTGGCAACAGACTGTGGGGAGGCGGCAGTGGACTGTGGGGAGGTGGGTCACTTTGGAGGTCTACAACCTCCAAGGAGGCTTACAGCCTCCTTAGAGACCACCGTGGGGGCTCATGGCCCCCACAAGCCCTACGGGATGTGGGAGGCCATGGGCTTGCCCATGGCCCCCTCTCTAAGGGGTGCCAACAACAACAATAAAGACCCCAAAAAAAATGTTTAAAACTTGCCTGTTACTTATAAATTTTCTCTACAATATTTATTAATTAAAAACAGTATAATTTTGGATGAGTTTACACAATGATATTTGTAATTCAATGCGCAACCTTAATAGTATTTAGAGAATTCTTTATTACTATGTGTGTGTATATATATTCAATTATCTATATTAAAATCAACTAGTTAATATTTATATAACATCCATTTTTAATAAATGGGAAAAGATCTACATACAAAAAACTAAAAAAACTTATCACAAAAAATATAAATGGTAAAATAATCATTTTCAGATTTTCTTTCACAACTATTGTGTCAATTTTAAATGAGAAAGTTTATAAAACTATACATGTTCTAGATTGAAATCACATAATAATAGACTCTTTTTCAAATATAAAGAAATACAACCGAGAATCCAATTTCTTTCCTCATGACCATGTCAAATAACACAATGAAAAACAAACAAAGATTAATTGAACCAAAGAATGATTTTTAGTTTTGACCACATACATATAATTAACAAAAGGGGTTTTCTCACACCCACCATACAAATTTTTTTTTTCTCAATTCTCATACACAACAAACAGTTTCCAACGAGAAACATAACCAAGACACTCTTATCCTTATTTGCAATATAAATAACTTCTTTTCAGAAAAACAAGATATTCTTCCAACTTCCAGCCTTGACATGAAACTTTCTTGACAACCTGCACACATACAAGGCCAAAATAGGTGACCAAGTCCTACTCTCCACCCTACCATAGGGATTGCCTGAGCACATCCCACCCCCGAGTAGGAGAACTCCATAAACTGGGAATAACAAACACAATACAACTTACAATTACACAACATTCAAATAATCCACATACAAACATTTTCCCAAGGGTAGACTCACAAACACAGGAAACCTTCTTAGATCCAAAACAGGGGGAGAAAGGGGATAAACATCCTTCTTGTAAAAAAAACCAAACATAATCCAAAATATATCATCATCTGTTACTCTATATATCACAAAACACCTACTCATCACCACACCCATGTCTCCACATATATCCATACTCCACATCCAACACTAACAACACATACCCATACTTCCAATTTACCATCAACCACATGCTTTTCACAAAACAACAACTTCTCTATCTGAATTCATAAACTAGAAATGTTCCCCAAGAAAGGCTCCATGCCTCTCTCTACCCCAATCACATGGGAGGCTCTCAATAAGTTGGAGGGCTGCTCCCATACAACCCAATCCCATGCAAATAGAAAACAACCAATACAAACGAAACCCAACACTCATAAAAAAATCATTTTTCACAAATATACACAAAGTTTTTACCAGATTTTTGAAAGTAAAAATCTCTCAAAAAATTTACCTCAGATGCCCATGTTAGGGCAAAACCAAAAACTGAAACCAGAAAACACTTCCAATTTTCCTCTCGTGAAACCAAGCTAGAACTTCTTCCAATTCCAAAATTAAAATCTTTGTTTTATCTCAATTCTCCCTTCTTCCCAAAAACTTAGCAAAAAGAAATAAGAATAAAAATAAACCTATGAAAACCCTCTCCAAAATTTCTCATAAAAAAAATCAAAAACTTCCAAAAAGAAAGAAAGTAGAAAAGAAAGCAACTTTCTTTTTTTTCTTCCCATAAAACTCATCTTTTTCTAAAAATAAAACAGGGAAATAAATCTTCTCCAAATTTTAAAATATAAAATTAAAATATTTATCCTCATCCCACAAGTAAATAAATGAAAATAAAATAAAAATGACTTTTACCTCAAATGACAATTTAATTAAAATTAAATAAAAATAACATCATCCATAAAATAATAATAAAAATAAAATAATTTAAAATACTCTCTCACCACTTAAATTAAAAATTTATAAAATAATAAAATCACCACAACCAAACAAAAATTAAAATAAAAGTTAACAATAACATTACATCACAAATTAGCCTTAACCCCTTCCTTGTGTTAGGCTAGGCTTAACTGGGCTGACCTAGGGTTTATGGAGTCTTCGAAATCCACTTAAGGGATCTTGACCACCCACCTGCACACTTGAATTTTGAATATCAATTTGTCATAATGATAATAGCCAAAGCAACATAATGCATAGCAAAAATTATTTAATTAAGCCATTTTCATCAAAGTCACATAATCAAATAATTTATAAACTTACTAACACATAAACATCATTTCCTTTTAACATTTTCTTTTCACATAATAAAAGTTTGACAATTCATTTAATTCCACTTACCTGAATCATATAGTTCAATGAAATAAATCATAGAATATAATCATAATGAATGTCCCAAGTATCACAATAAAATAACATAAATGTCCATAATTATCCAAACCAAAACTAGTATATAGTCCATCAAGCATATGCAAATAATCTAAGTCATAATATCTAAAGCAAATAGAAAAGATGGGCCTCACATGAGTGTCCACAACACTATTCCTATCAGTATGATCATGTGTGGACACATAACGATTCCTCTTATTCTTAGGTGTGCATCTGCTTGTAGCAAATTGACTAATGCTACTGAACTCTTGAAAAGGATTAGAACCTGGGATGGCATCCCATAAGTTCTCCAATTTTGGCTCTCTAGATCTGTCACTTGTACACATTACATCAACATCTCCACTCACTTGGATTGATTCATCCCACTAGAAACTTGTGCACATCTTTATTCCTTGACTAGTAGAGCTGCAACAAGGGATAACTTCACATACATCCTTTTGTTCATTAGACCATGCATTTGAAATATGATGACTGTAATCATTATCTACATATAGCCAATGAACTAACCACACATTTCATTTGCTTCACTGAGGTATGCATTTTCAACTTTTTCACTACACTCTTCTTCATGTGACATTTCACTGCTTGACTCATATGGAGCAACAAAATCATTATCATTACAGATTGAAAACATGACAGTTTTTTCATGATCATCTCTAATCTCTTCAAAAAGAATAGTGTATTCACACACTTGGTCAAGCCTGACAGGATTCAAATCCTTTGGCAGAGCACTTAAACCATGATTTGGATGATGTAATGGTGCATTAACCGTAGCAACAAAATTGCTACTGTCCTGACAGTCATTGTTGTTCTCTGATCTATGCTTTTCACTTGTGGGAATTGTTTAAACATAATCAACACTTGTAGACCTCTGTATTTTCACCATAGAATACTTCAATTTATTCTCAATGTCCATAGCTACAGAACATGTTTGATGGGCTATTGCAGGGTTTTTATCTCTTAGTAAATAACTCATCTTTTTATTGAATGCACCCAAGTATATAACCAAACACATTGCATCATTTGGCCTGATATCCTCTAAATATCTCTTATTGTCTTTGCAAACCTTAGATTGAAAGCTAGAACCAGCTCCTCTTTAGCCTTCTAAATGTTCATAAACCTACTGATTACTAAACTTGCATTAATTCTCTCACCAAACTACTCCATGAAAACTCCTTTGAACTCATCCCAAGAATAGATAGAGCATGCTGGTAAATAAGAGAACCAATCTCTTGCATCTCCTTTTAGAGATTGAACAAATAATCTCATGACAACATGTTCAAAATTTACCTCATAATCATCTTTTACATCAATAAAATCTTGCAAATGCTTATTTGCTGATTCAAATTTATCACCACTGAACTTTGGTATTTTATCTCTGATTTCATGTGGAATAGAATTTGGATAGTTTAGGATACCACTAAAATCCAATGCTCTGTATCTTTCAACAAAGAAGACCCTTCTTAGAGGGTATGATTGTTGTTATAATGTATAGTACATTTCAACATTCAAATGTGCAAAAAGACAAAAAGAATAACAAATCGGGTTCAAATATACTATCAACAATAGCTAACTTCCTTCACAACAACTTCATTATAGCTCTACCTCTTGACAAAACCCTAAATCTCTCCGACAAAATCCTTAGCTCAACATTATAAACCTTCATTCAACATGGGAACAACATTCTACACAAAGCTGATGCAGAGGCATCCAGACTATAACATTCGCATATAGCATGAATGTCTGCAGACCAACCTCATCATCATCATCTTCGCCATCATCATCATATTCCCTAAAACTACCAACAACATCATCATGTTCTGCGTTACACAGTCAGCATCATCATATTTCAGACGATCGCAAACATCCGCCTGCCGACTACTGTTCATCTCCGCTTTCCTTCTAACATCATCATCATGATGTTCAGCGGGCGCACACATCCTCCTGTTCCACTGTTCATCGGGCTCGAGACACTATCGTCATCATCATGACCTCCGACTCTACCTTCGTCAGCAGGATATTCAACATCCGGTTGCCCCAAATATCCTGATGACGTTCACCTTCAGCAGCTTACCTTCGATGCTCCGCTACCCGACGATACAAGCAACAGCATCATGATCTACTTTATCCGGTTGTCTTCGAAACCTCCTGATGATGCTAATACAACCTTCTGCCACGGACTTCTGCCGATACCTTAGCACTTTAACGACGGCAGGATAAACTCGCATAAGGGGGATATCTCAATATCCTGATGACGATGACGTCATATCCTGATGACGATGACGTCACCCAATATCCTGATGATCTCTTCAACACTTAGCCAAAAAAACCCAACTTTCACTCCCGCATCTACTCGCGATACGCGGATGTTTGGCACTCCCAATATGATGATCCTGATGCCGACACGCTCCTCGGCTCCTCCCGCTGATGATCACCCCGACGCACTTGCACATCATGCGCTCAACTGCATCATGTTCATCTTCACTTATCAGGATGATGATGCCTAACCCGACTGCAGGATATTCGCAGAAATATCCTGATGATGCTGTCTTTACCGAACTTCTTCACTTAGCGAAATCTCACTTCGCCGATCCACCAGGGATGACCCGATCCAACTCAGGGTGATCTTCCAACTCAGTCAGCTTATCAACTCGACCTAGCACATGAGGATGCTAGGGTCTTCAACATCTCTTGACCGCGATCCTGCACACCTGCATGCAAACGGAAAACAATCTACCAGCTAACCTACTGTACATTACCATTCCACCGATCAGATGAGTCAACCGGTGGAATGGATCAGGAAATCCATGACACCCTCTCAAACCAGCAGATCAATCGAGTAATGGAATGCAACCAGAGCAAGAACACAAAACAGGATCACTTTATTGATTTCAAAGATGCAATACAATATGATCAATCTCTCTCTCAGTCTCACTCAAGCTCGATCGATGATATCTGTCTATCTGTCCAACATCAACCGATCTCATGCTTATAAAGACTTTCCCTATGAGTACTACTGACCCGACTCCAAGCGGCTGGGAACTCTCCAAGCGGCTGGGAGATCCCACCGAACATACATCATGACAGCTGTTATAACTAACTAGCTAAAAATAGCAAAAGCCCAGTCAGCATGATCTTATCATGATCAGCTTGACCTTATTACATGCAACTGGTCTTAACAGACCTTCTTGGAAACATAAACAGGACCTAAAACTACTAACTGCCTTATCCAGACCAGCTGTCAGGTAGGTGCTCCTGCACCATACTCCCCAAAAGAAAAGAACTCATGTCCCATGAGTTTAGTATGTGGAAGTCTTCCACCTCTACACTTTGCTTTGTCAATAGTCTAACCTGTTCCAGCTTTATCTGCTGCTGACTCTTGGCTGCTCCAAGACTGCTGAACTGTAACTTGCTTTCTAGCAAGTAAATCATCATGCCTGTTGATGTAGGCCTTCTTCTCACATACCCTGTGTTTGTCAGGTTGCCTAACCAGAACCTCTGGCTGAACTACCTCTTGAACTTCTGAAGTGTTCAAGTCTATCTTCCTTTCAACTCTTATAGGACAAACAATAGTCCCAACTATGACAACATCCTTGTCAATCCTCTGAACTGGTTGCTGTTTGCACCCCTGTTTCTGAACCTGCTGCTGACCTCTGTCAGTCACAACTGAAACTGTCTTCAGCTTGTTGTCTGTAACAACTCCTTTCCCTGCAGTGTCCTGAACTGCCTTCATGCCTGCTCCTCTAGGCATCTGCACATACTCCTTCTTTCCCATTAAAATGATTTGAGCTGCCTTCTGTACTGCAGCTTTTGCCTGCAATGGCATCAACTTAATAATCTTCCCATCCTTCTTGATGGTGTAGGTATTAGCATACCCATCATACAGTACCCTTCTGTCAAATTGCCATGGTCTACCCAACAGTAGGTGACAACATTCCATAGGCAATATATCACACAAAATTCTATCCTGATATGGCCCAATCTGGAAATCCACATATGCCTGTTCAGAGACAAAAAGTGATTGCCTATCACTCACCCAAGATGCCTTGTAAGGGTGTGGATGTGGAATCCTTTCCAGCTTCAGTTTATCCACCATTTCCTGAGATACCATGTTGTCTGTTGAACCAGTGTCAATGACAACCTTACATACCTTACCTTTGCTCTTGCATGTGGTCTTAAAAAGAGCTTTTCTTTGCATCAGATCCTGTGATGCCTGCAAACTTGTTTTCCTTAACATCAATGATTCTCCACTCTCTGGATATCCAACATTATCAGGTTCTCTGTTTGAACTCTGTGCACTTTCTTCTACTTTCTCTTCTTGTACAAGTTGTACTCTCTTGTCACTAGTTCTATCATTTCTAGATGATGAACCTTTGTTTTCTGGACATTTGAAAGATGGATGACCAAACTCTCCACAGGTGTAACACTTTCCTGAAAATGTAGTAGAACCTCTACCACCTCCAAATCTTCCTCTATTACCTTTCCATCCACCTCTGAAATCAGACTGTCCCTGTCCTTTCCCAGTGTCTTCTTGAACCTCATTGGTTTGCTTTTGTGCAGGGGCTGCTCCTCTTCCCCTATTGTTTCCTCTTCCTCTCATGGACTTATCATGTCCTCTATTCAGCTTTTCTTCAATCCTGATTGCCATTTGATAACAATCCTCCACATTCTTAGGGTTAGCTAAAACTAACTCATCCTGTATGTTAAACCTCAAACCAGCCAAGTACCTAGCCACCTTTTCTACCTCATTCTCATGATGACCAGATCTCATACTCAACAGATAAAATTCCTCAGTATATGCTTTCACATCCCTGTCTTTCTGCTTTAGAAATTGCAGCTTCTTAAACATCTGGATTTCATAATCCCTTGGCAAGAATTTCCCTTTGATCCTTGCTACCATCTTATCCCATGAAGTGATCTTAGACTTCCCTTGTTTCCTTCTCTCAGATTGTACATAATCCCACCAAACCAAAGCATGACCTCCTAACTTGGTCTTTGCAATCTTTCCCTTCTGATCCTCAGCCACATCTTCACATTCAAAGTGATTATCCAGTGCAGCAATCCAATCTAACAACTCATCTTCATTCAAGCTTCCAGTATACTTGGTAACATCAACCTTTACCTTAGGTTTTTCACTCTGCACTGCCTTTAACAGTTTTGCCAATCTCTGGTCTTCAGCATCCAGATCTTCAGCTACCTCTTCATACTCTTCAACAGTATCTGCATCTTCTTCAGACTCACTGTCTTCCACTTCCCTCTTTTTGTTCTTTTCCAGGGCTGTCAGCCTGGCTTGAAGTGCTTCAGCAAGCTCCTTCATCTTCCTCATCTCTCTAGCATGTTTCTCCTTCATTTCCTGTAATTCCCTTGCAGTACCACTACCTTTAGGAGGCATTTTGTCAACCTCTCAATCAACACACAACACAATCAACTCTATCTCTACCTCTGCCCTTTCAGTGACAGAATCAACACACAACAGCCCAGACCTTTTGCTGAGCTCTGATACCACTATGATGCAGAGGCATCCAGACTATAACATTCGCATATAGCATGAATGTCTGCAGACCAACCTCATCATCATCATCTTCGCCATCATCATCATATTCCCTAAAACTACCAACAGCATCATCATGTTCTGCGTTACACAGTCAGCATCATCATATTTCGGACGATCGCAAACATCCGCCTGCCGACTACTGTTCATCTCTGCTTTCCTTCTAACATCATCATCATGATGTTTAGCGGGCGCACACATCCTCCTGTTCCACTGTTCATCGGGCTCGAGACACTATCGTCATCATCATGACCTCCGACTCTACCTTCGTCAGCAGGATATTCAACATCCGGTTGCCCCAAATATCCTGATGACGTTCACCTTCAGCAGCTTACCTTCGATGCTCCGCTACCCGACGATACAAGCAACAGCATCATGATCTACTTTATCCGGTTGTCTTCGAAACCTCCTGATGATGCTAATACAACCTTCTGCCACGGACTTCTGCCGATACCTTAGCACTTTAACGACGGCAGGATAAACTCGCATAAGGGGGATATCTCAATATCCTGATGACGATGACGTCATATCCTGATGACAATGACGTCACCCAATATCCTGATGATCTCTTCAACACTTAGCCAAAAAAACCCAACTTTCACTCCCGCATCTACTCGCGATACGCGGATGTTTGGCACTCCCAATATGATGATCCTGATGCCGACACGCTCCTCGGCTCCTCCCGCTGATGATCACCCCGACGCACTTGCACATCATGCGCTCAACTGCATCATGTTCATCTTCACTTATCAGGATGATGATGCCTAACCCGACTGCAGGATATTCGCAGAAATATCCTGATGATGCTGTCTTTACCGAACTTCTTCACTTAGCGAAATCTCACTTCGCCGATCCACCAGGGATGACCCGATCCAACTCAGGGTGATCTTCCAACTCAGTCAGCTTATCAACTCGACCTAGCACATGAGGATGCTAGGGTCTTCAACATCTCTTGACCGCGATCCTGCACACCTGCATGCAAACGGAAAACAATCTACCAGCTAACCTACTGTACATTACCATTCCACCGATCAGATGAGTCAACCGGTGGAATGGATCAGGAAATCCATGACACCCTCTCAAACCAGCAGATCAATCAAGTAATGGAATGCAACCAGAGCAAGAACACAAAACAGGATCACTTTATTGATTTCAAAGATGCAATACAATATGATCAATCTCTCTCTCAGTCTCACTCAAGCTCGATCGATGATATCTGTCTGTTTGTCCAACATCAACCGATCTCATGCTTATAAAGACTTTCCCTACGAGTACTACTGACCCGACTCCAAGCGGCTGGGAACTCTCCAAGCGGCTGGGAGATCCCACCGAACATACATCATGACAGCTGTTATAACTAACTAGCTAAAAATAGCAAAAGCCCGGTCAGCATGATCTTATCATGATCAGCTTGACCTTATTACATGCAACTGGTCTTAACAGACCTTCTTGGAAACATAAACAGGACCTAAAACTACTAACTGCCTTATCCAGACCAGCTGTCAGGTAGGTGCTCCTGCACCAAAAGCACTTACAAATAGCTTTAACCCATCTAATATATTTTGTTTTGGAGTTGAAACTAGAGTTAAGGACCAAATACCTAGAAATTGCTACAAACCTCACAATTTTCTTCTTATGGCTGGAAATTTTGCAGATCTATGCAATACACTTGCATAAACAAAAACAATTCTTCAACAATTGATCAGGTTCATTTGCAAAGTCGCCACCTCTCCAAATAGGACAAAATCTTCAAGCAATTGAAAGCTTTTCAAAGATCAAATACTGTTCTAAGTCCATTCCACTAGCAAAACACCATTATTTCACAAAACATCTAGATATGCTGCAATAATTTCTTTAGAAACTGGGATTTCCAATCTTCATATTATTTGACTCTTTCCAAATAGAATAGGTGAATATATGATTCAGGATAAGACACAATTCTTAGTTCATCCCCAGTAGATTCGCAATCTATTGGTGAATTTTCTTGCAACCCCCAATCCTAAGGAAAATCATAATACTTAAACCAGGGGATCAATAGGTTAAGGCATAGATCCTAAACTATCATCTGATTGAAGACAAGAAAGGCCAATGAATAAAGCTAAACATAGCCCTTTGCTCTATGAGTTCCACAGGACTTAGGTGGGTGTACCTATTTGAGGCTCAATATATGATAAAACTTGCACTAGACAACTCACTAAAAACCTTTAACATGTGGATGATTCTTAGGTAAATGAATAAAGGGTATTATACAATTACTCATCTCTAGGCATTATCCCTTTGCACCTAGAAGAATGCTAAGAACTAATTAAATAGAAATATCTTCATCTCAAATATAAGAAGGGGTTAAAACTACATCATTCCAGAGCATGACCCCTACATCCATTAATCTCCATGAAGATACAGAAAACCAGGAAATAAATAAACATGAAATGAAAGATTTAGTAGATTTAGAATTGGTGATTTCCTCTAGGGTTTGCACAAAAGTAATACACTAGACTGGTGCCTTGTCCATTTACAGAGTCAAGATACAAATAACCCATCAGATAACAACATGAAATGTGAAATCAGTGACCATTAGACCATTATTGCCTTACAATAATGAGGCCTCATGGTCATGCAAATAACATTCTTAGTAATCCTAAATATAACACATTATCCCCAATATTTGATTAAAAGCAAAATAAACTTGCTCCTTGAACAAGAGACATCAATCAAACATCTATTGGAGAAAATATGCAACAAAAATATTATAATCCTTGATTATTCTGATTGAAGTAACAAAGTATACATTCCAGGAGACATTACTGCAAGACATAGTTAAATTTTGGTTGCAAACTGAAATGCTTGCCATTACCCAGACAACTGATTATAATATTTGAACTCTAAAATTTGAACAATTCCCAAAACCTAGGCAGAAACCCTGTACAAAATTCCAAACTCTTGGACCTAGAGAACCTGGAACCAACATCTACAAATGACCTAGAAGTTACATTTTAAGAAAGAGAGAAGAAGAAGAGAAACCCTAGATTCAACCAAGGCATGCGACATGACACAGTTGAACCCCTTTGATCCTACAACTGATTGGCATGAGGAATATGCCAAATCACCTTCTAACTTCCTCTTCATTTTGTCTTTACTGGGCAACTGAATATTCATTTTCCCCAAATTTTGTATTCATGTCCACAATCTTACCCAGTCGGTAAAATTAATTTACCAGTCATGCTTCACCCTATAGGTGAAAAATTAGTCACCAGGTAGTTACCCACTTCACTGGCCTATGAAAAAATGCTTTTACCAAGCATTTTACCCCTCTGATCTTGATAATTCCTCTTGTAATTACCCCTAGCATTTTATCAAACACATTGCCTGCAATGATTTTTTATACAATTTTCCTGCAGTCAAACTAGGAACTCATAATAATTTCAGGGGCATTTTTTATGCTGCCTCAGCGTTTTCATCAATGGTGGGCCATTTTAACTCATACTAGAGGCATTTTTGTTGTACTGGAGGTAGTTTTAAGAGAGCCAAGACATTTCTAAAACTTGCAAAGGCATTTGACAAATCCCTATCCATTTTCGTTGATGTTGTCCCATTTTTATCTATAGAATTTTTACATATGTTGAGATGTTTAAAACAAGTCCAGGAGCATTTTAAAACTCACTAGAGGTGTTCTCAAACATTGATGGGCGTTTGAAATAGTGTTGGGGCATTTTTCTCAATTATGGCCCAATTTTATCCATTCCCAGGCTAAAAAAACATTGTTGGGGCATTGGAAAACCTCTCCAAGGATTTAAAAAACCTGCTGAGACATTTTTTGATACTACCTAGAGGTTTTTAGAATAAAACTAGCAATAAAAATGCAAAAAATGGAGCAAAAATGACCCGACAAGTTTTCCCACGTGACTGCAACCTTTTCGCTGGAGCTTCTTACTTCACCGAGCCTATTTTTGCCTTCCAGAAGGACAACAAAAAAGCATTAAAATATAGCTTTTAATAGACATTTACCATTGGTAGAGATTAAAAATATTTAAAAATGTCTAGTTCACCAAAGCCTGTTATTTCGTCGGAGCTCATTTCTGCATTCAGCAAACCTCTTTCCCTCTGCGAATGAGTAAAATTAAAATAAAATAAATCCCTTCACATGATCTTTCCTTTTGACTTTTCATCTTTTACAAAAATTAAAGTTATTTTAAAATGTTTTCATTGCAAAATTCACTTTAGCGGAGGCCAATTTTTACCCTCGATGAAGGAGCAAAATGTTTTCTTTTTTATGCTAAAACAATTTAATAAAACTTTATATCAAAGTTTTATATTTCCCTTTTCTAACTTCATGCCAAAAATTAAAACATTAAAATGTTTTAAAATTGGCAATGTCAAAACATTAACACTTAGGAAAAACTGAATTTCCCCGCCAACCAAAATGGAGTAATGTCACTATAGGCACATGGGTTGTCCGAAGAGCACGAAAATTTGGGGGAGACCATAATAAATTATTTAAAGCATGGGTTTGTCACCATAACCATGAAATTGCACAATTTTTTGGGATGCCTTTCTAGCCTGTCGGTAGCCACAAATGCATTAAAAAACACATCAAAACTCGCTTGAGGACCACGAAACTAGACGGCCATACTAACATATGTCCCAAAAACCCTTCAGCTAAATGAATTTGTATGATGATGACCATGATATAAAATCTTAATCGTCAAAGTTAGGGCCTCAGGTAGATGCAACAGGTATCAAACTTAGCCCCTGCTGCCAATTTGAAGACGAATAGGCACTTCAAATTTGCCAAATTTGAAGGTGCCAACAGATTCCTTTTTTACCAAAAGGATGAACACAAAAGGTATATCCAATTGTCATAGAGTCTACCATAAAATTTAAATTGTTAAAATTTTGAAGCAACATATGGTACTTGCATTATACCTGATTAGGGGAAGATAGACTTGTGTTCCCCACTTTTCATCTTTAGTTAGGTTTATCCTCTATATAAGCCTCTACCAACACTCCAACTTAATGTTTTTCTTGTATAATATTTTTTATGCTTAAGTAGTCACTATATGTGCAAGTGTCCTAACCTGTCCAATTTGAACTTATTTTAGCTTATTTTCTTGCTGAGCTCCTAGAAGTGTTCTTGTGGGAGTACCTTCTCATTTTCATCTAATGGCAAGGGTAATTCCTATCATGTCAACATTTGCACATGGGCCTAGATGCCTTGAATTGGTGGTACCACTACCTTGAGTTGTGCCTTGCACTCTTGGTTGATTTTTTCCTTATCTAGTGACCTCATTTATGTTTCGAGCAACTACAGTTCTACTGGTAATTTTAGTTACTACAAACTTGGTTTTTTGGTAGTATAAAGCTTTGTTGTGTTGGCAGTATGAAGTCACATGATGTAGGTACGTGCATCATCCTTCACTGGAGAGAGAGTGACATCTATGGAGTCTACTTACTTCTTAACCATGTCATAAAACACTCTAGTAAACACCATGAACTAAAGTGCCAGTGTGAAAGACATTGTAGACTCCTTAATTTCATTCTAGTAGGTGTAAGGACCATAGGCATTTATACCTTCCTCTTCTTTTTGTCTTGGAATATCAGAGTTTGTACAATACTATTATGATATTTTGTATTGGTTGGTTATCACTTTTGGATACCAATACATTTATATTTCAATACTCAAATTATATATTTAGATGTATAGATATAAATACATGTCTATTATATTATGTT
The DNA here is from genome assembly GCA_027924645.1 of Cunninghamia lanceolata. NCBI lineage: Eukaryota > Viridiplantae > Streptophyta > Pinopsida > Cupressales > Cupressaceae > Cunninghamia > Cunninghamia lanceolata. The sequence continues at coordinate 425,804 of BSBN01000144.1, read as the reverse complement.
CAAATATGTATTTATGCTTTAGCTTCACTATTTTTATTAAAACTAATATGTTACTTGAGTAGATTTAGTACTTGCAATGTTGTCTTATTAGTGATTAAATTACATGTTAATTGTATTGCTTGGGTAGATGATTTAATTCGAATGTGATTATTAAATGTAAATCTTATGATATTGGGTGATTTTACTATTCAATTCAGCTATTGTTACAGATTGGGTAGATGCACCTAACATTTGATCAAAGTGTGCAAGTATAGATAAAATTAGAATGGTGGTTAATTAGAGATGGTGTACATGGTTTGTCTAACTTCGTAAATATGTCCTACCTAGTTAGAGTATTAGGCCATTTGATATTGAAACCAATGAAACCAATACCTAAATCAGTCATGATTCTAGATCCTCTATGTGATTAGACCTACAAATGCATCTTATTTTGGGTGACCTTTAACTGGCTTCATTTGTGCATTTTGCTTGATATGTGCAATAGATTAATTATGCTTGTTGAAATGTTAATTATGCTATTAGAATAAATGAAAAGAAAAAAGTATTTGATTAGTTAGATTAATTGAATTTGAGGAATATTGCATTTGTTTGAAAGGCAATTATTTGGTCTTTTGTTAGCAAACTGGGAAATAGATTTGTTTAGTATGAAAAAGGAGAATGACAACAACTAGAATGCAAACTAGATCAAACCCTTTTCCATATAACATTCAAGGACAAGGCTGAGCAAAATCACTACCAAATGAAGGTGGACTAAGCTACTGACCTTGTACTCATGTATGCTATAGATGGATTAGATTTAATTTAGTATTTTCCTCAAACCCTAGGTTAACAATGCATGAAACACTAGTTCTACAATGATCTACTTATAACAGAGATACAAATTAAACCCAAAACTAATTACACAGGGACAATCAGGGGAATGATAGAACCTGACTCCCAAAAGCAGAGGTGTCAGAAGATCTCAGTGGGACCACCTAGGTCCCAACTGAAGGAATCTTCCAAAAGTGTAAACTAAAAGGTTGTTCTAGATGTTGTCCTGATGCCAAATCTAAACTCAAAAAAAGTAGGACATGGGCAGTACCTCCCAAGTCTCTAGTAAGAGAATACTCTAAAACTATCTCTGGATCTTGAAACCTTGATTTGTACCCATTCTTCCTATAGCTTTGTATTTTCAAGATCTCACTCTTGTAACCTGTACACAAGAAGATAAGAAGGGGTTTACGGGTTATGGTGTTTAGGGACTTGCCTTAGTCAAATCCTCGGATAGAATTCAATCTTCCCAACACCATTTTTTGATAAAGAGTGTGTGCCCTTGTGGGGGTAGAGGCTAAAAACAATGATAATATGATGATTCAAATGATGATAAACAAACAATGATACCACTTATATGACGAACCCTTAGAATGATAAAGATCCTTCAACTCTTAAGGAGGATATATGATCGCTCCATATGTACAACAACACAAAATAACAATACACAAATCTACTCTAGAATTACAATGAATGCTCTTGCTTGCTTCACTTCAAGATCTCAAGTTAGCCCTTTCCATCCTAGTTGATAATGAATTCAAAAACACACTTATATATGCTTTCTTGCTTACAATCGATAATTCAAACCAAAAGAGTTGACAAGGAGAAACAGCTTGGGAGATGTCAAGCCAACATACACTTAAATTAGCACTGACCTAAAAGGGGGGACATGGGCAGTACTACCCAGGTCCTTTAGCCCTGTTTAGGTCTAGGGTAAGCTAAATCAAGGGCACATATTCCAATTCTATATTGGTGTCAAGAAATTTTGCTTTAGGAGAAACATTTTGATGATATAATGCAATAAAGAGGACCTAGGAGCTAAGCAAGGAGGTAAAAAAACATGTGGACACTTTTTACTCTTTAACATTTAGCCCCCACTTTAATGTGTGTATGATCTTACAATCAGTGCACATATTAAAGTACAGTTAAAAACACATCAAGCACATCATACACTAGAGCTAACAACACACCCAGAGTTTGGAAGACCATCTCTAGCCCCCAAGCTCAGGTGAACATAAGAAAATGATTAACAAGCACACAAAACAAAAAGAAGACAGTAAATAAGTATGCAATACATGGTGAAGACATGAACATAGTCATGCAATACACGAAGCATACATGAAGAGAAGACATGATTAAACAATTACACAACACTAACAAGTGATGGGGGGAGCTCATCGCTATGCGCCACCATCAAAGCATGCAAAACACATAGAATGGGGGGAGATCATCACTACATGCCACCACAAAACACATAATACACATGGTGTGGGGGGAGCTCATCGCTACATGCCACCAAAAACACACGAAAACATGCAGAAAACACATGGGATACACAAGAGTCATAGAGTGAGTCATTGACCCACTATACGTCTTATAGACAACAAACACGGGTGATGGGGAGGAGCTCATCGCTATGATCCACCATCTAATACATGCCAAACACACCTAATGGTTGAGCTACACTACAATGACTACCAAAAACATGCTTAAGGGTGAGTAACTCAAGACCTGACCCCACCTCCTGCGAGAGGACTTTTTTCAAAAGGATGTACAACCACCCAAGGGAATACACAACCTACCTTCTGCAGAAGGGCTTTCAAAAGCATACAACCCCAACTACATCATAAAGATGCCTTACAGTGAAAAGGAAGCATGTGAACAAAGTATACAACCCCACCTGCATCACAGAGATGCCTTACAGTGAAAAGGAAGCATATGCAACACACAATTCAAAGTATACAACCCCACCTGCATCACAAAGATACCTTACAATGAAAAGGAAGTATACACAAACACACAAAAACAAGGTATATAGCCTTGCCTACATCACGAAGATGCCTTACAATGAAAAGGAAGTATATAACACATTTTATCACAATATCTAAGATATCCAAGAATTTACCACAATATATGCCCCAACCTTAAAGTGGTTGCTCCTGCTTGCTGGTAGTAATCACATTTAAGGTAAGGTTGAAAACATGCAAGTGAACAAGAGCTTTCGCAAACCTATGCCCCGAAGCGACATGTGCTTACAATCACCAAATTGTTCCCAACAATCACAATATGTCATGCCCACATTTCCCATGCGGTCATGACACACAACACACGTGTCATGTCCACATTTGTCATGTGGTCATGACATGAAATACCAAAAACTTTTCCACATGTTCCTACTAACCCCCTCGCACATGTCTGCATACTCGGTGGCAATACACATAAGGTGTAAACATGTCAATCATATTTGAGGAAGTGCATCAACCTACGCAATCCCCTCTATGATGAAAGCCGTCTAGGGGGTATGCGACATGATGTGCGCCGCTTCTAGGGTTAGAATGGATTTAATTCGAACCCTAAGTTTCCTAGGTGGAAGGGATGATTTCGACTGATTCGAAACCAATCCCTAACTCTAATGCATAAATGAAGGTCATAAAAATCACACATCAAATGGTAAGGTGGTCGCATGATAAAATGGAGTGATTAAATGAGGTCGCAAAAACGCCATAAAAATGAAACCCAAAAAATCTAGGAAAATTTCAACAGCATAACGCATTTTCAATAATTGAAATTAAAAAAAAATTAAAAGAAAAACTCCACGAAGAAATTAAAGCAAAAATTAAAATAATTAAACATAAAGTAAATTAAATAAATTTCCAAGGTCAATAAATTTGACCTTTCAACAAAACCATAATAATTAAAATAAAATAAGTGACGAAAATAAACTCAATACTTGAGTCTGTTAATAATGTAATTTCCATCAATTGCATTTATTAATTAACTCAAGTAGAAATAATTAAAAAGGGGGATAGATTAAAATATTTCCCTTTAGATAAAATTTATTAAAAAAGATTAAAATATAAATAAATCCAATAAAGCAAAAAATTCCCAAATACACTAAATTTTAAAAGAGACAAATAATTAAGAGGGAAACAAACTTCCCACATTAAAATAAAATCAAACAACCACTAATAAAAATCTCCAAAATGAAATAAAATCAAAAGCCCAAAATTAATATGAAAGTCCACTAATGACACACAAGGAAAGTCAACAATTCCAAAATGACCCCAAAAGTAAAAGAGGGGGAAAAATAAATTTTGGTGCACATGAAGGGATAAAAAGAAATTAAATAAAATAACACAATTAAAATCCTCACACTCCACTCAACCCTACTTCATTATTTTATTGCTTTCTCAAGAAGCCCTATTTTTTTTATTTTATTAGTTTCCTTATGGAAACCCTATCTCCTCTTTTGTTTTTTTGTTTTCCCTTCTCCTCTTTGTTTTTGTTATGCCTCCATTGTTTATTGCAGGTTGTTGGTTTGATGTTAGAGAGGCATCCATGGAAATACCTCTCCGACGTATATTTTTACTGTATATCCACCTAAGGTTTGGTTTTGTTGTTAATGTTGATTGTTCTTTTGGTTTATATATATATATAACTCATATGTTTATATACTATTATTGAAGGTTGCAGGCCAGAACGTAGTAAAGAATGACAGTACACAGAGGGGCGGCTACCATATGAACCAGGGGCCAACGGCCCAAATCTCCAATCTACCCACCGAGTGTTTAAGAGGTTGAGAGGGTATTGAGGTGGGGGGAGCGGTCCTCCCACCCACCGCCATTTGCATAACAGTTTGGGGGAGGGCAGTGGCCTGGCCGCTAACCCTCCCCTACATATATTTTTTTTAAAACATTAAAAAAACACACAGTCCTCCACCGACGAGGGTTAAACAATCTCTCTTTTTTTTTTGGTCAACAGCATAAAATGTCCATTATATGATTTGCATTATGTGTTACACAATCATGGTTATATTTAAATATATATAGTGCTTAAGTCCATTTGTTTAATATTCTAAAATGTATATATGCACTGTGTATGCAGTGGAGTAAGATTATAGCTATAAAACATATATATATATATATAGCTATAATCTTACCCCACTACATACACAATGCATATATATATGCACATTCATAATAGGAAATCATAAAACCAGATTTGTATCATGAAGCAACCCAAAAGTGTATAATTTTTTTTTTCAAAGATAATTATAACAAAATTTCTATATATTCTTTTTTTCCTATACAAAAAGGATAAGATAAAAATCCCTATTTCTTTTACTTTCTCTAGACAACAATGAAATGAAACAGAAAAGATACATATATATATATATTTTAAAAAATAAATAAATAAATACACAGGGCCACTATATTTCTCTCTTCTCCTTTGACAGAAATTAAATAGAATATGACACATTTCAATTTTTTGGGCAACTAATCCAAGGGACCCAATATCTCATTTTCTTCCTTTCAACAGCAATAGGAATGACAACCAAATATATACATATATTTTTTTTTCTTCTACAAAGTGAACAAGAGCAAGCATAGGAGTAGAAACATTTCCTAAAGACCAATAGAATAAAACTCACTTAAATTTCTTTCTCTTTAACCATTTTTACATAGAAAATATTTTAACAGAAATTATCAAGTACATAGGACAGCAAGATGAGTAAGCATGCATTTTCTTTTAATTGCAAACATAACAACACATGTACATTTTCTTGGGCATTTTTCCATAATACAAAAACACAATAGCAAAAAAAATAATGACAAAGTTTGAATAACTATAAAGAGTACTCACATTTATCTTTCTTACAATAGCCAACACAAAGGATAGGAATATTAATGACTAAAATTTACAACAAGTCCTGTAAGGCCATGGCTCAAATCAGCCAACTAAAAATACAGCAAATGAGGCAAAATGATCTACTCCAAACTCCATTTTCTCCCAAGAACACCTGCAATAAATACACAACAATGGGGAACCAAGCCACGAAGGAATGCCCTCCTCCCTACCATAAACGTGATCCTCATCCCTCTTGGGAATGGATCGGCTAAATAGGGAATAACATATGTGTGAACACTACCTCCGATTTCTTGTGGCCTAGGAATATCATCCTACACAACTAGATCAAGTGTCAATCAGATCATGGATAATCATAGCAGAAGCAACTAAAATTAAATTCATGTCATTGCATACAACATTAATCATTTACAACATAATTTAATATTAAAACTGCATCTTCTATCCAATGTCTCATAATCATCGTCAAATAATATGTCCACATAATGAATCTTGAAATCACATCAATAATCATCATCAACTATATCTCATAAATCTAACATCATCATAACATCAAAATATGATCAATCAAATCAGCACATGTCTAATCAATGTCAAACCCAAAAGTCATGAGCTATAATCTAATCTGCATAATGGAAATAATAGTCTCTCAAGTCTGATAATGTCATCATCTAAAATATAAATGATCAAAATAGGGAAGTGAAAATAATCAGCCTCACACAATAGAAACGCATCACTATCATTTTCTAATAATCATTGATCAACAATATGCATGTATATGAAAGATAATCAAAACAAAGCTTTGGTTAGAAAATCTAAGATAAGATAACAACCAAATCATCTCATGAAATTGATACAGAAATAAGGAACCATGCCACTCAAAAAAAACCAAGGCTATACTTACGGCTTCGAAACCGAGTATAGTCGTGAGGTTATACAATAGGTATCTCAGAGCTGAGTGTAGCTACAAGGTGAGACAAAAACATTTCAAAAGTGCATAGAAGTAAATTAGAGTATTGCAAAGGTTTGTTACAACAATTTCACAACATGATACATGATCACATCATGACATAAAGTGATTCTACTAGTCAAACATCAGTAACAAATTGCCCCCATATTCATATATGGACTAGGTCCATTTTTATTTTCTTGTTTAGGGATGCACGGTCCTTATTAGAAGTGTATATTTGTTGTCATCATCCATTGACTAGTAGAGCCACAAGTACAATGGAAGAATGAAATCATGAAAAATGAGAGGAGACAAAAGTGACTTAGGACCCCAACATGGAAGAATGTCCCCAAAACACTCTCCACAACATTATGCCCCCAAGGCACCACACACAACAATTGCAACAAGAGAAATGTAGAAGAATAGATAAACAAATAGAAGGAATTTCACAATGGAGGCAGTTTCCTTGTATCCTTGACTTTACAAGAGTATCAAGGCTAAACAAACATTTAACACTACATGGTAGAACACAACATGACAACATATATATATATTTAAGCTTAGGCCCACCTATGAGAGCAAATCAAAGAGGTGTTACATCAAGGGTGGTTGAATGAGGGAGAAATACTTACCTGATTCATTATCGAGGAGGTGGTACTCAAAATGCAACCATGCTAGTGGCTGTCCTTAATCAAATCATCTTCTTCCCAATCTTGATCTTCATATGAAGTAGGTGGCACATAGGGCACTATAACCCAACTTAAAACTTCTTCTTTTTGTTCTTCTTTTGATTCCATTTCTTTCAATGGGATATTTTCTTCTTGCGGTGACATTTTTTGAGCTAAGGATTGTCGCTTTCTTCTTCTTTCCCTTGAATTTCTATTTCTTCTAGTCTTATTAGTTATATTTCCCAAGGGAGTTTCTTTGTCTACCATTAAGGGTTCATGATTTTCTACATTCTTTGTCATTTGTGAAGAGGAAGCCGATACAAAAGTGATTTTATGATGGATAGCTTCACTCTTAAAGGTTTTCTCCTGATCCTTGTAAGGATGGCAAAGGAGGAACCTCAGAAAAAATTCCCTTTCCTTTTGGTTGAGGTGAATCCTTCAACTTAGGCTACTTTTCACTCTCTATTTGTTGGATAGGTGGAATTGTAGCCTCGGAGCACTAAGAGGATCCATGAGTATTCATGCCATATGATAGTTTAGCTTTTTTTTTGCCTTATACTTTTAATATACCAATAAGAATTGATCTTGTCTTGGTTGATTTGCATCAATAGGTTGTGGCCAGAAATAATCCAAATTGAAATTTCCACAAGTGGCTAATGGTGTAAATCCAGTGTGGTGAATAACATGCACTCGACCTTTATGAGGGAACTTTAGGCACTTGTGAATAGTAGAGGGAACCGCTTTCATGGTTTTTAGCCAAGGATGTCCTAACTTCACTCGAAAGAGGTCCGTGGTGGGAATGATGACAAATGGTGCTTCTAGATCTTTTTCAACCACCTTAATACAAAGTGTTATCTTTCCAATCGTAAAGAGAAAATAGCCATTATGTGCTTGTATCATTATGTCAGTTGGATCATAAGTATCTTGTGCTCTATCATGCATATATAAAAATTCTTCTGTGATAACATTTGTCATGTAATTGGGATCGATAAGAACTCCTTTGGTAGGATTTCTATTTATTCGTATTGTTATATAAAGAGGACCATCAATTTTGTGAATAGTGACCTCATGTGGTATGAAGGATATGACAAGTTCAAGATCCTTCCTTTTCTTGTTAGATTGGGGAGGAGCCGCACAACCCTTGTTATGGTTGGATGCCATCTATGTGAGACTTTTGTACACCAAGACACTAGTTTGAGAAAACCAAGTTTTTGAAGCTTTTGCAAAGCAAAAACACACTAATGTCACTAAAATGAAGTGATCATGGTGTTAAAAGAACTACATAAAAAGGCAATATAGACAACTTTAATATTTCTTGTAAAGATATGTGAAAGAGATGCCAAATTTCTTATCTTGAAACACTAGTAGAATTTAGAAAATAAATGGCTACATGACTAAAAATTTTAGTCACAACAACTAAAAATGACTAAATTCTACTAAATTTTTGTAACTCAGCTATAAATGAGTAAATAAATGACTAATTTGGTCGTCGACTAAAAAATTATTTAGTCATACAAATAAAAATGATTAAATAGTTAGTCACACAAATACAAATTAGACCAAATTTTAAAAAAACATTTCAGGAAATTATTGGCAGGAGTGTATTTCGTGCGATTCATTATTCATTAAATTCCTCATTTTGTTAGTTGGTTAGCCTGGCAATAAGGCATTTTGGGTTATAGACGCTACTTACATGGGCGATAAATCTTGTTTGGAGAGGACTTGGAGACTTCTAAAAAGGCAGGTGAGGAATTCATAGTTTGCTGCAATGAATTTGAAGTCGGCGAGGCCCTCTACAACAAAGTTGGATTTGGGGACACCCTCTACAGTGAATTCAGAGGTAATTCAAAACCCTCATTACATTAAACATAAAATCTATAGCTTTCTGATTGGCAACTTATAGTAGTTACATAGGCAACTAAGTACCAGAACCATACATGCAGTTTAGGGTTTAGGGGACTATTTTTTCATTAGTTTCCTCTATGCATTTTGGAGCATATGGGAATTGAACTTGTAACTCAAGTGAAACACCACCTTCTTCTAGTCATTGGAAGAATTCCATATCCTTAAAGCACATAGAAAAAATTACAAAATTGGCACTGGGGCTTTTATTTATGAATTTAACCCAAATGTCATTTCCTAATGCCTCCATAAAAGTTTGTTGAGCCAACTCTAGTTCATCACACTCAACATGAAGAACCCCAATGTTGTTTAACAATTCAATGCGTACTTCTTCTCTACTCTTCTTCAGAAGAGACTTTATTGTCTTAAGAGAATCTAAGGTTGCACTGGGATTTGATGATATTAATAACTCACCCATCTTGATAAATGCATGGGCATCATGTGGATCTATGTGAGTTGCCTTTCTTAAAATTTCCAAATCCTTCTCTACCTGCCCTTGCTAAGCATATATATGGCCTACAAATTTTAACCTCTCACAGTTCTCAGGGTAGACCTCCAAAACCTTTTCAAAATTTGAGAGAGACCTCTTAAGATCTCCCAACTTCAATTGAACATGTCCACAAAATCATGTGGCCTCTAGCTTTCCTTGATTGATGCCATGTAGTAGCTGCTAGTGGTGTCATAATCACCTTTACTATGATAAGATTTTGTAAGATTATAATATGAATGAGATTTCATGAGAGGGTGGTCAATTGAAACAAGAGCTATCTCAGTCAACTGTTCCACAAGAAAATACTACCTTGTGAAGAAAAAATGGTTTTCTAAATGATTCAATGCCATTGCATAGTATGGGTATAATTCAAAGGCTCTACGCATCTTTCCCATTCCTTCATGAACACTACCTTTTTCACTAATTACGAGAATCATACAACTAAAAAATGCACAAAACTGACCATAGAGATTTATGTAGAGGTAGAACATCATTTCCTAATGCCTACATAAACGTTTATTGAGCCAACTCTAGTCATCATGCTCAAAATGAAGAACCCCAATGTTGTTTAACAATTCAATGGATACTTCTTCTTTGCTCTTCTTCAGAAGAGACTTTGGCATCTTAAAAGAATCTAAGGCTACACTGGGGTCTGATGATATTAATAACTCACCTATCTTGATAAATGCATGGGCATCATGTGGATCTATGCAAGTTGCCTTTCTTAAAATTTCCAAAGCCTTCTCTGCCTTCCCTTGCTGAGCATATATATGGCCTACAACTTTTAATCTCTCACAATTATTAGGGTGGACCTCCAAAACCTTTTCAAAATTTGAGAGAGAACTCTTAAGATCTCCCAGCTTCAATTGAACCTATCCACAAAATCATGTGGCCTCTGGATTTCCTTGACTGATGCCATGTAGTACCAGCCAGTGGTGTCATAATCACCTTTGCTATGATAAGATTGGGCAAGATTATAATATGAATTAGATTTCATGAGAGGGTGGTCAGTTGAAACGAGAGCTATCTCAGTCAACTGTTCCACAAGAAAATGCTACCCTATGAAGAAAAAATGGTCTGCTAAATGATTCAATGCCATTACATAGTACAAGTATAATTCAAAGGCTCTATGTATATTTTCTATTCCTTCATGAACTATACCTTTTTCACTAATTGTGAGAATCCTACAATTAAAAAATGCACAAAACTGACCACAAAGATTTTTCCCCATTTCAAATAGCAAAATTGCCAAAAAAATGCGTTTAAAACCTACAAAAGAATGCAAATAAAATCACGCTAATTTTCATGCCAAAAAAAAACCATGAGACCATAGCTTGTTGCTTACCATTATTTTTTGATAGATTTTTTCCAAGCATCGATAGCTTGTTTGAAATCAGCTATTTTAGGCTTTTAGCCATAGCAACAAGGCAGTGAACTGTTTGATAAAATGCTTTGGTAGACATGTATGAAAAATGTGGTAGCATAGACAAGGCAATAAACTTTGGAAAAAATGCCTCAAAGAAATGTGGTATCATGGTGATGGAATGCCATGATGAATGACATGACAAGCGAATTGTTATGGATTATCATGGCATTCCATCACCATGAGACCACATTTCTTTGAGGCATTTTTTCAACCAGTTCACTGCCTTGTCTATGCTATTGCTTACTATTATGCTTTGATAGATTTTTTACAAGCATCCATAGCTTGTTTGAAAGAACTTGTTTTAGGCTTTTAGCCATAGCAACAAGGCAGTGAACTGTTTGATAAAATGCTTTGGTAGACATGTATGAAAAATGTGGTAGCATAGACAAGGCAGTGAACTGTTTGAAAAAATACCTCAAAGAAATGTGGTCTCATGGAATGCCATGACAAGCAAATGCAATTGGTAGCTGCTCCTAGTTATTAGTTATGTAATGTGAATTAATTGCATAACTACTTAGGTTGACTTTGTAAAAACTATATTTTAATTGAAATTTTTTCATCTATCAGCATCTAGTTATTAGTTATGCAATGTGAAGTAATGCTTTGAGTTTGAAAGATATGCAATGCAATGTAATCAACAATTTGAATAGAAACTACAAAAATCTATTTTTTACAATTCATTAGTTAAAATCTCTATTTTATTTGCTCTCTATAACTCTATTGCTATGTGTATATCGAAAAATTTGGATTTGTAAATGGAAATGATCAAACAATTGAAATGCATAACCTAAACCCAAATAATTCAATACCTCGAAGATGCAAAATGAGCTTGATTGATTGATCGCTTTGTTGTGTTGATTGCTCGATTCCGCAGCATAACGTTGATAAGGAGATAGATGATGGATGCAAAGGCTCTAATGATATTTCAACAGCATGTGGATACTTGAGGATCAATGCCCTTTTAGAAAATTTGACAGAATAAGAGTGCTTGAAGCTCAATGCCTGCTAATGGCTTGTGAGGGGGTTGATTTATAGGAAAGGCTTGGTTCCAATGGATGGCTAGGATCAATTAGGGCTTTAGGTGAAATGGATGGATAGGATTAAGTTAGGTTTCCTTGCACATCAAGAAATTGTAGTCATATGACATGTGGCAAAGGAGGATGAGGCTTAGGTGTGCTTGTGTAGATAAATACTAAAATTAGGTCCCATTAGTTGTGCATGTGAAAGATAAAAGTTGTAACACATGATTGACTAGACAAGTGTTGGAATGTGATGAAAGATGAGTGTTTAATTCAAATAAAATATTTGAATTAGTTGGGACATGAGTTGGAAATTAATTAAATAAATAAGATTTATTTAATTAATTGGATAAATGAATAGGATGGGATAAGATATGGAGGACTTAATTCAAATAAAATATTTGAATTAGTTGGGATAGGAGTTGAAAATTAATTAAATAAATAAGATTTATTTAATTAATTAGAAAGTGGGATTATGCATGTGAAATTAATTAAATAAATAAAATTTATTTAATTAATTGGCTAAGTAGGATAAAGATGGGGATTTTAATTAAATAAATAAAATTTATTTAATTAATTGGCTTAATGGATAAATGGGATTAAGAGTGGGATTTAGGACAAAAATGGCTTATGATGTTTAGGATAATATTTTAACAAGGTGTTGCAAGACATACACAAAGTTGGGACAATTTCAGGTCTCTACATTTTGCCCCTCTTTGAGATGATGTTCGAGATGATGAGCTTTGTGTCGAGTAACATCATTTCAAAGAAGTTAAGGTATGGATAATTGATAGGGATGTTGACGACGACGATGATGATGATGATAGAAAGGAGAGGTTGGTGATGCCCCCTCGAGAGGATAGGTGGGTTGGACAAACACGAGTATGCTCTCGAAAAGAAATGGCTTGGCTACAAAAGAAAGATAAGGGAATGGATAGAAGAAATGGATGATGCGTTATGCTGCAATAGAAAGTGAGCAACCAGGATGTTTGATATAGCACTAGACGTTATACACCAAGGTATAAGGACCAGGGTGATGATGTGTCTTGTGCCCCAGCATAATACAACCTTGTCTAACGTATGAGGAAGAAAACTTAGAGCATTGAAGTCCTAATGCACAAAAGGTATGATATGACCTCAGATGCAAAGGATAGTGCAAAAAGCTATTCCAACATACACAAGATATGAATATTAGCTGGAAATGATATCGATATGATACAAATGCAAGATAAAATGATAACACATACAAGCAAACAAGCAAGCATGCGCAAATGATACAAAAATAAACAAGGTATTGCCCCTGTCAAGCTGTAAACCAAAGATTAATTGCTGATTGTTTTGTTGATGATAGTTGAGAGTGTTGTCATTGCGGGGAAAGCTATATCCCTAGATCAACACAAGGTTGTTTGCTGAGTTGGTTGGCTAATTGGCTAATTGATTTGGCTTACAACAAGGCTAGGATCAAGACCATGGATTGCGATTGGATAATTTGGCTCGATTGATTAACTTGATTGGTATGGATTAAGGATGGGCTTGCATTTGGATCTTTGTTTGGAATGGTTGGAAGATGATGAAATGTTGATTAGATTGATTTGATGAAGGATGGATGATTTGTGGTGGATTGAGCTTCTTTTGACTTGCTGGAGTGATTGGATTTATTTTGATGGCTAGATTGATGTGCTTGAGTTGATTTGCTTTAGTGTTAATGTTGATGATTGATAGGATTTGTTTTGATGGTTGGCTTGATGTGCTTTGGTTGTGATGTTTGTTGTTGCTGGGTTGATTGTTTTGATGATTGGATTGTTTTGAATGATGATAGTGATGGTGTGATGATTAGAGTGTCGATTCAATCTAAGCATAAGCAAGTGTTCTCAGTATGCTCAAAGGATGTAAAACAAATAAGGTTATTGCCCTTGTCAAGTCATAAACCAATATTTGATTGTTTGATTGATGATGATAGTGTTGTCATTGCAGGGAAAGCTATATCCCTAGATCAACACAAGGATGTGGGAATGCAATATCCCATTGATGATGATTGATTGGGCTCATGACAAGATTAGGATCAAAAACTTGTTGATTTGATTGGATAATGTTCCTTGATTGATTAGCTTGCTTCATATGGATTAATGTGACTTGGATTTAAGATCATTGCTTAGATTGATTTGATTGATATGATTGGAAATGGATTGATTGAAATGGACGAATGAATGTTATTGATAGGAAGAATTGATGATTGATGATTGAAGATGATGATGAATTGATTTTGATTGAATGTTGATGAAGTGGATTATTTTGGATTGATGATGATTGGTTTTATTGCTTGGAGTTTTCGTTGGATAGTTGATTTTTTGGATTTTTTGACAATATGTTATTTTTTTATTTTTTGAAATGTTTTGGGATGTCAATGGATTTACAATTTAGGTAGCCTTTGTGCTTGATACCAATGACAAGGGAGAAAACCAAGTCTAGGTGTAAAGATGGATGAATGGGATTGGATGGATAAAAGGATGGGCTCATAGTAAATGTGATGAAAGGCTCATGATAGATGGATAGATAAGAGGATAGGCTGTATAAGGTATGTATGCATGTCTCATGAAAAATGGATAGGTAGGCTATAGTGGAAAGCTCGTGATAAACAGATGGGGATAAGCTATAAGATGGAAAGCTCATGATAAGGATACGCCATAGTGGATGGATCATAAGGGAGCTAGGATGTGATCTTCAAAGGCTATGTTGCATCAGAAGAATAACTTGCCCCATTCTAGGTGGTAATGCTTAGGATTTTTACATGACAAAGTTCATGACCATGGGATGACATGATAGGTTTTACATGACAAGGTGTATGATAGGTGGATAATGATAATATGGATTGATGAGGAAGGTATGAGGTATACCAAGAGATATCCAAAGCATGTTTCAAGATTTTGCCCCTATGTTTTCATCAAAATCAAAAGGCAGAAGGATGGATGAATGGATAAATGGGTTCAATAGGATAGGCTTGTTTATGTAATGGCTAAGGATGGTAGGATGGTAAATGATATAATGGGATAGATAGTTTGGAAATGGATAGGTTGGATGAGACAACGTGCCCCCAAGTGTAAGTGACATAGAAGATCAACCTACACATGACGCCTGTTTGCCAGGTTTTCATCATGGTACTTATCCAAGGTGCCTGTTTACCAGGTTTTCACCATTGGATGAAGGGATTTCTCTTTACTATTTTAACTTTTTTTTTTTGCTTTTTTTCTTTTTTTTTTCTTTTTGCTTTTAGATGGGTTGACAATTACACATGGCGCCTGTTTGCCAGGTTTTCACCATGGTAATGGATAGGAGGGACTCAAGTGGCTAGTGCTATGAAGGTTGATAGTGTCTCTTTAGAAATGGATGATGTCTTCACATGGACCATGTCATTATGCTCATAGATGTTGATAGGGGGTTGCATGGATGGGAGATGGAGTAGGTAGATAGTGGATGATGAAATGGATTATGAAAGGTTCATGCAAGGATAGATGGATCGGGATAGTCGACTATGATGTGGATTATGTAGGCTTATGCAAAAGCATGGACCATAGGGATAGCATGGCGGAGATATGCAAGATAATGGATGGAAGATGGGTAGATGTAGATATGTGAAGGTGCTGCGGAGTGGAAGGGAATCATGACCAACGGTTGCACACACCATGATAAACATTGAAGCTTTTGATGAGATGGTGGTGTAGGAAGCAATGGAGATGTTTGCTTAGGGGATGGTTGACAAAGTGATTTAGGAACCCACATAGATTTAGTATTTTTAGTACTTTTGTTTTGCTTGTGGGATTTTTGAAGGTAATGAAAGTTTTGGATGGAAATAGGCTTTTGGATGGAGGTAGGTGATTGGGATTCTTGAGATGTGGAGGAGGATGCCTCATTTGACTTGCTAGCTATTTGCTTAGGAACCCAAACCATTTTACTTTTGGGCTTTGCTTTTGGAGGTAAGGGTTTGGATGGTTGCTTAGATGTGGATGAGGATGCCTCATTCGCTTTGCTAGCTGTTTGCTTAGGAACCCAAACCATTTTGCTTTTGGGCTTTGCTTTTGGAGGTATGGGTTTGGATAGCTTTTTGGATTGCTTTGATTTGGTTCTTTGCATTGATTTTTCATGTTTGTGCCCTAAGGCATGAGAGTCCTTAGGATTTTTGGTAGGACTTTTAGCTTTGTAGGTAGAGACATAAAAAATTTTGCTTTTGAATCCCATGGCATGGGTGGAGTGGATGAAATGATTGGAAGCTTTATGCTTAGGTGATGTGTGCTTTTGTTGGCCATGATTAGGGATGTAAGGATACTTATGAATGATATGTATGTTAGGTGTTGGAAGCAATGGTGGCAAGGTGGATGGAGGGATATTTGGAGTTGGTAAAAGTGGAGGCAAGGTGGATGGTGGAAGGTGTATGGTCACATGCGTTTGACATTTATAGGATGATGGAGATGGAATGGCTACATATGTTTTGGGTATATGATGGGGGGTGTGATGGAAAGTGGTAAGTTTAGGATGCATGAAAGGATTACCAACATCTTGGCCTTGTTTACCTTGGGGTGTGTATCCAAGGCCATATGAGCATGGAGGGATTTTGACATGGTTTGGCTCCAAAATACCTTGTTCATAAAGGCCTGGACTTTTGCCTTGGTAGTTCATGTTTTGGAGTATGCGATGGACAATGGGACTAGGTGTGCTATGAACATTAGACTTGAGCTCATTATTGGATGAAGAAGGTGAAGTGGATAAAGGTCGTTGTTGTCCTAAGGAAGAACATTCATGGACAACGGTGGTAAAACCAATAAAACATGATGGTGGACTTGAAGTGGAATCGATGGTGGATGTGGAAGGATGATCATTAGGATCTTGCTTATGTTCATGTTGATCCAAGTTATTGGTATGATCTTTTATGCTTACTTGGGGGACAAGTGTCTCATCATGACAAGTTGATGTTTGCTCATTATGGATAGGGCTAGATGGTAGATGACTAGGAGCAATGTGGATATCTTGGTCATGGATAGATATAGGATTATGGATAGGATCAAGGTGCTCATGGATAGCTTCTTCATAGGTATCATCTTGATCATAAAGAAGGTAAATGTTATGGATGGGTTGCATGGAAGTGTTTTGATCTTGAGTTGGACTAGGGCTTAATGTTTCCACATGTTTAAGATTATGCTCTTGACATACCTCTTGACTTTGGATGGAAGTGGAAGGTTCTTGAGTGGACTTGATAGGCTCTTGATAGTTATCAACATGAAGGCATGATGGCTCTTGACTTAGGCTTGTGGTTGGAGACTCTTGAATAGACTTGTTGGCTTGTAGGTCACATGATGGGCTTAAAGGGCTAGGTATGTTAATGGAAGCCTCTTGAAGAGGCTCAAGGATATGTGAACCACATGATGAGATCATAGGATTGGACATGACCTTTGGAAGTTCATTGGTAGGCTCATGAATTAGTGTTTGACATGGAGGTAGTTTATTCCTAACTAGTAGCCAATGGATCACATCCTTTGCAAGTGTATGGGTGGATGGAAAATATAATGGATGTATGATAATGGTAGTTGGTGTTGGATTAGGATTAGGACTAGGATTAGGTTGAGACCTAATTGGATTGGATGGATTAGGATTTGGACTAGATGGGGGTGATGATGTGGCACGATTTCCCATTATAGGTGGGTACACCTTGTAAACAATTGAGACAAATATTGGACATTGATTTGTATTATAGCCTTTGGTCCTATGGTATGCACAATAATCATGTTCATCATATGGACTTTCTTCACATGGTTTGACTTTAGGAAGTTCAATGAGTTTTGCTTCAAGCATCCTTTGTAAAACTCTCTCAGCCGCATCCTTTGGTGAACGATTATAATGATATGGTGAGGAAGGTAATGAGGGGCTTGGTGGTTTGGAAGGTAAAGGGATCAATGGACTATGATTGGGATCACATGGTGGTGTTGGGATAGGATTAGTTGGCTCATGTGTTGGCGGGTGATTAGATGATGAAGGCCACTCATAAGATGCATTTGCTAGATTGGTATCTCCCTTGTCAAAGGTAATTAAGTCTTGCATAGGATAACTTGGGCTTGTTTGATTTATGTACAAGGGATTACTTGGACTTGGATGTGCTTCTTGTTGCAAAGGTGGACTTAGGTCTATCAATGGTGCTTGGTGGTCTTGTTGAAAAGGTGTACTTGGACCTGATCGATTTATGTACAAAGGGCTATTTGGACTTGCATGTTGTTCTTGTGATATCACTTGATTGCCTTGTGGATGGGCTTGGTAGTGCATTGGAATGGTGGTATGAGGGATTGGATAAGCTTGAGGTGGAGGTTGATAGGTTGATGTGGCATTGACTTGGTGGATAGGTGGATTAAGTTGATAGGAAGTGGATGGATATGACATGTGGCTATAAGGTGGATTAGGTTGATAGGAAGTGGCTAAGGATTGTTGTACTTGTCGAGCTTGACTAGTGGCTAAAAGGTGTTGGACTTGGGCTATGGAGTGTTGTAGTTGAGGTGATTGGCTTGCATGGGGTTGAGCTTTTTGGATGAAGAATTGTAATATTTCAATGGCGTCTTGGTTTAGGGGTTGTAATCTTTGATAAAGATTTTGGAGGAATCTTTGGAATTTGATTTCTAGGTCCTCTAGTGTAGACATGTTGTCACCACGTGTTTGTCTTAAGTCCTTTTAGCAAGTGCTTGCTTAGGGATTTGGATGATGATGTGGAATGTTTAGATGATGTGTTTAGATTGATTTGTTTATGTGTTTGGGTGTTTAGAGCTTGATATGGCAATATTCAAACAAATGATTATGCATATACACACATGAATCACTCACGCAAGACACATAAGCAAGTTGTTGACTTTGAAAATGAAATGTGATGATTATGCAAGCACACATGGAAGACACATCAACAAGCCTAATGTCTAGTCAAGTGGGTATGGCCAATTAGGTCTTAGGCTAGATTGTACAAGGTTGACTATGGAATTGAAAGCGAAATCCTGCCACACAGCCAGGAGAAAGGGGTAACCCACCCTTCACCTTCACTTCCCAAAGGTATAAAGTTCTTTGGGGCTTAGCCAAGAGTGACAAGATTCCAACTCCCAATGAGGGTGTCTTTCGATTCAGCCTCGATTGAGGTCGTCCCTTGGAGTGGTGTGTCTCCAAGCAGGCCTCCTAAGAAGGGTATGACAAAAGCAAACCAAGTGAGTTGTCACTTGATTCACACTCGCAGTTGTTAATTTCCCCTTAGAAACTTGAAATGTGTAACAAACAGTTCAAGCACTTGTTCTTTTTAGACCCAAATCTAAATGTGATGGAAGACAATGGTTTGTTTTAACCTAATTTTTTTTATGTGAATTTGCAAACAATTATTTATTTTAAAGCCCAAATCCAAGTGTGATGACAAACAAGTTGTTTGTTTTATGCCCAAAATCTAAATGTGTGATCAAATAATGATTAGAGATGAGAGATTAGAATGAGTGCACCTCATAAAAATTGCTTTCCAAGTTGCTATTATGATTGATCCAAATGTTGCTCCAGCTCCTTTGATTCACTTACAAGTCATTGCAAAAAATAAAATGTGATTTGATTCGCTAGATTGGAAGATATGATTTTTTTTTCTAAAAGTCGCGCGTCAAAAATTTCTGAAAAATTAGAATCGCAGGGTCAACTTCAAATCACCATAACTCTTTGAATACTGAACCAAATCTTTAATGTAACCACTTTTCGGAAAGCTCTCGAAGTCCGCTTTCCAACGAATCTAAGATCTCCTTTTTACAGGACCTGTGTAAAACAAAAAACCCTCTGCAACAGATCTGGTCATAAATTAAAAAAATCAGCAAAAAGTTGCGCGTCAAAAATTTTTGAAAAATTAGAATCGCAGGGTCAACTTCAAATCGTCATAACTCCTTGAATACTGAGCCAAATCTTTAATGTAACCACTTTTTGGAAAGCTCTCGAAGTCCTCTTTCCAACGAATTTAAGATCTCTTTTTTTCAGGACCTGTGCAAAATAAAAAACCCTCTGCAACAAATCTGGTCATAAATTTAAAAAATCAGCAAAAAGTCGCGCGTCAAAATTTTTTGAAAAATTAGAATCGTAGGGTCAACTTTAAATCGTCATAACTCTTTGAATACTGAGCCAAATATTTAATGTAACCACTTTTCGGAAAGCTCTCGAAGTCCTCTTTCCAATGAATCTAAGATCTCCTTTTTACAGGACCTGTGTAAAACAAAAAACCCTCTGCAACAGATCTGGTTATAAATTAAAAAAAATCAGCAATATAAAATATCTTCAACCTACAAATCAAAGTGCATAAACCTGCAAAAATGAATGATTGACGCTCCAAGAAATCTGATCTTCACAAAAACAACTCAAACAAGAGGGTTAATCAGGGACGTGAGTCCCACCGGGCGTGCCAAAATGTATATCAAAAAATTTGGATTTGTAAATGGAAATGATCAAACAATTGAAATGCATAACCTAAACCCAAATAATTCAATACCTCGAAGATGCAAAATGAGCTTGATTGATTGATCGCTTTGTTGTGTTGATTGCTCGATTCCGCAGCATAACGTTGATAAGGAGATAGATGATGGATGCAAAGGCTCTAATGATATTTCAACAGCATGTGGATACTTGAGGATCAATGCCCTTTTAGAAAATTTGACAGAATAAGAGTGCTTGAAGCTCAATGCCTGCTAATGGCTTGTGAGGGGGTTGATTTATAGGAAAGGCTTGGTTCCAATGGATGGCTAGGATCAATTAGGGCTTTAGGTGAAATGGATGGATAGGATTAAGTTAGGTTTCCTTGCACATCAAGAAATTGTAGTCATATGACATGTGGCAAAGGAGGATGAGGCTTAGGTGTGCTTGTGTAGATAAATACTAAAATTAGGTCCCATTAGTTGTGCATGTGAAAGATAAAAGTTGTAACACATGATTGACTAGACAAGTGTTGGAATGTGATGAAAGATGAGTGTTTAATTCAAATAAAATATTTGAATTAGTTGGGACATGAGTTGGAAATTAATTAAATAAATAAGATTTATTTAATTAATTGGATAAATGAATAGGATGGGATAAGATATGGAGGACTTAATTCAAATAAAATATTTGAATTAGTTGGGATAGGAGTTGAAAATTAATTAAATAAATAAGATTTATTTAATTAATTAGAAAGTGGGATTATGCATGTGAAATTAATTAAATAAATAAAATTTATTTAATTAATTGGCTAAGTAGGATAAAGATGGGGATTTTAATTAAATAAATAAAATTTATTTAATTAATTGGCTTAATGGATAAATGGGATTAAGAGTGGGATTTAGGACAAAAATGGCTTATGATGTTTAGGATAATGTTTTAACAAGGTGTTGCAAGACATACACAAAGTTGGGACAATTTCAGGTCTCTACACTATGGAAATGCCTTTTAATTAAAAAAAATAGTTTTTGTCTCTTAGTCTACAATTTTTTACATTTTTTTTTAAATGATTTTTCCTAATTTTTTTAAAAAACCTTGAACTTTTGGTTTGCTGATTTTTTCCCCAAAAGATTTTTGTTACTATGTGTAGAACATTACAGATGGATCAACGTCAAAGGTTGACTATGGATCAATACCATGCATTTGATGAGAGAGTAGTCAATGATAAGGACATGGACAAATACCCATGTCCAAGTAATGACTGTCTTGGTGGAAAGGTGAAAAAAAGAAATCTAATTTATTGACATATGATAAGATATGAGCATAGTGGTATAAGCCCTTGGGATTACAATTATTATGAAGATATGATAGAATTTTAGAGTGTGAGAGATGAAGAGGCAACAAACATAGATGAAGTGGCACCAAACATAGATGAAGAGGTAGTAATGTTAGATGAAGGGTTTGAAGTTGATAGAATGTTGAATGGTGGTCTAAACGATGATTAGGCCAAGTTGATGGAGGATGTTTTAAAGCTTGTGTATGCTAATTGCAAGTTAAGTTGTTTGACAACAATCCTTCAAATTATTCACTTGAAAGTGGTGTTTGGTTGGACAAATGAGAGTGTAGATTAGTTATTGGTATTATTAAGTTCATTGTTACCACTTGACTCCACATTGCGAACAAAAAGAAATCAATGTAAAAAGAAAATCATTACGCTAGGCTTAGGGTATGAAAACATCCACACATGTGTGAATGGTTGTGTATTATTTCACAATAATCTTGCAAGTGAGAGTGAATGTCTAAAATGTCATGAAGCGAGGTATAGACAAGGGTTGAAATCAGTTGTGGTTCCTAGAAAGGTTCTTCACCACTTTCTGATAATCCCATGATTGCTCTGAATGTATAGGTGTAGAGACATTGCTGAACTTATGCAATGACATGCTCAAAATAAGAGCACAAATGGAAAACAATGACATGTGCTTGATTCTCAAATGTGGATGGAGATTGATAATAGATGGCCTAATTTTTCTCAAGATCCTCGTAATATAAGGCTAGGTTTGGCTCTAGATGGGGTGAACCCATTCTCAGATCAATGTACTAAATGGTCAACTTGGCTAGTGTTTATAATAAATTATAACTTTCCTCCATGGTTAGCAATTAAACCATTTTTCTTAATGCTGTCATTGATTATACCAAGAAAGAAAAGTGTGACTTCAAATACAATAGATGCTTAGCTAGAGCCATTATATGATAATCTAATGGAATTGTGGAAAGGAATTGAAGGAATTCAATCTTTAAGGGATTGTCATTCAATCAAATTCACTTTAAGAGCTTCCTTATTATTTACAATTCATGATCTTCGTGCATATGGCACATTGTCTAGTCTCAGTGTTCATGGATACCATGGTTGTCCTGCTTGCAACTTTAAGGATTTTGTGAGGCACTCAAGAAGTTTGTGTAAGTGTATTTATTGTGTACATCATGCTTACCTTAAAATGGATTATCCATATCATCAACAAAAAACACGTTTCAATGGTCAAGAAGAGAATTGTAAAACACCATTGCTAATAATGGGAGATTACATTGTTGAGAATGGACAAAAAAGAATGTCATTTATTGAAAATGATGGGATTGCTGGTAGTAGAAATGATCCATGTAATGAGAGTGGTGTAAAACAGTTGTGCATATTCTATAAGTTTCCATACTTTAAGGATATAGCCATTAGGCATATTGTTGACTTTATACATATTGAGAAAAATATAGCCTATGCTATTATAGAAACTCTTTTTGGTGCTTTTGATACTATTTCACCATGTGAAGACTTTTGACAACTAAAGATTCGTCAAAATCTTTGGGTTGAAAAATGTGATGATAAAAAATATAGAAAACCTAGTGCTCCTTATGTCTGGACAAAGGAACAATGAGCACAATTTTTACAGTTGATGTCTCAGACTCTCCTTCCCACTGGATATGTAAGTAGTAGTATTAGAAGCCAAAATGACATTAATGGCTTAAGAGGCCCCAAGACCCATGACTATCATGTCATAATCGAGACTATTTTACCTAATGTGGTAAATATATCAAGTTTGGCAAAGGGGCCAAGATTCACAATTATAAGGTTGGGCCTAATATTAAAGAGAATGAGTTTACATGTATTAGATCCATCAAAATTTGATAGTTTGAGGGAGGAGGTTGTTGAAGTCATTTGTCTATTGGAATGGGAATTTCCACCAACAATCTTTAACATTTCTATGCATATTTTGATACATCTAGAATATGAACTAGAGCATTGTGGCCCAGTAAGAATGAGATGGATGTATCCTATAGAATGATATATGAAGTTTTTGAAAAAATTTGTTCGTACTAGGTTAAAACCGAAAGGCAGCATGTCTGAGGGATATTCAATGCAAGAGGCCATGGTATTTTGCACAAAATATATGAAGGATATTAAAAATGTCAATCGACATGTATGGGATGATGACGAAGATGAGAGAGTTGCAGGTGAAGTATTAGAAGGCAATAGATGTCACTTCAAGCTATCCAATCAAGAAAGAAGTGCGATACGTGCCTATATTCTTCAAAACACATCTTCGTTAGATAAGTGGCATAGGTAAACAAAATTTTACACAATAATTTATTTACTCAATTGCATTTACACATTTATATTATTAATCTTATTATTTTTACATTAATATTCTATGTAGGAATAATGAAGAATATAATCAACCTTGGTTGCAACATCGACCTCAAAAGTGCAGATGTCATGACTTGATTAGAGCTGATTCTTTTCCAAAATTTGAAGAATGGATTGCTAATGCAGTTAGTGATACAAAAGAAGGTCAAGATATAACAACAGAGGAAAGTGAGCTTTCATAATCTTCACATTTATGGGCTATGCGTTTTAGTGGAATGTAGGCCTATGGTAGTCATTTAAGACTGGGAGAAAAAGACAAAGGAAAGACAAATTGTGATAGTGTTGTTAGTGCTGAATTTCTCCACGAAACTGAGAAAAAATTTTATGTTGGATTCATCCCAGAAATTATTCAAGTGGATTTTGGTGAAAATAGTCCTATATTATTAAAATGTAAGTGGATCTAACCATCCATAGTACAATTTGATGAGTATGGATTTGTACATGCAAATACATGATAATTTTTATCAGAGACGGATGAGTCATATGTTTCCCCTCTTCAAATTAACCAATCATTTCTAATTGATGATGTAAGAAGCCCAAGATGGTCGTATGTCATTCAAATAGAGTCTCATTTGAAATAAAAATTCATGGAAGTTATCAATATAATGTATGATGGGCAATATGTTAATTTACAAGAAGCATTCAAAGAAGTGGATGAAGATGATGATGGAGTGTTTGAAGAAGAGATTTTGATTACCAATGAAGAGATTGGGAGAGATAATGTATTGCATGTCACAGATGAGGATGAGGAAGAAAATCAAGAAGATGTAGACAAGAGTGATCAAGATTCTGATCTTGCTGGTAATGCAGATGATTATGATGATGTTTTGTCACCTTAACTAGCCTATCACCTTAACAGGTTAGCTTTTCACCTAAACTTTGGTTATATGCGGTGGTACCTGTCTAGGTTTTAGGGTTTTGAGTAATCTTTTATCATTTGTCTTCTTTATTTCCCCTTAAAACCCTAATTGTATGATGGAGACAATGATTTTGCAGAACCTTGGAAAGCGTGTAAGGAACCTGTTGTGACAGATAGGAGTAAGTGGCTAGACTATTTCATTCAAGAAGATATGTTGTTCAAAGGAAGTCAATGGTGCATACCTAGAAGTTCAATGAGGGATAATTTGATCAAGGAAAAACATAGTGGTGGATTGGCAAGACACTTTGGCATTGACAAGATAGTAGCTTTGGTTAGTGAAAATTACTTTTGGCCTCAGATACATAATGATGTTCAGAGATTTGTGCAGAGTTGTAGAGTTTGTCAAGTTGCAAAAGGGAGTAGTCAGAATATTGGATTGTATAAACCTTTGACAGTACCAGAGAGACCTTGGCAAGACATAAGCATGGATTTTGTAATGGGATTGCCTAAGACACATATAGGACATAATTCAATATTTGTAGTGGTTGATAGATTTTCAAAGATGGTTCATTTCATACCTTGTAAGAAGACAACTGATGCAATGCATGTAGCTAACCTATTTTTAAAGGAGATTGTGAGATTGCATGGATTACCTAAGAGTATAGTATCAAACAGAGACACAAAGTTTGTTGGATACTTTTGGAAGACACTTTGGAAGAAGATGAAGATAGATTTGAAGCTTATTTCACGTTTTCATCCACAGACAGATGGATAGACAGAGGTAGTGAATAGGAGTTTGGGAAACTTGTTGAGATGTTTGGATGGAGACAAAGTCAGAAGTTGGGATTTGATTCTTTCACAAGCAGTGTTTCCATACAATAATTCAGTAAATAGTAGTACCGGAAGAACACCTTTTGAGATTGTTACCAGAGTGAATCCTAGAGGAGTTGCAAAATTGAGAGATATCAGTATAGAAGAAAAGAGGAGTGCAGAAGCAAAAGAATTTGTAGATCATATGAAGACAGTGCATAATCAGGTGAAGAAGCATTTGGAGGACATGAACAGTAAGTACAAAGAGAAGACAGATGAGAAGAGAAGACATAAGGAATTTTAAGTTGGAGATGAAGTGATGGTGTACTTGAGAAAAGAAAGATTTCCAGTGGGGACTTATAACAAGTTGAAGATGAAGAAGTTTGGACCTTGTAGGATACTCAGGAAATTTCACTTAGAAAATTTGATTCAAGAAATGCATATGAAGTGGAATTACCGAAGACATTAGGTATATCACCTATTTTCAACATTGCAAATATATATCAGTATCACAATGCAGAGCTTAGTGATAGCATGGAAGAAGACTTGAAGAAGCAGTTACCACAACAAGCACCAGAATAGATAGAAGACATCTTGGACAACAGAGTTGGACGCAGCACTAGAGGAAGACAATACAAAGAATACCTTGTGAATTGGAAAGGCAGACCGAAAGAAGATTCATCTTGGGTTTCTCAGGTTGAGGTGGACTGTCTTGGTTCTCCCCTAGCCCCAACAAAGTGAGGGACTCACTTTTTCAATAACCCCGGATGTCTGATGCAAGAGCATCCCTGGTTCAAGAGTAATCTTGCATCAACCAAAAACATTTGCATTTCAATTTGTTTACATTTTAGTTCTTTCATTTTTCTAGTTCAGTTCAGGTAGTAGCAATTTTTAGCTTGTGGTCCGGTTTTGGCATTTCACACCTTGCAGATCTGGACTTAGCATCTACATCATATCAAGAATTCAGAGCATTTGGATCAATTACCAAAAAGTTATCGCTATCAGAAGTTGACTATTTTCTTAGAGCAGAGCATTCTAACAATTCTGAATAATCAGCTAAAGGAAAAGGCTTTCGGATCATTCCTTGACTTGTGGATCTCAATGACACATCAATCAATGTTCTTTGGTTCATGGCCGACCTTCCCTAAGGGTCTGCATGTTGTTCCATTCATTTGAGGAAGTGTTCTATGCATTTAGGTCCGACCTATCTATGAACATGTTATAACTCTTCTTTGGAGTTTGTGACCTTCCTTGGTCGATGTGGAGGAATCTATTGGTCTGAAAATGATATATAATGATGTAATAGATCCTTAGGAAATTAGTTAGAAATTGATTCATAATTCATAGTTTTGATTTGTACGAAAGGACTTCAAAGCTTTATCTTGTGAATGTATGTAATCAGGCCTGTGAGCCCTAATTGTAAGCCCGTGTGTTACTGGCGGATCTCTATTTTGAATTCTTTGATATACTGAATGACTAAACTTGCATGTGTTCCATTTCTTGAGTTGTTTTCATTGTGTTTACTCTTGCTACATGGTCTAGATAGTTCATTCTATGAACCCTCCTACCGTGACTGCACCAATTAGCAGTGGTGGTGGTGGGGTGATAGGCTCCCCAAGTGTAGTTATATCTGGTTGAAGTCACTCTACTTCTGGGCATTGAGTTCAACCAAGGGTGGGAGATGTGGAGGAGGATAGGGATATGTTGAGGGCTTAGGTGGCGAGCCTAGATGATCAAGTTCACCAATAGTAGGCAAAGCTAGATACAGTCCATGTAGAGCAAGACAATGCCAGGCTGGAGCTACAGAGGCTGTAGGGCTTACTGGATGCAGGGGCTAGAGGAGATAGATGGGCCCTGTGGATGGAGAGAGGGTTGCATGGAAATGGTTCAAGTAATAGGTACTAAAGTTGCAAGTGTAGATTGCACAGTTGTTGATGCAAGAGCATCACTGGTTCAAGAGCAATCTTGCATCAACAAAAAATATTTGCATCTCAGTTTGTTTTCTTTCATTTTCCAGTTCAGTTTAGTCAGTAGTAGGTTTTGTATTTTGGTTTGCATTCTGCCGCAGTTTCATTTCAGACCTTGTGGAGCTGGACTTAGCATCTAGACACCTTCATGGATATCATATCCAAATTTTAGATCATTTGGATCAGTTACTAGAAAGATACCGCTAGCAGAAGATCGACTATTTTCTTTGGGTAAAGTACCTAGCAGTCTCAAACAATCAACTAAAGGAGAAGACTTCAGGAGCATTTCATGACTTGCGGAGCTAAATGACACATCATTCAAGGAACTCTGGATTGCGGTTGACCTTCCCTAAGATCCGTACGCTATCCCATTCACTTGCGGAGGATTCCCATCTATTTAGGGCTGACCTATCCATGTACACACATTACATCTATTTCATCAGAGTTTGTAATCATCCTTAGCAGAAGCAGAGGAATCTAATGATCTGGAGATTATATATATACATGTAATAGATGCCTAGGAAAGTAGTTGATCATTAGTTAGTGTAATTTACAAGTTGGACAATTTGAATTTATTTTGTAAGGTGCTTCAAAGATATATCTTTCACATGTATTGTAACTGAGGAACCAGGCTTGTGAGCCCTAATTGTAAGCTCGCATGTTGTCAGCCTATTTGTATTTTGAACCTATGATATACTGAATGACTGAATCTACATTTGCCTTCTGTCTTTGAGTTGTTTCTGTTGTGTTTACTCTTGTTGCATGGTCTGGGCTGTTCACTTTTGTGGACCCTCCTAACCATGACTGCACCAAGTGGTATCAGAGAAAAGTTTGAATCTTTTGGGAGTGAAGTTTGTGAAGGCATTCTATAAGATCTTGTTGTGAACAGATTGCTGAATTTGAGGTAGACTATTTGTGTTGTCAACCCATCACCGATTGTGAGGTAGTCGTCACCCTATAGCCCAATCACTGAATTTGAGGCAGTTACACTTGATCTAAGGAAGAGATGTTGCCAAGGAGAATACCTATTGTTGGTACTATGGCTAGAAGAATGGATGAGATGGTGGAAATGTTGAAAACGATGCGAGTTCGATTGGATGCTATTGAAGAAGATCAGAGAAGAGGACTTACATCTCAACCTAATGTTGAAAGTGATGATGATGATGAAGAATTTCAATCCGCTGATCAAAATGGCAAAACCCTAGAAGATGAAGAAGAAGAATCAGATCAAGTACAGATGTTGTGAGCTATTTTAAAGATTGGGAAAAGACCTAGAGTGGATGTACCAAATTACACTGGAAATTTGAATCCTGAAGAGTTGATTGATTGGATAAATGTCCTAGAAAAATACTTTGAGTATGAAGAAGTTGAAGATTTGGAGAAGGTGAAATTTGCAAAGACAAAGTTGAAAGGACATGCTTCTATATGGTGAAAGAAATTTAGTTGGATAAAAACAGAAGAAGAAAAGAGAAGATTACAAAGTGGGACAGAATGGTGACAAAATTGAAGAATCAATTTATACTTGCTGACTAAGAGTTGGAACTATTGAAGAGATTACAGAACTTGAGACAAAAAGAGAAATCTGTGAAGGAGTACATTGAAGAATTTCATAAGATGATCATAAGGACATGACATAGTGAAGCAAGCCAGGAAAAAGTGGCTAGATACATCAATGGATTGAGATTGAACATTCAAGAAGAATTGAGTATGGTGAGGATGACAACATTAGAAGAAGCATATCAGTTTGCCCTGAAAATTGAAGAAAAGTTGAACAAGAAGCATGAGCAAAGACAGAGAGGTAGAGGAGGTAAATTTTAGAGAGGTAGAACATTTCCTAGAGGAGAGAGATCATTTGCAAAGCAGAATAGACAAGAAAGCACATTTAAGAAGGAAGACAGAGATAATAATGTATATCGGAGAGATGACAAAACTTTCTACTGCAGAGGAAACCCTAGTTCATACAGGAGTGAAGGATATAGAAGAGATGGAAGAGGACCTGATAGGAGAACATTCAGAGGAACCTATTTTAAGTGTGGAGGTGAAGGACATAGAGCATTTTAATGTAATCAAGGAAGCATAAGCAAGAGGATAGAGAATAGTGGAAGAACAAATTATGTTGAAGAAGAACCTATTGGATCACCCAGTTCATTTGGTAAACCTGAGAAAAGAGAATCACTTGTCATGAGGAGAGCACTATTTCAAGCAAAGACAAATGAGCAACCACTGCAGAGGAAAAGTTTGTTCAGAACTAGATGTAAATCAGGAGGTGAATGAGTTATAATTGATAGTGGTAGCTTAGATTATTTAGTTTTAGAGGAGTGTCATGTCCCTATACTAACGAATCAAATATGCATGATTCATAATATGTTATAAATAACAAATATAATTATTAGTATAAATACAAATATTAATAATTAAATATTATTATAATTATAAATAAGTATAAATAAATATAAATAGTAAATATTATTATTAGTATAATAATATAAATATAAATGTTAATAATTAAGATTATTATTATACCATTTACTATATTATAATAAATATGAATTATAAATAAATTATTATTATAGATATTAAAAAATATATAATATATATAACTAACTATGCAAAGTCAATGATCATTGAGAATAAGACAAAAAAAGAGGTCTAAGGAAAATATTCTAATAAAGCAATCCTCTTAAGACCATTATTATTTGCCTAACTCTTGATATTGAGAGGTCAATAGAAATCATAGCGTCGGTGGAAATCACTATATTCAATATACATCAAATAATAAGAAGGGAGTATTATTAATAAAGCCACTCCTTATGAAACAGCGCTTCCTAAAGGTAGTGTCCGGTGATCATTCCAAGACATTTGATCAAGTACAAAGACATCATTGGGCACCCCATGCTAACGACAGATACCATGGAATCATAATTAGAGCATCTCATTTGAAGATCAGGGAGCATCAATTCATTAGCAGTGATTTCTTATTGACTCCAAATCAATCAATATAACTATTTTATGTAATCAAACTTGTCTTTGCAATCTTACATCAATTTATGGCTCTATGATAGCCAAAGTTACAATGTCAACCAACTGTTACAATTCAGAGGCTAAGGTAGTTCGCTAATATGTAGAAGGCCACTGGTGAAATGCTAATACTAATCACTACTAAAAATGATGGTTCGCTGCCCCTTATGATGAAATCACTGCCAATATTTGATACAAACTCCACACTGCTGACTATATGCTATTGCTGCTACCTTAGGAATGCAGAACAACCTCCAATATAAATGGTGAATGGCTCCAAGATGTCAAGGTTAGTGTCTAACTCAGATCTGATTTGTATGCAAAGTCTTCAATATGTAGCGTATGATTCTAACACAGTAAGATATCTCATAGCATAATTGATATGTTTTCATACTTAGACTTAGATAAAGTTATACTGATATGAAATAAATATAAGAATGAATAAGGAAAGGCGTAGATGAATAACATGAAAATATCTACCTTCACAAAGTGCCATTCAATGAAAATATCTACGACGCTTCCTGAAGGTAGTGTCTGGTGATCATCTACCCCTTCAAGACAAGTGGATAGGCCTTTGGCTAAAGTTGGTGAACTATTCACCCCTCAATCCAAAGGAGATAAATAATGGGCCTTTGGCTAAAGTTGGTGAACTATTCACCCCTCGAGCCAAAGGAGAGAAATATAATAGGCCTTTGACTAAAGTTGGTGAGTTATTCATCCCTCGAGTCAAAGGAGAGAAACATTGGACCCATGGCAATAAGATGGTCTATTGTATCCTAACATAACATCTCATATGGAATGAATCGTTGGATTAACGTATAGGCCCATACATAATGGATATAAGGAAAAAATGTGAAATGCATATTGATTGTGTTTATAAGGCTCTAACCCTAGAAGGGAGAAGTAAAAAAATATATGAATTTGATATTCTTGTAGATATTGCAATAAGTTGATATTATAAGAAAGAATTGTGTACTAATGTTCTCTTTTCTAAGTCAAAATTGTGTGCAAGGCTGTGAAATTTTGGACTTGCTAGAAGGGGACATTACAAGGAGATGGTGACTAAGCTGAAGTTGGAAAGATTGAAACACCCTAAGCCATATTAGATAGCATGGATTCAGGATGATCATAAGGTACTGGTGAGTGAACAATGTTTGGTGAAATTTCACATGGATCTTATCATGATGAAGTATTGTGTGATATTATGCCTATGCATGTATGTCATATATTGTTTTGTGGACAATGGAAATATGATAGGAAAGCTATACATGATGGGAGAAAGAATACATATACTATAATATCAAATGGAAAGAGAATTACATTGATCCCTTTGGAAGATGAACCTAAGAGTGAAGTATGTGGGAATGCTAGAATCTCTTTGGTTGATGGAGGAAATTTCTAGATGGTTTGAGACATGAGAATATGTGTTATGCTTTGATTCCTGAGAAACTTGAAACCCTGAAGATAGAGACTAAAGAATCACAACCAAAGGAGATAACTGAGTTGCTGACAAAGTATGAAGACATCATATTAGATAATGTACTTGAAGGATTGCCACTGATCAGGAGTATTAGTCATCACACAGATCTTATACCTTGAGCTAGTTTGCCTAACAAAGTAGCACACAGAATGACACTAGTAGAGAATGAAGAATTGAATAGACAGATACATGAATTGTTGAGGAAAGGTTTGATCAGAGAAAGCTTGATCCCTTGTGCAGTATGTTACATCTCCAACCTGTGATTAGCTTAATCATACTCTTACATGGTAATCAGGAGGATTAGTTAAGATTTTGATGATTTGATATTGTGAAAATATCTGACTTGATCTTTAATTATGAGGTTAATGATTGATGTTAATTTGTTTTAAATATTAATTAATTTATATTACGAGATATGATTATGATGCACTGATCATGGTTTTGTGGTCCTGAGTGTGAATAGGAAAATGTAACCTTCCAAGAAGGAAGGAGGGTATCATCCTGGAGGAAGGGTTAGATGTTGAGAAAATAAGGTTGAATAGTCATCTGAGTATTGGTTTCTATGCACTTCAGAATCCCTCTATAAGTTGTCATGAGCCATGTCTCTTTTCATAGTAATTCAATTTTTTGTGAGTCGTTTTATCGATGGTGTTATTACAACAAGATTTAACGACTAGACAACATTCTTGGAACGATGTCTCAAGCCAAGTGATAGTCATGTTAAGAGTCAATGAGATCTCGCATAACCCTATTCTAAATAGGGATATTAATTCTTTATTTCTAGTCTTTCGACTAAGGTTTATCGTCGATGTTGGGGGAGTATTACTCAACCCTGAACATCCTAAGCTTTTAATGTGACACCTTTTGTTTTCATTATTATGATGAAATTTAATAGGATAAAAGTTCTTTAACCCTTATTATTAGTCAAGGGTGTTCATATATCTATATATATATACGAACCTCTATAAAGGTCGATGATAATAATTTTGACTATAATTATAACTATCCTATCTTATCTTTTTACTTTCCACCCTGATATCCTTAAACCCACGAGGAGTGGGAAAGGAGAAATGTTAGGCCGAGTGGACTACATGGATCAAAGATCTCACAAGGTGGAAAGCCATCAACACATGCAAAGAACATGCTTTAGTTAGTTATTGAAATGCGATCTTGAGAGACTTAGTGGATGGCATGGAGGGTCTTGTTTTTGATTTTTGGTTGGTTAGACTTCGAAAGAGAAGTGTGGGTGTGCATGTGGTGTATACCAAGAACGATAACCTCTTCAGCTACAGATGGTCTGAGCCACGAGAGAAGGCAAGGAGGCTAGGGCTCAATGAGTTAAATTCTTATCTCTGTGTTATAAATATAGATATGGCTATCTTAGAGCTCTTAGTTCATATGTTTGATAGACTTCAATACAATTTTAAACCTTTTGTTTGATTGAATTTTGACACTACGGACTTAAGAGAATGAGTTATGCGTTTCTTACGACTTGTGAAAACTATTGTTCTTTAGTGGCGTTCGACCAATTTGAGGCCGTAAATCCTTCGTGGGAGTGCATGCATGAGCACCCATGATATACAATTATTCCTTGCATCTTTTAATGATGTTTTCTTTATATGATTACTAGTTGATAATACTTACGAACCTGTATATACTAATGAGCCTAAAAGGGCAATAACCTTTAATGAATGGTTGGTCGATGGTATTGGCCTATTGAATATATATCACAAAGTAGTCCTTACCATTATAGCTAAGGTCTCAGCAATGACTTATCTGAATACAATAAAACAAAGATAATACCGAGTCGTGCTATCGCACTTGGCACCATATTTGCCAATTCGATAGTAAATAATGACAGTACTCGAATGGTTGTCATTAATATGTATTTTGTGAACATAATGACTCTTTGAGTAGAGTAATAGAGTACTATTCTTATACTTTTATACTAAGGATTTCATGATAGCCGATATTGAAGTCTTGTTTTCATTATGAAGTAGAATCTTGAAATAACCTTTGGCATAAGAACCTACCCTAGTTGTTTTATAAGCTAGTGGTACTATTTGAGATGAATGCTGACTATATGAATGACAATTATGAATGTGAGCCTTTTATGTTTATTATGAACTAATTTTAACCTTGACAATAGGTAAACAAAGTAAACATTGACTGAGTAGGGTAAGTGTTGAAACCAAAAATGTATTTATTGCTTCAAGAAATGTGAGATAGCATGATGTGGAGTCACTAGTTTCCAAATGTCTAAGAAACCGAGAACCTAAGTATGGGTTTTTCGTGATAACAATTGAGTGTCCAAGGATTGGACTAGGATGTATTGAAACCTAATTATTCTAGACCAAGAGTGGTCAATTTTTTATATGATGGGCAAGGTGGTATGATCATCATAGATCATAGTTTTAACATACAACAGCTTGCATGCTTGCTAAACTATTGGTAAAAGATTTGTTCTATTTTTTATTACTAAAACTTACATGGTTAATATTACAAGGTTTAAACCCTTTATTTAACTTATGAGTAAACTAATGGGAATAGTGATTATTACCTCATAAAGGTAATTTGAGCTATCATTCATTATGAAACCATTCCTTTCTCTAAGGAAAGGTATGCCTAGAGTATCAAGAATATGATTATAACCTATAAGTTATTTTAAATTGAAATTGTAAATGGTGGAATACCCAAGCTGGTGAATATGGTATGACTTTTGATTTGATTAGAAAGTGGAATAAGGTGACGTGGAGTCACAATTTTCCTATAATAGAGCTTGACTATTAATGATAGTTATTATGATAACTATGATGCATCTTATGTATTTAAAAGATATGTTGACTCCTTGTTGAAGAAGGAGAAACTCGATAAGAGGTAAGTTGTATTGCCTTGTAAGTGGCATTAAGTGCATGCTAGGTTTATTGGAGGAACTAATTCTCCTAGATAATTACATACTTATGAGAATAAATACTAAGGTTAGTATGAAAACTCTTGTATTGCAAAATAAATGAAAGCCATCTCTTTTCGAATTGCCATAATTCATGAGTGAGGTATAAGATATTAAAACCCATGAGAATACTTGAGATAGAGTTGTTAGGGATTGCATTCAAAAGATATCAATTAAATGCAAATAAAGATTAAACAGAGGAATGAAAATACACAAAAATAATAATAGCGAGAGACAAGTTTTAACGTGGTTCACCCAAACCCGGGCTACATCCACCAACAGAGAGTCCAATATTATTATCTAGTAAACCAAACCGATTACAACCAACAAACCTTGCAACTCAATACCGCTGCAAAATGATACAATACATCAACGAAAACCCTAACCCCTACCTGCTTTTATCAAGCCTTATGTCAGTTACAAAATAGGGTTTTTTTATGTCGTCCAATAGAAAAAATAAATCCCCTTGACCCCGTCTTGGGGGCACTACCCCTTGACCCTGTTAAATAATTTGGGGTGAAACCGCACTAATAAAAGTGGGGTAAATTTAACCTTTGAGTCTGATTAGGCTCTGTATAACAACAATCTCCCACTTTGAGACTGATCAAACACCACACCATATCATCTCCCACTTGGAGACTGATCATAACACTATTGACCCTGTAGCTTCCACTGGAAATAAGCACCCTAGACTCTGCTATTCTAATTTTATTGTTTTTCAGTCTTGAAAACCAACTGTGATCAGTGAGATTAAAATGAAGATAATAAACTAATCTAATGCAAACAACACACGATTATACCTTCATTTGAGACCTCACAAATCCATGCGGGAAGGAGATGCACCCATAGAGCTCCTCAGATTGTTCCCATGAATAGTGTGACTAATGTGGATTGCTCAAATGCTCAACACAATGTAAGATGAGAGACAAGGTGGATGGATAGATTAGATGGGATTGAGGTAAGGTTTTGACATTATGATAGTGGGATGAAGGAGATTATGGAGTGATTTTGGCAGAGATTTGGTGTGTGAAGGAGTCTCTCTCAAATGGCTTGGAGAGGGTTTCATTTATAGAGTTCTTGAAAGGAGGATGGAGGGTGAGGATTGAAAAATAAGATCAAGGGCTAGGAATCAATGAGAGTTAGGGTTAGGATTGAAGCCATAGCCTTGTGACAAGTGTCACAAGGAGAGTGGATAAAGGAGATCAAGGGTTGAAACTTAGTCAATGGGATTGGAGGGCTCTCATTAAAAGTGAATTTTAAATTCACATGGGGAAAGGTGTGGAGGATTAAAATGAATAAAAGATCCATTTTGGGAAGAGGGGACATGACAAGTGAATTTTTAATTCACCTTTATGTGGAGATGTGAAGATGGTACTCTTACATGTGTAAGAGAGTGATAAATGAGAGTTAAGGGGGATTTGACCCTTTGAATAAAAGATTGATTTTTATTCAAAGGTGCATGGAAGAAGGGGATAAGCAAGGTTAATTGAGTGTTTAGCTTAATTAACCTAGGTCTAGGGGATAGGTAGGCTAGAGTAGGTTAGGGTAGGTCAATTAGTAGGCTAGATCAATTAGATAACCATGGTTTATCTAATTGATGAGGATTAGGGAAAAGGAGAATTGAACCAAATAAATATTGGGAATATTTATTTGATTAATGAGGGATAGTGTTGTAAGGTCTAAGTGATAAATTAAATGAATTAATTTATCACAAGGAATGGGTAAATGGTCCAGGCAGACAATGAGGGATAAATTAATTAAACAAAATAAATTTATTTAATTAATAGGAGGGATAATGAGGGTGTAGAGACATGGAAAATTAGTTTGTGAAGCAAGCCAATTTTAGGTGTCTACATTTGCCCCTCTTTGAGATGGTGTTGCGGCTAAGTAACATCATTTCAAAGAAGTTAAAACATAGAGTTAGATTGGATAGAAAAAGATTTTGGCTTAGAAGAATAGGGTAAGGTGTGGGGATAATTGGTAAGGATGATGCCCCCTCGAGAGGATAGGCAGGTTGCAAGAACACGGTTGTGCTCTCAAAATGGATGGAACAGATTGGTAGACGTGGTTGGAGGATAAGTGGTGAGATGAATGGATGATGATGGTGGGAAATTGATTGGTGGATGATCATTGTGTTGAAAAATGATTTAGAGCAATCCTAGGTTTGATATAGCAAAGTGGATATGTTCACCAAGGTATAGAAGACCAGGGTGATGATGTGTATCCAACATTTGCATGGACTAGACATGCAAACAAAGGGATGGTCTCATGCATGCCCAAGATAGTACAACCTTGTCCTGACGAGGGAAGGGGACTCATAGCATAAGTCCTTAGTACACAAAAGGTATGATGAACCTTAGATGCATAAGGGGACCAATATGCTAGAACTGACCCTATGATCAACAAGATATGAATACTAGCTTGGAGTAATGAAACCAACCCTCAAGCACAACATACAAAAGCAAGACTATGCCCCATTCTAGATGTTTTCGCCACATACCATGATATAATGAGATCAAGGTAGCTTTGATGTGATCTTCAAATAGGACAAAAGATAAAAAATCAAAAACAAAAAGACCAACGAACCAAACAAGTAGCCATTGTATCTCTTGCCAAGATGGAGAATGATTGGATAGATTCTGCCTATCGTAGGAAAGATATATCCTAAGGCAGGAATCAATTGATGATTGGATCATGATTGGTTGATGTTGTAAGATTGGCTCAAGATATGATGGTGACAAGTTAAGGTTGATGCTGATTTGATAGTTGATGATTTTTGATAAGGGATGATGCTTTGATAGGTGATGCAATGCTTGGATCTAGTGTAAGCTCATTGGGTTGGCTGGGTGCATCTTAGGTACTTGAGTACTGGAAACTTCCTTCATATTCCAGACTGCCTACATACCCTGTATCCACGAGATCAAGGCACATTAAGATGTGGGTGATGATGATATGTAGTTCTAATTTGTGATGATGATGTGAGATGATGATAGATGTGATGATGTGATGAATGATTAAATGATGTGTTGGATGATGAGATGTTGATGGAGCAATGTTGATTTCATGATGGATATTTTTGGGATTTTATGGATTTTTTTATTTTTTTGGATTTTTTAATTTTGGAAAAGGAATGGTTTATTATGAGATGGTTGCATTGGATTTCGTGTGGATAACCTTTATGCTATATAGCAATGACAAGGGAACACCAAGTCTAGAGGTGAGGGTGATGGGGTTGGATAGGGGGATTGGCGATGAAAGGATGATGGATAACTGATTTGTGGTAGATGAATGGACAAGTGATAGGGATGCATGTTAGATAGATGGAAGATAGGGATGGGGATTTTCTCCAAGGGCTAGGTTGCAAGGAATCATATGCCCCAATGCTTAGAATTTTGCATGATGGGTTCATGTTTGAGTGGATGGACTTTGTAGTAGATGATAGAGGATATACTTACAAAGGGAGCATGCCAAGAGGTGTCCAAAGCATGTTGTTGATATGTTGCCCCTTGTCTTCATCAAGATCTAAGGAGGAGGATATAGTGGATAGAATGGATGGGGAATGATAGGGTGAATAGGGGATGGTAGATAGGAATATGATAAGATAAATAGGGGATAGTGGATAGGATATGCAGAAGGATGTTATGGATTTGGATGATTAGATGGTTTTGCCCCCAAGTGTAGGGATACAAAATGGATGGAGAAGGGATTACGCATGACGCCCACAAGGGGTTTTCATCAAGGTACTTGCCCAAGGCGCCACAAGGAGTGGTTTTCACCATTGGACGGATTTTTCTCTTTACTATTTTCTTGATTTTTTGATTTTTTTGATTTTTTTACTTTTTTGATGGGATGGGGACTCTAGCGTCTGTTTCCATAGCAAGGAGAAGATGGTACCATGTTGGATAGCATTATGGATGATGATTGCATGGATTGTTGGTAGATAGGAGAAGATGGAATGGATGGTGGATAATGGATTATGATGTGGATTATGTGGATTATGATGTGGATTATGCAAAAGCATGGACCATAGGAAGGTGATGGGGAAGATATGTACGATAGTGAATGAAAGATGGAGAGATGGGGGTATGTGGCAATGTTAAGTTGTGGAGGGGAACCAAGACCAACGGTCGCACACACCATGATGTATTTGGAAGCGTGTATTTTGGATGTGGAGTTGGGAGTAATGGGGATCGGGATGGGGGATTTTTGTATGATCGATTTGGGGTTTTAGGGACCCAAATAGACTTAGGTTTTATGGGATTTTTAGATGTGGAGCAAGATGTGTGGGAGTTTGGAGTGGATTGGGAGGTAGATGCCTCATTTATTTTGATTGCTCTTTGCTTAGGGACCCACACCATTTTTGTTTTTTCTTTTTCTTGTGATGGTGTGGGCTTTGATAGCCTTTGGGATTTTTGATTTTGCTTAGAAGGGATAACATCTTTAGGCTTTTGTGCTTTATGAGTTGAGGCATTCAAATTTTTGAATCCCATGGATTTGGGGGAAGCTTCATGTTTGAAAGATGTGTGTTTTGGTTGGTCTTGATTGGGGATTTTAGGGGATTTATGGGTGGAGGAGTAAAAAGTGGATTTATGGATAAATGGATGAGGAGATTTGAGGATGGGGATATTAGGAGTTGGTAAGATAGGAGGTAAAGTGGATTTGATAGGAATATTTGGAGTTGGAAGAAGTGGTGGTAATTTTGATGGAGGGAGATGGATGGTCACATGCTTTTGCAAATGATAGGATGATGGAGGAGGGATGGCAACATATGTTTTGGGGGTATGATGAGATGTACCATGTTTGGGATTGGATAAATGGATTTTGGAAGGTGGGTGGATGGTATCAACATGTTTAGATTGTTTGCCTTGGGATGTATAGCCAAGGCCATGAGAGGATGGATGGAATGTGGTGTGGATGGGCTCCAAGATGCCTTGTTCATGAAGGCCTAAGCCTTTGCTTTGATAGTTCATATGTTGGAGTATGCGACATGCAATGGGATGTTTGTTGCTTCAGAAACAAGACGCGAATCCATTATTTGTTGGAGATAGATAGGTGGTGGGAGGAAGTTGTTCGCCTCCTACAAGGAAGTCACCACAGATGAAAGTGCTTGTGCCAAGTGGATAAGGGGATGGATTTTGGATGGGATTGGTAGATGGATGTGAAGGATTCACGGGGGATGGTGAAGGGGTGGTAAAAGATGGTGTGAGATCAATAAGTTGATCAATGGATGGTAGGGGATTGGGGATCTTATTAGATGGGATGGGGAGATCTTGATCAAGAGAAGGGGTTGATGTTTCAACATGCTTTGGATTTGATTCTTGACATGGCTCATGTGTTTGGATAGAAGTGGGAGTGACTTGAATGTATGTGATAGGTGCTTGGATGGATGCAATAGGTGTTTGACTTATGTGTTCTTGAACATGGCTGCATGATGGTTCTTGAGTTATGATAGGAGATTGTTCAAGATATTTGGTGGATGTAGGATTGCATGAGGGTATTTGATTCCTTGCTAATAGCCAATGGATGACATCCTTCATGAGTGTATGGGTGGAAGAACAATATAATGGATGGATAATGATGGTGGATGGTGTAGAAATGGGATTGGGATTGGATAGGTGGGTGATAGGATTAGGTAGTGATGGTTCGTGGGTAGGTTCAAGGATAGGTGTTGGATTTGATGGTGGATTAGATGGTGGATGGGTGATAGGGATTGGTGGATTGGGAGATACATAAGGTGATGGATTAAGGTTGATAAGGTTGGAGGGATATTGTGATGGGAGGGTTGGAGGATGGGGATTAGGAGATGGGGGATTTGGTTGTTGATATGAGGTTTGGATTTCGAATATAAGGTGTGCAAGATTGGTGTTCCCTTGATCAAAGTTAGCGTGACAAAGGTTGGGGGATGGATAAGGTGGAGGTATTTGTTGATTGGATAAGTATGATGGCATGGATGGGTAAGGGGATGGTGAATGATATGAGGGTAAAGGTTGATATGATGGAAGTTGGTATGAGGTTGAAGGTTGATATGAGGTTGATGGTGTGGATATGTAGGATGTTGAAGGTTGATATGAGGATGATGGAGGTTGATATGATGGAAGTTGATATGATGAAGGTTGATGGGAGGTTGATGGTGTGGATATGTAAGATGTAGGTTGGTATGAAGGTTGAAAGAAGGACGATTGATATGATGTGGATGGGGATGATGTGTAAGATGTTTGTTGATATGATGAAGGTTGGATAGGGGATTGGGATTCTCCAATGATGAGGTGCGCTAAGGGCATATCTTTAATTGCATTTTTGAATTGTTCCTTAGCATTAGGATCCATGTTCTCATAGACTTTTCTACGTCTTTGTAATTGTTGTATTGTTTCATAAAGATCTATTTCGTTGGAGATGGTATGGGATGATGGGGGATAATGGATGATTTTGATGGTGGGATCAAAATTTCAAGTCCTTAAGATGATTTGATTTGATTTGTTTTTGTTGGATGATTCTCTATGCTTAAGATAGACTAATGATCTTAAGCAAGAAGGTTGATTGGGTTGATTTGATTAGGTGATCAATTAAGGTCTTGACTTTTGATTGGGTTGATTTGGATTTGGAGTTTGATAATGATGTGGGGGATTTGGATAATGATTGGGATTGATGTTGATTTTGGATTGGATTTGATTTGGATGAGATGGGATTAGAATGATGTTGATGAATTGGATTAAGGGTGATCAGAGTGATTAGGATAAGATTGGATTGAATGATTTGGATGATGATGTGGATAAGATAGGTGGTTAGGATGATTAGGATAGATGGGTGATTGGATTAAGATGAAGTGGATAAGAATGATTAGGATGATGAAGATAGATTATGACTAGAGAAGAAGTGGATTAGAATTTGATCAAGCTCAAATAAAGGGATTTGGATAAGCTCAACTTATGGGGTTTGATAAATGGGGGGGTGGTTTAGTAGTGTTGGGATGAAAACTCAGCTCGACGTGAGGGGGGGTGCAGGGGACGGACGTGACCCCCCACTGCAGGGGTTCGGGGGCGCAGCCTCCCGATCAAAATTTTTTTGAAAATGGGCTTATAAAATTGATGTTTTTGATGGGAAATTTTTATTTTTTGACATGGATGAAGTAGGTGCTAAAATAGGTGGAAAATGGTCCTGAAATAGAGAGGAAATGGCGCTAAAAGATGTGAATGGTTGGATTGATGGATGAATTTGATTTTTCTTGGCAAGTAGACAAATGATCAAGCACGAAGACACAATGGTTAAAGGTTTGATTTATGAAAAATGTGACAATCAAGCATGTACAACCTTAAGGATTTGGGCCACTAAAACAAAGGTTTGTAGTGGGGGAACATCTGGGGGATCGGCACCTTACGAGCATCCGATAAACCACTTAAGGTTTTGACTAGCTCTACTAGGAGTTTAATACACCTCGAGGGTACTACTTCCTTTCAAGCTAGCACCGAATGGTAAGCGCTCATACCGATTAGACTTGGCTTTCACCTTATCCTCAATTTACATATAGCGGACCAGATGAAAGTACCGCTTGGGGTCGCCAATGAGTTCTCCGAATGGATGTGTCTCAAGGGCAGGCCCATGTCCTAAAAAAGATAGAATAGAACCATTTCTCTTCACCCAGGTCCTTGTGAAGGCAAGGGGAGAGGATACTT
The DNA here is from genome assembly GCA_027924645.1 of Cunninghamia lanceolata. Lineage (NCBI taxonomy): Eukaryota > Viridiplantae > Streptophyta > Pinopsida > Cupressales > Cupressaceae > Cunninghamia > Cunninghamia lanceolata. The sequence continues at coordinate 382,781 of BSBN01000144.1, read as the reverse complement.
TGATTCTACCCTATGGAATAACACAAATGTGCAAGCGCACAAGACACGACAGAGAAGAGCTAATGTTCGTTTTAAGCCCAAATTGAAAATGTGCCTAAAGTTGTTTGTTGCAAGCAGTGATTAATTTTAGTTGCACCAAAATCAAATGTTCTTTACACTAAGGCACTCAAAGATTCTTTTTAGGTGCACCAAAATGAAATGTTTGATTTGTAGATAACATGCAAGGGTTCATTTTAAGTTGCAAATGAAATGTTTTAAACAAAGATGAAAGAGCCCTGCAAAAAGACTTGTTAGTATCCTCAAGATGATATTGGTGACCTGCAAGCAAATTGTCAGTCCCTGCACAGAACCCAAAAAAAATAGTCTCAAAAAATAGCGCTAATACAGACGATAGCGCTAATACAGAATATAGCGCTAATACAGAAGATAGCGCTAATACATTAAATAACGCTAATACAGACAATAGCGCTAATACAACAGAAAGAAAGCACTAATACAGACAATAGCACTAAAATAGGTCATGGAAGGCGCCACTGCACGTTGTAAAGTGGTCTGATCCCCGTTTGAAGATAGTGTCGTTCTGGGTAGATAGCGTTGATACGGGGCTAAAATGCGTCTGGCCTGCAAAAAATGTTTATTTTTTTCTTCTAGAGAAAATTTCAGCATAACCTCCCCTTGTTTAATCAACATTCCTTCATTTGAGACCTCACGAATCTATGCGGGAAGGAGATGCACCCATAGAGCTCCTCAGATTGTTCCCATGAATAGTGTGACTAATGTGGATTGCTCAAATGCTCAACACAATGTAAGATGAGAGACAAGGTGGATGGATAGATTAGATGGGATTGAGGTAAGGTTTTGACATTATGATAGTGGGATGAAGGAGATTGTGGAGTGATTTTGGCAGAGGTTTGGTGTGTGAAGGAGTCTCTCTCAAATGGCTTGGAGAGGGTTTCATTTATAGAGTTCTTGAAAGGAGGATGGAGGGTGAGGATTGAAAAATAAGATCAAGGGCTAGGAATCGATGAGAGTTAGGGTTAGGATTGAAGCCATAGCCTTGTGACAAGTGTCACAAGGAGAGTGGATAAAGGAGATCAAGGGTTGAAACTTAGTCAATGGGATTGGAGGGCTCTCATTAAAAGTGAATTTTAAATTCACATGGGGAAAGGTGTGGAGGATTAAAATGAATAAAAGATTCATTTTGGGAAGAGGGGACTTGACAAGTGAATTTTTAATTCACCTTTATGTGGAGATGTGAAGATGGTACTCTTACATGTGTAAGAGAGTGATAAATGAGGGTTAAGGGGGATTTGACCCTTTGAATAAAAGATTGATTTTTATTCAAAGGTGCATGGAAGAAGGGGATAAGCAAGGTTAATTGAGTGTTTAGCTTAATTAACCTAGGTCTAGGGGATAGGTAGGCTAGAGTAGGTTAGGGTAGGTCAATTAGTAGGCTAGATCAATTAGATAACCATGGTTTATCTAATTGATGAGGATTAGGGAAAAGGAGAATTGAACTAAATAAATATTGGGAATATTTATTTGATTAATGAGGGATAGTGTTGTAAGGTCTAAGTGATAAATTAAATGAATTAATTTATCACAAGGAATGGGTAAATGGTCCAGGCAGACAATGAGGGATAAATTAATTAAATAAAATAAATTTATTTAATTAATAGGAGGGATAATGAGGGTGTAGAGACATGGAAAATTAGTTTGCAAAGCAAGCCAATTTTAGGTGTCTACACCAACCAAAGCTGAATAGGAGCTCATCTTCTCCCTTGTTACTGTCTTTGTAAACATATCCGTTGGATTTTCATCTATATGTATCTTTTCCAACTGTAATTGTCCATCATCCAACACTGATCGAATGAAGTGATACCTCAACTGTATGTGTTTGGTATTTAAATGCAAGGCAGAATTCTTTGCAAGATGTATGGCACTCTGGTTGTCCATAAACAAATAACTGTTAGCTTTTTGTTTGCCCAATTCTTCCATGAAAGATTACAGCCATATCATCTCCTTGCTTGCCTCTATTGCAACTACATACTCTATCTCCATGGTGGATAAATCAACCACCTTTTGCAACTGTGAGATCCAACTCACTATTGTCCCACCTACAGTAAAGACATAGCCTATAGTACTCCACCTAGAATCAATATACCCTGCCAAATCTAAGTCTACATAACATGCTAAATCAGTATTAGAGCCCCCAAAACATAAGTGTTTATTGGATGTACCTCTCAAATATCCAAGAATCCATTTTACCACATTCCAATGCTCCAACCCGGGATGACTCATATACATGCTTACGATTCCTACATCATCTACAATATTTGGTCTTGTGCATACCATGGCATACATTAAACTTCCTACAGCTGAAGCATATGGTAGCTTGGACATTTTTTCTTCCTCCTCATGTGTCTTTGGACACATCTCCTTAATCAATTTCAGATGCCTAGACAAAGGTGTGCTGACAGCTTTTGCATCCTCATGGAATCTCTGCAACACCTTTTCAACATAATCAGCCTGAGATAGAGTCAATTTTCTATTTTTCCTATCTCTACAAATTTTCATACCAAGGATTTGTTTTTTTGCCCCCAAATCCTTCATAGCAAATGATTGTGTTAACTATTGTTTTAACTCTCTTATGTGATCCATGTTAGACCCTGCTACAAGCATGTCATCAACATATAAACATAAATTAATGTAGTTGTAATTATCCAACCTCTTAAAATAAGCACAATGGTCAGAATTGCACCAGTTGTAGCCTTGCTTAGCCATAAAACTATCAAATTTTAAATACCATTGTCGAGGTGCTTGTTTCAAGCCATATAAACTCTTCTTCAATCTACGCACTAATTTGTCCTTACCTTTGACCTCAAATCCATGTGGTTGTTCCATATATATCTCCTCCTCCAAATCACCATGGAGAAAGGTAGTTTTCACATCTACCTATTCCAAATCCAAATCTTTAGCAACCACAATACTTAAAATAGTACGAATAAAAGTCATCTTAACAACCAAAGAAAAAATCTCATCAAAATCAATGCCCTTTTTTTGTGCAAATCAATTTACAACTAACCTGGCTTTAAATTTTTTCTTACCTCCATCTTCCTCTTTCAGCCTATAAACCCATTTGTTTGGTAAAGCCTTTTTACCTGCAAGTAACTTACATAATTCCCAAGTCTAATTTTTCAACAAGGAGTCCATTTCTTCTTTCATTGCAAGCTCCCACTGAACCTTTGCATCCACCTACATAGCTTCATCATACCCTTCCAATTCACCAGCATCTGTTAACAAAATAGAATACAAAGAGGGAGAAAACCTTTCAGGAGGTCTACTTAGCCTTGTTGACCATCTAACATTCATTGGATTTTGTGGTATTTCTTGTTGCTGTTGTGAAGCATGAGGAACCATTGGAACATCATTATCTGGAGTATCATCCAGCACCACATAATCATTTTCTTTCTTCTCATGCTTCTACAACTAATCTTTGTACAACACCTTCTCATTAAATACAACATCCCTGCTTCTCACAATTTTGTGATTTTCAAAATCCCAAAGCAAATAACCAAAATTCATCAATGCCATATCCAACGAAGGTACATTTTTTTGATTTTGCATCCATGTTGGTTCTATTTTTGGAATCTAAATGTGCAAATGCTTCACATCCAAAGGTTTTGAGAAAAGAATAACTCGCCTTCTTACCTATCCATGCTTCCTCTGGAATACCACAGTCCAAAGGAATTGAAGGACCTCTATTAATTAAATATATAGCAGTGTTGAAAGCCTCTGCCCACATGTTTAAAGGTAGCCTAGCATGGAATCTCATGGTCCTTGCACACTCATTATTGTCCTATTCATGTGTTCAGCCACTCCATTCTCCTGTGGAGTCCTTGGAACCATTTTCTGCCTACGAACTCCATTAAAGGAACAATAATTCTCAAATTTTTTGTTACAATACTCACCACCATTATCAGATCTAAGACATTTTATTCTTTTAGCCATCTCATTCTTAGCCAAGCTTCTCCATTTCTTAAATATTTAAAATACTTCAAATTTCTACCTAGAGAAATAAATCCAAACCTTCCTAGTTGCATCATCTATGAATGTAACATAATACCGAGATCCACCAAGAGAAGATACCTGAGTTGGTCCCCATACATTTATATGCACAAGCTCCAACTTTTCATCTTTCTTTTGTTTCCCATCCTTGAGAAAACTGACTCTCGTTTGTTTGCCATACACAAAACTTTCACAGAAATCCATATTAATACATTTTAGACTTAGTAAAACATTCTTAGAATGAAGTACCTTCATACCTTTTTCACTCATATGCCCAAGTCTGTTATGCCATAGTGTTGTCTCAAAATCTGTAGCAACTATTTCAGTCTCTTCCTATGAGCCTGCAACAACTGTTCCTGAACCTGTTATGTATTTCTCTGCAATAGCTAAAGTAGAAGGAACAGTATGACTTGTACAAAGATATAAGGTGCCTACTTTCACACCTTTTTCTACTATTAAGGTACCTCTTGAAACCTTCCAATTTTTATCACTGAAAGTAACTATGCAACCTTCATCAGCTAGCTGTCTTGCTAAAATTAAATTCCTACTCAACCTTGGAATGTACCTTACCTCTTGTAGTAGCCAATGATTCCCATTCTACAACTTAATCTTGATTCTTCCCTTTCCAACAATCTGACAAGGTTCACTATCTCCCAAATAAATAGTCCAAAATCCCCTTGGACATAATCAAGAAAATAACTTCTATGGGGTGTAGCATGAAATGAGGCCCCTGAATCTAAAACCCATAAATCATCAGCATTATTTAAGGAAAGAATCAAAGCATCATCTTCAAATTTATTACTTACCACATTTGCTTCCTTATTGCCTTTTTGTTTGTCTCCTTTATTCTTCTGAGACTAGCAATCTTTCTTCAAATGACCTGGTTTCCCATAGTACCAGCAATCCTTCTATCCTCTGGATTGGGACCTCTTGTCCTTTGATTTTCCTCGTGACTTCCCATGACCTTCAGAACCTTTTCCTCTCTCTTTTGATCTGCCCCTACTTTCTGTATTCAAAACACTACCTAATGTGGACCATCCTTAACTTTTCCTTCGCATTTCCTTGCTAAGGATAACACCAACAACATCATCAAATTTCAAAGTATTTGAACCAGAGATAGAGTTACTTATAGCCATTACCAAGCTATTCTAGCTTTCTGGCAAAGAACATAATATCAAGAGAGCCCTCACCTCTTCATCAAAACTTACTTTTACAAAAGTTAACTAATTGATAATCATATTAAACTCATTTAAATGATCTGTCACAAATCCACCTTCAATAATTTTTAGATTAAACAAACGCTTCATGAGAAATACCTTATTTAAGGCTGAGGATTTTTCATATAATTTAGCCAAAGCATTCATCATACCATCTGTTGTCTTTGCTTCCATTATATTGAATGCCACCGATGGTGCCAAGCACAAACGAATGGTTCCCAATGCCTTTTTGTCGAGAAGATTGCAATCCTCATCAGTCATTACTGCCGATTTCTTGGCTATTCCTTCCAACGGCCTCCATAAATCCTTCTGATAGAGATAATCCTCCATCTGCATCTTCCATAACTGATATTTCTGTCCATTGAATTTATCTACCTTTAATTTACCCTCGTCTACCATTGCTCCCACTCAACTATGAGACTTCCACTCAACCATGAGACCTTCCTACAGACGATAATCAAACACAACCTGCTCTGATACCACTTGTTAGGGATCACATGTAGAAGATATCAATTAAATGAAAATAAAGATTAAACAGAAGAATAAAAATACATAGAAATAATAACAGTGAGAGACAAGTTTTAACATGGTTCACCCAAACCTGGGCTACATCCACCAACAGAGTCCAATATTATTATCTAGTAAATCAAACTGATTACAACCAGTAATCCTTGCAACTTCATACCACTGCAAAATGCTACAATACATTAATAGAAACCCTAACCCTTAGCTTCTTTTAGCAAGCCTTGTGTCAGTTACAAAATAGGGGTTTTTTTTATGTTGGCCAATAGAAAAAATAAAGCCCCTTGACCCCATTAAATAATTTGGGGGGGGGAACCGTGCCGATAAAAGTGGGGTAAATTTAACCTCTAAGTCTGATTAGGCTCCATATAATAACAAGAGTCTTATAGTAAGACCGTCTTATTTGACTATTATGATATAATTCTTAAATGACATAAACTAAATGTAAACCTTGTGATAGGTCAACATGAAACTGTGTACCTAAGAAGGTCAAAAATTGGAAAACTTGTTTTGTCATTTTTTTGGAAAATGGAATAGGGTGACAAGGAGTCATAGGTTCCTTGTTGCAAAAGTAACCTATTATATTTGATGAACTCCTAAGATAGGAGTCGATTGTCCTAGTACTAGACTATGAAATGAACCAATTTCACATTTTACTAGATCTAGAGTGAAAGGTCAAATTGAACTTACTGTAGGACATGACAACTTATAAGTCAAGTCAGGGTGGTGGACATACGACAACATTCAATGCATAACATTTATGTATGAAAATCTTTGGCCAAAGTAATGCATCCGTCTCTGCATGCATTGTCGGTCCACAGTGCTCTAGATGGCCTAGTGTCTCTAGTAGTGTCATACATAGATAGAGAGGATCTATAGCTGTGTGACCATGAGACATTAAGAAGGACACAACACTAGATACTTAGATGGCTAACCAAATGGTTCCTAATATCTAACCTTTCCATGAAGGGTAGGGCCACTTCCAGTTAGGAAGTTGAGCGGGGGACCGCAGGTCTGTGGTTGGTGGAAAAGCACCAGGATGATGCTATCCTTCCCAAGCATGAGACAAGCCAAGGCTTATGGAGATAGATGTCATTTGTTCCTAATATAGTGTTTTTACATTTTATGACCTTTTGGTCAATTGTAATGCATAATTTGATATTGATGCCTTGAGAATAACTTTGTACATACATAATGAAAGTATTTCATTGATGATATGTAATTGGATATTTTAATTGTAAGCGTTGTTATATTCCATGAGAATAACATTCTTAATTGAGGAAATGATAGAGAATCATTATTGTTTAATTTGAAATGGATAATCATGTTGTTATCTAATCTCTTAATTAGCATGAATATTTATGTTAATATTGAGTATTATGGAAAGTGATGTTACTGTATATCGAAAAATTTGGATTTATAAATGGAAATGATCAAACAATTGAAATGCATAACCTAAACCCAAATAATTCAATACCTCGAAGATGCAAGATGAGCTTGATTGATCAATTTGTTGTGTTGGTTGCTCGATTCTGCAGCATAACATTAAGATGAAGATGCTAGAATGAAGGATAGCTGAAGGATGCAAAGGCTCTAATGATATTTCAACAGAATAAGGGTACTTGAGGCTCAATGCATGCTAATGATAATTTGGCAGAATAATGTTACTTGAAGCTCAATGCATGCTAGAAGATTTGGCAGGATAAGGGTACTTGAGGTTCAATGCATGCTAATGGCTTGTGAGGGGTTTGATTTATAGAAAAGGCTTGGTTCAATTGGATGGTTGAGATTAAAAAGCTAAATGATTGATGTGGACGGCTAGGATTGATTAGGTATTCCCACTCTTCAAAGGAGTTGTAGTCATTTGACAAGTGTCAAGGAGGATAGGGCTCATGTGTGCTTGTGTACATAAAAAGTACTACATATAAAAGATATTAAATAAAAGGCTATAGTACCACTTATCTTTTTAAATGAAAGAGGCACACATGTCGGCTAAATGATAAGATAAATTAATTAAATAAATAAAATTTATTTAATTAATTGGAAAGTCGGCTTATGATGAGAACTTAATTCAAATAAAATATTTGAATTAGTTGGGATATGAGTTGGATATTAATTAAATAAATAAAATTTATTTAATTAATTGGATAGTGGGATTAGGATATGATGTGGAAATTAATTAAATAAATAAAATTTATTTAATTAATTGGCTAAGTGGGATAAGGATGGGATTTTAATTAAATAAATAAAATTTATTTAATTAATTGGTTAATAGATAAATGGGATTGAGAGTGGGATTTAGGACAAAATGTTACATGATGTCTTAATGATGTTTTTATCAAGGTGTTGCAAGACATGGACAAATTTGGGACAATTTTGGGTGTCTACATTTTGCCCCTCTTTGATACAATGTTCGATAGAACGTTGTGTCAAAGAAGATGTGAGATGTGTTCGATAAACAAGTTATGCCCCAGTGTAACTGACAGGTGATGCCCCCTCGAGAGGTAAGCCAGGCTAACCAGGAAGGGCTGGGCTGGCTCTCGATAGAAGAAAAAAGCTAAAAAGAAGGCTGACACGAAGAAAATGGGAGTTGGATGGAAGAAAATAGGCTGTGGCATAGAAGAATTAGGGTTTTGAGAAGGGCTATAAGTAGGTTCTAGATAGGATGATGGAACGAATGGATAGATAGAATGAATAAGTAGGATGATGATGGGCAGCTTTCAAGTAATTGCTCAAAATGAAAAGAAATGCAGTCCTTATGTTTGATATAGCATATGGATGTTATGCACCAGGGTATAAGAAACCAAGGTGTCAAGGTATCCAATGCGTAACTAGCATGTTACAATCTTATCTGAACGCATGTGGTCAAGATGTGGAGCCAACATGCACAAGATATGAATAACAGCTAGTGTTGGACTTTGACGCTACAAACAATGGTTTGAGCTTATCTCCACTACACATAATGATAGCTTGCTGGTTATATGTATGGAGTTAGTCTTAACATAGAATAGTCTCAAATGCATAAGAGACTGTTTTAGCTTCTTAGATGCTAGAGATATTGAGATGTAAGATGCTAATCCCAACACGTACAAGATACCAATACGCATAGGAAGAGAATAAGATCATCCCGCAAACACGGCATACGAAAGCTATATGACCATGCCCCAGTCTTTACTTCATCACAACATACCAAGATATAAATAGATCAAGGCAGTCTTGATTAGGTATAGAAAAGGGACAATAGATAAAACAAAAGATATGGTCATCATGTTCTCTTGCCAAATTTTGGGTGCTCTTGGATGGATCAAGCTGGTGCCTTGTTAAAAGGAAAGCTACATCCTGTTGAAGGCTAAAGTTGTTGATAAACTGCTATAGCAAATGTTGGCTTAAGGCATGCGGACAAATAGCTTCTGGCGTACCTTTGATTGATTAAAGTGCTTGAGCTTGCAATATACACATGGATTGCTTCTTGTTTGAGCTGATCAAAGAGAAGAAGATGGATGATGCATGAAAATGAAGAAGATGGGGTGGATCATCTGTGCTTGAGTACCAGAAACTTCCTTCGTATTCCAGACTGCCTACATACCCTGTATCCACGGGATCAAAGCACATTTACGATGAATGATGAGACATGATGAATATGTAGTTCTGGGTTTTATTGATGATGTAAGTGATGAAAGATAGAAGAATGTGAGCTAAAAGATTGAAGGATGTTTAGAAGAAAGATGAAAGATAACTGATGAAAGGGGCTATCGTCTTAGCCTGAATCAGAGTGCTTCCTTCGCATCTCAGATTGCCTACATACCCTATATCCATGGGATCAAGGCGTCAATGATAGAGCTAGATGTAGTTCTTATTGATATGGCTAATCGATTGGATGTTTGATCAAGCGATGTTTGTTACGATTGTTGGATGAATGTGGATGGATTGCGAAGGTATGATGTTTAATTAATTGGATAGTGGGATTAGGATATGATGTGGAAATTAATTAAATAAATAAAATTTATTTAATTAATTGGTTAATAGATAAATGGGATTGAGAGTGGGATTTAGGACAAAATGTTACATGATGTCTTAATGATGTTTTTATCAAGGTGTTGCAAGACATGGACAAATTTGGGATAATTTTGGGTGTCTACAGTTACATATGGTATCAGAGCTACTGGGTTCAATACATGGACCTATGAGCTCACTACACAATGATTTTCTTTATCCAACATTAACGATTGTTAATGTTTGGATGTTCTTATGCTAGAATGGTAAGAATAAGAATGAGACCTAGAAAGAAGGTGACAAAAAAATGGGCATTACCTTAAGGTCTTGAGGGAGCAAGCCTCAAGAAGGAAAAGACTTGAACAGACTAGTTGCTTGATATGAGCATGGTTAACTAATGAGGAGACCTTCGCTAATGCCATTAAACACATCAAGAAGGAGTTGAGAAAAGCAATTAGGATTTCTACTTCTAACTCTAATGATGCATCAGGTCAGAACCCTTTGCACCTAAAAGTACCAGCTATGGAAAACAATCCTAAGGGTTATGAGGTAACTAGGGAGGTTGTGGATGAGTACTTGTATGTACATCCACCTCCTAAAACTGAATTGATAAATCTCAAAGTTGAGAAATGAATATAGGAAGCTATCCTAGCTTGAAAATAACTTGCAGTAGCAAGGTGTATATATTTTTTTGTAATTTTGATGGATTATATGTAATCCAATGAAAATTATAATGCATTTGAAAATTTTTGACAATCTTTCCTTTCTTGTTAAAGATTACATGAAAGAGAATAGATTCATGTTATGAATAGAATCTGGTATGGGAAACTAACCCATGATTAATCTACAAACTTCAGGAAGAAGTAGATTGTAGTAAAGGTTTAGACAAGAACCAAGATGGGAGAAAGCCAGGATGAAGAGAAACCTTTGAGGCACTCTGAATCTAAATTTGACTAGATTCTTTCTATCCTCCAAGAGATGAGAGCGAGAATTGGAACTCTCAAGTAGGAGGTCAGGGGTCAACATGGACCCTAGTAGGATGCCTATGATGGGGGTGATGATGAGGAACATCATAATGACACCACCCATAATGAGCATGGAGAGAATAACTCTAAGGATAGACAAGAAATAGATAGAAGGAGCCATATGGCTTTAGAAAAGATCTCAGGACGTGAAAAAGGTTATGCCCCCAAGTTCAATGGTTCTGTAAGCAGAGGTGCCACGGAGGCATGGCTTACAAAAATGGAAAAATATTTGAAAAAAAAAGAAACTATAATGGGACCACCAAAGTGGTATGGGAAGCATCCAAGTTGGTGGGTGAAGCATCCACATGGTGCATGAATAAGAAAATAGAGTTAGGCTTGAGATCTACAAGTCTAACTTGGGACTAGTTATGATACAGGTGTGGTTTAGCCAGTTGTCACCGTACTATGGAGGTGACAGATACTAGGTGCTATCCGTTGTATCTTAGGGTTAACCGACTTTCACCAATACTATATAGGTGATAGATGCAAGGATCTACCCCATGCCAGGTTGGATCGACTTTTGCCAGTGGCATTGAGGTGATAGATGTTAGGATCCATAGACTCAATGGTTTAGTGGGTTGTGGAAATTTTCTTAATAGCCACAGGTGATGTATGTTGTTATACCTATTCCTTAACCAGTGATGGCAACAAGTAGTATGGGATGCTTTCTTGTCATCACAGTTGATTGTGAATGCATACATTGTTACCCTAGTCCTTAGTCAATGTTGACAACAAGTAGTATGGGGTGCTTGCTTATCATCATAGTTAGCTGTGAACTGGGAAAAATGATGGGAGCTTATGTGAACCAGTGAACTAGGAACTTTATGTGTTATCACACTTGAGCCCTTGCCAGTGATGACTGCAAGTAGTATGGGATGCTTGTTGGTCATCATAGTTGGCTACAAATTAGGAAAAATAATGGAACCCATGGTGTACCATTAGGTATACCAACATTCCTTTTCCAAGTTGGGAAGAGGGAGTCCATAGATGAGAAGAGATTGGATATGGACAGGTATCCCTTCTTTAGAGATTTTGAGGATGTATTACCGGATGAGCTACCGAGATTACCTCCTAAAAGAGCCTTTGATTTTGCCATAGATAAGATTCTAGGGTCAGAACCTATATCTAAAGCTCCCCACAAAATGACTACTATAGAACTAATGGAACTAAAAGCTCAATTACAAGAAGTTCATAAAAAACTTTTCTAAAATTGCATTTCCTATAACTTCCTTGCAAAGAAAAGGCAAGAAATTTGAATGGTCAGATAAGTGTCAGGAGGCCTTTGACCTACTGAAGGAAAAATTGACTAAGGTACCTGACCCAGAGGGTCAATTTGTAGTCATTACCGATGCCTTAGGAGAAGGCTTAGGTGGTGTACTAGTCCATGATGGACAGATCATCACATATGAATCATGCAAACTGAAAAATAATGAACAAAATTATGCCCTACATGATTTGGAACTTACAGTAGTCATTCACGCACTTCAAATGTGGAGACAAAATTTTCTTGGGAAACCTTTTGAGCTGAAAACAGATCATCAGGGACTCAAATATATATTCACTCAACCACATCTTAATGCTCGACAAAGAAGATGGTTGGAATTTATCTCAGATTATGATTTCAAGATTAAATATATATAAGGAAAAGAAAACCAGGTGGCAGATGCTTTGAGTAAGAGAAGGCACATCTCCTCCATGATCTCCATACATTCTGATTTTAGGAATTAGGTGTTACAAAAATCTAAGGGAGATGAGTTTTACAAGCAGGTAAAACAAGCCCTTGATGAAAACCCCCAGAACCTAAGTTATGAAGGATTCAACCTTAAACCAGATGGGTTGTTAAGGTTTAAAGGAAGGATGTATGTACCTAACTCAACAGAGTTAAAGAATATGTTATGGAAAGAGGTTCATTCTGCACCATATTCTGGGCATCCTGGAGTAACAAAGTTACTTGTTGATATGAAACCCCTATATTTCTAGAAAGGAATGAAGAGGGATGCTGTAAATTTTGTAGCTACGTGTATTGAATGCCAAAGGGTGAAGACGGAATACCATCAGCTAGCAGGGCTCTTATACCCTCATGAAATTGCTGAGTGGAAATGGCAAATTATAAGCATGGACTTTGTGCAAGGGCTTCATATGTCAAGAAACAGGCACAATGCTATCTTGGTTGTGGTGGACATACTCACCTACACCGCTCATTTTACACCTAGGAGCTTGATGGATGGCGCACCCGTCATAGCCCAAAAATTTGTTCTAGAGATTTTCAGACTGCATGGCATTCCTGGGAAAATCATCTTAGATAGGGATGCACGCATGACATTGAGGTTTTGGCAAACCTTATTCTCTTCAATTGGAACCCAATTAGATATAAGCTCTACTTATCATCTTGAAATGGATGGACAAATGTAGTATGAGGGTAAACCAAGTGCTGGAGGATTTATTAAGGATGTATTGCATGGATCAACAATACAAGTGGGAGGATTATCTTCTTCTGGTCAAATTTACCTCTAATAATTCCTATCACTCAGCTATTGAGATGGCTCCTATTGAGGCATTATATGGATGGAAGTGTCAAACCCCTATAAGTTGGGACAAGCTGGAAGATAGGGTTAGCCTTGGTCCAGAAATATTCTCAGAAATGGAAGAAAAAGTACATCTAATCAAGAGAAGGCTAGTGGAAGCTAATGATAGGCAAAAGAGTCATGTGGATGCTAAGCGCATCGAAAGGCATTTCACAGTGGGAGATAGAGTTCTCTTAAGAGTAAATTTTCTCATCTTTTCTGAAAACTTATTTATTATGCTCTTGAAACATATTTCTTTTTATGATGATTAACTTTTGAGACATTAAATCATCGAGGATGATGATTCTTATGTGGGGAGAGATGTTACATCCCCAGCTTGTGATTAGCTTAATCTTACTCTTACATGGTCATCAGGAGGATTAGTTAAAAATTTGATGATTTGATATTGTGGAAACATCTGATTTGATCTTTAATTATGAGGTTAATGATTGATGTTAATTAGTTTTGAACATTAATTAATTTATATTATAAGATATGATTATGATGTTGTTTAGGGTAAAATTGTAGATTTGTCTCAACTAGGTTAAGTACTACTATTTCACCATGATAAACATTGGGAGGACAAGGACTGAGATCTAGATCAAGCTACTAGTCACTTTGTCTATCCCTTATGCTCGCGTGGTCTCATTTCAAGCACCTAACTAAGGTTTTGTTAAGTGTTTTGTTCATAAACCAAGTAAAACCCTAATTATGCCTTAAATCAAATATATTTAGAATTCGATAATGAAACAAACAAAACTAATAATAGAAATGTAGAGGGAGGATTTCAGAGGTTGTGCACCTAGAATTTGAGGGCCAACTGGACTAGGGCACCTAGTCTTTAGTCTTGCAAATTCTTGCAACTAAAAACCTTCTGCACAAGCTGACTGATACTCCTGAATGGCTCTCAGATCTCCTAAATCTTCCCCAGTTGGACTAGGGTGCCCACTCATTAGTCCCATAAGTGTCAGGATCCAAACATCTAAAAGTCTATGACAAATATACCCACAATACTCTTCTTTCTGTAGCTTCTTTCCACTGGACCCTGTAAAACACGATCTGCACCTACAAAAGAAGGAGAAATATGTTGCGGCTATATAGGAGCTTGCCTCAATCAAGCCCCATCTTTGGTATTTCTACCTCAACAATAGCTAGAGATAAAGATTTGCAGAAGTATGTGCAAACCTAACAATGTGTATGCAAAAATATCAAACCCTAGGTGTCTCAATCAAGGGAAGATCAACAACTTGCTTTGAATCAATAAACGCATACAACTTCACCTCAAGGAGATGAAAATAAATGAAGACTTGCATGAACAAGAAGTTGAATTAGTAATGTTCACAGAGGATATCCAAGCTTGATGTTGGAGGCTTCAACCCTTCACCCAATCATGCAAAAGGTGTACAAACCACGAGAAGAGCAAGATAGTCTCAAGATCTTTATTCCTAATCTCCATCCATTGCCTCCATGATAGCAAATTCAAATAACTTTCAAGAGCTTCAACAAGTGGCTGATCTTTAATGGCAATTTTGGCAAAGTTTTGGCATCAAGCTTGCATATGAATTGTGTGTGATAAATGATTTTCAAATGTCTTTTTATATCTAACTTTAGGGAAATTCAAATTTTGAAATAACGTCTCAATATCATGAGAAAACCAAAATTTTGAAAAAGGAATCCCAAGGCATATGGCAGGAGCTGACACCCCGCCAAAATTCAAAATCCTGGGAAACAAGGGAGGACTAGGGCATGAGCGCCTGAGTCCAAGCCCCCATTTTCTGACCAAATCTATGTTTTGGGGGTCATAGGGACCTATAATCTAAATTCCCTGTTTGGGTTCCATCAAAAGGTTACCTCAAAAAGTGAATGTTTTGCAACTAGACCTACTCAATCAAGGTTTCGAGAAGGCCAGCAAGAAAAAGGTTGAGAGGTCACCAAAGCGAGGAGCTAAACTGAGGTAAATTGTACCATACCATATAGGAGGAAAATTTTGGATGTTACATTTAGCCCCCACTTTAGTGGCCATATGACACTACGTGCATATGCAACTAAAGGAAAGTAAATGCATCAATCATGAAAAGAGTACCCAAAAGGATACTATAGAGGATGCTGAAGTGTTGTCGCCAAGAAGGAAGGAGCCCCCAAGTCTGCAATCCTGCAAGACCACAAAGTTAGGAATCACAACTTGCAAAGGAGCACTTGTCAGAAAATCAAAAATTAAATCAACCTGCAACCACCACCAATGAGTCAGTACAAAAACACTAAGGGGGTTGAGTGATGAGACATGATGAAGGAGGAAATCAAGGGAGATATATGCCCCCCCTTGTTTTTGCTTATTTAGTCTGAAAAGGAGAAACAAGGAGATACCCACCCACATCAATTTTGAGGGAAACTTGATGAGAAATATGTTATGAGGGTTGTTTGAAGAAACAACGCTAAAAAAAACACATTGGGTAAGAAAGAGAGTGGAACCATGATTCCAATGCAACAAATGACACTTAAATCAGAGTTCGAAAGCTCAAGATAAGGGCTCGAGAGTAAAAAAGATCACTCTTGCACCTAATTAGGGATAGGAATTCTCACTCACTTACTTTATGTAAAGGGAGTTGTCACTTATCATTTACTCATTCTTGTTTCTTGTCATTGTAGAAAAAGTAGAGGAGAGAGAGAAGGAGAAGAGGAGGACAACCATGCCGAGCCAACGCCCATATTAGCCACCACAACTGGAGATGCTCCGAGCTTGAGTAGCAGAGAGGCATTTCAAGGCTGAGGTAGGGTCCTAATCTTACTTCTATCATCTTTTAGTGTATTTTTGTTTTGACTTTATCATTTATTGTGCCGAGAGGGAAGGAATGGATAGGGATCTCTGAGAGAGATGCCTGGGTCCACTTAGGGTGCCAGAGTCTCTCTGGGGTGTCCTAGTCCCACAGGGGTGCTAGTGTCCCTCTGGGGCACCCTAGTCTTCCTGGGGCACCCAGGTCCACAGAGGGCATGGGCCATAAGGATAGGTACTCTTTTCTATTTTTGATAGCTACTTTCAGTTTCTGAGGATATTCTGATGTTCATGTTTGCTTTTCAACCTGTAGGATGTCCCTGAGACACGTGAGCACATAGGCAGTTGCCTGATGGTACTTCTACAAGAGTGTGCTAGCTTGTTGTCTAGCACACTTGTAGGTTGTGGGCCTATGGTGGGTGTTTGATGTGCCCACAATCAAATTCCATTACGCTATGTTGATGGCACTGATGGAGAGGTGGGATGCAGATACATCCACATTCCATCTACCTATAGGAGAGATGACCATCACACTGGAGGATGTATACATGATCCTTCAACTACCTATCTGAGGAGAGACAATGTGGATAGTAGGACATTCCTTAGTGAGGTACACCTATGAGAGTCAACTATACTGCTTGGGTCACACTATTTGTTAGACAGAGTGAGGACACATTCAGCTCTGACTTCTAGAGCAGGGATGTGGTGACATTCCCTTGTTGTAGAGGATTATGATAGTCATAGTCGCACTAGCCATTGCACCAAATGGACAAGGCACTCACCTACATAGGGGTCTCGTTCACACCATTAGGGAGATGGAGGAACATCAGACAATCTATGCATGGCAGTACAGTATGCTTGCACACCTTTACCTTGACTTGGGGAGATATGTCCATTTTGAGATGCATAGTCTGATGATCTGCACATTACTATAGGTTTGGGCCTTTGAGCACATCAGGTGCACATGACCGGTGGGTTATCCTATAGAGGCAACATTCACCCATCCATGTGTTCACGCTTATCCACTAGTTAGGTGTTGGAGGCATGGGGATCTGCTATACTGAAGAGTTATTTTTGACATATTACAACCTAGCAACATCATCTGGAGACCATATCATGGCTACATCACATGGCCTGGCTAGCGGAGGTAGTTAGCAAGGATGCAAAGGGATTAGATAATGGCTAGTCACCTCAATCATGTTGTGGCTTGGTTCTATGTTGATAGGGTGGCAGTTCAAACAGATATAGGATGTTCCTACAATGCATCTGAGCTACGCATGTACTATGCGTAGTGTAACCAGGTTGAATACCATTTGACGGATGACAATAGCAGATGTGCCACTTACTGATGAGAAGAGTCTTGAGGATATAGAGCTAGTGTCAGATGTAGATGATGTCAGTTGTACTTGAGCATATCAGAGCTGGTGGCACACAACATGGCCTACGCCTTATTTTCCTCCTAGTCACCCCACATGTGATGCTCGGCCTTGGGCCGGTCACGCTAGTGACATGGGGGTAGAGGATGATGTTAGTGATTTTGCAAGATACTATGATCTCGAGGAGGATGTGGAGGATGATGAGGATGAGTTAGAGGCAGTTCCATCATAGTACATCTTTAGAGCAAGACCACGATAGGGCCAGCAAGAAGTAGACACTGACGAGGAGATCGATTCAAAACTACGGTCTAGGGTTCGTGGTCCTATTCCTACAGGCGATGCAAGACCTAGTCAGAGAGAGAAAGGGGAGTGTAGTAGGTCTATTCCCCTAGCTGTAGATTAGACTACAAAGCTCAACACACTTTTTGCAATCTAAGATCCATCCTGGCGAGATGGAGATCTAGGTTAGGTTTGATTTATTATGTTAATGCTTTGTATATTTGTGATATTCATATGAGATTCTAATATCTATCTTATCCTCTATTTTGTCATTGGGATAGATGCTTGGTGAGACTTTATGTGTCATGTCATAACAGACATAGTACCTATAGATTTCTCAAAGCAGCGAGTGTGGATAGGATATTCACCACGATCATCCGCTAAGTGACATGCAGAGATATTTATACCTTTCTTTAGGTTTATGAAGACTATAGAGGCTATGCTAGAGCAGTATGTATAGGAGAGAGAGAGAGAGGAGTTATGACAAAGAGATGAGTGCACCAAATTTGAGCTTAAGGTGCAGTGACAGCAGACGGTGACAGTACCTACATCAAAGGGAGAGCCAGCTATCAGTGAGTTCTTACTGCATGAGGTTCAATAGGCAAGAACTGACAAAGACAAGATTTAGGCTGATAGAGACTAGTACCAGATGATGTACCAGGAGGAACACAAGTAGATGATAGAGATGAGAGGTGAGATCAGGGGCTTATGATCGCAAAGCATATCTAGGAGTCATTCGCAATCCATAGCCACACATGGTCAGGCCTCTGTCACTCGCACACCACGAGGGCCTGAGGGTACGGGCGATCGAGGCTCAGCTATGTGATGTATAGATTTTAAATACTACGACATCCCATTTTGTCCTGAGGGATAGTCAACTTAGCTGTATATCTAAAACTAAGGATATATATATGGTGCTTATTTCTTTCCATCAATGTGTAATGGTTTTTGATCTATCACATGTGATTTTTGTAAAAATACAACTAGTGATGATATTTAAATGCTATAATTAATGCTATTGTGATATACTAACAATTCTTAAAAGAACATATAGTAATAAGCACAATGATCAAACATTTTACACATAATCCTAATTTTAATGCTATATTCAGTTAATACCAAAGTGATCTAAGCAAAGAATACTTAAGCAAGATACAACAATGAACAACTGAACAAAGATGTAATGTTAAATGAATTAAGACAAAACAATAATATCTTATCAAAATTGAAGCTAATTTGTATAATAAATTGGCTTAGGAACATTTAACATTATATCCTTAGCCATAAAATCTTTTGAGGTGCACTGCATTAATAGGTTCTTTAAGTGGTGTACCTTGCTCATTAGCTAATTTATACACTCCAGATCCAAAGGCTACAATGATTATATATGGTCCAAGCCAATAAGGGCTAAACTTACCTCTTTCTCCAGGTGGTTCATTTATATTGTGTTGATTTTCATAGAGAAGCAAATCCCCAACATCGAATAAATGTTGTATGACTTGTGCATTATAGGATCATTGTATACCTTTTTTATAGGCCTTAGGTGCTCAAGACCATTAATTCACCTTTCATCAAGCATCTCAAGTTCTTGTAATCTTTTCTCATGTTCTATGTCATCATCCATGATGTCTCTTAGGGAAACTCTTAGGGAAGGAATTTCTCTAAGGGCATTATCGTGTCTGTGCCATAAATGAGATTATATGGTGTATTACCAGTAGGTGTTTGAATACTTGTCCTATAAGCCCATAATGCATATGATAATTGAGTATGCCAATATTTCTTATGTTTATTAATAGTTTTCCATAAAATCTATCTAATCACTTTGTTTGAAGCTTCTGCTTGGCCGTTTGATTGAGGATAATAAGGCGTAGAGAAGCAGTGTTGTATATGATATTTTTCAAGGAACTTTTTCACATCCTTGTTCTTAATTGGTGTACCATTGTCTAAAATGAGTGTGGAAGGTATTCCAAATAGAGAAATAATGTTGTCTTGTATAAATCAATAGATTACATTGGTAGTCGTAGATTGCAAGGGGACTGCTTCGACCCATTTTGTAAAATAATCAGTGGCGGTAATGATAAACATATGCCCTTGAGAGGAGGGTGGAGAAATTTTACCAATTAGATCCAAGCCCCAAATAGAGAATGGCCATGGTGACACCTGGGCATGAAGCTCTTGAGCAGGAGCATGGATTAGGTGTTTGTGTTGTTGACATTGCGGGTATCTCTTGACGTAAGTAAAGGAATCTTGTTCCATGTGCTTCCAATAGTAACCCATTCATAACAATTTTTATACCAATGACTTTCCTCTAAAATGCCCTCCATAGGCACTAGAGTGAGCTTCTTCTAAAGCTATTGGAATCTTTGATTTAATTAAACATCAAAGTAAAACCCCATTGTAACTTCGTTGATATAAGACATTTGATAGAATAATGTATCACATTGCTAGTTTACATAAATGGATTTGGGCATTCTTAGATGTTGAATTAGGAATAGTTCCATCACGCAAATAATTGAATATATAGGAGAACCATTCATCAGTGTATGTATTATCATAGACTTCCAAATTCACAACAATAGGATCTTTAATTGTCGGTGTTTTGAGATTATAAACAATGAAAGTAAATTCCTCAGGAGAACCATCAGGGGATATAAGGGAAGTTGTGCTTGCCATTGCATCCACATGTTGATTGTCCTTCCTGGGAATGGTGTTGATTGAATATGATGTGAATTATTTTAAGAGAGATAACATAAACTCATGGTACTGAGATAGTTTATCATGCTTAGCTTGATATGATCCAGTTTTTTGTTTGACAATTTGTTGAGAATCACCGTATATTGTAATGTGTTTTATACTAATAGCCAATGCGACACAAAGTCCTGCAATAAGAGCATTGTATTCAGCCAAATTGTTTATGCATGAGAAGTCTAAGCGGTAAGATAAAAGAATCAGCTTACCTATAGGAGGTATCAATATAACACCAGCCCTGGAGCCAGTTCGACATTTTGATCCATCAAAGTATAATTCCTATTTTTCTTCTTTAGAGATTGTTAAAATTTGATTGTTAGGAAATACATCCTAATGTTGTGTAGAAAAAGGTGAAGGAGCTTCAGCTAACTTATCAGCTAATGCTTGTCCATTAATTTTTTTTTGGGAAATGAACTTAAGATCGAATTCTATTAATAACATAACCCATTTAACGAGATGACCTGATAATTCTATTTTTGTAAAGAGATGTTTCAAAGGGAATTTTACCATCACATGTATTTCAACATTTAAGAGGTAATGTCTAAGCTTTTGAGTTGCAAACACTAAAGCTAAGCAATGATTTTCAATAAAAGTGTATTCACTTCATAATCGAGCAAAGTTCTACTAATATAATAGAAAACACATTCCTTGCCTTCAGCATTATGTTGTGCTAACAAGGCTGCTAGGGCATTGTTAGATGCTGAAATGTATAACAGAAATGGTTTATCAGGGACAACAAGTTGTAAAATAGGTAGATTAGCTAAGTAATCCTTTAAGTCTTTGAAATATTTTTGACATTCTGAGTTCCATTGAAATTTAGAATCCTTCTTTAATAGTTGTGTAAAAGGGCGAGTCCTATCTACGAGTTGTGAAACAAATCAGTGGATGTCCTGTATCTTTCCCAACAAACTACAAAGTTGAGATATATTTTTAGGTATTGGTATATTAACAATTGCATCTATCTTTTTTGTATCCACTTCAATACCATGATTTAAAACAATGAATCCTAGTAACTTTCCACTATCCACACTAAAAACACACTTACAGGGATTCAATTGCATATTATATTTCCTTATGCACTCAAATATTTGTCAAAGATTTGTAGCGTGATCTTTATGGTGGATAGACTTCACCAAGATATCATCAACATAATCTTCTAAAATATTGTGCATATAATCATGAAATATAAGAGTCATTGCACGTTGGTATGTAGCTCCTACATTCTTAAGTCCAAATGGCATGACTACCCAACAAAATGTACCCTAAGGTGTTATAAAAGCTATTTTATACTAGTCTTGAGGATTTATTAGAATTTGATTATATCCTGAAAAAACATCCATGAAAGAGAGTAATTCATAGCCAACTATGGAGTCGACAATCATATCAATATTAGGGAGTGAAAAATCATCTTTCAAAGATGATAAATTCAAATCCTAGAAATCTGTGCACATTCTTATATGACCATCAGGTTTAGTGATGGCAACAATATTTGAAATCCAAGGTGAATAATCAATAGGTCAGATGAAACCTACTTGTAGGAGCTTTTTAATCTCAATTTTAGCAAGCAGTGTAATCTTAGGATTCATCTAACGAATCTTTTGTTTAAATGGCTTAACATCTAGCTTCAACATGATATTATGCATTACAATCTGAGGATCGATACCAGGCATGTCAGAATAGCTCCAAGCAAACAATTTTGAGAATTCATGTAATAACTTAGTCATCTCTTCTTTTTCTTCCACATTTAAATACTCACTAATAGGGATAAATTTTTCAATGTTATCCTTATCTATAACAACATCAACAGTCTTTCCATTAAGGAGAGTACTATGGTCTAAGGGTTATAGGCTTGTAATTTTTCTTCTAATTCTCCATTGGGTTCTACAATGGCATTTATTGTGATAGTAGTTTTTCTAAAATATGCATTGTTGTTTAAATAATAAGGTAGGCCGCGTTTATGATGATAATGAGGAATATTATCATAAGCACCCAAGAATTCTATTATCGCTTCATCTACTAAGAATACATCTAATGGAAGTGATCCTGGAGGACACTTAGTGTCGATCATCTTAGGAAATATCAAACTACATGTTGATATTGTATTCACATTAATAGTAGGGAATTTATGAGCTTTGGATTCCTTGAAAGGATTATATCCAATGCCACTGGAGCAATGTCACAAAGTAGATTCTATAGGGACTTTGATTCCTTGTTGATTTATACCACAACCTTTACCCACATAATCACAGTCTTTATAAATGATTCAGAATCCTTGACCATAAAGAGAAACCATTTCCTTGGAGGAAGGTGGGGTTTCATAAGTTTCATAATCAATTGTATAAGTAAAGGTATTATCCAAATTTGTCATCAAAGAAGCTTTATGTTTATCATTCAAAGCATGCGATGTGATCGATACAATATTTGATGTTCTGGGGATGGGGTTTTTAGGTTTTTATTCTCCCGTCAAAGAAGATGTAAAATCTAATGAACCCTAGTCATCACCAATAAATGCATTTGATTGTCTAGACTCTTACATAGCATTTTCAGAAGCAAGAGGAGTTGATATGCCAACTTTCAGATTATTTAGACTCTTAGGAAAAACAACATGCTTATGAGCTTCTATTTGCAAGCAATTATCAAGTTTAGGATCAGCATGGATAGTGTGTATCTTATCTTTGAATATAAACTTGATTGAATGATGTAAAGTAGAAGGAACTACACCTAGTGCATATATCAAGGGTCTACCAAGAATCATGTTGTAAGATAGAGAGAAAGGCATGACATGAATTAGGGTAGGCACCATCATATGTATGACTTGTATAGGTAAAGTTATAGTGCCCACAGATTTTCGTCCAACATTGTCAAAACCACAGATACTTAATGTTTTCAGTTTGATGGTAGATGTGTCATCTTTAACCTTATGTAATAAGTCAATGCCACAAACATTAAGAGTTGATCCATTATCAATCATAACTTTCTTAACCAATGTTTTGTTGATTGTAATAAAGATAATCAAAGGATCGTACTAATTCTAAACTTCAAGAGATGGTAATTCATGTTGTTGAAACAAAATATCTATTTTTGTGCTTGCATACAATCTAATAGAGCTACATTATCATTTGGTTTAACAGCAGGTGGGACAATCACCTTTTGTAAAGATTCTTGCAGCATTGCATGGTAAGTAGGTGAAGTTTGTATAAGTTCCCACAGAGATATCTTTGTAGGAGTAGCACAAAGCTGCTCTACAAGATCATAGTCTTTACCACCTTTATATGTTAAACGAGGTGCTTGAGAGAACATAGGTTGAGAAGCTAGTAAAGATATCAAAATGCTTGATTGTTGTGTGCTTTGTTTATTATTCTGAGTGTTATATGCATGCGCAACCACATTATGATTAGTTTGTTGTAAGTTTTGTTTCACTATTTGTTTAACATAATCATAAATGTGATCAGGAGGTCGAGAAGAAGATGGAAAACGTTTAACAGTGAGCACTGGTTTTGGAGATGGTTGAACCACATTTGAACATAAAGTGACCACAATTTTTGGTTTTTCAATCTCTTCTTTAGGTTTAGGAACATAAATTGCATTTACAAATCTTTGAAATAGTGATGGCTTAGAGGTTGTAGTAGAATGTTCAATCAAGATAAAGTCCTCAAGGGCTTCATCTAACATATCAAAGTCATCACAACTAAACAACTCATCATAAGCATGAAAATCTTACAAAAAGTAATCTAACATTTTAAGATTCTCTATTTAACCCAAGATCCAAATGCACAATGATCGCCTATGAAAATGAAATATTATGCAAAACAATAAATGATAATTTTCCAACTCTTTTAGTGAAAAGATAATGAATAGAATTCACAATTCAATACATGCAATTTCACCAAATAGGTTTTTCAATCTGATTATACTCTAGGACAACAAATTAGTTTAGATCTAAAGTTTAAAAGGATGCAAATTCTTTAAATCTCGGGTTCACCAAAATGTTTAGGGTAAAATTGTAGATTTGTCTCAACTAGGTTAAGTACTACTATTTCACCATGCTAAACATTGGAAGGACAAGGACTGAGCTCTAGATCAAGCTACTAGTCACTTTATCTATCCCTTATGCTTGTGTGGTCTAATTTCAAGAGCCTAACTAAGGTTTTCCTAAGTGTTGTGTTCATAAACCAAGTAAAACCCTAATTATTCCTTAAATCAAAAATATTTAGAATCTGATAATGAAATAGGCAAAACTGATAACAAAAATTGAGAAGTAGGGTTTCAGAGATTGTACCCAGAATTTAAGGGCCAACTGGACTAGGGCACCTGCTCTTTAGTCCTGCAAATTCCCACAACTGAAAACCTTCTGTACAAGCTGACTGATACTCCCAAATGGCTCCCAAATCTCAAAAATCTTCCCCAGTTGGACTAGGGTACCCGCTCATTAGTCCTACAAGTGTCAAGGTCCAAACATCTGAAAGTCTATGATGACTATACCCATAATACCCTTCTTTCTATAGCTTCTTTATGCCAAAACCTGCAAAACACGATCTACACCTACAAAAGAAGGAGAAAGATGTTGCGACTATATAGGAGCTTGCCTCGGTCAGGCCCTATCTTTGGTATTTCTACCTTAACAATAGCCAAAGATAAAAATTTGTAGAAGTGTGTGCAAACCTAACAATGTGTATGCAGAAATATCAAACCCTAGATGTCTCAATCAAGGGAAGATCAACAACTTGCTTTGAATCAATAAACATGTATAACTTCACCTCAAGGAGATGAAAACAAATGAAGACTTGCATGAACAAGAAGGCGAATCAGCAATGTCTGTGGATGATCTCCAAGTTTGATGTTGGAGGCTTCAACCCTTCTCCCTATCTTGTAAAAGGTGTACAAACACCAGGAAGAGCAAGATAGTCTCAAGATCTTGGTTCCTAATCTCCATCCATTTCCTCCATGATAGCAAATTCAAATAACTTTCAAGAGCTTCAACAAGTGGTGATCTTCAATGGCAATTTTGGCAAAGTTTTGGCATCAAGCTTGCATAAGAATTGTGTATGATAAAATGATTTTCAAACATCTTTTTATATCTAGTTTTAGGGAAATTCAAATTTTGAAATAACGTCTCGATATTGCATGAAAACTGAGAATTTTAATACAAAATCCCAAAGCATATGGCGAGATCCAACACCCCACCAAAATTTAAAATCCCAGGAAATAGAGGAGTACTAGGGTGCGAGCGCCTAAGTCCAAGCCCCCACTTTCCAACCAGATCTACTTTTTGGGGGTCCCAGAGACCTATGATCCAAATTCCCTTTTCAGGTTCCATCAAAAGGTTACCTCAAAAAGTGAATGTTTTGCAACCAAACTTAGTCAATCAGGGTTCCAAGAAGGCCAAAAAGAAAAGGTTGAGAGGTCACCAAAGTGAGGAGCTAAACTGAGGGAAAATGTACCATACCATACAAGAGGACAATTTCTGATGTTACAGATGCACTGATCATGGTTCTGTGGTCCTGAGTGTAAACAAGAAAATGTAACGACCTTCGAAGAAGGAAGGAGGGTATCATCCTAGAGGAAGGGTTAGATGTTGAGAAACAAGGTTGAATAGTCATCTGAGTATTGGTTTCTATGCCCTTTAGAATCCCTCTATAAGTTGTCATGAGCCATGTCTCTTTTCATAGTAATTTAGTTCTCTGTGAGTCATTTTCTCGATGGTGCTATCATGATAATATTTAATGACTAGACAACATTCTTGGAATGACGTTTCAAGCTGAGTGATAGTCATGTTAAGAGTCGATGAGGTCTTGCATAAACCTATTCTAAATAGGGACAATAATTCTTTATTGTTGGAGTACAAACAACACTAAGAGGGGGAGTGAATCAGTGTTGTAGACAAAAACAATTCATTTACTTCTTTTCAAACCTGAAAATAGAAAGTAATTATGCTGATAGTGTACTTTACAAAAGTAAGAAATTAAGTACTAAACAACAAATAAGATTGAATGTTCAAGCATGAAAGATAAATGGATCACACATCAATTGAGACCATGACACAATAAATTTCATGAGTGGAAAACCCTCAAGGGGAATAAAATCCACTCTGAAATGCCTCACTAGCTTAACCAAAAACCTCACTGGTTACATTCAATCCTCATTGGCTACAAATAGGTTTCACTGACCAAGCAAGTCTTACTGGCTTTAAAAAATGCCTCACTAGCAATCAGGTGTACCTATGAAAGAAAACTCAATTCATGGGGTTACTCTGATTCACTCCAATGCATTAAATCAAATACATATACCACATCATTTGTCAATGGTTACACAACAAACATTACTTTAGTCCCCCCTTCTTGTGTGCATTAAAATTGTCCTTCAGATTGAACCCCTTATGTCTCTATAGAACAAGCCTTCAAACATGCTCATGACATTCTCTTCTCTATCAACATTCTCTGCATACCTTCTACCTCTGCAGGACAATCAAATGGATGTACAATGTTTTGATCAGCTATCACTTGACCCTAATAATCATCTCCATGATCACAAACTATCAGATCCTTCACAAAACTAAGTAGACTCTGTAGGCTAATCCTTCACTATATACCACCAAACATCAAGAGATACCTTTTAGTTATCATACCTCTGCACATACTAAAACCCTTCACTGTATAGAACCAAACATCTATTACTTTTCATCTTTAAGAAATACTCCTCAACTTTCTCATAACAAAATCAGAACATTCACAACTAAAACATATATTATCCTTTGTAATGAAAACTTGTCAAGGAGACATAAACTTTATCACATATCCCTCACTGATAATCAACCACTCAATTATTACTTCTACCCTCTCTATTTTTCTTCATCAAACTTCATGATGTGCATATGAACAGATAGATCTTACAAAAAGGCTTCAAATCATTCTAACAACTGAGGAATATATAAAAACAAAAACTTATTGCAACATATACTCTTATACCTCCATATGAAGACTAGAAATGTTCTTCTACTTTCACTGTGTCAAAAACTCTGTTATTCTCCACAATTTCCTCCAATATGCATATTGATATGTAGGTATGTGTTTGTAGAACCTTACAAACCAACTTCCATCACACACTCTATCAAACAAAATGAGATATGAATTTCTCTAGCCTCTAGATTCATTGAAGATGCAGTTACAAGCAGTTAGGGAAAAATTATAAAAGCCAACTGTCAAATTCATTTGAGGAAAGTAGTTGGAATTTGAAATGAATTTAAACCTCAATCATTGATTGTTGGTTCACGCTCTTAGAAGGTTGAATATCAATCGTTCGATTTGTTTTGGCACCCAACATATTAGAGGCAACCTGCAGATTCTAGTTTCATTAGATAAATGGGCCAATTAACTGATGATGTCGACCCCTTAATGAGTTCACTTAAGTGAACTATTAACTTCTATTGCCGGTCAATACACAAACATAACAAAAAAGTGCATACGGGTTGCAATGTAGTTTGTGTCTTAAGCACTAACAAGGTTTTTAGGCTTTTGAGTCTCTAAACTTTAAAAAAAATGTAAACCCTAACACATGACAAATATGCCTCTACTGAAGAATAGAATAGATCTTCAACAAAATTGACAAACTCCTCAACTATTGCAGAGATGTCTCTTAACTATTGCAGAAAGGTGGCTAAAACATGAGAACATTTTGAACATAAAATGAACACTAGGACATCAAAGAACATAATGCCATCCAATCACCAAGACTTAGCATGTATATCACCAAGTAGATCATTGAATAAGATCTTCCTCTATCAATTACTGAATGAAGTCTTCTTATGTCATCTTGGATGATCAACATTGCATCTACCATCACAAACATGAACACAAACATGAACATAAATAACCTTTAACCTCCAACTAGGATCAACACCCAACCTGCATTGACCTATCTAGTAGCCATTGTAACTGTAGATTTTATCATCACCTTGTATCATTACCATGCACCTGTGACCAACTCTTATGATGAACAAGAAGGCAAATGATCAAACCAACTTAGAGTTCACTAAAACCAAACATCAACAACTTGATCCTATGATGAAGTATGACAATACTAATAAACAAGGATCAACACCTGTATGCTTTTGACATCAGCACCATCATGACACTCACCACTATACCTCATGAAGCCATAACTACTCTGTGTAATATCATAAATAAGACTAATGATGGATCACCTTGCTGCCTCAAAGTCCTCCTTTCTCTATCACCTACTAAGTAGGCAATCAACAACATATAAACCTTTGATGATCTTTAAATCTGCAACCTTTTGAAGATCTTTGGAGCATGAATGAATGAAACCTCACTAGCTTGAACATGAACATGCATCATGCATGTGAACTATGTGAACTATTCTTGAATGAAGACATCATGGACCCTAATGAAGACATACAACCTCCTCCATGAACAACATAAAAAACATTATCATAGATCTAAGAATACATATCATGAACACCATAGTAAACCAAAGAGCATGAGTATCCATCCTAAGACAAGCATGAAGACATCCTGCCAAGAGCATGAGTATCCATCCTACAACACCAAACCATATGAAAGCTCCTGATCTCATGTATGACACATAGCAACATCTATGGATGACACAAACACTATATCACCTTATCAACATAATGACCAACATGCCTAAGAGACCTTATCATGAAAACCATATTCACAACATCATGCACATCATGACCATCACCTACCTTGAATCACTGTATCACCTTATCAACATCATGGCATCATGGAACTCATACACCCTTGTCATCAACCTAGACATCAATGACAAACCATCTACAATCTCCCCCTTTGTCATTGATCCATGGCAAAAACAACCACACCATTTGCTCTCTCCCCATTTGACATCAATTGACAAAGGGCAACATAGTCCCCCTATTTGATACCACTGTAATTTACCACTGTCAAGCAAAGATTGAAACACATTGTTTCATTGCATCATGACTTGAAGGAAGAACATAATCTTTCTTCTGAGACATAATGAACTTTTCACATTTTCAAAGTACTGTCAGAGATCAATCATTCAAGACCTTTCATTATCACTTTCCTAAAATTCAACAATATCAAATCATCAAGTTACTCCCCCTATAAAGATAAGTTGTTCCAAAGCTTAAAAGAGACTATCCAAGCTAATGAATGGTCTCCATTATTCCTCCTTAAGATAGTCAATACTAGAAATGAAAGAATGTATGGAACTAACACATGCCCCGCTCTGTCTCTACATCACATTATCCATCATCATGCATGAACCAAACATGAGTATCATCTTAGTGCCATTTGAGAATGATTGTCTTTGTTTCCCATGTTACTATCACATCAGAAGGAGTATCAGCTATCACTATACTGAAATGAATGTAGACAACATTATTCACTAAATGTCCTCTATGAGAAGTTGTAAGAGCACTGAGCAACAATGTATTGAGACTATACTGGAACATCTCCCCACCTCATGAATAACATGAAAGATAGCATAATATCATAATATCATGAACTGAAACTAAGCATAAAAAAATCAAAATGTATATGACTATAACAACAATGAATGAAACATAACTATTGAAACTTGCTGTCATATGACAAATATGAGCATCATAAACTCTTCAAAGTGACACCATAGGAAATCATTTGCACACTGTTGTTCTCAGATCAAACATAATTTCCAAGCAAGCCAAGATTCACTATCTCATCAGAGAAAAGTAAAAACCCTATTACTGTCCATTGGGAAACATACTACCTTCTTAAACTATTGTGACAACAACTTTGATTGCTCATTGTTCAAAACATTGTCAATGCTGCTATCAGGATTCAAAATAGTAACCACTGCAATCCAACTTGCATCAATATATTTTTAAGAGTATACACCAAGATATGACTACATGAGGAGGAGTTAATCAGAAGAAGAATCTCACTAGCATTAAAAGAGGCATCAAAAAGAGCTTCAAGACATAGACCCAATCTCACTATCATGCTCATTTATATTGCAATTTTCACTTTCATTCCAAAGTTAATATTGTCCAAGAAAATCTAAAATAATTTGAATTGTCTTTATGAACCACATTTCCTTATAGACACTTCAATATCAATTGTGTTCAAGATTGAAAAATATTCATAGATTCAAGATTTGAATCTTTGTCAATTATGAACTCTGATTCAAACCTGTCTCTATTTTGTTCCATTTCTAAACAATGTGATCAAGTCCTTAAGAAAACATAGGTATTCTAATCAAACCATGGTTTGTGAACACTTTGTATGCACAAATCTCTCTATGTATGAACTATACTTGCAACTTACCAAAACATCCACTATCCTCTATATTGTTATAATTGTTCATGTACACCCCCATGTTGTGGCAATAGAGATAACATATCTATACCACTAAGAAAAAACAAAACCTTGACAAAATGAAAACCAAAAGACATGGCAAAGAACACTAATAAAGTTCATCAGAAATCTATCCTTGTTATGAACATATACTCCAAGCTTAGACATATCAACAATAAACATGAAATTAAGAGATCTCTACTACTGTGATTCAACAATCAAGCTATTTCTGATATGCATTGAATGATATCAACTGTTATCACATAGAGCACAATGATTGAAATCAAATTCTTGTCTAGATAATTGAGATTACAAAGATCAAACCACTATTCTAGAAACACTCTTCAGTCTAACTTCTTGGGGATGAAAGATAAAACTGTGTCTCCCCCTAACTCCATACTTCTCTGTATGCACTAATAGAGATTACTTGTGTAGTATTCACAAGGTTTGATTCATCCTTCTCTTGGTTTTTCTTTCTTTTCCAAACCTTCTAAGTGCTTGTCTTCTTGGGATGCGTCCTTTTCCACTTCCACCTTGTTTCTTGCAACTTCCTTTTACTCAAAGTATTTGTCTTCTTGACATATCTAGGTGCTTCCATAAATCTGTTTCTACAAGAATGTGCTTTATGCCCAGGAGAGTTGTACTTATAACATATGATGTTGTTGTCTAGACCAAAGAAAGGATAATTTCTTCTAGGCATATTATAAGAACTCCTATTTACATTCTTGACAAGATCATGTCTCTCATACATTCTATAATTTCTTGTACAATCTCTTGCTCTATGGCCATAAACATGACAACAATAACAATAACCATGAAATTGAGAATAATTGTACCTCATTGAGTGCCTAGTAGATAGAGATCTTGTAGACTTGATTGTCCTTCCTCCTTGATCCTTTGCAGCCATAACATGATAACTTAAGTCTATCTTCTTCCTATATGCATTTATTGCTTTGGAACACTCTTCTTCTTCATAACCTAGACCAGTAGTGTCCTTGTAATGTTTTTGTTTGCTCAACATGTCATTCAACGTGTTTGTGCTTTCTTCAAACTTCTAATATTTCTTAAACAAAACCTTGAGACCTTCATAATCTTTTCTCAAATTGATAATTTCTACCTCTAATTTTAGACATTCAATTCTTTTCACCTCAAGGTTAGATTTTTTTTACATGTATTACTCTTTTGGCTTCCTTAATTTCAGCCTTTAGACTAATAATAAATTTATCAGATTCATCAACATGACTCTTTAAGTCTTCAATCTGATTTCTAGCCTCTTCAAACTCTAAAAAAACTTTTGCAAAATCTAAACCTACCTTATCTTTGGAGTCATTTTCTTGTTGAATTTGGTCTTCTAATCTCCTATTCTCTTTTCTGAGTTGCTTGATCTGATCTAAGGCACACAAGAGTTCACCTTCTAAATCAACTTCACAATCATTTTCATCAAACTTCTATCCATCTTCATCCATAAAGAGGTCCCCTTCTTTGTCATCAATCTCAACAGCAAAGTCATTTTCTTTATCACACATTGTGTCAATTTTAAGGGATGGCTCATGCAACAACTCATCACATGACTTGACTGGGGTTTGTTGTTCAACATTTTACTTGGCTTCTTTCTTTTCTCTATTTCTTCTACACTTTCCCATGGTACTCCACTATTAGGACCTACCTGAGCTGATTAGACTTCTATAGGGAACCTATGCTCTGATACCACTTGTTGGAGTACAGACAACACTGAGAGGGGAGTGAATCAGTGTTTTAGAAAAAAACAATTCATTTACTTCTTTTCAAACCTGAAAATAGAAAGTAATGATGCTGACAGTGTACTTTAACAAAGTAAGAAATCAAGTACTAAACAACAAATAAGACTGGATGTTCAACCATGAAAGACAAATGGATCACACATCAATTGAGACCATGACACAATAAATTTCATGAGTGGAAAACCCTCAAGGGGAAGAAAAATCACTCAAAAATGCCTCACTAGTTTAACCAAAAACCTCACTGGTTACATTCAAGCCTCACTGGATACAAACAGGTCTCATTGACCAAGCAAGTCTTACTAGCTTTACAAAATGCCTCACTAGCAATCAAGTGAACCTATGAAAGAAAACTCAATTCATGGGGTTACCCTAATTCAATCCAGTGCATTAAATCAAATACATATACCACATCATTTGTTAATGGTTACACAACAAACATTACTTTAGTTCCCCCTTCTTGTGTGCATTAAAACTGTCCTTCAGATTGAACCCCTTATGTCTCTGTAGAACAAGCCTTCAAACATGCTCATGACATCCTCTGCTCTATCAACATTCTCTGCATACCTTCTACCTTTGTAGGATAATCAAATGGATGTACAAGGTTTTGATCATCTATCACTTGACCCTAATAATAATCTCCATGATCACAAACTATCAGATCCTTCATAAAACTAAGTAGACTATGCAGGCTGATCCTTCACTGTTTACCACCAAACATCAAGAGATACTTTTTAGTTCTCATACCTCTACACATACTAAAACCCTTCACTATATACAACCAAACATCTAATACTTTTGATCTTTAAGCAATACTCCTCAGTTCTCATAACAAAATTAGAACATTGACAACTGAAACATATATTAGCCTCTGCAGTGAAAACTCTTCAAGGAGACATAAACTTTATCACATATCCCTCACTGATAATCAATATCTCAACTATTACTTTTGCCCTCTCTATTTTTCTTAATCAAACTTCATGAGGTGCATTTGAACAGATAGATCTTGGAGAAAGGCTTCAAATCATTCTAACAACTAAGGAATATATAAAAATAAAAACTTATTGCAACATATACTCTTATACCTCCATGTGAAGACTGCAAATGTTCTTCTACTTTCACTATGTCAGAACCTCTATTATTCTCTACAATTTCCTCCACATATTGATATGTAGATAAGTGTCTATAGAACCTTACAAACCAACTTCCATCACACACTCTATCACACAAAATGAGTTATGAATTTCTATGGCCTCAGGATTCATTGAAGATGCAGTTACAAATAGTTACTTGGAAAAATTATAAAAGACAACTGTCAAATTCATTTGAGGAGAGTAGTCATTGGAATTTGAAATGACTGTAAACCTCAGTCATTGATCTTTGGTTCACACCCTTAGAAGTTTGAATATCAATGTTCAATTTGTTTTGGCACCCAACATATTAGAGGCAACCTGTAGATTCTGATTTCATTAGGTAAATACACAAACATAACTAAAAAGTGCATACGAGTTGCAATGTAGTTTGTGTCTTAAGCACTAACAAAGTTTTTAGGGTTTTGAGTCTCTAAACTTTAAAAAAAATGCAAACCCTAACACATGACAAATATGCCTCTACTGAAGAATAGACTAGATCTTCAACCAAATTGACAAACTCCTCAACTGTTGCAAAGATGTCTCTTAACTGTTACAGAAAGGTGTAAAAAAGATGAAAAGATTTTGGACATAAAATGAACACTAGGACATCAGAGAACATAATACCATCCAATCACCCAGACTTAGCATGTAGACCACCAAGTAGATCACTAAATAAGATCTTCCTCTATCAATTACTGAATTCAAAGTCTTCTTCTGTCATCTTGGATGATCAACATTGCATCTACCATGACAAACATGAACATAAATAACCTTTAACCTCCAACTAGGATCAACACCCAACCTACTTTGACCTATCTATTAGCCACTGTAACTATAGATTTTATCATCACCTTGTATGATTACTATGCACCTGTAACTAACTCTTATGATGAACAACAAGGCAAATGATCAAACCAACTTAGAGTTCACTAAAACCAAACATCAACAACTTGATCCTATGATGAAGTATGACAATAATAACAAACAAGGATCAACACCTATATGCTTTTGACATCAGCACCATCATGACACTCACCACTATACCTCATGAAGGCATAACTACTCTTTGTGTAATATCATAAATAAGACTAATGATGGATCACCTTGCTACCTCAAACTCTTCTTTTCTCTGTCACATACTGAAGTAGGCAATCAAAAACATATAAACCTTTGATGATCTTTAAAGCTATAACTTCTTGAAGATCTTTGGAGCATGAATGAATGAAACCTCACTAGCTTGAACATGAACATGCATCATGCATGTGAACCATGTGAACTATTCTTGAATGAAGACATCATGGACCCTGATGAAGACATACAACTTCCTCCATGAACAACATAAAGAACATTCTCATAGATCTGAGAATACATATCATGAACACCATAGTAAACCAAAGAGCATGAGTATCCATCCTGAGAGAAGCACAAAGACATCCTGCCAAGAGCATGAGTATCCATCTTGTAACACCAAACCACATGAAAGCTCCTGATCTCATGTATGACACATAGTAACATATATGGATGACACAAACACTATATCACCTTATCAACATCATGACCAACATGCTTGAGAAACCTTATCATGAAAATCATATTCACAACATCATGCACCTCATGACCATCACCTACCTTGAATCACTGTATCACCTTATCAACATCATGGCATGGAACTGAGACATCCCTGTCATCAACCTAGACATTGATGACAAAAAACCTTGACCCTTTGATATCAATGGAAAACAATCTACATTTATTTCTAGTCTTTCGACTAAGGTTTATTGTCGATGTTGGGGGATTATTACTCGACTCTGAACATCCTAAGCTTTTAATGTGATACCTTTTGTTTTCATTATTATGATGAACTTTAATAGTATAAAAGTCCTTTAACTCATATATATATATATGTGTGTGTGTGTGTGTGTGTGTGTGTGTGTGTGTGTGTGTGTGTGTGTGTATATATGTATATATATATGTATATATATGTATAAATATATATGTATATATATATGAACCTCTTTAGAGGTCAATGATAATAGTTTTGACTATACTTATAACTATCCTATCTTATCTTTTTATTTGCCACCCCGATATCCTTAAACCCATGAGGAGTGGGAAAGGAGAAATGTTAGGCCGAGTGGACTGTGTGGATCAAAGATCCTGCAAGGTGGCAAGCCTTCAATGCATGCAAAGAACATGCTTTAGTTAGTTATCAAAATGCTATCTTGAGAGACTTAGCAGATGGCATGGAGGGTCTTGTTTTTGTTTTTTGGTTGGTTAGACTTAGAAAGAGAAGTGTGGGTGTGCATGTGGTGTATACCAAGAATGATAACCTCTTATCATAGAGAGCTACAAACAATCTTAGCCACAAGAGAAGGCAAGGAGGCTTAGACTCAGTGAGTTAAATTATTATCTTTATGTTAGAAATATGGGTATGGCTATCTTAGATCTCTCAACTCATATGTTTGATAGACTTCAATATAATTTTAAACCTTTCATTTGAATGAATGTTGACACTGTAGACTTAAGAGAATGAGTTATACATTGCTTACGACATGTGAAAACTACTATTCTTTAGTGGTGTTCGGCTAATTTGAGGCTGTAAAGCCTTTGTGGGAGTGCATGAATGAGCACCTGTGAGATACAGTTATTCCTTGCATCGTTTAATAATGTTTTCTTTATATGATTACTAGTTGATAATACTTACGAACCTATATATAATAATGAGCCCAATAGGGCAATGACCTTTAATGAATGGTTGGTCGATGGTATTGGCTTGTGGAATATATATCATAGAGCAATCCTTACCATTATAGATAAGGTCTTAGCCATGATTTACCTGAATAGAATAAAACAAAGATAATATCGAGTCGTGCTATTTCACTTGGCACCATATTTGCCAAT
The DNA here is from genome assembly GCA_027924645.1 of Cunninghamia lanceolata. Taxonomy (NCBI): domain Eukaryota; kingdom Viridiplantae; phylum Streptophyta; class Pinopsida; order Cupressales; family Cupressaceae; genus Cunninghamia; species Cunninghamia lanceolata. The sequence continues at coordinate 346,070 of BSBN01000144.1, read as the reverse complement.
TCGATAGTAAATGATGACATGACTCGAATGGTTGTCATTAATATGTATTTTGTGAACATAATGACTCTTTGAGGAGAGTAATAGAGTACTATTCTTATACTATTATAGTAAGGATTTCATGGTAGCTGAGACTAAAGTCTTGTTTTCATTATGAAGTCAAATCTTGAAATAACCTTTGATATAAGAACCTACCCTAGTTGTTTAATAACCTAGTGGTACTATTTGATATGAATGTTGACTATATGAATGGTAGTTATGAATTTGAGCCTTTTATATTTATTATGACCAATTTTAACCTTGACAATAGGTAAACAAAGTAAACATTGACTGAGTAGGGTAAGTGTTGAAACCAAGAATATATTTATTGCTTCAAGATATACGAGATAGTGTGACATGGAGTCACTAGTTTCCAAATGTCTAAGAAACCAAGAACCTAAGTATGGGTTTTCCTGATAACAATTGAGTGTCCAAGGATTGGACTAGGATGTATTGAAACCTAATTATTCTAGACCAAGAGTGGTCAATTTTTTATATGATGGGAAAGGTGGTATGATCATCAAAGATCATAGTTTTAACATACGAAAGCTTACATGGTTGCTAAACTATTGGTAAAAGATTTGTTCTATTTTTTATTACTAAAACTTACATGGTTAATATTACAAGGTTTAAACCCTTTATTTTACTTATGAGTAAACTAACGGGAATAATGTTTATTACCAAAATCTCATAAAGGTAATTTGACCTATCATTCATTATGAAACCATTCCTTTTGCTAAGGCAAGGTATGCTTAGAGCATCAAGAATATGATTCTAACCTATAAGTTATTTTAAATTAAAATTGTAAACCCTGGGATACCCAAGGTAATGGATATGGTTTGGCTTTTGATTTGATTAGAAAGTGGAATATGGTGACGTGGAGTCATAGTTTTCCTATAATAGATCTTGGCAGTTAATGATAGTTATTATGATAACTATGATGCATCTTATGTATTTAAAAGATATGTTGACTCCTTGTTGAAGAAGGAGAAACTGGATAAGAGGTAAGTTGTATTGCCTTGTAAGCGGCATTAAGTGCATGTTGGGTTTATTGGAAGAACTAATTCTCCTCGATAATTACATACTTATGAGAATAAATACTAAGGTTGGTATAAAAACTCTTGTATTGTAACATAAATTAAATCCATCTCTTTTCGAATGGCCATACTTCACGAGTGAGGTATAAGATATTAAAACCCATGAGGATACTTGAGATAGATTCTTATAGTAAGACCGTCTTATTTGACTATTATGATATAAGTCTTAAATGACATGAACTGAATGTAAACCTTATGATAGGTCAACATGAAACTATGTGCCTAGGAAGGTTAGAAATTGGAAAAATTGTTTTGTCATTTTTCTTGGAAAATAGAACAGGGTGATGAGGAGTCATAGGTTCCTTGTTGCAAAAGTAACCTATTATATTTGATGAACTCTGAAGATAGGAGTCGATTGTCCTAGTACTGGACTATGAAATGAATTGATTTCACATTTTACTAAGCCTAGAGTGAAAGGTCAAATTGAACTTACTGTAGGACATGACAACTTATAAGTTGATTCAGGGTGGTGGACATACGACAATATTCAATGTGTAGTGTTTATGTATGAAAATATTTGGCCAAAGTAATGCATCCATCTCTGCATACATTGTCTATCCACAGTGCTCCAAATGGCCTAGTGTCTCTAGTAGTGTCATACATAGTTAGAGTGGATCTATAGTTGTGTGACCATGAGACATTAGGAAAGACACCATCAAATACTTAGATGGGTAACCAAATGGTTACTAATATCTAACCTTTCTGTGAAGGGTAGTGATGCAGAGTAGGGGTAGGTTCTTAACAAACTTCAATGACCCTTTTAATGATCATGCTTGGACTTGACATCTCTCATGGCTTCAATGGTAAGGATAGGTGCCCCAACTTGGTTTGCATGCATGGACCACTTACCAATCCTCAAGGACACCTGAGACCTTATTTGTATAATAGATTAACACTAATGAAACTCACCAAGAAACTTGATCATAGATCCGTCTCACTGTTCCCTTGCAAACAACCCTAATTACTTGTAGCCCTTAGAATAGGGTTTTTCAGACATAACTTGCAAAATACTTGGCAAACCCACAAACAAATTAACATTCTAGATACCCATTAGGCTCCTACACAACATATATAGAAATCCAATGGGGTTGTTTTGGAACGTGTGCCTAAAAAATTAACTGTACCTGCTATCCGAGGCCTAATTAGGCCTTTTTTACAAAGCAAAGGTATGATAAACTTGACCCAAAATCCCAAATCCTACTCTAGGGCATCAATGGATTTGTAAAATGATGAAATATGTCAGTTTTAGGGATCTTTATTCATCCCAAGTTAGCATTTCACCAAATGACTAATCTAACTTTGCTTAAAGGCCTAATACATGAGGATATTAGGCATAAATGACTCCATCTGACACTCCATTCCAACCCCCTACTCCTACAATCAAATAAACAAAGAAACACAACCTACCTAGAGCCATTCCACCCATTTTGATAGATGACAAAGGTGGAATGGGTCAAAAACCCATCGCTTGCCTAAAACCCTCCAAATCTTAGGGTTTTAGATCCGTTTGAGAAAATCAACTATAAAATGCTTCAAATTCAATAACAAGACTTAGATAATTAGATTAAAATGAAATTTAACTTTGCCTACTTCAATATTTTAGACATTAGAGCTCATGATAGTCCTATACGGAACCATACCAGGCGTTGGAATAGTAGGAAAAATAGAAAATATGCAGAAAACTAGAAAATCTCTATTATTTCTTCTCCAAATTTCTTCTCTGACCTACCTCAATGTGTGAGAGGTATAAAAATCATGTTTTCAATGAAACTCCCGTGTTTCATAACTCCCATGGTCGTTGACATGCCAAAAAAGAAGGCTCAAAATAGCCTCTCCACTAAACTGGTAAAAATAGATTGTCCTAATCTTATGCAATATTCAAGACTCTAGCCTCCACTACATCAAAAATATCTTTAATAAACTTTATTACATTAGTTATGAAGAAAATCTTCCACCTAGGCTCTTATTGAGACCAAAAAATCAAAATTTAACATGGTTCCCCTGCACCATACACCCAAGGAGAAAGGATCTCAGGCTCCACCTGAGATTAGATCAGGGACTGTGGTTCCATGTTTTGTAATGTCTTTAGCTGTCATTCATGTTGCATCTTCATGAGGGAGACCTTACCACTTCACAATATATTCATTATAAACCTTATGTCTTGTTCTTTTGACCTCCTTCGTGTCTAAGATGTCTTCAAGGTTAACTAGTTCAATAGGAGGAAGACCTCTTACCCAATCATCATCAGCAATACCTTCATCAGTACCTATCCCTACATCCAAAGATCCCTTTAAAGGATATAAGTCAGAAATGTTAAAGATTGGTGAGATAGCAACTCTAGGAGGGAGTTCTATCTCATATGCATTTTCACCAAACTTATGGACCACTTTAGATGGCCCAATCTTTTTCATCAGCAACTTAGTGTATCTTCTCTTAGGTAACCTCTCTTTTCTCAGATGTGCAAGCACTAAATCCCTAACTTTGAACTGAACATTCCTCCTCTTCAAATCTGTATGCTTCTTATAAGTTTCCACACTCTTCTTGAGATGTTCTCTAACTTGATCATGTACATCTTTCATGGCCATGGCAAACTCCTCTCCTTCAACACTTCTCTTCTCCAATCCTCTCAAATCTTTGAGTTCAAGTATACCTCTTGGGTTCAATCCATATACCACCTCAAAAGGATAATTCCCTACACTTCAGTTAATGGAGTCATTACAAGCATATTCTACATGTGGGAGAACAAGATCCCATTGTTGTCCATGTTCTTTTGTGAGACACCTAAGCAAGTTTCCCAATGATCTATTAACTACTTCAGTCTGTCCATCTGTTTGTGGGTGATAGGTAGTGCTAAAAGTCAAATTTGTTCCTAATTTCCTCTATAAGGTCCTCCAAAAGTGACCTATAAATTTAGAGTCTCTATCTAAAACTATAGTGAGGGGTAGTCCATGAATTCTAACTATCTCCTTGAAGAATAAGCTTGCAATGTTTGAGGCATCACTTGTGCATTTGCAAGGAACAAAATGTGTCATTTTACTAAATCTATCAACAACTACAAACACAATGTCCACTCCCCTCTGAGTTTTAGGTAAACCTAATACAAAGTCCATATTGAGATGTTCCCAAGGTCTGCTAGGGATTGGGAGAGGCTGATATAGTCCTGCATTTAAACTAGAGCCCTTGGCTCTTTGACAAACTCCACAAGTTTCAACAAACTTTCTGATATCTACTTGCATCTTAGGCCAAAAATAGAATCTTCTTACCTGATCTAGTGTCTTGTCAATCCCAAAATGTCCTCCAAGAATATGTCCTCATAGAGCACTTAGGGATGCATAACTGAGCACCCTTGAATAACAGTCCATCTTGCAATAAAAATCAGGAAATTGATCATGGAAAGTAACTTGAAACTACTAGAAAATAAAGTATACCTCTTTAAAGTTTGTATCATCAGCATACATGTCTTTTAATGTTTCTAGTCCCACACTTTGGAGTTGTATTTCATGCACTAGCACTGATCTCCTGCTTAAGGCATCCACTACCTTGTTAGCTTGACCTTTCTTGTGCTTGATGGTGAATGTGTAACTATGCAAGTACTCAACCCATTTTACATGCCTATGACTCTACTTGTCTTGACTGTTCAAAAAACTTAGAGCATGGTTATTGGTGAAGAATATAAATTCCTTGGGCAAGAGTTAATGTCTCCACTTCCTTAGGGACTATACTAATGCATAGAGTCCTAGGTCATATGAAGAATACTTTCTTTTGGCCTCATTGAGCCTTTCACTGAAGAAAGCCATTGATCTGCCTTCTTGGCTCAAGACAGCACCCACTGCAAATCCACTAGCATCACACTCCACTGTGAAGATCTTGTTGAAGTCAGGTAAAGCAAGGATGGGCTGATGTGCCACTCTATTTTTCAAATATTCAAAGCCCTTACCTACCTCATCAGTCCACTAAAACTTCCTCTTCTTATCTCCTTTGATGGTGTCAAGGCTGGGAGAGTAGATATGACTAAAAATTTTAATGAATTTCCTATAGAAAGTAGCCAAACCATGAAAGCTTCTTACCTCTCCTACTAATTTTGGAGTAGGCCAACTAAGTATTGCCTCTACTTTGGTGGGATCCATCTTCAATGAGCCCTTGGAGATTACAAAGCCACAATATACTAGTTCTTCTTTCATAAACTCACACTTTTTGAGGTTTATCATCAACTTCTCCTCATTCAATCTCTGCAAAACCATGTCAAGATGCTACAAGTGCTCTTCCTTTGTCTTGCTAAACACAAGAATATCATCCAAATAAACAACAAATTTCCCAATAAAAGGCTTCAAAACCTCATTCATTAACCTCATAAATGTACTAGGAGCATTTGACAATCCAAAGGGCATTACCATCCATTCACACTATCCTTCATTGGTTTTAAAGGTAGTTTTGCATTCATCTCCTTCCCTTATCCTAATTTGGTGATATCTACTTTTGAGATCAATCTTTGAGAAATAGCATGCACATCCTAAACAGTCCATTAGGTCCTCCATTCTAGGTTGGAAACCTATATCTGATTGTGATTTTGTTGATTGCCCTTGAGTCAGTACACATCCTCCACTCTCCACCTTTCTTGGGTGCTAAAACAATAGGGACAGCACATTGACTTAAGCTTTCTCTGATGAGACCCTTATCTAACAATTCTTGGACTTGTGCCTTGATTTCTTCATTCTATTGTGGGGTTAGTTTGTATGCAGCCTTGTTAGGTAAATTGGCACTAGGGATTAGGTCTATGTGATGGCTGATATCTCTCATGGGAGGTAAGGAACTTGGCAAATCATCTACAATAATATCCTTGTACTTGTTCAACAAAGATTGAACCTCACTAGGTATGTCTTCCACCTTATTTGCTGCTAAAACAAACTTAATCTTAGGCCTAATTACTAATGCAAATCCATGTCCACCTTCTTCCTTCGTTGTTTGCAAAAACTCTTTCTCTCCTACTACCATAATGCTAGACCCAACATGTTTATCAGATTCTTCCTCTTGAACGGGTGTTAATGAGAATGAGAATCCATCCTTCTCTATCACATAAATGTTTTTCTGATGTCACAAAGGATCTTATCTCTATAACCCCCAATGTTAAACTCTACCCATGACTGCTCATTTACCAAGACTTGTTGACCTTTGTTTAACCATGACACTTTGTAGGGTGTGGGGTGGGTAATTCTTTTCATGCTCAACTTCTCTACCATTTCTAAAGAAACCAGATTATTAGTAGAACCAGAATCAACAACTTCCATGTGACTTGCAAGTTGTTCTAAACAATGATTTCCTTTGTGAAGGCTCCCTGGTTGTTGGCACCTTGATGAGTATCCTCCTTATCACCAAAGACTCACCTATCTTAGGAACAATAGGCTGAAGTGGTGAATTAACACTTTCATTGTCCTCCTCATGCACAATTTGGGTTCTATGCTCACCTCCATGGGAACTTGATGCTTGTTTGTTTGGGTACTTGAATGCTAGATGTCCAAATTGATTACAATTGTAACATTTACCTGAGAAGGTGTTTGACCCTCTGCCTTGGCCACCAAACCTTCCTCTACTATTGGATCTTCTTCCTTTGAAGTTACCTCTACCACTTGTCTCGCCACCTTAATCTTGATGGCTGCTTGATTCTCCTTGCTCCTATTGTGACTATCCTCTTGCACCAAAGTTGCCTCTACCTCTAAAATTATTTCCTCTACCTCCTCCATGTTGCTCTTGCCTTCTCTTTATTCTTTCTTCTACCTTGATAGCCAATTGAAAGCATTCTTCAATTGTTCTAGGTGTAGATAGATTGATTCCATCTTGAATGTTGTACCTTAGGCCATTTAGGTACCTTGCCACCTTTTCTCTTTCATCCTCAACATGCCCTGTTCTGATGCTTAACTTATGGAACTCCTTAGTGTATGCCATAACATCCAACTCCTTTGGTTTTAGACTTTGTAACTTCCTAAAGGTCTGAATTTCATAATTTGCAGGAAGGAATTGTCCTTTTACCTTAGCTACCATTCTATCCCATGAAAGGATCTTTTCCTTGCCTTGCCTTTCTTTCTTCTCTCTTCTTGAATGCAGTTCCACCATGTTAGGGTAGGGCCCTTCAACTTGGTCTTTGCATACTTCACCTTCTTATTGTTTTCTACCTCCTCAAACTCAAAGAAATTATCAAGAGCATCTATCCAGCCCAATACTTCTTCATTATCCATCTTGCCACCGTACATGGGTACTTCCACTTTCAATTTAGGAGTCCTTTCCCCCTTGACAACCTTCAGCATTTTAAGCAACCTCTCTTCACCAGAGTCCAAGTCTTCTTCCTCATCTTGAACTCCTATTTGAGGGTCTACATTCTCACCCTCTTCCTCTTGGTCACTCTAATCCCCATTGACCATACCTCTCTTTAGGTTAGATTCCAATACTGTAATTCTAGCTAGGGAAGCTTCATGAGACTCCTTCACTTGTCTCAACTCCTTTGCATGTTGTTCTTTAAATTCTCTAACTTCCTTAGCCACTGGATTGCTCTTTGGAGGCATCCTATTTATGTAAACTCAACTCTTCCCAATTTACCAGTTAGAACCTATGCTTTGATACCACTTGATGCAAAGCAGGGGTAGATTCTTAACAATCTTCAATAACCCTTTCAATGATCATTCTTGGACTTGACATCTCTCATGGCTTCGATGGTAAGGATAGGTGCCCCAACCTCGTTTGCATGCATGGACCACTTGCCAATCATCAAGGATGCCTGAGACCTCATTTGTATGACAAATTAACACTAATGAAACTCACCAAGAAACTTGATCACAGATCCTTCTCACCATTCCCTTGCAAACAACCCTAATTGCTTGTAGCCCTTGGAATAGGGTTTTTTAGACATAACTTATAGAATACTTGGAAAACCCACAAACAAATTAACATTCTAGATACCCATTAGGCTCCTACAGAACATATCTAGAAATCTAATGGGGTTGTTTTGGAATGTGTGCCTCAAAAATTGGTTGTACCTGTTGTCCTATGCCTAATTAGGTCTCTTTTACAAAGTAAAGGTATGATAAACTTGACCCAAACTCCCAAATCCTACTCCAGGGCATCAATGGAGTTACAAAAGGATTGAATATGTCAGTTTCAAGGATCTTGACTCATCCCAACTCACCATTTCACCAAATGACTAATCTAACTTTGCTTGAAGGCCTAATACATGATGATCTTAGGCATAAATGACTCCATCTGACAATCCAGTCCAGCCCCTTGCTCCTGTAATGAAATAAACAAAGAAACACAACCTACCTAGGAGACCCATTTTGATAGATGACAAAGGTGGAATAGGTCAAAAACCCATCACTTGCCTAAAACCCTCCAAATCCTAGGATTTTAGACCCATTTTAGAAAATCAACTATAAAATGCTTCTAATTCAATTACAAGCCTTCTAATTAGATTCAAATGAAAATTAACTCTGCCTACTTCAAGATTTCAAACATTAGAGCTCATGACAGTCCTGTACAAAAAATGTACCAAGAAAAACATAAAATATGCAGAAAATTGGAAAAATCTCTATTATTTCTTCTCCAAATTTCTTCTCTGACCTACCTCAAAGTGTGAGAGGTCTAAAAATCATGTTTTCAATGAAACCCCCACATTTCATAACTCCCATGGTCACTAACATGCCAAAAAAGAAGGGTCAAAATAGCCTGTCCACTAAACTGCTAAAAATATATTGTCCTAATCTTATGCAATATTCAAGACTCTAGCCTCCACTACATCAAAAATGTCTTTAATAGATTTTATTAGATCAATTATGAAGAAAATCTTCCACCTAGGCTCTTATTGAGACCAAAAAATCAAAATTTAACATGGTGCCCCTGCACCAGGTAGGGCCACTTCCAGTTAGGAAGTTGAGTAGGGTACCGCAGGTTCGTGGTTGGTGGAAAAGCACCAGGATGATGCTCTCCTTCCCAAGCATGAGACAAGCCAACACTTATGGAGATAGATGTCATTTGTTCCTGATATACTATTTTTACATTTTACGCCCTGTTGGTCAATTGTAATGTATAATTTGATATTTATGCCTTACGCATAACTTTGTACATACATAGTCAAAGTATTTCATTGATGATATGTAATTGGATATTTTAATTGTAAGCTTTGTTATATTCTATGAGAATAACATGCTTAATTGAGGAAATGATAGTGAATCATTATTGTTTTATTTGAAGTGGATAATCATGTTCTTATCTAATCTCTTAATTAGCATGAATGTTTATGTTAATCTTGAGTATTATGGAAAGTGATGTTACACAGTACCTGCAGTGCTAGCACTGAAGAAGGATGGAGAATGGAGAATGTGTACAGACTCTAGAGCAATCAACAAAATCATAGTTAAGTATAGATTTCTTTTACCTAGGATGGATGATATTGTGGATTGTTTGAGTGGAGCAAAATATTTTACAAAGATAGACTTAAAGAGTGGATACCATCATATTAGAATCAGAGAAGAAGATGAATGGAAAACTGCTTTTAAGACAAATGAAGGATTGTATGAGTGGTTAGTGATGCCTTTTGGATTTAAAAATGTACTGAGTACATTCATGAGATTGATGAATGAAGTTTTGAATAAATTATTGGGTAAGTTTGTTATTGTATATTTGTATGATATTCTGATTTTTAGTAAGACAAAAGAAAATTTGTGGCACCTGAGACAAGTATTGCAGAGGTTGGGAGAAGAGAAATTGTTGATAAACATCAATAAGTGTAGTTTCATGAAGGAAGAATTGGTATATTTGGGATTTGTGATTTCGGCGGAAGGATTAAAGATGGACCCTGAGAAAGTGAGAAATTGTTAAGTGGCCTACACCTAAGAGCATTGGGGAAGTTAGATCATTTCATGAATTAGCTAGTTTCTACCAAAAGTTCATCAAAAATTTTAGTTCAGTATGTAACCCTATGGCAAAGACAATGAGAGGTAATAGAAAGGACTTTAAGTGGACATCAGGAGTAGATAAGAGTTTTGAATTGTTGAAGTAGAAACTAACAGAGCAACCTGTGTTGGCATTACTAGATTTCAATAAGGTATTTCAAGTCAAGTGGAAATGCAATAGGAGCAGTGTTAAGTCAACAAGGTAGACTAGTAGCATATTTCAGTGAGAATTTGAATGATGCAAGATGAATATATTCAATTTATGATCAAGAGTTCTATGCCATAATTCAAGCCTTGAAGAAGTGGAGACATTACTTGTTGCCTAAGGAGTTTGTGTTGTATACAGATCATCAAGCTTTGCAATATTTGAACGGTCAAGGAAACTTGAATCAGAGACATATGAGATTGGTAGAGTTCATGTAGAGTTATACTTTTGTACTAAAGCATAGGAGTGGTAAATCAAACAAAGTTGTAGATGCATTGAGTAGGAGAAGGAACTTAATAACTAAGATGAGAGTTGAAGTGTTAGTATTTGAGGAATTGAAGAACATGTATGAGGAAGATCTTAATTTTGTAGAACCCTAGAAGGCATGTAAAGAACCTATTGTGATAGATAGGAGTAAATGGTTGGACTATTTTATTCAAGAAGATATGTTGTTTAAAGAAAACTAGTTATGCATACTTAGGAGTTAAATGAGGGATAATCTGATAAAAGAGAAGCACAGTGGGGTATTGGCAAGACATTTTGGCATTGATAAGACAATGGCTTTGGTAAGTGAAAATTAATTTTGGCCTCTGATACATAAAGATGTTAGGAAATTTGTGCAGAGTTGTAGAGTTTGTCAAGTTGCAAAAGCAAGTAGTCAAAATATTGGATTGTACAAATCCTTGACGGTACCGGAGAGGCCTTGGGAAGACATAAGCATGGATTTCATAATGGGATTTCCAAAGACACAATGAGGACATGATTCAATATTTGCAATGGTGGATATATTTTCAAAGATGGCACATTTCATACCTTGCAAGAAGACAAACTAATGTAGTTCATGTGGCTGACCTATTTTTTAAGGAGATTGTGAGATTGCATGGATTACCTAAGAGCATATTTCAGACAAAGATGCAAGATTTCTTGGATATTTTTGGAAGACACTTTAGAAGAAGATGAAGATAGACTTGAAGTTTAGTTCAACATTTCATCCACAAAATAATGGATGGACAGAGGTAGTAAATAGGAGTTTGGGAAACTTGTTGAGATGTTTGGTTGGAAAAAAGGCAAGAAATTGGGATTTGATTCTACCACAAGTAGAGTTGGCATATAGCAATTTAGTGAATAGGAGTACTAGAAGAACACCATTTGAGATTGTGATAGGAACTAACCCTCAAGAAGTAGCAAAGTTGAGAGACATCAGTATGGAAGATAAGAGGAGTGCAGAAGTAGAAGAATTTGCAAGACACATGGAGATAGTGCATAATCAAGTTAAGAAACTTTTGGAGGAGATGAACAGTAAGTATAAAGAGCAAGAAAATAAGAAGAGGAGACACAAAGAATTTATAGTTGGAGATGAAGTGATGGTGTACTTGAGAAAAAGAAAGATTTCTAGTTGGGACATATAACAAGTTGAAGATGAAGAAGTTTGGACCATGTAGGATACTCAGAAAGTTTGATTCAGGAAATGCATATGAATTGGAGTTATTGGAGACACTGGGTATATCACCTATTTTCAACATTGTAGACCCATATCAGTATCATGAAGCAGAGTTCAATGACAACATTGAAGAAGACTTGAAGAAGCAGTTACCACAACAAGCACTAGAGTAAATTAAAGACATCTTGGATGGTAGAGTTGGACGTAGCACCAGAGGCAAGTAATGCAAGGAATATTTGGTAAAGTGGAAAGGTAGACCATAAGAAGACTCATCTTGGATTTCTTAGGCTAAGGTGGACTATCTTGGTTTTCCTCTAGCCCCAGCAAAGTGAGGGACTCAATGTTTCAACAACCCCAGATGTCTAATGCAGGAGCATCCCTAGTTCAAGAGAAATCTTGCATCAACAAAAAACATTTGCATCTCAGTTTGTTTTCTTTCATTTTCTAGTTTAGTTTAGTCAGTTTACTCAGTAGCAGTTTCTATATTTTAGTCTACATTCTGCTATAGTTTCATTTCAGACCTTGTGGAGCTGGACTTAGCATCTAGACACCTTCATGTACATCATATCCAAATTTCATATCATCTAGATTAGTTATCGGAAAGATACCGCTAGCAGAAGATCAACTGTTTTCTCAGAGCAAAGCACCATGGCAGTCCTAGACAATCAGCTAAAGGAGAAGACTTGCGGAGCATTTCACAACTTGTGGAGCTAAACGACACATCATTCAAGGAACTTTGGATTGTGGCTGACCTTCCCTGAGATCCGTACACTATTCCATTCACTTGCGGAGGATTCCTATCTATTTAGGTCTAACCTATCCATGTACACACATTACATCTCTTTCATCAGAGTTTGTAATCATCCTTGGCCGATGTGAACAAATCTAATGATCTGGAGATGATATATATACATGTAATAGATGCCTAGGAAAGTAGTTGATCATTAGTTAACATAATTTACAAGTTGGATAGTTTGAATTTCTTCTATAAGGTGCTTCAAAGATATATCTTTTGCATGTATTGTAACTAAGGAACTAGGCCTATGAGCCCTAATTATAAGCCTGCATGTTGCCAGCCTATTTGTATTTTGAACCTATGATACACTGAATGACTGAATCTACATTTGTCTTCTATTTTTGAGTTGTTTCCATTGTGTTTACTCTTGCTGCACAATCCAGAATGTTCACTTTGTGGACCCTCCTAACCATGACTGCACTAGTTGCAGACACAACTACAAGCATAGGTGTTATAGTGGCAGGGACAGGCACAATGCTATCAACATGAGAGGGATGAGGCCAGAAAGGCTATGGGTGTAGGGTTGGGAGATGTCTTGAGAGGGGTTTAGCAATAGGCATATGATGTCGAGCAAGAGACACAACACTACCACACCCTCTATGAGTGTATGGTTCCTGTAAGCCAATGAGAGAGTTACAAGAGTTGTTCTAGAGCTTCTATATCTTAGAGATTAGGGTAGTCCCAATGCTCAGTACAATAGCCACTATCACAATAGAAGCCACCTCAGTAGCAGTCGATTGGGCTACCTCCCTCATGACAAGTAGGGGCTATAGGGGTAGGACCCTCTATAGTACCACTGGGGTCTCCTCTTGGTTCTCCTACACCTTATGTTCAGGAGAGTTCAGCTCACTAATTTTGTATATGCCTTTGGGCTTTTGATAATGCATTTTGGCCTTATGGGCATATTTTTAGGTCATGACCATTTATGGATATGTACATGGATATTGATATTTATACAAGATGATATTTTTGTGGTGGTATTTATGAATGTACTTATGTGTTTTGATTATGGTATATGCATTATGGTTTATGATTTATGTTTATGCATGGATGTATTATGATGTGATGTTTATGGATGATTTATGTTCTATGACTTTTTTTTTATAAATTATGATGTAGATTATGCAAATTATGATATGGATTATGATGTGGATTATGCATAGATAGATGTCATGATGTGATAATGTGATGTTATGATGTTATATGACATACGATGATGTTTATGTGATGGTTATGGATATAGATTATGGATGATGGATAATGCTAATTATGATATGATATGGTTTATGATCTAATGATGATGTTGTGTATGTAAGATGGAGGATGCTGGTCATGATACATATGTTGTTAGAGCCATTTTGAGGGGTGGGGGATGTTGGATGTAGAGTTAGTGGATAGGCGAGGGGGGGTAGATTGGGGGTGGTGAATCCTTAGTCACTTGACGCACTTTGTGATATAAAGCCAGTTTTGGGTTGGGTAGGTTCGATTGGATAGGGATGGGATGGTAAGGATGGGTTGGTTAGGATAGTTTTGATTGGATGGGGTAAATGGTTAGGAATTTTTTGTTGTAAATGTAAATCCAAGGTGAAATTATTTCTATAATAACCACATGGTTTGGTGGATGGAGGATGATGGTTGATCAAGGAATGGTAGATTGGGATGTGTACTGTGTTGATATTAATTTAGAGCAATCCTAGGTTTATTATAGCAAAGAGGATATTTTCACCAAGGTATGAAAGGACAGGGTGATGATGTATATCCATCCTTTACATGGACTAGACCCGCAAACAATAGGATGATCCCATGCATGCCCAAGATAGTACAACCTTGTCTAGAGAATGAGGGGAATCCATAGCATAAGCCCTTAGTACAAAAGGTATGATAAACCTTAGATGCAAAAGGAGATCAATATGCTAGAACCGACCCTATAATTCATAAGATATGAATACCAAATTGGAGTAATGGGAATAACCCACAAGCACAACATGCAAAAGCAATGACCATGCCCCATTCTATGTATTTTCACCACATACCATGATATAGTGAGATCAAGGTAGTTTTGAAATGGTCCTTTGAATGGGACAAAAGATAAAATTAATAACCAAAAAGATCAATTGACCAAACTAACAACCATTGTATCTCTTACCAAGATAGGCATGGATTGACTAATTTTGCCTATTGTAGGAATATTATATCCTATAAGTTAGGGATCGATGGATGATTAGGATAAACTTGAAATATGGGCAAAAAGATATAGGCCATAAGTTGTGGTTGAAGTTTATTTGATGATTGATGATTTTTGCGTGAAATATGATGCTTTCGTAGTATGCTTTAGCGAGTATATAGCATTTGGGTCAAGTGTAACCTCGAGGGCTAGGGACCATCCAAGTAGGATTGGATGGTTGCATCTTATGTACCTACATACTGGATACTTCCTTCGTATTCTAGACTTCCTACATACCATGTATCCATGGGATCAAGGCACATTAAGATGCGGGTGGTGATGATGTGGAATGGGATGGTTTGGGATGTTTGGATGGTGATGTGGGATTACTGGGATGTTGGGATGATTATTTTCAAGATTTTTAGATTTTCTAATGTTTTGGGGATTTTTGGATTTTGTAAATGTTTTTGGGATTTTTGGATTTTGTAAATGTTTTGGGATTTTGTGGACTTTTTGATTTTTTTTTGGTTTTTTAAGATTTTATGTTGTACAAGGAAGGCATACAAGGATCCACTTATTTCTACCTTGGGTGGGTGATGGAGGGTGGGATTTTTTATGCTGAATGTTTATAATACCAAGCCATGGGATTGGAAGTGGTATGGAGTGATTTTTGTAGGCAAGAATTATTAGATGGTGGAAGTGGCTACTACGCATGGTGCCTAAAATAGCTTTTCACCACATGGTACTTATCCAAGGTGCCACCAAAGTGGTTTTCACCATTGGACAACTTATTGCACTCATTTTTTCTTAATTTTTTTTTTTGTTCTTTTTTATTCTTTTATGTTTTTTTTATTTTTTGATTGGGATATATGATGGGTTAGGCATAAACTTCTAGAGATACATAATGTTCATTGGCTCATCTAGAGGCTTCACCTCAGGTGTTGCTAGCTAGTAAGCTCCTGATCTATGACTAGTTATTATCACAAAGGGTCCCAACCAATTGGGTTGAACTTGCATTTCTTGTGTCACTCCTGTAAATTTATTTGGTTTTCCATGAGGACTAGGTCACCTATTTCAAATCTGTGGGTCTTGATTTTCTTTTTATAGCTTCTTTGGAGTTGATTTTGATAGGCCTACAAGTGGTTGAGATCATTGAGGTTCTTTTCATCCAGGAGTTCTAGCTCATTTAGTTGTGCAACTCGATACTCCTCATCAATGAGATTCTACAATGAAATTCTAAGAGAGGGGAGCTCAACCTCAATGGGTAGGATGGCTTCAGAAATAAATATGAGGGAATGTGGAGTGGCTCCTATGGGGGTACAAATGGTGGTGCAATAAGCCCAAAGGGTGGGGTTAAGTTGTAGGTGCCAGTCACGACCAGCTTCATTAACTATCTTCTTCAGAATTCTGAGGATACTTTTGTTTGAAGCTTTGGTTTAATCATTACCTTGAGGGTAATATGGAGTGGAAAAGTAGTGTTGGATATGAAACATTTGACAAAGGGTTCAGACTTCTTGATTTTTGAATAGTTTCCCATTGTTAGTGATGATGGTGAGGGGGATACCATAACGACATATGATGTAGTGGAGGATGACTTTGGCTATTTGAATACTAGTGGTGTATGTGAGTGGAATGACTCCACCCATTTGGTGAAGGATTTAGTGGCTATGATAATGAACTTATGTCCATTGGATGATTGTGGATGAATTTTTTTATGAGGTCGAGCCCCCACTATGAAAAGGATCATGGAGTCATGATAGGTTACAATTCTTATGATGAAGCATGGATTAGAACTTCATGTTGCTAGAAAGGAAGGCATTTCTTTACAAACTCTTATGCATCACTATCTAATGTTAGCAAATAATACTTTGTTCTCATAATCTTCTTCACAAGGGTAGGTCCACTAGAGTGTGCTCCACATATACCTTCATGTACCTCTTGTAATGTTGTGCTTCTTGATAATCATGACACCTTAGAAAGGTACCATCAAGACTCTTTCAATATAATGTATCACCAATAAGGGTGAAACAAGAGGCTCAATAGATCAATGTTCGACATTGGGTGGATGATAGATCAGGTGGAAGGATGTTGTCATGGAGATAGTGATAGATGTCTTAATACCATGGGGATAGGGGACCAACGATGTCGCATGCTGATTCAGATTGTGGAACATCATGGGCTGGCATCTGCAACTCTTCAATGAGAAATTCACACTACTGACTATTTTTCTTCATGTCTACTAGAGAACCTATGGTGGCCATGGCATCTGCTACTTTGTTGTTAAGCCTCAAGATTTTCTCAAATTGGATTTCATGAAAATATTCTTTGAAGTCATCAACCATCCTTTTGTAGGGTAGGAGCTTGTCATCCTTTGTCTTATATTCATTATTGACCTACTTTATGACAAATTGGGAATCACCATAGACCATGAGCTTCTCAATCTTCCATTGGATTGCCATGCGGAGACCTATGATGAGTGCTTCATATTCTGCCACATTGTTTGTGCAAGGAAATGTGATTTTGTATGATTTCAGGATGCAATCTCCTTAAGGGGTGACAAAGAGGATTCCTTCCCCCGATCCCCCAAAAGGGTTAGTAATATTATGTTGAAGAAAATTCAAATTTATTTTCAATTAATTATGAAGTCCATGAACTAATTTTGTAAAACTTTATTATAACACATTGTAAAAATTCCATGAACCATATTAGTCGTGGTGGAAATTATCAACATAACTTCAAAGCTTAGAAATTTACCATACTTCTTCCACATATACTATCAAGTTATACTTTTCAATGAAACTCCTCAAGTCATAAGTATATAGGTCTAAATGTTCATCTTACCATAAAATCCAACCCTAAACATCATCATTGTATAAGAAATCTGATAATCAAAAGAGTGATTGTATACAATTTGATATAACAAAATCTAAAATAAATTTATAACTTAAACTTACTATTGGAATAAAATGATTAACTTATACCTTTGGTCTTTTCACTTTACCTTGCACCATACTAGAAAAATGTTCCTTGCTTCAATACCTATTCCGTTATAATGTCACATTTCCTACACACTAGATCAATAAAATTAAACTTTCACAAAAAACATAATCCAATCTGATATCCGGAGTGTAATAGAAAAAGATCAGGACCTAAGGGCCAAACCTATGCCTTAGGGGCTCATTCTCGATGGCCTTGCCTATGTCTATGCAGACGCTTCATAGTTTGAAGTGTAGACCTCCAACCTAATTTGGTTGATGACTTAACTATATTTTATTCATTTTGGAACAAGTATATTTTAAAACAAAATTCATTTCAACATATTCAAGGCTCTCATTCCTAAGTCAAAGGAAAGAGGAACATTAGATGAACAACTACTTATTAATAGACAAAACAAACTTTCTAAACTTATAGGGTTCATTACCTAATTCCAAACTATATGCATGTTTAGTTCTATACTAAAGATACCAACATATTATTGGCTCCCTAGGAGAAACATATTATCTAAAATCCTTATATCGTGCTTTCATTAAATTTACAACGTAAATAACTATTTCTATTTACACTTCAACATAGCAATATAGTTTTACTTTGTTTTCACTAAATTCTAAAATGTCCATACTTCCAAATAATTCCAAAGAAATGTATTATTTACTCTGAGTTCGATATTCTAAATTAATAACTATAATCACAAGAGTAATGCATAAACATAGTTACATAAAGAGCCAAGAATTTAGAATCCATAGCAGAAAATTAAATCAAGCGTGGAACAAGAACACAATCACAACATAGTGATTTACCATGGAAAACCCCAAACCAGGGAAAAACCAACAATGAAGATCTTTATATTAACCCTCAGCCCCAACCAGGTTGAGCCTAGAGGCTTCAACCAGCCACCCATACAATGGAGTCACCAAGCCATTATATAGACCTCCATACATGCAAAACCATGGGCTCAAAACCATGAGATCTAGGTAAGTACAAGAAGTTGGGTCCACATAGAGGGGAAGTCACGGATAAAAAAAATCCTTACAGAAATGGGTACCTGTTTCTATATAGATGTATAAATTTGAAAAAAACCATGCACACTTCTTTTTACCACACAAAAGGAATGGGTACCTGTTTTAAAATGAGTACCTGTTTATAACACGTACCCATTTTAGAATGAGTACCCGTTCCTAAAAGATTAGGCTCAGGAAAGGCATGGTAAGCCAACCCCTTGCCTTGGACTTGCAAGTATTTTTCTAAGTACATAACAAGAGAAAAGACTGAGTTTACCTATATGGATGATGACATTTTTTCTAAATTTTTTTATGAAATTAAAACCCATTACAAATGACCATGTCTAGTTTTCAAATATGCAATTTTTTTTATTGGACTTATTTTTCTATTTATTATTTAATTTATGAGCAAACTAGTCCAAAAACTTGAAATGACAGGTGTTTGTATTTTTTTAATAACTTTTAATTTTTAAAGTTTTTTGAAAAAAAAATTATATGTCATCAATCTACACATCATTCTTTACACAATGAAAAAAAATTATTTTTTGATTAGTTTTTCTCAAATTATGTTGGTCATACACAAGGGTTTTCAAAAAAAAAATTAGGGCCAATAAAAAATTAATAAAAAAAATTTGGAAAAAAATTATAAAAAAATATCCTCATCAAACTTCACTGTACTACACATCTTTCCCCAAAAGGATTTATAAAAATACTTGTATTTAGGTCAAATTATGTTGGTCGTACACGTGCAGGGTATGGTAAAAAAAAGTGACTTTTAAACAATGGTTTTTAGAAATGCCTATTGAAAATTAATTTGTATCATATGGGTATTAAAATAAATTACATATTTAGAAACTAAACTCCAAGTACTACATTTCATATTACTAACTTTTTCTAATATTCAATCTTTAAGTGCCTCAAACGTTTAGGTCAAATGTGACAAATTCTAAAAATCAAGGAAAACACTTCCACTTTTTGGCCAAAAAGTGGACCCAACTTCTTACACTAACCCATCCAAAACCATGGACCAATAAAACTAACACAAAACCATGTGCTAAAGGACACTAATGGTTAATCCACTAACTCTAACCCAAGAACTAATTTAACCCAACAATCCCCCCTTTAAACTTGGTCTTGGGGTTAGCACCAAACCCCCCTTCCACAAGCACCAAGTGCAATGCCCTCTCTGTCACTGAGATTGACATCAAATAGCAATCCACATGACTCTAAGCCCGCCTTACCACTTGGGAGAACTCCTCTCTTACCAGGCCTTTCCTTTCAGGGATTGAGCAAGCCATACCAGGTCTTATAGACATCAACCCAAATACATGTATTAAATTTTACATACAACTCCATTACAATCTTGTTCTTGCTACATGCAACAATTGCATACAATGACTTTTACTAGGCAACATGTACCAATCTTGTATAGACCTACTCAACCTTCTTCCAGGAGCTAGAGCACTAAGGTACATGCTCAAACCTTCTATTTCAGTAAGAATACCAGATCAAAAATTAAATGTTGCCTTATCTCCACATGCTGTGAGTTGTAACTCAAGCTCTGATACCACTTGTTAGGGATTAAAACAAACCCCCCCACCACAGATAATGCCCATATATAGCCAAGAATTTAGAATACACAGCAGAAACTCAAATCAAGCATGGAACAAGAACACAATCACAACATAGTGATTTACCCTGGAAAACCCCAAACTAGGGAAAAACCAGCAATGAAGATCTTCAAATTAACCCTTAGTCCCAACCGAGCTGAGCCTGGAGGCTTCAACTAGCCACCCATACAATGGAGTCACCAAGCCATTATATAGACTTCCATACATGCAAAACCATGGGCTCAAAACCATGAGCTCCAAAACCATGGAACAATACAACTAGCACAAAACCATGTGCCAAAGACCACTAATGGTTAATCCACTAACTCTAACCCAAGAACTAGTTTAACCCAACAATGATATGTTTCAATTCCTAATTTACCCAATTGTTAATTTAAAGTTAGCATTATTATCCTAGTGAAAGCCCAAATGACTTTAATACAAGTAATAATTAATCAATGATAAAAAAAAAAACTAATTACAATAAGATATCATTAAGACATACATAATAGTAACGGTTTATAGATAATCATATTCTAATAAACTAAGTATGAGATAAAACTCCATTTATCAGGATAAATCTTCACTAACCTCCTTACCCCAATAATAATTTCCTAAGGAACACCTTGGTATAACTTACTTTTTGATAGTCAAATTATTAAACTGAATACAATTTCATCAATAGAGTTTCGTAAAAGATGTGAATTCCTTTCAAGAAGTTGAATTTTTCTTGAAGAATGTTTAGCACTCTATCAAACTTTTCCTATAGATATCTTCTTGATCTCCTCTGCTTATTAGTGATTCCTCAAAAAATTCTATTTTGTTTTTAGTTTTGGAAGATGAGCTCTGAGAATTTTCTAGCTTCCATGCATATGCAACTGTTGGTTATTAAATATTAAATTTCACCTGTAGAGTAAAAATAGCTCCTAAACCTATATATGTTGCAGGTATTGTCATATGAGAATATCTCCTCAAGTTCTCTCTAGATAAAGGAACTCTCATACTAGTCTGCATGCTAAGAATCACCATATCATATAATAGTGAAAGGTTTGAATGAATTAAAAAAAATCTTGAAATATATCATTGCTCTTGGGTGTAAAAACTAAAAATCACCTTATGTAGAAAATTTTGGTATTTAAGATCAAGAAAACATCCATCCATAAGAACTGATTTATAAAAAACAAGGTGATTTGATCTTGAATGAACTGGAACATAAAACTGGCACCATGCTCATTTACTATCGTGCAAGATTTTAGATCAACTTATTCACTCAATTTTTTGTAAACAAAAAAAAGTTGCACAAAGTTCTAAACAACATCCAACATAGCCATATCAAGGTTGTGATTTAACAAGCCCAACATTTGCTAGAAAAGACTTGAATGAATGTAGAAAAGATGACAGATGAACCAAAGTATAATTATCTAATAACATTTGTTCAAAGAAATTCCTTCAAAATTTTCTAACTGGAAGACATTTTACTTTAGTGAATCATGAAAAGCAATGATTGCATCTATTGTGCTAGATCACTTCAGCAAAAAGACAATCTCCATTCCCTATAAAAAAAAATCTTTGGGAAAGAGGTAGGTAAGCTCTAATTTGAATATGTGCGGTACCTATTGGCTTACCCAATTTGATAATGAAGGACTGCACTTCGAACAATGGTGGAACTAAGTTGAGGCATATCACTGCATTTCATGCTCAATTAGATGGTCAAAAAGAGGTAGAAAATTATACCTTGGTGCACTTATTTTAAGAAATCAAAGGGGAGCATCTCAAAACTGGGATTACTTGATATCTCACTAGTAGCATTGTTATTATTAAACTGTGAATAGCTCCACCAACAAGTCACCTTTTGAAACTTGTTTGGGTTACCTTCTTCAAACATGTTTAACATTAGAACTAACAGCAATTATGGATGAATATTGGCAAACACTCTAAAATGGGAGCCAAAGTTGTGAAGCTCAATGCAAAAAAATTCAAAAAAATTAGGTTCAAGTGCAAGAAAGCTTGCAAAGAGATCAGACACTGTATGAAAATGCCACAAAAGGCATAGAACAATAGTAGTTCCAGATTGGGGATATGGTATCACCATCACTGAGTAAAGACTTGCTTAGAGGTGCAGAAAATTAGTGTTGATCTGGTATGAACCTTCCACAATCATACAACAGTTTGGAAACAACACATTCAAGATGAACTTGCCAAGATACATGAGCATCTATTTGATTTTAAATGTTTGACTGATTGCACCTATTCACAATACCTGATCTGCGAGGCAAAAAGTCTCTTCCCACGATACTCTCCAAAAACTAAAGATTTGTCAAAACTCTATCCACCGACAACTACAATGGATGGAAGGGCATCCGAGAGAGTGCTATCCTCTCTATAATCACCCAGCGCCATGCAGGATCTCTAGATCTTATTCACCAGTGATATTAAGTTATCCATGTGACCTGCCGCTAACCTCACCTTGCCTTTATTACAACTACACAACAATCTTCCTAATAGCCCTTCCAAACTATTCGCCTATGTTGATCTCTTTTAGAAACTTTGAAAGGAACATGGCATTGATGCAGAAAAGAAATGAAAAGAACAATTTCTCTAAGAACATTCCTTGAACTGCTAAGTTCATTCTATGACTGTATTATAAAATGGATTAACTCTCATCTTTTCACCATTGCACCTTTTTACACAAACATGCCCCTTAGCTCTTTGATAGTAATTGTAATTTATATTATTATATTTTTTAATTGGAGTTATTGCATCTATCCCCAGGGAATCCCCGCCTCTTTCTTCATTCGTGAAATCCGAGGTTATCCCCACCATTGGAAATCTAAGATCCTTATCCTGAACCCCATGCAAATCTATAAAGTGAAGTTAAAGCAAGATAAAACAAAAAAAAACTTATATATATATATATATATATTAGTTTTAAATAAAACAAAATAAAGTTTAACTATATTCTTATCCCATAATTTAAAATTTCCTTATTTGCTTTAAATCTAAAAATTGAATCATAATGAGACAAAAATATATCTAGTATTCTAATAATTTCATTGAGCATATATATATATATATATGTGTGTGTGTGTGTGTGTGTAATTAACATGAATTGAAGCATATGCTTTTTAAAGTTTAGAAAGTTATAAGTTTGATTTTTATAATTGCATATTAAAATAACTAAATGCATAGGATGAAATCACATAATTCAACACCAAACACATTGTTTAATACAATGACCCAAATCACAATAACATAAATACATCGAAATGTGAGGTAACACCCAAATAATAATAAAAAACTACATTACAATTATCTATTTAGTGATTAGATGACACAATAAAATATGCACTCATATTTCTAATTAAATCATCATGTGATCCATCTACAAGATATTATTGAAGAATTCCTATCATAAACACTTAAGTTTATCTATTTTTAAAGTTGTTAGGTAGGGTTTAGTCATCCTTACAAAGTATACAACCCCACCTGCATCATGGAGATGCCTTATAATGAAAAGGTAGTATACACAACACACTTTATCACAATATCTACGATATCCAAGAATTTACCACAATATATGCCCCCACCTTAAAGTGGTTGCTCCCACTTGCTGATAGAAATCACGTTTAAGGTAAGGTTGAAAACACACGAGGGAATAAGAGCTTTCACAAGGCCCATGCCCTAAAGTGACATGTGCTTACAATCACCAAATTGTTCCCAAAAATCACAATAGAAACACATCAATACCATTTGCTAATAATCATTGATCACTAATATGCATGTCCGAAAGATAATTAAAAAAATCTTTTGTTAGAAAATCTAAGCTAAGATAATAACCAAATCATTTCATAAAATTGATACAGAAATAAGGCAACATACCAAGGCTATACTTACAAGTTCAAAACTGAGTATAGCCATGAGGTTATACTTCAACTATCTCAGAACCGAGTGTAGCTACAAGGTGAGACAAAAACATTTGAAAGTGCATAGAAGCAGACTTAGAGTATTGCAAAGGTTTGTTACAACAATTTCAAAACATGATACATGATCACATCACGACAAAAGTGATTCTACTAGTCAAATGTTAGTAATAAATTACCCCCATCTTCATTTATGGATTGGGTCCATTTTTTTTTCTTGTTTAGGGACACATGGTCCTTATCAGAAGTGTATATTTGTTGTTGTCATCCATCGACTAGTAGAGCCACAAGTATAATGGAAGAATGAAATCAAAAAAATGAGAGAGGAGACAAAAGTGACTTAGGGTCACAACGTGGGAAGATGTCCCCAAGACACCCTCCACAATGTTATGCCCCCAAGGCACCACACACAACAATTGCAACAAGAGAAGTGTAGAAGAATAGAGAAACAAATAGAAGGAATGTCACAATGGAGGCAGTCTCCTTGTATCCTTGACCTTACAAGAGTATCAAGGGTCATCCAAGGAGACCTAAACAAACATTTTAACACTACACAAGGGAATTACAATACAATAACATATATATTTAAGAGGAGGCCACCCTTGAGAGCAACTCGAAGAGGTGCTACATCAAGTGTGGCTACATGAGGGAGAAATACTTACCTAATTCATTGTCGGGGTTGATATTGTGTTAACATTGAGAGTAGGATGATGGTAAGCTTTGGTGGGCTTCAAAGGATGGTATTCAATACCAATCGAAGAGCTATGTGTAACAACTTCTAAGGGTACTTTGATTCATTGTTATTTTATGCCACAACCATTACCTATGTAGTCATAACTTTTGTAAGGTATTTAAAATCCACAACCATAAAGAGATGTCATCTCTTTAGAAGAAGGTGGAGCCTCATAAGTCTCATATTCTATAGTGTAAGTAAGAGTATTGTCTTTGTTTCCTACTAAAGAAACTTTAGGTTTCTTAAGTATTTCGAAAGGATGCTTGGATGAGATCGAAGCAACTTTTAATTTTCAAGATTAGGGTTAGTAAGTTTATATTCCCCCATAAAGGAAGAAGTAAAATCTAATGAACCCCAATCATCACCAAGAAATGCATTCGATGATGATTTGGAATCTTGCACAACATTATCTATGGCAAGAGGTATTGGTGAATCATCTTTTAAGTTATTGAGAAGCTTGTGATTAATAACTTGTTTTTGTACCTCAACTTGTAAACAACTTTTTGGATTCAATTCAACTTCAATGGTTTGAAGTTTATTTGCATAAGTAAACTTTTTTGATCGATGAAAAGTAGACGGAACTGCCCCCATGGCATGAATCCATGGTCTACCAAGAATAATGTTATATGAAAGTGCACCAGGCATGACATGGATAAGGGTAGATAATGTCACAGATTCAGCCTTTACGGGTAAAATTATGGTACCTAGTGATTATCTACCAATGTTATCAAAGCCACGAATGTTAAGTGTATCCGGTTTGATTAGAGATGTGTCAACCTTGATTTTGTGTAGCAAATCAATGCCACAAACATTAAGAGCCGATCCATTGCCAATCATAGTTCACTTTATTAACTTTTTATTTATTAGACAGAGATTAGAAGAGGATAATATTGGTTTTGAACTTCAATTGATAGTAATTCATGTTGTTGAAATAGAATATCCATTTTTGTCGCATGCATACAGTCTAATAGAGCTGATACATCATTTGGCTTAATAGTGGGTGGTACAATCACCTTTTATAAAGCTTCTTGAGCATTATGTGGTATGTAAGCGATGTTTGTATGAGTTCCCAGAGAGAGATCTTAGCGAGAGTAGCATAAAGTTGCTTGACAAGATAACATTCTTTACCAATATGAGTAAGATGAGGTGGTTGAGGAAGCATAGGTTGAGAAGATGGAAGAGAAACATGCAAATGTGGTGCTTTCTTACTTTGCTTACTGTTATGAGTGTTATACTTGTGAGAAATCATGTGATACTGCAACACATATTGAACACCTTGATTTCCTTAATTAATTTGTTTTGCATAATTGAGAATGTATCTCGGGGGTCGAGGTGGTGCTGGATCACCTTGAACCATAATCACCAGTTTGAAGTGAGGAGGCACATTAGGTTCCTTATGCACAATGATTTTAGGAACATTAGTACATTTATGCACTATCCCCTTAGTGGATGGAATAAGTCTATTAATGATGATTGAATTAACATTGTTTTCACTTTGATTAGGCTCAACATCCATCCCCAAAGGATTTAATGTGAGAGACCTTTCTTCATCCACCAATGCTTCATCTTTTGAAGGGAGAGCATTCGAATGAAGGGAAGGTTAAAGTGTTGTTAAGAGAATTGTTGATGATTGTATCTTTAAGGATGTCCAAGGGGTTTAGACATGCAACCAAAGGAGAACTATCTATGGTCTTCACATCCTTAGAGATATCCAAGGTACTTGAACATTCAACCAAAGGAGGAAGATCAAGGGTCTTTACTTCCTTAGTGATATCCAATGTGCTTGAACATTTAATCAAAGGTGGGAGATCCATATAATGAGCCATAGAAGCCTCACGTATTATGTTATTAATAGAAGATTTAAGATTATTAAATGAACGCCCATTATCTAGCCATGAGGATCCTTTTTGAGAGGAGCCTCTTCATCCACTAATGCTTCATCTTTCCAAGGGAGAGCATTGGAATGAAGAGAGGGTAGGGTGATGTTAAGAAATGTATCAATGATTTCATCCTCTTGTGCCAAAATGTCCTCACAAGTGGGAACAACTTTGGGAGAGGGATCCAAATCATAGGGTGAAATAAACAAGATCCATGCGAATAAACATGGCATTGTCTAGACTTATAGTAGAAGAAGATTCTTCACAATCATCTTTCCCATGACTATTCATGGAGATGAATTTGGTTAGGTCTTCTAATATTGAAGGATGCTCACTAATTAGTGTTATGGAGATATCAAAATTAGATATGCAACTAAGGATTTCATATAAAGAGACTTTAAAGATATCAATATCTAAAACATAAGGATGCATATTAATGAATTTATAAAATGTTTAAGATCTTTGATATATACATGCAAAGATGCCAAAGATAAATGATATGAAGATGCTATAATGAAATGTATTGGAACAACAATGTACAATCAGATCTTTTCATTTATCAAGTATGACTCTGGTTTCTTGGGGCTATCGGGTCAAATTTTGGCACACACATGGACCCTTTCCCTCCTTGCCATGGGGCAATCCGCCACGTCACTCTCGCTCACATGGAATTAGCCAGTCGAGAGGAGGTGAGACATGGTGGGGGTCTAGCTCGTTGGAGTGCTAGACTTCACAGAGAGGGGTTGGCAAGTACTATGGCCTTTGTTGTTGTGTGCTTTGTTGTATGTTTTGTTTGATTGTTGTTGTAGTTGAGATAACCCTATGACCTGAAGGGTCACTAGTTTCTCTTATTATGTTTGGATTTCTTAGATTCCACATCTGTGTGGGTAAGTGATTGTTTTCATTGATGTCCTATTGTCTTTATATGCGTTGTAAGAGTTCTTGTCATATCTGTCATTGTCTAGTTTCTTCTAACAACAAAAGGACAAATGGGTCTCCTTGGGGTAGAATAAGTGTTTCTTGTTGAGGCCTTGGATGAATCTCTCTGATCTCATCACGAATAGCCCTTACCTACTCTCCTCTCACTCCTAAGCACATTCATGAATCAGGATAGAGGAAATTGTTTAATTACTAACCTTAACCAAATCTAAGGTTTTGACCTAGGATTTTGTTTGACCTAGGGTTTGACTTTGTTTTTACCTTGTGATGAAATCAAGGGTTTGTTTGGAATCATTTTAACCGTGATTACCTTGTGATGGAATTGAGGGTTTGCAATTTTGTCTATTCTAGGATATCTAAATGCATGCAAACTAAATGATATGCGAAACATTCTTTTTGGTATTTTTTAGAATATTTTGGAAATAAAAGTGCTTCTGATCTATGAAAAGGAAATATGTGTGCAATCGTATATGACTTTTCCAATGCAGTGTTAACCCTTGTTTTTTGTGTTTTCAATATTTTTAATGTAATCTAATCTAAGAAAAGGGGAAATGCTTCTTCTAACAATCTAGATCTAGAAATATGAAAGCGATTAATCTAACATGCAAGATCTAACTATCAAGGAAAAAGCAATGTTTTACTATTCCCAAGAGCAAATTTGATTCTCTAATTACTATGAATTGAAAGAAAACAATGAAGGAACTTGAGAGAAATGAAGATTTGTTGACTCCACTACCCTTAGCAATCCTTGTAATAGGCAACCTCGAATCCTTTTGTGGCAATGGGTGATCCTCTTGACAACAAAATGACAAGAAGAAGAAAAAAGAAGCTTTGATGAAACTTGTATGAACTCAATGAGAGCTTGGATTGAGCATAATGGAATAGAATGAAGCAGCGTAATGCTACTTGGTTGAATAAATAAAGAAAAAGGCACCTTCATCTTGTAAGAGCATTTGAATGCTAAGTTGGAGAGCGAAATTTGGCAAGAGCTGTGTGCACAATGAATTTGCCTCCCTTTGTGCTTGAGGGAGGGGGGTATTTATAGGTTTAGAGGAAGGGATTGATTGGAGAGTTAACTCATTTGATTGATGAGTTAACAAGAATAGATTGGGGAGTTCACAAGGTTGATTACCTAGTGAACTCAGCTGATTAGAGACTGATGAAGCAATGATAGCTAATCACTGAAGAGGAAATGGACGTGAGGGAATGCATGAGATTGATTGAAGAGTTAATTTGAGATGAAATAGAGTTAATTATGCATGTGTGGGTGCATGAAATAGTTAACTCTATATTAGGGATCAAAAACCATGCAAACAGAGAGAAAAACAGGCAAAAACAGAGCAAAAACGAGAGAGAAACTCAAGTTTTTCTGCGACTTAAAAAATGGCAGGGTTGCCCCTTTTGCCAGAAGGGTCGCCCAGGGGAGATCTAGGTTGGATAGGGTCAGATGTAGAAAAACAAAGGGGAGAGGTGAAAACTCACCTACAAGACACTCACAAGGCTTAGGATCAAGGTCAAAAGCCAAAAAATGCAAGTTGACAAGTGTCGCAACAAGTATCGAAAAGCGTCACAAATGGGGAGAGAGGGAAATTGACAAAGAAGAAACAACACAAGACAAGAAAAGAGGACACGTCATCAAGAGGCATTCTACTTTAAAGGACATTATTTCATGCTTACATGTACGTGACAAGGATTTGAATCATCATAGGGGTCCTTGTGGAGGCAGTGCCTGATTTTTGAGCTTACATATTTGCCCCCTTGGGGATGGTAGTTTGCATGAAAGGTAGGTACCGTTCTCAAACTAGGCCTTACTTGTTGTCAATTTTCCCACAATTTGTACCTGTAATAACTAGAATTAGTCTGGCATTTGAATATATCAAAGTAAATAATAAAAACTAAAATGACGAACTCATCATGGATCGTTCAAGTTCAACTAGTTGCTTGCCTTTCTTAGTTTTGGACATGTAGGGATGAGAGCACACAAAACAATGCACAAAATGGATGCATAAAAGCAAAGAACTAATCTAAAATGCATAAATGAAACTAAGCTAAGGGCAAACAAAG
The DNA here is from genome assembly GCA_027924645.1 of Cunninghamia lanceolata. Lineage (NCBI taxonomy): Eukaryota > Viridiplantae > Streptophyta > Pinopsida > Cupressales > Cupressaceae > Cunninghamia > Cunninghamia lanceolata. The sequence goes on along the minus strand of BSBN01000144.1, from coordinate 316,254 downwards.
CAAGCCAAATTGTGAGATCAGAGCAAAACGGTGATGAAATCGTTCGTGTGAGCAGTCGTTGGAAAGGTATCATTGAGGAGATCGCAAAGATGGCCACCTCTTCTTCAGCTGCAGAGAATTAAGTATGCAATCAGTGAAAAACTCTTCTCTATACCCTAGCTTAAATTTTGTGAAAAATCTCTTAAAATTGTCTGCTTTTGATGATTTTCTCTATTGCATTGTGTTCATCTCGTCGTTTAGAGCAAGATTGGTTTTTCATTTTTTGAAATCAGTCAAAAAATGAGGTTTTTAGAGCAATTTTCAGTTGAGGGATTCGCTCCTTTAGGGTCACCCCTTTTACCAGGAAGGGTTGCCTGAAGGAGATCTTGAAAAGTAGCAGGGTCACCTGGGGGAGATCCTACAAAATAGTAGGGTCGCCCGAGGGAGATCCAGAAAAACACCTGGGTTGCCCGAGGGTGACCCTATTGGATTGATGTTTGACTACATTTGAAGTTGTTTAACACTTAATTCACTTTGATCTAACATGATTTGGTCACTGAACCTACCTATTTCTTGCAATTTTTTAAGGTTTATGTGATTTTTTATGTAAAGTTTTTTTGCATTTTTATGATTTTTAGGGATTTTACGAGTTTATGAGATCTAATCTAAAGTTCTCTTTTGATTTTGCAGGACATACATATCTGATGGAATATCTGTCGAGAGCAAGGATGACTCTCAAGGATGTTTATTTCATTGAGTACTGAGGATCGTGCTATACTAAAGTGGGCAGGGCTAACTAGAGTTTGTCATGTACCTATGATTCATCCTGTATCTTGCATATGTTGTGACATCTTAACTTATTGGGATGCAGATAGAAACACATTCAGGTTCCCTTAGATTTCTAGAGAGTGGACTATCACTCTATATGATTTATATCGCATCCTTGGAGTACCTGTGAGGGGACATCCCTTATCTCTTCCTATTAGTGAGTCTTGTGAGGACAAGGCTTTTTGGGCTACATTTATGGGGGTTAATCACCCTAGAGACCAAACAAGAGTTCAACTTACTTCCATGCCATGACTCCACATTCCACTCTTGAGGAGGTTCCTGATTGGTTTGATTGCTTTGAGGCTATTAGGAGACAGACCCTCTGCTTGTCTGAGATAGTGTTGGGCACCCATCATTTGTGAGATTGAGAAGGGCACAATTTTTGCTTGGGGATTGGACATCTTGGCTATGGTTTACAGAGACTTCTATCAGATTGCACAGTGAGGGGCTCTAGCCTTTAGCCACTCTTCTTTGATTATGCCATGGATATTTGAGCACATGAACCCTTACTAGAAGCTTATTCCTCTTCCAGATAGATGACTACAAAGAGCAGCGAGGTGGACGCATGTTGGTCATTTTGATGCTACTTTACCCACTATTGCTACTCTTACTGATGAGAATATGATTTTTGATCCTTATAACATGGAGGGGGCTTGGGCCTAAGATGGTGAGATTAGACAGCACTGTTGAGAGCTCTCAAAGATCACAGACCACAATAGTCTGGCTGAGGCTCATTGGGTTGACTATGTTTTGCAGTAGTTTTGTGGGGATGTCCTTGAGGACTTGCCCCCAATGTGTACTTGTTATAGGGCCATTCAGGAGATGGGGGAGATTGGACAGAGAAACATTGTTTGGACTCCTTTGACTTCAGGTATCTTTATTACCAAGGTCTCTAGAGGAGGATAGAGGGGAGGGAGAGGGCCTCTTTCTCGATCTCTAGTTGTGACTATTGATTTAGAGTCCACTGGCGAGGACTATGTTCTAGATAGTAATGATTCGTTAGATGAGGCCGCTCCTAAGGATGAGGATTTTGATGATATCAATGATTCAGATGATATTCTTGACACCCTTGAGGGTCCTCCTATTGTTTCTTGACCTCCTCATTTAGATGAGGTGATGTGTCAGCTTGACCCTGATTGGCAGCCTGGTGATCCACGTAAGTTTTTGTTTACTTGCTTTTCATACTCTGTGTCCTTTCTCTTTTTATGTGGAATTGACTTGGTCTTGTTTGGATTCACTATTTCAGGCAACGTCAAATAGTGGAGGGACAACATTCATGAGGTCAATGTTGGATTAGCTTCTCCCTTCACTACGATGACTAGTGATCATCTTTTGGATGATCCTGGTGTGCCCCCTACTGCAGGGTTACACACTGACATCTTTGCTTTTGTCTACCATGGGTACTAGATCTAACTACAGAGTTGAAGACCCAGGCTGACAAGCTTTAGGGTGAGAACTAGGTACTCCGAGAGATGGCTCGCCTTAATTTTGGATGAAGTGATGCTAGCATGGCTGGGCCTTCATAGTCGCATGCTCATAGTAGACCACCTCATTCTCATAGGTCTCAAGGAGAGACTAGTGGTATTTGTAGACGGAGGAACCAAAGTCCTAAGGGTTCTGTTCGAGGGAACCGCACCTGACTTGCTTTTCTTGAAATTTGTGACCCCTTGCATGGGGAGCCTCTACTTTCTTGAGAACATTTTGTCTTAGCTCTTTGATACCCTTGTGTATGCAAACTTTGGATATATATATGAAAGTCTATCTTTTTATGGTTTTCTCTTATCGAAATATGTGCTCATCTCTTGTGCATGATTGGAAGTTTTGAGGAATTTTTTGATTATGTTTGACCTTTTCAATTCTTTTAACAATGCAAGTATGATAACAATGACATATTTTTGTAGTTTTTATGACACATTTATTATATGCAGTTCACGATAATATAATACAGGAACACAAGAAATGCTAAAATGAACATTTACTTCTACTCAATGTCATGAGATATGACATTTGACTTTATTGCTTTGAGACTCTTTTTCTAATTTTTGGTATGAATGCAATGTGGAATGAACAATGTGACTACTCTTAAATATGATTTTCAATTTAGGGGATTGGGAGTTGTCCTAATATAAGAAATCTATCCAAGGCTGTGAGATATGATTCAAGGAAACTCAAGTGGGGAGTGGAAATGAATATGGAGCATTTTTTATTTCTAGACTTCGCTAAAGGATAAACACTTATCCTTATCTAGATAAAACAAGTTGACAAGCTTTCAACTTAGACAAGCAACAAATTTTATTGGTATTCGCTAGACTTAGATCATAGATGGCAAGCGATATAGACCTGGGGTAAAGGGTAATAGGGAAAGAGCAAGGATCCCTAGATAGAAAATGATCCTAGAGACTACTAGACTCTTCGATTTTGCTCAGCTAGTGCATGTGTGTGCTTAGTACCTTTCTTTATCTATTAGAATGTCACCCTTAAGGCTTCAAGCTTAGATTGATCTCCACCCAAGAGTATGAACCCTCAGCAATCTTCTCTCTTTCACTCTTTTTTTGTATCTCTTTTTTTTGTATTTTCCTCACTTGACTTTTCTCATTTTTTTGGATTTTTAACTTTTCAAGAAATGAATGCTTTTTGGGACTTTGATATGCAATGCTTTGATCTCTCAATTCTCACTTTTTGACTCTCTTATTTTGATCACTCATTTTTTTATTCACTCATATCTTAGATTGCTTCCTTTAGAGTTTTAATCTTCCTAACGTTTTTCGCCAAGAAAGATAAAGGGATGAGCGCCACCTAAAGTTTTTGTAATCTGGTTAGACTTCTCTACTACTAGGGAAGAATTGGGAAGGTCCACTTGTAAGATTCCTTTGAACACTATAGGTTTGAATACTAACTTTGTTTAGACCTAACATATTGGCTCATTAAGACTGGGATTAGTGTAAAGCTAAGAACTAAGTTTTGATTAGAATCACTGGGAGTGAAGAGGGATAATGGTGATTTATGAAAAATGAGGGATCTCTAGGTCCTAAAAGGATAACACATATCTAGACAACACTAGACACCTTACTAAAGGGAAAATAGTACAAGAGCAGGTCACAAACTATAATGCAAGACGAAGAGAATGATACTGAAATGCAAGAAATTAATTGTTTTTAATATTTTTGATTTTTTTATAATTTTATGTTTTATGATTTTTTTGGTTTTTTAGACATAATACTTCTTGAGGTGAAAGGCATAGACTATTTCACCAAATTCCTCTCCTCCATTGTGCACAAGAGATAGGCACCATTTCTGACATCTTTTTTAATTATGTAAGGACCTATCCAATTTGGTCTAAATTTTCATCCTTCACCAGCTCTCTTCTCGATTAAATTGTCTATCTTGAGCACTAGGTCTCCCACTTGAAAGGGTCTTGGGATGACCTTTTTGTTATATTGTTTCTTTCATTCTTGCTAGATAGGAATCATGTCTTTGAACATCTCTCAAGCATGTTTCATCCATCATTTCTAATTTGGCTAACCTTACCACTCTATACTCTTCGTTATCCAATAATCCTTGTAACGACACTCTTAGGCTAGGTAGCTCCACTTCTAATGGTAATACCACCTCTTAACCCAAAAGTGAGGGTGTAAGGGGTGGTTCCTATTGGCATCCTAACGCTTGTTCTATATGCCCAAAGAGCTGGGTATAAATGTAAATGTCAATTACTCTTAGAATCTTTCACAATCTTGATCAATATTGATTTCAAAGTCTTGTTGATAGCCTCTACTTGTCCATTTCCTTGAGCGTAATAGACTGAAGGAGAGTTGCGATTAATGTGAAATCTCTTGCATAGCTCCCTTAACTTGTGGATTTTTGAAGGATGAGGCATTATCTATCACTATCACCTGAGGTATTCTGAACTAACAAATGATTTGGTTCAATATGAATTTAGTGATTACAGCACCTGACATTGTGGTAAGAGGCATGGCCTCCACCCATTTTCTAAAATATTCTGTCATGGTAATGATGAACAGATGTCCATCTATTGATGGGGGAGATATCTTCCCCACCAGATCTAATCCCTATGTAGAAAAGTGCCAAGGGGTAATGATTGGTTGTAAATCTCTTGTTGGTGTATGGTGAACGTGGGCATAAGCTTGACATTTAAGACACCTCTTTACGAACTTAATCACATCCCCTTGTAAATAGGGCCAAAAGTATCCCATTCTGTGTATTTTTTTTCCATTCCATGACCACTGAAATGTCCTCATAGATTCCACTATGACACTCCTCTAATATTGTGCGTGCGTCTTCCTTATCAACGCATCGAATCAATATTCCATCTAGTGCCCTTCGATAGAGCATGTCGTCTATTAAAACATATCTTACAATGAGGACTCATAATAATTTTTTTCAAAAGGGGTCATGTTTTTTGGGTAAGTCTTGTTTGCGAGATAGTTCACAATATCTCTATACCAATATGAGGCTGCATAATTCTCAAGATCGACCACACAAATCTCTTCATCAGGTAAATCTTCATTCACGGGTTCCTCTTGGGGAACTGGGTTGTCTTCTAAACAATCCGCTATTATCTATCCCTTGACTACTTTTTGGTTGACGTAGGTTAGGTCAAATTCACTCAACAAGGTTATAAATCAGTCGGCTCTTCTTGAGAGCATGGATTGATTTAAGAAAGTCCTTAGTTGCTCGGATCGTATCATCACTTTAGTTTCTTGATTCAACATGTAGTGTCATAGTTTTTGGGTTGCAAAGACTATGGCAAGACATTCTTTCTAAGCTTAGGTATAGTTCTTCTCATAGTCCAACAAAGTTTGACTTATGAAATGGATGGCTCTTTCTCTTCCACCCTCATCTTCTTGAGCTAGCATGCATGCTACAGAAATATCAGTTGCTCTGAAGTAGAATATGAAGGGTTTATCATGTTTAGGTGGCATCAATGTGGGTGGAGTTAACAGGAATTTCTTTACTTGCTCAAATGCATTTTGACAATCCACTGTCCATGTTATGCCAACTTGTTTTTTCAACAAATGATTGATTGGATGAATTTTGAAAGTCATGTCTGGTATGAATCATCTAAATGCGCCCAATTGTCCTAAAAAGGCTCTTACTGCTCTCTCACTTGTCAGTGGGGTTGCATTCAAAACTACTTTGACTTTAGCTGGGTTGACATCTATGCCTCTTTGTGAAACAATGAATCCCAATAACTTTCCTGTCGTGGCTCTGAAAACACATTTTTTGGGGTTCAACCTTACTTTATACTATTGAAGCCTATTGAAGATTTTGTGGAGGTCCTCCACATGTTTTGATCTATGCTCTGATTTACCCAAAATGTCATCAATGTAAGTTTCAACTATCTTGTGGATATAATCATGAAAAATATGCGTCATTGCCCTATTATAGGTAGCTCCTGCGTTCTTCAATCTAAATGGCATGACTACGTAGTAGAAAGTTCACTAGGTGGTTGTGAATGTTGTTTTGTTTTGGTCAACCTCTGCTATTTTAATTTGGTTATATCCTAAAAATCCATCCATGAGGGAAAGGTCCTTGTTTCCAGCCGTTGAAATAACAATTTGATCGATGGATGGTAAAGGGAAGTCATCTTTTGGGCAAGCTTGATTCATGTCTCAAAAATTGACACAGCCAAATTTTTCCATTTTTCTTCAAAACTGGGACAATGTTTGACACCCAATTTGAATAATCCACCGGTTTGATGAAACCAACATTTAATTATATTTTTTTTAGTTCTTCCTTCACCATTTCAACTACTTGTGGCTTTATGGGCCTTGGTTTTTGTTTCACAATTTTTGCATCTGGTTTTGTTACTAAGTTATGCACCACAACCTTGGGATCTAATCCTGGCATGTTAGAATATGCCCATGCGAATATATCTGAATATTCAATGAGGAACTCTGTGTACTCCTCCAATTCCTCGTCGTTTAGTTCTTCTCCTAGTTTTAACATCCTAGGCTTTTGGGGTGTTCCAAAATTGATGTCAATTGTATCTCCAATTAGGGATGGATGTCCTTCCTCAAACTTTTGAGGTGCAGGCAGTAAATCTAAGTTCGCTTCAATCTAAAGGATTTCTTTCTCACTCCCAAAATAGTCCTCTAGATGAGGGAGGATCATGTAACCTTTTTTTTGGTGTGCTCTTGGAAGTCCATCATAAGCATGTAGATATTCCAAGATGGATTTGTCGTTCTCAGCATAATCTCAGGTTGGTTTGTCTTCCTAACCTATGGTGTAATTTAGGATGTTTGGTAGTTCTTCTCTTTCCAACAATGGCTCTTTGCATACTAAGACAATATATTCTAAATTTTGCAACTGAGCATGTGGTGAAAAAAATTTGCTAACATGGTCATTGAGTCAACTACCTAATTTTCTTCCCTAGGTATGGCTTTGATGGAGAAGAAATCAAAGAATTGAACCAAATTTCTAATGGTTTCCTTATAAGGTCGCAATCATTCTGATTTTGTTTCGTAATTTTCAGCAACTTGATTGATTGCCAACTAAAAATCTCCAAAGGCAGAGATTTTCTTGACTCCCATTCTCATGGCTAGCATGATTCCTAGGGACAGGGCTTTGTTGCAAAAGAAGTCTATCCTGAAGGCAAAGGGGAGGATTTATCCTTCAAGAGATGTCAAGATTATCCCTGTTCCTGCCCCTGTTTTGCAACTAGCCCCTTCGAAATGTAGGGTCCATAAGCTTTTGTGGTTCTATGAATGAGATACTTCTCCAAATTCATAATTGGAAGTTTGTTTTTCTTCTTTTTCATCTCCTTCTTCAATGATTTCAATTGCTCCAACCAAGAGGTTTTTGATATCCCATTTGTTGACACACGGAATGGCCGCTAAGGCAAATGGTGCATGGGATTTAGTGGTATGCGGATCAACGAGGAATTCCCTAAGATCATCCATTCTTTGGTAGGATATGTTGTGAGCACTTACAGTTGTTTGAATGTTATGAGTTTCCTCTTTCTGTTTCTCTTGCATTTTTAATTTCTTGTCTTTTTCTTCCTGTTCCTTTCTACAAACACTGAAAGGATTAGGGTTTTCTTTAACTATGATCACCTTTCCCAAATGATGGAAATATATTTCTTGGAATAGAGTAGAGGAAATAGATTTCATGGCATGAATCAAGGGTCTCCCAAGGATCATGTTGTAATTGGTCTCTCGATTGATAACATAGAAATCGGTAGAGATAGTCTTTCCCATCAAATTGAGCGGTAGGCTGATTTTCCTGACTGTTTGGATGTCACGACTGTCATAAATTCTCAATGTGGTAGTTTATTGCTTGATTTCTATTTTGTTGTATCCCATTCTTCATAGAAAGGACATTGGCAAAAGATTGACTGTCGATCCTTCCTCCACCACCACTCTTTTTATAGTGACTTCTTCAACTTGAATTTGTATGTATAGGGGTGAATCCTTTTTCTTAATTCCTTCCTTTAAGATAGTTTGGAAACATAAAATGTGAGAGGGGGTGATTCCTCTTGTGTTGAATATCCTACTTCCAACACTTCCAGAAATATCTTACGATGTGAGGGAGAGGCTCTCAACAAATTTATCACTTGTGAGAAGACATTCTCCATTTGATTTGTTTGTTCCTCTTCATGGATCATGAACACTTCTTGGTCCAATTCTATGTTATTGGTATGGTTTTGGTTATCCTTTCCTTTCTCGATTGGAGATGGCTTTATTGTAACCATAACAAGTCTTTGTTTCATGACCCTTTGTCCTGTGGAACCAATAATAAGTATTGGGGTCATATGAAGGTCGGTTTGATCCTATTGTCACCAATTGTCATTGCTTGGATTGTTTTTTATGATGTTGACATCTTTCTCTTGAGGTACATTAGCTGTAGTCTTTTCAGCTCTTTTGGACATTCAAATTTTTACACTGGTGTCATATGTCTTTCAACCACTATCACTGGTGGCTTGGTCAATTCTTAAAGCACTTTCTAATGCCTCTTTGTAGGACTTATATGGTAGTTTTTGGACATCTTCTCTCATGTCTTTGTTAAGGGCATGCAAGAAGAGGTCACACAGTTCTCGATGATCCATGCTTAGAGTACTGGTTGAAGAATAGAGGACTCACCTCCATCGAGTGACAAAATGTGCTACAGATTCATTTGGTTCTTGTTTCATTGTGAGGAACTCTCTAATCCCCGTTTTAATGAGTTTTTTCATGTCGAATACCATGAAAAATTCTCTGATTAATTGTCTGAATGAATGAATTGAAGCTTCTAGTAGATGATAATACCAATCCAAAGTGATACCTTCAAGTGTTTTCATGAAGATCTTTGCTAAAACCACATCCCAATGGAGGAGTTCTCTTATGGCTGTGGCATAGGCTTTAATGTGTGAGTTTGGATCTCCTTCTCCTTTAAACTTCAGGAGATCTGGTAGTGGTTGAGGTAATTGCATATTCCTTATGTTTTGGTCTATAGGCTCTATCAAAAATTCAAGATATGTTCCTAGAAAGGCACTTTTGGATTGGGGGGTTGATAGTAATAACCCTATGGGTGGGTTTTGATAACCCGTTGTCAGATTCGTTGGATTGTTCTGAATAGGAGGGTTCCCATTCAGACAGGTGTCATTACTAGCATGTCGTGAATAATAATTGAGGTAGGGGGACTTTGAGATGCCCCCTAGTCCTATTCCTAATACTTTGCATCTTCTTTCTAGAGCATCTTACTCTGCCTCCATGATTTTGATTCTTTGCACTAGAGTTACGATTAAATCTGTAGGAGTTTTATCTCTAGGGTTTCTTCATTTCTAAGATGTTCTCTTTGAATGTTTTCATAGTGATGGGCTTCCTCACATGTATAATTTTCTTTTTGTTCTTCTTGTAAGGCAATCCTTAATGCCTCTTGAGCATCTTTGGTTTCTTGTAGACATTTTTCCAACCTTCTGACCTCTTCATCAAGGTGGGTATTCGATGTACTTGTAAAAGGTTGTTCGGGTCGATGTATTTCTAACCTCACCCTTCTTTCTTTATGCAACACATTTGGTATGGCTAGATTTTTCTCCCAAGCTAGGTTGTTGAACAATAGAGAGCACCTAGATTCTCTCTGATCTTACTCATAGTCAGAATCCTCATAATCATAACAGTTGGTGATTGGCGTGTCAGGATGTGGCAACACATTCCTATCAAATTAGGGAGTTTCTGGTTCTCTTGAGGGAATGTTCCCTTGGTTTAAGTCAGGTTCCATCATATTCAGGAGTACCATAGACAACACAAAATAAATGGAACGGATGATGGCGTAAGCCATAGAAGTCAAAGCGGCTATCAAAAGCAATGAAAGAATGTTTTCAAGTTTTTGCTAACTATTTTGAGACGTTTGAAATGGGAATGAAAATAGCATAACCAAGAGGCTCTACCCTTCACGTCAGGTTCACCAAAATATGTATGCTCAAAATCATGACTCCAGTTGCCTAGGGCTGTCAGGTCAGATTTTAGCATGCACACGGACCTTTTCCCTCCTTGCCACGAGGTGATCCGCCATGTCACTCTCGATCACATGGAATTATCTAGTCGAGAGGAGGTGAGACACGATGAGGATATGGCTTGTTGGAGAGCTAGACTTTGTGGAGAGGGGTCAACAAGTACTATGACCTTTGTTGTTTTGTGCTTTGTTGTATGTTTTGTTCAATTATTGTTGTAGTTGAGATAACCCTATGACCCGAAGGGTCACTAGTTTCTCTTCTTCTGTTTGGATTTCTTAGACTCCACCTCTGTATGGGTAAGTGATTGTTTTCATTGATGTCCTCTTGTCTTTGTATGTGTTGTAAGAGTTCTTGTTGTTTCTATCATTGTCTAGTTTCTTCCAACAATAAAAGGACAATTGGGTCTCCTTGGGGTAGAATAAGTGTTTCTTGTTGAGGCCTTGGATGAATCTCTCTCATCTTTTCATGGATAGCCCTTACCCACTCTCCTCTCACTCCTAAGCACATTCGTGAATCAAGATAGAGGAAATTGTGTAATTACTAACCTTAACCAGATCTAAGGTTTTAACCTAGGGTTTTGTTTGACCTAGGGTTTGACTTTGTTTTTACCTTGTGATGAAATCAAGGGTTTGTTTGGAATTGAGGGTTTGCAATTTTGTCTATTCTAGGGTATCTAAATGCATGCAAACTAAATGATATGCGAAATGTTCCTTTTGGTATTTTTTAAAATAATTTGGAAATAAAAGTGCTTCTAATCTATGAAAAGGAAATATGTGTGCAATCCTATATGACTTTTCCAATACAATGTTAACCTATGTTTTTTGTGTTTTCAATGTTTTTAATGCAATCTAATCTAAGAAAAGGGAAAATGCTTCTTCTAACAATCTAGATCTAGAAATATGAAAGCGATTAATCTAACATGCAAGATCTAACTATCAAGGAAAAAGTAGTGTTTTACTGTTCCCAAGAGCAAATTTGATTCTCTAATTACTATGAATTGAAAGAAAACAATGAAAGAACCTAAGAGAAACGAAGATTTGTTGACTCCACTACACTTAGTAATCCTTGTAATAGAAACCTCAAATCCTTTTGTGGCAGCGGGTGATTCTCTTGACAACAAAATGACACAAAGAAGCAAAAAGAAGCTTTGATGAAGCTTGTATGAGCTCAATGAGAGCTTGGATTGAGCACAATGACATAGAATGAATGAGCGTGACACTACTTGGTTTAACAAATAAAGCAAAAGGCACCTTTATCCTATAAGAGCATTTGAATGCTAAGTTGGAGAGCAAATTTTGGAGAGAGCTGTGTGCACAATGAATTTGCCTCCCTTTGTGCTTCAGGGAGCAGGGTATTTATAGGTTTAGAGGAATGGATTGATTGGAGAATTAACTCATTTGATTGATGAGTTAACAAAAATAGATTGGGGATTTCACAAGGTTGATTACCCAGTGAACTCAATTGATTAGAGACTAATGAAGCAATGATAGCTTATCACTAGAGAGGAAATGGAGGTGAGGGAATGTATGAGATTGATTGAAGAGTTAATTTGAGATCAAATAGAGATAATTATGCATGTGTGGGTGCATGGAATAGTTAACTCTATATCAAAGATCAAAAACCATGCAAACAGAGAGAAAACTAGGCAAAAATGAAGCAAAAACGAGAGAGAAACTCAAGTTTTTCTACGACTTCAAAAATGGTAGGGTCGCCCCTTTTGCTAGTAGGGTCACCTCTAGGTGACCATGGGTCACCCGGGGAGGTCCAGGCTGGACAGGGTCAAATGCAGAAAAATAGGCTAGGAGATGGTAGAAGAGAGGAAAAATAAAGGGGAGAGGTGAAAACTCACCTACAAGACACTCAGAAGCCTTAGGATCAAGGTCGAAAGCTAGAAAATGCAAGTCAACAAGTGTCGCAACAAATGTCGAAAAGCGTCACAAATCGGGAGAGAGGTAAATCAACAAAGAAGAAATAACACAAGATAAGAAAAGAGGACTCGTCATCAAGAGGCCTACTTCTTTAAAGGACATTATTTCATGCTTACATGTATGTGACAAGGATTTGAATCATCATAGGGGTCCTTGTGGAGGAAATGCGCAATTTTTGTGCATACATATTTGCCCCCTTGGGGATGGTAGTCTACATGAAAGGTATGTACCATTCCTAAACTAGGCCTTACTTGTTGTCAATTTTCCCGCAATTTGTACATGCAATAACTAGAATTAGTCCGGCATTTGAATATATCAAAGTAAATAATGAAAATTGAAATGACGAACTTACCATGGATCATTTGAGTTCGACTAGTTGCTTGCCTTTGTCAGTTTGGACCTGTAGGAATGAGAAAACGCAAAACAATGCATGAAATAGATGCATAAAAGCAAAGAACTAATCTAAAATGCATAAATGAAACTAAGCTAAGGGAAATCAAAGAAAGCCGAATTGTGAGATCGGAGCAAAGCAGCGACAAAATCATTCATGTGAGCAATCATTGGAAAGGTATGGTTGAGGAGATCCCAAAGATGGTCATCTCTTCTTTGGTTGCAAAGAATTGGGTATGCAATAAATGAAAAACTCTTCTCTAAACCCTAGCTTGAATTTTGTGAAAAATCTCTTACAATTGTTTGTTTTTGATGATTTTCTCTATTACATTGTGTTCGTCTCGTTGTTTAGAGCAAGATTGGTTTTTCATTTTCTAAAATTGGTCAAAAAATGAGTTCTTTAGAGTAGTTTTTAGTCGAGGGATTCACTCCTTTGTGGTCACCTCCAGGCAAGGTCACCCAGGGGAGATCCTGCAAAATAGTAGGATTGCCCAAGGGAGATCTGGAAAAACACCTGGGTCACCCGAGGGCAACCCTGTTGGACTGATTTTTGAATGCATTTGAAGTTGTTTAACACTTGTTTCACTCTAATCTGACATGATTTGGTCACTGAACCTACTTGTTTATTGCAACTTTTGAAGGTTTATGTGATTTTTTTGTGTTAATTTTTTTGCATTTTTATGATTTTTAGGGATTTTACGAGTTTACAAGATCTAATCTAAAGTTCTCTCCTAATTTTGCAGGACATGCGTATCTGATGGAATGATTGCCAAGAGAAAGGATGGCTCTTAGGGATGGATGCTTCATTGAGTACTGAGGATTGTGTTATACTGAAGAGGGTAGGGATAGATAGAGTTTGTCATGTACCTATGATTCATCATATATCTCACATATGTTGTGATATCTTGACTTACTGGGATGCAGACAGAAACACATTCAGGTTCCCATAGATTTCTGGAGAGTGGACTATCATTCTATATGATGTATATCACATCCTTGGAGTACCTGTGAGGGGACATCCCTTATCTCTTCCTATTAGCAAGTCTTGTGAGGACAAGGCTTCTTGGGCTGCATTTATGGGGGTTAATCACCTTGGAGACCAGAAAGGAGTTCAACTTACTTCCATGCCACGACTCTGCATTCCACTCTTGAGGAGGCTCCTAATTGGTTTGATTGCTTTGAGGATGTTAGGAGACAAAGCCTCTGCTCATTTGATATGGTGTTGGGCACCCATCTTTCATGAGATTGAGGAGGGCACAATTTTTTCTTGGGGACCAGACATCTTGGCTATGGTTTACAGAGGCTTCTATCAGATTTCATGGTGAGGGGCTCTAGCCTTTAGCCACTCTTCTTTGATTATGGCATGGATATTTGAGCACATGAAGCCTTACCAAAAGCTTATTCCTCTCCCAAATAGATGGCTACTGAGAGTAGTGATCCATGTAAGTTTTCATTTACTTACTTTTCATACTCTTTGTCCTTTCTCTTTTTATGTGGAACTAACTTGGTCTTGTTTTGATTTGCTATTTTAGGCAACATCAAAGAGTGGAGGGACTTCGTTCATGAGGCCAATGTTGGATTAGCTTCTTCCTTCACTAGGATGACTAGTGATCATCTTTTGGATGATCCTAGTGTGCCCCTTATTGCAGAGCAACACATTGACATCTTTGCTCCTGTCTACCATGGGTGATAGATAACTACAGAGTTGAAGACCCAAGTTGACAAGCTTAAGGGTGAGAACTAGGTACTCTAAGAGATGGCCCACCTTAATTTTGGATGACGTGATGCTAGCATGGCTGGGCCTCCATAGTCACATGCTCACAGTAGAGCACCTCATTCTCATAGGTCTCAAGGAGTGACTAGTGGTACTCGTAGATGGAGGAGCCAAAGTCCTAAGGGTTCTGTTGGAGGGAACCACCCCTGACTTGCTTTTCTTGAAATTTGTGCCCCCTTGCATGGGGAGCCTCTATTTTATTGAGAACATTTTGTCTTAGCTCTTTGATACCCTTGTGTATGCAAACTTTGGATATATCTATGGAAGTCTATCTTTTATGGTTTTCTCTTATCCAAATTTGTACTTGTCTCTTGTGTATGGTTGGAAGTTTTGAGGAACTTTTTGATTATGTTTGACCTTTTCAACTTTTTAACAATGAAAGTATGATAACAATGACATATTTTTGTAGTTTTTTATGACACATATGATATGCAATTCACAATATGATAATGCAGGAACACAAGAAATGCTGAAATGAACATTTACTTCTACTGAACGTCATGAGATATGACATTTGACTTTATTGCTTTGAGACTCTTTTTTTGAGTTTTGGTATGAATGCAATGTGGAATGAACAATGTGACTACTCTTAAATATGATTTTTAATTCAGGGGATTGCGAGTTTGATGTAGAGTCACACAGCAGAAGCTTGCAGACAGGGTGAAAAACCCATTAAACCCACCAAATAGCTAATACTATTTCCTATCAGCAAGATATCTCTCTTTCACCTGCCAGCAGCATCATCATATTCGGTGAACACAATTATCCTCATGATGATCACTATTCACTTTACCGCCAAACTCTATCTGTAGCATCATGATGTTCGGCATCATTTGCACCTTTTATCAGCAGGATATAAAATATCGAGTTCCTCCCATAAATCCTGATGACGACAACCTCATGCACCTCTCTTCTGATGCTTATGTCACCCTGATATTCTACCCACTTACACTACCAGCATCAGGATATAACTTATTGGGTCATATTGACATATCCTGATGACGATACTCAACTTTATGCACATGATGAATATTCCACCAAATATTCCTCCCGCGATCCACTTAGTGTTAATCTCCTATCGCCAAGACATGAACGGTCGGTGAACACTTCACACTGATCACCTTGATATCCTACGCGTATGCCAAAACACTTGTCGTCAACAGGATAAACTTTTATCGAGTGATATTTGAAATGTCTTGATGACAATGACGTCACATGCACTGTTACTTCCTCTGATGTCTACGTCACCCGGATATAAGACTCATTTACATACTCCGCAGCATGATATGAATTGTCGGGTTATACTATAACATCCTAATGATGATCCTGAGATCTATGTGATCCTCGGCTACCTGATGTTCAAAGAAAAGATGATCCTCCTCCTTTCTTTGGCAAATGTGACTTTGACTCACCGTTGACCCGTTTGATTGTACCTTCACCTGCGTGGATGCTCCAGCATACAACAATGATATGCGGATGATGGATACACATGAAATGATGATCCTGAAGATGATATATACAGGAAATATATATCCAACCTATATCATCCTAATGCCTTCAAAACAAGCATTTTCCATAAGTTTCAAGACCCGATCGAGATAGTGATATGTGTATAGATGCAGATGCGATATACACAGTCTGTAATGTCGCATGCAAATGTTGTATATTTGTCAAATGTATATTTTTGACAAAACTCTCAGAACTTCACAATTTCACATAGAAAGCATGTCGATCGGGCTGGATCATCTCCTGAGCAATTCAAGCTTAGAATTTATCCTCCTACACCCTAGCACATGAAGATGCTAGGATCATTCACAGCATGCTAACAATCCATCCCACGAACATGAAATGCATAAACAGAAAAACAAAGATGCAAACTAAACTACTATACATGTCCATTCCACCGATTCAGAGAATCAACTCGCGGAAGGGTTGAATGAATCCATTTGCCTGTAACCAAAAAGAATCAATACACAGATAGCTTGTAAACCAGACAAATGAAACCAACAGGATCCTCTTATTTTCAATAACAGAGATGCATACAAGATTCACAGTCTCACTGTATCACAAATGTCCCTACTTCTGCTATGCTAAAAATTCACTAAACTATCAATTCTCTATTGTCTAGTCTACTTCCTAAAACAAATTGATCTAGGGCATAAATAGCAACTCTTCACGAGTACTACCAACTCAGTTCCCAATGGCTGGGAGCTTCCAAGCAGCTGGGAGGAGATAGCTAAGACAACTGTCCTAACAAAATTCTGACTAACCTACACATCCTCCTATGTCAATCTAAAACATACGCATTGGTCCAATGGACCTTATTACATCATGAAGTCAACATACTATAAATAGACTTATGTTCTATTTTGAAGGGGTGCTCCTGCACCATACTCCCCAGAAGAAGAAATCTCAAGTCCACTTGAGATGAGAGTATGTAGATCTACACCATGTTTCTGGATCTGCTCTTCAGTCATCCACATTGCTTCT
Source organism: Cunninghamia lanceolata (assembly GCA_027924645.1). Classification (NCBI taxonomy): domain Eukaryota; kingdom Viridiplantae; phylum Streptophyta; class Pinopsida; order Cupressales; family Cupressaceae; genus Cunninghamia; species Cunninghamia lanceolata. Next base: position 299,414 of record BSBN01000144.1, on the reverse strand, counting down.
GAATCAGGTTTTCCCTGCCAAGACACCAAATACTCCAAATAGTTTTTGTTCCATGTCTTCTTGATCACTCTTGTGTCCAAAACCTTCTACAACTATGGTGGATCATGTTTTGGAAAGTCATCAGCTATTGTATCCTGTAGGAGTTCATGTTCTTCATTTGAATTATGCTTGTATGGAGTTAAATCACATACATTGAATATAGGTGATAAACCAAGATCTGGAGGGAGTTGTATCTCATAAGCATTATGTCCATGCTTTCTCAAAATCTGACATGGTCCAATCTTCCTTTGTATGAGTTTAGTATAGTTGCCCTTAGGAAGTCTTTCCTTCTTCAAATGAACCCATACTAAATCTCCAACATCAAACTGTACATCCTTCTTCTTTTTATCAGCATATGCTTTATACTTCAAGGTAGTTTGTTGTAGCTGGGTCTTTACTTGATCATGAACCTCTTTTATAGCTTTTGCTAAAGCTTCTCCCTCTGTACTAACAGGGTTTGCTATAGGTAGATCTCCCAATTCCAAAATTCCTCTTGGATGCATACCATACACTATCTGAAAAGGTGATTTCCCTGTACTCCTATTGACAGTATCATTATAGGAAAATTCGGCTTGAGATAGGATATTATCCCACTTTTCTCCATGCTATTTTGTCAAACATCTGAGCAAATTCCCTAAGGAATGATTAACTACTTCAGTCTATCCATTCATTTGAGGATGATATGCGGATGAAAAAGACAAATTTGTGCCCAGTTTCTTCCAAAGGGTTTGCTAGAAATGACCAATAAACTTCACATCCCTATCTGACACTATGCTCAATGGCAATCCATGTATTCTGACAATTTCCTTGAAAAACAAATCTGCAATGTATGAAGCATCAGTAGTGGTTTTGCATTGCAAGAAATGTGCCATTTTGCTAAATCTGTCCACTACAACAAAAACACTATCAAATCCTTTCCTTGTTTTTGGTAAACCCAAGACAAAATCCATACTTATGCTTTCCCATGGTCTGGAAGGAATGGGTAAAGGCTGATATAAACCTGCATTAGTTGTGCTCCCTTTTGCTTTCTGACATATCACACATGTCTCTACAAATTTTTTAACATCTGAGTGTAACTTAGGCCAAAAATAATGTCTTCTAACAAGATCAAGAGTCTTATCCAAACCAAAATGACCTGCCATAGCTCCACAATGTTTCTCTTTAATGATGTTCAACCTCATAGAACACCTTGGGATACACAACTGTCCACCTTTGAACAGCAATCCATCCTAGATCAGATATTCAGAGAACTCAGGATGATATTTATCTCCAAAAGAAGTACATACCTAAGATATCTCCCCAAAATCTTCATCAGCATCATACATGGTCTTCAATGAATCAATTCCAACACTTTCCAACTGAATCTGGTTTACTGTTAGAGCTCTCCTGCTGAAGGCATCTGCTACCTTATTCTTGACTCCTTTCTTATGCTTCAATGTAAAAGTAAAAGCTTGCAAAGTTTCTACCCATTTCATGTGTCTGTGATTCAGCTTTTCTTGGTTGTTTATGAAAATCAGAGCCTGATTATCTGTGAATACTATGAATTCTTTTGGCATCAAGTAATGCCTCCATTTCTTAAGTGACTGGACTAAAGCATACATTTCCAAATCATATGATGAATACCTCTTTTTAGCATCATTGAGCTTCTCACTAAAAAATGTAATTGGCCTACCTTCTTGGCTAAGTATTGCTCCAATGGCCATGTGACTGGCATCACATTCTACCTGAAAGATTTTGTTAAAATCTGGAAGTGCAAGAACTGGCTGCTGTGCCACTTTCTTCTTCAATGTTTCAAAAGAATCATCTGCTTCCTTACTCCAAGCAAATCTGTACTTCTGTCCTCCTTTTATAGTATCAAGCATGGGTGCACAAATATGACTAAACCCTCTTATAAAATTTTGATAGAAGGTTGCTAACCCATGGAAACTTCTGACATCATTCATACTCCTTGGAGTTGGCCAAGACAATATGGCACTTACCTTCTCCTTATCCATTTGCAGCTTTCCTTGTGAAATGACAAAACCCAAATATGTGATCTCCTCTTGCATGAACAAACACTTGTCCAAATTTATCATCAGTTGCTCTTCATGTAACCTCTTGAGAACCAAATCTATATGTCTGAGATGTTCTTCCTTTGTGTTGCTGAAAATCAGAATGTCATCTAGATATACTATGACAAACTTTCCCATGAATTCTCTCAAAACCTCATTCATCAATCTCATAAAAGTACTAGGTGCATTAGACAACCCAAAAGGCATAACTTTCCACTCATACAACCCTTCATTGGTTTTGAATGTTGTTTTCCATTCATCTCCTGGCCTAATCCTGATCTGATGATAACCACTCTACAAATCTATTTTTGTAAACTACTTAGCACCTCCCAAACAGTTAAGTAAATCCTCTATCCTAGGTATTGGAAACCTATACCTAATTGTGATCTTATTAATAGCTCTGGAATCTATGCAAAGCCTCCAAGTGCCTTCTTTCTTTGGTGCTAGTATAGCTGGTATTGCACATGGACTTAAACTTTTGCCAATCAGACCTGTGTCTAACAATTCCTCAATTTGTCTTGCTACTTTTGCATTCTGTTCTGGAGTTAGCCTATATGCTGCTTTGTTTAGAAGTGTAGATCCTAGGATTAGATCTATGCAATGGCTGATATCCCTTACAAGTGGTAGGGATCTTGGCATTCCATTAGAAATGATACCTTTATACTTATCCAATAGCTCTTGGACAGCTGGGTCTATGAACCTCTGCTTCTTCTCTTTCTTGACTTCTTACTGTTGTTCTTTATTCACTGCCAGACATGGAATTAGGGCATATGCAACTACACCTTCTGCTACTACTTCTTTCATGAATTGTTTTCCTTCCATCAGCATTACCTTCACCTCTTTTCCTTTTGATTTCTCCTTCTCTGTTAATGGTAGTAACTCAGTCACTATACCATTCTTAGTGATTGTATACATGTTTCTAACACCATCATGGCATGCCTTCAAGTGATACTGCCATGGTCTACCAAATAAAAGATTGCAAGCATCCATCTTGGTAATGTCAAACAACAACCTGTCTCCATATGCTCCAATCTAAAATTCTACCCAAGCCTGTTCTTCTACAACTGTTTACTGACCTTGGGTAAGCCATGAGACCTTATATGGGGATGGGTAAGGCAATCTCCTAAGCTTAAGCTTTGTTACCATTTCATTAGATACAAAAATTTTAGTAGAACTAGAATCAATTAAAACTTTACATGCCTTACCTCCTGCTTTGCAAATGGTTCTGAAAAGAGACTTTCTTTGTGGGGGTTCTTTGTCAGGTACCTTCATGGTAGTCATTGTTCTTCTCATCATCAGAGATTCTCCACTCTCTGGATATCCATAATTGTCAGGAGCATTCACACTCTGAAAAGCATTAGAGCCTGTTGCACTTTGACTATCAGGTTCTTGGATTAGATTCGTTCTCCTTTCTCCTGTTGAGCTTGTTGCCTTTTCTGGACATCTGCCGGCTATATGGCCTTCTTTGTTACAGTTATAACATCTGATAGATCCTCTGCCCTGGGATCTTCCTCTGAAAGGTCTTCTGCCTCTGAAGTTTCCTTGCTAGTTGTAACTTTCTCTTTGGTTTTGACTGTTATTTCCCTTGCTATTGTCATGACTGGATTCTCCCTGATATCCATGTCCATGTCCTCTGCCTCTGAAAGGACCTCTTCCACCTCTTTGTTGTTTTCCTCTTCCTCTATTGTTTTGTTCTTGTCTTCTCTTTAACTTCTCTTCCACTTTCAATGCCAACTGAAAACATTTCTGAACTATATCTAGATTATGCAAATTTAAATCTTCCTGAATGTTGAACCTCAATCCATTAAGGTATCTAGCTACCTTTTCTTCCTCACTTTCTTTTACCTTTGTCTTGACACAAAGTTTCATGAATTCCTCTGTATATGAGCTAACATCTAGCTCCTTCTGCTTCAAATTTTGTTTCCTCTTGTGCAATTGGATATTGTAATCCAATGGAACATAGGCTTCCTTCACTAAAGCCATCATCTTCTTCCATGTAGCGACTCTACGCTTTCCTTCTTGTACTCTGTCATCTTGGACAAAATTCCACCATGTCAATGCAGCTTCTTGCATTTTTGATTGGGCTATCTTCACTCTGTTGTTTTGGTATCTCCTCTGTCTCAAAGAAATTGTTTAAGGAGTCTATCCACTCCATCACTGAATTAGGTTCCATCTTTCCTATAAACACTAGCAAATCTAGTTTCACATCCATGGTTGTCCTCTCCATGGCTTTGAGGGCATTCAACAGTGGCCTCTGGTCTGCAGGAATGACCTCCTCATTCCACCTAGGGATTTCTTCTTCTTCCCTATCTTCTTCTCTACCAGAACCTACTCTGCCCCTCAGCTTCTCCAACTCATCCTTCAATTCCTAATTCTAAGCCTTCACAGCCTTTCTCTCGGCAATCTGCTTCTTTACCAGAACTTCCAACTTTGCGTTGGTCATTTTTGTCAGGAACTCTAATGTTCCTTTTTCATCCAACATCTTACTATCTTAAATCTTCCCCAAAAGATTCAACCTTTTCTCTGATACCACTATGATGCAGAGCCACATGGCAGAAGCTTGCAGACAGGGTGAAAAACCCATTAAACACACCAAATAGCTAATACTATTTCCTATCGGCAAGATATCTCTCTTTCACCTACCAGCAGCATCATCATATTCGGTGAACACAATTATCCTCATGATGATCACTATTCACTTTACCGCCAAACTCTATCTACAACATCATGATGTTCGGCATCATCTGCACCTTTTATCAGCAGGATATAAAATATTAGGTTCCTCCCATATATCCTGATGATGTCAACCTCATACACCTCTCTTCTGATGCTTACGTCACCCTGATATTTGACCCATTTACACTACCAGCATCAGGATATAACTTATCGGGTCATATTGACATATCCTGATGACGATACTCAACTTTATGCACATAATGAATATTCCACCAAATATTCCTCCCACGATCCACTTAGTGTTAATCTCCTATCGCCAAGACATAAAAGGTCGGTGAACACTTTGTACTGATCACCCCAATATCCTACACCTATGCCAAAACACTTGTCATCGGCAGGATAAACTTTTATCAGGTGATATTTGAAATGTCCTGATGATGATGACATCACATGCACTGTTACTTCCTCCGATGTCTATGTCACTCGGATATAAGACTCATTTACATACTCCGCAGCATGATATGAATTGTTGGGTTATACTATAACATCCCGATGATGATCCTGAGATCTATGTGATCCTCAGCTACCCGATGTTCAAACAAAAGATGATCCTCCTCCTTTCTTTGGCAAATGTGACTTTGACTCACCATTGACCCGTTTGATTGTACCTTTGCCTGCGTGGATGCTCCAACATACAACAACGATATGCGGATGATGGATACACATGAAATGATGATCCTAAAGATGATATATACAAGAAATATATATCCAACCTATATCATCCTAATGCCTTCAAAACAAGCATTTTCCATAAGTTTCAAGACCCAATCCGGATAGCGATATGTGTATAGATGCAGATGCAATATACATAGTCTGTAATGTCGCATGCAAATGCCGTATATCTGTCAAATGTATATTTTTGACAAAACTCTCAGAACTTCACAATTTCACATAGAAAGCATGTCGATCGGGCCAGATCATCTCCTGAGCAATTCAAGCTTAGAATTTATCCTCCTAAACCCTAGCACATGAAGATGCTAGGATCATTCACAGCATGCTAAAAATCGATCTCACAAACATGAAATGCATAAACAAAAAAAATAAAGATGCAAACTAAACTACTGTACATGTCCATTCCACCGATTCAGAGAATCAACCGGTGGAAGGGTTGAATGAATCCATTTTCCTGTAACCAAAAAGAATCAATACATAGATAGCTTGTAAACTAGACAAATGAAACCAACGGGATCCTCTTATTTTCAATAATAGAGATGCATACAAGATTCACAGTCTCACTGTATCACAAATGTCCCTGCTTCTGCTATGCTAAAAACTCACTAAACTATCAATTCTCTACTATCTAGTCTACTTCCTAAAACAAACTGATCTAGGGCATAAATAGCAACTCTTCACGAATACTACCAACTCGATTCCTAGTGGCTGGGAGCTTCCAAGGAGTTGGGAGGAGACAACTAAGACAACTATCCTAACAAACTTCTAACTAACCTACACATCCTCCTATGTCAATCTAAAACATACGCATTGGTCCAATGGACCTTATTACATCATAAAGTCAACATACTATAAATAGACTTATGTTCTATTTTGAAGGGGTGCTCCTACACCAGAGTTGTCCTAATATAAGAAATATATCCAAGGCTATGAGATATGATTCAAAGAAACTCAAGTGGGGAGTGGAAATGAATATGGAGCGTTTCTGATTTCTAGACTTTGCTAAAGGCTAAACACTGATCCTTATCTAGATAAAACAAGCTGACAAGCTTTCAACTTAGACAAGCAAAAAATTTTATTGGTGTTCGCTAGACTTAGATCATAGATTACAAGCAATATAGACCCAAGGTAAAGGATAATAGGGAAAGAACAAGGGTCCCTAGATAGAAGATGATCCTAGAGACTACTAGACTCTTCTATTTTGCTCAGCTAGTTTGTGTGTGTGCTTAGTACCTTTCTTTCTCTGTTAGAATGTCACCCTTGAGGCTTCAAGCTTAGACTGATCTCCACCCAAGAGTACAGACACTCAGCAATCTTCTCTCTTTCACTCTTGTTTTGTATCTCTCTTTTTTTGTATTTTCCTCACTTGACTTTTCTCATTTTTTTGGATTTTTGACTTTTCAAGAAATGAATGCTTTTTGGGACTTTGATATGCAATACTTTGATTTCTCAATTCTCACTTTTTGACTTTCTTATTTTGATCACTCATTTTTTTATTCACTCATATCTTAGATTGCTTCCTTTAGAGTTTTAATCTTCTTGACATTTTTGGCCAAGAAAGATAAAGGGATGAGCACCACCTAAAGTTTTTGTAATCTGGTTGGACTTTTATACTACTAGGGAAGAATTGGGAAGGTCTACTTGCAAGCTTCCTTTGAACACTGTAGGTTTGAGTACTGACTTTGTGTAGACCTAACATCTTGGCTCATTAAGACTGGGATCAATGTAAAGCTAAGAGCTAGGTTTTGATTAGAATCACTAGGAGTGAAGGGGGATAATGGCGATTTGTGAAAAATGAGGGATCTCTAGGTCCTGAAAGGATAACATATGTCTAGACAACACTAGACTCCTTACTAAAGGGAAAATAGTACAAGAGAAGGTCAAAAACTATAATGCAAGATGAACCGTAAATGCCAATCTCTCTTATAATCTTTCACAATCTTGATCAATATTAATTTCAAAGTCTTGTTGGTAGCCTCTGCTTGTCCGTTTCCGTGAGGGTAATAGACTAAAGGGGAGTTGTGATTAATGTGAAATCTCTCACATAGCTCCCTTACTTGTGGATTTTTGAAGGATGATGCATTATCTATCACTATCACCTGAGGGATTTGAAACCAACAAATGATTTGGTTCAATATGAATTTAGCAAATACAACACCTAACACTATGGTAAGAGGCATGGCCCCCACCCATTTTGTGAAATATTATATCGCAGTAATGATGAACAGATGTCCATCCATTGATGGGGGAGATATCTTCCCCACCAGATCTAATCCCCATGTAGAAAAGGGCCAAGGGGTAACGATTGGTTGTAAATCTCTTGTTGGTGTATGGTGAACATGAGCATGAGTCTGACATTTCAGAGACCTCTTTACAAACTTAATCTCATCCCCTTGTAAATAGGGCTATAAGTATCCCATTCTATGTACTTTTCTTGACATGGCATGGCAACTGAAATGTCCTCCACATATTCCACTGTGACACTCTTATAATATCGTGCATACTTCTTCCTTGTCAATGCATCGAAGCAATATTCCGTCTAGTTCCCTTCAATAGAGAATATCATCTATTAAAACATATCTCGAGGTGAGGACTCGTAATTGTCTTTTTCCCAAAGGGGTCATGTTTTATGCGCAAGTCTTGTTTACAAGATAGTTCACAATATCTCTATACCAATATGAGGCTGCTTACTTCTCGAGATCGACCACACAAATCTTTGCATCAGGGAAATCTTCATTCACGGGTTCCTCTTGGGGAATCGGGTTGTTCACTAACCAATCCCCTATTATCTATCCCTTGACTACTTTTGGGTTGCCGTAGGTTAGGTCAAATTCACTCAACAAGGTTATGAATTGGCCGACTCTTCTTCAGAGCATGGGTTGATTTAAGAAAGTCCTCAGTTGCTTAGATTGTATCATCACTTTAGTTTCTTGATTCAACATGTAGTGTCATAGTTTTTAGCTTGTGAAGACTATGGAAAGAAATTATTTCTCAACTTGGGTATAGTTCTCATATTCCAACAAAGTTTGACTTATGAAATAGATTGCTCTTTCTCTTCCACCCTCATCTTCTTTAGCTAGAATGCATGCTACGGAAATATCAGTTGCTCTAAACTATAAGATGAAGGGTTTATCATGTTTAGGTGGCATCAATGTGGGTGGAGTTAATAGGAATTTCTTTACTTGCTCAAATACGTTTTGATAGTGCACTGTCCTTGTTATGCCAACCTATTTTTTTAACAACTAATTGATTGGATGAATTTTAAAAGTCATGTCTGGTATGAATCATCTAATTGCACCTAATTGTCCTAAAAAGGCTCTTACTTCTCTCTCACTTGTCGGTGGGGTTGCATTCAAAATTGCTTTGACTTTAGCTAGGTCAACATCTATGCCTCTTCGTGAGACAAGGAATCCCAATAACTTTCCTACCGTGGCTCCAAAAACACATTTTTTGGGGTTCAACCTTACTTTATACTCTTGAATCCTATTGAAGATTTTGTGGAGGTCCTCCACATGTTTTGATCTTTGCTCTGATTTAGCCATAAGGTCATTAACGTAAGTTTTGACTATCTTGTGGATGTAATCATGAAAAATATGTGGCATTGCCCTTTGATAGGTAGCTCCTACATTCTTCAATCTGAATGGCATGACTATGTATTAGAAAGTTCCCTAGGGGGTTGTGAATGTTGTTTTGTTTTGGTCAACCTCTACAATTTTGATTTAGTTATATCCTAAAAATCCATCCATGAGGGAAAGAGCCTCATATCCCTCTGTTGAATTGATAAATTGATCAATGGATGGTAAAGGGAAGTTATTTTTTGGCAAGCTTGATTGATGGCTCTAAAGTCAAGACATATCTAAATTTTTCCATTTTTCTTCAAAACTGAGACAATGTTTGACACCCAATTTAAATAATCCATCTATTTTATGAAACCAACATTTAATAATAATTTGTTTATTTCTTCCTTCACCATTTCAGCTACTTGTGGCTTTATGGGCCTTGGTTTTTGTTTCACGGGTTTTGCGTCTGGTTTTGTTACTAAGTTATGCACCACAACCTTGGGATCTAATCCTTGCATGTTAGAATATGCCCATCCAAATATATCCGAATATTCAATGAGGAACTCTGTGTACTCCTCCAATTCCTCGTTGTTTAGTTCTCCTCCTAGTTTTAACATCCTGGACTTTTTGGGTGTTCCAACATTGATGTCAATTGTATCTCCAGTCAGGGATGGATATCCTTCCTCAAACTTTTGAGGTGTAGGTGGTAAATCTAAGTTTGCTTCAATCTGAAGGATATCTTTCCTACTCCCAAAATAGTCCTCTGGATGAGGGAGGAGCATGTAACCTTTTTTTCTAGTGCACTCTTGGAAGTCCATCATAAGCATGTAGATATTCTAAGATGGCTTGGTTGTTCTCAGCGTAATCTCAGGTTGGTCTTTCTTCCTAACCTATGGCGTAATTCAATATGTTCGATAGTTCTTCACTTTCCAACAATGGCTCTCCGCGTACTGAGACAATATATTCTAAATTTTGCAACTGAGTATTTGGTGAAAATAATGCTCCTGACGTGGCTGTTGAGTCTGCTACCTAATTTTCTTCCTTGGGTATGGATTTGATGGAGAAGAAACAAATAATTGAACCAACTTTCTGATGGTTTCCTTATAAGGTTGTAATCATTCTAATTTTGTTTCATAATTTTTGGCAACTTGATTGATTACCAACTGAGAATCTCCAAAGGCAGAGATTTTCTTGACTCCCATTCTCATGGTTAGCATGATTCCTAGGGATAGGGCTTCAAACTCAGCGATGTTGTTGGTGCAAAAAAAGTCTATCCTAAAGGTGAAGGGGAAGATTTTTGCTTTGGGAGATGTCAAGATTATCCCTACTCTTGCCCCTGTTTTGCAACTACCCCTATCAAAATGTAGGGTCCATAAGCTTTCATGGTTCTGTGAATGAGATGCTTCTCCAAATTCATAAGTGGACTTTTGGTTTTCTTCTTTTTCATCTCCTTCTTCAATGATCTCAATTGTTCCAACCAAGAGGTTTCTGATATCCCAATCATTGACACACAGAATGGGTGCTATGTCAAACAGTGCATGGGATTTAGTGATATGCGGATCAAAAGGGAATTGCCTAAGATCATCCATTCTTTGGTAGGATATGTTGTGAGCACTTGCACTCATTTGGATGTTCTGAGTTTCCTCTTTCTATTTCTCTTGCATTTTCAATTTCTTGTCTTTTTCTTCCTGCTCCTTTCTATAAACACTAAAAGGATCAAGGTCTGCTTTGACTATGATCACCTTTCCCAAATGATGGAAATGTATTTCTTGGAATAGAGAAGAGGAAATGGCTTTCATGGCGTGAATCTAGGGTCTCCCAAGGATCATGTTGTAATTGGTCTCTCGGTTGATAACATAGAAATTAGTAGAGATAGTCTTTCCCATCAGATTGTGCGGTAGGCTAATTTTCCTGACTATTTGGATGTCATGACTATCGTAAATTCTCAATGTGGCAATTTGTTTCTTGATTCCTATTTTGTTGTATCTCATCCTTCATAGAAAGGACATTGGCAAAAGATTGACTACCAATCCTTTGTCCACCACCACTCTTTTTATAGTGACTTCTTCAACTTAAATTTGCATGTATAGGGGTGTATCCTTTTTCTTACTTCCTTCACTTTGAGGTAGTTTGGAAACATCAAATGTGAGAGGGGGTGATTCCTCTTGTGTTGAACATCCTACTTCCAACACTTCAAGAAATGTCTTATGATGTGAGGGAGAGGTTCTCAACAAATTTTATCACTTGTGAGAAGACATTCTCTGTTTGATCTGTTTGTTCCTCTTCATGGATCATGAACACTTCTTGGTCTAATTCTATGTTATTGGTATGGTTTTGGTTAGCCTTTCCTTTCTCGATTTGAGGTTCCCTCTCCTTTCTCTAGGATTGGAGAAGTTTAAGGAAGTTCTTTTGTGGTCTGACATAAGTTTGGAGATGGCTTTATTGTAACCATAACAAGTCTTTGTTTTATGACCCTTTGTCTCGTGGAACCAACAATAAGTATTGGGGTCATATGAAGGTCAGTTTGATCCTTGATTTACTTTTTATCACCATTTGTCATTGCTTGGATTATTTTTTATGATGTTGACATCTTTATCCTAAGGCACATTAGTTGTAGTCTTTTCTGCTCCTTTGGACATTCGAAACTTTCTGTTGGTGTCATAAGTCTTCTGACCACTATCGATGGCAGCTTGGTCAATTCTTAAAGCACTTTCCAATGCCTCCTTGTAGGACTTATATGGTAGTTTTTGGACATCTTCTCTCATGTCTTTGCTAAGGGCATGCAAGAAGAGTTCACACAGTTCTCGACGATCCATTCTAGGAGCATTGGTTGAAGAATAGAGGACTCACCTCCATTGGGTGACAAAATGTGCTACAAATTTTTTTGGTTCTTATTTCATTGTGAGGAACTCTCTGGTCCTTTTTTTAACTAGTTTGTTCATGTTGAATGTCGTGAAAAATTCTCTGATTAATTGTCTGAATGAATGGATAAAGCTTCTGGGAGATGATAATACCAATCCAAAGCGATGCCTTCAAGTATTTTTAGGAAGATTTTTGCTACAACCCCATCCCAAGGGAGGAGTTCTCTTATGGCCATGGGATAGGCTTTAATGTGTGAGTTTGGATCTCCTTCTCCTTTGAACTTTGGGAGATCTGGAAATAGCTAAGGTAATTGCACATTCCTTATGCTTTGGTCTAGAGGCTCTTTCAAATATTCAAGATACGTTCCTAGAAAGGTACTTTGGGATTGCGGGGTTGATAGTAATAACCCTATGGGTAGGTTTTGATAACCTGTTGTCAGAATCGTTGGATTATTCTGAATAGGAGGGTTCCCATTCAGACAGGTGTCATTACTAGTATGTCATGAATAATAATTAAGGTAGGGGGATTTTGAGATGTCCCCTAGTCCTATTCATAAGACTTCAGTCTTGTTTCTGGAGTAGCTTGCTCTGCCTCTAGGATTTTGATTCTTTACACTAGAGTTGAGATTAAATCTACAGGAGTTGTAGCTCTAGGGGTTTCTTCATTTGGTTTCTTGTAGACATTTTTCCAACCTTCTAACCTCTTCATCAAGGTGTGTATTCGATGTACTTGTGGAAGGTTGTTAGGGTTGATGTCTCTCTGACCTCACCCTTCTTGCTTTATGTGGTGCATTTGGTATGGCTAGATTGTTCTCCCAAGTTGGCTTATTGAACGATAGAGAGCACCTAGATTCTCTCTGATCTTGCTCATAGTTATAATCCTCATAATCATAACAATTGGTTATTCGCACGTCAGGATGTGGTGGCACATTCCTATCAAATAAGGGAGTTTTTAGTTCTCTTGGGGGAATGTTCCCTTGGTTTAAGTCAGGTTCCATCATATTCAAGGGTGCCATAGACACCACAAAATAAATGGAATGGATGATGGTGTAAGCCATAGAAGTCAGAGTGGCTATGAAAAGAGATGAAAGAATGTTTTGAATTTTTGCTAACTATTTTGAGATGTTTAAAATGGGAATGCAAATAGCATAAGCAACAGGCTCTGCCCTTCACGTTAGGTTCACCAAAATATGTACACTCAAAATCATGACTCCGGTTGCCTGGGGCTATCGGGTCAAATTTGATCATGCACACAGTCCCTTTCCCTTCTTGCCACAGGGAAAGCCATGTCACTCTCTCTCATGTAGAATTATCCAGTCGAGAGGAGGTCAGACACAGCAGGGGTCTGGCTCATTGGAGAGCTAGACTTCGCAGAGAGGGGTCAGCAAGTACTATGGCATTTGTTGTTGTGTGCTTTGTTGTATGTTTTGTTTGATTGTTGTTGTAGTTGAGATAACCCTATGACTTGAAGGGTCACTAGTTTCTCTTCTTCTATTTGGATTTCTTAGATTCTACCTCTATGTTTGTAAGCTATTGTTTTTGTTGATGTCCTCTTGTCTTTGTATGCATTGTAAAAGTTCTTGTTGTATCTGTCGTTGTCTAGTTTCTTCTAACAACAAAAGGACAAATGGGTCTCCTTGGGGTAGAATAAGTGTTTCTTGTTGAGGCCTTAGATGAATCTCTCTGATCTCATCACAGATAGACCTTACCCACTCTTCTCTCACTCCTAAGCACATTTGTGAATCACGATAGAGGAAATTGTGTAATTACTAACCTTAACCAGATCTAAGGTTTTTACCTAGGGTTTTGTTGGACTTAAGGTTTGACTTTATTTTTACATTGTTCAATGAAATCAAGGGTTTGTTTGGAATTGTTTGAACTGTGATTACCTCATGATGGAATCAAGGATTTGCAATTTTGTCTATTCTAGGGTATCTACATGCATGCAAACTAAATTATATACAAAATGTTCTTTTTGGTATTCTTAGAATATTTTAGAAATAAAAGTGCTTCTAATCTATGAAAAGGAAATATGTGTGCAATCCTATATGACTTTTCCAATGCAATGTTAACCTTTGTTTTTTGTGTTTTTGATTTTTTTAATGCAATATAATCTAAGAAAAGGGAAAATGCTTCTTCTAACAATCTAGATCTAGAAATATGAAAGCGATTAATCTAACATGCAAGATCTAACTATCAAGGAAAAAGTAATGTTTTATTGTTCCCAAGAGCAAATTTGATTCTCTAATTACTATGAATTGAAAGAAAACAATGAAGGAACCTAAGAGAAATGAAGATTTGTTGACTCCACTACCCTCAGCAATCCTTGTAATTGGCAACCTCAAATCCTTTTGTGGCAATAGGTGATCCTCTTGACAACAAAATAACACAAAGAAGAAAAAAGAAGCTTTGATGAAGCTTGTATGAGCTCAATGAGAGCTTGGATTGAGCACAATTTTATAGAATGAAGCAGTGTGATGCTACTTGGTTGAATAAATAAAGCAAATGGCACCTTCATCCTATAAGAGCATTTGAATGCTAAGTTGGAGAGAAAAATTTGGCAAGAGTTGTGTGCACAATAAATTTGCATCCCTTTGTGCTTGAGGGAGGGGGATATTTATAGGTTTAGAGGAAGGGATTGATTTGAGAGTTAACTCATTTGATTGATGAGTTAACAAGAATAGATTGGGGAGTTCACAAGGTTGATTACCCAGTGAACTCAACTGATTAGAGATTGATGAAGCAATGAAGCTTATCACTAGAGAGGAAATGGAGGTGAGGGAATGCATGAGATTGATTGAGGAGTTAATTTGAGATCACATAGAGTTAATTATGCATATGTGGGTGCATAAAATAGTTAACTCTATATCAGGGATCAAAAACCATGCAAACAAAGAGAAAAATAGGCAAAAATAGAGCAAAAATGAGAGAGAAACTTGACTTTTTCTGCGGCTTCAAAAATGGCAGGGTCACCCCTTTTTCTAGTAGGGTTTCCCCTAGGTGACCATGGGTCGCCCAAGGGAGATCAAGGCTGGACAGGGTCAGATGGAAAAAAATAGGCTGGGAGATGGTAGAAGAGAGGAAAAACAAAGGGGAGAGGTGAAAAGTCATCTACAAGACACTCACAAGGCTTAGGATCAAGGTTGAAATCCAGAAAATGCAAGTCAACAAGTGTCAAAAAGCATCACAAATAGGGAGAGAGGGAAATCAACAAAGAAGAAACAACACAAGACAAGAAAAGAGGACACATCATCAAGGGGCCTGCTACTTTAAAGGACATTATTTCATGCTTACATGTATATGACAAGGATTTGAATCATCATAGGGGTCCTCGTAGAGGTAGTGCATGATTTTTGTGCTTATAGAACCTGTCTCCTGAAAGTAGAGGTGTTGGAGGACCTTGGTGGGACCACCTAGGTCCTGACAGAAAGAATTTACCAACGATACAAACTAGAAAGTTATTCTGCATGATGTCCTGATGCCAAATCTCAACTTAGAAAAAGTAGAAGGACATGGGTGGTACTACCCAAATCATGGATGATGGAATACTCTGAAACTATGTCTGGATCCCAAAACTCTGATCTATACTCTATCATCTTGTATCTATGTATTTTCCAGGTCTTGCTCCTATAACCTACACACAAGAAGATAAGGAGGGATTTAGGGGTTATGGTGTTTAGGGACTTGCCTCAGTCAAATCCTAGGATAGCATTCAAGCTTCTGAGCACCATTGATTGATGAAGAAAGTGTGCCCTCGTGGGGGCAAAAGTTGAAAAAAAGGACAATATGATGATTCAAATGATGATAAACAAACAATGATATCACCTATGTGATGAATGCTTAGAATGATGAATACCCTTCAACTCCTAAGGGAGAATAAATGATAGCTCCATGCCTGCAACAAACACACAATGACAATACACAAATCTGCTCTAGATATGGTTGATGTTGATATGCAGGTGGGGATTGACATTGATGTGATGGTGTTGGATGATGAAGGTTGTGAGGCATTAGGGATATTATTTGATGAAGATGGTTGGGATGTGGAAGGTGGGTTTGGTACCTTAGCACCATTTTGGATCAAGAACTCTAGATATTTATTAAGATCCAACTTTAGGATTCAATCTTTTAAATCCATGAAGTCAACATCTTGCATAAAGTCTATGACATCTTGATCAATGTTGTTACTATTGGATGGTTGAATTTGATTTCCCCAAGGATTTATCATGGCTTTGTTATCATAGGATGTTTGTTGTTGATTTATTGGGACATTGCTTTGGTCAGTTGCAGTCATCCTAATTCTATATGGCTCCATTTCTTTGTTCTTCCTAGCTTGAGACCTTGTTTGTGGAATGCAATGAAGAAGTGTGGATTGGTTTGAGAAAGGTGATTGAAGGTTATGACCTTAGGAATTGATTTTCAAAGGATTTAGACCAAAGATGGATAAATAAATGGATGTTTGTGTGATAAGATATGAGGATGACTTTTTGGATGAGTGATCAAGGGATACTTTGGATAAATTTGAATGATGAATTTGGATGAATGTTTAAGGGATACTTTAGATATTTTTGATGATGATGATCAAGGGATATTTTAGATACTTTTGATAATGTTTGTGGATGGAGGATCAAGGGATACTTTGGATACTTTTGATAATGATTTTGGATGGATGATCAAGGGATACTTTGGATGGTTTTGGATGATGTTTGATAAGGATGATGAAATCAAAAGAGGGCTCAAGTAAATCTAGATCTTGTGGATTTCAAAGAGATTTTCCTCTCCTTACTTAAGGTAGACTAAGACACTTAAGCAAAAAGGGAATGGTGATTATTTTACTTGGGGTAGACAAGACCTCCAAGCAAAATAGGATCCTTAGAATTCACTAACTTGGGAGTAGTCTAGGATCCTAACCCAATTTATAGGGTTAATTTAAAAAAGAACTTAAGGTACACAAATGCTTAAGCTTTTTATAAATTAGAGGATGAGGGATGAGATCTAGATTTATGTTTGCACAAATTTGATTTGAAATATGATTTTGGGATATTGATTTGATTTGATTTGGATGTTGGTTTGGATAATGTTGGTTGATGTTTGATTGGATTTGGGGTAAGGTTTGGCTTAAGGTTTGGATGTTAGAAATTTTTAATTTGGATGGAATTATGATGAAAGTTTGGGATGTTTGTTGATTTGGATTGGAATGGATGGAATGATTGTAAAGGTCCAAAGGTGAAAACCAAAATGTTTCTAAGGTCAAATGATAGGATATGGCTTAATGGAATTCTGAAAAAGGATGGATTTAAATAGATGATGGATGATTTTCGGATGGTTGTCAGGAATTTCCACATCACAAGGATGGTCAAATTATACTTGGAAGATCAGCTATAGGTCAATTGAGGATTGTTGGACATAGGAACCAAAGGCGCTAAAAGACAAGCCCAAGCTGCTAATAGACGAACCTTATGCATTGAGGGATACATTGAAGGGTTGACAGATAAGCCTTTGGTGTGGACAAATAAGCCAAAGGCACTAACAAAGATCTCTATGGCACCAAATAGAGAACCCAAGGCACTATTTGTCTATTTAAAGGGTTAAATAGATTGATTTTGTACATAATTTTTTATCTTTTGGCTTCAAAAGTTCTTGGCAAGAGATTAATCAAGCAAAAAGACATAATGGCTAACTTCAATGTATAAAATGAATTTCTTGCTTTTATGGGTTCCAACAAGAAGACATGCAATCACATAAATATTCCCTAGAATTATTCAAGTAGGAGTATATGAGATTATAAGCCCACCTTGTTGCATTTATTTAGGCATAACGTACAAGTCCCATGAGGAGGAAACTAAGGTCACTTTTGATCACACAAGATCACTCTTATGTCACAAGGGGAGAGCATACACAGAATGCACATCCATTTCTAGAGGGCATATGCATTTGCCAATAAAATTAATGTGGCTTGTGTGGTGAGTAACTTCACGAGCCTAACCGATATCTATTGCATTACAATCCTATATGGCCAAAAGGTCTTAATCTAGGATTGAACAAGCTTCTAGGGAGTCCTTGATATACGTAAGGTACGTGAGGCATAAAACCATGAGCATTAGCCCATTGAAGGGATGTGGCCTAAGCAATTAAGCAAACACCACTTCACCTTGTGTCTGAAATCACCTGGGGCCCCAAGGTTGTCCCAGTGACAACGCGACTACATTGGGGTACAAGTTTTCTTCTCTCCCCTTTGATATACCCTATTGATACATATGGTTGAGGTCTTCCCTTGGGGTGATGAAATCCCCAAGTAGGCCTCCTAAGAAGAAACCACTGGACATGCTTTTTATCACCCAAGATCACATGAAGCGCAAAGGGAGAGCATACACAAAAAGAGTGACCCCTTCAGGATACAAATAACAAAGAAGTTTGCAAGTAGAATTTTTATCCCCAAGATCACCCTAAGGTGCAAGGAGAGAGTATACATCTACAAACAAGAAAAATTAACCCCTCCTTTAACCTTAATGTACCAGTAAAAAGCTAGTGATCAAAATAAGACATTGACCGTGAAGTTGCATAAAAGATGTTAGTAGTTTTGATAAAGAGTCTTGGATAGATGTTTTTGATACCTACAAAGATGTGTTACACCCTTGCAAAACCTTACAAATTCTATCAGACTGAAAGTACTAAAACAGAGATCAAATGCACTAATACAGAGACCAATTGCGCTAAAACAAAAACCTAAAGCACTAAAGCAGAGACCTAATGCTCTATGACAAAGACCTAAGGCACTAAAATAGTGACCTTCTATGCTAAAACAAAAAGCAGAGACAACAAAAAAATGTATACCTACAAGTTGTCTACTATAGAAGTTGAATGCGTTGTTCTAGGTATCGCAGATGCTGCATTGATAGAGAGGGACAAACCTGCACAAAAAAATAACTATTCTGCTACCAAATGGTTACAAAAAGTGCTAGAGGGCATGAAATATTAGTCTAATAGGATTATACAACAGTTTGTGATTTAAAACAAAGTTAATGATGCAAGATGTGCAATGTAAAGTTAGGCCTAAGTGTTTTTCTCAAAATGTATTAGATTAGGTGATATTTCAGAAAATCTAAGGCCTATAAAGTCTATAAAATGAGAAACTAGAACCCTAGAAGCACACAGTCAGTTAAAAACTAGATTTTAGAAGTGATTTTTAAGACAAAAAAATTTTGTTGTTGTCTTGACCAAAGGCGTTGAACTAGAGGCCGAAGGCACTGAACCAAAGGTCGAAGGTGCTAAACGTGAGACCTTATGTGCTGAAATAGTGAACTTTTGCACTACAACAAAGGCCTCATGTGCTAAAATAGAAGCTGCTTGTGTTGATAGAGAGCTCAAATGCGCTGAACAAAGAGCTAAATGTGTTAAACCTACAAAAACATATTGTCGTTAGTTTGAAAAGCTATCAGCACTGACTGAGATTCCAAAGGCACGACTGTGGAGACCGAATGCGCTAAAGAAACGTACACAATAGAACCTTCCAAAAAACTCACACAAAGGGATTATTAATAGGGACAGGGGTCCCACCGGATGTGCCAAATGATGATGAAAGAAGATTACAAGACCAAACAACATGAAAGGAGATGCACCCAAGTCACTCCTAGTTTTACCCAAATATAAAGTAAGTATGTGGATTACTCTTATAAACTCAACACAATAAGGATTTAGCAAATATTGTACTAGCAATTGGATAGTGATTTTGGCATGGTAAGGATGCATAAAACTTGTGATGAAAATGGCTTGGATTATGCTTGTATTTATAGGCATTTTCAAGGGGATTTGAGATCAATGGTTGAGATTCAAAGTTCAAATCTAATGGTGGAGATGAAGAGATGAGATGAAGGGCTAGATCTTCATGAACAAAAAATGGAGGGTTGTGATTATTTTAGAATTTTAAATTCACCTTTGTGAAGGCTTTGCATTAATGAGGATTAAGACTTGAGGAAATAAAAAATTAATTTCCTTGGGAGAAGGTGGAATAAAAAATTTAAGTTTATTGGTGAATGGGATGACATGTGACACAAGTTCATTTGGTAAACACATGTGTGAGTTATTTTCATTAAAAAGAGCTCTAACATGAAAAAGGAAAGGTGAGGTGGAAGGGTCATGTGACTCCTTTGAATAAAAGGTAATTTTTTATTCAAAGGGTGTGGGGAGATGGGTTAATCAAGATTTTACCCATTTAATTAAGTGTTTAACTTAATTAATGTGGCTATAGAAAATTAGTGAGGGGGTTAATTAATGGTTAAAATTAATTAAATAAGGATTTATTTAATTAATTTGGATCTAGGGGCTAGGTAGGTTAGAGTAGCTAACTAAATAGTTGGTATTTATTTAATTAGGTTAGGTTTAGGTCATAGGCTAGGGGAGCTTAATTAAATAAACATGTTTTATTTAATTAATCTTTATTTAGGAAATGGGAGAAATTTATCAAATAAATATTAGGCTATTTATTTAATTAATTGTGAATGATGTTGTAAGGTTTAGTAATAAATTAATTGGATTAATTCATTCCTAGGGATAAATTTGGGGTGAATGGCTAGGGATGGGGGACTTAGTATAAATTAATTAAATAATTTTAATTTTATTTAATTAATTTGTGAAAGGGATAATTAGTAGTGTAATGGATGTGGCAAAGTGGCTTGCGGGGTCAAGACATTTTCAAGTGTCTACACTAGCTATACTCAAAAAGATGATAGTGCAACTAAATTGCTAATGTGGATTGCTCAAAATTTCACCAGCATAATAGTGCAGAAATGGATAAATGGACAGCATGTGGCTAAGGCAAATAAGCATGGTGTAGATATAGCCCTAAGGTTGGCTAGTATTTATAGAGGGGAGTTAACTTGTGATGGAGGGCTATGATTTTGCCTCACAATGGAGGGCTCAAATCTTGTGGTGATGAGGACAAATAGGAGAATGAGGTGGTATGGCCCAATGAGAGATGGAGGTGAAGTGAAGGGCTTAGATTGAACCCTAAAGCATCTTCCAAAATGGAGGGTGAGGATTGGCTGAAGAGTTGACTTTAAATCTTTGTCTTCTAGTGAGAGGAATTAAAAATTCAAGTTTATTGGGAGAGGATTTAATTAGTTGGAAGATGGTGATTAGGTTTAATTAAATAGGTTTCTATTTAATTAATCATGAGAGGGAAATTAGAGGATAATAGGTAATTAAATAAATAGGATTTTATTTAATTAACCTAGGGTGTTGAAGGTTAATGTCAGAATTAATTAAATAAAGGGGACTTTATTTAATTAATTAGGGATGATGGATTAATTAAATAAATAAAATGGATTTTATTTAATTAAGTAGGACTAAGGGGAAATAAAACATGTAATTAATCAAATAAAATGAAATATATTTAATTAATTAGGGTAAATAGATGGAAGCGAGAATTAACTAAATAAATCAGAATTTATTTAATTAATTTGGATAAATGGATGAAAGGGGGTTAAGTTAGTGTAGATATGATGTTTATGTAGTGTTAGTAAGATGGCATAAAGGGTAGTATCATCCCAGCCATTTCTGGGTGTCTACATTTTTCCCCTCTTTGATGTGGTGTCATGACTGAGTGAGAATAACGTCATATAAAAAGAAAGTCTAATTTTTGCCCCAATTAACCAGAGCAAAGATGTTTAATGGAAGCAATCTCAAGGTTTAAATTGAAGACAAGGTGGTGAATAGACAAGAAGATGATCAATTTAAGTGTGGGAAATTAATTAACAGGACATGAATCAGAATGCTCTATTAAGTAAAGGAGGTGTAAACTGTTAGATTTGTTGTGCTCAATTGCTCTGACATGACATGACAAAAGTAAGAAGGTTTGATTTTTGCCCCAGTTAACTAGAGGAGGGATGAGGGTATGCCCCCTCGAGAGATCATCTAGAAATATTTATAAGTGTGTTTTTGAATTCATTATGAACCTAGATAGAGATAGCCAACTTGAAGTATTGGAGTAAAGAGCATTCAAAGCATTCATTGTGATTCTAGAATAGATTTGTATTGTCATTGTGTGTGTTGTTGCAAGTTTAAAGTTATCATCTATCTCTCCTTATGAGTTGAAGAGCATTCATCCTCCTAAGGGTTTCATCACATAGGTGATATCATTATTGTTCATCATCATTTGATTTCATCATATTGATTTATGTTTATCCTTTTCCCTACAAGGGCACTCTCTCTTTATCTATCAACAGTGTTGGGAAGCTTGAATGCTATCCCAAGATTTGACTAAGGCAAGTCCCTAAACACCATAACCCCAAAACCCCTTTTCTTCTTCTTGTGTGCAGGTTATAGGTACGAGATTTGGGAACACAGGAAGACTGAATAGGAATCAGGGTTTCAAGATCTGACAAAAGTCCAAGAATATTTCCCTAAAAAGACTTGGGTAGTTGGCACCCTAGTCATTTAACCTTTCTAGCTCCAGATCTAGTTTCAAAGCAGTCTCTGGAACACTTTTTTAGTTTTAACTTTTGGAAGATTCTCAATTCCAGGACTTGGGTGGTTCCTATTTTGTCCTTTTGACACCTCTTCTTCTGGAATCAGGTTCTCCTCTGTTCACTCATCTTGGTGCTTCTTTCAAACTATCTGTATCTATCTTCATTTGCCTATTATGCTCTGATCTTCGTCAACTAGGGTTTAGTGCATATTTGACCTAGGGTTTGATAAAAAGGTTTGATTAAATCTGATATTTCCATAACAAACAAGAGTACAAGGTCTATATCTGAGTCTTGCTCCATTTGGTAGTGATTTGGTTCGATCTTGTCCTTGAATGTTATTGTGGAACAGAGTTTGATCTAGTGTGCACGCTAGTCTTCTTCATTCTCTTTTTCATATATAACATTTTGGTGAACCCGTAGATCTTACACTTTGGCATCCTTCTTGCATCACATTTGAGCTATTTTCCACCCTAGATCTGATTGGATTCCATTCATTCATCATTTTGCATAGTTTCATAGCTTAATTCCATTGTTAGGGTTTCAAAAATCCTTGCATTTTTAGTAAATCTAGCTAATCTTCAACCTAAGGTTTCAAGATTGGCATTTTTTGGTAAATCTTGTTGCATTATTGGATTTTTTAAAGGATTTTAGGCTGCTTTACCTTATCATCCTCACTTTTTTAAGATATCTTTTTCATATTTTCATTGAAAAAGGTTAAAAAATCAAGCATTTTAGGCTTGCAAAAAGGCATAGTTTTGCCTTGTTTCGTTGCATATGTTATAAATCATCATATAAAGATTTAAATTCATGACTTTTGAATCAGATCTGATTCATATTACATCAGATAATCATTTGATTATGTTACATCTCTCATTTGAAGCTCTCATTTGCTAGGGTGTTGTTGGAAAAGTTACATTTTTGATAACCTAGACAAATTCAAAATCTAGGGTTTGTAGTCAAAATCTTGTTTCAGATTTTGCTACCATCATAAACATTTCAATTCAAATCTAGCATTAATTTATAGTTTTTTTTCATTGTTCATTTGAAATTTTTGCATCATTTCATGCCTTGGTTTGAAAATTCATATGTTTGTAATTACACATTGTGTATTTCAACATAAGAAATTTGACATCTCTTTAACATTTCTTTGCAAGAAATCTTAAAATTGTCTATATTACCTTTTATGCAGAACTTTTAACATCTTGATCACTCCATTTGTAGTGACACTAGTGTGTTTTTTATCTTTGAAAAAAGCTATAAAAAACCTAGTTTCCTCAAACTATTGTTGTGGTGTACAAAAGTCTCTCATATTGGTTGTATTTAATAAATGAATAGATCTTATTGTACATTGTTGTTCCAAGACATTTCATTATGGCATATTCATGTGTCATTTCTCTTTGGTATATTTTCATGCATATATCAAAGATCTTGATTTTCATAGATTCATAACCCTCATGGGTGAGCATCCTTCAATATTAGAAAATATAACCAAATTCATCTCCATGAATACTCATGAAAAAGATGATTGTGAAAGTTCTTCTTCTATTACTAATATAAATCATGACAATTCCTTGGATATACTATCTAAAGTATATGATGATGATGATGATGATTTCATGAGTCATCCTATTCCTCCTTTAGTTGTGGTGGTGCCCACCTGGAGTTACAGTTTCAAGCATTTGCATTTGCAAGCCTTTTCAGAGAAACCCAAAAAAATTCTAAGTCCCTCCACCTCCAGTTGTATGCATGCATCTTTGTGTGTACTGTTGTCATATTTTTGCCTGGCCCCAAAATATTCTTGTTCCCTCCTTCTATCAAAGAAATCTAATCAGAGAAAGCCTGAATAGAAGGAGAGAAAGTTTAAATCTTTCAATTACCCATGCTCTGCCTTACCAAAAAGTCCCAAAATCTCACCTTAAGAATCTTTGCCAAAAACCCAGAAAAACCCAGAAATCTTTTAGCTTCAAGTATTTTCATCGCAGGGATTTCTCAGTTTCATCCTTTGTATATGTGTATATATTTTTGAATGTATATTCGCATATACATTCGCCATTGTATGTTTGCATATACAAAGGTGAATTGCAAAGGAAAATATACAAGAGGCCAATATACAAAGGGTCATTGGCGAGACAAGCCTCATCGGCAACTAAGTCCAAGGTTTCTTTGATCGGCCAATGAAGATACAAAGGAAGTATGTAAGGGACCATATACGAAGTGGAATATACAAAGGAAAGTGGGGTCCACTTTCATACAAAGGTGATTGTATCTCATATACAAGTTGCACATGCAAGGAAACATGTTAGAAGAGATACAAAGCCTCGGGCCCACCAGTTGTATGATATGCGATTGTATCTTTGCACATACAATCGCATATGCAAGGGGCATATACATTTCTTAGATACAATGCCTGGACCCGAAGTGAATATGCAGTTTAGTTGATAAAGGCACAAGTGTTTGTTTGCATATTTGTTTGTATGTCCACGTTGTATGTTTGCACATACAAGGGTCATATACAAAGGTAACATACAAAGGTCAAACGCATGTTTGTAATGTACAAAGTGTGATTGTATATAGTTTTGCTTGTATGTTCTCATTGTATATGCGATATACAAAGCCGATATACAAAGGGAAAACATACAATCCGAACCCGACTGGAGAATCAAATGCAATGAATAATCATTTTGGGGTCTGCAGCTTGTATGATGAAGTGCTTGTATATGCCGATATACAAAAGGAAAAGATACAAGCCAGACCTATTCTAAGTTTTCATTCTAGTTGATAGTCTCCTTTGAGTTCTGCATTGTATGCATGGTCGATTGTATCTCAGATACAAGCATATACAAAGGCATATGCAAGGGGATTTTCAGCGTGACAATGATCATCAGCAGCTCAACTCAATGTTTCTCCGATGGCCGATAAGGAGGATGCATTCCTCAGCGATGGGTCTGAGGCTCAACTTAGTGATCCAATGGAAAGATGCCACATGTCCAAGGGCAGTTGTATGTATATACAACTGCATATACAAAGATTTGAAGGTAAAAAAGGCAAATTAGGTAAAAAGGCAAAAAATGTTTGTTTGCATTGTGAAAAGTTTGTGATGGCAAAAATCTACCTGCGTGGCATGATTCTTTTGGCTGATGGCTTTTCAACGTGTTTTGAAGCCGTTGATCTTGGCAATAAGGGGGAAATTTGATGGCTCTATTTTGAATGCCCAAGGGAGGAAGGATTTCCTGTGTATCCATAGTCGCATTTCAGGTGAGAAGAATTGCAAAGCACACAACCATCATATTTTCTGAAGTTGCTGCATCCCGCGGGTAGGTTGGCCATTAATGGAAAATTTGTAGAGGTATGGGTCAAATGGATGGGTCAACTACCATTTTTAAGGCAAAAATCTTCAATCGGCTGCACGTTCCCTGATTTCACCTGCTCTTCCTTCTTCTTCTGCCTGGAGCATTGAATGTTTTAGGTGCCATTTTCATGGTGTGATGTGTCTGGGAGCATTTTGAGATGACCATGTATTTAATGCTAAGTACATGTTTTTTCTATATAAGCAAGCTGTGTTACTCATTTTTTTGGTTGTTGAAGACTTGGGCAAAATTTTAGAGACATAACGAAATAGAGCATTTCCTTAGCAGTTCTATCTCGTTTGTGAGTTTATGAGTTGCATTTGAGTGCACATTGCACATATTTTCAGTTTCATTGTTGTTTTATATGAAAAATGCATTGTTGCATGTGTTTAGTTGTTTGTCTCCATTACTATATGCATCGCTTCTTCTGAATCTGGTTGCTAAGGGTTCCTCAGATTCTAGAATATAGACTTTCTGTATTGCATGCTTAATCTGTGACTTCCATTCAAGGAGTGGATTAAACTGTTTTAGGTTAAGTATGAAGAAGAATGTATGTCAGCTAGGATATTCGTAAGTAGAGGTAGCTAAATACTTAGTCTTGGGTGGTGTTTGTAAGGAAAATACCAATCTAGCCCCTTGAAACTTGAATGCCAGTGCAAATCATTCACTTGTATACGTCTAGTTGACTCCTTGCCATGAGATAGGCACTGGTCTGCCCTTGTGTGATATTATAATCCAAAACCCCTATCTTGCATCCAAAATATCAAAACAAATCATTTCAAATCTATAACCTATTAGTTTGTAGGAGTAGAAATAGGACCCCTGCATACTCTTATTCCTAACCAGTTAGATATGTCCAAGAACACTGCCAACCTTGTGATTTATCACACAAATCTTGGTCCAAAAATGAGAGTATCCTTCTTGTGACTAAAAGGCTAAATCTTTCTATTGGGTGAGTCAAAGTTAAATCTTTAGCTATAGGGATACCCCCCTTGGTGCGGTAGAACCAGAAGTGAAGGGGAGGTAGCTCACACAACCTCTTGTATTTGTTGGCCGAATCTGCCTGTGCATTGGAACTGGCAAACCCTTTGCTGAATCAGGAAAAAACCACAACAAGTTGAATCTTCAAGCACCTTGGATATCACTAAGGAAGTTGATGCAGAAGCATCCCTAGTTTAAAGAAATCTTGCATCAACCAAAAACATTTGCATTCTTTTGTTTTCTTTCATTTCAATTCAGTACAGTCATTTGCAATTTTAGCTTTTTGTACTGCATTTTGCTGCATCTTCATATCAGAGCTCACATAGCAGAACATAGCATCTACATTGTATCATCTACATCATATCTAGATTTCAGGTCATTTGGATTTGTTTCCTGAAAGTTATTGCTATCAGAAGATCATATGTTTTCACAGAATAGAGCATTCAGGCTGTCAGTTGAAGGAGAAGGATTGTAGAGCACTTCCGTGACTTGCGGAGTATAAAGAGACATCATACATGGCACATATGGATCAGATAGACCTTCCTTGGGGTCTGCACCAAGTTTCATTCATTTGCGGAGCAATGCCAGTTGTTGTAGGCCGACCTGCTTGTTTCTACACTTGACAGCCTTCTTTGGAGTTTGTAACCTCTTTTGGCTAATGCGAAGGATTTTATGAGCTTGGAGATGATATATATACATGTATATATATACATGTATATATATATACATGTATATATATATACATGTATATATATATACATGTATATATATATACATGTATATATATATACATGTATATATATACATGTATATATATACATGTATATTTATATACATGTATATATATACATGTATATTTATATACATGTATATATATTAGATGTATTAGGAATTAATTAGTTTTATGATATGCTTTAGATAGATTTAGAGTTCTATTTCCTTTCTGGAAAGCACTTCAATGCCATATCTTGCATATCTGTTGTAACCCAGAAAGCAGGCCTATGAGCCCTTTGATTATAGCCCACATGTTGCTGGCATATAAGTATTTTGAATATATGATATATTGAGCATTTGAATCTTCCATTGTGTTGGCTCTTTCTTTCTGAATCCACAAAGGGTTTGTGAGATCCTAAGCTCAGGCAGATTCGGCCAACAAATACAGGAGGTTGTGTGAACTGCCTCCCCTTCACTTCTGGTTCTGCCGCACCAAGGGGGGTATCCCTATTGCTAAAGATCTAACCTTGAATCACCCAATAGAAAGATTTAGCTTTACAACAATAGGTAGAATACTCTCATGTGTGGACCAAGATTTGCATGATAAATCACAAGGCTAGCAATGTTCTTGGACATATCTGATTAGTTGTGGATGAGAGTATGTAGGGTCCTACTCCTACTCCTAAAAACTAATAAGTTGGAATTATGAAAGGATTTATATTTATGTTTTGGATGCAAGACAGAGGGTTTTGGGTCATAACTACTACACAATAGCAAACCAGTGCTTATCTCAGGGCAAGGAGTCAACTAGACATATACATGTGAATGATTTGCACTGGCATTCAAGTTTCAAGGGGGGCTAGATTGGTATTTGCCTTACAAACACCACCCAAGACTGAGTGTTTAGCTGCCTCTACTTACAAATATCCCAGCTGACATACATTCTTCTTCATACTTAACCTAAAACAGTTTAATCCACTCCTTGAATAGAAGTTAGACATCAAGCATGTAATATAGAAATCTATATCCTAGAATCTAAGAAACCCTTAGCAACCAGATTCAAAAGAAGGGATGCATACAGTCATGGAGACAAATAGCCAAACACATGCAACAACGCATTTTTCATATAAAACAACAATGAAACTGAAAATATGTGCAAGGTGCACTCAAATGCAACTCATAAACTCCAAAAGAGACAGAACAGCCAAGCAATGCTCTGTTTTCATTATTCCCCCCAAAAATTGCCCAAGTCTTCAACCACCTAAAATGAGTAACACAGTTTGCCCTATATAGCAAGAATGTGCACTTAGCAAATCAATTAGAGGGTCATTTCAAAATTTTGCTAGATACAATGCACCATGAGAATGGCATCCAAAACATTCAATGCTCTAGGCAGAAGAAGGAAGAGTAGGAAAAGAGCAGATGAGATTGGGAAATGTGCAGTCGTTAGAAGATTTTTCATTAAAATTGGTAGCTGGGTTTTCCATTCGACCCATACCTCTGTAAATCTGCCATTAATGGCAAACCTACCCACGGCCTCTGGAAACATAGCAGTTGTGTGCTTTGAAGATTCTTTCCATTTAAAAAGCAACTGTGAATACATACAAATCTCCCGCTCTAAAAATTTTGAATGATGACCGTTGATTCCTTCCTTTTCTCTGAGATTCACAGCTTCAATTCATGCCGAAAAGTCATCGGCCAATAAAATCACGCCATGCAGGCAGCTCTTTCCTTTTTGACTTTTCGCAGCATGAACACATTTTACCATTTTCCCCTTTTTTACCTTTTCTGCCTAATGCACATTCAAATCTCTTGTATATGCAGTTGTATATACATACAACTGACTTGGACACGTGGCAACATCTGATTGGATATTCATCGCTAAGCACTTGCATCTCCATCGGTCATCGAAAAGACCCTAGAAGTGTCTGTCGATATGCATTGTCCTACCGACGAGCCCTTGTATCCACTTTTGCATCTTTCATTGTACCAACCTTTGTATCTTGCATTTGTATATGCAATTGCATATACAAACAATCACAATGTATACAAGCGGCAGACCCCAAATTTTTATAAAATGAACTGAAATCACATTCAGGCCTGGCTTATATCTTCCCTTCTTTGTATATTGGCATACAAGCACTTCACCATACAAATTGCAGACTCAATCGCTAAATTTGCCACATTTGATTTGCTAGTCAGGTCCGCCTTGTTTATCACTTTGTATATAACCAATGTATATCGCATATACAATGCAAAATATACAAATAAAAATTGCATACAAACATGCATGCAAACACTTCATCTTGGCATATACATGTGGCCTTTGTATATCGCTTTGTATATGATCCTTGTATGTGCCGACATACAAGGAAAACATACAATCACCTCCGTCTGTAACAACTAGAATGCATATTCATTTCGGGTCCGGGCCCTATATCTTGGGAATGTATATTCCCTTGTATGTGCGATTGTATGTGCAAGGATACAATCGCATATACATGCAATTGGTGGACCCCGTCTGACCTTTGCACATTGACCTTGCATATTTCCTTTTTGCATCATCAGCCATCGGAAAGACTATTAGTTGAGCTACTGATGCTTATTGTTTCACTAATGATCCTTTTGCATATTCTCCTTATATACCGCCAATTAATCTTTCCTTGCATGCAATGAATGTATAAGACCCTTGTATCTTTTCCTTTGCATGTGCGCTTTGTACATGAGATACAATCGCCTCTGTATGTGCAGACCCCACCACTGCTTAACCTGATTTGAATCTTTTTGAAGTCCGCCAATGTATCTCACCCGTTGTATATCGAATATACAAGAAAACATACATGCAAACTTCACATACAAGCACAGAATATTCTAGGAACCTTCGATAGAATCTTCTATGTACATCCATATTTGCATGCCCAGAATTGCACATACAAGCCCAATATGCATACAAAGATGCATACAACTGTTTGTTCACTTTTTTGAAGCCAATTGGACACTTTTTTTCAGGCCCGCCAATGTACAACAATGCCTATGGATTCAAATGTACATACAAACAGCGATGCATATACAAAGATACATGCATACAAGTGGAGGCCAAGGGACTTAGAATTTTGAGGGTTTAAATAAAAAAACCAATAGATTTTTAAGCTTGAAACCCTAACCCTAGGTGCAAGCACCCACATTGGCTTTTTCTGGGGATGCATACCTCTTGTAGGCATGGCAAGAACCATAGATCTCTAGGATGCAAACCGGGCCTTATCCATTGGGCCACGGAGTCAAGCACTGCACCAACCTGCATCAAAAATCACACTTTCAACATTGTTTTGGCAGCCGTGGACAGCCAAAAATGAAAATCCATAATCTTCTCCTGCCAAATGCTTGATTTTGATATGAATGATCCCAGCCACAACTGAAAACATTAACATAATTTGCCCACACGCTGATCTTGTCAATTACATACTTCATCATTTTTGAAAATTTGCCTTTGCCAGTATTACCTCTATCACTCTGGCTATTGTGCATTACCAGGAACTCATCTAGCTGATCCAAAAACTAAAAACATTCAAAATATATGAGACCTTCAATGTCATTTATATCACTTATTAACAGTGATATCAAATTCTAATCCACACACCCATTGTAGCACACATCTGGAATAGCTAATGTTGAACATTCGTTATCCATAGTTTGTAAATCCATATCATTTTCACAAGAGCTAAGGATCTCTGTCTTTGGTTCATACATCCCCTCTTCACAAATTGATGCAGCATCTAGGTCAACTATCTCCTCATATTCATCATCATTTTCAAAAAGAGGGTTAATTTTGCACCAATGAAGATCATGACTCACAGCATTCAATGCATCTAAAGGCTCATCATATAGGGGATTCATACTCATTGCAAAGGTCTCTACTTCTTCTTCGTGATAATCCCCCTCTTTTTCATCATTATCAAATGTAGAGTCATAAGAAGAACAAACCTGATCCATGACTTGGTCATGGATATCATTCTTATCATTTGATTGCCCTACATATAGGATTTTTGCTATTTCAATGCAATCTGAAGCTGAACTATCTATATCACTTTCTAGTCCTCTAATGCTCCCTGATGAAATTGGAATTGACTCTTGATCCATATGATCACAACTTTACACAACTAGATCATTTAAACAAGAACGCTCTTTGCTGAGGACTGGCATGTAAATATTACTTGAAAAATTGTCACAATCAGCTTCATTTGCTAGGCAAATCTAGGCATCCTCCTTTATGGCAGAGTCATCATTAACTTGGAATGATGTATAAACAAGGATAGCAGGGGTGTGAGTGCTTTGACATTCATTTTCACCAACATTTGGGAACCTAGGATAGTAGATATTTGCAGAGAAATAACCCTTTTGTATTCCATACCTCCAATTATCTTCAATGTCTAATGCAAACTGATGTACCTAATGCAATGTGGTGGGCTCCTTATCTCTCAATCTGTAACTCATTTTCTTATCAAATGCTCCTAGATAGACCACCAAGCATAATGCATCATTAGGTCTCATGCATTCTGGAATTCTTTTCAATGCCTTCATAAATCTAAGGTTAAAGGCTAGAACTAACTCATCCTTTTCTATATGGATATACATGAAATCACTGATAACTATATATTCAAAAATTCTTTCACCATATTATTCTAGAAATGCAGATTTAAATTCTTGTCAAGAGCTGATAGAGTATATTGGAAGATAGGAGAACCAGTCCCTTGCATCTTCATCTAGAGATTGAACAAATAATCTCATAACTACATCTTCATGGTCAACCTCAAAGTCATCTATAACATTTCTAAATTGTTGCAAGTGTCTCTCAGTTGATTCATCCTTTGCACCACCGAATTTAGGCAAATACTTTCTGATTTTAGATGGAAAAACATTTGGATAACTACAAATGCCACTAAAATTGATGGGCTTATATCTGTCAATGCTGAAACTTCTTTTATTACATGGTTGGGATTGGTCATTATACATTATTACATTTGACACCTCACAAGGGTGCATGGGCTGATAATACATCTTATATGCCCTTTGCAACCTTCTTCTCAACTCAAACTTCCCTTTACAACAATGACCTTAGACCTTTACAATACAAACTATTGTTTCAGCTTGCCTAAATTCCTCTAAATGAGTCTTTTCAACAACATTGCACCCTTCATTTAAAACACAAAATACATTCTCAACAAATACTAAAGCATGCAAGTTTCACCAAAATTTCCCTTTTAACCAGTGCTACTTCACCAAATAGGGAATCCTTTAAAACTCATACATCATGTTTTTTGAAAACCAAAAAATGTGAAAATACCTGGATATGTTGCAGCCACTACAAATTCCCTTCCTTGACTGAAAGTATGAAAATCTAACACATCTTTGTATTCCTTTTTAGGTTCTTTTTATGCAAAGTCGCCACTTCCTTGGCAGAGGAATGAGCTTCAAATGACATGAAGCTGAAAATTCATTTCTTTCCCTTCTGGGTCCTCCAATAGTAGAGCCGTGTATACAATTTTTTCAAATTTTTTGCAACAAGGCACTTCCAACCTTGATTCTTCAATCTTTTAGACTCAAACTTTTATGGATATGACATTACATTCCCCAGCAGAGTCGCCACTTTGTTGGGTCTTTCTCTCCGAATCCGCAAAGTGTTTGCGAGTTCCTAAGCTCAGGGAGATTCGGCCAACAAATACAAGAGGTTGTGTGAACTACCTCCCCTTCACTTCTAGTTCTGCCACACCAAGGGGGGTATCCCTATTGCTAAAGATGTAACTTTGAATCACCAAATAGAAAGATTTAGCTTTACAACAACAGGCAGAATACTCTCATGTGTGGACCAAGATTTGCATGATAAATCACAAGGCTGGCAATGTTCTTGGACATATCTAACTACTTGTGGATGAGAGTATGTAGGGTCCTACTCCTACTCCTACAAACTAACAAGTTGAAATTATGAAAGGATTTATATTTATGTTTTGGATGCAAGACAGAGGGTTTTGGGTCATAACTACTACACAATAGCAAACCAGTGCCTATCTCAGGGCAAGGAGTCAACTAGACGTATACATGTGAATGATTGCACTCCAGCATTCAAGTTTCAAGGGGGCTGGATTGGTATTTGCCTTACAAACACCACCCAAAACTGAGTGTTTAGCTGCCTCTACTTACAAATATCCCTGCTGACATACATTCTTCTTCATATTTAACCTAAAACAGTTTAATCCACTCCTTGAATGGAAGTTAGAGATCAAGCATGCAATATAGAAATCTATATCCTAGAATCTGAGAAACCCTTAGCAACCAGATTCAAAAGAAGGGATGCATACAGCCAAACACATGCAACAATGTATTTTTCATATAAAACACCAAATGAAACTGAAAATATGTGCAAGTGCACTCAAATGCAACTCATAAACTCCAAAAGAGATAGAACAGCCAAGAAATGCTCTATTTTCATTATCCCCCCAAACATTGCCCAAGTCTTCAACCACCTAAAATGAGTAACACAGTTTGCCCTATATAGCAAGAATGTGCACTGAGCAAATCAATTACAAGGTCATTTCAAAATTTCTCCAGATACAATGCACCGTGAGAATGGCGCCCAAAAAATTCAATGCTCTAGGTAGAAGAAGAAGGAAGAGTAGGAAAAGAGTAGGTGAGATTGGGAAATGTGCAGCCGTTTGAAGATTTTTCATTAAAATTGGTAGTTGGGTTGTCCATTCGACCCATACCTCTGTAAATCTACCATTAATGGCCTACCTACCCGCGGCCTCTAGAAATGCAACAGTTGCATGCTCTGAAGATTCTTTCCATTTAAAAAGCAACTGTGAACACATACAAATCTCCTGCTCTAAAAATTTTGAACGATGACCGTCGATTCCTTCTTTTTCACTAAGATTCATGGCTTCAATTCAAGCTGAAAAGTCGTCAGCCAATACAATCATGCCACGTAGGCAGCTCTTTCCTTTTTGACTTTTCGCAGCATGAACACATTGTACCATTTTCTCCTTTTTCCCCTTTTCCGCCTAATGCACATTCAAATCTCTTGTATATGCAGTTGTATATACATACAACTGACTTGGACATGTGGTAGCATCTAATTGGATCTCCATCGCTAAGCACTTGCATCTCCATCGGTCATTGGAAAGACCCTAGAAGTGTCTGTCGATATGCATTGTCCTACCAATGAGCCCTTGTATCCACTTTTGCATCTTTCATTGTATCAACCTTTGTATCTTGCATGTGTATATGCAATTGCATATACAAACAATCACAATGTATACAAGCGGCGGACCCCAAATTTTTATAAAATGAACTGAAATCACATTCGGGCCCAGCCTGTATCTCCCCTTCTTTGTATATTGGCATATACAAGCACTTCACCATACAAACTGCAGACTCAATCACTAAATTTGCCACATTTGATTTGCCAGTCAGGTCCGCCTTGTTTATCGCTTTGTATATAACCAATGTATATCGCATATACAATCGAAATATACAAATAAAAACTGCATACAAACATGTATGCAAACACTTCATCTTGGCATATACATGTGGCCTTTGTATATTGCTTTGTATATGACCCTTGTATGTGTCAACATACAATGCAAACATACATACAATGAAAACATACAATCACCTCCATCTGTAACAATGAGAATGCATATCCATTTTAGGTCCGAGCCCTGTATCTTGCGAATGTATATTCCCTTATATGTACGATTGTATGTGCAAGGATACAATCGCATATACATGCAATTGGTGGACCCCATCCAACCTTTGCACATTGACCTTGCATATTTCCTTTTTGCATCATTGGCCATCGAAAAGACTATTAGTTGAGCTGTCGATGCTTATTGTTTCGCTAATGATCCTTTTGCATAGTCTCCTTGTATACCGCTGATTGATCGTTCCTTTCATGCGATGAATGTATAAGACCCTTGCATCTTTTCCTTTGCATGTGCACTTTGTACATGAGATACAATCGCCTTTGTATGTGCGGACCCAACCACTACGTAACCTGATTTGAATCTTTTTGAAGTCCGCCAATGTATCTCACCTGTTGTATATCGAATATACAACAAAATATACATGCGAACTTCACATACAAGCACGAAATATTCCAAGAATCTATGACAGAATCTTCGATGTACATCCACATTTGCACGCTTGGAATTGCACATACAAGCCCGATATGCATACAACTGTTTGTTCACTTTTCTGAAGCCGATTGAACACTTTTTTTGGGCCCGCCAATGTACAACAATGCCTGTGGATTCAAATGTACATACAAATAGCGATGCATATACAAAGATACATGCATACAACTGGAGGTCGAGGGATTTAGAATTTTGAGGGTTTAAATAAAAAGACCAATAGATTTTTAAGCTCGAAACCCTAACCCTAGGTACAAGCACCAACACATTGTATTCTATATTTGTGTTATTTCTGTTGTGTTTACTCTAGCTGCGTGGTTTGGATAGTTCATTCTATGAACCCTCTAACCATGACTGCACCAAGTGGTATCAGAGTAAAGTTTTGAATCCTTTGGGAAGTAAAGGCATTTCGTAAGATCTTGTGGTGAGCAGATTATCGACTTGAGGTAGTCTACTTGTGTTTGTCAATAGAATGCCAATTGTGAGGCAATTGCAGCCCTATAGTCAGATCGACGAATTTAGGTAGTTGCGCTGGATCTTGCTGAGGAGTATGCCTGCTATGGCCAATGTTTATGAAAGAATGGAAGAGATGATGGATATGATGAGAACTATGAAAGTTAGATTGGATGCTAGAAAATAAGATAGAAAAAGATAACTAAACCCTAGACATGAAGTTGAAAGTGATAATGATGAATTTCAAGCTACAGAACAAAATGAATAAACCCTAGAAGAAAAAGAATTAGATCAGGTGAAGATGTTGAAAGCTATTTCAAAGATTGGAAACAGACCTAGAGTGGAAGCATCGAACTATAATATAAATTTGAATCTTGAGGAATTGATTGACTGGATAAATGACTTGGAGGAATATTTTGAATATGAAAAAATTAGAGATCCAGAGAGAGTAAGCTTTACAAAGACTAAGTTGAAAGGACATGCTACTATTTCGTGGAAAGAAGTTCAGTTGGATAGAAATAGGAGAGGAAAAGAAAAGATCATAAAATGTGATAGAATGGTGACAAAGTTGAAGAATCAGTTTATACCTTCTGACTATGAGTTGGAACTATTGAAGAGATTGCAAAACCTAAGACAAAAGGAGAAATCTATGAAGGAGTATACTGAGGAATTTGATAAGATGATTGTAAGGACTAGACATAGTGAAGCAAGAAAGGAGAAAGTGGTCAGATACATAAATAGATTGAGATTGAATATTCAAGAAGAACTATGTTTGGTGAGGATGACAACAGTAGAAGAAGCATATCAGTTTGCATTGAAAGTTGAAGACAAGTTGAACAAAAGACATGAGCAAAGACAGAGAGGTAGAGGAGGTAAATTTCAAAGAGGTAGAACATATTCTAGAGGAGGAATATGTGGAGTAGAATAAAGAAATAAGTCCATGTTGCAAATATGTCCCTAATCGGTGTTGACATTGATTTCAACATATTCTGGTTGCCATTGGTGTTAACTATATCCTATCTTGTTGCCTAACCAGAAGACTGGAATGCTGAGGATATTGAGAAAATTATTAAAGATCAATGGATGTAGATCATATGGCAGTATCGAGGATTGTGTGAAGTAGCTCTAGTTAGGATTTGAGAGGTCTGCATGAAGATTTGAAGAAACTATGGCCATCAGAGTAGAACTAGTTTTGTAGTATTCAGAAGAGATAGAGTGACAGAGAAGTGTTCCAGATCTTTCTGGATATGTCAAATAATGATCTGCAGATCTAGAGGCATGTTTGGGAAGTCAGTGTGTTTCATCCATTCAAGTGGTTCGTGGTTTGGAGATTCGCAAGCAATCTTTCCAAGATGATAGTCATGGAAGATAGTATTCTTGAGGTTCCAGATGAAGATGCAGTGCTTCTGATAATTTGGAGAAGTGCAAATTTTTTTGTTAAATTTATTGTGCTTGTGGAGGTCTCTAGATCATGTGACTATTGTGTTGGAGGTTTGCATTGAAGTTTGAGCTTGTTGGTGAAGATTTCCTTCTTCAGGTTGCTATTCTTCCTAGTTCTAGTCGACCGGATGATTCAAGCATATTGCAGATGTTCCAGAAGCAATTCTCTAGAGCATGGCATGTTGTTGAAAGAAGATTCAAGTCTTAGCTATGTTTGGCTAATAGCTTAGTGATTCACATTAAGTAAGATGTTTGGTGTGTTGACCTTGATGTTTAGTCCAAGGTTGATGAAGCATATAAAGGAGTGTAGTTGAGTCATGGAAAACTATTCTTGAGTGAAAATAATAAATCCAAAGAAAGGATCAAGAGCAGAACAAAGAAGAGGAGGAGCAGAAGAACAAAAGCATAATAGAGTGAAGAGTTAGTAAAGAAGAGTTTGGAAGCAGAACAAAAGTTTTATGAGCATTTAATGAAACTGAATCAGGCATGAAGTAGATGTTATTTCTCAGTTAATTCTTTCTTTTTTAAACTAAAATTTCTTGTAGGCAATGAACCTCTCTTTTGAGCAGTGAGCTCTGGGCAGTGAGCCCAAAGGCAAGTGCCTTCCCGTTCTTCTTAAGTACTTTTAACAAGGTACAAATCTTGTGGGCTAACACCCACCGTGGTTTTTTCCTTAACCAGGTTTCCACGTCAAAAATCTTGGTGTCAAATGTGTTGATTATATTTCTACTTATGTGATGTTGTTTCATGCTTTAAAGTTTACATCATTAATCAATTTGCAAATTGTGAAAGATTAAAATGAAGAAAAGGTTAAATTTTGGGACAACTGATTCACCCCCCTCTCAGTTGTCTGGTGTAATTCCAATAGTCCATACAAGAAGGTAGATAGAGATAACAATGCATACTAGAGAAATGATAGGAGTTTCTACCACAACATCAAAGGAAATCATAATTCTTACAGCAATGAAGGATACAAGAGAGATGAAAGAGGGTTTGATAAGAGAACATTTAGAGGAACTATGATGCCCCGTCATGCAACCTTAGAGTGTTAAACAGACAAGTGCCAAATTTACAAAAAAAAAATTTTTTGAAACAAGAAAATGCATTATACATTAAATTACAACATGAAATGAACAACTAACACCTCTAGGGAACATGACTGCATCAGATAAGATTATAACAGTACAAGTGATAAGCATCATAATATAACCGAAGAGTATTACATTATACATTTGCAAAGATGAATAATTACAAAGGTTCAATACAAGATTACAAGACTAATTATATCAGCTCACAAAATAGTACAATTATGAATGTATACTACAACCCAAAGGTGTAGAACAAATCTAGAACTGGAACACCTCTACATTGAACTTGAACCATAAAATCCAAGAAGACCAATGGATAGCTCTACCTCCCAACCATGTGGAACCCTGAGGTCCACCCCTCTGAGCTAGGAGATAACAATGAGGTTCCACTAGGTCAAGGTTACAACAATGAATACAACAACAAGATACATACTCCATGTAGACAAAATAGAATAACAAGGCTGCACAGACAAGACATAAGTCTCCAAAACAAGACAAATCATTAAGACAAGTCTGCACTCTAGAGGTAACAACAAAAGATAAGAGGAAGAAACTGGATTGCAGTAAGGAGAGTGTCATCGCATGGTCCTAGCATGGGTTACCCAGACTATCTCTCTCTAGAAGTTAGCCCCCATCTATGGTTACCCTGGCAACATCTCTAGGCACCAGTCCCATAGGGTGACACATGTGGAGCTGACATATCCTCTCAGGAGACAAGGAGGTCAGCCTTGCCAACCAAGCCTTCTCATCCCATCCTTCGCCTATGAGAGCACTCAAGGCATGGGTGAGGCATCTTACTTATCTTGTTATGTAATTTACTACCCCCACCCTCCTAAATAAATTATTAAGTTATCATTGGATTACAACTTCCATGGGATTACCCAGGAAACCACTTTGGGCACCGGCCCCACCACAAAAGCCACTCTCCTAGCAATCTCTAACCAACCATTCAAACCAATAACATGGAAGGACAAGGGTTACAAGAGATTTTGATCCATAACATAAGTCATTCAAACTTTGACCACAACAATAAAAGTTCCCCTGTCCCCTTCAAACTTGAAACAATACGTCATTGGAACAAATTGACACAAATAACAAGTTGAAAACTCAAACAGTTAATCCTCTGGAGTCAAAAATTTGAACATCCTTACCACTATACATAAGTTCATTCCCCAATATGAAAACAAGGGTTGAACGTCAAGGACATTCTTGTAGAATCAAAATGACACGAGACCAAAGAATAACATAATGAACCATTTTATAACTCTTTCCCTTGAATTTCAAGGAAATCATTCATGGCCAAGGGCACATTATACTAACCACATATATAAATTAAAACACTTACCAAAAATGTATGAACTATAACTTCCTAGGCCTGAAATCACAACTTTACGATAAAACCTAGACTCTAGTCAAAACACAATTTAATACACTGAAAGAAGAGACTATAATTTAACAATATCTATTGTTCAAATTTAACAACCTTAATCCATTTGGCTAGACCCAATGTTCTGTCAACTCAAACTTTATGAGAAAATAACTATACTAACATTTAAAATATACTAACTTTCATTTTCTAATAAACTAATATCGGTTTAACAACATGTTGGGAATTAAGGTGTCTCAACCTTGGTAATTCCTTACATTTGTAATGTTTGCATTTATTATTTATTTGCCTATGTTGTAAATACTTGTAAATTCTATAATGTTAGATTGTGGGATGTGGCACGGTGATGTGTCGATCCTACATGGAATATGATAACTTGTAATTTTGTCCTCACATGAGGAGATAGGTGTCCCACCTTGTGGTAGGAGCATTTTACCATGTGTCGGCATCTTCCTTGTTGTGTAAGGGAATGTTTAACCGAAACAGGTATGATGGATTCCTATGACGAATCTATGACATGTAAGAGTCAGAAATATAAGGTTATAAGACAGGTGATGACATGTGTCATGAAGCATCTTTGAATAAGACATATTTGGGCACCCCAAGGTGGAATGTGACGTGTTGTAAGAGAATATACTATTTATAGCATGTGTATGATAGATTCTCTTACAGATGTAAGTTGTAACCGCTATGGTAGATTCTATGACAGTCGTAAGTGTCATAAGAGCATCTGTCATAGCCCATTTTGGAAATAGGTGACCTCTTTGGAATAGGATTTGTGGACAAGTGTCAAGCACATTCTACAATGTTGACCAAGTGTCCTTAGGTGTGGGTTTTGGTCCATGAAGCCATGTTGGACACCCATCCCAAGAAAGGTCCAATATTGCCTTATATATTCTATTTAAACAGGTGCTTGGAGATGGAGTTTGTATCACAAGTTTACAGGTACTATTATGCTACTGGATTGACTCCAGACATGAGTGTCGAAGACCATTGAAGCTTGCATTGCAAGTGTATTGTAAACAACTTTCAGATTTGTTAATACATTGTGCAGGTTTCTGTGTGGGGTTTTTCACCCGATAAGGGTTTTCCCCACCGTAAATCTTTGTCTCTCTTCTTCTGTCTACTTTCTGGTTCTTGTGTTTTTCTACAATATCTTATGTTAATGGTTTAACATTTCTATAATAGTTAGGATAAATTTGAATTTGCATAGCCCTCTCCTCATTAGATTAGTATAGGAAGCGATTTCTGCACACCTAGCTTCCTTTCAGTTGGTATCAGAGCTTGATCACCTTTGGTCCTAGTTGTTGGGTAGGGGTTTTTTTAGCTAATCTTAGGTTGAATGGGAGTTTGTGTAGAGCATTATGTATCTTATTGCAATAAGGAGATGGCAGACACATCCAGAAGATTTGAAGTGGAGAAGTTCAATGGCAGTAATTTCGAGCTGTGGAAGCTCAAGATGGAAGACATGCTTGTTGACCAAGACCTTTGGAAAAGTGTTAATGAAAATAAACCAGCTACAATGTCACAAGATGAGTGGGATCTCAAGGATTGGAAGGCTAAGGGTCTCATAAGACTTAGTCTTGTTGATTCTATGTTGTTAAATGTCCATGAGGAGACTACTGCAAAACTACTTTGGAAGAAGTTGGGGGATGTGTATCAAGCCAAATCCCTAGTCAATAAACTTTTTCTGAGAAAGAAGTTGTATTCCCTTCGAATGGAGGACAAAGGATCCATTGTTGAACATATGAATTCTTTTAACATGATGGTTGCACAATTGACATCTATTGGTGTAATGATGGAGGAGGAGGACCGGTGTATGACCCTGCTTTGTTCTCTGTCAGACTCATGGGATCATCTTGTCATGGAAATTGGAAGAACCACATCAACATTCAAAATGGAAGAAGTGGTTTCTTCACTGTTGTCTGAAGAGATGTAGAGAAAGTCTTCTAAGGTAGCCAAAGAGGCCTTTGCAGTTCGTGGAAGACCCAAGGAGAAAGGGAAGAAGAAGGACAAGAAAGATGAGAAGGGTAGATCCAAATCTCTTGGAAAGTCCAAGGCTCTTTGTTGGAACTGTGGCAAAACCAGGCATTTCCGAAAGGAATACAAAGAGGAGAAGAAGAAAGCCCCTGATTCAGATTCTGATAAGTCACAAAATGATGATGATGATTTCATCACAGCCCTAGCAACCCATGCATCTAATGATGTGTGCCTAATCAACTTTGGTACATCTTTCCACATGACCTCACATCAAGACTGGTTCACTAAGTATGAGGAGTTCGATGGTGGAAATGTGTATCTGGGTGACGACTCTCATCTGAAGATTGTTGGTTGTGGAAGAGTCTCTATCTGATTCCCTGCTGGTTGAGTGAAGGGGATCTCTGGGGTTATGCACATCCCAGGATTAGCATAGAACCTGCTTTCTGTAAGTATGTTGAATGATGTAGGTGTGTAGGTTATCTTTTTGAAAGAAGGATGCAAGATGACTAGAGGAGCTCTGGTGCTTGCTAAGGGTACTAGGAGAGGTACTTTGTTTTAGCTAGAGGCATGCATTTCACAATGCAATAGTTCTTTTGACTCAAGGAAGAGGGCTCAAGATTACAATCATCTAACCCCTCAACGAAGTTCTTATTTTTCAGGGTACGCAGACCCTTCTCACCAATGTGGCCAAATCTCTTATGCCATAACATTGTCTTTTCAACAAAAAGTTTAACTTTTGCAAACATTGCATTTATGGAAAACAAAACCATGTTTAGTTTTACTCGAGTTCTCACAAGTCTTCTGGTGTGTTGGACCTTATTCATTTTGGTGTGTTTGGTCCTATTAATGTTCCTTCGTTATCAAAATCTGTATACTTTGTATATTTTATAGATGATTACAATAGAAGGAGATGGATTTATTTTCTCAGAAGTAAATCTAAAGTCTATAGCAAGTTTAAAGAGTTTAAAGCCTTTGCTAAAAATCAGACTGGTAAAAAGATTAAATATTTGAGAACTGACAACAATGGTGAGTTATGTTCTACAAAATTTGATAAGTATTGCAAGGAACATGGGATTGAAATACATAACAACTCCATACACCCCGCAACAAAATTGAGTTGCAGAGAGGATGAATAGGACACTGATGGAGAAGGCTAGGAGTATGCTTAGTGAAGCTAGTCTAGAATAAAAGTTTTGGGCTGAAGCTATTGCCACTGCTTGCTATCTAGTAAACAGATCTCCTACATTAGCTCTTGTTAATAAGACACCCATGGAGGTGTGGTATGGTAGAAATCCTTCAATAAGGCATCTTCGTGTTTTTGGTTGTGAGGCATCTTCGTGTTTTTGGTTGTGAGGCATATGCACATGTGCCTAGGGAGAAGTGGTCAAAGTTGGAGAACAAGGTTGTTAAATGTAGCTTCATTAGCTATAGTGTCGGTGTGAAAGGATACAAGCTTTGGCATCCCGTGGCTGAAAAAGTGTTGTATAGCAGAAGTGTCATCTTCAGAGAGCTTACACCTTCTTCCACTGTTTTGCAGCTAGAAGAAATAGTAAAGAAAGAGGATGTTGTTTAGTTTCCTGCTACCCCTTAGAAGACTGAACAGAAAGACAATGTTGGACCTTATGATGAGGAGAGCTCTGGAAGCTTTGAAAGCTCAGGTGAAGAAGCAGAACTTGAACCTTAGCCTTTGAGGAGGTCTACATAGATAAGAAAGCAACCTGAAAGGTTTGGTTTTACATTGCTTCATTCTAGTTGTGCTTATGCTTTATTCACTAACAATGATGAACCTAGAACTATGTCAGAGTCTTTAGATATGAAAGATGCAAGTTCCTGGAAGGAGGCCATGAAGGAAGAAATGGCTTCTATGGAAAAGAATCACACTTGGGACTTGGTGCCTTTGCCTCCTGGATGAAAACCTGTTGGATGCAAACGGGTTTTCAAGAAGAAAATTGGTGCAGATGGCAATGTTGAGAAATATAAGGCCAGATTGGTTGCGAAGGGGTATTCACAAGTGGGTGTATAGATTATGGTGAGATCTTCTCTCCCATTGCAAATCTAACATCCATTCGAATCCTGTTGTCTCTCGTAGTAGCTTATGACTTGGAGGTAGAACAGATGGATGTGAAGACAACTTTCCTTCATAGTGACTTGGAGGAAGGAATCTACATGTCACAACCAGAGCATTACATGGTGAAAGGTAAAGAAAATTTGGTTTGCAAACTTAAGAAGTCTTTGTATGGTTTGAAGCAATCCCCTAGGAGATGGTACTTGAAGTTTGATGCTTTTGTGATGTCAATTGGATTTGTGAGATCAAAATCGAATCACTGTGTGTATTATAAATTTGATGTTGATTATATTCTCATTGTTGCACTGTATGTTGATTTTAAATTTCAGTTGTCAACACAGTTTGAAATGAAAGATTTAGGGGCAGCCAGGTACATTCTAGGAATGGAAATCAAAATATATAGAACCAATAGAAATCTTTGGTTAAGCCAAAGTATGTGAAGACTGTGTTGGACAGATTCAGCATGGCAGATTGTAGACCATTGTGTGTTCCCATTTCCTTCGAGACAAAGTTGTTTGTTGAGGATTGTCCAAAATCTCCAAGTGAGGTGGAGGACATGAGCAGAGTACCTTATGCTAGTATTGTTGGTAGTTTGATGTATGCTATGGTCTGTATGAGACTAGATATTGCCCAAGTAGTGGGAGTCCTTAGTCGATTTATGGCTAATCTTGGACAGGTTCATTGGGATGTAGTTAAGCGAGTGTTCAGATATTTGAGGGGTACTTCTGAGTATTCTATTTTCTATCATGGTAATGTTTCAAGACCTCTACATTCTATTGATATTCATGGATTTGTAGATTCAGATTGGGCAGGTGACATTGACAGCAAGAGATCCACCAGTGCTTATGTGTTTACACTGTTTAGTGGTGCTATTAGTTGGATGAGTAAACGACA
Source organism: Cunninghamia lanceolata (assembly GCA_027924645.1). NCBI lineage: Eukaryota > Viridiplantae > Streptophyta > Pinopsida > Cupressales > Cupressaceae > Cunninghamia > Cunninghamia lanceolata. Next base: position 254,497 of record BSBN01000144.1, on the reverse strand, counting down.
ACCCGTCGTTGCTTTGTCCACAACAGAAGTAGAGTATATGGTAGAAACTCATGCTTGTAAGGAAGCCATTTGGCTTAAAAGATTGTATTTAGATATTAGTGTTGATGTAGGTCAGATCACGATCAGTTGCGACAGTCAGAGTAGAATTTGCCTTGCAAAGAATCCAACTTTCCATGCTAGAACAAAGAATATTGATGTTTAGTTTCACTTCGTGAGAGACATGGTAGAGGATGGAAAGGTAGATACTTTGAGAAATGTTGCAGATGCATTGACAAAACTAGTGAGCACAGAGAAGTTCAGATGGTGTTCAGAGTCTATGGGCCTCTCGGCCTATAGCAATTAAATCCTATTTTTCTATTGGCTCTTACAAGGTGTTCGACAAGTGGGAGAATGTTGAGAGTTAAGGTGTCTCAACCTTGGTAATTCCTTACATTTGTAATGTTTACATTTATTATTTAATTGCCTATGTTGTAAATACTTGTAAATTTCATATTGTCATATTTTGGGATGTGGCACGGTGATGTGTCGATCCTACATGGAATATGACAACTTGTAATTTTGTCCTCACATCAAGAGATAGGTGTACCACCTTCTGGTAGGAGCATTTTGCCATGTGTCGGCATCTTCCATTTTGTGTAAAGGAATGTTTGATCAAAACGGCTATGACGGATGCCTATGACGAATCTATGACATGTAAGAGTCAGAAATAGAAGGTTATAAGATAGGTGATGACATGTGTCATGAAGCATCTTTGGATGAGGCATATTTGGGTGCCCTAAGGTGGAATATAACATGTTGTAAGAGAATATGCTATTTATAGCATGTGTAAGATAGATTCTCTTACAGCTGTAAGTTGTAACCGCTATGACAAATTCTATGATGGTCGTAAGTGTCGTAAGAGCATCTGTCATAGCCCATTTTGGAAATAGGCGACCTCAGGCATATTCTACAATGTTGATCAAGTGTCCTTAGGTGTGGGTTTTGGTCCATGAAGCCATGTTGGACACCCATCCCAAGAAAGGTCCAATATTACTTTGTATATTCTATTTAAGTAGGTGCTTGGAGATGGAGTTTGTATCACAAGTTTACAGGGACTGTTATGCTTCCAGATTGACTCCAAACATGAGTGTCGAAGACCATTGAAGCTTGTATTGCACGTGTATTGTAAACAACTTTCAGATTTGTTAATACATTGTGCAGGTTTCTGATTGTGGGGTTTTTCACCCGATAAGGGTTTTCCCCACTGTAAATCTTTGTCTCTCTTATTCTGTCTACTTTTTGGTTCTTGTGTTTTGCTGCAATATCTCACGTTAATGGTTTAACATTGCTGTAATAGTTAGGATAAATTTGAGCATATCCCTCTCCTCATTAGATTAGTGTAGGAAGCGATTTCCGCACACCTAGCTTCCTTTCACAACAAGCATTACTATCAAAACTACGTCACCTTTGAACTATTCTAACATGGGTTATAATTAAAGATTTCTATCTAGTTAAAGCATAAACAATAATATTCTATTCAAAATTCAAGATCTATAATATTACTATTCCAAACCCTATTTATTCTATTCTAATAAAAGCTAAGTTAACTAACTATGCAAGGAAATTATCACATTTCTTACCCTAAATCAATTAGATACCTTAGATTCATAATCCCTATACTAACCTTTTTCCTAGCAAAATATCAATTCATACAAGCTCTCTACCAACTTAACTTGGTTAATCAAAATAGCAAATGCATTATATTCAAAGAAAAACATAATTTATTTTCACAAATAACATTTTATTTCTTTAAGCATACGTTCGAACTCTCTAAACTCCTTATACAACTCATACAAGATATGAAATATCTAATCTAATGTAACATTATAATATACCATATCGAATCTAAACCAAAATCGACTACTATCCTTAACCAAAAATTATTACCTAACCTCTAATCGATAATTTCTAACTATACGAAACGAAATGGACCTCCTTCTACAATAATAACAAGGAAACTTCTATGATAAAGCTGACCTAATCTATCGGCTGTCGACTAGGCCGATTGCTTGCACATAATGACTATGACATAACTAGTCCACATTGCACCATTATTATGGTGACCACCTTTCTAGGAGGAAGATAGAATTAGCATGATAAAAAAAATGAATGTGATTTATGGCAAAGTTGTGGGCTTCAAACACAATGATAGGTTGGAATGGGTGACAATCTGCTATGATGTTTCTGTAGGATAACATAGAAGTTTGACACCTCACTAGTTAGCATGCAAACAAATACCTATTGATGGCTCACAGCACACAAAGCTTACTATAATGATTGTTGAATACTATAGGTAGCAAAATTTGCTTAAGGATCATTACTATGTCAAGCCTGAATGAGCAATGAGAATGGGTCAATTGCATTTCGCTAGAGCGCTGATGAATCTAAGCAGATGCAAATCTAGGCTTCAAATCTAAAGGATCACATGACCAGGAAAAAGCATTCGATTGGAGGTTCTATGGCATGTGAAAAGGCTACCAATCGATTCAATAGATAGGGCGCAAAATATGATGAAAGGCATTCTGCTTACCGAGCACATGGCTCAAAATTAAACAAGCATCATCAAAAGAAAAAAAACCACAATGGATTGGATGAGGAGTCACATCGATGATAAGATAGGGGTTTAAAAATCAATTCTAAGCTAAGATAATACCAAGAAATGACATGTTTAGGGTTAACTTGTTTTAACCAAATTCAATAAGAAGGTTGTATGCAGAGGACAACCTACAAAGAACCAGAGACAACAAAAGGTACTACTTTTGAGGAAGAGAAGATGACTTTTCTCAGAGGCTTAGCATGGCTATGGAAAATAATTTCAATCGATATAAAGCATATGACATGCATTACATAATGATGCAAAAAAAAACCAATAATGATCAAAATGAAATTGATGCAAGAGTCTTGATTATGTGAGGGCTTGATAAGGTCACAATAATCAACCTCACACTCCACCACAGGGTCTATGGAGCCAACAAATAATGGAATGAATATAACTCAAAGTGCAAGGTTAAGGGTAACAGTTGAGTTGAGGAATTCATCTCAGAGAAGATAGATTTCAATGTTGTAGAAGTTTGAGAATGTGACATAAAGGAATTTTGGTAAGAAAAAGATCTCCAGAAGGGTTTGTCTTGATGTAGCATATAGAGAAAGACAATTTTACTATCAAGGCACATAGGAAGAAACACATACATTCACTAAAACGACAAATCACGAGAACCGAGACAGCAAAACATACCAGGATCAAGCTTCTTCCCACTTTCTCTTCTTATCTACTCAATCCCCCTTTCTCTGAATGATCCTTCCCAAAATTCCTCCTCGAACCAAAATAGCCCCAATCATAAATGCCCACTAACACCAAATCAGTTCTAAGAATCGTCTCCACCAGAAGGATTTTAAATTTTTACTAATCTTAGAGATTCCCCATTCTAGAATCATAAATGATAACTAACCACCTTTTAAATTTTCCCCAGAATGAATCAATACATAACTATATAAAACAATGAGCAAAAATAAAGCTTTTGACCCACATATAAATTTCACAAACATTAGAATAGTTAACTAAATCTAAAATAAAATTTAATTAAGTAGTATCCACCAAGAGTATTCCAATTTTATGACTGAGTAAAAGTATTATAATGTTTGACAATAATACATCATAATAATATTGATCCATTATACATACTAGAATACATAAAGGCTAGCCAAACAAGGACCTGACAATAAACCTACAAACCACAAGATGACCATCGAACTAAAAATTGAACTGACCTAGGGGATAAACCTCATGGTACCTCCATCAACGTTATTCATTGGTGTAAGGACCCGCTCAGACTTGCTAAGTCAGGTGGAGTCGAGGCCCAGTACCTGCAACCTGCATAAGAACAATAGGTTGTATATGATCGATTGCATATATATCAAACACACACAGAGTCAGAGAATCACAGTGTAGTAGGGTGCTCGAAACGAGTAGTACTACATCGTCCTTGCTCTGACACAAGACTATAAACATTTTTTATTTAAAATCAAATATCAACAAACTGCATAACACATGATAATATTAAACCATTACTAATCATGTCAATCTCAGCATGACTGGAATAATAATAATGTCATCATAAACTCATAACACATGTCAAAACTATATCAGTCAAACATAGTCTATCATGATCATAATAAGCATAAACCATAAGTCTAATAACTCAATGTCTTAGAACTATCTAAATGCAATGGAAGAACTAACAACTCTCTTAGAACTGACCAAGAGTAATGTGAAATTAGCAACTATCACAAGCCAAAAATGAGGGGGCATTACATCCTCCCCCTAGAGTCAGGCTTACTTCTGGAAGCCTACAAATAAGTAAGGGTATAGCTCTCTCATCCTAGAAGCATCCCACCAGGTAGCAGAAGTCTCATCATTAGGATCCCACTGGACCCTGACCTGCTCCATGTCTCTGCCCCTAACCCTGACCTGCTGTAGAATTCCTATGGGCTCCAAAGCTAGCTGCCTATTCTCTACCTATAGAGTAGCCCAATCAAGAACATGAGCAATATCTGGATAGTAAGGTCTAAGTACAAAAACATGAAACACATCATGGATGCGTGAAAGGTTGGGCGACAAAGCAATATGATAAGAAATAGGACTGATCCTCTCCAACACTTCAAAAGGTCCAACAAAGCGTGGTGTTAGCTTAGAGCCCTTTCCGTAGCAGATTGGACTCTTTCGCGATCGTACATGCAAGAACACCCGATCCCCAACTGAAAAATGTTGATCGACTCTATGAGCATCAACATACTTCTTTTGTCTATCCTGCACTGCCACCAAATGCCCTCTAATCCTCTCAACCTGATGTTCCATATCTCTAAGCATATCTAGACCTAGAAGGACTCTATCCTCGAGACGATCCCAACTCAAAGGGGTCCTACAAGGACAACCATACAAGGCCTGAAATGGAGACATGCCGATAGAACTGTGATATCCATTATTATAAGCATACTCCACCAGGTACAGGTAGTCCTCCCAATGGCTCTACCGATCCATCACATATGTCCTAAGCATATCCTCGAGAACCTGATTAACCCTCTTAGTCTACCCATCAGTCTCAGGATGGTAAGCTAAACTAAAGTTCAGCTATGTCCCTAAGGCATGCTGTAGAGAAGTGTCAGGGTTAGCCGAAAGAAGATATCAATTAAATGCAAATAAAGATTAAACAGAGGAATGGAAATACACAGAAATAATAATAGTGAGAGACAAGTTTTAACGTGGTTCACCCAAACTCGGGCTACATCCACCAAGTAGAGAGTCCAATATTATTATCCAGTAAATCAAACCAATTACAATCAGCAATCCCTACAACTCAATACCGCTGCAAAATGCTACAATACAATACAATACCAAAACCCTAACCCTTAGCTGCTTTTTATCAAGCTTTTTGTCGGTTACAAAAAATAGGGTTTTCTTATGTCGGTCAATGAAAACATAACTCCTAGTGCATTATAAAATAATAAAAAACTATGTGAGGTTTTGGGGGCATTGCCCCCGAGCCCCCACGGGGGCGCTGCCCCTCAACCCTGCCCTGTATTGCGACAGGGAACGCGCCAGGGGCGCTACCCCTAGACCCCACAAGGGGCACTGCCCCCAAACCCCCACAAGGGGCATTGCCCCTTGACCCTATAGGAATTTGGGGGGAAACTGCGATGATAAAAGTGGGGAAAATTTAACCTCCAAGACTGATTAGGCTCCATATAACAACAAGAAGTCCAAAGGGCGGAAGTGAACACTAGTTCCCTATCAGAGATGATCCTACGAGGAATCCTGTGAAGTCAGACGATGTCCTCCATGAACACTCTGGCCACCGTAGAAGCATTATATAAAGAACAGACAAGAGAGAAGTGAGCTACCTTCATCAACGTATCCACAATGACCATAATAACATCATGTTGACGAGAGGATACTGGCAAACCAATAATGAATTCTATCAAAATGATGTCCCATTTCTATTCTGAGACCAAATGAGGCTACAAAAGACCTATAGGGTACTGATACTCCACCTTCACCCTCTGACACTTAAGACATCTCGACACAAAATTAGCAATATCCTGCTTCATGCCACTCCAAAAGTATAGCTAACGTAAATCTGCTTGCATCTTCTTGACACCCAGATGAGCAAAATAAGGTGCCTGATGCACTTCTGACAACACTACGGATACGAAGACCCTCAAAACTAGGAACATAGATATGACCCAAATGTCGTAAAAGACCATCTTGCTCAAGAGAGTAACCAGAAAATCTACCCTCCAAAGGTCTACCTGACTCAAACTTGGACTTCACCTCTTGGTACCAACTGTCGATAGGAAGTGCTGTGAGAATCTGACCTCTCAAATCAACTATGACAGTGACTGCTGATATCTCATATCTCTGACGAATGAGAGCATCTGCTACCACACTCTCTTTGCCCTGAATACACTTGACCTCAAAGTCATACTCGCACAAGAACTCCATCCAACACCTCTGCCTCGCATTTAAGTTTGGCTACGTGAAAATGTACTACAAACTATGATGATCACTGTGCAACTCAAACTGATGCCCTAAGAGAAAATGCCTCCACCTCACCAAGGCATGCACAACTACTCCTAACTCCAGATCATGAGTGGGATAGTTCAATTCGTGATCCTTGAGTTTGCGAGACTCATAGGCAATCATACGACCATCCTGCATCAGAACTGCTCCTAAACCCTCCAAAGAAGCATCTGTACAAACAACAAAGTCCACGGTAGGATTAGGAACTGCTAAAATAGGTGCACTGGTCAACCATTCCTTAAGGGTCTAAAAAGATACCTAACACTACTTGGACCAAACAAACTTCTTCCCTTTCCTCTGAAGGGAAGTAATAGGATGAGCAATCCTCGAAAACCCCATAACAAAATGATGGTAGTAACCTACCAAACCCATAAAACTGCGGACCTCAGAAATATTGGTAGGTGCAGGCCAATCCATAATAGCTTGGATCTTTGAAGGATCCACCACAATGCCCTCTCCAGAGATGACATGACCCAAATACTTCACCTCTGTCTGAAAGAATTCACATTTTGACAAATTAGCATAAAGCTAATTTTCTCTCAGACACTGCAATACCTAACGCAAATTCTCCTCATCATCCTCCATAGTCCTCGAATAGATCAATATATCATCTAGAAGTACAAGGACAAACCTATCAAAATAAGTGTGGAAAACACCATTCATCAGGCTCATGAAAACTAAAGGTGTATTCATCAACCTGAATGGTACTACTGTGAACTCATAATGCCCATAACAGGTACAAAATGTCATTTTATGAATATCTAGCTCAAATATCCACAACTGATGATATCCTGACTTAAGGTCAATCTTAGAAAACACCTTGGCTCCCTTAATCTGATCAAACAAATCATCAATTCGAGGCAAGAGGTATCTATTTTTCACTATCACCTTATTGAGTTGTCGATAGTCAATACACAGCTGCAGAGATCCATCCTTCTTTTTCACAAAGATCATAGGTGCTCCCCAAGGAGCGACACTAGGTTGAATGAAACCCTTTGCTAAATACTCCTCCAACTACATTCAGAGCTCCTTAAGCTCCTAAGTGGTCATCCAGTATGGAGCCCGTGAGATGAGCCTGCACCAGGAACAAGATCAATCCTAAAGTTGATGTCACGCTTAGGAGTATTACAAGACTGAAGTTAAGGTCACGACAAAGGTAGGGGTCATGGGAGAGGTGGTGGCAGCACACCTCCTCCCAGTTCTCCTCATGAGAGTGCCCATGAAGGCAGGGGTCAGAATATGGAAGGTCAGGACCAGCTTGAGGGAGCCCAGTTACAACAGTTACTTGAGGAGGCCCTTGCCTATTTAGGCCCTAGACAGGAGGTTGAGCAGCCTAGAGGGGGTCAGGAGGTAGACCAGTCAAAGCCTAGGGAAAGAGAGAGATCACCCAGGCAGAGAGAGAGTTGACAGCTGAGCAAGAGGCCACACTAGCCAGCCATATGAGAGATCTACTGAGCGCATGCCCTCCCACCTTTGATGGAGCTGGTAGGGGTCTAGAGGTGGAGACTTGGTTATTGGATTTAGGTAGGTGTTTCACCATGCATCCTTATGGCAGCAACACCAAATCCAGATGTGCTATTTTGCATCTCTGATATTTTGCTTTGACTTGGTGATGGTTAGAGGAGTAGAAGCTAAACTTGGACATTAGCATTGTCTCTTGGGAGTTGTTCTTAGAGAGATTCAGAGCCCGTTTCCTATCTGATCATTGGAGGCAGCGTCACATAGATGAGTTCCATGAGCTGAGGCAAATGGCCATGTCAGTCGAGCAGTATGAGCACAGATTCTATGAGCTTAAGTAGTATGTGGGTATCATAGATGATGAGTCTATGCTAGTGCAACATTTTATTAGGGGCCTGAATGCCCAAATCAGCAGAGGGGTTTGTGTATTTGAACCTAAGTCTACAGTGGTGGCAGTGGAGAAAGCTCAGTTAGTCGAAAAGAATTTGGCTATGGCTCTTAGTGGGCATATAGGTGTGCATATTGGCAGTGCACCTTCTTCAAGTTTTGGTTCACATGGTGGACATACTCAAGCATCAGGATCTCATGCACCCCCAAAGGGTGTATGGCAGCAGCACTCTCATACCAAACCAAAGAATTCTTGATCATAGCATGGTAATAGATTTTAGTCTAAGAAAGACCAGTCTTGGCAGCGTAATAAGCGCAACCACTTTGATCAAACAGCTTAGAGTATGTAGTTCACAGTGAGTAGGGGTAGTTTCCAGCAGTCTAGTGCTTTCTAGGGTGGCGGTGGTTTTGGTAGAGGCATCGGGTGCTTCTCTTGTGGCCAATAGGGCCAAATTGCTAGACAGTGTCCTCAGAGGAGTACTTCAGGATTTGGACATTGACCAGTGGCTTCAGAGCCAAGAGTTGGTGATGCAAGCAAATCACATAGAGTCTTTGTAGCAGTTGATAATCATCAGGTAGAGCATCAGGGAACTGTGGTGGAGACTTTTGGTTTCATGTGAGGTATTTGTTTTTTCTATTCTCTTTGATTCTGATGCATCTGATTTGTTCATATATCCTTCTCTTATGGAGCATTGTGGCTTAGTGGCAACAAAGTAGGATGATAGGTGGCAGGTTGAGTTAGCTTATGGGGCTAAGGTCACAGTTGAGTCTCTAGTGCTCGGTTGTGAGTTGAGGATTGGCTCTCTATATACTACAGTAGACCTTCGCATCCTACCCCTTGGTTCATATGATATAGTATTGGGGATGGATTGGCTAGAGGCTTGTTGGGTAGTGATTGATTGTCGGCATAAGTCTGTTAGATGTGTGGATGATTTTGGTTTAAAGGTGGAGGTTGTAGGAGTTCAGAGACCTCTTTCCCTCTGTATGATCTCCACTATGCAACTTAAGAGATGCATACATCGGGGATGTCAGCTTTTTGCAGTGTCAGTTAGTGACTTGGAGATGGAGGAGAGTCAAGAGGCATCTCTCGACGATCATCCACAGTTGAGGGAGTATGCTAATGTTTTTCCTTCTGAGATTCTGAGGATGCCACCTAAGCGTGACATCGACTTCAGGATTGATCTTGTTCCTGTTGCAGAACCCATCTCACAGGCTCCATACAGGATGACCACTTAGGAGCTTAAGGAGCTCCGACTGCAGTTGGAGGAGTTGTTAACCAAGGGATTCATTCAACCTAGTATCTCTCCTTGGGGAGCACCTGTGATCTTTGTGAAAAAGAAGGATGGATCTCTGCAGCTGTGTATTGACTATTGACAGCTCAATAAGGAGACAGTGAAAAATAGATACCCCTTGCATATATATTCATAAAATGTTATCGTCAAAAGAAAAAAAACACAATGGATTGGACAAGGAGTCACATCGATGATAAGATAGGGGTTTAAAAATCAATTCTGTCTAAGCTGAGATAATACCAAGAAACGACATGTTCAGGGTTAACTTGTTTCAACCAAATTCAATAAGAAGGTTGTATGCAGAGGACAACCTACAAAGAACTAGAGATAACAAAATGTACTATTTTTGAGGAAGAGAAGATGAATTTTCTCAGAGGCTTAGCATGGCTATGAAAAATAATTTTAGTCGAGATAAAGAATATGACATGCATTACATAATGATGCAAAAAAAACCAATAATGATCGAAATGAAATTGATGCAAGAGTCTTGATTATGCGAGGGCTTGATAAGGTCACAATATTCAACCTCATACTCCACCACAGGGTCTACGGAGCCAACAAATAATGGAATGAATATAACTCAAAGTGCAAGGTTCAAGCTAATAGTTGAGTTGAGGAATTCATCTCGAAGAAGATAGATTTCAATGTTGTAGAAGTTTGAGAACATGACATAAAGGAATTCTGGTAAGCAAAAGATCTCCAGAAGGATTTGTCTTGATGTAGTATATAGAGAAAGACAATTTTACTATCAAGGAACACAGGAAGAAACACATACATTCACTAAAATGACAAATCACGAGAATCAAGACAGCAAAACATACCAGGATCAAGCTTCTTCCCCCTTTCTCTTCTTGTCTGCTCAATCCCCCTTTCTCTGAATGACACTTCCCAAAATTCCTCCTTGAAACAAAATAGCCCCAGTCATAAATGCCCACTAACACCAAATCAGTTCCCGAGAATCCTCTCCACCAGAAGGATTTTAAATTCTTACTAATCTTAGAGTTTCCCCATTCTGGAATCATAAATGACAACTAATCACCTTTTAAAGTTTCCCCAGAATGAATCAATACATAACTATATAAAATAATGAGTAAAAATAAAGCTTTTGACCCACATATAAATTTTACAAACATTAGAATAGTTAACTAAATCTACAATAAAATTTAATTAAGTAGTATCCACCAAGAGTATTCCAATTTTACGACTGAGTAAAAGTGTTATAATGTTTGAAAATAATACATCATAATAATATTGATCCATTATACATACTAGAATACACAAAGGCTGACCAAACAAGGACCCGACAATAAACCTGCAAACCACAAGATGACCATCGAACTAAAAATTAAATTGACCTAGGGGATAAACCTCATGGTATCTCCATCAACATTATCCATTGGTGTAAAGGCTCGCTCAAACCTGCTAAGTCAGGTGGAGTCGAGGCCCGGTATCTACAACCTGCATAAGAACAATAGGTTGTATACAATCAACTGCATATACATCAAACTCACATAGAGTAAGAGAATCACAGCATAGTAGGGTGCTCAAAATGAGTAGTACTACATTGTCCCTGCTCTAACATACGACTATAAACATTTTTTATTTAAAATTAGATATCAACAAACCACATAACACATGAAAATATTTAACCATTACTAATCTTGTCAATCTCATCATGACTGGAATAATAATAATGTCATCATAAACTCATAACACATGTCAAAACTATATCAGTCAAACATAGTCTATCATGATAATAATAAACATAAACCATAAGCCTAATAACTCAATGTCTCAGAACTATCTAAATGCAATGGAAGAACTAACAACTGTCTCAAAACTGACTAAGAGTAATGTGAAACTAACAACTATCACAAGCCAAAAATGAGGGGGCATTACGGGAACTTATTTTAAGTGTGGAGGTGAAGGACACAGAGCATTTGAATGTCATCAAGGAAGTAAAAGAAAATGAATAGAGAACAATGCAAGAATAGCTTATGTGGAGGAAGAACATGTTGGATCACCTGGTTTAGTTGGAATGCCAGAGAAAGGAGAATTATTAGTCATGAGAAGACTAATGAAATGCACCGGACAATTGAGAGGGGGGTGAATCAGTTGTGCCTAAAAGTTTGAAAACTTATGAACATCAACACATCAAACACTTAGTTACTATTATTCAGATTTAACCATGAAGGCATGAAATAAGAAGCTCAACACAATAACACATGAAACACATGAAATACTAGATTTTTTACATGGAAAACCCTACAAGGGAAAAACCACGGTGGGTGTTAGCCCACAAAAATAAATAAGTTATAGAAATATGAAAAATCAAAGGCTCACTACCTAGAATGCTCACTGCAAATGTTAGGGCTCACTGCCAAGAATGGTTCACTACAAAGGGGTGGCTCACTGCCAAGGATTGGTGAATAGATTTGGTAGCATCTACTTCATGCCTGAGTTCAATTCCATTGAAGCATAATATATCACCTCTGCTCTGCTCTTCTTACACCTTCGCACCTATCTTTTCATTTTCACACTTCCACCCACTTTTCACAACTACATTACATGTTTTTATACAACTCATCAACCTTGGAATGTACATCAAGGTCAGCATTACATTCATCAACTGTTGGAGCAATCTCCAAGGTCGGCATTACAAACGTTCATAGAAAATAGGTCTAGACCTGAACAATATTAGCTAAGGGAAAGATGTATGTGGGCTACTTAACACCTTAGATAGGACTCAAAAACAATCTTTCACGCCACAATGCACTTCCACAATCTTCTATGCATGTCTGTAAGTAGTAGAAACAACCAAGTCAGCCAAGACTGATTTTATCATTAAGTCTTCTAAGAACATTCTTCATCCATGATCCAAATCTTTCTTGGCAGACCAATTCAAATGTAGGAACATGATCAGGAGACATCCACAAGCACATTGTAATCACCAAGAACAACTGCATAATCTCTAACCACTCTGTCAAGAAGATTCTTCAAATCGGAGCACATAAACAACACTGCCATCTAATGTCATAAGGAAAAGATCACTTGCAGACCACCAAATCATGAACCATTAAAGTTGAAGGTACTTAACATCATTACCAACTTGATTCTAGAACCAAAGACTATGAAACTTCAATGTGGAGAGATGCGGAGTAGAATACAATCTCTCTGTCACTAGTGCATACCCAAAAAAAGTAGCTTTTACTCTAGTGAACATAACTCACTTAAATCTCTATACCGGAGGCTCAAACTTGAATCATAGCATCTTCAGACATGCCTCTAAATAACTACCAATCCATAGACAAAGATATTCATTCTATAGTAAATACAGAGCAAACTATTGGACTGATATTCTATAAACAAGGGTACTCTGTAATACACTATTTCCACTGCACCTCACTGTTTCCACTAGAGGAACTAATTTTCTCAATATCCTCAACATGAGGATCACTTACTTATTATCTTCAACACTTGCATAGGAAAATACAAAGCATCTAACTCATAACAAAATAAGAGCACAGTTGACACCAATGACAACACATATATGTTGGCATCAATGACAACACCGGTTAGGCACATACTTGCAACAATCTCTCCCTTTGTCATTGATGGCGACATATAATGTGAAAAACTTAATGACCATCAAGACAAGATACTCCCCCTTTATTTTTACACATCTGTACTCTTTCTCCCCCTTAGTTTTTCACATGATTTCTCTCCCCCTTTAACATCAATGGCAAAGGGCACATACTTGCACTTAGCTCCTCTAATCAAATTTCTCTTTCATGAATACTGTAACACTTTCTTCTCTTTATCAAGAACACATATCAAGAATGCTTGCTACTCCCCTTGATAGGTAGCTCTCAAAACATCAATCTAGATCAAAAAATGAGGCTTTGGACACCACTAGACTGATGCATTCTTATGCATCTTAGTTCAGAGCAGGAGGGTTAATAACCCCTAACTTTATTCTAAGATACTCAAAGGTATCTTTAGATAGAGGCTTAGTGAAAATATCTATAATCTGATCCTTTGTGGACACATATTCCATCTTTACTTCATTCTTTGTCACCTTCTCTCTCAAAAAGTGATACCTTATTGATATGTGCTTTGTTCTTGAGTGCATCACTGGATTCTTTGAAATGTTTATGGCACTTGTATTGTCACAAAAGATTGCAATTGGATCTTCATACACAACTCTTATGTCCTTTAAGGTCTACTTCATCCATAACACTTGAGTGCAACAACATGCTACTACAATATACTCTATTTCTATAGTAGACAAGGAGATTGAGTCTTGCTTTTTGCTCAGCCATAAAACTAATCTATTTCCCAAGAAGAAGGCACTTCCACTTGTACTCTTTATGTCATCAACATCTCTAGCCTAATCTACATTTGTATATGCACTGAAAGTGAAATCATTGTCCTTTCGATACCACAAGCCATGATCTCATGTGCCTTTCAAATATCTCATAATTCTCTTGACTGCCATCACATGTGATTCTCTAGGATCTTCTTGAAATCTTGCCACAAGACATACTGCATGCATTATATCAGGACTGGATTAAGTTAGATAAATTAATCCTCCAATCATGGATTCGTACCTTTTCTGATCAGTCTTAGGTGATTCATCATTTTTGCTCAACTTGCAACTAATCACCATGGGATTACATACTGGTTTAGAGTCCTCCATTCCAAACTTCTTCAATAACTCTTTCACATACTTAGATTGGGATATGAAGATTCCTTTATCTGATTGAGTAACTTGCAAACCTAAAAATAAATTCATCTCACCAAACATAGACATTTCAAACTCCTTTTACATTTCACTAGCAAATTTCATGCACATACCTTCATTGCCTCCAAAGATAATGTCATCAACAAAGACTTCTACAATCAAAATTTGATCACCATTAATCTTGAAATAGAGATTACTATTAGCAGTACCTTTATTGAACCCTAATTGCAATAAGTACTTATCCAACTTTGCATACTAGAATCTAGGAGCTTGCTTGAGTCCATACAAAGCTTTCTTCAACCTGTACACCCTATCACCTTGGTTTGATAATTGAAATCCTTCTGGTTGCTCAATGTAAACTTCCTCTTCCAACTCACCATTTAGAAATATAGACTTCAGATCCATCTGATACACCTTGAAATCTTTGTGAGCTACAAAAGCCATAAATATTATGATTGCTTCAATCCAAGCCACTGGAGAAAAAGTGTCTTCAAAATCTATTCCTTCAATTTGAGAATATCCTTTGCACACAATCCTTGCTTTGTTCCTTACAACTTCTCCATTTTAATTTAGCTTGTTCTTGAAAACCCATTTGGTTCCAATAACATTTTATCAGTAGGTCTAGAAACTAATTCCCAAGTTTCATTCTTCTCTATCTGCATTAGTTCTTCCTTCATGGCTTTTACCCAACTTTCATCATTATAGGCTTCATTCACAGTTTTTGGTTCAAGTTTAGAAAGCAAATAGTAATTCACTTGTTCTTCTACAGCTCTTTTCCTTGTCATTACTCCTTTGCTTTTGTCTCCAATAATTTGATCTTCTGAATGATTGATCCTTACATACTTGGGAGTCTTTATTGTAGCTTTTATAGCCATCTCTTCTTCATCTTGACATTATTCCTATTCCTCTTTCTTCTCATTTACAGTGACAACATGTTCATCTAAATCGTATCCATTCAGATTTAATGTTCCTCCTTTGTCTCCATCCATTTTTACATTTGCACTCTCAACAATCTTTTTCAGCCTTTTGTTGTAGCACCGGTAGGCCTTATTCTTGGTAGAGTATCCAAGAAAGATTCCTTCATCACACCTTGCACCAAACTTTCCTAGATCTTTTTCTCTTCTAATATAGCATTTGCTTCCTAGAGAATGGAATACTTTGTTAAAATATGTTTGTTGGTAGATAGAACAAAGGTAAAAAGAACACTGGGTAATTCCCCATACCATTTGGTATACAATACAAATCATATCCTTCCTATTAACTTGAGAATTCCAACTTGGAAGTTTTCTAATGAATACCTAGGCTTTGATGACCAAAGCGAAGCTAGGTTAATTCAATTGTTACACTTAGATGAAAAAAAACCCAGGCCATAGATAAATTTGCTAAACATCAAGCAGTGGTCAAAAGATGGTTTGATAAAAGGGCTAGGGTTAAAACATTTAAAATCTCAGATTTGGTTTTATGTTGGGATAAAGCCCATGAGAAAAAGGGAAATCATGGAAAATTTGATAAGTTGTGGATAGGTACATTACAGATCTCTGAAATTATATGAGATAACACATTTAGGTTGAAAACTTTGACTGGTGAAGATATTTCATTACCTGTTAATGGCTAATATCTTAAACATTACTTCCAGGCCTAAAAGTGTTGAGTTGAGTATTACAGTGTACTATATTGTAAGTATTGTATATTCTTGTTGGTTATTTTGGTGTGGTTTTCTGTTTGTTTGTATGGTATTTATTCATTTTGCCTTTTTGTTTGGGTGTTTCTTTGTTTACAGTTTGCTTGGGGATCTTCATTTTAATTTTGGATATATAGGAGCAAGCTACAACTTTAGAAAACAATGAAATGTTTATAACTAAGGGCATAGTCTAAAATTTACCTGTTAATGGCCAAGATATTTCAGTACCTATTAATAGCCAATATCTTAAACATTACTTTCAGGCCTAAAAGTGTTGAGTTGAGTCTTACAGTGTACTATATTGTAAGTATTGTATATTCTTGTTGGTTATTTTGGTGTGGTTTTCTGTTTGTTTGTATGTTATTTATTTGTTTTGTATTTTTGTTTGAGTGTTTCTTTATTTGCAGTTTGCTTGGGGATCTTCATTTTGATTTTGGATATATAGGAGCAGGCTACAACTTTAGAAAATAATGGAATTTTTATAACTAAGGGCATAGTCTGAAATTTATGCATAGGTTGTGACTTTTATAGATGTAGTCGCTTGTTTAGTCTTAGAAGGATATTATTCACCAAGAACAAATTGAAACGTTCAAGGAATCATATGAATACACATCTTTAAGATTCTAGAAGTAGGTCTAGGAGATACTGGACACTTGCATTAAGTGAAAAATCAAAAGGTTTGCCTTTGCTACAACTATAATATCCACCTTGCATATCAAGAACAAGATTTTATTACCTATTGAGTATGAGCTTCATTGCAATATTAGAAGTATTAATAATTAATAAAGGAAGATGATCAAAGACATCATTTTGAAACATGTGAGGGCTACCAAATAACTCCACTGGGGCTATAGACGTTTGACTGGCAGTGGGGCTCTATTTGGGGAGAATATAGCGATAACCTTGACAAGGCTATGGATGCCCGATTGGCAACAAGGCTCTATCCAAGTTGGCTTAGAAGGTTAAATCCATTTATGTAGTTTAATGCAAATAGTTGCTATTTTCTGAGTTTATTCCAAAGAATGGGAATAAATCAATTGCATACTCTTAAATTCCTTTGGAAATTATTTTGAGGTTAGTGAATACATTCTTTATGTGATTAAATAGCATCCTTACATATAAGAAAGTGGAAATCTATGATTTATTTCATTTTATTCCTTGAGTTTTCTTAATTTGTATGTTTTATTTGGTTGCTAGTTGTTGTGATGCTCACAACACGCCCCATTTTAGCATTTAGCAAAATGAGGACCCCTGTTGTGGCTTTTTCTTTTTTTTTTGGGTTGGTTCTGCATGCTTGGCGGTATGGGTAACATGTCTCTGATGATTGAAATTCAAGTTGCATAATGTGTGGTGAAAAATGGTTGTTATCAATAAAATCTACATCAAAATTTAGCTAGGGTTGCTTTTTGAACAGTTTGAAAATTCTGT
Organism: Cunninghamia lanceolata; assembly: GCA_027924645.1. Taxonomy (NCBI): domain Eukaryota; kingdom Viridiplantae; phylum Streptophyta; class Pinopsida; order Cupressales; family Cupressaceae; genus Cunninghamia; species Cunninghamia lanceolata. Next base: position 236,891 of record BSBN01000144.1, on the reverse strand, counting down.
GTATTTTAAGAGTTATGCTGGTTTTTTGTGAAAAGTCAACGCTGGACTATTTTGGTCAATGTGTATCTTAGATACATTGTCATTTGCATGTATCTTTTATGCTTTGGGTCTGTCAAGTTATCACATACATTGTGTTTAAAATCCCATTGGTATCGTTAACAGTTCAATACATACTTATGCAAGTCCGGACCTGATGACGTTTCATGGTGAACTTTATAGTGGTAGAAATCCATACTTGTATTTGTACATGACAATGCATGTATTAAAGCTACAATCTCAAAATATACATGGGCTAATGTCAAAAGGAGTTTAAGGTTAGTATATAAGGTCATGGTCATCTCATTTGTACGATTAATACATTAATAGTAATATACTTTCGTGCATTCATACAAATGCAAACCTGAAAGAAAATTTAATTGCAGTTAGAAAGTGAAAGTGAATGCTCATATTTGTATGTATCAATGTATAATTGCATGTATCTAATATACAAATACAAATCCGAATGCAATTAGAAAAGTTAAACATTGTGAACTTTAGGTGAAGTTCGCGTTTGTATGTTGGAAGATATGTATAAGATATGCAAAAGAGAAAGATGCAATCACGGACTTGAACTCAAGATTAAATTGAGAGTAAAGTGCATTTACGCATAACGAGGGGTAGAAAATTCAACATCACATATGCATGTATAAGTGCATGTATATGATATACAAAAGGGTGATACAAATGAAATATATACAAAGTCAAACCTGGAGGTAATTTCAAGTCATTTCATAAACCCGATGGAGTCCGCATTTGTATGTTTGGCAATTGTATAAGATGTACATGAACATATACAAACAAATATACAAAACAAATAAGAGGGAAAATTGCAAATGTATAAAGGTAATTCGTATATGCTTTGAGAGATACAAAAGGCAAACTTAATGTCAAAAAGGTCATTAAGTAAAAGTGATGTGATGATGTCATCATTCCTTTTCTGCATATTAGCGAAAAATGCATGTATCAGATATACAAAATGCATAAAGTGTAAAAGGCCAACGTGTACAAAATTTAAATTATGCACTAAACAGTAAAAGTAAAGTGAAAGTCAAATTGCATATACTGTCTACTACATTTAATACATATCTACCATAGGAAATACCTAATTTCAAAGGAGCAAAAAGAAATTTTGATTACATTAAACTTCATAATTACATTTAGAATTCAGTTGCAGAGTATTATGCAGAGCTAAGGTGATCAAAGGCGAATTGAGATTTCAAGACAGTTACAGAAAAATTGAATGGTAAAATCTCTTGTCAACAGTATTAAAGTCAATGGTTGCGAATCCAGGAATGTATCTGAACGTCCCCACATGTGCTTAATGAAATGCCATTATGGTGAATTTTACGGTAATTACAGTAGGGTAACAGAAATGGTTTAGAATTAGCTAATTACTGTAATAAATCATAAAACTTAGACACAGTAGGATATTTATACATGACTCAAAGGTGAAAAGAAAAAACTATAGGGTAAAATGCTAAATGGCAAATTTATATGGTAAAACCCTAGAAAACATGAACGTAGTCGTAAAATGGATATGTTTCTCGACAGGATGGCACCCAAAGGGAAGAAAACCAAGAAGATGGCTAGAAAGGGAGAAAAGAAAGACACAAGGAAGGAAGTAGTTAAAGAGGAATTTCTAAGAAAAAGTTACAATTCGTAGATTTATTCTGTAGGGGGAAGGGCAACAGACATGAAAATTGGGGATTTTGACTCTACAGAATTGTTAAAGATGATTAGAGCACCTGGGGCATCTCTAGCAATGAAGAACATATGGGATGTAGGATTATATAATATTGTGAGGTTTCCATTGGCAATGGAGGCTACGGATCTTTTTATTGAATGTATTCAAAGGTATGACATGAATTCTAGGAAGGTGAAGCACAACGGTGTGGTATATGCAGATTTGTCAGTGGAAGGAATAGCGAAAACCTTTGGTTTGAAGATTACTGAGAAGATGGAAGAAATAGATGTAGAACAATATGCAGTAGATTTTAGAGGAAACAAATCATCTTGCAAGAGTGCAATATTCTATGGTTGGCATTCGCCAGATAAGAAACCAAAGGCAACTGCTACGGTCCTAAAGAACTTGTATAGGGTAGACATCAAGGAAGATGTTTATATAGTGATTACATTGTTAAGTAGGTTAATGGGCCTGGCAGATGCAGCTTCATTTGAACCATGGATGGTTTCGGTGATTCAATTTATTAGAGAAGAAACAGGGGTAGTTCACTGGGCCCTAGCTATTAGCAATGCTATTTTTTCACAAATTATGAGATGGAAGAAACACAAGATGTTCTTCATGTCTTCCTACATAGTCTATTCATGTGCAGCTAAGATGCAATTGAGGGGGATACAAAACATTGGTACATTGGGAAATCACCCAGGGCAGATGCTAGTGTATGATCATTACCTGAACATGTAGGAACAGAATGCAGTGAAGAATCTTATAAGGGTAAATGATGTGTTTTATATGTACTTAGTGAGGACACTAACTGGGGACAGAGATAAAAGACTATTAGATGAGGCACGGGATGTAATTAATTTGTAAAGTGCCTAATACATACAATTCCCCACCTTCACATACATAAGAACAGAAGGATTCATGGGTAAACCTTACAAATTGCCAACGTACCCAACAGACAAAATGGTCCTATTAGAGTTCACTAGATAGATATTGAACATATATGGCATGTATAAGGTCAAATTCCACCGAGGCAATATTAAGTTTCCTTTTGCTATTGGAAGATATCAATGTTTTAATGAAGAAGCAACTAAGGCATCAGAGGCAAGGTTGCAATATTATGGATTCCAAACTTTTGACTTATCTAGGCCATTTGATCCATTCAGAAGGATATATAATTTTGTAGACAAAAAGTTTAAACATCAACCACACCATGAAGTTATTTGGGTTGATTGTGACAATGAGGTAGAGGTCAGAAAAAGGGCTCATCAAAGACTGGATCTTGAATAAGTAAAAACATTAGGAGTACTTGAATTGCCCCAAGAGATTAAAAAAGATAATGAAAAAGTATTACATACAAGTTATAATGCCAAAAGGGTGGTAGATGAAATTAAAATAGAGCCAAATTGGAATCAACCTAAGGAGGATTCGCTGGATAACATATCTGAGCCAATAATAACATTTACAAATATGTGGATAAAAGAGATAACAGAAGAGCTTAAGGCCACAAGAATAATAGTGACATACCTAGAAAAGAAGGGTAAAAAGAGATGCTTGGAGAGCAAGGATAGTTTTGATGATTTTCTAAAGACAAAGAGGCAAATAGTAGAAGCCAAGATAGTTGAGGTGAACCTTGAAGCCACATTATTGGATCCATATGCCCTAGGGGTAACAGTGGTTGTGCCTTCAAGAACATTTGCATCTATAGAAGAGGGAACATTAAGTGCATCTATTGCAGTAGAGCAGACTGCAGTACAAACACCTGCAGTATCCCTACAAGCTGTGAGTGTTCAAGTTGTACCAATGGCCCCACAAACACCCATGGAAACAGAAACACAACAAGAAAAATTGCAATGGTTCATCCAAGTTAAACAAGAGATGGCTGAAGAAATGGTGAAGAGAGCATTTATGGTTCAAACATCCACAAAAGAAGATATAGAAGTGGTGGATGTGGACACAATTCAAGAGGTGGATGATGTGGATGATGTTGAAGATAATGAAGATGAAAGTAAGGATGAAAGTAGTGGTGACAACCTAGAGATGAGAAGTGAAGAGGAAGAAGAAAGACAAATACCAAGAACTCATCTCATGCTGGGAGCATTTGATGTAAGTGCATCACAACAAGCTGTTACACAAACAAAAGAAGATACAAAAATGATTGATCCATTTGGTAAATTAGTGCCTAAAAATTTAATGGAGGAAGTTAAAGAGGTTGCCCAAGAAATTTTGAAGGAGCAGACAGAGGAGAAAGAGAGTGAGGATATGGTTAATATACTAGCTACTCAGGGAGAAGATATACCAACTCAGAAGAATGTACCTATAGTTAATGTAGAGAAACAACAAAATGTTGAACAGCCTCCACAGCAATATCCTCCACAACAACAACCTCCACAAAAAGAATAGCATCAAGAACAAGAGGAACAAGAGAAACAAGAGGTAATAACAGAGGAACCTCAAGATGAGGTAATGAATGATAAGCCTACAGGTACCAGTACAGAAATACCATCTTGGGTGGAATCAGAGGTAAGGCAAGAATCAGCAGTACAGCTAATGTCAATTGACATAAACAGCTTATTATCTAAAGAGGCCTCCAGGAGAGACAGAAAGAAGGCAAGAACTATGTCTGCAATAAAGAGAGATCCCTCAGGGACAAGGACTATGCATATGGCAGTTCCACAAGCAAACAAAGAAAGAGGTGAAATAAACATGGAAGAATACAATATATCATAAGCATGAACCTAGGACATACTAATAGAGAGCAAAATATTGAAGAAATACAGGAAATGATAGAGTTAACTGCTAATAAAATGAGGAAGGATAAGCAGAAGATAATAAATTTGAAAGGACACATTGCCCAATTACAACAATTTATCCAAGGAATGTTTGATCCTGGACAAAGTTTACCAGAGCTATCTCCTGAATTAACCTTTTTGTCTAAAGAGCAAATAGGTGAAATAGAAAATAAAAGGCCCAAAGCAGGCATACTTGAAGAGTATGTAAAGATGGAAAAGTTAACTAGAAAGATATTTTGATACTCCAAGGGGAGACTCTAAAGGCATCTTTGCATCTGAAAGAATATGCTTTCAAGATATTTTGGCAAATCTTTCTAAGTCGTTGATGTTGTATTTTGAATGTGAACCCTTGATGGAATTTTGTAACCATTGTAAAGGATCTTAGTCTATATAAGGATCTTTGTTACACCTATTTTAGGACACACGGCCTATATAGGAAATTACACAAATAAAATAGTAAAACTGAGCAAGTGCAAGATAAGTGACTAGGGAGAGTACTTTGAGCATTGTTATTTTGAGAAGAGGAATCGCCTGTGTCTATAGAAAGGATGGTGTGGAACATCCTGTCATCTCTCTGCATTTGTAAAAATGTTTGTAAGTTTTGTTATTAATGTTGATACACTCCAAAGATTGAAGTCATGAAATATTATAAATTTAAAAGGGCTATCATATATCAATAAATGCAAATGTCAAATATCTGTCTATTCCAGACTGCTATTTGATTCATGTATTTTCTATTTGTGAAACTCATCTGGATTTACATAGAAGAATTTACTTGCTTTGAATTGTCTGCAGTAATCAAATTTATTCACGTGAGTAACAGAACATTGTATTCCTGGTTGAATCATGTTTCTATACCTTTCTTTTATCTTTCTTTTACCAGTAGTTTAAGTAAATAGCCAACACACATAAATCCAAAGGAAATTGTTAAAGATTTTGATAAATATTTGTGATTGATGAAGATCTTTGATCAGTTTTCATAAATTGAGATGCAGAGCATGTTTCTTTAAAATTCATGCAAAGATTGACTTAAAAGATATGAATATTTGCAAAGGATCAATATCTTTAGAAATATTCAAGATTATTTGCAAAGATTAAGTAACAGTGGCCAGTAATAAACATTTAAATCACGTAAGGCCCCTTGTTAAATAGCTTCACATTGAACCTTGAGTAAATCTAACATAGTCATGACCTAACTACTAAAGCCCTGGGATTGTGAATTATTTTCTGATAATTCTCCATATATTTCAAGATAAGACAAAGTTCAAGTGAATTTTATCTCTCATTGTGTGTGAATAACATCTACATCAACAAATACCATTTGAGATTGTGACTGGAGTAAAACCCAGAGGAGTTACAGAATTGAGAGACATCAATATGGAGAATAACAGGAGTTCAGAGGTAGAAGAATTTACAGGATACATGGAGACATTACATAATTAAGTTAAGAAACATTTGGAGGAGATGAATAGTAAGTATAAGGAGCAAGTAGATGAGAAGAGAAGACACAAAATTAATTTTTAGTTGGATGTGAAGTAATGGTATATCTAAGAAAAGAGATATTTCCAGTGGGGACATATAACAAGTTGAGGATGAAGAAGTTTGGATCATGTAAGATACTTAGGAAGTTTGATTCAAGAAATGCATGTGAAGTGGAGCTACCAGAGACATTTGGTATCTCACTTATATTCAATATTGCCTGACTTATATCAGTATCATGAAGGAGAATCAAGTGACAACATTGAAGATAGTTTGAGGAATCAGTTACCACAGCAACAATCAGAGTAGATAGAGAGAATCTTGGATAGCAAAATTGGACATAGTACCAAAGGCAAGCAATATAAAGAATATTTGGTAAAGTGGAAAGGAAGACCAAAAGAAGACTTGTCATGGATATCTTAGGCTAAGGTGGACTGTTTTGGTTATCCTCTAGCCCTAGAAAAGTGAGGGAATCAATTTTTCAACAACCCTGAGTGTCTAATGTAGGAGCATCCCTAGTTCAGAGCAATCTTGCATCAACTAAAAACATTTGCATTCTTTTGTTTTCTTTCATTTTAGTTTAGTACAGTCATTTGCAGTTTCAACATTTTGTACTGCATTTTGCCGCATCTTCATATCAGATCTCGCAGAGAGAGATTTAGCATCTACATTGTATCATCTACATCATATCCATATTTCAAGTCATTTGGATTTGTTTCCTAAAAGTTATCGCTATCAGAAGATCATTTGTTTTCATCGAACAGAGCATTCAGGCAGTCAATTGAAGAAGAAGGTTTGTAGAGCACTTCTATGACTTGTGGAGCATAAAGAGACATCATACATGACACATATGGATCAGATAGACCTTCCTTGAGGTCCACACCAAGTTGCATTCATTTGCAGAGCAATGCCAGCTGTTGTAGGTTGACCTACTTGTTTCTACACGTTACATTCTTCTTTGGAGTTTGTAACCTCTTTGGCTGACGGGGAGGATTTTATGATCTTGGAGATGATATATATAGATCTCTTAGATGTATTAGGAAGTGAGTAGTTTTATGATATGATTTAGATAGATTTAGAGTTTGATTTCCTTTTCAGAAGGCATTTCAATGCCATATCTTGCATATCTATTGTAACCCGAAAAAGAGGCATGTGAACCCTTTGATTGTAGCCCACATGTTTCTAGCATATAATCATTCTAAATATATTATATATTGAGCATTTGAATCTTCCATTGCATTCTATATTTGTTTTGTTTCTGTTGTGTTTACTCTAGCTGCATGGTTTGGACAGTTGATTCTATCAACCCTCCGACCATGACTACACCAAAAGTGAAGACCCTCTATCTTCCTCCTTTGGTTGAATGTTCAAGTACTTTGGACATCACTAAGGATATGAAAACCATGAATATTTATCCTTTGGTTGCATTTTCAAACCCCTTGAACATCAGTAAAGATACAATCATCAACAATTCTCTTAACAACATTATACCTTCCCTTCGTTCCAGTGCTCTCCCTTTAAAAGAAGAAGCACTGGTGGATGAAGAAAGGTCTCTCACATTAAATCCTTTAGGTATGGATGTCAAGCTTAATCAAAGTAAAAACAATGTTAATTCAATCATCACTAATTGAATTATCCCACCCACTAAGGGAATAGTGGATAAGTGTACTAATGTTCCTAAACTCATTGTGAATGGGGCACATAATGTGCCTCCTCACTTCAAACTAGTGATTATAGTTCAAGGTGTTCCAACACCACCTAGACCCCCATGTTACATTCTCAATTTTGTAAAAACAAATTACTCAAGGAAATCAAGTGTATCAAAATGTGTCACAACAACCATATTACAATGTGGTTTCTCACACATATAATACGTGAGATAATAAACAAAGTAAACAACAATCAAACATTCTGATCACTTTACCAACTTCTCAAATTATGTTTCCTCAACCACCTCATCTTACCTATAAAGTTGGTCAAGATTATGATCTTGTTGAGCATCTTCATGCTACTCCCGCTAAGATCTCTCTTTGGGAACTCATACAAACATCACCTACATGCCATGGAATGCTCTAGGAAGCTTTACAAAAGGTTACCATACCATCTACTATTAAGCCTAATGATGTAGCAGCTCTATTAGATTATATGCATGTGACTAAAATGGATATTATGTTTCAACAACACGAATTACCATCAATTCAAGTTTAAACTCAACATGATCCTCTTATAATATTTATCACAATAAACAAAAAGTTGGTAAAATAAGTTATGATTGACAATGGGTCAGCTCTTAATGTTTCTAGCATTGATTTGCTACATAAAATCAAGGTTGACACATCTTTAATCAAACCAGATAAACTTCAAATTCATGGATTTGATAACGTTGGTAGACAATCTCTAGGTACCAAAACTTTACCCGTAAAGGTTGGACCTGTGACATTATCTACCCTTATCCATGTCATGCCTGGTGCATTTGCATATAATATGATTCTAGGGAGACCATGGATTCATTCCATGGGGGCAGTTCTATCTACCCTTCAGCAATCAATAAAGTTTATTGATGAAAATAAACATCACACAATTGAAGCTAACCCAGATCCATAAATTTGTTTACATGTTGAGGTGAAAAAAATGTTATCAATCACCAGTTTCACAATAATTTAAAAGTTGATTCATCAACACCTCTTTCCATATATAATACTGTGTGAGATTCTAAATCACCATCGAATGCAGTTTTTGGTGATGATTGGTGTTCATTAGATTTTACTCCTTCCTTTACAGGGGAATATAAACTTAATAACTCGAATCCTGACACATCAAAAGTTGCCTTGATCTCATCCAAGCAATCTTTAGAACTACCTAAGAAACCTAAAGTTTCTTTAGTAGAAAACAAAGACAATACTCTTACTTGCACTACGAAATATGAGACTTGTGAGGCCCCGTCTTCTTGTAAAAAGATGGAGTCTCTCTATGGTCGTGGATTTCAAATCCTTTACAAAAATTGTAACTACGTAGGTAATGGTTGTGGCATTAAACAACAAGGAATCAAGGTCCCCTTAAAAGTTGTTACACATAGCTCTTTGGCAGGTATTGGATACCATCCTTTGAAGCCAACCAAAGCCTACCATCATCCTACTCTTCATTGTTAATACAATATCCTAAGATGATAGACATGGATTGTCTGCCATGAAGTATCCCATTGAATCAGGTAAGTATTTCTCCCTCATTAAGCCACACTCATTGTAGCACCTATTCTAGTTGCTCTCAAGTGGTGTAGTCATGGATAGAGGGTCCATGGAATGGACTATCCAACCATGCAGCTAGAGTAAAACACAATGGAAACAACACACGAATACAATGCACTGGAAAATTTAAATGCTTAATATACTAGACAATTACAATGCTTATATGCTGGCAACATGTGGGCTACAGTCAAGGGCTCACATGCCTGCCTTCTGGGTTATAACATACATGAAATATATGCCATGGAAGTGCCTCCAAAAAGAATTATCTTCCTACTCTATCATGAAGATTTATAACTATCAAACTAACTGCCCTCTTAGTGCATCTAAGAATTGTGTATATATCATCTTCTTGCTCAAGGAATCCTCTGTGTCGACCTTAAGAGATCTCAACTCAAATGAATAATGAAACGTGTAGGAAATGTGTAAGTCGGCCTACAACTCTTGTTAATTCTCTACAAATAGATGAAACGTGATGCAGATCTCAACAAAGGTCTATCTGGTCCCAAATTGCCTTATGTGATGTTCCATTTGGCTCCACAAGTTACAAGAATGTTCCACAAATATTTTTTTCTCAAACTGACTGATTAATGCTCTATTCTGTGAATGCTAATGATCTTTAGATAGTGATAACTTTCCACAAACAAGTCCAAATCTCATGAAATCTAAATAATAATGATGTATCTAAGATAGTGTAGAATCTAATTTTAGCTTTGTGAGATCTGAAATGAAGATGCAGTAGAATGTGGTAGAAGATGCTAAAGCTACAAATGACTGAACTGCAACTAAAATGCAAGAAAAAAAAGAAAGCAAATATTTTTGGTTGATGCAAGATTGCTCTACAACCTGGGATGCTCATGCATCATACACCAAAGGTTGTTAAAAAAGTGAGTCCCTCACAGTGCTGGGGATAGAGGAAAACCAAGGCGATCTACCTCAGCCTGAAAAATCCATGATGAATCTTCTTCCAATCTTCCTTTCCATTTAACTAAATACTCTTTATACTTCTTTCCTCTGGTGTTGGGTCCAATTCTTCTATCCAAGATCTACTCTATCTTCTCCTTTTGTTGTTGTGGTAACTGATCCTATAATCCAACTTCAATGTTGTCACTTGTGTCTCCTTCATGATACTGATATAGATTTGCAATGTTGAATATAGGTGATATGCCATATGTCTCTGGTAACTCCACTTCATATGCATTTCCTCAATTGAATTTCTTAAGAATCCTAGATGGTCCAAACTTCCTCATCTTCATCTTGTTGTATGTCCCCACTAGAAATCTCTCCTTTCTTAGATATACCATTACTTCATTTCCAATAGAAAATTCCTTATGTCTCTGCTTCTCATCTGTTTGTTCTTTATACTTGTTTTTCATCTCTTCTAAATGCTTCCTAACTTGAGTGTGTACTGTCTCCATGTATCCTACAAATTCTTCTGCTTCTACACTTCTTTTGTGATCCATGCAGTCTCTTACTCTGCAACTCCTCTAGGTTGTACTTCTGTCACAACTTCAAATGGTGTCTTCCTTGTACTTCTACTCATTGAGTTATTGTATGCAAATTCTGCTTGTTGTAGAATTATATCCCAATTTCCTACTTTATCTCCTACTAAACATCTCAACAAGTTACCCAAACTGCTATTTACCACTTCTGTTTGTCCATCTGTCTGTGGGTGAAATGTTGAACTGAACTTTAGGTCTATCTTCATTTTCTTCCACAATGTCCTCCAGAAATATCCTATGAATCTTTTATCCTTGTCTGAAACTATACTCTTAGGCAATCCATGTAATCTCACAATCTCCTTGAAAAATAGATCAACAACATGTACAACATCATTTATCTTCTTACAAGGAATGAAATGTGCCATCTTTGAAAATTTGTCCACTACTACAAATATAGAATCATATCCCCTCTGTGTTCTTGGAAAACCTAAAATGAAATCCATGATTATATCTTCCCAAGGTCTCTTCAGTACTGTCAAAGATTTGTATAATCCAATATTCTAACTACTCCCTTTTGCAACTTGACAAATTCTGCAACTCTGAACAAATTTCCTTACATCCTTATATATCTAAGGCCAAAAATAATGTTCAATCACCAAACCTATTATCTTATCAATCCTAAAATATCCTGCTAATCTACCACTATGCTTCTCCTTGATCAAATTATCTCTCATTGAACTCCTAGGTATACACAATTGTTTGCCTTTGAACAACATATCCTCTTGAATAAAATAATCCAACCACTTACTTCTATCTGTCACAATAGGTTCCTTACATGCTTACCAGGCTTCTACAAAATCAAGATCATCTTCATACATATGCTTAAGTTCTTCAAATCCTAGTACTTCTACTCTCATCTCTATCAATAGGCTCCTTCTTTGGCTCAATGCATCTACAACTTTGTTTGACTTTCCACTCTGGTGCTTCAATACAAATGTGTAACTCTGCATGAACTCTACCCATCTCATGTGTCTCTGATTCAACTTCCCTTGATTGTTCAAATACAACAAAGCTTGATGGTCAGTGTACAACACAAATTCCTTTGGCAACAAGTAATGTCTCCACTTCTTCAAGGCTTGAATTATGGCATAGAACTCCTAATCATAAACTAAATATCTCCTCCTTGCATCATTCAACTTCTCACTAAAATATGCTACTAGTCTCCCTTCTTGACTTAACACTACTCCTATTGCATTTCCACTGGCATCACAATCAACTTGAAATACTTTGTTAAAATCCAATAATGCTAACACTGGTTCTTCTGTCACCTTCTTCAACAATTAAAAACTATTATTTTCTTCTAATGTCCACTTAAAATCTTTCATGTCACCCCTCATTATCTCGATCTTTGGTGTGTAGATGGTACTAAAATTTCTGATGAACTTCTGATAGAAACTTGCTAATCCATGAAATGATCTTACCTCTCCAATGTTCACAGGTTTTAGCCACTCAACAATTGCTCTAACTTTCTCAGGGTCCATCTTCAATCCTTCCCCAGAAATCACATATCCCAAATATACCAATTCTATCTTCATGAAACTACATTTCTTGATGTTAATTAGAAATTTATCTTCTCTCAGTCTCTGAAGTACTTGTCTAATATGTTGCAAATGTTCCTCCTTTGTCTTACTAAAAGTCAAAATATCATCCAAGTATATAATAACAAACCTACCCAAGAATTTCTTCAAAGTCTCATTTATCAATCTCATTAAAGTACTTGGTGCATTAGTTAATCCAAAAGGCATGACTAACCACTCATACAATCCCTCATTTATCTTGAATGTAGTCTTCCACTCATCTTCTCTGATCCTGGTCTGATGGTATCCACTCTTCAAGTCTATCTTTGTGAAATATTTTGCTCCACTCAAACAATCCATGATGTCATCCATCCTTGGTAAGGGAAATCTATACTTAACTATGATCTTATTGATTGCTCTTGAGTCTATACACATCCTCCATTCTCCATCCCTCTTCATTGATAGTACTACAGGTACCACACATGGGCTTAAACTTTCTCTAATCAATCCTTTCCTTATCAACTCCTATATTTGTCTATTCAGCTTCATTTTTTTTTTGATGTCATTCGGTGTGTTGCTTTGTTAGGAAAATTGGCGCTAGGTATAAGGTCCATATGATGACTGATACTCAAGATTGGTGGCAATCTTTCAAGTACATTCTCTGAAATGATATCTTGGCACTCTGTCAACAATTTAGTTATCTCCTCTAGCGGTGGTTCTTCTTCTTTTGCGGTAGCGATTTTTGCACTTAGGGTTCAACACTTCTTTAGAATCAACGCAAAACACATATTCTCATGTCTCAATCCATCCAAAAATTTCCTTCCATCCACTAAGCAAATTCTAGCATTTCCACAGACTTCACTTTTAGAGGTATGAAGATATGTTTCTTTCCATTTGATGTTATAGTATAAGTATTCTTCCTTCCATCATGTATAGCTTTCCTATCATAGTTCCATGGTCTTCCCAACAATATATGACATACATCCATTGGCATAATATCATCAACATAAGATCCTATATGAAATTTCACCAAACATTGTTCACTTACCAGTACCTTGTGCTCATCTTGAATGCATGCTATCTTGTAGGGCTTTAGATGTTTCAATCTCTCTATATTCAGCTTGGTATGTAATGTCCCTTATAGGAACAATACTAATCTTACACTTTAAATTATCAATTTCCAAGCAAACAAAGGGTTAGAGAGTACCTTGGCTTGATTTAATTCCTGCAAACATGTTTGAAAATGCTTACAATAATATTTCTCACAGTCAAGTTAACATGATTAACAAATTTATAATGGCATTATTAATCCAACTAAACCTAACTATCTAGAAGACTCAACCATAAGATAGTTGAGGAGCATGACTTCGATGAGGTGTCCCAAATATCCTAGCCCCAAGAGTGAATATACCATCTCCCTTGGCCTCATGTGGCCCATGCTATCCATATGAGGTGGTCTACTGAGTGAGGTATCTGTTATCATGTTACCCCCTCATCTTGTCATTTCCTTTCCCTTTCTCTATGATTGGTTCCTTTGAATTTACATGTCTATGATAGGAGAACAAGATTACAAAAGGGTGCCCAAGCAGCCATCTCTTCTAAGCCTAAGGGTAGTACCCTTTGTACCCCCTTCGCCCCAATGGGATTATTCAATGCCCCCCTAGAGTGGTGGCATGCCTAGAAGAGTGTCCCATCACTATACCCCCTATTGTACCACATTTCCTCCATCATAAAATTCATACAAGAATCCACATTAATGCATAATAAACTAATCAAACTCATAGTTGCAAACAATCATATCAAATGTGTTGTGAATATAATCTATATTTCATAGCAAGTTACACAATGTTTATGTTACTAATGATAACCTTCAATTATATGCATTTGTCATTATTATCACATGGTATTTATCATAAGGAACATAGGGTTAGATACATCATACCAAGTATATCACTCTTGTCTTTGTATCTTGAGAACTCTTAATGGTTTTCTTCCTTGCAGCCCAATATACTGTTGTACCTTATATTCTAATTTTGCCTCAAGTATACTTTTTCCCAACTCTGAAATATACTTTATTTCTATATCTAAATCAGAAATCTTTTATTCTTCTTACCTTCCTTCTTAGAATTATATATATAAACAGTTCACAAATCATAATATATATATATATATATATTAAACTCAGATAATATAATCATTCTTCTTCATACTCCTTTTTATTCCATTCCTATTTCTTTTTCTTCATTTCTACCTTTATTCCTCACCATCTCCCACATCTTATACTCTCTCAAAAGGAATGTTTCTTAATGAAGGGTTATGTCTAAAATCATGGCTCTTGTAAAATACTCTAACAAGTATGAACTTGTTGTGTATATTTTGACTGCTCCTTAATGAATGCAGTCGTTGCTCCTTTATCTTGTTTTATGTAGCACTTCATATTCAGTCGCTGCTTTAAATAGTTAATCATTGGTCATCTCCTTCTTATGGCAATGGTCTTACTTAAAATTGTAACTCCCTTGCTAGTTGATCGGTGCCTCTTTTGTCCAATTCACTTACTTTTCTTTAAATGTATATTATTCTATTATATATATATATATGATAAAATTATTAATAACATTTAGATTTATATTTATTTTATTTCTATTTTATGTTTATATTTATATATTACAAATTATATATATTATATTTAATAATATATTATACTATAACTATTATAATTATAATAATAGTTAAATTGATAATATTTATATTTGTATTTACATTTATTATTTATAAATACAATAAATATATTATATTTTAAATATATAAAAATATTCATAAAATAATGTTATTTAATATTATTACATATTAATAATATTGTATATGTTTATTGAATATTATTATATACATGATTCTCATCCATATTTGATGAAAGTGACTTCTCTGTCTTTATCATGATGTTTAAATCTTTGATTTAAACAATGCCTTAATAATAGGACATCACAGTCCACCCTGCGCAAGATTGCTTGTCCTCAAGCTATCATAATTAGAATACTTCTAAAACCACCAGGATCTTAAATCGATCTTTTCAAGAATTGTTGCTAGTATCCTTGTCTTAATCCAATTGTCAATGTTAACATTCTCCAAAGTATGAGGTAATTTGTGTATATGTTCGAGACAAGTTTCTCTCATTTAAACTTGTTATTAGACTTGAAGCACACGTAATACATGATGCATATGTGATACGAAAGACATGAAGTATACCCCTAAATACATGCAAGGCATGAATCATACATACAAGTACATGTGATACACGAAGTATACATGTACGAAGCATATACATAGATACATAGAATGTGTGAAGTATACACACACAAATATATGTGAGTGTGAATCATACATGTGATATATGAAGTATACACATAAAACACAAAGCATTAATACACATAATAGACAAAGCATTAATACACATAATACATGAAGCATACACAAGCTTATATGCTTAATACATGGAATATGGAACATACACATAATAAAAAAGTATATGAAGCATGAAGCATGAACATAGTATAAGTATACACACATAATACATGAAACATATAGCATACACTAGACACACAAATCATGAAGCATACAAGTATACGCATGTAATATGCAATGCACATAACACATAAAGCATAATTCACAAAGTATACGTACGTAATACATAAGGCATGAAGCATACATTTAACACACAAAGTATCCACACATATTACACGAATATCCAGAGTATACAAATGAATACAAGTAAGTCATGAAGTGTGCATTTGAACATACATAAGTCATGGAGTATGTATTTGAACACACATAATTCAAGTAG
Organism: Cunninghamia lanceolata; assembly: GCA_027924645.1. Taxonomy (NCBI): domain Eukaryota; kingdom Viridiplantae; phylum Streptophyta; class Pinopsida; order Cupressales; family Cupressaceae; genus Cunninghamia; species Cunninghamia lanceolata. The sequence continues at coordinate 220,798 of BSBN01000144.1, read as the reverse complement.
TATACACTTGAACATACAAAATCATGGAGTATATGCTCGAATACACGAAGTCATAAAGTATACAATTGAATACACAAAGTCATGGAGTATACACTCGAATACATAGTCATGAAACACTTGAATATAAAGTTATAGAGTATACACTCGAATACACAGTCATGAAGTATACACTTGAATACAAGTCATAGAGTATACACTCAAATACAAATACAAAGTCTTAAAGTATACACTTGAATACAAATACAAAGTCATAGAGTATACACTCGAATACATAATCATGAAGTATAAACTTGAGTACAAAGTCAAAGAGTATACACTCAAATACAAATACAAAGTCAAAGAGTATACACTCAAATACATAATCATGAAATATAGACTTGAGTACACTTGAATACATGTAATTCATGAAGTATATGCCGGTCACAAAATATGAATACACGTAAGTTGCATTAATACATGTAGGTAGACAACTAGGAAGGGGATTCGGTGCATCCCATACTACATCACAGGTACATCGACCATCCCAAGGTCACCAAGTATACACATGAGTATACACAACAAGCATGAAGCATACATGCGAATACACATAATACACAAAGTATTCACATCAACGTAAGTTACAAAGCATACACATAAGTCACAAAGTATTAATACACTTGAATACACATAAGCCACAAAGTATACACTTGAATACACATAAATCACAAGGTATACACTTGAATACATGCAGGGCACAAGGTATACATCAATATACATAATACATAAAGTATACACAGGATGGTAGGAAAGATGCTATGATACCACTTGTAATGTCCCTTATAGGAACAATACTAATCTTAAACTAAATTATCAATTTCCAAGAAAATAAAGGGTTAGAGAGTACCATGGCTTGATTTAATTCCTGCAAACATGTTTGAAAATACTTACAATAATATTTCTCACAGTCAAGTTAACATGATTAACAAATTCATAATGGCACTATTAATCTAACTAAACCTAACTATCTAGGAGACTCAACCATAAGATAGTTGAGGAGCGTGACTTTGATGGGGTGGCCTAGATATCCTAGGCCCAAGAGCGGATATATCGTCCCCCTTGGCCTCACGTGGCCCATGCCATCCATATGAGGTGGTCTACCTAGTGAGGTATCCATTATCCCATTTTCCCCTCATCTTGCCATTTCCTTTCCCTTTCTCTATGATTGGTTCCTTTGAATTTACATGTCTATGATAGGAGAATGAGATTACAAAAGGGTGCCTAGGCAGCCATCTCTTCTAATCCCAAGAGTAGTACCCTTTGTACCCCCTTGGCCCCAATGTGATTATTCAATCCTCCCTAGAGGGGTGGCATACCTAGAAGAGTGCCCCATCATTGTACCTATTGGTTTTTTCCTGGACTGGATGCTTATTCCTAGATTTCCCTACAAGGTAGCCATCAATGATCAATAGGATCTCTGGGCCAGGGGCCAACAGTGTAGGAGATAGACTCTATATTTTATCTCCTCTTCTTCTTTAGGCTCTGCAAAACCTAGGGGGGTATTCCCTACTCACATCCATGAGGATATACATACAAGGCTGGGATGCTGACAGAAAGCAGATAAGTCCTCCTGTAAGTAGACCAAAACTGTAAGATAAGAGCAAAGGGGCTAGCTTTGGGCCTATTTGCAGTTGTAGACAAAGGACTGAGGATCCTAAAACTAATTCTAATGTCCTAATGGTTGTTTTAGAGTTTGGTTTTGATTTTATATTTGTATGCAAAGCTGGACATGGTATATAACACAAAGACAAAGCTAGATCGGTGCCTATCTAGGGCCTGGAGTCAGTAGACATACACCTGTGAATGATATGCATGAACAACTAAAACTGGATTTCAGGGGGATACATATGATACCTGCCTTACAGATATCTCCCAATACAGAGTGTTAAGCTATCTATACTTATGGCATCCCTACTGCAGTATACCCTTCCCAATGTTCAATCTGAGAACAATTTAATCTACCCCTTGAGCAGAAGTTAAGAGATCAGACATTCAACACAGGAATTCTATGTTCTAGAGTCTCAAACATTGCTTAAATATCCAGACTCAGAAGAAAAATACATGCAATACTTGAGACAGAATTAACAAAACACATGCTAACATAGCATTTCTCATATAAAATTAACCATGAAATCAGTGGATTCATGCAAAAACGTACAACAAGAGATACATAAACTCACAGGTTTTGCTGTACAGAGCAACCAAATCAGCTATATTGTATTACAGAGCCAAATGTTCAACTTTCAACAACCACAAAAATGGTAACACCGTCTGCCTATATTGGCCAGAAAGTGTACTTGCAACAATTAATTACATGACAAAATATCAAAATTTGCCGAATACAGATCCTTCAAAGGAATGGCGCTCAAAATTTATCAATGCAGTAGGCAGGAGAGTTGACAGGGAGGCCTCGAGCCTTGCGCCACCATATGGAAGTCCTCATTCACAATCGAGCAGTTTAATCACTTGTACCGTCACCCATATCCCTGCTATAGTTGCCATTGATGGCTCAACCACCCGCAGCCATCAAGAAATCAGTCACAGCAATCAAAATGAAGTTCCCGCCAAAATGCGTTTACCACAGGTTCAAAATGATGCAGGGAGATTAATCCCACATGCATGGTGCAGAGACCACCTTAGTAGTTTAAAAGCATAGTCACTTGCATAATAGGTGTCGAGCGCTTTTGCCACGCTTGACACACGCTCCTTCACCCAAAAGCCCATCGCCCAGACCCAGGCCATCGGCCAACTCCCAAATCCTCCTGCCGATCTATCAAGTCTCGCCGATGACACCTCCTGAAAGCCTACAACTTCCATATCAGCCAGAGAAGAACCATCGGCCAACTCCACAAAACTCATCCCGACATCAATAGTTTGGCCGATGACCACAAACTACACTCTGCACCCCCATTGATGTGACTCCCTCCATCGGAGCATCCAAAAATCCTCTGGCCAACCTTAACAGTCTCACCGACCGTTTCACTACATTCCCCTCATCGGCCAGAGACTGACCATCAGGCTAACTCTCTAGACTCCCACCGACAATACGAGTCTCCCCGATGGCCACCAAAACATACTTCGTTGGCCAAACAACAACCGTCTGGCTAGCCCAAAATTCCCTTGCCGACATACTAAGTCATCCCGATGGTTCACTCCAAACACGCCCGTTGCCAAGACATAGACCATCGGCGTAACAGAAAAGATGCTCACCGATAACACAACTCACGCCGATGGACCCTGGCCTCCTCCTTCTGTCGGTGTGACATACACCATCAGGCAAGTCAAAAACTCTTCGACCAATCGCACAAAGTCACACCGATGCTCGTTCCAAATCCCTCCATGGGCGATATCAACACTATCAGCCAAACCCAAAGCTCCCCAGCCGATGGACCAAACTCTCACCGATGAAGTCTCCACATTCCTCACCTGTCAGTATGACCAAAGCCATCGGCGAACAACAAAATGCCTACACCGATAGAACTTGTCACCTCGATAGACACATCCTCCTTGGTCCCATCAGCCAAGCCCCCCATCGTTGGCACAACTCAAAACACTCACGCCGACAATACAACACACGTCGATAACATCCATTGGCCAAACACAAATGAAGCCTACCAACGATGAATATCACACCAATGGCATTTCCATCAGCCAAACCAAACACATCGGAGGGAACAAAAAATAGCTCGCCGATAGGCCAAGCTCTTGCCGATGGACAAGAAGACCTAGGGTTTAAATGAAGAAACCCCCCAACATGCAAGCTCAACCTCTAGGCCAAAATGGGTACCAACACTGGCTCTGTTTAGGGATGTGCAGGTGCAAAACTGCAGCGAGGACCCCAGAATCTCTGGTTTCGCAGATTGGGCCATATCTATTGGGCAACAGAGTCAATCATTGCACCAACCTGCACAAAAACTATATTTTAGTCATCACTTGGGTGGCCCCGGGTAGCCAAAAAGGAAGAACCAAAATTTTTTCCTGCCAAATGCCTGATTCCAAACTGAAAGATCCCAATCCCAACTAAAAAAATTGGCATAGTTTGTCCATAAGGTCATTTGCTCAATTAGATATTCCACCACCTTTCACAGCTTGCCACTTGTAGTACTGCCTCTGTCACTCTGCATTTCAAAATCAAACATGCAACCATACATGCTAAAAAATCCTTCAGCATTAAGCAACATATGCATGTTATACTCTTCAGATGGTACATCATACTGCTCTTGGCAGTCTTCATCATTTATCTGGCTACTGCACACCATCAGGGACTCGTCCAGCTGATCCAAAAACTCAAAATACTCAGAAAAAATGAGACCCCCAATATCTACTGATATTGAAAACAAGTCCTGATCCACACACCCAATGTTGCACATATCTAAACCAGGTGATTATGAACATCCATCATTCACAGTTTGCAAATCCATAGTATCTTCACAAGAACTGAAGATATCTGATTCATATGCCCCCCACTCACAAACTGATGTAACACCAAGGTCAACAGTCTCCTTATATTCATCATCATCCTCAAAAAGAGGATTAATCCTACACCACTGAAAGTCAAGATTCACAGCATCAAAGGCATCTGTAAACTCATCATAAAGGGGATTAACACTCACCGCAAAGGCCTCTGCTTCTTCTTCATGATACTCCAATTCTTCTTTAGTACTATCAGATCCAGAGTCATAAGAAGAACAAACCTGATCCATGAATTGATCATGGAAATCATTTCTATCAACTGATTGCCCCATATACAAGATTTCTACTGTTTCAATGCATTCTGAAGTTGAGCTATCTGCATCATTCTCCATCCCTCTAATACTTCCTGATGAAACTGATACTGACTGTTGATCCACATGATCACAACCTTGCACAACTGGATCATTTAAACATGATGGCTCTTTGATAAGGGCTGGTATGTAAATATTACTTGAAAAACCATTGTTTTCAACTTCATTTGTTGGGCAAAACAAGACATCCTCCTTTATAACAGAAACATCATCAACTTGAAATGATGCAAAAACTGGGACAACAGTGGTGTGAATACTTTGACATTCATTGTCAACTCCTGAATTAAATCTTTCATTAACATCGGGGGCTGCAGGACAACAAAAATTTTTAGAAAAATAACCCTTTTGTATTCCATACCTCCAATTGTTTTCAATATCTATTGCAAACTGATGTGCCTGATGCAATGTGGTGGGCTCCTTGTCTCTTAATCTGTAACTCATTTTCTTATCAAAAGCTCCCAAATAGACAACTAAGCACAGTGCATCATTAGGTCTCATGCATTCTGGAATTCTATTCAATGCCCTCATAAATCTGAGGTTAAAGGCTGGGATCAACTCACCTTCTTCAATATGGATGTACATAAAATTACTAATAACTGCATATTCAGAGATTCTTTCACCATATTGTACTAGTAATGCAGATTTAAAACCATGCCAAGAGCTGACAGAGTGAGCTGGAAGGTAGGAAAACCAGTCCCTTGCATCTTCATCTAGAGATTGAACAAATAATCTCATAACCACATCCTCATGGTCAATCTCAAAGTCATCTATCACATTCATAAATTGCTGCAAGTGTCTCTCAGTTGATTCATCCTTTATACCATTAAATCTAGGCAAAAAAATTCTGATTTTAGGTGAAAGAGCATTTGGATAGCCACAAATGCCACTGAAATTTATGGGCTTATATCTGTCTATGTTGAAACTTCTTTTATTACATTGTTGGGACTGACTACTATACATTTTTGCACTTGACACTTCACAAGGGTGCATAGGCTGATAATACATCCTTTATGTTTTTGCAACCCTCCTCTCTACTCAGATTTTCTACAAACAATGACTTTAGGCACTCAAAATTTAGACTATTTTTTCAAACTTTCCTAAAACCCTTTAAATGTTTTTAGCAACATTGCATGCCCTTTGAAATACAGAATAAGTTCTAATAAAAGCATGCAAGCTCTGCTTTCACCAATGTTTCCCTTTTAACCAGTGCTATCTCACCAAATAGGGAGTCTGTCAAACAATATCAAATACTTGGATATGTTGCAGGAGCTGCAAATTCTTCTCTGACTGATTTTGTTCTTTTATCAGGTTCTTTGATGCAGAGTCGCCACCTCCTTGAAGAGGAATGAGCTTCAAACAAGCTAAAGCTGCAAATTGATTTCTTTCTTTCTGGGTCATCCACCAGCAAAGTCACATATACAACCTTTTTCTCTGCTGCAACAAATACATCCAGGCCTAATTCTTCAATCTCGTAGACTCAAACTTTCATGGATATGACATTGATCTCCCCAGCAGAGTCGCCAATTTTTGTTGGTTTTTTCCCGGACTGGATGCTTATTCCTAGATTTCCCTACAAGGTAGCCATCAATAATCAACAGGATCTCTAGGCCAGGGGCCAACAGTGTAGGAGATAGACTCTATATTTTATCTCCTCTTCTTCTTCAGGCTCTGCAAAACCTAGGGGGGTATTCCCTACTCAACATCCATGAGGATATACATACAAGGCTAGGATGCTGACAGAAAGCAGATAAGTCCTCCTGTAAGTAGACCAAAACTGTAAGATAAGAGCAAAGGGGCTAGCTTTGGGCCTATTTGCAGTTGTAGACAGAGGACTAAGGATCCTAAAACTAATTCTAATGTCCTAATGGTTGTTTTAGAGTTTGGTTTTGATTTTATATTTGGATGCAAAGCTGGACATGGTATATAACACAAAGACAAAGCTAGATCAGTGCCTATCCAGGGCCTGGAGTCAGTAGACATACACCTGTGAATGATATGCATGAACAACTAAAACTGGATTTCAGGGGGATACATATGATACCTGCCTTACAGATATCTCCCAATACATAGTGTTAAGCTATCTATACTTATGGCATCCCTACTGCAGTATACCCTTCCCAATGTTCAATCTGAGAACAATTTAATCTACCCCTTGAGCAGAAGTTAAGAGATCAGACATTCAACACAGGAATTCTATGTTCTAGAGTCTCAAACATTGCTTAAATATCCAGACTCAGAAGAAAGATACATGCAATACTGGAGACAGAATTAACAAAACACATGCTAACATAGCATTTCTCATATAAAATTAACCATGAAATCAGTGGATTCATGCAAAAATGTACAACAAGAGATACATAAACTCACAGGTTTTGCTGTACAGAGCAACCAAATCAGCTGTATTGTATTACAGAGCCAAATGTTCAACTTTCAACAACCACAAAAATGGTAACACCGTCTGCCTATATTGGCCAGAAAGTGTACTTGCAGCAATTAATTACATGACAAAATATCAAAATTTGCCGGATACAGATCCTTCAAAGGAATGGTGCTCAGAATTTATCAATGTAGTAGGCAGGAGAGTTGACAGGGAGGCCTCGAGCCTTGCGCCACCATATGGAAGTCCTCATTCACAATCAAGCAGTTTAATCACTTGTACCGTCACCCATATCCCTGCTACAGTCGCCATTGATGGCTCAACCACCTGCAGCCATCAAGAAATCAGTCGCAGCAATCAAAATGAAGTTCCCGCCAAAATGCATTTACCACAGGTTCAAAATGATGCAGGGAGATTAATCCCACATGCATGGTGCAGAGACCACCTTAGTAGTTTAAAAGCATAGTCACTTGCATAATAGGTGTCGAGCGCTTTTGCCACGCTCGACACACGCTCCTTCACCCAAAAGCCCATCGCCCAGACCCAGGCCATCGGCCAACTCCCAAATCCTCCTGCCGATCTATCAAGTCTCGTCGACGACACCTCCCAAAAGCCTATAACTTCCATATCGGCCAGAGAAGAACCATCGGCCAACTCCACAAAACTCATCCCGACATCAATAGTCTGGCCGATGACCACAAACTACACTCTGCACCCCCGTCGACGTGACTCCCTCCATCGGAGCATCCAAAAATCCTTTGGCCGACCTCAACAGTCTCGCCGACCGTTTCACTACATTCCCCTCATCGGCCAGAGACTGACCATCAGGCTAACTCTCTAGACTCCCACCGACAATACGAGTCTCCCCGATGGCCACCAAATCATACTTCGTTGGCCAGACAACAACCGTCAGGCTAGCCCAAAATTCCCTTGCCGACATACTAAGTCATCCCGATGGTTCACTCCAAACATGCCCGTCGCTAAGACATAGACCATCGGCGTAACAGAAAAGATGCTCACCGACAACACAACTCACGCCGATGGACCCTGGCCTCCTCCTTCCGTCAGTGTGACATACACCATCGGGCAAGTCAAAAACTCTTCGGCCAATCGCACAAAGTCACACCGATGCTCGTTCCAAATCCCTCCATCGGTGATATCAACACTATCGGCCAAACCCAAAGCTCCTTAGCCGATGGACCAAACTCTCACCGATGAAGTCTCCACATTCCTCGCCTGTCGGTATGACCAAAGCCATTGGTGAATAACAAAATGCCTACACCGATAGAACTTGTCACCTCGATAGACACATCCTCCTTGGTCCCATCAGCCAAGCCCCCCATTGTCGGCACAACTCAAAACACTCACGCCGACAATACAACACACGACGATAACATCCATCGGCCAAACACAAATGAAGCCTGCCGACGATGAATATCACACCGATGGCATTTCCATCGGCCAAACCAAACACATCAGAGGGAACAAAAAATAGATCGCCGATAGGCCAAGCTCTTGCCGATGGACAAGAAGACCTAGGGTTTAAATGAAGAAACCCCCCAACATGCAAGCTCAACCTCTAGGCCAAAATGGGTACCAATAGTACCCCCTCTTGCACCACATTTCCTCCATCATAACATTTATACAAGAATCCAAATTAATGCATAATAAACTAATCAAACAATTAGTTGCAAACAATCATATCAAATGTGTTGTGAATATAATCTATATTTCATAGCAAGTTTTGCAATGTTTATGTTACTAATGATAACCTTCAATTATATGCATTTGTCATTATTATCACATGGTATTTATCATAAGGAACATAGGGTTAGATACATCATACCAAGTATATCACTCTTGTCTTTGTATCTTGAGAACTCCTAATGGTTTTCTTCCTTGCAGCCCAATATACTATTGTACCTTAAATTCTAATTCTGCCTCAAGTATACTTTTTCACAACTCTGAAATATACTTTATTTTTGTATCTAAATCAGAAATCTTTTATTCTTCTTACCTTCCTTCTTAGAATTATATATATATAATATATATTAAACTCAGATAATATAATCATTCTTCTTCATACTCCTTTTTATTCCAGTCCTATTCCTTTTTCTTCCTATCTACCTTTATTCCTCACCATCTCCCACATCTTATACTCTCTCAAAAGGAATGTTTTTAATGAAGGGTTATGTCTAAAATCATGGCTCTTGTAAAATACCCTAACAAGTATGAATTTGTTGTGTATATTTTGACTGCTCCTTAATTAATGCAGTCGCTGCCCCTTTGTCTTGTTTTATGGAGCGCTTCATATTCAATCGTTGCTTTAAATAGTTAATTGTTGGTCATCTCCTTCTTATGGCAATGGTCTTACTTAAAATTGTAACTCCCTTGCTAATTGATCGGTACCTCTTTTGTCCTATTCACTTACTTTTCTTTAAATGTGTATTATTCTATTTTATACATAGTATATATATAAGATAAAATTATTAATATTAACATTTAGATTTATATTTATTTTATTTCTCTTTAATGTTTATATTTATATATTACAAATTATATATATTATATTTAATAATATATTATATTATAACTATTATAATTATAATAATAGTTAAATTTATAATATTTATATTTGTATTTACATTTATTATTTATAAATACAATAAATATATTATATTTTAAATATATAAAAATATTCATATAATAATGTTATTTAATATTATTACATATTAATAATATTATATATGTTTATTAAATATTATTATATACATGATTATCATCCATATTTTATGAAAGCGACTTCTCCGTCTTTGTCATGATGTTTAAATATTTGATTTAAACAATGCCTTAATAATGGGACATCACATAGTCACCATCTCTTCTGAAACCAAATTATCAATACTACCACTGTCAATGATAACTTTACAACATTTGCCTCGTGATTTGCAACTTGTCCAGAACAAACTTTTCCTTTGTGGTGGTTTCTAAATTGTTTCTGCTTGAAATAAAGCTCTCCTCATGACCAATGACTCTCCTTTCTTTGGATTTCCCACTAAACTAGGTGATCCAATTAGTTCTTCCTCCACACAAGATGCCCGTACACTATTCTCTATCCTTTTGCTAGTACTCCCTTGATGACATTCAAATGCTCAGTGTCCTTTCCCTCCACACTTGAAATAGGTTCCTTTGAATGATCTCTTGTCAAATCCTCTTTCATCTCTCCGGTATCCTTTGTTACGGTAAGAATTATGACTTCCTCTGCTACTACGGTAGAAATTTCTATCATTTCTCCCTCTGTAGTATGAATTAGTGTTCTTCTCTTCTTTGCAGTATGGGCTATTCTCCTTGTTCCATTCCACACATGGTCTTTCTCCTTCAAAATATGTTCTACCTCTTTGAAATTTTCCTCCTCTACCTCTCTGCCTTTGCTCATGTCTCTTATTTAGCTTATCTTCAAATTTCAGCGCAAACTGATATGCTTCTTCTACTGTTGTACTCCTCACCAAACTTAGTTCTTCTTGAATGTTCATCCTCAATCCATTTATGTACCATGCCACTTTCTCCTTGCTTGCTTCACTATGTCTAATCTTGATAATCATCTTATGAAATTCTTTAGTGTACTCCATAGATTTCTCCTTTTGCCTTAGGTTTTGCAATATTTTCAACAATATCAACTCATAGTCAGTAGGTATGAACTGATTCTTCAACTTTGTCACCATCCTATCCCATTTTATTATTTTATCTTTTCCTCTCCTATTTCTTGCCAATTGAACTTATTTCCACCAAATAGCAAATCTCACTCTCTCTAGATCTTCAATTTCTTCATATTCAAAGTATTCCTCCAGGTCATTTATCCAATCAATCAATTCCTCCAGATTTATATTTCTGGTATAGTTCGATACTTCTATTCTAGGTCTCTTCCCATCTTAGAAATAGCTTTCAACATCTTTACCTGATCTAATTCTTCTTCTTCTATGGTTGCTTCATTTTGGTCGGCTGATTAAAATTCTTTATCATTACTTTCATCCTCATGTCTAGGGTTTAGTCCTCTTCTTCTTTCTTCTTCTATAGCATCCAATCTAACTTTCATTATCCTCATCATATCTATCATTTCTTCCATTCTTCTGGCAACATTGGCCATAGCAAGCATCCTCCTTGGTGGAATCTCTTCCTAGGATTTGATGCAACTGCCTCAATTTAGTGATTTGACTACAAGGTAGCAACTACCTCACAATCAGTGCTTTGTTGACAAACACAAGTAGGCTACCTCAAGCCAGCTATCTATTCACCACAAGATCTTCCAGAATGCCTACTCTGCCAAAGTATTCACAAACTTTGCTCTGATACCACTTGGTGTAGTCATGGATGGAGGGTCCATGGAATGGACTATCCAACCATGTAGCTAAAGTAAAACATAATGAAAACAACACATGAATAGAATGCAATGGAAATTTTATTTTCTCAATATACTAGACAATTACAATGCTTATATGCTGGCAACATGCAGGCTACAATCAAGGGCTCACATGCCTGCCTTCTGGGTTACAACATACATGAAATATATGGCATTGAAGTGCCTCTGAAAAGAATTATCTTCCTATTCTATCATGAAGATTTCTAACCATTGAACTAACTTCCCTCCTAGTGCATCTAAGAATTTGTTATATATCATCTTCTAGCTCAAGGTATCCTCTGCGTCGGCCTTAAGAGATCTCAACTTGAATGAATGATGAAACATGTAGGTCAGCCTACAACTCTTGGTAATGCTCTGCAAATAGATGAACCGTTATGCGAATCTCAATGAAGGTCCATCTGGCCTCAAATTGTCTTGTGTGATGTTCCATTTCACTCTGCAAGTTACAGGAATGTCCTGCAAATCTTGTTTTCTCAAACTGACTGATGAATGCTCTATTCTATGAATGTTAATGATCTTTAGATAGTAATAACTTTCCACAAACAAGTCCAAATCTCATGAAATATGAATATTATGTAGCTAAGATAGTGTAGAATCTAATTCCAGCTCCATGAGGTCTAAAATGAAGATGTGGTAGAATGTGGTAGAAGATGCTAAAACTACAAATGATTGAACTGCAACTGAAATGCAAGAATAGAAAGAAAGCAAATATTTTTAGTTGATGCAAGATTGCTCTGCAGCCTGGGATGCTCTTGCATCATCAAGGGTGGCCTCCTCCTAGATATATATGTTGTTAGTATTGTGTTGTGTCCCCCCTTGTAGTGTTAAATGTTTAGATCTCCTTGGATGACCCTTGATAGTCTTGTAAGGTCAAGGATACAAGGAGACCACCTATGTTGTGATACTTCTTCTATTTGTTTCTCTATTATTCATTCTTCTCTCTCTTATTGCAATTATTGTGTGTGGTTCCTTGGGGGCATAACATTATGGATGGTGTCGTGGGGGTATCTTCCCGCGTTGTGGACCTAAGTCACTTTTGTCTCCTCTATCATTTTTCATGTTTTCATTCTTTTGTGGCTCTACTAGTTGGCAGATGACAATAACAAATAAAAACTAATAAGATCATGTGTCCCTACAGCAAGAAAATAAAAATGGACCTAGTCCATATATGAAGATGGGGTTAATATGTTATTGACGCTTGACTAGAAAAATCACTTTATGTTGTGATGTGATCATGTGTTGTGTTGTGAAAGTTCTTGTAACAAACCTTTGCAATACTCTAAATCTACTTCTATGCACTTTAATATGTTTTGTATTTCACCTTATAGCTACACTTGGTTCTAAGATACATGCAATATAACCTAACTGCTATACTTGGTTCTGAGCCCACAAGTGTAGCCTTGGTTTATTAAGTGATATGATAAATGTTTTCTATATAAGTTTATGAGATAATTTGGTTATTATCTTAGCTTAGATTTTCGAACCAAAGCTTATATATTATTGAATAATAGTTTTTGCTCAAATGATATTGATGTGTTTGTGGGAACAATCGGCAATTGTTAAGCACATGTCACCTTTGGGGCATGGGCTTTGTGAAAGCCCTTGTTCTCTCGCGTGTTTTCATCTTTACCTTAAACGTGATTTGCTACTAACAAATAGGAGTAACCACTTTAAGGTGGGGGCATATATTGCAGTATTATGCTTGATTATCTTAGATATTGTGATAAAGCATATTTATGTATGCTTTCTTTTCACTATAACATGTCTCCGTGATGCAGGTGGGGTTGTGTACTTTGTTTTCTTCTATGTATACCTTATTTTCACTATAAGGCATCCCCATGATGCATGTGGGGTTGTATACTTTGTGCACATGCTTCCTTTTAACCGTAAGGCATCTGCAAATGCAGGTGGGGTTGCATTTTGAAATCCCTTCTACGGAAGGCGGGATTGTATCTTCCCTTGAACAGTTGCACATATCCTTTTAAAAAGTTCTCTGTAGAGGTAGGCAGGATCTTGAGTTAGTCACCCTAAAGCATGTCCTTGGAGGTTGTGGTAGCATAGCTCAACCATCAAGTGTGTTTGGTGTGTCTGAGATAGTGGAGCATAGCGATGAGCTCCTCCCTATCGCCCATGTTTGTTGTGTATAAGACATATAGTGTGTCGACGACTCACTCTATGACACTCGTGTATTACATGTGTCTTCCGTGTGTTTTCCCTGCATGTCTGGTGTGTCTTGCATGTTTTATGTGTGTTTTGTGTGTTTTTGATGGTGGCATGTAGCGATGAGCTCCCCCCATCACCTAGTTAGAGTTGCATAATTGTGTAATCATGTCTTCTCTACATGTATGCCTTGTATATTGCATGACTGTGTTCATGTCTTCTCCATGTATTGTGTGCTTCCTTACTATATTCTCTACGTCTTGTGTGACTATCAAGTGTTTTCTTATGTTTGCCTAAGCTTGGAGACTAAAAATGGTCCTTCAAACTTAGGTTGTGTCTTCGTTCTAGTGTTTGATGTGTTTGATGTGCTTTGACCATACTTTAATGCATGTACTAATTGTAAGATCATACACACATTAAAGTGGGGGCTAAATGTTATGGAGTAAAAAGTGGACAATTACCTTTTTACCTCCTTATTTAGCTCCTAGGTCCCATTTATTACATTATGCATTATAATTGATCATCCCGAAGAAAATTGTCTCACACCCATGTGAATTTAGGACCTTGGGCCCTTCCTTAATCTCATCCTAGACTAAAAAGGGGCTCCTAGACTTGGGTGCTAATTAATGTTATGTCAGCCTAGGACCTTTCAAAAGGTTCCTCTTTGTCAGCTCTTGTGGTTTAATTTGATGAATGTTAGTGGGAAAGCATATATAAGTGTGTTTTTGAATTCATTATGAACCTAGATAGAGATATCCAACTTGAAGCATTAGAGTAAAGAGCATTCAAAGTATTCATTATGATTCTAGAGAAGATTTGTATTGCCATTGTGTGTGTTTTTTTAGGTTATCATCTATCTCTCCTTATGAGTTGAAGAGCATTCATCCTCCTAAGGGTTTCATCACATAGATGATATCATATTTGTTCATCATCATTTGATTTCATCTATCAATGGTGTTGGGAATCTTGAATGCTATCACAAGATTTGACTAAGGCAAGTCCCTAAACACCATAACCCCCAAACCCCTTCTCTTCTTCTTATGTGCAAGTTACAAGTACAAGATTCAAGAAATGTGAAGATACAGGAAGACTAAATAGGAATCAGGGTTTCAAGATCTAACAAAAGTCTGGGAATATTCCCCTAAAAAGACTTGGGTGGTTAGTGCCCTAGTCTTTTGACCTTTCTAGCTCTAGATCTAGCTTCAGAGTAGTCTCCTGAACACTTTTTCATTTCTGACTTTTGGCAGATTCTCACTTCTAGGACTTGGGTGGTTCCTATTTCATCCTTTTGACACCTTTGCTTCTGGAATTAGGTTCTCCTCTATTTGCTCAGCTTGGTGCTTCTTCTAAATTGTCTGTATCTATCTTTGTTTGCTTGTTATGCTTTGATCTTCATTAACTAGGGTTTAGTGCATATTTGACCTAGGATTCAATGATAAAAAGGCTTGATTAAATCTAATATTTCCATAACAAACAAGAGTACAAGGTCTATAGTTGATTCTTCCTCCATTTGGTAGTGATTTGGCTTAGTCTTGTCCTTGAATGTTATTGTGGAAGAGAGTTTGATCTAGTGTGCATGCTAGTCTTCTTCATTCTCTTTTTCATATATATATATATATATATATATATATATATATATATATATATATATATATATATATATTCGAGCGAACTCTTGAAAAGAACAAATGACAAGAGATATGGATCAACGATGTAGAAATGAGACGATAGGAGGAAGAACGGAAGAAAATGGAGGAAAAATGGATGTGTTGAGTGAAACCCTAGGTTTAGGGTTAGAAGAACAACCTTTAGGGCACTAATGGCATCTATAAATATGTGATGGGGGCCCCACAAAGCTCATTTGTACACCTCATCTTTGAAAACCTTGAGTGGTAAAGAGATAAAGAGTGATAAAGAGTGATAAAGAGTGATAAAGATGGTTGGCATTTCATATGACAAGCATCATGCGGAGCAGGATAGGGCTTACCAGAGACCTCTAGTTGCTAGACCAACGGTATGTTTCTCTTCTCTAGTATTTGGGTTTTGCTTATGGGTTATTAATTGTGTAATAAGTGTGGGTAGAGTAGGTAAAAATATAAGTGTTCAAGGGTGAATTAGTTCCTGCGTATTAAGATTAGCACTTATGCCTAAGCACTTTAGCACTTTTGCAGCAGGTTAGCACTTCTGTAGTAGGTTAGCACTTACACAGTGTTTTAGTGCATTTGCTTAGGTGGTTTAGAGCCTATGTGCCTATTGGTGCATACGCATTAAGTTTTAGATCTTGCGCACCTTTTAGTGCTTGCATTGGGATGTTTAGTGATTATGCGCCATTTAGCATTTGCACAATGGGGTTTGGCGCCTATGTGCCTTTTAGTGCTTGCATTGGGATGTTTAGAGCTTATACATCATTTAGCACTTACGTGATGGGGTTCGGTGCCTATATGCCTTTTAACACTTGCAATGGAAGGATTAGCACTTATGTCTACTTAGGGATGAAAGGCTAATGAGATGGTGCTTGTGGATGCAGGAGGACTTATATGCACTCCAGTCCCTATAGAGGAGGTTGTCAATGATGGTATTGTAGAAGCAGTTGAGGTCGATGTATCATACCAACTCATACAACTTGGAATTACTCACAAAATTTAATAAGAAAGTAAAAGAACAAGTTAAACCATGAGTGATTTTTTTTTAACATTTGCATAATAACATAGAATTAAATGTATATCTTTTCTAGAATATTTTTCAACCTTGAAATTACAATATATTCAAAGATAAACTCATGGTCAAATCATTTCACTTTACATTTACAAATAATTTGCAATTGGAAATATGAATAATTTTACATAAGTTTGAAAATAATAAGTCATAACATGAAGTATACTACATTTGGAATCTAGTATCTATCTCACAAGTCTTGATGAGTCTTCTTCTGCAGAGGGAGAGCATCATTCAATTGTTTTTCCTCCAACCACAGACTAGCGGTCCCCCGCTCATCTTCCATCTAGAAGTGGCCCTACCCTTCATGAAGAGCATAAACATAAGGAACCAATAGATTTCCATCTGATTCCTAGTGTTGTGTTGTACATAACTCAATCAACCATACAACTCTATCCAATCTTCTAGCTAGGTATGATCATTCTGACAGGTTATGCAATCTAGACATGGTGAACTAACTAATGCATGCAGAGACAAATGAATCACTTTGGCCAAAGTTTCTCTATATATAGATGTTTGTAATAAAACATAGTCATGTGTTCACACACCTCTAACTTGACTTGGAAACTACATCATCCTACAGCTTGACTTGTTGTCTTAGAATCTCTAGACATGAATTTTTTTGACTAAACTCAAATCCTAGTCAATCTGACTTAGAATTAATCCTTAAACTAGGATATATGTAATATATGGGTTTGGGTGACTTAACCTTTAAGAGATTCCCTTCTTGCATACTTGAAAATACTAGGGTCTATGACTTCCTATCATTCTACTCAATGACCCAAAGATTGAGCACTCTTGTATAATATATCAAGTTTTTGACTCTATCATGAAATCATTTATTTTATCATAAGTGCTTCATGGTTTCTCGACCATTCATTGTAGACCATAATAAATAATAGACTAATACAATGTTATAACTAATTTAAGAATTTTCAAGATTACTTAACCCTTCTAAGTCAAATCTAGGGATTTAACAGGATTTAACTTCTCTATTCCAACACAATAGAATATCAAAAACTCTTGTTTTCCAAAAGTGAAAATTTATAATAATATAATATGGAAACAATAACCTTTAGTCTTCCCTTGACCACTTTGGCATCACATTTAGCATAACATGTATAAACATAGTACATGAGGTATATCTTCATTCATATAAGATCTTAATGAATACTATCATTATCATAACTAATCTTTTCACTATGTTCAATCTTTCAACCTAAATAAGTTTGAGTCTAAAATAATAATATAATATTTTCAACCTCTTGGTCTTGTTAAGTCCACCGACTTTCAATATAGGATAGGTCATGAAATCATTTATAGCATCCTTTGCATATTATGATAATACTTATCATTACTTGTCTAATGTAATTGTGATATTATATCTCTATACTTAGGTGTCTTCAATGATATCAATATCAATATCATATATTCTATATAAGTGAATATCTATCACCATATCTTTTGATTATAAATAATAAAACTTATACATATAACTCATTATCATTGTGATATGTGAATATATCACTATCTAAACTTTCTTTAGTCTTACTCATCTCGACTCCTATGTTTTCATCTGAGTTCTCAAAAGGTTCAGTCTCCGCATTATATATAGTGGTTGAGCTGGTTTGCTAAAGGGTTATATATCTACACATCTTGGCCTTACCATGGCCTTCTTACAAAGATATCATCTCATACATCAGCCTGGCCCATATAAAGATTCCAAACATTTTTTGACTGTGTAAGAACATAATGTTATTGGCCCTCTTTGGGCACACTACATACATAATAGAAAATTTTAAATGTTGTTCTTTGAATCTCTGCAAGTTTCACAAGAATGGTATACACCATTCTATCGATCGTAGCATTTACTATATCTACGCTTAGTGTTGAAACACAAGCTACATGGCCTTTCAGCCTTCAATAGTTTAAAGCTACATAGCCTTTTAGCCTACAAAGGTATCGACTTACTAAACCATAAATTGTAGATAGTATACCAAGATCTTGGCCTTATGAGCACAAAAAGTATAAACAGTAAAATATTTCTTAAATGATTTTTAGCCTTCTATAGGTGTAGAAGAGACAATAGTATCAAAGTCACTGATAAGAAACAGGTCTATATAATGGTATTGTAGGTTTTATATTGTGTTCAATGACATGTTAACTATCTTTAAACTCATAAATACAACTCCATTATCACAACCATTATGTGTGTGTTTGCATCATATCTCAATATGTTCAAATAGAATGGGAATATCACAGTTAAATAATGGAATTATTTGCTTATAATAGAAAACCTTACCTCCAAGCTTCGACAGTTCCCAAATCCTAAGCTAGTTCTTACTTATCCTACTACTACCTGAGCTATCTTAACACCTTCTTCTGTGTTTCTCTCTCTCTTTCCCATAGATTCTTAATGATCATAGAGCTCTATGTTTTATGTAGTCCTTCACCTCATATCCACTTGGAGTGGCACACCCATACAGACCAGACCGTCCACAGAAACGCCCACCACAGCTATCTCTTGTATTTCACGAAGGATGCCGATGAGTTTTCTCTTCCACCATGCACAACACATCCACTTCCTTCATTAATATATCCTTTTAAAAGGCTTTACTTCCCTCCATAACCATAGCTTCCTTCCCGCTTCTGTGCCTATTTAAACTCTACGGTGGCATGCAGGAGTGATGGAGTTACTAGTCATAAAGACCACTCCAAAATTGATTGTAAACTCCTCCTTTCTCTCCATAACCAACCTGGAGGAAAGGAGTCAAACACCCATAAGAACATGAACTAGTTTTGCATTCAAATTACAACAACACCACATTCCCTAAAATGCTCATCGGCAACAAAATAATTAGTTTAACTAATAATTCATATTAAATAGATATTTAGCAACAAAACATCAATGTATACAATGTATACTTATGTTGTCTCTAGCACATGATAAGATATGAGAATGGGGTCAAGGTATTCTCCCCCTCTCAAAATTGCTTAAACATCAAAATAGATAAATTATCATAATGGAATTCCAATCGAGAATTACCAATAATAAAGTAGTTTAACTACTAGTATTTATTTGTTCTAGTAATTAATTTTATATTCATATCACACAAAGAAATAATGACTTTCGACCAATTCCTTGATGATGGTCATGTTCTAACCTGACTTAGTTTTTGAGAAAAACCTCATCTTAATGGATCTAGTTGACAATCGACGATTTATCGAGTCAAAACCAAACTTAGACCAATTGGTCAAGCATAACTTACCATACTCAATGAAGGTTCACTAAACTATGAAAGCACAAGACTTAGATGGAAAAGAATATGTTCTTATCCATACATCTATTCTCTTCTCTTTGATTATGCTCTCCCTCTCTTTCTCAGAGGGTGGAAAACCTATTTCCATGTTACAACTTGCAATCACCAAACTAGGATTAGTGCATCATTAGTCAATTCATAAACCTTATAAATAAATAATCATAACATCTTATAATCACATGTCTGAATTCTAATCATATAAACATAAACTCATGATCTCATTGATTTATCCTGACATTTTCACATAATGTCAAATCATTAATTCATGCATAATTAACTACTAATTATGTGCAAGTAAAAAGTAAATCATAGTCAAAATTTGGGGTGTGGTAAGAGACATATCGTTTGCTATTGGATACATGGTCGAGTTGTGATATATTGCATGCATGCTTGTGATTCGAGCACATAGGGTGATGATGACGGCCTTGGTGGAGCACTGGCATAGCGAGCGAGGTGCTTTCTTGTTTCTTACAAGTGAGATCATCATCACCTTAGAGGACATGTGGCAAAGCCTTTGGATCCCTATCCATAGAGAGCAAGTTCCCTATGATCCATATAGGAGTGCAGCTTATGTTCACAAGGTGTTTGCACTAATGGTGGTACCTTTTGATAGAGTGGCAATGGAGATGTTGTGGGAAGGGGATATGAGAGATCAACTCTATGAGTTTCCCCTCTTTATCGCAAGGGTGATCTCAAGATTGGTAATACTAGAAAAGAGGTCTCATAGTTTCCCTGTGGGATGGGGGATTGCCTTGTACTGGATGATACAAGAGGGTGCTTGATTTTCATGGGGACCATGTGTCCTTGGTAGATGAACCTGTATCATGATATGCATCTTGTGATTTATCAATCAGGGGCCATCCTAGAATGTGGTGTGATGCTACTTCATGTTTGGGCATGGGAGCATATTGTGATGATCTGACTAGTATCGGCTAGAGCACGGGGTGAGCATTTGCCTTGGGTTTATGTGTATCATGGACTGATGCAACATCATCGATTGGGAGATCTAGGGTACTGGAAGCAAGAATTGGATGAGCTAGATGGGGTGATATGGAGACCCTGGAGGGAGTGTGAGGTATGGGCAGATGACGGGGATCAACTGGGATAAATGCACAAGACTTAGTACATCATGGGCATGTTTAATAGAAAAGAAAGACCATCTCACTAGTCATTTAGCTAGGTCAATCATTTCAATCAAACATTGGAACACAAACCGAGCTTGGCTATAGTCTTGAAGGAGAGCCAAGCTATAAGGGGTTATGTTCCTTTATTGTATTTCTAAAGGATTGAATCAAGTTAACTTAGATCTAGGGTTTTATAGTGAAAATATGCCAAAATAGAGAAATTGTACCTTATAGATCTAAACACCCAAAAAACTAGAATTTAAATGAGCAAAGCAAAGTTGTCAGGGTCCACTACCAGAATTTAGGACAAATTTGACTAGACAAAGTTGACTAAGTGCTATGTCTTAGGGTTTTTGCCTAGATTTTGGGGGTTTCCAAGAGTCAAGGTTCACATTCATCAATTATCTCTCGGATCTTGCACATATGTTCCTGATCTTCTAGAATCTGTAAAACACAAAGAGGAAGAAGGTTTGGGTTGTTTTAGGGGCTTGCCTTAGTCAAACCCCGTGAATGGTGTTTCTACCTCCACAACATCTAAGATGATGGTGAGAGAGTATGTGTCCTTGGAGGACAGAGGAAAAATCAATAATAAAATCAATGTTGTAATAAAGTACCTTTACCACAACACAAACCCTAGTGGGATGACTCAAGATCACCACAAGGATGGAGATGAAGGAAGGAGATTCCCTTGAAATCTATAATGAATGTTAGAAACCTACAATAGAGAGCATCACATAATCTACATAATCTTCACAATAGAGATTTTTTTACTTGCATAAAACTTTTCTTAATGCCTTTCTTCTAATTTTCCATCTTCTTATAATACTTCTTTATATATGCATGTCAACTCATTTTTAGGAAAAACTTTCAAGTAAAGTCAACAAAGTGCAGTACCTATGGTAACAAGGCCAACATCCAAGGCCACTTAAACTTTCTTTTTGAAAAATTCAAGGACACTAGTGCTCGGGAACTAGTGTCCTAGTATTTGAGGTCCTTTCAGGGCCTGCACCTAGATAATGACACTTGGAATCAGTTTGTGCTTCAAAACCTAGTCTTCTCTCAACATGAGTTTGTCTATCAATATAGTGTAAATCACCAGTGTTGACAATTTACAACATAACATTTAGCCCCCACTTTAGAGTGGCTATGATCTTGCGTTCATACGTACACTAAAGTATGGAGAAAAAAGAAAAACTTCCTTGCTAGAATGTCGAAACCATTAGAATGACACCAAGTTGAGAACTATTAAAGCCCCCAAGCTTAGGATTCTAAAGGTCTACAAAGCATGGCAAGAAAAGATTACATACACATTAGACATCCAACATAATTCACACATACATAGAGTATTCACAAAGCATAAATAATGAATAAACATGAAACACGAAGCATACACATCATACATGAAGTAGACATAGAGAATACACAGAGTAGACACACGAAGACATGCAAATATATGCATGAAGAAAACACTAAGAATACAAGAGCATGTAAGTTAAGTAATACATCATATATATGAGTAAGGAAAGAAAAACAATCATAAAGAGAAACATGACATGGACACTAGCTTGCTCTGTCACTAATGGTCATGCAAAGATGTTTTTAATGGATCATGGGCTAGCAAGAACTATCAAATTACTAGGTGATCATACATAAAAAGTCGCATGAAGTAAATGGGCTTGCAAGTTGCGTTATGCTAGGTAACTCATGGACAAGAAACCACAAGAAACATCATAGGCTAGTAAGGATCATCAAATTACTAGGTGAGTTCCATGTCAAGTGAAGACATCACAGGCTAGTGAGGACTGTTGAATCACTAGGTGATTTCCACATCAATCATATCATATATTATAGACCAACCAATGTGTGATGTTTGCTAGGTAACTCTAGTAAGATGTTACAAAGATGATCAATAAGTATTCCAATGGTAAGACCAGCCACATGGTGCATGAACAATGCAAGACACATAGCATGATGTATGCCCCCACCTTAAAGTGATTGCTAACTCCTACCAAGGACTAATTGCTTTAAGGTAGAATGAATAATCAATTTAAGACAAGCACAAGAGATTTATGGAAGCTACATGATTCAAATACATGTATTCTCAAAAGATGTATCATAACAAAGGGTTGCCCACAGTGTAAGAAAAGTGTAAGGTGCCACATAAATCAGTATATAACACAAAAGGAATCTACTCGAGTGGCGTCAGTATATGAATGGTTATATTTATGAAAGGGAAAATCATTTTTAGAATTGTCATCATCTACCAATTAGTATAACTACAAAGATAGAGGAAGAAATATAACATTAGAATGAAGAGATCAAAAAGGAGGATGCTAAATCATCCAATGGACATAAAGTTTAACAAATTGGAAGTTACAATATATGGAGGAATGAAGATACACAAAGAGGAATGTCACAATAGGTTCAATCGCTTTGTATCCTTGCACCAATGAGAGTGTCAAGGGTCATCCAAAGAGAGATTAACAAACAAGATACACATCAAGCAACATAATGTGGGGGAAACAACGCGTACAATCATAACACAAAAGAGATAGAGACCACATTTGTAAGTTGACCTAAAACAAATCATCCTCCTCCCAATCTTGCTCATCATAAAGGGATAATGGGCAAGGTCCAAGAGGGACTATAGCAAGTGTGGAGAAAGGTACTAGAGCCATACCTATTTCACCATTATCTTCTGAATCACTTTTGGAATAAGGCACAACAGGTGAATTAACATGGGTCACTATTGGTTGTGTGTCAATATCATTCTCATGTGTAGATGAAGCATCAATAGATATATCCTTCAAATATATTAGTAGTTGACACTTGTGAGGAGGAAGGTTCTCTTCCCCTGCAACAAGTTGGTGAGCCAAAGCACAACGTCGCTTCTTACGTTATTTTGCATTTTGATTTCTTTTTTTTTACTTGTGACATTTGTGAGGGGAACCATGAAGCCTTCCAACATTGGTTTCTTTTCTTCCTTTTCTTGAGGAGTGTTAGGAGGAATAGAAGGATCCTTAGAAGGTTGGGGAACCATGGAGGAAGGGTCTCTCAAAGAAGGTTACCTATCACACCCCAAATTTTGACTATGTTTTGCTTTTTACTTGCACGTAATTAGTAGCTGATTATGCATGATTTAATGATTTGACATTAAGTGAAAATGTTAGGAAAAATCAATGATGTCATGAGTTTATGTTTATATGAATAGAATTTAGACATGTCATTATATGATGTCATGATTATTTATTCATAAGATTTATGAATTGACTAACAATACACTAATCCTATTTTGGTGAATGCAAGTTGTAATCAAGAAATAGGTTTTCCACCCTCCAAGAAAGAGAGGGAGAGTATCATCAGAGAGAAGAGAATAGAAGTATGGATAAGAATAGTTTGTTTCCATCTAAGTCTCGTGCTTTCATATTTTAGTGAACCCTCATCAAGTTTGGTAAGTTGTGTTTGACCCATTTGGTCTAAGTTTGGTTTCGACTCAACAATCGTCGATTTATTGTTAAGATCCATTAACATAGGTTTTGTCAAGAACTAAGTTAGGAAAGTATGACCATTGACAAGCAATGGTTGAAGTATGATATGAAAATAGATTATATTCAAGAGAAAATATTTATCAGTGGTTAAAATATTTCATTATTGGTAATTTCTGATTGAAATTCCATTATAATAACCTATCTATTTTGGCGTTTACGCAAGATTGAGAGGGGGAGAATACCTCGATTCCCCCATTCTCATATCTTTTCGAGTGGTAAAAACAACATTAGTACATGTTGTATACTCAAATATTATGTTGATATGTATATATATGATCTACAAGTATAAATTCATACTTGGTAGATGTTCAATTTTTAGAAGGTACATGGTAATACGTGGTAAAGATGCAAATTTAATGCCAACTACTATGTGAGTCAAAGCATAACGTCACTTACATTATTTTACATTTTGATTTCTTCTTTTTTACTTGTGACATTTGTTAGGGGAACCATGAAGTCTTCCAACATTGGTTTCTTTTCTTCCTTTTCTTGAGGAGTGTTAGGAGGAATAGAAGGATCTTCAGAAGGTTGGGGAACCATGGAGGAAGGGTCTCTCAAAGAAGGCTACCTGTCACACCCTAAATTTTGACTATGTTTTTCTTTTTACTTGCATGTAATTAGTAGTTGATTATGCATGATTTAATGATTTGATGTTAAGTGAAAATGTTAGGAAAAATCAATGATATCATGAGTTTATGTTTATATGAATAGAATTTAGACATGTCATTATATGATGCCATGATTATTTATTCATAAGATTTATGAATTGACTAACAATACACTAATCCTAGTTTGGTAAATGCAAGTTGTAATCAGGAAATAGGTTTTCCACCCTCGAAGAAAGAGAGGGAGAGCATCATCAAAGAGAAGAGAATAGACATATGGATAAGAATAGGTTGTTGTCATCTAAGTTTCATGCTTTCATAGTTTAGTGAACCCTCATCGAGTTTGGTAAGTTGTGTTTGACCCATTTGGTCTAAGTTTGGTTTCGACTCGACAATCGTTGATTTATCGTCAAGATCAATTAGCTTAGGTTTTGTTGAGAACTAAGTCAGGAAAGTATGACCATTGACAAGGAATGGTTGATAGTCGTTAGTTCTTGTATGATATGAATATAGAATATATACAAGAGAAAATATTTATCAGTGGTTAAAATATTTCATTATTGGTAATTTCGGATTGAAATTCCATTATAATAACCTATCTATTTTGGCATTTACGCAAGATTGAGAGGGGGAGAATACCTTGATTCCCCCATTCTCATATCTTGTCAAGTGGTAAAAACAACATTAGTACATGTTGTATACTCAAATATTATGTTGATATATATATATAAACTCATACTTGGTAGATGTTGATTTTTTAGAAAGTACATGGTAAAGATGCAAATTTAATGCCAACTACTATGTGACCTTATTGACACTTAAATTCTTTTACTCCATGATAGCTTGGAGAGTATGGAGGATTGTTTCAAACTATTTGAGAAGTGGTCTTTAATGACCATTAACCTCTTTATTATTTGCATGCCACTGTAGAGAGCTTTTATAGGCTTATTTTTAGGAAGATAAACTACAGGGATGGAGTGGAATAAAGCCTTTTAAGAGGCTATGTGAGGAGGTAGGAGATATGTGTGTGTGAATATCAGTCTTAGTAGTTTGAGAGCTTGGTTATCATATTGTATCCACACAGAGAGAAAGAGCTCTGAGCTCTTGTATACTCACAAGGATAGCACTAAGAGGGAACATAGTTATCATATCCATAGAAGTTGTGATCTTCGAGCATATGTAGAAGGGAGTCTATCGTACAGGAAAGCATATCATAGTTGAGGTAGAAATGATGAAAGTAGTGCAAGTTTGGAAACCATCAACAAAGAGGTATGGATATTACGTTAAGCTATTATCTCATTCTTAACCTGCAAATAGTTGTAATCTATATAAGCTTTCAAATTTATGTTTTACGTAGAGTAAAGTTTTTAAGATTATCCAAGCAATGATTTTGTGATCATAGAAACTAAGCAAACATAGTTATGTGGAAGTAAAGAAATTATTTTCTTTAGTTTTGAAACTACACTTTGTTGCAAAAGGCATGGACTCTGATTGTTTGATAAGAGTTATTACCTTCAAATGATAGTTTGAAACTGTAGTATTTAAACATTAGAATGTTGTTGTTTATAGTAGGAATACTATGCAGATATCCTTTTGTGCCTTTGTGTCGTATCTTCAACCCATGGAAAAATAAGTTGCTTGTTAAGACGTAAGAAGTATAGTGAATGTTATGTTTACCATTGATCTTATTAGAGACTTCAATTTGTAGCAAGCTTATCCTTCAACCTTGTTTACTCAAGCTATTTGAGTTTTCTATTAGCTGTCAAGACATTTCTATGAGTACATAGCTATCATGCAAATGTAGATGAAAGACAAAAATTGTGTTTTCATTTTAGAACATGAGGTATTATGATCATTTTTTGTTAAATTCACAATATTACAACTAAGTCAAGTTATACATGGTGCTGAGATTTAAATTTTATGAGACCCCTATTTTAGACTAAGGAGTCGAGACCAGTGAGTCTAGATAAAGATGGTTTTATATCTCAAATGTTTTTATATATAAAAGTTTTATTGATTATTATCATAAGATTTTGTGGTAGATATTTTCTTATTTTAGATTATATAGAAAAAATATTGATATCATTAGAAAACATCTAAGGATAGTGATATATTATCACTTTTGTAATCAACAACAATGATAAATATAATTATGATATTTGAAGGATATCATACATGAGTTCACAACCTATTCTATAACGAAATATGGTGGGCTTAGGAAGACCAAAAAGGTCGAAAGCATTGTACTATAATTATCATAGACTCAAACCTATTTAGGCTATAAGATTGAACTTAGTCAAGAGAATTCATAACAATGATAGTATTCTCATATTCTATATTTTATGAGAAAAGTGAATTCGAATAGTACTCAAGTTGTCTAGAGAAGACTAGAGGATAATATATTCTTGTTATATTATTATACATTCTTATCTTGGGATAACAAGAGTTTTTGATATTACAATATTTTGGGTTAGAGAAGTTTAAACCCTAGAATCAACCCAGAAGGGTTTAGAAAACTTAAAACTATCAAGTCAGTTATGACTTTGTTTTAGTCTATTGTATGTTATGGTCGACAGTAAATGGTCAAGAAAACCATAGTTTAAGACAGTATAAATTACAAAAGAGTCTAAGTAGCACTTTGATAAATTTAAATGATTTCTTGATAGAGTCAAAACTTGACATATAGCACAAGAGTGCTTAATTTTTGAGTCTTTGAGTAGAATGACAGGAAGTCATAGACCCCAATATTTACAAGAATGCAACTAGGGACTCTCTAAAAATTTAAAATCATCTAAATCTACATATTGTGTATATATCTTAGATTATGGATTAAATTCTAAGTCAGATTGACTCGGATATGAGTTTAGTCAAGGTAATTCATATCTAGAGTTACTAGTCAATCAAATCAAACTCTAGGATGAGATAGTTTCCAAATCTAGTTAGAGGTGTGTGAACACATGACTACATTTATTGCAAACATCTATTTATATAGAAAATTTGGCCAAAGTGACACATTTGTCTCTTTGTGCATTAGTTGATTCACCATGTCTAGATTATGTAACCTATCGGAATGATCATACTTAGCTAGAAGATTGTCTAGAGTTGTATGGTTGATTGAGTTACATAGGACATAGCACTAGAACTCAAATGGCAACATGTTGGTTCTTTATGTCTATACTCTTTGCAAAGGGTAGGGTTGCTTCCAGATGGAAGGTGTGCAGGGGACCATTAGTTTGTGGTTGGAGGTAAAGCAATCAGATGATGCTCTCCCTTTGTAGCAAAAGCTTCACCGAGACTTGAGTGATAGATATCAAGATTCCAGATGCAGTACTCTTTATGTTATGACTTATGATTGACAAACTTGTGTAAACTTATTTATATTGCCAAGTGCAAATTATTTGAAAATGTAAAGTGATGTAATTTCACTATTTTTTTATCTTTGAATATATATTGTAATTTTCAAGGTTTAAAAATATTTAGAAAAGATATGCATTTAATTTAATGTGATTATGTAAATGTTAATAGAAAAATGAAAAAAAAAATCTTTCATGTTTAACATGTTCATTTACTTTCTTAGTAAATTGTTTGTGTAATTCCAAGTAATATGAGATGGCATGTTACATATGGTATCAAAGATACTGGGTTCAACACATGGACCTAGGTGCTCACTATGAGAAAACTTGTCAACATTCAGCAAATTGGCTAATGTTTGAAATTGGTTTAATGCTAAAATGGTGTGGAGAAGAACCAAGAAAATTGCTAGGAAGTCTGTTCCCTTGAATTTCCCAAGTTAAAGGTTAAGAAAGAACCAACTAAGGAGGTAAAACTCCAAGAGCATATTAATAATGCTGAGGTTGCATGGTTGGAAGACTCTAAAACTTTGGTTGATGCTCTTAAGCGTATTCATCTAGAAAGGAAACAATGCAACAAACTGGCTAAGAAACCCATTGATCATACTTGTGTAGTTAAACCAAGTAAACCTCCTACTAGTCACGACATGTCATTTGGGTGTGGTCATGATGCCCCTATTTTAGGAAAAGAGGTGATGGAGGAGTACCTACATGTACATCCACCCTCTAAGTTTGTCTTACTGGATTCCAATGAGGAAGAGGAACCTGAGGAACATTCTTTAACCAATAGTGACATGTAGTCTTGTTGAGTTATCTATCTAAATAAGGATGTAATTATACCAAAAATAAATTAGAGATTATTTTGCACAAATCTAAGTTTTGTGAATAGATTTATTGATGAATTTTGAATTAATGAGATGCATTATTTATCAATTCTAATCTATAACTTAATATGAATATCAGATGTGATATAGAGTATCATCATGGTTCAAACTCAAACATATCTTGAAGATAGTCAAGGAGAGTCAAATCCCTTTGAAAACCCAATGACTAAGTTGGATAAAATTTTGACCATGCTAAATGAAACCAAGGAAAGGCATGGAAACATGGAACAGGAAGTGAGGGGTCAAAGCAAATTCGAAGGAGAAAAAAAGGACTTACATCAAGGGGATGATGATTTATTTCCATGAACCTAGTACTCATAGTGAATGAAGGCATGATGTTGATAGGACTAAGTCCCAAGAAGAAAAGAGAAGTAGACTTGCCTTAAAGCTATCAAGAGATATGAAGAAAGTGACGCCACCTAAATTCAATGGAACAATAAGTGGTTATCCTATAAAGCTTGGTTGACATAGTTAGAAAAGTATATTGAGATCAAAAATTACTCTAAGATAACCAAGGGTCGATGGGGTGCCTACCAATTGGCAGGTGAAGTGTCCACTTGGTGGATGAATAAGAAAATAGAATTGGGGTTAAGTTCTCTGAGCTTAACCTAGGATCAGACTGTGGTCATATTTCTTTAAAGGTAGTTACCATAGCTTTTCTTTGACAAAAAGATAACAATTTTTTAGAATCTAAGACAAGGAGAAATATCAATGGTTGAATATTGGGAAGAGTTTACCCATCTCCTGAAGTATGTGCCACAATATTAGAAGGATGAAAGGTTTAGAATCAGGAAATTCATCATGGGTTTAAATGCTCGGATAGGTGGAGAAGTGGATGTACATGGTCCTATCACTATGGACCAAGTTTTTGATAAGGCAATCAAACAAGAGCAAAAATTGAGGACAATTTCTGCATATCGCGAGAAGAATCGCAAGAGATTTAATAAGTCACCATCTTCTCAGCCTTTCAAGAAAAGGAATGGAAAATAGGATGTGAATAAGAAAAATGAAAAGGGTTTTATAAATAATAGAGATGGACCTATAAATGAGAAGAAGAAAAATAGTAATGTCTAGAGGAATGATAATAATTCAGGCAAACCTACTGAGAAGCAAGGACCTCTTGGAGCAGGTTTCTCTTGTGGTGGAGATCATTATGTAAATCAATACCCAACCAAGAACCAAGGAGTTCAATAATGTAGTAACGTGTTACCTACTTAGCAAGTAGCTTTTCAATAGAGAATCCATGTGGCATTGGATAATCGCCAAGCAGAGTACCAAATTATTCCCATAGAGATGACAGGTACTTTGTTTGGATTTCCTATTTCTATTCTAATTGATACTGGAGCTACTGAAAGTTTTATTTCTCCAAGATTATTGAGTAAATTTCCTAAAAGAGCTGGATATATGGCTAGACCTTGGTCAGTTAAATATGCTAACCAGACCAAAGCTCAAGTAATGCAATGTATGTTTGAAGCTAAGATTGATCTTCCTAGTTTTTTGATTGAGGTGAATTTGTTTGTAGTCCCCCTAGGTTCCTATGATGTTATCTTAGAAATAAATTGGCTATGGGGGCATAGGGCCAATGTTGACTATTTTGCAAAAATAGTTGAGTATATAGACAATGTAGGAAACAAAATCTTTTTGCAAGGCACACAAAGAGAAGTCAGGATCAAACCAATCTCTACTATGCAACTAAAAAGGGCTAGGTGAAAAGGTTGTCAACTTTTTGCAGTCAAAATAGAGCTAGTAGAAGAGGATCCTATTAATCAAAGTGCACCTTTGGGGAACTATCCTTTCCTTCAAGATTCTAATGATGTTTTCCTAGATAAACTTCTGGGGTTACCTCTGAAGAGATCTTTTGATTTCTCTATTGATATAATACATGGATCTGGGTTGATATCAAAGGTGCCTTACCATATGACTACTATGGAGTTGATGGAATTGAAAGCCTAGCTTCAAAAGCTCTTGGATAAAGGGTTGATTAGACCCAATGTTTCACCCTGGGGAGCACCTATGATATTTGTCAAAACTAAGGATGGAACCTTGTGTCTGTGTATAGGCTATCATATGCTTAACAACTTGAAACAATAAAGAAGAAGTATCCTCTATTGTGTATTAATCTTTTTTATCAGATGTGTGGTGCAACAGTATTATTGAAGATTGATTTGCAATCAAAATATCATCGGCTAAGAATAAAAGATTAAGATATTCATAAAATAGCTTTTAGAACAAGGTATGGACATTATGAGTTCACAGTTTTACCTTTTGGACTTACGAATGCCTCTACAACATTCATAAATTTGATGAACAGTGTTTTCCAAGATTGCTTGGATAAATTTGTTCTAGTGTTTCTAGATGACATTCTTATTTATTCTAAGAATGAGGAAGAGCATTTGCAACATCTGCGGTTAGTTCTGCCATGGCTGAGAGCATAAGTTGTATGGGGAACTTTCTAAGTGTACTTTATTTCATAAAGAGATACAATATCTAGGACATAATATCAGAGCTCTAAAGGAATTTTAATAGATCCTATGAAGATCAAATCTATATTAAAGTGGCATGTGCTAAAGAATGTGCAGGAAGTGTGCAGTTTCATGGGGTTAGCTGGATATTATAGGAAGTTCATTTTGAACTTTTCTAAGATTGCAAACCCAAGCACTTCACTTTAGAGAAAAGGAAAGCATTTTGACTAGTCAAAAAATATCAGGAGGCATTTAATCAATTAAAAGAGAGGTTGACAACTACACCAATATTGAAAGTTCCTGACCCGGAAGGTCAATTTGTTGTAATCATTGATGCCTTAGGAGAAGGTTTAATGGAATGCTTATGCAGAATGGGTGAGTGGTAGCCTATGAATCCATAAAGTTGAGAGCATATGAGTAGAATTATGCTCCTCATGACTTAGAGTTAGTAGAAATTGTGCATGATTTGCAAGTGTGGAGACACCACTTGCTAGGAAAACCTTTTAAATTGAAGTTGGACCATTAAGGTATTAATTATATATTTTCCCAACCTCACCTAAAATTTCAAGAAAGAAGATGGTTGGAATTGATATTTGACTATGACTTTGAGATAAGGCATATCAAAGGTAAATATAATCAAGTAGCGGATGCTCTAAGTCAATAGAGGCATATCTCTTCAATTATCTCTATCCAATCAAACTTCAAGGATTTAGTGTTACAAAATTCTATAGGTGATGAGTATTATGAGGAAGTTAAGCAAGCTCTCATAGTAAATCCTCAAGATTTGAGGTATGATGGGTTCTATTTTGAACCAGATGGGCTTTTAAGATACAGAGGAAGGATGTATGTTTTGAACTCCACAGAATTAAGAAACCTTGTGTGGAAGGAAGTTCATTCTGCACCATATTCAGGTCATCCTAGAGTAACCAAACTCCTAGCCAATTTGAAGTCTCTTTATTTCTGGAAAGGAATGAATAATGACAGTGTAATATTTGTAACAAGTTTCCTAGAGTGCCAGAGCATCAAGGTTGAGCATCAGCATCTAGCAAGACTTTTGTAACTACACAATATACTAGAGTGGAAGTGGCGGGTCATTAGCATGGATTTTATGCAAGGTCTCCCAATGTCTCGAAATAGACATGATGCTATTTTAGTGGTGGTGGAAAAACTCACCAAGGTAGCTCACTTTATACCTAAGAATTTAACGGATTGAGCGCTAGTTTTAGCTCACAAATTTGTGCAAGAAGTGTTTAGGTTGCATGGAGTTCTTGAGAAGATTATCTCAGATAGAGATGCATGCATGACATCAAGATTTTGGAAAACTTTGTTCTCAATGCTAGGAACTCAACTCAATATAAGCTCAACTTATCAACCTAAGACAGATGGCCATACTGAAAGGGTAAATAAAGTTCTAGAAGATTTGTTGAGGATGTATTGCATAGATCAGAAATACAAGTGGGAAGAGTATCTATTGCTTGTGGAGTTTTCTTATAACAATTCCAACAAATTTGCTATCAAGATGGCTCCATTTGAAGCATTGTATGAAAGAAGATTCTGAACTCCTATAAGCTGGGATAAGCTAGAAGATAGGAATAGTGTTGGTGTTGACATGTTCTTAGAAATGGAAGAACAAATCATGTTGATTAGAAATAGATTAGCAAAAGCAAATGATATACAAAAAAGTTATGTTAATGCCAAGCGTACACCAAGGCAACTCTCAGTTGGAGAAAAAGTTCTTTTGAGGGTCAAACCTTAGAAGAGTTACATAAAGTTTGGAAAGTCTTCCAAACTAGCTCCTTGATATGTAGGACCCTTCGAAGTTCTTGAAGTAATCAATCCAGTTGCCTACAGAGTCTCTCTACCACCAACTCTTGCCAGAATGCATAATGTTTTTCATGTTTCATGTTTGAAAAAGTATATAATAGGTGATAATCATATTCTTGATTGGAATGCTTTACAAGTATAGGACCAAGGAGTGGTCATGATTGAGCCTCTCAAAGTACTCAAAGTTTGCAAGCTCTCCTTACGTAACAGAGAGGTTACTCAATGCAAGTTCCAATGGGACCAGTATATAGAGGATAGTGGCACATGGAAAGATTACCATGATTTTTATCAGAGATTTCCTCATTTGTTTTATGCTTTTCAAAGTTGAACAAAAATTTTATATTGTTGTTTTGGATACATTGGATCATCAAGGACAATGAATCTTATGGGGGGAGATATGTCACACCCCAAATTTTGACTATGTTTTTCTTTTTACTTGCATGTAATTAGTAGCTGATTATGCATGATTTAATGATTTGGTGTTAAGTGAAAATGTTAGGAAAAATCAATGATATCATGAGTTTATGTTTATATGAATAGAACTTAGACATGTGATTATATGATGTCATGATTATTTATTCATAAGATTTATGAATAGACTAACGGTACACTAATCCTAGTTTGGTGAATGCAAGTTGTAATCAGGAAATAGGTTTTCCACCCTCTGAGAAAGAGAGGGAGAGTCTCGTGATTTCATGGTTTAGTGAACCATCGTCAAATTTGGTAAGTTGTATTTGGCCCATTTGGTCTAAGTTTGGTTTTGACTTGATAATCGTCGATTTATCATTAAGATCCATTAGCATAGGTTTTGTCGAGAACCGAGTCAAGAAAGTATGACCGTCGACAAGGAATGGTCGATATAGTCGTTAGTTCTTGTATGATATGAATATAGATTATATTCAAGAGAAAATATTTATTAGTGGTTAAACTATTTCATTATTGGTAATTTCCAATTGAAATTCCATTATGATAACCTATCTATTTTGGTGTTTACACAAGATTAAGAGGGGGGGAATACCTCTACCCCGTTCTCATATCTTGTCGAGTGATAAAAACAATGTTAGTATACATTGTATACTCAAATATTATGTTGATATATATATATGATCTACAGGTATAAACTCATACTTGGTAGATGTTGAATTTTTAGAAGGTACGTAGTAAAGATGCAAATTTAATGCCAACTAGTATGTGACCTTATGGACACTTAAATTCTTTTACTCCACACGAGCTTGCAGAGTATGGAGGAGTATTTCAAACTATTTGAGAAGTGGTCTTTAATGACCATTAACCTCTTTATTATCTGCATGCCACCATAGAGAGCTTTTATAGGCTTATTTTTAGGAAGATAAACTATGGGGATGGAGTGGAATAAAGCATTTTAAGAGGCAATCTGAGAAGGCAGGAGATATGTGTTTGAATATCAGTCTTAGCAGTTCAAGAGCTTGGTTATCATACTGTATCCACAGAGAGAAAGAACTCTAAGATCTTGTATACTCATAGGGATAGCACTGAGAGGGAACTCAGTTACCATATCCACAGAAGATGTGATCTTTGAGCATACATAGAAGGGAGTATATCGCATAGGAAAGCATATCATAGTTAGGGTAGAAAGGAAGAAACTAGTGCAAGTTTGGAAACCATCGACGAAGAGGTATGGATATTATGTTAAGCTATTATCTCATTCTTAACCTGGGAATAGTTGTAATCTATATAAGCTTTCATATATGTTTTATGTAGAGTTAAGTTTGTAGGATTATCCAAGAAGTGATCTTGTCATCATAGAAAGTAAGTAAACATAATTACATAGAAGTAAAGAAATTATTTTCTTTAGTTTTGAAACTGCACTTTGTTGGAAAAGGCATGAAGTTTGATTGTTTGATAAGAGTTATTGCCTTCAAATAATAATTTGAAACTGCAATATTTAAACATTAAAATGTTGTTAATGGTAGGAATAATATACAGTTATCCTTTTATGCATTTGTGTCATATCTTCAACCCGTGACAAACTGAGTTGCTTGTTAAGACGTAGGAAGTATATAGTGAATGTTATGTTTATCATTGATCTCATTAGAGACTTTGGTCGATAGTAAACTTATCCTTTAACCTTGCTTACTGAAGCTATTTTAGCTTTCTATTAGTTGTCAAGACATTTCTATGAGTACATAGCTATCATGCAAACATAGAGGAAAGACAAAAATTACATTTTCATTTTAGAACACAAGGTACTATGACCATTTTTTGTTAAAGTCATAGTATTACAACTAAGTCAAGTTCTTGTTTTACTCTTAGGATTTGAGACCAGTGAGTCTAGATAGAGATAGTTTTATATCTCAAATGTTTTTATATATACAAGTTTTATTGATTATTATCATAACATTTTGTGATAGATATTTTCTTATTTTAGACTATATAGAAAAGATATTTAGATCATTAGAAAACATCTAAGGATAGTGATATATTATCACTTTTGTATTCAACAACAATGATAACTATAATCATGATATTCAAAGGATATCATACATGAGTTCACAACCTATTCTATAACGAAAGATGGTGGGCTTAGGGAGACCAAAAAGGTCAAAAGTATTGTACTGTAATTATCATAGAGCCAAACCTTTTTAGGTTATAAGATTGAACTTAGTCAAGAGTATTTTTAATAATGATAGTATTCTCATATTCTATATTTTATGAGAAAAGTGAATTCAAATAGTACCCAAGTTGTCTAGAGAAGACTAGAGGATAATATATTCTTGTTATATTATTATGCATTCTTATCTTGGGATAACAAAAGTTTTTGATATTACAATATTTCTGGGTTAGAGAAGTTCAAACCCTAGGATCAACCCAGAAGGGTTTAGAAAACTTAAAACTCTCAAGTCGATTATGACTTTGTTTTAGTCTATTGTATGTTATGGTCGACAATAAATGGTCGAGAAAACCATAGTTTAAGATAGTATAAATTAGAAAAGAGTCTTAAGTAGCACTTTGATAAATTTAAATTATTTCTTGATAGAGTCAAAACTTGACATATAGCACAAGAGTGCTTAATTTTTGAGTCTTTGGGTAGAATGACAAGAAATCATAGACCCTTATATTTGCAAGAATGCAACTAAGGACTCTCTGAAAAGTTGAAATCATCTAAATCTACATATTGTGTATATATCCTATATTATGGATTAAATTCTAACTCAGATTGACTAGGATATGAGTTTAGTCAAGGTAATTCATGTCTAGAGTTACTAGTCAATCAAATCAAACTGTAAGATGAGATAGTTTCCAAGTCGAGTTAGAGGTGTGTGAACACACGAATACATTTATTACAAACATATATTTATATAAAAACTTTGGCCAAAGTGATGCATTTGTCTCTACGTGCATTAGTCGATTCACCGTGTCTAGATTGCATAACCTGTCGGAATGATCATGCTTAGCTAGAAGATGTTCTAGAGTTGTCTGGATGATTGAGTTACGTAGGACACAACACTAGAACTCAAATGGCAACATGTTGGTTCTTTATGTCTATACTCTTCGTGAAGGGTAGGGCAACTTCCGGATGGAAGGTGTGCAGAGGACTGTCGATCTATGGTTGGACGTAAAGCACTTGGATGACGCTCTCCCTCTATAACAGAAGACTCATTGAGACTTGAGTGACAGATATCAAGATTTCAGATGCAGTACTCTTTATGTTATGACTTATGATTGACAAACTTATGTAAACTTATTTATATTGCCAAGTGCAAATTATTTGAAAATGTAAAGTGATGTAATTTCACTGTGTTTTTATCTTTGATTATATATTGTAATTTTCAAGGTTGAAAAATATTTAGAAAAGATATGCATTTAATTTAATGTGATTATGTAAATGTTAATAGAAAAATGAAAAAAAAATCTTTCATGTTTAACATGTTCATTTACTTTCTTAGTAAATTGTTTGTGTAATTCCAAGTAATAGGAGATGGCATGTTACAATACTCTTCTCTCTCAACCTACAGAATAGGTGGAGGTACTGAAGCATCCTCAATTGATTCAAATTCTATGGGAAAGAGATTTCATGTAATCGATTGTTTTTCACTAGACTCTGAAGAGGTAGGGGGAACAAAAACAAGCCTTGAATTATGGGCAAGTCTGGTTTGTGTTGGCCGCTTGTCTCATGGTTCTAGATGGAATGGTAGAGGTGGAACCACAATGTGCCAGATGCTCAAGAATGGGAAGGGTGCTTCGATTTAGGCTTTGGTTCATTCCACTCCTACGAGGCAAGGGAGACTAATGTCACAGCCACAGAAGATCGAGAGTCTCCAAGTGTGTTAAGGGATAATTCAATGATTTTCTTTTCTTTAAAATTATGATAAGATAGAAAGAATAGGTCATTACGAGGTTGAATAGAGCCCTTTGGCTAAGGCCAGAAATAATCAAGCAAAAAGTGTCCACGACAAGCCAAGGGTCAGAACCCACTTTGATGTACAATGTGTATCTGTCCTTGGAATGGAAACTTTAAGCATTTATGAATCATAGAAGGGACCTCTTTCATTGAAGTAAGCCATGGGTGACCCAACTTCACATGAAATAAGTCTGGTGTAGGAACAGATAGTAAGAGACACGTCCAATGTTCTTGGCCCAACCTTGACAGAGAGAGTCAAGGCACCAAGTGTTGAAAAATAGACCCGTCATGTGTTCTAATCGAGATTTCAAATGTGTCGTATTTATCTTGATGTAATTCATACATAAAGAGGAACTCTTCAGTAACTACATTAACCATGCATACAGGATCAATGAGTACTCCCCTTAAATGGGTTTGTCATTAATCTTGGTAATGATGTAGAGAGGTCCCTTAGGTGCTTAAATGGAAGCATCATGAGGTGTGAAAGATACTACTGAGGTAGCCAAACACATTTTGTATTAGAGTTAATTTGGAACTGGAAGGGAGTAACAAGGGATGAAATCAAGCTATTTGACTTCATAGGCACCTTGCAACATGAAGCATTGAATTGGTATAGGAAGGCATACTTGAATAGTGACAAGGAGCTACGATAAGGTCAAGAAGGCATTGTTGGAGAACTTTGGAGTTCTAGATGTTCCAATAGAAGGGGTAAGTAAGATGAGAGATTTGATGCAATTAGAGAAAGAATCAATAAAGGATTTTGATAAAAGATTCAAGGAGACAACTAGGAGATTAGAGGAACCACTGACTGAAAAGAAAAAGATAGAATGGTTTATTTTTGGAATAAGCCTTAAAATAAGGTCATCCTTAGATGGAAGAGTATTAGAGGCATATGTAGAAGCAGTGACACTAGCTTGTCACATAGAGTCTCAGTCTTGGCACAGACAAGATAAGATGAAAGAAAACCTAGAATTGGAAAATTTAAAATCTTAATTGGAGCAATTGAAGTTGAGATAAGAGATATTGGTTAAATAGGAGGAGAATACACAGAAGCAAAGACCTAATATCTAGTGCTCATAATACACAAGAGAAGGCCACTTGAGAAATGAATGCCCTAGGATGAAAGGTGAAAGACAAGCTACCACAATAAAAGCAGACACCAAGGCAACAATGAAAACAATCAATTCAGTATACTATGGATTATGTGGAGAATGGGATGACCATGAAACACCGGATTTCCCTTCACAAAAGGGTAAAAGTACAAAGTTGTGTCACAATTTTATAAAGGAAATGGTCAACATGATCCAATTTTTAAACTTGAATCACTAAAAAGTGACATATATGTTTTGAATTTTGAAATGATGTAAACTAATAAAATATTTATTTTTTAGTATATTTTATGTTTGTATTTAAAAAAATAAATAAAAAATTATTTGAATATAGTTTTTAATAAATTGACACTATAATTTAGTTGTTGATAAAATGATGAAAAATGAAGTTACATGAGATGTCAATCTTTATATAGTAAATTTTATTTTATTTTCTTCAATTGTTTTGTGTGTATTTATAACTTGAAACTTTAGTGCATATATATATTTTTTTTCAATTTTGATAAATATATTTTTAAATAAATATTAAAATGTGCATGTATTAAAACGTACTTGTTTCCATTCGATGTCAACTTTCATATTAACTATTTATCTAAAATAGAAAAAAATTATACCATCTTGATATAGATTCTTTTATCTAGTGCATCATATTTTTTCAATTTTTTTAATAAGTTTTACTATTTTTCCTTGACATGGTAATTGTCATGCCCACATTTTCCATGTGGTCACAACACACATCACACGTGTCATAGCCACATCCGTCATGTGGTCATGACATGAAATATCAAAAAATTTCTCGCGCTGCCCTAAAAAACCCCTCGCATGCATAAGCATGCTCGGTGGTGTTCGTTCAAGGCGAAAACACTATAGTTGTCGGCGGGGTACAAGTACAATTGCGTGCAACCAGACACAAGCAGACCAACAAGGGGGTCTCTATGACGCCGTTAACGTCACTGCTAGGTTTAAAATATCAGGGTTCCTAAATCTAAATCTCGGCAAAATTCTGACAGCATAACGCCTTACGGCGTAAGTGGGAATTACTCAACACTATTTTACGCACGTGGTTCACTGATAGATTAACAACTTCCCACGACGCCTTGTTCCGACTAAACCGACTCGTGATCTCTCTATTTAATCATTTTTCAGCAAGGCACGGTTGTCTGTCTCCTCTCTTGCTTCCTGAAACATACTCCTCCTTCGACTTAGCATTCTCAACAAGGCGGTTCGTTTGCTCTCTCTTCCCTTTTCTCTGGGTCTTAATTTTGATTGTATTTTTATCGCGCTTACCTTAACTATTTCTCTGATAATTTAGTTTTTTTATATTTCGGTCTCTCTCTCTTTCATTTTCTATGCTTTCTTTATGTTTATCCGGTCCTTTCTTCATATTTCACATCAATCAGGGTTATCACTGTATCTTTTGTTGATATTAAACCTAACTTCCGGATGGTCCAGGTCACATAGGCTGGTTTACTACTTCG
This sequence comes from Cunninghamia lanceolata, assembly GCA_027924645.1. NCBI lineage: Eukaryota > Viridiplantae > Streptophyta > Pinopsida > Cupressales > Cupressaceae > Cunninghamia > Cunninghamia lanceolata. Next base: position 180,224 of record BSBN01000144.1, on the reverse strand, counting down.
CTGGACTCGGTCTCCTAGTCTTCTCCAATCTAGGTTTCTCCTCTTCGTTTGTATTAATTAAACTTGTTCCTAAGCAAATTTTGGCAGGAGGGTCCATCAACTTAGTTCTCTGATCCCATGTGGGAAATGCCGCGCATTTTCTCCTCTGTGTTTTCCAATGTTACTTTTTCTTCTTCTGACTCTCTTACAGGTTTACTTATGTGGACGTTTACTACATTTGAGATTAAAATGGCCTCACATGGAATGTCTATGATGGCTTCTTAAGTTTATTTCCAGTGATCCTTTAAGCAAGGTGACGTGTAATTTTCCTCTTCATTTTCCCGGTTATTGAATCGTGTTGATAGTGAAACTTCTGAGAAACTCTTCCCGGAGTAACACAGTATATTCCTTTATGCTCTCGTTAAAGTATAATTTTATTTTCTCTTATTTATTATTACTGTTGTTATTATTACTAATAATTATTATTAATACTCTTATTGTAAATCATATACCATTGTTAATATATGTAGGAGGCTCTCCTCTTTATAAAACCCTTATCATGGATCTATAACAAAATTTCTATTTAATTACGTTTATACTTCACTTACGACGAAAACATAATTCCCATACCTTGATGTTTCATTATTAAAATTAATTTGTAAAACTTTGTCAGGGTTTTAAGCAAGGGCCTAATAAAATGGTCCGTAAAACTTCTCCCATATACATATATATTTATATGTATGTGTAAATTACGAAAATGCTCTTTTAAATTTATTTAGCAAACTCCACGTAATCCCTTACTCTTATATATATATATATATATATATATATATATATATATATATATATATATATATATATATATATATATATATATATATATATATATATATATATATATATATATATATAATTTATAACAAAATATAAATACATACCTATATATACAAGGTATGTATATATAATTATATATTTATAAAGTTATATCTAGATATAAATAAATATCTATATATATACATAGATATGTATATATACAGCTATATATTTATATAACTTCAAACACCACTAATAGTGGTTTGTTTTTTTTTTATTATTATTATTATTTTATTATTTTTGTTCAAACATAAAGTAGGGTTTTCACCCTAAAATTTCTTATTGAAATTCATGTTGAAAACTGCAGACAAGGGCGGCAGAAGAGCAGCGGCGGACACAGACGGAGGGCCGCGTGTGTTTGATGGCCGCGGCGGCGTTGGCAATGTTAGGAGTGGCGAAGGCCGCGCGGCGGATGCAGAGGAGGGGGATGTGGGATGGGGCGGAGCCCCACCCACATCCCATGAGGTGGGGTGTGGGTGGGGCTCTGCCCCATCCCACACCTCCAAATAAATAAAACCAAACGGCGGCAGCGTATGGTAACCAGTGGCAGCGGAGGTTGAACTCCGCGTGGGGTCAAATGGTAGGAGGGGTGTGGGGAGGGGCGGAGCCCCACCCACATGCCACGAAGTGGGGTGTGGGTGGGGCTCCGCCCCTCCCCACACCTCACGTTATCATAACAGCGGCGATGGGGTTTCACCCCACCGCCCAACATACTCTGCCCTCTACTGTGTATAATTCACAGCAAACCTCAAGGCATTTTAATTCTTTCAAAATTTCATTATATTTTTTTTTAAAAAAATGATATATATATATTTATGTTAAATCACAATCCCATTCTGTTATAACTTAATTATCACAATATATATATTCTTTACTCGATTTTATACAATTTAATTCTGTTATAAAATAGAATATAAATTTATATACATGAACATCTCAAAATATATAGATATATATATATATATATACTATATATATATATATCTAATATATTTATGTATAGATTCACAAGTGTAACATAATTAAGATTTTCTCACAAATGCATTTTAATATATATGTATATACTGCAGATTTATACTTTTTTTCCAATAATGAAAATAGAACTACAGATAATTCATTTTTACAACTAAGATAAAAAGTAATATGATGTAAATTTTTTTTTTTTTTTACAGAAACAAACCAGATAAATACATCTTGCTAATCAATTATTTCCCAAATAAAAAAAAAACTGTCTATTAGAGTAGTTAAACTATTTGTTTTTTTTTTATTATATTGCAAAGATCAAATTCAATATATGTAACAAATGAACTTTTCTTTTCATTCAAGAACACTTATAATACAATAAAATTTCTATTTAGATTTATTTTCCAAAGCAAGTTAACTTCAAGTTTTTGAACAAGAAGACAAGATTTACAACTTGATTAATACAGTAAGCAAACCCTTTCACTTACATTAAACAAGAGATAATTTTAAACCATGGAAACATACAACTAACTTTCCACATCTTCTACACACTCTAAGGGAGATATGAACTTTCTTCTCCCAATCACATACAACAGATAGCTTGTAACAACCAAGTAAAAGTCCATCAATAACAAGATCAGGGAGGTGATTTCCTTCACTCCCAGGGTGTCAATAAGTTACAACAATATCAAGAGAGGTGCTCTCTCTTCAACTCTTATGAAATGAACATGATCTAATTCTCATGACAAAGAAGAATAAATTGTTTCTTCAAATCCAACCAGAAGCTCCAAGAGGAAACCTGTGTATCAAAGACAAACAAAGAAGAAAACACCACTCATCTAGCTCTCCTCCCTTCCGTAGACCCGCAAGAGGGTCACCCCCGAGCTAGGGAGACCATACTCACACCTGGGTAACTCAAGCACTCCACTTCACAACAGGGACAACAACAAACCCAAAGCACACAAACACCCGTGGGTAAATTACACGACACGGAAACTCAACTACAGTGAGTTTTATAAGGGGCAGGAGAGTGGACACACTCGACTCCAGAGTGTCACCCTTACAGATAATTTAACCAACACAATTTCTCTTGGCCTCAAACCAAGTTTGATCACAAATTCTTTTAAGAAATCTGTATTTGACTCTCAAGTCAAAGATACAGTCACAGATACATGCCCTCAAGGCTTTCAACATCCCAAAAGATGGAAACAGGTATGCACCCGAGGAGGATCTCTCCTCCCCTACCCCAAACTTGATGAGCATTTCTCCCAAGTGGGAGAAGCTCTGTCAAACAACCTGACAACAAACCCCCACATAAAACACATCTAAAACACAAACAAATAATCATCTGTCACACACTTTACATACACTTTACATACATATTCAGATATACGAAGAAAGGTAAAAATCAAACCAACCTTACAAAGCCCTCCTGGAATGAAAATGATGCAGAGCTCCACTAAGTTCTCTTCCAACCTTAGCCAACAACTCCCTCTCCCCTTTCCTCACCTCCAAGCTAACTTTCCTATTTTTTGGCAATCATAAAAATCTCTCCCCAAATTCCACTAACTCCCTCTCATCCCCAAAATTGGAAACAAATAACCAAATTCTTTTTTCAGTTTTGAGGAATGGGGAGGTGACACTTGTCACCTCCTCACTCTCCCCCAAAACCACTATTCTGTCCTGGTGGCTTATGTCACTCACCCATCCCTAGAGTACTCCTTATCCCTCTCCTCATGTCATTTCTCTTACGCATGGGAGAAATAAAAGGAGTTAAAGGAGGAAAAGACAGGTGACCCATGCCTCTTCTTCCCTCCTTCACATGGATGGCCCCACAACACATGGGGGAATCTCACTAATGGAGAAGGTGACTTCAAGTCAATCCTTCAATAATGGATGGGTTTGTAGTCATCTCTTACCTTGGGGAATGAAGAGGGATGGGTTGGGTGTTGGTACAACCCATCTTGTCCCCTCCATACCTCCAATTTTCGCCACTTAACTTCAGGGGGAAGTTAAGATGACTAGATGGAGGTTACTCAAGGGTTACCCATGCCAAATGGGCCCCTGGACCCATGGGGTATAACCCAGGGTCAACTTTAACCCATCCAGGACACCCATGATCAAGGTAAAGCACATGAAAAGGCCTCAAAGATTTAAATAAAATAAAGAAATTCAAATTCAAACTTTTTACAACACAAATCATAAAATATTGTTACAAGAGGGTAACCAAACCCACTCGACCATACGAAAGACCATATTACAACATCACATCAAACACAGAAAGATCTTGGTTCCTCGTGGAACCAGATCGGCTTAACAGGGAATAACAATAACAAGGTGCGGAATGATCTCCGAAATCTGTGGTTCGATTAGTAAATCCTGCACACTAAATTACAAGATCAGTATCCACATATAATCATCATAGCCGAAGCAACTTTTAAACATGCATTATCATGACATAGTTCCAATTAACATAAATGAAATCATATTACAATTTTCCAACATCACCTAATTAACTTTTCTGAAATGTAACTTATCCAAATATCACCCAATTAGTTTTTCCGAAATCATAATAAAGTTTAATAGTTTGACAATTCCGGGAACTGCTATCCCACAAATATAAAAAGTAACAATAACAGTAATGTAAATAGTCATAACAACAGAAGTAAAAAGGGCGGTCCTCACAGTAATCGACCTAATGTTTGGTGCTGATAACCTACTTTTAGTAAAAATAAAAAGGAAAATATAAATAATAATTAAAATATTAAAATATCTATATTTTTGAAAACTAACTTATAGATCTACACAAGGGTATTTTTATATATTTTTAAAAATGTTATTTACATGAGTAGAAGTTGAAATATCAAGTTTTTTAAAATAATTTTTTTTTTTGGTAAATTGGCCTCATTGTGGTGCGACATATGCATTTAGCCAACAATTTTAGTTGGCAAAGTTATGGACATATTTAAATTAGCTAGAATGAATCTTACAAGATCATATGTTTGACCAAAATTGATTTTTAGTTAGAAATAATTAAAATCACTTGTGCTGATAAGTTGGCTGAAAGTGTGACACAACTTTGTGCTTTTACCCAAAAATTTCAGAGGAAAAGAGACTTTGTTGATGAAGAAGATGAAGGATGGTATGGAGGAAACATTACAAACTCTATAGAGAGTAGTAACATGACATACATGAAAGAAAGGAACTCAAATGATCATGAATACAAGCAGCCAAGTTGGAGAAATTAGAGGAATATCAATGCAATACAAAATTCAAATTCTAGTGGTCCAGCATATGGAAATAGCCATAATAATGATGACAGAGAATGGTTTGGAGGATACAGAAGAGGCAGAGGCCATGGAAGAAGTTAAAGAAGAAGGAAGGATGCAACATGCTTCAATTGTGGTAAGTTAGGACATTTTGCTAATGAATGTTGGGCCGAAAGGAAAACACAATGTTCATTTTGTAGAAGCACAAAGCATGATTTATTTTCTTATGAGAGAGCACAACAATACTTCCAGAATGCACAGCCACAGTCTAAGAGTGATGAGTTAAAAAACTTGAATAATCAAAAAGGAGCAAGGATCATAAGAAGGACACCAAAAGATCAAAGAGCAAGAACTTGTTGGAAGAATAGAAGAGATGAGATGGACATATCTTCAACTAAATCCACAGAAGAAGAAGAGTACTATTGGATAAGCACACCAAAATATACTAGAAAAGAGAGAAGTAAAAGGAAAAAGAAAGTTGTGGTAGTGACAAGACAAGGAACAAATACCAGAAGATAGTATATCATTAAGACAAAAGAGGAAGACAGTGAGGAGGATGAAGAATTTTCCCTTACTAAGAGACATCATGAAGAAGTGGTGAATGAGGCTAAAGAAACAATAATAAAGGAACAAGAAAAGGAAAAGAAATACAAGCAATTTTTCACCGAAGGAGAAGTGGATTCCCTCAAGCAATTAGCCCAATTGACACAACAACATAGACTGATTCAAAAACTGAAGCAATTCTATAAGTATTGTAACAAGGAACAAAGTCAAAAGAGTCAACTTCGGAGGATGGGAAGGACAAATAGAGAATGGAAGACAAAACCACTGATTGTGGATGCTCACATCAATCACAAAAAGGTCCAGAATGTCATGATAGATTTGGGAGTAGATGTCAACATGATAACAAAGAAGCTGTGGGAATAGATAGGAAGACCTAAGCTATCAAAAATAAGTTACAATATAATCTTGGCAGATGGATCTAACATGCAAACAATGGGAACATGGAAACAAGCAGAAGTTAATTTAATGGGGATCAAACATGTCTTAGATCATTGTGGTAGCCATGAAGGATCAAGTAGAAGCTTTCAATGCACTTTTGGGCTTGAGATGGTTTGTAGATGCAAATGATGTCATAGACTCCTAGAAAGAAGAGTTATCATTTGCCAGTGAGAACAAAATTGCCAATATCTCTTTGGGATCATCAATGGAGGAAGCATATATAGAAGAAACCAATCAGGATGAATACAGTGATAAGGAGGCCAAGAATCTCTATACAATCACAAGGTTGGATGTAGAGGAGATAGCAAAAGAACCTAATTCTGAGGGAGAAGTTCAGATGGAGGATGATCACTATATTACATATAGTGAGGAGGTTTTAGAAGCCTGGATGAGAGAAGAACCAGAACTGAAAACAAGAAAAATACTTGGATACTAGAGTATATTCATGATCAAGACGGGTGAAGAAGACATATCGCAATCCTCTGCACTTCATTAGAACTCACCAGAGATTACATGTGGCACATCTAGGGAAGATAAGGAAGATATGGACCAAAGATCTCACCGGGTAAGTCACATTTTGAAAGGAATTTCACATATCAAGTTACCTAGGTTTTCAAGCGTTAAGGCCTACATAAATATCTAGCAGAAATAGAAATAGTTTTTTCAGATGAAGAAATTAGATTACAAGTTGCACAACACACATTAGTATTCAATGTAGCAAATTAGTGGAACCCACACAAAGATATAATCGGCTGGTGGTCAGCATTCAAAATATTCATCAAGACAAGATATTGTCTAGAGGAAGGAGAATATGACATAATACATAAGTATTCAGGTTAGATTTTACCACAAGAACATTTGTCCATGTGTACAATGGTATGGAAAGGCATAAATGAATATAATGAGGTATTGTATACTCACTTCTTTTATTAGACATTATTGCCAATTGCACAAACATGGTATATAAATCAAGAACAAAGGAAAGAAACTAGATATTGAGAATAATTGCACTTCATTCATACTTTCTCATTCTTCGATCTAGATAAAAACATACACATAACACTCATCAAAATCTGTGAGATCACCTTTTAACAATATGTAGAAGAAGAAGAAGCCAAACTCAAGCAAAGCTCATTACTGGAAAAATAATCTAAGGATAGATTCATCATTACCAGAGTTGAATACCTAACTAAGTGGGTTGAAGCACAACTAACAAGAGACTGCATAGAAAAAACTGCCACCAAATTCATCTATGAAAATATAATTACCAGGTTTGGTTATCCATTAAGCATAACCAGTAATCAAGGCAAACATTGTGTAAACAAGATGATTTTAGAGCTATTGGAAAACTTCATAATAACACAACATGAGTTCACCATATCATCCATAAGAAAATGGATCAATTGAATCCCTAAATAAGATCATTGGGGTAGAATTGACAAAGATGTGCAATGGGAACAAAATACATTGGGATCTCAAAATACCTATGGTACTATGGGCATACATGACAACCTTCAAAAGAACTACTAATTTCACTCCCTACAAACTAGTATATGGAATAGATGCTACAATACTGATACACTTCATATTGCCAAACTTCAAGACAATAATGACTTTCAAATTGGGTGAAGAAGAATCTCTCACACAAAGGATTGAAGAATTAGAAAAATTGGATGAGGACAAACTGATGGTAGCATATAATATTGTTTAATATGAAAAGAGGGGAGAATGTTTGGGTTTTTAATATTTTATGCAAAATCCTCCTTTCACTACAAACATTCCAAGGGCATATCAATCGAGTTGAATCTCCACTAAGCGAGAGCAATCACCTATCAGATTGGGCTGTCACTTGGGAAGTTGTGGATTCTTGGATGTGTCAAACAATATCTCAATTTAATGCTCAATTGTACTTTGAAACCCTAATTATGCAAATCGGTAGGAAAATTATCAAATTATGGCAAATCCTTTCAGACTGAGATAAGGGACAAAGATATTTAACTCACTATTTTTTGAAGTTTAGAAGGTGGAGAAGTCAGGGACTAGTGCCCAAGTCCAAGGTATCTATTTCTTAATGGAATCCTAATCTCCTTTAGACACTGATCTACAATGTAACTTCCATTTCTGGGAATTCAACTGCAGAGGACATGGGGACTAGCACCGTAGTCCAGGAAAAGTTCCAGTGTCCTGCTTCTTTTCAGATCCTAAATCCTTGATGCCTACCACTCCTTCCTGCAACTCCACTCAGTGGAACTCGACACCTGTAACCTGCAATCACAAGGAGTGTGGGAGGGAGTTGTGGTGTTTAGAGGCTTGCCTCGGTCAGGCCTTGGAGAGACATTCAAGTCTTTTGAACACCATTGTCAAATGAGAGTGCATATCCCGATAGGATAGAGGCAAAAATCTAAATGATAAATGATTGAAAACACAATAGACATCACCTTGTAGTGAAGATCTCATGGAAGGAAGATACTCTTCATGCCATGAGGAGATGGATGTCAAATCTGCAAGTACAAACACAATAACAATGCTCTGCAACACAATGAATGCCTTGAATCACTTTCACAAAAGCTTGTCAATCAAAATGTCCATCTAGTTTGCAAATGAAACCTAATCATGCTTATATATGCAACTACAAACATTCCTACTAAGAATTTTGTAATTCAAACTTTAGATGTTGGCATATGACCTAATTAATGGTCACTAAACTGACATTTGAAATTAGGGCAGACCTAAAATAGGGCTGGACTAAAGTGCAAGCGCCCAAGTCTACCCTACCATTATTGCTCGGTGATCATTAAAGCGCAGCCCCCCTAGGTCCTATTTGTCACAAGACCCAATGGTTTTCTCATCAGGAGTCAGAAATAATATGCAAGATGCTCTAAATGTAATTACAAAATCCAGAAGCTAAACCTTAAGAGGGAAAAGCCCCCAAGGGGACATTTTCCAACATAACATTTAGCCCCCACTTTAATGTATGTATAAATGCAACGCCAATACATGCATTAAAGTACGGTCAACAAACACAGCAAACATGCCAAGCATAGAGAAGACACTCTAAACACATTGAAGACAGTAACAGGCACGCAAAACACAAAGAAGACAGTTACAGTCACGTAAAACATGGAGAAGACAGCATTGAAGACACGCAAAACATAATGAATGAAGTGATTATTATTTTTTTTCTCATATATATGAAATGCAGAATGCAAGTACAAGGAAAGTAAACACACAACCCATAGTGTAGGAGGGACTCATCACCACCAGTCTTTAGACTGGACATGGGGCAGTAGACACACAATACAAATCTCAAAGTGCTGGAGGGACTTGTTGCCACCAATCTTTAGACTAGACTTGAAAATAAGCATGCCATACAAATCCCAAAGCATAGGAGGGACTCATCACCACCATTCTTTAGACTATGCTTGGGAACAAACACGCCATACACACACACATAGAAGACACAGAGAAAACATGACAAACAAGCAATGGAGTGTACCTATTTCTAGGTTCATCACCATCTCAGGCACATTATAGGCACACACCGATAATTGCACTTCACCACAACAATCGCCGAAGACACACTTAAGGGTTAGGATAGTCTCATATCTGCTTCCCGCTTGCTCGAAGGACTTTTTGAAAATGACAGGATTGTGTACTCTCCTCAAGAAATACACCATCCCCACCTCGCACAGAGGGCTTAAGATAAAAAGGATATGCATGACATCCCATCTCTACAGAGGGCTTAAGTGATTGTAATAGATTCAAGATTCACAAACACACATTGCTAGCATCTACAATAGAAAGCTTACCTTATATTATATATATGCCCCCACCTTAAGGTGGTTGATGTCATGTACCAATATCAAGCACGTTAAGGTAGGAAAAAAAAACACACAAAAGAACATGAGCTCCCGCAAAGCCCATGCCCCCCGGAGGTGACATGTACAATGTTCCCACAAACACATTCTTGCAAGAAAAGTGTTAGTGTCCATATAATCATGATAAACAACAATGCATATGATCAATCACATAAAGAATCGAGGAATGCAAGATTCAAGATAGACAAAGTGCATGGAGCAGCAGTATTGTTATTTTTTGTAAGTGTGATAAGACAGTATCAAGATCACATGGAGTGATTCTACTAGCCAAGCATCGGATAATATATAACAACATCATCATCATGTATGGACTTGGTCCATTTTTTCATTACTCACTAAAGGGACACTAGGTCCGCATCAATATAATATGTTTTTCATTATCCGCCCACTAGATAGAAACACTAGAGGAAGGGAAACTGTAAGGTGCAGAAATTTAACAACTAAACATAACACTTGAAAGTAAAACATATTCTAAAAGTAAGAGATCATCAATCAATAACTATTTCCATTTACTCATAACTAGGTATAACATGGTAAGAATCCATCAATAAGTATCAATATCTATATATAGAAACGAAATTACAACTTCGAGTTACATACACCCAACTTGGTGTTACATTACATTTGTTTCAATGTTACAAAGGACAATACAACTTCAAGATATCAATGAATCATGTAACAGTTACAACTTGTCAATGAAAGCCATACAAAGAATAATATAAAGCAAATATCCATGTCAAATATAATATCAGAACTCGGCTGCCTCGATCCTCCAATCATCTGTAAACCAAGACCAAGAGAGTGGTTGAGGCACTTTTTCCACCCAACCATGAAGTACTAGACTTCCTCAGGTTTCTTCTTAACTCAAAGAAAGCATCGACCCTACACAAGGAGCCTAGCAACCTAGAACGGTGTAAGCAGGAGGGAATCACTCGATGCGTGCCTGTTGCCTGTATGCATCCTAAACCTAGAATGACATATATTCTTACAAATAGGATGTGGCAAAGACAAAATAACATAGTTCTAGGATTTTAAACAACCCATCTATTTCAATGGTACTATAGCTTGGCCAAGAAAATAAATAAAATGATAGTTTAGAAAAAGTAAACTATTGTCTCTGGAGCCCACATTCGGCATCATGTCCCAAAAGTTCATACTTTACAAAGCATAGTTTTCTAAGTTTATTTACCCATAATCAATCTTTCCATATCACAAAACGTTTACGGTATCATTATTTAGTTCATCTAGTTTGATTATTGTCTAATTCTTCAATTTTCATGATACATAGCTTGTTAAATACAATGGTTTTATCCATTTAAAATCAAATGTTTCTATTGGTTTTCTATTAGTTTGTTTCTTAGTTTTGATGGCTATTTGGATAGAGTTCAATACATCATTTAAGTAACTCAAAGACAATAAGTTTTCTATCAAAGCTTCTATACCATTGATAACTAAGATTAAAACATCATTTGCTTTCCTAGACATACAGATATTATATATATAACGGTTAAAAATAGAGAAATTATAAAATAGTATGGTTGTTACAGTTTACTAGGCAAAATACAATGCACATGGCAGCGCCCGGAATCTCAATACACAGTAATAAAATCACAGTAATCAGAATATTTACCAATGAGTTATTTATAGTCTATCATAGATTTAGTATAATACAGAATTCATATAACTATTTGAAACAACAACTGAATATATATATATATTGGCACCAAATCCACGGTGATTAAAACACATTAAAACAAAGTATAACTGCAGTGAAATAAAAAGCACGAACATCAGTGAAGTAAAAGTCATCGATATACATACTATAGATTAAATGTTTCAAGTTTCAAATTGGGGAAGATTTGGAATATAGGCCAACGAATGGTATAAGATGTAGGTTTCAAGTTTTAGAATTATCAAAGTCTTTGCAATGACCGACATCCCCCATTTGGGGTCGCAATCCTCTTTGGGTATTGCGGCTCCATATGGCGCCATATCCATTTCGATGCTGCTAATAAATATTTCACTAGGCCTTAGGCCATTATACTATTTGCCTATTATATTTTATTATTCCTCGAAACATATATAAGATCCTAGAATAATTTCAATACTGTAATTCACACTTAAATGACAGTCTTTCATATATGTATGTTGTTTGATATTAATTTATATATATATAAGATTTACAAATGTATACACAGCAGTAATTAAATAAGAAAGAGAGACATACAATTATTGATATGCATGGATTCGATCACATAAATATATGTTTATGATAATATTTTTATTATAATATATATATGTATTCGTAATTAATCATCAATTTGACACAGTAAAACATGGTGATTTCAATCAGCAAGAGAAATAAGATTTTTCAACAGAAATTTTCAGTAAATCTTTGTTCACACAAATTGAGAATTAACACAAAGAATTGCAACAAACACCTAGAGAATGTTATCCACAGTTAAAACTTGATCGATTCTTTATTCCTTCAAATACTTCCCTTCTCCAATTCTTCAACTTTTGGTATGAGCCCTCTTTTCCCAAAATCACAATGAATAACCAAGCTTGAATTTTTGTTTTCAGATTTTTTTGAGAATTCAGAATGAATGAATGAATTTCTGTGTTCAAAGAATGGATTTTTTTAATTCTTCTTTTTATTATTTTCCTTACCAATTGCTTTTGCTTTCTTTGATCTTTTATTTCCTAAATATGGTTTTGATTTCTCCAATTTTTCTATTGTTTTCTTTTTGTTTACAAATCATGTTTTCTGTTATTTCTAGTTTCAATTATTCTAAAAATATTATTAAAATAATCTTCATATTTATCACAATGCATCTATAAAATTAAATAGAATATATATATATTCTCTAATAAAACAAATTAAATAACTAATTTATTTATTCTATTCTTAAAGAACACACATTATTAAATAACAATTTAATTAAATAATCTAATTAGATCATCATTAACTAACTATGCAAATGAAATCATCTAATTTAAATAAAAGAATGTAATTTAAATAAAACTATTAAATCATTCACTATATAAACTTATGCAACTACATGTCACTACGTGAAGTGTGTGAATGATATCCCTCCATCTTAACCCTACTAGAATGCTAGCCTCCTTTACCTCAACCACCCTCTTGTCTTCGACAACTTGCAACTCCAAATAAACTCCAATTTCCCGTCAATAGATTAGTAACCAAATAGCCGAAGCATAGCCAAAGCACTACTAACATGAATATAACATTCATAAATATTCATTCACCTTTCCATATTAAAATAATCAAACATCCTTCAAAAAAATAAATTATCTAACACACATAATTGTCTATAGATTGTTTCCACATAAAGTAACCACAGATAGTATCAAAGTTTGAGACGTGACATCCTTCCCCACTTGGAAGAGACATCATCTTGATGTCTTATAACAAAACATCTACATAATGAGTTTTATACATCAAATATCCATAATAAAATAAAATGTCATCATAAGAATAAATAAAATGAACTAGAATCTCAAATGAGGAAATGATCTATCAATGTCCTCTACATTTTCCCAAGTGGCACTATCCACTGAATACTAGTCCCACTGGACCCTATACTACCCCACATTGCGGTTTCGTAACTTATGTTGCGCCTCTCCAGAATCTTGGCAGGCTCCACTAGCACAACCCCTAGATCCTGAACCTGCAATGCATGCTAGTCAAGAATATGAGATACATCCAGATGATATGGCTTAAGTACAGAAACATGAAAGACATGTATCTGGGAAAGAGCTGGTGGTAGAGCAAGCCTGTAAGCAATCGGATTAATAACCTCCAAGACATCAAACGGTCCAGCATATCTAGGGGCGAGCTTTGACCCCTTTCCAAAATATATTGAACTCTTTTATGGTTGAACTCTCAAAAAGACCTTGTCTCCTGCTCAGAAATGTCTAAAGGTCTTATTTCTATCTACAAAGCTCTTCTATCGATCTAAAGCTTGCTTCAACTTTTCCTTAATTAGCTTCATCTGATCTTCCATCTCTCTCAACATCTCTGGTCCTACAACAATCTTGTCTTCCACTCTATCTCATCTGATAGGTGTCTGACACTTGTGACCATACAAATCCTTGAAAGGTATCATACCCAAGAAGGCGTAAAAAGAATTATTATACACAAATTCAACTAGAGGCAAGTACTCCCACTTATGTTGTTGATCCATACAGTACATTCTGAGGAGATCCTCTACTACCTGGTTCACCCTCTCATTCTAACCATCAGTCTGAGGATGATACGCTGAACTAAAGTTTAGTTTTGTTCCCAAAGAAGCATACAAAGTACTCCAAAATCTAGAGGTCATCCTTGTATCATGATTAGAGATGATCGTTTCAGGTACACTGTGCAAACAGAAAATCTCCTGCACAAATTTCCTTGCCAACACCAAAGAGCCATCCTTAAGGTTCCCAGGAATGAAATGGGTAACCTTCGTCAATTTATCTACCACAACTAAGATAACATCATGTCGATTCTTGGTCATAGGTAATACCTGGATGAAATCCATAGTAATTACCTGTCATTTGTATTCTGGCACCCTGTGAGGGTAAAGAAGTCCTACCGAATGCATATGCTCAGCCTTAACTCGCTGGCATTCTAAGCATCGGCCTACAAAAGAAAGTACATCTCTCCTAAGTCCAAGCTAGAAATACAGTGGTTTAAGTCCTTCAATCATCTTTGTCACACCGCGGTGCCTAGAATATGGTGCATTATGAAACTCCTCTAATAAAAGCTCCATCAATCCTGCTGCATTTGGAACATACATACGTCCCTGAAATCTCAAGAGTCCATCAGACTCGAATACATATCCATCATATCTGTGATCTGAAGGGTCCTACTCTAGGGCTTGTTTCACCCTATCATAAAACTCATCACCTGGCAAGGCCTACATCACCTATTTTTTTAAAGTTGCCCTTACTGTCATCATGGCTGCGAGATGTCTCCTTCTACTTAGAGAATCTGCTACTCTACTCTCTTTTCCTTTTATATATTTAATATCAAAATCATATTCGCTCAAAAACTCCAACCATCTTCTCTGTCAGGCATTAAAGTTGGGCTAAGTAAATATGTACTACAATCCCAAGTGGTCTATCTTTAGGTCGAAAGGCTTCCCCAATAGATAGTGCCTCGACATCTGAAGTGTCTGCACTAAGGCAGCCAACTCAAGGTTGTGTGGCGCATAATTCACTTCATGTTGCTTCAATTTATGAGACTCGTAAGCCACTACTTGACCTTCTTGCATGAGTACTACCCCTACACCTTCTCCTGATGCATCTGTAATCACTATAAAGTGCCCATTTGGATCTGGCACAATCAGGATGGGTGCAAAAGTAAGTTTTTCTTTCAATAACTGAAAAGCCTGCTCACATCTATCTGTCCATTCAAACTTCTTTCCTTTTCTCTAAAGAGCTGTGATGGGTGTTGCAATGGTTGAGAACCCCTTCAAAAAAATTTGATAATAGTCGGCAAGCCCCATAAAGCTCCAGACTTCTGACACATTTTGTGGCGCTGGCCACTCCATAATTGCCTTTATTTTATCTGGGTCCACTGCTATCCCTTCAGCTAAAAATAACATGGCCCAAATAGTGAACCTCAATCTGATAGAAGGTACATTTTGACATCTTCCCAAAGAGTTTATGATCCCGCAGTCGCTACAATACAATCCTCAGATGTTTGTCATGTTCTTCTTCTGATTTGGAATATATCAGTATATCGTCAATAAAAACAAGCACAAAGTCATCTAAGCAATCCCAAAAAATAATGTTCATCAAATTCATGAAAGCTGTCGGAGCGTTAGTTAGCCCAAACGATAACACTGTGAACTCGTAGTGTCTGTAGTCCTAAAGGCAGTCTTTGAAATATCTTCATCCTTTATTCTAAGCTGATGGTATCCTGACCTCAGGTCTATCTTCAAGAATACCTTCACCCCTTTCATTTGATCAAACAACTCATCAATCATAGGGAGTGGATACTTATTCTTGATGGTGGCCTTATTCAACATCTTGTAATCAATGCATAGTCTCAAGGTGTCATCCTTCTTCTTTACAAAAATGACAGGTGCTCCCCATGGAGACACATTTGATCTAATGAAACCCTGGTTAAGCAATTCTTGTAACTGTGCCTTAAGATCATACAATTTAGTTGTGTTCATTCTTTATAGTGCTTTGGATAGAGGCTTAGTACCAGGTAAAATTTCTATAGAGAAATCAAATTCTCTCTTTGGAGGTAGTTCAGTTAGCTCATTAGGGAAGACATCTTGGAACTCCCACAAAATAGGATGATCTTTAGCTAATGACTCTGAGCTATCAAGATCCCTCGCCTTTACCACATAAATAGCACATCCCTTTCTATTAGCCTTCTTCAGCTGCATGACTAAAATCTGCCTGAGCTCTAAGGGTCCTTTGAATCCATGAATCTCAACCTGATTACCATAATCATCTAAACATTTTACTATTTTCTCTTCACAATCTACCACAAACTTATGCTCTGAAAGGCAGTTTATTCCCAGAATTACATCATATGATCCTAAAGGTGCAACATACAAATTGACCTGAGTCTCAAAACTTGGAAGTTCAAGCTCATTACATGCTAGACATTGCTCTACTATTTTCTCTACCCAATTTCCATATTGTACTTTCCATGAATTAGCCATGAATCCAGGTCTAACTGACAACTTAGATAAAACACTAGGATCTACAAAGTAATCGGTAGCACCGGTATCTATCAAAATTGAAACAAGGCATCCAAAGAGCTTACCCAAGAACTGAATAGGAGTTGCCTAAAAATCCACTTGTTGGTTATCTACTGCTACATGAATGTGGTGTTGATTTCTATTCTTCTAATTATTACCCCTCTGAGGACATACACTAGCATAATGTTCATCACCGCAAGTGTAGCAACCACTACAAGATGCTCTAGGTCTATCTGAACCATCTCTCATGTTATTGTTGTTATTATTGTTATTGTAATTTGTCCTCTTATTGTTGTTTTGATTTCCCTCATTACAATCTTGGGAATTATTCCCTCTCTTCAGGTTCTTGATTTGCTTATTGTTGTTTCCTTGATTGTTCTGATTCTGGTTGTTCTGATTATTTCCCTGAGGCTTCTTGTTGCCATACTTTGCATCTATGTTTTTCCTGTAATTAGCCACCTACTGCAATTTTTGTTCTTGTTTAATGGCTTTCTCAAAAACTTCATCCATCGTGGAAGGGTTATGTATATCCACATCAGATCCAATTGGAAGCCTAAGCCCCATGATGAACTTACAGATTCGAAACCTTTCATCCTATTGATACTAAGGTACATATTTTAGCAAATGAGAGAATTTCTCTCAATATTGTGTGACCATCATTCCACCCTGTGTGAGATTCTAAAACTCTATCATTTTCTTATCAAGATATAACTGTGGTAGCCACCTTTTTCTGAATATCTGCAAAAATTGCTCCCATGTCACCTCATCAGGCAACAGCCACTTCTCAGCCTTCTCGTTATCCCACCAAGTGGTTGCCTCACCGGTGAGTTGATAGGACCCCCAAATAGCCTTCCTTTCACTAGATAAATTCCTCAGGGAGAAATACTTTTCCATCTCGATTATCCAGGCATCTGCTCCATCTCTAATTGCTTTTCTGTCAAATTTCAATGGGATAGCCTTCTTGAGATCTTTGCCCAATTCTTTAGCCATTTTTTTCTTATTTACTAGGGTTTCTTTCTGTCTTAGGATTTTCTATATGAACTTCATCCTCGTTCTCCTCATTTGACTCAATATTCACCTTCTGCTAGCCCGTTCGCATTTCCTACTCTATTCCATCCATTCTAGCCTCTTGTCGATTCAACATGGCAACAATCTGATCTAGTCTCTTAAATGGACCACCACGAGATCCACCTCCATGCTAGTAAGTGAATCTAGTATCCATCTGGGTTACTCTGGAAAACATTCATTAAAGCATCGTTAGGCATAGGTCCAAGCATTGAACCTAGCGCTCTGATACCAAATGTAAGGTGCAAAAATTTAACAACTAAACATAACACTTGAAAGTAAAACATATTCCAAAAGTAAGAGATCATCAATCAATAATTATTTCCATTTACTCATAACTAGGTATAATATGGTAAGAATCCATCAGTAAGTATCAATATCTATATATAGAAATGAAATTACAACTTCAGTTACATACACCCAACTTGGTGTTACATTACATGTGTTTCAATGTTACAAAGGACAATACAACTTCAAGATATCAATGAATCATGTTACAATTACAACTTGACAATGAAAGCCATACAAAGAATAATATAAAGAAAATATCCATGTCAAATACAATATCAGAACTCGGTTGCCTTGATCCTCCGATCATCTGCAAACCAAGACCAAGAGAGTGGTTGAGGCACTTTTTCCACCCAACCACAAAGTACTGGACTTCCCTGAGTTTCTTCCTAACTCAAAGAAAGCACCAACCCTGCACAAGGAGCCTAGCAATCTGGAACAGTGTAAGAAGGATGGAGTCACTCAATGTGTGCCTGTTGCATGTATGCATCCTAAACCTAGAATGACATATACTCTTGCAAACAGGATGTGGCAGAGACAAAATAACATAGTTCTAGGCTTTTAAACAACCCATCTATTTCAATGGTACTATATCTTGGCTAAGCAAATTAAAAAAATGATAGTTTAGAAAAAGTAAACTATCATCTCTAGAGCCCACATTCGGCATCCTATCCTGAAAGTTCATACTTTACAAAGCATAGTTTTATAAGTTCATTTGCCCATAATCAATCTTTCCATATCACAAAACATTTACGGTATCATTATTTAGTTCATCTAGTTTGATTGTTGTCTAATTCTTCAATTTTCATGATACATAGTTTGCTAAATATAATGGTTTTATCCATTTAAAATCAAATGTTTCTATCGGTTTTCTATTAGTTTGTTTCTTAGTTTTGATGCCTATTTGGATAGAGTTCAATAGATCCTTTAAGTAACCTAAAGACAATAAGTTTTCTATCAAAGCTTCTATACCATTCATAAATGAAATTAAAACATGATTTGCTTTCCTCCATACAAATATATATATGTGTGTGTGTGTGTGTGTGTGTGTGTGTGTGTAAGAATCACATAGACAGCAATGATTGTTAAAAATAGAGAAATTATAAAATAGTATGGCTGCTACAGTTTACCAGGCAAAATACAAAGAAGACATATATATATATATATATGAGAAATACAATGCACATGGCAGCCCCCAGAATCTCAATACACAGTAATCAGAATATTTACCAAAGAGTTATTTATAGTCTATCACAGATTTAGTATAATACATAATTCATATAACTATTTGAAACAACAACTGAATATATATATATATATATGCATCATAGATTGGCACTAAATCCACAGCGACTAAAACACATTAACAAAGTATAACTGTAGTGAAATCAAAAGCATGAACATCACTGAAGTAAAAGTCATCGATATACATACTATAAATTACATGTTTCAAGTTTCAAATTGGGGAAGATTTGGAATATAGGCCAACAAATGGTATAAGATGTAGGTTTCAAGTTTTAGAATTATTAAAGTCTTTGCAATGACCGGCGTCCCCCATATGGGGTCACAATCCTCTTTGGGGATTGCGGCTCCATATGGTGTCGTAGTCATTTTGATGCTGCTAATAAACATTTCACTCGGCCTTAGGCCGTTATACTATTTGCCTATTATATTTTATTATTCCTCGAAACATATATAAGATCCCAGAATAATTTCAATATTGTAATTCACACTTAAACGGCAGTCTTTCATATATATCTCGTTCAATATTAATTTATATATATAAGATTTACAAACGTATACATAGCAATAATTAAATAAGAAAGAGAGACATACAATTATTGATATGCATGGATTCGATCACATAAATATATGTTTATGATAATATTTTTATTATAATATATAGATGTATTCATAATTAATCATCAATTTGATACAGTAAAACATGGTGATTTCAATCAACAAGAGAAATAAGAGTTTTCAACAAAAATTTCCAGTAAATCTTTCTTCACACAAACTGAGAATTAACACAAAGGATTGCAATAAAAACCTAGAGAATGCTATCCACAGTTAAAACCTAATTGATTCTTTGTTCCTTCAAATGCTTCCCTTCTCCAATTCTTCAACTTCTGGTCTGAGTCCTCTTTTCCCAGTATCACAATGAATAACAAAGCTTGTATTTTTGTTTTCAGATTTTTTTGAGAATTCAGAATGAATGAATGAATTTATGTGTTCTAAGAATGGATTTTTTTATTCTTCTTTTTATTATTCTCCTTACCAATTGCTTTTGCTTTCTTTGAGCTTTTATTTCTTAAATATAGTTTTGCTTTCTCCAAATTTTCCATTGTTTTCTTTTTGTTTCCAAATCATGTTTTATGCTATTTCTAGTTTCAATTATTCTAAAAATATTATTAAAATAATCTTCATATTTATCACAATGCATCTATAAAATTGAATAGAATATATATATTCTCTAATAAAACAAATTAAATAACTAATTTATTTATTCTATTCTTAAAGCACTCACATTATTAAATAACAATTTAATTAAATATTCTAATTAGATCATCATTAACTAACTATGCAAATGAAATCATCTAATTTAAATAAAAGAATGCAATTTAAACAAAACTATTAAATCATTCACTATGCAAACTTATGCAATTACGTGTCACTACATGAAGTGTGTGAATGATATCCCTCCATCTTAACCCTGCTAGAATGCTAGCCTCCTTTACCTCAACCACCCTCTTGTCTTCGACAACCTGCGACTCCAAATAAACTCCAATTTCTCATCAATAGATTCGTAACCAAATAGCCGAAGCACTACTAACATGAATATAACATTCATAAATATTCATTCACCTTTCCATATTAAAATAATCATACATCCTTCAAAATAATAAATTATCTATCTAACACACATAATTGTCCATAGATTGTTCCCACATAAAGTAACCACCTATAGTATCAAAGTTTGAGATGTGACAGAAACAATCAATCAAGAGAGGAGAAACAAGTGCCTTAGGGACAGTCACGTAGGAGGGTGCCCCCAAGTCACCAACGGCAATGCTATGTCCATAAGACACAACACACAACAATGAAAATAGAGGAGAAGCAATATAGAAGAATGATGATACAAATAGAAGGGTTACAATAGAGGCTGTCTCCTAGTATCCTTGATCTTACAAGAGTATCAAGGGTCATCCTAGGAGGCCTAAACAACACATAACACATCACAGGGAAACACATCACAGAGGTAAAGGGTTAGAAATACTTACCTGTAGGGACAACCAAACTAAGGGTTGTCATCGAGAAAATCATCCTCTTCCCGATCTTGGATGCTAGAGGAAAGAGGTGTGTAAGGTACCATAGCCCAACTTTTGTTCTTATCTTGCAATTCTTCAATGTTGGGGTTTTCTATGTTTGTTTCAATGTTAGGTTGTATGTTTTCTTGTTGAGCGGCAAGTCGTTGGGCAAAAGTTTGTCTTCTCCTCCTCCTTTCTTTTGCTTGTCTATTCCTTCTTGTTTTAGCACTTACTTCTTCAAAGGCACCATCATGGTTTTCTATATGGTTTTGCACATTAGAGGAAGCACCATGTTCAAATTTCATTGGTTGTGGTGGAATGTTTTGTTGTTGATGAAAACCTCTCGATCCTTGTAAGGATGTCGGAGGAGGAACCTCAGCATAGATACCATTTCTCCATGGACGAGGTGAGTTATAAATTTTTTCCTTATCCACATCTATCACACTAATTATCTCATCATATCCATAGTAGTCTTGTGTTCATTTTCCTTTTTCTCTAAGGGGATCCTCAAACACATGTTGTTCATCCTTCATTATTTGTAAAGGAGGCCTGGCCACTCTAGCTAGTTGTTTTGCTTTGTATCATCTGTAACTTAGGAAGGATTGGTCTCTTTGTGGCTTAGGTTTTGTTTCAAGTTGTGGCCAAAAGTAATCAAGGGTGAAATTCTTGCTCTTGGTCGGAGGTTGGTATGTGTTATGACGGACAATACAGATCTCTCCATTCAAAGGGAATTTTAGGCATTTATGAATAATTGAAGGGACGACATCCATAGCCTTAAGTCATGGGTGTCCTAGTTTTACATGAAAGAGGTTGGATAAAGGAATAACATCAAATAACTGATCCATGGCGTTGTCATAAACTGAGACTAATAGTTTTACCAATCTAAATGTTTTCATCAAAGATCCATTATGTGTTTTAATTCTCAAATCCGATGGGTCATAATAGTTTTGTGCCAAATCATGTTTAAGAAGGAACTCTTCTGTAACCACATTTGTCATGCAATTAGAGTCTATGAGTGTTCCATGCATAGGCATTTCCATTATTTTCATTGTAATGTAAAGAGGCCCTTCAGTATCTACCATTTCTTTGTCATGAGGTGTAAATGTTATATTTTCAAGTTCAAGGGCTCGTCTTTTCAAATGCAGCCTAGGAGGAAGCCTAGCATTATTGTTGTATTGAGAAGCCATGTGTATGTTTTCAAATGAATGCTAAATCATATTTCCAAAGGTTTTCAAACTTATGCAAGAGCAAATGCAAAACTATGTATGAAAATGACCTAAAATGCTTGATTTTTCAACTTTTTTCAATGCAAAACACTAGGAAAAAAGGTGTTGTAAAAATTTTCAAGAGGGACAATGAATTATATGCCTAATAATAGTCCAATGATGCAGCAATATCTTTCACAACACACTTTTAATGCAAACCTAGAGTGATGACAAGTCAAAACCTAGTGAAAATGTGCTAAAATATGCAACTTTTCAACAATTTTCCATCCAAAGGCCTAGTAAAAGGGGTGTTGTAAGGAATTTGAGGAGGGTCAGCAAATAATAACCCTAGTAAAATCTAATTAATACATCAAAATCACTTACAACATGCTTGTAGTGCAAATCTAAAGAGACGATAAGACCAAAATCTAGTGAAAATGCAAGGTTTTCAAACCCTAGACATGAAATTTTGCAAGAAGACCACTATGATGCAACACTACTATTAGAAATCAGTCCTAATGAGTGTTTGAAAATGGTAGTAAAATCTGAAACAAGATTTTGACTACAAACCTTATTTAATACAAAACTAGGTTTTTATGAAAAATGCACAATTTCAAGCAATTTTTGTCAAATTAATCACAAAAATGCAATGCAAATGTATTCTAAATGATAAATTTCTGTAATTTAAATTACATATAATGAAAATGATAGAAATTTAATGAAGTTGAATGCCAAATAATTCAAACTATGCTAAAATGCAAGCCTAAAATACTAATTTTTTTCAATTTTTTTGTAATTTTTCAAATGCAATAAAATAAATGAATGCAAATCAATCAAAAAACACTTAACAAGGTGCCAAAAAGTTCAAAAACATAGGTTCACCAAAATATTTAATATGAAAAAGGGGGAGAATGGTTGGGATTTTAATAGTTTATGCAAAATCCTTATTTCACTACAAACATTCCAAGGGCATATCAACTGAGTTGAATCTCCACTAAGCGAGAGCAATCACCTATCAGAGTGGGATACCACTTGGGAAGCAATAGATTCTTGGATGTGTCAAATAATATCTTAATTTAATGCTCAATTGTACTTAGAAACCCTAATTATGCAAATCAGTAAGCAAATTATCAAATTACGGCAAATCATTTCAGACTGAGATAAGGGACAGAGATATTTAACTCACTTTTCTTCAAAGTGCAGGTGGAGAAGTTGGTGACACGGGGACTAGCGTCCAAGTCCAAGGTACTTATTTCTTTGTAGAATCTTGATCTCCTTCTGACACTGATCTACACTGCAACTTTCATTTCTAAAAATTCAATTACAGAGGACACAAGGACTAGCACCCTAGTCCAGGAAAATCTCCAATGTCCTATTGCATTTCAAATCCTGAATCCTTGATGCCTACCACTCCTTGCAACTCCACTCCACGGAACTCGACACATGTAACCTACAATCACAAGGAGTGTGGGAGGGGATTGTGGTGTTTAGAGGTTTGTCTTAGTCAAAGACCTGGAGAGACATTCAAGTCTTCCAAACACTGTTGTCAGATGAGAGTGTGTATCCCAGTAGGATAGAAGCACAAATCCAAATGATAAATGATTGAAAACACAATAGATATCACCTTGTAGTGAAGATCTCATGGAATGAAAATGCTCTTCGTGCCATGAGAAGATGGATGTCAAATCTGCAAATACAAACATAATAACAATACTGTGCAACACAATGAATGCCTTAAATCACTTTCACAAAAGCTTGTCAATCAAAATGTCCATCTAGTTTGCAGATGAAACCTAATCATGCTTATATATGCAACTACAAAGATTCCTGCTAAGAATTTCGTAATTCAAACTTTAGATGTCGGCATAGGACCTAATTAACAGTCACTAAACTGACATTTGAAATTAGGGCAGACCCAAAATAGGGTTGGACTAGGGCGCTAGTGCCCAAGTCCACCCTGCCATTTTTGCTTAGTGATCATTAAAGTGTAGCCCCCTAGGTCCTATTTGTCACAAGACCTAAGGGTTTTCTCATCGGGAGTCAGAAATAATATGCAAGATGCTCTAAATGCAATTACAAGACTCGAGAGGTAAACCTTAAGAGGTAAAAGCCCCCAAGGGGACATTTTCTGACATAACAAAAAAGAACTTGGAAAGGAATAGACAGAAGGCCTGGCATGATAGAATTTTGAGGAACAAAACATTTAAGGAAGGTGACTTAGTACTCCTGTATGATAGCAAGTTTAAGAAGCAAGGAGAACTGAAGACAAGGTTTCTAAGACCATACTACATTGAAGAATTTGTAGATTCTAGAGCAGTCAGACTAAGGAATATGGAGGGTAAACTATCAGTCGGTTATGTCAATGGTGGCAAACTCAAGAAATATTTTCAACTAGAGAAAGACATGTCTTGAGGACACGACATAATTTTGTGGGGGGGATGATGTTAGAAAGATACTTGGCATAGAATAGAGCCGACCAAAAAAGACTACACAACATGTGGAGGTTGGAAGCTGACAGGAGATGATGAATAACACATCTCTAGATATATTAAATATAATATATATATAGTCATAGGATATAGTAGAATGTAAGCAAGCATGATAGGAGAATAGGAGTATATTATGATGTAAACAATGACATAGAAGTCATGTATGTAGCTGGCGAGGCAAAGACTCAGACCTGCTAAAGGATGAACATGTGATATGTATACTTAATTGTTGTTAATATGTATATATATAGATGGAGATATGTCGGTACCAGGTAACTTTGTGTGTTATCCTATTTTGATGTGAATCTGATGCTATGTTTGGTTATCAATCTCTAGCTACCTGTCTGGGGTATAAACTGACTATAAAGACTTGACTGAGGACCAGATCTTCGGACTGGTATCTCCTCCACATGTCTTGCTAACACTTCTAATGAAAATAATTAGGCCACAAACCCATATATCCCCTTGTTAAGCATCTTTTGCATTTGATGAGAGCTTACCATTTGTGGAGACTTTATACTTAACTCTGTCAGTTCTATTTCCCTTCCCTTTGAGTGAAAATAAATGAATAGCTCCTAAAACTTCATCTCAATTGTCCCAAATGTAGTAAGCCATAGTACTCCCAACACAATATTTTTTGCACCCATGGAGATAGACAATATCTAGCAATCAATTCGATAATATCTCATGGATAATTTAATGTTATGTCATTTCTCTAAGCAACTAACAATACCCCATTTGCAATCAAGACTTGAAATTCTAATATAAATAATTTCGATGAGTAGATAACTTCTTATTGATGAAGTTGTGAGTGCTTCCTGAGTCTATCAACACTATTACTCTCTTTCTTCAATAAATCCACTACCTTGAGAGTTTGTGGGGTGCCAATGAAAAAAAGTACAAGACAATAAATAGTTGGTTGGGTATCTCCCGATTCCTCATCTATCTTATTGCCAACCTATAATACTTCTTCATCATTTTCCCCCTCACTCAATGCCTCAATGTAGAACAATTTTATTTTTACACATTTATGTTAGTAATTGTATTTTCTATCATAGTTAAATTATAACATTTGGCCCTTTTTTCTTCAATTTGTTGAGGAGTCAATGTAGTGGCTAAGGGAATGGTTGTGCTAAAAACCTCTTCTCTCTTACATCGTTGAACCCCTACCTTCTAGGAGCTAAAAATTTCTCCTCTACCTTATGTTCAAGAACAAAATATAGATACAGAAGTAGGTCTAAACATGCATACTTCATGTTGGATGTGATTCTTGAACACACTAAGAAACAATTCATTCAAGTTCACCTAATTGTATATACTTGTACAGATAGGTTCTAGAGTTGCTAAATATGATCTTTGAATGATATTGTTTGTCATAATTTAGCTAACTGGATGAAGTAG
Source organism: Cunninghamia lanceolata (assembly GCA_027924645.1). Lineage (NCBI taxonomy): Eukaryota > Viridiplantae > Streptophyta > Pinopsida > Cupressales > Cupressaceae > Cunninghamia > Cunninghamia lanceolata. The sequence goes on along the minus strand of BSBN01000144.1, from coordinate 153,773 downwards.
TTATCTAATACACTATTGCTACAATGTGATTATAGCTCCTCTCCAAAAACTAACTAGGTGCTAATGAGAGCCTTTTTTCTTCCTTTAAGCACATAGCCACCAATACCAAATGAATTGCTCTAGCTCTAGATAGAAGGAGTCGATTGTAACTTTTTTCCCACTTGGAACATGATGTACATCAAAAAAAATCTCCATTTAATTTATCCAAGTCAATAGATCCTTACTATAAAGCTTGTGCATATCCACCTTTGGTAATAGGTACCAAGATCACATATGAGTGCTAGCATTTTGATCTAGATTGGTTGGCCTAGATGATCCATCTTGATTTCTTGAAACATCATGTTGTACCTTTGTTTGTGAGAGATATATCATATGGGTAGATTCTTGGAATTTGAACATTGTATCCTTGATGTAAGCCATGTTTCAATCCATCCTAGTCACTTCTCCTTTCATACTAGCCACTTTTGATATTTGAGATTGCATACTTTCTTCCAAATTTTATACTTTTTTATATATTGGAGACCACATAGATCTAATGTTCCACATGATACTAACTCTGAATCTACATCTTCTTTGTTAGGAGATTTTCCCATTGTGTGGGAATTCTTGCCTTGGCCTCTAATCTATGGCCTCATCATGATGCCTCGAAAATAGTCTGGATAATAACTTATATATATATATATATATATATATATATATATATATATATATATATATATATATATGATTAAAGTTTTACTATAACTTACCTCCACCTGGAACTCACCTCTCTAAAAAAATCTCCAAGATATTTGCTAATTTGCAAACCTAGGAACAAATTTGGTGGAAACCCTAATTTCATAGTAACTCCTTCAAATATACTCCAAATGAACTCAAATTTAGACTATATTAGCTTCAATATTTCCTTGACCAACCCTCCATAAATTAGACAAAAATAATAATTAATTTACAATCTTGGGAGTGAATTTGGTGGAAATCGTAATTTCATAATAACTCCATCCTTCAATATGTTTTTGATCAACCCTCCAAAAATTAGAAAAAAAAATTCATCAAATTGAGAGAAATATGCGCTTCACAAGCTGACCTCTAAAATAAAAAAGATCATAGCCCTTCGGGGCACAACGTCGTGGTGAGTTCACTTGGTTGCGGTGATCACCACCCAGGTTCAAATCCCCACTGGGCCAACGAGCTTGTAGGCCTTGTGCTTTCATTGGGCTGCCGTGCTCGCAGGATCCTTCTCGGGTCCTTCACTAGCGTGCTCGTAGGCTGTGGACCTTCGCTGGGCCAACGAGCTCGCGGATTTGAACTAAGGGCACTAAAGCCTGGGTGTTAATGCCCATTGGGGACGAAGACCCCCCAGTTGTGGTCTCAGGCGGTGATAAAGCCATGGGAAGAGATCCCCCATAAGGGTCTCTCTGGGCCCGGACCAGGCTAAAAACCCGAGTATACCCAAACCAAAACAAAAATAAAAAAGATCACTTTGTTGAACTTGCCTTCGGGATGCCAAGATCATGCTCTAAAACCACTTATAATGAAATAACTTGTGCAAGAGAAGAATATAATAGAAATTATGTTGCAAATGCTTGATAATACTTCAGAATAATGTGCCACTTCAAGGGGGCAAACACCCAAAAGTCTCCAAGAAGAATACAATTTATAATATGATGATAATGAACTAACCAATAGCTCCTAAATATACCCTATTTACACTTTGGATGCCACCAAAGCCGACTTAACTACCTACATAAGAATATATAAATAATCATATAACTTAATGAAGGGTTATGCTAGTCACAAGTAAGCTACACATCCAAATACAATCAATAGATTAAGTGCATAGCATTGGTCTCCTCCTATGGCCTATGGGGAGTTGAAGATAATGGTGAACACAATTTCTAGTATGGAAGCCCCAACATGTCTTCTTGAAAAACTAGGATAACAAATATGAGATAGAAAGAATGAAAAAAGAAAAGTAAAAAGATAAATAAAAGATTATTTTGCACGATTGGTGAAATTGTTTGGGGAGTATAGTAACCAAGGAAACAATAAGTGGAAATAGTTAGGAGATCGCTCAATGGCTCCATGATAGTATGGAAAATGGAATGCTTCTTTCCAAAGTTCATTACACAAGTTGATGAGCATGTTGATCCTAGAAATAATGGACCAAAAAGAGCATTTTTCTAGAACAAGACATTAGAGAGGTTTTATGTTCATCTCTCCAAATATTTTTTGCTGGTGTAAAATATACAATGTGGCTAGCAAAACTAACAAGTGTAATTACTAAAGTACATATGCAAATGGAAAACGGATCGTAATTCAACAAGGCAAAATGGATGATATAGAATATGACATATATTATAACTATTTGAACAAGAGATGGAGGCCAAACCCAAAAGTTTGCAATATGTTCTTTCTAAGAATATTATATATGCTTGGACTCCACATAAAACTTGGAAAAGACCAAATATTAAATTGATTGTGTATTTGAAATGGATTGTAAAAGTCCATTTGAGTCAAATAATAACAATAACAATATTGTAGCCTTAATATAAGTTTAGGTGCTCTGCACCTTTGACCAAGTAGAATAATAATAATAATGTATTGGAAACAATAAAAAAATCTTTTAAGGCCTTGAATGTAATATGCAACGTTTTAAGATCTTTTATTATTGAGTATGTAATAGTTGGAAATTTGTTAGTAGTAAGGCCGTGAATGTAACAAATTTATATAGAGCTCTACAAATCACAACTTTGGTTTTTTAATATTTATAGTTTAATATAACAAAAATGGGCCCTACCCACATTTCATAGATTAAAAAAGCATTGTTTGTATTTCTTGTAGTTTTGGAATTAGTCTACCCACATCCTCATCAAAAGATCTAAAAAATATTGTGTGCATACCAAAAGCAAGTAATATATGGTATTTATTGTACAACATGAAAGTTTCCAACCGTTAGTTATATGTACAATGGATTTAAATCTTATATTGGAGCGCATAATCATAGTCATAGTCATAGTCATAGTTCATAGAAAAGCTCTACTATCATGGCTCTAAGTTTCGCATTTGAAAGAGATTTCATGATGACCAAGTTTAGAATCCAAAATCATTGTAGATAGGCTTCTGGAATATTTTTATTCTATGGTTGGATGTCAATTTTATCATCGTAAAGACCCTATGTCAAATAGTCGAGCATTCATAGTTGATCATATTTAATTGGAGGGGTCACAATCTTTCAAGTAGTGTTAGAGCTAAAAAAAATTCCCCCAAGCAACAAGAGTCCTTAGATGTATTTCAATCTAATGGTGCATGGGATCTCGTGTATTCATGCCTCTCCATTTAGGCTTCTCTTCATTCCCCTTTACTTTATCAACAAAAATTTATCGACACTAAATGTTGGGTTTGTGCAAATGGAAGGGGGAACCATTGGTTAAATATATAATATGCGATCCCAAAATACATAGAAATACTTGTAATTTCCTAGGACACATAAGATGAAGCATTAGCATGCAATAAAGTACACATAATAGATTGGAGATGCTTATAGGAAAGATACACATGGCATCACCTTGCTAAAATGTCAAAACATTTGAACTTGCATCTTCTTTTCACCTATTTTGCTCGAAACCATCGATTTTTTTACATGTTGATTCACTTCATCAATTGAAAGTGCAAATATGTAGTGGGCCATCAAAAGATGAAATACTTGGACATAAATTTTATCATATAAATTTTATTGGGCCAATATCAATATTATACCTAGGGTTTTAGTAACTCGGAGTTAAAAAAATTGCCAATATATATTGTGTTATTATTTATAGTAATCTAACTTTTAATGACATTTTTTATTGATAAAGAAAAATTTACACCTATGGCCATTTTACTCAAAATGAGGCCACTAGCATATGTTTTTGAATGATGCATTTTGACCCAAATATAAGTCAATACAAAAGAAATTATCAACTCTAGCCTTCCCTCCTCGTCATTAGAAATTGGTGAGTCATAACCACCTCTAGTAGGGGTCTACTTGATCGAGAAATGACATGTTTTCACCACTTGTTTTAACATATCACACCTTAGTTTTACTAGAAAATTTCCACCCTTGTTCAACGTTTGCCAAAAAAAACTATCCATGGAATCATCGAGAAGACCAAACTATCCATGGAATCGTCGAGAAGACCGTCCATGGTCACTTGTAGAAGCCTTGCAACCCTAGCCAATGTTGTAAGTTTAGTTATGAAGAATAAAACCTCAATGTACATGTCACCACTTTCCAAACTATAACTACCAATAGCATTGGAAGCTTTTAATCTAAACACTTTTCCAATGTAGCTTTGTGCCAATGCCGTGATGATACCAACATCCTACAATATATCCATACAATTAGATAGAAATGTGGAAACTACCCCATTTTCGTAGAGTCACTCTTTTGTTCACAAAGGGCATTGTTAATGACTATTTTGATATCCACTTCCACTCACGCAAAAATTCCTACTCATCCTATTGTGGTCATACCGTCCTAGAGGGGCGATTCCCATTTGCCTACGAGGACTCTATTTTTTAAGTTCATTTTCTTTTTGCCTGCGTGAAATTATTCATTGTTGAGTTATGTCATCTTGAGGTAAGATTGACAATCAATACAACACAAGGGAAACATTCCATCTGAATCAATTGTAATGAGTTGTCCCAAGTGTGTAGAAAGATTAATGGTAATTACCACTAGCTACATCCATTTTATTATTTGTCCTATGAGTGGATTTCAAACCTTGAAGAGTAAAAACAATTCATTAATCGATGTTATACAAACCGCCGCACACTTCACTTGTGCCACTTATTATTATTTCCACTAAGATAATAGAACCTCTTTGTGAAGAACTATAGAACCTCTTTGTGAAGAATTATCCAAAAAATTCAATATATAAAAGTATTACTCAAATATATATCATGGGTAATAAGTCCAAATTATTTAGAATGTCAATAATAACTAGTCCAATTATTAGGAATAGGTAATTATTTGCTAATATTCCAAGTCAAGAATTAGTCCAAATAATTTGAAATTATGTAGAGAAATGAGTCTAGTTTATTTGGTATGAAATTTTGTTCTCTTCAAAAGGGGCCATAAGTCTAGATTATGCAAAATAGTGCTTAAGGTCTTTAATGGACTCATACTCAAAATACATGTCCCAACTCTACAATCCAGTCTATCAAGTCTTCAAGACAAACTACCTAAGCAATTCAAGATGCCTATGCACCTTTTGCCACCTACCTTGGAGGTGGATTTCAACAACCTACCTTTTGTCAAGTCTTCATCAAATTCATCCATGTGCACTTCAAGTGCCTCATCATCACTTGAATTTGCATCTACTTCTCTCTATTGGGCATTCTCCATAACTTCTAATCTTTGCCACTCTTGGTGGTTGATTTCTTCCTCCTCTTCTAAGAGGAATCCCCATGTTTTGTCCTTTTGTTTTCTCGAACAATTTCTACAACACACTTATGAAAGCTTCTATCAAACAACCTCTATGTCGGAAGATGCCTTAATTATTTTCTACCCACACTCGCAAATATGAAAAACATACAATACATAGGTTGAAAACCCACTCTAATACCAAAATGATGTAGCCATAATTAAAGGTCCCAATAAACAAAAAGCCTTAGACCACACGTGACACAACCCTTAGAGTTACACAATGGAACTCATGGTCATAGAATTACAAATCAATTAAGAAAAACATACAAATGGTAAAGAGCATGAATTCTTATAATATATATTTAAAGAGAGATAACAATACAAGTCCCAAAAGGGATATCAACAAGAAGATGATACACACAAGTTATAGTGCAACACACTCATTCTCTTCTTAGACTTGGCTCTCCAACATTCTTGCCATTCTCTCCACAAGCTTGGCTAAACTTAAATTGCTTGTGCTCGTGCTCTTCATCAACCTCCATTGACTTCTCTAATATCATTTATCTTTCTTGTTGATTAAGTACAGTTAAGACCATTATGAGCCAACTATACAAATTTGCACACTTAATTGCTGTCTTGGTATTTAAAAGAATTCAATGTGCATGCATTCATCTTTGATTATTTATTCTATGAACACTTTGTTTTAGCGCACTTTTAAAAATCTAATTTTGCATCCAATCATTCCACGAATACTTCACTTTGCAACACTAAAAGGATTCTACTTCTAGATCCAATCATTCTAAGGCATTTGCATATGACTAAAGATTGTTGTCTCCAATCATTTCCACAAGCATAAAAGCCACTATACTAAAGGGATCAACCTAAGAGAACATGACCCTTGCAATCCAATGATCACCCTCACATCAGTTACTAGACAAAACAAATAAGTTAGTAAACATGTGCATTCAGCCAACTTAAATCTACATATTATGGAGCAAATCTGTTCCATAAGAAATTGACCGAAAGCTGCAAGATCAACCTTCAACAAGCTACAGTTCTAACTAAATCTCATGCAGTTTGCATGTTAGAGGCACCTATTTTTCTGCACTTCAGGACATGGCACTAGGCCACATTAGAAACATTCTTCATTGTTATTCCTAGAACTAGACGTTCTGACCCTTTACATTTAATTACACTAATATGTAATTGTTGTGCCAGCTGTTCTAATTAATAGATCTAAGTTGATAATGCTTGATTTGTGTGCATTGTTCAATTATCCTAGATTAGCATAAGGGAAAGCTCATTTTCCTTTACAAACTCATCCCGATCCACTTCCATCTAGAAATGAGATAAAATGGGTACGAATTCCCGTTCATTTGAATCAACATCTACAATATAAAAAACATTGCTGACAACAAATTCTTCCAAAAACATTGCTTGAAAATGCCCAGGAAAGCCCTCCACATTTCTGTGAAATAATTCACATCCCATTGTGTTGACTTATGCCCAATTCTCCCTATCTCAATTCTCAAACCTGTCCAAAAAATAGATCTGCCCAAACATACATATGAACTAAATTCTCAAACCTGCGGTGCCACTTCTATAGAATCTTCATGGCCCAAGCTAGTTGGCAATTCAACATCTGCCATCATGCCATTCTTTGTTCTCACAAACTGAATAACAAACTGACATCAATTTAAATGTGTACAAGTTTACAATTAAATCATGAATAACAAACTGACATCAATAATATGACAGAAGTTGGCAACATTAACACACAAGGTATAAAATATTAAAAGCAACTATGAAATTCCGTAGACAATGGCCTACCTCTAGTAGCAGTTAGAAGGCAATACAAGGCAGTTCCAAACTCAAAAGCATTCTATCATCTTCAGGATTTTTGGCAGATCTCGGAAATAGCAAAATAATTTATCTATCAAAACAAACCCTACTCTTAGATTGTTGTCATTGCTTAAGGCAATGTCATCCAGCCTAACAGGTGGAATCTCTAATTGATAGATTCACTTACAAATTTTCAAACCACAAGATCAATCTCTACTGAACAGAGTTCACTGTTTCTCACTTGAAGTACTCATATTTGCGATTCAAAATCTTTGATATCTCTTCACAGAGAACCTGCCAGTCCCGGTCATATTGGCCATTATGATCAGGATGGTATGCTACTATGGCTTTTCTAAGAGTCCCTTTAACATTCTCCTTAGTTCCAATGTTACCCATCACTCGCTTTCTCGGATCTGGATGAATGTGCTCTCCATAAATGAACTGCAAGAAAGACTCTGCACTCTTTTCCCCTTCGCGCTTAATCAAATTAATTGGTTCTTGAAGCCCTTTTGCATCTTCTTCATGTCTTCTGTTATACTCTTTTTTCTCTTCCTCCACTTTCATCCTCTGGTATTCATCGACCTTGTGTAATGAGTATTTGTACCACTCGGACTCTGCTATATGCGGACACATGATAGCCAGGGCAATTTTGACGCTCCCATAATGGTAACGATGGGCCTGTTTTTCCAATTTCAAGACAGATGAGTATACTTTGCCAATGCGGCTAAGTGACATGGCTTCACTCTCCAGATCTCTGTTTTTGCTGAGAGAAATAGAATGCCTATACCAGTCAATGGCATCCCACACAAGCTCCATTCCTACTTCTTCAGAGTCCAGCAAAGCTTTCTGAAGCAAATCGTCTCCTTGACGACGAGCTTGCACTGATTCACATATACATTGATGAAGTGAAACCTGCTCTTTCAGGCTCTCAAATTCTTTTATCAGATTCTTGTCTTTTGTAGAATAGACAATCGCCTCTGCCCTCACTAGGGGGGGGTAACAATCTTTTATTTTGCTCGCACAGCGGTTGTAAACAGTGTCTTCCATTCTTATCCCTTCTGTGTCCTCTGCAATGCATTTGATGCTCTGTTTGAAAATGAATTCCAAGCGAAGACAAAAAAGGATGGTTGCTAATTCTTTTTTCCTTTGGTTGCTTGTGGATCCCACATTTTCCATCGATTGACAAAGCTCCACCAGTATGGGCTCGAAGCATATATTGTATTTGGAGAGCTGTTCCTTTACCCATTCAAAAATATTGGTTAGAGTATCTTCTTCTTGCTTGAGCCATATTGAAGGTTTCTCTCCATACTCACCAAACTCAAGAGCCAGTATATGGAACTCTACAGCCTTTGATATGTGCTGTTTGGCAGCCCAGATGGCTGTTAAAGCTTCGTTGCCTCCCTCTTCTTTCATGTATATATTCCATTCTGCCTTTCCCCATAGCCAATTCACTGAACCCAAATTTTTATAGCACGAAGATTTCTCATTGCTATCGGTGGATCCTGCAGCATCGAGTGCTTCTTCATACAACTGATGAGCTCTTGTTAGTTTGTGTCTGAGAAGGCATGGTCCATAACTGCCATTGGACACTTGTCGGTATATCTCGTTTCCTTTTTTCCTCAGGGCTTCGCTGCCAGATACTTTACTGATGGATTTCTGAGAAGCCATTGTTATAGCTTATGCCAGTAACCTGATGCAAAAGCATTTAAACATCGAAATTATCCGTCTTTGACAGAATAAAAATAAGTTTTAAAACATGTAAATTGCTTGTAATCTGTATCTTCTATGTAACTGATCTGTAACTATTTTACTTAAATATCATCTATTTCAATGGTTAGATAGCTATTTTATACCTGATTCACAACAAAAAAAATCGTAAATATTTGTTCTATTTTTACTGGTTAAAATTGACCTTTGACTGTTGAAGTGGATGATATTTAATAATAATCCTCTGTAACTGCTTTGTTCTTATTCTGTGCATATTCTCTTTTATTTGCAGGTCTGCTGCTTTTATTTTTGTGCATTGACATTTTTTTCAATACCAAAAAACATATATTTTTAGAAGGTGATAAGTATAGTTTTCAAAATATTTTTTAATAATACCTTATAATTAATGCAAATTTAATCAATATTCCCTTTTTCATTTATTATCTGTACCATTGATTGTTTGACCTTCAAGCTGTTTGAAGTTTAATGGGATGTTATGGTTGGTTAATATTCTTTGTTTCTTTTATTTTTATACTCTGCTACAAAACCAGTATCAAAGTGAATAGTGTTAGTTTAAAAAAAAAACATTGAGAACAACTTCAATTTTAGTTGATTTTACTTCCTACTAGAAAACAGTGTAAAAGTGGATGATGTTAGTTAAAAAAATTATTGAGAAATTCAACCATCTAAGGGAAAAGATTGGAATAGATTAGTATTAGTTAAATGATGTATAATTCTTTCTTAAAGAGTACTGGTATACAAGAAATCAATTGCAATAGCTTGAAGACGGCCAGAGTAAAGAGTTAATTCATAAGCTCAAAATAGAAAGAAAAAGGAGCTTAATCAAATTGGAAAGAAGAGGCAAAGTGCTCAATCAAATTGGAAAGAAGAGGCAACAGCATCTCATGATAACTTATTTATTAACTAAGCAATTGTTCTTAAAATAAAAATGCTCTGGATGTCAAGTTGAAGAAGGTAAAAAGCCTTTGATTAATGATTAAAGTTGAAGATTTGATCATTGACATTGTAACATCCTTTAAAGGATGAAGATGGAGGATCTACAGTAAATAAGCTTTGCAGGCACTAAAGTTCTAAATTTATTAAAAAAAAATATTGAAGGAAAGAGAAGAAAATGGTGAAGAATTTATAGCATAAACCCAATGGGAATGAAGAACCACCCTTTCAAGAAATGTAGATTACCAATGAAATGGTCTGCACAAAATACATGTGAAGATAAAGGGAGTCAAAAACAGAAGTTAGAATTAAATACAGAATATCTTTTCTAGAAAAGCCTAAAAAATAGTTAACTCCATTAAAGAGTTGGTCTAGTTCTTTCTAGATGGCAAGCATTTTATACAGAGTTTAAAAAAGCGGGAACATTTAAATTCTGGTTGGATTTTTTTAAAGTTTTTTTTTTACAATAGTTGAAGACTTGATTATTGAGATGGTAACATACTTTAAAGGATGAAGATGGACGATCTACAGTAAATAAACTTTGTTGCCATCAAAATTTGAAAGAAAAAAAATTTAAGGAAAGAAAAGAAAATGGTTAAGAATGTATGGTACAAACTTCTGGAAATGAAGAACCACCCTTCCAAGAAAATATAGATTACCAATGAAATGGGCTGCATGAAATACATGCAAAAATAAAGGGGGTCAAAAACACAAGTCAGAATTAGATGCGGATTATTTTTCTAAAAAAACCCAAAAATTACTTAACTCCATTAAAAAGTGTTGGAAATAAACCACACCCCAAACAACAATGGACTGGCCACAAAGGGGTCAGTAGCTCAATTGGTAGAGCACTCCCACACCAAATGGAAGGTCTAGTTCTTTCTAGATTGTAAACATTTTATAAGAGCTTGAGGAAGAGGAAACATTTAAATCTTGGTTGGATTTGTTTGGAGCTATATCTAAAGACAGAACAAACAATATTATCTTAAATGCTAGGCATTTAAATTTGACAAGGGCACTGAATATTCAGTGTATTCCAATTAAATGCATAGATTGCTGCAAGTATGCACTTGGTGAGAGAATTCCTTTTTGCCTAGTAATCCATCAAAAAGGGAAATATGTTTGAATAAAGAAAAAAAAAGAAAATAATGTAGGTTAGGAAATACTGGGGGTAAAGAGATAAGAACAATGAAAATAAAAATAAATAAATAGGTAAGGATTGTGTTATGACACTTTAATTGAACAAAAAAGGCAACTACCATGAAAATTCAACTATGATACATGGTAGCGAACTCAAAAAAGATCTAGAAATCCTTATAGATGAAAGTGTTGCTATTGAAGATAGATCAAGAGAAGTACCTAATTATTCTGGAGGAAACTAGAAGATGAGGTGGAACATCTAAAAGAGAAAGTTAGGGTATCTAGAAACAAATTGGGAAGGAAATACTGCAAGGTAAGAGATAAGAACAATGTAGATAAAAATATAGATAAGTGTTGTTTTATGGCACCTCAATTAAACAAAAAAAGGCAACGACCATGAAAATTCATCTATGATAAATGCTGATAAACTTAAGAAAGATTTAAAATCCTCATAGTTGAAAATGTTGCTAATGAAGATAGATCAAAAAAAGTTCCTAATGATCCTATAAGAAACTAGAAAGATGAGGTGGAACAACTAAAAAATGAAGTTAGGGGATTTGGAAAGTACATAGGTAAGGAAATACCATGGTGGAAGAGGTAAGAACACTGAAGATACAGAAATCCCAATAGATAAGGATTGTGTTATGGCACCTCAATTAAATAAAAAATACAACTACGATGAAAATTCAACTATGATAGATGTTGATGGACCGAAGAAAGATGTAAAAATCTTGATAGATGAAAATGTTGCTTATGAAGATGGATCAACAAAAGTTCCCAATGATCTTGTAGGAAACTAGAAAGATGAGATGGAACGTCTAAAAAAATGAAGTTAAGGATCTAGAAAGAACTTGGATCCTTCGATTGATCACGAGGGATTAAGAACACACATCAAAATGTCAGAAATTTGATTTTATGATGCAAATATCAATTGGAAAATAAAGATGATGAGGTGGAATAGATCTAAACAATGAAGTTAGGGGATATCCAATGAACATGGATGCAAGTCAACACTTCACAAATTTAATTTTATGTTAAGGAATAGCAAAATATCTATTGAAGAATGGAAAGAAACCACCATGAAAAAAGTACAAGCAAGGAAAAGACAATTCAAGAAAAAATTAGGATGTAGTTAATCTAGAACATCTTAATTCTAATTGAGAGTTACTCTTGTTTTGGAAACTAGGATGTAATTAATCTAAAACATCTTAATTCTAATTGAGAATTACTCTTGTTTTTGTCAAAAAGTTTCATCAAATTTAATTTGGAGGAGTACAAGAAACAAATTCTTAATATTATTTATTAATTAAAATAAGAAAAATAAATAATTTGTTAAATTTTAATAATCAGATTGACAGTAAGAATAATAAGACACAAATGCACACAACACACACATATACCCTGGGAAAACCTCCCTCTTGGAGGTGAAAAACGCAGCAAGAAAATCTCAGATCCAATTTATATTATGAGCAGAAACGAATCACAGCTTCATCCGGCTAGGGGTACGAAACATAGATATCAAAAATTACAACTCGTATGAACCTGATCCAAACTGGTCAGAATGAAGCTTGCTTGCACATCAGCGTAGTTGCACAGTAACACAGAGATTCGGCAGTCGATAATCAATGAACCAGTTGAACCGTTGAATGGTTGAACCAATGAAGTGGTTGAACCGTTGAACTAATTGAACCAATGAACCGGTTCAACTGTCTGCAGAACTTACTGAGCCGCTGAACCTGTGAACCCGTCGAACTGTTGAACCGAACCGTTGAACCGTTGGACCAGTTCAACCATCGGCGAAGTCCTTCACTGTTGAACCTTTGAACCCGTCGAACCGTTGAACTGAACCGTTGAACCGAACTGTTGAACCAATTCAACTGTTGACGGAGCCCTTCACTATTGAACCCGTCGAACCGTTGAACCATTGAACCAGTCAAGTGGTTCAACGATCGGCGGGGCTCTTGAACTGTCGCAGATGAATAGTGAAGAATTTGAGATAGATTGCCGATGGAGAATTTTCGCAGAGCAAAATTCGAGGTCAGTGAATGCTGTGTGTTGTGACTGCCAGTCGCTCTTCATTTATATGAGATTGCACAATCAATTTTGGCGCCAATTACATATACGTTACAATTCAAATAGGTCCAAACCTATTTGCAATTTCAAGATACATCGAATGAATTCACCCAGATAGGGCCAACCTTAAATCTGAGATTCAAAATGCTAAGGCCTATAGGCCATTCAGCATTTTATAACTAGATCGGTCTTGGAAAGGGATCCGGCCTAGCTACCAAAATCAACACTCCCTCTTAACTAGGGAGGATTCCTTTATAAGGATCAAATCACATAGTGACTACCACCATGGCTACTTCCATGGATGAAAACATAAGTGCTTATTGTCATCTTCTCATGTTGTTTACCATGGATACTCCTAGAGGGTGAACAAGCACATCATGGAATTTCTCCCATGATATCCACCATACCTACTTGCAGAGGGTGGCTCCACCATGCCTACTCACAGAGGGCGGAAGAGGGCTTGCTCCTCAAACTTCTCCCAAAGAAGAGTGCATTACCATCATGCCTACTCGCAGAGGATGGAAGAGGGCTTTCACCTCAAACTTCTCCCAGAGAAGAGTGCATTACCACCATGCCTACTCGCAGAGGGTGGAAGATACAGTGTAATGTATCACTGATGCTGAGTCTCCCTATTAGCTAGAGCTTTGTTCTCCACAACTCCAAACTTGTCTCGAAAATATGCAAGCTTCACTCGAGCAAGGGGTTTGGTGAGAACATCTGCTGTTTGCTCATCAGTGCTGATGTACTTCAGCTGAATAGCATTCCTTTGCACCATATCCCGGATATAGTGATACTGAGTTTCCACATGCTTTGATCTGTCATGAAACACAGGATTGGCAGAGAGCTTCACACAACTCTGGTTATCACTGTGAATAACTGTAGGCTCCCAGGGTTGTCCAAACAAACCTGCAAGGAGTTTTCGAAGCCACACTGCTTCTCGAGATGCCACACAGGTTGCAATATATTCTGCTTCAGCAGTACTCAATGCTACTGAAGACTGTTTTCTGCTGCACCAGGATATCACGGCGGATCCTAGGCTGAAGCAAACTCCAGAAGTGCTCTTTCTATCAGTGACACTTCCTGCCCAATCAGAATCAGAATAGCCTTCCAAGGTAATGACTATGTTGGAAGAGTACTTCAATCCATATCCAACTGTACCGCGCAAATATCTCAAGATATGCTTGGCTGCAACAAGATGAATCTGCCTTGGTTCGCACATAAACTGGCATAGCAAATGTCAGGTCTAGTGTTAACTAGATACATCAAGGATCCAATCAGCTGACTGTATTCAATGGGATTCACAAGATCAGATCTAGCTGCAGATTCACTCAACTTCTTTAAGTTAGTTTCCATAGGAGTAGGCATTGGTTTACAATCTAGCATTCCAAATCTCTTCAAAATATCAATGGTATATTTTCCTTGACTTAGAATAATTTCATTGGGTCTTTGCCATACTTCTAACCCTAGAAAAAAATGCATGAGACCTAGATCTTTCATTTCAAATTCTAAAGTCAGTTCTTCCTTACATCTAAGAATGAGATGATCTTCTCCAGTTAGGAATAGATCGTCAACATATAAAACCAAAATCAACATTTCACCATTGAATACCTTGAAGTAAAGGTTAGGATCAGCATCATTCTTACAGAGTCCTAGGCTTACCAAGTACTTATCAATTCTTTCATACCAAGCACGGGGGGCCTGCTTAAGGCCATATAATGCTTTCTTCAATCTGCATACATGAGATTCTTTCTTATGGATCACATAGCCTTCAGGTTGCTCAATGTAGACCTCTTCTTCAATAACACCATTGAGGAAGGCTGTCTTTACATCCATCTGATGCAACTTCCATCCCTTAGCTGCGGCAATTGCAATGATAGACCTGATGGAAGTATATCGAGCAACAGGGGCAAAGGTTTCCTCATAATCTATGCCTTCTTTCTAAGAGAAGCCACGAGCCACAAATCTAGCTTTGTATTTCTCAATACTTCCATCAGCAGCATGTTTAATTTTAAACAACCATTTGGAAGATACAACAGACTTACCTTTGGGTCTAGGCTCAATATCCCAAACATCATTCTTAATGATAGACTGATATTCTTCATCCATAGCATTCTTCCATGTCTATTGGTTCATGGCCTCTTCAACGCTGGAAGGTTCAGTCTCAATGAGATTGCACATCAATGCAACATAGTTTGAGAATTTCTGAGGTCTCCTTCTTTCTCTAAGTGTGCCACTTGGAGCTGCAAACTTTTCTGCCTCTTGAATCCAGAGAGGTCTCTTCTTACTCACGGTACTGTCCCTAGGCCCATCTGTAGGATCCAAAGGTTCACTTGGATCGTCATGATTTTCAGATTCTGTAGACTCTCTCTGAATCTCAGTATCATGCTCAATATCCATGTCTTGAGGGTTATCATGGACTTCATTGTCAATCTCTAAACTTGAGCCTTTAGATCTTTTGAGTGCAATATTTTCTTCAAAGGTGACATCTCTACTAACCTCAATAAACCTCTGACCTGGAATGTAAATTCTAAATGCTTTGGATGTTTTGTTGTAGCCCACAAGAGTGCCTCTTTTGCCAGAAGGTTCCAACTTGGTTCTCTTCTCTTTGGGTACACGGACATATACTGGACTCCCGAAGATCCTCAAGTGACTGATATCAGGTTTGATCCCTGAAAATGCTTCTTCTGGAGTCATATCTTTCAATACACAGTGAGGGCTTCTATTCTGAATGTAGACAGCAGTCCTAGATGCTTCGGCCCATACGAAAGTCTGCAGATCCTAATCATGAATCATAGCTTTTGCTGCCTCAACTATGGATCTGTTCTTTCTTTCTGCAACCCCATTTTGCTGAGGGTTGTAGGGAACACAAAACTGCCTCTTGATCCCTGCCTCAACACAAAAGTCATGAAAACTACCCAAGGTGTATTCACCTCCATTGTCAGACCTAAAAACTTTAATTCTTTTCCCAGATAGATTTTCAGCTAAAGCTTTAAATTCTTTGAATCTACTTAAAATTTCATCAGATTCTTTTGATTTAAGAAAGTAAATCCAAGTTTTCCTAGAGTAGTCATCTATAAAAATTACATAATACAAGAATCCACTTGGAGAAGCAACAGACATAGGTCCACATAAATCAGAATGCACAAGAGCTAATTTCTCTTTAGACCTACTTTCACTTTGATGAAATGGACTCTTAGTGTTCTTACCCATAGCACAACCTTTGCATGTATTATCATGAATATGACTAAGTTTAGGCATACCTTTAACTATCTTCTCAAGTGTGGGGAGGGCTCGGAAATGAAGATGTCCGAGTCTTCTATGCCATAGCTCGCTTGACTCAGGTGCTTCATGAATGAGAGCTTGAACTAGACGTGCTGAAAGCTTATATAGGCTCTCATACCTATTCCCAATGACATGAGCTAATTTGATGCTGGACTTCTTAGGCCATGCAAGCACCCTTCCCTCAGAAAATGCAATCTGATAACCCTTATCTTCTAGTGCTGATATGGAGATAAGGTTTCTTTTGATTCCAGGCACAAACAAAATATCACTGAGGTGAAGAGAAATTCCAGAATCTAAATTAAGGGAAGTAGTACCAAAACCTCTCACAGAATAGCGAGCATCATCACTAATGACCACATGAAGATTAGACTCTTTCTCCACTAAATCTGAGAGGTGCTCTCGATAGCCGGTGATGTGTCTAGATGCGCCACTATCAATCAACCAAGTAGCACTAATTCCTTGAATGTAGGATTCCCAAGATGCTGGAAGACCATTGAGGGCTAGCATAGTTAAATCATTTTCATCAACAATCTTTCCAATAGATGAGAGCTGATCTCTCAAATCAGAAATCCTCATGAAGTAAGCCATGACGGATTCACCTTTAGCCATCTTAGTGTGATGAAGCTGCTGCTTCAAAGCTAGAACACGACTAGTGTTGTTGATTTCATACATCTCCTCCAAGGTTCTAAACATTTTGCTTGCTGTATTCAGCTTGGAGATGATGAGAACAATGTGATCTTTTACTGAATCAATTAAGATCTTCTGAGCTTGAAAATCTTTCTTCCTCCATTGGGTCTTTTCTCCTTCCGCCTCAGGCTCGGAAGATTCTTTGGTCACAAAGTCTGCAAGGTCATTTTCATTCAACGCAAGCATGATGCGGACTCTCCATGATGTGAAATTGGAAGCCCCATCCAATTTGTCTTCAACCCTGAGACTGTGAGCCATTTTATCTGATCTTTAATGATAAGAGCAAAATGTAAATAACTGAATACTGCAAATCTGATTATACTAATTCGAACTTGGCTCTGATACCATGTTAAATTTTAATAATCAGATTGACAGTAAGAATAATAAGACACAAATGCACACAACACACACATATACCCTGAGAAAACCTCCCTCTTGGAGGTGAAAAACCCAGCAAGAAAATCTTAGATCCAATTTATATAATGAGCAGAAACGAATCACAACTTCATCCGACTAGGGGCACGAAACATAGATATCAAAAATTACAACTCGTATGAACCTGATCCAAACTGGTCAGAGTGAAGCTTGCTTGCACATCAGCGTAGTTGCACAGTAACACAAAGATTCGGCAGTCGATAATCAATGAACCAGTTGAACCGTTGAATCGAAGATCCTCAAGTGACTGATATCAGGTTTGATCCCTGAAAATGCTTCTTCTGGAGTCATATCTTTCAATACACAGTGAGGGCTTCTATTCTGAATGTAGACAGCAGTCCTAGATGCTTCGGCCCATAGGAAAGTCTGCAGATCCTAATCATGAATCATAGCTTTTGCTGCCTCAACTATGGATCTGTTCTTTCTTTCTGCAACCCCATTTTGCTGAGGGTTGTAGGGAACACAAAACTGCCTCTTGATCCCTGCCTCAACACAAAAGTCATGAAAACTACCCAAGGTGTATTCACCTCCATTGTCAGACCTAAAAACTTTAATTCTTTTCCCAGATAGATTTTCAGCTAAAGCTTTAAATTCTTTGAATCTACTTAAAATTTCATCAGATTCTTTTGATTTAAGAAAGTAAATCCAAGTTTTCCTAGAGTAGTCATCTATAATAATTACATAATACAAGAATCCACTTGGAGAAGCAACAGACATAGGTCCACATAAATCAGAATGCACAAGAGCTAATTTCTCTTTAGACCTACTTTCACTTTGATGAAATGGACTCTTAGTGTTCTTACCCATAGCACAACCTTTGCATGTATTATCATGAATATGATTAAGTTTAGGCATACCTTTAACTATCTTCTCAAGTGTGGGGAGGGCTCGGAAATGAAGATGTCCGAGTCTTCTATGCCATAGCTCGCTTGACTCAGGTGCTTCATGAATGAGAGCTTGAACTGGACGAGCTGAAAGCTTATATAGGCTCTCATACCTATTCCCAATGACATGAGCTAATTTGATGCTGGACTTCTTAGGCCATGCAAGCACCCTTCCCTCAGAAAATGCAATCTGATAACCCTTATCTTCTAGTGCTGATATGGAGATAAGGTTTCTTTTGATTCCAGGCACAAACAAAATATCACTGAGGTGAAGAGAAATTCCAGAATCTAAATTAAGGGAAGTAGTACCAAAACCTCTCACAGAATAGCGAGCATCATCACTAATGACCACATGAAGATTAGACTCTTTCTCCACTAAATCTGAGAGGTGCTCTCGATAGCCGGTGATGTGTCTAGATGCGCCACTATCAATCAACCAAGTAGCACTAATTCCTTGAATGTAGGATTCCCAAGATGCTGGAAGACCATTGAGGGCTAGCATAGTTAAATCATTTTCATCAACAATCTTTCCAATAGATGAGAGCTGATCTCTCAAATCAGAAATCCTCATGAAGTAAGCCATGACGGATTCACCTTTAGCCATCTTAGTGTGATGAAGCTGCTGCTTCAAAGCTAGAACACGACTAGTGTTGTTGATTTCATACATCTCCTCCAAGGTTCTAAACATTTTGCTTGCTGTATTCAGCTTGGAGATGATGAGAACAATGTGATCTTTTACTGAATCAATTAAGATCTTCTGAGCTTGAAAATCTTTCTTCCTCCATTGGGTCTTTTCTCCTTCCGCCTCAGGCTCGAAAGATTCTTTGGTCACAAAGTCTGCAAGGTCATTTTCATTCAACGCAAGCATGATGCGGACTCTCCATGATGTGAAATTGGAAGCCCCATCCAATTTGTCTTCAACCTTGAGACTGTGAGCCATTTTATCTGATCTTTAATGATAAGAGCAAAATGTAAATAACTGAATACTGCAAATCTGATTATACTAAGTCGAACTTGGCTCTGATACCATGTTAAATTTTAATAAACAGATTGACAGTAAGAATAATAAGACACAAATGCACACAACACACACATATACCTTGGGAAAACCTCCCTCTTGGAGGTGAAAAACCCAGCAAGAAAATCTTAGATCCAATTTATATAATGAGCAGAAACGAATCACAACTTCATCCGACTAGGGGCACGAAACATAGATATCAAAAATTACAACTCGTATGAACCTAATCCAAACTGGTCAGAGTGAAGCTTGCTTGCACATCAGCGTAGTTGCACAGTAACACAAAGATTCGGCAGTCGATAATCAATGAACCAGTTGAACCGTTGAATGGTTGAACCAATGAAGTGGTTGAACCGTTGAACTAATTGAACCAATGAACCGGTTCAACTGTCTGCAAAACTTACTGAGCCGCCGAACCTGTGAACCCGTCGAACTGTTGAACCGAACGTTTGAACCGTTGGACCAGTTCAACCATCAGCGGAGTCCTTCACTGTTGAACCTTTGAACCCGTCGAACTGAACCGTTGAACCAATTCAACTGTCGGCAGAGCCCTTCATTATTGAACCTTTGAACCCGTCGAACCGTTGAACCATTGAACCTGTCAAGTGGTTCAACGATCGGCGGGGCTCTTGAACTATCGCAGATGAATAGTGAAGAACTTGAGATAGATTGCCGATGGAGAATTTTCGCAAAGCAGAATTTGGGGTCAGTGAATGCTGTGTGTTGTGACTGCCAGTCGCTCTTCATTTATATGAGATCGCACAATCAATTTTGGCGCCAATTACATATACGTTACAATTCAAATAGGTCCAAACCTATTTGCAATTTCAAGATACATCGAATGAATTCGCCCAGATAGGGCCAGCCTTAAATCTGAGATTCAAAATGCTAAGGCCTATAGGTCATTCAGCATTTTATAACTAGGTCGGTCTTGGAAAGGGATCCGGCCTAGCTACCAAAATCAACATAATTAATTTTCATATATTTCTTTTTTCCATATTTTAAAATAAAAATTATATCCTAAACTTGATTGAAAAGGAGAGACAATAAAATTCACTAACACATTAAAAAACATTTCCACATATAAAAATAAGTCACACAAAATTTATATGCATAAAAAATATGCGTACTTTTTTTTTAAAAGCATACATACATGAGATAAATGAGAAATTGCAGGAGAATAGAAATACTTTTTTTTTAAATCATACATACATGAGATAAATGAGAACTTGCAGGAGAATAGAATCGTTTCATACAGTAAATATGCAGTAAAACTCGCAGTTATCAGAGCAATGAACTCCCTATTCTTATGACAGAAGTTTAAAAATATATTCTTTTGACAGATTTTTAAAATAAATTTACAGTTATATTTTTATGACAGTATTTTTTATTTTAAAAACATATTCTTATAAAAAAATTATTTTAAAAATATATTCTTATAAAACAATTAAAAATAAATTTAAATTTACAAAATATTTTTATGACAGAGAAAAAACTTTAAGGTTAAATTTATAGAACAGATAAATTACAATTAAACTATCTTTATTATAAGAAAATATAGAAAACAAATATATAAAACAAAAAACTTACCGCTGTTTCAAGCTGATACATTTTCAGCAACTGTTTACCAAGGCAATTCCTACACTGCCGTAAATTTAACTGTCCCTGGCCAAATTTAACTGGAAATGAAAATATGTTTTATTTTATTAATATGCTTTATTTGTATATTTAAGGATATCCGTTATAATTTTATTTTAATTTTGTAATTTTAGATTTTTAAAATATGTGTAGGCTGTGTTTTAATTTTTATGTCCAAGTTAGCTACTGTAAAATAATAAATAAACATAAAAAAAATAATAATAATAATAAAAAATAAACTTCACCTTAAATGTGGGGTTTAATTGAAAAAATTGGCTGAAACTAAAATATAAGATTTGAATGCTTCTGAATTGAATTGTATAATGCTGAAATATAAATCCAGAAGCATTTAAATCTAATATTATGACCTGTGGAAATTTAACATCTTTAACTAAAATATAAACTTAAGACAGTAATTTGATTTAAAACAGGATTGTAATATTCTATAAAAACTTTTTAACTTCAGAATAACAAACAATGTGCAGCCCTTTACTTTTTAAAGGGTGATATTTCAAAGGTTTGTGAGTGGTCAGATCAAAAAGGAAAGAATAGAAAGCAAAGTAAGACTAAAAAAAGCTATCATTTTCCACCCACTCTACTTAAATATCATTTACTTCAATGGTCAAACAATCAATAGCTATTTTATACCTCATTCAAAACAAAAAATGGTAAATATTTGTCCAATAAAAACTGTTAAAAGTGAATGATTTTTAAGAATAACCTTTTCCACCTCAATATAAAAAAATCTATTAGAAATTTACATGAAAAAAAAGAATCCGCAATATTGGCAAGCTCCCCCATCCGATTTCAACAAGGGTATCGATTGACACAGGATTTTCGGCATACACCAGAATTTTTAGGCTATGACTGGCTATTTTAGTGACCTAAGAAAACAGATATAAACAAAATATAATATTTAGCCAGTGAATTGTCACACAGGCTACATATTTTCACAAGATAATGCTGAAACTAAAATATAAGATTTGAATGCTTCTGAATTGAATTGTATAATGGTGAAATATAAATCCAGAAGCATTTAAATCTAATATTATGACCTGTGGAAATTTAACGTCTTTAACTAAAATATAAACTTAAGACAGTAATTTGATTTAAAATAGGATTGTAATATTCTATAAAAACTTTTTAACTTCAGAATAACAAACAATGTGCAGCCCTTTACTTTTTAAAGGGTGATATTTCAAAGGTTTGTGAGTGGTCAGATCAAAAAGGGAAGAACAGAAAGCAAAGTAAGACTAAAAAAAGCTATCATTTTCCACCACTCTACTTAAATATCATCTACTTCAATGGCCAAACAATCAACAGCTATTTTATACCTCGTTCAAAACAAAAAATGGTAAATATTTGTCCAATAAAAACTGTTAAAATGGATGATATTTAAGAATAACCTTTTCCACCTCAATATAAAAAAATCTATTAGAAATTTACATAAAAAAAAAGAATCCGCAGTATTGGCAAGCTCCCCCCATCCGATTTCAACAAGGGTATCGATTGACACAGGATTTTCTGCATACACCAGAATTCTTAGGCTCTGGCTGGCTATTTTAGTGACCTAAGAAAACAGATATAAATAAAATATAATATTTAGCAAGTGAATTGTCACGCAGGCTACATCTTTTCACAAGCGTAGGTTAGCAAAATGAGAAAACAAATTATCCACCGCAAAGAAATTGAAGTGAAAAACAAAATTCAGCTTTTTGACCGATATCCTTTTGCTCGTTGTGGGCTTTTCAACTTTTACCCTTAGAATGGCGACAAGATTTTTCAAAGAGACATTTTCCATGGTAAACAGAAAAAACAAAAGACCAAAAATCCTAAGGGCTAAAAGAAAAAGGGGCATCCAATCCTGCAACAGACGCGTATAGCGATCCTGCGCAGTCCAATTAAAGATGACCCACTTTTCTTCAATTTTCCGATTATACTCTGCAAATCCTCTGCAGAAACAGGGGACTTACTTGCATTGAACTTCTAGAAACAAAGAGGAGAAGCTCAAGTAAGTGGTGTAGCAACTGTATATATTTATTCCAAACTATTTAAAACCCCACACAAGTTATTTGAGCCATCACTGATCCCTCCCGAGGAAACAATATACCAGAGTAGCAGTTCTTCTAAATATTTGCTCGGAAGTAGAGAAATTAAATGTAATAATTACTGTGAGTTTTCAAAATACCTGGTTTGGGTGTTAGCGTTGTAGCTTCTGCCCACTGTGTTTCTTTCCTTGGACAGAATTGCAATAATCGAGACAAATATATCGCGTTTGCCCCTTTTTGTTGTGTGTAATTGAGATTGAGTATGGTGCATCACTCTGCATTCCCTAGGTAACTGCATGTCCTAGGCTAACTTCTCTTATCGATTAGTAGAGTGTAGCGAATCGGAAAGAAACTGGGTCGATTACGTAGTGTTGAAGGCTGGAGTAAGGCAGGTGGCACGTACAGTTGCTCCCACTACTTTACAAAAAGCTACCCCATTTAAATTTAATTAACTGGGGCAGTGTGTTTATGAATAATGGTTACATTGAATGATGAAAACCCACTCCCCACAAAACGTTTATGAATCTTTGCTTTAATAAAAAAGCAAAAAAATACCTAAACTACCACTTGCACCTATAGGAGGTTCAAAGAATACGCCCATAGGAACAACCTACAATTTTAGAAAATTTTCTAGCGTTGAATTTTTTTTTTTACCGCGTAAGATAATTCCAAGCACTGTAATGCGGCTGGGCTTAAACAACACACATTAAGCTTTGACATGTTTAGGTGGCTGGTGGGCCCTTCTCTTACTCTGTTTTATGTTAATAAGTCAAAGCTTAATGTGTGTTGTTTAAGCCCAGGACTGTAATCCTCACATATAAAAACCTATCGGCTAATTAATGCAATCGTCTTTTCTGTAAATTGATTACACTGCTTAGGATTGCTGTTCATGATTAGATTTCGAGTACAGAACAAGATTTATTTTTAAATGTGGTACGACGGATTTTGGGCACAATTAATTTCTGAAATAGCTTTCTTCTCCCTGTCACTTCTTACTTTAGTTAGAGACTCTTTTTATTTTATTGAAAGGCGTTGCTTCGCTAAAAATCCTCCTCTTTTTATTGGTTAATCTAAATAATGAATATGTAAAAGTGGAGTCTCTTTCCCTTTTTATTTTTTTTCTATTTCGTGTGGATTTCGTAAATCTAGGGTTTTAGTTTTAGTTGTGTTTTTTTTTTTTTTTCATTGATCCGGAATCTATGTTCTAATTATAATATATTAAATTGTCACAAAGATTAACATTGGAATAACTTTTGTAGGGTTTTACTTTGTGGAATAGCTGCACCGTAGAAAGTTTGTCATTTTCTATATTGGCGAGAGTTCTTATGGTTTTAGTTTTTTATTTTTATTTTTCTATATTGGAGAGAGTTCTTATGGTTTTAGTTTTTTATTTTTATTTAGAAAAAATATCAAGCAATTTAGGAATCTATGGGATTTCTTTTTAATGCAATGGCTTTCATGACAAATCATCAAAACAAGGTTTGGCCTGAATCAGAAGTATAAGCCCTTCATTGCCCTTGTTCAATCTCTAGTTCCAACTAATTTAGTCATGAAACTATGTACCCCTTTATCTTGCAATTTCTTTAAACACTGGTGTTGGTTTTCTACACACCGCTTCAGAGGCTTCTCATTCCTTCTTTTGAAAGGAAGGATTCATTTTTTCTCATATAACTTGTCAATTGTCCCACTTGTCAAGTCAGTGAAACCATTTTTTTTTTAAATATTTTTATTGAAGAAGTCAGTGAAACCATTAAACATATTTGTTGGACTATACTATAGCTAAAACGTTAAGGAATGTTGTTTTCAGTTATATACCTACTCTCTTTGCCTATCACCTTAATTGGAAAGAAGCTCTTTTGGATTTGGACTAGCAGAAAATACTGTAACAGACTCTGAGAGACAAATTATCTTATTACACATCTGGAAAATCAAATACACTGCTGTTTTTTCTAAATCTAACATTCACCTAGCTATGAAACTGCTAAACTTTACTCTAATTTTCTCTCCAAATTGTTACATTATATGCTCAGCTGCAGGGTTCAAAAATCAACAATCCTCATGTTACTCTCCAGCTGGACATGATCAAGTCTCAAGTCAATAATATACATTAAATGTTTCTTCTTGTTTGCATTATTGTTGCCAACTATGTTAAGGAGATTCTTTTGGTGGATGGTGTATTCAACTCCTGTGTATACTCAGAAAAGGTTATGCTTCTACGTGACATCTTACCCTCTGCTGGTGACTCATATTGCATCATCGTTTGTGTGATTATGGATCCAGTTCGACTAATAGAATGGAAGCTTTTTTCTCTGAATTTAGAATTTGTCCTTACGATTATGTACAGTTCTATATCAGACTCATTCTAAGTCTCCTGAGTCCTAAATTCCTAATGATCTTGTTGGAAACTAGAAAGATGAGATGGAACATTTAAAAAAGAAATTACGGGATTTAGAAAGAACTTGATATGATAAAAAAACTTTTCCTTTATATGCATTAAAAAAATGCATACTTTTTTTTTATATCATACATACATGAGATAAATGAGAAGTTGCTGGAGAATAGAATCGTTTCATACAGTAAATACGCAGTAAAACTCGCAGGTATCATAGCAATGAACTCCTTATTCTTATTACAGAAATTTAAAAATATATTCTTTTGACAGAAATTTTAAAATAAATTTACAATTATATTTTTATGACAGTATTTTTAATTTTAAAAACATAATCTTATAAAAAAAAAAAATTAAAAAAATTTAAATTTAGACATATTTTTATGACAAAGAAAAAACTTTAAACTTAAATTTATAACTATATTTAAACAGTTAAATTACAATTAAACTATCTTATCATAACAAAAATATATAAAACAAAGAAACTTACCACTGTTTAAGCTGATATATTTTCAGCAACTGTTTACCAAGATAATTCCTACATTCTGGGGCAAATTTAACTGTAAATGAAAATGTTTTGCTTTATTTTTATATTTAAATATGTTCGCTATAAATTTTTGGTTTGTTTTTATTTTTAATTATGTTAGTTATAATTCTATTTTAATTTTGTAATTTTAGATTTTTAAAATATGTGTAGGCTGTGTTTTAGTTTTATGTCCAAGTCAACTACTGTAAAATAATAAATGAACGAACTTCATCTTAAATGTAGGGTCTAGTTGAAAAAAACTGACTAAGACTAAAATATAAAATTTGAATCCTTCTCACTTTAACTGTATAATTTGAATTAGAATAAGGGTGAAGTTTAGAATTAGGGTTAGGGTTTGGATTATGGTTAGGGTTAGGGTTAGGGTTAGAATTAGGTTAGGGTTAGGGTTAGGATTAGGGTTATGACTATAATTACAGTTATTTTTAGAATTAGAGTTAAGGTTAATGTTACAATTAGGGTTAAGGTTGGTATTAAGGTTAGGTTTAGGGTTTGAATTATGGTCACTGTTAGGGTTAGGGTTAGGGCTAAAATTAGAGCTATGTTTAGGGTTACAGTTAAAAATAGGGTGACAATTACAATGAGAATTAGGGCCAAAAGTAGGGTTACGATTATAATAAGGATTAGGGTTAGGGTGAGAATTAGGGTTAGGGTTAGAAATAAGGTTAAGGTTAGGGCTCGATCAGGATTAGGGTTAGAGTTAGGGTTATGGTTAAAATTAGAGCTATTTTTAGGGTTACAATTAAAAATAGTGTGATAATTAGAATAAGAATTAGGGTCAAAAGTAGGATTAGGATAATAATTAGGATAAGTGTTAGGGTTCAAATTAGTGTTAGAATTAAAATTGTGGTTAGAATCAATTTCATGGTTGGGCTTAGAATTAGGATTAGCATTAGGTTTAGGTTTAGGTTTAGAATTAGGGGTACAGTTATGGTTAGAATTATTGATAGGGTTAGAACTAGGGTTGCATATAGGCTTATGATTAGGGTTAGAATTAGGGTCAAGATTCATGTTGGGATTATAATTATAATTAGAGTAAGAATTAAAATCAAGGTTACTAATAGGGTTAAGGTTATTATTCTAATAAGGGTTAGGGTTAGGGTTATTATTATAATAAGGGTTAGGGTTAGGGTGAGAATTAGGGTTAGGGTTCAAATCAATGTTAGAATTAAATTTATGGTTAGAATCAAGTTTATGGTGAGAATTAGGGTTAGGGTTATAATAAGGGTTAGAATTATAATTAATGCTAGGGTTAGGCTTAGAAATAGGGTTAGAGATAAAATTAGAATTAGAAATAAGGTTAGGGATAGTGTTAGAATTAGGGCTAGGGTTAGGGTTAGAGTTACAGTTAGAATTAGGGTTAGGGTTAGGGTTAGGGTTAGTGTTAGAGTTAGAATTAAGGTTACTATTAGAATTAGGGTAAGAATTAGACTTACAATTAAATCAGTGTTAGGGTTAGGGTTCAAATAAGTGTTAGAATTAAAATTATGGTTAGAAACAATTTCATGGTTGGGGTTAGATTTAGGATTAGTGTTAGGGTTAGGGTTAGGTTTAGAATTAGTGATACAGTTATGGTTAGAATTATAGATAGAGTTAGAACTAGGGTTGCATATAGGAATATGATTAGGGTTAGAATTAGGGTCAAGATTCATGTTAGGATTATAATAGGGTTAGGGTTATTATTATTATTATTAATCTAACCCTAATTTTTACCATAACTGTAAGATTACACTCAGCATTATTTTATAAGCCTCAAAAGCCTCAATCTAACCATATTTCTAAATCTATCTCTATTTAACATAATTCTAACCATAATTTTGGTCATAACTCTAATACTAATCATAGCCCTAATTCTAACCTAAGCACTAACCCTAACCCTAATTTAAACCCCTAACTCTAATCCTAAATATACTATATAGTATAATATAAAATTTTAATTATTAATATAATATAATAATAATTTTTATAAATATTCTATATAATTAATTATAATAATTCTTATAATTATATAATATAGTTAGAATTAGGCTTGCCGCTCTAAATGCTACTAGCATACCTATATTTAAAAAATATATCTAAAGTACGCCGAGAGATATCCTTCTCGAGGTGCCTATTTCCACCTATGTGTGGTAAATTGATTAAAAAAATAGGTGCTTGGAGAAGGATATCTCTCGGCGTACTTTAGATATATTTTTTAAATATAGGTATGCTAGTATTATGACCTGTGGAAATTTAACATCTTTAACTAAAATATAAACTTAAGACAGTAATTTGATGTTAAAACAGTAAAGTATGCCTAAAGATATCCCTCTTAAGGCCTGTAATATTAGGATTAGTGATTTAAAAATATAAATATGCTAGTAGCAACCCTAGGGGCAAGCCTAATTCTAACTATGTTATATAATTATATGAATTATTGTAATTATATAATATAATATTATAATATAATTAGATATATTATTATAATATATTATAATATATTATAATTATTATTAAGTATAATTTAATAATTATAGTTATATAATATATAATATAATAATTCTAATTCTAATTATATTATATATTATATTTAGGATTAGAGTTGGGGGTTAAAATTAGGGTTAGTGTTTAGGTTAGAATTAGGGTTACAATTAGGGTTAGAATTAGGAATAGAATTAGGGTTAGGGTTAGAATTATGGTTAGAATTGGAGTTAGGGTTAGAATTAGTGTTAGGATTAGAGTTCAAATTAGAGTGGGAATTACAGTTAGCATTAGAGTTAGTGTTATTATTAGAGTTACCTCTAAAATTATGGTTAGAATTACCTTAAATAAGGTTAGATTTAGACATAGGTTTAGATTGAGGGTTTTGAGACTTCTAAAATAATGCTAAGTGTAATCTTCTGATTGTGGTTAAAATTAGGGTACCTATTTACTTTGTAACTCGAGAATAACAAACAATTTGCAGCCCTCAAATTTTAAAAAGTGATATTCCAAAGGCTCGTGAGTGGTCAGATTATAAACGGAAGAACAGAAATCAAAGTAAAACTTAAAAAACGCTCTACCATGTTCGACCTAAATATAAAAAAAAATCTAAAGCTTAAGACATTCAAAAATAATTGGAAATTTACATTAAAAAAAAAAAAAATCTGCACTGTTGGCAAGCTCCCCCATCCAATTTCATCAACAAGGGTATCGATTGACACGGGATTTTCTGCATATGCCTGAATTCTTAGGCTCCACCTATTTTAGTGACCTCGAGAAAACAGATAAAAATAAAATACTTAGCCAATGAATTGTCACGCAGGCTACATATTTTCAAAAGCGTATGTTAGTAAAATGAGAAAACGAATTATCCACTGCAAAGAAATTTGGGCGAAAAACAAAATTCAGCTTTTTGACCAACATCCTTTTGCTCGTTGTGGGCTATTGAACTTATACCCTTAAAACGGCGACAAGATTTTTCAAAAAGACATTTTTTTCCAAGGTAAACAGAAAAAACGAAAGACAAAAAAATCCTAAGGGTTAAGAGAAACAGGGTATCAAATCCTGCAACAGACGCGTATAGCGATCCTGCGCAATCCAATTAAAGATGACCCACTTATCTTCAATTTTCGGATTATAGTCTGCAAATCCTCTGCAGAAACAGGGGACTTACTTGCTTTGAACTTTTCAAAACAAAGAAAAGACGCTCAAGTAAGTGGTGTAGCAACTGTATATATTAATTCCAAACTATTTAAAACCCCACACAAGTTTTTTGAGCTATCACTGACCCCTCCCGAGGAATCAATATACCAGAGTAGCAGTTATTCTAAATATTTGTTCCTAAGTAGAGAAATAAAATGTAATAATTACTGTGAGTTTTCAAAATACCTGGTATGGATGTTAGCGTTGTAGCTTCTGCCCACTGTGTTTCTTTCCTTGGACAAAATTGCAATAATCCAGACAATTGCCCCTTTCCTTTTCTTGTGGTAATTGAGAATGAGTATGGTGCATTGCTCTGCATTCCCTAAGCAACTTCTCTTATCGATTAGTAAAGTGTGGTACTAAAGTCGGAAAGAAACTGGGTCGATTACGTAGCGGTGAAGGCTGGACGAAAGCAGGTGGCACGTACGGTTGCTCCCACTACCCCATTTAAATTAAATTAATTGGGGCACTATGGAAATGTCTTTTCCCCACTCCCCACAAAGCGTTTATGAATCTTTGCTTTTATAAAAAAAAGAGTTTATAATTATAACTATAAATTCCTAAATTAATGCAATTGTCTTTTTCTGTAAAATGATTACACTGCTTAGGATTGCTGTTCATAATTAGATTTTCTAGTACAGAACAAGATTTATTTTTAAATGCGCTAGGACGTATTTTGGACACAATTTCTGAAATAGCTTTCTTCTACCTGTCACTTCTTACTTTAGTTAAAGACTCTTTTTTAATTTTATTGAAAGGCGTTGCTTCGCTAAAAATCGTACTCTTTTTATTGGTTAATCTAAATAATGAATATGGAAAAGTGGAGTCTCTTCCCCTTTTTCTTTTTTCTTTTTTCTATTTCGTGTGGATTTTGTAAATCTAGGGTTTTAGTTTTAGTTTATTTGTATTTATTTATGTTTTTATTAATAGGGAATCTATATTCTAATATATTAAATTATGACGAAGATTAACATTGGCATAACTTTTGTAGGGTTTTATTTTGTGGATTAGTTGTTATTTCAAATCCATAAAGGCATGGTAGAAGGTTTGTCATTTTCTATATTGGAGACAGTCCTTATAGTATGGTTTTAATTTTTTATTTTCTTCCATCAGGTGGAATAGACATGTTCAATTTTCATCAACGAGGGAATCCACTTGCAATCATATTTCTTAAACCTACTTCTTATTTATTTAAGAAAAATATCAAGCAATTCGGGAATCGGATTTCTCTTCAATGCAATGGCTTCCATGGCAAGTCATCAAAACAAGGTTTGCCTTGAACGAGAAGTATAAGCCCTTCATTGCCCTTGTTCAATCTCTAGTTCTAATTAATTTAGTCATGAAACTATGTATCCCTTTATTTTGCAATTTCTTCAAAGACTGATGTTGGTTTTCTACACACCGCTTCTCATTCTTTCCCTTGAAACAAGTATATTGCCATCTTCCCACTATAATTTATCCCTCCGCTTGAATTCAAAATGGAAGTGTAGATTCACTTGCAAATTTTGGTCCAAGCTTAGTGCCAAAATACAGAAATCCAAGGTCGATGTTGATGCGCAAATGCTTGCATGGAAACTATTGCATTATAAACTTGTTGTTCGAGAAAGAATTCATTTTTTCCCATCTAACTTGTTAATTGTCCCACTCGTCAAGTCAATGAAACCATTAAACATATTTGTTGGGACTGTACTATAGCTAAAAAGCTCTGGAATGTTGTTTTCAGTTATATATCTGCTCTCTTTGGCCATCACCTTAATTGGAAAGAAGCTCTTCTTGGGTTTGGACTAGCAAAAAATACTATGACAGACTTTGTGAGACAAATTATCTTATTACACATCTAGAAAATCAGATACACTGCTATTTTTTCTAAATCTAACATTCACATGGCTATTGAAACTGCTAAACTTTACTCTAATTTTCTCTCCAAATTGTTGCATTATGTGCTCAGCTACAAGGTTCAAAAATCAACAATCCTCATGTTACTCTTTAACTGGACTTGATCAAGTCTCAAGTCAATAATATACATTAAATGTTTTTTTCTTGTTTGCATTATTTGTTGCCAACTGTGTTAAGGAGATTCTTTTGGTGGATGGCTTATTCAACTCTTGTGTATACTCAAAAAAGGTTATGCTAATATGGCTTATTCAACTCCTATGTATACTCTTGGAAACATTACACTATATGCCATTGAGACATTTCCCAAGAATGCATATGATTTTGGTATTGTCAAACCATTTCTAGTTGACGAAAATTGAGAGAGATTATTGTGGTGGAACTTGACGTCCAACTATAGGTTGAAATAGAACATTCCTAGGTGCCATGAATTTCAAGAACTGCTCTGTCAAAGTTTGACTTTTTTTTCTCTTAGGTCTTTTAAGAGACTTTGTCGGAACCCTATAGCCCGAAAGAATTAGAACACCTGAGGAACAAAAATAGTCATCCTCTAGCATTCACCCACATACCTTGACATCTTGGTGCAGTTGGTTCGGCCCCACGAGGTGAAGAATGTAAAATATGGCTCTTAGCAACATTATGTTGAACACAAATGATGTATTTTGCAAAAATACATATGATTTTGGCATACTCAAACCATTTTGATCTAAAAAAACTAAGAGAGATTATTTTGAATGCACTCAACATTCAGTTGTAGGTTAAAATTGTTGGGTGAATATTTTATCTTCAACTAACTGAAGGCAAAATGGTTATATCGACCACAGTGTAATGAGATAAATCTCTCCTCTCAGCAAGGGGAGGTTCCCTATCAATTATCACAAACTTATTTAAACTAAATACTAACTTGAGGGTGAGACCATATCATCCATTTCTCTTTTTTCAGAAATGATGTTTACAAAATGAAAGAACACCTCGATACAAATTGAAATAACCAAGAAACCCACGAGAGCACAAAGTCTATCATTGTTTCTTTTACTGATTTATAACTTAGAACCAAGTAGAATAAGGTGCAGCCCAAAGTCTTCACTAGATACTACAACAGAATATATGATCACAAAAGATAATAGTAGTTCAAAGCCTTTCCAATATCTTTTACTTCAAAACACTAAATCACAAACTAAAGATAATTGTTGTAGCACAAAGTCTCCAAAATCAACTTTAGAACATCTCCCAGATTATTCTCACTCACACTACAATTTGATCAAACAGATAAGATAGCATTAGGATAAGGACATAAGAACAATTTCCAACACGCCACAAGTTATTCCAACACAAAGATTGAACGACACTTGCTTTCTTATTCACTTGATAAAATTTGATTTACAATTTGAACGCAAAATCTCAAAATGCTCTTCAATGTGGTAGAGTTTCACTTCAATAACTAAAAGATCATATTTACAATAGAGGCCCCTCTTTATTTATAGGGAGGAGCCTAGAGCAAAAATAAGAAATTTACAACTACTTTGACTTATTCAACAAAGGAGTCCTTTTTGATTTGGGACTTCCTATGTTTTTACATGTAATTACATATGAAAAAAGTACATG
Organism: Cunninghamia lanceolata; assembly: GCA_027924645.1. Taxonomy (NCBI): domain Eukaryota; kingdom Viridiplantae; phylum Streptophyta; class Pinopsida; order Cupressales; family Cupressaceae; genus Cunninghamia; species Cunninghamia lanceolata. Next base: position 120,564 of record BSBN01000144.1, on the reverse strand, counting down.
TGTCCAAAATTGTTTCAAAAGTACATCTGAAAAATAGAAAATAAACTAAGGGAAAAACTGCTTCAACTTGTATTGCCATCTTTTTTCATATGACAATCATACATGGTGAAAGCTGCTTACATCCCAATACTGTCTAGACTAACCGTGTTCCTAAAAATCATCTTGGCTCTAACTATGGCATCCCTGACCATGGTAACTAATTTTGCATGACTAGTTAACTTGGTTTTTAGATTGTCCAAAGTTAACTGATTGTCAAGAATATTGTCCACGGAGGCCATTGAAAATGTTTTATCCTCAAACTCTTTCTAGAACATATCTTTTGTTCTCAAATCCACCTAGACATCCTCAACCATAGGTTCATGGAATTGGGTTTTCCTCTGATTTTGTCTTTCACGCCCCTGTAATCAAACTTTGGTCTTCTCTTGAATTGCTTCATGGTTACAAGTTGCATCTCAGTTTCCATGGCCCTAGCCTTTGCAGCAGTTAATACTGAGAACCTGCCAATTTCAACTGGAAACCTGAAACCGGGCTTCTTGAGCTCCATTTGTTTATTATGCATGACGATCATTTGTCTACATAATTCCATTAAGACCAGTTTGTCTGAGGGAAACCTTGGCAGCATATAAGGATGACCTTGGAAAAAGCCAACCCTCAGATATGAGAAAGAAGGAAACTGTAAGAACATGCATCCAAAATCATTTACCACTATCCAAGCCTCATTTGACACTCTTCTTTGTTCTAGTTGAAGGTCAAAAAGACACAAAAATACTGCAAAGAAAGCATCATTTACTCTCCTGAAATGATGAATAGAACCCTTCAATGTTAATTGAGAGTAGTACTGATACACAGGGATTACCCTCCTATCTCCTTCTAATGTTAGACCTGGAAAGAGTCTCATAGAGGCTGCTATATACACCAGGTAAGAAGTCATGTAGAATTTGAAAGTAGTAGATACCTTTGTCAATTGCTCATGTAAAGTATTGCTGATTTGCTCACCCTAGAAGATGGCTTGTTTGCCTTGGAGTACTACCTTGATGAAAGGGTACATCCACTCATGAAACAGTGAGGAAGAAGCCAATCCCCTTATCCTGCTGAGAAGAGTTATCAAATCACCAACTTCTATTATAAAGTCTCTTCTAGGAAAACTCTGTGGCCACCTAGACAAGTTTGACCGTGGAGCTTTGAGCCATTTAGTATTGATTACCTTCTTTGCCTTCTCAAGATTTTTGTCATACTCTTTTTGTGCTTCAATAAAATCTAGTTTTATCACTTATGTAGCAAGAGGGCACATAAAAACCTTATTAATGAATTTAGGATCTAGTCTGATTATCACATTGCCACTTGCATCCATCACTATCCTAGTATCTCTGTTATAAAACTGAGCACACTGAAGAACAAACTCTGTGTTATGGGTTGCCGCTGGGAAAGATGACACCAAATGGATGTTACTGTCAATTATCTTCTTCATTGCAGAGCTGGGATTATTTGACTTGGTTCTTTCCACAAATTTAGCCATGTCCACATGGCCAATCTCTGTATCCCTAATGTCATCGACATTAGAAGTAACTAAGGTGATTGGAAAAACACCTTGATATTTATACTTCATCACTTTCAACTTCTTCAGAGACAACTCAGTCATCTGAACGAGCTATCACCAGAAGGATGTCGATGAAGAAAGAAGATCCACAGAAGAAACTACAACAAAAAGTCATGATCATGCAATTAGGGGAAATACTGGTAATCTGGGAAAATTGCATGTCGACGATCACGACTATGGGGACATGCTTGAAATGACTAGAGTGCAAGTAGGTCCAAGAATGGAGGAAAGCGGGCTTGGAAAGTCAAAATTGAAAATATCCCAGAGTTAGAAAAATTTGAGAGAATGTTTGCATGGGCGGAAAAATTTGTCGCCCTTGCATGTGAGGGATATTTCACATGTATCAGTGGTTAAATTCACCGCTATTGCATGTTTACAGTAGAATTGCAAGTGTTATGTATCGGTGACAAATTATGCCGACATAGCAGATTAGTATGAAAATTACGAGTTTGATGTTTGAGCGGCAAAAAATGCTGACAATACATGTGATGGGAGAATACTGCAAGGGTTTGAGCGGCAAATAATGCCGACACTGCAAGTTGGTATTTCAAGGTCTTCTTTGTGTAAGGGCGGCAAATTTCGCCACCCATACACCCCGTGATATCACATTGAATGCTTAAGCGGTGATTTTTACCGACTTAGCATCTGATGACAAATTTATGGAAATGGCTTCGATCGGCAAAAATCGCCGACATTGCATGTTTGGAGAATTGCAAATGTTAGGTAGGGTCGGTAAGTTTTGCCATTGTTACGTATGTATCATGATTGTTTAGTGTTCAGTCGGCAAAATCCACCAACGAGGCACATTATTTCAAAACCTAGGGCACAAGTATTGGTCTGAGATTTTGAACAATTGACACTCACAAGTTTACAAATAGGTATGCAATAAAACCTATTCGGGGACCTAGACAACACACATTTGAAGAACAAACTCAAAATAAAAGATCAAGCCAAAAATGACAATAACAAAAGGAAACACAACATTTTACAAAGGTTTTTGATAAATTCAAACTAATAAAGCTACTGGACAATCATATTAACGAAACCTTAGAAATTGAAAGTGGTTTAACAACTTACCTGTCGAGAGATTGAAACCCTAGGCTTGACGGTGGTGATTCAAAATCTATTTTGAATCTAGGGTCACCACGGTCGAGCAGTTTGAGGAGGGTTCAAGGATCGACTAGGAAGCTTTGAAGAAAAAGAAATGACAAAAAAATGAGATTACACATTTAAAAGGTTCATAAGACATGATCTTAATGCCAACACGAGTGGCAATTAATGCCACTGGAGTTTGTGATTGTGAAGATCAACCTCGCTCAGGCGGTGAAAATTGTCGACCTCGCATGGTGCTTTCCAAAATGCAAAAGCGATAAAAATTGCTGACTTTGCACATGTGCTTTATGTCTGAGAACATGTAACGGCAGTAGAATATGCCGACCTTGCACATGTGGAAAGGAAAAACTATGTAAAAATGGCAAAAAGTGCCGGCTCAACACAAGCAAACAATCAAAATATGCAATAGCGGCAAATTTTGCCGACTTGGCATATAAAGATTCAAAATTTCACTAACACCCCAAAATGATCAAAATTGATATTTTGGTCAATTTACAACCTAATTGATTTGCACAAACTTTGAGGAATCGATTCGAGGGAATGTTGTAAACTAGTTTAGGATGCCATACAACTTCGCACAAGACCAAGAGAATCTTGTCGCGATTTGCGAACTTAGAGTGTAGATTATGAAACGGACAAGTTTCGTAGGGGTTGTCTACAAAAATGAGCGTAGCTGATTTTGAGAACAACAAAAATGAAACATTCCTAGGTGCCAGAAATTCTGAGAATCACTCCATCAAAGATTGGTAGTTTTTGGCTCTTAGGTCTCTTAAGAGACTTTGTCAGAACCATGTAGCTCAAAAGGATTGGGACATTTAGGGAACAACTTAGTGCCTCCTCTAACATTCACCTATCCACCCTAATGTGTTGGCACTGTTGGTTCAGTCCCAGTAAGTGCGGAATGCAAAATTTTACTCCTAGCACCTTTTCATTGGATGAAACTGAAGTATTTTGGAACATTTCATTCCTTGCCATCGTAGGCAAATAAAATTGATTTAGCAAAAATTAAGGTAGGTATTTGTAGGTGAACTTGACATCCACATGTACATATAAACAAGACATTTCTGGGTGTCGCGGTTTGAGAGAATAGTCGATCAAAAGTTTGGCACCTTTTTTTATCTTAGGGATCTTAAGAGATTGTATTGATCCAATGTAGCTTGAAATGATCAGGATGGTTGGCCACCAAAAAGACACCTCCACTAGCATTCACTTGCTCACCCCAATGTGTTGCCATTGTCAGTTCAATTCCAAGAGGTGCAGAATGCAAAATTTCACTCCTAACATCTTTTCACTCGATGAAATTGAAGAATTTTGGAACATTGTGTTACTTTCCACCATAGGCAAATGATATTTAGAAAAAAACAAGGCAGTTATTTGTAGGTAGACCTGAAATCCACATGTACATGCACACAAGACATTCTTAGGTGCCACAATTTGAGAGAATAGTTGGTCCAAAGTTTGTCACATTTTTTTGTCTTGGGGCTCTTAAGAGGTTGTCTTAGTCCAATGTAGCCCAGAATGATTAGGATGCTTAGCCATTAAAAAGATACCTCCACTAGCATTAAACCACCCACCCTGATGTGTTGGCACTATTGGTTTGGTCCCAAGAGGTGTGGAATGCAAAATTTAATTTCTAGCACCTTTTCATTGGATGAAATTGAGGCATTTTAGAACATTGTGTCCTTTGCTACCATAGGCAAATAAAATTGGTTTAGCAAAAACTAAGATAGGTATCTGTAGGTGGACCTAACATCCACCTATACATATAAACAAGACAGACCCTAGTGCCATGATTTGAAAGAGTAGTCAGTCCAAAGTTTGGCACCTTTTTTATCTTAGGGCTCTTAAGAGATTGCCTCGGTCCAATGTATCCCAAAATGATCAGGATGCTTGGACACCAAAAAGACACCTCCAATAGCATTCACCCACCCACCCTAACATGTTGGCAATGTCAATTTGGTCCCAGGAGGTGCAGAATGCAAAATTTCACTCCTAAAAAACATATATAAGGTGAAGTGAGAATAAGAAAAGCATGGTAAATGTATAGAAGGTAAAATGAGGATATGGAAAGCATGGAAACCATATAGAAGGTGAAAATAGGATATGCAAATCATACCAAACATGACTCTCTCTTCCTCTCTCCTCGAGTCTCTCTCTTTCCCTAGGTCTCTCTCTCTCCCCCTAAGGATAAGAAAATCATGTCAAACATGTAGAAGGTGAAATGAGGATATGTACTACATGGAAATAATATATTAGGTGAAATGAGGATAAGAAAATCATGCCAAACATATTTATCTCTCTCCACCTAACTAAACATATAATGTCAAACATATAGAAAGGTGACATGAAGGTAAGAAAATAATGTCAATTATATAGAAGGTGAGATGAAGGTAAGAAAATAATGTCAAACATATAGAAGGTGAAATGAGGATAAGCAAGATTAATGAATGCACTATAAGAAGGAGACACAACAAACTATAGTAAATGCTAGACCTATAGAAAGTGAAATGAGGATAAGCAAGATTAATGAATGTACTATAAAAAGGAGACACAACAAACTATAGTAAATCCTCATTAATTAAAAATTCTCTAAATGCAATCATCATGTATGTGAACACAATATATATGAATGTGAAGAATTTAACATGTAATTATGCACTTGTATCTAGATCCCCTAAAACCATCAACCATTGAATCCCTAATGATATATGCACTATAAAGTGTAGGATCTAAAATATAATGAGATATTTTAAATCATTTGCAACATTTGTATCACTATAATGAGTTGTTAAGAATAAGGATAATTTTTAGCTAGATCAACATGACATGACAAAGAATGTAAATAATAATCATCAAGAACTCATGCATAATTATTATCTTCAATAGATAAATCATTAAGATACAAGGAAGAAGCATCATACTCATCAAGTGTAATAACCTCATCACATGATGAACATAAACCCTAGATGTATCAACAAAGTTAGGGCTAATATGTACTAGATGTATATGTAGTGTTAGTATTGTCTCGCAAATAATATACATATGGATTAGAAACATGAACTACACCATCATCAAATAATGTTCAAAGAATCAATAACATCAAGGGGATCATCATGAGTTTCTTGGGAAATATCATCATCTTGAGGCAAAGTAACATCATCTAAGGGAGAAAACAAGTAATGGACATCACTAAGACAAACATAATGTACCTAACCATTAGGAAACCATCACCACTAATTATAAGAAGAGTATGACCATCATTAGGCTCATGAAAATCACTACCACTAGTTTAGAAGAAATGTACAATCAATGTGAAGCTCATGGATAAGTGAATTGAATGTATGTAAGAGGGAAGGAAAAATGCCTCGTGAAGGATAAAAAAAATTGCATACAATCAATGAAATAATGCCTTCATAGATCATGTTCCAACATTTATTTGGTAGAATGAAATAATGTGATAAATGAGCAAAGGTTTAGATTTAATAGGGTGTAAGAACACATTGAAATCCTCAATATGTTCATGAATGGAAGCCAAAGGAAAGGGTTTATAGGAATCTATTATTAAAATATAATAATGCAAACATACAATGGGGGATCTACAAAGTGAAAATAACTAAAGGTCAAAACATACCTTAAGAAGTGTACAAATTTATTATACATAACTAAAGGTAGTTAAATTTATTGTAGATAACATACCTTAAGAAGTGTACATTTATTGTACATAACTAAAGGGAGGTAAATTTATTGTACATAACATATTTTAAGAACTATACATAACAAAAGTTTATTTCATTCCACTACAAATAGACTCAAAATAGAGCTAAAAATTTACACAGAGCTTCATATCATAAAACACAATAAGAGAATACTAAACCATTGCATGCTGAATTGAAGGTGTTGTAGATCATTTGTCTATGGTGAGACAAAACCATTGATACATTATTATTTATTATATGAATGTATAGACTACACATGCATTAGCAACCAAGCTCATAGCACAAGGGATTGTGCTTGTTTTGTTTTATGGGAAGGCAAGGTACAGAAAGGTAAGTAGTATAAACAAGAAGGAAGAAAAACAAGAAAATCATTCCAAAAATCTCTCTCTCCCTCTCTCCCTATGTCTCTCTCTTCCTCTCTCCCTAAGTCTCTTTCTCTTTCCCTAAGTCTCTCTCCCCTTAAGGATATGCTAGACCTATAGAAGGTTAAATGAGGATAAGTAAAGCATGTCAAACATGTAGAAGTTGAAATGAGGATATTCAAAGCATGGAAACCATATATAGAAAGTGAAATGAAGATATGAAAATCATGCCAAACATTTCTCTCTCTCTCTCCATAAGTCTCTCACTCTCCCTAAGGATATGCTAGACCCATAAAAGATGAAATGATGATAAGCAAATCATGTCAAACATGTAGAAGGTGAAATGAGGATATGCAAAGCATGGAAACCATATTGTAGGTGAAATGAGGATAAGCAAATTCATGCCAAACCTCTCTCTCTCTCTCTCTCTAAACATATAGTGTCAAACATATAGAAGGTGAAATTAAGGTAAGAAAAAATAGCAAACATGTAGAAGGTGAAATGTTAATCATGCCAAACATCTCTCTGTCCCTATCTATCTCTCTCTCCCCCTAAGTCTCTATCTTAGATCCTCTCTTCCTCACTTCTACTCTTTCCACAACTCTCTTTGTCTCTCTCTCTATCTCTCTCTCTCTACCTCGCAAATAAACATATAATGCCAAACATATAGAAGGTGAAATTAAGGTAAGAAAATTTCTCAAACATGTAGAAGATGAAATGTTAATTAGATGTCAAACATGTCTCTCTCTTCTTATCTCCTTGAGTCTCTCTCTCTCTCTCCCTAAGGTTATGCTTGACCCATAGAAGATGAAATGAGGATAAGAAAATCATGTCAAACATGTAGAAGGTGAAATGAGGATATGCAAAGCATGGGAACCGTATTGTAGGTGAAATGGGGATAAGCAAATCATTCCAAACATGTCTCTCTCTATTCCTCTCTCCCTAAGTCTCTCTCTCATCCTCTCTTCCTCACTTCTACTCTTTCCCTAACTCTGTCTCTCCCCCCAACTAATATATTGTCACATCTCAAACTGTTGGGATTGATTTTATTATGTTAAATGCATTGAGAACTATTGGACTCTATTTGATAATATTTGATTTTAAATCAGTAGGATGATGATCATTAGTTCTTTATGTCTCTTTGGCTATATTTTTACAGAACTAACCTATTGACTGTGGAAAATGAATTGAATTGACTACAGGTTTTGTCGAAGGGAAGAACATGTTTCAGGTAGAGGGGACCTAGCCTTTTGTCAACAATTGAAAGGGTTTTGTCTGGTGCCCTATCACACACTCATGTAGAATCATATTTCTTGCCTTGTTGATGATTGGTCTAACGTATGTGACTGTTGTTTTCTTGATAGTATCTTTATGCATGATTTCAATGCTTGATTCGTTAAATTAAATAAACTAGTCTTTGTTATATGGATCTATATAAATAAAAGGTATTAAATAATATTTCAAAAATTAAAAATACCTGTATATACAAATATATTAATGGTTAATTTATTATTGTGTCTATCTTTGTATACATTAAATAAATTTTCATTCTTATATAAATAAAATACTTGAGTATAAAACAAAATCTATAAATAAATATATATTCATATATTTATAGTTTTGTTTATATTTCTAACTATGTTTTAATTAAAAAGAGAGAATAATAAAAGAGAGCATGTGTGGCTTTTATTTTCTTGGAAAAATAAAATAAATAATATAATATGAAGATAGGCAATTTTAGAAGCATGCGTAGCATACTAGAAAAGAAATAAGAAGAATTTGCATGAGTTAGGGCGCCCCAATGGAAAAAAATAGGGTTTTGGGGAAATAATAAAAGAAAAAGGAAAAAGGAAAAGAAGATATACACACACAGGAAGAGGGCGTTGGAATATAGATCTCGGGAGACAGAAGGAAGGAAAATAAAAACTTGGAGCACAAAAAGAAAGGGCACATTTCTGGGTATTATTTTTGCTTTCCCTTATTATATGGATGTTTACTTAAAACTTTGGTAAAGATTGATTTTGTTCACTACCTAATCCTGTCAGTTCTATGAAATTTCAATGGCCTGCCTTTCTAAAATGTTAAAAGGCCTTTCTAAATTATTAAAATAGCTTGTGTTTTGATTTTGAAATCAGATTTTTCTTCACTATAACCTACATCAACCTTTTATTGTGACTAACGGCCTCAATAACTCTCTTTTCGATCTGTATCATTAGATTGGTCCACCTTATCACTTAGCGGCCTCTGTATCCTTATTCGATCTGCAAATTACATGTAATTGATCATCCTTCCTTTACTTTGATCTGCTTTTTGTTGTTATATGGAGCCTAATCAAACTCAGAGGTTAAATTTACCCCACTTTTATCAGTGCAGTTTCCCCCCAAATTATTTAAAGGGGTCAAGGGGCAGCTCCCCCAAGATGGGGTCAAGGGGCAGTGCCCCTAGCAGGGTCCAGGGGCAGTGCCCTTGGCACGCTCCCTATCACGATACAGGGCGGGGTCGAGGGGCAACACCCCTGAAACCTCCAATGATTTTTTATTATTTTATTAAGGCGTGGGGAGTTATTTTTCTATTGGTCGACATAAAAAAAACTCTATTTTTGTAACCGACATAAGGCTTGATAAAAGCAGCTAAGGGTTAGGGTTTTTGTTGATGTATTGTAGCATTTTGTAGCGGTATTAAGTTGCAAGGATTGCTGGTTGTAATCGGTTTGATTTACTGGATAATGATATTAGACTCTTTATTGGTGGATGTAGCTTGAGTTTGGGTGAACCATGTTAAAACTTGTCTCTCACTGTTATTATTTCTGTGTATTTTCATTCCTCTGTTTAATCTTTATTTTGCATTTAATTGATATCTTCTACCAACTAACACTAACACTTTTTCCTTTAAAAATAACTCTACAAATTTTATATGATCTACAACATTCTTTCGATCTGTAATTCCATTTGATCGACCTCTGTATCGCTTGGTCTATATTTACATAAATTCGACCTCTTCATCTCTTCTATGGCCTGCAAACCTTCTTTAAATGACCTCATGAAAAGTATATCGGACTCTTTCACGCACAGTGGCCTCTTTCATCGCATAGCAGCCTCTTTCAAGTATAATGGCCTCTTTCATCGCATAAATGACCTTTCTCAATGCATATCGGCCCCTAAAATCTTATCTTGATCTACATTTTTATATATTCTGACCTCACTGATGATTCCTTTTTATTTCTTGGAAACAGTTCTATTGATGGAAAAGTGTTCTTAGGAATGAATAATTATACCTTTAAAAGTTCGTATAACAAGATCCTAGCCTTGGTAATTTTGCTAAATTCAAAACATAACTTCTTCTTTCACATATAAGCTACATAGGATCTTGCGTTCCTTGTAAGAAAGTAGGACTCAGTAAGTAGAATGGAGAAAGATGCACCTAAATCTTTCAGCTGATAATAATTATTCAGTCCGGATTTATTTATGTTCTTTTCAAGATCAAGATATGATTTAAAAACAAATTCTATCCTCCTATAACAAAGGCTAGAGTATATATACAATGATGACAATATTTACTTGACCAAGATCAAAAACTGATCCAAGTTTTAGATCGCTCAAAAGGGTCAAACCCAACGAACTATTATCAGCATACCACAAAATGACCACTTGCTTTAACAACCTCTGTAACATTATTTTTGTCTGCATATTACTCTTAATCAACCTTTGGATTGTCTTTTTGGTCTGCGTATTGCATACTTCTGGCCTCGTAGCATGTCGAATCAGGTTAAGTTGTTTTGTTTAGTTATCAGATTCAAATACATAGGCATATATGATTAGGTTTTTTTTAAAATAAAAAAGAAGATTTTTATTGGATAATAGATATATTAGTTATTAATTCTGCCTGTTAACTTTTATGTGGATTTAGTATTTCATATATTTAGATATACACATGAGTAAACTATATCAATTTTAGAAAGAACCTTATATATATGTGTGTGTGTGTGTGTGTGTGTGTGTGTGTGTGTAGTGCCCCTCATTTTTGCTTCTATTAGACTGATAGTCATTACATTAGGTTAGACATTATGATATCTTGTTTGATGATGGATTTACTATTATGATGTTTAGCTGATGATACTCTATTGATGTTAGATTACTATTATGATGACATTTGATGATACTGTTAATACTGGTTTTTTATGCTTATGTTATGATTAGTTATGGATTTAATTGACTATGTGAATCAATTTTATTATGTGTATCATGTGATTATCTGATGATGGTTCTTATTTAGTCGTTCAGTAACTGATTGTTTTACCTTAATTGTCAAGCAATTGTATGTTATTCATAATGTTGTTATTTGTTTGATGTATTGGTGAAAGGGACAGTGTCTCATTACTCATGCGTGAGTACCCTGCTATGTTGCGATTCCCTTTCACAGTGTGTCTAACTGGATGATTATATATATATATATATATATATATATATATATATATATATATATATGTTCGACCATTTTGTTTGCTACAGGTTGTAGGTATTAGGCATCGACTCCACCTGAATTGATAGGTTTGAGCGTGCCTTAAATCCAATAGAAATTGTTGAATGGAGATAACGTAGGGTCCCTCAGCTTGTCACAATCCTTGAAGAGGATGAATATCTAGTCACGTGTCTTGTCGGTAAGGTCAATTTGGGCATCATTGTTGGTCACTGTTGTTTGATCGTATTTTGTCGTCAGGTATTGTTCGGCATGTGATTTAGTGGGTTGTAGTTGTGTGTTTATTGTTGGTTAATTGCTTCATTAAAATAGAAATTGTTAGTCCACTTTGATAAATAAATAATAATATTAATGCAGTAAATAAAGTGTTGTAAAATGGGAATTTAATTGATAATTTTAATATGAAAAAATAAATTATAAACAAGTAATATTATGTTAAGTGTCCATAAAATAATAAATTTATTATTTGTGTGTTGTCATAAAATATTCTATATTTAAGATTAATAGATAAATATGAGTTGGCTCATATATATAAATACGATATAAATATAAAAATAGTAAAGAATCTTTCTGGCTATTGGAAATTAAATGAATTGTTTTGTTGTGAGAAATGAAATAGGAAGAGAAAGTGGGTGGTTAGTAACGGTTAATGAATTTATTGCATTTGTTGTTTGTTGGAAAATAATGAAGGCAAAAATTATGGCCTTAAGTGGGGGGAATCTCTCCCTCTAAAAGGGATTTTTAAGAAAGTGAAGAAAAGAAATTAGGAAGGATTTTTTTCATGTGAATAGGGTTTTGTGGGAGAGAGGCTGGAGCTGCAGGTTTTGAGCTGGAAGCAACATTAACCCCATAGCCAGCCAAGCGATTGGTGTTTAGGTTCCATTATTTCTTTAAAATTTTATCTCTGATTCTTGAATCTGCATGTGGTTTGGTTTTCCCTGTCGATTGATGTGTTGAGTCTCACATGTATGTAATAAATCCATTTCGTATATATCTTGTAATCATTGCATTTCAAGGAATTGCATTCCGTTGAGACATCTACAAACTAGATCGTGTGCCTTGCGCGTGTTCCTGCATTTCGCATATATGTCTAACAGAGCCGTTACAACTACAACATCTAATCAATTTCTTTTTATCTTTCCTACTTGATGGATGCCATACCTGTCTACTTGAGTATTTCCAACTATAAATTATCTAGCATCAATTATTATGTTGCGGTGTATGTCCATTTCTTATCTTCAATTCGCTCAAATCGGCACTGCAACATATTGGCAATGGTTGCAGGGTTTGATTTTTCCTTTGTCAAATTTTTGTATGCTTAAAAGTTTCTAATGCTATTCATCGTGCCATTTTGTGCATATTCTGCAAATCACCTTTGCTTGAAAGTTTCTAAAGCCTCTTCATCAAGTTCATTTTGTATGTCTCCTGGAATCATTGAATTTATTTTGTGTATCCTGTAATCATTCCTTATGCTTTGGTCGATGCCCATATCCTATTCCAATGTGCCCATTTTGGTGCAGGCTGGAAGGAAGCTAGCAAAGGTTTTAGATTGGTTTTAGTCATGCTAGTTACTTTTGTTTAATTCCTCTATCTTTCACCAATTTTCTCAAACATACGATCCTCACCATACCTACCCACTTCAACATAGATGTCTGAGAGAAGAACAAAAGTTATACCAAATTTTAGAATCCAAATAAATGAAAAGAGAGTGTTGTTGTAAATACTCCTAAGCCTATATTCATATTGATCAATAGGCACCAAGATAACACATCGATACAACTAGCATAGATTTAACTGGGATCGCCAGCTTGGGCAAGAAGGTCTACCATGCACTCATAATGATCAACTATAGGTGTAATACAATATAGGGAAATTTGGATTTCTTCTACCAAAATCTTAGAAAGTTTCTAAACCTTATAAGTGCTCAGAAATTTGTTTCACGCTGGAAATTTTCAAACTCGTTGGATGTTCCTATTGGCTTATCCCTTGAATCTCGTGTGGATTCTAGCGTTGATATAAGGATTTTTCAATAAATCCATTCTATGCATATCCTGCAATCCGTGCATTCCATGAGATGACCGTTGAATGATCTAATTGATCTCTTTCATGTCTGTTTTATAGGGTGTTTTATTAGCATCTAAAATTATTCTTTTCTTTCGTTATGTTGGCCTTGGTTTAGGTTGCTTGTTTTAATAACAACTATAATCCCCTCACGAGCATCATCCCTATTTAAAAGATAGATACATTCCATATGTGTTATGATTCTATGTTGATTCTAGGAGATGACTTAGCCATCTTCCCATAGTTTAGATTTAGATACCTATGAAGATTCTATATTATTGAAGATTCCTTCTTACGATTTCTATTTTATGTGGCAGTCAACACCTACATAGAAATAACTTGGTTTCCCTTCCGTAATAAAGATTGATCATTTCATAAAAATCCTAAGCCGAATCTTGTGATTGTTTATTTTAGCATTACTAATAATTTGCTTAGAAATGCTTTTATTGTGAACTCTTTAAATAAATATGATGCATAAAGATAGGGATGAAAATATTTATACAAATGATATCTTCTTTTTGCAAACAAGGGAAATATACTAATTATCTTTAAGCTATCTTTGTTTATAAATATCAACTTAGCACTTTTTCATAAACGTTTTGATTTGAAATAAAAATGAATTAAGTTTCTTTTAGTTTAATACCCTCAAATAGTAATGGATAGATAAGTGATGTTTGAATAGAAAAATGTAATTATGTTTAACTGTAATTATAGATGCTTTATCTCAATTGTCAATATGATGTTATATAGAATAGTGTTTAATAAGATGTATAACGACTCTAATTTGAAGTATATTAGTGATAGGTAAACAAATCTTCATTTCTATTTATGTATCTTAATTAGACTCAAAAATTGTAAACGATAGTATGTAATTATCCCTTAAATTATTTAATATCGCAGGACTTGATTAGATCCTTAACTTAGATGAGTTATGATCCCTTATCACTTGTATATGCATGTTAATAATGAATGAAGGTTGGGTCTAAACAAATTGTATAGATATTAAGTAAAAGATCAAAGTGAAAATGTATTTGTATGAATATATAAAAATTGTATTGATTTCTAAAATCAAATATAGATTAAATATTATAGTTAAGTCTTTTGATTTTTTTTAAATTAAGTTATTGAAATTTATAGGATTAAATTATTGGGTTTATTAAACTTAATATAAAAATGGAATAAAGGAATTTAATTTAATTTGGTATTGAATTTATTACATTCCCTTATAATGTTTTGTTAGGTTGAAATTTGATCAATGGGTTAGGAATCAGGTATTTAAATAATGTAATGGAAATTTGATTTATAAGTCTTGCATTTAGAAAAATGGATTATTGTGAGTTTAATTGCAAATGTAAGCAAAATTTGTGTAGTTTGATCATAGGTCATAATAGGCAATGTGTAAGTTGTTAAGGTTCAGTTTCCAGAGGCATAGGCTATTATGTCTTGATTCCATGTGTACTTGTGATGTAAAAGCATGAAGATGAGGTAATAACCACTTTGAGGATGTGTTGTTTGTATGGATCATGTAATAAGTATTGCATTGGATTTTGGAAATGGGGAGATAATAGTTGTCGTAAAAGGAGTATGTTGTCTATGGTTTACTTCACTTGGAAGCTATGGGCAATGTATTTTGGATTTGCCCTTGTTATTAAGTTGGTATGCAAGAAGGTTAATACCTTGCATTGCTTATGTACACTTGTCATTATGATGATCCTTGTTTTGTTTGATAGGGTCTTCTAGATGCAGATAAGGAGTGGCTTTCAATGTGGGGCCAGCGCCCAAAGTGGCTGTCAGGGTAACCCATTGAAAGTTGATAATCAAGTGATAACTTAATAATAAATCTAGGGGGCGGGGTAGTTGTTCACATTAAACAAGATAAGTGGATGCCTCACTTATGGCTCAAGTGCTCGTTTAGGCTTGAGATGAGATGAGAAGGCCTGGAATGGCAAGATCAACTACCTTGTCCTTGTGAAAGGTATGTTGATTTTGCATGGGTTTGTATGGGGGCCAAGGGTCAGGAGAGGCAGCCAGGACAACCCAAGATGGGGGCTGGGGCCAAGGAAGGCCTACCAGGACAACCCATGACAAGCTATGTGATGACACTCCTCCCTATTGCAGTCTAGTACTCCCTAGTTATATTTCCTCCTTCGGTTGTTTGAGTGCCTCTGGAAGTACAGTTAAGTGTGTAAGTGATGATTAAGTTGCTTGTGATATTGACCTATGTTGTTATAGTCATGTGTAACCCATGTTTCTTTTAATTCTTCTGCCTATTTGACTAGTTGTTGTAGTGGGACCTTATGTTATCTCCTAGCACGGGGGGTGGACCTTAGGGTTCCACATGGTCGGGTGGTTGTTCTTTTTTCTCCATTGGTTTCCTTGTTGTTGATCATGTGCAAGGAGGATAAATCGCACGTAGCATATCACTGCTCTTGTTTTAGCATGAGGAGACAGATACTTATGTTATATTCTAGCCTTGTATATCAGTTGAATCATGTATTATTATATTGATGTATACTCTTCAATGTAACTGAGAGGCGACATTGTAAACATTGTATTGATGTGTTCTTTTGTAAGGGAATTGTATATATATTTGTAATCCTTTATGCAAGATCTTAATGTTTACTTGACTGATGTCATATTATGAAAGAAACGTATGTGTTGATTCATTTGATGCAATTGGATTTAGAATGAACCATGGTTGTTAGTTAGATCATGTTACTATTTAGTAATGTAGCCATGTAATCCCTAGAGGTTAAAGCTTGATTTAGATGTTATGAATAATCATGCTTTACATTTCGTTGTTATTTCCTCTATAAAAAAATATATATTTTCCCTTTTGTATTGCATAGTTGAGCTTTTCTTTAGGGTTTCGTGGTGGGGCATTACAATATATATACCCTCCATCCTATAGCATACATGAACATTCAAATATTTTTTTTACTTATGACTGAAAAACTTTATAATTACCCCACAACAACGAACATACGAACCTAAATCATGAACCAATTCAGAAATAATTGTGTAAATCGCACTGTGAAACATACTATGAAAACTAGCTACATATGAAAACAAACAACTGTTGAAATCACTTGAATGAATTATCTACTCTTGTATTCCTACATGTGTGAAATGAGTTTTATTTTTCCATAAAATGTGATTTGAATGGGAATGGCTATTTTTGTTTTTCTATGTTTATGCTCTTTGTGGAAAGTGACCTTTTGGGACGGGTGCCGAATATGGGAAAACAAGGAAGTAGGCCTTCTTTTCAAGATATACACACTATTAATCGAGTGATACTTTGGCCAAAGTTATTATTTGACATTGAAATAGACGGGTGTACCATTGAAACATATGGATTGTATGACTAGTTGTATGTATTTATTTCCCTTCCATATCCTATTAATGTGATGCTAGATTCAAATTAGGGATGCATGTAGGTTAATAGGTATGCACCAGATTCCACCCTGCCACTTGTTTACAAGTTGCTAGGCCCTTCGAGTAGGGTCAGGCATTCTTCAGTTTAAAGAATACTGGGGAAGCTTAAGCTTCATGGTTGGGCGGTGTGAGGCCGATTATTTTCACTTCCCTATTTTGATCATTTTACATTACAGTTGGTGACATTATCAGACTTTTAGAGACTATTGTTCCATTATGCATATTAGATTATATCTCTTGATTTCTAGTTTGACATTGATTAGATATGTGGCGATTCGATTTGATCATATTTTGATGCTATGATGAGATTAGACATGCGAGATATATTAGATGATGATTATTGATGTGATTTCTAGTTCATTATGTGGATTCATTAATTGATGATTATTGATGTGACATTAGATAGAAATTACAGTTTAATCTTGAATTATGTTGTGAATGATTAATGTTGTGTGCAATAACATGTATTTAGTTTAAGTTGCTTCCACTATGATTATCCATGATGTGATTGACACTTGATCTAGTTGTGTAGGTTATATTCCCAGGCCATGGGAAATTAGAGGTAGTGTTCAGACATATGTTATTCCCTGTGAAACCGATCCATTCCCAAGAGGGATGAGGATCACGTGTGATCGGATGTTGCTTGAGTGCATGTTTAAATTATTTATTTTGGCCTAGTGACCCCTTTTTTTAGTTGATTTATATCATGTGTTGTATATTTATAATTGTTTTACACCACTTGGTATTATTTTTATTTATGGGCCATTTGAAGTGAATTTATGCATCCCTAGGTGTACCTTAGTGTCCCAAAACTTACCTTAGGTCGTTACCCTTGGGTCTAAGGTCAATTTTGACTAACTAAACCTTAGGGTAACTCACTTTTGGTCACTCTAAACTGGGGTTTAGTCAAAGTGACAAATTTTGAAATGGCTAAGGGTGGGAGATGAGTCATGCTTTGGGAAAGACCTATCTCCCTTCCCAAAGTTTGGGGATCCCTTCACCAAGAAGACCTGGGACATCTTCAAGACTCCCAAGTGTGTGGGATCTCCCTCCAAGACTCTCACACACGTGTGAGAGCATCTTGAAAGGAGATGGCTTTCTTGGAGAATAAGAGGATGCCATATGGGATCCCTTATCCTCATGGAGGCTTGAAGGGAATTACCACCTCACCACTTGGTCTCTCACACATGTGTGAGAGCACAAGTGGATAAGGTGAGGAATGAGATGGAATTAGAGGGTGACACTTGTCACCCTCACACTCCTCCCTTGCAAGTGGCGTGGGAAGAGGAAGGAGAAGGTGACAAGTGTTACCTTCTCATTCCTCAAGGCCAAATTGGAAGGCCTATATTATCTCCTCTTGAAGAGGAGTGGGGTTCTTGCATTTGGCATTTTTCCTTCTATTCTTGGAGTTCCTTTTTGGAGTTACAGAAATTTGGAGATTGGGAGACTTGGAGAAGCTTGGAGCTCTTCACCAAATGTGCTTCCATTTTTTGGGCTTTTAAAGGTAAGCTCCATAGCTATGACCATTTTCCCTTGTATATTTTATTTTATGTTTGTGTTTGTCAATTTATGTTGATGGTTGTTTTCATTTTGTGTAGGTTGGGAGTTAGGTGAGAGCACCTCCATTTGGAGGTAAGACTCAACTTGTATGGGGTGGAGGAGAGTGAAACTCCTCGAGGTCACCTCCTTATTGTTGTGCTACTTATAGCCTTGAGGGCTTTTCTATGGTGTTAAGAGCATTTTTATGGCAAGAGTGCCATGACAGTTTTTTTTTTGAGATATTTGGAAATATGTATTATGTGGTTGTGGCTTGAGGCCTTGAGACTTGGTGATTTTGAGATCTTGGAGTGACCTCTTAAGTTGAGGGGTCCACTTCCCTACCCCCTTCAAACTCATTTTCATGAGTTTAGTATTGTGCAAATTCTTGAGAGTATTCTTTTGTGTGTTTGGAAAAAATTTATTTGTTGTGGTGTGTGCATGCAACCGTGTGATCCCTACCTCCCCATCTCAGGGGTGACTCACTAGAGGGTCTATGGTAGGCAGGAGGGCATTCCTTAGTGGCTTGGTTCCCCTTTTGTGTTTATGTTTTGCAGGTCATTGTTGGGCTCTTGAAAAATTGAAGAAGTTTCATTTCAGCATTATTTACTTTATTTGTTTTGGCTAGTTTTTGGAAGCCATGGCCTTGGTGGCCCTATTGTTGAGCTGTAAATTATTACTCTCCTTGTACTTGTGTGTGGAAAAGAAATTCTAAAGTGTAATATTCCTTATTATGATTTCAAAAAAAAAAAGTGTTCATTATGATGTTGCTTATGTTGATATGGCTATGGAAAGTTGACACAAGGAAATATAGTTGCTGTTTATTTTACTTTCATCTATGAAATTTTATTTGTTGTAGTTGAAATGGTTGTATGTTAAATAGAAAAGAAAACAATAGTGCTGTTGAAAGTTCAGTTACATGATATGTGGAAAATAAATGTTACATTGCTGTCATTTTTAAATCTGAAAGGGAAAGAAAGAAACAAATTAGTTAATGTGTTATTTTTGCAAAAAAGAAATTATAAAAAAGATAATTCTATTTAAAGTTATTTGCAAAAAAAAATATGCTACTGGCTTAAGTTGTCTCAAATCTGGTTATTTCATCCCATTGTTAAACTGTTGATAAGTATATATATATAGTATAATATATATGTATTTAATATATTATATGCATATATATGTATACATATATATATTTATGTGTATACATTTCTGTTTTAGTTATCTCATACTCTACCATTGGACTGAAAAATCTGTATATATATATATATATATATATTTGTAATATATTAAACTAACTGGATTGTTTTAAATCTGTATATATATATACACAGCTGGATATAAATATACATTTAAAAAGTTTAAAACAAAATGTAAGAGAAAAAGAGAAATATAATTCAGAGGGATGAAACCCTAGAAATTTAGGGTCTGCATTTTTTGTTGTTATCAAAGAAGTTTTGAAACAAATAAAAAATAAAAATTATGGCTGAGAGCGGCAGCCATAGCCGCCGCCCACAGTTCGCAGTTGCTTCAAGGGGTGTCGGGAGGAGGCGGTGCCTCCACCCACACCCCCCTTCACCCCCTTCTCCCCCACTTTAACCCCTCCACGCCACGCCTTCAACGCACCACCCATTTCCCCCTCCGTAGATTCAAATGCAACACAAAAAAAGGGGGCCGTCCACCCCAACACTCAGACCAACTTCCATTTGCTGCCGCCGGCACTTACAGCCTCCTGTACCTTGTAAAAATTTGTATAATGTAAAAAAAAATACACACACACACATATATAATGTGTATGTACTCTATGTTTATATATATATATATATCAAAGAAATATAATAAGATTATAATAAATGAAATACCATTAAAAATCAATGGTTACACAGTGAGTATACCTCTAGATCCATGGTGGCCATGGCTATCTTTTGATGAAACCTACAATACAAAAGAAGAAAAAAAAGTAGGAAGGAGGCAAGAAACAAATGAGAAGAGAAAAAAAACAAAAGAATATGATAGGGTTTTCATAAAGAAAATAATACTAGCAATTGGACCCATAGGTTCAATGGGCAAGCTAAAAATTTTCTCAAGAAATTATAGAATTTGTTAGATATTTTTTATTATCTATTAATTTATAAGTTATTTAATCTACTAAATTTTTATTAAATTTCATTACATTAACTATTGTCTTCTTTTAGTTATATTAGTAAATTTCTTTTTAGATATTAGTATGTATTTGATATATGAACTTTTATAATATCTATGACATGATAATTATACTAATGTGTATAATCAATAATTTAATATACATTCTATTATTGATATATAATTAATGTTTTTTTTACATTATATATTGAGATGAACATATATTAGTAAATTTCTTTTTAGATATTAGTATGTATTTGATATATGAACTTTTATAATATCTATGACATGATAATTATACTAATGTGTATAATCAATAATTTAATAAACATTCTATTATTGATATATAATTAATGTTTTTTTTACATTATATATTGAGATGAACAAACATAGTTGGATAAATGTAATAAATTAATTGAATCTCTTATTGATTTTTATATAATAATCCATAGAAACAAATGCATATTTAATCATGTAATTATTTTAAAAATAATTATGTGAGGGTACAATAGATTTATGTTCTACAACTTATATCATGTAAGGCATAATTATATTTTTTTATTAAATACATACTAAGATGGTTCATAATCATTTTTGTAAGTATGTATTTGATATATGAACTTTATAATATCTATGACATGATAATTATACTAATGTGTATAATCAATAATTTAATATATATCCTATTATTGATATATAATTGATTATATTATTTCGTTAATATTTAAAATATCAAATTTATAAATAATATATATAAATGAATCAAAATTAAATAATCACATTAATATGAATATTATATTAATATAAATATTATAATATTTGCATAGATTTAAAGACAAAATATTATTTGTTTAACATTAAAATAAATATTATTTGTTTAATAACTAAATACCTGTCCTATTAAACAAAATAATATTTCCCAAAAAATTTCTTAGTAAACTTAGTAAAAAATTAAGATTTGTTCAACATGAAAAATAATACTTTGTTTGTTTTAATTGGTAATCACTAGATTAAAAAAAATCATTGCAATAAAATATAAAATAAAATAAAATAAAAAATTAATAGTTTATCAATTGGCAAAGTGATAAAGAGGTCAAGGGATTTTTTAATTTTTTTTATTGTAGAAAAATAAAATAAAAAATTAATAATTTATCAATTGTGGAAGTGATAAAGGTAAAGGAAATTTTTTGTTTTTTATGATTAATGATATTTTGTAGAAAAATAAAATAAAAAATTAACAATTTATTAATTGTAAAAGTGATAAAGGTAAAGAGATTTTTTTTTTGTTTTTTATTATTTATAACATTTTGAAAAACAATCAATGGACAAGATTGATTTCATGGTAGTCCTTTTGATCTAGGCCCTTCATCTATATAATTTATCATGTGATGCTCACAAAGGGAAGGCTTTCAGCCTAAAAATATGTTTAGGGCAACTCATTTAGAAAACTAATATAATAATGAATTAGGGTTGAGTGGAGGATGAGAGGGAATTAGTTTTTTACTAATTTATTTATTTCCCCATTTATTCATGTGCACAGGTATTCAAATTTCCCTCTATTCCTTACATTTTGACTTTTGATTTTATTGCCCCCATAGTGTTTTAAATTTATTTTGATTTATAATTTTTACTTTTGAGTTTGATATTTATACTTTCATGTGGGATTTAATTAAATGGGATTGAGAATTTGATTTATTGGGATTCTTGATCCCTTGTCTTTTAAATTAATTTTGGGCATTCCTTTTTAATTATCTAGTGTGTTTTAATTTAATGTTTTGGGGAGATCTTTTTATTGAATTTAATTTTTTTAATTTAATAGATTTTATTCTAGAGGAGGTGTTTTAATTTATTCTCTTTTAAGTCCTTTTACTTGAGTTATTTAATAAATGTAATTGTCGCAATTATATTTATTAAAGGACTTTATTATTAAAGATTTAATTTGGTCGTTTATTTAATTTCAATTTTTATATTTTGTTGAGTGCTAAATTTTATTTCGACCTTGGAATTATTTAATTTATCCTTATACATTAGTTAATTTTAATATTTGTCTTAATTATTTTTCTTGGGGTTTCTTTTTGAAATATTTATTTCGAATGTTGAAAATACGTTATGTTGCCAAATTTTCTTAGAATTTTAGGGTTTTATTTTAATAGCATTTTTGTGACGTCTATTTTATCACTCCATTACATCATGCGACCATTTTATCATTGAAGTGTTATTGTTATCCGATTTTAATTACGCATTAGAATTAGAGTTTGATTTCTATTCAGTCGAAATCATTTCACGCACCTAGGAAACTTAGGGTTTTGAATTAAATTGATTCTAACCCTAGTAGCGATGCTCATCGCATCGCATAACCCCCTAGTCAGCTATCATCATGCAGGGGATTGCATAGGTAGGCGCTCTTCCTTGAGTTTCGATTGACATTTTTACACCTTATGCGTATTGCCACTAAGCATGCAGACGCGTACGCGGGGGTTCCTAGGGACATGCGGAATTTTTTTTTGTAATTCGTGTCATGACCACATGACAAATGTGGAGATGACACGTGTTGTGTGTCGTGACCGCATAGGAAATGTGGGCATGACATTTGGTATCAGAGCCCAAGTTTAAACACTGGGCTTGTTTAGGGCACATTATTATTCTGCAACTTTGATTAATTTGTGGTTACTTCATTTTTGTAGGATGCCTCCCCGATGAGTTTGGTGAGCGCGTTCATGCCGCACGGAGTCCGTAGAGGTTCATAGTGACTCTTCAGCTGAGGGACAAGCACCGCCGGCCCCACAGGTATTGTAGGCACCACCAGCCCTACCTATACCAGATATTGGGCCATAGATATTGTAGGCTTTACAGGCAGTGTTAGATAGACTACCACCGGCTGTAATTGAAGAGCGCATAGAGCCACGTGATGAGCCCCACATTGATCTGCAAGAGGAGCCATGCTTAGAGCCATGAGCAGAGTCACATGTGGGGCCATGTGTGGAGCCCCGCGTCGAGCCACGAGAGGCACCACACATGGAGCCGTATGTTGAGGTACCAGATACGACAGCAGAGGAGGTTGGATCAGCCTACAGGGCCTATAGCAAGTGCCCTCCATGTCATGCTAGGCATGAGGAGGCAGTACAAGTGGAGTAGGTTATTCACAAGCCTTATGATTATTATGCAGATGAGCCTCTTAGAGGGCATAAAGACCGAGGAGATCCCATCAGGGATTTGTTGAGGCTGAATCCACCTACATTCGTTGGGACCACAGAGGACGCTAAGAAAAAGGCCTGGCTCATTAGCTTAGACAAATGCTTCACGTTGCATCCTTACGAGGGCAACATGAAGGCACGTGTGGCAGTCCACCTGTTGCGAGATGCAATAGCTACTTGGTGGTGCACAGAGGAGTGTAAGCTCCATCTATCATTGGACACACTCACATGGGAGACTTTCATTGAGCGCTTCAATGCGCGATATTTATCATATCACTATAGATAGTGTCGCATAGATGATTTTCATGACCTCTAGCAAAGAGGACTTACAGTTGCTCAGTATGAAGGTAGATTCACTGAGTTGTCTCGATATGCGGAGTACCTTCATGACGAGAAACTCTTGGTTCATAAGTTTATCAGAGGATTGAACCATAGCATAGCAAGGCCTGTACTCATGCCTGACCCCCAGACATTGAGTGATGCTGCCGAGAAGACATACATAGCTGAGGAGATACAAGGACGAGGGTAGAGTTCATGCCTTTAGTATTAAGATCACGGGTAGCAGCAACATCAGCAGAGTTACTGCAGATCACCACTGCCACCTCAGAGAGGAGGATTTAGTTCTGCATCCTTACCTCCTAGGCACCCACAACAGCAGCAAAGATCTAGGCCACAATAGAGGGCACATGGGGGGAATAATCAAGGTTGGAAGTAGCAGGGCCCGTGTAGAGATTAGAGGCAGCAGGGACCACCTGCGAGATCCGCGAGGTCGCAGCTGTCATACAAGGGTTCACAGGGGCCCACAAGTAGATAGGGACAACAACAGTCGAGAAGGACTCAGACTAGACAGGTACAGGCTAGGGACCCATGTTATGTGTGTGGTGGAGTGGGACATCTAGCCAAAGAGTGTCCACAGGGCTTTACAATAGGGGGCAACCACATACAGGAGGATCATAGCAGATGGTTGGAAGTGTGGGCAAGTCCCACCATATGTTCATAGTGGTTGATAACTGCCAGGCTAATTTTTAGGCATTAGTGATTGAGACATCATACATGATAGGGGGTGTCCCCATTTCTATTCTTTTTGACTCTGGTGCTACTAACTCTTTCATATCTCCATCGTTAGTGGAGCGTTGCAAGTTGGTGGCCTCTAGGCAGGGTGATAGGTGGGTGGTTGAGTTGGCCTCAGGGGCCAAGATGATAGTAGATGCCTTAGTCCATGACTATGAGATCTTTTGGACCCTTTGCCATAGTATGTGACCTTAGAGTTATGACATTAGGATCCTACGATGTGGTTTTAGGTATGGACTAGCTTGCGGCTCATCAAGCTAAGCTAGATTGTCACCGAAAGGTGATTAGCTACTTAGACAATCATGGTACATCAGTAGAGGTAGTGGGCATTAAGAAGCGCACAACAGTACGTATGATATCTGCTCAGCAGTTTAAGCGCTATATGCAGAAGGGATGTCAGATGTTTGCTATTTGTTGGGTGAATATTTTGTCTTCAACTAACTGAAGGCAAAATAGTTATATCAACCATAGTACAATGAGATAAATCTCTCCTCTCAGCAAGGGGAGGTTCCCTATCAATTCTTACAACTTTATTTTAAACTAAAAACTAACTTGGGGGTAAGATCATATCATCCATTTCTCTTTTTTCAGAAATGATGTTTACAATATATAATAATTTCAACAAAACTGATACAATGCCAAAAACTATAAGTTACCACAAAATCCATGGAAACACAAAGTCTTCCGTTACTTTGTTCACCAACGAAAAATAAAATAATTTGAAGTAGAGTGCAGTCCAAAGCCTTCACTATACGCTAAGATGAGATAAATAGATTAAAGATAACAACTTGCAACACAAAGTCTTCATGCTATTTCTCATTCACGAACACAACACAATTCTCACAAATGATTTTATAGCTCAAAGTCTATTAAAATCTGATTTAGAATACTCTATAGTCACTTGAAATAACCCTCACACTCAATTACTTATCAAAGATAATATGATAGCAAAGACATAAGAACAATTCTATCATAAAACAAATCACTCCAAGACAAAGATTGGAATTCAACTTGCTCTCTTGTATTGATAAATATTTGAAAATTGATTCACACAAATAAGCACAAAGTCTCAACTTGCTTCTTAATTTGGCAGAGTTTTGCTACAATAGATAAAAGATAATATTTACAAAAGAGGCCCTCTTTATTTATAGGGAGAGGCCTTAAGAAAATTTAGGAAAAAACCTAACTACTTTGACTTATTCAAAAATAGGAGTCCTTATTGACTTGGGACTTCCTATATTTTTACATGTAATTACATATGAAAAATGTACATGTAAAAATGTCCAAAATTGTTTTGAAAGTACATCTGAAAAATAGAAAATAAACTAAGGAAAAACTGCTTCAATTTGTGTCGCCACTTTTCCTCATGTGACCATCATACATAGTGAAAGCCGCTTGCATCTCAATGCTATCCAGGTTGAATGTGTTCCTGAAGATCATCTTGGCTCTCACTATGGCATCTCTCACTGTAGTGACTAAATTTCCATGACTAGTTAACTTGGTTTTCAGATTATCCAAAGTTAACTGGTTGTCTAAAATATTGTCCACAGAAGTCATTGAAAATGTTTTATCTTCAAACTCTTTTTGGAACATGTCTTTGATTTCCTGAACCATTTCTTCTACAGAAATAAATTGGTTGTCCTGTGATACCATCTTACAAGGCAACTCCTCCAACTTATGCAAAAGGTTGACATCACTTTGTTCACTGATTTCCTTTGCAACTTCAAGATCATTGATCAAATTTCTAAGCATACTACTCCTGTACATCAAAGCCTACTTTGTTTCTATATAAGAATCCCTATTAGAGATGGCACCAATTGATATTAGGGTGCTTATTTTCAATTTCCTCATCTCTGCCCATTTATCATGAGTATTCTCTGTGCATTGAATATCTTGAGAGATAGTATCAATGAGGTCACCAAGTTCTGTTCTTATTTTCCTCATTTTATCTGTCTTCTTAGATACGTCTGTGAGCAAAGAGACTCCTTGTGCACGCATCTTGTCTAAGTACTCTTCAAGTACTCTCCCTTTGAGATGAGTCCTTTTCGCTTTCTGAATGATGGGGTCTTCTTATACTTGCATCGGCGGCAAATTTTGCCGCTACTGCAGATGGAAAGAATTTGCGGAGTTTGGATGTTGGAGCGACATTTTCTGCTGACATTGCATGTGAAAAACCGAATTCAATGTTCAAGCGGAAAAATATGCCGACTCTGCATGTGAAAAACCAAATTCAATGTTCAAGCGGCAAAATATGCTGACTCTGCATGTAAGACTGCTTCATGTAAAGTGGTGTTCGGACGGTCAAATTTACTGACACCGCACACGATGAAAATTCCAAGTGTTTTGTGTAAGGGCAGCAGATTTCTCTGCCCATACAGTTTCATTGGAAAGTTTTAGGAATACATAAACGGCGTATATCACCGACTATACATGGTAGGGTTCGCAAGGGTTTTGGCATAGGAGCGATGGATATCACCGCCCATACACCTCATTTGAAAAACCTTAAAAAGGTTTTAAGCGGCAAAAAGCTCCGCTTTCACACCTTATTTGTGTATATCAGGATTTGACAAAGCGGCTAATACAGCTGATTATGCAATACGCACACAAGGGTTAAACTACGGGTTGGTTTGATCGGTCAAAACAACTGGCGACACAGGTTGAAACAACACTTAGGGCACGAAGAACAATTCAACTGACAAGGAACAATCTCGGTCACAATGTAAGGGAAACCAAAGGTTTAACTTCAACAGACTAGGCAAGCAACAACACAATGAAAAGTATTATGAACGACCTAAGAAATAAACAAAATGCAAATACTGATTAATAAATAAAACCCTAGAAATCAAAAAGTAGAAAAATGACTAACCTGTTCAAATGGAGGAAAACCCTAGGTTCGATGATGAAGAATTCGATCAAATCCTAGGTCAGCGCGATCGATCAGTGCGAGGGGAATCCAAAGACTGGCTAGGTAGGTAAGAAATGAAATGATGAAACAAACAAAAGGACACATATTTAAAACTTCAAAAACATGCCTTTAACGGGTGGTACGAGTGGCCATTAATGGCACTCAGTGTTCAAGATCTGGAGAATCTTGCTCGAGTGGCAAAATTGGCCGACCCCACACATGTGGCATCGAACATGCAAAGGTGGTGAAATTCGCCGTCAGTACATGTACACATTGGAGAAATATGTAACGGTGGCAAAAAGTGCCGCCTTTACATATGCAAAGAGAAACATATGTAAGAGCGACAAAAAATGCCGCTATTACATATGCGAAAAAAAACAAAGAGACATGTAAGAGTGGTAAAAAATGCCGCCATTACATATCAAAACTCAAAAATCTACTAACTCTTGAAAAGGGCTAAAATTGATGTTTTAATCAGTTTACGACTTGAACAATATTCGAGAATATTGAGAAACCAATTCAAGGAAATGTCACAAACTAGTTTAGAATTTCAAATGACTTCGCACGAGATCAAGGGAATCTTGTCTTGATTTGCGAGCTTAGAGTGTAGATTCACGAAACGGACAAGTTTCGTGGGGGTTGTCTACAAAAACGAGCGCAGCTGATTTTGAGAACAACAGCTGGCTCTAACTGGGGAACTTCCTTCGATCAAACTTTGAAATGATTGAAGGGAGTAGAATCCAGTCTCTAAGTGCCTTCATCCATGCCATTGGGCTATAGAGTCAAGATAAAAAGAAAAAGACACAAAGACTAAACAAAAATACAAAAATAAACACACAACTATACAAATATACAATCAAACTTATCTGATACTTCAAGGATTGAAGTGCTTCAGATGTTGCCCACTATGAGGTAACGAGAATGGTGTCCCATCCTGATACTCCAGCAAGAAACTATTTTCACCACAGAATTGATGAATGGTGAATGGACCTCTCCACAAGGAATCAAATTTTCCATGCATTCCCTTTGGTTCTCTCCTATTGTCCCACAACAAGACTTGATCTCCAACCTGAAACTCATGAGCCTTTGCCTTCTTGTCAAAGAATTTCTTTACTTGACCTTGGTGTTCTCTGATACGATCCACTACCATAGTTCGCTGCTCATCAAGTTCAGCTAAGTACATAATCCGTTTATCAATAGAACTATCAAAAGTTCTATCTTCCAATGCCTTTACCAACCTCAGTGATGGCAATTCCAAAGTAATTGGTATCTCCGCATTCAGGCCATATAGAAACTGAAATGGTGACATGCCTACTACCCTTTTGGGGGTAATTCTATCTACCCATAAAGCATCAAAAAGTGCTTTATGCCAAATTCTCTGATTCTCATCTACCAGTTTCCTGATAGTAGTAACCAGATTCTTATTACTTGATTCTGCTTGACCATTACCTTGCGGATAATAGTCTGAAGAATGGGAAAGAATGATCCCATGCTCGTAGCAAAATTCAGTAATCTCATGAGAAGAAAAACAAGTAGCATTGTCTGCTACAATCTTGTTTGGAACTCCAAACCTGGAAATAATGTTTTCCTTAAGGAAACTATATACCACTTTAGAAGTAGCATGTTTGACTGGGATGGCCTCCACCCACTTGGTAAAATAGTCTGTCGCCATGAGAACATAGTTATGTCCCACGCTTGATGGTGGATTCACAGCGCCATGAAGTCAATGCCCCATTGCTGAAAAGGTTCCTCAATCACCACTGGTTTGAGAGGTAGGGCTGCCAACTTCGGTTTCCCAACGAATTGTTGACACAACTCACACCTACGTACCCAATTATATGCATCTTGGAATAGTGTGGGCCAATAGTATCTAGCTCGCAGAATCTTGTGAGCCATTACAAATGCAGAAAAATGTCCTCCACAAGCCAAATTGTGGAAAGACTCCAAAAGTCTATTTTGTTGTGCTTTATCCACGCAACGGAGAAATACACCATCAAGGCTCCTTTTGTACAAACCATTGTCCCAAAGGACGTAGTTAGCAGCTTTCAACTTAATGGTTCTTTTCTCCTTATAAGACAGATGAGGACACTCACCAAAGGTAAGGAAATGAGCGATATTGGAATACCACTCATCAGTTATAGTAACAAAAAGAACAGTTGGTGTATCCACGACTTCTTCTTCGTCTCCTGTCTCTTTTGGAACGTTATCAACGATTAATTGACACAAACCTTTACCACGCACAAGCTTGGTAGGCTTGATATCTAAATCAAATTCTTGGATCTTAGCAATCCAATTACCTCTCTTTGTTCTGAACTCCTGTTGAGTTAGGATAGATTTGACTGTTGTATCAGGCACCATAACAACAGTGTGTGAATTCAGAATATAGAACTTGAAATGCTTCACCGCTTTGACCACGGCATAGGCATGCTTCTCCATATTCGAATACTTCAATTCATGAGCTTTGAGAGGACAACTCATAAATGATATGGGGGATTCCACACCTTCTTCATTTTGCTGAACCAGAATAGCTGAAAGTGTGTGTTATGAAGCATAGCTGTAAACTACGAAATCTTTGGTATAGTCAGGACAAACAAGAACTAGAGCATGAGAAATAGCTTTTTTGATATCCTCAAATGCTGCTTTGCCTTCTGCAGTCCAACGGAAAGTGGCCTTACCCTTCATCATGTTGACGATGTGATGGGTTTTCTCTACAAATTCAGGAATGAACCTTCGCAGAAAATTCACCTTTCCAAACAAAGAATGAACAATAGTCTTACTAGCAGGCAGAGTAAGACTTTGAATGGATTTGACTCTTTCCAAGTCAATCCTAGTCCCTTCCTAGGATACAATTTGTCCGAGAAGCTTACCTTCTGTAACCCCAAAAACTAACTTCTTAGGGTTGAGAGAAGTACCATTTTGCCGACAGCGTTCTAGCACTTGTCGTAAATGTTGCGCATGATCATGATAGTTTTTGGAGAAAACAGTCAAGTCATCGAGATACACCACGATGAACTTCCCCATCTCATCTCTAAAGGCAAGGTCCATTGCTCTCTAAAATGTGGCACCGGCATTGATCAGACCAAAAGGCATTCTGCGATATGCAAATGTGCCCCATGGTGTGGTAAAAGTAGTTTTGAACTAATCTGCTTCATTGACCTCCACTTGGTTATACCCTGAAAAACCATCAAGCATAGACATCATTTCTGAACCAGTTACTATTTGCAATACTTGATCCATGATGGGAAAGGGTAGTTATCTTTTAGGGAAGACTGGTTGAGATTCCTGAAATCAACTCAGATACGGATTTCTCCGTTCTTCTTCCTTATGGTAACTATGTTCGCGATCGAGGTGAAATGATGAATTGGAAAAATTATCCTTGCATTCAGCATCTTCTGAATCTCAGAAAGGATCGTACTTGGTATCTTGGGGTTGTATTGCCTCTGCTTCTGCTTGTGAGGCAACAATCCAACTTTGAGGGGAATTTCGTGTTGAGCCTCCTTAGGCCTGAAAGACTTCAGATCATCATAGGAGTAAGCCAAAACATCAATGTAATGGCGAAGGAGGGTAATGAATTTGAATCTTTCATCAGCAGTGCAACATTTCCCAATATTGACCATTTTGGGATCCGCCTCCGAATTTAAATTTACCTGTTCAAATTCCATAGAGGAACTTGAATCCTGTTGTTGCCGCTGCTTGATATACCTATCATGCTTATCAAACATTTTTTCAAGGGAAACTAAGCCTTTTGGAATCTTATTCCCTTTTAATTGAAGAAACTCTTCGCCGGTTTGTGAATCTATCTCAGAAACATATTCCCGCGGTGGCGATTCACTACCTTCAAAGTAAAGCTCATCAAAGCTATCCATTTTTTTCCAAGAAAGCAATGATTTGGTTATCACCATTGGACACCTGCCAATAGTCAGCGTTATCAGGTACACTTTGTCAGAAGACTAGCTCAATAGTGTACTTGTTTCCTTTGAAATCCTTGTGAGGAACCATGAGAGTGGCGGAAACAGCCAATGAATCTGCATGATCATTGAACTCTCTTGGCACTGTAGAAATGTTGAAAGCATCAAAACCTTCAATGCAATCCCATACGCGATTGCGATAGTCTCTCAATCTTTCATTCTTGGTTTGGTACAAATTCCTCACTTGACAAACCACCAATTCAGCATCCCCTTGAGCATGAAGGATTTTAACACCTCTAGCATGAGCAGCTTCCAATCTGAGCAACAAGGGCTCGTATTCGGTGGTGTTATTGGTATTGTCAAATTGTAACTTGTATGAAAAAGGTAAGATATCACCTTGAGGAGATATCAAAACCACTCTGGCTCCAGAACTGGTAGATGAACAACTGCCATCAAATTCTAAGATCCAAACTTCATTAGAATTTGATTTTTTAGAATTTCTGTGATCTGAAGATTCCTCTTCATCGGTGAGGGAAGAATCTGGCATTACTATACCCTCACCTGAACTTTCATTTGAAAACTCATCTGATTCTTCATTCAAATGGTCTGAGCTATCATTTGATGAACTCTCATCTGAAGAACTAGAACCGTCTTTAGTAGATAGGAAATAGTTACCCATTCTCGAGGACTCAAACAAAATTTGAGCTTTGGGATTTGATGTTTGGGTAACAATGTATTTTGCCTCCTTCTTAGGAAGCAACTTCTGCATGACACCTTTAACAGGTATCTTTGCTTCAGATAGATCCATGTTCAACTCCCCACCTACATCCTTGCAGAAATTACACCCAAGCAAAATGCCGTAAGAAGCTGGAACATCAGCTACTAGGACTGTCATCTTAATTCTCTTATCTGGAAAAGTTGCAAATGCAAATTGGGCATCTTTGATTTGACCCAAAAGTGGAACTTGCATATTTTCCATAGAGAAACACCTCCCAAAAGTTTTGGTTAAGGTGAGGCCAAGGGCATTTGCTACTTTAGCAGGCATAACATTATCAGAGGCTCCGAAATCTATTACGGAATTGCTCAATTTATGACCATTTACCAATAGGGAAACATAGAAAGGTTCAATTTTTCCAAAGGCTTCAAGGGGAGTAGTGACAAGATTATTTTGGGTAGGTTTTCTTTTTGAGGAGTCATGAGCAACTTTTGGAAACTCTTGTCCTACAGGGACGGTCTTGTTTTTGACGTATTTAGCTAACCTATCAAATTGTTCAGGATTAGGTTGTAAATACTCAACCTCAGACATTTGGATCTTAGTCTTCCTAGCATGATCTATTATATCAAATTGCTAAAATGAATTAGAAACAAAGGAAGAAAATCCATCATTCTGATTTTTGGTAGAGATAGTACTAGTCTGAGGAGTAGAAGTGGAAGGTACAAATTCATTAGAGGCACTTACTTGTTTATTGCCCACCGGGTCTTTTGATTGGAAAGGCAGCGGAGTCCCCCGTCTAGCGATTGAAATTACTGGTTGAGATTCTTCTCTCACCTTTCCTTTATCAGCTTGCAGAGTTGGCTGATTTTGGGACCTAGTAAAGACAACATATGCTCTTTCACACACTTCTCCTTTTTCAGCTTCATCTTGGTAATTCAAAAAGATGATGGTAGAGTTGCCAACTAATTCTTCTTCTCCTTCTGTGAAGAGATTAGCACCATTTTCATAGTCCAACTCGGGTTGGAAAGAAAGTTCATTTTCAGCTTCATAATAGCCAACTG
The DNA here is from genome assembly GCA_027924645.1 of Cunninghamia lanceolata. Taxonomy (NCBI): domain Eukaryota; kingdom Viridiplantae; phylum Streptophyta; class Pinopsida; order Cupressales; family Cupressaceae; genus Cunninghamia; species Cunninghamia lanceolata. Next base: position 87,272 of record BSBN01000144.1, on the reverse strand, counting down.
CTGAGTTGACCGGCGCTGCTTCAATGGCAAGTTTTCCCTGTGTAGGCAGAAGACGATTATGTTGTCTTTGATTTCTAGCAGCATTGCCTTGATATGAATTATTTGGAAATGTCCTCCTTGGTATATCCCAATAAGAAGGAGGGGCAGACATACCTTGGGACATTTGTCTCTTCAAAGCTAGCAATTCATTTGCTAGCTTTTGTACCATAGGGTCCGTGGTGCTTGTGGAAGAATTCTTAGTAGAAGAGGAGCTTTTATTTCTATTAGAATCCCTTCTTATCTTACCCGCAAGGATAAGATCATCTTCCACTTCAGTTGCCGAAATCTGAGCTGCAGCAAGATCTGTAGGACCAGCTCGCCTCAATAGAAAACTCACCTCAGGAAGTTGTGTATTGATAAAGAAACATTTAAGGTTCTCCACTATTGGCTCAGCGGTGGTGGGAATCCTGTTTCTCAACTTATTGAACTTAGCGATGAAGTCTTGCATAGGTTCATGAGGTTCCTTTTTTATTTGTGTTAGCTGTGCCAACAATGCATGTGCATCTTCCGCAGGTTTAAACCTGATTTCGAACTTGGTTTTGAGAGTATTCCAGTTCGTTATGGTCTAAGCTTGAAGATGATAAAACCAGTCTGCAGCAGCACCTTGCAGTGTTTCTACAAAAAGTTGTACAACTACATCTTCGTGCTCGACACCTATCACACCACAGGCTATATAGAAAGTTGCAATGTATTCATCAGGGTGAACTTTCCCATCACCATAGAATTTGGGAAAATTCTTTCTTGAACTACGAGGTAGTTCATGCAATGGTGGGGTCAAATTTAGAGGACCAAAGGTATTACCCCAAGGGCCTTGAACTGCCATGATGCGCTGATTGAAAGGTGGGATAACAAACCTTTGTGGCATATGAACAAACAAAACTCTACTAGCACTAGCACTAGAAGCTTCACCTGGTATTGGAGACCTGGCGTTTGTAGGAGGAAAACTCCTGGTGCACTGAAGACGAGGTCGTGGAGGCAAGAGTCCAAAATTATTTTGCTGCATCAATTCAAATGTAGGATCAATAATACCTTGAGTTCTCTTGCTTCTGGTAGACCGCAAATCTGCCAGAATGTAGTATGCCTAACAAAATTTTGCAACAAAATGGAAAAGAACTGAAAATGCTTCAACTCGGAGCGTGAGGCTTCAAGTTGCGCGTTCCTTCCCCAGCAGAGTCACCAAAAACTATTGGGTGAATATTTTGTCTTCAACTAATTGAAGGCAAAATGGTTATATCAACCACAATACAATGAGATAAATCTCTCCTCTCAGCAAGGGGAGGTTCCCTATCAATTCTTACAACTTTATTTTAAACTAAAACCTAACTTGGGGGTAAGATCATATCATCCATTTCTCTTTTTTCAGAAATGATGTTTACAATATATAATAATTTCAACAAAACTGATACAATGCCAAAAACTATAAGTTACCACAAAATCCACGGAAACACAAAGTCTTCCGTTACTTTGTTCACCAACGAAAAATAAAATGATTTGAAGTAGAGTGCAGTCCAAAGCCTTCGATATATGCCAAGATGATATAAATAGATTAAAGATAACAACTTGCAGCACAAAGTCTTCAAGCTATTTCTCATTCACAAACACAACACAATTCTCACAAATGATTTTATAGCTCAAAGTGTATTAAAATCAGATTTAGAATACTCTTTAGTCACTTGAAATAACCCTCACACTCAATTACTTATCAAAGATAATATGATAGCAAAGACATAAGAACAATTCTATCATAAAACAAATCACTCCAAGACAAAGATTGGAATTCAACTTGCTCTCTTGTATTGATAAATATTTGAAAATTGATTCACACAAATAAGCACAAAGTCTCAACTTGCTTCTCAATTTGGCAGAGTTTTGCTACAATAGATAAAAGATAATATTTACAAAAGAGGCCCTCTTTATTTATTGGGAGAGGCCTTGAGAAAATTTAGGAAAAAACCTAACTACTTTGACTTATTCAAAAATAGGAGTCCTTATTGACTTGGAACTTCCTATATTTTTACATGTAATTACATATGAAAAATGTACATGTAAAAATGTCCAAAATTGTTTTGAAAGTACATATAAAAAATGGAAAATAAACTAAGGAAAAATTGCTTCAATTTGTGTTGCCACTTTTCCTCATTTGATCATCATACATAGTGAAAGCCGCTTGCATCTCAATGCTATCCGGTTTGAATGTGTTCTTGAAGATCATCTTGGCTCTCACTATGGCATCTCTCACTATAGTGACTGATTTTGCATGACCAGTTAACTTGGTTTTCAGATTATCCAAAATTAACTGGTTGTCTAAAATATTGTCCACAGAAGTCATTGAAAATGTTTTATCTTCGAACTCTTTCTAGAACATGTCTCCAAATTCCTGAACCATTTCTTCTGTAGAAAGAAATTGGTTGTCCTGTGATACTAGCTTACAAGGCAACTCCTCCAACTTATGTAAAAGGTTGACATCACTTTGTTCACTGATTCCCTTTGCAGCTTCAAGATCATTGATCAAATTTCTAAGCATACTGCTCCTATACATCAAAGCCTCCTTTGTTTCTGTATAAGAATCCCTATTAGAGATGGCACCAATTGATATTAGGGTGCTTATTTTCAATTTCCTCATCTCTGCCCATTTATCATGAGTATTCTCTGTGTGTTCAATATCTTGAGAGATAGTATCAATGAGGTCACCAAGTTTTGCTCTTATTTTCTTCATTTTATCTGTCTTCTCAGATACGTTTGTGAGCAAAGAGACTCCTTGTGCACGCATCTTGTCTAAGTACTCTTCAAGTACTCTCCCTTTGAGATGAGTCCTTTCCGCTTTCTGAATGATGGGGTCTTCTTATACTTGCATCGGCGACAAATTTTAACGCTACTGCAGATGGAAAGAATTTGCGGAGTTTGGATGTTAGAGCGGCATTTTCTGCCGACATTGCATGTGAAAAACAGAATTCAATGTTCAAGCAGCAAAATATGCTGACTCTGCATGTGAAAAACCAAATTCGATGTTCAAGCGACAAAATATGCCAACTCTGCATGTAAGACTGCTTCGTGTAAAGTGGTGTTCAGGCGGTCAAATTTACTGATGCCACACAAGATGAAAATTTCAAGTGTTTTGTGTAAGGGCGGCAGATTTCACTGCCCATACACTTTCATTGGAAAGTTTTAGGAATACATAAATGGCGTATATCGTCGACTATACATGGTATGGTTCGCAAGGGTTTTGGCATAGGAGCGGCAGATATCACTGCCCATACACCTCATTCGAAAAACCTTAAAAAGGTTTTAAGCGGTAAGCGGCAAAAACCTCCGCTTTCACACCTTATTTGTGTATATCAGGATTTGACAAAGCGACTAATACAACTGATAATGCAATACGCACACAAGGGTTAAACTACAGGTTGGTTTGATCAGTCAAAACAACTGGCGACATAGGTTGAAACAACACTTAGGGCACGAAGAATGATTCAACTGACGAGGAACAATCTCGGTCACAACGTAAGGGAAAACAAAGGTTTAACTTCAACAGACTAGGCAAGCGACAACACAATGAAAAGTATTATGAACGACCCAAGAAATAAACAAAATGCAAATACTGATTAATAAATAAAACCCTAGAAATCAAAAAGCAGAAAAAATGACTAACCTGTTCAAATGAAGGAAAACCCTAGGTTCGATGATGAAGAATTCGATCAAATCCTAGGTCGGCGTGATCAATCAGTGTGAGGGGAATCCAAAGACTGGCTAGGCAGGTAAGAAATGAAATGATGAAACAAACAAAAGGAAACGTATTTAAAACTTTGAAAACATGCATTTAACGGGTGGCACGAGTGGCCATTAATGGGACTCAGTGTTCAAGATCTGGAGAATCTTTCTCAAGCGGTAAAATTGGCCGACCCCGCACATGTGGCATTGAACATGCAAAGGCAGCAAAATTCACCGTCAGTACATGTACACATTGGAGAAATATGTAACGGCGGCAAAAAGTGCTGCCTTTACATATGCAAAGAGAAACATATGTAAGAGAGGCAAAAAATGTCATCGTTACATATGCGACAAAAAACAAAAGAGACATGTAAGAGTGGCAAAAAATGCCGCCATTACATATCAAAACTCAAAAATCTACTAATTCTTGAAAAGCACTAAAATTGACATTTTAATCAGTTTACGACTTGAACGATCTTCGCAAATATTGAGAAACCAATTCAAGGGAATGTCACAAACTAGTTTAGAATGTCAAATGACTTCACATGGGATCAAGGGAATCTTGTCTCGATTTGCGAGCTTAGAGTGTAGATTCACGAAATGGATAGGTTTCGTGGGGGTTGTCTACAAAAATGAGCGCAACTAATTTTGAGAACAACACTATTACAGTGAGTGACAGATCAGAGGATGAGCCTGAGGCATCTTTGGATGACCATCCCATCCTAAGAGAGTTTGCCGATGTATTTCCAGTAGAGTTACCGGGAATGCCACCCCGTTGTGAGGTAGACTTTTATATTGACTTAGTGCCAGGTGTCAAGCCAGTGTCTCGTGCACCCTAAAGGATGACCACTCATGAGCTCATAGAGCTCAAGTTGCAGCTTGAGGACTTGCTAGAGAAGGGGCACATCTGACTGAGCATCTCACCTTGGGGTGCTCCTGTCATCTTTGTGAAGAAGAAGGATGGGTCTCTTCGATTATGCATGGATTATAGGTAGTTGAATAAGGTGACGGTGAAGAACCGTTATCCACTGCCCAAGATTTATGATCTCTTCGATTAGATGCAGGGAGCCAAGGTGTTCTCTAAGATTGACCCGAAGTCTGGTTACCATCAGTTGTGTATCACAGAGGTAGACATCCATAAGACCGCCTTCTGAACTCGATATGACCACTATGAGTTCACTGTGGCCCCTTTAGTTTGACGAACGCCCCTGCAGTGTTCATGAGTCTCATGAACGGGGTGTTTCGCACCTACTTGGATCGGTTCGTGATTATTTTCCTTGATGACATATTGATCTATTCGTGGACCAAGGAGGAGCATGAGGAGCACCTACGTCAAGTTTTACAGTGTTTGAGGGAGCAGAATCTTTATGGGAACTTGGCGAAGTGTGCATTTTTCAAGATAGAGGTACAATACTTGGGGCACATCCTATCTAGTGATAGTATCTTAGTAGATCCATCGAAGATTAGGGCTATCAGAGATTGGCCAGCACCCACCAGTGTGACAGAGGTCAGGAGCTTTATGGAGTTAGCTAGTTATTACCATAGATTTGTTGAGGGTTTCTCTCAGATAGCGCACTCCATCACTTCCCTTCAGTAGAAAGGGAAGAGTTTTCTATATACTAAGCAGTGTGAGAGGGCCTTTGGGGTCCTCAAGGAGCATCTTATCAGCGCTCCCATTTTAGCAGTTTGTGATCCCGCAGCATATTTTATAGTTTGTATAGATGCATCACTTGATGGTTTGGGAGCCGTACTTATGCAGGGTGGTAGAGCGATCGCGTATGAGTCACAAAAGCTCAAGACCCATGAGATGAACTACCCCACTCACAATTTAGAGCTTGCAGCAATGGTTCATGCTCTAGTCCATTGGAGACATTTCCTATTCACTCGTCCCTTTAAGCTTCATTCAGATCATCACAACCTTCACTACATATTCACACACCTGAATCTAAATGCCTGTTAATGACGTTGGATGGAGTTTCTTTGCAAGTACAACTTTGATGTCCACTACATCAAAGGGAAGGAGAACTTGGTTGTTGACGCATTGAGTCAGAGGCACCATAAGATCTTGACCTTGACTCTGAGTGTGGACTTGAGAGGATGCATTATTTAGCATCTTCTTGAGGATGAGTGGTTTCTTGTGGTGCAGCAGGAGATCCATTCACAGAGGGCCCTTGTGGGCAAGTTTACAGGATACTCACTTGAGGTAGATGGGTTACTTCGTCATCGACAGTGCATCTATGTACCTTATGCAGGTGACCTACGTACTGTAGTGTTATCAGAGGCACACAGAGCACCATATATAGTACATCTGGGGGTGAAGAAGATGCATGTCGACCTACAATAATTGTACCATTAGGCCGGTATGAGACAGGATATTGTAGAGTTTGTTGCTTGATGCCTTGAGTACCAAAGGGTCAAGGCCGAGCATCAACATCCAATGGGTCTTTTATACCCTCACGAGATACCTGAGTGGAAATGGGACACCATTTCCATGGATTTCATCATTGGTCTTCCTATGTCTTTGCATCACCATGATGCCATCATGGTGACAGTCGACAAGTTGACCAAGGTGGCGCATTTCTCACCTATACCCATGATGTACAATGCACTGGTAGTGGCGAGAGTATTCTTGGATGATATTGTGAGATTACATGCAGTACCTCATTGCATCATTTCTGATAGGGATTTAGTGTTCTCTTCAGCCTTTTGGAGAGCTTTGCAACAGGCATTGGGCATATAGCTCAACTTTAGCTCCGCTTATCACCCCGAGACAGATGGACAGATAGAGCGGGTGAATCAGGTGTTGGAGGACATGCTCCGTATTTATGTTATGGACCATCAGTCTAGATGGGAGGAGTATCTGTATCTGGTTGAGTTTGCCTACAATAATAGGCATCACAGCTCGTTGGGTATGCCTCATTTTCAAGATTTATACTGCAGACCATGCAGAACGCTATTGAGTTGGGATCGGATAGAGGACAGAGTTGCCATTGGTCCAGAGTTGGTTCATGATATGAGTAGCAGGTCACACTGATTAGGCAGAGACTTCAGGAGGCACAAGATAGATAGAAGAAGTATGTCGATGCTAAGAGACTTGATCGGAGCTTCTCAGTTGGGGACAGAGTATTCCTTAGAGTGTGGCCACACAGAGTCCAATCCGTTATGGAAAGGGCTCTAAGCTCACACAACGGTTTGTAGGACCTTTTGAGATCTTGGAGTGGATAGGACCTGTTGCCTACCATCTAGCGTTTCCACCTAGCCTGTCGCGTATCCACGATGTCTTTTATATTTCTGTATTGAGGTGATATATATCTAATTTATCTCATGTATTGGACTAGAGTGCTCTACAGGTAGAGGCGAATGGGCAATTGGCTTTGGAGCCAATTCGCATATTGGCTTGTTGGATGCTGGGTCTTCGAGGTCGACTGCTGGACCAGGTTAGGGTCCAGTGGGATTGTTATGACGAAGTCACATCTACTTAGGAGGATGCAACTAGTCTGAGGGCACTCTATCCTCACCTTTTTGACAACTTCCAGGAGGAAGTTTAGTCTTAGGGGGGAGGATGTGCGGCCGATTATTTTCACTTCCCTATTTTGATCATTTTACATTATAGTTGGTGACATTATCAGACTTTTAGAGACTATTGTTCCATTATGCAGATTAGATTATATCTCCTTATTTCTAGTTTGACATTGATTAGACATGTAGTGATTCGATTTGATCATATTTTGATGTTATGATGAGATTAGACATGTGAGATATATTAGATGATGATTATTGATGTGATTTCTAGTTCATTATGTGGATTCATTAATTGACAATGATTATGTGAAATTAGATAGAAAATGCAGTTTAATCTTGAATTATGTTGTGAATGATTAATGTTGTGTGCAATGACATGTATTTAGTTTCAGTTGCTTCGGCTATGATTATCCATGAAGTGATTGACACTTAATCTAGTTGTGCAGGTTATATTCCTAGGCCATGGGAAATTGGAGGTAGTGTTCACACATATGTTATTCCCTGTGAAACCGATACATTCCCAAGAGGGATGAGGATCACATGTGATCAGATGTTGTTTGCGTGCATGTTTAAATTATTTATTTTAGCCTAGTGACCCCTTTTCTTAGTTGATTTATATCATGTGTTGTATATTTATAATTGTTTTACACCACTTAGTATTATTTTTATTTATGGGTCCAAAACTTACCCTAGGTGGTTACCCTTGGGTCTAGGGTCAATTTTGACTAACTAAACCTTAGGGTAACTCACTTTTGGTCACTCTAAATTGGGGTTTAGTCAAAGTGATGAATTTTGAAATGGCTAAGGGTGGGAGATGAGTCATGCTTTGGGAAAGACCCATCTCCCTTCTCAAAGTTTGGGGATCCCTTCACCAAGAAGACTTGGGAGCTCTTCAAGACTCCCAAGTGTGTGGGATCTCCCTCCAAGACTCTTACACACGTGTGAGAGCATCTTGGAGGGAGATGGCTCTCTTGGAGAATAAGAGGATGCCATATGGCATCCCTTATCCTCATGGAGGTTTGAAGGGAATTGCCACCTCACCACTTGGTCTCTCACACATGTGTGAGAGCACAAGTGGATAAGGTGAGGAATGGGATGGAATTGGAGGGTTACACTTGTCACCCTCACACTCCTTCTCCCTTACAAGTGGCATGGAAAGAGGAAGGAGAAGGTGACAAGTGTCACCTTCTCATTCCTCAAGGCCAAATTGGAAGGCCTATATTATCTCCTCTTGAAGAGGAGTGTGGGGTTCTTGCATTTGGCATTTTTCCTCCTATTCTTAGAGTTTCTTTTTGGAGTTAGAGAAATTTGGAGATTGGGAGACTTGGAGAAGCCTGGAGCTCTTCATTAAAGGTGCTTCCATTTTTTGGGCTTTTGAAGGTAAGCTCCATGGCTATGGCCATTTTCCCTTGTATATTTCATTTTATGTTTGTGTTTGTGAATTTATGTTGATGGTTGTTTTCATTTTGTGTGGGTTGGGAGTTTGGTGAGAGCACCTCCATTTGGAGGTAAGGCTCAACTTGTATGGGGTGGGGGAGAGTGAACCTCCTCAAGGTCACCTCCTTATTGTTGTGCTACTTATAGCCTTGAGGGCTTTTCTATGGTGTTGAGAGCATTTTTATGGCAAGAGTGCCATGACAGTTCTTTTTGAAATATTTGGAGATATGTATTATGTGGTTGTGGTATGAGGTTGGTGATTTTGAGATATTAGAGTGACCTCTTGAGTTGATGGGTCCACTCCCCTACCCCCTTCAAACTCATTTTCATGAGTTTAGTATTGTGCAAATCCTTGGGTGTATTATGTTGTGTGTTTGGAAAAAATTCATTTGTTGTGGTGTGTGTGTGCAACAATGTGATCCCTACCTCCCCAGATCGGGGTTGACCCACTAGTAGGTCTATGGTAGGGAGGAGGGCATTCCTTAGTGGCTTAGTTCCCCTTTGTGTTTATGTTTTGCAGGTCATTGTTGGTGATAGGGAGGACTCTAGACTGCCTACTTCTGCATCCTGTAGGTGTACAAGACCATTTGACAACTCTAGCCTCCCTACCAATTCAAAGTGCTAACAGACATCTTTCTACACAAAAATGTCAGCTAAATTCCTCAACTCTTTGCAGAGATGGAAAACTCTATTTCACTGCTTGGTGTGGGACACATACCTTGTCCTCACTGCTTCCAAGATACTGCCTCAATGGCACATAACTTTCTGAGCCCATTGCCCACCCTTCTCACTCTGTTCAAGGGTCTGGACTGCTTGGTGCTCACTTTCCTTCTCTCTATTTTCCACCCCTGCAAATCTATTTTCCTACTTGTTTATCTAGCTGGACTCCTTACTGAGCTCGCCTAGAACAAGCATGCATTACCTCTAGCCGGCAATCCGACCACCCCATAAAAGAAAACCAAACAAAAATCATGGCTCTGTTTGATGATCTCCATACTGTACATTGGGATTTGAAGAATCATCAAAACAGAGTCATGGTTTGCAAAAGAAAACAAAATTTCAGAAACAGAAAGACTAATCTACTGTAGAATGATAAGTGAAAACATAACAGAATATACAAATGATCGAACTGCTGTATTTTATTTCTATTCAAAAATTCTGATTACATCAAAGTGCTTCACACACCAAAATTCACTTCTTCGATTCTTCTCCTCTCCACATTCTCTACAGGAAGAATGTTACATTTTATATGAATTCCATGTCCGTTACAGGATGGTTCAGTTACCAGACGGTTCGTATTCTAACTGCCGATTGAATTCTGCATTTTCTTGACAGTCGGCCAAACTTACCATGATGTCTCTCCAACACATTGTATCGGCAAAACGGATGACTATCGGCCTAGCCTAAGTCCCTTCCACCGATGGACCATTTCTCTCCGACGGCTTTAAGCATTCATCGCTCAGACATTACATTGCCGGCGTAGCTTTTCCTTGGTTAGCCGATATGCATTTTTACTCCGACGGTCCTAACAACTGCCTTCAGTGAGACCACATTCTATCGGCAACCTTCACATTCATCCCACCGATATCTTTGGTCATGCCGATGTGCTTCCTTCATTCCTTTCTGTCAGTGTGACAATACTTTGTCGGTGCAAGAAAAGAAGCTTGTGCCGATGCCTTTTATCACCCCGATACATACTCCTTCGCTGAACCATTGAACCTCAACAGCGGGTTCAATCGCAAGGTTCAGCCGTGAGGTTCAACCTCCAACAAAATGATCGGCGCTTTCAACTCCACCATCCTCTATGCATGAACCCGTTGAACCATTGAACCTCAATAGCGGGGTTCAATCTCAAGGTTCAACCGCGGGGTTCAACGAAGAGGTTCAACGGCGCGGTTCAGCCGTTGAACAAAATGACCAATGAACCATTTAACCTTGGTGCGGGTTCAACCGCGGGGTTCAACAAAGAGGTTCAACTGATAGGTTCAACGGCGTGGTTCAACCGTTGAACAAATACCGAACACCTTCAACTTGAACTTGCACTTGGCTCAAAAACCCATCAAAAACAAAATGCTTCTCCCGCCATTGCATCTTCAGAAAACTTGAAGAAAACACACAAAAACAAAACACAAGCTGCAAACTAAAAATTGACAAACCAAAACTATGTACGGCTGCATTGAGCCTTGGTGCTCCTGCACCATACTCCCCCTGTGCGGGAAGAAGCTAAGTCACCTCCGGTGACAATGAGGCAAAATCAATGCCCCTCTTTTTGAATTCTGACTCTGCAACCCAGGTAGCTTCTGCTTCAGGCAACTGCTTCCACTTAACCAAATGCTCCATGTAGACACCATGTCTAGTTTGCTTCTGTACTCTGGAATCCAGTATTCGCTCTGCCTGTAGTTTGGGTTTGAGTGGCAAAGTCACATCTATTTCTGTCTGTTCCTTCTCTGAAATGGATCCATCTGCTGCTGACTGAGGACCCGTTTATTGCACCAGGTCTTGGACATTAAACACTGGTGAGATTGCCAAATCTTTTGGCAATTCAATTCTGTATGCATTATTTCCATACTTGTTCAGGATTCTGCAAGGACCAATTCTCCTCATCTGCAGTTTGGTTGGCATTCCTTTTTGCATTCTGGCTTTGTTCAAGTGCACCATAACCAGATCACCAACCTCAAACTGAATATCCCTTCTGTGGGCATCTACTCTATCCTTGATCTTCTGTGTGTTCTCTGTCAAGGTTTTCTTCACCTGCTCATGCACTTCTTTCATGGATTGTGCAAAATCCTCTGCATGTCCACTTCTGTTCTCCATGTTTCCCATATTCCTGAGCTCACATATACCTCTGGGATGCATTCCATAGACTATTTCGAATGGACTCTTACCAATAGTCCTATTCACACTGTCATTATAGGCGAATTCTGCCTGATGAATGACAAGATCCCAACTCTGTCCATATTCTTTGGTTATACACCTTAACAGGTTGCCCAATGTCCTGTTTACCACCTCTGTCTGACCATCTGTCTGTGGGTGATATGCTGAACTGAAAGACAAATTTGTTCCCAATCTCTGCCACAATGTTTTCCAGAAATGCCCCATGAATTTAGCATCTCTGTCAGACACAATGCTTGCTGGAAGTCCATGAATTCTGATCACTTCTCTGAAAAACAAGTGTGCTATATGACTGGCATCATGAGTCACTTTACAGGGAATGAAATGGCTCATCTTGCTAAACCTATCCACTACTACATATATGCTATCATAACAAGTCTTAGTCTTAGGCAAACCAACTACAAAATCCATGCTTACACATTCCCATGGCCTGGAAGGAATGGGTAAGGGTTGGTACAGTCCTGCATTAGAAGTGGTTCCCTTAGCCTTTTGACATACGGTACACTGCTCTACATACCTTCTGATGTCTCTGTGCATCCTTGGCCAATGATAGAACCTTTGGACTAGCTCCAGTGTCTTGTTCAGACCAAAATGGCCGCTCAGACTGCCATTATGCTTCTCCTGTATGAGATTTTCTCTCATAGATCCTCTTGGCACACATAATTGTCCACCTTTGAATAGCAATCCCTGCTGTAAGGTGAAATCTACAAATTCACTGTGAAAGTGATTCTCAAAGTCTTGACATACCTTGTATGCCTCAGCAAAATCTTCATCATCTTGGTAAAGATTCTTGAAATCTTCAATCCCAATGCTCTTCAATTGCACTTCCTGCACTGTGAGCAATCTTCTGCTCAAAGCATCTGCAACTCTGTTTAGCTGCCCCTTCTTATGCTTAATTGTAAAGGTATAAGACTGCAGGTACTCCATCCATTTGATATGCCTGCTGCTTAACTTATCCTGTGAGTTCAGAAAACTCAGAGCTTGGTTATCTGTGTAGACCACAAATTCTTTAGGTAGGAGATAATGTCTCCACTTCCTCAATGCTTGGACTAGAGCATACAACTCTAAGTCATATGAAGAGTACTTACTCTTTGCTTCATTCAGCCTCTCACTGAAAAAGGCTACAAGTCTGTTTTCCTGATTTAGCACTGCTCCTACAGCTATATTACTTGCATCACATTCAATAGTAAATAGCTTATCAAAACTAGGCAACAACAAAATAGGTTGTGTTGCTACCTCTTTCTTCAACCTTTCAAAACTTCTATCTGCAGCTAGTGTCCATCTGAATTTTGCTTTCATTCCACCCTTAATTGTATCCAACATAGGTGCACAAATAGCACTGAAATTTCTGATAAACTTTCTGTAAAACTGGGCTAAGCCATGAAAACTTCTCACCTCTGTGGCTGCTCTGGGAGTAGGCCAGCTCAATATGGCTTCTACTTTGGACTTGTCCATCTACAACTCTCCCTGGGACACCACAAAACCAAGGTATACCAATTCCTGCTTCATGAATTCACACTTCTCCAGATTGATGGTTAGTTGTTCATCATGTAATTTTTGCAAAACAGTATTTACATGTTCTAGATGTTCTTCCTTGGTCTGACTAAAAATTAGAATATCATCTAGAAAAACAACAACAAATTTACCAATGTAATCCTTTAGGACTTCATTCATGAGTCTCATAAAGGTGCTGGGTGCATTTGATAGACCAAATGGCATAACAAGCCATTCATACAGTCCTTCTGTGGTCTTGAAGGCTGTCTTCCACTCGTCACCTTCCTTGATTCTTATTTGGTGGTAACCACTCTTCAGGTCTATCTTGGTGAAATACTTTGCTTTTCCAATACAGTCCATGAGATCTTCAATTCTGGGAATTGGGAATCTATACCTTATAGTTATCTTGTTTATGGCTCTGGCATCTGTACACAATCTCCATGATCCTCCTTTCTTGGGTGCCAACACTGTGGGCACTGCACAAGGACTAATACTCTTCCTGATCAATCCTTGATCTAGCAATTCCTGCACTTGCCTGGAAATCTCTTTGTGCTGATCTGGAGTCATCTTGTAAGGTGCCTTGTTTGGCAAAGATGCTCCTGGAATCAGGTCTATCTGATGGCTTATTGCTCTCTGTGGAGGCAATGTGGTTGGTGTACCATCACTGATTATGCCTTTATACTTCTCCAGTATAGGCTGCACTTCTTTGGGAATCTCTGTCTTCTTACCCTGCTGTCCTTCTTTTGGTTTCACTATGATGGCATAACCAATACCATCTTCCTTAAGAGTATTCAGAAACTCTTTTCCACTCACAACCAAGATATTAGGACTCTTTGTCTGAACTGCATCTTCATCCTCCAATGACTGAATCTTATAGGTGACACCATCCTTCTGAAAAGAATAGGCATTCTTCTCACCATCATGTACTACTTTTCGGTCATACTGCCATGGTCTGCCCAATAAGAGATGGCATGCATCCATGGGTAGTATATCACATAATACCTTATCCTTGTAGCCACCTATACTAAACTCTACCCAACTTTGTTCATTTACTACCACATGTTGACCGTTATTCAACCATGTGACTCTATATGGGTTTGCATGAGTAATTCTTTTCAAATTCAGTTTCTTAACTGCCTCATCAGAAATAATATTATCAGTGGATCCTGAGTCTATGATAATTTTACATACCTTATTCAAAATCTTGCACTTGATTCTGAATAGTGCTCTCCTCTGGCTTGGTTCAGACTTTACTGGTACCTTCATCAAAGTTCTCCTTATCATCAGGTTCTCTCCATCTTCTGAGTTCAGATTGACCTCAGGTGACTGGCTGCTGGATGCATTATCTTGGACATAGTGATTTCTCTTATCACCTCCTTGAGAAAAAGATGTGGCCTTTTCTGGACACCTATATGCTGGATGACCTAGATTGCCACAGTTGTAACACTTCATGTTGGTGAAATAGGATCCTCTGCCTGATCCTCCTGACCTTCCTCTGTTAGACCCTCTTCCTCTGTGGTTTCCTCTACCACTTGACTCCCCACTCTGCTCTGTGAGTTTGGATTCTGCTTGGGATCTATTGTCATTATTTCTTCCACCAAAACCTCCTCTGTGTCCTCTGTTATCTCTGCCTCTTCCTCTTCCTCTGCTATTTGAGTCTTGTTTCCTCTTATTCTTTTCCTCCACCTTCAGTGCCAGCTGATAGCATTTTTGCACTGTTGTAGGACACAACAAACTGATTTCTTCTTGTATATTCCACTTCAGACCGTTAAGGTACCTTGCTACCTGTTGTGTGGTTACACAACACGCCCCATTTTGCATTATCAAAACAGGGACCCAACTTTTGGCTTGCCTTGTGTTGTCTGCTTTCTGGCGGTTGGGTAAAAATAGGTCAGGTGCATCATCATCATGATATTCGATGAGGTTGGTCATCATCATGAGGTCAGTTTGTCAAGGTTCATATTTTGTTTCTATGACCTCATATTTAGAAAGAGCTTGAAATTCCATGCAGGTTTGCCTTTTACATCACCTGAAAATTCGTCCATATAAGGGAGTTATGCACAGTCAAAGTTTTGGTCAAACCTGATATTCGCAAGAAGAGGGTCATATTTTATAAACTCAGTTTTGCTGTATAAAGAACATCATCATCATATTTGAAACGCCCCCCGATAATATCCTGAGGTCGAAATATCCGGACGTCAACTTTAAGTCATAGTAAGTTTTCCCCGTCGAGCGGTCTTTTGTATCGCGAAAGGTCATCATCATGATCTTGGTCTATCACCCGATAAAAATCATGCAGTCCCAATATCCGGACGTCAATCTTAAGTGATAGCGTGTTTTACCAGTCAAATGACCTTGGGCACATCGCGAGCATCATGATATTTTAACATCACCCGATATTATAATATCATGCTGATATTATAATATCACCCTACTTAGAAAATCCACCATCTACATAATTTGCATGCGCACGTCAAAGTCCTGGTGATCATCATCATCCTGATCTTTCAAGGCAGGATCATATTTCATATCCTCCTGATCTCCTTTTGCACAATCATGATGATCACCCTATCTTTCAAAGGGAGGGTGATATTCCATTCCTAAGTCATGTTGTCAAGATCATCATGATCTTGTTTGTCTACCCGACATTTCGTAATATCCTCCTGCCGAGAAATATAACCTTTTGCAAATATCCTGATGACGTCATCCCGACCTGATAAACGAAGAAGCAAATATCAGGATGACATCACCATCACATTTCTCCTTCGGCAGGATATTTTCCAAAACATGATCCGGTTCGCGAATATGACGATGACGTCATGTTCTAAGATTAACAAAAGCCCCGGATATCCTGATGACATCATCTGGACATTCAGCAAGATCATATTTTAAATCACCTAGTGCGGATATGATGATGATGATCATCATCATCCTGATCTTTCGAGAGGGTTACCTTGGCCGCAAAGGGGTCATATTACATTCATCACCTGATCATCTTCCTTAGGTGACCCGATATTACATTTATCCCCTGATCTTAACGAAACATGACGGTGACGTCATCTTTTGCATTTTAATGAAGCCCGAATATGACGATGATGTCACCATCATATCCCTTTCCTCAGCAGCAGGATCATATTCCAAATCCTCCTATTTTCCTTCGACATGATGATGACGATGATGTCTTTCTTTCCCCAATATGCAGAAGCGAAACATCCTGATGTGCTTTTCATCAGAGCATTCGGAAGGGAGGAGCATCATATTTCATGATATCCTGCAGCTAGATAGAAGACATAGAGTTGGGCATCATCATGATTTTTGGCGTCGGTATAACTGTTGCCATCGGCCAAGTCTAATTGTGTCACCCCGATCATATGTGGTCACACCGATGCGAATATGATGATGACCCGAAACATACAAACAGAGCATGCAAAGCCGGATTTGAAATAATTTGTTAAAAGCGGTTATTTCCTTGTATATTTTGAGATACATGATCATATTTGGAGCCCGATATACAAGAAAATGGGCGGGAAAATGAAGCGATGGAAATTTGAAGACCCGATTGCTGATTTCCAGTCAACGATGGTTGACCCGAGTGTTTTGATGCTGTTTATGCATTTAGTGCATAATTTGCACTGAAATGAAGCCCGATTGCCTGTAGCTACACATTTTGGAGGCTTGTTTAATAAAATGTTTAAATTCCTGTTGTTTATCCACATGATGATGAACTTAATGTTTGTCTGTTTACTTGCAGGAAGTCATGATGCTGTTAGAGCTGCTGCTGAAGCTGAGCATTGTATGGTTGCACATGGAGGCAACATGAACCAGAAATGAGGAGGATATTGTCAAATATGCTGTTTGCCAGCTGGAGACCGAATCAAGTTAAAGATGCTGGAATATTCTGTGCCAGCTGTACATTTGCCAACTGGCAAAGCATGTGCTTTTCATCTAGACCGTTGATTATTATGAGAGGATCCTGATCCTTGGATCATTGTAACCGTTTTCTGGCTTTTGTTCTATATAAAGGCCAGAACCTGATACATTAAGAGATACATGAATACACAGATGCATCTGGCGCATTAAGGCCAATTACTGTAGAATCAATTAGGAGATCGGATTACTGAGACTAATGAGGATAGAATTGTTGAAATGTCAAGGTTCTTTCTTCATATCACTGTAAATGTACCTGTTCTTGAGCATACTGAATGGATATGAAGTTTCAGATTACATCCTGATTGTAAATTTTACATAATCTTCTTGTTGATTTCTGGATATGTACTGGTGAATGCTGTGTTCAACTGGAAGCGCTTTCATTTCATTACATGTTGTTGTCAACTCTTCCTTTGAAGATTTGCACTAGATCATGCGGATTTGTGGAATGTCCTGGTGAAGTATGATTCTAGTTTCCTTCTTTTCATTGCATGTATGGGAGCTTGTATGTGGATCAGTGATCTCGGTCAAGTAGTTTTGGGAATCTTATTCTTTAACCCTTTTCCTTTTTTCTAATTTCATAAATTCATCATCATAACTGCAAATCATGACAAATAATAAGCAGAAACAGAGAAATATGCTGAAATCCCGTAGGTAACTGAAAATCATTAGCATATTTGAGTTAAATGCATGTAGTATTGAAAATATCATGCAAAGAATTGCAAATAATGGTAGAAATCATGCAAATATCAGCCTGTAAGCACATTATTTGACTAAATTCACAGTGCAGAGGTAGAATTGTTGGAGATTTATGCAGAGCAGACATACAGAGCAGAATATTTGAAGAAATAATGATGAACTTTGCAGAAACACGTAAGGCCCCTAAATGGAAAACAACAACACACATCAACCACTGAGTAACGTCAGTAGATTAAGACCTAATCAATGGAGACTTGGGATCATGAATTCTCTGAATTCATCGTATCTTTCAAGATGAGTAAAGGTTGTTGTGTAACTTTTATTCTATGTTTGTGAATGACTAACATCATGACCAACATAAATTGGCACTAGAAGGAGGGCAGAACTGGAAAAGACACTACTGCTTCAGTCATCATTCATTTTATGCAGGCCCCTCGCTTCTAACGCAACATAAATTGGCGCTAGAAGGAGGGCCTGAGCTGTGAATTTCTGGATTTCTGCAAATATTGCATAAATATTTCAGCATTTGAGTTAAATGTCTGCAAATATCTCTTATCTGAGATGTTTTGGTTACACCTTTGCCAAGATCTAGCCCAGACCCTCAAATATTTGTTTGATTTTCTGAACTCTCAAGTTTTAGTCTGAGATATGATGGATCTCCTTAAAATTTCAAAATACTAAAAAATTAAAAATAGAGTCTCATTTTGATGGATGTAGATGAAGGCAATTGTCAAATTAACATTCCTTTATTTCAGGAAACTTTGAGTAGGCAGCTTTACCCTCACAGTTTGTCTAACTTTAGTTTATCTACCTGTTGCAGGATACACCAGACTGTGGAACACAGTGAAATTAATTGTTTAACTTTCCTTACAAGGTTGGATTTATATTTGAAAGGACTAATATTCTTCCAGGATGTGTTCAGGGCCGAAATCTGGCAGGAAAATGAAGAAATTCTGGAGCAACAAGCAGATGCAGCACCAGAAGTTATTAATTGTCCAGACACTGAAGTGGACCGCTCTGAAGATTTTGAATTATACTTGTCTAGAAATATACAGTGTAGTCAAATATTAGGTTTATCCACTGATGATGTCCTGATTGAAAGCTGGTGCAGATTACATGATGAAGAGCATTCAGAGAGAGATTGTTACCCTTGCTTGGTCATGTTGAAAAAGATTCTAGAAAATACAATAGCTGAATCAGTTCCAGAAGGTAATGAAGAGGAAACATCTTTCCTGGATTCATTTTATGGTGAGATTGATAGGAGTTCTCTACTTCCTAATACAAGTAAGGATCAGTCAGTATGCAGGTATGAATCTTGTGAAAATTTTAGAGAAGAAACCACT
This sequence comes from Cunninghamia lanceolata, assembly GCA_027924645.1. Classification (NCBI taxonomy): domain Eukaryota; kingdom Viridiplantae; phylum Streptophyta; class Pinopsida; order Cupressales; family Cupressaceae; genus Cunninghamia; species Cunninghamia lanceolata. The sequence goes on along the minus strand of BSBN01000144.1, from coordinate 68,214 downwards.
CATTAGGATAATATTTTTGATTCTGATCCTAATACTTTTGATAAAGAAGATGAAACATCTTTCCTGGAGTCATTCTATGGTAAAGAGAAGTGTAAACAGATAGTAGAGCAGTTTAAATACACTACTGCTGATGATAAAGTTCCTATGATAGTAACTCAGGGAGTCATAGAGAAGAAAATAAATGCTGATTTATTACCTGACTTCTTTGAATTAAATGATCAAATGCAAGAATGTTGCAGGTTAATGGAACCAGATCCTTTAATAGATAGAAGATGTGAATTATTTAATGAACAATTCCTGAAAGATGAAGATGTAGAAGACTTTGGAGTTGTTGTGCATAATCAGATGTCACTCCAGAAATATTTTGAGAATGAAACAGGGGAGTGTCCTTATCAGTTGAATGCCAATTCTCTTTTACAGTCAAATGATTTAGAAATGATAAATTTCTGTATATCAGGTTGTGATAATAAAGATACTTATTTAGATGCTGATGTGCAGGAAATTGAAGAAAATATTGAGAAGTTTCCTGAACTGGGGGATAAACTGAACATCCAGAATGAAGGGATAAGGCTGGATAAAGATGAAGAATTATTACATCAAGAGTCATACATCCTTCAATTTGAAGAGAGACCAGGCACTGAGCCAAGCAGTGAAAATATAGAATTAAATGGAGGACCAATTGCCAATGAAGAAGCATGTCCAGCAAAGCCAGAAATACACCAGGTTGTATTTCTCCTTTCCACAGTAAATGATGTTGAATACTATTTTGATTATGGAAATTCAGAAGATAAGACATGCATATGGATTAATCATGAACATGATGAGCTGCCTCAGTTGCTGATCATCAAGAGTCATTCTGTTGAATACAGTGAATTCAGAATATCAGAATATTTTTCAGAATATAAAGATAAATTTGCTAGGTTGAGAACCATAACTAATACCCTGATGCTCCTGCACAATCAAAAGAAGTATGCAAATACAGGTGTACTTAGGTCTTTTGCTGGTTCTTGTTTGCCTAGTAGTGGTTTGTATATAATTTTGTAGGTTAGTTGTTTGTATAGTTTGCTTGTTTTGCTTTCTTGTTCTGTTTCTGTTGTTTCCTTTTTGTAGGTTAGTTGTTTGTATAGTGTTTCTTCTGTTTTGTGTTGTTTTGGTTGAGTTTTTGTTTTGGTAAGTCAAGATGATGCACTTCATCACCTAAGAAAATAATCAAATTGTTAGGATTCAAGTGATGAGATCAGATTTAGATATAGATTGTAATTCATTCTGATAAATATTCATGATCAGGTTTTATAGTATCTTTTCATCAGGTGCCTTTTCTTGTCCAAAGTGAATCAAACACAATGAAACACCTAACAACCTTGGGCTTGTTGAAGATATGAGTATAGGTGTTAAGTGAAAAATCTAAAGGGACTCCCTTGCTACCAATACAATCTCCAACCTAAAGCTGCAAGTGACCATACCTTGTACAAATGAGCTGACATGATGATATCAGATACATAAATAAAAAATATATAAACAATAAACTTAGGCCATCTAAGTAACTCTACCGGGGCTATAGATGCCTGCTGGCAGTGGGGCTCTACTTAGGGAGATTGTATAGATAACCTTGCCGGGGCTATGAATGCCTGCTGGAAGTAAGGCTCTATCCAGGTTGGCTATGAGGGATGATCTCCAACTATGTAGTTTAACACCAGTTACTTATATTTTCAACTTGCTTTCAAGATGAGGATAATTAATCATATGCACACACATGATCCTTTGTTAGCACTGTTACCTTGATGAAACTTTATCATTCAAAGATCATGATGATTTTACTTAGAAAGAATTAGAATACTATAGATGAATATGATCATATCACTTGAATTATTTGAATTTTGTTGTTTTCTTTGGTGGCAAGTTGTTGTGTGGTTACACAACATGCCCCATTTTGCATTATCAAAACAGGGACCCAACTTTTGGCTTGCCTTGTGTTGTCTGCTTTCTGGCGGTTGGGTAAAAATAGGTCAGGTGCATCATCATCATGATATTCGATGAGGTTGGTCATCATCATGAGGTCAGTTTGTCAAGGTTCATATTTTGTTTCTATGACCTCATATTTAGAAAGAGCTTGAAATTCCATGCAGGTTTGCCTTTTACATCACCTGAAAATTCGTCCATATAAGGGAGTTATGAACAGTCAAAGTTTTGGTCAAACCTGATATTCGCAAGAAGAGGGTCATATTTTATAAACTCAGTTTTGCTGTATAAAGAACATCATCATCATATTTGAAACGCCCCCCGATAATATCCTGAGGTCGAAATATCCGGACGTCAACTTTAAGTCATAGTAAGTTTTCCCCGTCGAGCGGTCTTTTGTATCGCGAAAGGTCATCATCATGATCTTGGTCTATCACCCGATAAAAATCATGCAGTCCCAATATCCGGACGTCAATCTTAAGTGATAGCGTGTTTTACCCGTCAAATGACCTTGGGCACATCGCGAGCATCATGATATTTTAACATCACCCGATATTATAATATCATGCTGATATTATAATATCACCCTACTTAGAAAATCCACCGTCTACATAATTTGCATGCGCACGTCAAAGTCCTGGTGATCATCATCATCCTGATCTTTCAAGGCAGGATCATATTTCATATCCTCCTGATCTCCTTTTGCACAATCATGATGATCACCCTATCTTTCAAAGGGAGGGTGATATTCCATTCCTAAGTCATGTTGTCAAGATCATCATGATCTTGTTTGTCTACCCGACATTTCGTAATATCCTCCTGCCGAGAAATATAACCTTTTGCAAATATCCTGATGATGTCATCCCGACCTGATAAACGAAGAAGCAAATATCAGGATGACATCACCATCACATTTCTCCTTCGGCAGGATATTTTCCAAAACATGATCCGGTTCGCGAATATGACGATGACGTCATGTTCTAAGATTAACAAAAGCCCCGGATATCCTGATGATGTCATCTGGACATTCAGCAGGATCATATTTTAAATCACCTAGTGCGGATATGATGATGATGATCATCATCATCCTGATCTTTCGAGAGGGTTACCTTGGCCGCAAAGGGGTCATATTACATTCATCACCTGATCATCTTCCTTAGGTGACCCGATATTACATTTATCCCCTGATCTTAACGAAACATGACGGTGACGTCATCTTTTGCATTTGAATGAAGCCCGAATATGACGATGACGTCACCATCATATCCCTTTCCTCAGCAGCAGGATCATATTCCAAATCCTCCTATTTTCCTTCGACATGATGATGACGATGATGTCTTTCTTTCCCCAATATGCAGAAGCGAAACATCCTGATGTGCTTTTCATCAGAGCATTCGGAAGGGAGGAGCATCATATTTCATGATATCCTGCAGCTAGATAGAAGACATAGAGTTGGGCATCATCATGATTTTTGGTGTCGGTATAACTGTTGCCATCGGCCAAGTCTAATTGTGTCACCCCGATCATATGTGGTCACACCGATGCGAATATGATGATGACCCGAAACATACAAACAGAGCATGCAAAGCTGGATTTGAAATAATTTGTTAAAAGCGGTTATTTCCTTGTATATTTTGAGATACATGATCATATTTGGAGCCCGATATACAAGAAAATGGGCGGGAAAATGAAGCGATGGAAATTTGAAGACCCGATTGCTGATTTCCAGTCAACGATGGTTGACCCGAGTGTTTTGATGCTGTTTATGCATTTAGTGCATAATTTGCACTGAAATGAAGCCCGATTGCCTGTAGCTACACATTTTGGAGGCTTGTTTAATAAAATGTTTAAATTCCTGTTGTTTATCCACATGATGATGAACTTAATGTTTGTCTGTTTACTTGCAGGAAGTCATGATGCTGTTAGAGCTGCTGCTGAAGCTGAGCATTGTATGGTTGCACATGGAGGCAACATGAACCAGAAATGAGGAGGATATTGTCAAATATGCTGTTTGCCAGCTAGAGACCGAATCAAGTTAAAGATGCTGGAATATTCTGTGCCAGCTGTACATTTGCCAACTGGCGAAGCATGTGCTTTTCATCTGGACCGTTGATTATTATGAGAGGATCCTGATCCTTGGATCATTGTAACCGTTTTCTGGCTTTTGTTCTATATAAAGGCCAAAACCTGATACATTAAGAGATACATGAATACACAGACACATCTGGCGCATTAAGGCCAATTACTGTAGAATCAATTAGGAGATCGGATTACTGAGACTAATGAGGATAGAATTGTTGAAATGTCAAGGTTCTTTCTTCAGATCACTGTAAATGTACCTGTTCTTGAGCATACTGAATGGATATGAAGTTTCAGATTACATCCTGATTGTAAATTTTACGTAATCTTCTTGTTGATTTCTGGATATGTACTGGTGAATGCTGTGTTCAACTGGAAGCGCTTTCATTTTATTACATGTTGTTGTCAACTTTTCCTTTGAAGATTTGCACTAGATCATGCAGATTTGTGGAATGTCCTGGTGAAGTATGATTCTAGTTTCCTTCTTTTCATTGCATGTATGGGAGCTTGTATGTGGATCAGTGATCTCAGTCAAGTAGTTTTGGGAATCTCATTCTTTAACCCTTTTCTTTTTTTTTAATTTCATAAATTCATCATCATAACTACAAATCATGACAAATAATAAGCAGAAACAGAGAAATATGCTGAAATCCCATAGGTAACTGAAAATCATTAGCATATTTGAGTTAAATGCATGTAGTATTGAAAATATCATGCAAAGAATTGCAAATAATGGTAGAAATCATACAAATATTAGCCTGTAAGCACATTATTTGACTAAATTCACAGTGCAGAGGTAGAATTGTTGGAGATTTATGCAGAGCAGACATACAGAGCAGAATATTTGAAGAAATAATGATGAACTTTGCAGAAACACGTAAGGCCCCTGAATGGAAAATAGCAACACACATCAACCACTGAGTAACGTCAGTAGATTAAGACCTAATCAACGGAGACTTGGGATCATGAATTCTCTGAATTCATCGTATCTTTCAAGATGAGTAAAGGTTGTTGTGTAACTTTTATTCTATGTTTGTGAATGACTAACATCATGACCAACACTACCTTTATGCTTTCATCCTCCATTACTTTGGACCTTAAGGATAGCTTTTGGAATTCTTCAGTGTATGCACTGACATCTAATTCCTTTTGTCTCAGATTCTGTCTCTTCCTGTGCAGCTGTATTTCATAATCTTCTGGCATATATGCTTCTTTGATTTTAGCTACCATTCCGTTCCAAGTAGCTATGGGTTTCTTATCTTCTTTTGCTCTTTCAGTCTGCACAAATTTCCACCAGGTTAAGGCAGCTCCCCTGAGTCTAGATTTGGCCACCTTTACTTTCTGTGCCTCGCTTACACCATCACATTCAAAGTGATTTTCAAGTCCTTCTATCCACTCCATGACCAAATCTGGGTCCATTTTCCCACTAAAAAGTGGTACTCCTTCTAATGTTTTACCACTCATTGCTTTCAAAGCTTTCAAGAATGGTTCTTCTTCCAACTTAGGATCAGGTGTGGGCTCTTCATCTTCTATAGACACACCTTTTCCCTTATCCTCAGAATATTTAACTCTCTGGCTGACTTCCTCAGTCTTTTGCAACATTAAGCCTAGCTTACTCTCCATTTCTGCTAGTCTTTCTTGTAGGAGTCTATTCTCCTCTTCTTGATCCTCAACCTTCTTTGCTAACTCTGCATTAGTCACCATTTTCTTGGATGAACTAACAGACTCACTTGAACTCGGTGATGACATACAACTCTTCTATTCCAACCTAGGAATAACCCAAATCTTACTGCTCTGATACCAATTTGATAGGGAGGACTCTAGACTGCCTGCTTCTGCATCCTGTAGGTGTACAAGACCATTTGACAACTCTAGCCTCCCTACCAATTCAAAGTGCTAACAGACATCTTTCTACACAAAAATGTCAGCTAAATTCCTCAACTCTTTGCAGAGATGGAAAACTCTATTTCACTGCTTGGTGTGGGACACATACCTTGTCCTCACTGCTTCCAAGATACTGCCTCAATGGCACATAACTTTCTGAGCCCATTGCCCACCCTTCTCACTCTGTTCAAGGGTCTAGACTGCTTGGTGCTCACTTTCCTTCTCTCTATTTTCCACCCCTGCAAATCTATTTTCCTACTTGTTTATCTAGCCGGACTCCTTACTGAGCTCGCCTAGAACAAGCATGCATTGCCTCTAGCCGGCAATCCGACCACCCCACAAAAGAAAACCAAACAAAAATCATGGCTCTGTTTGATGATCTCCATACTGTACATTGGGATTTGAAGAATCATCAAAACAGAGTCATGGTTTGCAAAAGAAAATAAAATTTCAGAAACAGAAAGACTAATCTACTGTAGAATGATAAGTGAAAATAGAACAGAATATACAAATGATCGAACTGCTGTATTTTATTTCTATTCAAAAATTCTGATTACATCAAAGTGCTTCACACACCAAAATTCACTTCTTCGATTCTTCTCCTCTCCACATTCTCTCCAGGAAGAATGTTACATTTTATATGAATTCCATGTCCGTTACAGGACGGTTCAGTTACCAGACGGTTCGTATTCTAACTGCCGGTTGAATTCTGCATTTTCTTGACAGTCGGCCAGACTTACCATGATGTCTCTCCAACACATTGTATCGGCAAAACGGATGACTATCGGCCTAGCCTAAGTCCCTTCCGCCGATGGACCATTTCTCTCCGACGGCTTTAAGCATTCATCGCTCAGACATTACATTGCCGGCGTAGCTTTTCCTTGGTTAGCCGATATGCATTTTTACTCCGACGGTCCTAACAACCGCCTTCAGTGAGACCACATTCTATCGGCAACCTTCACATTCATCCCACCGATATCTTTGGTCATGCCGATGTGCTTCCTTCATTCCTTTCTGTCGGTGTGACAATACTTTGTCGGTGCAAGAAAAGAAGCTTGTGCCGATGCCTTTTATCACCCCGATACATACTCCTTCGCTGAACCATTGAACCTCAACAGCGGGTTCAATCGCAAGGTTCAGCCATGAGGTTCAACCTCCAACAAAATGATCGGCGCTTTCAACTCCACCATCCTCTATGCATGAACCCATTGAACCATTGAACCTCAATAGCGGGGTTCAATCTCAAGGTTCAACCGCGGGGTTCAACGAAGAGGTTCAACGGCGCAGTTCAGCCATTGAACAAAATGACCAATGAACCATTTAACCTTGGTGCGGGTTCAACCGCGGGGTTCAACAAAGAGGTTCAACTGATAGGTTCAACGGCGTGGTTCAACCGTTGAACAAATACCGAACACCTTCAACTTGAACTTGCACTTGGCTCAAAAACCCATCAAAAACAAAATGCTTCTCCCGCCATTGCATCTTCAGAAAACTCGAAGAAAACACACAAAAACAAAACACAAGCTGCAAACTAAAAATTGACAAACCAAAACTATGTACGGCTGCATTGAGCCTTGGTGCTCCTGCACCAGTTGGGCTCTTGAAAAATTAAAGAAGTTTCATTTCAGCATTATTTACTTTATTTGTTTTGGCTGGTTTTCAGAAGCCATGGCCTTGGTGGCCCTATTGTTGAGCTGTAAATTATTACTCTCCTTGTACTTGTGTGTGGAAAAAAAATTCTAAAGTGTAATATTCCTTATTATGATTTCAAAAAAAAAAATGTGTTCATTATGATGTTGCTTGTGCTTATATGGTTATGGAAAGTTGACACAAGGAAATATAGTTGCTGTTTATTTTACTTTCATCTATGAAATTTTATTTGTTGTAGTTGAAATGGTTGTATGTTAAATAGAAAAGAAAACAATAGTGTTGTTGAAAGCTCAGTTGCATGATATGTGGAAAAGAAATGTTACATTGCTGTCATTTTTAAATCAGAAAGGGAACGAAAGAAACGAATTAGTTAATGTGTTATTTTTGGAAAAAAGAAATTATAAAAAAGATAATTCTATTTAAAGTTATTTGCAAAAAAAAATATATGCTACTGGCTTAAGTTGTCTAAAATCTGGTTATTTCATCCCATTGTTAAACTGTTGATATATACACACACACACACACACACACACACACATTTATGTTTTAGTTATCTCATACTCTACTGTTGGACTAAAAAATCTGTATGTTAATATGTCATTGTATAAGTATATATATATATATATATATATATATATATATATATATATATATTTAAGTGTATACATTTCTGTTTTAGTTATCTCATACTTTACTGTTGGACTAAAAAATCTGTATGTATATATGTCACTATATAAGTATATATACACACACAAATAGATATACATATATATTTGTAATATATTAAATTAACTGGATTGTTTTAAATCTGTATATATATATATATATATATATACACAACTAGATATAAATATACATTTAAAAAGTTTTAAATAAACTGTATGAGAAAAAGAAAAATATAATTCAGAGGGACGAAACCCTAGAAATTTAGGGTCTGTATTTTTCACTATTAACAAAGAAGTTTTGAAACAAAAAATTTTTTATGGCTATGAGTGGCGGCCGTAACCGCCGCCCACAATTTGCAGTTGCTTCAAGGGGTGTCGGTGGAGGCACCGCCTCCTCCCCACATCCCCCTTTCACCCCCTTTAACCCCTCCACGCCACGCCTTCAACACACCACCTATTTCCCCCTCTGTAGATTCAAATGCAACACAAAAAAAGGGGGTCGTCGGTCCCAACACTCAGGCCGACTTTTGTTTGCTGCCACCGGTGCTTACAACCTCCTGTACCTTGTAGAAATTTGTCTAATGTAAAAATTATATATACACACACACACACACACACACACACACATATATATATATATTTCTCAAAGAAATATAATAAGATTATAATAAATGAAATACCATTAAAAATCAATGGTTACACAGTGAGTATACCTCCAGATCCATGGTGGCCATGGCTGTCTTTTGATGAAACCTGCAATACAAAACAAAAAAAGTAGGAAGGAGGCAAGAAACAAACGAGAAGAGAAAAACAAAAGAATATGATAGGGTTTTCATAAAGAAAATAATAAAATATGTTTAGGGCAACTCATTTAGAAAACTAATATAATAATGAATTAGGGTTGACTGGAGGATGAGAGGGAATTAATTTTTTACTAATTTATTTATTTCCCCATTTATTCATGTGCACGGTAATTCAAATTTCCCTCTATTCCTTACATTTTGACTTTTGATTTTATTGCCCCCCATAGTGTTTTAAATTTATTTTGATTTATAATTTTTATTTTTGAGTTTGATATTTATACTTTCATGTGGGATTTAATTAAATGGGAATGGGAGTTTGATTTATTGGGATTCTTGATCCCTTGTCTTTTAAATTAATTTTGGGCATTCCTTTTTAATTATCTAGTGTGTTTTAATTTAATGTTTTGGGGAGATCTTTTATTGAATTTAATTTTTTTAATTTAATCGATTTTATTCCAGAGGAGATGTTTTCATTTATTCTCTTTTAAATCCTTTTACCTGAGTTATTTAATAAATCTAATTGTCGCAATTATATTTATTAAAAGATTTTATTATTAAAGATTTAATTTGGTCGTTTATTTAATTTCAATTTTTATATTTTGTTGAGTGGTAAATTTGATTTCGACCTTGGAATTATTTAATTTATCCTTATATATTAGTTAATTTTATTTTTTACCTTAATTATTTTCCTTGGGGTTTCTTTTTGAAATATTTATTTCGAATGTTGAAAACGCGTTATGCTACCGAATTTTCTCAAAATTTTAGGGTTTTATTTTAATAGCATTTTTGTGACGTCTATTTATCACTCCATCACATTATGTGACCATTTTATCATTGAAGCGTTATTGTTATCCGATTTTAATTATGCATTAGAATTAGGATTTGATTTTGATTCGGTCGAAATCATTTCACGCACCTAGGAAACTTAGGGTTTTGAATTAAATCGATTCTAACCCTAGTAGCGATGCTCATCACATCACATAACCCCCTAGTCGACTATCATCACACAGGGGATTGTATAGGTAGGCACTCTTGAGTTTTGATTGACATGTTTACGCCTTATGTGTATTGCCACCGAGCACGCAGACACGTGCGAGGGGGTTCCTAGGGACATGTAGAATTTTTTTTGGTAATTCATGTCATGACCACATGACAAATGTGGACATGACATGTGTGTTGTGTGTCGTGACCGCATAGGAAATGTGGGCATGACAGGCGGAAAAGTGCCTAAACCATGTTCTTGTCCTTTGACACAACAGATGACTAGTTGGTCGATGGCGGTCAAGGATTGATCTATATTGGATTCTACTTGTTCATGTCAACATTTGTATTACATATTGAAACCAAAATAAATTGTAAGGCGATAAAGCCATTATTGAAACTTGTGTATATTTATTACTTTATGAAGCTCTGTAATTATACTTTAGAAAGATGAATTGTAACCTAATTCTATATCAAATTTATGAATGAAATCTTGCATTGACAATGAATGTTAATTCTATCTCCTTTTGTTTGACAATGTAGTTATAGTTAATTTACTTACTATTACTTTAACTTTAGTTTCAGTTATGTATGTGTTTTGGAATTTCTGTACTTTACATTTGGTATTAGAGCGAAGGCTCTACACTAGGCCTATTTGGACTGTTATGCTAAAGTTGTAGCAGATCATCTAATATGAATACTATAAACTCTAGACATAGGGGAGCAACCTTAGGATCTGGCAATGACCTAAATACAGGAAACAATGAAGGAGCCAACATAGGGAAGAATGCAAGAACCAATGAAGGAGGAGCCAATGTAGGAAACAATGCTGAAAATAATGAAGGGAACTGAAGTGAGGTAAACAACAATAATAATGGACAGAACAATGATGGACAGAATAACTGACTGGATCAAATCCTTTCTCTCTTAACTTAACAAGGAGCCCAAATGAACAATCTGGAACAGGAAGTCAGGGGAATGAGAGGAAATCGGGATGAGGAATATATGGAAGAAGCATGAGACCTAGAAAGTAAAGCAAATGTGAACAATTGAGGCATAATTGCTAAGGAGTTTGGAAAAAACCTTAAAAAGGTCACCCCTCCTAAGTTCAATGGTAAGACTATTGGTGATGGAGCTAAGGCATGGATAATTGATATGGAAAAATATTTTGATCTCTGAAACTTGTCCAAGGAAACTAAAGCAACATGGGGATCTTACCAACTTACTGGAGAAGTGGTGACCTGGTGGGATATGAAAAAGCAAAAAATAAACTATTACCTGGGGTAGTAAAGTGGGACTACTTCCTCGAACTCTTTAGGAAGAGGTTGTTACCACAACTTTATTTTGATAAAAACATGACAAAATTTCAAAACCTAACTCAGGGAGGTATGACAATGACTCAGTATTGGGAGAAATTCTCCCACCTACTGAGGTATGTTCCATATTACCTGTTGGATGAGAGGTTTAGGATCCAAAAGTTTATCTTGGGTTTTAGACCACAAATTGGGGCAAAGGTAGATATTCATGACCCCTTGACCATGGACAAAGTGTTTGAGAAAGCAACTAAGCAGGAGCAGAAATTACAGCAGATTGCAAATTACCATAAGAGTTGAGATGTGAAATATGGAAATAAAAGGTTCCAGAATGATAATCACAATCAGAGTAGCAACAACAATCAAGGAAACAATAAGCGTCAGATTCAGAATCTAAAAAGAGGCAACAATTTTCAGGAAAGGAATAGTGGAAACCAATGTGGAAATAATAAGAAAGGCAACTTTGGCAATAATGGTAATAATAATAGAAGAGAGATGCCAGCTAGACACAAAGGACCATGAGATGGATGTTATACTTGTGGAGGAGAGCACTACGCTAGCTCATGTCCTCGATGAATAACAAACCAGAGAGATGGGAATCATCTAGGAGTTCCACAACACCAAATTCATGTGGATGTAGATCATCGTCAAGTAGATTTTCAAGCGACACCCATTTAGTTATCCGGTAAGCTCTTTGGCCTTCTAGTTTCTATTTTAATTGATACTGCAGCTATGAAATATTTTGTAGACCCTAAAATTATAGCTAAGTTATCTGTAAAACTGGGACACATGGAAAACTCTTGGATGGTGTAGTATGGTAATAGTGCAGAGAAAAGAGTAGACTCATGACTAGTATGCAATGAATTAGATCTCCCAACTTTCCAAACACAAGTCAATATTTATGTTGAACCTCTAGGATCTTATGATGTGATTCTTGGAATTAATTGGCTATTTGAGCACAAATCCTTAATAAACCATGAAGAGAAGGTAGTGAAATGCCTTGATGACTTTGGGAATCGGGTAGAGATTCATGGTTCTAGGACACCCCTTAAGCTAAGATAGATTTCAGCTATGCAATTAAAGAAAGCTAAAAGGAAGGGTTGTTCAATCTATGCAGTCAAAATAAGAGATCTAAATAATCAAGAATTGTCCTTTGATAAGTATCCTATCCTTAGAGAGTTCCAGGATGTATTCCCTGATGAATTGACAGAACTACCACCAAAAAGGAGATTTGATTTCTCAATAGATCTTGTGCCTGAAATAGAACTACAGTCTAAGGTACCCTACAGAATGACAACAACAGAACTGTATGAGCTTAAGGCAAAATTAGAAGAATTGTTGAAACAAGGGTTTATCAGACCTAGTGTGTCACCTTGGGGTGCACCAGTCATTTTTGTAAAGAAGGATGGAACTTTGCGGTTGTGCATTAATTACACGATGCTCAACAAGGCGACTATAAAGAATAAATATCCACTCCCAAGGATAGATGAGTTAAACATTTGATTAGATGAAGGGTGCGAAGGTATTCTCCAAAATAGACCTTAGATCTGGCTACCATCATTTACGAATTAAGGACGAGGATATCTCTAAGACAACGTTCAAAACTCGTTATGGTCACTATGAGTTCACAGTAGTATCATTTGGGTTTACCAACACACCCGCAAAATTTATGAACTTGATGACCAATGTGTTTAGGGATTGTTTAGACAAATTTGTGTTAGTCTTCTTGGATGACATTTTGATTTATTCTAAGTTAGTAGAGGAGCGTGACATACATTTAAGGATAGTCTTGCAGCACTTGAGAGAGCATAAACTTTTTGGCAAGTTATCTAAGTGCACGTTCTACCAGAGTAAGGTGCACTATCTTGGCCATGTGATTTTCGCAGACGGGATAGCGGTAGATCCTGGAAAAGATCAAAGTAATAATGGAATGGCCCGCATCACAAAATGTAACTGAGGTTAGAAGTTTTATGGGGTTGGCTGGATATTATAGGAAATTTGTAGAAGGATTCTCGACAATCGTAGCACCAATAACTTCATTATAGAAGAAAGGTAAGAAGTTTGACTGGACAGAACAATGTGAGCAAGCTTTCCAGCTCTTGAATGAAAAACTCACGACATCACCTATTTTGACCATACTTGATCCAAATGGTCATTTCACAATGATAATAGATGCTTTTGGTGAAGGTGTGGTGAATGTGTGGGAGGAGTGTTGATGCAGAATGGGAAAGTGGTGGCATATGAATCTAGAAAGCTAAAGCAACATAAATTAAACTATGCACCTCATGATCTTGAGTTGGCCGCCATTGTTCATGCACTCTAGATGTGGAGGCACTACCTCTTGGGTAAGCCCTTTAAGTTAAAAATGGATCATTTAAGGCTCAAGTACATTTTTACCCAACCTAATCTCAATGCACAATAGAGAAGGTGGTTAGAATTCCTTAGCGAATATGACTTTGGAATTGAATACATAAAGGGAAAGGAGAATAGGGCCGCATATGCTCTTAGTAGGAGAAGACATCTAGATGGCATGGTAACTACTAGATCCAATATGAGACAATAGGTGATCTAGAACTTGCAAGGAGATGCACATTATAACTAAGTTAAGCAAGCATTAGAAGCAGACCCCTCAGATCATCGATTTGATGGGTTTGTGATTGAGTCAAATGGGCTTTTGAGATTCCAGGGAAAGATGTATATCCTAGATTCAAGAGAGTTGAGGAAACTAGTTATCGAGGAGGTCCACAGTGTGCCATATTTAGGACACCCAGGAGTGACCAAGATGATTGAAGGGTTGAGACCATTGTACTTTTGGCCCAAGCTTAAGAAGGACATAATTGAGTTTTTCGCTCGATGTTTAGAGTGTCAACGCATCAAGGCCAAGCATGTCCATCCTATAGGAATTCTTTATCCACATAGTGTTCCAGAGTATAAGTGGCAGGTAATTAGCATGGATTTTATTCAGGGATTACCCATGTCAAAAAATTGAAATGATGTCATCTTGGTGGTGGTGGACAAATTGACAAAAGTAGCCCATTTCATTACCAGAAATGTCTCAGATGGATTGTTGACCTTAGCTAAAAAGTTTGTCCAAGAGATCTTTTGATTACATGGAGTGCCAGAGATGATCATTTCAGATCATGACACTCGCATGACCTCTAGGTTTTAGACCACGCTTAATGCAACATTGGGGACTAAGTTGAATTTTAGCATGGCTTATCATCCTCAAACAAATGGTCAGATGGAGGGAGTCAACCAGGTAGTGGAAGATCTTCTAAGGATGTACTGTATGGATCAACAAAGTAAATGTGAAGAATATCTACCATTGGTAGAGTTCGCATACAATAATTCATACCATCCATCTTTAGGGATGACACCGTTTGAGGCTCTTTATTGGCATAAGTGTAGGACATCCATCAGTTGGGACAAGGTTGAAGTTAGAATAGTGGTTGGACATGACATGTTAAAAGAAATGAAAGATCAGACGAGGCTAATTAAAGATAAATTAAAGCAAGCTTCAGATCGACATAAAAGTTATACAAACAGAAACAAAACTTTTAGACAATTCTTAGTTGGTGACAAGGTTTTTCTAAAAGTCAAGCCACACAAGAGTTTGATTACGTTTGGCAAGGCATCCAAACTCACTCTGAGATTTGTAGGACCTTTTGATGTATTAGAAGTGATCAATCTAGTTGCATATAGACTTGCTTTGCCTCCGGCTCTCACCAAGATCCATAATGTTTTTCATGTGTCGTTTCTCAAACCTTATCATCCTAATGTGTTACATATTCTTGATTGGTGTGCTCTACACGTATAGGATCCAAGAGTGGTGTTAGTGGAGCCCATTTGAGTCTTGAAGAAGAACAAAATTAAGTCACACAATAGAGACATAGTGCAGTATAAGGTCTAGTGGGACTAGTATTCAGTGGATAGTGCCACTTGGGAGGATTCTACAGAGATTGATAGATCATTTTCTGCATTTGAAAAATTAGCATATTTGTTTTCATTTCATGCATATTAGAGATACTATGATACTTTGAGGATAATACATTTGATGCATTAGTAGTATTAGAAAAATACTTTATTGATTTTGTAGGATGTAATAAGACATTGAGACGATGTCTCTTCCAAGTGGGGAAGGATGTCACATCTCAAACTGTTAGGATTGATTTTATGTTAAATGCATTGAGAACTATTGGACTCTATTTGATGATATTTGATTTTAAATCAGTAAGATGATGATCATTAGTTCTTTATGTCACTTAGGCTGTATTTTTACAGAACTAACCTATTGACTATGGAAAATAAGTGGAATTGACTGCAGGTTTCATCGAAGGCAAGAACATGTTTCAGGTAGAGGAGACCTAGTTGTTTGTCAACAATCAAAAGGGTTTTGTCTGGTGCCCTATCACACACATAGAATCATATTTCTTGCCTTATTGATATTGGTCTAACGTATGTGACTATTGTTTTATTGATAATGTCTTTATGCATGATCTCGATGCCTGATTCGTTAAATTAAATAAACTAGCCTTTGTTATATGGATCTATATAAATAAAAAGGTATTAAATAATATTTCAAAAATTAAAAATACCTATTGTTGAAATACACAAGACAACTGAGACGGGGGGTGAATTAGTTGTAACCAAAACTTAACTTCTTATAGCCATCAACACATCGACGACTTAATTATTGTTATTATGATTTAACCATGAAAGCATGAATTCATAAACTCAAGCACATTCACACATTCAACACATAAGACACCAGATTTTTACGTGGAAAACCCAATGAGGGAAAAACCATGGTGAGGATTAACTCACAATATAAATGATATATCAAAATTTACAACAAGGCTCACTATCGAAGGTTCACTGCCCAAAATGCTCACTGCAAAAGAAGGGGGTCACTACCAGAAGTTGGTAAACTGAGATAGTAGCATCTATACCATGCCAAGGTTCAGTTCCATTGAAGTGCAATAAAACTCCTCTGCTCTACTCTCCTTTTACAATTCACACTTATCTTCACATCTTTGCACAATCATGCCTTAATTACGACTTCATTACATATATTTATACAATTCATCAACCTTGGAATGTACATCAAGGTTAGAATTACAATCATCAACCGTTGGAATAATCTCCAAGGTCGGCATACATACATACATACATTAGAATAGGTCTTGACCTAAACAGATTTGTGAAGTAAAAGAATGAATGCAGACCACACCATGCCTTAGTTGGGACTCAAATGCAATCTTCCATGCAATAACATGCTATCACAAACTCAAAAGCATAATTGCAAGTAGTGAAAATAGCCAAGTCGGACAAAACTGGTGTTAAAACTAAGACCTTTAGGAACATGCTTCATGCAAGATCCGAATTACACTTTACAAACCAATCAAAAGGAAAGAAAATGATCTAGAGGCATCCACAAGCACATTACAATCACCAAGAACTTTCGCATAACCCCCAAACATTCTATCTAGAAGATTCTTCAAATCAGAGCACTTAAACATTACTGTCAACAACTGTCATAAAGGAAAGATCGCTTAGGGAGCACCAAATCACAAACCATTTCAAATAAAGGCACATAACATCATCCCAGACTTAATCCTAGAACCACAAACCATAAAACTTAAATGTGGAGAAATGCGGATACATTCTTCTTGTCACCATTGAATACTCAGAAAAATAGTTTTTACTTTGGTGAACAAAACTCTCTCAAATCTTCATATCGGAGGCTCAAACTTGAAACATAGCAACTATAGACATCCCTTAACACAACTTCCAAACCATAGACAAAGATATTCAATCTACAGGATATGCGGAGCAAAACACTGTACTGTTCTGGGAGATAGAACACTTTTGCAATTATACTAACTTCTCAAACACTTGCTTAAACTCATTCAAATAATTTCCTTGGATGCTAACCTTAGGTGTTGACATCAATGACAATACTTATTGCTCATACTTGCAACAATCTCCCTCTTTGTAATTGATGGCAACACATGATGTGAAAAACCATCAAGACAAGCAAACTTGCTTTGCTTCTTTGCTCCCCCTAACTTTGTGCTTTCTCTGGCTGCAACTTTCTCAGAATCTCTCTCCTTAAGTTTTTCACATGAACTTCTCTCCCCCTTTGACATCAATGGAAAAGGGTGCCAGACCTTTTCCCTCTCTTTAGTTATCATGGCTCAATTCATATCTTACTACACTACTCCCCTTGTTAGCAATACTACAACACTTACTGCTCTTTATCAGGAACTTAGATCAGCAAAGTCTACCTACTCCCCCTGAGAGGTAGCCTTCAAAACATCAATCCAAATCAACGAATGAGACTTTGGGCACAACTAGACTGATACATTTCCTATGCATCTTAGTTTAGAGTAGGAGGGGTAATGACCCCTAACTTCTCCCTGAGATACTCAAAAGTATCCTTAGGCAGTGGCTTTGTGAAAATATTTGCAATCTGATCCTTTCTAGACACATATTCCATCTTTACTTCATTCTTTGTCACTTTTTCTCTCAAAAAGTGATACCTTATTAATATATGCTTTGCTCTTGAGTGCATCACTAGATTTTTTGAAATGTTTATAACACTTGTATTGTCACAAAAGATTGAAATTGGTTCTCCATACACAACTCTTATATCCTTCAATGTTTGCTTCATCCATAGCTTGAGTACAACAGCATACTGTAGTAATATATTCTGCTTCTATAGTAGACAAAGAAACTGAATCTTGCTTCTTTCTCAACCATGAAACTAATTTGTTACCTAAGAAGAAAGCACCTCCACTTGTACTTTTTATGCCATCAACATCTCCAGCCCAATCTGCATCTGTATAAGCACTATCAGAAATATTGGGCAAATTCAAATAGAGGCCAAATAATTTTACACAAGAATAATACGTGCTTCTCTACATTTTTCAACCAAATACACTACATATATATATCATTCACAAATCCTATTTTGTAGGAAACAACCCAAACAATATTCCTAAATATGTTGAGTTGTTTCAGCAACTCAACATATATGAACCACTAATACCATAACCCATTTAGCAAAGCATGTGATATTAATAATATTAAGTTGTTTCTTAACAACTTAATATTATGTCACTTATTCATACCTACATTATAATATTTGTTACACATAATTAAACATGTGAACACTAACATGATTTCCAACACCCCCCTTAGTGTGAACATGGAGAGAAAGATCGTCACACAACCTGGAAATAGAATTGTATGCCTATGCATACTTTTAGGTCTGCATACTGCTATCTGGATCTTGTTACACATGATCACCTATATATGATAACTTATCTCACTTTCACTTCTAGTGAACTTATTACTGACCGACCATACTTCCAAGAAGTCCGACAGTCAGAGGATCTCTATAGTTAGTTTCTCTCCTATACAACTATTTACAATGATGATGTCCATATTCTCCACCTTAGCACTTCTAATTGCAGTAAGCCAACTCTTGTGGCTCATGATCTTGATTCAAAAGAAAGGCTCTCTCCTCCCATGGTTTTAAATAGGCTTACCACAAACCTTGACATGAACAGGAACCCATCAACTGTCCACCTCGTGTGGTTTTCTGGATCTTCCCACAAACCCTTTCAAGATCCATGAACTGACTTACTTTGGTGCTTTTGTTCGCCACTATGCTTTTACATTGGGGAAATTATATAGAAATCAACATAGATATCACAAACTAGGAATGGAACATTGTGCATTATTCCCCCCCACAATGTGAAATTTCATTAAAATAGGAATACTGAAAAGAAAATCATACCATACTGCATACTATAAGATAAAATGCCACCAAAGCTGATAAGTGGCCCCGTTGTTGGTGACTGACGAGAGGACGTTGATTGTCCTCCTTCCTCCATTGCCTCCTGCCTCCATTTGATTTGATTTAGAAAACATATTCCTCCTCACTGTCTTCATGTGGAGAATCTTCAGTAGCCACCCCATGAAGGCATTCTTCATCATCATCTGCAGTTAATGCCCTATCTGTATTTAGTTTTCCATGAAGGAGATCCTTGGCTCATCATGTGCAATTCAAAACAATGTGGCCCTTCTTTTTGCAATAGTAGCACAAAATTCTATTCTTGAAGAAATGATTTTCCTTTGATGCAGAAGAACTAGATTTGGAAGAATGATTGAGCTTATTTTTCCCATACATTGCAGTTTCCTCTATAATTGATTTAATTTTCTTTGTTCCTTCATCAATCAGAGTGGATATTATTTCTTCTAGTGTAGCATCTACTTTGTTTAGTGTGAAAACAATGTTGTCATAACTAGGAGGCATGCTATTTAACATAATAGCCTTTGAATCATCATCATCTACTTTAGCATCTATCCCAGTTAATTGATTCAAAAGAGAGCAAAACTTACTGATATGTTGGACAATGTTGTCACCTTCCAACATTTTTAGCTCGAACAATTTCTGCTTCAAACTCATCTTTGCACTTGATGCCTTTGATCCAAATAGGGAATTCAAATTCTCCCACACTTCCTTTGAAGTCTTTGATAAGTCAATATGATGGAGGTATACATCTGAAAGAGCAAGACCAATCAAAGATATTGCTCTTCGATCCTTCACAGTCCATTTTGCACTTTCATTAGGATCAGTTGGCTTTGTTGTTTCTTCACTTACCACATCCCACATATCCTTTTCAATAAGGATCAATTGCAACTTGATTTGCCATGTGTGGAACTCTGAACCTTGAAACTTTTCTATTAATATACTAGTTTTCTTCATTTAAAGAAATGCTATTTGACTCTAATATAATAAAATGTCTCCTTATCACTAATATCTAGCCCCACTTAAAATGGATGTCACGTACAAGCAAAAATGCATCCAATTACAATTAAAGTGACAATACCTATTCACATTTTGATAGACACACTTTTAAAAGAAAATAATACTTTGACTTGACTAAATGTCACTTTGAGACACTAGATGAATAACAATTTATCTTTGACCTAAAACCTATCATTAGATACTCTATCTACAAACATAGACCAAAAAATTAACAAATACTATTAAGGACTATAGAAAAACAAACATCATGTTTGTGATCAATACTTGCTTGGCCTATCTTAGTTTTGATAGCATACGTTGGAGAGACATTGCATTAGAAGTTGATAAGGATGCATTACTAGATCGACAGTTGTGCATGACAGAAGACGTGCATAATTGATAGATCTTAATATCATTTTCGTTGATAAGACAATAACTATTCCTCACGTCAGGATTGTCGCTTATGTGTTGGATTCAATAGATGATTGAGCTTTTGATTGTGAAAAATGGCTATGCCTGGCCAGCACACAGATTACCCAAGTTTCAAGCTTGTGATTGTTAGTGATGGAATTTGTATGCATCCCAAGCCAAATCTGCAACACAATTTTCAATACTTCAATTGTGGATCTACCACTCCACCTTCAATCTTCCTGGTTTGTGATGTGGAATAGCATGTAATGATTGCTATAATAACAAGTTGTATTGCCATGACCTCTATCCAAGTCCAATAAGCTAGGAATAAATTAAAATTATTGTATCAAAAGCTAAAAGAACAATGGAAATGTAATCGACCAAGTCTAATATCATTCGCCTTCTTGCAAGGAAGTATTTCCATGCCTTAGACAAGGTTAGAGCCAAGACACGAGCAATGACACTATGCTCTCCTCCACGCTCTACCAACAAATATTTCTGAATTTGCTCCAGATCGCAAATAATTATTGAAGATCATGATATCATTGGGATCACTCAAGACTTTAGGAATATCAGTTTGACAAAACAACAAAATAGGAAACTCGTATGCCCGCTCTGATACCATATCAGAAATATTGGGCAAATTCAAATAGAGGCCAAATAATTTTACACAAGAATAATACGTGCTTCTCTACATTTTTTCAACCAAATACACTACATATATATATGATTCACAAATCCTATTTTGTAGGAAACAACCCAAACAATATTCCTAAATATGTTGAGTTGTTTCAGAAACTCAACATATACAAACCACTAATACCATAACTCATTTAACAAACCATGCGATATTAATAATATTAAGTTGTTTCTTAACAACTTAATATTATGTCATTTATTCATACCCACATTATAATATTTGTTACACATAATTAAACATGTGAACACTAACATGATTTCTAACAAGCACTAAGAGTGAAATCAATATCTTTAGGATACCACAATCCATAGTCTGAAGTGCCTTTTAAATATCTCATGATCATCTTAACTACCATCACATGTGACTCTCTAGGGTCTTCTTGAAATCTTGCCACAAGACAAACTACATGCATTACATCTGGTCTGGTATAGGTTAGATAAAGTAGTCCTCCAATCATAGACCTATACTTTTTTTGATCAGTCTTAGGTGATTCATCATTCTTTCTCAGCTTGCAACCAGTTACCATAGGGGTATATACTGGCTTAAAATCCTCCATTCCAAACTTCTTCAACAATTCTTTCACATACTTGGACTGAGAAATGAAAATTCCTTTTTTTGATTGAGTAATCTATAGTCCTAGATAGAAATTCATTTCATCAAACATAGACATTTCAAACTCTTTTTGTATTTCCTCTACAAATCTCTTACACATACCTTCATTGCCTCCAAAGATAATATCATCAACAAAAACTACAATAATAAGAATTTGATCATCATTAACTTTGAAAAAGAGATTATTGTCTACAGTACCTTTACTGAACCCTAATTGCAACAAATACTTATCCAACCTTGCATACTAGGCTCTAGGAGATTGCTTTAGTCTATACACATATTTCTTCAATCTGCACACCATGTCACCTTGGTCTGATTACTGAAATCCTTTCGGCTATTCAATGTAAACTTCTTCTTCCAACTCTCCATTCAAGAATGCAGACTTCACATCCATCTAGTACACCTTGAAATATTTGTGTGCTGCAAATGCCAAAAATATTCTTATTGCTTCTATCCTTGCCACAAGAGCATAAGTCTCCTCAAAATCTATGCCTTCAGCTTGAGAATATCCTTTGCATACCAATCTTGCTTTGTTTATTACTACTTCTCCATTTTCATTCAACTTGTTTGTAAAAACCCATTTAGTTCCAATCACATTCTTATCAGTAGGTCTAGGAACCAATTCCCAAGTTTGATTCTTCTCTATTTGCATTAGCTCTTCTTCCATAGCCTTTACCCAATTTTTATCTTTGCAGGTTTCACTTATAGTTTTAGGTTCAATCTTCGAAAGTAAATAGTAGTTCACTTGTTCTTCTGCAACTCTTTTCCTTGTCAATACCCCTTTACTTTTGTCACCAATAATTTGATCCTTAGAATGATTAATCCTTACATACCTGGGAGTCTTAACAACACTTTCCAAAGCCTTTTCTTCTTCAATTTGACTGTCTTGTTGTTCAACTTTTGCTTCATTTACTGTAACAGTAGGTTCATCTGATTCATAGCCACTCAGATCTAATATTCTTTCCCTATCTTCATCAACCTTCACATTAGCACTCTTAATGATCTTTCTCAATCTCTTATTGTAGCACCGGTAGGCCTTACTCTTAGTAGAGTATCCAAGGAAAACTCCTTTATCACACGTAGCATCAAGCTTGCCTAACTCTTCTTCTCTTTTGATATAACATTTACTTTCAAAAACTTTGAAATATCTCACTATAGGAATTCTTCCATACCACAATTCACAAGGAGTTTTAGTACCATTACCTTTGACTTGAACTCTGTTTTGAATGTAGACAACAGTATATATGGCTTCTCTCCAATACACTTCTAGTAGGCTGGCCTTCTTCATCATTGACCTAGCTAGCTCTTGAACTATCATGTTCTTTCTTTCCACAATTCTATTCTGCTGAGGAGTTCTAGGAGTAGACAACTGTCTCTTTATTCCATGTTCTTCATAGAAAATATTGAATTCATTTGATGTGAACTCACCTCCTCTATCAGACCTTAAACATTTGATCCTTAATTCTAACTCATTCTCAACCATTGCCTTGGAAGCTTTAAACTTGTCTAGGGCTTCTGATTTATCCTTTATAAAAGTGGCCCAAGTCATTCTAGAATAATCATCAATAAGCAACATAAAGTACATGTCTCCTTGCAAACTTATTGTTCTTGTAGGACCACACAAATCTATATATACCAGCTCAAGCAATCCAACAGAAAATTGTTCTTTACTCTTGAAACTTGTCCTTGTTTGTTTCCCTAATTGACATTCCTTGCAAATGGTATTAGCAAGTTTCACAAGTTTAGGCAAATCTCTCACAGCTTGTACTGGACTTATCTTCACCAAGTTGTCAAAATTGATATGACACATCCTTTTATGCCACAACCAACTCTCATTTATCTGAGCCAACAAACAACAATCATTAGTTCCTCTCAAATGATAAGCATTACCTCTAGTCTTCTTACTAGTATCAATCACTGTTCTGGAGCTTTCCATGATCTTGCATCTGTTATCCTTGAATATTAATCATATCCTTTGTCACACATCTGACCAACACCTAAAAGATTATGCTTTAGACCCTTCACATATAGAACATCAACTGTATTATGCTTTCCATCAAAAGAAATAGATCCTCTTCCACAAATCTTACCAACTGCATCATCTCCAAACCTAACCAATCCTCCATCATACTTTTCCAAAATTACAAACTTACTTTTATCACTAGTCATGTGATGTGAACATCCACTGTCAATAATCTATTCATCCTTATCTTTCTCAACCTGACAGATAGACAAAGCACTCTCTTCCACTAGTTTTTCTTCCTTCACACAGCTAGCAGGATTAGTAGATACAAGTTCTTTCTTGATAGCAATGAACAAGCATTCATTTGCACTAGTATCATTAGACTCATCATCTGTTACACCATCATCATCATCTCTAACATAATAGTATTTCTTTATGATTCTAGGTCTACTTTCAAATTTCTTCTTACCTTTCTCAATTCTCTTCGGACACCTTGAGGCATAGTGACCAATCTTACCACAAGAAAAGCATTTGAATGGCAATTTACCTTTGAACTTACTGGGACCTCTTTGCATTCTATCCACAGAGTTGGTTTCAATCTCATCAAGGTCATCATCTGGTTCCATAGCATACTTCTCATATCTTGAGGTCTTCTTTGAAGTACTGGCTTTGAAAGCAGTCTAAGTCTTTGGTAGAGCATCACCAAACTCTCCCATCTCAAATGCAGTGAACTTTCCAAACAACTGATCTTTTGTAATCTTGTTCACATTCATAAGCTCTTTAATTGCAGACACCTTATGACTATAGGATTTAGGCAATGACCTAAGAATATTGAGCACAACCTCATCCTCATTAATGGTTCCTCCAAGACCTTTGATTCCATTGACAATTTCATCAACCTTTTGCATGTAGATTGTTATGTTCTCATCATCACTCATCTTCAGGTTTTCATACCTCGCCTTCAGTTTTTGTAGTTTGGAACTCTTTATAGAATCATCTCCTTCATATAAATTTTTTAACTTAACCCAAATCTCATGAGCAATTTCCAGATCCATAACTTTCACTAACTCAGTGTTGGATAAAGCATTTAATATAGTGTATCTAGCCTTTCCATTCAACTCATACTATTTGACTTCATCTTTGGAGGATGGACCATTTTGAGGAATAGTATACTTTGTATCTGCCATCTTCCAAACACTATTCCATCGAACTGCGGAGACTACTTCTTGTGCGCCATCCCAGATCTACCTCAAGCTATTAGGCTTTCTTCCAAGGAACCTTGCTCTAATACCAATTTTTGAAATGCACTAGACAACTGAGAGGGGGGGTGAATCAGTTGTAACCAAAACTTAACTTCTTATAGCCATCAATACATCAACCACTTAATTACTGTTATTATGATTTAACCATGAAAGCATGAATTCAAAATCTCAAGCACATTCACACATTCAATACATTCAACATATTAAACACATAAGGCACTAGATTTATACGTGGAAAACCTAATGAGGGAAAAACCACAGTGAGGATTAACTCACAATATAAATGATATATCAAAATTTACAATAAGGCTCACTGCCCAAAATGCTCACTGCAAAAGAAGGGGCTCACTGCTAGAAGTTGGTGAACTGAGATAGTGGCATCTATACCATGCCAAGGTACTTTAATTTTCAATATTTTTTAATTACATTTTTTTGTAATCTATATAATTAATTATATATGTATGCATGTGCATATTTATGTGATTTAGATACATGACACACTTTATTGAATTAAATAAAAAAAATTTGTAGGACATGTGTATGCTGTTGTTGCACCTGAGGGAAATGAAGAGGAAACTGAGTATTGGTTGGCTCGATGTTTTGAGACAAAACAAAAGTTGTTACATCTTAGAGAAGATGATGATAACTATGAGTATCCAATAGGTTCTGTGGTTTTTGTTGGCACTTGGCTATGAAAATATCTAATAAGAAAGAATGGTTTGCCTGCATTTGAAGATTATGAAACACATAAGAAGATTATACACTACTCACATTTGGTTGTGGCAACAAATATAAAACTAGTCAGATATCAAGGGAAACTTGCTAATAAACAGTTATGGACACTTTCTATGGAAGAACATGAGTCAATTATAGATGCATTACAAAAAAGAGAGGATGCAGATGGTACAATAGAATAAATTTCTAGGTATGTTTCATGTTTTTGGTATATATTCTTTCATTCTCATTTCACCTTCTATATTATTCCCTTTATCTTAAAATTTGTATCAACTCATGTAAATATATAGTTAATTTACTTGTACATTTAAACATTATTTTTGCAGGTGTACCCTACAAGTAGATATTTGGATGATTGTCAATAGAAGTTTTCACCATACAAATATGTGAGGTCAATTTTGTAGTCATCAACTAAAAGTAAACGCATTAGGTAATTGTATATATACTTGTATATTTCATATTCAACATGTTATCTAGTTACATATTGCATCAATGTTTTGTGTTTTTGGTATATATTCTTTCATTCTCATTTCACCTTCTATATTATTCCCTTTATCTTAAAATTTGTATTGACTCATGTAAATATATAGTTGATTTACTTGTACATTTGAACATTTTTTTTTGTAGGTGTACCCTACAAATAGATATTTGGATGATTTTCAATAGAAGTTTTCACCATACAAATATGTGTGGTCAATTTTGTAGTCTTCAACTAAAATGTGAACAGATTAGGTAATTATATATATACTTGTATATTTCATATTCAACATGTTATCTAGTTATATATTGCATAAATGTTTTGTGTTTTTGGTATATATTCTTTCATTCTCATTTCACCTTCTATATTATTCTCTTTATCTTAAAATTTGTATCGACTCATGTAAATATATAGTTGATTTACTTGTACATTTGAAAATTATTTTTGTAGGTGTACCCTACAAGTAGATATTTGGATGATTCTCAATAGAAGTTTTCACCATACAAATATGTGAGGTCAATTTTGTAGTCTTCAACTAAAATGTGAACGCATTAGGTAATTTTGCCATCCTCTTACATCCCCTTAAGCCATCAGGTTTTATCTTATTTAATTTGTAAATTGACTCGTGTACATCTCCCCTTAAGCCATCCTCTTACACCCCCTTAAGCCATCAAGTATTATCTTATTTAATTTGTAAATTGACTCGTGTACATCTCCCCTTAAGCCATCCTCTTATGTATCCCCTTAAGACACCCTCTTATCTCCCCTTAAGCCATCCTCTTACATCCCCTAAAGCCATCCTCTTATGTATCCCCTTAAGACATCCTCTTAGCTCCCCTTAATCCATTCTATTACATCCCCTTAAGCCATCAGGTTTTATCTTATTTAATTTGTAAATTGACTTGTGTATATCTCCCCTTAAGCCATCCTCTTACATCCCCTAAAGCCATCCTCTTATGTATCCCCTTAAGATATCCTCTTAGGTCCCCTTAAGACATCCTCTTACATCCCCTTAATCCATCCTTTGTGTTATCTAGTTACATATTGCATCAATGTTTTATGTTTTTGGTATATATATTCTTTCATTCTCATTTACTTGTACATTCATTATTTTTTGCAGGTGTACCCTACAAGTAGATTTTTCCATGATTACCACTATAAGATTCATTCATAACACAATCTTTACCTATTTATGTATCTTCATTGTTCTTAACCTCTTTGTCCACAATATTTCCTTCCCTACATTATTTTCCTTTTTGTTCTTTATTCAACATATTTCCCTTTTTTGATCGATTTTATGTTACTAGGCAAAAGGGAATTCTCTCACCAAGTGACAAAGTGTGCATACTCATAGCAATCTATGCATTTAAATGGAATACACTTCAGTGCCTTTGTCACATTTAAATGCATTGCATTAAAGATAATATTGTTTGTTCCATCTTAGATATAGCTCCAAAGAAATCTAACCAAGATTTAAATGTTTCCTCTTTCTCAAACTCTTATAAAATGCTTTCCATCTAGAAAGAACTAGACCAACTTTTAAATGTTGTTAACTAATTTTTTTTGGGTTTTTCTAGAAAAGATATTTTGCATCGAATTCTAGCTTCTAGTTTTGACTTCTTTTATATTTGCATGTATTTCACGCAGCCCATTTCATTGGTGGTGGTTCTTCATTCCCAACGAGTTTGTGCTATACATTATTCTTCATCATTTTCTTCTCTTTCCTTAATTTTTATTTTCCTCTAAAACTTTGGTGGCCACAACGTTTATTTGTTATAGATCCTTAATCTTCATCCTTTAAAGTATGTTACCATCTCAATAATCAAATCTTCAACACTTGGAAAAAAAGCTTTAAAATAAATTCAACCAAAATTTAAATGTTTCCTCCTTTTCAAACTCTTATGAAATGCTTTCCATCTAGAAAGAACTAGATCAACTCTTTAATGGAGTTAACTATTTTTTGGGTTTTTCTAGAAAAAATATTTTGTATTTAATTCTAGCTCCTGTTTTTGACTCCCTTTATCTTTGTATGTATTTCATGCAACTCTTTTCATTGGTAATCTATATTTCTTGAAAGAGTGATTTTTCATTCCTGTTGAGTGTGTTATACATTCTTCACTATTTTCTTCTCCTTCCTTCATTTTTTTCTTTAAAACTTTGGTGGCTACAAAATTTATTTGATATAGATCCTCTATCTTCATCCTTTAAAGTATGTTATAATCTCAATAGTCGAGTCTTCAACTCTTGAGAAAAAAAACTTAAATAATTAATCAAAGGCTTTTTGCCTTCTTACTTGACATCCTAAGTTGTTAGGACTCCAACTTGAAGAGCATGTTATTTTAAGAACAATTGCCTAGTTAATATATAAGTTGGTGAGTTGGCGTTGCCCCTTCTTTCTAGTTTGATTAAGCTCTTTGCCTCTTCTTTCCAACTTCATTAAGCTCCCTTTCCCTTCTATTTGGAGCTTATGAATTAACTCTTTACTATGGTGGTCTTCAAGTTATTGCAATTGATTTCTTGTACACCAATACTTTTTAACACACAATTATACATCATTGAACTAATACTAATCTTTTCCAACCTTTTCCCTCATATGATTGAATTTCTCAATAATTTTTTTAACTAAAATCATCCACTTTGATACGGTTTCCAGTAGAAAGTAAAATCAACTATAATTGAAGTTCTCAATGTTTTTTTAAAACTAACACTATTCACTTCGATACTGGTTTTGTACTAGAGTATAAAAATAAGAGAAACAAAGAATATTGACTAACGGTAACTTCCCATTAAACATCAAATAGCTTGGCCAAACAATCAATGGTACAGGTAAAAAACGAAAAAGGGAATATTGACTAAATTCGCATTAGTTACAAGGTGTTATTAAAAAATTCACCTTCTAAGAAATATATGTTTTAGAGCTTACTTTTATTCTGTCAAAGACAGATAATTTTGATGTTTAAATGCCTCTGCACATTCATCCAGATCTGAGAAAGCGGGTGATGGGTAACATTGGAACAAAGGATAATGTTAAAGCGGCTCTTAGAAAGGCCATATTAGCATACCATTCTAATCATAACGGCCAATATGACCAGGACTGGCAGGTTCTCTGCGAAGAGATATCAAAGGTTTTGAATCGCAAATATGAGAACTTCAAGTGAGAAATAGTGAACTCTATTTAGTAGAGATGGATCTCGCTTAGAATATTACAAGACTTTTGTTTTTTTTCTTGTTCCTTGTTATTTGGACTCACTCAAAATATGTGGTTTGGAAATTTTGAAGTGAATCTATCAGTTAGAGATTCCACCTGTTGGGCTGGACGACATTGCCTTAAGCAATGACAACAATCTAAGAGTAGGATTTGTTTTGATAGATAAATTATTTTGCTATTGCTGCCAAAAATCTTGAAGATAAAAGAATGCTTTTGAGTTTGGAACTGCCCTGTATTGCCTTCGAACTATTACTAGAGTGTTGAAGGCCATTGTCTATGGAATTTCATAGTTGCTTTTAATATTTTATACCTTTCGTGTTAATGTCGCCAACTTCTGTCATATTTCGTGATATTGATGTCATTTTGTTGCTCATGATTTCGTTGTAAATTTGTACACATTTAAATCATATTGTGTGAGAATAAAGAATGGCGTGATGGCAGATGTTGAATTGCCAACTAGCTTGGGCCATGGAGATTTTATAGAAGTGGTGTAAGGAAGTAAAGGTGTGCGGAAATGTTTTATACACTAATCTTGAGAGGAGGGTTATGCAAATTTTAATTCAATTATTACAGAGATTTGAAGAAACACATGAAATAGTATAAATAGAATAACATGAATCATAACTCAGTGATTTATATAGGGAAAACCCTTTCAGGGAAAAAACCCCACACTCCAAAACGTGCACAATGTATTATTAACTATTGAAACATATTACAACACACTTGCAATGCAAGTTCTTACAGGAGTCTTCACCTCAACTCAATCCTAGAGGAATTTCAAGGTCATACCGACATCATACAAACTTGCAAACTAAACTCTCACAAATGACTATCTAAAAGCACCAATATATATATAGCAAGATACTTCTCAAAATAGCCACTTTACACCTATCATAAAAAATCTTGTATACTTGGCTACTACTATTTTTTTTTCTTTCTTTTTGTTTTTATCTTATCATGCAAGATTGAGACACTATTTTTTATTTTATTTTTTAAATTTTTGTTTTATTTTTAAAGCACTTTCTTTTCTAACATTCTCCCACTTGTCAAACACCTTGCAAGAGCCTATAGAAAATATGTAACTAATTGCTGGGGGTTGAAAGGCCTATTAATTTAGAACACCATCTAAACTTTTCTGTGCTCACAGGCTTTGTTAATGCATCTACAACATTCATCAAAGTTTCTACCTTCTCTAGCTTTACCTTGCAATCCTCGACCATATCTCTCACGAAATGATACTATACATCAATGTGCTTGGTATTAGCACGAAAAGTTGGGTTCTTCACTAAAGAGATTGCACTCTGATTGTCACAATATATTGTCAATGCACCCTGTTTGAACTCTATATCTAAACACAATCTTTTGAACCAAATGACTTCCTTATAGGCATGAGTAGCTGCCACATACTCTACCTCTGTAGTGGACAAAGTGACCACAACCCGTCACTTTCTCATCCAACTGATTGCTCCACCAAATAATGTAAACTCATATGCGCTTGTGGATCTTTTGCTCTCAACATCACCAACCCAGTATGAATCCACATAGCCTCTAATATCCAAGAAATGTTGACCTCTCCCATTCCATGAAAACATATAAAGTACTCTGAAGTACCCCACACATATTTGAAAACTCTGTTTAATGCATCCCATTGTGCTCTTCCTGGATTAGACGTGTATCGAGAAAGTACTCCCACTACTTGAGCAATGTCTAGTCTTGTACATACCATAACACACATTAAGCTACCAATTGCGCTTTGGTATGGTACTCGGCTCATGTCTTCCATCTTTGATGGTAATGTTGGACAATGCGAGATTGACAACTTCGTTCCCATCGTAACAGGAACACAACGGTCTACAATCTTGCATATTAAATCTTCTCAGAATAATATTCATATACTTACTCTGGCCCAACCAAAACTTTCTATTTTGTCAGTCTCTTTTAATATCCATCCCCATAATGTGTCTTGCTGCACCAAGGTCCTTCATTTCAAACTTGTTGCTGAGATTTTAATTCTGCAATCAAACCCTTTCCTTTGTTAATAAACAACATGTCATCAACATACAAGGAAATAAACAAGAAACGATCACCATCAAATTTGAAATACACATAGTGATAAGATTTAGACCGCACAAATCCCAAACTTAACACATATGTATCGAACTTCTGGTACCACATCCTAAGACTCTATTTTAAACCATACATGGATTTTTTAACTTACAGACCATATGAATTTTATCTTTTACCACATAGTGCTTTGGTTGTGTCATATAAATTTCTTCCTCTAAATTACTATAAAGGAATGTTATTTTCACATCCATTTGCTCAATCTCTAGATCATAAGCTATTGCAATAAAAAGAAAAAAAATGAATGGATGTCATTTTAGCTACAAGAGAAACATCTAACTATAATCAACTCCTTGAAATTGGGAGTAACCCTTCACAACCAACCATGCTTTGTACTTTTCAATGCTATCATTTGAACTCATTTTCTTTTTGAACACCCATTTGCAACCAACAAGTTTCTATCCTTTAGGCAATGGTATAAGGTCCCATGCATCATTCTTTTTTAAAAGTTTCCATCTCTTCATCCATGGCTATTTTCAAGGACTCCACATCATTCATACAAAGAGCCTCTTCTGTAGATAAATATTCATCAACGTTAGCATTTAAAGAAAATGCATATCTCCAATTTCATCAGGAGAATATCCATACTATTCTGGTGGTTGTCTATGCCTAGTAGACCTTCGAACAAGCTCAGATTCAGGTTCTTCTTCTTCCTTTGATGACTCAAAACTCATAGAGCTTTCCTCAACTTCTTATCTTTCTAAGGGTCTCGATTCAACTTTATCAGGCATAGGTGAAAATTGAATCGCATCTTTCTTTTCTTCTATATGTTTTGACTGCTGCGTTGTAATAGAAGAAGGCTTAGTTTCTCTAAAAATAACACTTTTGGAATAAATTACCTTTTGTGCAACAGGATCCCAAAGCTTGTATACTTTCACACCATAACTGTATCCGATGAAGATGTATTTAATAGCCTTGTTACCCAATTTTGTCCACTTCTCCTTTGGCACATGTGTGTATGTCTCAACCAAAAACTCTTAGATGTCTAAATGAAGGCTTGTGGCTTGACCATGCCTCCATTGGTGTTTTATCAAAAATAGATGATGTACGAGACCTGTTTATCAGGTAGCAGGTAGTGGCTACAACTTCAGCCTAAATCTTTTGTTCTAGTCCAACACCACTCAACATACTCCTAGTCTTCTCCATCAAGGTCCTATTCATTGTCTATGTAACTAAATTCTATTGTGGAGAATACAGAGTTGTCTTCTATCTTTGGATACCACAATCTTTAGAGAATTTTTCAAACTCATTAGAGAAAAATTCACTGCCATTATCTATCCTCAAACATTTAATCTTCTTTTCATTCTACAACTCAACCATTACTTTAAATTCTTTGAAACGACTAAAAACATCATCTTTACTCTTCAAAAAATAAACCCATGTCCTCCTATTGAAATCATCAATAACATAAACATAATAAATTGATTTACCAATAGAAGGAACATCATTTGGACCAAATACATCTGAATGAATTAGATTCAAAATACATGAAGACTTATGAGAACTTGAGTAAAAATGAACACGGTTTTGCTTTCCATAAATACAATGCTCACAAAATTCAAATTCAAGATTACAATCCCATTAACAAGGTTTTTATTTTTCAAAGTTCGTAGACCCTTCTCTCCTATGTGGCCAAGTCTCTGGTGCCATAACATGATCTTCTCTACAGACAACTTTGATTTGGTAGATAGAGCACCCTTGGGTAACCAAAAGCCACGACCATCTACTGAAGAGGAAACCATCCTTTTTTTTGATAAAGTAGTCTTAGACTTAAACTTAACTCAAGTGCTATGGCACTTAAATGTGCATGCATCAAGTTGGTGCAATGTACCCAATCTTCTTCCTCTTGCTATAACCATAGCACCTCTCACCATTTTGACACCTACTTTAGAAAACTGTACATGTACACCTGCATCTGTCAGCTTGCTAATAGATAATAAATAAGACACCATCAAATCGTCTAACTCTACCATCAAAAAATTCACATGAATAGTTCCACGACCAACAATGTTAAGGAAAAAATTATCGCCCAAATACACCTTACCACCATCATTTTTTCATACTTGTTGAACCAGTTTCTATTAGGAGGACATGTGGAAAGATGCACCTAAGTCAATCAACCATGCAATACCACTTGCATGAGTGGCCAAGGCTGCAATAAAAGCATCTCCATCTTCCTTCTCAGAATCCGAATCATAATCTTACCTCTTCTTCTTATTTTTCTTCTCTTCTTTACAATCCTTTTGGAAGTGTCTTTATTTGTCATAGTTCCAGCATATCACCTTGGAATTACCAAGAGGTTTTTATCTCCCCTTATTCTTGGACTTAGAATGGCCATGTTGCTTCTCATTCTTGCCTCATTCTTTTGGTCTTCCTCGAACACTCAAAGCCTCTTTGGTATTTAGAGATACCTTCCTTCTCATTTCCTTAGAGAGAAACGAACCAACCACATCCTCCATCTTCAAGGTAACTAAAGTGCTCCCTATGGCCATGACTAGCTATCCCATGAGTTTGACAACAAACATAGCAAGTTTTGACACCTTTTTCCTTCGTCCATATTAAACCCAACTGAGGTCAACTGAGTCATCAATATATTGAAAGTTTCTAGATGCTTAGAAATATATTCACCTTCTTCCATTCTTAAGGAATACAATTTCTTCCTCAAGAAAATCTTATTTACTAGAAATTTGGCTAGGTATATTTCACTTAGCTTCTTCGATAGCTTCTTTGAAGTAGGTTCTTCATGAACATTTATCAGAATCAAGTCTATAAGGCATAATCTTATGAGACATTTATCTTTTCTATCCATTACATCATATATTGCAGCCAAAGTTAGATCCGTAGGCCTTTGGAATTTATCATCCACTGCATCCCATAGATCTTCCATCTTCAGCTTCCTTATTTCAAAATTTGTGCCATAAAACTTCTCTACTTCAATTCTTCCATATGTGCTCCTCATCTCTACTATACTACAATATAGAATATGAAATACTCTACATAAGCTCCCACTCAAAACTTGATTAGCTCAAAAAACCCTGTACCCAACAAATAGAACCAAAATTAGCTAGGCTCTGATACCACTTGTAAGAAAGAAAAGGTGTGTGGAAATTCTTCCTATGCTAACCTTTAGAGAAGAGTTATGTAAATTTTAATTCCATTACTATAGAGATTTGAAGAAACACATGAAATAGTATAAATAGAATAATAGTAAATCATAACTCAGTGATTTACCTGGGGAAAACTTTTAGGAAAAAACCCCACACTCCAAAACTTGCACAATGTATTATAAAGTCTTGAAACATATTACAACACACTTGTAATGCAAGTTCTTACAGGAGTCTTCACCTCAACTCAATCCTAGAGGAATTTCAACAGCATACAAACTTGCAAACTAAAGTCTCACAAAATGACTATCTAAATGAACCAACACACACACACACACACACACACACACACACACACACACACACACACACACACACACACACACACACACACATTACAAGATACTTCTCAAAATAGTCACTTTACACCTATCATAAAAATATTCTATTCTTGGCTCCTACTATTTTTTTTTCTTTCTTTTTATTTTTATCTTATCATGCAAGGTTGAGACACTATTTTTTTTGTTTTTTTTTAATTTTTGTTTTATTTTTAAAGCACTTTCTTTTCTAACAAGTGGCACCGCAGGTTTGAGAATTTAGCTCATATTTTTTTGGTTTTTCTGGGGAGGGGGGTTTACTTGTGTCCTTTGAAGGTACAATGAAACATCTTTAATATTGGGCAGGTCTATTTTTGATTTGCTGGTATAGAATTGAGGTATGGAGTCTACCCAATCATGCATAGGTCAACACAATGGGATGTGAAGGATTTCACAAAAATGTGGAGGGCTTTTATAGACATTTTCAAGAAATGTTTATGGAAGAATTTGTTGTTAGTAGTTTCTTAAAATATTGTAGATGTTAATTCAAATGAATAGTTTTAACAGGAATTCATACCCATTTTATTTCATTTCTAGCCTAGAATTGGATTAGGATGAGTTTGTAAAGAAAATAAGCTTTCCCTTATGTTAATCTAGGATAATTAAATAATGCACACACATCAAGCATTATCAACTTAGATTGAGTAATTGGAATAGTTGGCACAACAATTATATATATTAATGTAATTAAATGTAAAGGGTCAGAACATTTAGTTCTAGGAACAACAATGGAGAATGATTTTGATGTGGCCTACTACCATGTACTGAAGTATAGAAAAACATGTGCCTCTAATATGCAAATCGCATGAGATTTAGTTAGAACTATAGTTTGTTGTAGGTTGATCTTGTAGCTTTGGGGTCAATTTCTCATGGAATAGATTTGTTCCATAACATGTAGATCTAAGCTGGTTGAATGCATGTGTCTACTAATTGATTTTCCTTGAAGTCTAGTTGTTGCTAATTGTTAAAGACTATGGGGGAGATCATCGGATTGCAAGGTTCATGTTCTCTTGGGTTGACCCCTTTGAGTATAGTGGCTTTTACACTCATGGAAATTATTGAAGACAATGATCTTCAGTCATGCAAATGCATTAGAATTATTGAATCTAGAAGTAGAATCCTTTCAGTGTTGCAATGTGAAGTGTTCCTAGAATAATTGGATGTAAAATTAGATTTTTAAAATTGCTCCAAAGCAAAGTATTCATAGAATGAATATCAATGATGAATGAATGCACATTGAATTCTTTTAAATACCATTTGTACCTAGTTGGCTCATAATGGTTGGTGGAATAGGTCAGAGTCGATAATCATCTTAACTGTACTTAATCAATCAACAAGAAAGGTAAATGATATTAGAGAAGTCGATGGAGGTTGGCAAGGAGCACGAGCACGAGCATGAGCACAAGAAATTTAAGTTTAGCCAAGCTTGTGGAGAGAAGGGTAAGATTTGTTAGAGAGCCAAGTCTAAGAAGAGACTTAGTGCATTGCACTATAGCTTGTGTGTATCATCTTATTGTTGATATCCCTTTTGGGGCTTGTATTGTGATCTCTCATTCAAAATATATTATAAGAATTCATGCTCTTTACCATTTGTATGTTTTCCTTGATTTGTAATTCTATAACCATGAGTTCCATTGTGTAACTCTTAAGGGTTGTGTGGTCTAAGGATTTTGTTATTGGGATATTTAATTATGGCTACATCTTTTTGGTAATAGAGTGGGTTTCAACCTATGTATTGTATGTTTTTCACATTTGTGACTGTGGGTAGAAAAAAACAAAGACATCTTTCAACATAGAGGTTGTTTGGTAGAAGGTGTGGTAAGTGTGTTGCAGAAATTGTTTGAGAAAACAAAATGATAAACATGTAGATTCCTCTAAGCAAAGGTGGAAGAAATCAACCACCAAGAGTGAAAAATATTGGAATCTATGAAGAATGCTCAATAGAGAGAAGTAGATGCAAATTCAAGTGATGATGTACCTAAAGTGCACATGGATGAATTTGAGGAAGATTGGACAAAAGGTAGGTTGTTGAAAGCCACCTCCAAGGTAGGTGGAAAAATGTGCATGGACATCTTGAATTGCTTAGGGAGTTTGTCTTGAAGACTTGATAGACTAGATTGCAAAGTTGGACAAGTATATTGAGTATGAGTCCATAAAAGACCTTATGCACTATTTTGAATAATATGGACTTATGCCTCCTTTTGAATTGAAAAGAATTTCATACCAAATAAACTAGACTCATTTCTCTACATAATTTCAAATGATTTGGACTAATTCTCCACTTGGAATATTAACAAATAATACTTATTCAGGTAAAAATTGGACTAGTTATTATTTCAATAATAATTTGGACTTATTAACCATAATATAGACTTGAGTCTAGTACTTTTATATATTCAATTTTTTGGGTAATTCTTCACAAAGAGGTTCTATTATCTTATGATAAGAGTGGAAATAATAATAAGTGGAACAAGTGTAGGAGGGTTTGGATATCACTGATTGATGATTTTTTTTATCCTTTAGGGTTTGAAATCCACTCACAGGACATATAATAAAATGGATGTAGTTGGTAGTAATTAATGAAAGGAAGCTAGGTGTGTGGAAATCGCTTCCTACACTAATCTAATGAGGGGAGGAGAGTGCAAATTCAATTTTATCTTTACAATTACAGATTATGTTAACCCACTAATAGAGGTATTGTAGCAAACACATACACAAGAATGTAAGACAAAAAGAGAGAGACACAAGATATACGTGGGGAAAACCCTTACAGGTGAAAAACCCCACACTCCAAAACATAGCTCAAATGTATTACGTAAACAAACAAGGTTACAATACAATCACAGAGCCAATTCTCTTGCAGGAGTCTTTGACACTCGTATCTAGAGACAAACCAGTAGCATAACAGTACCTATCAAACTTGTAATACATCTCCTCTCCAAAGCACCTATTTATATAGAACATATAAGGAAAAAATGGCTCCACATAGGGATGGGTGTCCAACATGGCCTCATGGCCCAAAACCCATGCCTATGGACACTTGTCCAACACTATAGGATGCTCTTGACACTTGTCAAGTCACCCCATCCCAAGGAGGTCGCCTATTTCCAAAATAGGCTATGATAGATGCTCTTACGACTCTTACAACCATCATAGAATCTGTCATAGCTATCATAACTTACAGCTGTAAGAGAATCTGTCATACACAGGCTATAAATAGCATATTCTCTTACACCATGTCATAGTCCACCTTGGGGCGCCCAAAGATGCCTTTTTCAAAGATGCTTCATGACACATGTCCATACCTATCATAGGATCTTCTATTTCTAACTCTTACATGTCATAACTTTGTCATTGGAATCTATCATGACCATTTCAGTCAATGTTCCCTTACACAACATCCAAGATGGCAACACATGGCAAAATATTCCTACCACTAAGTGGGACGCCTATCTCCTCATGTGAGGACAAAAATACATGTCCATTCATATGCCATGGAGGATGACACATAACTGTTCCAACTCCCACAATATGACAACATAGTCCATTTTCATCCAATTAATACAATAGGCATTAAATAAATAAATACAAGGAATTACCAATTTTGAGACACCTTAATTCCCAACAATTAATGGTAGTCATTCCTCACACTTGGGATAACTCATTACAATTAATTTAGATGGAATGTTTCCCTTGTCTTTGTATTGATTGGTAATATTACCTTAATATGACATAACTCAACAATGGATAATTACATGCAGGCAAGAAGAAAATGAACAGGTAAAAGTTCAAATTTGTGTCACACTTTCGACCAAAATAATGGTACTGAGTGAAATGTTTTAGGGTGATAAGGTTCCAAGTGGGAAATGTCCACTTAAAACCACGTGGCGTAGGCATGGACAATAATTTTTGGGTGAAAGGTTTATGCCCGATACGTTACCGGGAGATACTGTTTTGCCCGAACCATAAAAATAAAAAGAGATAAAAGAGAAAAAATCATTTCACCTAGATTAAATTCAAGAGAAAGTCTTCTACTAGGAGCTATGTGACCCCACACAACTACAAACCGATTGCCCTTCCTCCACGCCCAATAGGTATGTTTTTTATCTCGTTTTTATTTTTTAATTTTTTTTCTTAATGAAAATATGAAATTTATTATATTTTTGGGTAAAAATTATTTTTTTCAATTATTTTAAATTTAAACCCTAAATCTGAAATGAAAACTAAAACTTACAAATGAAACTAAAACTCTATATTTGAATCTAAAACCCTAAAAATGAAACTAAAACTCTAAATTTCAAATAAAACCCTACAAACATGACTAATTTCATGCCTCTCAAAATCATACGTGGCAATTTCAAATCACTCCAAATTTTTTACATCAATTGACTTGGAAAGGCCCCTACTTATAACTATGGTTTCATGTCCACATCATAAAAAATGATGCCACATCAGCATGCTTTTTGTTGAGGTGTCCAAAAAGACCCAAAAAAAGGTGGACCAATAAGTGTGCATTAAGTCTTGTTTTGTTGGTCCATTGATGTGGCATCACATGATTGCTTGCTTTTTAGATCTAAAGAGCATATTTTATTTAATTATAAGTACTTATAGTCAACACAAATAACCTTAAAGTCACAACTAATAATTCTAAACTTATAAAAATATTGGACCTCAAATCCTCAAATACTATAACAACTATTGGAACATGCTCAACAATTGGGTCCTCTCTCCTAGATCTATTGTTTCATTACATTATGAATTGTTCATAACTACAAGTTGGTTATACAATCTTGATCAAATGTGATTATAGCTTTATGAATGTAATTAGATAGTGATACATAAGTTAGAATTTTAATCAACAAAATAACTTAACTATATATATTTATCCTAATTTTAAATAAGTTAGATAGTGATACTTATCCTAATTTTAACTATATATTTACGCAACTTACCTAATGAATTGAAGTTAAACCCTACATCAAGTAGAGGATATTTAGAGTAAAAATAGAATGGTGATTAATAAAATAAGTAAGGTGAGTTATGATGAGGTTTAATATTTCAACTTATATCAAAATTGATTTGAAGATCTATAATCAATTTAGATTGAAAGTTTGATCATTGATAAATTAAATTGATATAAAATAAATTAGTATAAATTGAAATTAGGTAAATTTTTATTAAATAAGTATGAGTGTGATAGTGTAGTATTTAAAGTATGAGTATGATAATGTAGTATTTCAAGTGTGAGTTGGAGAAGTTTTTAGTCCTTAAATATGCGTAAACATTGCAAGTGGTTTTGGATATGAGCTCACTTCTTCTACAATGACTCGTGCATCTATTCCTATCTTCACTTCTACCATATAGATCCCTCTTCCATCATTACTCCTTCCACTACCATTACTCATATTTATAGTACCATGGCCACTAGTAGATTGTAGAAATCCTTTCAAGTCAAACTCTATGATTCAATAGTAAGTTACAAGAGCAATTATGGAAGAGAATTGCCTAATTTATAATTTGAAAGATGAGCAATCTATTAATCTAAATTGTTATTAACTTACTAATAAAGATAATTATTAAAAAACCATCATGAAAGATAAGTTAAAACAAATAGAAACCTAAACTACACTATAATCTAATTACTTAATCATAAGTGCTATGAAGTGGACACCACAAGTGCATACTTGGAAAAAGAAATGTCATCTTTATAACTATATCATGGCCACAAGTATCTCACCTTTTAGTACATATCCCTTTTTCCACTTATCATTTGCCTTATGGCCTAACTACTAGATATACTTCTCCTATTAGATCTACCACCTCTATGATAAACCACACTTCCACACCCCTTTCCTCCACTACTACTAAACCTATAACCTTACTCCACTTATTCAAGCCAATTCCATACCCCATACCACATCACATACCTTAGAAATACCCTTAAACTTACCTTTCTTCTTCCATGCCTTTATCCCAAGCCATCACCTCATTCACCCCTCTCACTTCCCATACACTTTCTAGTGGTATCTATTTAGTCACCACCCCTTCCTCTAATCTAGATGCTCTATTTCACAAAGCATATCAAGAAGTAAAGAGAATCTATAGATGTAAATCCTAGTGATTATAATGATTTTTTTAATCCTAGGCATCCTAGATAGATTTGAGATTGTGACTTATCTATTGCTTATGGATTTTGTGGCACCCCGCCTTCCAATGTATGATGGTAAACTTTCAAACCTTATGCATGTCTTAAAATTCAAATACAACTATATGTTTAGGCTTCCTTTATGAGGATGGGATATTAACCAAGCTATTTAAACGCACTCTTAAAGATTATGCTATTGAGTGGTTCTACCCACTAGTTCAAGTATCTATGCACTTATTCATTGATCTTACTATTCAAGTGATCCTAAAGAAATTAAAAGTTAATATGAGCCTATGAGGCCCACCCTTGTACGATAGGTTTAGTTGCACTACTAGACCTAATTGTATTGATATACCCTGACTTAGGATATGGTTTATGGTATTGTGACCCTATTCTTTAGACAATATGGTATTGTTGGGGATCTAATTATAAGGTAGTTGTGTATGATTTTAGTATGCATAGGAGATGTATGCCTTAGTTCGGATTGATTGTTTATCACTCGATTGTGCTTGGAAATGATCCTTAGTGAATTTTTGTGAGGCCACCTTGGTTAGAGTCCTTAATTTGATTTGATAGACCTATTATCTTTATATTTATATGATTGACATTAGATATTATTGTAGGTTGTTGATCCCATCCATTAGACTTTTGATGGCATTATTTTGTGATTGGAGTAAATATATGTGTTTTTATATTACTGATGGTGTATCTATGTACATGATTAGGTTATATTTTG
Organism: Cunninghamia lanceolata; assembly: GCA_027924645.1. Lineage (NCBI taxonomy): Eukaryota > Viridiplantae > Streptophyta > Pinopsida > Cupressales > Cupressaceae > Cunninghamia > Cunninghamia lanceolata. The sequence continues at coordinate 26,207 of BSBN01000144.1, read as the reverse complement.
CTTTTCTATGATAATGAATGTCTTGAATTACATGATGCAATTCGATTAAAAAAATTAGCTATATTGAGTAAATGGATTAGTATATTAAATTACAATTTGCATGATCAAGACTATGTTGATTTGAAAATATAGTAAATTATATCATGTCTTATGGAATTGATTTAATTTAAATATATGTACCTATGCGAAATCATGTGTGTAATTTGAGTTGATTTGGCTATGTTAAATACATTGGATGTATTGATGTGTGTGTGTGTAAGTTTGCAGGTTAACTCCATAGCTAATAGAAATTAGAGGTCTCACAAGTAACCCTAGTTAATAATCCTCGTGATGCATACTTAGTCCCTAAGGTGGACTAAGGTTTTATGTTGTTTGAGAATAAATGTTAATGTGTTAATAACTTGTTTTGTTTATTTGAGTCTCCTCAAGTTGACTCAGGATGAGATGGATGATGAGTGTCATTAGTGTGTCCATTTTCGTTCATAGGTTTTAGAGGATACTCAAATGATGATTTTTGAGCTTTATTATGTTTATTAGGTACTATTTAGACTCTAAATCATGAGTTTTAACTTATATTTGACCACTCTATTTGACCATGGGAGTTAAATAACGAATTAAGGTTTTGAAATGAGGGATAGGTGACTTATCACATCCTAATCCCACTACCCTAGGTTCATGTATGTGCTTGGGGGAATCTCAAAGAACTCACATGTGTGAGCACACATTGTAAGAGCCTTTGGGGAGGGAACCCCAAGTACTCTCCTTTCCCCAATGTCTCACACCTGTGTGAGGACATTGGTGGGGAGGTGTGCTCTTTAGGAGGAATGAGAGGATGACAAGTGTCACCTCCCTACTCATCAATATCTCACACATGTGTGTGAGCACATGTGGGGAGATGTGCTTGAGAGAGTGAATGAGAAGGTGACAAGTGCCACCTCTTCATTCATTGGGATGTTTTTTGAAACCTATTTATCTCCCTCTTGTTGACGTGAGAATGGTTCTTATTTTTGTTTTTGTTTTTTATTTGTCTTTAGAAGGATTTGGGCTTGGAGAGAAAGTTTGAGCAAAGGGGAATCTTGAAGTGAACTCTTGTGAGTTTACTTCAACCATTTTCAACACTTAAAGTTTGAGAGGTAGGCTCTCAAGACTTGAAGGCTCTTTGATAGTTTGTATTTCTTATTTTCATATATGTTTAAGTATGGATATGTTGTGTTATAATATTTTTATGTATTTGGGTATGGGTGGTTTGGCATAATTTATCCATGTGTGGGAGTTTGTCTTGATTGGGGTTTGAGAGAGGAGTGAGCCTCCTCAGGGAAATACCACTTCTTATTAGGAGTTGGAAGGCATTGGACTTGTTCTTGGTGGTTTTGGTGTAAGTTTTGGTAGGCAAGAGTGCCTTGCATACATTGGGGTTTTAAGTGATTGAAATAGCAAGATGCTATGCTGTTCTTGAGAAATGAATCTTGGTTACTATGGTTATTTGATGGTATTTCCCCTTGAGTGAGTGATGTCCATTCTCTCCCCCTTTGGAATCCATATTCATGGATTTGGTTTTGTTAAGACCCCTTGGGTTGAATGTTATTGTGGTTTTTTGTGAGTGTGATTGAATCCCCTTGTGTTTGAGAATAAAATTGGGTTACTTGTAGGCCTCCTAGCTCGGGGGTGGCTTGCAAGAAATCCTATGGTTAGGTGGTGAGCCCTCTTTTGGCCTTGGTAGTGTGTTGTGTATTTGCAGGATTTATGGCTAAGAAGAAAGCAATGAAGGAGTAGAGTCCTCTTGTAATATCTAAACTTGTTTTAGAGCTTGTATTGATGTAATGGCTATGTAAAAAGTATAAGCTTAATGAGCTTTGTAAATGGGAGGGGTTGAAGAGGAAAAAAAAGAGTTGTATATATTCCTCTTATTTTAGTTTCTATGTTTTGTATTTTGTTCTTGTAAAGTAAATGTATGTGTTTATAATGGAAAGTAATAGAAGGAAAGTTTCTCTATGTTGATATGGTGATTTTGCAATATTGAAATGTGAGGAAAAATGAAAGAACTAATTCTTGCCTCTATGCTTGGAAAGAAAATATTTTGTGCAAACTCCCTCTATCTTTCTCTCTCCTATACTCTCCTATCTATTTGGTTAAAAAAAAAGGTCTCTATCATTTTGAAAAAAAGAAAATGTATATAGATTATTGTTTAAAGAAAAATATATTTCTCCCTTTTAAAATAACTCTATAGTTGAGCAAATAATATGTTGTTTAAAAAAAATAAATACTTGTAAATGTGAGCTTTACTTACATTTCCCTTCTTTATTATTTTTAGTTGAAGGGAAAAGAAATAAGCCCTTAGTTATGCATAATTATTTAGACAAGAAAAAAAGAAAATAAACTCTTTGATTCCCTTTGCCAAACAATAAAAAGAAAGATTTTATTTTCATTATATGTGTTCTTATTTGGATTCTTATTTTATAAAAATATATAAATATTTAAATAATTATAAATATGATATCATATTATACAAAAATTTTGAAAATAAAAAGAGAAGAGTAACTATATTTGTTGTTCTGTTTATTATCTCACTATCTTAAAACAATGGATTATATATATATAGTTTTAAAAGAGTGTAGATAAATGTTTTAGGGCTTGTTAAAAAATGTTTGAGGTTTAAATTAAAAAAAAAATATTAACGAAATTCTTTGAGTGCCTATTTCTTTTTAATGGCGCTAGGCAGGTTTTTCCCCCTGCGTGTTGCCAAGACAACGATAGTGGGGGGGTGAACCCACCCACAATGCCACCCCATGGATGATGCTATGGGGAGGTTCCCCTCCCCATAGGGGGCCAACCTGCGTGTAGGCCAAGACCCCTCACAGCCTAGGCACGCGCCCTGCACGCAGGGACCAATCCCCTTGTGTGTTATTCTAATCATTTTTTTCTTTTTATATTTGGCTTCTAATAAATTTTGAAACCCTGCTTCTTTTTCAGTGTTTGGTCCTCCACAGTTCTGTGTATCCACAAACATATATTCTGTGGTATACATAGATATATTTTCCATGGTATACACAAATATATATTATGTGGTATACATAGTACTATGTATACACACAGTAATATATAGTGGGTTTTATCATAGTTTTATAAATTAATATGTATGCAACTATTATATATATGTATGTATGTTTTGTATTTGTAAGAGTTGGATAGATAGTAGCCACCCAGGATCTAGGACTTCATGAAAGCGCAAGAGAGACAATATGAGAGAATAATTCTATTCTATCAATGAATGCAAAATTGTTCTTACAATGTACATGAAGAGTCTTTCTTATAAAGGCAATGATGAGAGCTAAGATGTTGTATTCATATGACAAGTGTCTTCAACTTAGCATGTGAATATGTGTGTGAATATTATTTAACTAATAAATAGTTAAATAATACGAATTATTCACACAACGAGGGGAAACTAGCTAGTAAATATCTCTATTCACACTAACAATATTATATATATATGTTTCTTTGTAAATTATATATATATTGTTTAGGAGGAAAAGAGGGAGTTTCAATTCCAAGGGTATATCCTCCTTTCACTCCAACATTCAAGGACATAAATTGAGTGAAGCCACAATCTCTTGCAAGAGGGCTCTACTACAGATTTAGTGTCCCTTAGAACAAAGAGGAAACTTAGAATTTGCTAACTAATTTATCAATTAAAGTTCAATTATGCTTAAAACCCTAATTTCGTAAAATCATAAACAAACGGATGAATCTTGATAAATGCTCACACATAGAGCTATCAAATGATAATTAGATAGATTCCAAATTTGAGATTCCATATCTGTAGAAGTCAGAGACTAATGAGTAGGCACCAAAGTCCAATATACCAATTTCTATTGAGATCTCTGAAGAATGTCTGCAACTCAATTCTGTTGTTCTGGATATTTCACTATTTTGGGATCTAGAGGACTAATGAGCGGGTCCCCTAGTCCAGGTCCTAATTTTCTTCTTTTCTCTACACTTCTGATACTTTGTTCTACTTTCTTGCAACTCCACTTCTTTTGCTTCTGCAACCTGTAACCTACAATCACAGAAAAAAGGGGTTGGGGGTTGTGATGTTTAGAGGCTTGCCTTGGTCAAGCCCCGGAGAGACATTCAAGTCTTTTGAACACCATTTTTAGATAAAGAGTGAGTATCCCTGCAAGATAGAGGCAAAATCCAAATGATAAATGATTGAAAATACAAATAAATGTCACCTTAGAGGTGTAGCTTGCATATAGATGATAATCTTGCACATCATGAGAAGATGAAGCCAAATCTATATAACAAACACAATAACAAGACAAATCTACTTTGCAACAATGAATATCTTGAATGCTCTAAAATCAAAAGTGTGCCAAAAATTCATAATCATCTTCTAGTTTTCAAATGAATCCCTAAACATGCTTATATATGCAATTAAACACATTCCCGCTAAGAATTTCATAATTCAAACTTAAGGTGTCAGCATAGGACCTAATTAATGATCACATAACCAACACTTGAATTTTGGCCCTGACCTAAAATAGGGCAGGACTAGGGTGTGGGCGCCCAAGTCCTCCATCCCTATTTCAGTCAAGACTTGTCACCATAGCACCCCCTAGGTCCTATTTGCCATAAAACTTAGGGGTTCATCATTAGTCAACATGAATATGCAAGAAGATAAAAATGCTTTCTAAAGGACTCGGGAGTTAAACCTTAAGAGAGAAAAGTCCAAGGGGGACATTTTCTAATATAACATTTATCCCCCACTTTAGTGAATGCATGAATGCAAGGCCCATACATGCATTAAACTACAGTCAACAAACACAACAAACACGCCAGGCACTTAGAGCTAATGCATACACAGAGATTGAGGAACTATTTCTAGCGATAGTAATATGCATGCAAAACACAGAGAAGACAACATTGAAGACACGCAAAACATAGTGAATACAGTGATTATTTTAATTTTAATTTCATATATATGAATGCAAATGCAAGTACATGGAAAGTAAACACACCACCCAAAATGTAGGAGGGATTCATCGCCACACATCTTTAGACTGCATATGGGGCAACAAACACACAATACAAATCTCAAAGTATAGGAGGGACTCATCACCATCAGTCTTTAGAATACACTTGAGAACAAACATGCCATACAAATCCCAAATCATAGGAGGAACTCATCGCCACCAGTCTTTAGACTATTCTTGGGAACAAACATGCCATACACACACATGGAAGACACAGAGAAAACATGGCAAACAAGAGATGGAAGGAGCCTAAATTGCTATGTTCACCACCATCTCAGGCATATTACAGGCACACCTGACGGTTGGGCGTCACCACAACAACCGCCAAAGACATGCTTAAGGGAGGATACACCAACGTCGCCTGCTCAGAGGACTTTTAGAAATGACAGGATGTGCATTCTCCTCGAGAAATACACCATCCTTGCCTCTGCAGAGGGCTTAAAATAAAAGGATATGCACGATATCCTGCCTTCGTAGAGGGCTTAATCATTGCAATATAAAATAAAGATGTGCACTCGTATGGAGATACAACATCTTGCCTCTGTAGAGGGCTTACAAACACGCTTTGTTAGTATCAAATCATCAAATAGCATACCTTATATATTCCCCCACCTTAAGATGGTTGATATCGTGTACCAATATCAAGCATGTTAAGGTAGGAAGAAAACACACAAGGGAACACGAGCTCTCGCAAAGCCCATGCCCCCCATAGGTGATATGTACTTTTTGATTGCCAAATGTTCCCACAAACACACAATTTATTGCAAGAAAAGGTGTTAGAAACCACTTAATCATGATAAACAATAATGCATGAATATAATCACATCAAGAGCTGAGGTTATACTATAGATTTAGAGACCAAGTATAACCGTGGGGCTATACTGCAAAAATCTCAAAATTGAGTGTAACCAAGACGAGATTCAAAGATAAGCAAAGTGCATAGAATAGATGTATTATTATGGTTTGTTAGTACGATAAGACAACATCAAAATATCACGCAGAGTGTTTCTAATAGCCAAGCTTCAGATAATATATATCAACCCCATTGTCATGTATGGACTAGGTCCATTTTTGCTTACTCACTGAAGGGACAAGTGGTCCGTATTAGTATTATTTATTTTTCTTCATCTGCTAGCTAGATAGAACCACTAGAGGAAGGTAAACAATAAATCAAGAGAGGAGAAATAAGTGCCTTAGGGTCATCACGTAGGAAGGTGCCCCCAAGTCATCAACTGCAACACTGTGCCCCTAGGACACAAGACACAACAATGAAAATAGAGGATAGGAAATATAGAAGAATGATGATACAAATAGAGGAAGGGTCACAATAGAGGTGGTCTCTCGGTATCCTTGACCTTATAAGAGTATCAAGGGTCATCCAAGGAGGCCTAAACAACACATAATACATCATAGGGGAAACACAACATAGAGGTAAAGGGTTAGAAATACTTACCTGAAAGTATGACCGCACTAAAATTTGGAACTTGCGAGCATCTTGGAGAGATGCTCCATCAAGTTTTGTGTGAATCTTGAGTGGTTCTTATTAGATTGTTCTTTGTTCTCAGAATGTCCATGCGGTGCTTGTTTTTTAAATCCTTGTAAGTTTGAAATCTTTTGTTGCTTATAGGGAGGAGAACCACTGTTATTTCCTACTGATGATAACCATCTTACTCTTTTCCAATCTTTAGCTCTCTTATTTTATTGATTCCATCTATCATGGGGAGAGAGACTAGCTTGCACTATATCCATCTTTTCTTTTGTCATAATCTCTTATTTCGGTTGTTCTATTTGTCTTTCCAATGCCTTTTGGTTATCTCCTAATCCTTGAAGGGATAACGGAGGAGGAACCTCAACATATATACCATTCCTTCGTGGTTGGGGTAATACTTGAGTATTATCCTTATCCACCTCTATCATACTCACTATTTCATTGTAATTCAAATAGTCATCTTCTATTTCTTCTGTATTTTGTTCCATCATTTTATTATCAGTATGCTTAGGAAATGGATTAGTAAAGATTTGTAAATTCTAATTTGGAGGAGCAACTGACTTATTTACATTATCAAATTCACACTAGATACCTGTGAGGCCGATTATTTTACCTCCCTTATTTTGATCGTTATGCATTTCAGTGATGACATTATCTGACTTTTAGTGAATATGGTTTCATTATGCAAACTTGATTTTTATCTCCTGGTTATGATAGGACATTGATTTGACATATGTGACTCGATTTGATCAGATTTGGTGCTATTTTGTGATTCGACATATGAGATGTATATGTGATGATGTTTTGTGATGAGATTTTAGTTAATTATGTGATGTGGACTATTTGACATGAGATTGAAAAATGCAGTTTAATTTGGAATTATGTATTGATGATTATTGTTGTATGCGATTGCGTGAATTTAATTCCAGTTGTTTCGGCTATGATTTCTCATGATATGATTGACACTTGATCAAGATGTGCAGGTTTTACATTCCCTAGCCACGAGAAATTGGAGGTAGAATTCACACTATGTTCTCCCCTGTGAAACCGATCCATTCCCAAGAGAGATAAGGATCACGTTTGAATTTGAATGTTGATTTAAGCGCTTGATTTAATTTTATTATTTTGGCCTTAGTACCCTTTGTTTAAGATTAATTAAATAATTAGTGTTGTATAAATTTTACTTCATTTACACCACTTGGTATTTATTTTATTTTGTTGAGGCCATTTAAAAGTGGATTTTTAACCCCTTTATGAACCCTAGTGTCCCAAAAGTTACCCTAGGTGGTTACCCATGAGTCTAGGGTCAACTTGGACTATCTAACCCTAGAATTAACTCACTTTTGGTCACTCTAAACTATGGTTTAGTCAAAGTGACGAAAATTTGAATTAAGGGAAGGTGAGAGATGAGTCATGCCTTGGGAAAGACTCATCTCCCTTCCCAAAGTGTGGGAACCCTTTCCCAAGGAAGACTTGGGAGGTCTCCAAGACTCCCAAGTGTGTGGGAGCTTCCCCCAAGACTCTCACACACGTGTGAGAGCATCTTGGAGGAAGATGGCTCCTTCAGAGAATAAGAGGATGCCATATGGCATCCCTTATCCTCTTGAAGGTGTGAGTGGGATTGCCACCTCACCACTTGTCCTCTCACACATGTGTGAGAGCACAATCGGATAAGGTGAGGATTGAGAGGGAATGGGAGGATGATACTTGTCATCCTCACACTTCCTCTCCCTTGCAAGTGGCATGGGAGGAGGAAGGAGAAGGTGACAAGTGTCACCTTCTCATTCCTCAAGGCCAAATTGATGGCCTATATTATCTCCTCTTGTTGAGGAGTGTGGGGTTTGTTGACATTTCTTCTGAATCAGCATTAGGGTTTGCCACTTCTAATGCACAGGCAGATTCAGGCCAACTGAATACAGGAGGTTGCGTGAGCTCCTCCCCTTCACTTCTGGTTCTGCCGCACCAAGGGGGGTATCCCTATAACTTAAGATGTAACCTTGACTGGCTCAAAGATAGAAAGATCTGACTTGACAACAGCAGGCAGAATGCTCTCATGTATGGACCAAGATCTGTATGATAGATCACAAGGCTGGCAACATTCTTGGAAATAATTTCTGGTTGGGTATGAGAGCATGCAGGGGGTTCCTAATCCTACTCCTACAACTAACAGGTGGAAGTATGAAGTGTTTTAGTTTGAATTTGGATGCAAAGCTGGACATGGTGTATAACACAAGAACACAGCATGACTGGTGCCTATCCAGGGCTTGGAGTCAGTAGACATACACCTGTGAATGATCAGCATAAATAGCTAAAACTGGATTTCAGGGGGATACACATGATATCTGCCTTACAGATATCTCCCAATATAGAGTGTTGAGCTATCTCTACTTATGGCATCCCTACTGCAGTATACCCTTCCCAATGTTCAACCTGAAAACAGTTTAATCTGCCCCTTGAGCAGAGGTTAAAAGATCAGACATTCAACATAGGAATTCTATGCTCTAGAATCTAAACATAAGCAAACATCCAGATCCAGAAGAAGGATACATGCAATACTGGAGACAGAATTAACACAACACATGCTAAGGTAGCATTACTCATATAAGATCAACCATGAAACCAGTGGATTCATGCCAAGTCCTACAACAGGAGATACATAAACTCACAAGAAAAACTGTACAGAGCAACCAGATCAGCTGGTTTTGGATTACAGAGCCAAAAATCTACAACTTTCAACAACCTTGAATGATCAACACCATCTGCATTATATAGCAGGAGGGTGTCTTCAGCATTAACTACCAGGTTGACCAAAATTCCCGCCAGATATACAGTACCATAGAAATGGCGCTCAAACTTGAATGCAGCAGGTAGGGGAGGAGACAGGAAGATTTTTCGAGCCTTGCGCCGCCGCCTAGGGATTCAGATCTTCAATCAGGTACAACATTCGTCCACGCCATCGCCCATACCTCTGCAACAATCGCCATTGATGGCGCACCAACCCGCGGCCTCGGGAAGAACATCAAACAGACAGTCGCAACCGCTTCCCGCCGAGATTCATCATCATGATATTTCGAATATGCAGGATAACATTATCCCACATGCACCCCGCAGCAACCTCCTTTGCACTTTATATACTAGGTCATGAGCATATATCATGTCGGCGCTTTTGCTCCTGACGACACTAGTATAGACTTCATCATCATCATCCTCCAGCAGCATGATATCCTGTTGTTCGAAATATCACCCTGACGTCATCATGATATTTGAAACATAACCTTCATGATAATCGGCACAACCTGATCCTTCGGAGGAACATCCTCCTGCTGAGCTTATAACAAAAGTCTGGCCGATGAACATCCTGATGACGTCATCATCATATCCTGCTGACGTCATCATCATATCTGCCTACTGCGCACCTCCTCATATCCGGATGACATCATCATCATGTTTGCAAATATCAGGAGGTCTCTTCAAGATGATCAGTGTTAGAAATATGACCCCCGCGGGACCTTGATGACGACATCATCATATTAACATCATCATGATATTCGGAAGACAACCGGATATTTGGAAATATCCTCCTGATGTTCAAATATCAGGTTGCACTGTAGCTCCTCTATAAGATCGGGGCGATAACTGAATATGATGATGCTGCTTGAAAAGATCACCCCCAATAGATAACACGCGAAACTAGCAGGCGGACATCTCCTTGATATCAACATCATCATGATGTTCGAACAAACATATATCCGGGTGATATGAAAATATCACCCCCCCTTCGCGAATATCATGATGCAGATAGGCAGAAAGAAAAATATCACCCTGATATACGGATGACGTCAGCATCATCAGGATGAGAAACAAAGAACAAGAAGTGATACAACATCATCAGGATGATATTGACCAAGATCATCCTGACGTTCCAAAATATGATGACCCTAGTGAATATCGGGTCGTACTTGAAACTCTTCAACATCATCATCAGGATGATCATAACCAAGATCACCCGATGATAGAAATATCACCCCGGCGAAATATCATGAAGGCAGAAAATATGATGACCTCCACAAGCAGCAGGATGACAACTGAAAAAATGATGATGATGACGACCCTTAGGATAAAACAAGTTAGGTCGAGCAACTCAAAGAATAAGCAACATCATCATCATGCTCGCGCAAGGTGATAAATGGAAGATCACCGGAGACTTTGAAACATCACCCTCGCAAGCAGATAAGGGCGCACTGTAGCTCGTCAGCATCATCAGGATAAAACCCGAACATCACCCGACAGCGAAATATGATGATGACGATGAGAAACCGGTCGACGAAGAACATGATGATGCTGACCCTCATGGAAACAAACATGATGATGATGACCTCCTCCTCAAGAAAATATGATGATGCAGCTGAAAAATACTGAGGAGGTCCGTTACTTAGAGCATTTTTTGGATACTTAGGGAGAGTGCCTGAATGAAAATTTTTCAAAAAACTACCAGTCAATTCAGGCGTCAACAGTGGCTCTGTCTGGGGACGTGCAGGTGAAAGACTGCAGCGAGAACCCCAGATCTCTGGGATGCAGACCAGTCCCTTATCCATTGGGCACAGAGTCAAATACTGCACTGACCTGCATCACCAAACACACTTGATGGCCTAAGGCCACCAAGAAAAGAAAAACATGTATCTCCCTTTGTCAAATATCTTGTTTTCATCTGCATGCACTGGGTCAAGCTTGGAGATACTACAAAGATCCACCCACAAACAAATCTTGTCATCTGCACATTCAACCCTCTGATTTGGCTTGTCATTATCACCCCTGTGCAGATAACCTTCAGCATCATGTGCCATGTGGGTGTAGAATATATCAGGCAATGCATGCTCAAATGGTATGTAACACTTATCATCATCTGCATCAGCAGTATGCATTGTAAAATGATCTCCTAGTTGGACTGCAAATAGGAAACACTCAGAGTCCACCACACAACTAGGAAGATCAGGGCTCATTGTGTTATATGCTGGCATATCAAAAGAAAAGCTTTAAAAATCACAATTGTGCACATCATGTACACAACCATCTGGTACACCAGGCTGGAAAAGATCAGGCTCTGACACCTCTTTACAATCAGGCACATTTTTACAATCACTTACCTGATGTATGTTGTTTCCTCTTTCATCAGGATGAGAAACAGAATCCAAGCCAAAAATAGTGTCTAGATCTTCACCACACTCAGACAGATCCTCATCACCACATGTGTCATAAATGGGTGGCCCAGGTACATCAGCTTCATCATAGTATGCCATTTGTTCATGGGCAGCAGAGCATACCTCTTCATCACCAATGGATTCATTCTGTGGAGGAGTATCAGCCTGTGTATCATAAGCAAAACAGCCATCAAATGAAAAACAGTCATGCTCTGAACTAGCACTTATTTCAATTTCTGACTGCTCTTCATGATCTCCATGTGTTTGAAAGATAGGCAATGGGTCACACATAGGACTGCTTCTCTGTTTGCTTATATCTTCTCTGTCTTGAGTACAATACTCACAATTTTCTCCACAGGTCCATTCTAAAAATTGCTCATTGCTGTCCACAACCTCATTATTGTTTTCATGGTCAGCTGCCTCATCATTGCAATGGGAATCCTCATTAGTCCTTTCACTGGCATCCTCAACTGGTGAACAATCCAGTTGAGCAGTATTGTTAGCATTGTGTTCAAATACAGCAATCTCAACCTCTATGCTTTTATTTTCATTTTTATCTGCACATGATGCCATAATCATTTGGTCATTTGCAGCCTCATAACCATTTCTCACACCAAGGCCTGGGGACAGGGGTTTCAGCAGGTACACATTTCTCATTTCTTCTACATTCTCAATGAACCTGTATGCCATCTGCATACTTGTCACCTTGAAATCCCTCAGTAATGCACTAGAGCCCTCCTCAAAAGCTTCAAAGAATATGCCAACACAGGCTGAAATATCAGGTCTGAAACTTTCAGGGACATGTGAAAGGGCTACTGCAAACCTATGACTGAAATCAACACATGGCTCTTCATCTTGTTTTCTGATTCTCATCAATTCTGCAACAAGATCAGCCGGTTCTTTTGCAAATTCTTCCTTGAAACAGTCAGCAAGTTCATCCCAACAGGCAAAGGATCTCTTTGGAAAGCTCAAATACCAGTCTTTTGCTTTTGCATCAAAGGACCTAACAAGAAACCTCATCCACATATCCTCATCTCTGAATGAATATTTTCCCATAAAACTTTGAAAATTTTGGATATGTGCATTCCCATCACATACATTGTGACCACTAAATCTAGGCATCTGACAGTATATCCTAGCAGGCATAGTTTCTACTTTATAATCTACCCATGACAAATCCAGTTGGTCATACAAAGGATCAAAAGGGCTGACAGGAGGTTTAGCTTTTTGACTGGCAGACACAACAGGGTTATTACTTCTTAACTTGGCCTGCTCAGCCTCTAAGAGTATCAACCTATTTCTTATCTCCTCTATTCCTTTATCCAACATTTTACCACTGAGTGTGGGATAACTCATACTTGGATTCATAAAAATCTTACTCCTAGACATCCTTTGTCTGTCTAAGACCTAAGGCTTCCCCTGGCATCTAACTTATGCAGTAAAACAGCAAATAAAGGGGAAGTAACAAGGTACCTTTTCTCATACAGATGCAGAAATATGTACATCTTTCAACCAATAACATACATCTATCTTTCATGTGCATTTAGATCTTTTTTGCAGAGTCGCCACCTCTCCAGAGAGGACAAAATTTACAGCAGCTGAAAGCTACTTCTCCAGGTTCATTCCACCAGCAGAGCATCATTTTGTTAGTGACTCGGATGGGTCACAAGTATTATTCTTTATTTTATCAATCCTTCCCCAGTAGAGTCGCCAATTTGTTGACATTTCTTCTGAATCAGCATTAGGGTTTGCCACTTCTAATGCACAGGCAGATTCAGGCCAACTGAATACAGGAGGTTGCGTGAGCTCCTCCCCTTCACTTCTGGTTCTGCCGCACCAAGGGGGGTATCCCTATAACTTAAGATGTAACCTTGACTGGCTCAAAGATAGAAAGATCTGACTTGACAACAGCAGGCAGAATGCTCTCATGTATGGACCAAGATCTGTATGATAGATCACAAGGCTGGCAACATTCTTGGAAATAATTTCTGGTTGGGTATGAGAGCATGCAGGGGGTTCCTAATCCTACTCCTACAACTAACAGGTGGAAGTATGAAGTGTTTTAGTTTGAATTTGGATGCAAAGCTGGACATGGTGTATAACACAAGAACACAGCATGACTGGTGCCTATCCAGGGCTTGGAGTCAGTAGACATACACCTGTGAATGATCAGCATAAATAGCTAAAACTGGATTTCAGGGGGATACACATGATATCTGCCTTACAGATATCTCCCAATATAGAGTGTTGAGCTATCTCTACTTATGGCATCCCTACTGCAGTATACCCTTCCCAATGTTCAACCTGAAAACAGTTTAATCTGCCCCTTGAGCAGAGGTTAAAAGATCAGACATTCAACATAGGAATTCTATGCTCTAGAATCTAAACATAAGCAAACATCCAGATCCAGAAGAAGGATACATGCAATACTGGAGACAGAATTAACACAACACATGCTAAGGTAGCATTACTCATATAAGATCAACCATGAAACCAGTGGATTCATGCCAAGTCCTACAACAGGAGATACATAAACTCACAAGAAAAACTGTACAGAGCAACCAGATCAGCTGGTTTTGGATTACAGAGCCAAAAATCTACAACTTTCAACAACCTTGAATGATCAACACCATCTGCATTATATAGCAGGAGGGTGTCTTCAGCATTAACTACCAGGTTGACCAAAATTCCCGCCAGATATACAGTACCATAGAAATGGCGCTCAAACTTGAATGCAGCAGGTAGGGGAGGAGACAGGAAGATTTTTCGAGCCTTGCGCCGCCGCCTAGGGATTCAGATCTTCAATCAGGTACAACATTCATCCACGCCATCGCCCATACCTCTGCAACAATCGCCATTGATGGCGCACCAACCCGCGGCCTCGGGAAGAACATCAAACAGACAGTCGCAACCGCTTCCCGCCGAGATTCATCATCATGATATTTCGAATATGCAGGATAACATTATCCCACATGCACCCCGCAGCAACCTCCTTTGCACTTTATATACTAGGTCATGAGCATATATCATGTCGGCGCTTTTGCTCCTGACGACACTAGTATAGACTTCATCATCATCATCCTCCAGCAGCATGATATCCTGTTGTTCGAAATATCACCCTGACGTCATCATGATATTTGAAACATAACCTTCATGATAATCGGCACAACCTGATCCTTCGGAGGAACATCCTCCTGCTGAGCTTATAACAAAAGTCTGGCCGATGAACATCCTGATGATGTCATCATCATATCCTGCTGACGTCATCATCATATCTGCCTACTGCGCACCTCCTCATATCCGGATGACGTCATCATCATGTTTGCAAATATCAGGAGGTCTCTTCAAGATGATCAGTGTTAGAAATATGACCCCCGCGGGACCTTGATGACGACATCATCATATTAACATCATCATGATATTCGGAAGACAACCGAATATTTGGAAATATCCTCCTGATGTTCAAATATCAGGTTGCACTGTAGCTCCTCTATAAGATCGGGGCGATAACTGAATATGATGATGCTGCTTGAAAAGATCACCCCCAATAGATAACACGCGAAACTAGCAGGCGGACATCTCCTTGATATCAACATCATCATGATGTTCGAACAAACATATATCCGGGTGATATGAAAATATCACCCCCCCCTTCGCGAATATCATGATGCAGATAGGCAGAAAGAAAAATATCACCTTGATATACGGATGACGTCAGCATCATCAGGATGAGAAACAAAGAACAAGAAGTGATACAACATCATCAGGATGATATTGACCAAGATCATCCTGACGTTCCAAAATATGATGACCCTAGTGAATATCGGGTCGTACTTGAAACTCTTCAACATCATCATCAGGATGATCATAACCAAGATCACCCGATGATAGAAATATCACCCCGGCGAAATATCATGAAGGCAGAAAATATGATGACCTCCACAAGCAGCAGGATGACAACTGAAAAAATGATGATGATGACGACCCTTAGGATAAAACAAGTTAGGTCGAGCAACTCAAAGAATAAGCAACATCATCATCATGCTCGCGCAAGGTGATAAATGGAAGATCACCGGAGACTTTGAAACATCACCCTCGCAAGCAGATAAGGGCGCACTGTAGCTCGTCAGCATCATCAGGATAAAACCCGAACATCACCCGACAGCGAAATATGATGATGACGATGAGAAACCGGTCGACGAAGAACATGATGATGCTGACCCTCATGGAAACAAACATGATGATGATGACCTCCTCCTCAAGAAAATATGATGATGCAGCTGAAAAATACTGAGGAGGTCCGTTACTTAGAGCATTTTTTGGATACTTAGGGAGAGTGCCTGAATGAAAATTTTTCAAAAAACTACCAGTCAATTCAGGCGTCAACAGGGTTCTTGCAATTTCAAATTTTTTCTTGCTATTTTGGAGGAGTTTGGGAGAGTTAGAGGATTTTCTTGAAGGATTGGAAGGCTTGGGAAAGCTTGGAGCTCTTCACCAAACGTGTTTCCATTATAGGGCTTTGAAGGTAAGCCTTTTAAACTTGTTTTCTCACCCTTGCTATTTAATGTATTGTGTTATAGTTTTTGGTTGTTTTGTTGTTTTGCATTGTTTTTGTTGGGATGGGAGTATGGTGAGAGCACCTCCAATGGAGGTAATGCTCAACCTGTTTGGGTAGGGGAAAGGAACCTCCTTGAGGTCTCTCCCACATTATGTATTTATGCCTTGAGGGCTTTTATTTGTTAAGGAGATTATTAAATGGCAAGAGTACAATGGAGATCATTTGTGATTATGTGGAGAGTGGTGTTTTGGAGATTTTGGCTTGAGGCCATGAGTTGAGATTTTATCATTTGGGAGCCCTTTGAAGTTGAGGGGTCCATTCCCTACCCTCAACAACTCATTTTCATGAGTTGAGTTTTGTGTTAGACCTATGGGCTGTTTGTGTTGTTGTGTTTGATATTTTGTTGTGGATTGTTATACCTGTGTGAATCCCTACCTCCCTAGCTCGGGGGTGACCCACTTGCGGGTCTACGGTAGGGAGGAGAGCTTTTCGTAGTGGCTGGAATGTTGTTCTTTTGTTGTGTTTTATTATAGGTGTCTATATGTAAAATGGAGTTGAGAGAAGTACAATTCAGAGTTCCTTTAGTCTCTTGTGTTCGCTGTTAAAGCCATGGCCATAGTGGCCTTATTGCATTGTATTTTTGTAAGAGTTTGCTAAGATACTTGCCATAGAGTTAGCTGTGATAGTAATGAAATGTAAACATTTTATATTTTATTTAATGCTATTTATTTTCCCTATTTTTGTGGAGTTGAGAGGTTTTGTGAAATGCATGTGGAGTTATATTTGTGGAGTTATATTTATGTTTCTATCAACATTCTTTTCAGAAAAATATAGATGTATGAATGTGGTTGAATAAAATTTTATTGTATCCTCTGAATGAAAGAGAAAGTTTAAATACATTTGTTGTTATTGTCCTTTCAAAAAAAAAGAGATAATGCATAATTTGTTGTTTTATGTTTATTGCATACAAAAAAAAGAGACTATAAATTCTAGTTTCCTTACTTCTATTACATGGAAAGTGAAATCTTAGTAGTAGCTATTAGGACAAAAGAACTGTTAGAAAATTCATAGGGAAATGGTTGTTTTCTGTTTGATTTTGGTATCAAAGAATATAATACATTCTGCTATATTATGCATGTTATAGTTTGCCAGATAGTATTCTGTTCAAGCCATTGTTTTGTGTAGATGCATACAAAGAAATATATATAAAGTTATTTGTTAATTTGTTATTTGAAAGTCCAACTTATTGGTTTCTTTAAATTACTGTGTATATGCTGTGCAATAGATGGAGGACCAAAAATATTATATTTTTTTGTTAGCTATAACATACCCTTGTATATACATGTATATATACATAAATATGTATATATGTGTATGAGAACATATTTACAAATTTCTATACAATAGCAGAAATTGACATTTTACTTTGATGAAGTGTAGGCTGAGTACTTATTTCTGAGTGTATATATTAAAACAACATTTAGTAAATATTTTTTTTACAGATATAAATATTGAAGAAAAATAAAATACAGGGATTTCTTTTTACAACGGACGGAATGGGGTTGTGTAGATTCACAGTAAATAAAGAAATAAATAATAATAAAAAAAGCAAAACAAAATAAAATTAAAAAAAAAATATATGCTTGGGGCTGTGGTGGGCGCTACTCACCATAGACTCCGTGACCCTGTCTGTGTTTATTTACTGGTGTGGGGAGGGGGCTGTGCCTCCCCCCACACTCATGGGTGTGGGGGGAGGCATGGCCCTCTCCCCACACTTCCCCCTTAACCAAGCATAGACCCCACCGCTGACATCCCTTCGTTGAGCGTTGCCTCCTCCGCGGCCACTCCCCAAACACCGCTGCCCCTCTTCCGTTAGCTCTGCGCTCCCCGCCAGACCCACCACCGCGACTCCTTAGCTCTGTCCCTTCGCTGCTTCCAACCCTTGTCTCCGCCTTTTACACCTCCGGCGTCCCCAGCACCTTGCGATCCGCCGCCGCCATCTTCGCCGCTCGCCCTTCCTCTGTAAGCCCTACAACATAATAATCCTTCTCACCACAGAGTTTATAATACATTTACAAAAAAATAGATACATAAATAAATATGTTATACTCAGAATAAATAAGGCATTGAAAGCTCTTGGAGCTTGTATACGAACCTCCGGTTTCTTCTTCCATGGCCTCCATAGTTGTCCATGAAATCCTAACCTGCAAGATGGATAGCAAAAAAAAAAAGAAGAAGAAGAAATGAAAATAGAGAAAGAACAACATAAGAGATTAGGGCTTGAGAAAGAATAGAAAAGATGAAATTAGGTCAACTTGCTATTAGAAAACAATTTTAAATTTATTAGCGCTTTTCTCATTTTATTTGTGAGGTTTGTATTTCATTCTTTATTTTAAACCTCCATTTTCTTTTTATTGTTTAATTTATCTTTTGAGATCTCTTTAAATGAATTCTAAAATTGGAATGGGTTGAGTCTTGGCAATTTGATTTTGTCTTGTGTTTTGAATTTAATTTTTGAGTAAGGGTATTTTTTTTCTCTTTCCCTTGTTTTTAGAATTATTTAAATGGGGATAACGAATTTATTTTGACAAAATTTTATCATTTCAACTTCACTTATTTTATTATTATTTTACGGGGAGAGTTGTTTAAACTCTCCTCCCTCATCTATTAAATTTTTGAGTGAGTTATTAAACATAATGCCAAAATTATATTTAATAACGAACTTGTTTTTTTCTGTTGAATTTAATTGACATCTTGTCGTTTAAATTTATTTTATTATTCTACTTTATATCATTAATTTTGTTTCTATGTTTAATTTAATTTTTATTCATAAATTTTATTTATTTTTCCCTATTGGTGATTTATTTATTATTTTTGCGTTTATTGAAAATGCGTTATGCTACCGAAATTTTGCTAGATTCCTAGGGTTTATTGTATGCAATGTTTTATTTATTCCATTCCATCTTTCCACTTGAATCACGCACCATCTTACCATATTGCTTAATCACTTTTTGATCTGAGTTAAGTTAGGGTTGATGCTGGCGAATCATCTTCACCTAGGTAACTTAGGGTATAGATTTGAAACGGTCTAGCCCTAGAAGCGACACACTTCATGTCGCATACCCCCTAGATAGCCTTCACCATCACGGTTACGTTGACATGTCTACGCCTTTGCGTATTGCCACCGAGCACGCAGACACGTGCGAGGGGGTTCCTAGGGATAGGTAGAAATTTTTTTTGTAGTTCGTGTCATGACCACATGGCAAATGTGGACATTACATGTGTGTTTGTGTGTCGTGACCGCATGGGAAATGCGGGCATGACAATACCTGTATAACATTCAAGTCGATGAGGTCTTGTATTTCATGTTTAAGATGCATACATCATTTAGTATCATGTCCTTATTGTCAATGATAATGAAAAAAAGCATTAGCATCAAAGTAAGGTCCTTGCATTCTGCTAGGATCCAATGGTTTAATCAAAGGAAGCTTCAAGAGGTTGTTACTCATAACTTGAATCATGATGGAATAATAAGATTTAGATATTGGAGTAAATTGTCTTTGTTGTTGTCTACTCTGAAATGGTGTCCTCTTCGGATTAGTGATAGCAAACACTTGAGCAAAGTTGTTTGAATTCTATCCATTAACCTTGATGAAAGTCTTATTATTCCTCTTAAAGTTTTTTTGTGAAGGTCCACTCATGGATTGACCAACTTGATCCGATGAGTTTTGGTTTTCATACTAAATAGATGAAAGTTGATAATTGTGAAGGGCAACGCATAAATGTTGAAAGAGTTTTACTTCATCAAGAGAATCTTATCATGGATGTTGGGTTGTAGATTTGTAATAAATACCTTTTGAACATTCTCATCCTTCATCTGATATTGAATTTGTGCATAAAGAGATTGATACTGACTAATAAATGTTGCAAGTATGGGCCTAACTGGTGTTGTCATTGATGTCAACATACTCCTATTGCATTAATGATAAGGATTGGATGAGATGTGTACTGAGGAAAATTGAGAAAATTAGTCTCAATCAGGAACAGAGAAGAATAGGGAAGATAGTAAGGTAAAAGTTCAAGATAGGATGAGGATCATAGGATGCGGATTAAAGGGTTGGTAGATTTGTGTCTTAAGATGATCCAGTAGAGATTTCAGAGGTTCGCATGAAGATATGAAGAAGTTGTGACCAATCAAGTTAAACCGGTTCCGGCAAGTGTTTAGTGGTGACAGAGTGAGACAGATTGGTCCAGTGAGATCTGGAATTGCATTATCCTATTCTATAGATTTGAGGGAGTGATGAGGACATCTCTGTGAAGTGTCAACTAGATTGGTTCGTGGTTTGAAGGTCCGCAAGCATCTATTCTTTTATGACAGTGATGACAGTCTATGTTCTTGAGGTTTTGGATGAAGGAGAGAAGGATTTTAGTAAGCAGATGAGGTGTGGATGTTCGTGGTGATTTAGGCAAGCTTGTGGAAGTCTTTAGATCGTGTCCAGTTTGTTTTGGTGGTCCACATTAGAGTTGGAGCCCGCAATTGAAGAGTAACTTTCGGATGTTGGTATTCTTCTTGTGACTGGCCGACCGGATGAGTTATACATCTTGCGGATGTTCTTGTGGATGTTTGCCGACTTAGATGATTGTTCCTAAGTTGATGTCTTGTATAAATAAAGAATTGCGAAGTCATTTCAAAGGTGTGCTTGTGGAGATGAGTGTGTGGTAGCGAAGAGGAGAGTGGAAGGTAGAGAAGAAGTATTGGGCTTAATGGAACTGATTCAAGCATGGTGAAGATGCTATTTTCCAGTTCAAGAAGGTGATACTTATTTCTTTGTAGATAGTGTGTCTCTTGTAGGCAGTGAGCCCTAATTGGCATGTGCCATTTTCTTCTTACTATTCTTCTAACAGAGAATATAATCTTGGGTTAATCACCCCATGGTTTTTCCCTTAACCAGATTTTCCACGTCAAAATCCTGGTGTCTCATGTGTTGATATGTTCTATCTTTGAATTAAATGCATTATGTTTCATGATTGATATACTGCTAATCACTTAGAGGATTTGAGTTTGTGATTGAGAGAAAGTTTTGGACAACTGATTCACCCCCCCTCTCAATTGTGTGCCCTAAATCTAACAATAAACTCAGTTAACTTCTCTTTCGGACCTTGCTTGCAATGAACTAGATCAATCAATGAAACTTAAGGTCCAATGTTTGCTTGAAAATATTGTAAGAATTGATCAACTAGTTGCAAAAAGGAGTGTATTGAATTCAGAGGTAAAGAGAAAAACCATTCTAAAGTAGTATCTTTAAGAGATCGTGAAATTTTTTTTTGCTAACAAATCCTCTTCAAAGTAGAAATCAGTACACATAGTTGTGAATGCTGCCACATGAGTATTAGGATCAGCTTTTCCACCATATTTTTCAAAGTGAGAAGTTTCAAACCTCTCAGGCATAGGATTTCTCAAGATTGCATAAGATAGGAGATTATGGGCAAGATAAGTTGGTATATTAGGTTGGGATAAATTCTTCAAGCTTGTCACCTTTTGTTGTAAAGAAGCCATGCCTTGCAAGAGTTGGCTTAAGAGAGCATCATTAGGAGATGCGGTTTGAGAATTTGAAGCAGTGTGCATGACATTTTGAGGAGATTTATTATGAGTGGAAATGAAAGGTGGGTGAGAGTAATTATAGGTGGAAGGTGGTTGCGAATAGTTGTATGTAAGAGGTGGTTGAGAATAAGTGGGATGGAGAGGTGGTTGAGAGTAATTATTCATGAAAGAGGTCACCTTAGGTGCCAAGTTTTGATAGTTGAATCCCACAACTTTTTAATTTTGTGAATTAGTGTCATTAGATACTCCAATACTAATGGTAGCATTAATACAAGCATTTTCATTAGTAGTTACAATTGTTGATGTAAATGTAGACATTCCAATGGTCGGTATAGGTGCTGATACTTGCGTATGAGTCAGTGATGACATGTTATGAATAACATTCACACATTTAGTCACCTTAATAACATTATTATGTACTATATGCGCTAAGCCTCGAATGACATTAACACCATCTTGTCCTTCATTTATTAATTCTCTTATGTTGTGAATCACAGGTATAGCTTCTTCCGCTATCCTTTCATTTTCCACAAATGCTTGAAAATTGACTAACTCTTTATCGAGTTTGTTTATTTGCTCAGTAGGTATGTGTGTTACCACCTCAATAGTGTTGTCAATATCATGAAATATTTGATCTTCCATTGTAGTTGTAGGAGGTATAATGTCTTGCAAAATTTGTGTCTCTCCTTTTGTAAAGAAGGTATTTAATGGATTTTCAGAGGTAGGAATATCATTTTATTCAGGAGCGCTAGAACCCATAAGTCTTTTACTTCCTCTTAATGGGATATTTCTATTAGGGTAGTGGGTTATAAGACTCATGCAAAAGAATACAACAATCAATGCACAAACTAATAGAACAAACCCTAAGAGCAAGATATGTTTAAGGTCCAAAATGCTTGATTTTTAACCCTTTTCATGAATTTTCAATGCAAATCACTAAAAGAAGAGGTGTTGTGAAGAATGTGAAGAGGGGAAGTGAATAATAAGCTCAATATAAACCCAATAATGCAATATTATCCTTCACAACACGCCTATAGTGCAATTCTAGAGAGATGACAAGGTAAAATCTAGTGAAAATGCAAGGTTTTCAAACCCTAGAAATGAAATTTTGCAAGAAAGATACTATGATGAAACACTACAGTTAGAAATCAGTCCTAAATGAGTGTTTAAAACATTAGTAAAATCTGAAGCAAGGTTTTAACCACAAACCCTAGCTAATACAAAACTAGGTTTTTATGAAAAATACACAATTTTCAAGCAATTTTTAACAATTTAAGCATGAAAATGCAATGCAAATGAATAATTTAATGATGAATTTCTGTAATTTAAATCAGATCTAATGAAAATAACAAAAATTAAATGAAATTAAATACAAATTAATTCAAAATATTTGAAAATGCAAGTGTAAGATGCCAATTTTCTCAAAATTTTCAAATATTTCAATTTTTTGTAATTTTTTAAATGCAATAAGAATATGATGAATGAAATGAATGAAAACATGAAGTAAAACATTTAGAAAGGTGCAAAATTCATTAAAACACAGGTTCACCAAAATGTTTAGGAGGAAAAGAGGGAGTTTCAATTTCAAGGGTAAATCGTCCTTTCACTCCAACATTCAAGGACATAAATTGAGTGAAGCCACAATCTCTTGAAAGAGGGATCTACTACAGATTTAGTGTCCCTTAGAAGAAAGAGGAAACTTGGAATTTTCTAACTAATTTATCAATTAACGTCCAATTATGCTTAAAACCCTAATTTTGTAAAATCGTAAACAAACGGATGAATCTTGACAAATGCTCACACATAGAGATATCAAATGACAATTAGATACATACCAAATTTTGATATTCCATATTGAAAAAAGTCAGGGACTAATGAGTGGGCACTGGAGTCCAATGTACTAGTTTTTGTTGGGATCGCTAAAGAATGTATGTAATTCAATTATGTTGTTCCAGAGATTTCAATGTATTGAGATCTGAAGGACTAATGAGAAACCACCCTAGTCCAAGTCCTAATTTTTTACTTTTCTCTTCACTTCCAACACTCTGTTGTGTTTTCTTGCAACTCCACTTCTTCCGCTTCCGCAACCTGTAACCTACAATCACAAAAAAAGGGGTTGGGGGTTGTGGTGTTTAGAGGCTTGCCTCAGTCAAGCCCTAGAGAGACATTCAAGTCTTCCGAACACCATTGTCAGATAAAGAGTGTGTATCCCTACGGGATAGAGGCAAAATCCAAATGATAAATGATTGAAAACACAAATAAATGTCACCTCGAAGATGTAACTCGTATATAGATGATAATCTTTCACATCATGAGAATATGAAGCCAAATCTGCATAACAAACACAATAACAAGAAAAATCTACTTTGCAACAATGAATATCTTGAATGCTCTGAAATAACAAGTGCGCCAAAAGTTCATAATCATCTTCTAGTTTTCAAATGAATCCATAAACATGCTTATATATTCAACTAAACACATTCTCGCTAAGAATTTTGTAATTCAAACTTAAGGTGTTGGCATAGGACCAAATTAATAGTCACATAGATGACACTTGAATTTAGGTCCTGACCTAAAATAGGGTAGGACAAGGCACAAGCGCCCAAGTCCTCCCTCCCTATTTCAGACTTGTCACCATAGCACCCCCTAGGTTCTATTTGCCATAAAACTTAGGGGTTTTCTCATCGGGAGTCAACATGAATATGCAAGATGATAAAAATGCTTTTTAAAGGACCTGAGAGATAAACCTTAAGAGGGAAAAATCCAAGGGGGACATTTTCTGATGTAACATACATACATACATACATACATACAAATATATATGGGTATGTGCAGAATCATCGTGGGCCAAAAAGTGGCAATGCCAAAAAAAATCGCATGTTTACTTAGCCAAATTCACGAATTGGCTAACTTTGACTTTCATAGGCATGTTAAAAATATCCGTTTTGGTTTGGATACCAAACTAAAATGGATATACATTTTGTGGTTTAAAAAACCATTTTTATAGTTGGAGGAAATAGATATCCGTTTCTGGAATATTCCCAAAATGGATATCCATTTTTGGAATATTCCCAAAACGGATATCCATTTTAAAAAATATAAAAATGGTTTTTTTAAATTCTTTTAATTGGTTTTTTAATTGTTTTCATTGGTGTGTGTCATGGTATGGTGTTTCAAGGAATGGGAAGAAAGGATGGTGATTCATAAGATAATATGAAGAATGATGGTAGAGTGAATTGGCATTGTGGTAACTATAGCATGTCATGGGGTGAATCATGCATTAATACAGGTTGTGGAGTGAGAAAGGGGTGGTATGGGAATGGTTGAATGGAGTAACGAGGTGATTTAATTAGTGATGACCTAGGTGAAGTGATGGGTAAGGTGTCTTATGTGGGGTTGCTAGAAAGTGTGATTGGTAATAGTGGGGATAGCTAAATGTCATCTTCTAAGGGTTCAAAGGTGAGGAAAGTGTAAGATGGGGATATGGGATTATCCATGGCTTAATGATTATTCAAGGGAGACTCCTTAAATGATTATCAATGATGGTGTCAATAGGGGAATGGAATCTATGAATGTAGGTGTGGGAATGTGAGCTATGACATTGGGATTATATTGGATGAATAATAGAAAGTAGGGGCACCTATCTAGTGATGGAAGGAGCCACATGATCAAATGATGTTTGGGAAGGGATTTTCTTAGGAAAGAAAGGATTTGGGTGAGGGTCTAGGTTTGGTGGAGAAGAATTTATGGAAAATTTGGAGGTCATTAAAATTGACATGAATAGAAGTACAAGACATGGCTAAGGATAAATGGTAGGCTCAAAATAGGATAACTAGGAATATGATGATGAGATGGAAATAAAAGTCAACAACAATAGTATGATATAGGGATAGGATTAGAAAAAAGAGTACTACAACTAGAAAGAGGACAGTGAGGACATAATGCAAAGTTAACATGGCATAAACTCTCTTGGAACGCTAAGCATGGACTATAGAAGATTGAACTAGTTGGATCTATTAGGCTCAACAAATGAAAGAACCTTAAAGGTTAACTTTAATTAGGTAAGGTTATTTTTGAGTGTGGTTGTTTGTGCAAGAATGTGTAAATTAATGTTACCTAAGGATAAATCTAACTATACTAACATTTTATATCCATGAGAGCTAGGACTAACAATTAGACTAAAAACTTGACAAACAATACAACTTGGACACATGTAGGACTTGGAAAATGGAAATGAATAAGTATTAAATGTGGAAAAAAATGAAAAAGTGGTATTAGTTGCACCTATGTAGAGAAGTGGTCTTTATGAAAGATGCTTATAATTATT